>CM060906.1:241178056-246178056 GCA_030737815.1 Allium fistulosum | reverse complement strand
GAGTCGTTTCTGCCATTAACATCCCTCCGAGCTTTCTCAACGATTTTTCCCTTTTTTCAACAATCAACTGATCACTGATACTCGATCCTCTACTGCGTAAGTGCTCCTGCCTCCTCCTCGATTCTCGATCATCATTAACTTGTGAATTCCCCACTTTGTCCCTAATCCATCCCCTTGTGCAATGCCTTGTTGCGAGCTCCACTGCATTGGCAGTTCGTGAGCCTGATTTTGCTCGATTTTATCTTTAGATGAATGGGGCGATGGAGATGAGGGATTACTGTATTTCAGGTTTAATTGATTAGGTTGGCGAGGCTTTGGCGATCTAAAATTGGCTTTTGGGCTATTCAATGGTGTGGTGGAATGAGGATAAGGATCATAGTTGATTGAGAGGTTATCGGGTTTGGATGATAATGGGTTAGGAGAAAAGTCAATGGGTCCAATGGAGTGAGATGTTAGCATGGTCACGGTTTAGTAGCGTCTTGCGACCTACGACATAAGCCTCATTCGATATAAACCTTGTACGACTTAAGCCTATCACGACATAAGCCTTGTACGACTTAAGCCTATCATGACATAAGCCTTGTACGACTTAAGCCTGTCACGACATAAGCCTTGTACGACTTAAGCCTGTCACGACATAAGCCTTGTACGACTTAAGCCTGTCACGACATAAGCCTTGAGTCGTAGACGACTTAGGACTTGGGGAAATTGCCTCGCTTTAACCTGAAGTCTCTTTCTTCTTTTACACGACTTAACGACTTAAAGTACTGCCAACTCAAGGCATCAACGACCTAAAATCGAAATGACCTGTCCTGTCTTGCCTTAAAGTCCTTAAGCCGTGGACGAGTTAACATACAAGTCGTTGGCGACTCAAGACTTGTGTTTTGCATGAACTTTGAACTGCTGAACTTTGAATTGCTGCATCTTTTCACAAATCATTCTAACTTGCAAATTAATCAACCTGTTTAATATCACATTTACAGAAAATTGGGACGAATATACTGTCACTGACTGCACACATCAAATGACAGATTAGCTAATAACAGATAATTGACATAAATAGATTGTGTGAACGAAGTGCTCTAAATCAACATATTCAAGCAAAGTATTAAAGCAACATTTAAACAGTCAACTGAAAATGACCGGTTTACACTTAATACTGTACCTAAACTTTAAATTAACAAGTCCTGAAATTCGATAATCGATCAATTACCGACTATCTTAATTCCAGTTGTATTTACTTGTTATCTTTACTAGTTTTGCACAACACTTCACACTATTTAGGAAACGTGCACCTTCGTATTTGAATATCCAGTTGCTTATGTAGAATGACTTCTCAACAAGGAGATGTAACAGTCCAGACCGGAGAGTCCACTCCTATTCCAGCTCCTTTAGTCAATCCCCCAAAAAGAGCTTCTACCACTCTATTGTACAGGGTTTTTCGACAATTGTGTACTCAGTTTGGCATTGCTGAAGCTGATGCCATCCTCCCTGAGAAGAATAGCACTGCTGACGAAGCGCCTCCTGGCTTTGTAGCAGTGAATCGACAGATGTGCCTTAGTGGAGCCGTTCCACCTTTTAATAACTTTCTCCAGCATCTTCTCCAACAACTGGCCATTTCCCCATTTCAGCTACATCCCAATGGCTACGCCATTTTAATGGGGCTATGTGTGCTATTTGGGAGAACTCTCGAGTGACTTCCGAATTTCGACGAGATATGCTACTTGTGCTCTTTCACCAAAACCAAAGATCATCCTTTTATTACTGTCGTGAGAAGTGCCAAAAACCGTAAACTGATTGTTGGCCTTCCCGATAGTGCTCACGGGTTCTTGACTCAATTCTTTTATGTTCGTTGTCCCCCGGGATTCTACGCTGTGTGGAGGGAAGGAAGTAAGATTATCTATCTTTACTTCCTCTATTTTTTGAGTTTTTGTGAAGTATGAATCATCAAGTGTTAACTTTGCTTTATCATTTCAGCGCTTCCCCCTCCTTCTAGGAATCTCAGCAACAAGCAAACTCTTGAGAGGCTTATGGCTGTACCGATTGAAGTGCGGGACGCGAAATTTTTGTTGAAAGACGAATTTCTTCATCAGTTCGGACTTCTTCATTCTTCTCGCTCTACTCAGCCTCACGAAGTTCCCAACTCTCCTTCGAAGGCAGCAAATGCCCCACTTTCTATTGAAGACCCCACACCGAAGGAAACTGCCACTGAAACTTCACTGGTAAAATGTCCCACACTTACCGATATTGCGGGTCCGGCCAGCAAACTGGCACTTGCCCCAATTATCGAAGAGGAAGAAAATCCTCGAATCTCTGAAAAGTCAGCCGATGTGGAGGCTGAAAAGGAAAGCTCTGCTGGGCACCATGGTGATGACACCTTTGATGACTTGAGTGATATAATGATAACTTCTCAAGATCTTTTCAAGGATAATACTTCAAAAGCGACCTCTCCTGTCGTTGAAGCAACTTTTACCTTTAAACAAGCTTCGACACCTTCTACACCTGTCGTCTCCGTTCCCACATTAAAGCGTGGTCTGTAGTTTGACGCACGTAGTTTGCACGCCGCACACACTTAGGATTTTTCTGCACTTATAAGCACTTATTCTTTCTTTCTGGAAATTTCTAAACTTTACTTCTTTTCCGTTTTCAGATTCTCCGATGGGGCGTACCGGCTCATACTATGACTCATTTCAGCGCCATGGAGGCCGTGGATCTTATGACTTTAGGAAATACCTTGGTGACCAGAGAGAGACGGATGAGGAAAGGGCTCGAAGGAAGGCTCAAGAAAGGCGGGATTACGAGCAGTGGCAGAGAAGAAAAGACGCTGAGCGATATGATTCTTCTCACAGAAGTGACGATTCCCATAAGCGAAAGTCTTATGATGACAAGGGGAAGACTCATATTGCTGACGAATCGAGCAAGCGATCCAAGCCAAGTGACGCATCTGCAATTTCTAAAAAGACCGATGCTCCCATTTCTCCTAATGTTCCATCCGGCTCTCCTTCTTTAAAGAAGTCTGATATCCAAGCGATCATCAACAGACCCCAGTATCAGGTTAAAGATGGCCCTCCAACGCTTCAAAGCCGATTTCCGAATTGGTGCTTAAAAGGAGTGCGCTTTGACCTAGATTTGGTCCCGATCGACAAGCAAGACATGCTTAAAAGTCTTGATGCAGTTAGGCTTAACATTGAGAGGATGTCGCAATGGCAGAAACTCGTCGATGAACTCCAAAGAGTCAATCGTGCGAACCTTGAAGCGATGCTGACCATGGAAAACGACAAGGCGGAATGGGACAAAATTTGCAAACAACATGACGCCGAGATGATGAGTATTGCTGATGGTTATGCGAGACTTGAGTTCGAGGTTAAAAAACTCAAGGAAGATCTCGCCGCTTCTTCCGCTTTGAAATCTCAGAAAGAAGAAGTATTTCAAAAACAAGTGCGGGATGCGCATGCTGCTCAGAGGGATGCTGAAATGAAATTTGCGGCTGAGCAGTTCGTTGTTGAGGAATATCGCAAAAATAACACTCAGTTGCGGGAAACAGTCAACTCCCAGAACGTGGAGATCGAATTGCTAAAGTCTCGACTTGCTAAAGCTGAGACAGAGCGTGATGAGGCTGTTGCTGGTCGAGTTGCAGCCGTTGCCGAAAAAGAAGCGGCTGAGCAATCACATGAGACGACGAAAGCAAACGTCAGCTCTACCTTATTCGACTTCTATTTACATAGCATTCTGGGTCATGGGAGCCTATCCTTTCTGGGTCCTGAATACGAGATTACTCTGGCCGAGGTGTGGGAAGCAGCAGTTGACATGCTTGGCGGGGCCGGCTATGATGAGGCGGAACTCGAAGCACGCTACCTTGACGAAGAAGCTCGTGCTGCTCTTGCCAAGGGAAAAGAGCAACTTGCTGAAGCCAGAGCTGGAATAGTGGCAGAAGAACATCTAGAGAAGAAAATATCTTTAACTGCCCCTGTCCACACTTCGACTTCGACCGACGTCGATATCGTTGGTTCCAGCTCTCACTTTTCTTCTCCTGCAAAAACCGTCGAGGCCAAACCCGTCACAACCGAATCTCCCCTTACTCATATCGAGGAGCAGAGCCAAGAAGACACTGAGGCTGATAAATTAGAAATTTACTTGTCAAAAACGACTTCTCCAGGTAATTTTAGTGTCGATCCAGAACCAGTGAATCATTTATTTGATTTAACCGAGTTTGACGACCTTCTTACTTATTACTTAAACTTTGGTGAACCGATACCTTCTCTTTTCTCGGAGAATACCGATTTTAACTTCTTTTCTTCTACAGCGGAGGTACCGAATACTGCACAAACTTCCACTCCTTTAATTGTCGTTCCTCCATCTTCGCAGATTACTCCTCCTTCTGCTTCCCAACCGGGATCACAGGCAGAGAAAATTGAAGCTCTTCAAGGCCTGGATGATCCGGCCGCTTCGCAGGAGCAGATGGCAGAGGATCTTGATGACATCGAGAAGACCCCGGAGCGGTCTTTAGATGATGACACGAAGCTTTTGACATTGCTTGCTACTCCGGGGAGTGAATCTTCTTCGAAGAGGAAGGGGAAGAGTGCCATAAGGAAGAAGAAGAATATTTCCGCTGGAGAGGAAGCAGAAGTTGATCCAGTCGTGCCTCTTTCTCCTTCTGCCCCGACCCGTTCACAACGGCTTCAGAAACTAATCATTAGGTCGAGTAAAGGCTCCAAAGGTGGCAGGAAGAAGGAATAGCAAGCTGGATCTTCTACTTCTTATTTTTGCTTTTGCATGTATCGACCGGAGATTGTGCGGGTACCGGTCCCTGCTTCTTTTTTGCGATCTGTACAATGTAAAAAGTTTTCATAGTATTGAATAAAATAGCTATTTTACTTGTACAAATTCTTGTGTATGTGAGAATGCATTTGTTTCTCATTTTGGTGTAGAATAAAAAATTCTTCTTACTTGTACTAACTTTCTAGTCTATGTTTGAGAATGCATTTATTCCACATCTATTTTTCATGATATTGCAATGAACTTGCGGTATGTTGCTTGCATATTCCTTTTATTAATGTAATTGAATTGTATAGTGTTGCCCCCATACCACAAGTGCATTGCAACATTTCTAACTTTCACAAGACTGATAATCTTATTTCAGAGAATAACTATTCCACTTTTAAGGGAAGAATTATTCTGCTTTTAATAGATCATATCTCGTTTTTTGGAGAAATTTTTATTTTCTCTTTCTTTCTGAAGAACACTTCAACTTTCGGGGATGATCACTTTCATTTGTCAAAAAAGAAAGTAGATTTCCCTACGAAGTGAAATGAACTTTTCTGAAAAAAAATTGTAGCATTTTAACTTTTTTAGAAGGAACTTTTTGAGATGAACAAGTTATCCTTCCTTTGAGAGTTGAACTGTGCTTCCGGAGAAGGCTTTTTATTTGAGTATTCTATTTTGGGACATGCCTCCGGAGAGGGCTCCTCTTAAAGAGTTGTGCCTCCGAAGAGGGCTTGTGCCTCCGAAGAGGGCTTGTGCCTCCAAAGAGGGCTTGTGGTGCCTCGGGAGAGGGCTTTTGCCTCCGAAGAGGGCAAGTGCCTCCGAAGAGGGCTTGTGGTGCCTTGGGAAAGGGCTTTTGCCTCCGAAGAGGTCATGTGCCTCCGAAGAGGGCTTTTTGATTGCCTGGAAGTTACTTTCTCATGGTTGAATGGATCCACGGGGCGGACGCAAGTTGCTTGATTGGATGTTTGTTTGCACAAACGATCATAATCAATTATCAAGGGCCTTGTTCCTTCAGCTTGGGAAGGTTCCCCTCCGGTGGTTCCACCAATCTTTTTTGATTGAGAGAAGTACTTTCATCATTTTTTTTGGCGTGCCTCGTTAGAGGGCTTTGTTGACCTTTGGGAAGGAGCGTTGGTTGGTTGGTGTGCCAGGAAGGTTGTGTCTCAGGGGCGAGTAGATCCACGGGACGGACGCAAGCTGCCTAATCGGATGCATCACGATCAATTAGCAAGGTCCCTGTTCCTTCTGCTTGGGAAGGTGTCCCTTCGGTGGTTCTTACCAGCCCTTTTATTGAGAGGCATACCTCCTTTTGGCTGCTTCTTTGTTTGCTTGGCAATGTTCTCTCATCATCTGCTCATTAGCGATCTTTTATTATCGTTTCCAAGCGCATCTTCTTTCCTTTTACAAGTAAATTGCCTTATCTGAAGAAGTGGACTTCACTGTTGAACGACTTCACGGGTCAAACGCAAGTTATCTAGTTGGATGTCTGTTCATATCGACAATCTCAACCAGTTAACAGAGGTTTGCCACAGTGGAGTCGCCAACTTTTTATTTGAAGTTCTCCTTGTATAGGATTTGAATTTGGAATTTTTTGTCGCTTGGTATTTGCGTAATAGGTGATTTATAGAGGTCGCTTGGCTTTGTGACGAGCAAGCCTTGTTTTAATGTCCTGCAATTTTGAATCGACATTTTAGCAATACATTTAAAGTATTTACATATCGAAATAAAACAGGCATTATGAAATAGTAAAGAACACAAGATTTATAGTGGTTCGGCCAAGAATCGGGCCTACATCCACTTTATAGCTTTCATTCATTTACACTGATTTACAATGTTTTACAATACAACTGATACATTCATCACTATTTTACAATTTTGAGCAAAGCTTTTTTCAAGTAAAATAAGGACGTAAGTGGTTGCTGTTCCAGGCCCTTGGAATTGGATCTCCTTCAACAGTTATGAGTTTGAAAGTGCCATCAAGAAGTTTACTGCCAATGGCATATGGTCCTTCCCAGTTTGGTCCAAACACACCAGTTGCTGTCATGATCCTTTTCAAAACTAAGTCTCCGACCTCAAAGATGCGTTGGCAAACTTTAGAGTTGAAGTGCCTGGCTATCCTTTGCTGATAAGCTGAAACTCTGAGCCTAGCTTCTTCTCTTTTTTCATCAAGAAAATCAAGTGCTTCAAGTTGCAGCTTTTCGTTTTCAGCTTCGTTGAAATGAACTCTTCTATGTGAAGGAACTTCTACTTCCACTGGAATCATTGCTTCTGATCCGTATGCTAGTGAAAATGGAGTGTGCCCAGTCGCAGTTTTGTGAGTAGTTCTGTATGCCCATAGTGCTAATGGAAGCTTATCAACCCAACCACCTTTTGCTTTTTCGAGTTGCTTTTTGATGGTTGACTTGATGATTTTGTTCACTGCTTCCACTTGCCCGTTTGCCTGCGGATGAGCCACTGCTGAGAAGCTTTTCCGAATTCTGAATCGTTTGCAAAAATCCTGGAATTCTTCACTTTCAAACTGAGTACCGTTGTCTGTTATTATCTTCTGTGGCACACCATATCTGCAAATGATATTTTTCGTTACAAAATTTATCATCTTTTTAGAAGTGATGGTGGCCAAAGGTTCAGCTTCAGCCCATTTGGTGAAATAATCAACGACAACAATAGCATATTTGATTCCTGATTTAGCGATCGATAGTGGTCCAATCAAGTCTATTCCCCAAATGGCGAACGGCCATGGGCTGACCATTTGTGTGAGTTCGGTGGAAGGTGCTTTTGGGATTTTTGCAAATCTTTGACATTTGTCGCACTTTCTAGAGTAAATAGCAGCGTCTCGATTAATATCCGGCCAGAAATACCCATATCGGAGGACTTTCTTGGCTAGAGTTTGACCGGCTGAATGATCTCCACATTCTCCTCCGTGTATCTCGGCTAGAATTGTCTTGGCTTCTTCCTTAGTTACACATTGGAGTAGTGGCATTGAAAATCCCCGTTTGTATAATCGGCCATCTTGAATTATATATCTTGACGCTTTCCTCAATAGTTTTCGACGTTCCTTAGAACTTTCTGGCAGGGAACCATTGAGTAGGTATTCTTTGATTGGAGTCATCCATGATTCATGCTCTTGAGACGTAGCCATAATCCAATCAACATCCATTTCATCAATGCTTGGAGCTGACAGAACTTCTACAGGAACTAATCCCAGTAATTGAGCTTCTCCGGAACTTGAGTACTTTGCTAGAGAATCTGCTTTCATGTTTTCTACCCGAGGAATATGACTTATCGTGTAATGATTGAAATCTTCGAGAAGTTCACATGCCTTTGACAAGTATGCGGGCAGATTTCCACCTTTAGCCTGAAACTCTTTCTTTACCTGGCAAAAGATAAGTTGAGAATCGCTGAAGATTTGTAACACTTTGATGTTTAGTTCCTTGGCAATTTTCAAGCCAGCAATAAGAGCCTCATACTCCGCTTCATTGTTCGTTGAAGGAAATTCCAGTCTCAATGCATAACACAATGATCGTCCTTCGGGGGTTTCGAGCACAACCCCTGCCCCAGAACAGTAATCATTTCTCGATCCGTCAACATACAACTTCCACTGGATTGGAATGCCATCAGTTGTTTCATTCTCACTATCACCTTTGTCAGTAGATTCAGCGATGAAATCTGCTAAAGCTTGTCCGTTGATTGCTTTCCGGGGATGGTAAGTGATATCATATTGGCTGAGTTCAATGTTCCATTTCAAAAGACGGCCTGAAGTTTCAGGACGAAACAGGACTTGCTTTAGAGGTTGATCGGTAAGAATCTTGATAGGATGAGCTTGAAAGTATGGTCTCAATTTCCTGGAAGCAATTAGCAAGCAATAGGCGAGCTTTTCTATCTTGGAATAATTCATCTCTGCCCCAGTGAACCGTTTACTGGTGTAATAGACTGGACGCTGTACTTTCATATCTTCCCGTACAAGTGCTGCACTGAGGGCGTGAGATGAAATTGCTAAATAGATGAAAAGGTCTTCACCGTCAGTAGGCTTGGAAAGAACCGTAGGTGTTTCCATATGACGAATTAGTTCATCGAAAGCATTCTGGCATTCGGGAGTCCATTCAAAAAATTCTTTCCTTTCTTTAGAGCGTCAAAGAAGGGAATGCATTTGTCTGTGGCCTTGGAAATGAAGCGACTCAGAGCAGCGACTTTTCCATTGAGACTTTGCATTTCTTTCTTTGTTTTAGGGGCTTTGACCTCCCTTAGAGCTGTGATTTGAGTAGGATTGGCTTCAATGCCCCTGGCGCTCACAATGAAACCCAAGAATTTCCCGGACTCTACTCCGAACGAACATTTCAATGGATTGAGCTTCATTCCGTACTTTCGAAGAGTTGCAAACATTTCCTCCAAGTGACCCATGTGATCTACAGCTTTCTTTGACTTTACCAACATATCGTCGACATAAACTTCCATGGTTCTACCAAGCTGAGGCTTGAACATTGCAGTGACGAGCCTTTGGTAGGTTGCCCCAGCATTCTTCAATCCGAAAGGCATAACTTTGTAGCAGTAGAGACCCACATCTGTGATAAAGCTTGTGTCTTCCTGATCCGGCTCATGCATCATAATCTGATTGTATCCGGAGTAAGCATCCATAAACGATAACAACTCATGCCCAACTGTTCCGTCCACCAATTGATCAATTCTGGGCAGCGGGAAGCAATCTTTGGGGCATGCTTTGTTTAGATCTGAGAAATCTATGCATACTCTCCACTTTCCATTTTCCTTCTTGACCAATACTGGATTTGAAACCCAATTTGGATAAGTGGAGTTTCTGATGAAGCCGTTTTCCATGAGCCGATCGACTTCTTCCTTTCGTGCTGTCGACCTTTCTGGGCCTTGAGTTCTTCTTTTCTGTTTCACTGGCGTGAATTTTGGATCAATGTTCACAGTATGTACAGCAATTTCCGGGGAGATCCCACACATATCAGCATGACACCAAGCGAACACATCTAGATTGGCTTTTAAGAATGATATCAGCGTGTTTTGAACTGTTATGCTTAGCTGTGAACCCACATTCAGTACTTTGTTTGGGTCTTTTGAATCAACAGATATTGGTACCATTACTTCCACAGGTACCACTCTATTCTCCCCTGTACTGGCTTTTCTGGGGTCCATTTCCTTCCTTGCATTGCTGTGTTCGCCAGTACAGGGGCCACTCCGTAGCTGCTACAAGGTTGGTTCTTTGATGCGGAGCGGAGCTGCCGCATCTTTTCCCATCTTTCTTTTCCTGGCCTCACGGAGCTCTACAAGATAACATTCTCGTCCCGCGTTCTGATCTCCCTTAATGAAAGCAACCCCATTATCAGTGGGAAATTTCATTGCTAAGCACCACGGAGCGAGGACGGCCCTGAAAGCAGCAAGAGTAGGCCGACCCAAGAAAGCATTATAGGCGGAGAATCCATCAACAATTACAAAGGTTTGCTTTCGAACCAACTTCTTATGTCCTTCGCCCATTTCAACAAACAAGTCCACCGTTCCAACTGGCTGTTTCATCTCTCCGGTAAATCCGACAATTTTGTGTGAAGAGGCTTGTACATCTGTCATTGGAATTTTCATTTGGTCAAATGTCTTTTTAAAGAGTATGTTGCACGAAGCACCACCATCAACCAGAACTCTTCTGACAATAGCCGGCCCAATACCGATAGAGACAACCAAAGGGTCCTCAGTAGGAGCTTCCACATCAATAGAATCCCTGGTTCTGAACATAATATCATCATGAAAAGTCTTCTGCTGCTTTAGAGGTGCAGCATCTTCCAAGATCAAGACACTTTCTTCAGTTGGAGCATACTTCAAAGCCCTAGCATACCTTTCCATCTCACCCCAACTCCTGCCAGCTGGATGAGGTCCTCCTGTGATCACATTGATAACAGGTCTTTCTTTTTTAGCAGGCCTCTCTCCTGAACCAGATGAATGAGCTGGGGGTAGTTGCCCCTGGTTAGATGAAGACGGGTCTTTTCTATTCCTCTTGACGTACTGCTGCAACTTATTCTCTCTTAACAATTCTTCAATCAGGCTTTTCAAGTGGCGGCATTCGTTGGTATCATGGCTTGGTTGATTATGAAATTTGCAAAATCTTCCGCTTTGAACAGCATTTTTCCCAACTTTTACTGCTGATGGTTTTGGAAAATCAACAGCATCCTTAGTGGCGATGAAAATATTCTCCGGGGTATCAGTCAGGGGGGTAAAGTCTGAAGGTTTGAGGAAGCGAGGCTTTTTGAGATCTTTTTGCTTCTTTCCACCATTATTCTCCCTTTTCTGATTTACAGATTCTTTCTTGTTCTGAACTGTAGCATTATTTTCCACCACTGTTGTCACGACTTTAGCTGACGCGGAGAGATTCTCTAGGCGCATGAACTCATCAGCCTTTTTGTAGAATTTTTCGAGCGAATTTGGTTCCTTTATTTTTAACCATTTTCCAAACTCGCTTGACTTGTTAACAGCCCGCATTAAGTAGGTCAAAATCATTCGCGGTTCCGCGTTATCAACTTCTGCTAAGGCTAAATTAAAGCGATTCAGGAAGGACTTGATGGGCTCTCCAGGATTTTGTTCAAGACTTGAGAGAGACATTATATCCTTTGCTCTTGAAATGTACAATCTGAATTGTTCCTTGAATTTTCGGGTCAGATCAGAAAATTGGTCAACAGATCGCACAGGAAGCTTGGTAAACCAAAGTAACGCTACTCCCTCCAAGTATATTGGGAAATATCGGCATTTGATCTCATCAGTTGCTCTGGCGCCAGTCATTTGCCAGTCATACTTGTACAAGAACTGATTTGGATCACTCGTCCCCCGATATGCTGGGATTGTAGGAGGAACGAACTTTCTAGGAAACTCAGCTTTTAAAATCCTTTCTGTAAATAGAGTTTTACTCGGAGCGAATCCCCAATCATTCTCATCTTCGTTTCTTTGCATGCTTTCCTTCATTATTTACCGAACCATGGTAGAGAGATATTCCTCATTGTTTAGAGATTTTGCGGAATAGACTTCGGCTATCTTTTCGGAGGTTTGCCCAGGTAAATGCCTCGGAGAACCGGTGACGGCCTGGATCCTTCAGCCTGGAGGGGTGCCCCTTCAGTAGTACCTGATCCCCCTTGAGGAATATTTCTCCCTTCGGAATTGGGAGCAGCATTAGCAAAGTTTTCCTCATTACTTACTGGTCTTTGATTAGCCCCAAGTAGAGCATTCAGCTTTTCCATCATCATATTATTCTGAGTTTCAATTTGCTGGTACAGTCCGGACACAGCAGCATTCCAATCTTCTCGCATCACCCCGACGCTTGGAGCAGCCTGATTTGGAGAAAGAGAAGTGGCAGTATTGTCGCGGTCATCATCAGTTCTGACAGACTTACGTTTTCTTCCAGGAGCCATTATGTCTGATAGACTTCTGGTTTTTTAGGAAATTCTTTCAACAAACTTTCGTGAAGCAATGGTGAGAATATTCCTGAGTTGGGTTCTCAGTGAAAGCACCAAAATGTTAACGCTAAAAAGTGAACGCTAACACCCAGTGTGTGTGGTTGAGTTGTGAAAGCACCACCCGTGTGACGGGAACAGAATTTAAGCAGTAAAATAGTGAAAAAGCAGTAAACGACAGCAGTTTATAGTGGTTCGGCTTGAGATCGAGCCTACGTCCACTTTGAATCTCTTTATTACTGAATCTGATTACAAGACGATACAATGTACTTATCAAAACAATACAATTCGATCACAAAGACAATCTCGACTACTAGCTCAAACTTCGATGATGAAACTTGATGAATCCGTGTTGGATGTAGGAAATTCCTCTCGAAGCTTGTTGTAGTGTCTCGAATATCTGGAGATCTTCAATTGTGGAATGAGTTGAGAGCTCGGCAGAGTAACGACGCTTGAAGAAATGAATGGCCAAAAGTCCTCTTCATGTTGGAAGTGGTGGTCTATTTATAGGAGTCAAATTATGAACAGAAGTTTCTGCCAAGTCATGAGTCGTAGCCGACTTAAGGTAAGTCGTGACTCGTTGCCGACTTAAGGTTGCTCGGGGATGACTCAGTGAATTCAACTTATGGCTTGGTAGCTCGTGGTCGACTTATAATGAGCCGTAAGTCGTGGCCGACTTATCAGATAAAAGTGGCATAGGCACAGGCACTGTTATCTTATATTGATAGCTTTTAGGTCATGGACGACTTAAGCTGAGTCGTGAGTTCCTTAAGTCGTGAGCCCTTTAAGTCGTAAGCCCTTTAAGTCATAAGTCGTCCAAGTTGGTAAACCCTATACAGTAGTTAGGTTGGAGCTTCCCTTAAGTCGTGGAATCTCTTAAGTCGTTTAGACCTTAACTCGTTGAGTCGTCTGGACCATGAGTCGTAGGTCGTGAAGCTCTTGAGTCGTATACTTCTTGAGTCGTATACTTACTGAGTCGGTCCTGTAGCTTAGGTCGGGGCCTGTTGAGTCGTAGGCTTCTTTAAGTCGTATAACTATCTTGAGTCGCGCAGCTCTTAAGTCGTAGCCTTCTTGAGTCGTAGAAAATTAAGGGTTAACATTGAATATTTTCAAATGTTGAAAATAAATGGATTTTTGAAATACCTATTATTAAATAGGTATGGAAATGTTTTTCCAATATGAAGTGAAATGTTTTGAAATTTTATCTTCAAAGATAAATTGAAATGTGGAAATTGATTTTAAATTGTTTCAAATAGTTTAAGTGTGGAAATTATATATCTTGTAAAGATATTTTTGGAAGATAAATAATTTGGAAAATTATTTGGAATCTGATGATGCTGTGCAGACCTATTGATAGTTAAATAACCGACTATCAATAATTACCTTGAATGGGTATTTTTTGTGATTTGCTTGAATTTGAATGCCACACTTATTTTTGAATAAGTGATCACTATTCGGGTTAGTCGGGAAAGGACCTTTGTGTCATATAACCCATTCTGAATTTGTGATACGACGATATGGATCGTATTGAAGACCAGTGGTGAAGACCGGGTATTTGTGAAAACGATAGGATGACCTATCGATTGTCTCTGCACCGTTAGCTACGGTATTGAGATTTCCTTTGTGATGGGAAGTTTTATCGGGATTGTGAATATCCGGATTGCAAGGGCTTCTTTTGAAGTGCCTTCGGTTCTGTTCGAACCCGGAACAGACTTGTATGGTTACGTGTCTGACATTACATTTTGAGATGTAAAGCTGATTTCTTTCAAATACATTTCTGTTGGTGGCGGAGAATTATTCTCTTAGCTTAACACCCTTCTCTGAGACGTACGAGCTCAGAGGTTATGTAGTTGAAATTTATCAGCGATATATTCCCAATTTGGTAATGTGACATGCTGAGTGTTGCTGCGAAATGATCATTGTTTGATCATTTGTGATATGATCATTTGTTTGATCATTTATCTTTGTGATCATTACTTTGATCATTTTTTGACCCAAAGCATAGCTTTTGTATAAAGCGTAGCTTTGTGGACGAGACTTCGTCAGGGCCTCACAACCCGGAAATGGTCGAAACTGGAATGATACGGTAAGGTTATGAGGGTCGCGCCCTTTAGGGTATGTCATTTCCTTCTAGAAAGGGGTGGTATCATGGTATGGAGCCCAGATACTTACTCATGTGGACACACTTTATTTATTATGTGTGATGTTGTTACCGAGCGCTCGGATAAAGGTCCCAAAGGACCGGGGGATGGCATATTCATGAGTTACCTAGTTACAGGGGTAACCCGGCTTTGTTGGCAGAGAGCAGTTTGTCTCTCAGAGCGTCCAGCCAGAGGCGTTATCTTTTGTGGCGTAGGAAGTTCCTTAGCCTGACCATTTGTTGGAAAATCCAAAGAAACAATACGAACCTTGTACGGTTTTAGTTGTATTACCTGCTATGGAATGTGGCGGTAACCTGCTATTGAACATAGTAGCTATAGTAGGCATAAGTGCGGAATGCCTATGCTGGCTAAGATTAATATTATACTTTCGAAATGTTTTCTGCACTATGCATTAATAATAATAATCCAATGATTTACGTAGTAAGCCTATTTGACTATCATAAGAAGAAATCTCCTCCAATTCTGCGTTTGCATTGTGTGTGTGGCGGGAGGTCTTATGGTAGTTTCATTTTCCAAAAGCATTGCGGGTTTCAATGTTAAAATTCTTTTGTTGTGTGTTTGAAAGATAAACTGTTTTAGTTCTCACACCAGTCACCATGACTGACCTGGAGTTTATTATTTCCTTCCTAAACTCTGGGTGCCCATCAATTTCCACACAGGCAGTCTAGAGTTAGGTTATCAGGTCATTCTGGATTCAGGAGATGCTGTGGAGCTTAGTGGCAAGCTGGATGGCGAGACTTATCACCTATACTATGTATTATTCCGCTATGTATTCTGTATGAGGACAAGTTTATATAACTGTCCAGCGTTGTATTATTGTTGTAAACTCTGATGATGATGTAATGTATAAAATGATATAGTTATTTGATTTAAAGATTATTCATTTATCTATTATATGTTGTTCCGCTGCGAATGTGAGATTCTGATATTGTTTCTGTTTCTGTTGTTTCTTCTTTCTTTTTCTTCTATCTTCTTCTACCTCTTCTTTTTCTCCATAACAATTCGGTTTTCCGGCATTCGATTGCTCGGCAGGTTATACAGTGAATGTATTAATGTCGATTTTCGAGCAACGAAAAATCGCGTTCGTTACATTTTTCAAAATAAATAAAATAACAAAGCTTTTCATCTCCTTCGACCTTGTTGCCTTATAAATTAAGTTCCACTTGATAAAGCTATTCCTGTTTGCATCATTCCTTCCAATAATCAACATAAGAGGCTGCCACAGCTTGAAGACAAAGGAACAACAAAAAAAAGATTATCCTCGGGTTCCACATTACAAAAGGAGCAGTTATCATCAATGCTAAGCCCCCTACATCGAAGCTTCACTTTAGTCTGCAAAGCATTTTTCATCACCTTCTGTAGCATGAGGTTTTCCCTTTCATTATTATGCCTTAACCAAGTTCTACTACACAAACTAAAATTAATTCGAGCATCAAACCTAGCAAGAGCACAATACACAACATCAATACTAAATTTTTTACATCTACCAGTCCATAGAGTCCTATCTCTTTCAACATGTTAAGCTTAACCCCATGCACAATAATCCAAAGCATACGAATTCTTTGATTGGAGGATTGGGGAGTTGGACATAACCATCTCGAACAAACTCAAAGGCAAGAGCACTCCTATTAATTCCAGTTTGCTGAATTTCCAAAAATGAAAGAATGTTACTGAAAATGTGCCTTGGAAATATCCAAGGGTCATCCCAAAAACTAACACTGCCCCAAGAAGCAAATGCATATTTAATTTCAGGCAATATGATGGACCTTGACTTAAACAAGTTTCTCCATGTCCACCTAGAATTTTGTGGGACTTGCGTTTGCTAAAGACATTTACCACACAACACATACTTGTCAAACTAAACAACCCGTATATTGTTAGCCTTATTTAAGAAATTGTTTAAATGCTTAGAAAATGTTGTTATTACGAGATTCCAAATTGAGACCACTCAAATTCAAATCCCTGAGCACAGCGGAAGACGAGATCGTGATAAGAAGTGTAAAAACAACCAACCAATAACTCAAATCTAATCTCAACCAATCCAGAGACAATCACAATCCCAAATAAGCAATTTAGAAATTAAAGCAATAACGAAAAATATATCACACAGCAATTTATAGTGGTTCCACTAACGTCGTGTTAGTGTACATCCACTTTAAGAGAGAGCCTTATTATTATTGATGAGAAGAGTACAAGAGATTGATTACAATGATCAAATTCTAATCAGAAATTGATTTGTGGAGAAGAGAATTGAAGAAAATTAGGTTTTGATAAACCCTAATTAGTGGTGGCTAATCTCTTGCAGTCGCTTCCGTATTAGATCTGAAACCAGAGGCTAGCTTATATAGGAGGATAGAAACCCTAGGCAATGTTCCGAAATTGACCCTGCGGATATCACAAATTTTCACCCAAGTCCGCGAGATGAAAAACTGGAAAAAGTCATTCCAGACGTCTGGCCTAAGGCTCAGACGTCTGACTTAAGTCACTAGAGCGACTTCGCTCCAGATCAGACGTCTGACCCACTTGGTCAGACGTCTGACTGAGTGTTCTGGAACCACTCCAGAACAATTTCAGAAGTCTGAAAATAATTTTAGACGTCTGAAATTAGTTGCTGTCCCCAAACAGCCCACTTCGCCTTTTCTCTTATGACTTCCACCTCCGGACTCCGATTTGCGAACCGTTTCCTCCGTTGCGAAGCTACTTCCGACCTCTACAAATCCACATATAGTGTCGCCAAAATTTAACACTCTACCTCGACACTATATCCGTCTCCAACTCTAATGGTACCATACCATCAACAACAACCGATAGCACCAACTATCACTTCTTCTACCTTCAACCAAACATGAATGCTTTCCCAATGAGCTTCGGCAAAGCCACCGCCCATTGCACTCCACCAACGAGCTCAAGCAAAGCCCCCGCCCGCTAATGAAATGTTGAAAACATCCAAATCCTAAGCTATCTCACCAAAGACCAGCACTAGCCAAGAAGATAGAACCTCAATCTCTCACTAATACTCTTTCTCATCTACCACCAAGCTTCTCCCTTAATCGTGCCAACCCGTGGCACCTAGCACTTCTCCAAGCAAATCAAGTTCGAGCAATGCTCGAACTTCCCAACCGGCAAAGCCTTAGTGAACATGTCCGCTGCGTTATCCTTTGTGTGCACTTTCCGAAGATATACTTGCTTATCCTCATCCATGGCTACTAGAAATGACTCTCTCACCTTAATATGCTTAGTCCGTGAGCTAAACGTCAAATTCTCTGCCAAGTGAATAGCACTCTTGCTATCACATCGAACATCAATACTATCATGCCCGAATCCCAAGTCACACAACAATCGCTTCAAATAGAGTGCCTCCTTCGCCGCCTCCACTGCGGTAATCAACTCCGCCTCCGTAGTGGATAAAGCAACTACGGTCTGCAATCTAGATCTCCAACTTATGGCTGTACCCCCAAGTGTGAAGACATATCCGGAAGTTGATTTTCTTCGATCCCTATCACCAGCGTAGTCCGAATCACAATAACTAACCATCTTGCAATTCATCGTCTTACTACCGCCAAAAACAAGACCATGAGATGATGTGCCTCTAAGGTATCTCAATATAAGCTTAACAGCTTCCCAATGCGATTTCCCCGGATTAGCCATGTATCGACTAACCATCCCGACGGCATTTGCAATATCGGGCCTTGTACACACCATAGCATACATTAGACTTCCAACCGCACTAGCATATGGCACCTTTGCCATATATGTCTTGTCTTCCTCCAAGATAGGTGATCCTTTACTCGAAAGCTTCATATGCAAAGGTAAAGGTGTATTTGACGCCTTTGCATTCTCCATGCTAAACCGGCAAAGCACTTTCTCTATGTATTCCTTTTGAGTTAGTTTTAACTCAAAATGCTTTCGATCCCTTACAATTTCCATGCCAAATATCCTTCTTGCTTCTCCAAGATCCTTCATTTCGAACTCCGATTTCAAACTCAGTTTTAACTTGTTGATTTCATTCTTATCCTTAGAAGCAATGAGCATATCGTCCACATACAAGAGTATATACACCCAACAATCATTTCCCAACTTCTTGAAATAAACACAAGCATCCTTGATGCTTCTATCAAAACCATTTTCAAGCATAAAATGATCAAACCTCTTGTACCATTGTCTAGGTGATTTCTTTAGTCTATATAGTGATTTCTTTAGCTTGCAAACCAAATTTGACTTACCATCCACAACAAAACCTTCCGGTTGCTCCATGTAGATGTCTTCATCCAAGTCACCATGCAAGAAGGCGGTTTTCACATCAAGTTGCTCCAACTCCAAGTCATGAACAACAACTATAGCAAGTAATATCTGGATAGAAGTATGACGCACAACCGGTGCGAATATCTCATCATACTCCTTTCCCTTCCTTTGGGCAAACCCCTTAGCCACTAGCCTAGCTTTGTATCTTCCATTGTCCTTCACCTTGTATATCCATTTTCATCCAATAGCACGGTTTCCTTTAGGAAGTGAAATCAAATCCCAAGTTCGATTCTTCATCATTGATTGCATCTCTTCCTCCATGGCACAAATCCACTTCGAGCTATCACTCGAATTCATGACGTCATCAAGGTCCATTGGCTCATCTTGGACTATGTGAAGAGCATGGTCCAAATTTTCACAAAAACTAAGATAGTTCCAATAACCATATCTTTCGGGTGGTCTTATTGTACGACGACCAACCCAAGTAGCAATACCATCACCCAAACTTCCTTCAGCTCCACCATGAACCGAATCTTCTCTAGAATCATGCACATCACCAACACTACTAGAGGTACCATGTGGACTATGTGATGTAACATCAACCGCTATTTCCTCGCAAGCATCTCCAACTACTCTACTCTCTCTACTCCTTGGACAAAATGTGGAAATAATTTCCTTCTCCTTTGATTCATCATGAGCTGAATCTGGAACATCCGATGAGCTTCCATTCTCCTTGAACATCGCCGACTCATCAAAAGTAACATGACGAGAATTCACTACCTTCTTCGTTTTCGGATTCCAAATCTGATAGCCTTTTACTCCATCCGTATAACCAAGCAAAATCCCCTTGAAAGCTCTAGGTTCAAGCTTATCATTTCTCGGATCATGCACATAAACTGGACTTCCAAAGACACGAAGATAACTCAAGTCAATGCTCTTTCCCTTCCACACTTCCTCCGGAATTTTGTTACCAATAGCTGAGCACGGAAATCGATTAATAATATGCACTGCGGTTGACAAAGCTTCAGCCCAAAATCCCTTCACCAAACCCGATGTCAATCTCAAGCATCGAGCTTTCTTAAGTAGAGTACGATTCATCCTCTCCGCAACACCATTCGGCTGCGGATCTCCAGGTGTAGTAAAATGCCTCCGAATACCATGATGCTTGCAAAACTCCAAAAATTCTCCGGAAACATATTCTCCGCCATTGTCAGATCTTAGAACCTTCAAAAACTTTCCACTCTCATTTTCAACAAGAGCCTTCCATGCTTTGAACTTTGCAAATGCCTCTGACTTGGCCTTCATTAAATACACCCAAACAATCCGAGAAAAGTTATCTATAAAGGAAATATAATAGTGAGCTCCACCTAAAGAAGCTACAGGCGCCGGTCCCTAAACATCCGTGTGAACATACTCAAGAACCCTTCTCGAATCATGCTTTCCTTCACCGAATGAAACTTTTGTTTGCTTCCCCATGACGCACTCTTCGCAAAACTCCAATTTGTTGAAACTCTCTCCATCGATCATCTTACTATTTCGAAGAATGTCCAAACTCCTCTCCGAGACATGACCTAACCTCAAATGCCACAACCTAGTCGCATCCAAGCCACGAGAACTGTCAACTCCTATACAAGTTTCGCCTTCCACAGTCACTCCATGAAGCAAATAAATACCATGAGTCCTAGCACCCTTCATCACCACAAGCGCCCCCTTCGAAACCCGCAAGCTATCACTCTCAATAGTGATCTTACAACCTAAAAAATCCAGTTGCCCCAAAGAGATAAGCGACTTCCGAAGTCCCGGAACATAGCGTACATTAGTGAGAGTACGAACCACTCCGTCAAACATCCGAATTTGCATGGAACCAATTCCTTTCGACTTGCAAATAGCACCATTTCCCATAACAATTGAATTTCCTTCTTTGTCGATGTAAGAAAAAAAAATTTCCTATTTGGCATCATATGATAAGACGCCCCCGAATCAAGTACCCAATCGTTACCTGAAACATCTGATGCTACCGCTGTCAACACATCTATGTCTTCCTCACCAACACCTCTCTCCACCGCCACAGATGAAGATGCTACTTCCCTTTTACCCTTCTCCTTGTCCAGACATTCATTCTTCCAATGACCGGGCTTCTTGCAAATATAGCACTTGCCTTTTCTTTCCTTCGATTTTCCTCTCCAACCTGGGTTCCTTGATTTAGAACGCCCCCAGTTCTCCTTCTTCACATACCTCTCCTTCTCCATAAACAAACCATGACCATTACTAGCACCACTACCTCCATCACCTAACTCCTTCATTTGATCCCGCAACTTCTCGCTAAGAAGACCCGTCTTGACATCATCAAGAGTCAATGTATCTCGGCTATAGATCAAACTATTTGAGAAACCTGTATAGCAATCTAGAAACGAACACAACAATATCATCGCCTTTTGCTCATCCTCAATCTTCAAATCTACCGCCTTCATCTTCATTAGCAAATCATCAAATATATTCAAGTGCGCCTTAAGCGAAGTACCTTCCTTCATCTTATAGGTGAAGAACGTTCGTAATAAGATCAAACGATTTGTCAGTGACTTCTTCATATATAACTCCTCCAACTTGTCCCAAATACCCTTAGCGGTTGTCTCACCACTAATTTCAGAGATAACATTCTCTCCCATAGCAAGTTGAAGTGTAGTGAGTGCCCACTCTTCCATCTCCTCTCTCTCAACATCCGAGATGTCCGCTGGCAACAAATGTGTGTCAAACACTACCTGATGTACCTGATTCCTCCTTAGAACCGCTTTCGTCTTCCATTGCCATTTTTCAAAATCATTATCGCCATTCCACTTGTCTATTACCAATTGTGATCCTGAAGCTACATACGATCCACGTACATAAGGCGCTACACCACTTGGATTACCCATTGAGGAACTACTTAAGGTATTATCTGTTTCTGGCATTTCTACAACCACCTACCAACACCAATGCTCTTACACCAAATGTTATTACGAGATTCCAAATTGAGACCACTCAAATTCAAATCCCTGAGCACAGCAGAAGACGGGATCGTGATAAGAAGTGTAAAAACAACCAACCAATAACTCAAATCTAATCTCAACCAATCCAGAGACAATCACAATCCCAAATAAGCAATTCAGAAATTAAAGCAATAACGAAAAATAAATCACACAGCAATTTATAGTGGTTCCACTAACGTCGTGTTAGTGTACATCCACTTTAAGAGAGAGCTTTATTATTATTGATGAGAAGAGTACAAGAGATTGATTACAATGATCAAATTCTAATCATAAATTGATTTGTGGAGAAGAGAATTGAAGAAAATTAGTTTTGATAAACCCTAATTAGTGGAGGCTAATCTCTTGCAGTCGCTTCCGTATTAGATCTGAAACTAGAGGCTAGCTTATATAGGAGAATAGAAACCCTAGGCAATGTTCTGAAATTGCCCCTACGGATATCATCAGTGTGAATGGTAAAATGAAGTCGAGCAGGAATATAAGATGGAGGAGAAGGTAATTGGGACTCATTAGCATGATTAGGATTTATGATATGAAGGTTAATCACATCAGTGACATGTTGAGATGAAAGCAAATTCGGAGTGACATGAGTAGACGATTGTGAAGGGGACTGTAGTTTTTTGGATTTGGATATGTCATCAAAGAGAATAGTTGCTGAATAATTCATGTTTGCGTGCGCATGCATAGATGATACATGCACATCAGATAAATCAGTTTGTACATGAGAGATTTGGTGTGTGGTAGAAGAGAAGTTTACATTTTCACGATGTTATCATCAAAAACTACTTCAACAATGTCGAAGCCTAAAAGAATATGAAGGAAGGTTTCCTACAGAACGATGATGATAGCAAGGCCTTAAGAAAGAGTCAAAGGGATGCTTATACAGATATTAGATGAATTATGGGCTTTCAAAGTGGATAAAAGGGGACAAGATTACCCTTCCGCTTCATTTGATCTCTTTCGAAGTAGTTGGGTCTGCATGCATAAAGGGGTTTTTCATGTGTTAAAAATGCCTTTCGAAGGCATCGGAAGAAAGGTTTCACATTAATAAAGGGGATTATTTTCGAAAGCCACCTTCTACAACCATCTTCTTTTCACCAAGCAGTCTCCTCCATTACAATTGACCTTTCGTAGTGATCCTTCATCCACTATTAAATCCTTTCAAAACGAAGAAAATACCCTTTTGACAGTGTCGAAAGCCATCAAAAAATGCATATAAGTGGAGTGCAAACTGATGCGATACTCAATAATGGAAGGAAGATTCAAGTGTTTCGAAAGCTTAAACAAAGAAAGCATCATCATCATTTGCAAGCATTGGATGTGTACCTTTCGAACACGTTTGAACATCCTTTCCTGCTTATCCAACACATTTACAACAAGATAAGAGTCGCTCCTATATCGATGGAATCGAAAGTATCAAAGTCCCATTCGAAAGCAATGTTAGAGAGGCGCTCTGAAATCAACAACGGCGAAAGGTCATCAAGGCACCCTTTCAATCAAGATGAAAGGATTGATGCGGAAAGGTCCAACCTACGCCTATAAAAGACCATAAGGATGTTGCTTTAGGGATCTAAAATCATTCATTCTATATTTATTCTTTTCTTGAGTTTGTAAACCCTAATTCCTAAATCAAATTGGGGATTTCACTTTCTTGTAGGACTTAAATCCTCGTATTAATGAAAACTATTAATAAAGCAAATACATGGTACTTTCGAATAGATAGATTCTGATTCACTACTTACATATGGTTTCGGCTATGTAGTACATACATCAATGCTTTTCGAAGGGTTTCCTTTCGAAGGAGTAGGACCTTTGCGACTCAATTAAAGGCCTTTAGATCCCATTAGGTCACAACCTTAGATTACCTCAACCGATTCGAAAGGTGGTTTCAAAGATGTCTTAGATTACCTCAACTGATTCGAAAGGTGGTTTTGAAGGGGTCGCTCATACTTCTAATTTTTCCTTGAGATTTTGACAAGACTTCTTGTTAACTTTTTTTGCGCTAGAAGTAGGGCTTGAATCTACGACTTTGTTGAAATCCCAACCTAACTTTCACCTATCCCTATTCCATTCCAAGCTAAACTTAGACCCTACACCACAATGATCAACAAAATTAAAATATCCGAGCAAGGATCTTTAGAACCATATTTAGTTGGATTCTCTCATGAAACTGTTAAAGATGCAAAGCTGTATGAAGAAGAAATGTTAAGACTGGAGGCTTTAAGAATCATGGAAAAGAAGAAAGCTGAATCTTATGATTCGGACAATTGGAGCTTAAACCCATTTCACATTGGTCCTACACCCATCTTTGGTTTAGGAGAAGCAAGAAGTAAGGGTGATAACTTGTTTGATCATGAGGAGGACTATTCAATTTCATACTAAAGGCTCTATTTGTGAAAAAGGAATGATGGCCGATTACTATACATTTGCTCAGAAATGGCATCTGGTAAGAAGTGAACCATTGCCTCCATATGAGCTATGAAAGGTTTTAAAAAGGAAATTGGTCTTTGAAGGTGAAACTCCTGAATCAAAAAACAATAAGATCTAGAAAACAGCCTGAAAACACAAGCTTCAAATCAAGACTCCTTAAGGAATCCGACTTGACTACATCAATTGAGAACGTCTACTTACTAATAAGGGGGAACTCAATTATTGGCCATCTAAAAAGAAAAAGCCCAGATATGAAAGAAATCTAGGAGGACTTTTGACGTAGCGGCAAATACGGAAAATGAATATAACGATGAAAGTAGCAATCGGTGGATTGAAAATACCAAACGCCCAAATCCGTTGATCTCAAAGATGCCGGATTCTAGCTATCTTCGTCACGTTGATCGCGCACGATGCCGTTAAAGAAGATCTACAATTCTTCGAACGTTGATCAAGCGCACTTGATACCGTGAATTGGCTTCAATGATCGTTGATTTGAGCGCACTCGAATGCCGAAGGTGGAGATAGGAGATAACACTCAACTACCAATTTAAGAAGAGGCACAAAGCACTCAAACAAAGTTTTATTCAAAATCAACTAACTTCAAATGATACAACTCACCCGCTATTTATACGTTTACAACTCAACACACAGCCGACCTAACCCAGGCGACGTGACCTAACATAGGTCGTTAACGACCTAACACTGCATGATTCAACATAGGCCTCACGTGACCTAACACAGAACGACTTAACAACTACAACACGAGCGACTTACAATTACAACGACATAAGAATACAACACACAACATAACAAACAACAACATCACACGACTCAACAAATACAACATTACATCACAACGACCTACAACTTAAGTCACAAAGCGACTTAAAATACATGGCAGCAGCGACCTAAGAACAAGGCTTTATGGCAGCGACTTAGGTCTCAGCGACCTAAGAAAATAGCTTCAGGAAATCTTCACGCGACCTAATACTTGAGCGACTTATGGAAACCTCCTCCGGCGACTTAAGGTCTCGCGACCTATTCTTGAGCGACCTAACTCTTCACGCGACCTAAGAATTAACTTGTTAGGTCGTTGCGTCTGCTTCATACTTGCTGGTGCTAATTTGATAGGTCGTAACTCATTTAGGTCGTAGCTCGTTAGCTCGCTTGGCGACTTATCATAGGTCGCTGAACTACTCTTTCTCGCATAACTCGCATCATTCTTCACCCCGTTAGGTTGCACACGACTTAACAGCTCGGTAGGTCGCTCGCGACCTAAGACTACTTCAGGCTGGGCTGCATCATCCTCCCCTGGTTGAGAAAAATTCGTCCTCGAATTTAAAAATTCTTCCCCATTGCATTGCTCATCTCCATAATACGGTATAAGATGTTTAACATTGAACACGTCAGAAGTGTACACATCCTCCGGCAGCTTCAACCTATAAGCATTTTCATTGATCCGTTTCACAATCGTTACAGGACCAATCTTTCAAGCTTTAAGTTTATTGTATGCTCCTACTGGAAAGCGATCCTTCGTTAGTACAGCATATACTAAATCTCCTTCATTAAATTCAACATTTCTTCGCTTCAGATCCGTAGATCGTTTATACTTCTCATTCGTCTTCTCCAATCGTTCCTGAAAGATTCTATGGCATTCTGTCAACCCATCAACGAAATCAGCGGCCCGCTTAACTGTCCCCTTTGGTTGTGGCACTGTTGTTAAATCCAACGGCCCCTTTGGCAAGCTTGAATATATAATCTGAAATGGACTGAAACCCGTACTACGGTTGATAGCATGATTATGAGCAAACTCCGCTTGACATAACTTCATATCCCAACTCTTCAGATTATCCTTCACAAGACATCGCAACAAGTTTCCCAATGATCTGTTCACCACTTCCGTTTGCCCATCTGTTTGCGGATGATAGGCGCTACTAAAATTCAGCTTCGTTCCAACCATCTTCCACAAACTCAACCAAAAATGGCTTAGAAATCTAGTATCCCGATCAAAAACAATAGATTCAGGTAGCTCATGCAATCGATACACCTCTTTAAAGAACAATTGAGCAACATGGACGGCATCGGCTGTCTTCATACAAGCTATGAAATGTGTCATTTTCGAAAATCTATCCACCACAACAAATATAGAACCATTTCCCCTTTGAGTTCTAGGTAAACCCAAAACAAAATCCATTCTTACATCAACCCATGGTTTTGTAGGAACAGGTAAAGGCATATATAATCCCGCGTTTGTAGCTGTCCCTTTCGAAACTTGACAAACATGACATCTTCGCATAAACTTTTCAACTTCCCGCTTCAACGAAGGCCAATAATAAGATTGAGAAATCAACTGCAATGTGCGATCTCTACCCACATGACCTTCCTCATGCAATTCCTTCACAATCTTCATTCGTAAGCTGCACTCTGGTATGCACAATCGATTCCCCTTGAAAAGAAAATCATCCACCAACACGTACTCATCCGTCTTCCCCTTCTCGACACTCATCTACAAACTTCGCAAAATAAGGATCATCAACAAACAATTCTGGCAACACATCAAACCCTGTCACTTCAACCTTCATTGTAGTCAACAAATGATTCCTTCAACTCAATGCATCTACCACACGGTTTGTAATTCCCGACTTATGCTTCACCACAAATGTAAACTGTTGCAGGTATGCGATCCACGAAGCATGCCTGGCTGCAATTTTGTCCTGTCCCTGCAAATGTTTCAGTGCTTCATGATCAGTATACAGAACAAATTCTTTATGGAACAAATAGTGTCTCCAATGTTTTATAACTTGAACAATAGCATAGAATTCCACATCATAAGTATTATATCTCATCTTGGCTCCCGATAGCTTCTCACTGATATATGCAATAGGACGTCCCTTCTGACTTAACACCCCTCCAATTCCAACCTTAGATGCATCAGTATGTAACTCAAACAACAACTGAAAATCCAGCAATACTAGAATTGGTGATGTCATCAAAAGTTCCTTGATCCGCTCAAAAGCAAATCCTGCTTCCTCCGACCATGAAAATTGCTTCCCCTTCATACAATCAGTAACTGATGCCATCACACTACTGAAGTGTGGAATAAATCTTCGGTAGAATGATGCTAAACCATGAAAACTTCTAACTTCTGTTATCGTACTGGGTTGTGGCCAATTTTTGATTGCTTCAACTTTATTCTGGTCCACCTGTATACCTCCTTCTGAAATAACATATCCCAAAAATAAAACACTATGCGTTATGAACACGCATTTCTTCGTTGAAGCATACAATTGTTCCTGTCGTAGTATCATCAACACTTCTCTCAGATGTTGCAAGTGTTCTTCAGGGCTTCCACTGTATATCAGTATATCATCAAAATACACCACCACAAACTTCCCAATAAAAGGTCTAAAGATCTGATTCATCACCCGCATAAATGTACTAGGTGCATTCGAAAGACCAAACGGCATAACTAGCCATTCGTACAATCCCTCCCGTGTCTTGAACGCTGTTTTCCATTCATCCCCTGGTCGAATTCGATTTTGATGATAACCACTCTTCAAATCGATCTTCGAAAAGATAGCAGCTCCACTAAGTTGATCCAACAGGTCATCCAATCTAGGCATAGGAAATCTATATCTCACTGTAATCCTGTTTAGTGCTCGACTATCAGTACACATCCTCCACGTTCCATCCTTCTTCGGCACTAACAAGGCTGGAACTGCACAAGGACTTAAACTTTCCTGTACACGTCCTTGTTCAAGCAACTCTTCCACCTGTCTTCTCAACTCCTCATGTTCCTTTGGACTCATTCTGTAATGTGGTCTATATGGTAACACAGCTCCTGGAACAAGATCTATTTGGTGTAGTATGTCCCTCAATGGTGGTAACTCCATTGGCAACTCTTCAGGAAATACATCTTCCAATTCTTCCAGTACTGGCTTTACTTCTTCAGGAATTTCAACCACTTCATTACTGTCACGTCCAATCAACAAAAATACTTCAGGGTCCTCTTCTACTTCCTTAACAAACTCCTTCAAAGATAGCAAAGTTTTAAGTTCTTCAATCTCCTCCAACTTGCTTTCTTCATGTGGTCGCTTCTTAGGAACTAAAGTGATTCTAGTACCTTCAAACATGAAACTGTAACTGTTAGTACGACCATCATGTTGCATAGCCTTATCATATTGCCACGGTCTCCCCAGCAACAGATGACATACATCCATATCCACAACATCACACCAAATTTCATCTTTGTATTTCTTCCCAATCGATAAATTAACACAAGCTCTTCGTCCAACCTTCACTTCCCCACCTTTCCTCAACCAAGCTAACTGATAAGGCTTCAGATGCTTCTCAGTCTTTAATGCCAACTTCTTCACAGCCTCTGCAGAAATGATATTATCACAGCTTCCCGCATCAATAACAAACTTGCAAACCCTTCCCAAGATAGTGCATGTTGATTGAAAGATGTTACTCCTCAACCAGCTAGTTTCCTCCTCCTGTTTTGGTGTCAAACAAGATCTCTTCATCATTAAAGTATATCCATCATCTCCTGACAACAATTCTTCGTCCTCCTCAACTGATAGTGAATTAGAACATTCAGCTTCTGCATCCTCATCTTCAACCTCAGCAATCATTGCTCGTTTCTTTGGCTTCGGACATTCATTGCTTTTGTGACCAAACTCCTGACAATTGAAACATTTGATACCACTATTGACCTTGGTCTTAGCAACTTCACTAACCACCGGTTTTGCAACAGCCTTGGACACATTCGCATTGCTACTAGCCCCTTTCATTTGATTGTTGGAATTTGTAAACACACCACCTCCTCTTCTACCTTGCTTCTCCCAAACTAAAGCTTTTTGATGTGCTTCAGCAACATATCTGGGATCAAACATATTCACCATATCTTGAATCTGCATTCTCAACCCTCCAACAAATCTAGCTGTCAAATGTTCCTCTGTCTCCATGATATCATTCCTCGTAATCAATTAATAAAATTCATCCGCATAGTCATTCACTGACTTTGTTCCCTGTCTCAGATTCTGCAATCGTTGATACATAAGAGACTGATAATTATATGCCAAGAAAGTAGCTTTCATTAACTTCTTCATCTTCTCCCATGATTCAATCTTTGACTTTCTCATTCTCTCCCGTGTAAGCTTAGTGTGCTGCCACCATGCCATAGCTCTTCTATTCAATCATGTAGCAACCAACTTCACTCTACGATGCTCGGGTACTTCTTTGAAGTCAAAAATTTCTTCCACTACCATTCCACCCTTGAATTCTGGAATTTCAGTTTTCATCCCCGACTCCCATCGTCGATCATCTTCTACATCCCGATATGCATTCCGTACTTAGTCTCGATCTCGAGAATGAACACTACATCTACCACCATCTTCATCAAAAACAAATGTACTTCGATAATGATCTCGACCACCCACAACTCTATGATCACGCATATCTCTTCTACTTTGTCTTTCATCATCATGATATGGCTCATGTTCAAACTCACGTGAAGTTCTTCTCTCTTCGTTTCTATATTCATGATGTTCTCTTCTCAATGAAACGGAAGATTCTCTTCTTTCTCGGTAAGATTGTGGCGACACCCTCCTCGCTTCCATAACCGATGGGGAAACTCTATTTCCTCCATGGTTCAAGACTGGCGACCTTCTCCTTTGACTTTGATTCATATCATTCATCAGTTTCTCTAACTTCCGAATGCCTTCATCAAACTTTTCTTTGATGCGTTGTTCCATTTGCTCGGCTTCTTCTCTTCTATACAACGCTTCAATATTCTAATGGCGATCAGCTCTTCTCGGCGGCATTGTCAAATCTTTCCAAACTTCAACTCTCGGCCTTGACTTATAAATGAACAAACAATGCACGGCTTGAATTCTTCAATAAGAATTGGCTCCAAATACTTGGCTTAGCTATGATTGGCTAAGTCTAGCTCTGATACCAAATGACCCATCACCAAATACGGAAAATGAATATAATGATGAAAGTAGCAATCAGTGGATTGAAAATACCAAACGCTCAAATCCGTTGATCTCAAAGATGCCGGATTCTAGCTATCTTCGTCACGTTGATCGCGCACGATGCCGTGAAAGAAGATGTACAATTCTTCGAACGTTGATCAAGCGCACTTGATACCGTGAATTGGCTTCAACGATCGTTGATTCGAGCGCACTCGAATGCCGAAGGTGGAGATAGGAGATAACACTCAACTACCAATTTAAGAAGAGGCACAAAGCACTCAAACAAAGTTTTATTCAAAATAAACTAACTTCAAATGATACAACTCACCTGCTATTTATAGGTTTACAACTCAACACACAACCGACCTAACCCAGGTGACTCGACCTAACATAGGTCGTTAACGACCTAACACTGCATGATTCAACATAGGCCTCACGCGACCTAACACAGAACGACTTAATAACTACAACACGAGCGACTTACAATTACAACGACATATGAATACAACACACAACATAACAAACAACAACATCACGCAACTCAACAAATACAACATTACATCACAATGACCTACGACTTAAGTCACAGAGCGACTTAAAATACATGGCAGCAGCGACCTAAGAACAAGGCTTTATGGCAGCGACTTAGGTCTCAGCGACCTAAGAAAATAGCTTCAGGAAATCTTCACGCGACCTAATACTTGAGCGACTTATGGAAACCTCCTCCGGCGACTTAAGGTCTCGCGACCTATTCTTGAGCGACCTAACTCTTCACGCGACCTAAGAATTAACTTGTTAGGTCGTTGCGTCTGCTTCATACTTGCTGGTGCTAATTTGATAGGTCGTAACTCATTTAGGTCGTAGCTCGTTAGCTCGCTTGGCGACTTATCATAGGTCGCTGAACTACTCTTTCTCGCATAACTCGCATCATTCTTCACCCCGTTAGGTTGCACACGACTTAATAGCTCGGTAGGTCAATCGCGACCTAAGACTACTTCAGGCTGGGCTGCATCAACTTTACTTCCACTATCCTATGATGAACAGACTTGTAACCAAACAATCTAGAGCTCTTGAAGGGATGATCATCAACTTTTTCAGACAAGGAAAGATCAATAGATTTGTAAAGCAATCTTAATTGAATTCAATAAAGACGCTTTCAAGTAAGAAAGTCTACCTGGCTGGAAGTAAGATTCTCCTTAAATTAGGAAACTAGCTTAAATGGTCATAAGCCTTTGCCCGCATTAAGATGGCCAGGTCAAAGCGCCTCCTGGAGGAAGGTTAGAGTAGTTCTTTTCCGCCCATGCTATGGCCAGGTTAAAGTATCTACAAGCCCTTGATCGCACCACATGTTGGCCAGATCAAGGAGCCCCTGGAGGGGGGATGGAGTAAGCCCTTGAACGCGTCACTCTATGGCTAGGTCAAGGCACCGACCGACCTTCAGTCTTGCCTGTAAGGCTTGGCTGGAGCACCTTCTGGAGGGAGGATGGAGTAAGCCCTTAATCCCGCAACACTATGGCCTGGTCAAGGCACCGAACAAACCTTCGGTCCTACCAATAAGGCCTGGCTGGAGCCCCTCGTGCAAGAAGGTCAGGTAAGTCCTTGGGTCCTGTTTGGGGATAAGCTAACCAAGCGCATTGGACAATAACGGACTAAGACGTCCAAGACTAAGGAGTGGCTCATAAAGCTTTAACAATATAAGAAGCCTAAAGGTTGGCACTTGTCGAAAGAATCAAGAACCAGATAGGAGACGTAAAGCAAAAGATTCAAACAATCAAAGTCCAAAGGGTGGTATAGAGCAAAAGGATCAGATAAGAATTTCTGAACCACCGTTAATTAAATAAGGTTTTCCAAACTTTCCTTTTTATTACCAGGAACAAATTTCTAGTCTTATATTATTTCCGGACGATACTTCCCAGACTACTTTCATATGAATTAATGGCCTTCCACTAATTTCTAGAAGATGATTTTTAGACTTCACTCATTAATACCTGATCTGGGTTTCAGATCTTTTGTTATTATGGACTTTTGGCCTTCTACTAATTTCCAGATAATGATTTCTGGATCTCTCTTAATACCCAAATCCGGGTCTAATGTCTTCAACTATTAACTTCAGGATTCTACTTATTAAATTATTACCTAAATCAAGGTTTCAGGTCTTCTATTATTTTCAGATGATAATTCCCGCACTTCCTCTATTATTATTATTTCCAGAGAAAAGTTTCTGGACTCCTATTATTTATTCCCAAATAACGATTCCTGGTCTTCTATGATTTATTTTCAGATAATGATTACTGGACTTTTATTATTACCAGATGATTGATCTAGGTCTTGTATCAATTGTTTATAAAAAATGGCATCTAAGCTTCTAAACTTTTGTTAATATTGCTAGATCTAGATTTTTGGTCCTCTATTATTATTAATTCCATAATTAGATTTCCGATCTTCTATTAATATAACAAAAGATGGATTTTTGGTCTTCTCATTATTATCAAAATTGGATATTGGGACTTATATTATTGCCAGGCAAGAATTTATGGACTTTAATCATTCCCAACTGTGGATTTCTCATCACTTATTATCTCTAGATGATGATCTATTAATTTCCATTTTTCGCAGATTCAGAATTCTGGAATTCTATTATTAGAAATTCTAGTACTACCTCCAATAATATTATAAACAAACTACTGGACATATTATTGCATAAAATCCAAACTAATGATAAGAAATGTTGTTTACTTTATACTTTGCTGGAAAACAAGATGGATGAGGAAGACCAAATGATTCAACAAACATAGAGGAAAACTATAGTCAAAGCTATCAAAAAGCAGATTCAGAATTAAACAAGTACAGATGAGGGCTACAAGCCAGGTTATATTTACATAATTTACATAATCTACAAAATTATTAACAAGGCACATTATGCAATATAAGTTTGTGCCTCAAAGATCTTGTACAAACTTATCTAAATTCTCAGTAGTTAAAGGATCAACAGTATGGCATACTGCTATACAAAGAATTTCTTCGAGTTTCTTTTCCTTCTTCCTAATTTTGTCAGCATCGTTAATGGATTCGATACGAGTCTTCGGTGCACGATTGAAAGCTTTGTTTGCACCTCCAAAATCCATGTTCTGCCTTTCCAAATTAGCAATATGCTTTTGAAGAAGACACCTTTTGTATTCGAGTTTTTGAATTTTGGTTGTGTACTCATTAATGCGTTGTGAGTATCATTCTTTTTTCTAATTGTCAAAATATTTCATCTTTTCAAATTTGACTTTATGGCACCATTCGCCCACCGCTTATTCATCCAAATCCGAAGGAGGGTTAGTTATAGCAAGGAATTTTTGAATGGTTAAGGTGTGAGACCTTGTTGATTTACCAATAGTTGGAGTGACTGGAGAGATTGGTAAATTAATATTTGGAGTATCACCTCTTATGATGACCTCCAATTATTTTCATTGTGCTTGACTATCCCTTAGTATTATTTCCAAATTACTTACCTGTTGGAAAAGCTTGGACGTCTCATGATTAAAATCGATCGAAGGATTGGATTTAATTTAATGTTTCAATTGAGAAACCATCTTATCTTTCTTTTTGATATCTACTTCGAGACTAGTGATTCGATCGTTAAGGTCTCTAGTGATCGCCTTTTGAAGCAAAATTTTCATGCGCTATTCCAGCGCTTGAGTATTACCTTGAAGTCTGGTAGACAAAGGATCTTTAGGTAGGCTTCTCTTTTCAAGATCCACAATCAATCTATCCCTCGGATTGGTGAAATGAGATAAAGGGTATGATGAGAGTGAAGCAGTCACTAACTGTATTTCCTATTCAAACAGACAAAACAAAATAATTAAATTCATACCCAAAGAACAAATTTCTTTTATTACAATAGTAGGGGTTACAACTCAAGAATAAATAAAACAAATGGTACAATATCATTGTTATAGTCAAGTATTAGCTTTACCTTAACACACTTAAAGTCTAGAAACAAATTTTTTAACTTTATCTAAAGAGTTAGCCGAAAGAGTAATTACCAATTCAAAAGTGGCATTAAACCCTTCTAGGGTAACAGCTGGAGGATATTTGCTATAATCACATTCTTCGGCTGGGGACTATCACGACAACAAATTAAATTTGTATGATATGTTCGAATTTCCTTAAGGAGATTTTCCTATTCTTCTCCTAAAAAATCAAAGTGAAGTAAAAGGATGTTGCATAAAAAGATTTTGTAGATCTCTAAGAAAGTAATATCTAGACAATCTTGAGGATTTCAAAAACGAGGCTTTTTCTAAATAATCTCTTTTTAGTTTGACATGTTTGCTTAAGCAATCCTAGTAACAAGACTGCTTGAGAGATATTTACTTTGTAATAATGTAATAAAATAAAACTAAGTATAAAAAAGAACTAACTCAAAAGTCCATTGATCAATATAATTACATAGTTACAAATTCTTTTCTAGTTCATACAAGATTTATTTTTTAAATAACTCAGAAATGTACTTATCCTTATAATACTTAAGCTTTTCTAGAGGAAATATGTGAGGAATTGAGTTGACCCGTGGTAAGTTCCAGTAAGCCCTCGGGTGAGGATTAGACATGTATTCGTCTAAATATCTCTAATGTAAGTATCTAAGTAGACCCCTACTAAAATCACCCAAGTATGAGAAATCTACAATTGGATGTCTGCAGTAAGCTTTATATAAAAATTCTATCAGGATATCTTTGACTTCAATTAACATCCAAAAGAGTGTCTTTAATTCTCTATTCTCTTCCAAAAGCTTGTCATAATCCAGACGTGCCGTCTTCAGTCGAGCGACCGCTTCTTGATCTCTAAAAGATGCTAATGCCTCAACGCTTTTATTAAGCTTATAGTAATTGTCAGAGAGTGCATTGTGTTCTTTTAATTTTTTATCTAACTTCCTATATAGGCAATTTATTACTGCATGTTTCCTTTCAAGCTTTGTCTTATAAAGGTGTATGGATTTCTTCCTTATCTAAAATAGTAAGATATAAGCAAGTGTTATCTTGGAAGAAAGGCATTTTGATAAAGAACTTCATACTTGAGAAACTGGTATCGAAGTCTGTAAGGAATGCTTCTTTCCTTTTTTGCTCAATAGCATCAAAATCGGCATCTTTTCTTCGGGGATAGAGGAGTCGGGGAATTCGGTTTGATACACTTCGCAGGTGGTAGGATCAGGGTTATCTTTATCTGAAGCCCTTCAAGTGTCACTGTCACCCCCTCTGTGGGAATCATCACGATCTCCCTCGTTGTCGCCAACACCCGGACTTTTACCGTCGTCATTAGGGTTATCACCATCATTGTTGTCATAATTATCATCCTCGCCAATGACGACTTCGTCACCCTCTTTGCCTTCCTCCTTATCTAAATCAGAATCTTCTTCAAAAGGAGGGACTTCAAAAGATAGGAGCCTAGTGGCATCAATTTTCTCTCTATCAGAGACCTTAATCCCTTGCTTCATTTCCTTGATTTTAGTCATAATTCTTTGGACTAGCATAGAGTCGAGAGAAGGAAAATTTAAATCCGGGCACTTCTCTATATTGTCGGAATAAGCTAACATGAGTGTATCCTCATAAGAATTTACGCCGCTATCATTTAAAGAAGTGCTCAGAAATTAAGATACTTTTTTCTTAGCTTCAAAAGTGGTTTTGATAAACTTGGATAAGCAACCCTTTTTCTTCTTCAACTTCTTTTTAAGAGAAGTACCTTTCTTCTGAAGAGAAATATGTTTAGCATTAACCCAGACTTTTTCTTCCTCGGACTCTTTCAAAGTCATTTTCAAAGCCAAGACTTCATTGGCTAAGATCTGTCTAGCCTTCCTCTCATTGGAAATTGTAGATTCTACTTGAGCAAGAGAAGCACTCAATCTTCCATGTTCCCTCACTGCATTATCTTTGGAATTTGTTAGGGAAGTGATCTGACTATTTAAAGTTGAGAGTTCTTCCCTGAGCTTTAACGTCTCAGCAAAGGAATTAGAGAAATTTGAAATACCAACCTTTTGAGATAAGAAAGGAAAAGTAAAGCATGAATTAAGATTCAGTATAAACTTAGTAATAAGAAAATCAAGCAATATGAAATATACCAGAAGTTGTTGTTCGATTAGAGATCGACAATAACTTGAAAGATCCTGTAAAGAGGTAGGTGACTGAATAGCAGAAAATGATGGAGAGCTCATAATTGATCTCACGACATTCTCAAATTCATTAGGAGGCACTGGTGATGAGGGTCTAGAAAGATTCAAGTCCTAGGAAAGAGTTGAAGTGCCTAAATACTTTTGTATTTTTACGGTAACGCTTGGAGAATCAAATACAACAATATGAGACATAAAGTCCTTTTTTGAAGGAACCATTTTGGTTTGATCAGTAGTTGTAGAAGAAAAGTTGACCATAGAAGAAGTGCGATCAAGGGTTGGACCCTCTAAATCCTTTGCTGCACCAACAAATTCAACCTCTTTTGGGGAAAGAGAAGACTGGACATCATTAATTTTGGCTTTCTTAGGCAAGACCTGCGACAGTCACTCTACTTAATCTTCTTTTAGCAATCATATTCGACCTAGCAATGGCTTGAGTCAGAGCTAAAGCATCATATTCTGAGGATGAAGGGGTGGATCACTTGTAGTTAATTCAATCGAAGGAGCGGCTGTTAAAACAAAAGAGCATTGATTACCGAAACAATCTAAAGAATAACACGACGACAAGTTATAAATGATACACTTAAGTTTACTAGGTTGATCTGGACAAATCGGGGACAAAGGTGAAAATGTTTTAGGGTCACCCAAAGCTAAGAAGCGTTTACTTTTTGAAGTATGTTGAACAAGAGGAGATTGTCCAAGAATCCTCTGGCCTTCTATATGAGGGAATGTTTCTGAAGGTTGCTAGGAGTCAGCAATACAAGCCTATCCCCAATGCGGCTTGAAGCAGCGGTCAACAACTTTACGATTATCTTACCTTCGTCATTGAGATCCTTAGGAGTAGGGCCTAATAAGAAAACATTATTCAGAAGAAAAAAACAAGTTAATAGAAATAATGGTAATGGTTTACTTACGAGGAGAAGAAAAGACTCCACTAATATTCGGGAAGCATTTAACGTAGAAGAATTGTGTTTCCCAATACTTAAACTTGTTTATTCCCTCTGAAACCAACTTTTTGAGAGGGTTAGCCGAAAAATATGGCTATTCAAATTACTAAGTTTGACAAGGCACACTAAGTTGTTAAGAACTTCAGCACTTAGAGAGGAATTCTTGACTCTACATGAGCTCCAAGGAGATAAAGTATGTGTATACGTTGGGTGATAATTGGATAGGAGCTATGCCAAGATGACTTAGAAATCTCAACAAGAATTCTAAAAATGGAATAAAATCCCCTGCCAAATATGGATGGCGGTGTAAGCAAAGTATCCATCATGAGGATTTTGAATAGTGCAATTATCGCTAGGTGGGATAGCTTCAACTCATGTAATCCCAAAGTCATTGAGAATCGCATCTACTTCATCTTGAGAAGTTATAAGAGAGTGCATTGAAACTGCTTCAACCTTCTTTAGAGAAGATTCTAATTTTTGAAAAATAGCCTTTTCAGATCTCTTAGAAGTTCTTTTAATACCCATGATCTTGCCAGGTTATATAATTTCATCACATTTACAATTTATCCCACTACTAACACCTTTCGAAAGTGTCGGAAGCCTATTACAATGGCTCAAATACTCGCTGTAGCATTTGGTTCCATGCTTTTGAAAGGGGGACAAAGTTAAGTAGAATTATATGAATCATTGAGCTTTCACCAGTGTCGAAATCAATATCAACATCATCCATTTTATGGCATACATGCACCTGGACTTACCCTTCGACAAAGTCGAAACCCCTAATTTTTACTCTATTTATAATAAATGTAGTTGTCCACATAATATCAATTTGAAAATATACATTATCGAAACGCTATACCCCAATTAAGTTGAAAGATTTGAAACAAAGTGGCATGGACATTAATAAAAGGACATTGAGATGTTTCAACAATGTTTATGTTGGAAAAGTGAAGATATCTACATTCCAATTAACTATTATGGGTTTCAAATAAGTCGAAAGGGCATAATAGAATTTTGGAAGCGTCAATACTAAATTAAAATAATAACAAACATATGTTATTATCTCAATTTTTGGGTTTTGACTAAGTCGAAAAGTTGATTAAGGCTTTCGATGATAACAGAAAGTGTATTATTCTTAATTCAACTAACAATAAGGGATGTTAATTTTTAACTTTTAGTACCCTCCAAGGTAAATTGAAATTGGGGATAATAGTTGTCGAACTTGAATCTACATACAGCAGCGGCAAATAACCCCAAATCTGGCAAATTCAAGTTCGAACCCTTATTGGTGCCATAAATTAGTCAAAACCAGCATAGAGATTGAGTTTAGAATCATCTTATACGAACAACAAACTTGAATCAATTTCAAATTTTTAAAACAACAACATGAAATTAAACCTTAAAAATTTGAAATCAAAATTGAACATAAAAATCAATTTTTAATATAGAACAATGAATACATACCTTAGATTTGAACTTACGTCTCCTGAAATTATGAATTTAATGAGAGATTGAAATATCTGGTTCTTGCTCCAAGATTTTTAATTGCAGGTAAATGAAAAGGGGAAGAAGGAAACATAATTTATATGCAAGGCAGATGTAAGGAAGGCCATTTGATCAAATTTAAATAAATAGCCCAGATTCATTTGGGAATATGAAAAGGCAAGAAAGCTTTGTGTTGAAATAATGATGGTTGTCGAAACCAAGAAAATACCCTTTCGACAGTTGACCTTTCGCAGTGATCCGTCCACCACCATTAAATTCTTTCAAAACCAAGAAAATACCCTTTCGACAGTGTCGAAAGCCTCCAAAAAATGCATATAAGTGGAGTACAAACCGATTCGATACCCACGATGGAAGGAAGGTTCAAGTGTTTTGTAAGCTTAAACAAAGAAAGCATCATCATCTTTCGCAAGCATTAGATGTGTACCTTTCAAACACCTTTGAACATCCTTTCCTACTTATCTAACACATCAACAACAAGATAAGAGTCACTCCTATACCTTTCGAAGGAGTCGAAAGTACCCAAGTCTCAATCGAAAGCAATGTTAGAGAGGCGCTCTGAATTCAACATCGATGGAAAATCATCAAGACACCCCTTTCGATCAAGACGAAAGGACTGATGCGAAAGGGTCCAACATGCTCCTATGAATAAGACCCTATAGGTGTTGCTTTGGGGATCTGAATTCATTCTTTCTATACTTCTTCTTTTCTTGAGTTTGTAAACCTAATTCCTAAATCAAATTGGGGATTTCACTTTCTTGTAATACATAAACCATTGTATTCATGAAAATTATCAATAAAGCAAATCCATAGTAATTTTCACTGCTTACATATGGTTTCAGCTATGGAGTACATACATTAGTGTCTATCGAAGGAGTTCCTTTCAAAGGAGTATGACCCTTTCGACTAAATTCAAACCCTTTGGATCCCATTAGGTCACAACTTTAGATTTCCTCAACCAATTCAAAAGGTGGTTTCGAAGAGGTCTTAGATTACCTCAACTAATTCGAAAGGTGGTTTTGAATGGGTCACTCATACTTCTAATTTTGCATTGAGGTGTTGACAAGATATCTTATTAACACATGAGTAAATTGATTTTCAAGCACTTGTTTTTCCACATCACTGATGCTAAAATTAGAACTGTTATCAAGTTTATTATCATCATCAACACTTTGAACGTTGCATGCATGAGTTTTGATCATTTTGTCATAAATACCAACAGCTTCAAATTCCTTATTTACTTTTTCACAATTAGCATTTACTACCTCACCAACCTTTTCATAAATATTAAAACCTACTCCATATTTTTCCATATCATTTAATACTTGGAATCGATTTTCAATTGCCGCCTCAGTCATAACAACCTCATCATTTTTATTTTCAACTATCACCTTGCCCGATTCTTTCAGCCTCTTGCTTATCTCCGGATTATCATGCAAACCTTTTGAATAGATTGCTTCATTATGCTTAACCACACCTTCCTTTCTAACATTATCACACATATGATGTTCATCTAATACTTGAGTACAATTAAAAGTATCAGTTTCACCTTTTTCAACAATATCAAAATTTCCTTTGTCAATTACAGGTTTGCCCTTCGCAATATTTGTAACGACATCTCTTTCCTGCCACCTATCAGTTCTTCTCTTATTTTTGCTAACCACCTATCACCTTCTTATTTTCCTTCTACGAACATTCTTCAATTGATTACTCTCCTTCTCACAATGCTAGTGAGCATTTTTGTCAACATTTTGACATTCTTCCTGCAAAACATTTATCGGTTCCTCCTTATAACAATCTCTATTACAATGCCCAAACATCTTCCATTTACTACATATATCTAGTTTCCAAAGATAACTGACTTCTATTTTTTGTATGCCGCTATCTACTAGTTGAATAGAAAAACTATCATCCAGCTCTCTATCTGGTTTTACCTCAATCAAGCATTTAGCATAACTTAATCTCTCCAACCTTTCAGTCGACTCATCCATACACAGCAACCTACCAATTCTGCACAACAACCAATTGGTATCGAGGTGAGACCAAGTAAAAATTAGTATATTTGACAAAAAATTATAGCTTTAATTCCATTCATACATGTAGTAAGTATTTTAAATTATTTGCAAGTGTAACTTTATATGTCCGTTAGCCTGCCTTTTTGTCCAAGCAGTATACATGCCGATCTAACCCAACAGACTTCACAATTATCAAGGACGATGAGTGCAGAGCATCGATTGCAAGGCGATTGAAATATGGATGTTAGCTTGGAACCCAAAGGATCGGCATAGCATATGAGGGATAGGCGTGGTTTTGTGGAATAGGAGGGATCGACGTGGTTTTATGGCATATGAAGGATCGGTATATCTCCATGACATGGGAGGGGTCGGCATACCTTTATAGCATAGGAGGGATAGGTGTAGTTTCAAGAAGAAGGAGGGATCGGCATACCTCCATGGCATATGAGGGATCAGCATACCTTCATGAAGTGGGAGGGATTGACATAGCATTATGCAGTAGCATGGATCAGCATAGCATTGTGCAGTGGCATGGATCGGCATGGTATATTGGAACATGAGGGATTGGCATAGCATTATTGAATAAGGTGGGTTCGACATGGATGAAGGAAGAGGGATCGGTATGGTTTATTGATTTGGAAAGTCATACTTCAACTCATTGGCAAGGGATCAGTAAACGTCAAGAACTAAGTCCACTCACTAAAAGAACAACGGTATATTCCGACAACACGTATCGATGGCCGCCGACGGTTCTTTTCTGACGGCTAGTATATTCTAGACTTTGTTACGAATAAAATAATTAGCCATCGAAAGCCATTATAATATTGTCGTTTGCGACCGTTGGTAGCCGTTGGAAAATCGTGTATACCTTCTTCCCCAGGCCGAATCAGAAACATTTTGCCTCACCCCAAATTAACAAAAGCTTCCTCCACCATTTCCCCCTCCAGCTTCAAGCATCGAAATTCTGCATAAATCAACTCCAGCTTCGTCAATTCAGAATCTCATCTCCTCCAAACCCTTAATCTCCTCTATTTTAGGTATTATCCCTAAACCTTAATTTCATGAATTTGTTAATTTAGGATTAATTTGTTAGTTTAATTGTTTATATTGTCTCATTGATTGTGTAGTATAGTTTACTGAATGTTAATTACTGTTATTATCCTATAAGTGTTGAATACTAACTTGTTTAGTTTGTGCGATAAGAAATTAGTGTGCATTAGTTGAATAATTTAGTGCTTTTACGCCTTACTTGGGTTATTTAGTGTTGATGAGCATAATTTAGTTTATGCATTTTCTAAAACGTCGAAAATGATAATTAATTTTATATACGTACGATTAGTTAATTAAAGTTCTAAACATGTGCGTATGTGATAAACTATTGTATACGGTAGTTTCACTTAAGTTAAATGTTAATCAATTTAATGTAAACGTCGAAAGCCAATTTTTTTTAAAATATAAAATATGTAATATACTTTATTCATAAAACCCTTAGAGTGTTTTTTGGCCCCGTCCGATAAGTATTGTGTATGATCGTTATGTGGGTATTCATTTTTTGACAGAACGGACATCTATATTCATCATATACAATATTTGTTGGATCTGTCCCTGTATTGGACAAGTTAGAAACACAATAACGTAATTACATCTCGTAAATCATTTCATTTTAAACGGTTCACAAAATTTCGACAGCGCTCCCTTTATGTTCCCTGTGTACACTTAATCGTGTACGACTCAGGGAACAAAAGGGAAGTGCTGCCGAAATTTTGTTGAATCATTTAAAATGAAATGATTTTCGAGATTTAATTACGTTACTGTGTTTGTAATGGGAAGTAGGATGAACCAGCAATAAAGTGTCAATGATCAATTAATATAAAACATTAAACTGTAAAATTGTATTGAAAAATAATTTGTCAATGTGGTTTTCATTTATATTGTATTTTTTAATTATAGTAAGAGAGATGATGAATTATTTTATTGATCGAAGCTGGATGTATCAACAACGAAGGAAAATTGGAGGCTTAATAAGTGAACATTTTAATAATGGTGTACACGTATTTATTGATTTCGCTTTAAGTAATAATGGAAACGATGAAGAAATCTGTTGTCCATGTAGTATGTGTAAATTGTTGAATCATTTGATACTAGAAATGGTTAGAGTTCATTTGCATCAGTATGGTTTCGTGCCGGACTATTTGGTATGGGATCGTTACAGAGAACTTGTAGAACCTAATCCTGTACAGTCAGAGGAGGTAGTGAGTAATGAAATTGTTATGACAAATCTCGTAGAACATATGGTTGAAGATGCAACACGTTTAATGTTCCCTACTGCACAATTTGTTGATGACGATGTCAATGCTGAAGAAAAACCAAATATTGAAGCAATTTTTTTATGATTTATTGGATTCCACAAAGAAACCCCTTTGGGAAGGCTGTACAAGCGGCACCCAATTATTAGTAATTGCAGAATACATTGTGATGAAATCTAAATACAACCTCATAGAAGTTGGATTTACAGTTGTTGTACAAGCTACGAAGCGGCATATGCCTCCCGATAATTTAATGTGCGAAAATCATTATGAAGTGAAAAAACTTATGTCGGCTTTTGATTTACCGTATCAAAAAATAGATACATGTTTAAATGGTTGCTTGTTGTTTTGGAAAGAAGATATCAATCTTTGGAATTGTAAAATATGTAATCAGGAAAGGTACAACCCAAGAAAGAAGAAGGGAAAGGAAGTACCGTATAAACGTACGCATTATTTACCTATTACTCCTAGGTTTCAAAGGTTATGTGCATCTTCTGTAACTGCACATCATATGAGATGGTACAGTGTCAGAACACAGGAAGAAGGTACGTTAACACACCCAGCGGATGGGGAAGCATGGAAGCATTTTGATCAGAAACATCCCGATTTTGCAACGGAGAGCCATAATGTTAGACTTGGTTTATGTACGGATGGATTTTCACCATTTTCTTAATTTGGTTCTAAATATTCATCTTGGCCTATAATCGTTACACCTTATAACTTACCTCCATGGAAGTGTATGAAAACTCCATATATGTTCCTCACAATTGTCATCCCCGGCCCTGATGATCCGACATAAGGAATCGATGTTTATTTATAGCCGTTGATTGAAGAGTTGAAAACATTATGGTACGAAGGAGTTAAAACATACGACATCTAAAAAAAGAATTTTCGTATGTTTGCTTCGTTGTGGTGGACTATTAGCAATTTTACTGCGTATGCAATGCTTTCAGGTTGGAGTACGGCCGGTCGCCTAGCTTGTCCTCATTGCATAGAGGAAACATGAGCATTTTCTTTACCATATGGAAGGAAATTTCGTGGTTTGATTGTCATCGGTGTTTTCTCCATATTATTCATCCTTTTAGAAGAGATAAAAAAAACTTTACAGCTAATAGACATGAGCCCTTGCAACCACCAACGGTTTGGTCAAGCGAAGATATATATGAAATTGTAAAGGATTTTCCAAAGATACATGAAACCGGAGAACAAATTGAAATTCAAGGTAAATCAACGATTCATAATTGGTGCAAACAAAGTATATTTTAGGAGTTGCCGTATTGGAAAAATCTACTACTTCATCACAATATTGACGTGATGCACAATGAGAAAAACATGTTTGACAACGTTTTTAATACAATTTTGAATGTTAAGGGGAAGACGAAGGATGACTTGAAATCAAGGCGCGATATCGAAGCAATATGTGATCGCCCTGAGCTTCATATCAAGCCAAATAACACAAAAAAACCAAAAGCATGTTATGAGCTAGACAATAACCAAGTTAAAATACTTTAAAATGGGTGGAAGGATTAATATTTCCCGACGGTATTTCTTCCAATATTCGTAGATGTGTCGACTATAAGAACAACATACTTAGTGGGATGAAAAGCCATGATTGTCATATTATGATGGAAAATTTGTTACCCATTGCTTTTAAAGAATTGTTGCCCATAAAAGTTTGGACGGTTGTAACAGAACTTAGTTTGTTTTATAAGGAGCTTTGTTTTACTACGTTAAAAGTTGATCATCTACGTAAAATTGAGGAAGAAATCCCCATACTGCTCTACAAACTAGAGAAAATATTTCCTCTAGGTTTATTTAATGTAATGGAGCATTTACTTGTTCATCTTCCATCTGAAGCACATCTTCGAGGACCTGTGCAATATGGATGGATGTATCCATTCGAGAGCTATTAATGTTTAGTATGTTAAATATTAGTTTAATTCATGTAAAAATAAATTTTAATTAGGAATAATTCTTAATCGGTACTTAAATTATCTAAAAAAAGTGAGACAGAAAGCACGAGTTGAAGGTTCAATTTGCAAATTATATATCGAAGAAGAAGCTTCATTTTTTTCTCTCATTATTTTAGTGATCATGTGAACTTATCGTTTGAAAGTGCTACGCGTAATGATGAAGGCATTGATCAAGATGATTGTCAAGCGAGTTTATCTATTTTTAAAAAACATGGCCGACCTACTGGTAAATGTGTGGAATTATGGTTGGACGATAGAGATTACCATGTAGCACACACATTTTGCACCATTTGTTAGGTAATGTACATATATTCTTCTTAATGCATTATATCATCTACATATGCGTGTATATATATACATATGCACACATGTGTGTTAATTATATTGCAATATTTCTTCTATAATTGTAGTGTTTACGAATCACAACATGCAAATGGTGATATCGGCAAAGATTTTGCTACTTGGTTTTCAAATTATGTTTACGGCATGACAAATTGTGTGGTCGACGAAGGATTGAAACATTTAGCTATGGGACCAAAAAGGAAAGTCAAGACCTATCCAATATTCTTCGTTAATGGATATAAATTTAACACCAAAGAATACAGTGCTGAAAAATTAACTAACAATACCGGTGTATTTGTTAAAGGTAGTGATGATCCAAATGATCATGTAAATGAATTTTATGGCGTGTTAACCCAGGTTTTGAAATTGACATATTTCACAAGACCTGTAGAAGAAGTTATTTTGTTTAAATGCAACTGGTTCAGCAACATTCCAGGTTCTGGAATCAACGTGCACCCAAAGTATAACCTTATAAAAATAAAGCATACCCCGCATTATTATAAGTACGATCCTTTTATACTTGCTAAACAAGCTCTTCAAGTTTATTACGCTCCGTACCCATCTCTACGAAGAGATAAAGAAGATTGGTCGGCTATTTTTAAAACAAAGGTAAGATTTACATTTGATGGATAGAATATTCTAGACGAACAAGCTTATCAAGCATATATCAAGGAAAATACTGGAATAATAATAACCGACGATCAAACCAATTTTGGACCTCTAAACGATGAATCAAATGCATTAATAGAAGCATTTGAGACTAAAGAGGAACAAAACATAGAGTACGAAATGGAGTCTGAATCAGAAAATGACGAGAACTGATTAATAATCTACATATCAGAAGAAGGTAATTTCTGTGTTTATTTATGTTACATTTTCTCATTAAAAATGATGTGTTCTGCTAATGATATGTTTAGTCGTAATCTGTTTCACATAATCCTTTTATGTTCTGCCATAATGTATGTTTCACATAATTAAATGATATATTTCTCATATATGATATGTCTATAACAGGTATTATATATGTCTTTTTTCCGTAGACGTATCTCTTCCCATATAGGATCTCCCTCTTCTTCTCAGAGAGGGACTGGTGCGCCTCTAGCTAGTGATGGCAGTGGCTAATCACAAGAGGCAGCTCTTCCTACGGTCTGGTTGCTGGCCAAAGCTGATGAATCATAAGTATTAAATTTATTTCAGTATTAATAATATTTTCTGTATGATCTATTATATATTAGTCTTGCTTTATTAAATTTTTGTTTCTTCTAAACACAGTGGCTTCGAGCTCGAGCTACTATGCTCTCTATATCTAGAAAGACATATATGAGCAGGATGACTGCCTACTGGCCCAAGTGGAGCAAGATACCGGATAATGTCAAAGAGAGCATTTGGCAGGACTTTCTGGTAAGTGTAAATTTATATTTTTCATTTTCTATTTGATCCTAGACCACTTTATATATTGTAGACTATTCATAAAAATGTATAACTTTCATTTTCTCAATGTGTAGGGTTCGGTGGACCTACAAGAGACTAATCTTTCCCTGGTGCAGGGCCATTTGAACATCAAAATTGCAAAAAATTATAGGGATACAGTGTTTGCTATGAGAAGAGCGGGAAAAAACCGAACTGAATGAGTGCTAGCGTGTGGGAGGCCTGGGTTGCATGGTGGGGCAATGAGGAGTTCTAGGTAAGTTTACCACATATTAATTACTTTAAATTTTTGTGTGTATTTAATACATAATTTAGAACTGTAAAATGTTATTTCCAATTTAAATTTACAGAGGGAGTCAGAAAGGAACTCCGCAAACAGAAATAAGAATCTCGTTACACATCGCAATGGTTCCAAGTCCTTCTAGCATCATCGCGAGGATTTGGTATAATTTTATATTCACATTTTTATATTTTAAGTTATAAGTTGTTAATGGATAGTTAATAAAACAATATATATATATATATATTCATATTTCAGAAAAGAGCGCGCGGAGGTGCTGTTTTGTATTAGGATGTTTTTGCTCATACTCATGCCCTGAAGCAGACCGACGATTCAGGCTCAGTCGTATACTCATGGGAGCATGATGATAAAGCGACTACTACCTATGTAAGTATAATATAATTAAGTTAAAAGTTATCAGTTAATTAATTAAGTACACATTTATAGATATATTAATTAGTGTTATTTATACCAGTGACCATTTCAACTTTTTGTTAATTAGTATAGCGATTAGTCTACTAAATTGTATTTTGTATTTTGCATTACAACAAAAGTTCAAGGAAGCACGGGCACAGCTGCTGGCTGAGACATGACGGGATGAGTTGACAGTTGATGAGGAGGACGCTATTTTCGAGTCTGTCATGGATCCACCATCCCATAGCAGGCGCTATGGATTTGGGAACCAAGCGGTAATTTTTAGAAAATAAACTAAATTCAAATATTGCATATATTTCAATTAAAGTTATGTAAATTACGTTTATGATATTGGAGGTAGTATAACAATTTATTTTTATTCGCAGCCTAGAACATCGCAGAAGGCGTACAAAATGGCTAAAGACAAAGAAGAAATTGCATAGCTACGAGCCCACATCGCCGAGCTACGGGAGCATGATCGCCGTCGTGCTGCGCAGATGGAGCAGCTGAACCAGCGCTTGGTGGAGTATATGGAGGAGCATGGGAGGCTTCCTTCGTTAGGTTGTTCTGCAGGGGATGATAATTGATGCTAGGTATGTTCTGTTATGTTTTTTTGTCTGTATATATACGCTTCGAGTGGGTGAGGATGTGTTTGATACATTTTGATGGATTGTATATTATTTTATGTGGATTTGGATGTTGATTTTTTGGATTATTTTGGATTTGGATGTTGATTTTTTGGATGGAATATTATGTTTGGTTATTTATATGATTAGTGGTTTATATATGCTCGAAAAGGAGCTGTTATATGTATTGATGGATGTGTAGTGGATGGAAAGCAACAGGCTCAAATTCAGAAGAAAATAAAACACCCAAAATTCCGACGGCTACTAACGGCTACCGACGGCTTATAGGTCATTACCTTGCAACGGCTACCGACGGCGCTCTATGGCAAATTCTGACCATTTCCGACGACCTCGGACGGCTATTTGGTTATTCAAGTTTGCCACGTGGCCAACATGGCCGTTGAAAACGGTAACAGACTACCGTTGGAGGTCGTCGAAAATTTGCCATTGCGGCTGTCGGAAGTTGTTACGAAACGAGATTCTTATACCGACGACTCTTTTTACGGTTTCTGGCGGCCTACCGAAGGCTAGTTGACGTCGGAAATCACCATTGTTCTCGTAGTGACTCTTACATTCAGCAATCAATAACTCGAGCTCCTTTGGTCCAAATGGATTGAGAATTGAAGGGCTAACATATTTCATCATGGAGAATCCACCATAGGAATCGCCGCCCAAAAATCAACTAAGGAAGAGATCGGTACTGATCCCTCCTCATGCAGGTTTGGGCCTAGCGACCCCTATGGTGGGCTCATATGGATAAGGAGGCCTTGTAGCCGAAGTTTCACATATAAATACAGCAGGCTTGGCTTCAAAAAAGGGGATCTTCTTTCTACTTCCCTTCATCTTCTAACTAGGCTATACTCTGTCAACTTCACTCTTGAATTTCATGGATTTGTAACTGTGATGAACGGTATAAACTAATAAAAGATCATTGGAGTGGACATAGGCATGAGTTTTTTGAACCACTATAAAATTTGTGTGTTCCTTTACTTTTTCTGTTGTTGATTCTGTGATATGTGTGCTTGTCTTTCTAATTGGATATCATTTTGGGAGTTTGATGCTTTCACGTACAACTGGGTGTTTGTAGCCAATTTTGGTGCAAACAATGTCTGTAGTATGCATGACATATGATGATATTACAGCAATTTGAATATGTGATTTATGTAAGTATAAAGGAGATGTTGTCACTACATCCTTAAAGAGAAATATAAGAAAAAATAAATGTCTGTATTCATCAAAAAGTAGGAAATAAAATTTTAACACTAATCTGTAGAGTCATATAGTTCCTATCGTTGTCACTCTCTTTGATAGATTTATGCTTAATCTTTCAGTTTCAAATAAAAAGTCCATCAAATTCATAGGTGAACCGCTAGTTCCTTATCCTGCATATTATGAATTTATAACTTTAGATAGGATAAATATGTAAAATACCTTTTTTAAAAACTAAACGGAATAAGTGGATCAGATTATGTAGAAGTAAGTCCTACCTAAGACACACGTTAGCTCTCTTGCATGTGCGAGTACACATTTAACTCAATGGTTAATGGATGCCAAAATCATTAAATCTAATTTGTACACTTATGGATAGAACACACTACTTGAATACTGATATTATTAATTAACCAAAAGGAATAACAAACCAAAATTAAAATAATTCTTAGTCAATATAAAAATAAAAAGAATATTTGTTGTGCAATAACAGATCTTAGTTTCCATGTTGCACCTGAAGAAAAGTAGAAAAAGCTTGTTGTTTCTAGGGCACATTTGATCTGGCTGGTAGTGAACTTTGCAACTTGAATTATATAGAAGAATTTGTTGGAAGTTTTCTTCAATAGCGAATGGATTTGATTTTAAAAGAAGATAGATAAGAGGTTGGAGAAGAAAAAAAAATTCTTATAAGGAGAAAAACCTTATTACAAAAGTTCATATTTTTTCCATTCTTTCTTCTTACATCCAAAATGAGTGAATCCACCTCTATTTATAGGAGTTCAAGCATCAAATAAATGGTGGAGATTTACTAATGATTCTCCATAAATATCTCCTAAATATTCTCCCATACAATTTCAAATATATTATTCCATATATTCTAGATTCTAGATATTTCTTCTAAGAGAAATCTAGATTGCAAAATTAAAATTATCTCCAAGACCTCCCCTTAAACTTGATTTTTCTATTCCAAGCAGACTCTTTAACTTGACAAAATCATCATGCTTGAGAGGCTTGGTGAAGATCATATACTTGATCTTGTGTCTTCACGTACTCTGGTTGTACATCCTTTTTAATGACACACTCTCTAATGTGGTGATAGCTTGTATCAATGTACTTGCTTCGACCTTAGAAGACTCTGTTCTTGGTCAAAGCAATTGCAGACTTGTTGTCCACGAAAATCTAGGTCGGCTCCTCTTATGGAAAATTTAATGCTTTTAATAGGTTTTGTAACCAAATTGCATGGAAAACACATGAAGAAGCAACTACATACTCCGCTTCGCATGTGGAAAGAGTGACAATCGACTACTTCTTAACCATTCATGTGAAGGTTGTCTCCAATGTAGAACACGTAGCCTCAATCATCCATATCTCCACTCCAATCGCTATCGCTATATCCAACAAGTTTGTAATTATCGGAAATAGAGTAGTACAAGCCAAAGTTTGTTATCCCTTTGACATAGCAAAGGATCCTTTTTGCTACCTTCAAATGAGTTGTTGTTGGGTTCTCCATGTATCGACTAATAACTCCTACCACATATAGGATGTCGGATCTTGTGCATGTTAAGCATTGTAAGCTTCCAAGCAAGCTCTTAAAGAGTGTTGGGTCTACCTTTTCTCCTTCTTCATGCCTTGACAACTCGATTCCACATTCCATTGACGTGCAGACCTGGTTATATCATCCATCATGGACTTCTTCAGCATTTCTTTATCATAGCCTTCTATTCCTTCGTCTTCCTATTTTCCTCCAATGCCAAGTTAGTAAGACATAAGCCAAATTTCGATCATCTCGAACTCCTTCGTCATCTCTTTCTTAAACTCATTAAACATACTTGGATTACTACTAGTGAAGATCAAGTCATCCATATACAAGCATACAATCAATGTATCACCGTTTTGGATTTTGATATAGAGTACATGCTCATACAGACACTTGATGAAGGTTCTCTCTTGGAAGTACTTATTAATTCGAGCTTTCCAAGCTCTTAGGGCTTGTTTCAACCCATAAAGTGCCTTCTTTAGCTTCAAGACCTTTTCTTCTTCTCTATTGATTTCATAGTCTTGTGGCTACTCAATGTAAACTTCTTCTTCAAGAACTCCATTTAGAAGGTAGATTTCACATCCATTTAATGTATATTCCAATTGTTTTGAGCTGCCAATGAAATTATTAGTCTAACAGTTTCCAGTTGAGCCACTGGAATGAATACCTTATCATACTCAATGTTGGCTCTTTGACTGTAGCCTTTTGCCACCAATCTCGCCTTATATCTTTCAACTTCTCCTTTGGCGTTCTTGTTTACTTTGTATACCCACTTTACAACGATTTCCTTCTGCCCTTATGGAAGTGAAGTCAACTTCCATGTGTTGTTCTTCTTGATTGCCTTTATCTCATCATCCATAGTATTTTCCCAACTCTTCTTTTGCTAAGCTTCTTGAAAGTTCATGGGCTCACAATCTTCAAATGGACAAAAAAGAGTAACGTTGTCTTGGTTTCTGTTACCTCATATATTTCTTGAAAGCTTCTAAAGCATGAAGCCCTTTCACTTGAGCTTTTGTCTTCTTGACAACCCATGGTCGGTGAAGCCGGTTGAGAAGTAGGCTCTTCTCTTGATTGTTCCATCCTTGGTTATTGCATGCCATCGTCTTCAAAATGCAGAAAGAAGTTGTAGTCTTCTTTATGTGAACTCCAATCCCATTCTCCTTCTTATCGAACACAATATCTCGACTAATGATTATCTTCCTCTTATCAGAATTGTAGAGATTGCAGCCTTTGGTGTTGGTGTCATAGCTAATAAAGATGCACTTCTCACTTTTATCATCTAACTTGCTTCGCTTCTCGTCAGGCGCGTGTACATGAGCTATGCTTCTAAACACTTTTAGTTAGGAAATGCTGGGCTTCCTTCCACTTAATGCTTCTTGTGGTGTTTTCCCCACACACTTCTTGTTGGAGATCGGTTTGATAGATAAATCGCACATGCAACTGCTTCTGTCCAAAACTCCTTTGGTAGCCTCTTACTTTTGGGTATGCTCCTCGCCATCTCAAGGACTATCCTATTCTTCTTTTCTGCTACTCTATTTTGCTAGGGGAATCTAGATACCATCAATTGTCGTCGGATTCAATTATCTTCGCAATACTTCTGGATTCTCTTTGATGTGAACTTTCCTCCATGGTAAGATCTTATGGCTTTAATCATAAGGTCGTTTTCCTTTTCAACATGGGCCTTGAACTTTTTAAAGTTCTCAAACACCTCTAATTTTTCCTTTAAAAATACACCTATTTATTTTTTTAAAAATCATTGATGAGAAGAAGGAAATAGTTACTCTTACCAAGAGAAATTGGCTTGATCAGACCACACACATTCGTGTGTATGAGTTCCAAAGGTTTTTTAGCTCTTGAGTATGACTCCTTTGGAAAGTTCATTTTAAATTTCTTTCCAGGTAGACATCCTTGGCACACTTGATCGGGATGGCTGATGCAAGGTTATCCTCTTACCTTTTCCTTCTTGGAGAGCAACTCTAATCCTCTGAAATTAAGATGCCTAAATCGAAGATGCCAATGCCGAGAAGTATCTTTTAGCAAATATTAAGACATTGTGCGACATCATTTTGAATTTTGAGAATGAACATTCTATATTTTGTCATTGGCACCACAACACTAGAACTGTCATTTTGTAACGGTTATAACTGTTGGTAATCTAATTCCCAACGGTTATAACCGTTGGTAGCAGGTATGTTATAATTATTTTTACATATTTTGTAACGGCTATAACCGTTGGGAATTTTGGTCATTCCCAACGGTTATAACCGTTGGGAATTTTGGAACATCCCAACGGTTATAACCGTTGGGAAAAACCGAAATTTCTAACGGTTATAACCGTTGGGAAAAACCGTAATTTCTAACGGTTATAACCGTTGGGAATCTTGGTAATTCCCAACAGTTATAACCATTGGGAATTACTTCACATTTAATTTCAAAATGCCTCAGTAAAAAAAGGAAAAAACTAAACTCATGCAGTTTCAAAAGCAGAAAATGACATATGTACATAATTTCTTTTCAGAAGGGTCAAAATTTGCAATATGTTTTGTCTAAATTGGTAATAAGATCCAAAGATCAAATATTACAATGAACTATCATTATGGACTCAATCTTAATCTTGACCATCTAAAACTTACATTGCAACGTAGAATGTAACTGCTGTAGTATCAAGTTTGGGAGCATGTAACCCTCAGGAAATGTACATGTAGAACTTAAACGCTAAGAAACGTTTCCAAAAGGGTAGTTTGACACACATACCCATAGCAATACCACTGTACAAGTGGTTCATTTTCCACAAAAACACACAAGCTGAAGGTTAAACAAAATGGATCATCGTTGATTGTGAACTTACACTCTATAGAGCCTCTAGCTTTTTCTGCAATGCTTCATGTTCTACTTTGATTCGAGAAGGAACACCACGCTTTTGATAAACGTTGTCATGTGCCATTTTATGATCGATGTCACTTACGGTTGTGGCGAAGGGATGATTGGCTGGGATCCATCTAACAGTTTCAGGGTCAATATCTGGTGGAACCGATTCCCCTTCTTTGAGGAACACTTTTGGTCATTTCCACTGATATACATGTGATCTTCTCCTTTGATGTTCCAATTGTTGTTCTTCGGTTAGTGTTATTGGAGCGAGGCGGTAAACTTTTCCACACATTTCTATGGTTGAATTACTTTTACCCACTTTTACCAGGGGGTTGTTGAAAGGATCTTCGTATTTAAGGGGTGTTGAGCTGTTACAAAAATGTATTTATTGCTCATTACAACTACAACCAGCACAAATTATATTACAAAGAACAACACACTCCTTTGAAGTGTCACTAATATTCAAATTTTTGGTAAACTAGGTATTAGGATGCTAGCATATGAATATCAGAGTGTAGACAGAGTTACTTCTTATAGAGCTATTACAACAAGGAGAATATTTTACAAATGAACATTCAAACTATATATCCATGGACTCGTTTTTCTCCACGATTAACTTCAATTATTTCATTATTTGTTTATGTTTGACATAGATTTTCGTTGACAATCTATTACACCAATATTCCTGATCAGCTTGAATTTGAGACAAAGTACCAATTTTACTTCAGATGTTGGAAAGTTAACTTTTACAAGTTGAAAGCTTAAATCATGTCTTTACATAAATAACAAATGTACAGTTCTTTTAAGTTATAGTTAAGTAATCTAAGCAGGTTAAATTTGGAAATAGGCGTTTCCAATAACCAAATATGTTATGATGGGAATCAATGTAGTGCCTTTCATGAGTATGTTATAATGTCAACTCTACGAAAGGTTCGGTTATTGATTAGTATAACTGAACTCAAAGTTTATTTATTCGTTTCAGGTATCGTGTGAATGTCGGTATACTTGATGCACTACAACAGTTTATGGGTTTCATAGCGTTTGAAAAATGCTATAACAGGCTACCATAGCATTTCAGAGAACGCCATGGAACCACAAGCTATGGTAGGCCGGCATCATTACATAGTAGGAAGGAAAATGCTATCATAGCTAATAGCGTTTACAAAAGGGCATAGCGTTTGCAACCAACCATAGCGTTTTTTCTCTGTTATTAAACTTAAACGCTATAGGGAATATAATCCTTCATTTAACTTCTATAGCATTTTCGAGCACATTTTATAGCGTTTCATCAAACCATGTTATAGCGTTAAAATGTTTTTCGATAGCATTTCTTGTCATGCTTGTATAGCGTTTTTATTTTCTACTATAGCATTTTTGATTCTATTATAGCGTTTTTGATGCATAAATCTTACATCTCATGTAGAGTTGCGATAGCGTTTGATGAATCAATAGCGTTTTTCAAACGCTATTCTATATAATATTAATTTTCAACATTTGTTTCAATTTTCTTTTTATTATATTATATTATATATATATATATACACATATGCACACAGATAGATATATGTATACACATTACATATATATATATATATATTAAAATGTGGATCCCAAAAATAACAAATCGAGAATATGACAACAACTATATGTAACAATGATAACGTTGCAGTGAATTCTAATTTGGAAACACACAATCAAACCAGTGGAAAAGTTTCAAATAATTCTGCTAATATTTCAAATACTACAAGACATGGTCGCATGATAATAGTTCAAAATAGTCTAACAAATGAACACAAATACTACAAGACATGGTCACATAATAATAGCTCAAAATAGTCTAACAAATGGACACAAATACTCGGTTATGGACACAAATACTCAGTGTTAACCAAGTTCCTGCATTAAATGACAAAGTAGACAATGACATTTCCAGGTTGAATATACTAAATTTGTAGACAATAAATGACAAAGTAGACAATGACTTGTAGGCAAAGGAGTAAATGACTTGGAGGCCTAATATAAAAATCTATCATTATTATTGTCTAACTTCATTTCAACCACCTCCACATACTACCTTCCAGCAACACATACAATCATCCTGCACTTCACTATCCTCTACCACAAACCACCCATTTCTCATTACCCAACTGCCACAACACTGCATCCCATCTCCAAACTGCCTTACACCATCCACTACTAGAACCATCTTCCACACGTCTGCACTGCACTTCCACAATATAAACAAACTGCCATACATACATACGTCTCACTACCAATCAACACACACTTCTACTTCCCATACAACTCAAACTCCACCATCAGCTTACGTACCCCTATCCGTCACCTTTGCCTACTGCAACCACTACTACAACCAAAACCAACCTCACCACCAGAAATCATGACCAAACAGCATATCACATTAGGACAGAAATCATGTACATCAATTATCAATTTTTGAAAGGAAAAAAAAGTGTAGTTGAAGCATGAAAAAGTCTAACCAAAATTCATTGAAGATAAACTAAGGATACATTAGCTCTGTATTCAACTAATCATAGTTAACCCTTTTTTTAAACTACCTTTAGAGTTCAACATTCATGATCATTTAATAAGAAATGCCAAGCATTCTTGTATAGTACCTAAGTATAGTTCAAATTCAATAAATAGATAACTTACAAGGTTTTGTAACTGAGACAGTGGAGAAGATCATGCATGCTAAATTCACATATCAGACCCCTTTTGAGGCAAGATAACTTCATCAACTTGACTCCCTTGTACTCCGCCTTATAAAGTAATCAGCGTCTTGAAAATGGAGTGGTTCATTGCCCCATGAGGTCTAACCACTTGTCAGTTCCTTTGCAAAGAGCTCAAGGCATCTTGGGGGCTGAGGTCCAGGTATGCAGTCTTGTAGCAGTTCTTTATATGATCAAGGATTTCAAGTAGCCATGTTATAAAAAGAGATGCGCCCATGTTTGGTGTTTACGATTCTCTATATAATTTGCATACATTTGTATTTTCATCATACTACAGAGGAAAAAAACAAAAGAATTGGACAGTTGCATAATGTATACAAAAGTCTAAAATATAAATGTTCTACATACATGTACACACCTTCGAGCCAGGAATATCCATGAGGTGTGAATCCACAAGAAATAAATCTTAAACACTTGGACCAGGCCTTAAATGAACTGATCACCGGACCACCATCTGCAAATATTAAAGATAATGATGAAACTTTGCACCGATTTCAAAAGATTGGGACAATCAGTACACGATCACATTTCAACATATATTTCATGTTGCAATGCATAATCAACAAAATGAGTCCTTTAGAAAAATTATATGACATGATCATACCACAACCATTAAAGAAAAAAGGTGAATCCAAGCATACAAAGCATCATCTCTATCTGGTGACCGTTTGTTTAACATCTTTGGACTAAGTCGGTGTACCAATACAATCAGTGCGGTAATGATGAATTTACCATTCTTAAAGAATTTACCAACCCATTTATATATATTTATTTTCATATATTAATACATTTTTATAAAAAAAAGGGCTGGATTTAGGCTTGAAACTTTAGTTCAATGGAGTTAATTACATCTCTTATTCTTTCTTGTTGATATCTGCTATTAAGTGACACGGCTAAATGTATGGTAAAACACCATTACACTACAAAACATACAAAATATTTTATTTTTCAATTAAAGTAGTAATTTATCATTATTGATGAAACAGATACCAGTTTATCGGATTAACATATATACAATAATACTAATAAAAACAGTGCGGTAAAGTTTTTCCGTAATGGCAGTGATGATTGTTAACATGACTGCCCTAAATTTTGTAATATTAATAGAAGATATTGATTGCCTCTCGATTTTAACCATTGTCATTTTAACCGTCAAGTTGCAAAAATACCATTTTGAATTTTATTCAAATAGGCGAAAAAAGGCGAAAAAGGAAAAATATGAAAGTGGGCAAAGGACACTTTTAAACATCATGAACTACATTCACTACAACTATATACATTTGACATGCGTATACACATGTGTACATCATGCATGCTGATATACTAGTGTATAATGCAAAAGCTTCTGTCATTCAGGTTGTTCAGTCTAGAACACAGATTAATCAATCGCTGTAATCAATCGTGTTGCGTGTAATAAATAGAATATTACAATGAAAACTAAGCACTTGACGTTAATGCTAATTGCCATTGGCCTTTTATGCACCATATTGACAAAAGAAAAATAATTACAAGTTCAGATTGACCTTTTATGCATCATATTGACAAAATAAAATTAATTGCAAGTTCAGCTCCGTCTCTTAATAAATACTACTTGTTGCTCATTTGAACTCAATGGTTTAAATCAAATACATGCTAGAATAGTAGATGTTGTTTTACATCTTATGTACCAAATCAAAATATATTCTTTCTACAGAAATTAATCACCTCAAAATATATGCGAATGAACACATTCATATTCTTCACATAAACTAAACTAATTATAAACAATCATGGTAGTTTAGATCAGGTACTACTCCTCTTCTAGTGGCATTTGGTAAACATAAAAAAAAACTTTAAATAACAGGACTACAAGCAATAATGCATTGCCTAACTATATATTTATGAACACAGCTTGCATTCACATATCATAATCAACAAGTTATAAAGAAGAACACTTACTTAGTCAATAATGTGTACACTTCTCTGCCTTCTTTGTTTCCTTGTTCTCTAATTGAATAGAAAGTTCAACCTACAAAAATAATAATCATATATTACTTTGAATTATATGGTATACTGGTTGATCATATATCTAGCCCGGCAATGTACTGCCCAACAAACTGGCAACTTTTCTTTCTTTCTTTTTCTTAATTCCAATACCATTATCAAGTCATTATTAAGTCATCGCTGAGAAAATCTAGAATTTGAAAGAAAAACACAATAAATAAGAATATTGAACTCTCAAATAGCAAACACATTAGCGGTCAAAGACAATACTTGTCACCAAATATCGGTAAACGAATCTTATTAGAATTTTACAGACTCTCCTAGAATATATAGTTATGCCTTTCAAAACCTATATATATTTATATTATAAATATGTTTGTTGGATTCTCTCTTGAATTAAGCAAACTGTGCTTTCTCTATATGTTCATAAATTGCTTTTTGTCCTGAACCAACTCATCTAATAAAATATTCACCATGGAGGACAAGTATTCAACAAAGCCAATTCAGTTGCTAAACAGTTAAAAGAAGTGAAGAATATATAAAATGAAATACGCACATAGTTTTCAAACATATTTTTTAACCTATAGTGCTCTACCACAAATTCATCGCCCAAAGGATAGAAATATTTAACACATGATGTTTCTGTAAATAGTATAAAATAACAACATTACACATCTATTCTTTGTAAAAAGAAATGGTGCATAAATATGATTAAGGGAGACACCATCGTAGTTAGGGCCAAATCTGTTAGCACTGTCACATGTTTAGCTTCAGTAAGTACAACACACATTCAGCTTTTGCAATTTTTTATTTTATTATACCATTTATGTTGATTATCTTCATTCTAGACATAGAGATGGCAGTGGATGTTTACCTTGGTGTTGAGACCAATAGTTATAGGCTCTAAGCAATATATGTAGGAAGCTCCTGATGGATAGGAGCACCTGTCCTCTGTTTGGGAGCAATGCTAGCTATGTGTACCAATGTATTCCACTGTCCTCACATAAATTCAATGCTTTATATTATCAAAAGCTATGATTTTTATTTATTTTAATCTTCAAGTATCAAACATTTCAGCAGCATGTGCCAATGCATCAACTTCAGTAACATAACAACATTTTTTGATTCTACACTGATCAAATGATTGCTTTTTTGATTTTAGGATGGAGTTATAAGAACCATGGCCTTTAAATTCTTTGAAATTTTAAGTGAAAAAAAAGTTATAATTATAATTCGGGAAGTTTTGAGTTATAGGCACCTGTTAAACGCTTTCAATAACACAGAGAGATGGGAACAACATAAATACCGGCAAAATTATATTAGGGAAGTTTTCAGTTACCCCATATTCTTGTATAGTTTTCATACGCCCGGTACGTATTTCGCCTTCATCAGTCATAACGTATATACTCAAAAGCTGAACTAAGAATGTATTCAAATCATTACACAACAAATGTAAGTCGGATTATATGTTAGCATTAATAAGTCGATAAAATAAGCATGCAACAAATTATTGTGCCCACCAAATATGTATTTTTTAAACACATGTGTAGAGTAATATGAATTAACAAAATGAATCAAGTGACTGATGGCAAGTATGACTGTTCAGGAAAGGTGCTTGCGTTTTTAATTGATCACCATGTTTCATTTCACTATGTGCCTTAATATGTTATTTAAAAGTTATATACTGATTTTTAATATTAATCATTTTCAAATTACACAATGTACAAACATGAAATCTAATTTTTTGCAATATAATCAAAAGCAACGAAAGACCAAACAATTGCAAAACTGAATATGTTGTTGAATGAAGGACATAAACCAAGACATGGAAATAGAAAATTATATTATATAAAACGAAAAACAGAAGAAAAAAATGAAGTTGGAACTCTCGAAAAGAAATAAAACTGGGAACATCTGGAACACCCAAATGAAAATCATCATAAGTTTCAGGAAGGCAAGGCTTCTCACGAACTAATCAACCACTATTTTATAACACAAACTAATTAACCACTTGTTATGTCAATTATATATCTATAAACAAGGCTTTTCAGCGCATACATGTATATTTTTAAGAGAAAATGTTAGAAGAAGTAAAGCTGTTAGGAAGACGGGGAAGTCCTTTCAGTCATAGAGTCAAGCTTGCCTTGAAGTTAAATGGAATTTCTTATGATACATCGAGGAGGAAATATACAACAAAAGTACTCTACTACTTGAGTCAAATCTAATATATAAAAAGATTCATTTTCTCATTTATGGTGGTATTACACTGATGACAAATGGGACAGTTGCTCTCTTTCACCTAAAGATCCATTCGAAAGAGCAAAAGAAAGATATTTGGCAAAGTTCATAGAAGAAGATGTAAAAATCAAATAATATTATAAATTTTTCTTCGCAATATAAAGAAAACAATGGTTTCTTACTCACTGAGTAATACGATCTTTTCATTAAGTTTATATGTGCACATTTTAAAATAGTTTAATTTCGAAAAGATGATACACTGAAAAACTATTTTCACTTCTTACTCTTCAACCGACACATTCTTTTTTCACTGAAGAACAACAGAAAAATTGTAAGGTTTTTAGATTATGGAAAGTTCATGGATATAAAAAATTTCTATACAGTGAAATATATTCACCTTGATAGGTGACGCAGCGGATAATTCAAAACGATCTTCAATCGGTGAATGTAACAATTCGTGGATTGATGGATACTGGAATGCCCGAATTCGTTGATCCGAAGATACCGAACTCTAGCTATCTCTGACTCGTTGATCCGAAGATACCGGGAAAGAGATCTACGATTCTTCGACGTTGATCTTGCGCACAAGATACCGTGAATCGGCTTCAACAAACGATGATCCGAGCGCACTCGAATGACGTTAGTGGAGATAGGAGATACACTCGACTACCAATTGAAATTGAAAGCAACAAGCTAACAAAAGAGAATTTTATTCAATATTCAACAACCTTTTACAAATGAGAGACTCGGCCTATTTATAGGCATTTTACAACTCACAAAAAAAAACCAACAAAATTACAAGTATTAAGTCGGTTCCGAGTTAAGGCTTCCGACTCAACATTTACAACTTTACACGCCTTCAGCGACTTTAACAAACAGACCAAAACATTAAAGAAAAATACAAGTATTTAACTCGGCAACGACTTAATCTTCCTTTTCGCGACTTAAGGTTAACTCGGCAACGATTTAATGGAAGCTATCTCGGTTCCGACTTATGGTATCTCGTCGCCGACTTATGGAGCTTCCTGAATCATTCGCGCTTCAAAGTTATCTCGCACGCGCATATGGAGAAGGCAGGGAGGGGATTAGGTCGTAATGGAATTGGAGATAGGTCGGAACATGACTGCGAGCTACCGTTAGGTCGGAATTTGGGAATTAGGTCGTCTACGACCTTGGGTAGGTCGGCGATTGGATTGGTAGGTCTACGGTCTTGGGTAGGTCGGCAATTGGAACGGTCGGCAATTGGGGTGGGAATTAGGTCGGAGGTAATTGGGTCGGAGGTGATAAGTCGTAGGTCGGTATCTGGAGCAGTTAGGTCGTAGGTCGGCATGGAGTTAGGTCGTCTCCGACCTTGGGTAGGTCGACCGCGATTCAATACGGTAAGTGCTGCATCATCCTCCCCTTGTTGGAAGGAATTCGTCCTCGAATTCACACCCTTGTCACCGTCGACAAATTCCTCCCCATAGTATGGAACCAAATGTTTAACGTTGAAGACGTCCGTAGTGTGAATATGATCTGGCAACTTTAACTGATAAGCATTGTCATTGATTTTCTTCAAGATTTCTACTGGTCCAATCTTGCGAGCTTTCAACTTGTTGTAAGTCCCAACTGGAAAACGATCTTTCGTCAATACCGCGTACACTAAATCACCCTCTTTGAAGACTACACTCCTTCGTTTCTTATCCGCCATTTGTTTGTACTTCTCATTTGTCTTTTCCAATCGTTCCTGAACGATTCTATGGCACTCCGTCAACCCTTCAACAAAATCAGCAGCTTTCTTAACGGTCTTCTTTGATTGTGGTATTACCGTTAAATCCAAAGGTCCCTTCGGTAAGCTCGAATAAACAATCTGGAATGGACTGAACCCCGTACTTCGATTCACAGCATGATTATGGGCAAATTCTGCCTGACATAACTTCACATCCCAACTCTTTAGATGATCTTGAACAAGACACCTCAACAAGTTTCCCAACGATCGATTAACCACCTCCGTTTGTCCATCAGTTTGCGGATGATAAGCACTACTAAACTTCAGCTTTGTTCCCACCATTTTCCACAAACTCAACCAAAAGTGACTCAGAAATCGAGTATCTCTATCTGACACAATAGATTCTGGCAATCCATGAAGTCGATAGATCTCCTTGAAAAACAACTGAGCAACATGAACAGCATCTGCCGTTTTCTTACAAGCAATAAAGTGTGCCATTTTCGAGAATCTGTCCACCACCACATATATGGAATCGTTACCTCGCTGTGTCCTCGGTAATCCCAACACGAAGTCCATACTCACATCAACCCATGGTTTATCTGGTACAGGTAATGGCATATATAAACCAGCATTAGTCGCAGTTCCTTTCGAAACCTGACAAATATGACAACGCTCCACAAACCTTTCCACTTCTTTCCTCATCGAAGGCCAAAAGTAGGATTGTGAAATTAATTGTAAGGTACGGTCTCTTCCAACATGCCCTTCTTCATGTAATTCCTTGATAATCTTCATTCTCAAACTACCCTCCGGGATGCACAATCGACTTCCTTTAAAAAGAAAACCATCTACCATCAAAAACTCATCCGTCTTTCCCTCCTTAACTTTATCAACAAACTTCATGAAGTAAGGATCTCCAACAAATAATTCCGGCAACATTTCAAAACCTGTCACTTCAACTTTCATTGTCGTCAACAAATGACTCCTTCTGCTCAAAGCATCAGCCACACGATTGGTTACCCCTGACTTGTGCTTAACGACAAAAGTAAACTGCTGTAAATAAGCAATCCACGATGCATGTCTCGCTGAAATCTTGTCTTGCCCTTGCAAATGCTTCAATGCTTCATGATCAGTGTAAAGAACAAACTCCTTCTGAAATAGATAGTGTCTCCAGTGTTTAATAGATTGCACAACAGCATAAAACTCCACATCATATGTACTGTATCGCATCTTTGCTCCGGACAACTTCTCACTGAAATATGCAATAGGACGCCCTTTCTGACTCAACACCCCTCCAATCCCAACCTTGGATGCATCAGTATGTAGTTCAAACACCAACTGAAAATCAGGTAGCACTAGAATTGGTGCAGAGGTCAAAAGATCTTTGATTTGTTCAAAAGCAACCTCGGCTTCCTCCGTCCATGCAAACTGTTTACCTTTCATGCAATCTGTAACAGGCGCCATCACACTACTAAAGTGTGGAATAAACCTTCTATAAAATGAAGCCAACCCATGAAAACTATGAACTTCCGTTATCGTCTTGGGCTGCGGCCAATTTCTGATCGCCTCAACTTTACTTTGGTCAACCTGTATTCCTTTCTCTGAAACAACATACCCCAGAAATAAAACACTATGCGTCATGAATACGCATTTCTTCGTTGCAGCATAGAATTGTTCTTGTCGCAATACCATCAGCACTTCTCTAAGATGATTCAAATGTTCCTCTGGACTCCCACTGTAAATAAGAATATCATCGAAATACACCACCACGAATTTCCCAATGAACGGTCGAAAAATCTGATTCATCACCCTCATGAACGTACTTGGTGCATTGGATAAACCAAATGGCATAACCAACCATTCGTATAGACCCTCCCTGGTTTTAAAAGCAGTCTTCCACTCATCTCCTGGTCTGATACGAATTTGATGATATCCACTCTTCAAATCAATCTTCGAAAAGATAGTAGCTCCACTTATTTGATCCAACAAGTCATCCAACCTCGGCATTGGAAATCTATATCTCACAGTAATCTTATTCAATGCTCGACTGTCAGTGCACATCCTCCACGTCCCATCCTTCTTGGGTACCAATAAAGCTGGTACAGCACAAGGACTCAGACTCTCCTGCACACGCCCCTGTTCAAGTAATTCCTCTACCTGCCTCCGCAATTCTTCATGTTCCTTCGGACTCATTCGATAATGTGGTCTGTGTGGCAATACAGCACCGGGAACAAGATCTATCTGATGTTGTATATCCCTCAACGGTGGCAACTCCGTTGGTAACTCGTCTGGAAATACATCCTCAAATTCTTTCAGAACTGGTTTAACTTCTTCTGGAATTTCAACCTCCTCACTGCTTTCTCGTCCAATCAACAAGAACACTTCCGGCTCTTCTTCAACTTCTTTAACAAACTCCTTCAAAGTCAATAAAGTTTTCAGCTCTTCGATTTCCTCCACTTTGTCTTCTTCCTGTTGGCGTTTCTTCGGAACCAGAGTAATCTTTGTTCCTTCGAACATGAAACTGTAACTGTTGGTCCGTCCATCATGTTGTACTGCTCTATCAAACTGCCACGGTCTCCCCAGCAACAAATGAAAAACGTCCATATCTACGACATCACACCAGATTTCATCTTTGTATTTCTTCCCAATTGAAAACTTCACACAAGCTCTACGTCCAACTTTCACTTCACCACCCTTCCTCAACCAAGCTAACTTGTACGGTTTAGGATGTTTCTCGGTTTTCAACTCCAACTTCTTCACCGCTTCTGTAGAGATAATATTATCGCAACTCCCAGCATCAATAACAAATTTACAAACTCTTCCCAGAATAGTGCATGTAGATTGAAAGATATTGTTCCTCAACCAACTACTTTCCTCCTCTTGCTTCGGTGTTAAACAACTTCTCCTCATCATCAATGCATACCCGTCATCTCCCGACAGTAAGTCTTCCTCCTCAACTGGTAAAGAATTAGAACATTCAGCTTCTTCATCCTCATCCTCAACCTCAGCAATCATTGCTCTCTTCTTTGGCTTTGGACACTCATTGCTTTTATGACCCAACTCCTGACAGTTGTAACATTTGAAACCGTTGTTAACTTTTGCCTTCTCAACCTCCTTCACCACTGGTTTACTGATAGGTTTAGACACATTAGAACTTCCACCAACACCCTTCACTTGATTATTGGAATTCGTAAACACACCACCTCCTCGTCGTCCCTGCTTCTCCCAAGCCAACGCTTTCTGATGTGCTTCCGCCACAGATCTTGGATCGAACATATTAACCATATCCTGAATCTGCATTCTCAATCCCCCAATGAATCTAGATGTCAGCTGCTCTTCCGTCTCCATAATGTCATTCCTCGCAATAAGCTGGTAAAACTCATCTGCGTAATCATTAACAGTCTTTGTGCCCTGCCTCAAGTTCTGCAAACGTTGATACATCAGAGATTGATAATTGTAGGGTAAGAACGTTGCTTTCATCAGTTTCTTCATCTTCTCCCAAGATTCAACTTTTGACTTCCCCATTCGTTCACGTGTAAGTTTAGTTTGCTGCCACCATGCCAAAGCTCGACCCCTCAACCTTGTAGCAACCAACTTCACTCTACGACGTTCTGGAACTTCTTTGAAATCAAAAATTTCTTCAACATTAGCCATCCAATCCAAAAACTCTTCGGCTTGCATACCACCTTTGAATTCAGGAATTTCAGTTTTCATCCCCGATTCCCACTTGTGATCGTACTCCGACTGATTCCTTCCTCGTCCACGTCCTCGTCCATGAACACTACCACCATCATACTCTTCTTCACCATCCGATGTATATCGATGTCGATCCTGACCACCAACATCTCTACCACCATCACGTCTTCCACCAACATTCCTACGATCCACATTTCTCCGATCTCGATCGGTCACATTTCTATCACGACCTCGATCATCAACATTTCTATCACAATCTCGATCCACGCTTCTATGATCACTATCGACACTTCTCTCCCGATTAGAATGTGGTGAAATCCTACTTCTTCCATGGCTCGATTCAGGTGAAACCCTTCTCTGATTTTGACTCATTTCCAACATCATCCTCTCTAATCGACCAATCCCTTCCGTAAGCTTCTCATTGAAATTCTCGTTGATTCGTTGCTCCATTTCGTCGGCCTCTTCTCTTCCGTACAAAGCATTAATATTGCGATGACGTTGAACTCGTCTTGGCGGCATGATTGAATACTTCACAAATACTTCACCAAATTCACACTTCACGATTCAAACACCTTTCGAACTTTGATCCAAAATGAAATGGATCGAAAACTCCAACTTTGTTGCAAAATATGATGAACACGATGAACACAACTTCAAATTCTCGGCTCCAAGACTCGATTTAGCTATGATTGGCTAAAACAAGCTCTGATACCAAACTGACGCAGCGGATAATTCAAAACGATCTTCAATCGGTGAATGTAACAATTCGTGGATTGATGGATACTGGAATGCCCGAATTCGTTGATCCGAAGATACCGAACTCTAGCTATCTCTGACTCGTTGATCCGAAGATACCGGGAAAGAGATCTACGATTCTTCGACGTTGATCTTGCGCACAAGATACCGTGAATCGGCTTCAACAAACGATGATCCGAGCGCACTCGAATGACGTTAGTGGAGATAGGAGATACACTCGACTACCAATTGAAATTGAAAGCAACAAGCTAACAAAAGAGAATTTTATTCAATATTCAACAACCTTTTACAAATGAGAGACTCGGCCTATTTATAGGCATTTTACAACTCACAAAAAAAAACCAACAAAATTACAAGTATTAAGTCGGTTCCGAGTTAAGGCTTCCGACTCGACATTTACAACTTTACACGCCTTCAGCGACTTTAACAAACAGACCAAAACATTAAAGAAAAATACAAGTATTTAACTCGGCAACGACTTAATCTTCCTTTTCGCGACTTAAGGTTAACTCGGCAACGATTTAATGGAAGCTATCTCGGTTCCGACTTATGGTATCTCGTCGCCGACTTATGGAGCTTCCTGAATCATTCGCGCTTCAAAGTTATCTCGCACGCGCATATGGAGAAGGCAGGGAGGGGATTAGGTCGTAATGGAATTGGAGATAGGTCGGAACATGACTGCGAGCTACCGTTAGGTCGGAATTTGGGAATTAGGTCGTCTACGACCTTGGGTAGGTCGGCGATTGGATTGGTAGGTCTACGGTCTTGGGTAGGTCGGCAATTGGAACGGTCGGCAATTGGGGTGGGAATTAGGTCGGAGGTAATTGGGTCGGAGGTGATAAGTCGTAGGTCGGTATCTGGAGCAGTTAGGTCGTAGGTCGGCATGGAGTTAGGTCGTCTCCGACCTTGGGTAGGTCGACCGCGATTCAATACGGTAAGTGCTGCATCAATAGGTCACGAAGCATAAATCTGATACGAATGCCAACAAATAATGTTCGTATTTCAATTACTTATGTAGTTATGCGTAGTGCATGCTTATACGCACTGGTCTTTAATTAAAACAATAATCAGTCATATGATCTTTGACATTCAACAGAATTTTGAATTCCCAAAAATACAACAGTTTGCTGATAGCCTGATAGGATTGTGTGATTAGGCTAACATAAAATACAACAAAGGCGAGTAACATTAGTAGGTAAATAGAGATGGCTATACTTTACATTAATATAATAGATCTAGTAAACATACGCAAGACAAATATGTGACTTCACAGAACTGAAATAATCGTTAATAAATAACAATTAATTTGGTAACTAGATAGATGTTTATATTTGACTAGTGTGGTATGTCTATGTTGCATTAAAGACCAGTTAATAAAAAATGAATAATGACATGTCAACACCCAAACTTCTACGAAGATTCCTAAATGAGTTGACACATAATTAAGTGGGTATAACAAGGTGGAAATAGTCAAAATTCACACAAAAAGAATCCATGTGATACAAAAATAACCAAAGAAGAAATCTTACCCTTATAATGTGATCCATAGAACCAGAATATAATCTTGATCCTCCCATGACTATAGAAACAACAGCAAGTCTATGGCCTGTAAAAGAAGCTGCTGGTTCAAAGCAGTTCCCTGCCATATTATACTTCCAAGCTAAAATTTGACCATCTTGTAATTAAATTGACAAATAAAAAAAAAGACCATTTACATTAACAAGCTGAAGCTATTGTATATCATAAACATTATAATTTGTACACTAAATAATACCTGAACTCCAGCGAAAAGCATCTCATTGACACCCACCAATGCATAAACCTAAATGTTGGCGCCATCAAGGCTTAACTGAGCAGATGCTTGTGTATTCCAAGCCAGCAATTTAAAGCAGAAAATTTTACATTCTAGTTCTAATCTATACACAAACCATATAAATAATTAAATAGATTGTTTGATAAAACAAAAGGAATACCTGGCTTTGTCGATCCTTTTAACAGCTACTCGATCTCTAGTATCCTTATCAATGGCAACAAAAGTAAGCCCAAACTACCCTTGACCTAACAGTTTCCCAATCAGATACCAGCTATGAAAATCATTATCATATCCGAAACTGATCATTTTTCCATTACTTGTTCCCGACTTATTTTTCCATCCCCGAATTGGAGAGGCGCTAATTTAGAGTTTTAGGTAGTTGAAATGGTGGTTTTGTTTAGGAATTGGGATCGAATGTTGATGACAGAGGTTTCAGTTTCACGATTCAAAAGTTGATCGACTGTTGATGACAGAGGTTAGGGTTTCGCGATTCAATCAATTGTTGACAACGAATTTGGGGATCGATTTAGTTATTGTTTTATGGAGGTGACAAGGGAAAGAAGATGGTGTTTTCTGAACGAGGCAGCGAAGTGAATAGGCCATTTTTTATTCCCGCACAAAATAATTTGTTTCCCCGCCTTTTTTGATCGAATAGCGTTGAGTACACCGTATTTATTTACTTCATAGCGTTGGAAACCCAGCATTGCTTGGGGGTGGAACGAGGAGATACGGATACGCTATGTATTGGTGCTATCAAAACTCCATATTTTTGTAGTGATGCCACCACATCAACAACAGCTATAGCTGCATTTGAGCATTTGATAAAGAAGAAGAAGCAATTATAGTCGAAATTTTAGATGAGATTCTTATGATTTTGAACATGAATAGTTTAACATAAATCAATGCTCTATATCCTTATTTTTCAATTAAAAATGTCATATGCATAGAGTTATTTGGATGGTAAAAAATTCAAAACTTTGATAACGTTGTCGCTACTGAAATAAAACCATGTAATTTTTAGTTAAAAATCCTATACATGTAGCTATTCAACTGCGTTATTTTTGCAGGCACTTACAGAGGATCAGAAGATTTAAACGAAGTGGTTGGGGCTGATGCATTATTTGAGTCCAGGCCAATAAACAATGAAATCAACGATAGAATAGCTGAGAAAACAGTAGTACGTTAACAAGGCAAATGTTGTTCCATCTCAGGTATGAAAGCTAACATTGTACTATCTTTCAGAAAAACAATAATTTACATGGAATATAAAAAAAACATAGAGCATAAATATATTACAAATAATTTTGGGTAATGCAAGTAATGTTCCGCAGCTTTTGTTGCATGATTGATGTAAAATCCAATATTTTACAAATAATTTATATTTGAATAATATCAGTTCGATAATGTAGTGAAAATAGTTGTTGTAGGATCTAGATTAACCCTAGAGGGGGGGTGAATAGGGTTATAGCATATTTTCTTGAATTTAAACAAACTGCAGAAAAGTAAATATGCTGAAAAGTAAATCACACACAAAATTTACCCAGCTCCGGCAACCCCTGCCTACTGCTGCATTCCCAGATTTGTATTAGAATTAAACAGTCTCCCGCTTACAAACACTCTAACAGACTCGCAAACCCTGCTACCGCCTATAGAGTTTTGCAAACTCGCAAACCATGCTTACTGAACTAATCCAACTAGACAATCTGACACAACCTAAACTCTAGGTGGTGATTTACCAAAGTTTTGACTTTAAAAACAAAAACAGGAAATAAAAACCAATATAAATTCAAATCCCTAATTTAAAAACAAAACTAAAGCCTTTATTATTAGCCGGCCCAATATTATATTGGCCTCTTTCTTCCTTTTATCTCCGACCCGCTTTGCTTGTGAAAATGGCGACTTCGATTGTTCGTTCCTCTCTGTCCAAATTAGGGCATCTCTTTGTCGAAGCTACCGACTTCTGTTGATCGATTGAGTAGATGATTTCGCATGATTTCTTACGATCGATTGTATCTTCGTTGCTCTGTCGATCGACATCTCTTTGTAGCTTGGCTTCGGCTGCTCCTCGATGATCGAATTCGACTCCTGATTTCGGTATGTAATTTATGCCTTTAGTTTACTGGATTGAATACTTGAATTCGATACTTTTTAGTCGATGATGATTGGGTTGTTATATAGGGTACGATCCATATATTTTCGTTCGTACGAATTCGTTTGAGATTGTCAACTGATTTTGCTTGGCCGCTTGATTTTCTTTGATTGCTTGTGATTTAATCTGACTTTGTCATATGCATATATTTCATTTTTTCTATTACTTGATAATCACGGTATTCATTACGTGATGATTCTTTTCTTAGTCAATCTGCTTGGCCACCACGGTATTGAATTTTGACTTGTTCAATTTCGGCTTTGCTGGCAATTTTGGTTCGAACTTGTTGCCTTGGTCATCACGATGTTGACTTCGACCATTTCTGATTTTGTGATTTTCTGCCTTTCCACGTTTATCACTGTTTTGATGAGTTCGAACTAGCTTCGTGCATTTCTCTTTTGACTTCGACATTACATTGATATTTTTAGTTGTCTGATCTGTAGCATATATGCATTGAGCTGCACATTCACCTGTTTACTCAAATCTGCATACTGTAGTGTTTGAGTCTGTACAAGTCACTGTCCCTTGTATCAGTGCTTGTTGACATGTTTGAGTAAATGTTCTAGTGGTTCATGTCTTTGGTGGTCTGATCTTTGATGTTGAGGCTGTTGTGTTCATGATAGTTGGGTTGCCATTTTCGCCATGTGATTGCAGTTGAAACTTCGAGTTGTTTATGTAGATAAATCTGTTGAGTCTTGTTGCAGTTTGTTGAGTCTTGACATTCATGTCATGGTTCAGATTTTGTATTCTGTTGCAATGTGTACTTGGTTAAGTTCATTTGCATTGTGCAGTTGGTCTTGATGTTTGGTCCGACCTGAACTTTGATATTATGTAACCTGATCTAACTTCTTTGGTTGCTGTCTTTAGCTGTTCTTGTTTTTATGATATTGTTGGCACATTTTTGCATGTTGTCACTGTCCAGTTGAGTTTGAGTTGGTTCATTACTTTTTCATTGTTGCTTGGATATTGAACTGCTTCATGCTTCACTGTGACCTTCATGTACTTTGTTTGTAGCCAGTTGCCTTTGTAGTTTTGAAGCTTTATTCTTGGTGTTGCTGGTGTACATGATAGTTATGTTTTTTGAATTGCAGACTGAGTTTGTATTGCTTTTGTTGACTGCGCACACGAGTTGGCGAGGCAGTGCACACGTGTATAAATGTACACGTGTGTATTGCAGCCACTCATGATTACTTGTCCCTGATAAGAATACTGATATGCATGGATATTACACAATCAAAAATGATGATAATAACCCATATATCTGAGACACAAATAAAAACAAATTTATATTTTTGCAAATTCAAATTTGTTTATTTTCAGATTACTATTGTATTTGCTAATTATACAGGTACACAGGAGACAGGACAAGAACTGGAGCTGGACAATGCAGATAGATGCAGATGTGCAGATAGATGCAGATGTGCAGACAGAGTGAAAAACTGAGTGTTGAGTGTTGTAGTGAGAAAGAAATGTAAATGTGAAATGTATGAAACCGATGTATGTATATAGAGAGAGCTGAAAACTTTGTATTGTTTAAGTGTTGAAATAAAATATTATTTTGAATAAAAATACTGATTGAATTATATAAATTCTGTGCAATAGTATTATTATTCAATATGAATATTTATTCCTATATGTGTATAGTACAATCTGCAAACACATATATAAATTGATATATGTTTGTTATCATCAAACAAAAAATCACATCAAACAATCTCCCCCTTTTGATGATGACAAACATACATATATTAAAGATTTTGAAATTCTAATAAATGTGTTTGAGCATGAAATATTTAGCTCCCCCTATATGAATGCTCCCCCTACAACTGAAATCACTCCCTATTTAGAAGATTTAGAGAATTACAGAAGAATAAAAGAACTAAAGAAAAATAACTAACAACATTTAACAAATTTGTTGAAGTATTCCAAAAATATTTATTTCCTTATCAAAATCATGTTCTTCTCCCCCTTTTGTTATCATCAAAAGACTGACAACACTAATGGAACAGTAGCAGAATATTTTTTTTAAGTAAAAAAAATGCAAAACAAAGAAAAAAAATCATAATATATCATAACGAGTTAACAAGTTCCACATTGTAGAGAATGGATCGATGATTCGGTTTTTATATAATGAGAAGAGAGAAATTTGCAAAATAATTTGACATTTAAGCACAAAAATAAGCGCTTACTAACCACGCATAACCATAAGGACTTTTAAATGGGATTAGCAGTTACTTATTAGTCTAAGCATCCGAAAAATACTTAGCTATCATACTCCATCCATGCATAACCATAAGGACTTTTAAATGAGAATGGAATAATGATAAAATAATTCACTCACATGCTCCATCCATGCATAACCATAAGGACTTTTAAATGAGAATGGAGGCATGAAATAATTTTTTTTTTAAATTTTAAAAGAAAACACTCTTCTCATTTTTCAAAACCATTATGAATGATAGAAAGATGGTAGAAATAGAAATGATCGTGGAATAAGTTACCAAGTTAATTATATTATGAAATATTTTTTTTAATTTTGAAAAGAAATAAAATAAACCATATTTCCACTACTGAATACCATATTTGAATCAATCTTTGAATAATATCCAAAACCGGTTTGAATTCTAGAAATTGAAGTTGAAAATAAATATCCAAGAATATTTCAACCAAAAAATGGAAAATGATTAGTCAATTTCTATAATCCCCAAATCCAAACGTAATCTGGAAAATCTGTCTCCGGGGAGGGGTTTTGTGAAAATATCAACAAGTTGAATCTCAGTTGAAATGTGTTCAATGCAAATGTCTTCCTTAGTAATGTGATCTCTAAGAAAGTGGTGTCTCACATCAATGTGTTTTGTGAGTGAATGATGAACAGGATTATTTGACAAGTCTATTGCACTTTTACTATCACATTTTAATGGAACTTGTTTATAAACTAAGCCAAAATCAGAAAGAGTTTGCATCATCCATAAAATTTGAGCACAACAACTTCCTAAAGTAATATATTCTGCTTCAGTGGTGGATAATGCAACACAATTTTGTTTTCGACTAGACCATGAAACTAATGAATGTCCTAGCATGAAACACGTCCCACTAGTACTCTTCCTGTCAACTAATGAACCAGCATAATCAGCATCAGAATAACCAACTAAATCAAAATTTTCACAAGAAGGGTACCATAGTCCAAATTTGTGTGTGTGTGAAAGATATCTCAAAATTCGTTTAGTGGCTTTTAAATGTGATTCTTTAGGATTAGATTGAAAACGTGCACATAAACAAATAGAAAACATAATATCAGGTCTAGAAGCAGTAAGATAGAGAAGTGAACCAATTATCCCTCGATATTTCTTCTGATCAACAGCAACTCCTTTCTCATCTTTGTCCAACTTTGTTGATGGGCTCATAGGAGTTCTCAATGGTTTGGAGTTCTCAACTCCAAATTTCTTCAACAGTTCCAACACATACTTGGATTGTGAAATGAAAATACCATCACTACTTTGCTTGATTTGAAATCCAAGGAAAAATTTCAATTCTCCAACCAAGCTAATCTCGAATTTAGCATGCATGACTTGTTCAAATTTCTCACACAAGAGTTCATTAGTAGCGCCATAAATGATATAATCCACATATATCTGAACAATAAAAAAATCAATTTCTTTATGTAATAGAAACAGTGTCGTGTCAGCACTCCCCTTTTTAAAACCATTTTCCAAAAGATATGTACAAAGGCAGTCATACCAAGCTCTAGGAGCTTGCTTAAGACCATATAATGCTTTTTCTAGTTTATACACATGATTTGGAAAATCATGATTATCAAAACCGGGGGGTTGTTCAACAAAAACTTCTTCTTTCAAATCACCATTTAGAAAGGCACTTTTTACATCCATTTGTTTAAGTTTGAAACCCTTATAACATGCAAAACTTAGCAAAATCCTAATGGCTTCTAACCTAGCAACTGGAGCAAATGTTTCATCAAAATCCATGCCTTCTATTTGGTTATATCCTTTTGCGACCAACCTAGCTTTGTTTCTAATTACATTTCCCGACTCATCAAGTTTTTTTTGAACACCCATTTAGTTCCAACAATTGGATAGTCATTAGGCCTAGGAACTAATTTCCAAACTTTACTTCTCTCAAATTGATTAAGTTCATCTTGCATTGCTAAAACCCATATTTCATCATTAAGAGCCATTTCAATAGAATCAGGTTCAATCTCAGAAATAAAACTACTATGACAACAAAACGCACACAAATTTTTATCAAATGATGAGCGAGTTCGTATACCTTCCGTAGGATTACCTATAACCAATTCAGGAGGATGATTGGATTTGAACTTCAATCTATCAGCATTAACAGTCTTATTTTCAGCTTTCTCACTAGATGTCCCTTCTTCAATGCCTTCATGATCTACCCCATCGTCAATCGCCTTTTCAGTCGTCCTTTCCATGTCAGATTCATCGAATTTCACATTGATTGATTCAACAATTGTTTTTGTTCGTTTGTTGTATATCCTGTAAGCCTTGCTCCTTGTTGAATAGCCCACGAAAATTCCCTCATCAGCCTTTGATTCGAATTTTCCAAGTTGATCACCTGTGTTAAGAATAAAACAAGGACATCCAAATACACGAAAATAAGAAATGTTAGGTTTTCTTTCATGCCATAATTCATAAGACGTTTTGCCAAGTATTAGTTTAATCATTACTCTATTCATTACATAGCACGAAGTATTCACTGCCTCTGCCCAAAAGGTTAGAGGTAGTTTATACTCACTCAACATGGATCTAGTCAATTCTTGCAATGTACGATTTTTCCTTTCAACCACCCCATTTTGTTGAGGTGTTCGTGGAGCAGAAAATTCATGTTTTAAACCATTTTCTTCACAAAAGCTTTCAAAAACCAAATTTTCAAATTCGCCTCCATGATCACTTCTTAAAGTTTTAATTGAAACTCCTTTTTCATTTTGAACAAGTTTTGCAAATTTTAAAAAATAATCAAAAGATTCAGACTTTTTGGCTAAGAAATAAACCCATGTAAATCTAGAATAATCATCAACCAATACATAACAATAACGTTTTCCATTCAAGCTTGCAATTTCATTTGGTCCAAATAAGTCCATGTGAATTAATTCAAGGACCCTTGATGTGCTAACAATGTTTTTAGGGTAAAATGATGATCGACTAAGCTTGCCCAAGGAACATGCTTTACACACTTTATTATTTTTAAATTTCTGATGTGGTAACCCTCTGACTAATTCTTTAGTTTCAAGTTTTTCCAAGAGGCCCATGCTAGCATGTCCAAGTCTCCTATGCCATAAGGACGCCTCTTCGTCAGTGGCTACCAAACATCTAGAAAGATTTAGATTATCAAAAGAAAGCGTGTAAACATTTCCTTTTCTTTTGCCCATAAAAACAATGTTATTAGAAGATTTATCAATGATTTTGCAAGTATCACTATCAAAAACCACATTCATACCTTTGTCACATAGTTGGCTAATAGAAATGAGATTATGATGCAAATTATCGACGTATAAAACATTAGTCAAGGAAAAAGTACCATTACCTACTTCACCTTTACCAATAATCTTACACTTGCTATTGTCTCCCATAATCACATTTCCACCTTTAAAATTCTCTAGGCTAAGGAACTTTGATTTGTCACCTATCATATTTCTAGAACAACCTGAGTCTAGATACCATTCTTGTTGCTCCTTAGCCCGCCAACAAACCTACATAGAGAGAGAGCAGGATGACCTAGAGAAACTCTTAGGTCCAATGATATTAGTAACTGAAGCATTGTGAATAAACAATCCCTTTGGAACCCAAACTTGTTTTGTCCTTTCATTCTTGTTCCAATAGACATGAAATTTGTTTGTAGAATTCTTAGGAACCCAAACTTGTATAAATTTTGTGTTCTTGTTCCTATGACTACAATTTTCAGCACGATGTCCAATTATTCCACATTTTACACATCTAGCAAAGACACTCTTACCTTTTGCATTATCATCAACTTGTGTTTTCCCAAAACCTAGTCCTTTTCTGTTGTTAGCAAAAAGTTGATTTCCTAATAACATGTTAAATGATTTTTCTCCTCTTGAAAAGTTATTCAGAGTTTTCTCAAGATTTTGAACTTTGGTTTTTAGTGTTGTGTTTTCAGTCACAAGTGAGGTGCATCTATTTATAAAATCCTTTTTCCTAGTGTCAATGGTTTCCTTAAGACTCAAGTTTTCTTTTTCAAGATTCTCAAAGCTATTCTTAAGTTTTGATAATTCTAAATCTAAAATTTTGCATTTTTTACAGTCTAGGTTTTGAATATTTTCAAGTTCAGTTTCTAACCTAGTATTTTCATGGACAAGTTCTCTCCTATCAGATTTCAGTTTTTCAATTTTAGATTCAAGAGTATCAATTGTTTTAGTAAGATCATAACACATCAAAACAAGTTCTTTATAAGAATAGTCACTTACCTCGCTAGATTCCTTTGAGCTTGCTTCTGAATCTGATTTTTCCATAAGACACAAGTTAGCCTCCTCTGAGCTATTATTCAAAACTTCCTCTCCTTCTTCATCATCCCAAGTCGCTACATAGGCCTTCTTCTTCTTTTTCTTTCCTTTGTTGTTTTTGAGAAGTGGGCATTGTTGTTTGAAGTGGCCAGGCTTATTACAGTTATAGTAAGTCAATTCATTATCGCAATTGTCAGAATCTTTTGACCTATTACCATTTGTTTTCTTCTTGCGTGGCCCGAATCTTGACCATTTTCTAAGATTATTGATAGCCATTGCAAGCTCTTCAATTGGATTTTCTTCTTCTTCATCGCTCTCTTCTTTGCTCTTTAAGGCAATCGTCTTTTTCTTTGATTCAGAGTTGTTGCGTTCCTCCTTTGTTTTTAGCTCAAGCTCATATGTCATCAAGTTGCCGATCAACTCCTCCATGCTTAGTTTACTCAGATCTTTCGATTCTTGTATTGCCGTGACTTTTTCCTCAAAGTTCATTGGTAAGACTCGTAGCACCTTCCTCACAAGCTCTACCTCAGTGAATACCTTCCCAAGCGCTCTAGCATTGTACACCAAAGTTGAAAAGCGTCCAAACATGTAACGATTCGTGATTTTCGCGTTCGAAAATAGACTTCCATACTTTACATCGTACTCAAATGCCGTAGATTCGACCGTTCAAATCCGAGTCGCCGGAGCTTATAACACCATTAAGTATAACAACACAGCGGAATAAAAATAGATGATATCATATACAATCCAATGAATACAATATCCAGTATGATATACAACAATGATATCAATATGATACAACAATATCAGAGATACATAATGATACAGCGGAAATAACTGAAGAGATAACTCTAAATAATCAGTCAGAGAATGACTCCAACATCAAGCTTGAATCACCAACACGATGCTCCAAGATAAGCAACGTCAGTCCACGAACTCCAAGAACTGAACTAGCTCCAGATAATCTACTAAACCTGAATATCTGAAAAGAAAACCAACTCTAGACTGCTCGTGTAGAAAATTATGAGCACCCAGAGTTCAGGAAAGGAACAATAAACTCCGGATCAGTCATGGGACTGGTGTGAGCAACAAAAACAGTTTATCTTTAAACAAACAACAAAGAAATTTTAAACATTGAAATCCGCAATGCTTTTGGAAAATGAAACTACCATAAGACCTCCCGCCACACACACAATGCAAACACAGAATTGGAGGAGATTTCTTCTTATGATAGTCAAACATGCTTACTACGCAAGAGAAAACTCTTTTGATATTATTACTAGTGCATAGTGTACAAAAATCATTTCGAAAATACAATATTAATCTTAGCCAGCATAGGTACCATTATACTATGCCAACTATAGCTGCTATGTTAAATAGCAGGTTCTACAACTAATACCATACAAGGTTCTTATTGGAAGATGGATTTCCAACAAATGGTCAAGCTAAGGAACTTCCTATGCCACGTAGGAAACGCCTCTGGCGGGACGCTCCGAGAGATAAACTTCTCTCTGCCAACAAGGCCGGGTTACCCCTATAACAGGTAACTCACGAATATGCCACCTCCCGATCCTTTGGGACCTTTATCCGAGCGCTAGGTAACCAACATCACACATAATAAATAAAGTGTGTCCACATGAGTAAGTATCAGGGCTCCATACCATAATACCACCCCTTTCCAGAAGGAAATGACATAACCTAAAGGGCGCGACCCTCATAACCTTGTCGCAACATTCCTGTTTCGACCATTTCCGGGTTGTGAGGCCCTGACGAAGTCTCGTCCACAAAGCTACGCTTTGACACAAAGCCATGTTTTGGGTCAACAGATGATCAACCTATGATCACAAAGATAAATTATCAAACAAATGATCATATCACAAATGATCAAACACTGATCATCACACAGCAACACTCAACATGTCACATTACCAAATTGGGATATATCGCTGATAAATTTCAAGTACATAACCTCTGAGGTCGTACGTCTCAGAGAAGAGTGTTAAGCTAAGAGAATAAATTCTCCGCCACCAACAGAAATGTATTTGAAAGAAATCAGCTTTATATCTCAATTTGTAATGTCAGACATACAATCCATACAAGTCTGTTTCGGGATCGAACAGAACTGAAGGCACTTCCAAAGAAGTCCTTGCAAATCCGGATAATTTTCTAATCACGTCCGGACTTCCCATCACAAAAAGAGTGATATAAATCTCTATACCGGAGCAACTCAGTGCAGAGACATTCGACAAGTTGTCCTTTCATTTTCGAAAATATCTGGTCTTCACCACCGGTCTTCAAATGCCATCCATATACGACGTATCACTAATTCGGAATGGGTTATATGACCCAAAGGTCTTTTCCCGGCTAACCCGAATAGTGAGCGCAATATTAAAAATATATGGATATTGGGATTTCAATTAAGTCACAACTTATTACCCAAAATCTTTCTTCAAATGTTTTAACAAATTACCATTTTAATCTTTTAAACAAAAGATTCATTTTAAACAACCTTCAACGGTTTAAACAATTTCCACATTTTAATCTTTTAAATAAAAGATTTAATCACAGATTTTCCAAATTAATTCCCATTTCAATTTGATTAACTCACTAAATCTTTAAAACAAAGATTTAACTAATAGCTTTCAAAACAATTTCATTTCAAATGGTTAAAAAATAAACAGATTTAATTCATAGCTTTCCAAACAACTTCATTCATAACTTAGAAAAACAATTTTCAATTCAAACTTGAAATTCCTTTAATTAAACTGGAATTTCACTTCTTATCTGAAAGCTTTTATCATTTGAAAACAAACAGTTTCATTTCAGAAATCTTATTCATTAATACAAGTTAAAGTCTTTGGGTTAAATCCAAATTCTCAAAATTATACTTTTAAATGGTTTAGATTTATACAAACACATTTATATCATCTTTAATCCCTAGTTTCAAATCATAGGATCCAATTTCAAACTTGAATTCAAATTTAAATCAAATTATTTAAATTTTCAAAACTCGATTAAGTTATTCAAAATAACTTTTATCTTTGAAATCCTATTTCAAAAGATTTTCATTTTAAACCCCAAATTTCCAATTTCAAAATTAATTGAAATTAAAATTTCAATTTCAAAAACATCAAATTTAAATTATCTGTGACTTAACCGATTTCCACGTGAAATTCATATTTGTGTGTGTAAAGGTTTAGTCCAGGGGTTTCACACAATAGTGCAACACAATGAATCAACACAGATCAAAATACAGAAATATAGTTGATAAGCGATATAACTATAACGCTTATCATACAGATCATAGATATATATCACAGATAATAAATTACATCACAGATTAAAACACAAATCAGGGTATATCACAAATCATCACATATCAGGAAATATCAAACAATTCAACATTCAATAGAATCCAAACATCCATAGGTAAGGTCAGTTAATTGTCGAATTAATTCAAATCAGATAAATTACTTATGAATCACAAATCCTGGTTAATTAATCTTATTAAATTACAAACCATTTTGATTAATTATCCTTTGATCACTTATTAATTTACCTCTAATGATAAATTTATTAACCTTTAATTATAATTCATTAACCTTTAATTATAATTAAATCAAACTTTAATCATTAAATAATTTACTTTCAATTATTTAATTATTCTTTAATTAATTAACCCCTAATTAATTACCGTTTAATTAATTATCTTTAATTAATCAAGTACTTAATCCTTTAATCTCTTTCATTAATCAACCTCTAATTAATTTCAATAAGTAATTATTTTTTAGTTACTTCCATTAATTTAATCTTAAGTAATTATCCTTTTTATTTAATCTCATAAATCAATTCTTCTTTAATCATTTTCATTAATTAATAAATCTTTAATTACTTAATTAATTAATCACAAATTATTAAGTAATTATACTTGAATAAATTAAGAGATTATATTTCAATTACAAGGACCTTAAATAAACAATTAAGACATATATACCTTAATTTATCGTTTAGTTAAATCATTACAACTTATTTAAATTGATTCAAAATCATCCCTTAATCAAAATTTCTAATATACTTATTTCAAACACTTGCTTGATTCAAGCATTATCAAATTCCATTTAAAAATACTTAGAAATTTATTCCTTATCATCATATAAATTAATTCAAAATCAATTAATTTTCAAAACAATTTAAGAACATTTAACTTAACATTTTTCCCTTGAAACTTGTTCGTATCTTTAGTTTTTAAACCTTGGTATAATATTTGTTTTATACTTAAAACCTGGTATAGATTTTATCTTCATTTTGATAACCTGTTATCTATCAAACACACCCGAGCCAGAGGAAAATTTACTCGAGTCCAACCATCATTTTCTCGAGAGTAACCCGAGTCGACCCCTTCCTTCCAGACATCTTGATCGGCCAAGCACAAAAGTGCACGCGTGCACTTGCACAGATGCTCGCCGACAATCTGATCACCAGTGAGGCCTCCAGCACCTCGTTGCCGACCACCCCACGTCAGGCAAACACCCAGAAACCCAAAATTCGAAGCGAATCGAAATATCGACATTTGATCGAGAATCTGGAAACACTTAACCCATCACATCCCAACCCTGTCAACGTCACGAACTCATCATCTCAACCACCGGAGGACCTGAAACTTCGGTCGAAGCTTCGTCAACCCACCAACTTCCATTACCCAAAGTATCATTACACTCGATCAACTGAGAAAGACGTGCCAATCCAAAACATTCAACCCAGATAAACTAGGGTTACTGACCAAAACCCCCCATCGCCATCTCCACAGTGATTCTGATCAGCTTCTAGCATTTTTCCCTGAACCATCAATACTCCGGCCACCTCCACCAATGACCACGACACCCAGTTCGTCGTATATCACCAGAAATTGACAAAAATGCCAAATTCCGTTCATCTCACTTTTTCACATGATTTAATGAACTAAGAATATTGAAATTTGTTTTATAAATCATATTTTTGTACGAGGATTCAGTATAGATACCTGAATTCGAAAATTGTGAAATTTAAATTTTGACCTATCTTGAGTTCGCTCAGCTATTTTGTGTTTCCAGAGAAAATCATAAGTTGTTTAACTTAAATAAATTTTTAAAACTTTAGTTCCAAATCAAACAAACAATATTTGTTTATATTGTATAGTCTATCTGTTATTGGATCAAGAGAAATAGATTTGTTTGCATATTGGGTTGAAAAGAACAAGAGCAGAGGCCATCATAAACTGACTGCACACAACAATATTTACAGAAAATTCTTATATGCATATATAGATTCAACCATACTTGTTCAAGGATATATTCAAAACAGGTTCATACTTTAAGTAAAAAAAATTGTTGCTCACCGTGATTTAGGAAGAAGAAAGAACAGAGCTCTTTTTTCTTGAACCGGGTTTTGAAAATTGCAAGCTGAAACCTTTCTTTAATTCTCTTGTTTTCTTTGATTGCTTTGATTGTTTTCAAGCTGTTGTTTACTTCCATTTTACTTAGTTGTTTATACACGAACAAAGACTAAAATAGATGTATATACAAAGAGAGATAGTGTTTACAGAGGGGAGGTGTTTACTGGTTATACAATTTTGTACAGGGTATCATATTATATTTCATGTTTGTACAACAAGCATTGCTGAGATATCTTGCATTTAATGCATGAGGTATGTTGCATTAATTACCTAGGGTACATATTTTCTTTTGCTTTATTTTAGCTCGGCTGAGTGGTTTGTTTGTACAATAGCATGGTTGCATTAATTGCTTTCTTTTGTTTTATTATTTTTTCTTGCTTCCCTTTTGTTTTTCTCATTTTATTTACAGCAAATCAATTTGCTTTGTACTTAGATGTTTTTCTCTTATCTTCTTGTCTTGCATTTTTCCTTTATGTACATGTATATTTAGTTTTGTTTTCATATTGTACACTGGAATATATATCTATATTTTTTTAACTCAAACTATCAAATACTAAATTTACTAATGTATTTATTTGTTATCTTTGCATACTTAACTAATTCATTTGTTTTTATTTTGTGTATATAGATATAAAGCTATAAAAATTATTGTTGAGGCTTAGCAAATGGTTTACTTTGTATTCTATAACTTATGTAATTTATCTTATTTATTTTCCTTTAAATCCTATCGTTTCGTAATATAAGTAAATTCCTATATTTTAATATGATGTTAAATTTAACAAATGTTTACTTTAGATTTTACAGTTTGTCTTATATATATATATTTTTTTATTCCTAACTTAATATTTATTATCTTGTATTTAATTTATAAGTTCAAATTATTATTATTTATTATTAATTATTATTAAATCATTTATTTTAAGATTTAAATTCAAACCAAATATATATCTATATATTATTTATAATCTCAAATTTACTCATATATGCTCAAATACATATATATTCACATATACACAACTTTCATTAAATTTAAATGATTTATACATAATTTATTCAATCTTCGGGGAAACTCGCTTTCATTGATAATTAATTTTACAAATTTTTATTCAAAAATTTATTTAATCATCAATTTAAATAAATTAAAATCTAGGGTCGTTACAAAACATGTCCTTTATGCTCTCGCCTTTGTCCATCACAAAGTTCTCGTATTCATTGCTGAATAGGGCTAGACGAGACTCCTTGACTTGAGAAGTTCCTTCATGTGTCACCTCTAAGGTATGCCAAATTTCCTGTGCAGTTTTACAATGAGAAATTCTATTAAATTCATTCTTATCAAGAGCACAGATCAAAGCATTCATGGCTTTAGCATTTGTAGTTTTTAATTTCTTATCATTAGCGTCCCACCTATCCTTAGGTTTAGGAATCTCAGTATCACCAACAGTTATAGTGGGAGATTTATAGCCAGTTTCAATAATGTCCCAAACATCATAATCAACAGAACTAAGATAAATAACCATTCTAACTTTCCAATAAGCATAATCATTCCCATTAACCATGGGTGGCCTAGCAATAGATTGCCCCTCAGAAAAAGCATTATTTGGTGGATTCATGACTCTAGAGTTAAAAAAAATACTGGGCTCTGATACCACTTGTAGGATCTAGATTAACCCTAGAGGGGGGGTGAATAGGGTTATAGCAAATTTTCTTGAATTTAAACAAACTGCAGAAAAGTAAATATGCTGAAAAGTAAATCACACACAAAATTTACTCAGCTTCGGCAACCCCTGCCTACTGCTGCATTCCCAGATTTCTATTAGAATTAAACAGTCTCCCGCTTACAAACACTCTAACAGACTCACAAACCCTGCTACCGCCTATAGAGTTTTGCAAACTCGCAAACCCTGCTTACTGAACTAATCCTAACTAGACAATCTGACACAACCTAAACTCTAGGTGGTGATTTACCAAAGTTTAGACTTTAAAAACAAAAACGGAAAATAAAAACCAATATAAATTTAAAACCCTAATTTAAAAACAAAACTAAAGCCTTTATTATTAGCCGGCCCAATATTATATTGCCCTCTTTCTTCCTTTTATCTCCGGCCCACTTTGCTTGTGAAAATGGCGACTTCGATTGTTCGTTCCTCTCTGTCCAAATTAGGGCTTCTCTTTGTCGAAGCTATCGACTTCTATTGATCGATTGAGTAGATGATTTTGCGTGATTGCTTACGATCGATTGTATCTTCATTGCTCTGTTGATCAACGTCTCTTTGTAGCTTGGCTTTGGCTGCTGCTCGATGATCAAATTCGACTCCTGACTTCGGTATGTAATTTATGCCTTTAGTTTACTGGATTGAATACTTGAATTTGATACTTTTTAGTCGATGATGATTGGGTTGTTATATAGGGAACGATCCCTATATTTTCGTTCGTACGAATTCGTTTGAGATTGTCAACTGATTTTGCTTGGCCGCTTGATTTTCTTTGATTGCTTGTGATTTAATCTGACTTTGTCATATGCGTATATTTCGTTTTTTCTATTACTTGAAAATCACGGTATTCAATACGTGATGATTCTTTTCTTGGTCAATCTGCTTGGCCACCACAGTATTGAATTTTGACTTGTTTAATTTCGGCTTTGCAGGCATTTTTGGTTCGAACTTGTTGCCTTAGTCATCATGATGTTGACTTCGACCATTTCTGATTTTGTGATTTTCTGGCTTTCCACGTTTATCACTATTTTGATGAGTTTGAACTAGCTCCGTGCATTTCTCTGTTGACTTCGACATTACATTGATATTTTTAGTTGTCTGATCTATAGCATATGTGCATTGAGCTACACATTCACCTATTTACTCAAATCTGCATACTGTAGTGTTTGAGTCTGTACAAGTCACTGTCCCTTGTATCATTGCTTGTTAACATGTTTGAGTAAATGTTCTAGTGGTTCATGTCTTTGGTGGTCTGATCTTTGATGTTGAGGCTGCTGTGTTCATGATAATTGGGTTGCCATTTTCGCCATGTGATTGTAGTTGAAACTTCGAGTTGTTTATGTAGATAAGTCTGTTGAGTCTTGTTGTAGTTTGTTGAGTCCTGACATTCATGTCTTGGTTCAGATTTTGTATTCTGTTGCAATGTGTACTTGGTCGAGTTCATTTACATTGTGCAGTTGGTCTTGATGTTTGGTCTGACCTGAACATTGATATTGTGTAACCTGATCTAACTTCTTTGGTTGCTGTCTTTAGCTGTTCTTGTTTTTATGATATTGTTGGCACATTTTTGCATGTTGTCACTATCCAGTTGAGTTTTAGTTGGTTCATTACTTTTTCATTGTTGCTTGGATATTGAACTGCTTCATGCTTCACTGTGACCTTCATGTACTTTGTTTGTAGCCAGTTGCCTTTGTAGTTTTGAAGCTTTATTCTTGGTGTTGCTGGTGTACATGATAGTTGGGTTGTTTGAATTACAGACTGAGTTTGTATTGCTTTTGTTGACTGCGCACACGAGTTGGCGAGGCAGTGCACACGTGTATAAATGTACACGTGTGTATTGCAGCCACTCATGATTACCTGTCCCTGATAAGAATAATGATATGCACAGATATTACACAATCAAAAATGATGACAATAACCCATATATCTGAGACACAAATAAAAACAAATTTATATTTTTGCAAATTCAAATTTGTTTATTTTCAGATTACTGTTGTAGTTGCTAATTATACAGGTACACAGGAGACAGGACAAGAACTGGAGCTGGACAATGCAGATAGATGCAGATGTGCAGATAGAGTGAAAAACTGAGTGTTGAGTGTTGTAGTGAGAAAGAAATGCAAATGTGAAATGTATGAAACCGATGTATGTATATAGAGAGAGCAGAAAACTTTGTATTGTTTAAGTGTTGAAATAAAATATTATTTTGAATAAAAATACTGATTGAATTATATAAATTCTGTGCAATAGTATTATTATTCAATATGAATATTTATTCCTATATGTGTATAGTACAATCTGCAAACACATATATAAATTGATATATGTTTGTTATCATCAAACAAAAAATAACATCAAACAGTTGTAGTGTGTACATAATGATCTTTGAAATGTAAACTTCAAAAACAGAGACTAAGATTGTATTTCTTCATTAAGGAGGATGTATCTGATTAAATTTTCAGATATGAATGTTAAATAAAATCTCTATATTGTTAAAACAAAAGGTATACAGACTATTAGATGTATATGGATTGACACTTCATCATAAACATGATCAATCAAATCAATCAAAAACTTACATATTTTTCTGCTGCGCACGGAAGCACCTCTCCGGTTTTTCTACTTGTGTGCGCTACTTTCCATGCCTTTACTCTGTAGTCAATCGTTTCATATAGTCAATCGTTTGTATTAATAAATAAAAAAGGTAAAGGATTTTGACATAACCTTTCCTTTGTCATTTGCAGGACAAAATTAAACACCATTTTGCTAAAGTAAGCAAGCAACAAAAAGATACTACTAACCGCATCATTACTGAAATAATTTGATATTTTATCTTATCATGTCCTAATAATTGATTGATGTGGTGGAGAACAAAAGCTTATTTGAGAAGTTGAGAGTTAAGTTGAGATGAGGTGCCAAAATCATTGTTGGCAGTCAAAATAATTGTGCGGTTGTTATATCCTGTCACTCTTGGACAGCTTATATATAACTAAACAAGTTTCCTACAACTTCTTTGTATTTTTGAGCTTTCTTTATGTTTAAGATAACATAAACTAAGTGTATCCTCCAACTTCACAACACTACCTAGCTGTAGCTCATCTGTCTATGTACTAGACAGGCCTGTTCATACTATTAAAGAAAACATGGAATAGTAGCAGTGGTAGATACAATTTCATCCTTATTTACAATATTATATGTAAGTAGCGAAGTCACCATATAACTTACTGATACATGACGAATACTATTAGGTAATAGATTTGTCCTACCACGAACATACCTGAGAAGTATATGTTACCTTGTAGATAAAGTTTTGTACCAATATATTGAAGAAAGATGAGTTGAAAAATTACGTCGAGTTTCACATTATTGATCATCAACCCTTAAATTGTAATAGTCAACGAATGGCATATGAGTATCATGGATTAATATTAGACTCCGCTCTAGTAATTAAAGAAGAACTAAAATGTTTTTCTCAGTTTACCGTTGGACGGTATTTGTATATGGCCAGATTCTTGCATCAAAGAATATATTATAATTTTTCAAATTTACATGCAGCTACTGAATAGTTTAATTTTGATCACGTATATTCTTATTCATATACAGTATAGGTGAGTTGGAGAAACCATCATGTGCCCACAGCTATTATTAAATGTCTGGAGTTGGGGTGCTCACATGATGAGAGCGATCAACTAGCTAACTAAATAACTCACACCTTAAATTAAGTACTTGAATTTAATGTTTAAAAACTAACCTCATTATTCAACTATCTTTTTATTTATTTTTGTTTGATCCTGAATCTGGACTTATATTTAAATAGAAAAAAGAACCTTTATATCCAGAGAACTAGAGATCTATGGAAGATGTTTTGTGCTGCCCTTTTATTCCTTCTTGAATGAATTAAAAAACTGTTCATTTGAATTTCAAACTCCATCCTTGTGAAATGGCTGCTTTGCCCACCATTAAGATAACATGGTTATCAATCACATCCCAAAGATAAAGCAATTTGAATAACAAGGTAGGTATAAAGCAGAGTCTTCTATTGCTAGTGGCTGCTTGAATGGATTCAGTTGTACCTGAATTTTCAGTTCAACAATATATTGGTATAATACACAACCAGTATAATTAAATATGAAAGAGAGATCTATATGCTAAAATCAACGGCTTGGAAATTTATTGCTTTTGCATCTTAGAATAGTCATATTAACATAAATACTTAGAGATAAAATCAAATATAGTCTAAAATATCATCACTGACCATGGTACGGACTAGTCTCAAGGCACTATGGTAAACCTGCATGTAAAATCAATATCATAGAATTAATTTCAATATGTTAAGTAATAAAATTAATTAAAATATAATAAAAAGGACAGCGCAGCATCTTTGAAGTAAGAATTATGAAGAAACTTAAACATAAAACACTATTTGAGTACTTAAAATACTACCTACAATGGAATTAGCGTATTCTTGTAGTGTTACAAATTGAAGAATGAAAAGTCAAAAAAGGATAAGAACCAAGTGAAAAACACTTGAAAAGTTGCACTAACTACTGTTCTTCAGCAGGACTATCAATGAAGCCAATAAAGTTATCAAACTATAACGTTCCTGTGTATCTACGAAATGTAAGTATCACAAAGGAATCAAATCCCGTATGTGAAAGAGGCTACAATAGAACTCTGAAAGCATGAAAGGCAATACAAGAGGTAATACGGTAAATACACAACCAGTATATCGAATTATACTATATAGATTAAAAATCCTTCAGTAAGGTAGTTGGACTAATTGACTCTCTTTATTTCTTTATAATTGGCTAAAAATGGTAGTTTGACAGCGTAAAAAGGATACAAAAAGAAAATAAATACATGCTCTAGTGTAGCACTCATTCTGGTAGTTTAAAATGTCAACTCAAAAAAGGAATTCACAGATGAGAAAAGGTGAGAACTCAGGTAAGCCCATATGGAAAAGATTAAGCTCATCAAGAACCGATTAGTACAAATGAAAAGAATATCCACTATTTCGAGTGATGGGTGGGTGAATTCCCAAATGTGCTAATAATATCCAACCTACACAAATCTCGACGACATGATTTCCCACATAATATAAAAAACATATATCTCAACCGGAGAAGTATAAACTATTTTCATGCTTATAGGTAAACTTGATAACTTCTGCTTATGATATCCAATATGCAGCCACTACATATATTCTTCTAAGCTATAACTACTGAGATAAATAAAATTACATGAACAATCATGATTATGTACCGCATAATTAGGCTTCAATGCATGTGCAGCCGCAATATAAATAGTCGATTGACTATAAAGTTCATTTGGAGAAATTTATTTTGCACTGATTGGCTTCCCGAGTCTCAATGTGTCTTCTGCTAGACCATACTGCAAAGGTGTATGAGAATTACTTTATCATGTATCTCAGTTTCACTAATATACAATTACTCAAATTTGGAGAAATCGGTAGAAAAGATCTGAGTAAAAGGGGATATTACCAAAACTGTCCCAAGATTGTATATTGCTCGATGGAAATCAAACTGCATCTGTATTGCAGTACGGAACTGCCAAATAACGGGGGAAAGCTATTGTAAATAAGAGTGCACTGAATATTGTTTGTTGACTAATCAAAAGAAAATAGTTCTCTCTCTACCTTACTGATTACTAAACGAACAATGGATGGTTTTTCCCTAACAGGAACAATAGCACTGAGTTCCTGCATTGACATTGAATAACAGTTAATATCCCTATCATATGAGGTAAATGACAAAATTATAAATTTTATCTCCTAAAAATAACAACAAATGTAAATATGTAATAGTGCAACGACCCGTAATTTTACCACTTTGAAAATGGAATATTTAATTAATTTTAAATATAGCTTTATAAGTTAAATAAATTTGTTTTAATTAGTTAAAGATGATAAGAAATTTATTTTTATGTTTTGTTTACATAAATAAATAGTTTGAATTAAAAACTGAAAATATGCCCAGAAATTGGATCTCGAAATCTCAACGGTTTGACAAATGGAAATTGTTTTGAGTTGTTGCAACATTGTTTGTACATGCATGCACACACACATACACATATATGTGTATCACAATTAGTCAAATCAAAGCTAAAGAAAATATCTAAGATATTTTTACAAAAAGTAAGTGAAAAAGGTAACATCAAATCACCATTAAAACATGAAAAGCAAACATCAAATCCACCATTAATGCATGTCATTCCATCTTAAGATATTTTTGCAATATGTCTTATCACATTACATCTCATTAATGCATGCACTTGAGTATGGGGACAAAGATTTGATGTTGTGGTGATGTGGTGTAAGAGATATTTTGATAATATCTATGGGTAATTTAGTAATTTGCCACATTTTCCTAAGGCTATAAATAAGACCCTAAGGCTTCACAAATTCACACATCTCATTCCATCTTCTTCTTCTTCTTCACCTCTACTCAAATGTCTTCCATCACCTCCATCCTCTCATCCATAGGCCGAGCCATTTAGAAGCAATAATCCAAGTGATCGTGGGCTAAAAGTTCGAGTTAGCAAAGCTATAACCAATTTTTAGTTAGTCATTTAAACCCGAGGTGAGTAAACTCCTAAACTATCGTATTATATGCTATTAGATGTTATATATGTTTGATTATGATTATTGATGATGGTTGTTTAATATGAATGTTGAATATATATGCAAGTCACGGAAATACACGTCGATAAGCACAAAGGAAATCACTTTCCTTTATTTAATGAATTAGTGTATATGGAATGTTAAACCTCTTTAAAATTGTTTAAAAATACAAAATAAATTCAAAATATATATTTTAAAATGTTTTAAAAGTAATTCGAGTTATAAAAATAAGTTTCCAAATGATAAAAAAAATCGTTTTGATCAATATAGCTTAAAAAGCACTTTCCACAGCACTTTCCATAGCACTTTTCTACAGCACTTTTCTATAACTTTTGAAATGTAGTTTTAAACGCAATCGTTCTTTTCCAAATCTTTTGTAAATATTTTCAAATGATTAATAAAGTATTTTAAATATGATTTGAAGGATTTATGGAATGGTTAAATATTAAATGATTTAGAGTCGATTAAATTACTTGACCGCCTTATGGGTGTCAGAGAGATAGTGTCTAGGCTTGAGTTTGGAAAACCAATTTCCTGCTCTCCCTGGCTATCTCGACTGGCCCGACGGATGGGATAGTAAATTTGATTTAATCGGATCAAAATTTTCCAAAGTTAATGGGTATAATTTTCCAAATATAAATAACTTGAATTTTATGGAGATAATCTTCTTATACTCGGTGTTAAAGCCCGAAGAGGGAACTCATACTATTCATGAAATTTAGAGGGTGCTTTCACCGTTATTCCGCACATAGTATTTGTTGAATACGGGAATTGATATTGAGTAGAATTAGATAATTTCTATAGATTCTGCTCACTTAACATTTACTGGTTTTGGATTAACATCTTATATAACATGCTTTTAACCGAATTAAAATTATGAGTTTTGAATTAGGAAATCTTTGTTAAGATTTAAATGAAATGAATGGGAAATATTTTTCTAAGTAAAATATGAAAGGGTTTGAAATTATTCCATGATTTAAAAGTGTTTAAATTAACCAGAAGGAATTGATAAACGAGGCTTGATGATTCCATATACTCTGAAAAAGATAAAGAAATATTTCAAAGGATGTATCTCTAAGGTATATCTATGAATGAATAAAATATGAATTAAATTGAATGATGATTGATAATCACATATGAACTTAACATCTTTTTAATCGACGATTGGTTCGGAGGAACCGGGGTCGGATTTGGGTAATTCCTATCCGAAGACCACGTCGAACCAATTTACGTATTCGAAGTGAAGACATAGATATGATATTAAGGATTTTCGTAATGAAGGACTGCTTGTTGATCATTTGGGGATAAAATCCCAATATACATATAGTAGCAGTAGTCTCTTCATTATGAAATATCCAATGCAAGGACTAATCGCTACTAATCCTAGGAGTAACTCCTGACAGGATGTGGTAGGAGAGTGCCTTCAGTTTGTCCTATTCCTAGACAACTTGCATGGACGAATGTCTGACGTTGCAATTGTAATTACATTGGTTGATCTCTAAGAACGTATCATCGGATTGGTGGCGGAGAAGGCAACTTCTCTTAGCTTAATACCCTTTCCTGAGACGTACGAGCTCAAGAGTTATACGTTTGTAGAAATCAGTTGTGTGATTATGCATTGGCAATGTGGCATTCAAAGTGGAATGTGTTATGAGTAAGGTAATAGTTACCTCGAGCCTCATCACCCGGAAATGACTAAAACAGGGTAAATGCGGCAGAACTAAGTGGGTCGTTCCCATTAGGGTATAGTCATCACCTTTCTAGATATATTTATTCCCGCTATGACGTCGAGTTTTAAATTAAAGTGGTGTATGCAAAGAGAGCTCTTGGGTAGGTCGGGAACGACCGGGGTGATGACATATTCGGTACTATCTATGGTAAAGGTAGGCCGGTTCTGTGTTGGTAGAGGTTGGAGCCTTAGGTGCATTTTTCTAGAGATGTACTGTTGGAAGGTAGTCCCTTACCTTCTCATTGTATGGAAATTCATTATCCAATAAGTTCCTTCGGATTTGATTGTAGAGCCTAGTATGCTGGAATTTAATAATGTAACAATTTCGGCTAAGATTATGTATACTTACTTGAAAAGTGTTTTCAAAAGAATGTCATAAAAAATAATATCCACATATTCTGCGTAGCAAATGTTTTGGTTATCATAAGGAAAAAACCCGTTCCGTGTTTATGTGCGGTGTGGTCTTATGAGATACCTTTGTTTTCAAACATCATATTTTGAGTTTCTCACACCAGTCCCATGACTGACCCGAAGTTTATTTCCTTTTTCCCTTAAACTCTGGGTGCCCTAATTTCTGGGCAGCCAACTAGTTAGGTAAGCTTGGAGCATTTTGGAATGGAGCATGGAGCATGGTGCATTTTGGGTCTTTTGTTGAAGTCATCTATCACTTTCCGTTGTGTCTGTATTATGTATTAGTATCTACCAGCACTGTAAGGATAGGTCGTTATAACTATCCTAGCTGGGTTAGTACCTGTCATAACTTTGATGGAATAATTTGGAGTAATTGCATATACTACTCATATGTATAATTATGTGTTGAATACGATGTGAGATTCTATTATTGTCCACCTTCTATCTTTATTTCTTTACCCCATGATAATCTGCCTCTCCAGCACTTGGATTTACGGCACGTGGATATCGAGGATGTATTAGTGTCAATTTCTGAGGGTCGAGGAGGTGGGTCGTCACATTTGGTATCAGAGCTTTTGGTTGAGTGAATACCTAAGCCTAGATGGGGTCAACTCATTAGAGATAGGGTTAGTATTACCCTAGAATGAGTTTAGTATGAGAGAGCGCATATTTGAAATTTTTATCCGAATAAGTTTATTCAAGTTTATACCAATTCCCTAAAATAATTTCATCTATATTTTTAAAAGATGTCCCATTACTGTATGAAGATAGTAGGAGATGAGTAATAGAAGAGGACGATGAGGAGGTAGCAATACTACGACCACTAACGGTCGATCAAATGCTACAGTAATGGAGGAAGCGGTAATTCCCGTGCCACCTCAAGTTAACTTTGCCACTCTTTGCAAAGATTATACCAACTTGAGGAAAGCCATTCTGAGGCACAGAATCTATTATTGAAGTTCAAGCCTGGCTAAGATCCCGTGAAAAAATCTTTAGGATTAGACATTGATGATAATCTAAAGAGGTTCTTGGCCTCTTGGCAATTGAAGGATGGTGCTCTAGCTTGGTCGGAGTCTGTTACTCTTAATGAATTTGAAGATAATTTCTCTTGGGAAAGATTTAAAAAAGTTTTTGAAGAGCAATACATGCCTGTCGTTGATCTAAAACAAGAAGCGATGTCTGTGGAAGAGTATTTGCACAAATTCAATGAATTGTCTCGCTTTGCGCCTGAATTGATAGACACGCATCTGAAGAAAAACAAGATGTTCATTTTTGGGATGAAGGAGCAGTATCAGGATAGGATGACTGCCCATGTTAAAGGAAGCTTTGTAGATTTAATAGATATGGGTTTCCGTTATGAAGCTTTGGATAAGAGGAATCCAGTCGCAACCCAAAACAACAACAATAAGAGGAAATTCAATAACAATGAAAAGAAGCCATGGCAAGGCAAGCCCGAAGGAGGATCTCAAGAAAACCGTTTTAAAGATGTTGAATGTTTTAATTATGGAAAGAAAGGACATTATTCAAAGTACTGTAGGAGTCCCAAGGTTCAAAGGCAGCAACAAGGAACCATCTCTCCTATGGTGCAGAATAGCCTCTGCCATAACTGCTATCAACCCGGCCATTGGAAGAACAAGTGCCCGTTAAAGAATAAAGGAGAGGAGGTTAACGTCTATGCTATCAAAGGCCAGCCTTCAACCTATACTGATGTAAAAGGCAAGGGAGTTCTTGAAGGTAATATTTATGTCAATGATGATTTAGTTAAAGTATTATTTGATACTGGGGCTTCCCATAGTTTTATTGCTAAAGGATTGGTTGATAGATTAAAAGTGATCACAAAAATAGTAGATACCCCTATTTGCGTGTCAAATCCCATAGGCGGTACAATTAATCTTTGTATGATTTGTGAAAACGTCCGAGTTACTCACCTCTCCCAAAAAATTTCATGCGACCTATTTGTTCTTGACTTTATTGGGTTTGAAGTTTTGCTCGGTATGGATTGGTTATCAAAGAATAAAGCTGTCCTTGATTGTGTTAAAAGGACGGTAACTTTGTGGACTAGCTTTGGGAAGTTTATAGAAATATCTTATGAAGAACCTAGTCCAATAAGCGATATCTCTATCCATATTAGTAGATGGGCAAATTGTCAACAGATCAAAAGTGATCAGCAAAAGACCGCTGGATTACTCCAACCTCTTGAAATTCCGACTTGGAAATGGGACCAAATATCGATGGATTTCATCGATGGATTACCCCGACCAAGAAAGGGAAATGAAGGCATTTGGGTTATCATAGATCGATTAACCAAGAGCGCACATTTTATCCCAGTAAAACTGTAACGACCCGACTTTCCAGACCCGGAAAATCGAACCATTTTAGTTAAGAAAAAGAGGTAGAAGAAGAGAATAGAAAGAAAAAAAAACATTAGAATCTAACCATCGCAGCGGAATAAAATATAATATATATCAACAGATCTTTACACAAATCAAAAACTATATCTGTTTATATAATACATCATCAGAATACATCATCAGAGTACATCAACATCCATAACATACAACTGAATACACAGCGGAAAAATAATAACAAGTACGGGAGTACGTATCGTCATCCAACTCGTCTCCTGAGCTCCACAGCATCATATCCTAAACTTGTTTATCTCGGTCTGACCCGAGCATCATATAAAACAATACCCGAGTCAGTCTGGAATACCAGCATGAGAAAATCACACTCAATTGATTATTAAAGTTTCAAAAATCCTTTTGAAAATAAAAGCATCTCGTAAGACCACGCCACAAATAAACATGTCGGGTTTTTACCTTACGACAGCTAAACACTTTTTATAAATCCTCTGATATTATAATAGTGTCTATATACAAATACTTATTAAAATAGCTGAAATTGTTACATGATTAAATTCCAGCATACTAGGTATACAAACAAAACTCGTACAAGGCTCGTAGGAAGAATGGATTTCCAACGAATGACTAGGCACTGGGGTACCACCTGTCACAGTACGTGGCCTAGATCACAGTACCGAGGAGTACGCCCGCTCCCCTGCAACACAAGACCGGAATCATCCCTTACTGGATAATTCCAAATAAAATCACCCCACGGTTGGGATCAGCAACCGCACCACTAAGCCGAAATAAAGGAACATCTAGACAGGGATGACCTTACTCTCAAGTGGGGGCTACCCACGAAGCCTTGCTGCATAACCCCTGATTTTCAGTCATTCCCGGTTGATGAGGTTCGAGGCTAAACAATACCTTTATAGCACATATCCCTTAGAATGCCCATCGTCCACCTGACGATGTCACGAAAGCATTCGTCCATACAAGTCCGTCCCGGGTCCGAACGGAACCGAAGGCACTATTCCTACTACATCCATTTTGGAAATATCCTCAGGATTAGTAGCGACTAGCCCTTGCACTTCACTGCTCCATCTTCGACTCCGAACACGTTACACAAAACGTACGAACCGAATCGAAGTGGTATTCGAGTCTCCAGACCTAGAATCCCGGTATACGGAAACTCGATCCCGGTCCCTTCGAAACGATCAACGCATTTGGCCAATATTGATAGTCGGTTATTTAACTATCAATTAACATCCACAAGCAACCATCACAAAATAAATAATTTTCCACATTATTTATTTGCCCAAATATCTTTCCAAGATATATTTCCAAATTTTCAAAGCTCATTTGAAAACAATTTCAAAACAGTTTCCGCTTACGGAATACATTTCTCAAATAATTATTTCCACTGAATCACCAAGTACAAAATACTTTAGATTTTAAAATAATTTAAAAACACTTTATGATCAATATACTTTATAACATCGAAGTTCAAAACTACTTTTAATACTTTACTAAAATATATACTTAAGGAATATTTAAAATGAAACCACTTTATAAATATAAACTAACTTTCTCTTTTTAAAACATAATACCAAATCACTTTTATATAATTACTACAATAATAGATTTTTGAAAATACTTACTTAGGAAATTAACATTTAGAAATAATCAATTTTCTAAAACATGCTTTTTAAAACATATTAAAACTTTTAACTTATATTAAAAATTGCTTTGAAAACGTACTTGGCTATCCAGAGAAATACACTTCTCATTCCCATCTTTTAAAAATAAATCAACACTTATTTTTAAACCAATTCATATTCCTTTTATAAATTCCCACCTTGAATTTATATTTCAAATATCCTCTGATATTCCATTTCACTTTATAAACCCAGTTTATATCTCCAAAATCTCATTTCTCTTAAATTTCAAATCCCAAAATATTTAAATCAATTAACAATTGATTTCCCAATTTATTTTACTTTGAAATAAATTTCTTTACTTAATCCATTTATTTCCAAATTCATTAACTTCCAGATTTTATTTCTCATTATGATTTAAAATCTTTAAACTGAAACACAAGTTTCAGATTTTACCAAATTCCTTCTTTCTTTTTAATTACATTTAAACATTGAATTAAAATAAATTTTTATCCCTTTAAATAACATCACATAAGTTCTCTTTAATTTCATCATTTCTCTATTTATTCAAAATTCCTCTTTTCCATATTTGTTCGAATTTAGAAATTTCTTTATTTCTTTTACAATTCCTTATTTAATTTATTCGAATTCACTAGAATTATTTAACTTGAATTTTACTCTTTCATTTCTTTCCAAAAATCCAATTCAATTGCTTTTGATAACTCATTATACTGGGAAATTCAATCCAATCAGATTATCCAATATAAATCATCACAGGATATCAACAAACATATCACAGAATATTTAAACAAAATTAAATATTTTGAGGAATCCAGTTGGATCTCTCCAACCTGTTTCCCTGCATCCACAGACGTTAGCACAATACCAATTTCACTTCAAAGTGGAATATCGCGGTATATGGGTTTTATAAAATATCATCCGCTATTACGCGGCGCATAGGGTCTCATCCACTATATAATGCGGGAATATCAACTCCAATATATACATATGCCAATATATATATATATATATTGGTATATACTACTATATATACTATAGCACATCCAATCAATTCAATCATTCAATCAATTATTTAAATTTAACCATTTAAATTTAAATTAGCAACCAGATGAGTGAGATTAACTCACCTTTGATTCTTACTAGCATCCATTCCAACCCAACTTGATTCCTCTCAATTTTGACCTTGTATACAAACATTATATGATTTTATTAATATTAGAAGAAATCAAACATTCAACTACTGTTTTAAGTTAATTAACGCAGGGTTTAATTTAAACTGATAATTTTCCCTTTGATAAATTTACTTAGCTAATTATTTATTTAAATTAAATTTCCTTTAATAAAATACCTTTTGGTAACCAAAACAAATAAATAAGTTTTATTAAACAAATTAATAACCATAATACATTATTTAAAATAACTTAGTAGATAAAAATCTATTTGTACATTTATCTTTATTTATTTATTTTTTAAAACTTAATATATATATCTGTTTAGACCTTAAAACATCCATACATTTTAGATCGAAAGAAATTAAAACTTCAGTACCTTACTGCCTACTCATGAATCACCAGGACGACACATGACTCCAGACAACCCAGCACGCTGTCGCCTTCTAACTACACACGTAGCCCAGAGCTACCCACGCGATCATCGCCGACCCCCTATCGTTGCTCTATCCTCCTTCCAGTGTTCGAGTTCGAGCACCCTCGATCGCCAGACCCATCGCGTCCATCACGAACAACTCGAGTGACTTCGACCCGATGGAACAACCATCGCCTAACATCGCGATCCACCCTCACCTCGTCGACGAGGTCCAACCCCGTGCGACTCGATCTCAATGATGCATCACACGATTGAGACTCCACAATCAAACACCAGACTCCACGCGACGTCTACGTCCATGAATCTCGAGTTCCAGCTCGAGTCCACTCTCGCTATTCCGCCCTTGTCTCTATTTCTTTTCTTGAAAATCGATTGTCACAGATTTACATTTTCGTTCGCTTATACATTTCGAAATCGAATTCGATTCAGGCCTTTCTCTTTTTTTTTAACGAATGATTTCCGTTCGTTTTAATTTGGGAAAAGAAGGAAAGAGAGTGGCGGTTTTGAATTGAAGGGGGAGGAGTCTCAAATACTTGAAGAATGAAAAAGAAATGTATAAAAGGTACGAGATATTTTGTAGGAAAGGGAATACGATTAGATGGCAACGTACCAAAATTAACGAGCTACAGTGACAAATGCGTTAAGCTCAAAAGTTCTGATGTGCCCTAACTTCAGCTGATGTTGACCAGAATATAGAGAGATATATATAAAATTGAATTTGAATTTACGATATAAGCTATAACACGTTTATCTACCGTACGCTCGCATAACAATTCCAAATGCTACGAAATTTGAAACCCGATAATAATACAATATTACAGACCCAATGAAACTGGTTTCGTCAAATTCCGAGACTGTGCCTCGGAAGGCTATTTTTAAATATCGATTTAAACGATATATTTTTAAACTGAACAAAACTCTTTGAAATTCCATTTTAAAAGTTCTATCATCTTCAGTATTATTAATATGAATTTTTCAAGCCTTCAAAATATTTTTAATTAGCTTAGAATACCAGATTTTCTAATTTATCCAACTTCAAATAAATTTAATTTGATTATTAAATTACTCAATAAACAGCGATATTTGAAATTTAAGTTTATAATTAACCTCTGAATATTTTAAATTAATTAAATATTCCAATTTCAAATACTCAAAAATTCCGGGTCGTCACAAAAACCAATGAGAACTGCTACAAGTCTGGCAGAAATATACATAAGGGAAGTAGTTCGATTGCATGGTGTCCCCAGTAGTATAGTCAGTGATCGAGACCCTATCTATACCGGTAAGTACTAGGAGGCATTGCAAACTAGTTTAGGAACTAAGCTAAACATAAGCACCACATATCACCCCCAGACCGATGGACAAACTGAGAGAGTAAATCGAGTGTTGGTGGGTCTTCTAAAAGCTTGCATCTTAGATTTCGGAGGTTCATGGGAAAGCTACCTTCATCTGATAGAATTCTCTTACAATAACAGTTATCAGGGTAGTACTGGCATGGCCCCATATGAAGCTTTGTATGGTCGTCCGTGTAGATCTCCAACATGTTGGATCGAGACCAGAGATCGATTAGTACTAGGTCCTGACATGATTAGAGAAGCTTCAGAAAAGGTTGACATAATTAGAAAAAAAAATGAAAGAAGCCCAGAGTAGGCAGAAGAGCTATGCTGATCAAAGGCGAAGAAATCTAGAGTTCTCAGTTGAAGATTATGTATTCCTAAAAGTTTCTCCAATGAGAGGAGTGGTAAGATTTGGTCGGGCAGGAAAGTTAGCACCTCGATTTATTGGACCTTTTCATATTCTCGAAAGGATTGGCCCATTAGCTTATCGTATTGGACTACTCGAAAGGTTATCTGGTGTGCACAATGTCTTTCACGTATCACACCTACGAAAATATGTACATGATCCAGAGCAAATTATAGAAATAGCTGCCCAAGAAGATTTAGAAGTTGAACCTAATTTGGCGGTTATTAGGCGACCAATGCGAATCATAGATCACGATGAGAAGCGATTAAGGAGGAAGGTTGTAAGATTGGTTAAAGTCCAATGGAGTGGTGACGCATCAGACTGCACATGGGAGACAGAGGAAACAATGCGTAAAGCCTACCCTGAGTTTAGAATGGATACATAGTTGTATGTGTATGTTGTACTCACCAGCTTGTGATGATGTCACTTGCTATATCTTATACATGTGTATCACTTCATTATATATATTTGTCTTCGAGTTATCTTGTTCTTATCCTTAATTTTGAGGACGAAATTCTTTTAAGGGGGGAAGTATGTAACGACCCGTAATTTTACCACTTTGAAAATGGAATATTTAATTAATTTTAAATATAGCTTTATAAGTTAAATGAATTTGTTTTTATTAGTCTCGAATGCTGTGATACTCAGGCTGACCCGAGCATAAAGCAAAACACAAAACACTTGAGTTAGGATTAACATTCTTATGTAAGTAAATCAACTCAAGTGAAATGTTCTAATGATATGCAATATAACTTAAAGGGTATTTGGGATTTCCATCCTTTAAGGATCCGTGGAACTATCTACATACATAATAAAGTACGCTACATAGATAATGTCTACAATAAAGTAAAATATTAAAGTAGCTTTAAGGCGTTACCCATATCACCCTTAACACATTTTTATATAAATATCGTAGTCCATACAGAAACTGTAAGCCCCACCAAACCAGTGGTATACTCAAGGAGCACTCCAAAGGTACGATAGAAACCAAAGTCGTAGTGGGTGCGATCAGGATAAATATGACAAGCCATGCGAGGCATTGCCCAAGGTAGGATACTACCATTTTGCACTCCCGAACTAGTGGTAATGCATAACAGCTACTACCGCCCATCTCGGAATACACTTCCATAATCAAATCGAGTGGTGGCCACTAAATAAATCACAAAGTAATAATATGGTATCGAAGAAATGTGCCCGATAGAGGAGCAACCCCACTTGGCCCGGTATAGCTCCAGTTTTAGTCTTTTTAATTATGACCCAAAAGTCAAGGCTATCCATCATCGTTCTCTTACTTCATTCCAGCAGCGTCGCCAAACCATCCTACATTCTGGATTCTCCACCACTTGCACAGTTGTTAAAGTGGTTTTCGGTATTGATAGAGAGTATGACTATATCCGATCCTGGTCTCTTTAACAACCAAACGCTTATTTCACACCGGTTGGTTCTTTTACATTTCCAAAACCATTTCATATTGATATCAAAATATCATATTCAATTAAAATCATATCGCCTTCGAAATCATTATTTACTTCAGAATCATATTTACTTTTGAAATTATATTCACTTTAAAATCATATCACTTTCGAAATCATTGTTCACTCTAAATCATATTCATTTTCAAAATCATAACCACTAAATAGGTTAAACCATCATATCAAAATATTCGCATTTAAATTAATTATATCTAAATCATAACGGTTCCAACTTTAAACAGTTTGAATATTGAAAGTAGTTTATATATTGGAATAGCTATACATTAAAAATAACATATATATTAAAAGTTGTTTATAAATTTAAAATAATATATATTAAAATAGTTTATATTTTAAAAATAGGTTATAGATTAAAATAGTTTAGATATTAGGAATAGTTTATGTATTAAAATAAGTTATAGATTAAAAATGGTTAATGTATTATAAACTATTAATATATTAAAATAATTTATATGAGAAAAATAGTTGATATGTTAAAAAGAGTTTGTATATTAAAGAGTTTATATCGAAAATAGTTTCAAATTAGAATTGTTTCTTCCAATTTCACAAATCAATTCAAATCAAATATAGTTCCAAAAATTCAATTTAAATCAATCTTAGTTCAACAGGTTCAAAGTTTAAATATTCAAACGTTTACAATAACTCAATTTTGATAAATTTCATTTATATTTCAAAATTCAACTTTAAGATGTCAATTTAAATTCTTTAAACAATTCATTTAAACCAATTTCAATTTCGAAATTTATAGTGTGGATTTTAAAACATAATTCAGTTCCTATAAATCAAACTTTATTTCATAATATCATTTAACTAGATTCATAATTTAAAGATTTAAAATCATTTAGTTTAACCAATCTGGTGTCTTTATATATAATTTTCTACCTATGGTCAAGTGATACGGATATATATCATTTCAACCCATAATAATTTAAATTTATGGGTATATATCATTTCAGCCTGCAATCGCAAATTTCCAAAATGAATAAAATCACTTAGGTTTATCATTTCAACCCACAACGATTTTCCCTAATCTTAAAGATCATTCGGGTATGTATCATTTCAACAAACGGTGATTTCCTAAAACTAAGGGAACTTGCAGCATGATTTGCATAGAAAAATATCATAACACATAATGTATTTCATAACATAGCACATATCTTATATAACAAATTTCATAACATAGCACATATCTTACGTAACAAATTACAAAACATAGCACATATCTTACATAACAAATTACATAACATAACATATATTCATATTTAACATAACATGTGGCATAAAATTTTCTTATCATAACATAATATAATGTGTAATCATTTCTAACATAGCACTTAGGTGATTTTCTATATTACAAACATAACTCACATATGACATATCAAATTTCTTTTTTCTTCTTTTCCTTTTTTTTCTTTTCACATATTTTATTCACATATAATAATTGTAGCATATTTTAACATAACATGTGTGTCCATAATACATAGCAAATTTCAATATAGCATATGTGGCATATTCGTGGCATACTCTAACATAACATGTCTATCAACACTAATCACATCATCTCACAAATCATAGTGAATATAAAAGAATATTTAACATGTCAAAATTCATATACAAAGCTAAACAAAATCTTAACTATAGCGACATTCCATGTAACATTTCAATTGATATTTATTCACATAACATAGAGTGATCAATCGTGAGTGAATGACTCACCTTTCGAAGTTGGAGAATTTGACAAAACAATAGCTATGAACTTGAATCACAAACTCAACAAGCTCTAACAATTCCAAACCACAGCCACAAAGCAAAGCACGAACTAGAAATCGATGGATCACAAAATATCTATGAATATATATTTCTCTTTTGTGTTTTTTTATAAAAAGAGAAGGAAGAGAGGGCTAAGGGTTTCGGCCTTGGGAGGAAAGAGGGCTTGACTAAGGGGTTTTGGGTGGGTTTGGGTGCGACCAAGGTGGGCTAGGGTGGAGGATTGGGTGCGGCTAGGCAAGGGGAGGAGATGGTGGTCGAAAGGATGGGTTTTGGTGGTGGTAGGGTTCGGCTATGGCCTAGGAAAGGGGCTAGGGTTTTCAGCCTATGATTGGTAGATGGTGGCCGAGATGAGGAGGGGAAGAGATGGCCTTGGATGGTGATGGAGATGGGGGCAAGAGGAGAGAGGGTGGAAGGCTTTTGAAAGAGAGGAGGAAAGAAGTTTTAGGATTTGAGAATTTTGGAGTTTGGAGTTCTTTGTAGATTTGGGAAAGAAGAAGGAAGAGTGAACTGAAAGTTTCACAAGAGGAATTATCTGTACATAGTTTGGTTTAGTTAGATATACAGAAGGTAAATAGGTGGGAAAACGAATGGTCACATGACTCATAGGATTACTAGAGTCTCTTGGTTTACCAAGGCCCATTAGACCAAACAAACCTAATAAGACTTAGCCAAATAAAACACAACTAAACACTACAAATTATGTCAATTTTTTCACAGTATTTTAAAATTTTAGAGCAATAGGAATTTGATTTTGATGGAACGAAAAATGAAGAGGAGATTAAAATTCAGTCTAGTATCATATAAAAAGAATAAAATTAAAAATTCAAATTAAAAATTTTCAACCAAAAGCCAAACTTTGACTAAGTTTGACCAAAATTTGAAATTTCATAAAAAAAATTATTCTATTAAATTTGGTCAAATAAAACACTCAATTTTTTTAAATTTCAAATTTAATTTTTATTTAAATTCAAAATACTACCATTTTAAAATTGTTAAAAGTTATGGTTCTTTACACTTTATCTTAATAAAAAGATGTAATATCAATTAATGCAATATTAATTTGTTTTCCCTTGACATATTTAAAAGGTTAAATGCTAATCAATTCAATATATATATTTCAAATTAAATGGTGATTATAAATTTCCAATTTATTGTTACTAACATATTTGTAACTTCTATTGTCGTTATTAAACAGTTGTAACGTTCGTTGCATTAACAAAAGACATCCAGCATGTTTGTACCAAAATTGGACACAACACTCTTCGGATGTATTTGAAGAGATTAAAATGAAGAATATAAATGAAAAAAGAGGTTAATCTAACAAACACGCCAAAACAGACAAACAGAAATGTAAGAACACAAGAATTTAGAGTGGTTTCGCATTGTAGCCTACGTCCACTATGGAAAGATTACTGTTTTATTGAAGTTTATAATCTGATTACAATAGTACACACTCCAACACTTGAGTTATAATGAGTCTCTGACAGAGTATTGGCGTAGAAGAATCAAAAGTCCATTTTTTAGAGGCATTGGGCTGGTATTTATAGGCGTAGGCAAGAAAAATCTAACATAGATCTCGGAATACTCCTTCTCACACGTGGGTGGGCTCACGTGATCGACCCGGGGTGATTTGGGATCGATCCTTGATCGATTCCTATACATTTCGTATCGATCAAAATTACCTCCATTTGGGCTGAGATCGATCAGGGACAAAGTAGAGGTGGTACGCATACTCATGTGAAAGCTTGGTGGCATTTGGACTAGTAGATTTTTTGTGACGCCCCACCTCTATGCTCACGCTAGCCAAGGACACTACTAAGTAATGTCGTCGACTAGCGCGAAGAATAAAGCTGTTGAGGAGCGATCATCTGTGTAATTTCTTTGTGCGAGTACCGATATGTCAGATATTATAACTAACATTTCATTTCAAGAGGAAATCCGACATATCCAATACAAATTCCAAGCTACCACATAGTGGCTAAGAGGCCTTCGGGAACAAATATAGAAATAAACATAACACAAATCAGTCACAGACATTCATATCACAAAGGCGGAATCAGATATGAATATATCACATAAAAGTGTACATCAAAGTAGTGGTCAATCTAGATCCACTACATCACAAAAGAATAGATACAAGTGCTAGGCAAAATAATAAGTATACATCAAGGTGTCTTTATCTCTAATGTATAATAAAAAAACTACAAAATTGTGTAGTTAGACAAAAGTAAGAAGATGGTCCTGGATAAGAAGTCAAGCAGAAGCACCTGTAACATCTCGGTCTGACCCGAGTATTATTTAATAAGAAAATAATAAACGGATCAGTCTAGCTATAAATATAACATATAGAATGAGATATGAGTAGAGATATAACAAAAACGTATGATAACAATAATGTCAAACTATGACAAATATACCTTTAAACAACAACAAAATCATACGATATCCCAAGAATCTCAAATCACCAAAAAGAATGTCATATACTTTATTTTATTCACCAAACCCCAAATATTGACAAACATATGATTGCCAATCACAAAAAGAGGTGAAACACAAATTCTAGAAATCGTCAACTAGAAATCCAGAAATCACAAAGGGGGGAGGCCTATCACAAACGGGAGCATGAAAACTCACCAACACGTGTATCACAAACAGAACGCTATTCCATGGTCGCTAACCATAAATTTTGAGCCGAAGCTCCACAAACGACCCGAAGACCACGGGTCGCTAACCCGCCAAATTTGAGCCGAAGCTCCACAAACGGGGTTTTTAGTCCCCACACAAACAAATAGACATCGTACATCACTAGTCTAAATCACAAAATGATCATCATCGATCAATAAAAAGTGTGAATTACACTAAGCAAGTAAATATAAGAGTTTAGCTTCATGTCCCATAACCAATAGCTTAACTTAAATATTTACGAACGAATTGTAGATTTCCACTCGAAAATTGTCACAAGATTTTCAATCGAACAAGTCCAAAAATTAACCGACGAAGTAAACACAAGCGTTTCATACCACTTGTTTTGCTAAGCCGTTTAATTAGATTTTCTCATACGAATGAGGTAAAGGTTTGTATACAATAGTAGATTAGAAAACGGTTTTATAAACGAGCTTTGTATTAAAAATAGAGTTGAAATCATCTTTGTAAAAGAGTGTGAATATTTACTATTAGTATAGAAACCTTTGTAATTTGAAGTGACAAGTCACGGGAATGATTGTAGAAATAATCAATCATCAAAAATTCACATACGAAGACGTGAATCAAGTCCAAAGAAATCGATACTGAATCCATCAAAATGGATATCCTCAGAAATCCCGAAAAAGAAGTCATCAGAGTAGATAATAAATGATAACAACAAATCAGATAATCACGAATCGATAAAAATTGAAACCTCAAGCAAAAAGGCAAAATAGGCTGAAACAAGCAGGTCACTCGACTGAACCAGGTGGTCAGTCGACTGATATAGACCCAGGAAAATTCCTGGGTCCTGGTTCAGTCGACTGACACACTGGTTCAGTTGACTGAACCTGCTTTTGAGCATTTTTCATCTTCTGGTTCAGTCGACTGACCTCCTGGTTCAGTCGACTGTACCTACTTCAGAAGCATATTCAGTCTAGCCCCTAAGTGGGGCAAAAATACAACAAATGGCAATCGGACGAGCAATGGGCACTAGGGGTTTATGCCAATCGGCAACCCAGCCCTATAGGCTCTTCGATACGCCACCAAAAGCTTGATCAAACATCAAAGCTATGATTTTTAAAGATTTAACTTCAAAACACTAAAAATTGGAATCTTCATAAAACCAATTCAATCCAAAAGCTAATAGATAAGGAATAGATGTTAGGAATTCATACCTAACAACAAAGATAGATATAGACTTAGATGTGAGATAAAAATCTCACCTTTAAACCCAAAAACGATGAAGGAGAAGCTTGATAGCAAAGGAAGGTCAATTACTCTTCAACTTCGACTCTAGAAACTCCAATCTAAGTCTAGAAGCAATAATTTCCCAAATTAGCTTATAGGAAATTTCTGAAATTGGAGGGAGATTGAGATGGAGAAGAAGAAGGAGATGCTTACCTAAGCTTTTCTTTGATTTTGGAGCAAGATCTTGAATTTGCAAAGAAGATTAGGGCTTAGGAATTCTAATTCTTTTTCTCTTCCCCCATTTTTCTAAAGCTTGAGTGTTAAGAAATATTATGAAGGAGTGAAGAGAAGTGGAGTGGAGTTTGGTTGATATGTTGGGTTAATGGGCTGAAACCCAAACTCAAAACCCAAAATGAAAACATTAAAATTTTACTCAACTCCAAACATATCGATGTTTATACTCAAAAAAGTTGTAAACGCCATTTTGGACTCAATGGAGGTGGTCTTGAGTCCTAATTCGACTGTTTACAAAATGTAGCTTTTCAGACTTTAATCCGATTAACAATTCTATATTTAAATACAATATTTAAATATTAAATCGTAAAATATGCGGGTTGTTACAAACTCCCCTCCTTAAAGAAATTGCGTCCTCCAATCTTTAAGAAACAAATAAGAAGTAACAACACTAAGAGCATATCAACACAAAAAGAAGAAATTTGAAATAAGAAGTTCACCTTAAGGAGCACGAGAGAGCAAGTCCAGATGTGTTCGCTCGATGAATTTTCTGGATTCCCAAGAGCAATCCTTAGGATTTATGGACCATTGAACTTTCACAAGAGGAACATCTTTATTTCGAAAGCGTTTGACCTCCGAAGCAATAATTCGAATGGTATGTTGCTCATAAGTCAAATTAGGCGAGACTTCAATTTCTTTAATAACACCGGGCTCAAGAATAGAATCCGAATCCCGAAGGCATTCTCGTAGTTGAGAAACATGGAATACGTCATGAATAGCAGAAAACTGAGCCGGTAATGAAAGGAGATAAGCCACTGAACCAATGCGTTCGGTGATGGGAAATGGGCTAATATATCGAGGGGCTAATTTTCCCGATCGACTGAAACGCACAACACCCTTCATAGGTGAAACACGAATAAACACAAAATCTCCCACAGAAAATTCTAATTTCCTTCTTCGATTATCGGCATAGGATTTTTGTCTACTTTGAGCTTCTTTCATCCTATGACGAATAAGGTCAATCTTTTCTGTGACATCACGAATAAAATCTGGACCTAAAACCAGCTTCTCACCGGCTTCAAGCCGACACGAAGAAGATCGGCATGGCCTTCCGTATAGTGCCTCGAAAGGTGCCATACCAATACTAGATTGGAAGCTATTATTATAGGAAAATTCAACAAGAGAAATATGATCTTCCCAGCTTCCACCAAAATCAAGAACACATGCACGAAGAAGATCTTCAAGAGTTTGATTCACACGCTCGGTTTGTCCATCGGACTGAGGATGATAAGCGGTGCTACAATTAAGCTTTGTTCCCAAAGCTTTTTGAAGACCTTTCCAAAATCCACTAGTAAACAATGGATCATGATCGCTAACAATAGAAGTAGGAACTCCATGCAATCTAACAATTTCTTTGACAAAGAGTCTAGCCAAAATAGGTACGGTCCGATTGGATCGAACGGGAATAAAATGGGCGGATTTTGTAAGTCTATCTACTATCACCCATAGGCTATCATGGCCCAAACGAGAACGAGGAAGACCATCAATAAAGTCCATGGAAATTTGATCCCACTTCCATATTGGAATTTCCAAAGGTTGCAATAACCCACCGGGCCTTTGATGCTCGGCCTTTACGAGTTGGCAAGTCATGCAACGCTTAATAAAGTTAGCAATCTCAGATTTCATTCCGTCCCAATAATAAAGTCGCTTCATATCCGCGTACATTTTACTGCTACCGGGATGAATAGTAAATTTAGAACGATGAGAATCTTCTAAAATGTCTTTACGAAGATCACAAATATTTGGCATAATAAATCTACCAAATTTTCGAATACCGCCACGAACATCAATATCAAAGTCTTTCAAACCTTCAATATCAATTTTATCCCTACAACTTTGGCCAAGAAGAACCAATTCGGGATCATGCTTTTGAGCTTCAAGAATGCGGTCTAAAAGAGAAGGATGAGCCTCAAGGCTACATAAAACAAGAGATGAACATGAGTTGGATTCTCGATCTCGAATCTCACAAGTGGATAAAGTCGCGAGATCATTCCACTCGGATATCATCAAAGAAACAACCGCATGTTGCTTACGACTAAGGGCATCGGCAACAAGTTTTCCCTTTCCGGGAGTATAGAGAATATCAAGATCATAAGATGCAAGGAACTCGAGCCAACGTTGTTGACGCAAGTTAAGTTCCTTTTGAGAAAATAAATACTTTAAAGATTTATGATCAGTGTAGAGAACAAATTTCTCTCCCAAAAGATAATGACGCCAAATTCTAAGGGCGAAAACAATAGCTGCGAGCTCTAAATCTTGAGTGGCATATCTAGTCTCGGCAGGCTTTAATTGCTTAGAAGCATAAGCAATAACACGTTCCCGCTGCATGAGAACGGCTCCCAAACCCACACGACTAGCATCGGTAGAAACAATAAAATCTTGGTTCCCATCGGGAATCACAAGAATAGGAGCATCAGAAAGGAGTTCTTTTAATTTCCGAAAAGCAGCTTCACATTTGTTAGACCAAATGTATTTAACTCCCTTCTTTGTCAAATTAGTAAGAGGTACGGAAATCTTAGAAAAGTCTTTTATGAACCGACGGTAATAGCCCGCCAATCCGAGAAAGCTACGAAATTCCGTCACACTCTCTAGTCTCTTCCAATTTTGAATCGCTTCAATCTTTGAAGGATCCATAGAAATTTCGGATTCAGAAATGATATGCCCCAAAAATTTCACACGAGATTGCCAAAAGTGGCATTTAGAAATTTTTTCTTTCAATTGGTTGCTCCTAAGAGTTTCCAACACAATTCGAAGATGATTTTCATGCTCTTCCTCGGTTTTAGTATAAATAAGAATACCATCGATAAAGATGAGAACAAATCGATCGAGAAAGTTCTTGAAAACCCGATTCATAAGGTCGACGAAATAAGCTGGAGCATTTGTCAAACCAAATGGCATAACAAGCCATTCAAAAGATCCATAACGAGTATGGAACGATGTCAAAGGAATGCTATCCTCTGCAATACGGAGCTGATGAAAACCGGTTGCTAAGTCTAACTGTGAAAAGACCTTAGCACCACTAAGTTGATCGAATAAATCATCAATCCATGGTAAGGGTTATTTATTCTTGATGGTGAGATCATTAACCTTGCAGTAGTCAACGCAAAGCCTAAGTGTACCATCAGATTTCTTCACAAAAATAGCTGAAGCTCCCAATGGAGAGAAACTAGAACGAACAAACTATTTTGCTTCCAATTCAGATAATTTTTCACGCATTTCCTCATTTTCCTTATTGGACATACAATAAGGAGGACGAGTAATAGGTTGAACTCCAGGGAATAGATTAATTCTGAACTCAATTTCTCGCTTAGGTGGTAATCCTAAAACGGGCTCCAATATGTCGGGAAATTCACGAACAATGTGAATGAGAGAAATAACAACTTCCTCATCATCATTAACGTCATCATGAGGATTTAGAGAATACAAGGATTCATTCGAATTTGAATCTGAATCATTCAGAACAATAGAAATATGCTTAATAGATTGAGGATGCCGAAGATATATAGTCCGCTCAGGACATAGGATATGGGCTTCATAACGGTTAAGCCAATCCATTCCCAAAATCATTCTGAAACCAAGGTAACGCATAACGTGCAAATCGGCACAGAAAGAGTAATCACATAAAATAATTTCGACATCTTTACAAAGTAAACTAAGTGTTGCGGATCCACCAACTGGATTCGCAATCCTTAATGAAGTCATCAAGCCAATAACATTCAAAGACAAAGCATCAACAAGTTCTTTTGATGTAAAAGAGTGAGATGCACCCGTATCAAAAAGAACTCGAATAGGAAGATCACGAAATACAATAATGCCATCAAGGATAGAATGAGAAATACCTTGACCACGAGAAGTGTTAGCAGGGGCTTGTACAACATTTAGCTTGCCATCCTTCTTGCCTTGAAGTTTGGGACACGAAGATATAGTATGGCCCGAACTCTTGCAATAGCGGCAAGAAAGAGACTTCGAACACTTGTTTGCATAATGGTCCTTAGAACCACAATTGTAACATTCTCCACGACGAGAGTTAGGAGTATTTGCTACCGAAGTTGTTTGCTTCCCCTTTTTATTGGGATTAGGCTTGAATTTAAAAGGTCTCTTCTTGTTGATATTTTGTTTGACCTCAACATCACTTTCATTATCGGCCTCTTTGAGTCGAAGAGCGATATCAACTTACTGATCAAAAGAAACTTCCAGTTTCAGAAGTAATGGCTTCTTGAGATTCTTATTCAACACGTAGACAAATCTTTGATTTTTCTTCAATGGGGTATTAATATACTCGACCCCAAATTTAGGTAGAGATTCGAAAGAAGCGACGTAATCCGTCACAGAAGATTCACCTTGAACAAGGTCAATGAAGCATCGAGCTAGAGATACTTTTTCAGCTTCCGGCACAAATTTTAATTTGAACCTTTCCCGGAATTGCTCCCAAGTAAGGTTCGCTTCTATAATTTCGGAAATCAAAAGCTCGTACCAGTCTAATGCTCTTTCTTGAAGCATGCAAGAAGCTACTTGGACTCGATGGAGATCATTAAGATTCATGCGAGAAAAGATGCGGTCGCATGTTCGAAGCCAAGCCTGGACTTCTATAATGCTCTCGGAGCCTTTGAATGGCTTTCCTCCCAGACTGGTGTAATCACTGCATAAGCGTGCAAACCCAGATTTAGAATGGGTGGGCTCTGAAGTGGGTCCGATAGCTTGAGAATTCCTTACAAGATCTAGAAGTTGCTGAGCAGACATAAATACTCCATCCTGGGGAGTAGCACTAGATTGACCGGCACTGGGACGACCTAGTCTAACCATTTCTCTTCTTTAAGAAAGAAAGAAAGAAGAGGAAAAAGGTTATTCACAAAATGAATATCAAACAAACTTGATTGATAAAACAAGGCATCATAAACAGAAATAGGATAGAATGGTACAAAGACTTGAATTAAATCCTATGGCACGATTCCTAAGAAAGACCCAGGACAATGATCCTTGCTAGATTATTCTATATTGTTTCGAAGTTTGGCTCCGATACCAAGCTGTGACACCCCACCTCTATGCTCACGCTAGCCAAGGACACTACTAAGTAATGCCGTCGACTAGCGTGAAGAATAAGGTTGTTGAGGAGCGACCATTTGTGTAATTGCTTTATGCGAGTACCGATATGTCAGATATTATAACTTACATTTCATTTCAAGAGGAAATCCGACATATCCAATACAAACTCCAAGCTACCACATAGTGGCTAAGAGGCCTTCGGATACAAATATAGAAATAAACAAAACACAAATCAGTCACAGACATTCATATCACAAAGGCGGAATCAGATATGAATATATCACATAAAAGTGTACATCAAAGTAGTGGTCAATCTAGATCCACTACATCACAAAAGAATAGATACAAGTGCTAGGCAAAAGAATAATTATACATCAAGGGGTCTCTATCTCTAATGTATAATAACAAAAACTACAAAACCATGTAGTTAGACAAAAGTTAGAAGATGGTCCTAAATAAGGAGTCAAGCAGAAGCACCTGTAACATCTCGGTCTGACCCGAGTATTATTTAATAAGAAAATAATGAACGGATCAGTCTAGCTATAAATATCACATATAGAATGAGATATGAGTAGAGATATAACAAAAACGTATGATAACAATAATGTCAAACTATGACAAGTATACCTTTAAACAACAACAAAATCATACGATATCCCAAGAATCTCAAATCACCAAAACGAATGTCATATTCTTTATTTTATTCACCAAACCCCAAATATTGACAAACATATCATTGCCAATCAAAAAAAGAGGTGAAACACAAATTCTAGAAATCGTCAACTAGAAATCAAGAAATCATAAAGGGGGGAGGCCTATCACAAACGGGAGCATGAAAACTCACCAACACGTGTATCACAAACGGAACGCTATTCCATGGTAAGTAACCATAAATTTTGAGCCGAAGCTCCACAAACGGCCGAAGACCATGGGTCGCTACCCCGCCAAATTTGAGTCGAAGCTCCACAAACGGGGTTTTTAGTCCCCACACAAACAAATAGACATCGCACATCGCTAGTCTAAATCACAAAATGATCATCATCGATCAATAAAAAGTGTGAATAACACTAAGCCAATAAATATAAGAGTTTATCTTCATGTCCCATAACCACTAGCTTAACTTAAATATTTACGAGGGAATTATAGATTTCCACTCGAAAATTATCACAAGATTTTCAACCGAACAAGTCCAAAAATTAACCGACGAAGTAAACGCAAGCGTTTCATACCACTTGTTTTGCTAAGCCGTTTAATTAGATTTCTCATACGAATGAGGTAAAGGTTTGTATATACTAATAGATTAGAAAACGGTTTTATAAACGAGCTTTGTATTAAAACTAGAGTTGAAATCATCTTTGTAAAAGAGTGTGAATATTTATTATTAGTATAGAAACCTTTGTAATTTGAAGTGACAAGTCACGGGAATGATTGTAGAAACAATCAATCATCAAAAATTCACATACGAAGACGTGAATCAAGTCCAAAGAAATCGATACCAAATCCATCTAAATGGATATCCTCAAAAATCCCGAAAAAGAAGTCATCAGAGTAGATAATAAATGATAACAACAAATCGGATAATCACGAATCGACAAAAATTGGAACCTCAAGCAAAAAGGCAAAATAGGCTGAAACAAGCAGGTCAGTCGACTGAACCAGGTGGTCAGTCGACTGACACAGGGACACGAATTTTGTGTCCCCAGGGTCAGTCGACTAACCCAGATGGTTAGTCGACTGATACAGACCCGGGAAAATTCCTGGGTCCTGGTTCAGTCGACTGACACACTGGTTCAGTCGACTGAACCTGCTTCTGAGCATTTTTCATCTTCTGGTTCAGTCGACTAACCTCCTGGTTCAGTCGACTGAACCTGCTTCAGAAGCATATTCAGTCTAGCCCCTAAGTTGGGCAAAATTCCAACAAAATGGAAATTGGACGAGCAATGGGCACTAGGGGTTTACGCCAATCGGCAACCCAGCCCTATAGGCTCTTCGATACGCCACCAAAAGCATGATCAAACATCAAAGCCATGATTTTTAAAAATTTAACTTCAAAACACTAAAAATTGGAATCTTCATAAAACCAATTCAATCCAAAAGCAAATAGACAAGGAATAGATGTTAGGAATTCATACCTAACAACAAAGATAGATATAGACTTAGATGTGAGATAAAAATCTCACCTTTAAACCCAAAAACAATGAAGGAGAAGCTTGAAAGCAAAGGAAGATCAATTACTCTTCAACTTCAACTGTAGAAACTCCAATCTAAGTCTAGAAGAATAATTTCCCAAATTAGGTTATAGGAAATTTCTGATATTGGAGGGAGCTTGAGATGGAGAAGAAGAAGGAGATGCTTACCTAAGCTTTTCTTTGATTTTGGAGCAAGATCTTGAATTTGCAAAGAAGATTAGGGCTTAGGAATTCTAATTCTTTTTCTCTTCCCCCATTTTTCTAAAGCTTGAGTGTTAGGAAATATTATGAAGGAGTAAAGAGAAGTGGAGTGGAGTTGGGTTGATATGTTGGGTTAATGGGCTGAAACCCAAACTCAAAACCCTAAATGAAAACATCAAAATTTTACTCAACTCCAAACATATCGATGTTTATACTCAAAAAAGTTGTAAACGCCATTTTGGACTCAATGGAGGTGGTCTCGAGTCCCAATTCGACTATTTACAAAAAGTAGCTTTTCGAACTTTAATCCGATTAACAATTCTATATTTAAATATTAAATCGTAAAATATGCGGGTTGTTACATATTTAGTTATGATCGATCCAAGTTGGACATTTTAATAGGCTAGCGTCTTCGTATCGACCTGTTTTGTATTGATCTGTTCGTATCCGTCACATGCGTATCGATCGGGCTAACATGGCGCTATATTCTAGTATCGATCCACTTTTCATGCCGAGCGACTGTTTCTTCCATCTGAATCGTGCTTCGTTCGTATCCACCCAATGTAACACCATTCGTATCATTCCTCTGAAGTTCCTTCGTATCGATTACTGAGTTAATTGGCTTCGTATCGATACTTTCAGGCGCTACTTCGTATTGATCAACAAGGACATCGTTCGTATCGATCCTTCACGTACTATTCATACCGATCAGTAGCCGATCGATACAAAGTATGTGTATGGGCGGATCGATACGAAATGGCAACTCTCCATGGATACGAAACACTCTAGCTTTGATGTATACGAAGGAAGCCGATGATTGATGGATATGAAATAAAGCTTTCTAAAGGGATGGATATGAATTTGTACGGATACGAATATAATTGATTTTCTTGACCTTGATCGATCAATACCTTGAGCATACGAACTCCGATTGACTTGAAATTTGAAATGTTAGCTCTCATAGCTTTGCTTGTCACATCTCGTCAATTATAGCTCGATCTAGACTTGGACCAAATTTGTCGGTATCCATAGTAGACCTGTGTATAACCGATCTTCGGGACGGACAGTCCTTGGTTTCTAGTCAAGTTCTTAGTGTCACGGCCTTGCCAAAAGGTGGGATAACATTTGCCCCCCAAAGTACATCTTGTGTGAACATGACGTGCTTTAAAAAACTGCAATCTTTGTTCTGAAGAATTCTATCCGATTCGTTGAATAGTTGTTGTCTTTTCGTCAAAATATGTAACCTTTGATTGATTTCCAGTAATATAAATGATGAATTGCTGACTGCCAACGATTATGCAATGCATTGTTATAACTGAGTGCCGAGTGTTAGCAATTTGTTGTTCACTATTGTAATTGTCATCAGGTGAGCATTCAATTCCTGTCAATTTTGAAAATTGAATGTTAGTTCGTCATACATGGAAGTATGTTTACCCGACTCATGTTAACGTTTGCACGTTCACGAGTCGTTGTCAAGTTTTTTTTATAGAGTTTCGTATTGATCATCTCCTGGATCGATGTGAAATTCGAGTTGTAACAACGATTGATGGTCATTCTAGAGTATCCCTTCGTATCAATCCTCTCCTGGACCGATTTGAGAAGTAGAAAAACCTTCTTCATATCGATGGATACTAATTTCTATGGACTTCAAAGCAATGGATATGAGGTTGTTTCTTTGTATCGATGAATCTCTGATGGGTCTGGATGGCTCGAACAAGTTTCTGTGTATCGTTCGTATCGATGGGTCGCTGATGGATACGAACAACTGTGTTCTGGATCGATGGTAAATGGATACGAATAGGTTATTTCGTATTGATTGGTTGGAAGGATACGAAGTGGGCTCTCGTATCGGTGATATTGGAGACCATTTCAATGGGTCATTTTGCACTAGGAGACAAATCGACATTTGCCTAGGTTCGAACCATATAAACATGGTTTTTTGCTTAGAAATTATTTTTACTTGCTCTTATTTTTCTGCCCTACTTTCATATTGATTGAAAAACCGAGGAAAATAAATTGTCTTCATCCCCTAATTAACACAACTCTTTAATCCCTCGACCAACTCTGTAAATTAGGTAATTGATCAATAACCTCACGTTAGAAACGACAAGGCTCAAGTTTTATTGCTAATCCATTCACATTCATGGCCAATTCTAGTGATGAGGAGGCTGAAGATGGGTCAGAGCAAGGTCGGGAAGGGTTGGAATTGTTCTAACGCCGTTTGGAGAAGAAGGAAGGTGGATGGATACAGAGAGATCATTTGATTCGTATCGTTCTGAAAGCAACTAAAGCTCGTATCGATGGCCATGGATAGATTTTCGTATCGAGAGAGGGAGTGGCTTCGTATCGACTGGAGATGGTTGGAGTTCTTATCAATCCAGAGCGATCGATACGAAGATCTAATTGCGCGATCGATACTAAGTATTGGTTTTGCCGATCGATACAAAGACGCGGCTCGTGATTGATACGAGATGAAGGGTTTGGATCGATACGAATTGGCCTTAAGGTGATCGATACGAAATATTTTCCTCTGCCGATCGATATGAATGGGACTTCTGGCGATCGATCCGAACTTGCATTTTGATGGATACGAACCCTTTGCATAACCGAACATTTGACTCCGACGAGCTTCTGCCTTGCATAATTGGACTTAATCATTTCACTGCATATTTGACTCCCCTTTGAAGCTCGTCGATGGAACTGTAGCTTGACAAATTTTGTCAACTGTAACTTGGATCGTTCTCCGAAGTTTGAATGTCACGGTTGTGACATTCAGCGATGACGGTCACTCCGATTGAATCTCGAAGTCTTATCGTTTGAACATCTCTCAAATTCTATAGAATTTCTTAACTATTATGTAGCACTGCACTGCACAACACATTCACGCAATTCACACTGGGGGGAACACAGGTTTATTGTCGTCTAATGATGATTTTTACTTTGTTCAATAGCTATTGAACCGGGAAGTTCACATTCGTAGGATGTTCAGAGACCGCCTCTCCCCATAATCGAAATGCCGGCTATCGCAGCCGATGTCATTAGCCCTGCTCTAGATGAGCTACCTGGAGCAGTCTTCATCGCACACCCAAAAGATTATGTCCCCTCTAATATCTCCGAAGATATGTTAGGCAGGATTTTCCTAAGACACGGATTGCCACTAAATAATGTCTTACTGCCGGGGCCAGAAGATAGAGCCCATAACCCCCCGGAAGGGTACACAGCTTGCAACAGATTCATGTGTGTAGCTGGGACACATCTTCCCTTCAATTAGTTCATCCAGGAAGTTTTACTTTTCTTGAGGATCGCTCCATCTCAGCAGCACCCGAATGGATATGCCTTGCTCAATAGTTTGTTTGTCATCTTCATGGAGCACCTCTTCCGTCCTCCGACGGTAGAAGAAATCAAATTCTTATTCAATATAAAGAGCCATGGGGACAACCCTTCCTTCACTTTCTTAGAAGCCGTTGGGAACTGTCAAGTCATGGTTGGGGCTTGGAGCAAGCTGAGTTACTTTAAGACCGAATGGTTCTTCGTTCGGTGTCCACCGGGGTTTGCCAGAAGGTGGTTGGTCAGACATAAGTGCTTCAACTCCTTTTGATTAACAAGACGATATAATTGATGTGGAGTCTAATACTTTGCTTCTTTTACAGCTTCGATTCTGCTGCCTGAAGGAGCTCGGTTTAAGGAGATAGTAAGGGTTCTCCAAGAGGTGCCCGCCGCATACAGAGAAATTGATGAAGTCCATACATACGAAAATTTGATTGCAGTGGGGTTAATTGATAGAGACTAGAGCATCGGACTTGTAGGAGTTCTCAAGGCAGCTCCGGCGAGGCAGATGAGAAGGAGAGCTCTTGGGATTGTCATAACTGAACAAGGAAATGACGAGAGCTTGCCAGCTAGAGATGAGTCCGTAGCTGTGCCTTCGCCAGACTCTCATGCATTGGGAAAAAGAAGAGGCAAGACTATTGTCCACAAATCCATAAGGCACAAAACCATCATAGTGTCCTTTCCTACTACTAGTCAAGAGATTCCTCCTCCGCAAATGGAGAGCTCGTTGGAAGGATTGGTGGATGTCCTAATCCCAGACGATCTGACTTCATTTCAGGACTTCGGGTTGGAAACCGAGGCAGGCTAGAGCGCTTTCATTGTAGGGGAACCGACTCCTGCAAGCGGAGCCACCACAATTGGTCGGTTGTGGGGTTTGCACATACATGCACACACTTCACGGCACCACACAATCTCTAATCACAAACTGTTAATCTTTGGAGATTACCAACTCTGTTTCTCTTTTCATTTTACAGATACGATGTCGAGGCGGGGATCTATTCTTGGTAGTTTCTGTTCTGCACACCATTCATCTAGCTTATATTCCGAGTCTCGCAGACGTGAGGCCGAAAGAGAACGCGATCACGGCTACTCCAGTTAAAAGAGGAAGCGTTACGAGAGGGAAAGAGATAGGGAGAGGGAGAGGGAGAGGCAGTATAGATGCCATTCCCGGTCGTGCTCTCCGCCACCTAAAGGCCCAACGCAACCCTCCGGCTCTAGAAAATAAACTACTGAAACCTCACGCCAACCAGTGCCTCCACAAACTTCAAGATCCAACGAGCAGTGCCATAGAACTAGGACAGATGCTCCTGATGCTCCTATCGTCACTACATCAACGGCTATGGAGCCCATGGGAGAGGGAACCATCTGAATATCTCAGTTGAAAACGGATTTCCCTAATATTTGCTTTGACGGCTTTCACTTTCCCTCGAACTTGAAGCGAATTCCTGATGGGACATAGTGCAAGTGCTTACCACCGGGAATGACACTTTGAGGAACTCGGAAATGGAGGCCCTTAATAAAGTCGACGAGACAAACAAGAAGATAGAACAGATGCGATAGGAGCACCTGACCTTTGTCAAGGAGATGGGCCACAGAACTGCCACCGTTATGGCGGAAAGAGATGCCGCGCTCATTGAGCTTGAGGAGCTTAAAGCCAAATTTACCGAAGTTGTCAAAGAGAAAGACGACGCTAACAAAGCTGCCCAAGAAGCTTGTGAGCATGTTGTGGCACTCAGGGGTGAGCGGGATGCAGCCAAGTTAAAAGTCCAAGAAACCGAGGCCAAAATCGAAATCGATGTTAGAGCGGTAGAGGCCAGGTTGGAAAAGGTGACATTGAAGACGTCCTGATCACTTATAATGTCAATGTCCTGAAGCACCACAACCTAAGCTGGCTCGATGACTACCCGCTTCATTTATACAATGCCTGGTGCTGCTTGATAAAGGACGAAAAAGAGGATCATCACACTTCATCTATCAATGACTTTGAGCTAGAAAACCGGATATTGACCGAATATGAGAGAAAAGTTCTTCACGATGCCATTATCACTTCTGAAAAGGAAAAACTTGCTGGCCAGTATGAGGAAGTTGGAGAGGGGTCCGGAGTTGAACACCATAATGCAAGCTCCGAAAATCCTACAGCAACTCGACCCGAGCATACCTCTACAATTGTCCCTCCAACTGTTCCTGCTTATGACCCTGATCAGCTGCGTTTGTCTCCGGTATGCAGGCATGGCTCCGAAGGTGCACCGGCCCCGCACGTGAGCCAATCTAAGGAAGGTACTCTGAACACTTCTTGCATCCATTCAAAGTCGGGAGTGCTATCAGAAGATGTTACTAATGTTTTCTCTTATCTTTATTCAGTTACAGAATCTGCACCGGCCGAGCCTCCTCCAACCCAAGAGCTTCATTATGAGCAGGAGGCCATTATGATGGAGCCAACCACGACAACAGCCGCTGCACCAACTGAGGGAGTGCACAAAAGCACTTTCATCTTTGATGAACATATGTTGGAAGAACTCCTTGGTCATCAAAGTGATCCACTTAGCGACTTGCCATTCGTCATGGTGAAGGTGTATTTACGGCCAACTCTTCGGGCCCAATAAGAAGCATTCCTGCGGAAGCCCAAGCAGTTCGGGAGGAAGAGATAATGGTAGAGATCAATGCTGAAATGGAAAGAGTCGCACAGGCTAGTAGTATTGGAGGTGGCATGGCGGGTCCTGGTCCAGTCCCCATGCGTATGATTTCTCTTGGCGGCACAATTGTTGACACTGGCCTGCCTCCCTCGTCCTCTATCATTGAAAGTACCACGATTCCTCCGGCTCCACATTCAGAAAGTATCCCGATCCGCATGAGTTCGGAGGAAGAGACCTCGGTAATCCCCCCGACCGGAGATCAACCAGCAAAATGTAAAGGCTCGAAGAGGCATCGAGTGGCAGTTCCAGTGGGTCGACGCCGAGGAAGAAGAAGCCGAGGGAGTAGACATGCCCTTTTGCTCCCTTTTTTGGTAGATAGATAGGAATTTCTTTTTGCTTCCCATAGGCCGTGTATAAATGCGGGTTCGGCCCCTGCTTATAGGAATTCTTGAAATAATTTTTTGTACTTATCCTTTTGTTTCAAAGAATAGTTGAAATGAAATTCCATTTTGTTTTCAGCATAACTCTGTGTTTATTTGCTTAATTGTTGTAGCGCTCGAATTTCCAATCAATGTACTTATGAGGCTTTAGTCTATGAATCGAACTTGAGTTTGGTTGTTAAGTCCCCAAGTCATGGCTTCGGGTCATAACCAAACGTTAAATTGAGTCCCAATGTTGTATTGTCTCAATCAGCAGATGGTACTTAAGTTTTGCCCTCAGTCCCGGGGATGAATTGAAGTGGTCGGTCGTCAGTGGCTTTCTACCTTCAATAAATTGAGCTTAACTTAGTCGGAACAAAGTTGAAACGAGACGAGTTCGAGTGGTCGGATCACACTCGCTCATCTATTGGTAATCTCATCCACACCGTGGGGATTGCACTTGTGTGTCAGCAGTCGGTCACGCCCGCTTAATGTTTAAAGATATGTCCGTGCTCCAGGGACTTAAGTTATTTTACAGGTGGTCAGTCACACCCGTTTAATGTTTTAAAGATAGGTCCGCGCTCCGGGGACTTAAGTTATCTTACGGGCGGTCAGTCACACCCATTTGATATTTAGAATTACGTCCGCACTCTGGGGACTTAGATTGATTTGTGGGTGGTCAGTCACACCCAATTTTATGTTTTGTATTTCAGTCTGCACTCTGGGGACTTAGAGTTATCTCGCGGGTGATCGATTCACACCCGGTTTGCGTTTATACTCCAGCCCGCGCTCTGGGGGCTTAGAGTTAGTCGATGGGTGGTCAGTCACACCCATTTTGATGTTTATACTCCAGTTCGCACACTGGGAATCTGGAGTTAATCAACAGGCGGTCAGTTACATCTGCCTAAGTATTGGAATCTCGTTCGCACTCTGGGAATGATAAGTTGATCAGGGACGTGGATGGTCGAATCAAATCCATCATGAGTAGGCAAGCGAAGTAGTAGATGGATGGGTCCATCTTTTTCGAGCTTGCAAAAATGAGGAGGAGGTCGTGGATGGATGGATCCATTCTCCTCAAGTTTGTAAAAATGGAGACGAGGTCATCGATGGACGGATCCATCCTCCTCGAACCCACCTTTTGGATTTGAAATTTATACTCCAGCTCGCACTCTAGGAACCGGAGTTTGTTTGAGGATTGTCGTGTATCAATCCTTTTTGGCTTCAGTGTAGTTACTTGCCCCCGAGCTTGGGGTTTCACTTAGCGAGTGACCGGTCGTATCACAGTCACTCCCTATTTGAATAAGTATCACCGTGGAATGGAATTTAGCTCTCTGTGCATTGTGATGGTCGCAAGATGCATTTTAAGAATCTTCGCTCAGGCTTGATAAGTTTGCATTTTATTGCTGAAATAAGAAAGTATGGCAAAGTCAGTTGCCTTCTTACAAGTTCAAATTTCGAAATGCATAAACAAATTGAAAATGAAAAGTAGACTAAATAAATAAATAAAGCCTATCATGTGTAATAGCGTCGAAGACTCTCGCTGTTCCAAGCTCTCGACAAAGTGAGACTATCAATAGTTGATAATTTGAATATGCCATCTCCAAGTCTCCGTTCAATAACATATGGTCCATCCCATGTCGGTTTCATGTGTGAAGGGACCAGATAGATTCTCTTTAGTACGAGATCGACAAGTTCGAAGGTTCTGGGTCCGACCCTAGCATTATATAATCGGGCGACTCGACATCGGTGTGCGGAAGACCTCAAATCAGCCTCTTTGCGCTTCTCATCCAATAAGTCCAGGGATTCAGCAAGTAAGATAGAGTTCGTATTTGGATCATAATATGTCACACGATGAGAAGGTACTTCCAATTCAACTAATAATGGGTTCAGAGCCGTAGGAAAGTGAAAATGGAGTGTGGTCGGTCGCGAACTTGTGGGTAGATCGATATGCCCATAGGGCCATGGGAAGTTTATCTACCCATATGCCTCCAGCCTTCTCCAGTCGTTTCTTCAGAATGGACTTAATAACTTTATTAACAGCTTCGACCTGTCCATTGGCTTAAGGGTGAGAAACTGCCGAGAACTTCTTCTGGATGTGGAAATGTTGACAGAAATTCTTGAACTAGACACTATCGAATTGAGCTCCGTTGTCAGTTATAATTGTATGCGGGAGGCCGAAACGACAGATAGTGTTGCGTACAACAAAGTTGATTACTTTCTTCATCGTAATAGTAGCAAGAGGCTCGGATTCCGCCCACTTCGTAAAGTAGTCAACTGCAACGATGGCGTACTTCGCACCACCTTTAGCCAGAGGTAAAGATCCAATTATATCGATGCCCATGTGGCGAACGGCCATGGACTAACCATCTGAGTAATTTTGGTAGGAGGGGCTCTTGGAATTCGAGCATGTTTCTGGCACCTATCACATTTCTTGGCTTAATCCAATGCATCTCGGTTCACCGTCAGCCAATATTACCCATATCGGAGTATTTTCTTAGCAAGGGCTTGCCCCCTAGTGTGATCGCCGCATTCTCCTTCGTGTACATTGTGTAACACTCGTTTGATTTCTTCGTGGCTGTACACCAGAGTAAAGGAACAGAGTAACCTCTCATGTACATGACTCCATTTAGGATAATAAATCGCAAAGCTTTTCGGAGAACTTGTCTTTTCTTACTTCTACGCTCAGGCAAAGCTCCGTGTTCGAGATAGTTTTTAAATGGGGACATCCATGACTCCTTTTCGGGCGTTGCCTCATGCACCCAGTCCATCTCCATCTGATCGATACTCGGAGAGGTAAGTGTCTCAACGGTGACGAGTCCCATTTGCTGTGCTTCACCGGTGCTGGCCAGTTTTGCCAAAGAATCGGCCCTCTGATTGCGCTCTCGGGGTATGCAAAGGATGGCATAGTAGTCGAACTGATTCAACACTTCCTGGACCTGGGCAAGATAAGCAGCCAACCTCCAGTCTCTTGCTCGGTATTCTCCCTGAACTTGGCATATGACCAACTGTGAGTTGCAATAGATCTCCACAATAATAATTCTCAAGTCTCTGGCAAGTCTGAGTCTAGCGAGTAAAGCTTCATATTCGGCCTCGTTGTTAGTCGCGTGGAAGTCAAACTTTAAAGCATAGCATATGGATCGACCTTCTGGGGTTTCAAGTACAACTCCAATGCCTGAGCAATGGTCGTTTGATGCACCGTCAGTGTATAGCTTCCATATGCATTTGGGAGATTCATTGGTTTCGGGCAAGTCCTCCGGTATAGTAAATTTAGATATAAAGTCCGCCAAGACTTGTCCTTGGATGGTTCGTCCCGGTGTATAAGCAATATCTAATTGACTTAACTCGATGTTCCACTTGAGTAACCTACCAGACGTCTTAGGCCGCATGAGGACCTGTCGTAACGGCTAGTCGGTGTAGACTGTGATCAGATGAGCCTAAAAATATGGACAGAGCTTTCTCGAGGCAATGACTAGGCAATAAGCCAGCTTCTCCAACTTTGGCTAGTTTCTCTCCACCCCTGTCAGTTGCTTACTTATATAATAGACCGGTCTTTATATCCGACCTTCTTCCCGAATTAATGTAGCACTGATTGCATCTACCGAAACCGCCAAATAGATATATAATCTTTCATGATCAACTGGCTTCGACAGAATAGGTGGCGTTGCCAGATGTTGAACCAATTCTTGGAATGCACCTTCGCACTTCGCCGTCCATTCAAAATTGCGCTTTCCTTTCCTAATTAGGTTAAAGAAGGGAATGCACTTGTCTGTGGATTTGGAGATGAATCTACTCAAGGCTGCCACCTTCCCGTTGAGGCTCTGTACTTGTTTTATAGTTCTGGGAGTCTCGAGATTCCGAATCGCCCTGATTTTCTTAGGATTGGCTTCAATTCCTCGAGATTTGACAATGAATTCAAAGAATTTTCGACTCCGAAGTGACATTTCAATGGGTTAAGCTTCATTTGATACCGTTGGAGGATGTTGAACATTATTTCCAAGTCTTTGACATGATTGACGGAGAGTCACGACTTTACAAGCATATCGTCCACGTACACCTCCATATTTTTCCCGATCTAGTTAGCGAACATTCGGTTGACAAGTCTTTGATAGGTCGGCCCAACGTTCTTGAGTCTGAACAACATCACTTTATAGCAATAGTGTCCTATATCGATGACAAAGCTGGTATGCTCTTCATCAGGTAGGTGCATTGGTATTTGATTGTAGCCGGAATATGCGTCCATGAAAGATAATAGTTCATGTCCGGCCGTTGAATCTACAAGTTGATCAATTCTGGGAAGTGGAAAACTATCCTTGGGGCATGCTTTATTCAAATCTGAGTAGTCCACACAAGTCCTCCATTTCCCGTTGGATTTCTTGACAAGTACTTGGTTGGATACCCACTCTGGATACAATGCATCTCGAATAAACCCGTTCGACTTGAGTTTATCTTCCTCTTCCTTCAGGGCGGCAGATCTCTCTGGGAATATACTGTGATAACCCTGATTTTTGTGAGCAATTTCATGATTTAAATTAGTTTATGTTTGTTTAAAAATTGCATTGAGAAAGATAGGAATGGAAACTGATTGCAAATGTATGGTTTAAACATGTACATGTGCACAAGATAGTGCACACACATGCACACATTTTTCTGTATAATGAAATAGACAGAAATCAATATATAAATTAGAATAAATAATTTAGAAATACATATGTATGAAGATATGATTATGTCTTTAATAAGTTTGGCACAAAGAAAATAAATGTTAGGCAGGAATAAATACATGCAAGAAAAATATTTAGGTACTTAAAATTATTTAAAGAAAGAAAATAAGGACTTAGGCAAAATAGGCATACATATATTATATATGTGCACAAGCAAACACTTGCTGGAAGAAAACAAAAATTGCATGGAAATGGCATGAACCCTTAAGCAAGCACTTTATCCATTTCCAGCAATCCTTTTACTTTGGAAAATAAGAGTCATGCATATAACATGCCCGGGGTGAGATTAAAGAGATAAGGCTTATTTCTGAAAATATAAACAAGGACCACATACCCTTTTCTCTCTTGAATCAAAATGAGAGGCAGATCATATTTTATAGGGTAAAAATGACATTGGGTAATTTCACTAAACCCTAGTAGCAGCCAGGGTTTTGTATAAGGAGGCTTAGTGTAGTGAGACCTTTCACAATTGCTCTTCATCATTTAAAGAAAAATAAAACATAAGCCAGAGAAAAATAAGGAGCACCGACCATTAGAATTAGAAGAAGGCAGAAGACCAAAAGGGTTCAAAAAGCTTAGGAAAAGAGGGATTAAGGTGAGTAACCTCACTGGAAACTTTGGAAATAAGTCCTGAATAATGAGGTAGCCTGACGCAGCGGATATTACAAACAATGTAGATCAGTGAAAGTAGCAGTCGATGGATTGATGAATGCTGAATTGCCCGAATTCGTTGATCCGAAGATACCGAACTCTAGCTATCTCGAACTCGTTGATCGCGCACGATACCGGGTTCAAAGATCTTCAATTCTTCAAGCGTTGATCAAGCGCACTTGATTCCGCGAATCGGCTTCTACAATCGTTGAATCGAGCGCACTCGATTATCCGAAAGAGGAGATAGGAGATTACACTCAACTACCAATTTGGAATGAAAGCACAAAGCAATCAAAAGAGAATTTTATTCAATATTCAACAACCTTTACAAATGATAGACCCGGCCTATTTATAGGCGTTTACAACTCACACAAAAACAACAAAATTTCCTAACTCCTAAGTCGGTTCCGACTTATCAATGTCTCCGACTTAACATAAGTCGTATACGACTTACAATCACAAAGTACAGAAAACTTAAAAATATTACAAGTACTTAAGTCGGTTCCGACTTATCAAAGTCTCCGACTCAACATAAGTCGTACACCACTTTCAACTCAGCAGAAGACATACGACTTATTACAACACAGTTTGACGACATACGACTCATAACTGAACGACTTAAATCAAAACATACGACTCAATGTATCTATACAGACGACTCACGACTTACAATCAGACGACTCATCCTTATCAGCGACTTAAGACATCAACGGGTCAGATTAAAGCGGCAGGAGATTCCACGGTTTCAGGTTCCAGCGCCTCAATATAGTTCGACTTAACTAAGTCGTAACTCGGTGCCGACTCATCACCTTCCTTAAGTCGTGGCCGACTTAACACTTGTGCATTCTTCCTTTGAACTGCTCCTTCTGTATCTTTCTTGTTAAGTCGTGGACGACTTATAGCATCTTTCTTAAGTCGAAGACGACTTATATCCGCTTCGTTAAGTCGCAACCTCGAAGCAACTTCCCCTTCGTTTTTCAGTTGAGTCGTGGACGACTCATCACCGCCTCCTTGAGTCGCGTACGACTTACGCTTTGACGACTCATCATTGCTTTCTTAAGTCGGTTACGACTTATGCCTTCACCCCAGTTGAGTCGGTCACGACTCATGCACTTAACTCGTAGATGACTCATAGCCCCTTCCATAAGTCGCCTACGACTTATGCCTTCATCTCCAGCTTGAGCTACATCATCCTCCCCATGTTGCGAGAAATTCGACCTCGAATTTGCGCACTCTTCATCCCCAACAAACTCATCCCCATGATATGGTACGAGATGCTTAACATTGAATACGTCAAACGTATACACATCATCTGGCAGCTTTAGTTTATAAGCATTTTCATTGATTCGTTTCACAACTTCCACCGGACCAATTTTCCTGGCTTTCAACTTGTTGTAAGCACCCACTGGAAAGCGATCTTTCGTTAATACTGCATAAACCAAATCGCCTTCATGAAATTCAACATTTCGTCGTTTAAAATCTACAGACTGTTTATACTTCACATTTGCTTTCTCTAATCGTTCTTGAACGACTTTATGACATTCCGTCAGTCCTTCAACAAAATCAGCAGCTTTCTTAATTGTCCCCTTTGAATGTGGTATCAAAGTTAAATCCAATGGTCCTTTTGGTAAGCTCGAATAGACAATCTGGAATGGACTGAACCCAGTACATCGATTCACAGCATGATTATGGGCAAACTCTGCCTGGCATAACTTCACATCCCAACTCTTCAGATTATCTTGAACAAGACACCTCAACAAGTTTCCCAATGATCTGTTAACCACCTCAGTCTGTCCATCCGTTTGCGGGTGATAAGCACTACTAAATTTCAGTTTCGTTCCCACCATTTTCCACAAACTTAGCCAAAAATGACTTAGAAAACGAGTATCTCTATCTGACACAATAGATTCTGGTAATCCATGAAGTCGATAGATCTCCTTGAAAAACAACTGAGCAACATGAACAGCATCTGCCGTCTTCTTACAAGCAATAAAATGTGCCATCTTCGAAAATCTGTCAACCACCACATAAATGGAATCATTACCACGCTGCATTCTTGGCAATCCCAACACAAAGTCCATACTGATATCCACCCATGGTTTAGTGGGTACCGGTAACGGCATATATAAACCCGCATTAGTCGCAGTTCCTTTCGAAACTTGACAGATATGGCATCTCTCAACAAATCTTTCCACCTCTTTCCTCATTGATGGCCAAAAGTAGGACTGTGAAATCAACTGTAAGGTACGGTCTCTTCCAACATGTCCTTCTTCATGTAACTCCTTGATAATCTTCATTCTCAAACTACCCTCCGGTATGCACAATCGATTTCCTTTGAACAGAAAACCATCTACTATTACGAAATCATCCGTCTCTCCCTTCTTGACTTTATCAACAAATTTTGCAAAGTAAGGATCATTAGTAAATAACTCTGGCAATATTTCAAACCCCGTCACTTCAACCTTTAGCGTAGTCAACAAATGACTCCTCCTACTCAAAGCATCAGCCACACGATTTGTCACCCCTGACTTGTGTTTCACAACAAAAGTAAACTGTTGCAGATATGCAATCCACGATGCATGTCTCGCTGAAATCTTGTCTTGCCCTTGCAAATGCTTCAATGCTTCATGATCAGTGTAAAGAACGAACTCCTTTTGGAATAGATAGTGTCTCCAGTGTTTAATAGATTGTACAACAGCATAAAACTCCACATCATATGTACTGTATCGCATCTTCGCTCCTGACAACTTCTCACTAAAATATGCAATTGGACGCCCCTTCTGACTCAACACCCCTCCAATCCCAACCTTGGATGCATCAGTATGTAGTTCAAACACCAATTGAAAATCAGGTAGCACTAGAATTGGTGCAGACATCAGCAATTCCTTGATCTTCCCAAAAGCACTCCCGGCTTCTTTTGTCCATGCAAACTGTTTACCTTTCATGCAATCTGTAACAGGTGCCATCACACTACTAAAGTGTGGTATAAACCTTCGATAGAATGAAGCCAACCCATGAAAACTGCGAACTTCTGTTATCGTCTTGGGCTGCGGCCATTCTCTGATAGCTTCAACTTTACTTTGGTCAACCTGTATACCTTCCTTCGAGACAACATATCCCAAAAATAAAACACTATGCGTCATGAACACGCATTTCTTCGTTGCAGCATAGAATTGTTCTTGTCGCAATACCATCAGCACTTCTCTAAGATGAATCAAATGTTCCTCTGGACTCCCACTGTAAATAAGAATATCATCGAAATACACCACCACAAATTTCCCAATGAACGGTGGAAAAATCTGATTCATCACCCTCATGAAAGTACTTGGTGCATTTGATAAGCCAAACGGCATGACCAACCACTCGTATAGACCCTCCCTAGTTTTAAAAGCAGTCTTCCACTCATCTCCTGGTCTGATACGAATTTGATGATATCCACTCTTCAAATCAATCTTCGAAAAGATAGTAGCTCCGCTTATTTGATCTAACAAGTCATCCAACCTCGGCATTGGAAATCTATATCTCACGGTAATCTTATTCAATGCTCGACTGTCAGTGCACATCCTCCACGTCCCATCCTTCTTGGGTACCAATAAAGCTGGTACAGCACAAGGACTCAGACTCTCCTGCACACGTCCTTGCTCAAGCAATTCCTCTACCTGCCTCCGCAACTCTTCATGTTCCTTCGGACTCATTCGATAATGTGGTCGGTGTGGTAACACAGCACCTGGAACAAGATCTATCTGATGTTGTATATCTCTCAACGGTGGCAACTCCGTTGGTAACTCTTCTGGAAATACATCGTCAAATTCTTTCAAAACTGGTTTAACTTCTTCTGGAATTTCAACCTCTTCTCTGCTTTCTCGTCCAATCAACAAGAATACTTCTGGTTCTTCCTCAACCTCCTTAACAAACTCCTTCAAAGATAATAAAGTTTTCAGCTCTTCGATTTCTTCGGACTTACTTTCTTCTTGTGATCTCTTCTTCGGAACTAAGATAATCTTCGTGCCTTTAAACATAAAACTGTAGCTATTGGTCCGACCGTCATGTGGTACTGCTCGATCATACTGCCATGGTCTTCCCAATAATAAGTGGCAAACATCCATCTCTACTACATCACACCATATTTCATCTTTGTATTTCTTCCCAATAGAGAATGGTACACGAACTCGTCTATCCACTTTCACTTCTCCTCCTTTTCTCAACCATGCTAACTTGTATGGACTCGGATGTTTCTCTGTTTTCAATTTCAACTTTGTCACAGCCTCGGTCGAAATAATATTATCACAGCTTCCTGCGTCAATTACATACTTACACACCTTCCCCAGAATAGTACATGTTGACTGAAAGATATTACTCCTCAACCAACTAGCTTCTTCCTGCTTCGGTGTTAAACACGATCTCCTCAGCATTAGATTACAACCTTCGTCTCCTGACGCAATATCCTGCTCATCCTCCTCAACTGGACTAGAACAATCCCCATCAACATCCTCATCTTCAACCTCTACAATCATGGTTCTCTTCTTTGGTTTTGGAAACTCACTGCTTTTATGACCCAATTCCTGACAATTGTAACATTTGAAACCATTGTTAACCCTTGTCTTCTCAACCTCCTTCAACACTGGTCTACTGATAGATTTGGAAACATTAGAACTTCCTCCAACATTCTTTGCTTGATTGCTAGAATTAGTAAACACACCACTTCCTCGTCTCCCTTGTTTTTCCCAAGCCAATGCTTTCTGATGTGCTTCTGCCACAGATCTTGGATCGAACATATTAACCATATCCTGAATCTGCATTCTCAATCCCCCAATGAATCTAGATGTCAACTGCTCTTCCGTTTCCATAATATCGTTCCTTGCAATAAGTTGATAGAATTCATCAGCATAGTCATTAACTGTCTTTGTGCCCTGCCTCAAGTTTTGCAAACGTTGATACATCAAAGATTGATAATTGTAAGGTAAGAACGTTGCTTTCATCAATTTCTTCATCTTCTCCCAAGATTCAACTTTTAACTTTCCCATTCGTTCACGTGTAAGCTTGGTTTGCTGCCACCATGCCAAAGCTCTACCCCTCAGCCTTGTAGCAACCAACTTCACTCTACGATGTTCTGGAACTTCTTTGAAATCAAAAATTTCTTCAACATTAGCTACCCAATCTAGAAACTCCTCTGCTTGCATACCACCCTTGAATTCAGGAATTTCTATCTTCATCCCCGACTCCCATTTGTGATCATACTCAGAATAGTTTCTTCCTTGACCTCTTCCTTGAATACTACCACCATCATACTCCTCTTCAAAATCAGATGCATAACGATGTCGATTCTGACCACCAACATCTCTACTACCATTACGTCTTCCACCATCATCCCTTCTATCAACATTTCTCCGTTCACGATCATTCACGTTCCTCCCACGCCCTTGATCATTTTCAACACTTCTATCTCGATTGGAATGTGGCGAGACTCTACTACTCCCATGGTTAGATTCTGGTGAAACCCTTCTCTGATTTTGATTCATCTCCGTCATAAGCCTCTCTAACCGGCCAATTCCTTCATTAAGCTTCTCACTAAAATTCTCATTGATTCTTTGCTCCATCTCATCAGCCTCTTCTCTTCGATATAAAGCTTCTACGTTTTGGTGGCGATTAGCTCTTCTTGGCGGCATACTCGAAAACTTCACAAATTCTTCAACACTTCAAATTCAAACACTTTCCGGATTTTGATCCAAAATGAAACGGATCGAAAACTTCCACTTTGTAGCAAATCGCGATGAACACGATGGACAAAGTTTCGGTTTCCAACACAAATTCGATCAATCAATCTTCGAACAAACACTTCTTCTCTCGGCCTCACTTGCTTACCACGACCCAACTTCAAAATGATTAGGCTCCAAGTCTCGATCTAGCTATGATTGGCTAGAACAGGCTCTGATACCAAACTGACGCAGCGGATATTACAAACAATGTAGATCAGTGAAAGTAGTAGTCGATGGATTGATGAATGCTGAATTGCCCGAATTCGTTGATCCGAAGATACCGAACTCTAGCTATCTCGAACTCGTTGATCGCGCACGATACCGGGTTCAAAGATCTTCAATTCTTCAAGCGTTGATCAAGCGCACTTGATTCCGCGAATCGGCTTCTACAATCGTTGAATCGAGCGCACTCGATTATCCGAAAGAGGAGATAGGAGATTACACTCAACTACCAATTTGGAATGAAAGCACAAAGCAATCAAAAGAGAATTTTATTCAATATTCAACAACCTTTACAAATGATAGACCCGGCCTATTTATAGGCGTTTACAACTCACACAAAAACAACAAAATTTCCTAACTCCTAAGTCGGTTCCGACTTATCAATGTCTCCGACTTAACATAAGTCGTATACGACTTACAATCACAAAGTACAGAAAACTTAAAAATATTACAAGTACTTAAGTCGGTTCCGACTTATCAAAGTCTCCGACTCAACATAAGTCGTACACCACTTTCAACTCAGCAGAAGACAGACGACTTATTACAACACAGTTTGACGACATACGACTCATAACTGAACAACTTAAATCAAAACATACGACTCAATGTATCTATACAGACGACTCACGACTTACAATCAGACGACTCATCCTTATCAGCGACTTAAGACATCAACGGGTCAGATTAAAGCGGCAGGAGATTCCAGGGTTTTAGGTTCCAGCGCCTCAATATAGTTCGACTTAACTAAGTCGTAACTCGGTGCCGACTCATCACCTTCCTTAAGTCGTGGCCGACTTAACACTTGTGCATTCTTCCTTTGAACTGCTCCTTCTGTATCTTTCTTGTTAAGTCGTGGACGACTTATAGCATCTTTCTTAAGTCGAAGACGACTTATATCCGCTTCGTTAAGTCGCAACCTCAAAGCAACTTCCCCTTCGTTTTTCCAGTTGAGTCGTGGACGACTCATCACCGCCTCCTTGAGTCGCGTACGACTTACGCTTTGACGACTCATCATTGCTTTCTTAAGTCGGTTACGACTTATGCCTTCACCCCAGTTGAGTCGGTCACGACTCATGCACTTAACTCGTAGATGACTCATAGCCCCTTCCATAAGTCGCCTACGACTTATGCCTTCATCTCCAGCTTGAGCTACATCACAGCCTAATTAAATTTATATTTCACTTTTGCAAGCTATGTTCATTTTTATGATTTGATAACTTTGGCTTGTCAATGATCTGCTCAAGTGTAAAACCCTTTATAATGACTTATCCAGTATAAAAGAGTCATTGATTTCATGTTTAAATATGGTTATCTGTGTTGTGGTTTAACTTTGAGATGAAGTAGATTTTTTTATGGGTTTTCTTTATACATTTATTTACTTAAAAACCCAGGATTTATGTTGTAGATATATGGTCTAAAAATGAAAGAAAATGTGGGGCTGCAACATTATGTTGTTGCTTATGTCTCATATCAACTAAAACAAAGATAAATGTAGAGGTGCAATTTTATACATGTGCCGAGCTTCTATGTTTTATGAACTCTCCAAATCAAAGCATATACTTGTGGTTTAGTCAGATCTTAAAGATTAACAAAGGTCTGATTGAACCAGAGGTAAAAGGAGACAACCAGAAAACTATCTATGACCATATGTTTGTAACTTGATCCATTGAAACCCATAGACAAAATAATATGCTTAGAAATCACATCTGTTTGCATGATTAAATGCTTGCTTATGAGAACATGACTTACCAATCTTTGGATGAATACATGTTGGCTGAATGTTTATTTCTCTGATTGAAATATGATATGCAGAAGGGATTAGCATAGGAATGAGAAAGGGAAAGTAACACTTAGTAATTTAACTAAGGACTTTTGGATCTAAGGGCTACAAAATATGGCTTGGCAAGGTGAACATTGCAAGCTCACACATGGTATGCTTATACCCAGGGGCCTGAGTGTGTTGGGTTAATAGTGATATGTCCCAGGTAGTGTGTGGTTTAACAAGAGAAAGTAGCTAAAGAACATAATATACTTGATAGTGAACAATAGAAATAGGTTCATGAGAGGGCTTGGGTAAAATCCCTGATGGCCAGTAATCTGGTAGAAAAGGCTTGATGATTGAATTGATGAATGTGTTGATTGGTTTATGATGTTTTATGGATGGATCCTATGATTGTTATCACTGAACTAAACCATTGAATCATGTATAATTTGTTGTGCACTAATGTATATGCACATGTATCACAGGAACATGCACAAGAGTGGTATTGAGTTCCTTTATCCATTTTGAAGTTATTTGAATATGAATAAGTGTCATATAAAATCATGTTTTCTGTTAGATTACTCATACCATACTTTAGTCTGACCCTTGTGTGTTTTATGCACCATTAGGTGTCTCATGTTTATATGGGGCAGTTCATGGTGATTTTGCAGGAAAGTAGGAATTTCTTTGATCAGGCTTTGGATGTTTAGCTGTTTAAGGAATTGGATGCTATATTTAAAGATTTGTTGAAGTTAAAATAGATGTTTATGATGAATTATGTTAAGCTATTTTTTTTTAAATTTGCTTAGAAAACTAATGTATTGTTAGAACTACTATTTTGCAAGTGTTGAACCTATATGTGTATCAGCTGAAACTTATGTGCTTTGTTTTGCAAATGTTTTGCTAAGAAATGGAACTTTTAAGCTTTAAGAACAGTTAGTTTATAATGGTAGAAAATATGAGATTGAAAGGATTTATGGATTGAATGTACAATCAAGTATTTGACATAGGAAAATCCATGTTTAAGTTGATATAAAATCTGGCAGAATAAAGGTTTTGAGTTGCTTTGAAAAGAAAACAAAATGACATGTATTTTGCTTAAGAATAAGTGCAAGTTGAATATGGCTAACATGACAATTTTATTGAGCCTGGGTTAAGCCAGCACTAAAGAGTTTTAAGCTCAATTTTTAGTAAAGTTTTACAACCCAAATATAGGTTAGACTTAGTCATTTTTGCTAACAAGAAGAGGTAAAATTAGGTACTAAAATCTTCCACTAACACACACATGCACAGGAACATGCACACACATGCACATGCAAGAGCACAGTTCATACAGTAACTAAATTATGGAAATACATGCAAAATGCTAAGTCTTGAGACATGAAACCAATAGTTATGCAATAATCTAAGTATGCTTGGAAAACCTGGTTTTTAGAAACACTATTGCTATGTAGGAATTATTTCTTTTAATGATTCCCAAATAGATTTCTACTTCCAAACTTTTGTACTCTGATTCAAGTAGAAAGTAACTTATATATCTCCACATATGTAAGTTTAAGATGATTTGAGCAAACCAATATTTTTATATTGGCATAAAGATCCTGGATAGAAGAAAATTAGAGTGTAATATTTTCTTGATTAAATGACCACTGCATATATATAAAAAAAACTTTATGAACAGAAGGTGGGTCATTTCATTTGGTATCAGAGCTATGTTGTTAAATAACATAGCAAAATTTTGTATGAACTTGTTTGCATTGGATGTATGGAGGTGTTGACTGCCTTGGATGCTTTGTTTTGTTAGTGCTTATACTACTAACATCTATTATAACTGAATAGGGATAGATTGAAATGAATTAATCTATAGAGTATTAGGCAAAACGGACTAACCTAAGTGTCATATCCATAGAGCTATGGTAGGATCCAGACATCAAAATGTAGGAACAAGTGAACCACCCATGGTGAATGTGCAAGAATTCATGAGAACCATAAGGGATGGAGTAGGCAATGGACAGGAAAATCCACATGAGGAGCTTTCCAAACTACTCAAGACTTTTACCAACCTTGGAGGCAAAACTTTTGATGGCACAGAAGGAGTTATGGGAGTTCAAAATTGGCTCAGGATTTTGGATAGGATCTTTGCAGACATGCAAGTTGAAGACCAAAGGAAGAGGCAAATTGCATCCAGGCAATTGAGAGGAGCAGCTTTGGATTGGTGGGAGGTTATCATAGCTAGAAGACCTGAAGGAGAAGTGACATGGGATCAATTTAAAGCAATGCTGGAAGGTAGGTTTGTCCCTGCATCAGCCAAGGAGTCTTTGCTAGAGGAATTCATCAAATTAAGGCAAGGGACTATGAATGTCACTGAGTACACTCAGAGGTTTGAATCATTGGCAAAGTATGGTGCGGTACTCATCACCACTGAGGAGGCTAAGAATGGCAGATATATTCAAGGCCTAAACCCTAGCCTTAGTAGAGCCATGCTACCATACAAGGACCGGACTTTTGATCAAGTTTTGGACTTGACTTTGAGCATTGAACAACATGATAAGGCTAGAGAGAATTTCAGGGCATTCAAGAATAGCCAAAACAAGAAAGGAAAGGGCAAATTTCACCTTTATGATAAGAAGAAAGTAGACACAGCTTCCACCAAGAAACCAGAAGAAGCCAGTGCTACTGAAATTAAGAAGAAGATTACTTGTTATAACTGTGGCCAAGAGGGGCATATGAAGAATAGGTGCACGAATGTTAGGCCAGCATCCTACAAATGTCAGCATTGTGGGAAGAAATGTCACATAAAGAGGAATTTTCCAGATTTTAAGCAAGGAAAATTAGGGGCTTTGGAAGGAAAAGGCAAGGAAACTGAGGGATCAAATGTTGAGAATCATGGCCAAGTTGAAGGTACTTTGTTTATTCACTCAATACCTTTTGCAGTAGTGTATGATACTGGGGCTACACACTCATTGATCTCCCATGATATTGCACAACAATTAAAATTGAATTTTATGATTGTTGATAAGCCACTGTTTATTAGAAGCCCTATAGGTAGCTCATGTGTTCTGGGTATGATGTGTATGTAACTGGGTTGGATATAGGGGGACATGTGTTTAACTTAGACCTATATGTGTTGCAATATCCGGGCATAGGGGTTATTCTAGGAGTTGATTGGTTGAGTAAATATAAGGCTATCATAAATATGGAGACATCCACCATATCATTGAAAATTTCTGATGGACAAAGGGTAGTTGTTCTTTGTGAGGCAGATAAGAATAGAAATATAGCCAACCTTTTTTGCATTGTCTAGTGAAAAACCCATGCCTGCATTAGAAGAAATCCCCATAGTGAATCAATATATTGATGTGTTTTGTGAAGTTAGGGGAGTTCCAAACCACAGACCAGTTGAGATTTCAATCAGAATAATTCCAGGAGCTAGCCTAGTGGTTAAAAGACCAACCAGAATGGGGCTTAAGGAGTTGATAGAATTGAAAACGCAATTGGTTGAATTAGAAGAAAGAGGCTTTATTAGACCCAGTAGCTCATCATGGGGAGCACCAGTAGTCATTCTTAAGAAACAAGATGGATCCCTTAGGTTATGTATTGACTATAGGGAATTAAATAAAGTCATAATTAAAAATAAATATCCTTTACCAAGAATTGATGATCTCTTTGATCAATTAAGTGGTGCAAAAATATTTTCTAGGCTTGATTTAGCTTCAGTCTTTCATCAGATGAAAGTAGAAGAGGAAAGCATTAAGTATACAGCCTTTAACACAAGATATGGACTTTATGAATTTTTAGTAATGCCATTTGGCTTGACAAATGCTCCTTCCTATTTTGTTGATTTGATGAATAGGATTTTTAGAGAATACTTGGATAAATTTGTATTGATATTTATTGATGACATACTAATTTATTCTAAGTCAATTAGAGAGCATGAAAATCATTTGCATATGGTATTTGAGAAATTGATGTAGGAAGACTTGAAAGCAAAGTTTTCAAAATGCACTTTTTGGCAAAATGAAGTGAATTTTCTAGGCCACATTATATCAGAAAAAGGAATATCTGTGGATCCCAATAAGGTCATTGCAGTGCAAGCTTTGAAAAGGCCTACCAATGTCACTGAGGTCAGATCATTCATGGGAATGGCTGGTTACTATAGAAGGTTTATAAAAGATTTTGCAAAAATTTCAATCCCATTAACCAGATTGACTAGGAAAAATCAAGTGTTTACTTGGACTGAAGAGTGTGAGAAAGCCTTTGGGAAATTAAAGGAAGCACTAGTGCAAGCTCCAATCCTCAAAGTACCTGAAGGGAATGAAAACTTGGTGGTGTATACTAATGCAAGTGGACAAGGGCTTGGGGCAGTATTGATGCAACAACATCAAGTGATAGCTTATGCTTCTAGGCAATTGAAACCAAGTGAGGTAAGATATGCTACTCATGACCTTGAATTAGCTACTATAGTGTATGCTCTTAAGCTATGGAGACACTACTTGTTAGGGGCAAGGTTTGAAGTTTACACAGACCATAAGTCACTTAAAATATTTATTTTCACAATGAGAATTGAATATGAGGCAGCAAAGGTGGATTGAACCCCTAGCCTCATATGACTTTGAAATATTATATAGCCCTAGTAAGGATAATAAAGTAGCAGATGCCCTAAGTAGACAACATGCTAAAGTGGCTAGATTAATGATAGAAGAGTTTAACACTCTATCATTGTTAACTGATTTAGAGATAGAAAGTGATAATGTAGAAAACATGAGCCTATGCAGTGAGCATGTAGAAATGGGAAAGTTAAGCTTTATCACTCTGGACTCAGAATTGAAAAACAAAGTTGTAAAGTTACAAGACCAAGATCCATTTTTATTTGAAAAGAAAACTCAGATATTAAATGGTGAAGCAGTGGAAGGTTTTCAGTTGAATGATCAAGGCCAATTGAAGAAAGGAAAAAGAATACGTGTTCCAGCAATTGATGAGTTGAAGCAAGAAATCTTGGATGCTTACCACAAAAGAAAATACACTATACACCCAGGAAGCACAAGGATGTATCACAACCTCAAGAGGGATTATTGGTGGAGTGGTATGAAGAGTGCAGCGGCAACCTATGTATCTAAATGTATGGTTTGCCAACAAGTGAAGGCTGAGTATCAAAAACCCTCAGGGATGCTTCAACCTTTGCAAATACCACAGTGGAAATGGGAGGATATATCAATGGATTTCATTGATGGTTTACCTAGAACTAGGAGGGGAAATGATAGCATTTGGGTAGTAGTTGATAGGTTAACCAAGTCAACCCACTTTATACCAGTAAAGTCAGAGAGAAATGAATGTACACTAGCCCAGTTGTTTATCAAGGAAGTGGTTAGACTACATGGTATACCAAAGACTATAGTAAGTGATAGAGATATCATCTTCACTTCAAAATTTTGGCAGAGTTTTCACAAGGCAATGGGGACTGATTTATGCTTAAGAACAGCATACCATCCTCAATCTGATGGTCAAACAGAAATTGTGAACAAATTGCTTGAAGACATGTTGAGAGCTTATGTATTGGATTGGGGAGGAAGTTGGGAGGATCATATCTTTTTAGTTGAATTTGCATACAACAATAGCCATCATAGTACCATAGGCATGGCACCCTTTGAAGCTCTCTATGGGAGACCATGTTTATCACCCTCAAGTTGGCTTGAATCTGGGGAAAAAGTGGTCTTAGGGCCAGAGAGTGTGAAGGAAACTTCAGAGAAAATTACTTTGATCAGAAAAAGAATTGCTTCTGCCCAGGATAGGCAAAAGAAATATGCAGATCAAAGAAGGAAGGCAGTACAATATGGTGTTGGGGATTATGTATTTATCAAAATATCACCCATGAAGAAGGTTACAAGGTTTGGGAAATAAGGAAAGTTGATTCCTAGGTACATAGGGCCATATAAAATTCTAGAGAGAATAGGAACTATAGCCTATAAGCTGGAGTTGCCAGAAGAAATGAGAGCAATGCATGATGTTTTTCATGTGTCTCAATTAAGAAGGTGGGTTCATGATAAGGAGGCAATCCTAGAATCCCCTAAGGATGTGCAGATTGACCCCAGGATGATCTATGAAAAGGAGCCAGTGGGCATAGTTTCTAGAGAGATCAAGAAATTGAGAAACAAGAAATTAAATTAGTGAAAGTGCAATGGAGTCTTAACCCAAATGATTGCACATGGGAACTGGAGGATAAAATCAGAAATGATTATCCACAACTGTTTGATTGAATGAAAGGTAAATTTATATATACTGATGAATGTTTTGATTGAATATGCATTGTGATTTTTGTTTTAATATGCATAGAGTTTAATCAAGTGATTGGCTTGAGAATGGTTTGAGATCAGAAAAGGTGATTTTCTGGATTGATGATACTTAAGTTAAGTATGAGAGAATTGTGGGACACAATTCCTAAAAGAAGGGGTATATGTGATAACCCTGATTTTTGTGAGCAATTTCATGATTTAAATTAGTTTATGTTTGTTTAAAAATTGCATTGAGAAAGATAGGAATGGAAACTGATTGCAAATGTATGGTTTAAACATGTACATGTGCACAAGATAGTGCACACACATGCACACATTTTTCTGTATAATGAAATAGGCAGAAATCAATATATAAATTAGAATAAATAATTTAGAAATACATATGTATGAAGATATGATTATGTCTTTAATAAGTTTGGCACAAAGAAAATAAATGTTAGGCAGGAATAAATACATGCAAGAAAAATATTTTGGTACTTAAAAAATTATTTAAAGAAAGAAAATAAGGATTAGGCAAAATAGGCATACATATATTATATATGTGCACAAGCAAACACTTGCTGGAAGAAAACAAAAATTGCATGGAAATGGCATGAACCCTTAAGTAAGCACTTTATCCATTTCCAGCAATCCTTTTACTTTGGAAAATAAGAGTCATGCATATAACATGCCTGGGATGAGATTAAAGAGATAAGGCTTATTTCTAGAAATAAAAACAAGGACCACATACCCTTTTCTCTCTTGAATCAAAATGTGAGGCAGATCATGTTTTATAGGGTAAAAGTGACATTGGGTAATTTCACTAAACCCTAGTAGCAGCCAGGGTTTTGTATAAGGAGGCTTAGTGTAGTGAGACCTTTCACAATTGCTCTTCATCATTTAAAGAAAAATAAAACATAAGCCAGAGAAAAATAAGGAGCACCGGCCATTAGAATTAGAAGAAGGCAGAAGACCAAAAGGGTTCAAAAAGCTTAGGAAAAAGAGAGATTAAAGTGAGTAACCTCACTGGAAACTTTGGCAATAAGTCCTGAATATTGAGGTAGCCTAATTAAATTTATATTTCACTTTTGCAAGCTATGTTCATTTTTATGATTTGATAACTTTGGCTTGTCAATGATCTGCTCAAGTGTAAAACCCTTTATAGTGACTTATCCAGTATAAAAGAGTTATGGATTTCATGTTTAAATATGGTTATCTGTGTTGTGGTTTAACTTTGAGATGAAGTAGATTTTTTTATGGGTTTTCTTTATACATTTATTTACTTAAAAACCCAGGATTTATGTTGTAGATATATGGTCTAAAAATGAAAGAAAATGTGGGGCTGCAACATTGTGTTGTTGCTTATGTCTCATATCAACTAAAATAAAGATAAATGTAGAGGTGCAATGTTATACATGTGCTGAGCTTCTATGTTTTATGAACTCTCCAAATCAAAGCATATACTTGTGGTTTAGCCAGATCTTAAAGATTAACAAAGGTCTGATTGAACCAGAGGTAAAAGGAGACAACCAGAAAACTATCTATGACCATATGTTTGTAACTTGATCCATTGAAACCCATAGACAAAATAATATGCTTAGAAATCACATCTGTTTGCATGATTAAATGCTTGCTTATGAGAACATGACTTACCAATCTTTGGATGAATACATGTTGGCTGAATGTTTATTTCTCTGATTGAAATATGATATGCAGAAGGGATTAGCATAGGAATGAGAAAGGGAAAGCAACACTTAGTAATTTAACTAAGGACTTTTGGATCTTAGGGCTACAAAATATGGCTTGGCAAGGTGAACATTGCAAGCTCACACATGGTATGCTTATACCCAGGGGCCTGAGTGTGCTGGGTTAACAGTGATATGTCCCAGGCAGTGTGTGGTTTAATAAGAGAAAGTAGCTAAAGACCATAATATACTTGATAGTGAACAATAAAATAGGTTCATGAGAGGGCTTGGGTAAAATCCCTGATGGCCAGTAATCTGGTAGAAAAGGCTTGATGATTGAATTGATGAATGTGTTGATTGGTTTATGATGTTTTATGGATGGATCCTATGATTGTTATCACTGAACTAAACCATTGAATCATGTATAATTTGTTTGGCACTAATGTATATGCACATGTATCACAGGAACATGCACAAGAGTGGTATTGAGTTCCTTTATCCATTTTGAAGTTATTTGAATATGAATAAGTGTCATATAAATCATGTTTTCAGTTAGATTACGCATACCAGACTTTAGTCTGACCCTTGTGTGTTTTATGCACCATTGGGTGTCTCATGTTTATATGGGGCAGTTCATGGTGATTTTGCAGGAAAGTAGGAATTTCTTTGATCAGGCTTTGGATGTTTAGCTGCTTAAGGAATTGGATGCTAGATTTAAAGATTTGCTGAAGTTAAAGTAGATGTTTATGCTGAATTATGTTAAGCTATTTTTTTAAAATTTGCTTAGAAAACTAATGTATTGTTAGAACTACTGTTTTGCAAGTGTTGAACCTATATGTGTATCGTCTGAAACTTATGTGCTTTGTTTTGCAAATGTTTTGCTAAGAAATGGAACTTTTAAGCTTTAAGAACAGTTAGTTTATAATGGTAGAAAATCTGAGATTGAAAGGATTTATGGATTGAATGTACAATCAAGTATTTGACATAGGAAAATCCATGTTTAAGTTGATATAAAATCTGGCAGATAAAGGTTTTGAGTTGCTTTGAAAAGAAAACAAAATGACATGTATTTTGCTTAAGACTAAGTGCAAGTTGAATATGGCTAACATGACCATTTTATTGAGCCTGGGTTAAGCCAGCACTAAAGAGTTTTAAGCTCAATTTTCAGTAAAGTTTTACAACCCAAATATAGGGTAGACTCAGTCATTTTTGCTAATAAGAAGAGGTAAAATTAGGCACTTAAATCTTCCACTGACACACACATGCACATGAACATGCACACGCATGCACATGCAATAGCACAGTTCATACAGTAACAAAATTATGGAAATACATGCAAAATGCTAAGTATTGAGGAATGAAACCAATAGTTATGCAAAAATCTAAGTATGCTTGGAAAACATGGTTTTTAGAAACACTATTGCTATGTAGGAATTATTTCTTTTAATGATTCCCAAATAGATTTCTACTTCCAAACTTTTGTACTCTGATTCAAGTAGAAAGTAACTTATATATCTCCACATATGTAAGTTTAAGATGATTTGAGCAAACCAATGTTTTTATATTGGCATATAGATCCTGGATAGAAGAAAATTAGAGTGTAATATTTTCTTGATTAAATGACCACTGCATATATATATATATATAAACTTTAGGAATAGAAGGTGGGTCATTTCATATACCGTGCCTTTTCTGTTTGATCGGGACATGCCGCGTGTCAATATTCAATGCATGGCTCGCGATGTTCGGTGAGATCCCATACATATCTGAGTGCGTCCAAGCTAACACGTCAAGGTTTATCCGGAGAAATTCAACCAATTCCTCTCTTATCTATTGGCTTAGCTGAGACCCGACCTTTATCATTCTGGAGTCGTCGTCGTCATCGATCGGAACATTGATCGTCAGGTCTACCGGGTAAGCCTGACCATCTTTGACTTCCTCTTCATTATCATCATCTTGTGGATCAAGATCTTTCAGGAACTGATTGTGGTGCCCAGGCTTAGGCCTAGGCGTTAACTGTCAATTTTCAGAAAAACAGACGTAGAGTGATTCCTCCATGTCCTTGCCCTTCTCTTTCCGCTACGCCTCCCGCAGCTCAGCAACATAACAGGCACTTCCAGCCGCCTGATCTCCTTGAACAACTCCAACCCCATTATCTATAGGGAACTTGAGAGTCAAACACCATGGGACAATGGCTGCCCTGAACTCAACTAGGACCGCTCAGCCCAAGAAAGCATTATACGGAGAATTAATGTCCAACACAACGAGCTGTAACATTCAGACTCTCCGGCGATCTCCGATTCCAACCTCAACTAGCAATTCCACCATCCCAGAAGGTATCATTGTACTCCCATTAAATCCATGTATGAGAGACTTCCACGGCTTTAAGTCCTTCGCTTCCATTTTCATCTGGCTATAAGCTCGTTTAAAAAGAATATTTACGATGCTTCCACTATCTACCAAGATCCTCTTCATCCAAGCAGGACTTATTTGAGCCGATATGACTAGTGGATTGATAGTGGTGGCTTCGACTCTATCAGCTCCTCTGTTTTGAAAAACGATGTCGACTGTCATCGTTTTCTGTTGTTTCACCGGAGCCCCATCATCAATATTACTGCAGCATTCGAAGTCTGCATGCCTAATCAAACTGGCATATGAATCCATTTCCCTCTAGCTCCGATCAGCTGGATGAGGACCACCACTAACTGTATTAATAACCAATCTCCCGCTAGTATGTGCGGGTTCTTCCGGTCTAGCCTGATTGTGACCTTGATTTTGGTTTGATGGGCCAGCACCTCCAGCCTACGGCGCCCGAACAAATTGTTCCAACTTTCTCCCTCATATCAGTTTCTCAATGATGTCTTGCAAATAACGACACTCATTAGTATTATGGCCATAGAAATCGTGGAACCAACAGAATTTTCCAGTTTGAGTCTGCTTTTCGGATGACTGTTTCATAATTGGTTTCTTATACTATCCAGTATTACAGGTTTGCAAATAAACATTCTCCAGGGATGTATTCAATGGGTATATTGGTCAAATATGGGAGCTCTGCATTGCGGTTTGTGATTTTGATCTCGCTTCTTACCCTGACCTCCATCACCTTTTTGCTGACTCTGCTTATTCTGTATATTCAACTGCACTTTACCGGAACTCTCACCGGTTTGTTTCACAGCAACGTTACTTTTAATGCCTTCGACACTGGGCCCGGAATCATCCTGCTTTCTAGATTGTCTAGCGTCTTCTCTCCTCAAGAACTGGGCCACCTTAGCATAGAAATGATCCAATGATGCGGGGGGTTTCCCAGCCGACCAGTTGCCAAATTTGGAATCAGGATCGATCCCTTTAGTCAGTGCCATCAATATGGAATTGTCATTTGGGTTACTGATCTCCTCACAAGCGGCATGGAACATTTCCAGATAACGTCTGAGTGTCTCTCCTGGAGCTTGAGTGATGCTGGATAAGGTGTTAACATCCTTCGGCCTCGTAACGTGCATACGAAACTGTTCAACGAACTTGGTAGCCAATTGATCAAAGCATGAAATGTATCGAGGTGGTAAACGAGTAAACCACATGGTTGCGATGCCCCATAGGGAAATAGGAAAGCTTCTACATTTAACCGCATCGTCAGCTCGAGCAGCGTTCATAAGCCATTCATACTTTAGGATCTAAGCTCCCTTCATAAACAGGTAAAGTTGGAATCCTGAATCGACAAGGTGGTTTAGCATAGAGGATGTCATCAGTGAACGGAGTATGACTTCAGGAGATTCCCCAATCATCATTGGTGAGGCCTTGACTTTCACGGATCATCTGATGGATCATGGTTGGAATGTCTGGCATTTGGACATTCTGGGCCAAGGCGTGTCGGGTTCCAAGTTGAAAGACGATCCGGGTGCGGTCGACGGTCCGTGCCTCACCTCCTTGGCTCCAAATCTTCGGGCACATAGGGTTCGGGAACATGATTGTGCTGATGAGCTGGGTTTGGTTGATTCTGAAGTTGAGCTTCCATATTTGCCGCGGCAGCAGTTGCATGGCTATCAGTAGTGTGATAAGGAGGTGCTCCTCCTTGGGAGGAGGGTCCAACCTGGTGCCCCATAGATGGACCAGCTCCAGCTTGTCCGAGATTCAGAACATGTTGATGCTCGGAGGCTTATGCGTAGCTTCCATCCAGCCGTGGATGTGTAGATCTATGGTTGAAATCAGAAGAAGCCGAGCTTTCGGTGGATGAATAGGAAGCACGATCCCTTCTGGATCTCCTTCGTTTCTCCTCGTTCAATCGGTGGGCTTACTTCGTGTTGGCATGGATCTGTTGTGTGAGCTCTTGATGGCTTTGGGTAAGCTCTTGCAAAAGGATCTGGAACTCCACGCTGGTGACAGGACCTTGTGGATCCGAGGGTCCAGCCGAATTCTGACCTGTAGCAGGCAGTTGTGTGGGGTTCTGTCTATCCCGTCCTTCTGGATTAGCAGCAGTTGAAGTAGTCCTTGCATTAACCATGGTTGATGCAGTTCCTTCCTAGATTTGATGCAATCTAAATAGTATGGAATGAACTCCTGGATGGTAGAGATGGATCTTCTCCTTAGATTTATGTAATCCAACAACGGCAGTAGATCCAATGGAATGGAGAAAAGCTGAGATTTCTCAGTGAAAGCACCAAAGTGTTTGTACCAAAATTGGGCACAACACTCTCCGGATGTATTTGAAGAGATTAAAATGAAGAATATAAATGAAAAAAGAGGTTAATCTAACAAACACGCCAAAACAGACAAACAAAAATGTAAGAACACAAGAATTTAGAGTGGTTCGGTATTGTAGCCTACGTCCACTATGGAAAGTTTGATGTTTTATTGAAGTTTATAATCAGATTACAATAGTACACACTCAAGCACTCGAGTTACAATGAGTCTCCTGTAGAGTATTGGCGTAGAAGAATCAAAAGTCCATTTTCTGGAGGCATTGGGCTGCTATTTATAGGCGTAGGCTGGAAAAATCTGACATAGATCTCGGAATACTCCTCACACATGGGTGAGCCCACGTGATCATTCCGGGGTGATTTAGGATCGATCCCCGGTCGATACCTATACATTTCGTATCGATTAAAATTACCTCCATTTGGGCTGAGATCGATAAGGGACAAAGTAGAGGTGGTACGCAAGCACTAGTGAAAATTTGGTGGCATTTGGACTTGTAGATTTTTAGTTATGGTAGATCCAAGTTGGACATTTTAATAGGCTGGCGTCTTCATATCGACCTGATTCGTATCGATCTGTTCGTATCTGTCACATGCGTATCGATCGAGTGACGTGGTGCTATATTCTAGGATCGATCCACTTTTCATGCCGAGTGATCGTTTCTTCCATTTGAATCATGCTTCGTTCGTATCCACCCAATGTAACACCATTCATATCGTTCCTCTGAAGTTCCTTCGTATCGATCACTAAGTTAATTGGCTTCGTATCGATACTTTCAGGCGCTACTTCGTATCGATCAACAAGGACATTGTACATATCGATCCTTCACGTGCTATTCGTACCGATCAGTGGCTGATCGATACAAAGTATGTGTATGTGCAGATCGATATGAAATGGCAACTCTCCATGGATACGAAGCAGTCTAGCTTTGATGGATATGAAGGAAGCCGATGATTGATGGATATGAAATAAAGCTTTCTAAAGGGATGGATATGAATTAGTATGGATATGAATAGAGTTGATTTCTTGACCTTGATCGATCAGTACCTTGAGCAGACGAACTCCGATTGACTTAAAATTTGGAACGTTAGCTCTCATAGCTTTGCTTGTTGCGTCTCGTCAATTGTAGCTCGATCCGGACTTGGACCAAATTTGTCAGTATCCATAGTAGACCTGTGTATAACCAATCTTCGGGACGGACAATCCTTGGTTTCTAGTCAAGTGCTTGGTGTCATGACCTTGCCAAAAGGCTGGATAACACAGCACTTACCAATTAATTATTTTACCCATTCCGTTATTTGAAATCAACTTGGTATGTTATCATTTAAATCACGCAATTTATTTTCCTTAAATAAATATGTATTTTATCATCGCTTACAATTTGCTTTATTATCCAATTCATGCCATTAACTATGCATCCAATTCTCATCCAATTACATTCAAACCTATGTTATCATCTTTATATAACTTATCAGAATTTGTTATTTAATAAATTTGTTCCAGTTCATATCAATAAACCACATAAATAAAATATCAAAAAAAATTATTCCTAACCAAATTCTATTCAACAATTATAATTAATATTTCTTTTAAAACTTGTTCGAATTTACGATTCGTTACACTCTCCCCCACTCAAAAACTTTTTGTCCTCAAAAAGGAACGAAGATAGCAGAATAGAAGTAAAATAGAAAGATAAGATAGATTTGAAATGCATAGTATCAGATACAACAATTAATTCAAAACCACATAAATTTCATTGTCGAGTGTTAACATTATACATTTTTATTACTTATTAACATCCATTTATTATTATCATTCAAATTAACTCACTTTCTATTAATTTACAATCATATCCAATTTATTTGCATTCACCTTGTGTACTCCTTAATTGATTAACATTCACTTATTATTATTCATCTCGTTAATCATTTAATGGATTTATATTCAATTCATTCGATTTTAATTGATTTACATTCAACTAATTTGGTTTCAATCCATTTTTATTCAATCAATCAATATTAATTGTATTCGCATTTGATTGATTCTAACTTAAAGTATTTACATTCAATTGATTTTTCAATTATTTACATTTGTTTCATCCACATTTAATTGGTTTACATTCACTTGATTTACTTTCAATTTATTAACATTAATTACAAAAAAAAAATTCCATGCTTACTTATTCATGTTCAATGAATCCTCATTCCATTAATTTTAGTTCTATTATGTCCAATTAAATTACATTCAATATTAACATTTATTATGTTCACCCTTTTTTTTTACATTCATTCACAATCATATGTGTTATTATCTTTCACATTCGAATTTATTTATGATCATTCATTTTTCATTCACATAATATATTTCCTTTAATGTCAATATCACTTAATTAACCATTCTACAAATTTACTTAAGTTTAATATCAACATTCCATATGTTCTTTTGCCTATCCAAACTGTTTAACCATATTCTTATTTTGGTTTTTACTTCCTATTTTCTCAAGTTTAAAGTTATATAACTTATACATTCCAAATTTCTTACATCTTTACTTAATTAACTTTCATTCATAATTTATTTACATTTACCTTATCTTTATAACTCAAGTTCATTTATTTTTATTTTTTTAATTTCAAAACAAATCCTATTTTATTTAACTCATTTCATTTATTTAATCCATTTGACTTCACTTAAGTTAATTCCACTTCATAATTCTATTTCAACCATTCTTTGTAATTTACCTTTGTATCACAAACAGCTTACAAAATATAAATTTATTTATTACTTGTTTAGTTTCTGAAGTTCATATTCATTTACTTAAATAGCATTCTCTTATTATTATCCAATTAATTTCACTTAACATTTCTTATAACATAGATTAAGTGTATAAACATTCATTATAACAACTCAATTTTTATTTATAACTTTCCTTAACAAATTTCATTTTGCACATCTTATTATTTACATTTTATATTAAATACTATTCAATTACATGTTCTCATTAACATTCAAACTTTTTCCTGGTAAGTTTTTATTAATGTTTCAGAATGTAATTGACCACTATACAATTTACCTTCTATTTACAATATTTTTATTAAGAAAAAATTTAGTTTGAACACTTTTTTATTACTTAATTAGTTTCCTCTTGTATACCTTCAATTACATATTCATGTTAACATTTTAACTTCTTAAATATTTCAAGTAAGTTATATATGTTTTAGCATGCAATTGAGTATTATACAAATTAATTTTATCCTAGTTCAACTGTATCAAGTTGTTTCAATTTCAATCCTCATTTTAGAAACTCGAATTATTCAGAAATTTTACTTCATTTCAATAACTGAAAACCATTACTTAACATAAACTTAAGAGTTAAATTTCCGGTTTCACTTCAAACCATTTTGAAATAAATATATGCATATATATATTTTTGTATATCAAATCATACTTAAGAAATTCAAATCAAAATCCAATTTCCAAAACAAAAGTGTAGCAAAGTTACTAAGTGGTCTCCCCCACTTTGAGACTTGAAAATGAATGTCGATGATGCTGTAGTCATCATCGAAATTATTTTCCAACGACATAAGAGGAGAGTACTGACTTGCTTCTTTAAAATTCTTTTGAAAAAATTTCTACTCAAAAATACTTTCAAATAATTTTAATATTATTTTTATTTTATTTTCAAAACTTTGAAAACCAAATTTTAAAAAGCACCGAAAATTAAATTCTCAAATCCACAATTTAATTTTATCTCATTTGGAAATCAGATTTATAAACCATGTTTATAAAATTTCATCTCCTTATAACAAACAACAATAGTTATCGGTTTAGGAATGTTAACAAAACAATAAATGATAATCTAGTATTATCATTTCTAACAACCAATTCATTTAACTATCTAATTTCAGAAAATTATACTTTTATATATAAAATATAATCATACAAAATAAAATAAACAATACGATATAAAACAATTTATATAACACTAACGAATACGCTCTCTCCTAGGAAGATTCAAGAATGGATTTTAGAACAAAGATAGAGATTCAAATTTAGAGGATCTCTAATAAAAGAGAATCCTAACTAAGAAGATAGGCTCGAAAGGAAGGATGATTCCGTAATTTATTCTACTCATTCTAGAGTATTGCTACCCTATTTCTAATGAGTTTTTTCTCCTTAAGCTAAGTTTTGCCTAAACTTGGCTATGATACCAACTATAATGACCCGCTATTTTGAACCATTCAAATCGACAATAAACCACACATGTCAGACTTGAATTGCTCAAAACAATAGATTGTTATTTATATTTGGCAAAACTTAACATATACAGTAAATAAATCTGTCACAGAATCACAAACACAAAGTAATACAACAATACACAGTGGAATAGATAAATAGTAGTTCATGAAGGTACTACAACATCAGAGTCTAAAGCAAATACAACAGAAATCCTAAATACATGGAAGTCTGTTAATACATAAGCAACTGACAATGTCTGAACATAAATAAATAGAAATAACTGAAATAACAAAATGAATGAAAGCTGAATAGATAAAGATAAATCTCCAACTAGTCTCCAAGCTCCAATGGTGAGTCTTGAATGTTGTGATACTCAGGCTGACCCGAGCATAAAGCCAAACACTCGAGTCAAGATTAACATTCTTATGTAAGTAAATCAACTCAAGTGAAATGTTCTAATGAAATGTAATATAACTTAAAGGATGTTTGGGATTTCCATCCTTAAGGATCCGTAGAAATATCTACATACATAATAAAGTACGCTACATAGATAATGTCTATAGTAAAGTAAAATATTAAAGTAGCATTAAGGAGTTACCCATATTCCCCTTAACACATTTTTATATAAATACCATAGTCTATATAGATACTGTAAGCCCTACCATACCAGTGGGATACTTAGGGAGCATGCCATATGTACGATACAAACCAAATTCGTAGTGGGCGTGATCAGGATATATATGACAAGGCACGTGAGGCAATACCCGGGGTAGGATACTACCGTTTTGCACTCCCGGACTAGTGGTAACGCATAGCAACTACTACCGCCCACCTCGGAACACACTCCCATAATCAAATCGATGGGTGGCCACCAAATCAATCACAAAAGTAATAATATGGTATCGAAGAAATGTTCCCGATAGGGGAGCGACCCCACTTGGCCCGGTATAGCTCTTGTTTTAGTGATTTTAATTATGACCCGAAAGTCAAGCCTATCCATCATCGTTCTCTTACTTCATTCCAGTAGCGTTCGCCAAATAATCCTACTTCATTCTGGATTCTCCACCACGTGCATAGTTGTTAAAGTGGTTTTTGGTATTGGCAGAGAGTATGACAATATCTGATCCCGGTCTCTTTAACAACCAAACGCTTATTTCACACCGGTTGGTTCTTTTACATTTCCAAAACCATTTCATATTGATATCAAAATATCATATTCAATTCAAATCAAATCGCTTTTGAAATCATTATTTACTTCAGAATCATGTTCACTTTTGAAATCATATTCACTTCAAAATCATATCACTTTCGAAATCATTGTTCACTCTAAATCTAAAAGTAGTTTATATATTGGAATAGTTATACATTAAAAATAGTATATATATTAAAAGTTGTTTATAAATTTAAAATAATATATATTAAAATAGTTCATATTCCAAAAATAGGTTATAGATTAAAATAGTTTAAATATTAGAAAAGGTTTATATATTAAAATAGGTTATAGATTAAAAATAGTAAATCTATTAAAAATTATTAATATATTAAAATGGTTTATATGAGAAAAATAGTTGATAGGTTAAAAGAGTTTGTATATCAAAGAGTTTATATCGAAAATTGTTTCAAATTAGAATAGTTTCTTCCAATTTCACAAATCAATTCAAATCAACTTTAGTTCAAAAAATTCAATTTAAATCAATCTCAGTTCAACGGGTTCAAAGTTTAAATATTCAAACGTTTACAATAACTCAATTTTGATAAATTTCATTTATATTTCAAAATTCAACTTTAAGATTTCAATTTAAATTCTTAATACAATTCATTTAAACCAATTTCAATTTCTATATTTAAAGCTTGGATTTTGAAAATAATTCAGTTCCTATAAATCAAATTTTATTTCATAATATCATTTAACTGGATTCAAAATTTAAGGATTTAAGATCACTTAATTTAAACAATCCGGTATCCATATATAATTTTCTACCCTATGGTCAAGTGATACAGATATATATCATTTCAACCCGCAATAATTTAAATTTACGGGTATATATCATTTCAACCCGCAATCCTAAATTTCAAAATCAATAAAATCGCTTGGGTTTATCATTTCAACCCATAATGATTTACCCTAATCTAGAAGATCATTCGGGTATATAACATTTGAACCCACAACGATTTCCTAAAACTAAGGGAACTTGCAACATGATTTGCGTAGAAAAATATCATAACACATAACTTTCATAATGTATTTAATAACATAGCACATATCTTATATAACAAATTTCATAACATAGCACATATCTTAGGTAACAAATTACATAGCATAGCACATATCTTACATAACAAATTACATAACATATATTCATATTTAACATAACATGTGGCGTAAAATTTTCTTATCAAAACATAATATAATGTGTATTCATTTCTAACATAACACTTAGGTGATTTTCTATATTACTGACATAACTCACATACGACATATCAATTTTCTTTTTTCTTTCTTTTTTTTCTTTTCACATATTTTATTCTCATAAAATAATAGTAACATATTTTAACATAACATGTGTGTCCATAATACATTACAAATTTCAATATAGCATATGTGGCATATTCTAACATAACATGTCTATCATCACTAATAACATCGTGTCATAAATCATAATGAACATAAATGAATATTTAACATGTCAAAATTCATATACAAAGCTAAACAAAATCCTAACTACAGCGACATTCCATGTAACATTTCAATTTATATTTATTCACTTAACATAAGATTATCAATCGTGAGTGAATGGCTCACTTTTCGAGGTTGGAGAATTTGACAAAACAATAACTATGAACTTGAATCACAAACTTAACAAGCTCTAACAATTCCAAACAACTATCCCATAGCAAAGCACGAACTAGAAATCGATGGATCACAAAATATATATGAATATATATATTTCTGTTTTGTGATTTTTTATAAAAAGAGAAGGAAGAGAGGGATAAGAGGTTCGACCTTGGGAGGAAAGAGGGCTCGGCCAAGGGGTTTTGGGTGGGTTTGGGTGCGACCAATGTAGGCTAGGGTGGAGGATTGGGTGCGGTTAGGCAAGGGAAGGAGATGGTGGTCGAATGGATGGGTTTTGGTGGTGGTAGGGTTCGACTATGGCCTAGGAAAGGTGCTAGGGTTTTCGGCCAATGCTTGGTGGATGGTGGCCGAGATGAGGAAGGGAAGAGATGGCTTTGGATGGTGGTGGAGAGTGTGGCAAGAGGAGAGAGGGTGGAAGGGTTTTGAAAGAGAGGAGGAAAGGAGTTTTAGGATTTGAGAATTTTGGAGTTTGGAGTTCTCTGTAGATTTAGGGAAGAAGAAGGAAGTGTGAACAGAGAGTTTCTCAAGAGGAATTATATGTACGTAGTTTGGTTTAGTCAGATATACAGAAGGTAAATAGGTGGGAAAATGAATGGTTACATGACTCTTAGGATTACCAGTCTCTTGGTTTACCAAGGCCCATTAGTCCAAACAAACCCAATAAGACTTAGCCAAATAAAACACAACTAAACACTACAAATTATGTCAATTATTTCACAGTAATTTAAATTTTTAGAGCAATAGGAATTTGATTTTGACGGAATGAAAAATGGAGAGGAGATTAGAATTCAATCTAGTATCATATAAAAAGAATAAAATTTAAAATTCGAATTTAAATTTTCACTAAGAAGTCAAACTTTGAGTAAGTTTGACCAAAATTTGAATTTCACAAAAAAAATTATTTTATTAAGTTTGGTCAAATAAAACACTCAATTTTTTTTAAAATTTCAAATTTAATTTTTATTTAAATTCAGAAAACTACCATTTTAAAGTTGTTAAAAGTTACGGATCTTTACACTTTATCTTAATAAAAAGATGTAATATCAATTAATGCAATATTAATTTGTTTCCCCTTATCATATTTAAAAGGCTAAATGCCAATCAATTTAATATATATATTTCAAATTAAATAGTGGTTATAAATTTCCAATTTATTATTACTAGCATATTTGTAACTTCTATTGTCGTTATTAAAAAGTTGTAACGTTCATTGCATTAACAAAAGACATCCATCACTTACCAATTAATTATTTTAACTCAATCCGTTATTTTAAATCAACTTGGTATATTATCATTTCAATCATGTTAACTCATATTTTTCATCCAACCTAAAACTCAGCGACCTAACGAAACTAGCGACTTAACGAAGTGAGCGACCTAAGGGTTAGTGAGGCAGCGACCTAGCTACAGGAATGTCGCGACCTAAGAAGTTTGCGACCTAAAGAAGTCTGCGACCTAACTGCATGGCGACCCAACTGCAGAAAGAGCTTGCGACCTAGCTATAGGAAAAGTTTGCGACCTATAGAAGCTCACGACCTAAGGCAGTTAGCGACCTAACTACTAAAGCAGCTCAGTGACCTACGACCTAAGAGGCAAACGAGCTAAGACTTCAGCGACCTAAAGCTCCCACATCTATTCCTAACTCGTCTACGACCTACCACTTGTTCAAATGAAGCCAAGTGCTACTACATCAGTTGATTTCTTAAGTCGCAAGGGGACTGCGACCTAGCTTAGGTCGCTCGCGACCTACGACCTAACTAAGGTCGTACGCGACCTAAGACTTAGCAATTTCTCTGCCCAGAATTCAGAGCTGCTCCTATAAATACCCCACCACTTCCAACATGAAGAGGACTTTTTGGCCATTCATTTCTTCAAGCACCGTTACTCTGTCGAAGCCTCCATTCATCCAGCAATCAAAGATCTTCAAACATTCAAGACGCTACAACAAGCTTCAAGAGAAATTCCTTACATCCAACACGGATTCATCGAATTTCATCGACGAAGATTGAGCTAGTAGTCAAGATTGTTTCTTGTGATCAAATTGTACTGTTTTGATTAGAGATTTGTATCGATTTGTAACCGAATTCAGTAATTAAGAGATTTAAAGTGGACGTAGGCTTAATCTCAAGCCGAACCACTATAAATTGCTGTCTTTTACTGCTTTTCTGCCATTTTACTGCTTAAATTCAATTCCCGTCACGCGGGTGGTGCTTTCACGACTCTATTACACACACCGGGTGTTAGCGTTCACTTTTTAGCGTTAACATTTTGGTGCTTTCACTGAGAGCCCAACTCAGGCTACTACTCGCCATTGCTTCATAGAAGTTTGCTGAAAGAATTTCCTACAAAACCAGAAGTTTATCAGACATAATGGCTCCTGGAAGGAAACGAAAGTCTGTCAGAACTGACGATGACCGTGACAATACTGCCACTTCTCTCTCTCCAAATCAGGCAGCTCCAAGCGTCGGTGTGACGCGACAAGAGTTAGATGCTGCTGTATCCGGACTGTACCAGCAGATTGAAACTCAGAATAATCTGATGATGGAAAAGCTGAATGCTCTATTTGGTACGAATCAAAGACCAGTAAGTAATGAGGGAAACTTTGCTAATGCTGCTCCCAATTTCGAGGGGAGAAATATTCCTCACGGGGGATCAGGTGCTACCGAAGGGGCACCCCTCCAGGCCGAAGGGTCCAGGCCGTCACCAGTTCTTCGTGAGCATTTACCTGGACAAACCCCCGAAAAGATGGCCGAGGTCTATTCTGCGAAATCTCTGAACAATGAGGAATATCTTTCTGGTATGATCAAGCAAATAATGAAAGAGAGCATGCAAAGAGATGAAGATGAGAGCGAATGGGGATTCGCACCAAGTAGAACTCCGTTTACCGAGAAGATTCTAAAGGCTGAATTTCCTAGAAAATTTGTTCCCCCCACCATTCCTGCTTATCGGGGAACAAGTGATCCAAATCAGTTCTTGTATAAATACGACTGGCACATGACCGGCGCAAGAGCATCTGACGAAATAAAGTGCCGATATTTCCCAGTTTATTTGGAAGGAGTAGCACTTCTCTGGTTTACCAAGCTTCCTGTCCGATCTGTAGATCAGTTTTCCGATCTGACCCGAAAATTCAAAGAGCAATTTAGGCTATACGCTTCAAAGGCAAAAGACATAATGTCATTGTCCAGTCTTGAACAGAATCCAGGAGAGCCTATTAAGTCATTCTTGAACCGCTTCAACTTAGCTCTGGCAGAAGTCGATAACGCAGAGCCACGAATGATCTTGACCTATTTGATGCGTGCTATCGACAAATCGAGCGAATTTGGAAAATGGCTGAAGATGAAGGAGCCAAATTCGCTCGAGAAATTCTACAAAAAGGCTGACGAATTTATACGCCTAGAGAATCTTTCCGCACCAGCTAAAGTTGTGACAACAGTGGTGGAAAATAATGCTACCGTTCAAAGCAAGAAAGAACCTGCAGATCAGAAAAGGGAAAGTAATGGTGGGAAAAGGCAGAAAGACTTCAAAAAGCCCCACTTCCTTAAACCTTCAGACTTTACTCCTCTGACCGATACCCCGGAGAATATTTTCATTGCCACTAAGGATGCTGTTGAATTTCCAAAACCACCGGCCGTGAAAGTTGGGAAGAATGCTGTTCAAAGCGGAAGATTTTGCAAGTTTCACAACCAACCAGGGCATGATACCAATGAGTGCCGCCATTTGAAAAGCCTGATTGAAGAATTGTTACGAGAGAATAAGTTGCAGCAATACGTCAAGAGGAATAGAAAGGACCCATCTTCATCCAGCCAAGGGCAGTTACCTCCAGCTCATTCATCTGATTCAGGAGAGAGGCCTGCTGGAAAGGAAAGACCTGTTATCAATGTGATCACAGGGGGACCTCACCCGGCTGGCAGGAGTTGGGGTGAAATGGAAAGGTATGCAAAAGCTTTGAAGTATGCACCAACCGAAGAAAGTGTCTTAATCTTGGAAGATGCTTCACCTCTAAAGCAGCAGAAGACTTTTCATGATGATATTATGTTCAGAGCCAGGGATTCTATTAATGTGGAAGCTCCTACTGAGGACCCTTTGGTTATCTCTGTCGGTATTGGGCCGGCTATTGTCAGAAGAGTGTTGGTTGATAGTGGTGCCTCATGCAACATTCTCTTTAAAAGGACATTTGACCAAATGAAAATTCCGATGACTGATGTACAAGCTTCTTCACACAAGATTGCCGGGTTTACAGGAGAGCTGAAACAGTCGATTGGAACGGTGGACTTGTTTGTTGAAATGGGCGAAGGACATAAGAAATTGGTCCGGAAGCAAACTTTTGTAATCGTAGATGGATTCTCCGCCTATAACGCTTTCTTGGGTCGGCCTACTCTTGCTGCTTTCAGGGCCGTCCTCGCTCCTTGGTGCTTAACAATGAAATTTCCTACTGATAATGGGATTGCTGTTATTAAAGGAGATCAGAACGCAGGACGAGAATGTTATCTTGTAGAACTCCGAGAGGCCAGGAAAAGAGAAATGGAGAAAGATGCGGCAGCTCCGCTCCGCATCAAGGAACCAACCCTGTAGCAACTACGGAGCGGCCCCTGTACTGGCGAACACAGCAATGCAAGAAAAGAAATGGATCCCAGGAAAGCAAGTACAGGGGAGAATAGAGTGGTACCCGTGGAGGTAACGGTACCAATATCTGTTGACTCAAAAGACCCGAACAAAGTACTCAATGTGGGTTCACAGCTAAGCATAACAGTTCAAAACACGCTGATATCATTCTTAAAAGCCAATCTAGATGTGTTCGCTTGGTGTCACGCTGATATGTGTGGGATCTCCCCGGAAATTGCTGTACATACTCTGAACATAGATCCAAAATTCACGCCAGTGAAACAGAAAAGAAGAACTCAAGGCCCAGAAAGATCGACAGCACTAAAGGAAGAAGTCGATCGGCTCATGGAGAATGGCTTTATCAGAAACTCCACTTATCCAAATTGGGTTTCAAATCCAGTATTGGTCAAGAAGGCAAATGGAAAGTGGAGAGTATGCATAGATTTCTCAGATCTAAACAAAGCATGCCCCAAAGATTGCTTCCCGCTGCCTAGAATTGATCAATTGGTGGATGGAACAGCTGGCCATGAGTTGTTATCGTTTATGGATGCTTACTCCGGATACAATCAGATTATGATGCAAGAGCCGGATCAGGAAGACACAAGCTTTATTACAGATGTGGGTCTCTACTGCTACAAAGTTATGCCTTTCGGATTGAAAAATGCTGGGGCAACCTACCAAAGACTCGTCAATGCAATGTTCAAGCCTCAGATTGGTAGAACCATGGAAGTTTATGTCGACGATATGTTGGTAAAATCAAAGAAAGCTGTAGATCACATGGGACACTTGGAGGAAATGTTCGCAATTCTTCGAAAGTATGGAATGAAGCTCAATCCATTGAAATGTTCGTTCGTAGTAGAATCCGGGAAATTTTTGGGTTTCATTGTGAGCGCCAGGGGCATTGAAGCCAATCATACTCAAATCACAGCTCTAAGGGAGGTCAAAGCCCCTAAAACAAAGAAAGAAATGCAAAGTCTCAATGGAAAAGTCGCTGCTCTGAGTCGCTTCATTTCCAAAGCCACAGACAAATGCATTCCCTTCTTTGACGCTCTAAAGAAAGGAAAGAAAATTTTTGAATGGACTCCCGAATGCCAGAATGCTTTCGATGAACTAATTCGTCATATGGAAACACCTCCGGTTCTTTCCAAGCCCACTGACGGTGAAGACCTGTTCATCTATTTAGCAATTTCAACTCACGCCCTCAGCGCAGCACTTGTACGAAAAGATATGAAAATACAGCGTCCAGTCTATTACATCAGTAAACGGTTCACTGGGGCAGAGATGAATTATTCGAAGATAGAAAAGCTCGCCTATTGTTTGCTAATTGCTTCCAGGAAATTGAGACCATATTTTCAAGCTCATCCTATCAAAGTTCTTACTGATCAACCTCTAAAGCAAGTCCTGTTTCGTCCTGAAACTTCGGGTCGTCTTTTGAAATGGAACATTAAACTTAGCCAGTATGACATCACTTATCACCCCCGAAGAGCAATCAACGGACAAGCTTTAGCAGGTTTCATCGCAGAATCTACTGACAAAGGCGATAGTCAAGATGAAACAACTGACGGCATTCCAATCCAGTGGAAGTTGTATGTTGACGGATCAAGAAATGATTACTGTTCTGGGGCAGGGGTTGTGCTTGAAACCCCCGAAGGACGATCATTGTGTTATGCATTGAGACTGGAATTTCCTTCAACAAACAATGAAGCAGAATATGAAGCACTTATTGCCGGTTTAAAAATCGCCAAGGAACTAAACATCAAAGTGTTACAGATTTTTAGCGATTCTCAGCTTATTGTTTGCGAGGTGAAGAAAGAATTTCAAGCCAAAGGAGGAAATTTGCCTGCATATTTGACAAAAACTTCCGAACTCCTCGATGATTTCGATCACTATTCAATAAGCCACATACCCCGAGAGGAAAATATGAAGGCAGATTCTTTAGCAAAGTACTCAAGTTCCGGAGAAGCCCAGTTACTAGGATTAGTTCCTGTAGAAGTTCTGTCAGCTCCAAGCATTGATGAAATGGATGTTGATTGGATTATGACTACGTCTCAAGAGCATGAATCATGGATGACTCCAATCAAAGAATACTTACTCAGTGGTTCCCTGCCAGAAAGTTCTAAGGAACGTCGAAAATTTTTGAGAAAAGCGTCGAGGTATATAATTCAAGATGGCCGATTATATAGACGGGGATTTTCAATGCCTCTGCTCCGATGTGTAACTAAGGAAGAAGCCAAGACAATTCTAGCCGAGGTACACAGAGGAGAATGTGGAGATCATTCAGCTGGTCAAACTTTAGCCAAGAAAGTTCTCCGATATGGGTATTTCTGGCCTGACATTAACCGAGATGCTGCTATCTACTCTAGAAAGTGCGACAAATGTCAGAGATTTGCAAAAATCCCAAGAGCACCTTCCACCGAACTCACACAGATGGTCAGCCCATGGCCATTCACCATTTGGGGGATAGATCTAATCGGACCATTACCAGTTGCCAAATCAGGAATCAAATATGCTATCGTAGCCGTTGATTATTTCACCAAGTGGGCTGAGGCTGAACCTTTGGCCACCATTACTTCTAAAAAGATGATAAATTTTGTAACGAAAAATATCATTTGCAGATATGGTGTGCCACAGAAAATAATCACAGACAACGGTACTCAGTTTGAAAGTGAAGAGTTCCAGGATTTCTGCAAACGATTCAGAATTCGGAAAAGCTTCTCAGCAGTGGCTCATCCGCAGGCAAACGGGCAAGTGGAAGCAGTGAATAAAATCATCAATTCAACCATCAAAAAGCAACTCGAAAGAGCAAAAGGTGGTTGGGTTGATAAGCTTCCATTAGCACTATGGGCATACAGGACTACTCACAAAACTGCAACTGGACACACTCCATTTTCATTGGCATACGGATCAGAGGCAATGATTCCAGTGGAAGTAGAAGTTCCTTCACATAGAAGAGTTCATTTCAACGAAGCTGAAAATGAAAAGCTGCAACTTGAAGCACTTGATTTTCTTGATGAGAAAAGAGAAGAAACTAGGCTCAGAGTTTCAGCTTATCAGCAAAAGATAGCCAGGCACTTCAACTCTAAAGTTCGCCAACGTAGCTTTGAGATCGGGGACTTAGTTTTGAAAAGAATCATGACGGCAACTGGTGTGTTTGGACCAAACTGGGAAGGACCATATGCCATTGGCAGTAAACTTCTTGATGGCACTTTCAAACTTATAACTGTTGAAGGAGATCCAATTCCAAGAGCCTGGAATAGCAACCACTTACGTCCTTATTTTACTTGAAAGAAAAAGCTTTGCTCAAAATTGTAAAATAGTGATGAATGTATCAGTTGTATTGTAAAAATTGTAAATCAGTATGAATGAATGGAAGCTATAAAGTGGATGTAGGCCCGATTCTTGGCCGAACCACTATAAATCTTGTGTTCTTTACTATTTCATAATGCCTGTTTTATTTCGATATGTAAATACTTTAAATGTATTGCTAAATTGTCGATTCAAAATTGCAGGACATTAAAACAAGGCTTGCTCGTCATAAAACCAAGCGACAAAAAATTACAAATTCAAATCTTATACAAGGAGAACTTCACATAAAAAGTTGGCGACTCCACTAAGGCAAACCTCTGTTAACTAGTTGAGATTGTCGATATGAACAGACATCCAACTAGATAACTTGCGTTTGTCCCATGAAGTCGTTCAACAGTGAAGTCCACTTTTTCGGATGAGGCAATTAACTTGTAAAAGGAAAGAAGATGCGCTTGGAAACAATAATAAAAGATCACTAATGAGCAGATGATGGGAGAACATTGCCAAGCAAACAAGGAAGCAGCCAAAAAGAAGTATGCTTCTCAATAAAAGGGCCAGTAAGAACCACCGAAGGGACACCTTCCCAAGCGGAAGGAACAGGGCCCTTGCTAACTGATCGTGATGCATCCGATCAGGCAGCTTGCGTCCGTCCCGTGGATCTACTTGCCCCTGAGACGCAACCTTCCTGGCACACCAACCAACCAACGCTCCTTCTCAAAGGTCAACAAAGCCCTCTAACGAGGCACGCCAAAAAATGAAAGTGCTTTCCTCAATCAAAAAAGATTGGTGGAACCACCGGCGGGGCACCTTCCCAAGCTGAAGGAACAGGGCCCTTGTTGCTCAATTGCGATCGTTTGTGCAAACAAACATCCAATCAAGCAGCTTGCGTCCGCCCCGTGGATCCACTCAACCATGAGAAAGCAACTTCAAGGCACCACAAGCCCTCTTCGGAGGCACATGACCTCTTCGGAGGAAAAAGCCCTTTCCCAAGGCACCACAAGCCCTCTTCGGAGGCACATGACCTCTTCGGAGGCAAAAGCCCTTTCCCAAGGCACCGCAAGCCCTCTTCGGAGGCACAAGCCCTCTTCGGAGGGACAAGCCCTTTTCGGAGGCACAAGACCTCTTCGGAGGCACAACTCTTTAAGAGGAGCCCTCCCTGGAGGCATGTCCCAAGATAGAATACTCAAACGAAAAGCCTTCTTCGGAAGCATAGTTCAACTCTCAAAGGAAGGATAAACTTGTTCATCTCAAAAAGTTCCTCCTAAAAAAGTTGAAATACTACAGAATTCTTTCAGAAAAGTTCGTTTCACTGCATAGGAAAATTCACTTTTTGACAAGTAAAAGTGATCATCCCCGAAAGTTGAAGCGTTCTTCAGAAAGAGAAAATAAAAAAAAACTCCTCTAAAGACTAGATATACTCTATTAAAAGCAGAATGATTCTTCCCTTAAAGGCGGAGTAATTATTCTCTGAAATAAGAGTATTAGTCTTGAAAAAGCTAGGAATATTGCAATGCACTTACGGTATGGGGGCAATACTATACAATTCAATTACATTAATAAAAGCAACATGCCACAAGTTCATTGCAATATCACGAAAAATAGATGTGGAATAAAATGTATTCCCAAACACAGACGAAAAGTTTGTACAAGGAAAAGGAATCGTTTACTCCACACTAAAAAAGAGAAACAGATGCGTTCCCACATACACAAGAATTTGTACAAGTAAAATTACTGTTTTATTTAATACTATGAAAATTCTTTACATGCGCAGATATTTCAAAAGAGCAAAAGCAGGGACCGGTACCCGCACAATCTCCGGTCTATACATGAAAAAAGCAAAATAAGAAGTAGAAAGTCCAGCTTGTCACTCCTTCTTTCCGCCACCCTTGGAGCCTTTGCCTGGCCTAATAGTTAATTTCGGAATCCGATGTGGGCGGGACGGAGAAGGAGGAGTGGTTGGGTCTTCTTCTATTTTGTCTTCCCCAGTCGAAGCACCTCTCTTCTTCTTCCTTATGGCACGCTTCCCCTTCCTCTTCGAAGAAGATTCGCTCCTCGGAGTAGCAAGCAATGTTGAAAGCTTCGTGTCATCATCTAGGGACCGCTCCGGGGTCTTCTCGATGTTTTCAAGATCCTCCGCCTTCTGCTCCTGCGAAACAGCCGGATCATCCAGGCCTTGAAGAGCTTCGATTTTCTCTGCCTGAGATACCGGTTGGGAAGCAGAAGGAGGAGTAATCTGTAAAGATGGAGGGACGGCCACTGAAGGAGTGGAAACTTGTGCAGTGTTTGGTGCCTCCGCTGTAGAAGAAAAGAAGTTAAAATCAACATCTCCCGAAAATAGAGAGGGTATCGGTTCACCAAAGTTCAAGTAACAAGTAAGAAGGTCATCAAACTCGGTTAAGTCAAATAACTGGTTCATTAGACCCGGGACTTCGCCAAAATTACCTGGAGGAGTTGGCTTCGCAAGTTCAATTTCATACTTATCAGCCTCAGTTTCTTCCTGGCTCTTCTCTTCAATTTGGGAAAGAGGAGTCTCGGAAGTATCGAGTTTAGCTTCAGCATCTTTTGCAGTGAGTGGAGATTGAGAGCTAGAACCGATGATATCAACATCGTTCAAAGTCGAAGTATGGACAGGGGCAGTGAAAGGTATTGTTTTTTCTGAATGCTCCTCTGCCACTGTCCCGGCTCTAGCTTCGGCAAGTTGCTCTTTGCCTCTAATAAGCGCATCGCGTGCTTCATCATCCAGATAAAGCGCTACAAGGTCTGCCTCCGCGTAGCCGGCAAATGTATCAAGTATGGTCTCCCAAACTTCAGCAAGTGTAATCTCATATTTGGGACCCAAGAATGAAAGGCTGCCGCGGCCCAAAATGCTGTGCATGTAGAAGTCAAATAGAGTAGAATCGATGCTAGCTTTAGTGGCGTCGTGAGACTCTTCGGCCGCAACCTGTCCAGCGACCGCGTCATCACGCTCCTTCTCAACTTTAAGAAGCTTAGCTTTCAGCATCTCAATCTCTGCATTTTGAGACACAATTGTTCCCCGCAGCTCAGTATTTTCTGTGCGATATTTCTCAGTTATGTGCTGCTCAGCTGCAAGCTTCATTTCGGCGTCCCTTTGCGCAGCATGTGCGTCCCGCACTTGCTTCTGAAAGACTTCTTCCTTTTGAGTGTGCGATGCAGAAGATGAGGCCAGATCTTCCTTTAGCCGCTTGACTTCAGATGCAAGCTTTGCGTTGTCGTCTGCAATGCTCGTCATCTCCGCATCATGCTGCTTACGCCATTTGTCCCATTCTGATTTATCGTTCTCCATGGTCATCATCGCCTCAAGATTCAAGTGGTTGACCCTTTGAAGTTCGTCGACAAGTTTCTGCCATTGCGACATCCTCTCGATATTAAGCCTGACCGCGTCAAGACTTTTAAGCATGTCTTGCTTATCAATCGGAACCAAATCCAAGTCAAAGCGCACTCCTTTTAGGCACCAATTCGGAAATCGGCTCTGAAGCGTTGGAGGGCCGTCTTTAACTTGATATTGTGGCCTGTTAATGATTGTTTGAATATCAGATTTCTTTAGAGGAGGAGAACTAGCCGGGATATTAGAAGATATAGGAGCGTCAGTTTTCTCAGAAATTTCAGACGCGTCCTTCTCATCAAGTTTAACCCGTTTACTTGGGTCATCGGTAGCATGCTTCTTCCCTTTGTCATCATGATATTTTCTTTTATGAGAGTCATCGTCTCTCCTTCTTCGCTGCTCTTCGTAAGCACGCCTTTCTTGAGCTTTTCTAGCTGCACGCTCTTCGTCAGATTCTTTGCGGGAGGGAAGATAACGTCCATAATCAAAATTATCGCGCCCTCCGTAACGCCGAAAGTTGTCATAATACGAGCCACTACGCACCATTGTAGAACCTGAAATTGAAGAAAAGGCAAGTCTCAGAAATCTTCGAAATAAAGAATTTAAGTACACATAAGTGCTTAGCATCCTAAGTGTGTGTGGCGTGTAAGCTACGCGCAACAAATTACAAACCACTATGTGGTATGGAAGTGGCAACAGCTTGTGTAGAAGGCGTTGTGGCTTGCCGCAAGGAAGAAGTTGCCTCGACGACAGGAGAGATTGTTTTTGAACCATAATCTTTAAACAGCTCCTGAGAAGTTACCATCAAGTCACTTAACCCCCCAAAAATGTCGTCGCTGTTGTGCACGTCGGAATTTTTTCTTTCAGCCTCCACATTGGCCGCTTCTCCGGACTGGCGGGAAGATTCCTTTCCTTCTTCTTCTTCTTCAACAACCGGGGGAAGTGAAAGCTTGCTAGACGACCCCACGACATCAGTAGAAGTAGTGCACTTCACTAGTGACGTCTCAGCGGTGGTTTCTTTTAATGAAAGCTCTTTCACAGGAGCTGGGGCATCCGACGTTGTGGTCGGAGACTCAGGAATCTCATGAGGCTGGGTGGAACAAGAAGAGTGTAAAAGCCCATACTGATGTAAAAATTCGTCTTTCAGCAAAAATTTGGCGCTTCTCTCTTCTGCCGCCACAGCATTTAGGGTTTCGAGGACCGATTTAAGGCTGGGATTTCTGAGCGGAGGGGGAAGTGCTGAAAAAGGAAAGGAATGAAGATAAGCATTTGATAATTCAGGTTTCGAAAAATTTATGAGATGAATAGAGAAAGGTAATCTCACTCCCGATTCTCCAAACTGCGTAGAATCCCGGAGGACATCGAACAAAGAAGAATTGGTTTAGAAAACCGTGGGCACTTTCAGGCAAATCTAAAATCAATTTCCGATTTCTGGCACCCCTTACGAGTACAATCGAAGGATGATCTTTATTCTTAGAGAAGGTGCATAGATAGCAAATTTCGTCAAAGCTCGGAAGACGGTCAAGCGTCCTCCTAAACAGAACACACAAACCCATTAGAACGGCGTAACCGTTGGGGTGTAGCTGAAAAGGCGAGATAGCTAGTCGAAGGAAAAGCTCCTGGAGAAATTCATTGAAAGGCGGAACAGCTCCGTTTAAACACATATGGCGATTCACCGCAACAAAACCCAGGGGTGGCCTGTCAGCTGTATCACTTGCTCCAGGGAATATAGCGTCTGAATCAGCAATACCAAATTGGATACACAGTTGTCTAAAGATTCTGTGGCTCAGAGCAGTCGAAGTTCTCTCCGGAGGATCAATCAGGGGATTGGCAATCGGGAAAGCTTCTTCAGTTGGTCCTGAATCTTCTTGTTGGGACGTCATTCTACACAATCAACTGAGTATTTAAATATAAAGGTGCACGTTTCCTAAAAAGTGTGAAGTGTTGTGCAAAACTAAAACAATAACAAGCAAGTATAACTGAAATTGAGACAATTGATGTTCGTCGATTATGAAGTTTCGAGGCTTGTTATTTCAGGTTAAAATACAATGTTGTGTTGATGCAAACAAGTCAGCTTAGGTTGATTATTCCAGCTTTGTTTCAACACTTCATTTGAATTAGTCATTTCACAGCATTTCATTCACAGAGTTCATTTAAGTTAATTATTCGTTATCAACTAATCTGTCATGCGATGTGGGCAGTCATTGGCAGTATATTTGTCCCGTTTTTTCTGCAAATGTTGTATTTAACAGGTTGACAGCTTTAAAGGATGGTATAATCTGTGAGAAAATACAATTAAAGTCAAGACAATGTGAAGAGAAATGCAACACAGTTCAAATCCAGAAATTCAGTCAAGTTCTGCTCAAATTTCCAAGTGTTAGGTCGCTCACGACCTAGCATAGGTCGAAGCATTTTTTAAAGTCATGCAGTGCAAATAAAAGCATTCAGGGCTGTGCAGAATTGTTTCAAGTTCTAGGTCGTTCGGCGACCTATCCTTGGTCGAGGCACCTTTAGGTCGCACAGTGCAACTGAAGGGTTAAAAGCAATGCAGATTTGATCAAGTCCTAGCTCGGCTGCGATTTAAAGATTTTGTCACGGGAAAGTTAGGTCGTGCAGTTTCTGGTTCAAACAACTATTAGATCGTTCAGCGACCTAACACAGGTTATAGTCTTCCTTAGGCCGAACTATTCCCTAGGTCGCGAATAGTCTTAAGTCGCCTGAAACCCTTATGCTGCTAACTTCCTCTCCACGCCACAGACCACCAAACCCGATAACCCGTTATCAATTACACCTATAAACCCATCGCCTTCCTCACCCCTTCAATTCATCGAAAGATACCAAAAGCGATTCAACACATCCCCAATCCATCGCAGATTCAACACATTACTATGCCTTCATGAATCAGCCAAAGCAACGATCAAAAGTCAACTACGACAGCCACTTGAGACGATGCACAACTCATAGAATGGGGCTAAGGTCGAAAAAGCAGGGATTCAAGATTAGACGATGATTATGATAGGATGGATATCAAACTCACTTACGAGAAGTAATGGTAAGGAAGAATCGATGACTGGAATAGGTTGAATTCGCCTTTGAAAACTCGAAAGATTCGTCAATGGCAGAAGCAAGAAGTCAAAGTAATTAAGTGAGGAAGAAGCTCGCGACCTAACTAATTTATATGGGGCTGAGAAAGGAAGGCGAATAGGCGTGCGAGTTAGTATGAGTTTTAGGTCGTTTACGACCTAGCGAAGTTAAGTCGAAGCACACGACCTATGGCATAGGCCTGCACTTCGAGGGGCAAATGTTAACTCATATTTTTCAGCCAACCTAAAACTTAGCGACCTAACGAAACTAGCGACTTAACGAAGTGAGCGACCTAAGGGTTAGTGAGGCAGCAACCTAGCTACAGGAATGTCGCGACCTACGAAGTTTGCGACCTAAAGAAGTCTGCGACCTAACTGCATGGCGACCTAACTGCAGAAAGAGCTTGCGACCTAGCTACAGGAAAAGTTTGCGACCTATAGAAGCTCACGACCTAAGGCAGTTAGCGACCTAACTACTAAAGCAGCTCAGCGACCTACGACCTAAGAGGCAAACGAGCTAAGACTTCAGCGACCTAAAGCTCCCACATCTATTCCTAACTCGTCTACGACCTACCACTTGTTCAAATGAAGCCAAGTGCTACTACATCCGTTGATTTCTTAAGTCGCAAGGGGACTGCGACCTAGCTTAGGTCGCTCGCGACCTACGACCTAACTAAGGTCGTACGCGACCTAAGACTTAGCAATTTCTCTGCCCAGAATTCAGAGCTGCTCCTATAAATACCCCACCACTTCCAACATGAAGAGGACTTTTTGGCCATTCATTTCTTCAAGCACCGTTACTCTGTCGAAGCCTCCATTCATCCAGCAATCAAAGATCTTCAAACATTCAAGACGCTACAACAAGCTTCAAGAGAAATTCCTTACATCCAACACGGATTCATCGAATTTCATCGACGAAGATTGAGCTAGTAGTCAAGATTGTTTCTTGTGATCAAATTGTACTGTTTTGATTAGAGATTTGTATCGATTTGTAACCGAATTCAGTAATTAAGAGATTCAAAGTGGACGTAGGCTTAATCTCAAGCCGAACCACTATAAATTGCTGTCTTTTACTGCTTTTCTGCCATTTTACTGCTTAAATTCAATTCCCGTCACGCGGGTGGTGCTTTCACGATTCTATTACACACACCGGGTGTTAGCGTTCACTTTTTAGCATTAACAAATCACGCATTATATTTTCCTTAAATAAATATGCATTTTAACGTCGGTTATAATTTCCTTTATTATCCAATTCATGCCATTAACTACGCATCCAATTCTCATCCAATTACATTCAAACCTATGTTATCATCTTTATATAACTTATCGGAATTTGTTATTTAATAAATTTGTTCCAGTTCATATTAATAAATCATATAAATAAAACATCAAAATTTTTTATTCCTAACCAAATTCTATTCAACAATTATAACTAATATTTCTTTTAAAAATTATTCGAAATTACGAGTCGTTATAGTTGTTGTTATTGGGTCTCCAACCTCGTCCATGTCCATATCCACGACCTCTTCCTCGTTCTTGACCACAACCTCGTCTTTGTTCACTTCGATTGCTTTCTTTCTTTTTTAGTCAACTCATTTATTGAGTACTTTCTCTACAATCTCTTCCTTCTTCGTCTTCTTTTCTTCATAAGCTTGCAATGAATCGAGAAGTTCCACTATTGTCATGGCCTCCAAGTTTTTTGTCTCTTCGATGATGGCGACAATATGTTCAAACTTTGAATGTAATGATCAAAGAATCTTATCCATAATTCTTACATTATTTAACTTCTCATCATTTCTTTTTAGGTTATTAGTAACAGTTAAAACTCTTAAGAAGTAATCGGAGACAAGTTCACCTTCTTTCATATGCATAGTTTCAAACTCTCCTCTTAAAGGTTGAATACGTACCTTTTTAACTTGATCGACTCCTTTGTAAGTGTTCGAAGCTTCTCCCATCTTTGGCTAACTTTGATCCTGAAAACTTCTCAAAAGTATCATCATCCAATGTTTGATAGATTAGATAGAAAGACTTCTTGTCTCTCATCTTGAGTCTCTCAAACTATCCGTTTGAGTTTGAGATAGACTATCTTCATTCTCTTGTTCGTTGTAGCCTTTCTCGACTATCTCCCATATGTTGTATGCTCCAAGGAGGACCATCATCCTTAAATTCCAACCGTCATAATTGATCTTGGTGAGCATTAGAACTTGTAAGGGGAATGCCGCTATTCGCCGTCTGTTTAGGAGAATCTTCAAGCTCTAATACTACTTCGTTGGAAGTTTTCTTCAGCAAATAGATTTGATTTTAGAAGAAGATAGATAAGAAGTTGGAAAGGAAAAAAACGATTTTTTTTCTTATAAGGAGAAAAACCTTATTACAAAAGTTCTTATTTTTCTATCTTTTTTCTTGCATCCATAATGAGTGAATCCACCTTTATTTATGGGAGTCCACATGTCAAATAAACAGTGAAGATTCACTTAATCTAATGTTTCTCCATAAATATCTCCTAAATATTCTCTCATACAATCTCAGATACATTATTCCATAAATATCTCCTAAATATTATCTCATACAATTTCAAATATATTAGTCCATATATTCTATATTCTAGATATTTCTTATATGAGAAATCTAGATTGCAAAATTAAGTTTATTTCAAATAGAATTAGATATATTCTTTACCCGCAACAAATTGATAACATTTTTAATCTATTTTCCACTAAATTAAGGAATGAACAAGTAGGAATTAACTTTTTTGAATAGGCACGACTTTATCCTTCATTATTTGCTTTTCTAAAGGTGTTCTTTTTAGGTGAGGTGATACTCATTCACAATTATTATGTTAAGCCGAAACTATTTTTAGATTTGCCATCTTTTGTCTATCTACTCATATCCTATCATCATTTCACTAATATACATAATTTTGATTTTATATTTTACATCTGAATATTACAAAACATTTTTGCATCTTCTACGTATTTTGTTAATACATACTGCCTTACTATAGAAAGTATGGTAGCAATTATTTCAGTCAATAGATTTTTGAAACATATATTCACCATGCTAAGAAAATGCATAGTCCGTAGCTTTGATTATCTTATGTGCCTATAGCTAACTAAACATAAATGATCATAGCCATGGGTTGGCTTAAATTTGCCTTTAAGTACAACTAACAGTTTCAATTTTAGCTTTAAGAAAATAGAAACTCACTCAAATTTACTCTTTATTCATTGAGGAGGTGGAGTTCATTAAATTTGTCAGCCATTATTATTATAACTAGTTTCATTATACACTGTCTGGATTAAAAATGTAAACATGCCAAATTCAAAGAAATTAGTATATCAACTAAATAGGATATCGATATAGTTGTGACCAAAGGAAAAAAATCAAATATATCAAAGTTCCTATTTGATGTGATGAAAGGGACAATAACACAGGTCGATGAGCATAAAACCATTGTCGACACCATGCGAGATAGATAACACGATGATGGCTCTAATGACTTGAAAACTTGCAAACTATAATGGCCAATTTGCAGTAAATAAATCTGAAAAGCGGATGTTTCTAATGGGGAGAAAGAGGAAGACTTTAATGGCAAGCTATTTATTTAGGAGGGATGAAGTGAATGTTGGTCCCATTACTTTGAAGTGGGGGAGGAAAAGAGTCGATTTTGATTACGTGATGAATTAAATAGAGAAGATGAAAGGGGTTGTGTTTTGATTCTCAATATAGAGAGAGAAAACTAAAGCAAAAAATAAAAAATAAAAAAAATTAGGAAATGGATAGGTGTACGACAAAGAGAGAATATCGTGGAAAGCAAGGAGAAGCATTCATTGCATGCTAGCTTTTAATAATGTATTATAGATAATAGAGATAGTGTAGATAAATAAGTTTGTTATTTACTAAAGGAATGACATTTCGAAGAGGAAATTAAGTAATCTTAGTTAACACACCCTTAAAAATTAAATAAACCATTAAAGTGATAAATAACTTTCCGTTCTTTTGGGTAGAAAAATAATTGTAAAATCATCGAGTGACTATATAATTTATGTGTTTTAAATTATATTCTATCTACTATCAACATGTCTCAAGAAGCAGCTCTTCAACATTATTCTATGAACTAATCAATGAAGCATACAAACTTTTATAAGGAGTCATGTCCATAGATCATTTCAAAACCAAATGAATGAAAATTAACATTTAAAGAAGGAGAAGTTGTTATTCTATCATCTCTCAAACCAAATATGGCTTTGTATTATTAGTCCACAAATTAACGGTATACACCAAGATCTAGTAAAGGAATCATAAGCACTGGTGCAAATGTGGATGAACTTACCAAAGTAAGGAATCTCATAAGGCTTTGAATTTTATATTGCAAGTTCACATGATTTATATAAGATAACAACCTTGTCGGTATCAAGAAAGAACTAATATTCTGAGACGACCCGACCTTCTCGACTCTCGAAAATCGACACAAAATACACCACTGTATAATATGTCGACGATCGAGTGCCGGAAAAGACAGATTGTTGAGGAAAAAGAAAGAAGATAGAAGAAAGAAGGAACTAAATTACAACAGAATCTCACAATCGCAGCGGAACAAAATATAATAAATAATTAACAGATCTTTACACAAAATGAAACCATATCTGTTTATATAATACATCATTAGGGTATATCACAAGTAAACAACAATTACCAGCCTGGCAGTTATAACAGCCTGCCTCACAACTGCTGGAAATTTCAAACAACCATAGCAGCGGAATAAACAAGTATGAGTAATACGTCTCGAACTCCAGCTCCTCTCATGAGCTCCAAAGTATCCATTCCTGAACCTGAAATACTCGGTCTGACCAGAGCATTATAATGAAATAACACCCGAGTCAGTCTGGAATACCAACATGAGAGAAATACATCTAAACTTATTATTAAAGTTTTAAAATCCTTTAAAACAAAAGCATCTCGTAAGACCACGCCACAGATAAACATGTCGGGTTTTTACCTTACGATAGCCAAATCATTTTCTTATAAAAATCTTCTGATATTATAATAGTGTCTATATTCAAATACTTATCAAAATAGCTGAAATTGTTACATGATTAAATTACAGCATACTAGCCACAAAGTGGGTAATACAAACAAAAACCGTAAAGGCACGTAGGGAGAATGGATTTCCAACTAATGACTAGGCATTGGGGTACCACCTATCATAGTACCTGGTCTAGATCAGCGTACCGAGGACCACGCCCGATCCCCTGCAACACAAAGCCGGAACTATCCCTTACTGGATAATTCCGAGTAAGATCACCCCACGGTTGTGATCAGCAACCGCACCACCAAGCCGAAATAAAAAGGGACATCTAGACAGGGATGACCTCACCCTAATGGGTGCGACCCACATAGCCTTGCTGCATAACCCCTGATTTTCAGTCATTCCCAGTTGATGAGGCTCGAGGCTAAGCGTTACCTTTTTAGAACATATCCCTTAGAATGCCCATCATCCACCTGACGATGTTCCGAAAGCATTCATCCATACAAGTCTGTTCCGGGTTTGAACGGAACCGAAGGCACTACTCCTACTACATCCATTTTGGAATCACCCTCAGGATTAGTAGCGACTAGCCCTTGCACTTCACTGCTCCATCTTTGATTCCAAACTCGTTTTTCCATGAAAACGTACAAACCGAATCGAAGTGGTTTTCGAGAAATTAATCTCGATCCCGATCTCTTCGAAACGATCAGCGCATTGGCCAATATTGATAGTCGGTTATTTAACTATCAATTAATATTCACAAACATCCATCAAACATAAATAATTCCTCAAATTATTTATTTCTCTCAAAATATCTTCGCAAGATATATTTCTATTTTCAACCCTTTGAAAACAGTTTAAATCCACTTCCTTTTACGGAAATAAATTTCCAAAACTTTTCTATTTCCACTGAAATCACCAAGTACAAACACTTAAGATTTAAAATAATTTAAATCACTTTAGTCTAAAATATACCTTAAAATATTTAAATTAAACTACTTAAACACTTTATTCAAAATATATTTTAAACATATTTAAGGTAAAACTATTTTATAAAATATAAAACAAATTTTAAAATAAAAGTTAAGTCAAACTAAATTTTAAAATAAGAGTTACAACTTCTATATAAGTTTCAAATAAAACTTTAAACCAAACTATCTTTAAATAAATCCATTTTATAAAATATTAATATTAATAATATTTCTTTAAAACATAATACCAATTAATCCTTTAAAAGAATTACTACTATAACTAATTTTGTAGATATTTAATTTAAAATTCTTACAACTTAAATAATAATTTCTTGAAAACGTCCTTTAAAAAAACAAATTTAAAGCTTTTAACTTTTATTTAAAAATCTTCTTTAAAAACGTACTTGGCTTTTCAAGGAAATACACTTCCATTTCAGAATAAACCATAGAACTCTTTTTATAAATCTCACTGGATTTATCTCAATTCAAATTTATGTCTCAACCCGTAAATTCCTTCCAACACTTTAAAAATAAAACTCCCCTTTTATTTTTAAGCACACTTCCCATTTCCTGGAAATCACTTCCCAAAATATATGCTTCAATTATTTAAAATGCGTTTCCAAATTATTTATTCAAACCGTACTTTTGAAAATCTATAAAAGTTCTATTGGGTAACTTAAATCAAAGATTTCTTTTTAATATAAAGATATTATATCAAATACTTATAATAAAATTTCCTTTTGAAATCAAGATACTAATTTATCTTTAAATTAATTAAATAGCATATTTGCTTAATAAATACTTATTTTCCACTTAAATTAATTAAAGATAATAATTTTCTAAATATTCTAAAAACACATTTTTAAACTTTCTAGTTTATACTTTGAAAGTTCTCTTTTGAAACATACTTCATTTCCCAGGAAAATTACACATTCCATCCTTTCAAAATAATCTCACTATTATTTTAAAAACCATTTCACTTCTTATAGAAATTTCCATTGGAAATTTATACTTCAAATTTACTCCTCAAATAAACCCCATTCCATTTATAAACCCAATTTATAAATTTCCATTCTCATTTCCTTTTTAAATCACAGTTTCCAATAACACTTCAATTTCCTATCCAATTTCTGAAATTTAATTTCCGTTAAACCATTCCTTAAAAATTCCTTTTCATTTCCCTTTTTAATCCCAATTTATTTCATTATATTTTAAAATTCCAGATTTTATCTATCCAATCATAACACAACACAATTTACTTCCCAAATTAATCTATCGCGGTATAAAAATAAAACACATCATCAATTATGAAAATAATTTCTACATTGTGAGGAATCTAGTTGGATCCCTCCAACCTGTTTCCCTACATCCACAGATGTTAGCACAACAACAAATATCAATCCAAACTGATATTCATATTCATATTCAACCAATCACACAATTATTTAAATATTAACTATTTAAATTAATTGGCATCCAGATGTGAGTGAGATTTACTCACCTTGAATTTCGAAACGCCGAGCGTTTAAATTCTAAATTAAATCGAGTCCGTTCGATTTAATCTAAAATTACCGCTAACTCCGATCGTCTCCAAACTTGTACTGCAGCGTAGATCGCGTCGTTGCAATTCCGGCGCTACCAAATTCGTCAAAATCTGATAATGTATGCAACAGTTATAAATTTTATAAAGTTTGAATATAATTTTATAAACCAAATTCTTTTTATTTTTAATTTTATTTTTACCAAAAGAAATCATGGCTGTAGATTAAAACAGGAAAATCAAGGCCGAACATGCTTTCTTCACTCACGCAACAACCAGGTTCTGAACGAACCCATTGCCGTCCCCCTAGGGTTGAGTGCCACTCCTCCCCTACTCGACTACACGACGATCCAATACCACCAAATGAAAGCCCATCGCGAACTCCATCATCACCGAAGGCCCGGTCAAGCTCGGCTATGGCTTCGCCATGAAAATTGCATGCGAAACGGCAGCCTTCACAATCGATTTTTGGCCATCTCGTCGATCTTCACGTCGACCCACCGTACGGATGTGAAGCCTACGTCATGCTCTTCGATTTACTAGTTGAAAGCTTTTTAAATTAGTGAGCGGATTTGGAGATTTTTGAGGTGGAAGATCGGAGAGTTATTGCCATTTAAATGAATGAAGACGGCGGCTCCACACTCGGCTAGGGTTTCAACCCTGAACGCGTATATATATACGTTTATTAATAATATTTTAATATTAAATTCACTTTTAAACGACTTTTTCAAACGATCTCCAAACAACGCATGCCGACAGGAGATCATAGGGTATTACCCGCATTCCAAACACAATGGAACATGTTTCGGAAGCCAATTTGATCGTATACGCGAGTTACGGAAATAAACGATCACTTTTAATTTAAATCGATTAAAATAGTTTCTATGCATTTTGAGATGCCACGGTCAAACTTCAACTCCGATTGCTACAAAAATTGAAATCCGATAATAACTAACTATTACGGATCCAATGGAACTGGTTTCATCGAATTCCGGGACTGTGCCCCGGAAGGCTATTTCGACTCGTCGATAAGTTCGAGTGATTTTCAAAATCGTCGAGATAATTTAAAATTTCACTTTTAACATTTTACTAACGTAATAATAAATCATATAAAATTTATAATCACATCAGAAATCATTCTGATTCATCCCGAATCAAAATCTGATTATTTACATTATTATATTATTAAATCCCAATTTTAAATTAATATAAAATTCCAAATTTAGCTTATCGACTTTTGATTCCATCCAAAAGTCCAATATTAAAATTCAAATCAACTAAACTTAAAATAAATTTTAGAAACCATTTTCATAACCATTTTATCCAGATTCACCAATTATCCCAATTTCAAATATTTAATTATTATTTATCCAAATCCAATTTAATAGTCATATTTGAAATTGTAACAAATCTTATTGATTTAACCAAAAATTCTTATTTCAAATCAAATTATAATTCACATTCAACATTTAAAATGAATTAAATGTTCAAAATCTAACGACCAAAATTCCGGGTCGTTACATTCCTCCCCCCTTATAAAAATTTCGTCCCCGAAATTTGCTGAGGTAGAAAAATTTCTTCTAAACTCAATAACTTATCCAAAACCCACTCAATTACAACTTACATTCACTTCCCAAAACCTTTTTAGTTCAATTCTAAAACCATTTGCTTATCACTAACTCAAAAGCTTTGTTTAGTACATCATTTCAAAATGCAACTTTACTAGTTAAACCAAAATTCTCAAAATTCCCAAAAATTTTCTAACTCCCAAAATTTCTGAAAATTTTTGACAGCGTCTCCTTTGTACGGAGAGCCTTTTACAATATCAGAATAGATATAAATATATATACATCGACCTACACGGTCGGAAAACAAAATATACCATAATATATATCAATTTCCCAATTATATTGCGTAGGCGTACCTTATTTAAGCAATTTAAAAGCAAGCAGCTAATTTATATTGCATTTACGCGCTCCAACTCTACCGATTGCCTCCGCACCTGTACTTACTCAAGCAAACACATCAGTTTCCAAAAATATGAGATTTTAACAACATTCCATTCATAAATCTTAGCCAAACACATCAATTACATAGCCTAAACAACACATTTCCATAATTCTACATGTTAACCTTCTTTATAGGCAATCCACAAGTTTTCAACATCATTTTAATTCCCTAACAAATACAAACTTCATTTTATTTCACTTGAATGATTTACATTCAAGTTTACTGCATACAATTCATATTTGTACCAGTTAATCTCATATTCACAACAAATGGGTTTATAAGCCTTATTCACATAAATTCACTCCTATTCAATTCCAAATTGATTCACAAATCAAATTTTATTTTCAATTTGATTCATTTACAACTCTTTTATGATCCATCTTCATTTATATGTAAAACCACTTAATACGATTTCAATCCATTCCCATTTGATTTTAAAACCAACTTTATTTGCTTCTTTAAGCCCATTTAAATTCTGTTTACAACAAAACGGCCAATTTCTATGCAAGTTCTAATGTTATTTATACAAATAACAATTGCATAAACTTATACCAATTTCCAATTAATTTCATCTCAATCTATATCAATTTTATTTCATCCGGAATTATTCATAACCCAAACATCCTCATCATTTTTAATTCCATTATTAAATTAAATTCCTACTCTCACTTTAAGTTCATCATCCAACTTAAATTTATATTAATATCATTCCATTCTGGATTTATTTGCAGCTCAAATCATTTCTATTACATAATTAGTATAAACCCCTTCAGTTTTATTTCAATTCATTATCCAAACAAGTTTCATTCAAAATCATTTCATAAAGCTCAACAACAATAATTTCACAATTTACTTAAGTTATTTCAATTCCATAATAACTCCATTTCTTCTTACATCAATTCTATTTTCATTTTAATTTGATTCTCACCCAATCAAATTCCAATCCTTTTGCAAATTTTAATACAATTGGTTTACTTACTCAATCCATTTTTAATTTTAATTCTCCTTCTCAATTCATTTCTGAATTTATTAATAACATGGCCATTTTCAATTATTCTAAATCAGAACTGGGTTTTAATTGGCTTTTCAAATTTTTAACAAGCTGCCAAAATTTTATCCATTCTAATACAAATTCCATTTAATTTAGCTTACGCTAAATTCATCTTCATACTATTCTTTCGATTTAGTTGAGTGAGAATTTCATCCATTCAATACCATTTCAACCAGATTAAATTTCCTTTTAATTTCAATCCTTTTCCCAAACTTTAATTCAAGTTCAACTAAATTCATTTAGCCAACTTAAATTCATACCATTTCCTTACTAATTTAAATAAAAATTGAATCCCCTTCAATGCTATTTATAATCCAACTTAATCTTGATTTCAATTCAGTCCAAATTCAACTCAATTACTTTAATTTAAATTAAATCCAATTTAATCCAATTTTATTTCCTAATATATAAGTTCAAAACTTATTTACTAACCTAAGTCCATTCACAAGTTAAATTTACTTCACCTTATCTCACTTTACATTCACTTAGGATTAAATTTGGATTTTCCATAAAATACCAACCATTTTACTTTGGTTTCACAATTCCATTTCCTATTCATAAGTTCAACAGCTTATTCACTTAAGATCTTATATTGCTCATTTGAGTCATTTTCGTCTTATAATCACAATTCCAGATTTTATATATATATATATATATATATATCACTTAATAGCTTAAGGATATAAATTTCCATTTCACAATTATAACCCTTAATTATATCAATTTATACTTCAACTTTATCCAATTTATTCAATCCCAATTCACATTTTATATTTAACTTATCCGGAGTTAAATCCGAATATATCTTACTCACTTCCATTTATTCAAGTGGAATTTTAATTCCATGATTAAAACTTCCAATTTCCTTTCTTATTTAAATCAACTTCACTATAATTTCAATAGTTGATTCATCTTAACTTTCAAATTTTTATTTTAGATAGGATTCCCAGAATTCAATTGCCCGGTTTCATTTCAAAACCATTTGGAAATAATAAACTTCACATACCCACTTGGTATATCAAAAACTCTTGGTTGTACCAAACAATTTCCGTTTAGAAATTCCTAAATCAACTTGTATACTCGACAAGTCCAAACAAATACCATAACTAATCACCATGGTAGCAAATCCATCACTTCAGAAATTCAAAAATGAATTCTGATGATGTGGCCATCATCACCAGGATTATTTTCCAGCGACTGAAGTGAGTTCAGTGCTTCTTTACTTCCACATATTCATTTCAAAACAATTTCCATTCAAAAATATTTCCCAAAATAATACTCCATTATTTTCTTCAACACTCTGGAAAACATTTCAAACATTCCCAAGACTTAAATTTCCAAACCCTTTTGTTTAAAATACATTTAAAACACTTTTCAAAATTTCCGGGATTTAATTTTCGGGATTTAATTTCTGGTTTAAATCAAATTTTAGTTATACTTCTTTTGGATAAGTCCTACTTATAGAATTTATTTGGTTATAAACTATTCCAAATTTTAGATTCTTATTTGATTATAATATTAACAATCAAACATCCAAATATATATAATAATTTCAGAAAATTATTCCTTTTATATCAAAATATAATTTTGGGTAAAATTATTTCATTTACCCACTTTAAAAACAATACTATGTTGGTTTATCTTGTTTAAGAGTTTAGAAACCCCTATCGATACGGTTGTACTTCCCATACCGACCAGAATTCATAAACACTCAACCGATAGGTCAACACAGTATAAAAACAATTTTTATATTCACTAACAAGTACGCTCTCATATCTATTATTACACTCAACTCATTATAGAGTACTTCTGACTCTATTTCTAATGAGTAATTTTCCCGACCAAAGCCTAAGTTGTCGCCAACCTATGCTCTGATACCAAATGAGACGACCCGACCTTCTCGAGTATCGAAAATCGACACAAAATACACCACTGTATAATATGTCGACGATCGAGTGCCGGAAAAGATAGATTGTTCAAGAAAAAGAAAGAAGATAGAAGAAAGAAGGAACTAAACAACGTCAGAATCTCACAATCGCAGCGGAACAAAATATAATAAATAATTAACAGATCTTTACCCAAAATGAAACCATATTTGTTTATATAATACATCATCAGGGTATATCATAAGTAAACAACAATTACCAGCCTGGCAGTTATAACAGCCTGCCTCACAACTGCTGGCAATTTCAAACAACCATAGCAGCGGAATAAACAAGTACGAATAATACGTCTCGAACTCCAGCTCCTCTCCTGAGCTCCAAAGTATCCAATCCTGAACCTGAAATACTCGGTCTGACCCGAGTATTATAATGAAATAACACCCGAGTCAGTCTGGAATACCAGCGTGAGAGAAATACATCCAAACTGATTATTAAAGTTTCAAAATCCTTTAAAACAAAAGCATCTCGTAAGACCACGCCACAAATAAACATGTCAGGTTTTTACCTTACGATAGCTAAATCATTTTCTTATAAAAATCCTTTGATATTATAATAGTGTCTATATTCAAATACTTATCAAAATAGCTGAAATTGTTACATGATTAAATTCTAGCATACTAGCCACAAAGTGGGTAATACAAACAAAAACCGTAAAGGCACATAGGGAGAATGGATTTCCAACTAATGACTAGGCACTGGGGTACCACCTATCATAGTACCTGGTCTAGATCAGCGTACCGAGGACCACGCCCGATCCCCTGCAACAAAAAGCCGGAACTATCCCTTACTGAATAATTCCGAGTAAGATCACCCCCCGGTTGTGATCGGCAACCGCACCACTAAGCCGAAATAAAAAGGGACATCTAGACAGAGATGACCTCACCCTAATGGGTGCGACCCACATAGCCTTGCTGCATAACCCCTGATTTTCAGTCATTCCCGGTTGATGAGGCTCGAGGCTAAGCGTTACCTTTTCAGAACATATCCCTTAGAATGCCCATCGTCCACCTGACGATGTTCCAAAAGCATTCATCCATACAAGTCCGTTTCGGGTTCGAACGGAACCGAAGGCACTACTCCTACTACATCCATTTTGGAATCACCCTTAGGATTAGTAGCGACTAGCCCTTGCACTTCACTGCTCCATCTTCGATTCCAAACTCGTTTTTCCACAAAAATGTACAAACCGAATCGAAGTGGTTTTCGAGAAATTAATCTCGATCCCGGTCTCTTCGAAACGATCAGCGCATTTGCCAATATTGATAGTCTGTTATTTAACTATCAATTAATATTCACAAACATCCATCAAACATAAATAATTCCTCAAATTGTTTATTTCTCTCAAAATATCTTCGCAAGATATATTTCTATTTTCAACCCTTTGAAAACAGTTTAAATCCACTTCCTTTTACGGAAATAAATTTCCCAAACTTTTCTATTTCCACTGAAATCACCAAGTACAAACACTTAAGATTTAAAATAATTTAAATCACTTTATTATAAAATATACCTTAAAATATATAAATTAAACTACTTAAACACTTTATTCAAAATATATTTTAAACATATTTAAGGTAAAACTATTTTATAAAATATAAAAGAAATTTTAAAATAAAAGTGAAGTCAAACTAAATTTTAAAATAAGAGTTAAACTTCTATATAAGTTTCAAATAAAACTTTAAACCAAACTATCTTTAAATAAATCCATTTTATAAAATATCAATATTAATTATATTTCTTTAAAACATAATACCAATTAATCCTTTAAAAGAATTTCTACTATAACTAATTTTGTAGATATTTAATTTAAAATTCTTACAACTCAAATAATAATTTCTTGAAAACATCCTTTAAAAAAACAAATTTAAAGCTTTTAACTTTTATTTAAAAATCTTCTTTAAAAACGTACTTGGCTTTTCAAGGAAATACACTTCCATTTCAGAATAAACCAAAGAACTCTTTTTATAAATCTCACTAGATTTATCTCAATTCAAATTTACGTCTCAACCCATAAATTCCTTCCAACACTTTAAAAATAAAACTCCCCTTTTATTTTTAAGCACACTTCCCATTTCCTGGAAATCACTTCACAAAATATATGCTTCAATTATTTAAAATGCGTTTCCAAATTCTTTATTCAAACTGTACTTTTGAAAATCTATAAAAGTTCTATTGGGTAACTTAAATCAAAGATTTATTTTTAATATAAAGATATTATATCAAATACTTATAATAAAATTTCCTTTTGAAATCAAGATACTAATTTATCTTTAAATTAATTAAATACCATATTTTCTTAATAAATACTTATTTTCCACTTAAAATAATTAAAGATAATAATTTTATAAATATTCTAAAAACACATTTTTAAACTTTCTGGTTTATACTTTGAAAGTTCTCTTTTGAAACATACTTCATTTCCCATGAAAATTACACTTTCCATCCTTTCAAAATAATCTCAGTATTATTTTAAAAACCATTTCACTTCTTATAGAAATTTCCTTTGGAAATTTATACTACAAATTTACTCCTCAAATAAACCCCATTCCATTTATAAACCCAATTTATAAATTTCCATTCTCATTTCCTTTTTAAATCACAGTTTCTAATAACACTTCAATTTCTAATCCATTTTCTAAAATTTAATTTCCTTTGAACCATTCCTTAAAAAATTCCTTTTCATTTCCCTTTAATCCCAATTTATTTCATTATATTTTAAAATTCCAGATTTTATCTATCCAATCATAACACAGCACAATTTACTTCCCAAATTAATCTATCGTAGTATATAAATAAAACACATCATCAATTATGAAAATAATTTCTACATTGTGAGGAATCTAGTTGGATCCCTCCAACCTGTTTCCCTACATCCATAGATTTTAGCACAATAGCAAATATCAATCCAAACTGGTATTCATATTCATATTCAACCAATCATACAATTATTTAAATATTAACTATTTAAATTAATTGGCATCCAGATGTGAGTGAGATTTACTCACCTTGAATTTCGAAACGCCGAGCATTTAAATTCTAAATTAAATCGAATCCGTTCGATTTAATCTCAAATTTCCACGAACTCTGATCGTCTCCAAACTTGTACTGCAGTGTAGATTGCATCGCTGCGATTCCGGCGCTACCAAATTCGTCAAAATCTGATAATGTATGCAACAGTTATGAATTGATAAAGTTTGAATACAATTTTATAAACCACATTCTTTTTATTTTTAATTTTATTTTTACCAAACGAAATCATGGCCGTAGATTAAAACAAGAAAATCAAGGCCGAACATGCTTTCTTCACTCACGCAACAACCAGGTTCCGAACGAACCCATTGCCGTCCCCCTAGGGTTGAGTGCCGCTCCTCCCCTACTGGACTACCCGACGATCCAATACCACCAAATGAGAGCCCATCGCAAACTCCATCATCACCGAAGGCCCGGTCGAGCTCGGCTATGGCTTCGCCTTGAAAATTGCGTGCGAAACGGCAGCCTTCCCAATCGATTTCTGGCCATCTCGTCGATCTTCACGTCGACCCACCGTACGGATGTGAAGCCTACGTCATGCTCTTCGATTTACTAGTTGAAAGCTTTTGAAATTAGTGAGAGGATTTGGAGATTTTTGAGGTGGAAGATCGGAGAGTTATGGCCATTGAAATGAATGAAGACAGCGGCTCCACACTCGGCTAGGGTTTCAACCCTGAACGCGTATATATATACGTTTATTAATAATATTTTAATATTAAATTCACTTTTAAACGACTTTTTCAAACGATCTCCAAACAACGCATGCCGACAGGCGATCATAGGGTATTACCCGCATTCCAAACACAATGGAACATGTTTTGGAAGCCAATTTGATCGTATACGCGAGTTACGGAAATAAACGATCACTTTTAATTTAAATCGATTAAAATAGTTTCTATGCATTTTGAGCTGCCATGGTCAAACTTCAACTCCGATTGCTACGAAAATTGAAATCCGATAATAACTAACTATTACGGATCCAATGGAACTGGTTTCATCGAATTCCGAGACTTTGCCCCGGAAGGCTATTTCGACTCGTCGATAAATTCGAGCGATTTTCAAAATCGTCGAAATAATTTAAAATTTCACTCTTAACATTTTACTAACGTAATTATAAATCATATAGAATTTATAATCACATCAGAAATCATTCTGATTCATCCCGAATCAAAATCGGATTATTTACATTATTATATTATTAAATCCCAATTTCAAATTAATATAAAATTCCAAATTTAGCTTATCGACTTTTGATTCCATCCAAAAGTCCAATATTAAAATTCAAATCAACTAAACTTAAAATAAATTTTAGAAACCATTTTCATAACCATTTTATCCAGATTCACCAATTATCCCAATTTCAAATATTCAATTATTATTTATCCAAATCCAATTTAATAGTCATATTTGAAATTGTAACAAATCTTCTTGATTTAACCAAAAATTCTTATTTCAAATCAAATTATAATTCGCATTCCACATTTAAAATGAATTAAATGTTCAAAATCTAACGACTAAAATTTTGGGTCGTTACATATTCATTATTTCTTTCGGGCACACATGCAAAATATTATACAATTTCCTTGGATCGCGCAAAGTGTGTTTCACAATCCATTGAAAACCAAAATTTCATAATCATGGAAATATATGCTTTGAATTTCCGCTTAACAAAGTATGCTAGAGTCGTTGTTACCTAGCTCTCTGAACTATCATCCTTTTTAAAATATGTATAAATTTTGAAGATTCAATATCACAAATATTGTTAATTGAAAAAAACCGAAAAAAATGATGGTTGAAAGAAGGTTAGGTTAACAATAATGAAAAAGAACAAGTTAATCAAATTTTGTTGGTTATGGAAGAAAATAAATGAGTTCCTATTGTAAAAAAGAGGAAAAAAAAGCCAAAAATAGATAATGTGGGAAAGGCTATTGGTGAAATTTAAATGGTATTTAATAATTTATTACTCTGTTATTTTCTCACCTTTCTAATAGATAGGATTACTTGCTACGATTGAGAATAGGGATAGCAGTGGAGCGAGTTCATGGTCCAAGCCCATCATATCTATCGTTATTTGTCCCCATCAAAACCCACAGTTGAGTAATCGGGATGGGTAGACCCATAATCCACCCACGAAAGCTCTAGATATCAGGTCGAGTAGGGACTTGGTAAATCCGCCCCAACCCAACCCATTCACTTAAAGCTTATAATATTAACTAATTATGATTTATTGATCTATTTAACAAAACTTCTATAATGAGGATATCGTAATGTTTTATTCAATAAGTTATAGTATTTTCAAATGCTTTGCATTATTGCTAACCGTATAACAAAATATGCATATTGTCTGAATTGTAATTGATTCCTTTTCATTTAATACTCACTATTATCAATACTAATACTTTTTAATATCTATCTTTCTTACATATAAAATATTAGTGTATGCAAACCATAATCAACTTTTGAAAGAACATACAAGGATGCATCGGGTTTTGGGTTGGGTCGGGTCTTCTCCTGACCCATAGTTATCTTGGGTTGGGGTGAAAATATTGACCCATAGCAGGTCTATTAGGTAGGTTTGGGGCGGGTTTTAACAAACCTGGGTCGGGTATGAAACATGAAAAACCCATCTTATTGTCATCCCTTCTTGAGAATAAGGACAAAGTTTCATAAAGAACATGGATTTTTAGTTAAGAGATCTAATGGTCTGAAACAATATTTGCATTTTAACCCAACTAAATATGTATTGATCGTTAAAATTTAAATGTTGTGAACTATATGAATACATGTTAAGTCTATTTCCAATGAGTCAAAAGGAATTTATTGAATTTAGAATGACATGGATAATCACCATGTCAAACCCATAATTAAGTGACATACAAATGTGAACTTGTGCTACACATACGGGCTGAAAAATATTATCTTTGAACTTAAGTTTGTATGTTATATTTTGAACTTTTAGAACAAAATTTGGTAAAAAAAAAGTATTGAGAAATTTATATTAAAAGTGAAGTAAAGCATAATTAGCAAGTCAAATAGAAGCATTTTTTATTTGATAACATTTGCGAATCATAATATCGTGTGCCAAGTCTGTTAGGCATAGTTGTAACATTGTCTAATGTCCATGAATATCTATTTTAGTACTTTATATAGGTAGATGTTTAACACAGTTAGACTGTATTTTGAATCTGCATCTTTTTGTCGGATTTATAAATAATGCGTAAATCAGTTACGGTTCAGGAATATATTGACACCAAGACCAAATGTCAATATTTTTAAATACATTTCATACAGTGGAGAATTTTTTTATTTAGTAGTTTCACTGTAATTCACATAAGTTTACAGGTATTGGTTTTAGTAGATTTTATTTCTAATTGGTTTATAAAGGACAAAACCCAAATAATATATTGTCAGCATTACATTATGAGCAGTTTAGGAAGAAAATGACAACATCTTCTTTTATAATCCATTAACATGCGAAAAAAGTATTTTGGAGTACTTGCACTGTATTATTTGCATTGTACTTGATTAAGCATTATGCGGACCAAAGTCCTTAGAGCATCGCCAACAGATTCAGGACGTGAATATTAAGGGCTAACTCCAACAACCGGGTGCTGATTTAATCGGCACCCGACATTGGGCGCTTATTATATTGGCACCCGATATTGGGCGTTTATTTAATCAGCGCTCGGGGTTGGCCATCTACAAGTTAGGCGTCTAGCCTTTTTTCCCTTATAATTTCCTTCTTTTTTTTACCTTTTTATTTAAAAAACTGTCCAAATGCCGCCACATGTAACCAAAATTGCTAGACATACCATTCAATAGCAGACAAAGGAGCCTACAGGCCCAACACACATTCCTCCAGCACTAGAGAGGACAATTTTCCAGCTACGGATTCTGCACAAGTTGCTATAGGGATACACTCATCATATCTTCACAGCATTGGATGCGGTCGAGGTACAATTCTAAATAATAATACATGATGGATACATTTTTCGTATATTAACTATGAAATAATGTTTATTAGATAGATATGTGATATTATAAAGTTTATTACTTAGTTGTTTGAATTTAAATTGTACAATAATCCCAAACAACACTTTAATTTTTGGTCATAGTACGTCAGCTATCAGGGTAGTTGGGCAAAATGTATAGCACAACAGTATGGCACACTACCTCGGAATTTAGTAGAAAGGCTCCAAACCAATCCTTTTGCATATGTCTCACAGATTAGACCACAACGGTCATTTGATCGTCCACTCATATTAGCACTAGTTGAGAGGAGGTTGCCTATAACACACACTTTTCATTTTTAAGATTTTGAGCTCGGCATTAACCCCGTCGATTTTTATATGTTGACTGGGATCGAGATAAGAGGCCCAAATAGGATAGAACATTTCCTTTTGATCATACGTTTGAGAGCCCCGAGGTTTTCATTATTTATCTATCCTAGTTTGAGGAGGGTCATGTTGCCTCCGGCGAAGTCCTCCTTACAAATCTACAGGTGGATATTGCAGGTCATATGGGCACCGATGCTATCAGTGACCGTACTTAGAGCATTTTTGTTGTACTTATTTAGTTCAACTTTCTTTTCGAACCAAAAGAGTACTATTAGATTAGGTTACCTTGCAGCGGTAGCCTATTTAGATCATCTTCACACTATCGATTGTGGTTCCTCTCTACTTGGATATTTGTATACCGCTCTGGATACTTATGCTTTAGGGGAGGTTAGATAGATGTTTTGGTTTTGGTATATTCTATCATGCAGGTACTACGAGTTCACGGTGAACATGCATCACCGTATTGTTGAGATAGCTAGTCATGTACCAAAGGCATATTTTCCATGCATGAGACGATGGGAGCATGTTCAGTTAGTTTCTGGTGCGCCTACGAGTGTTAGACATGACTTGGTGGAGGCCCATACTTAGATTGTTATGAGGAGCAGAAATAATATTTTCGGGGACTATAGGCTTTATATTGGATTGCCCTGACACATGCTGTCCAGATGCATGATGGTCATCCTCATTCTACTTTGTATCATTTGGGTCTGCGGAGGAGGATCTTACTCGCACCAGCATTTCTTCCTAGATGCTTATTCCAGACTACTAAGGAGTTACATAACCCTGGAGATCCATTATCTTGTGACGACATGTTTGGCAAACGTCGAACCATTGGATAATACAGGGATTGAGACAGACTAGATGGTTATATGCTTATGCATATTTCTTAGCCGATGGGGATTATGATAGTTACTAGGTTAGAGTTGCTCCTCGATGATACATGTTACCTGACTACGCTCGAGGAGTGAACTCCGATCATATAGGCCCACATGTAGCCAATGGTAGAGTCCAGGCACCTCCATTTTCTTTCGATCCTACTCCATCCCAATACTCTCAACAGCCCATGGACTTCGGTCTTGATGCCTATTATAGAGTGTATGATAATACTGGTACTCTTATAGAGCAGCAGATAGTTTATCCTCAGGATCATGAGATCGCTGGTATCCCCACTATTGGAATATGACCGTCTTTTAAGGTAATTCTTTATATTAATAATTCATTTTACGATATTAGTTAAACAAACTTATATTGATATATTATATGTAATTACAGTATGCAGGTAGGTTGGACGAACATAGGTGATATATTACCGCCATTCAGCATATGACACTCATTCATACGCAAGCGGTCAGTCATCAGGCTCAGCAGGCGATGCTGATACAGAATGATGATTTGTAGGCTCAACTGGCTGCATTTTAGTTTGACCGTGGCTGTCCTGCTCATTTTGATGACGTAGTGGACGACGACGATGATGGCGTCGTAAACTTAGGATGATCAGTTACTGTACTGTTACATTTATTTTGCCGTTGTTTGTCTTATTGATGCACTTCTGTATTGCACTGTGGACATATTTTACTGTTGTTTTTATTACGTTATACAACTTTATTTACATTGCATATGTTAATCCTCTTTGATTCGCGACATAACGAGTTAAAAGCGTGACCGACTTAAGAGGAAGACCACTTAACAGCAGCCGATTTAAGGGAGCATACGACTTATAAAGTGTGCCGACTTAACAAGTGTGCCGACTTAACAAGTGTGCCGGCTTAACAGGTTACCGACTTAAGGGAGGCTCCGAGTTAAGAAAGGCTCCGAGTTAAGGAAGGCTCCGAGTTAAGGGGGGCTCCGACTTAACAGTTCACGAGTTAAGGAAAGGCTCCGACCTAAAGCCATACCGACCTAACTGTTAAAGAAAGCTCCAACTTAGCTACGGGTCCGACTCAAGGCTCTCACCGACTTAACCACTCAAGATCTCCGACTTAACCACAGGACCGACCTAAAGCACACCCACTTGAAGTAAGCTCCGACTTAAAAGCCTACGAGATACATAAGTCTCCGAGTTAAGACCTACGACATATGCTAAGTCGTTGCCGACTTATGACTTAGCTCATTCTGGACGTTCAAGAGTAACCAGTGCATGTCTATCTCGTGGCCGACTTAAGACCTACGACTTACTATAAGTCGGCTACGACTTAGAACTTAAAGGATTTTTCCTATTCAGATTCTGCCCTATAAATACCCCACAACCTCCAACAAGGGGGGGGACTTTTGGCCATTCATTTCTTCAAGCGCCGTTACTCTGTCGAAGTCTCCACTCATTCAGCAATCAAAGATCTTCAAACATTCAAGACGCTACAACAAGCTTCAAGAGAAATTCCTTACATCCAACACGGATTCATCGAGTTTCATCGACGAAGATTGAGCTAGTAGTCAAGATTGTTTCTTGTGATCAAATTGTACTGTTTTGATAAGAGATTTGTATCGATTTGTAACCGGATTCAGCAATAAAGAGATTCAAAGTGGACGTAGGCTTAATCTCAAGCCGAACCACTATAAATTGCTGTCTTTTACTGCTTTTCTGCTATTTTACTGCTTAAATTCTGTTCCCGTCACGCGGGTGGTGCTTTCACGATTCTATTACACACACCGGGTATTAGCGTTCACTTAAAAACGTTAACAATTTGGTGCTTTCACTGAGAACCCAACTCAGGCTACTACTCACCATTGCTTCACAAAAGTTTGCTGAAAGAATTTCCTACAAAACCAGAAGTCTATCAGACATAATGGCTCCTGGAAGGAAACGAAAGTCTGTCAGAACAGAAGATGACCGTGACAATACTGCCACTTCTCTCTCTCCAAATCAGGCAGCTCCAAGCGTCGGTGTGACGCGACAAGAGTTAGATGCTGCTGTATCCGGACTGTACCAGCAGATTGAAACTCAGAATAATCTGATGATGGAAAAGCTGAATGCTCTATTCGGGGCGAATCAAAGACCAGTAAGTAATGAGGAAAAATTTTCTAATGCTGCTCCCAATTCCGAGGGGAGAAATATTCCTCACGGGGGATCAGGTGCTGCTGAAGGGGCACCCCTCCAGGCTGAAGGATCCAAGCCGTCACCAGTTCTTCGTGAGCATTTACTTGGACAAACCCCTGAAAAGATGGCCGAGGTCTATTCTGCGAAATCTCTAAACAATGAGTATCTTTCTGGCATGATCAAGCAAATAATGAAAGAGAGCATGCAAAGAGATGAAGATGAGAGCGAATGGGGATTCGCACCAAGTAGAACTCCGTTTACCGAGAAGATTCTAAAGGCTGAATTTCCTAGAAAATTTGTTCCCCCACCATTCCTGCTTATCGGGGAACAAGTGATCCAAATCAATTCTTATATAAATACGACTGGCACATGACCGGCGCAAGAGCAACTGATGAAATAAAGTGCCGATATTTCCCAGTATATTTGGAAGGAGTAGCACTTCTCTGGTTTACCAAGCTTCCTGTCCGATCTGTAGATCAGTTTTCCGATCTGACCTGAAAATTCAAAGAGCAATTCAGGCTATACGCTTCAAAGGCAAAAGACATAATGTCATTGTTCAGTCTTGAACAGAATCCGGGAGAGCCTATTAAGTCATTCCTGAACCGCTTCAATATAGCTCTGGCAGAAGTCGATAACGCAGAGCCACGAATGATCTTGACCTATTTGATGCGTGTTATCGACAAATCGAGCGAATTTGGAAAATGGCTGAAGATGAAGGAGCCAAATTCGCTTGAGAAATTCTACAAAAAGGCTGACGAATTTATACGCCTAGAGAATCTTTCCGCATCAGCTAAAGTTGTGACAACAGTGGTGGAAAATAATGCTACAGTTCAAAGCAAGAAAGAACCTGCAAATCAGAAAAGGGAAAGTAATGGTGGGAAGAAGCAAAAAGATCTCAAAAAGCCCCGCTTCCTTAAACCTTCAGACTTTACTCCTCTGACCGATACCCCGGAGAATATTTTCATCGCCACTAAGGATGCTGTTGAATTTCCAAAACCACAGGCCGTGAAAGTTGGGAAGAATGCTGTTCAAAGCGGAAGATTTTGCAAGTTTCACAACCAACCAGGGCATGATACCAATGAGTGCCGCCACTTGAAAAGCCTGATTGAAGAATTGTTAAGAGAAAATAAGTTGCAGCAGTACGTCAAGAGGAATAGAAAAGACCCGTCTTCATCTAACCAGGGGCAACTACCTCCAGCTCATTCATCTGGTTCAGGAGAGAGGCTTGCTGAAAAGGAAAGACCTGTTATCAATGTGATCACAGGAGGACCTCATCCAGCTGGCAAGAGTTGGGGTGAGATGGAAAGGTATGCTAGAGCTTTGAAGTATGCTCCGACTGAAGAAAGTGTCTTGATCTTGGAAGATGCTGCACCTCTAAAGCAGCAGAAGACTTTTCACGATGATATTATGTTCAGAACCAGGGATTCTATTGATGTGGAAGCTCCTACCGAGGACCCTTTAGTTGTTTCTGTCGGTATTGGGTCGGCTATTGTCAGAAGAGTTCTGGTTGATAGTGGCGCTTCGTGCAATATACTCTTTAAAAAGACATTTGACCAAATGAAAATTCCAATGACAGATGTACAAGCCTCTTCACACAAAATTGCCGGATTTACAGGAGAGCTGAAACAGCCAATTGGAACGGTGGACTTGTTTGTTGAAATGGGCGAAGGGCAGAAGAAGTTGGTTCGGAAGCAAACTTTTGTAATTGTTGATGGATTCTCCGCCTATAACGCTTTCTTGGGTCGACCTACTCTTGCTGCTTTCAGGGCCGTCCTCGCTCCATGGTGCTTAACAATGAAATTTCCTACTGATAATGAGATTGCTGTTATTAAAGGAGATCAGAACGCAAGACGAGAATGTTATCTTGTAGAACTCCGAGAGGCCAGGAAAAGAGAAATGGGGAAAGATGCGGCAGCTCTGCTCCGCATCAAGGAACCAACCCTGTAGCAACTACGGAGTGGCCCCTGTACTGGAGAACACAGCAATGCAAGAAAAGAAATGGATCCCAGGAAAGCCAGTACAGGGGAGAATAGAGTGGTACCCGTGGAGGTAACGGTACCAATATCTGTTGACTCGAAAGACCCGAACAAAGTACTCAATGTGGGTTCACAGCTAAGCATAACAGTTCAAAACACGCTGATATCATTCTTAAAAGCCAATCTAGATGTGTTCGCTTGGTGTCACGCTGATATGTGTGGGATCTCCCCGGAAATTGTTGTACATACTCTGAACATTGATCCAAAATTCACGCCAGTGAAACAGAAAAGAAGAACTCAAGGCCCAGAAAGATCGACAGCACTAAAGGAAGAAGTCGATCGGCTCATGGAGAACGGCTTTATCAGAAACTCCACTTATCCAAATTGGGTTTCAAATCCAGTATTGGTCAAGAAGGAAAATGGAAAGTGGAGAGTATGCATAGACTTCTCAGATTTAAACAAAGCATGCCCCAAAGATTGCTTCCCGCTGCCCAGAATTGATCAATTGGTGGATGGAACGGCTGGGCATGAGTTGTTATCATTTATGGATGCTTACTCCGGATACAATCAGATTATGATGCATGAGCCGGATCAGGAAGACACAAGTTTATTACAGATGTGGGTCTCTACTACTACAAGGTTATGCCTTTCGGATTGAAAAATGCTGGGGCAACCTACCAAAGGCTCGTCAATGCAATGTTCAAGCCTCAGATTGGTAGAACCATGGAAGTTTATGTCGACGATATGTTGGTAAAATCAAAGAAAGCTGTAGATCACATGGGACACTTGGAGGAAATGTTCGCAATTCTTCGAAAGTACGGAATGAAGCTCAATCCATTGAAATGTTCATTCGGAGTAGAATCCGGGAAATTTTTGGGTTTCATTATGAGCGCCAGGGGCATTGAAGCCAATCCTACTCAAATCACAGCTCTAAGGGAGGTCAAAGCCCCTAAAACAAAGAAAGAAATGCAAAGTCTCAATGGAAAAGTCGCTGCTCTGAGTCGCTTCATTTCCAAAGCCATAGACAAATGCATTCCCTTCTTTGACGCTCTGAAGAAAGGAAAGAAAAATTTTGAATGGACTCCCGAATGCCAGAATGCTTTCGATGAACTAATTTATCATATGGAAACACCTCCGGTTCTCTCCAAGCCTACTGACGGTGAAGACCTTTTCATCTATTTAGCAATTTCATCTCACGCCCTCAGTGCAGCACTTGTACGGGAGGATATGAAAGTACAGCGTCCAATCTATTACATCAGTAAACGGTTCACTGGGGCAGAGATGAATTATTCGAAGATAGAAAAGCTCGCCTATTGTTTGCTCATTGCTTCCAGGAAATTGAGACCATACTTTCAAGCTCATCCTATCAAGGTTCTTACTGATCAACCTCTAAAGCAAGTCCTGTTTCGTCCTGAAACTTCGGGTCGTCTTTTGAAATGGAACATTGAACTCAGCCAGTATGACATCACATACCATCCCCGAAAAGCAATCAATGGACAAGCTTTAGCAGATTTCATCGCAGAATCTACTGACAGAGGTGATAGTAAGGATGAAATAACTGATGATGTTCCAATCCAGTGGAAGTTGTATGTTGACGGATCGAGAAATGATTACTGTTCTGGGGCAGGGGTTGTGCTTGAAACCCTCGAAGGACGATCATTGTGTTATGCATTGAGACTGGAATTTCCTTCAACGAACAATGAAGCGGAATATGAGGCTCTTATTGCTGGCTTGAAAATTGCCAAGGAACTAAACATCAAAGTGTTACAAATCTTCAGCGATTCTCAACTTATTGTTTGCCAGATAAAGAAAGAGTTTCAGGCTAAAGGTGGAAATCTGCCCGCATACCTGTCAAAGGCATGTGAACTTCTCGAAGATTTCAATCATTACACGATAAGTCATATTCCTCGGGTAGAGAACATGAAAGCAGATTCTCTAGCAAAGTACTCAAGTTCCGGAGAAGCTCAATTACTGGGATTAGTTCCTGTAGAAGTTCTGTCAGCTCCAAGCATTGATGAAATGGATGTTGATTGGATTATGGCTACGTCTCAAGAGCATGAATCATGGATGACTCCAATCAAAGAATACCTACTCAGTGGTTCCCTGCCAGAAAGTTCTAAGGAACGTCGAAAACTATTGAGGAAAGCGTCAAGGTATATAATTCAAGATGGCCGATTATACAAACGAGGATTTTCAATGCCTCTGCTCCGATGTGTAACTAAGGAAGAAGCCAAGACAATTCTAGCTGAGATACACGGAGGAGAATGCGGAGATCATTCAGCTGGTCAAACTTTAGCCAAGAAAGTTCTCCGATATGGGTATTTCTGGCCTGACATTAACCGGGATGCTGCTATTTACTCTAGAAAGTGCGACAAATGTCAAAGATTTTCAAAAATCCCAAAAGCACCTTCCACCGAACTCACACAGATGGTCAGCCCATGGCCATTCGCCATTTGGGGGATAGATCTAATCGGACCGTTACCAGTTGCCAAATCAGGAATCAAATATGCTATTGTAGCCGTTGATTATTTCACCAAATGGGCTGAAGCTGAACCTTTGGCCACCATTACTTCTAAAAAGATGATAAATTTTGTAACGAAAAATATCATTTGCAGATATGGTGTGCCACAGAAAATAATCACAGACAACGGTACTCAGTTTGAAAGTGAAGAGTTCCAGGATTTTTGCAAACGGTTCAGAATTCGGAAAAGCTTCTCAGCAGTGGCTCATCCGCAGGCAAATGGGCAAGTGGAAGCAGTAAATAAAATCATCAAGTCAACCATCAAAAAGCAACTCGAAAGAGCAAAAGGTGGTTGGGTTGATAAGCTTCCATTAGCACTATGGGCATACAGGACTACTCACAAAACTGCAACTGGGCACACTCCATTTTCACTGGCATACGGATCAGAAGCAATGATTCCAGTGGAAGTAGAAGTTCCTTCACATAGAAGAGTTCATTTCAACGAAGCTGAAAATGAAAAGCTACAACTTGAAGCACTTGATTTTCTTGATGAGAAAAGAGAAGAAGCTAGGCTCAGAGTTTTAGCTTATCAGCAAAGGATAGCCAGGCACTTCAACTCTAAAGTTCGCCAACGCAGCTTTGAGGTCGGGGACTTAGTTTTGAAAAGGATCATGACGGCAACTGGTGTGTTTGGACCAAACTGGGAAGGACCATATGCCATTGGCAGTAAACTTCTTGATGGCAGTTTCAAACTCATAACTGTTGAAGGAGATCCAATTCCAAGAGCCTGGAACAGCAACCACTTACGTCCTTATTTTACTTGAAAGAAAAAGCTTTGCTCAAAATTGTAAAATAGTGATGAATGTATCAGTTGTATTGTAAAACATTGTAAATCAGTGTGAATGAATGAAAGCTATAAAGTGGATGTAGGCCCGATTCTTGGCCGAACCACTATAAATCTTGTGTTCTTTACTATTTCATAATGCCTATTTTATTTCGATATGTAAATACTTTAAATGTATTGCTAAAATGTCGATTCAAAATTGCAGGACATTAAAACAAGGCTTGCTCGTCACAAAGCCAAGCGACCTCTATAAATCACCTGTTATGCAAATACCAAGCGACAAAAAATTCCAAATACAAATCCTATACAAGGAGAACTTCACATAAAAAGTTGGCGACTCCACTGTGACAAACCTTTGTTAATTGGTTGAGATTGTCGATATGAACAGACATCCAACTAGATAACTTGCGTTTGTCCCGTGAAGTCGTTCAACAGTGAAGTCCACTTCTTCGAACACAGCAATGTAAGGAAAGAAGATGCGCTTGGAAACGATAATAAAAGATCGCTAATGAGCAGATGATGAGAGAACATTGCCAAGCAAACAAAGAAGCAGCCAAAAGGAGGTATGCTTCTCAATAAAAAGGCCAGTAAGAACCACCGAAGGGACACCTTCCCAAGCAGAAGGAACAGGGCCCTTGCTAACTGATCGTGATGCATCCGATCAGGCAGCTTGCGTCCGTCCCGTGGATCTACTTGCCCCTGAGACGCAACCTTCCTGGCACAATAACCAACCAACGCTCCTTCTCAAAGGTCAACAAAACCCTCTAACGAGGCACGCCAAAAAATGAAAGTGCTTTCCTCAATCAAAAAAGATTGGTGGAACCACCGAAGGGGCACCTTCCCAAGCTGAAGGAACAGGGCCCTTGTTAGTTAATTGCGATCGTTTGTGCAAACGAACATCCAATCAAGCAACTTGCGTCCGCCCCGTGGATCCACTCAACCATGAGAAAGTAACTTCCAGGCAATCAAAAAGCCCTCTTTGGAGGCACAAGACCTCTTTGGAGGCACATGACCTCTTCGGAGGCAAAAGCCCTTTCCCAAGGCACCACAAGCCGTCTTCGGAGGCACATGACCTCTTCGGAGGCAAAAGCCCTTTCCCAAGGCACCGCAAGCCCTCTTCAGAGGCACAAGCCCTCTTCGGAGGCACAAGCCCTTTTCGGAGGCACAAGACCTCTTTGGAGGCACAACTCTTTAAGAGGAGCCCTCTCCGGAGGCATGTCCCAAAATAGAATACTCGAACGAAAAGCCTTATCCGGAAGCACAGTTCAACTCTCAAAGGAAGGTTAACTTGTTCATCTCAAATAGTTCCTCCTAAAAAAGTTGAAATGCTACAAAATTCTTTCAGAAAAGTTCATTTCACTGCATAGGGAAATCTACTTTCTTTTTTGACAAATAAAAGTGATCATCCCCGATAGTTGAAATGTTCTTCAGAAAGAAAGAAAAAATAAAAATTTCTCCAAAAAACGAGATATACTCTATTAAAAGCAGAATGATTCCTCCCCTAAAAGTGGAATTGTTATTCTCTGAAGTGAGAATATCAGTCTTGTAAAAGCTAAAAATATTGCAATGCACTTGTGGTATCGGGGCAACACTATACAATTCAATTATATTAATAAAAGCAACATGCCACAAGTTCATTGCAATATCACGAAAAATAGATGTGGAATAAATGTATTCACAAACACAGGCAAAAAGTTTGTACAAGTAAAAGGAATCGTTTATTCTACACTAAAAAAGAAAAACAGATGCATTCTCACATACACAAGAATTTGTACAAGTAAAATTACTGTTTTATTTAGTACTATGAAAATTCTTTACATGTGCAGATATCTCAAAAAAGCAAAAGCAGGGACCGGTACCCGCACAATCTCCGGTCTATACATGTAAAAAGCAAAATAAGAAGTAGAAAGTTCAGCTTGTCACTCCTTCTTTCCGCCACCCTTGGAGCCTTTGCTTGGCCTAATAGTTAATTTCGGAATCCGATGTGGGCGGGAAGAAGAAGGAGGAGTGGTTGGGTCTTCTTCTGTTTTGTCTTCCCCAGTCGAAGCACCTCTCTTCTTCTTCCTTATGGCATGCTTCCCCTTCCTCTTCGAAGAAGATTCGCTCCCCGGAGTAGCAAGCAATGTTGAAAGCTTCGGGTCATCATCTAGAGACCGCTCCGGGGTCTTCTCGATGTCTTCAAGATCCTCCGCCTTCTGCTCCTGCGAAACATCCGGATCGTCCAGGCCTTGAAGAGCTTCGATTTTTTCTGCCTGCGATCCCGGTTGGGAAGCAGAAGGAGGAGTAATCTGTAAAGATGGAGGGACGACAACTGAAGGAGTGGAAACTTGTGTAGTGTTTGGTGCCTCCGCTGTAGAAGAAAAGAAGTTAAAATCAACATCTCCCGAAAATAGAGAGGGTATCGGTTCACCAAAGTTTAAGTAACAAGTAAGAAGGTCATCAAACTCGGTTAAATCAAATAACTGGTTCATTGGGCCCGGGACGACGCCAAAATTACTTGGAGGAGTTAGCTTCGCAAGGTCAATCTCGAATTTCTCGGCTTCAGTATCGTCCGGTGCCTCATCCTCAGTGGGAGTGGTCGCAGTTTCTTGGGCAATTTTAGCTGGGAGTGAAGAATGGGAGCCGGAATCCATAATGTTTACATCGGCCGAAGTGGAAGTATGAACAGGGGCAGTTAAAGGAGCTTCCTCTTTTGAAAGCTCTTCTCCCAGTGATTCAGCCCGTGCTTTAGCAAGCTGCTCCTTCCCTTTAACAAGAGCGGCGCAAGCCTCATCATCAAGATAGTGAGCCTCGAGTTCTGCTTCATCATAGCCGGCACCTTTAAACATATCAATTGCGGCTTCCCACACTTCAGCCAGAGTGATTTCATAATCAGGACCCAGAAAAGCAAGGCTCCCACGACCCAGAACGCTGTGTAAATAAAAGTCGAATAAGGTAGAGCTGATGTTTGCTTTCGTTGCCTCATGTGATTGCTCAGCCGCTTCTTTTTCGGCAACGGCAGCAACCCGACCAGTAATAGCCTCATCACGCTCTGTCTCAACTTTAGCAAGTCGAGACTTTAGTAACTCAATTTCCACGTTCTGGGAGGTGACTTTTTCCCGCAGTTCGGCGTTTTCTGTGCGATATTTCTCAGTAATGTGATGCTCAGCTGCAAGCTTCATTTCAACATCCCTTTGTGCAGCATGTGCGTCCCGCACTTGCTTCTGAAAGACTTCTTCTTTTTGAGTGTGCGATGCAGAAGATGAGGCGATATCTTCCTTAAGTCGCTTGACTTCAGATTCAAGCTTTGCGTTGTCGTCTGCAATGCTCGTCATCTCCGCATCATGCTGCTTACGCCATTTGTCCCATTCTGATTTATCGTTCTCCATGGTCATCATCGCCTCAAGATTCATGTGGTTGACCCTTTGAAGTTCGTCGACAAGTTTCTGCCATTGCGACATCCTCTCAATATTAAGCCTGACTGCGTCAAGACTTTTAAGCATGTCTTGCTTATCAATCGGAACCAAATCCAAGTCAAAGCGCACTCCTTTTAGGCACCAATTCGGAAATCGGCTCTGAAGCGTTGGAGGGTCGTCTTTAACTTGATATTGTGGCCTGTTAATGATTGTTTGAATATCAGATTTCTTTAGAGGAGGAGAGCCGGCCGGAGTATCAGAAGAAATGGGAGCGTCAGTTTTCTCAGACATTACAAATGTGTCACTTGGCTTGGACCGTTTGCTTGATTCGTCAGTAATATGAGTCTTCCCCTTGTCATCATAAGACTTTCGCTTATGAGAATCATAACTTCTGTAAGAAGAATCATATCGATCTGCGTCTCTTCTTCTCTGCCGCTGCTCATAATCCCATTTTTCTTGAGCCTTCCTTTGAGCCCTTTCCTCATCTGTTTCTCTCTGGTCACCAAGATATCTCCTAAAGTCATAAGATCCACGACCTCCATGGCGCTGAAATGAGTCATAGTATGAGCCGGTACGTCCCATCGGAGAATTTGAAAACGGAAAAGAAGTAAAGTTTAGAAATTTCCAGAAAGAAAGAGTAAATGCTTATAAGTGCAGAAAAATCCTAAGTGTGTGCGGCGTGCGAACTACGTGCGTCAAACTACAAACCATGCTTTAGTGCGGGAACGGAGACGACAGGTGTAGAAGGCGTCGAAGTTTGTTTCAAAGAGGAGGTCGCTTCAACGACAGGAGAGTTCGCTTTTGGAAGATTATCCTTGAAAAGCTCTTGAGAAGTTATCATTATGTCACTCAAGTCATCAAAGGTGTCATCATTATGATGCTCAGCAGAATTCTCCTTTTCAACTTCCACATCGGCTGATTTTTCAGAAATTCGAGGATTTTCTTCCTCTTCAATAATTGGAGCAAGCGCCGGTTTGCTGGACGTTCCCGCAACGCCAATAGAAGTAGAACACTTTACTAATGTAGTGTCTACAGTTGGCTCCTTTGAAGCCATATCTTCCGTTGAAGCTGGGGCATCTGATGTCTGCGCTGGAAGATTAGAAACTTCACGAGGCTGGGTAAAGTGAGAAGAGTGTAAAAGACCGAATTGATGTAAAAATTCGTCTGTCAATAGAAACTGGATACTCCTTTCCTCAACCGGCACCGCCATAAGCCTCTCAAAAGTCGCTTTGTGACCGGGATTTCTAGAAGGAGGAGGAAGTGCTGAAAAGAAAAGGGAAAAGTTAACACTCGATAACTCGAACTTCGACAAGTTCGAAAAAACATAAGAAACAGAGACAAATGATCTTACTCCTTACTCTCCAGATGGCGTAAAATCCTGGAGGACAGCGGACATAGAAAAACTGACTTAGGAAATTGTGAACACTGTCGGGGAGACCAACGATCAACTTACGATTTCTAACACTTCTCACAACTGTAATGGAAGGATGGTCTTTGTGCTTTGTAAATGTGCACAGGAAGCGAATTTCTCCAAAATTGGGAAAACGGTCCAGCGTTCTCCTAAAAAGCACACATAGTCCCAGCAGGATGGCGTAGCCATTAGGGTGTAATTGAAAAGGGGAGATAGATAGTCGGAGAAGAAGTTCTCGAAGGCAGTCATTAAATGGGGGGATAGCTCCACTCAAGCACATTTGGCGGTTAACTGCGACAAAGCCATGGGGCGGTCTATCAGCAGTATCATCTATTCCAGGGAGCAAAGCGTCAGCTTCGGCAATCCCAAATTGGGTGCATAATTGAAAAAAGGCTTTATGACTCAAAGTAGTAGGAGTCCTTTCTGGAGGATCGTTTAATAGAGTAGCGATTGGAAAAACTCCTCCAGCTGATTCCATATCTTCGTGTTGAGATGTCATTCTACACAAGGAACTGGATGATCAAATATTAAGGTGCACATTTCCTAAAAAAGTGTAAAGTGTTGTGCAGAACCAATAAAAATAATAAGTAAACACAATTGGAATTAAACTAGTCGACAACTGGTCGATTATGAAATTTCAGAACTTGATAACATTTAAAGTACAGTGTTAATGCAAACAAGTTAGTTTCATTTGACTATTACGATTTTGCTTTAATACTTCACTTGAATTGGTTATCGTATAACATTTTGTTCATGCAGTTCTAAATTGATTTTTTCTTTATCGACTAATCTGTCATTTGATATGGACAGTCAATGGCAGTATATTCGTCCCTGTGTTCTGCAAATGTTGTGATTAAACAGGTTGTTGATTTGTAAGATAAATATGGCACGTGGGAAGGTTCAAGCAGTTAAAATTAGATAGTCTGTTCCAGCATTTCAAGTCAAGCAATTCATGTCAAAAGTATGTTCCAAGTTAAAGAATGCAAGTTCAAAAATTTCACTAAGTCCTATCTCGTCTACGGCCTAAGGAACGAGCTACGAGTTAAGTCGACGTCAGTTCTTTAAGTCGTGCTGTGATGAAGGATTTCAGGAGAGCGCAAAAATCCATGTCCTAGGTCGTCGACCGACTTACGACTTACAACCTACTTTAAGTCGTACACAATTCACCAGGTCATCAAAAGTTAAGTCGTGATTTTTAAGGCCTTAAGTCGTCCATCTTTTCAGCACACCAATTCAACACACTCTTAACCCGTTAACCCATTAACCTCTTCTTCAACCAAAACTCTCGTCCTCTCAACGCATTCAATCAAAAGAATCGCCATAAAATCGGTGTGATGTTGTTTCATCACGAACCACGAGTCAGACAAGCTGAATCGCTGCAATCTGTCGCCTCGTTCATACAGATTGTCCAGGTCCAAGACAAATCATCTCGAATCCATCGATAATCAATTGAAACGAAGATTGCAATGGAGCATGACATAAGAAGAATAAGTCAGAGATGGATTTCGCAATTCAGTGATAGTCGAAGATTGAATGGGGAAGCCGATTTCACTTACGCAATACAACGATGAGAATAACTGGTAATCGAGTAGTTGATTTCGTCTTCAAGGATTTCGAATGCTTGTTAATGGCGGAATGAAGTAACGAGAGTAGGTGAAGGAAAAGGAGTGACGACTTAAACTATTTATATACTGGGGCAGTAGAAGACGAATCGGTACGTACGACTTACGACCTACGACTCGTCTTAAGTCGTTCATAGAGCAAGCTAGGGGAATCGAAGCACACGACCTACGACTTAGCCGTGTACTTCGAGGGGCAAATGTTAATCCTCTTTCATTCGCGACATAACGAGTTAAAAGCGTGACCGACTTAAGAGGAAGACCACTTAACAGCAGCCGATTTAAGGGAGCATACGACTTATAAAGTGTGCCGACTTAACAAGTGTGCCGACTTAACAAGTGTGCCGACTTAACAAGTGTGCCGGCTTAACAGGTTACCGACTTAAGGGAGGCTCCGAGTTAAGAAAGGCTCCGAGTTAAGGAAGGCTCCGAGTTAAGGGGGGCTCCGACTTAACAGTTCGCGAGTTAAGGAAAGGATCCGACCTAAAGCCATACCGACCTAACTGTTAAAGAAAGCTCCGACTTAGCTACGGCTCCGACTCAAGGCTCTCACCGACTTAACCACTCAAGATCTTCGACTTAACCACAGGACCGACCTAAAGCACACCCACTTGAAGTAAGCTCCGACTTAAGAAAGCTCCGACTTAAAAGCCTACGAGATACATAAGTCTCCGAGTTAAGACCTACGACATATGCTAAGTCATTGCCGACTTATGACTTAGCTCATTCTGGACGTTCAAGAGTAACCAGTGCATGTCTATCTCGTGGCCGACTTAAGACCTACGACTTACTATAAGTCGGCTACGACTTAGAACTTAGAGGATTTTTCCTATTCAGATTCTGCCCTATAAATACCCCACAACCTCCAACAAGGGGGGGACTTTTGGCCATTCATTTCTTCAAGCGCCGTTACTCTGTCGAAGTCTCCACTCATTCAGCAATCAAAGATCTTCAAACATTCAAGATGCTACAACAAGCTTCAAGAGAAATTCCTTACATCCAACACGGATTCATCGAGTTTCATCGACGAAGATTGAGCTAGTAGTCAAGATTGTTTCTTGTGATCAAATTGTACTGTTTTGATAAGAGATTTGTATCGATTTGTAACCGGATTTAGCAATAAAGAGATTCAAAGTGGACGTAGGCTTAATCTCAAGCCGAACCACTATAAATTGCTGTCTTTTACTGCTTTTCTGCTATTTTAATGCTTAAATTCTGTTCCCGTCACGCGGGTGGTGCTTTCACGATTCTATTACACACACCGGGTGTTAGCGTTCACTTAAAAACGTTAACAGCATATTTGTATTAAAATTTTAGTACAATGACAAACGACTTTTGATGTTTTATTATAGTGTCATGTCATATCAAGCACAGTTTGCACGTTGCACTACTTTTGATTTTCGGATAGCTTTATTTACAGCACATTTACATTGCATAGCTTCATTTACAGTGTCACATCATATTGAGCACTATTTGCACGTTGCACTACTTTTAATGTTTGCTAGCCTTAGCACTATAGCCACGTTGTGATACTTTTGATGTCTATGCTATTACAAATTGGTACAGTATTCTATATTATTCGACAACTATAGCGACGTTGCATAATTTTTGCCATATAACATCTTCTTACTGTTATATATTCTATTGCTTGGAAAGTGGTTCTGAATTCATCCCATCCTATTAAGCAAAAAATAGTGGATTGCAGCCACATTTCCTTACCAAAATCATACTCATACGAAGGTCCTTTAAGTTATGAGATCCCTCCTAATCCGTCTTACCGCGAAGAACCAACCAAATTGTATGTTGAAATGGAGGAATGACAATATGAAGATGTAAGAGTGCATGAGAAAGATTTGCAAGGGCAGAGGCTTTTGGAGGAGGGAAGAAGACAAAGGGAGGAGCGAAGGAGCAACAATGGGAGAAGGCAAAGAAGGCATGAAATATGACATCAACTACCTCAAACAAAACAAGAGGTTGATTCTAGAGAAATATACTGCAATTGTAGAATTAATGTTTTGTATTTTGTCATAAGAAATGGATCTGAAATTGGTCGACGCCACTATAGATGCCGCAATTTTTTGAATGGTTGTGGACTTTGGCAATGGTTGGATGATCCTTTACCTCAACGTGCAGTAGTGTATGCAACTGAACTTGAACAAGAAATTGAAACACTCAGGAGGATATTTGGTTCTGTTCAGTTATCACATGATCGAAGACAGTTTTTTAAATCATCCTATGTGTGTTTGTTTTAGATCTTGTTTGCATCATTTCAATTATCAGTTTGGTTCCACTGTATCGGTTTATTTCAATGATGGTTGTCCTTTCTGTATCAGTTTATTTCAATATTGGTTGTCCTTTCTGTATCAGTCTATTTCAATGTTATTTGTCCTTTTTTATCACTCTATTTAAATTTCGGTTCCCTTGTTTCATTGTTAGTTTCTTATATTACGTACTTAGTAGATAGGGAAAGTGTATACAACTTACTAAAGAACTAAAAGAAAATACATAGAACTTAAAGAACATACATTGAACCGAAAGAAAATACAAGGAACTGATCCTAATACATTGGATTGAAAGGAAATACATAGAACTTAAAGAAAATACATAGAATTGAAAGAAAAACATATAGTACTTAAAGCGAAATATATAAAACTTCATTCAAATTGTTTGATATAGCTAACTCATAGATCATATGCAGCATGTCCAAAATAAGAATGATACTCCTAGAAATAGCGTGAATCATACGTAGCTTATGTTAACTGAAATAGAGTAGGTCTTCTTCCTTCATAGTGTTTATAATGCTTTTGTATCGTTGACAAGCTCTAGTAAACTTGACATAAGTACTACGAGTTTCCAGAATCTGTCGAATTAATCTACAATCAGGATGATTGCTAAAGGCTTCGTTTAGAGTAACCTATAAATCTTGCTCAATCTCTTCTTCCATATGTCTTGTATCGGCTTTGATGTACGCATTGATTAGTATCAAATAATCCTAGGAAGTCCAACTTTCATTTTCCATGGATTTTTTCGTACGCTTCCACTATGGAATTTTCAGTTAAATAGGCAATTCATAATCATCCTTATAATATCAATGCTTGTTCCTTCACAACCAATAATGTATTCCACTTTCTAAAGTTGAACTGGCCACACTAAGTATTAGTAATGTCTGCCACTTGCTACAGTTTATTTGACTGCACTTTTCATTTTTTTCTGCCACTAACTCTACATATCGTATCACTTCTATATAAGGACTTTATCTTCCATTTCAGAAATCACATTTAACATCTTCTTTCTTTCTCTCATAGCATTAAACTAAATACAACAATGAATACTTAATCTTTCCTCAAATGTGTTATGGCATTCGATAGTGATTCCGGTGAAGAAGAGATACTTCGAGAGAAAGCAGAAGAATTTCAAGAAATAGTTGACATATGCCACGAAGCTTATGGCTCCACATCAAGAAAACACGGTGGATCGGTCATGGGTCGGAAACATGTAAACCGTAATCAATTTGCCTTCCACAAAATTATGATGCAAGACTACTTCAATTCAAATTGCACTTATGGGCCTAATATGTTCAGGAGAAGATAAAGATTAAGAATGAGAAGAGATCTATTTTTTAGAATTTTAATAGGTATTCAAAATAATGACAAATATTTTAATCAAAAATCAAATGCTTTAAAAACACAGGAGCTAAGCCGTGATCAAAAAATGACTCCTGCATTGAGAATGTTAGCTTATGGCACCCCTGCAGATGCATTGGATGATGCATACCGAATCGTAGAGACTACTGCATTAGAAACTCTCGAAAAATTCTGCTAATTTATGGTGGACGTTTTCGGTAATGAGTACCTTAGATCTCCAAATGAGGATGATGTGGTTTGGATTCGAGAAATGCACGAAAGCAGAGGATGGACTGGAATGCTTGGAAGTCTCGACTGTATGCATCGAGAATGGAAGAACTGCCCCCAAAGCATACCATGGAGCTTACAATGGTAAAGAAAGAAAACCAACTATTATTTTGGAAGTCGTTGCTTCATACGATTTATGCATATGACATGCTTTCTTTGAAATGCCTGAATCTAACAATGACTTAAATGTTATTGAGAGGTCACAATTATTTATTGATCTGGCACTTGGTCGAGTAACTCAAGTGTCGTTTACTCTTGGGAAAAACACTTACGACCACGGATATTACCTTGGCGATAGGATTTATCAGAAATGGAGCACCGTTGTGAAAACATGTCCAAACCAATAACAGCTGTAACAACCTAGGTTTTGAGATTACCTTTCAATATTGAATTATAATGATAATTATAATTTAGTATTATAAATTAAATTAAAATTGGAGAAATTAAATTGTTTATTTGGAATAAACAATGAATTTTGGAATTTTAAAATGAGAAAATGAAATTCCAAGCTTTATTTTATTTTGTTTGGAGTGATAATAAATGGAATATGGGCTTTAAATAATGAAAATGATTTCATTTTAGAGAAAATGCAATAATTATATTAATTATTGCCCATTTGCTTCTTTTAATAATTTTTAAAAGAAGTATGTAATTTTTAAAGGTGGTTTATTGAAATAAAAGGTGGAAATTGGTTTAAAAATAAGTTTTGGCTATAAATTATGTTTGGAAATGGTTTGAAATATTTTTCTAAGTGGGAAAATAAATTTTGTGGAATTTTAGAAGTTAAAAACATGGTTTTATTCATTTATTTGAGTAAATGTTGTATTTTTGTTAAATTAAGGATTTTAATAATAAAAATGTTTTAAAAATATAAATTAATCTTTTTTTTATATGATACAAAATGTTTTATTTTATATGTATACAAGTTTTCACATTTTTCTTGTGTAAAACTTGAGAGAAATGCATTTTTATTTATGTGTATTTGTAATATGTACACATTAATTTGTTAAGTGTTGATTTAAACCTTAGGCCAACTTAATTTCTTTTATTATTAAACCTAACTTGGCCCATTATCACATAGCTTACTTGAGAAATGAGAAAAAGATAGTTGTACGTTCATTTCTGCAAGCTATGATCTTACTTTTCCACCTAAAAACAAAAGTTAGTAAACACTTTACCAATTTCTCAAAATTCAAGCAAATTTCTCAATTAAAATTCACCAAATTAAAATATTTTTGCAATCTAGAGATAATCAAAGGCAAACAACTCCAAATCACCTAATTTCATCACAAATTTCTTTTTACAGTTAGTAGTTTTCTAATTTACTGTAAATTTTAGTTTGCATGTGTTGTTTTTGGTTTCTACAGGTCCTTAGAAGCTCTAATCTTGCTAAAAGCTTCCTCTTTGCTGCTCTAATCCGAGTTTTAACCTTCAATCAGCAAGTTGAGTTGTATAAGCTCACAATCTTGCAAAAAAAGTGTCAAAGCTTGAAAATGTGAAAAAAATAGCTTATGTTCGTTATTTCATGTAGTTGAATTTCTTTGTTTATAATCAGTTTTTGTTGCATCTTTGAGATTTTATACCTTTTGATTCTAGCAACGAAATGCTACCAAATTTCTTGTGTTTGGTAGCTTGCATGTTGAACTTCATCTTTGTAAAATTTCATGGAAAAATATTGTTGTTTGATATGTCAAAACTGAGCCCAAAGTTTGAATCGTGTAGGGGGAAAACGACCTGGAGTTAAAAAATGAATTCGCATATGCATGGTCGACCGGGAGGTCGACCATACACATACCCAGGTCGACCATACGGTTGACCTGAGTGTCCTCAAGGTCGACCTGGCGGTCGACCTAAGGAGATTCACGGTCAACCTTCAGGTCGACCTGCATATGGTTAATTTTTTTTTCCGAGTTTTCTTCTACTTTTTCACTTGATTTCGAGGCCTTTTAACACCATTCTTTTGCAATTTTGAGATGATTTTGAATGTGTTAGAAGGCTATGATATCTATTAATGGACTAGCCAAGATTTGGTGGAATTTGATATTTAAATTTGATTTAAATTCGAATTTAAATTCGAATATCGGGTTGAGTGATTTTCCTTGTTTTTATTCGTTTTCGAGCACGGTTTTCTCCAAATCTTTTTGAAATGATTTTTAAAATTAATGGGCATTTCAAAATAACTATTATATAATATTTTAAAGTATTTTCATGTGTAAACTCTATTTATTCTCTATAATAAGGGAAATTTTCAAATAGGATTTTCAAATTGATTTCGAAAATTGGTTTTCAAAGCTTGTTTTCCAAAGTAAATTATTTTATATATAAATTACACGTTTTTGCACATTTCGAGCGAATGAGAAGGAGAATTAAACGGTTTTGTAAAACACGTGGTATGGGACACGTGCGTTTATCTTATCGGTTAATTCCCGACTTGTCTGTTTGATCGTTTTGACCTTCGGGTCGAGTTTACCGATGAGATGAGGTAAACTTTTTACTGATTTGAGTGTGAAATTTACTAGCTGTTAGTAAACCATTTAGTGCGAACGTGTGGTATGGGACACACGTTAACACTGTTCGGGTTCCTATCCGAAAGTTTGTGACACATTTGTCTAAGAGATGTATTAGCCAGTACTGGACCTTCGGGACGTTTTTCTAAGAGACGTCTTTGTCCATTGCAACGTATTTGTCCTTCGGGACGTTGTCCTTTGGGATGTTTTTCTAAGAGACATATTTATTTGTCCTTCGGGACGTTTGTCTAAGAGACGTGGCGCCTTATTTTGAGAGAACAGTATTGGGCAGGCTTCAGCCACAAGCACGTGCTATATCTTTGAGATGATTTCATTGATGTTTGTGATTTCCCAAGTGTATCACCTTTTTTTATTAGCCATTCAAGCCATTTGAGATATTATATATATACGGCAATTACCTTATGGGAATTTGAACCCTTGTGAGTTTTATCTTTGAGATTTGAGTTGCCTACACTAGCGTTTTATTGAGATTTCCGTTATGGCGTATATTTGAGATTTTAATCTCATATTTGGAGATATATTTGCCTTGTGGCGTATTTGGAGATGGTGATTTCTTTGAGTTGCTTTTGAGATTGCCGTTATGGCGGGTTTGGGATATCTCCTTTTTAGGAGCTAAAATATTCCTTAAACCATTATAGATGATTTGTGATATGCCGATGATATGAGACTTGCTACATTTAGCGTTTTATGAATTGTTTTATCTCTTTTGAGATTGTATGTTTGTGTAGTGATACCATATTATCACTTGATGTAACTAAACACTTTAAATTGTCCCTTCTCACTTGAGAATATTATCACATTATCCTTATGCTCATATTATCGCTTATCCTTGTAAACTGATTTGTTTAACTAGACTGACCCGTGTATTTATACTCGGGTCAGATCGAGATGTTTCAAGTTAGGTACATTTGGACTAGCCTATTCTGCTTCCGCATGGACTCTATTCTGCTGGCTCCTTTTGTTATAGCTTTTTGTGTAGTCCTTTTTGTTTGCTACTATGATATGTATATTCTTTTTTCTCGCTTGTATATTGTGGTCGCTATACCACTTGACATGTATCATTTTGTATACTCTGTGATGTATCTGTATATGCATATATATATATATGTGTGTGTGTGTGTGTGTGTGTGTGATGATCTACTATTCTGTGATGTGTTTTGCATTCGAGTTTTTGTATTTTGTTCTGATAGATCCTATAGCCACCTATGGCTTTGTGTTAAGTATTTATTGGATATGTCGATCCAATTGAGTTAGAAAAAAAGGCATTTGGCGACGTATTTAATAGATATTTAAGACAAGGCTATAGATGGTCGCTCCTAACCAGCCATATTCTCCGCATTAGCAGACGGTATTACCCAGTAATACTCTTTGTTAATGTGGGCCTTGGGATGTGGCGTCACAACAGCAAAGCAAGCTAAGTTTGCTGCGATGCAAAAGGGACAAAGAAAAGATGTAGAAAGAGTTTTTGGCGTTCATCAATCTAGATTTGCAACGATTAGTAATCTATGTCGAATGTGGTCTCGAGAAAAAATGTCCAGAATTATGTTTGCATGTATTATTATGCATAATATGATATGATTATTGAAGATGAATGGGATATGGACGAGGAACAATGTCGCTACGAATATGATGGTGCATGTCAAATGCCAGAAGTATTTCAAGATAATGTTCTTATAACCGAAGAAGCATTCAATATTCACATGGAATGTCAACTTTCGTACTGAGACGCACAACGTCACAACATGCTACAATAAGATCTTATGAATCATATTTGGAATTACTTTGGTGATTGTTAGTTCAATTTTATATTTGATTTGTCATATATGCATTTGTATTATAGTCGTATTTTTGTTATCTTATTAATATGTATTGTATTTCCTTCAAAATGTTATTCAGTTTGGTTATCGACTTTGTCTAAATGGAAACTATAATAGTACAATATTAATTAATAACATAAGATAGTGGATTTAAATAAACGATACAGTACACCAAAACTAGTACAAATTATAAAATTCTAAGATTGAAACAAACTACTTTGATGGAACTTAGAAATAAGTATTTATCTTTTGCGCTTCATCCAATACAGCTTTTGAATGTCATCCAACCTCGTTATATTTTTATCCATAATCATCTGTTCTTGATTTTTTCGTTCAATATTTAGCCTTTGTTGCTCAATTTCTACAAACTTACATATCACATCGATCTTCTCATGCGCTTGCTTGCTTCTATCTTGATGCTTCTTTCGTTAATTTCAAGAGCGGCATTCACTTTAGCGTTCACCACGACATCAGGCTTATTCTTTCTCTTTACTGCTTTGACTCCCATTGGTCTATCACCTTCGACCGGTCTCTGGTTGAGCGCATCCAACTCATTTTCTTTCTCGAATTGTGTTTCCCTACAAGATGAATTTTCCAGACTAGACAAGTATGATGATTTCGATGCTTTGTTCTTTCTTTTCACCTTTATTTGAACTTCACAAAGGCTCTTTGCATTATCGGAGTTCCACTTCGGTGTGCTCGTCAGCAACTCATAATAGTTCAAAAATTGGTAATAGTGTGACCTTTTATCACCGTTTTCCCTTGGAAAAAGAATTATGAATTCCTTGTTCGCCATTCTTTTCTGAAAACCAAAAAAGAAATAAATTAATAATCAGATTAAATACAAATTACTAATAAAAACAAGAAACTTACCAAATGCTCTTCGCCTCCCATTCCACTGGGGTTCCCTTTCTTTATTTTATAAATATGTGATTCATAAAACTAAGTTTGACGATTGATTTTCGTGAATCGACCTTGAATTGCCAACAATGATCAGGTATTTTTAGGATGCTTGAGGTTGAAGGTATTCATTATTTTCTTCCAAAACTTATCTTCGCTCTGATCGTTGCCTTTAATCAAGTTGTTCGTATAATGACAATAAATGTTTCATAAATCGCAGTCCTCATCATTTCTCTATGGGTTTTAGGAATGTTGTGTCGGAGGAGTACTCGTTTGTTGCTGGATGTTGTCGAAGAAATAGTTTTGAGACTGAGAAGGATGCGTAAAATCTCCAAAAGGTGAAGCCATTTCAAGATAATATAAGTTAGAGAAGAATGGAGTGAAGATGTTTATGTAGATATGAAGAGTGAACAGAGTGTATTTATGGAGTTGAGAATAATGAAAGTAGCCATTGGAGGGAGGACGAAAGGTGCTGTTGGGGCAAAGGGCCATTATGGCTCTGGGCGCTTATTAAATCAGCGTCGGGGACCAATTCAGAAATCTGGACCAACTTAGATTTCTGAATTGGCCCCGGAATATTACGTTGAATATTCAGCGTAATATGATTTGTTGGAGTAGCTTGAATTAAATTCCTTTAATATTAAGTCTGAATGTGGCTTTGTTGGAAATGCTCTTAGCACCTACAGCCAGAGAGGATGTAATCTTTGTCAGTAACATTGTGCACAAGTCTTCTTTTTACAGTTGAACTGCAGCTGTTGTATAAGCAGATTTGTAAAATTATGAAGTCACTGTTCTTTTTCTACATTTAGTACTATAAAATGGTAATGAAACCGTAGAAAAACATTTATTTCTAAATGATTAACCTTTTAAATGATATCATATCAAATCTACAATTACACCATATAAAATGTTTGGCATTGAAATTATGGTCATTGAATACTATTTGTTGAAATTTATTGAATATTAAATTTCTAGCTAAAATAGTCAAAAATAATAATTCATTATAATGTGTTGCATTCTTCAAAGTTTCAAATGCATTTAATATATCACCTATTTCAGTTGAGAAATACGTAGACAGAAATGTTAAAAAACATTTATATGTAATGAGCTAAACTTAAAAGTGTTGTCTTCTTATAGTTGGGAATTATACATATTTTTCCTACAATTATCATAGCGACCCAAAGATGAAGACAAACCAAAATCCATTTGTTACTTTCAACCTTTTCTCTACTTCTTTAATTACATGACGGAAATAATAATTTATATGCATGAACACTTAGATCAGGCTTCACTTATAATCTTCAATAATTTTTATATAGCAAAGCCTTGAAATCTACTGTGTAAACTGAGAACGCTACTTACATATTCTTGACTTTAGATATGAAGAAGAGAAACACAAACACGACACTGTAAATGTAGGGGTGAGTATTATAATGTAAATAGAGGCCTTAGTTATACACTACTACATTACAATTATTGTTCTTAATATCTGGACTTTGATGACATGTATTTATGAAGTGCCTTAACTTTCAAATTATTTGATGGACTTGCACCTTTTATTCATTTAATTAAAATTGTAAATTTGATTAATTTTGACTCACAAACTATTTATTTTCTTTTCAAAATATTAACTTTGACTAACAGCTGATTATTTTCTTTTCAAAATAATAACTTAGAGAACTCTAAATTGTAATTATTCACTTGAGGTAACAATATTAGGCTTCATTTAATAAGCTATTGTCTTTTACAAAGGCAATTTCACTGCAATTGGTCACACAACTAACTCATGCATGGCCTCGTGGATATTATATTAAATGCCTAACTATTTGATTATTTATCTTCACTGCGAGAGTAATGATCAGATCAGTCTTAACTTATTATATTGAAGGTTAATGGTTTCCTAGAAACTACTTTGTTTTTTTTTTTTTTTTTTTTTTTTTTTTTTTTTTTTTTTTTTTTTTTTTTAAAGACCTAGAGAACCAAGCTTTGCTTGTAAACTCTAAGGAAGTATGCACCGAACCCACAACACATACTTCAGGTAATTCACAAGGTTATGTAGTTGGTGGGGATTGAACCCTCGACCTTTAAGGTGAGCGCCGCATGTCCTAACCACTGCACCACCTTGGGGGTTAGAAACTACTTTGTTAAATATGAAGAACTCAATATTTCTAATCAAAGATATCACACTGTCACTACAAAAATAATGAAGATTAAAGACTCTAAATTTCAGTTTTAATTAAAAAATTAAAGACCGCGTAAAGATTGAAATTTCAGTCAGTAAATCTCTATAAAAAAAGAATATATAAAAAAAGAGAAAAATGAAGAGAATGAAATGCCATGCTCTTAAATTTACAATCCCTTACTTCTCCGTTTATAAAGAAAATTACTTAAAAAAAATCAAAATATCCATATAACTTAACAGTGCAAATTTTCATCTCCGAGTATTGTTGTTCTAGATTTTTCAAAGCGCGATGATATTTTTTTAAGATTAGATACAAGTTGTGCTAAATTTTTATAAAAAACAAGAGAACAACAAGAATTCATTTCAGGATTAAACATTGCAAAATCTTGAATTGAATAGTTTACTTAGGGCACAACCAGCAATGGCTTGTACATGTGCTAAACAGCCACGAAGCAACCAGGTGTGGCTTGTTTATTTCGCCGTGGCTAGTTCGTGGCTAGTTGGAGCTGTTCTCGTGGTTGGTTGGGTGAATAGGGGTTGGTTTTTATAACGGCAAAGTCTTTGCCATAATAAGTCTTTTTCATTATAAACTTATAACGGAAAACGCTTTGCCGTTTTAAATATAAAGCCGTTGCATTGCAACGGCTACATTACAACGTTCGAATTTCCTCATATATCTTCCTCCACTCCACCTTCTCCTCCACTCCACCTTCTCTTCCTTCCACACAACCTCATCATTTACTTCTTCATCCTCTAGTTATGAAAATGTCCTCTTCATCCAAACGTTCTGGCATAAAAGTTATTAGCAAGAAACTCACGTCCAATCTGCATTCCACCAGATTTTCCAACCAACGTCCACCATACCAATAGCAAACACTTCGTCCATCACATGAGTACGGATATTCACCGTATTCAAACTTTTCCTATAGCCAGCCTTACCAACCACTCGCTCCTCCTAACTTTCCTCCTATTTTTCTATTGCCCCGCAACAATATTACCAACAATGTCCTCCATCTCCATTAGGTGCATACGACGATCATTCGTCGTACATGTCTTTGATGATGCAGAACGATCAAATGCACATTGTCATCTTAATGCGCAACAGTCAAAGATTCGTGACCGTGAAACAATGAAGAATCTATAAAGGAAATTTTCTTATGCACGCAATGCTCCTGCTAACGAAGTAACTGTTAATAGTGAGGAGGAGGAGGAGGAAGACAAAAACCAAGAGGTAGATGCAATAAATACCGAAGAATTCAATAAAGAAGCAGGTGCAGAGTTTCTTTTGCCACCGAGCTCGAAATATAACAATAAGAAGAAGAAGTGGAAATCCTTAAGTGGCATTTTCAACAGAGGACGCAAAGATTCACTTGCAATGGAGACAAAAGCTGGCATAGAAGACAGTGAGGAGGAAAATGTCGACGAGGAAGGAGCGGCAGTTGACGCCAGAAAAAAGCAAGTTAAGTTTACTTCTGAGCAGTATGTTTCACTTGCTAAATCATGGACAGACATTTCGCAAGATAGTATTTCTGGGAAAAATATGAAAGGTCGGAAATTTTGGGAAAGAGTTGCGAATTTTTACAACACCTTGGAACCGATGAAGAGAACATGAGGATCGCTAAGAGGAGGTTATCGGGTTATAAACTTCGCATATCGAACTATTTGGCAATACCTACCAGATTGTAGAATAGGCAGCAAAGCGGCGTCTCTCCTTATGACATTGCAAGTACAATATTATTTAAATTTCTTTGATATTGTAATGTGTTTGACTAGTTTTGTATATTCATACACTTTTGGATTTCTTTTACAGATTGAAGAATCACGTAAGGCCTACCAGCTATAGTACAAACAACCATTCAAATTTCAAGAGTGCTTTGAGCTTCTATCTAGTTTACCGAAATAGAAGAATCCAAACAACTTTATGTTCGAGTAATATAACAAAGCCAAAAGAATGAACTACTTCGATTCAAGTCCATGAAGCGATCCAAGTTTGCAGAAAAGGTCTCCACTATATGGAAGCAGTGACAGACGACCTCTTGGTAGAAATAAGTAAATTCAGTTGGAGCAGCGCAGTGTGGAATTATCTATATTTGTAGGAATTTTAGAGACTTCTGCTAGAGAAAAAAGAGAGCACAGAGCCAACTTTTCTACTCAAAGAACCTGCAACGAAGCTGATTTTTAGAAGGCTATGATGGATGATCGAGAGTTCAAGAGATGAGCCCATGGGGAGAAGAAAGCTTTGATGCGAGAGAAGAATTATATCAAACTGATGACTTGTGATTTCAGTAAGCTTTCTCCTTTACAGCAAGAACTAGTAACCGAGCAGTTGGAAACGTATAAGAAAGTTAGAGGCAGTGGAAGCGAAAGTGGCTCGTATAGGGATGAGTTTTAGATGTGCGGTTGCATTGTAATGGTTGATGTTTACTTGTTTGAATCTCTGCAGTGTCTCTAAATATTTTTGGTTTATGTGTGTACACTAGATATAATTTTATTGCACCATTATGTATTTTGAATTAAGGTCGTACATCATTTTATTAAACAAGTTCCATAATAATAGTACATAATTGTCAACATACAAATCTTAAAACATAATACAGTATTTTGAATTAAGGTCGTACATCATTTTATTAAACAAGTTCCATAATAATAGTACATAATTGTCAATATACAAATCTTCAAACATAATACAGTAAACAAACTAGCAAACATAAAACCTCATTAACATAATACAGTAAACAAACTAGCAAACACAAAACAAACTAGTAATATTGAAGAAACAACTACTATAATCCATGCCTAAGGATTCCTAATATTCCTTCCTCTGTGTGCCCATAAATTGTCCACCAACTGGTCACGCAATTGGAAGTGTGCAGCTTGATCTTCAATATGTTGTACGATGGCAATATATTCCTCCATTGAGTTTATGTTTCTATCGGATCTTTTGTTAGAACCCTTAAACATGTCCGGGTAATTAGTATTTTTATTTTTATACCCACCTCTTTCGGACTACAATCATATTATGAATTATTATACAAGCATACATAATTTCAAATAGAACTTTTGGGTCATGAAATCGAGCAGGATTTCATAAAATATGAAACCTTCCTTGCAAGACACCGAACGTATGTTCGATGTCCTTTCTGTAGCTTGCCACTTTTTTAGTGAAATGACTCTCTTTGTCGTTTGTTGGTACCTTGTATTAAAGTTCTCCACTTTAGGTAAATTCCATTGACTAGGTAATATCCAGTTTGATACTCGACATTACAAACTTTACATGTAATGTCCGTTGAAATTCCATTAGACAGTTGAGAGAATAGGTATGACTGTTTTAAAACATTTATATCATTTAACAAACCTAGTACTCCAAATAAAGCATGCCAAACCCACAAACCATCAGTTGCAACCGCTTCAAGGATCATTGTCGGCACCTTTTTGTGTCCTGTGAACATTCCTTTCCAACCTGTTGGACAGTTTTTCCATGCCCAATACATGCAATCCAAACTTCCTAACATGCATGGAAAACCTTTAGCTTCTCCTTTGGCTAGTATCCTGCTTACATCATTTGGTCCTGGTGTTCGTAACTATTCCTCGTCGAACTGTTCAATCACTGTTTTGCTGAATTCCTTCATGCACTCTACTGTTGTTGATGATGCGATTCTGAAATATTCATACATATGGTCACCAGCTGTTCTAACATATGTAAAGCAGTCAAGATTTTGATGTGGGGGATAATGTCCAGGTTCTAGTGCTTCATTTAGCTTATAAGTGAAATATGGGTTGTTTTCATGAAGTTTAAGATAAATTTTAGAGAAAACATCTTGGCTCATCCGAAATCGACGGCGGAACAAATTTTTATCATAGGTTGGATTGTCAATGAAGTAGTCCCTCATCAGCTTTTCATGCCCATCCTTATAGTCCCTCTTATATCGTCGGTCAGTCCATCCATGTATACTACCACGGCGGTTGCTCGTAGATCCTCCACCAAAAAAGTATGAATATCCTACTACTGCTTGTTGATTTTGAAACTCTATCATCTCATCATCCATTTCTTGTTCATTGTCGTAGCTTTGGTTCATGTATTGGTAGTGCTGGTAGTATAGGTTAGGATCCATGGTTGTCTAGCAGTATGTAATTTGAGATATTAGTTTTTTTTTAGTTTTCTGCAATGGTGTGTTGGACTTGATCAAAATGCACGTATATATAGCTGTAGGAGGAAATATGTATGGATTACATAAAAAATAGTATGGCTACATAACAAAAAATGACATAATATAAAGAGATGGGAAACAATGCAAGTGCACATGCTACATAACACAAATTACAGGCTATAATGCAAGTGTACACGCAACAAGACAAAAAATGATATGCTATAATGCAAGTGCACATGCTACGAAACAAAAAAGTACATGCTATAATGCAAGTGTACATACTACAAGACAAAAAATAAAGTGTAAAGTGTACAAAATATAATGCAAGTGTACAGGCAATAATGCAAGTGTACAGTGTATAGGCTATAAAGTATAAAGGCTATGAAGTGTACGTTTGCAGAGGCCATAATGACATGATAGTAATATGAGTGTATATGACTACAGTGTACAGTCTATAAAGTTCATATGGCTATAGTGGAAATGACATGACAGTAGCTGCTACAGTGTACGATTGCAGAGCCAATAATGGCTACAGTGTAGCTACACTGTTAGAATTGACATGACATTAATGGCTACCGTGTCCATTTGAAGAGGCCATTGATTAGTTTCTAGTATCCCCATTATTACTATTTATACACTAAGTATTGACATGGAAGGTTCATAGGATTGCAAATGGCAAATTAGACATGGACTCCCCATGATTATTTGGTGTTGATTAAAGCTTATATTCAGGCCGATACAAGACACATGGAAGAGGAGGTCGACGAAGATTTTTAGATCACCGTCAACGAAGCTAACAACAACCATCCAAAATATAAGCTAAGAAGACGAAATTTGGATACTAAAAGCACATTCGTTACATTTTCTAAAGCTTGCAGGAGGTATTGGAGAATTATAACCGAGGAAGAACGCGACAATATTTTTCAAATGACCCGATCAACTTTTGACTCCCTGTATTTTATAGATCATCAAACACACTTTGTTGGCCATGTTGCGTACGAGTTGTAGGTAAATTATATTAGACAGTTTGAGTGAGTACTATGTCAACGAACGTTGTATATCTATGTGTTTGTCCAATTGTCTTAGCTCTGCTTAAGTCCATGAGTATTAATTTGGGGAACTTGAATTCTATGATTTGTATTAGTCTAATGTATGTCCATCTGTAGTAATATGAGTTGTGTATATTCGATGTAATTTGGAGACTAAATTATGTACTTAAACGCACAACAACATATGACATACTTCAACATACTTGGAAATGCCGCAACATACTTAAACATACAACAAAAGAAATACTTAAACGAATAGTAGACTAAAACATACCACATCATACGACATACTTCAACATACTACAATAGACCACAACATACTTAAACGTACAACGAAAAATAGTACATACTTTAGCATGTTAGTTATGCCCACCACCACGCTGAAATTCCAGTACACCCATCCTGTCACGTAGCACGGCTAGTTCTTATTCCAGTTCATTTGCATATTCCACCTCTCGATGAGGGAATGGATCATCAATCCATTCTCATAAACCACGACCAATTAGAAAGTTACGACATCTATAATGGATCCGTTTAATGTCGTTTCCGCTTTGCATGACGAAATGCGTAACTGACACTCCACAAACACAATATAGTAATGGAGGAGAGTTAACTTCCAGCTCGATCTAAAACCGTTCATTGCGAACTTCCAAGCGTTCTATGTGTTTGCAAGAATTCTTATCTCTACTTCATATGGATGGAGCCCAACTTGTTCATATGCAGGTTGAACGTCCTCCTAGAGTCTTAGTTCGCTAAGATCTGGGAACTCGGTTCGAATGTTCGCATAGTGCTGCTCTTGATACTCGATAAGTCAATCCTCATCGGTTAGTGGGCTTTTCGAAGGCATGTAGCCTCCTATATCAGACTCAATAGAAGAAGGCCAGGATGGCATCGATGGGAGATGTAAATGAATGTGAGGAAAATATAGATAGTAGTGAAGATGGAGTAGATGGTTGTGAAGAAGCAGATGTGAACTAGTATGTGTATATATATAGAAGGGAAGCAGAAAATGGCAAACTAGTAATTATGAGAAGAAGAGAGCAAGGGAAATATCCTAACTTTAGTACAGAAAAACATGGTAAAAAATAAACTTAAACATTATCCGCCCACTTTCCAAACGGATTGAATAGCTTATATCAATTTTCAATAAACATGTGAATCAATATTCATAATCACAATCTAATACCTGCCTTTTCAAATCTTTCCATTAGTCTTATATAATCCATTTTGTTATTTATTATAAAAATACATTTATAGTGTTAGTCAAATAACATGGCTTTCAATGGTTTAGTTCATTTGAATACAGTTCCAGTGATTCAAATGAACTGATTTCCCTACAGGTCAATATCTTGGACAATGATGTACGGTTGCCAACAACACATAAACATAAAAAATAATGACGTCAATGCATAAACTGAATACAATATATATATCATACAGCACAACACAGGAACAATAACAACAACTACACAGAAACATTAATGATAATAACATCGATACACAAACCAAATACAATAGGTATATAATACATCAGAACAAAAGAATAAAAACAGAAAAAACATAGAAATGGAAATGAACTACAATACATAAGATCATCCATCTGTACATGGACATGTATGATGTCGATGATGTCTCTCATCATCATCATCTCCACCATCGCTCGGACCAGCTAAATGCTCATAATACATCTACATGTCAGCAAATCTCTTGCACTCTTCCTCCAGATGTGCCTGCAGTCGTGCTGCTGCCTCTACCTGGCGATGTAGCTCACCATCATATTAGTCTAGGCTATGCCTATGCTCTACATATCTTGTATGTCTGATCCCCATCTGCATATCATATAGATCAGCGTAGGATATCTGGCTCGGATCCGGGTAATAATCATGTGCTGGAGGATGATACATGTCAATATAACGGTCTGGTCCAATGGTAGGAACTACTATTGTCCATCCGAAGTGAGAAGCAGCCGCCACGTGATCGTTGCACGATAATCCTGACTAGGCTGGGTAAGATTCCCGATAATAAAGGGATGTATGTCGTGTCGTATAGCAAACGGACCGACTAAATCTATCGCTCTTGCATGGGTAATGGTATCAGTGGACCCAGTATAAAATCTACGCCATAAGTCAACGTATGATTGACCCCTGATAACAAATCCCTCGGTCGGCCACCAACCTCCTGCCCTCGCAAGGTCTAGCTGCTTTGAAGGGTAAATCATACAGTGATAGGTATGAGGGTGTGGATCATCGGGAATAGCATCAAAGTCGCACAACTGTCTCCAACACCTCTCACCAAGATACCAATATGCACCAAACGCCGAGGGATAAAGATAGGAGTGGAAATCTCCTCCCGGCAAGCATTCTAGCAATCTCTATAAAATAAATGCCAATAGATATACTATCATGAAATGGATGCCATATAATCTGGTGTTTGTAAATCCTTTTGGTTGTGGGCAACCGAATAAACATTATGGGATTCATTTTCCTTGGGCCCCTTATTGTTCGTGAACCAAAATGACAGACGGGGGAAAAATCAGACTTGTCAGAATTCAAAGTGACGAAATGAAAATTCCTGGAATACTCAAAATACCAGTACTTTAATAACTCCCAAAAGCCAAATAGTGAAACCTGTGGACCTGAAATGGTGCACTGTTGTCAAGGCATCTATACAAGTACGTAAGAATAGGCGTACCCTAGTCATATAGAATAGCATAGCTGAAATCCAAATCAAATATGACCTTAATAGACCTAACAGCTAAACTACTGATCGATGTGCTAAAAAATAGATTACCCATTAGGTATAGGACAAATAATCGCGCAAACTCTAGATGATCATCAGGAGAGTAATAACTAAGTATGATGTCCATGGCTGCACGAATAACGCTGAGTCTAATAGTGCCTCCGGCCTGATATGATGCGGCAGAAGCGTCAAAGTAAGGTTGAAGATCATGAACACGATCAGGATCATGCCATGCAGCATCATCGTACAGAAGCGATGGAAAAGCAGCTACTCCAATGCTAATGCCGGTAAGCATAGAGAAATCAAGCAGTGTAATTCCTAGCTCACCGCAAGGAAAGTGGAACGTGTGGGTGGTTTTATACCATCGTAAAGCAATAGCTGGTCATGATTGCACATAATATTTTATAACATTGGTGCTTCCTAAAATTGTAGAGTACATAACAAGTTTATTTACAGAGTGATAAATTAACTAGTTTTTTTAAGTAAATGGTTCATTAGATTACCTAAGAAATGGTAGAATCCAAGCCCGTGTAATAGTGTTACGACTCTATCCTTATTTGCCAAATGTGCATGAATATATCTAAGCATGTTCGCTAACGAACTCAATGAACAGATATTTAATGACTGTTAAAGTTAAATAAAGTCATACTATATATTTAAACTAACAACGTATTGCAATTATTTTAATCATATAAAGAAATACTTAAACTAACCTCGTGAAAGGATATTTCGCTAACGAAATCCGTCAAGCTCGGCGAGTCTAGCGGAAATGTTCCCCACACCCCTGCGCATCCTACCCGCTCGACCACCATTATGGCCTCTGCTACCGCGCTGACCGCCTTCTTCTTCACCTCCGCCCCGATTATCCGGATTTTCGGCAACTTCTAGCAGATCTTTCATTCCTTGCTCCTGCCCGTACAGTACAATATTCTGTTCTTCGCCGTCCTACTAGGAGCTACTTCCTTCTCCGTGCATGAACTTTTTGGAGAAATTTTTTAGCAATCTGGACATCTCTTCGAGTGTGGATCTCAAAAAAGAGCTTTAATTTGGTTGGAAGCTAACGGATTTTGATCGTTCGGGGTGGAAAATGGTGAAATGCGAGGTTGCTCTCGGCAGAAATTGGGAGGAAGATGTGAAAGTTAAAGTGGCGACTAGGTTCGAGTATTAGGTTATAAGCTTATAACAACAAAGCGACAAAGACTTTGCTGTTATAAGCTTATAATAGTAAAAGCTTTGCCATTATAACTCAATCCCCAACCAGCCACTGGATAGTCCCTCTTACCTGGTTGTGTCGCTCATTCGCTCGGTTGCCAACGATGAGAGAGAACGTAGTGAACAGAACAAATTGTTGGTAATGGTCTTAATGAACTGAAGCAATGGCAATAACATGCTCGTTCACAAGGCAAACTCATAGTGCCAGCATAATAATTTGTTCAACATTCGTTCAAAAGCAAGTGCAAAATCATCTTTTTCAATTGGATCTCAACAAATGAAAGAAGAAAAATTCCGCTTCATTAAACGGATTTTTAATCCGAGAAAATTAAGAATCAACTCAGATCTAGCCCTAATGGCAGCGTAGGGTAGCATTCAGTGCATCACCAGGTGAAATACATTTTAGTGCGGCAATTTCACAAGCGCCAAGCGTGCTTAAGTCGAATTAGGCAGATCCATATGGGGACCATGAAATCTGACACAAGTAGCTCAGGCAATGACTCTACAAATAGAACTAGAGCGGTTTGACTTGAATTTGCAGAAATAATAGGCTAGGTATTTCGTTGAAAACCTTGTGAGTATTGTAAAGGATCTTGCACAACAATTTCCACAGGCAGAATCACATCCTTCATAACTTCAACAACCTCACTATTCACGGCACTATCAACATTCAGGCTATAAAGTACAATTTTCTCATCACCACCATGGTATACTTATGGAGCAGAATCATGTTAAACAATAATAGATTCTAATGCGGACATTGGACAAAGGTTAGAAGCTTACATAAATGGAGGAAGAAGGAGATTTTGCAGATGCTATAGATGGCAATGAAAAACCTAATGTATAACATGTAGCGAGTCGATTTCTTTAGACAACGTTGACAGAAAGTGAATTGCTTGAATAGGAGAAGCAGCGATGATTCTTGATGCAGCAGCGGCACTCGTGCAAGAGTAGTTTGCTTTGGAGAAGATAAGCTTCGACCAGAGCGAGTTGAATATACCACCTCAAGCGAATATGGATGGAGACTGTCAGGGTTACAGAAAAAAAGAGGCAACATTGGAGGTATAATAAAGAGGAGGTGTTGCCTGCGGTTAGATTTGGACAGTTGGTAACGATTTTATTTTACTGCGTGAGTAAGAAATGAGTACCATTTGTAACAGCATCTCCAAGAGATTCAGGTGCATCCTGAATAGTAAGGGACCTAAGGGCTAAGTTTAACAGCCGGGCACTTATTAAATCAGCGTGCAACCGTGGACATTGATTTAATCAAAGCCCGAGGCTGGACGTCTACAAGTTAGACACCCAACCTCTTTTCTTTCATAACTTCTTTTTTTTTTTTACTTTTTATTTAAAAAACTATCGAAATACCGCCTTGTGTAATCAAAATTGCAAGATATACAGTTCGACAACAGACTGAGAAGCTTGCAAGTCCAGCACGCATTGCTCCAGTACCAGAGATGAAGATTTTCCAGCCAGAGATTTTGTTTGAGTTGCCAAAGGGATACACTCATCGTATCTTCACAGCATTGGATGCGGTCGAGGTACAATTCTAAATAATAAATAACTATTAATACATGATGGATACATTTGTCATATATTTACCATAAAATAAGATTTATTAGATAGATATGTGATATTATAAAGTGTATTACTTAGTTGTTTGAATTTAAATTGCACAATAATCCCGAACAACCTTTAATTTTTTAGTCACGGTACGTCAGCTATCGAGGTAGTTGGGCAAAGTGGATATCACAGCAGTATGGCACACTACCTCAGGGTTTAGTAGATAGGCTCTTGAGCAGTCCTTTTGCATATTTCTTACAGATTAGACCACCACAATCATTTGATTGTCCACTCATACCAGTCCTAGTTGAGAGGTGGTGGCCTACGACAAACACTTTTCATTTTCGAGATTTTGAGCTCGGCATTACCCCGTCGATTTTTATATGTTGACTAAGATTGAGATCAAAGGCCCAGATATGATACCATTTCCTTTTGATCATATATTTGAGAGCCCCGAGGTTTTATCTACACCGGTTTGGGGAGGGTTATGTTACCTCCGACGTAGTCCCCCTTACATATCTACTGGAGTATATCGCAGCTCATATGGGCACCGATGCTATGAGTGATGCTGTACTTAGAGCATTTCTGTTATACTTATTTTGTTCAACTTTCTTTTCGAACCAAAAGAGTACCATTAAATTAGATTACTTACAGCGGTAGACGATTTAGATCAGCTTCACACTATCGATTGGGGTTCATCCATACTTACAGCGGTAGACGATTCTTATGCTTTGGAGAGGTTAGACAGACGTTTGGGTTATGGTATATTCTGTCGTGCTAGTACTATGAGTGTAGGGCGAACATGCATCCCATTTTGTTGAGAGAGCTAGTCATGCACCAGAGACATATTTTCCACGCATGTGACAATGAGAGCATGTTCAGTTAGTTTCTCGCGCGTCTATGGGGGTTAGACATGACCTGATGGAGGCCCATACTCAGATTGATATGAGGTGCTGGGATAATATTTTTGGGTGCCATGGGCTTCATATTGGATTGCGCTGACACATGCGGGCCAGATGCATGATGGTCATCCTCTTTCTAACTCATATCATTTGGGTTTGTGGAGAATGATCTTACTTCCACTAGCATTTCTTCGTATTTGGTATTTGGGGGAGAGATGCTTGTTCCAGATTACTGGGAAGTTACATATCCCTGGAGATCCATTATCTTATGATGACATGTTCGGCAGACGTCGAACCATTGGATCACAATAGATACAGCGATTGAGACAGTCTGGATGGGTGGATGCTTCTGCACTTTCCTTAGCCGTTGGGGATGATGACAGTTACTGGGATAGAGTTGCTCATCGGCGTTACATGTTACCTGACTACGCTCGAGGAGTGAACTCCGATCATATAGGCCCATACGCAGCCAGTGGTAGAGTTCAAGCACCTCTATTTTATGTTGATCCCACTCCATCCCGGTACTCTCATCAGCCCATAGACTTCGGCCTTGAGGCCTATTATAGAGCGTATGATATTACCGGTACTCTTATCAGTCAGCCGATAGTTTATCCTCGGGATCATGAGATTGCCGGTATCCCCACTGCTGTACTATACCCACCTTTTGAGGTAATTCATTGTATGAATAACTCATTGTATTAATAATTCATTGTACAGTATTAGTTAAGAAAACTTATATTGATATATTATTTATAATTACAGTATGCAGGTAGGTTGGACGAGCATAAGCAATATATTGCCACCATTCAGCAGATGACACTCATCCATACTTAAGCGGTCAGTCATCAGGCTCGGCAAACTCAATAGGCGATGCAGACACATATTGATGATTTGTAGGCTCAGTTGGCTACATTTCAGTTAGTTTATGGTAGTCCTGCTCATTTTTATGACGTAGCGGATGACGACGATAACGACGATGGTGCCGTAGACTTAGGATGACTATTACTGTACTGTTACATTTATTTTATCGTTGTTTGTGTTTATTAATGTACTTCTGTACTATACTGTGGACATATTTTACTGTTGTTTTGTTACATTATACAGCTTTATTTACATTTCATATCCGTATTAAAACAATCTGGTGTGATCTTGTTTGCATCGTTTCAATTATCAGTTTGGTTCCACTATATCAGTTTATTTCAATGTTGGTTGTCCTTTCTATATTAGTATATTTCAATGTTGTTTGTCTTTTTTGTATCACTCTATTTCAATTTTGGTTGCCTTGTATCATTGTTAGTTTCTTATATTACGTACTCAGTAGATACTGAAAGTGTATACAATTTACCAAGGAACTAAAAGAAAATACATAGAACTTAAAGAACATACATTGAACTAAAAGAAAATACGTGGAACTGAATCCTAATACAGTGGATTGAAAGGAAATACATAGAACTTAAAGAAAATACATTGAACTAAAATAAAATACACAGAACTGAAAGAAAAACACGTAGTATTTAAATAGAAATACATAAACTTCATTTAGATTGTCTAATATAGCTAACCCATAAATCATATGCAGCATGTCCAACAAAATTAGTACAATACTACCAGAAATAGCGTGAATCATACATAGCTCGTGTTAATTGAAATAGGTCTTCTTCCTTCACTATTTCTATAACGCTCATGTATCGTATACAATCTCTAGTAAATGTGACATAAGCACTGCGAGTTTCCAGAATCCATCGAATTAATCTACAATCAGGATGATTATTATAGGGTTCATTCGGAGTAACCTGGAAATCTTGCTCAATCTCCTCACCCTATGTCTTGTATTAGCTTCTATGTACGCTTTGATTAGTACCAAATAATCCTGGGGAGTCCAACTTTCATTTTCCATGGAATTTTTCGTACACTTCCACTATGGAATTTTCAGTTAAATAGGCAATTCATAATCGTCATTATAATATCAATGCTTGTTCCTTCACAATCAATAATGTCTACCACTTGTTAAAGTCGAGCTGACCACACTAAGTATCAATAATGTCTGCCACTTACTACAGTTTATTTGACTACACTTCGCATTTTTTGTCTGTCACTTGATAAAGTCGAGCTGACCACACTAATTATCAATAATATCTGCTACTTGCTAAAGCTGATTTGATTACACTCTGCATTTTTTGTCTACCACTTGCTAAAGTCGAGCTAACCACACTATGTATCAATAGTATCTGCCATTATCTACAGTTGATTTGACTACACTCTAAATTTTTTGTCTGTCACTTGCTAAAGTCGAGCTTACCACACTAATTATCAATAATGTTTGCCACTTGCTAAAGTTGATTTGACTACACTCTACATTTTTTGTCTGCCACTCACTCTACATATCGTATCACTTCTATAAAAGGACTTCAACTTCCATTCCAGAAATCACATTTAACATCTTCTTTCCTTTTCTTATAGCATTAAACTAAATAAAATAATGAATACTTCATCTTTCCTCAAATGTGTTATGGCATTCGATAGTGATTTCGATGAAAAAGAGATATTCCGAGAGGAAGCCAAAGAATTGCAAGAAATAGTTGACATATGGCATGAAGCTTATGGCTCCACATCATGAAAACACGGCGGATCGGTCATAAGTCGAAAACATGTAAACCGTAATTAATTTTCCTTCCACAAAACTCTGATGCAAGACTACGTCGATCCAAACTGCACTTATGGACCTGATATGTTCAAGAGAAGATAAAGAATGAGAATAGATATATTTTTAAGAATTTTAACAGGTATTCAAAACAATAGAAAATATTTTATTCAAAAACAAATGCTTCTATAACACAGGGGCTTAGCATTGAATAAAAAATGACCGCTGCACTGAGGATGTTAGCTTATAGCACACCCACAGATGCATTGGATGATGTATATCAGATCATAGAGACTACCACATTAGAAACTTTCGATGATTCTACAAATCTATGGTGGATATTTTTGGCACCGAGTACCTTAGATCTTTAAATGAGGATGATGTGGTGTGGATTCAAGAAATGCATGAGAGCAAAGGATAGCCTGGAATGCTTGGAAGTCTCGACTGTATGTATTAGGAATGGAAGAACTGCCCCCAAAGCATACCATGGAGCTTACAATGGTAAAGAAAGAAAACCAGCTATTATTTTAGAAACCGTTGCTTCATACGATTTATGGATATGACATGCTTTCTTTGGAATGCTTGGATCTAGCAATGATTTAAATATTATTGAGAGGCTACACTTATTTAATGATCTAACACTTGGTCTAGTAACTCCAGTGTCGTTTACTTTTGGGCAAAATACTTATGACTACAGATATTATCTTGGATATGGGATTTATCCAAAATGGAGCACCATTGTGAAAACATATCCAAACCTAATAACAGCAAAGAAAGCAAAGTTTGCTGCGATGCAAGAGTGATAAAGAAAAGATGTAGAAAGAGCTTTTGATGTTGTTCAATCTAGATTTGTAATGATTAGTAATCCATATCGACCATGATCTTGAGAAAATATGTATTTTTATTATGCATAATATGATTATTAAAGATAAAAGCTATATGGACGAAGAACAATGTCACTACGAATACGATGGTGCAGGGCAAATGCCAGAAGTATTCCGAGATGATGTTCTTATAACTGAAGAAGCATTCAACATTCATGTGAAACGTCAACTTTCGTACCGAGACGCACAACTTTGCAACCGGCTACAAAAAGAACTTATGAATCATATTTGGAATTACTTTAGTGATTATTATATATTTGATTCGTCATGTGTGTACGCGTTTGTGTTGTAGATGTATTTTAATTATCTTATTAATATTAGTATAAAACGCATGTACATGCATCTAGTATGCAGAGATATACTTTTTATTTAACAAAAAAAAATGAATTATCAGACATGTGTTGTAAGTGCAAAAGTTTTGGTAGTCACATAAATTTTATTTCAAGTTGTTCTGTTAGTGATATCTATGTCAAATTGGTAGGAAAATTCCGTTGATAGATAGTCGAAAAGAGAATGGTGGTGAAAGTTGCAAACTGATGGTGAGATTCCATTGATAGATGAGGGTATTTTTGGAATTTCAAAAAGATACCTCAAAGATCATGTTCATTGAATTCTCTTTATTAGTAGTAGAGATGTTTTTATTTCCTTCAAAAATGTTATTCAGTTTGGTTATCGAATTTGTCTAAATAGTAATAAGAATAGTACAACATTAGTTAATAACAAAATACAACAGATTTAAATAAACGATATAGTACACCGAAACTAGTACAAATTATACAATTCTAAGATTGAAACAAACTACTTTGAGGGAACTTAGAAATAAGTATTTGTCTTTTGCGCTCCATCCAACATAGCTTTTGAATGTCATCCATCCCCCTTGGATCTTTATCCATAATCATTTGTTCTTGATTTTCCCATTCAATATCTAGCTTTTATTGCTCAATTTCTGCAAACGTGCGCATCACATTGATATTCTCTTGCGCTTACTTGTTTCTATCTTGATGCCTTCTTTCGTGAATTTCAAGAGTGGCATTCACTTTAGCGTTCACCACGACATCAGGCTTATTCTTTCTCTTTGCTGCCTTGACTCCCATTGGTCTACAACCTTCATCTGGTCAGTTGTTGAGCGCATCCGACTCGTTTTCTCCCTCGAATTGAGATTCCCTACAAGATGAATCTCCCGGGCTAGACAAGTATGATGATTTCGAAGCTTTGTTCTTTTCCTTCCTTTTTGTTTGAATGTCTCGAGGGCTCTTCGCATTATCAGAGTTCCACTTTGGTATGCTTGTCAGCAACTCATAATAGTTTGAAAATTGGTAATATTGTGATTTTTTAGCATCGTTTTCCCTTGGAAAAAGCTTTATGAATTCCTCGTTTTCCATTCTTTTTTGAAACCAAAAAAGGAATAAATTAATAATCAAATTAAATACAAAATACTAATAAAAACAAGAAACATTCCAAATGCTCTTCGCCTCCCATTCAACTAGGGTTCACATTCTTTATTTGATAAATTTGTGATTCATAAAACTGAGTTTGATGATTGATTTTCCCGAATTGACCTTGAATCGTCGACAATGATCAGGTATTTTCAGGATGCTTTAGGTTGAAGGTATTCATTATTTTCTTCCAAATATTATCTCTACTCTGATCGTTGCCTCTAATCGAGTGATTCATATAATGACAGTAAATGTTGCATAAATCATAGTCCTCGTCGCTTCTCCATGGGTTGGATGAAAATATGTTGGAGGAGTACTTGGTTGTTGCTGGCTGTCGTTGAAGAAAAAGTTTGAAACCGAGAAGGATGCGTAAAATCTTTAAAAGGTGAAGTCATTTCAAGATAATACATGTTAAAGAAGAAAGGAGTGAAGATGTTTGTGCAGATATAAAGAGTGAACATAGTATATTTATGGAGTTGAGGAGGAAGAAAGTAGCTGTTAGAGGCAGAAAGTAGTCGGTGGAGGGAGGTCGAAAGGAGCCATTGGGGCAAAGAACTGCTATGGCTCTGGGTGTTGCTTAAATCAGTGTCCATAGCTGGGCGCTGATTTAATCAGCGCCCATAGCTAGACGCTGATCAAATCAGTGCCCGAGGCCAATTCAGATTTCTAAATTGACCCTTGAATATTACGCTGGATATTCAGCGTAATATGATTTGTTGGAGTAGCTTAAATTAAATTCTCTTAATATTAAGCCGGAATATAACTTTGTTGGAGATGCTCTAAGTGGAGAATGTGGGTAGTCACATGCACAAGTGATTTAAGAAAATGGTGTTACTTATAATTATACTAAAAAAATTATTGGATGTGAAATGGATCACCAAATTTAACCGTTTCGAATTAATATAAAATAAAAAACCTTAACCACTAGATGTGAAGTAATTTAAGATGTTAAGTGATTTAGAAACTAATTAGTAATCAAGCTAAAGACTAAAATTTGTTTGAACTACAAACTGAATTTCAGTCGCTAATACTGCAAACAACTGACTGAAGTTTTCGGTGAGTATTCAGTCTCTAATTGAAGATAGAAAAGTTTCTGTTTCTAATCAATAGTCTTTAACTGAATATTTTTTTGTAGTGTGTACCGAGTATAAAATTACATAGTAAGATCCAAGTAGAAGGAAAACTTTACTAAAATCTAGTATGAAACCAAATTGCATCTTATTCGAATGCATTACATAGAAAGACATATACAACACGCTCACACACACCCCCCCTCAAAATTTCTGTAAACATTAATTGATTTTTATTTACAAAATAATTACCTTTATGCTTGAGGGAACATAATGTTGCATATTGATTTATAGTTTAGAAAAAGTATATTCTTTATAGCTAACACAAATTTAACAGCTGCATTTGAGAATAGGAAGCAAAATATTCATATACAGTAGTTGGTGCAACAAATGCAAATTAAAGCTCTGCATGATATATTTGAAAATACATATTCACTCGTTTAATTAGTGGACATTGGCTTTAATGTTACATATTTTTGAAGAAAGCCGAGGAAGGCAAATAGTGTGAATATGATTGAATCAGGTTCTTATTTCATGGTAATAAGTCTTAAGAACAACAATTCTGAATAATTAGTTTTAAGGATAATTTACAGAAAAATGATAAATTCATTTATCTTTCTAATTTAAACAAGAAAAATATAAATTCAGATATTTTTATTTCTGTATAACTGAAAATGATAACTTAATTTATTTTTTGCTGTAATTTGTCCTTAAAACTAACTTTTTAGAATTGTTGTCCTTAAAACTTATTACTCGCACAAAATCCCCATGTATGAATTCATAAAATATGATTTTTGATAACCTACACAAACATATATGGTTCCTAAATCATTTTCAGCTAATAGTTAAGATATTTGATGTCGTGTTACATACAATAAATATGGCAGAATCCAGGATTATGTGAATTCATGTAACCAGTCGTAGAACATGGAATGTAAACTGAATTTCATTATTTAACACAGCCTAAGGTCAATTAAAATATAAAATATTACCTTTCTTCATAAAATATTATTTGGTTCATGAAAGGTGGAAGATCAATTTACGTACTTGTTTCCAAAAGCTTAAAATAACATAAATCTTTATAAAGAATGGAAAAATAGCTTGAGAATTTGATCCAAGTTGGGGATGATATACAGAGTAATCATATATGCCTTCCTGACAATAGCTATGTAGCCGTTGTTGAAAAAAAGACTTGTTCATTGAGAATTTGAACTGGTGGAGGGATTAAAGTTAAGTTGCTAAAGAAGAGTCAAATAACAGCAAGCCGAAGCTTTTCACCAATACAAAACTGACCATTATTGCAGTTTTGATTTTACCTTGTAAAGTTATTAGATATTATCAAACCATTCCTATCAAACCGAGGACCCAAAACACATATATTAGTAATTTTTTTGCATTAGGTAAAGGTTTCTACTTTTCACTATTTAGTGAATAGCCACTTAATAACTGAGCATACTATTCAATATATAAATCACTATTTATTATTGCACTTATAATGATACTATGGCCATTTAGACATTGTTAGCACCAGAGTTGGTCACTAACACCCTATAGTAGATTTGTGTAGAGAGATAAATGAAGAAAATAGATGGAAACAGAGGAATAATACAATATAATGCAAAAATAACAGTAAAAACGAGAACAATAGAATTATAGTGGTTCAGCGTAACTACCTACGTCCACTTTGAATGTAATCTTTATTGCTTTCTCAACTGTTTGAATATAGATAAAATTCGCAATGAACAACTTGAATTTAGTTTAGAATAAAAATGAAATGAGTATAGAAAATGGCACAGTCTCCTCTTAGTTCTTGGAAAAGATCGCCAGAAATGGAACCCTGTCCCTCTATTTATAGACGAAGACAGCCTGGCGTCACAGAGCCTTAACTCCTCTCCAGTCACCTAGGCCCATCACCAAAAGAACTCGGCCCAGAATTAATAGATGAACAAAATCGAGCTGGAAATGACGACCCTATCATAGCCGACCCATCCTAGCCGATCCATCATAGCCGACCCATCATAGCCGATCCCAAGTTACCTTGCTTATCCATTATAGCCGATCCATCATAGCCGATCCCAAGTTACCTTGCTTATCCATTATAGCCGATCCCAAGTTACCTTGTCGATCCATCATAGCTGATCCCATCAAAGACGAACCGACTAAGGTGTACCGACCCTAGAAGGATATGCCGATCCCTAGGAGTGCCGACCTGACTTGAACACACTGACCCAAAGTGACCGACCCCTTCGCTTCATGCCGATCCGAAATGAGCGACCCTTAGCCATTCTCTACTGCTGATCCATTTTCTACACTTAACCCTCTCAATTATGCCGACCTGATGCCAAACGATCCCTAGGCTTAAAGTAACAACAACCCACTCGTATGCACACCCTTAGTAGTTGATTCATACTGACTCGAAGTCGATGATGAGACGACTCAAAGTAAACTTCTTCATGACTCGAAGTAGATTAACTCTTGACCCTACGCCTATCAACGTTCGATCATAGCTTCTGCAACTACAATTTTGTAGCTGGGCCAAGGTACCGGGTAACATTTGCCTCCCAAAGTGCGTCTTGTGAATAACATGACACGCTTTGAATCAGCAAGTAATCCATGTTCCTAGAGGCTAGCTCATTCAAATCGATAACTGATCACTGCTTCCCATTAATCTTTGATGAAGCCTCGCGTCATTTGAATGCATTAGTTTTGTCTTAAGGAAGCTTCTGGGTCCCTGGTGCAACTTTTCAAAAGTTGAATGTATATAACCCATCAAAGACTGGATTCATAATGATAAGTTTTTCCAAGTAAATCATCTTTGCACTTTATCGTTAGTATCTACTCATTTGTTATCAGTATTTGTCATTATCAACTTTCATACATTTCTCCATTTTCAAAACCCTTTTTTTAAAGGATGAGGGGATCGGCATATAAATGCCGACCCCTCAATTATCATATGTGGGCTAGGGTCGGCTTAATAGATAGCCGACCCGGTCTCTAGGAGAAGACCGGTTCGTATTCCACCCAACATATAAAAGGACGATTTCAACATCCCTCCTCTCTCACTTTTATTTTCTAACTTACTTCTCCACTGTGCTTTGCAACCCACTGCTGCAATATCACTCTCGCTTTTCCCTTCCTAAACTCAATCGACCTTGCCTTGCAACTTCCAATCTCATGCAAATTCGTACAGCTCTTTATTTGAATCAACACTACTCCCTTAAGCTCCAAATCGCCGTATAGGTATGAACTTCCTTTTTTGACTCACATCCCTAACCTTGAGGATTTTTGTGGAGTTCGAGTGCATAGGAAAATGGAGTTTAGCCATGAGTCGGTAGGAGATGGAGAAGAAGGGAGATAGATAGGGATAGGAGTGTGTTGTAGGATATAGGATTGGCTCGATTTTGATTAGGTAGAGGATGGGTTACAGGGAGGAGTTGATATGGTTGTTTCATCCATAGGGTCGGAGCTTTGGAGAAAAGGAGGGATCAGAACTTTGGAGAAAAGGAGGGATCGATACTAGGTGGTTAGTGTGTTTCTGAAAGGTAGTGGGTCAGTATGGTTTTAAGAGTAGAACATGTCGGTAAGCTTCTAACATAAGTAGGGTCGGTAGGTTTTGTGAGCGAGCGTCGGTATAGTTTGTTTAGAGGTCGGGTCGGTTCATTATGAAGAGTCAAGGGATCGGTATTTTTATGAGGGAAAATCGGGTCGGTATGTTTTTTAGGGAGGTCCGGGTCGGTATGTATTGTGAGTGGATGTTCGGCTCGGTAGCAAGACTAAGGCGCAAGGGTTGGTATTGAGAGGTTGGGATCGGCATTGGCAATAAAAACTACTCCAACTTAATTGACACAAATATTATGACTATACACTTCTATACCCGAGCATAAAATGATGAACAATGACATGAACCATGACATTTAAGCCTGTGTACTTAACTCAGACTAACGAGTTCACAGCTTAAGCAACCCTAAACGTGAATCTAGCCCAACAAATGCAAGTAACAGCTTTCATAATCTAGAATGCCAATGCTCGATTCCAAGACTTCCGTCATCGACCATCTGCTACGCTGCCGGAGATGGTCGGCGATGATGGTCTCCAGGACGATAACCCAAAACTTCATTGTGTTATACTCGTCTTTTCAATCTTAAGCTCTTTGTACTTATGTTAGAATCGCTGCACTAGTTCACACACAACACGGGGAATATATTATTATTACTTCTAATATCGATTATCTTTTGAGCATACCTTAAACAGGTATTTATTCGCATAAAGCGTCTTCCTGCAATGTCTTCTAAATCAGATAAGAAATCAAGCTCCGCCACTCTATCCGACAATCCCAGACCAAGTCAACGACAAGAGGTAGTAGAGACATCGAGCCCGCCGTTTGACCCAATTCTCGACATTCCGATCTTTCCTGCTAAGGTTATAGACCTAGCTCCCGATGTCGTAGATGAAGCTATTATTCTGGATAACCCGATCGACTCGAAAGCCTAAAAAATTGGCGAAACCGCTCTTCATCAATTATGCTCCATTCATGGAATTCCATTCGAAGATGTATTAGTTCCATCGAGGCAAGATCGGCCCCATTTGCCCCCAACCGGATACACTCCATGCAACAAATTCATGTGCTGGGCCGGATACGTGCCACCCTTCAACTCTTTCATTCGCGAGGTGCTAAAGTACATGGGGATCGCCCCTACACAACTACATCCTAACTGCTACGCATTCATTCACGACACCTTCCTACTCTTCATGAGCATTCTATTTTGACCTCCGACTCCTGAAGACATCCGTTACATTTATCATTTCAAGAGACGTGCGGATAGCCCTTCTTATGTATTCCTTGAACCGTTTCCCAAATGCCAAGTTCTAATGGGTGCATGGAACAAGCTCTCTCAATTTAATCAAGAGTAGTTCTACATGCGCAGTTCTCCTAGTTTCGCTAGAAGATGGTTGGAAGGACGTAAGTTTCATTCCTGTTTCATTCTTCATTCTAGGACGTAAGTCACATATTTCTGAAAGTTTGAACTTTTTAACCCTTCTAGGTGTTCGCCCACGGCCCGAAGGTACTAGGTATTCCAGAGCAGTCGAGACCATTCGTGCTACTCCAGTGGAAGATCGGGACATCAAACTGATAGTTATCGATGAACTGCTATCATTATTCAGGTTATTAGTAGATGGCCGTAGGATTGGCCTTCCAAGAAGTACAATGACTTCAAGGGCCACTGCTGAGAGGAGGAGAGAACGAGCCAATCCCATAGTGCCCCTTGGTGAAGGAGCTCATGATACTACCGAGGAAGGAGAGATTAAAGAAACAGAGATCCCAGAGCCAATCGACGAAAATATAAGTCTCGGACAGGCACCAGCAGCTGATGCTCCACGCACTAACCACCCGCAGCCTTCCCCAAAAATGAAGAAGAATTTGGCATACAGAATAAAAAAGAAGGGAGCTGGGGTGACCTCGAAATACGTGATAACTCCCATCGAGAAGGGATCGTCTTCCTAGAAAATGGAAAGCTCGCTGAAGGGACTCTCCGACTTATCCATCCATGACGACCTATTAAATTACGATTTCACTAACCTTAGCGCTGAAGGGCTCAACTCTTCTGCGAGAAGCGGTGAAGGTGAACAACTTCACAATCAGGGAGAATAAACTCCCATGAGTAAAACGAAAACTATTGGTCCGTTGGGGGGGATTCACTAGGACACACACAAACACTTTCACTCCAACACCACTTGCATCCAACTTTTCGTATAGTCTCCACTATCTCGTTCTTGTATAATCTTATGTACAGGTGCAATGACTCGCTTACACAACATCGATCGCCTCCGTAGATCTTCTATTTTCCATCGCTTTGGTTGGGACTCGGAGTTCGGAAAATGCAGAGATAGAGATGATGGTGGAGATAAAGGTTATCGTTCTAGTGAATCGTCTTCATCCTCAAGAAGGAAAATCCATGGGCACTCTTCATATCATAGTGAACCTACGATCCCTCCGGCGCGTGGTGGAGACAAGCCCACTTACCGAGGCTCCCAATCTGACATTCCCCGTGACCAGCACTCTGGCTCTTCGAGTACCTAGCAGTCTCGCGAGCACCATAAGAAAACATTAACTCCGCTAGGACAAACTCCTCCAGCTCACGCTCACGATCCAACCATGGTGGAGAAGTTAGCTGAGCTTAAGGCTATGTTCCCGAAGATTTATTTTGACGGGTTGAAATTCCTTCCCGCTATACATCCTATCCCCAGGAGTGCTAAAGCAAACTCACTCGCATGCATGAATGACGTGTATGTCCAACATGATGCATTCATACACTTAGTCAAAAAATTGTTAGAGGCCTCTACTGAATGTCAATATGAGATCGACCGTCTCAAGCTAGAAGCCGTTCACAACAAGGACATCATAAAGAGCTTGGATGAAGAATTGCTCTCATACAAAGCCCAACTTGAGACTACAGAAAAAAGCGCCAGGGAGACAGTCGAAGCGGTTAGTCGCTTAGAAGCTAGCCATAAAAAGGAGTTAGAAGATTAGCTCCAGCGCAGCGGCGCTTTGGCCCTGGAAAAGGATTCGCTGCAAAAGGAGAAAGAAATTCTTGCTCGTCGAGTTGAGGAGTTGGAGAGACTACTATCCAAAGAAAAAGAGGAGAAAATAGCAGCGCAGGAGAAATCACAAAAATATTGCGAGGAAATCTTCGAGACGAGAAACTTAAAGATGAAGCTTGACGAGGAACTATCTTAGATCGAAGCGCTGAAAGAGGTTGCTCGCGAAGAGGGAAAGAAAGCAACACTTAAAGAAGCCGACTCCCGAATAGAGGCAGAAACCGAGTCTGGTAGGGAGGAAATCAAATGCTTATTCGACCCACTCATTGCTGAATAGAATGCAAGGGTCCTCATTCACCATGATTTGTCCTTTCTAGGTGATCGCTATCTTGGATCGCTTGCCGAAGCATGGGACACTCTTGTTAAAATAAAAAAAGTGGAGTTCGGCATTGAAAAGAGTGATGAGGAGGCACTCGCGAAAGAAGTACTCTGAGAGAATGAGCCCTTAGACTTATCTGTAGCAAAACTTCTCTTTTGCAGAGCTTCCCTAACGTCGAAGGAGAAAGAAGATATTGCCGGCCCGTCTGGAACTGAGTCCCAAGTTCGTCCTCCAGTTCAATCGGCCAAGATTTCATCTTCTGAATCTCTCGAGCATCACCTTGGTTACGACCCGGAGAGGCCCGGACTTGGCATTCATATTTTATCTCCAATCGTTGAGGGGAATACTCCAATAACCACTGAGAGTCAGTCAGATGCGGGTACTTATCTCGCCTTCCATAATACAAGAAGTTGCCGTTCTTGGTAAATAGCGAATGTAACTTAACATTTGGTTCTTGTGAAATCATGCAGGTCAATCTGGTCCCGAACCAACTCCAAGGAGCAATGTCGCCACGGGGCCGCAAGAAAAAGAAGCTGAGGCACCACCTGTCGAAGACACACCGGACCCTGATGCTCAAGTAATCGGAGCACTAGATGAGGATAAACCTGAAGATCCTTCACCTGCCGAAGAACATAATGATGTAATCACAGGCGCTTCCGAGCACACCCCCAAGCTTAGCATGAAGGAACAATTCGAAGAGGAGGAAAAAGAGAAGCTCAAAGTCAAAAGTGAGCCCAAAGTAATGGAGATTGACAATCCCCTCAATATGCCACTAAAATTCATTCCTCCAGGCGGGTCTATTCCCATGGTGGTTCCTCTTCCTCCTCCAAGTTCTTCCTCATAAGGAAATAAAGGGTTTCGAAAGAAACGTGTGACCGAGGCAACTCCGGAAAAGCCAAAAAGGATAGAAAAGTGAACCAGTAGCTGTTGTTTTGTGATATTTTACTTCGCTTGAATAAACTAGAGTGGTGTAGTCATTTTTCCTCTTTATTTCCCAGTAGTGGATGTATGGACTTGGCCTCCGAACTTTTAGAGGAGTTGTAATGAAATTTTTGGAATGCAAATAAAATTTTGTTCCTTTGGATTAATGGATTTTCCTTACACCATTTACAGTTTAATTCACAATTGGGGATGTGGAGAATTTACGATTCATTTATACTCGAGTCCGTGTTCCGAGGACTCAGATTACTCAAATCCACACTCTAGGACTTAGAGATCTTTCCAAATTGTTTATGCTCTAGTCCGCGCTCTGGGGACTCAGAGTACTCTAATCCACACTCTGGGGACTTAGAGATTTTTTCAATTCGTTTATACTCTAGTCCGCGCTCTGGGGACACAGAGTACTCTAATCCACACTTTGGGGACTTAAAGATTTTTCAAATCGTTTATACTCCAGTCCGTGCTCTGGGGACCCAGATTACTCTAATCCACAATCTGGGGACTTAGAGATTTTTCAAATCATTTATGCTCTAGTTCGTGCTCTGGGGACTCAGAGTACTCTAATCCATACTCTGGGGACTTAGAGATTTTTTCAAATCGTTTATACTCCACCCCGCGCTTTGGGGACTCAGAGTACTCTAACCGACACTCTGGGAGTTAGAGATTTTTCAAATCGTTTATACTCTAGTCCACGCTCTGGGGACTCAGAGTACTCTAACCCACACTTTGGGGACTTATATATTTTACAAATCTTTTATACTCTAGCCCGCGCTTTGGGGACTCAGAATACTCTAATCCACACTCTGGGGACTTAGATATTTTTCAAATCGTTTATACTCTAGTCCGCGCTCTGGGGACTCAAAGTACTCTAATCCACACTCTGGGGACTTAGAGGTTTTTCAAACCGTTTATAATCTAGTCCATGCAATGGGGACTCAGAGTACTCTAATCCACACTCTAGGGACTTAGACATTTTTTCAAACCGTTTATACTCTAGTCTGTGCTCTGGGTACTCAGAGTACTCTAATCCACACTCTGGGGACTTAGAGATTTTTTTCAAATCGTTTATACTATAGTTCGTGCTCGGGGGACTTAGAGTACTCTAATCCACACTCTAGGGATAGAGATGTTTTCAAATTGTTTATACTCTAGTCTATGATCTGGGGACTCAGAGTACTCTGATCCACACTCTGGGACTTAGAGATTTTTTTTAAAATCGTTTATACTCTAATCCTCACTCTGGGGACCCAGAGTACTCTAATCCACACTCTGGGGACTTAGAGATTTTTTAGTATATATAGCCAGTTGACTTTTAGTTTTACGTGTGCGTTCTTACATCACATGTGTCAGTGCTAATCGATCTCGACATGTAACTACATAACATGAAACAACAATAATTCATAGAAAAATAGCTTCAAGCCTTTATTGATAACAGAAAATAAGGACAGGCCGATTCGTCTTATTACATATCGAAAATAAGAAACTACATGGAAAATAAATACTAATAGCAACTACGACTGAAATGCAAAAGAAATAAACTAGGTATAATAATGGTGTAAATGCTCGTTATTCCATGCTCTGGGGAGAGTCACGCCATCGATAGTCGCTAGCTTGAAGGTTCCTTCTCCAAGCCTCCATTCGATGATGTAAGGACCTTCCCATGTGGGATTCATGTGTGATGGGACATGAAAGACTCGCCTCAGAACAAGGCCGCCCACATCAAAAACTCTTGGCTGGACTTTTACATTATAATATATAGCGATTCGATGCCGATGTGTTGCCGCTCTTAAATCAGCCTCCTCACGCTTCTCATCAATAAAGTCCAATGATTCTAGCAAAAGGTCCTAGTTTGTTCTGGGATCGTAATAAGTTACCCGATGGGAAGGGACTTCCAGTTCCACGGATATAACGGCTTTGGCCCCATATGCCAAGGCACATGGAGTATGGCCAGTCGCTAACTTGTGAGTTGTTCTATATGCCCAAAGTGCCATCAGAAGTTCGTCCACCCACTTGCCTCTAGCCTTTTCCAAACGTTTTTTCAAGATGGATTTGATTATCTTATTTACGGCTTCAACTTGCCAATTCGCCTTAGGGTGAGCGACTGCTGAAAATCTTTTCTCAATATGATATTTCTAACAGAACTCTTTGAACTCAACATTGTCAAATTGGGCTCCATTATCAGTGACGATAGTCCGTAGGAGACCGAGACAGCGTATAATGTTTTGCACAACAAAATTTATGACCTTTATGGTGGTGATTGTAGCTAATGGTTCCACTTCTGCCCATTTGGTGAAGTAGTCGATCGCAACAATTGCATATTTTGCACCTCCTTTGGAAATTGGCAATGAGCCGGCAATGTCAATTCTCCATATCGCAAATGTTCATGGGCTAACCATTTGTGTGATTTCCGTTGGCAGAGTTCTTCGGATTTTTGCGTATTTTCTGGCATTTATCACATCTTCTCACATAGTCTGCGGTATCCCGATTCATGGTCGACCAATAGTATCCATAACAGGGTATCTTCTTGGCTAGCATCTACGCCCTAGTATGGTCGCTACATTCTCCTTCATGGATTTCTCTCAAGACTCGCTTTATCTCTTCGTAGGCGATGCACCTGAGTAAAGGAATAGAGAATCCCTTTCGATACATAATCCCATCCCGTATAACATACCGCGAGACCTTGCGTAGGACTTGTTGTCTTTCATTTCTTCTCTCGGGCAAGGTTCCGTGCAACAAGTATTCTTTGAAAGGGGACATCCATGACTCCCTTTCGGCTTCCATCTCCAATACATGATCAAATTACATCATATTTATACTCGGGGTATGTAAGGTTTCGATGGGAACCAAGCCCATCTGCTATGCATCACTGGTGCTTGCGAATTTTGCCAATAATCGACTTCTCCATTTTGCTCGTGCAAGATGTGCGAAATGTCGTAGTATTCGAGGTCTGCCAACAATTACTGGACTCGAGTAAGATACGGAGCAAGCCTTTGTCCTTTCGCCTGGTAGTCTCCCCTGACTTGGTATACCACCAGCTGTGAGTCGCAAAAGATTTCGATCGATTTCACTCCGAGTTCTTTAGCAAGCTTCTGTCGAGCGACTAACGCTTCATACTCGGCTTCGTTGTTCATAGCGGGGAAATCAAGCTTTAGGGCGTGACAAATCGATCGGTTATCGGGAGTTACAAGAACAACACCAGCCCCAGAGCAATGGTCATTGGATGCTCCATCGGTGTACAGTTTCCATCGTATGATAGACGTTACATCACTCCCATTCGGTTTGTCCTGCATAGTGAACTCTGCAATAAAATCCGCCAACGCTTGTCCATGGATAGCTCTTCAAGGCAGGTAGGTGATGTCGAATTGGCTGAGCTTGATGTTCCATTTCAGTAACCTTCCAAATGGTTCCGACCGTTGGAGTACCTGCCGTAAAGGTTGGTTGGTATAAATGCTGATTGGATGTGCCTAGAAATATGGGCGGAGCTTGTGCAACGTAATCACCAAGCAGCAAGCCAACTTCTCTATCTTAGGGTAATTTCTTTCTACCCCTGTTAAACGCTTACTAACATAGTACACCGGCTTCTAGATTTGGTCCTCCTCATGAATCAAAGCTGCACTTATGGCATGCTGGGATACAGCTAAGTAAATATACAACTCCTCATGATCCACGGGCTTCGACAAAATATAGGGCCTCTCCAGATGACTCACCAAAGCTCGGAACGCGTCTTCACAATCCGACATCCATTCAAAATTCCTTTTTCCTTACCTTATCAAATCAAAGAAAGGAATACATTTGTCGGTCGCCCAAGATATAAATCAACTTAATGCAGCAACCTTCCCGTTTAGGCTTTGCACTTGCTTTATAGTCCTGGGTGCCTGTATATCCCGAATGGCTTGAATCTTTTCAGGGTTCACTTCGATTCCTCATGCATTAACAATGAAGCCTAGAAACTTTCTAGATGAAACGCCCAAGGAACACTTCAATGGATTGATTTTCATGCCATGGAACCTGAGTATATTAAACATCTCTGTTAAGTCTCAAATGTGGTCATTTGACTGCCGTGACTTCACAAGCATGTCATCCACATAGACTTCCATCGTTCTACACTGATCCTTAAACATCCGATTCACCAGATGCTGATAAGTTGCTCCCGCATTCTTCAAATCGAACGGCATTACCACATAACAATACAATCCAACATCTGTGACAAAACCGGTTTGCTCCTGATCCGGGATGTGCATCAGAATTTGATTGTATCCCGAATACGCATCCATAAACGACAACAAATCATGTCCCGCTATTGAGTCAACCAACTGATCAATTCTAGGCAAGGGAAAGCTATCCTTAGGGCATGCTTTGTTCAGGTCTGAATAATCAACACATGTCTTCCATTTCCCATTCGCCTTCCTTACCAGCACAGGGTTAGATATCCATTCGGGATAGAGGGCGTCGCGAATAAACTCATTGGCTTTAAGTTTATCCACCTCCTCCTTGAGAGCAACGGACCTCTTCGGGTCCATGCCTCGTCTCTTCTATTTTACCGGGACATACTTTGGAACAATATTCAACATATAGCTCATGATGGCGGGTGAAATCCCACACATATCAAAATGAGTCCAAGAAAAAACATCAAGGTTCGCTCAGAGAAAACCAGTAAGATCCCTCATCATCGAGGGGCTGAGCTATGATCCTATTTTTAATACCCATGACGGGTAATCGTGGCTGACCGTGATGTTAATCGTTGGTTTAGCCAGTGCTGCCTTGGCTTCTTTAGGTTCTTCATCGTCGTCTCTCGGATCTATATCTTTATAGAACCGACTGTGTTGGCCAAGCCAAGGCCCAGGCACTACTTGTCAATTTTCAGCAGCTTGGATGCGGATGGACTTGTCCACACCCTTTCCCTTCTCTCTTCGCTGGGCCCCTCTCAGCTCTGCCACATAACAAGCACGACTAGTAGCTCGGTCGCCATGCACTACACAAACACCATTGTCCGTTGAAAATTTCAAAGTCAAGCACCACAGGGCCAATGCTGCCCTAAACTCAGCCAGGGTCGGTCGGCCTAGAAATGCATTATATGGGGAATCTATGTCCAAAATAATGAATGGTAGGATCCGCACTCTCCTATGTTCACCTTCACCTAACTTGACTGGCAACTCCATAAAACCTACCGCTTCAGTAGCCGCTCCATTAAACCCATGTATACGGGCCTTAGATGGTTTCAGATCCTTAGTCTCCATCTTCATCTGATCATAATCCATCTTAAAGATAATATTAACAGAACCGCCACAATCAATTAATATTCTCCTCATAAGCACTAGTCCGATCGTAGCTGAGATAACCATCGGATCAATTTAGGAGCCTCCACCTGATCGGCATCTCTACTCCTAAATACTATATTATCCGTCATCATTCATTGTTGCTTTGCCGGAGTCCCATCTTCTGTGTTTGAGCAACACTCAAAACTTGCATGTCTCAAGGAACTAGCATAATGTTCCATCTCCTGCCAACTCTTATCTACAAGATGAGGCCCACCAACTACTGTGTTTACCACCAATCTTCCACCAGTTCGACCGGGTTCTTCAGGTCGATGCTGAGCTTGTCCTCGACTGGGATCGGACGTTGCCTGTCCATCTTCCTGAGGGTTCTTAACAAATTGCTGCAACTTTTCTGCCAAATCAACTTTTCTATGGCATCTTAAAGGTTACTACACTCATCGGTGTTGTGCCCATAGGTCTCATGAAACTGGTTGTATTTCCCGGTTTGCTTTTGCTCTTCAATCGATTCCTTCTGACGTGACTTTCGATACTAGAAAGTATTATAGGTGGACAGATAAATATTTTCCAAGGATGTGTTCAGGGGACGTATATTCATTATAGGTTGGGATCCATGGCTTCCACTTTCCCGCTTCCTGCTTCCCTCTTCCATCCAGAACTTCCTCCTCCGGTTCCTTTTGGTTGGCCTGGCTTATTTTGGACGTTAACTTGGACCTTTCCTAAGCTCTTGCCAGATTGCTTCACCACAATGTTGCTTTGCACCGCTTTTCTGCTGGGTCCTGCAGTACTGCCCCTTCTCGATAACCCAGCCTCCTCCTTTCTCATAAACTGATTTACTTTTGAATAAAAATGTTCCAAGGTGGTCGACAGTTTTCCAGCTAGCCAATCACTAAACTTGGATTCTGGGTATACTCATCACATCACGGCCATAAGGATGGAATGGTCATTGGGATTACTAACTTCGATAGCGGCAACATGAAACCTCTATAAATAGTCTCTAAGGACTCACCCGGGGCCTGGATCATACCGGATAACGACATCACATCTTTAGGCGAGTAGCATGGATCCTGAACTACTCCACGAACCTCATTTCCAGCTCATCAAATCTGGTGATTGATCGTGGAGGCAATCTCGTGAATCGCATTGTAGCGATTCCAAATAGAGTTATTAGGAAGCACCTACATTTAGTTGCATCATTCGCCCTAGTTGAGTCCATCATCTACTCGTACCTCATTATGTGCTGTCAGGGGTCGGTCTTCCCTTCATAGGTGGGCATTGTAGGCATGCTGAACACCGGGGGTACTCAGCTTGTAAGATGTTATCGGTAAACGGAGTATGACTCCTCGATACTCCCCAATCATCATTAGTCAAGCCCTGATTCTCCCTCATTAGCTGCCTAACCATAGCTGGTAAATCCGGAGTTTGAATGGGAGGTTCCAAGTCGGTATCCGTCCTACGTGTTTGCTCCGGTTGGCGCCTTATTGGCTGGTGATCATCTAAGTATGCACCCTGAGGACTCGCTCCATTACCATCCTAGTGAGTTAGTTGACCGCCTTTATACATACTCCAGGTTGAGCGTGACTCCCTAGGTGTAGTTGAGGAACCATTGTCCCAGTCAAGGAATCTGGATCAGCTCTAATGGATTGTCCATGGTGACTTGTCACAAATTGCTCTTTTGCTCCTGTTTGTGCCGTTTCAATCCTGCAGCGTCTACGCCTGTGGTGTTCATTTGATGAAGTTGAGCTGTCGGATGATGAGTAGGAAGCGGGGCTTCCTCCAGCATTCTGACGTTGATGCTGAGCGATTTGGTCATCAAGTTGGCATTTGCTTGGATTTGCTCATTAAGTTGTCTCTTGCATTCCATGAGCTCCCTCATTAGATCATTCAACTCAGTGCTGGTGACAGCTTCTACATGGTTCTGGATGGCGGCGGGTTCCATACCTACATTAGCTGGTTGATTGCTTGGTCCTATTTGTTGGACACTAGCAGTTTTATTAGAATCGGCGTTGTGTGAGGCAGATCTAGTGCATGGCTTTGACATCTTAGAGTTATTTGTAGAAACTCTAAATAGAAGCTGTAAAATTTTGAGAACAAACTTGGATCTCCTTCGGGGGATTTCTTCAATCCGGTAGCAACAAAGTCGATCCTAACAGCTTGATAATCAAAGTTCTCAGTGAAAGCACCAAAATTTTAGCACCAGAGTTGGTCACTAACACCCTAGAGTAGATTTGTGTAGAGAGATAAATGAAGAAAATAATGGAAATAGAGGAATAACAAAATATAATGCAAAAATAACAGTAAAAACGAGAACAACAAAATTATAGTGGTTCGGCATAACTGCCTACGTCCACTTTAAATGTAATCTTTATTGCTTTCTCAACTGTTTGAATATAAATACAATTCGCAAAGAACAGCTTGAATTCAGTTTAGAATAAAAAGGAAATGAGTATAGAAAATGCAGAGTCTCCTCTTAGTTCTCGGAAAAGATACCCAAAAATGGAACCCTGCCCCTCTATTTATAGATGAAGACAGCCTTGCGTTACAGAGCCTTAGCTCCTCTCCAGTCACCTAGGCTCATCACCAAGAGAACTCGGCCCATAATTGATAGATGAACAAAACCAAGCTGGAAATGCTGACCCCATCATAGTCGACCCATCCTAGCCAATCCATCATAGCCGATCCCAAGTTACATTGCCTATCCATCATAGCCGATCCATTGTAGCCGATCCAAAGTTACCTTGCCAATCCATCATAGCCGATCCATCATAGCCGATTCCAAGTTACCTTATCGATCCATCACAGCCGATCCCATCAAAGCCGAACCGACCGAGGTGTACCGACCCCATATGGATATGCCGATCCCTAGGAGTGCCGACCTGACATGAACACACCGACCCAAAGTGACCAACCTCTTCGCTTTATGCCGATCCGAGATGACCGACCCCTAGCCATTCTCCACTGCCGATCCATTTTCTACACTTAACCCTCTCAATTATGCCAACCCAATGCCAAACGATCCCTAGGCTCAAAGTAACACCGACCCACTCGTATGCCGACCCTTAGTAGTTGATTCATACTGACTTGAAGTTGATGATGAGACGACTCAAAGTATATTAACTCTTGACCCTACGCCTATCAACGTTCGATCATAGCTTCTGCAACTTCCGTTTTGTAGCCGGGCCAAGGTACTGGCTAACAGACATTAAATTACAATATAAGAAAATGCCAGAGTAATACAAGATAAGGCAAAGTAGAGCGCCATGGAATTCTTAAGGGAATAAGCCCCAAACACAAAAAATGTAAGGCTCCTTAACTACTCATTGGTTGGGTAAGGGACACTCTACTTATGATCGATCTCACCTATTCAATAATTAATGAAAGTGTAACTATTATGGTCAATGTTGAACACAAATGTGTATCTTCTAAGTATAGCATTGCTTAGAAAACAATCAAAGATTGGGCAAAACCAGATAAGTGTGCTTTCAAAAATAATGCAAACATGTTAAATGTTCCATAATAATTTGCTAAGAAATTGCCACAATCGCAACAGTTTTATAATGCAAAAGTACTGAAGAATCTTTTATGAACTTTGATTATTTATATATTATAAGCTGTGAATCAGTTCATTATTAACAGCGAAAAGTATTATCACAATAATTGCTTATTCAGCAACTATGATAATCATTTTATGTATAACCATGTATTAAAAATTAAGTTTGCGTTTGGTTTGTTATTTTTAATTTTGGGTTTTTGTCATACAAAAATGCACACGATGTATGTATATTGTCGAAAACGATTAATTTAGAAAATAAAGTTAACAAACAAAATTGAAAACAACTTTTTTTTTAAGTTTAATGTTTTGAAAAATAATGAAACTACTAGAAACAATGCATCCTTTCATCGTCCCACCATCCCCTCCAATGCCTCCTCCATCCTTCTTTCATCCATTCCATCGTTCATTCATTCTTCTCATATTTAACATACGTGTTGAAAACAGAAAACACAAAATTCATTTTTAAACCAAACACTACCTAAAACTCCATGCTAGTTATGCTTTAAAAGTGTACTTCAAACAAATCCATAAATAAATGAGATGAAATAACTTATGGTTGAAAATTATGGAAACCTAAGAATATATAAAAATGAAGCCCTGAAGCTATAGGGAACTGTAGGAAAAAACATCAGTAGTTGAACATTATATATAAATTTTTTAGTACCATCACTTACAACACCCAAAACCCAAGAATTGTCTTATTGTCCGGATAAAGGGATTAAAGGGAAAGGACATAAAGCATTGGTTGAAGTTTTGATTTCTTTTCAATAGTAATGGAAAATAAAAATCATAAACATGTTTAAAATTTTAAACTGGATGGTAGTCAAGTTTTAAATGTGCACTACGAGAAATGTCAAAAACAAATGAGATGGAATAACGCATGACTGAAAATGAAGTCAGTTCATTGACAAACTCATTAAATCACCAGCACAACCATTTCAATGGTTAGCCACTTTGACTTTGGTGTGAGTGGTCATAAGTTTAAAACTTGCGTAGCGTGATTCAAATCACTGGACTTGACATGTAGTATATTGTATGCTACTTAAAATTTATAGAAATAATATGTACTTTATATAAGTACCTAATTTTAAAAAAAACTCAACAAGTGAACTTGATGTTTTGAAACAAAACTTTTGAATAATTTCAAAAACTTGAAATAATCCCTCCAAGATTTGGAAATAAATGAAAATGAAATGAGAAAAAACACAGAAAAGAAAAAAATGTAAAAGGAAGAACGTGGAAAATTGGTGGAAATTTCACCATGAATCAAAAATAGGGAGATGTTGCCAGACCAATAGCTTGGGTAAGAAATATATTCTTAACCAATTACCAAAAAATATTTAACATAGCACAATTAGTAATACATGATCAATAACATCTTTGTCATTTTTCATAAGCATACAATATAGGTAATCAAATGAAGAGATGAAAAAGGGCTTTGGATCTGAAGGAATTTAGGAAATACGAATAATGAATTAATGCTTCATTCAGCAAGCCATCTAGTATATAGCAAAGTAATACCATGTTTCAATAGCCAATACTGCAAATACATTATTGTAATTTCCATGGTTTATTAAACGGACATTAATATAATGGCTATGCAAAGAATGGAACAATCAATTTAAAATTATTCAAGCAAAATTTCAACCCACTCGGTTTTCTATTTACAAAACGAAGGAGGGAAAAAAATCTAATTTTCTTGCCAGAAATAAAATTTTAATAAGTTTATGTAAGAAAGATGGAATAGATCTTATCAGTAAAAATCCATTGGGAGTAACATGAAACTCCTTCGGTTCTTTAAAAAAATTTGTATTCCTAAGCATTATTGTCAAAAATCTTAAAATCTATGATTTAAATCTCGACTTAGATCGGTCTCTCCATTAACGATTCGATTTGCATTCCGATTCAAACTTAGTTAAAACCGCAAATAAAAAAACATTCTTCTCATACTAACATATTTAATATATTTATTTGGATTTATAATTCCAATTACAATGTGTTTAAATCAAAATAAAAATGGAATACTACAGAAAATTGAGTTTTATGTTTAATTGTAGAAGTTTAAACATAGTTCAGAGATCAAACACAGACAACAATATGAAGTAAGTGATTCAATGTTGGTGCTAGAGGTCACAAGTTCGAAATTTGTGTAGCATGATTCGAACATATATTGACAAGTGTGATTTGTGATATGCTGTCCCAGTGACATGTTGTATCTAAGTACCATTTCAAAAAAAATCTATTTCAAATTGTGTGCAAACCTTTAAATATGAACCTTATAAATTTATGATTTTCGATTTGAATCTCATTTCGATTTAAATTTTGAAAATTTTGATTTACAATTTAATTCCTATTTTAAAAACATTGCTCCTAAGAGGATAAGAAAATACAGTTAATAAATCTTGGACAAAAGCACAATGCAAAAACATATGACTCATCTAACCTAAACGTACACATATCAACTTCTCAAATTTAAATCCAACTAACGCCTAATTATGAAAGATATGACCTACGTTTTTGTTTGTACTACGAAAATGAGGAATATTACCTGTATTCATGGATGCAACACACAAAGTATATTACTATCGACTAAAAGTTTATATATTTGAAGCTAGTAGTTTACACCATTATAGTTAACAAACAAATAAATAATTCCTCACTCCAAAACAACTAGCATTTCTTTGCCGATTTCCAATAAGTCTAAAATCTAAAACATATATGAAATAACTTAAGAAAATCATGGAGAACAATTAACCTAATAAGCAAAGTTGCTCTACAACCTCAGCTGGAAAAAAGGGAATGAAATTTTGTATTTTGTTTTCCATTTAAGAACATCTACTGAAAATTTAAGATCATTAACTCTAAAAAGCTTACATATTTACTAAACAAATTTTGTATATAAACATGGAAAATAAGTATTCGGTGGATTATATATTTGACTTTGACATGAGTGTTCAAATGAAATTATTTAGCTAAAGACCACTTTGATAAAAAAAGCTATAAATATTCCCAAAGTTGGCAACATTCGGCTTACATATACAAACCAAATTAACATAGTTAACCAAATTGAAAATGCATATGTTATCAATTAAAAAGGAAGATATATTAAAAGGAAAATACAAAATTAACAATGAATATCAAATGACATATGAAATATTCCCAATTGTTGCATCTAATGTTGGTAAAGGTGGCAGAAATAGGAAACCGGTTGCAATGAGAACCTAAGGTATGGCATAAAGAATTTTAATATATTACAGTCAATGATATACCCAGTAAACAACCCATTATCGTTCAACCAAATTCAAGATATATTATTGCAGCTGACATTCTATTATCTGACTTTTGGACCCAGCTATATCTCGAATGATTGGACAAGTAAGACTCGATGATAGACAAGGCAAGAAGCCCAGAGAGGTTATCATGGAGTTCAAAGATCAAACACAGACAACATTATGAAGCAAGGATCAAGCATAACCAAGAGATATACTCTATGGAACATTCTAAGTATGGATTAGTGCCTCCCCTCGACAATGGATCGGTACCTATCCTTTCCCCTAGGCAGAGGATCAGATCGGATCACTATGGCTCCGAACAACATCAACCGACTGTTCAACTCAACGAGAATCGATGGATATCTCTAAAAACATGAAGGAATCTATGCAAACAACTTTGGAAACATGAAGCTAGCATGGAGGGGGACTCATATTACCGATCGCAGCCATGTGGAAGTCTCAACTGATCGATCTCTCTATATTTGGAGTTGGGACTCAAATTTTCTGAGTGACCTTGTCTACATCTGGAGATTCTACTGGCGAATTTTTAGGAAAATATTCGATCGTCTACCTCTATAAATACAGAGTTCACTGTTCATTTTAGGGATCTTTACATGGTTATTTTGTTTGTACTTTATTATATTTATGGATTCTGATTTGATCCCCCTTGTACTCAGAAATTTCACAGATCAATAAAGCTGTTTCATCAAAGTGGACGTAGGTGTTCAACGCTGAAACACTAAATCTATTTGTCCTTGTTTTTTTACTTGTTTTCTTCTTGTTCCTATGTTTTAATTTTTATTTCTTCATTTATTTCTCTAGATTCATTCTATAGGGTGTCTATGCTAAATTTTGGTGCAAACATTTTGGAGCTTTCATTAAGAATGAATTCTCAAGTTGATTGGATCTCGTCATCTACTTGTGGGTTCCCATATTCGCGAGATAGATCAAGATTTTTGCCAACAAGTTTCCATTTCTACTCAGATTTGAAGAAGATCTAAAAGGAAGCTATCAGTCATGGATAAAGGAAAATCTACTACTTCCCGTGTTTTTAAAGGCAATGAAGATACCAGCGTTCAACGGTTTAATCAAAGCATACAACCGACTACTAAAATCTCCAAAATCCAGCTGAATACATCACCAAAGCAGACTTTGAAGTCCTAATGAAGAAACTGTTAGATAGTCATCAGCAACTCAATCAGCAGATCTAGACTAACATAGACCTGATGAACCAGTTTGAAGATAAATGTGGAAAGATAAGGAGGGAGCCTACTCCATACTCAAGATTGAAGAATTTCTCCACATCCGATGACTATCATAGAAACAGAGCCGCAAGACGGATGCATATGACATTAGACTATCGAGGAGGAACTACATAGCTGAATTCCACCAAATGACATGTGGAATTGAAGCCAATCCCAAGAAGATTCATGTGATCAGAGATATTCAAGTATCAACAACAATTAAGAAGGTGCAGAGCATAAGTGGGAAGGTCATCACCCTGAGTCGATTCATCTCTAGGGCCACAGGTGGGTGCATCCCTTTCTTCGACTTGAGCAGGAGACGGAATAGGAACTTCGAATGAACGTAGGATTGTATTGGCGCTTTAAGCTTTGATACATCACTTAGAGAGACCCCCCATCTTTTCCAAGCCACTAGATCATGAAGACTTGTATATTTACATGCCAGTGTCGGTACATGCCATAAGTGCCACACTGCTATGAGAAGAGGATCGGATCTAGAGGCCAGAGTATTATGTTAGCAAGTGATTGATAAGAGCTGAAAGAAACTATCCAAAACTGAAGAAGATTACATGCTACCTGTGGATTACATCAAGAAAGCTCCATCTTATTTCCATGCTCATCACATCAGCGTCTTCACCGACCAGCCATTGCGAAAGGTCCTACAACAACATGAGACATCTAGAAGGTTACTTAAATGGAACATCGAATTGAGCCATTTCGATATCACTTATCTTCCTCGGAGAGCCATCTAGGGATAAGCACTGGCGAACTTCATAGCCTAATTTACTGCACAAGATGACTCTCCGGAGAGTAGTAGAGAACTTACCATCCAATGGAAGATGAACACGGATGGATCATCCAACGATCCGTGTTCTGGCATCGGGGTCATACTGGTAACACCTAAGGAATGCTAGTTTGCTACACCTTGAAACTCGACTTTGCTACAATGAATAATGAAGCTGAATATGAAGCCTTGATCGCTGGGCTTAAACTAGCTAGAGAGATGAGAGTAATAGCATTGAAAATTTTCCGTGATTCCCAGTTAGCAGTAAACCAAGTTAGGGGAGATAAATCAAACCAAAGGAGCACAACTTGCTCCTTACCTCAACCGAGTCCAAGAACTACAAACCGACCTAGAGCATTACACAATTACACACATCCCGAGAGAACAGAATGAAAAAGCCGACTCACTAGCCAAGCTGGCCAGTTTTAGGGATACATAGGAAACGGGCTTGGTCTAAGGTGAAGTACTTAACGCTCCGAGCATTGACCAAATAGAGATTGATTGGGTCTTAGAGACGGAGCCTGAGAAGGAGTCATGGATGACTCAGATTAAAGACTATTTGCAAAGGGGAATCCTTCCAGAATGGAGGAAAGAGAAACGACAAATCCTTAGTAAAGCTTCACGATACATCCTTCAAGAAGGGGTCATGTGCAGAAAGGGTTTCTCCATCCCCCTGCTTCGGTGTATCGTCGAAGATGAAATCAAGCGAGTATTAAGAGAAGTTCGTGAAAGAGAATGTAGCAATCACGCCGGGGGCAAACCCTAGTGAAGAAAATACTCCGCTATGGGTATTACTGGCCAACCGTCAATCCAGATGTAGCTAATTATGATAGACAATGCAACATGTGCTAGATATTTGCAAAGATTTCGAAAGTCTTGCCGATGGAAATTAATCAGATGGCCAGTCTATGGCATTTATTACTTGGGCACCATCGACTCCTTGCTGATTTCCAAATGTGGTGCGAAGTATGCCATCATAGCAGCTGATTACTTCACTAAATGGGGTGAAGCGGAACCTTTGGCCATGATCACAACAAAAAAAGTAATCAACTTTGTGGTTTGGAACATCATCTGTCATTTTGGTCTTCCCCAAACAATAGTAAGTGACAAAGGGACCCAATTCAATAGTGCTGAATTCAAAAAATTCTATGCTGGCATCATATTGAGAAACGATTTGTGGCAGTTGCTCACCCTCAAGCTAATGGATGTGTCGAAGCTGTTAATAAAATCATAAACTCCATTCTAAATAAGCATTTGGAAAAGGCTAGTGGTAAGTGGGTTGATGAACTCCTGTCAGCATTATGGGCATACAGAACCACCCACAGGTCTGCGACTGGTCACACTCCATTCGTCCTTTCTTATGGCTTTGAAGCCGTGATTCTTATAGAACTTGAAGTCCATTCTCATCGAGTGATTTACTATAACCCTAGAACTAATAGAGATCTACTTTTGGAATCTCTAGACATGGTTGATGAGAAGCGTGAAAAAGCTGGCTTGAGGGCAGCTGTACAACAACACTGAATCGCCCGATATTACAATGTAAAACTCTGACTTAGGACCTTTGAAATTGGTGATCTTGTCCAAAAAAAGATCTTTCCTAACCCTGCAAAGATGGGTCCTAGATGGGAAGGACCATATGTCATCAATTAGAAGTTTGGAGATGGAACTTTCAAGCTAACGACTATCGATGGCATCACACTCCATAGAGCATGGAATAACGAGCATTTACGACACTATTTCACTTAGTTTTGTTTCATTCAGTTGTATTTCATTTAGAGTTTGCTTTCGCAATTGAATTCAAAGCTATGCAATAAGACAGACTCTGTTGCTTCTTTTTTTGTTTGCAATAAAATATGAAGTTATATGTATTTTTATTATTATATAATGTATGTTATGCAGGGGGGCAGGTTGGAAGGATCTAACGGGATTCCTCACATGGTTGATTTTATTTCATATATATGTTGATATATGATTTTTTTAATGCCATATTGATGACATGGATATGATTTTGTTTAATTAGTGCTTTGGTAGCACTGGGCCTCATTTTTGATGTTTTAAAATACTATAAAATTGTGATTGGATTTAAAAAAAAGATTTCAAAGTGCTTTTGGAAGTTTTATATGTTTTTAAATAATTTTTCTAAAATGAAATATGATTTTAGACATTATAAATTGATAGTTTTACAAAATATTCTAAATAGAGATTTCTGAACTATAAAATATAGATTTTTAAAATCTTGGAGAATAAGTCCGTCTTTTATAATAAAGGGATATATTTTAAAAGAAATTTAAAATATTTTGAGATAATATTTATTAATAATCTTTGTATAAAGTGATATATATGTATATAGTTACATATATTATGATTTATCTATAAACGTGAAATTTATAAGTGGGATACTTACAAGAGTGATATTTTTACAATGGAAGTAAAGTTTTGTAAAATCGTATTTTGATAATAAAAGTATAGATTTATAGACGGGGTTTATAAATTAAAGGAAACTATTATCATTAAATAAATTGGAAAATAAATCAAACTCTGGACTTATTATAAGATATGGAATGATATTTTAAAAATAATTAACTCTATTTTGGAAATTGAAGGCAAGGATAAATTTGGAATGTTAAACGATATTTTTATAAATAGAAAGGAATATATAAAAGGAAACTATCCATATGGAAGTAATGTCAAAACAGATGGTGATTGATGTTTTTAAATAAGATTTATGTATGAGTAAGATTCATAAAAGAAATGGAGTTCATAAATAAATGGGTTTTATGAAAGGAAGTCTTTATAAAAATGGAAAGAGATTCTTAGGTAAAGTTTATAGATATGGGAATGATTGGATTGAAGATTTAATTATGGATTTTTATCAAGGAAATATGTTATGTTCCAAAAATTGATTATGAATATTAATATTGTTTTAAGTTGTTGGTTAATATTTAAATAATTTAGGAAAGTAATTTTTTAAATTATTAGTATAGTTTGAAATTAATAATATTTATTTATTTATGATGGTTTCGAAATTCATAAAAAGAGTTTTGCAAACGGACTTGGATTTTTATAAGAAGAGCTTATAAATGGCTTGAAGATTTAAAGGAAGATTATTCACAAGGTAAAAAGGTATATAAATAGATGGATATTTATAAACAAATTTTAAAAATGAGTTTATAGATTTATAAAAAGGAATTTATAAATAATTGCATGGTTTTATAAAGGCTTAGAAATGATTTGAGAAATAATTTATATATGATTTATAAATGGTTTTAGAAATTTATAATAGAGTTTATAAGTGATTTTAGAATTTGGTAAAATGGAGATCTTCCTCGGTGTTGGTAAATATACTTATACCGTGAGATAAGTATATGGATATTTTCTAAGTATTGGAAATATAAGGCCGGTGAATATATCTATGTAAAAGTATTTTGATACAAGCATTTACAAGATGGTTTAAATTAAGGAAAAGAATAATTAGGAAGGTTTAGTGTTGCTTGGTGCTTAAAAAAATGTTGGTTTTCCTATGGAATTAAATCCCTGATTGAATGTTTGTTATTCGATAGTTAGATAACCGATTATCGGAATTTGGACCAAAAGTAACTTTGGAAATATCTAGAAGAAACGTGCGAGTTATATGGCAAGGTCATCACCAATGATGTTGTACCGTGCGTGTAAATCTCATTTCGTTCTTCTAGGACAAATGATAAGGAAATCCATCCACTAACGGTTAGGAGGTGATCTCCGATCTTATCTTTGACTGTGAAACACCCCACACCCCTTAGTATACCCAAAAAGACACACTAAATGATGTGGTGCGTTGTAGGTATAACTAAAACTAGCAGAGACTATGATTCACAAGACAAAATTAACACAGCGGAAGTCATTAAAAACAATAAGTGATTTTAAAAATTAATACTTCATAATTACCTCAAACAAACCACATATGTTCCAAATACCAAATACAATTATCTTATGAAAATAAAATCCCAGTCTCATCAGAAAAACCAAATGACAAACACAAACTTTCCCTCAATACAGTGCCAGTACAATAAAAGAACAAAAAGTTGGAGATAAAAAGAAGGAATACATGATAAGAACTCCAAGACTCCAAGAAGCTGCGGTCTATCTTCCTTGCCCCTGATTGCCTATGGGGGGAGAAAGGAAAAAACAGAGGAGTGGGTCAGACTAATAGTCTGGTGAATGATAATAATTATAGAATCTTTAAAAAATAAAAGTAATAGACCTCACAACAGTTCTAGTATATATAAAGGAAACAAAGGAAATATAAAGGAGGAATAAGCTGGGAATAAATACGATTTAACTAAATTAACACAATTGTTTACTTTGATTGTTTGCACTTATTTTTGATAGCTGCTAAGATTGGGCTGAATCCCTAATACTACCCTTTGATCGGCCTGCCACTCTATAGAATCTACTGTGGACCGGACGCAAAAGCTCCCTACGCAGTAGACATTAGTGCCTACGAAAGGCACATGCTAAGCGCTTAGAACTCATAACGATTAGTGAGAACCCGAATGGAAATCGTACGTGTAACCGCCACCATGCTCATGTTACCAGTTGTTCCACCTAATGGGTCTTCTTATTACCTCAAGCTCCAGCATAAGCGTGCCCCTCGTCTCATTTTGGGATTATGTCAGACACCTTGTCTCACTTCAGGGTTATGTGAGACACCTCGTCTCACTTCAGGGTTATGTGAGACACCTCGTCCCACTTCAGGGTTATTTGAATCACTGTGTCCATAGAAATAATAGGGGAAATGCTGTTGGTATGGCTCATCATCCAAACAATATCTAGTTGCGCCCTTTTGCCTAAATCTCCATGATTTGGGTTTCTACTTATTGACCATTTACTACTGTTATTAACATAAGTGTACCCCACGTCTCACTTCAGGATTTTGTGAGACACCTCATCTCACTTCAGGGTTATGTGAGACACCTCGTTTCACTTCAAGGTTATATGAAGCACCATGTCCATAGAAATAGGGGAATGTTATTTAGTACATGTCCTACTTTAATTCTTTGCCTATTAACTTAGATAAATTATTTAAATAAGCCTTTACCTTTGTTCTTACTATTTGTGCTTATTAATTTATCCTAAGTATTAAAATAAGCCTCACTCTGTTCTATTTCTTATTATAACCTACGTTATAATCATGCTTATTACTTAACCCAAGGTCTAAGTGTAAAAATAAGCTTCTTTCATCTTATACTCTTTTTAGTTATAATTCAAAGTTATAACTAGGCCAATTATCTTTAATTATTCCAATTCTAACATCAATATCATAATTACGCTCAATTTGAGTCTTAATTCCATTTTTATTACAGTCTTTACAATTAACATCTTATCTTCCGTTATTTTAGTATTCTTATAATTTTAATCCATATTCATGTTTAATCTATTTTAATCCATACGCGAAGAAGAAGGAGAAATAAAAGAAGACCGAATATAGAGGAAAATCCAAAGCATAGGAAAAAGACGTAAATAACGCATAAATAACTGTAAATAAATTAAAATACTTTAAATAAATGGAAAAGCTATAATTAACAGAAATAAACTAAAATTAACTAAAAAGAATAGCTAAAAGAAATAGACTAAAAATAATTCTAAAAAACTGTAAATGAACTACTAAAAAGGTTATCCCAAAAATTGTAGTAAAACTACAACTATTGAAAGCCTTATTATTTTAAATTACTTAAAAAAATCTAAAATAATTACAATCACTCACTTGTGGTCCTAAGCTCTTCCCTTTTGGTCTTCTCGGATCCACTTGAGGGTATTAAAATATTTTTATTAAAAAGATTCTCTCCTTGGAAAATTATTCCTTTTAGGGTCCTTCCTGAAAAGGTGAACCCAAGCAGAGAAAATCTAGAATGAGAAAAAGTGTTAGGCCTAGGGTCATATTTATAGGGGTAGAAGTGGATCTTAGACCATTGGATTTGGAGATTGAATAGGATGCAACCACATCATAGGCTGAATAGGAGCCGTTGGATGGAAGCACGAAGGGGCCAGATCAGGCTAAAGAATGAAAAATACATGTTCGAAAATCTCTGGAACGTAGAAAATTTGTTATGTAAGGACTTCCACAAGTGCGAAACATAAAAAACTTTGTGCACTCCTGCAAGCCTTTTTGGTAGCTTCACTCGGTAAGCAATCTTCCCAACTCTCTCCATGATAGGAAATGGTCCAAAATACCTGGGGGCTAACTTTCCATTCAATCCGAATCTTACCACCTTCCTAAGTGGGGATACTTTGATAAAAACTAAGTCTCCAACCTCAAACTCAATGTCTCTCCTCCGCTTGTCCGCATAAGATTTCTGCCTGTTTTGAGCTATCTTCGTCCTTCGTTGAATCAAATCCACTTTCTCCGATGTCTCCCTCACCATGTCTGGCCCAAGCAACAACTTCTCCGTAGACTCCACCCAACATGAAGGTGACTTACAAGGTCTCCCATATAAAGCCTCGAATGGTGCCATTCCTATGCTTGCTTGGTGACTGTTATTATACGTAAACTCAACCAATGGAAGATGCTCTTCCCCAGTTCCTCCAAAGTCCAAAATGTACATCCGCAGCAAATCCTCAAGCACTTTATTCACTCTTTCCGTTTGGCCATCTGTCTGTGGGTGATAGGCCGTACTCAACCTAAGCTGCATCCCCAGCGCCTCCTGTAAGCTTCTCCAAAACTCACTAGTGAAAATGGGTCTCTATCGCTTACTATGCTAGAGGGAACTCCATGTAGTCAAAATATCTCTCGAACATATAGGGATGCCAAATAAGATGCCGTCCTCTTGCTCTTAACAGGAATGAAGTGGGCACTTTTGGTCAAACGGTCTACTATTACCCGAATGCTAGTGTTCCCCTTTCTAGAACAGGTTAAACCATTTATGAAATCCATCGAAATGCTGTCCCACTTCCACTCTGGCACACCTAAAGGCTGAAGTAACCCACCGGGTTTTAGCTGCTCCACCTTAACCCTTTAGCATACAAGAAACTTAGCTACGAACTCCGCCACATCCTTCTTCATGCCATTCTAGTAAAACATCCTCTTTATGTCCCTATACATTTTGTCACCACCCGGATGAATAGTCATACGGGAATGGTGTGCTTCCTCTAAAACTTCTCTCAACAAGTCACTAGTGCGGGGAACACAAAGCCTTCTATCTCTCCTAAGCCACCCTTTGTTATATATGGAATAACGTTGGAGATGTCTAAAGACCTCTCCTCGGCTAATCATATCCATAATGTCTATGAGCTTTGAATCCTCTCGCTGCCTTGAGCAAATCTGATCCATAAGGGTAGGCTCACTTCAAGCGCAGCTAAAAATCCAGGGTTAATGTCCGTAGAGGGCTTAAAATCAAAAGTAGAAATAAACTCCAGGCTCCTCCACTCTACGAACAAAGGACTAAGGGTTGCCTTCTTCCTACTTAGTGCATCCGCAACCACATTAACCTTGCCAAGGGTATAAGCTATCTCAAAATCATACGATACAAAAAAATCCATCCACTGCTGCTGCTTCAAGTTCAAATCCTTCTGTGAGAATAGGTACTTCAATGACTTGTGGTCGGTGAAAAGCTCAAACCTCTCTCGAAGAAAATAGTGCCTCCAAGACTTGAGTGCAAAAACTATGGCAGCTAACTCCAAATCGTAGGTAGGGTAGTTCATCTCATGCATCCTCAACTGCCTACTGACATAACATACTACCCTCCCTTCTTGCATTAACACCGCTCCTAAACCCGTCCCACATGCATCAGTGTATACAGTAGAAGGCTTAGCTCCATCAGGTAAAACTAACATTGGTGCACTAGTAAGGGCTCCCTTAAGCTTTGTGAATGAATCCTCACAATCCACATCCCACACGAATGCTTTATTCTTCTTAGTAAGGTACGTGAGTGGTGTTGAAATCTTAGCAAAGTCTCTAATGAACTTCCTATAGTAGCCCGCCAATCCTAGAAAGCTCCTAACTTCGGTGACGTTCTTAGGGGCCTTCCAATCTTGTACTGCAATCACCTTAGTGGGATCAACAGCCAAACCTTCCTTCGAGACCACGTGCCCCAAGAAACGTACTTCCTCTCTCCAAAAGTGACACTTCGAAAACTTAGCTCTCAAATGATGACTACGAAGTGTGTGAAGAACCTCCTCTAAATGAACAACATGTTCCTCCATATTCTTGGAAAATACCAAGATGTCATCCACGAATACCACCACAAACTTATTTAGGACCTCTCTAAAGACGCGGCTCATCAAGTCCACAAAGTAGGCTGGGGCATTGGTTAGCCCAAAAGGAATAACCAACCACTCATAAAATCTGTCTGGAGTCCTAAACGTAGTCTTATCTATGCTGTCATCGACGATCCTAAGCTGATGGAATCCTGTGGCTAAATCAAGCTGGGAGAATACCGAAGAGCCAACTAACTGGTCAAAAAGATCATCAATCCTAGGGAGGGGATATCGGTTCTTCTTTGTGAGCTTATTTAATTTCCTATAATCAACACAGAGTCGAAGAGAACCATCTGCCTTAGTAGCGAAGACGACTGGTGCTCCCCACTCCGATATGCTCCTTCTTATGAAACCCTTCTCCAAAAGCTCACGAATATGCTTGCTCAATTCCTTCCTCTTCCTAGGTGCCATGTACCTCATAGGTAATGCTATTGGCTTAGCATTCTCAGTTAAATAAATCCTAAAGTCAATCTCTCTATTAGGGGGTAGTCCCCTAACCTCCTCAAAGACGTTTGGAAAATCTCTAACGACAGTAACCGAGCCTAGCTCTGTTGAAGATGAATCCCGAGAATGTAGAAAACTCAACATGACTGATCCTTGCGGGTCGCAAGAAGTCTTAAGAGTCCTACCGCTGCATGTCTCTAGTCCAATGAATCTCCTCTCGCGGTCTAATATAGCTCCATATGTAGATAGCCAATCCATCCCCAAAATCATCCCATACCCCGAAAATCCTAATACATAGGCATCGCAGTCGAATTCTACGCCTAGGGTAAAATTTTTCAAACCCCTACAAACCATAGATAAGTGTGCTGATCCTCCTATGGGGTTTGAAACAACAATGGGGTCTACTACTAAAGAAATGTCTAAGTGCAAACAGACCACAAGAGAACTAGAGATAAAAGAGTGTGATGCTCTAGAATCGAATAGAGTTCGAATGGGAAAATCAGAAATAGAAATCAAACCTTCAACTATGACTTTCCTACCTCTATTCGGAATGCTGCGTCTAACGTCTGAATCTGCGTGACCGGTGTACTAGCTCCCTGTCCTATCTTCTGGGGACAATTCCTACTCTAGTGACTGGGTTGTCCATAATTAAAGCACTTTCCCTTCATCTTCTCCCTCTTGCAATCCCTGGCGATATGTCCCATAATTCCACAGCTATCACACTTCAATCCTTTCTTAATCTGCTTCTGAGGGCCATCGCCTTTCTTCTTCTCTTTATTATTCCTCCACCATTTCTTCTTCGGACCTTCTGACTTAACAACTTCCTTTGACTCTCCTTCCTTGACTGCATCAGACATAAGCGCCATCTCCACCAAAGAATCATAAGTAGCTCCCATCGGCATGTGAGTCAACAACAATCTCTGAGGGCTGATTCAATCCCTTCACAAACTTCATAGCTTTCTTGTGCGGCGTATTCACTAACTCCACTCCGAAATGCGACAATTCATTGAACTTATTGATGTACTCCTTCACCCACAAACTTCCTTGCTTCGAATTAATAAACCGCTCTAACTGAACACTCTCCTCTGCTTGAGACAAAAACTTCCAATCAAACCGCTCCCGGAATCCATTCCAAGTCACCTCCCTTCCTTCTAACTCTATGACCTCCCACCAATACGAAGCCTCCTCTTTCAGCTGCCAAGATGCTAGCTGAACTCGATGTTGATAATCCAATTCTAATAATCCGAATATCCTCTTCGTGTCTCTAAGCCAAGCTCTCGTCTCCATAAAAGTCTCCTTACCCGAAAAAGTCTTTCCACCCAAACTCACAAAATCCTTATAAAGCTTAGAGAAATTGGCGGCGGCAAGTGTGTTGATGGGATTCCCACCCGCTGGAGCTGGATTGGGTGCTTGCCCGCGCACCTATGGAGTCATGGCTTGTAGATACCTACGAAACCAAACTGGGACTGGAATGCCCTCGGGAAGGTTCGGGGCATCCGCCATTCTACGAAAAGAAAAAGATAGTTTAGGAAAGAGTCGAAGGGAGATTGAACTAGACTTTTGAGGGGACTTTTATAAAAATTATATTATACTTAAAAACTACTTTTAAGAGTTCTTTTCTGAAAAATACTTTAAAGCAAGTTATATTTGAAAAATACTTTATTTTTTTAAAAATAATTTTTTAGGAATCCTGTAACCTTAGGCTCTGATACTAAATGAAACACCTCACATCCCTTAGTATACCCAACAACACACACTAAAAGATGTGGTGCATTATAGGTATAACTAAAACTAGCAGAGACTAAGATTCACAAGATAAAATTAAAACAACGGAAGTAATTAAAAACAATAAGTGATTTTAAAAATTAATACTTCATAATTACCTCAACAAACCACATATGTTCCAAATACAAAATACAATTGTCTTATGAAAATAAAATCCCAGTCTCATCACAAAAACTAGAGGTCAAACACAAACTTTCCCTCAATACAGTGCCAATACAATAAAAGAACAAAAGGCTGGAGATAAAATGAAGGAATACATGATAAGAACTCCAAGACTCCAAGAAGCTGCGATCCATCTTCCTTGCCCCTGATTGCCTATGGGGGGAAATGGAAAAATAGAGGAGTGGGTCAGACTAAAAGTCTGGTGAATGATAATAATTACTAGAATCTTTAAACAAAGTAAAAGTAATAGACCTTACAATAGTTCTAGTATATATAAAGGAAACAAAGGAAATATGATGGAGGAATAAGCTGGGAATAAATACGATTTTACTAAATTAACACAATTGTTTACTTTGATTGTTTGCACTTATTTTTGATAGCTGCTAAGATTAGGCTAAACCCCTAATACTACCCTTTGATCGGCCTGCTACTCCATAGAATCTATTATGGACCGGACGCTAATGCTCCCTACGCAGTAGACATTGGTGCCTACGAAAGGCACAGGCTAAGCGCTTAGAACTCCTAACGATTACTGAGCAACCGAATGGAAATCGTAAGCGTAACCGCCACCATGCTCATGTTACCTGTTGTTCCACCTATTGGGTCTTCTTATTACCTCAAGCTCCAGCCTAAGCGTGCCCATCGTCTCACTTCAGGATTATGTGAGACACCTCGTCTCACTTTAGGGTTATGTGAGACACCTCATCTCACTTTAGGGTTATGTGAGACACCTCGTCTCACTTCAGGGTTATGTGAAACACCGTGTCCATAGAAATAATAGGGGAAATGCTGTTGGTATGGCCCGTCATCCAAACAATATCTAGTTGCGCCCCTTTACCCAAATCCTCATGATTTGGGTTTCTACTTATTGACCATTTACTACCGTTATTAACATAAGTGTGCCCCTCGTCTCACTTCAGGATTTTGTGAGACACCTCGTCTCACTTCAGGGTTATGTGAGACACCTCGTTTCACTTTAGGGTTATGTGAAACACCATGTCCATAGAAATAGGGGAATGTTATTTGGTACATGTCCTACTTTAATTCTTTTCCTATTAACTTAGATAAATTATTTAAATAAGCTTTTACCTTTGTTCTTACTATCTATGCTTATTAATTTATCCTAAGTCTTAAAATAAGCCTCACTCTGTTCTATTTTTTATTATAACCTACGTTATAATCATGCTTATTACTTAACCCAAGGTCTAAGTGTAAAAATAAGCTTCTTTCATCTTATACTCTTTTTAGTTATAGTTCTAAGTTATAACTAGGCTAATTATCTTTAATTATTCCAATTTTAACATCAATATCATAATTAGGCTCAATTTCATTCTTAATTCCATTTTTATTACAGTCATTATAATTTACATCTTATCTTCCGTTATTTCAGTATTCTTATAATTCTAATCCATATTCTTGTTTAATCTATTTTAATCCATACGCGAAGAAGAAGGAGAAATAAAATAAAACCGAAAATAGAAAAAATCCAAAGCATTGGAAAAAGATGTAAATAATGCATAAATAACAGTAAATAAATTAAAATACTGTAAATAAACTGTAAGTAAATGGAAAAGCTATAATTAATAGAAATAAACTAAAATTAACTAAAAAGAATAGGTAAAAGAAATAGACTGAAAATAATTCTAAAAAACTGCAAATAAACTACTAAAAAGGTTATCCCAAAAATCGTAGTAAAACTACAACTATTGGAAACCCTATTATTTTAAATTACTTAAAGAAATCTAAAATAATTGCAATCACTCACCTATGGTCCTAAGCTCTTCCCTTTTGGTCTTCCCGAATCCACTTGAGGGTATTAAAATATTTTTATTAAAAAGATTCTCTACTTGGAAAATTATTCCTTTTAGGATCCTTCCTGAAAAGGTGAATCCAAGCGGAGAAAATCTAGAATGAGAAAAAGTGTTAGGCCTAGGGTCTTATTCATAGGGGTAGAAGTGAATCTCAAACCGTTGAATTTGGAGATTGAATAGGATGCAACCACGTCATTGGCTGAATAGGTGTCGTCGGATGGAAGCACGAAGGGACTAGATCAGGCTAAAGAATGAAAAATACGTGTTCGAAAACCTCTGGAACGAAGAAAATTTTCTTCATTCCATACCCGTAGGCTGATCGACCGAGCGGTCGACCGCCCCTCCTCCTAGGTCGACCGGCCGGTCGACCTAGGGCATGGTTGGGTCAACCTATCGGTCGACCTAGCCCATCTTATTATTATTATTATTATTATTTTCTTCTTTATTTGTGTTTAATTCATAACTTGCTCATATTAGCTCGGATTCTGACGTTCTATATATGAAAATTGACCAGAAAATTACCACGGACACAATGGTGCAACTCTCGTGGCTCAATTCTAATAATTTCACAATGTTATTTTATTATTTCATTAATTAATGAATTAATTATTATGGGTTAAATTTTAGGTTGTTACAGACTGTTTATTTCCTAAAGAACCGGGATTGTGTTTACCGGGAAATGTTGAATGTTGTTCGAAGAGACTGGGATCAGATATGTTATCCGAAAACCACTTCGATCCAATTCTAGCATCTGAAGTGAAGACATCTCGAAGATTATGGAATTGGAGACAAAGTTCTCAATCTTTTCGTTCAGTCCCAAAACGAACTTGTATAGATGAATGCTAATATTGCTTTGTTACTTGAAGGGTAGTGTTACCATTCCAAGTGGGAAGTGTTATATAAATGGTAAGAGCGTGGCCTCTTCGAGCCTCACACTAGGGAAATGAATAAAGTAGAGACATGCGGCAGGGCTAAGTGGGTCGCATCCGAGTAAGGTATGGTCATCCCAAATCTAGAGCGTTATTCATGTATTCTTCGAGATCCCATTGTGTGGTTGTTTATTGCAACCAAGGGGTGATCATATTCGGTGCTACTTGAGTAGGGGATAGTGCCGGTCCTAAGTAGCAGAGATGCAACGTGTTGTAGCCTCCCGTACACTTGATCTAGAGGTGTACGGATTTAGTTGTTAGACCCTTACTCTTTCATAGTTGGAATCCACTATCCAATACAAGCCTTCAGTTTTGGTTGTTAAACCTAGTATGCTGTAATTTAATTAATCTAACAATTTCAGCTATGATTAGTAAGTATTTGTATATTAGACATTATTATAATACCAGAGGATTTCATATGAAATGGTTTTGCTATCGTAAGGAAAAAACTCATCTGTGTTTATGTGCGGCGTGATCTTACGAGATACTTTTGATTTTCGAAAGGTTTCTATAACTTTAAAAGTCCAATTGGGTGTGTTTTCTCTTGTTGGTTTTCCAGACTGACTCGAATGTTATTTATTATAATTCTCAGGTAAGACTGAGCATATTTACAGATTGCTTATGATGCATTAGAGCTCAGGAGGTGAGTTAGAGGTCTTCAAGTTGTATTCACGCATATGTTATTTTTCGTTGCTTTGTCATCGAAATTATCAGCAATTGTAAGGACAGAATGTTATAACTATTAAGGTTGATAATTGTGATTGTTGTTGTACTCTGATGGATCTATGTATATAACAGTTTCTCTTTTATAAAGATCATTGATATTACGAGCGTTACGGCACGTGCTTCGAGCATGAATTGTTTTTTTGGAAATTGTATATATTTAGCATATTCAAGAGAAAATGATTTATAGAAATATTTAACCATAATTTTGTGTTGAAATCATTTTTGTTAGTTTAAATTTTATTTCTAAGTTGGAACATCAATTTTCTTTTAAGTTTGAAAATTTATTTATATTATTAATTAATAATTTATTTGTTAGATCCTATTTTTGAGTGATATTAAGATTTGATAGCATTTGTAGATGGATGTTCTAAATTTGTAAAAGAATTTTATTTGTTAGATCCTAATTTTAAGTGATATTAAGATTAGATAATATTTGTAGATGGACATTTTGAATTTGTTAAAGTAATTTAATTGTTAGATCCTATTTTCAAGTGATATTAAGATTTGGTATTAGGAGCATGTTTGGTAGTTCACGTTGATACCCAAAAAGCGTGACACAAAAATTATTGCAACTATTAATAAAGAAAGATATCATATGTTGTTCCGCTGCGATTGTGAGATTCTGTGTTGTTTTTAGTTTCTTTTCACTTTTCTGCTCTTCTTCTTTTTTCTTTCTTTCCTTATCTGTCTTTTCATTTGATTTGGTTTGGACATGTTTGGTTTATTGTCAGCTTGGATTGTATGGAAAAACGGGTTGTTACAACAAATACCAACATAGAACAAGCTATACGTAGGCAGATCTCGGAACTAGTTAAATTGAGAACATGCAAATCCAAACACGTAAGCAATGCAGATATTAATGATGGTTTATGAGCTAAGTGGTTACAATGCCATGCCACATCATCTAGAACGGATAATATTATTCTAGATAGTATTTTATCATGTGTATTTGCCTTCTTCTAGCAGTCGAGCTCTGGTATGTTATACCCTTGTTTTAATTTAAAACTCATTTTCTTTGCAAAAAATAATACTATAGGGATTTGAATTTAATATGCTATCTAATAGTCTAACATTCACTTGAAACTGTTTCATAAGCTAACCCTGTTTTCCAAGCCTTGTGTTATTACAATCGAAAGTCTATTAGCATATTTAGCTTACAGATCATGCAAAATGATTAGATGTTTCCATGGAAAATTCACTTATTTGGGAGCATATTCATTCGTTAAAGGCCAAAGTAAAGCAACCGTAGCAACAAAATCACTCAAGATAGGAGCAAAGGAAGATGTTGTAAGGCAGCGATGAGTGGAAGTTTTTGGAGAAGCAGAGATTATTTATCTCATATTTACTTTTTATTTCTACTACCGTATATCACCATTATTGACGGCAACTGAAAGTTTTCTATATGTGATATATAATTTTGGTCCGAGTTAAAGTGTTATATTAGCATGTGAGGGATGTGGGCTTAAAGCCTGGTTGATGTTGTAAATAATAGCTTGTGCATATTCTTGGCCTTTTGATTATAAAGGATTTTTACCTTGTAACATGTTTCAAATTCTTGGTGTTGTTGAGATGAGATTTTTTAGTGATACTTTAGTGAAGTCCGTGATATGGTGTTCAAAAAACATTTGCTCTTTTAATGCTCTTTGCATTTTCTTGAATTTTTGTTTCTATATAACTTTAAAAAATTCTGAATGAATTTAGATAAAAGAAACCAAGCATACCATATGTGTTATGCAGTAACAACGCATTTAATATAATAATTATATTTTTTTCTTAATGAATTAATGTTGTATTTTGTACATGTTTTGTGCTCGAAGCGCCAAACTCGTTGCCTTTTGGATTATTAATTCAATTTTGTATGTGCATTGGAATCGGTATTACAACTACCATAATCTATTTTTACTATCCAAACTATATTACTTTAACATGGCCTGTGTGTAACATTTTACGAAAAGAACTCGCACTACTTGCTTCGAATGTGACTGAAATTTTACACTAGTAATCTTTTTATAGATACCATATACCCAATTTTTTGTTCAATTTGAAACTTTTAAATATGCCGTGAAATTTAAGAAGATTTGAAGTGAATGATCCTACATATTGTACTAATTATAAGAAAAATCTTCATAGAACATTTAGTGCAACAAATGGTTAATACTTAGTTTTTAAACCATTCTATAGCCCATAAAGTATTATTTAAAATGAAATCTAAATGAATTGTTGTACCAAGGCTTATTACATAGTCAAGTCTTGTCCATCACAACTTATAATCATTTCCCAAAATAATTTTGAGGAAGAAGAATGGTGTGACTTACCATAGTAAAGTGCTTTTAGTATGATTTGTTGCCTTATATATAATATAAGAAATAAACTACCTTTCATTATTTGAGTGTAGCATAACTGTATAAGTTTTTCTTATAATTTAAAAGCATTTGGATAAAAAAATGTCACTTTTCTAAGTTAATTAATATATTTATATTTTAAATTATATTGAATATTCTCCTTACAAATAATGAATACATCGCAATCAAATTGAATTAGAGGATATTTGAGAAAACTAACAAAAAGGTTTTTAGTGTATTAAGTGAGAATACTATAATCAAATAAACTTTGAACTTCATTCAAAATCAATATCAAAAATGAATACATATTGACAATTAATATCAAATGCTAAAAACAATTAAAATAATATTATAACATTATTTGGATTATTCCAAAATAGATGTCTTAACTAAACATGGTGTTATATGTTCATTTATAACTTAACATTCTTTAACACCGTTGTCTATGTTAGTAACACTAGATTTGGTTTTGGAAAACTTCAAAAATGAATATTTTATATCAGTAACTGCAATGAACTCATTTTTTAACTTGGAAAAGTTCTTATATACCTTTTTGGTTGGGTTAACAGATACCCATTTTATCTTGTCTTGTTAGTTAAAAATAACTAGTGCAAACTCATGCTACACATATGTGATCGACTTTATAAGTTGTTACTAATGAAACTAAATGAAATAAGTTTGCTCAAGAACCTTTGAAAATGAAGGCATATGCCTTAAAATGGTATTAATTTCTATTTTTTTGTGTATAATGTTGGAGGAGAAAAAATAAGAAAATTTTCAATCACCTTGGCTGATGCATGAAAAAATGTGTCATTACGTTTGTAGAACCAAAAGGTGATTAGGCAATTTACTCTACATTTATTTCCAAAAAATAATTTATGAATTAAACAAATATAGCATTGTTGTGATAGTTTATCTTTTATTTCCTATCAATTAAACTTCAATCCCATTGTGATATATTTTCATTAACTTGTTTATTTTTTTAATTTTATCAAAGTGTTTTTATTTAGGGAAAAAGTTCTAAGGACAAATTATGTTATAAAACTTAGGAGAAGGGCATGCACATTATTTTTTCCCTTCATGAATAGGTCTAAAACCCATTTGAAACTTAAACCTTCACCTTTCCACTACGATTATGTTTTATTTCATTCGTTCGTTTTCTTCATTTTCAAACACTTTTCTCGATTCGCTCTCAAAACTTAAAATTACTCTAGCAATGAGCCTAAAACCAAAAGCAAATTATCATCTCCAACAGAACCGCAAACATCAACGTACGATGAACAACAACAAGAAATTTAACGGCAATCCCCAAATCATGAAATCGAAAATCTAGCTCCGCTTGAAATTCAACGGCAAAGCCAACTACATCAATCGAAAACCTAGCTTCAATATAAATTTAACAACAATGCCTACCTCGAGAAGCCGAAAAACTAGCTCAGAATTACCCAAAATCGCAGACGAAGAAAGTAAAACCTAAAATGCTAAAATTTTGAAAACGGCCAGTTGAACAAGAAGTACAACAAATGGTAGAAAAATAATAAATAGAAAAAATAAACAACATGCAAAATATGAAAATCAATCAAAAGTGACAGAAAACATACATGAAAAGGTAACTAATACTATAAAATCAAGTACAACAAATTTAATTTGGTTTATTGTAATATCATTGAATATTTTTGACAAAAGAGTGATGAAAATATGCAACAACAAATAGCTGTTGAAAAAAATGAAGAACAACTTAGATAGTTAGAAACAAGAACAAAGTAAAAAATGAAAAAAAATTCAGAAGAATTGTCAAACAAAAATTAAAAGGACGGTTGTAAAGGTAATTATTACTATAAAATTATAAAAGTGGTACTAATAATATCATATTATTAAACACATATGTTGATAGTATCAGCTTTTTTAAATAGGAAAATGCAAGTAAAGGAAAGGCAAAAAAATTGTTGTTGAAGAATTTGAAGAGCAAGAAATAAATTCAATAAAATTACAAATAGTATCAACTTTATAACATATTATTTATTGAAAAGATGATACTATAGTATGTTTGTTTGAAGTTAATGGTTTGTAGTTGTAGAAATTGTCTTCACTATAATTTGTAGCAAAACTGGTGCCAATGTATAACAAAAATGATACATACTTTCTGTTTGTTTGAAGATAAAGCTTTACAGTGTTAGTAACTGTTGTCATTGTAATTTGTAGCAAAACTGATACAGTTATAACCAAAATTGATATCTACAGTACGTTTCTTTGAAGTTAATGATTTGGAATTTTACAAATTGTTTCCACTATTATTTATAACAAAAATCATATAAACTATTTGTTTTGAGTAAAGTTGAAGCCTTATAATTATAAATTGTTTTTCATGCCATGTAGCAAAACTGATACTAATATCTTGCAAAAATGATACCAATAATTTGTTTGATTGATGTTTGTACTTTGTACTTTGATAAATTGTTTTCACTGTATTTTGTAGAAAAACAGATACCATTATAATTCAAAATGATAACTATAGTCTTTATGTTTAAAGATAATGATTTTGAATTTAACAGATTATTTCCACTGTCATTTTTAACAAAAACGATACCACATTTATAACAAAAATGATACCATATTTCCATTGTATTTCCACTACTATTTTATAAATTATTTTGAATGTTATTTACAACAAAACGATACCTATATATATATATGCAAAAATGATACCCAGTAGTTGTTTGATATAATATGATGCACTTTAAATTTAATTATTTAGTTGACTATCATGTATGACCAAAGTGATACTTAAATAGTGCAAAACTCATACTTAGTAGCTATTTGATTGAATTCATGCTTGGTTATTTTATAAATAATTTCAAATGTTATTTGCAATAAAACTGATACCTATATACATGCAAAAATGATACCCAGTAGCAGTTTGATATAATATGATGCTCTATAAATTTAATTATTTAGTTGACTATCATATATGACAAAAGTGATACCAAAATTTCCAATATCGAAAACTTAAAATTTCCTATTGTTAATATGGATAATCAATTGGTACGTGTCAAAATGTTGGCTAGTTGAACATAACTATACAATGACGATAACAATGATGGTAAATAAAATATAATATACAAGTACATGATAATTGCTAAATACACTGAATTATAACTAATTTTTTTATTCAACAAAAAGGGCTACTCACTAACCTAAAAAGTGTTAAAAAAATTTAGTCATCCCTTTCCTTAAAGAAGTTGTATGGGATAAATATGCATATGTTATTTATTTACCTTTACATTGTGAAGACCATTGGACATTGGTAACATCGACATATACAACCATGCAATGGTCTCACATAGATTCCTTACGCCCTTGAAGATCAAACGAAGGAAATTTCTCAATTCTGAAAGCATCAATGACATTAGTACGATATTTTTTCAAAATAATTATATAATATAATCAAAATAAGGTGAACATTAACTAACATTGTATTGTTCTGTCTTTAATAGGGAAAATAAGTAGAAGAAATCCTGTAAGAATTATGGAAAAAAACAATGTACAAGATATGGAAGTGAAACCAGATCAAATGCATCAAATTAAATATGCGCAGCACGGATCGAACACATAACTTTTTTTTAAAAAAAATGATACCTACTGAAAAGATCAATGTTATATTTTTTTAGTATCAGTTTGCATTGTAATCTTTTATATAAATTACTGTGCATTTTTAAATGCCTAGTATATTGAACCGAATTCGATTGATACATAAGATATTTTTTTAAGTTCAGTAAACATTTGCTTTAGATTAAAACTGATATCCACAAGCAAACAAAATGATACATACAGGCTAAAAAATTGAGACCTATAGACATAAAAGCTAATACTAGCTGTATAAAATTGAAACTGAAATAGAACAGTTATCATGGATTTTAAAAATGATACATACATGCAATAAAATTAACACTAAAACTCATGCCAACATTGAAACTAAAACTTTTGATATTTGCACCATCATCTATTAAATACAATGTTGTATATTTATTATACACATAATGCTGCAAATGATGCCAATCGATACTAATAATATATTTTGCTTCAAACAGGGTTGACTTTGTGTTTTATCTTATGATATTCATCATTCCATCAAACAAAAGTCAAATAAAGATCAAGATCATAAATCCTAAGGATACGTTACAAACTAGAGCAAGAATTATGCATGCGATATTGACGAACAATGATCACTTTTGGAATTTGACTGATTTTACATCAAGATTTGAAGAAAGAGAAAAAACAAAGAAATGGATTTTTTTAAAACTGATGTGATGTGATTTTCTAGTAACACACATTTGAGATGTTAACTTAGACTAATTGAATTTAGCATTATTTTCACACAGATATGAACACTTGATGAAATTTTGAAACTTTGTTGCTAATACTATGATCTTATTTTTGATGTTGTAAAAATTGGCATTGTTTAACTTTTCATACACTTGATGTTATGTTAAGACTGTATTTTATTTCTATTTACACTTGAAACTGATACTAACAGTGTGTACGAACTGATACTATTTTTTGGCATACCTGAAACTAATTATTGATACTAATACAATGCAGAAATTGATATCATATTCTACTACACTTGAAAATGATACTAATAACATGAAAAAATCGATACTATATTATGTTATACCTGAAATGGTCACTAATAGCATGAAAAAAATGATACCATAATTGTTTACAGTTGAAATTGATATTAAAAGCATATGAAAATCAATTTCTTCAGCCAATGACTCAACTTCATATATTCCTAACTTTTGATCAATAAAATCATATAAAGTTGTGTGCGAAAAAAAAATTCAACATGTTTGATCCATGATGTAACGACCTGAGAATTTTAACGATTTTTATAACGCAATTAAATAAATTTTCAGGAAATTAAACAATTAAAACTATGAAATGAAAATTTGGTATTTTATATGTGTCTATTTAAACATAGCAAATGATATATTTTCATCTGAAATATGAAAGTTAGTTATGTTGTGTAATTTTAAATTTCAATTTATAATCAGTTAACTTGATGAAAATAAAATATTTTCGAAATCTGAATATTTTTATATAATAAAAATGTAAATCATTTCCTAAGTGAGGCGTCATATTTCATTTCACCAAATTTGGATTTCGCTAGCCTCGTTTATATTATTTTTGGCGGTTTAGCAGCAGTTTGGCAGCGAATATCGACTTTTGATAGGATGATCGTATTGCTCATATCTATGTACCATTCTATTCGTCTCGTCGTGCTGATCTCTGTAGTATATTCTTTTCTGTATTCCGGCGTCCGGTACACGGTGAAATCTGCAAAACGATTTTCGTATCGGTTTCGCATTTGGGCTTTTGGGTTCTGTGACCATTCATTTTTTCCATGAGAATAAACAGCCACTAGCATTTATTATTTTCAGAATTCACATGATGGCTTTCACTATTCCCACTGTTTGATATTATATGATGATTTTTTTAATTCTCTTTCAGCCTCTTCTCTCTAGGTTCATTTGGAAAAAAAAATTACCGTCGTTCTGTCACTTTGGAAAAACCACCAGTTGTTCATTTGAAAGAAAAAAATTGATAAAACAGGGTATATATTAAAGCTTATATTCATTTTTCCTGGAAGCCTACTCGTCTCTCTCCATTTTCTGACCGTGCCACCTTCCCCTCCGCATGCAACAACAGCAGACCCGAGCTCACATGCCTCCTCTCAATTCCTCACACCCACCTCCATCTTCTTCCTTCCTGCCGCCCACGTCAACCCATCACCATGCCTTGAACCCACGTCTGCCTCTCTCTCCACAGAAACCCGCTACACACCTTGCCTCAGCTCGCCATCTCCAAGTCTCCCCCTTCACCACCCTCGCCTGCACCAAATCAACAGCATGCGACCGAGCTCCTCCTTCTTCGTAGCCCACAGCCAGCACGCTGCCACCATCGTTTGCCTCTCCGGCCTTAAGCAACACCAAGTTTTTCCTTACAAACCCGAACGCCTCACCACTCAAACCGAGCACCAACCTTCCTCCTTCCTCAACCGTGTTAGCATCATCCCCTCCAACCGAACACCACAGATAAGACACCACAGCCACTACCGTGACCCCACAGCCCTCTTTCTCGAACACGTGCTCCTTACTACCTCTACAGCCCCATGCAAAACTAAGAGTAGTCACTAAGGCCCGCTTGCTTTCGCGCCCACCATCCCACATCCATTCGCATGCCTTCACAACCATAGTCCTCTCTGGCCATCGCTTCAGCCAACTTCCACAACCAAACCCCGCCCAGTAGCCACCGAACACAACCTCAACCATACTGCCAACCTCAAAGTCATATTAGGATCCAAAAATATATAGTTCCTACAAGTGCTAATATTTACCTATTATCAAATTTGTTGGAAATTGTAGCATGAAGAAAGGCCCAGATCAGCCGTTAATCTTTTCCAGACTTCTATCTAATTCCACTCAAGATGTAGAAAAAGCCGGCCCTTTACATGAGTATAAGAGAAGAATTGCAGCACAAGAACTTGTTGATGGGGACACTTTTCAGCAAAGCAGTTTTTCTAGTTTCCACTTCAAATCATGCTCTAGATAATCTTTCTGAAGGTGGTTTACAGAGAGATAACTGTGACGCCCCACCTCTATGCTCACAATAACAAAGGGTATTAAAAGAAATACTGTTTGTTATTATGAAGAATAAGGCTGGATAGGAGCGGTCATCCGTAGTTAGGCCTTACACTAGTGTTGGTTATCTCGATAGGAGTGGTATATATATATATATATATTTTTCATCTCTTTGTTTATTTACTCCCATCGACATATCCAATTCCAGTATAAAACGAACTACGATGGTTCATAATAGTTTAGGACACATATATAATAATAACACAGATAAACTAAATGAGTAACACAGATAATATAAAATCTCATATATATATATAACTTAAGTCAGCAACAATACATGTGATACAATACATATGATACAACTACAACTGTCGACACTGAAAGTTACATATACAAGTACATTATTGTAAATAATATACATGAATACATATCATCCTATACTATGACAACGACTACTCTAAAAGATATGAAGAGACTTCATAGCTCAAGCAGCAACGCAAAGCAAGATATCAACAACCTGAAATAACTCGGTCTGACCCGAGTATTAATTCAAAAGAAATTAATACACGGGTCAGTCTAATTCAAACTCAATTATTAATGCACGGAAGCAATAATAATTAAATAATCAAATAGACGACAGTCACAATAAATCTTGTATATCCAACCCTTCAATAAGAGAATCGGATAACGGTAGATATAACAAGAAATAGCATAAACCAACAAATCAGCAAATTCAAATCATCAACAAAGATAAATAAAAAGATTATCAATGAAGATAATTTAGAAAACAACAGAATTGCCCAAACAACAATTAACAGCTAGTGGCCAAAGCAACACTCAAGCCAGTGAAACAATAGAAACAACAATATCTAATTATCGATACGATAATTAGAAAACACATAATCTAATTATCCTGTAGATAATTAGATAGCAACAATATGAGCAAATTAAATCAAATCAAAATTCAATTTCAAAATATTGAATTGAACACACAAAACAATTCAAACAATTGAAATATCACATAAAAAGTCAATACTATTTTGGCTGTAGTACACGGTCGCGTGCACTGCCTCGCCACTACAGTGATGAATTACACAAAAGCTCAATGAATCAAAAGCAAATAGCACCAACTCAAATCAAAATGAACCAGATGGAACTGCAAGAGCTAGCACAGTGTCCACCCAGTAACCACCAATGAACAAAGTGCACATGAATGCACAATGAAAATTCACAAACGAGCACAAGGTCAAACCCAAGCTATTAGTTGGGTTCAATACAGGTACAAGTTAAAAATGAGCACATCAAATATTTTCCAGCAAAACAGAGTCAACATAATGCTACAGGTTTGCAACTCTAAGACAAGCAAAACTCAAACCCGAGGCAACCATGGCATCAACTACATTACTGAATCAGAAGAAACAAACTCAGCAATGCAAGTGAGGCAAGCTAATGATACATGTACGAGATTCAAGACAGTACAACCCAAAATCAGATTACAATGAATCAGGTAGGAACTGCACAACAGGGAGTAGCAGTCATGCTAATGTCGACAGGAAGGCTTTACTGTCTCAAACCAAGTGCATAATGGTCGAAGCCTTAAAATAGCAATGTGAATGAACACGACTCAAGTGCAATGCAACAATACCAAAGTGAAGCCACCAATGGAACCAAAACTCAAAGACAGTTCAGAAACATACATACATACACGTATGTACACAAGTGGATAAATACATATGCATCAGATAGCAAATACCACTATGATTTCAATATCGAACCAACAACAAATGCAATGCATCACTGAGACAAAATTACAAACTAATAATGCAACTGTATGCAAACTGCCTCGAATGAAGTACATCAAGATAATAGTGATACATGCATGTATGTACATGTTAGCAGTGGACACAAGTGATGAACCAACATAGCACATCAAAGAGTTCATATGCAATACAAATTCAAGTATACATACATACATATATATATATATATATTTATGCAAATACATATCTATATCAAATGAGGCAGTGGCAACAACAACCATGAAGTATATGAGTGCAGACAAGATACATGAAGACTAGATTTCGAGTCAAGCAGTAGATAGGGAAGAACAGACTAATCAAGATCACAATGCAAACTCAAACTCGAAGGAACAAGCCAATATGGCATCACTGCAAACACAGTTCAAATGAACAGTTTATGTAATATAAAGATGGAGGCAGTATGCATAGACAACTTGAAGTAAACCAAGCATAAACAAGTGTGCAGGTCAATGAAGCTTCAACAAGAGAATCAAAACTTATGTACAGTTTGAAAAATATCTTCAAAAATCAATAACGAAATCATTGTAACCAAAGTCAGTGCCCTAATGACCAAGGCAACAAATTCATACTGAACAACAATATGCACAAGAACAATGGATACAATGAAAACAACATGAATATACAATGCAAACAGGCTCAAAACAATTCACAAGATCATATATGTACCAAACTGCCCAGACTCAAAGACAAGTGCAAATACAATGCATCAGTATACATGAGAACCAACAAAACAGACCGTAAAGTATCAAAAATATACGAAATTGAAGAAGTCAGAAATAATCCCAAGCAATCGAACAAAATCGAATTGCCGTAACAAAGCACTAAGTTTGAATTAAAATTGTGAGTGAAAATCACTCACCTTTACTTGAAGAATCCAAACCCAATTTCGCAGCCGAAATCAAAGATCGAACAATTCAGAGTCGAAGTCGTGGCACTCAAGAAATCAGAGAATACATCGTCGCTTCAAGTCAAGCCGTGGTGATTTAGGGATCGAGCGAAGACAAACCCTAGCAGCCATTTTTATTTTCTTTCGTTTGTTTTGGGCTTGCGAATAGAAGTGAATGAAGGGAGAAAAGAACGGGTATAGGTAATTATCATGGCAACAAAAAGAAACGTGGGCCAATAATTAAAGCCCACACTACATTTAACAAGTTTATAAAAGAATTTTAACTGATTTAAATGCCCAACAGCAATTAGCTAGCAAAATTAATCGTCCAATGACGATAATTAATTGATGCGAAATCCCGGGTTGTTACAGACTCCCCTCCTTATAAAAATTGCGTCCCCGCAATTTTCATAATTAAAGTCGTCAATAACAATTATTTTTCTAACATAAACTGGTTAAGCTAGAAAAATAAAGGTCAAGAATACAAACGCCAAAGAAATCTTTTAATTTCATAAAAGAAATTCACAAATTCTCAACAAAATCTAATTATCAAATAGATAACCGGAAAACAACAAAACTGAATAAATACAATTATCAGTAATATTTAATTATCAATTAGATAATTAGAACACAGAAATCACAAAACAGCTATATCTAATTATCGATACGATAATTAGAAAACAACAAAATCTAATTACCAACAAAGACAATTAGAATACACAAATCACAAATCTCAAAACCGCAAATATCTAGTTATCCAACAAATAACTAGAAAACACGAACTTCATAATCAGCAAAATTAGCAAATATCCAATTATCAAAAACGATAATCATAAGACACAATTATCTAATTATCAAAAACGAAAATCAGAAATCTCAAATCAACAATTATCTAATTATCAAAAATCTCAAATCAACAATTATCTAATTATCAAAAACAATAATCAGAAAACCCAAATATCTAATTATCAAAAACGATAATCAGAAATCATCAAATCAACAAATATCTAATTATCAAAACGATAATCAGAGATCAACAAATATCTAATTATCAAAAACGATAATCAGAAACAACAATTATCTAATTATCAAAAACGATAATCAGAAAACCCAAATATCTAATTATCAAAAACGATAATCAGAAAACATCAAATCAACAAATATCTAATTATCAAAACGATAATCAGAGATCAACAAATATCTAATTATCAAAAACGATAATCAGAAACAACAGTTATCTAATTATCAAAAACGATAATCAGAAAACATCAAATCAACAAATATCTAATTATCAAAACGATAATCAGAGATCAACAAATATCTAATTATCAAAAATGATAATCATAAACAACAATTATCTAATTATCAAAAACGATAATTAGAACTCAAATCAGCAAATATCTAATTATCAACAAAGATAATTAGAACTCAAATCAGCAAATATCTAATTATCAAAAACGATAATTAGAACTCAAATCAACAAATATCTAATTATCAACAAAGATAATTAGAACTCAAATCAGCAAATATCTAATTATCAACAAAGATAATTAGAACTCAAATCAGCAAATATCTAATTATCAAAAACAATAATTAGAACTCAAATCAGCAAATATCTAATTATCAAAAACAATAATTAGAACTCAAATCAGCAAATATCTAATTATCAAAAACGATAATTAGAACTCAAATCAGCAAATATCTAATTACCAACAAAGATAATTAGAACTCATATCAACAAATATCTAATTACCTGCAGATAATTAGAAACAACAAATATCTAGAAATCAATTAAGATAACTAGAAAATCAACATAAAAGGTGGATCGATCCCAGTAGATGGCGAGTTTTAGCTACGCCGCACGTGCAACAACATTTGGCTGAAGCCTTCCAAGTACTATAAATTTTTGGCGCCCATCAGATGACCCGAAGGTCTGTAGAGTGACCCGAAGGTCTAGTACCGGTATTTGACCCGAAGGTCCATCAGATGACCCGAAGGTCCAGCATATGACCCGAAGGTCCAACATATGACCCGAAGGTCCAACATAGTGGCTCGAAAGCACACAAAATCATCAAAATCATCAAAACAACAAATATTTCAATTAACGAGTCCGGAATTAACCGAAATAGTGAACGCACATGTCCCATACCACGTGTTTTACTAAATCGTTTAAATCTCTTCATCGTTTCCTTGAAAGTGCAAAATTGTGTATTTTAAATAAATAACATTTTACGTTCTCAAACGGACAAGTCCGGAATTAAGCCAATCAATAAAAGTGAGGGTTCATAGTCTTCAATTTTGAGGAAGCATTTAAATCGCTTCCTCATTCTTTTGAAAGCGCAAACTGTAAAAATTTTAGAACAATTTTATTTTAAAAACAATTTCTTAAAACAATTTTATTTAAAAAACATTTTTCAAAGCACGTGATTAAAACAGCAACATCTGTAGCAATTTCGATAAGGAAATCACACTTCTCAAAACACCGTAAAAACGGGTATCAAATCAACATTGCAGAATAACCGCTTGAAAATCCACTTTAAAATTTGATGGTAATTGAAGTCAAATCGACAGTAATTTTTATACATCAAAATTTCATCAAAATAATTCACATCAAAATATAATTCCAATGAATTTTCATTCATTAAAAATGTCGACAAAACACCGTGCTTCAAAAATTTAGCATCAGTGTAAAAATCCCGTTATAAAAATAACGGCAACAAAATACGTTTAAACCAAACACCGGTTCAACGTAAAATTAATGCAGTAACGTGCAACTCAAATTTGCACGCACACTACAAGATGAATAAAGAAATCACTCGATTATATCTTCAATGAAGATATATTTGAAACAGCAAAAATCTAATCAATATGTGATTAGCATAAAAGAAAATCAGCAAAAATCTCAACAAAATCAAGACCACTGGTTAAACAACACAATGAAACTAATTTCATTTTCATATTCTGATTTTTAAATCAAAAAGGTTATCAGCTGTACTCGGCGAAGACAGTCACTGTTTCCGCTGCGCACTCTGATAAACATAACATAAATTACTCAATCATCAAAACACAATTTTACTTTTATTTTTAAATAAGGATATTTAAAAAATTTCATCATAATTTCAAAACTTTAGTTTTTGACTCAAAGCACAATTAAAAACATCAACAAATAGTTGTAACACATGTTCCATCTAAGTTATGTTTTATATTATGTCCATAAACCCCTCGCTCTGATACCAACTGTGACGCCCCACCTCTATGCTCGAAATAACAAAGGGTTTTGAAAGAAATACTTTTTGTTATTACAAAGAATAAGGCTGGATAGGAGCGGCCATCCGTAGTTAGGCCTTACACTAGTGTTGGTTATCTCGATAGGAGTGGTATATATATATATATATATATTTTTTTCATCTCTTTGTTTATTTACTCCCATCGACATATCCAATTCCAGTATAAAACGAACTACGATGGTTCATAATAGTTTAGGACACATATATAATAATAACACAAATAAAATAAATGCAGAACACAGATAATATAAAATCTCATATATATATATAACTTAAGTCAGTTACAATACATGTGATACAATACATATGATACAACTACAACTGTCGACACTGGAAGTTACATATACAAGTACATTATTGTAAATAATATACATGAATACATATCATCCTATACTATGACAACGACTACTCCAAAAGATACGAAGAGACTTCATAGCTCAAGCAGCAACCCAAAGCAAGATATCAACAACCTGAAATAACTCGGTCTGACCCGAGTATTAATTCAAAAGAAAATAATACACGGGTCAGTCTAATTCAAACTCAGTTATTAATGCACAGAAGCAATAATAATTAAATAATCAAATAGACGACAGCCACAATAAATCTCGTATATCCAACCCTTCAATAAGAGAATCAGATAACGGAAGATATAACACGAAATAGCATAAAACAACAAATCAGCAAATTCAAATCATCAACAAAGATAAATAAAAAGATTATCAATGAAGATAATTTAGAAAAAACAGAATTGCCCAAACAGCAATTAACAGCAAGTGGCAAAGCAAAACTCAAGCCAGTGAAACAACAGAAACAACAATATCTAATTATCGATACGATAATTAGAAAACACATAATCTAATTATCCTGTAGATAATTAGATAGCAACAATATGAGAAAATTAAATCAAATCAAAATACAATTTCAAAATATTGAATTGAACACACGAAACAATTCAAACAATTGAAATATCACATAAAAAGTCAATACTGTTTTGGCTGCAGTACACGGTCGCGTGCACTGCCTCGCCACTACAGTGATGAATTACACAAAAGCTCAATGAATCAAAAGCAAATGGCAACAACTCAAATCAAAATGAACCAGATGGAACTGCAAGAGCTAGCACAGTGTCCACCCAGTAACCACCAATGAACAAAGTGCACATGAATGCACAATGAAAATTCACAAACGAGCACAAGGTCAAACCCGAGCTATTAGCTGGGTTCAACACAAGTACAAGTTAAAAATGAGCACATCAAATATTTTCCAGCAAAACAGAGTCAACATAATGCTACAGGTCTGCAACTCCAAGACAAGCAAAACTCAAACCCGAGGCAACCATGGCATCAACTACATTACTGAATTAGAAGAAACAAACTCAGCAATGCAAGTGAGGCAAGCTAATGATACATGTACGAGATTCAAGACAGTACAACCCAAACTCAGATTTCAGTGAATCAGGAAGGAACTGCACAACAGGGAGTAGCAGTCATGCCAATGTCGACAGGAAGGCTTTACTGTCTCAAACCAAGTGTATAATGGCCGAAGCCTTAAAATAGCAATGTGAATGAACACGACTCAAGTGCAATGCAACAATACCAAAGTGAAGCCACCAATGGAACCAAAACTCAAAGACAGTTCAGAAACATACATACATACACGTATGTACACAAGTGGATAAATACATATGCATCAGATAGCAAATGCCACTGTGATTTCCATATCGAACCAACAACAAATGTAATGCATCACTGAGACATAATTACAAACTAATAATGCAACTGTATGCAAACTGCCTCAAATGAAGTACATCAAGATAATAGCTATACATGCATGTATGTACATGTTAGCAGTGGACACAAGTGATGAACCAACATAGCACATCAAAGAGTTCAAATGCAATACAAATTCAAGTATACATACATATCTATATAATGAGGCAGTGGCAACAACAACCATGAAGTATATGAGTGCAGACAAGATACATGAGGACCAGACTTCGAGTCAAGCAGTAGATAGGGAAGAACAGACTAATCAAGATCACAATGCAAACTCAAACTCGAAGGAACAAGCCAATATGGCATCACTGCAAACATAGTTCAAATGAACAGTTTATGTAATATAAAAATGGAGGTAGTTTTCATAGACAACTTGAAGTAAACCAGGCATAAACAAGTGTGCAGGTCAATGAAGCTTCAACAAGAGAATCAAAACTTATGTACAGTGAAAAATATATTCAAAAATCAATAACGAAATCATTGTAACCAAAGTTAGTGCCCTAATGACCAAGGCAACAAATTCATACTGAACAACAATATGCACAAGAACAACGGATACAGTGAAAACATCATGAATATACAATGCAAACAGGCTCAAAACAGTTCACAAGATCATATATGAACCAAACTGCCCAAGCTCAAAGACAAGTGCAAATACAATGCGTTAGTACACATGAGAACCAACAAAAAAGACCACAAAGTAACAAAAATATATGAAATTGAAGAAGTCAGAAATCATCCCAAGCAATCGAACAAAATTGAATTGCCGTAACAAAGCACTAAGTTTGAATTAAAATTGTGAGTGAAAATCACTCACCTTTACTCGAAGAATCCAAACTTAATTTCGTAGCCGAAATCAAAGATCGAACAATTCAGAGTCGAAGCCGTGGCACTCAAGAAATCAGAGAATACATCGCCGCTTCAAGTCAAGTCGTGGCGATTTAGGGATCGAGCAAAGACAAACCCTAGCAGCCATTTTTATTTTCTTTCGTTTGTTTTGGGCTTGAGAATAGAAGTGAATGAAGGGAGAAAAGAATGGGTATAGGTAATTATCACGGCAACAAAAAGAAACGTGGGCCAATAATTAAAGCCCACACAACATTTAACAAGTTTATAAAAGAATTTTAACCGATTAAAACGCCCAACAGCAATTAGCTTGCAAAATTAATCGTCCAATGACGATAATTAATTGATGCAAAATCCCGGGTTATTACAGATCTTTTCTTACCATTTATTGCCTATTTAAAGATGATGTCTCGAGAATGTAATCATTCAACACCCACTCGACCATGACTAACAACCAGAACGGAGCAAGGTTCCAAATGTTGTTTCATTATCACTTGGTAAAAGGCAAGAAAGAGGTGTATATATATTACATATATATATTGTTTTCATCGAATTCAAATTCAAGTTATCTACCTTGTCGCTGTGTAGTTATTTGTCTCGTGTTCGCTGTTCGGAATTTGTCGTAGCAGTTCTTTGGCTTGTTGTTGTTCACTGTGCGTATCTGTGTCACCTTCTTCATTCTCGTGGTTTCTCTAGCGTTGAAAGGTGAGAGATCACTCACGATTAGCATTATTATGTTTAGTAAGTTGATTTCATATGAAATGACGATTTAAATATGTTGTTAAATTTGAATTGGTTAGTAATTTGATAATTGAATATGATATGTTGTTATTTTAAAATTGTTAACCCATGTTAATTGCCATATGACACCAATAACATGTTGTGTATATATACATTGTTATTAAATTGTTAATATATGCTCATCATTGATATGTTATGTTATTTTAAACTATTATGCTATTATTTCTCACACTGCAAGTTCCCTGTTAGTTAAGGAAAACCCTATGAGTTGAAATGATACATACCCGAACGATATTATAGATTATGGAAAATCGTTATGGGTTGAAATGATAAACCCAAGCGATTTTATTGAATTTGAGATTGCGGGTTGAAATGATATATACCCGTGAATATTAAATTTTGCAGATTGAAATGATAAATATCCGTATCACTTGACCATAGGATATAAAATTATATATGGACACCGTTGGTCATTTTGAAAAATATAATATAAAGATTTTATTTTAATATGTGTAAAATATAAAGTTTAAATTATATGTTTTGGAAATTTTAAAATTATAAGTTAAGTTATGAAAAGGTAAATTTTGAGATTTTACTTATATTTTTATTATTTTCAAACATATATAAAATAAGATTTTATATAATATAAATTTAATAATAAGATTTAATTTAATAAAATTTAATTTGATAAAATTTAATTTAATTAGTATATATAATATGACTAAAATATTTATTTAAAATTTAAATTAATACTTTGAAAATAGATTTTGTAATAACTTTAATGAAATAAAGGCTGGGATGATAAATTAAGTTAATTTGTAATTTAATTTGTTTGAGAATTTAATATAAATAAGAATTGATTTGAAAATTATTTATTTTGTGGTTTTAAGGATATGATTTTATAACTTAATAACTTGAGTTGGATAAAGGTAATTTCATGAATATTTCAAATTTAAAATAAAACTATAATTGAATATTAAATTTTTGATTAAAATTTTTAATTTGAAATTTTATTTAAATATTTATAAAAAGGTGATTAAGTGAATAATTTGAAATTAAATATAATCGAAGTTAGATATTTAATAATTGATATCTATTTAAATTTTTAATCTGAGATTTTATTTAAATGTTACTAATAATTATTAGGTGAATAATTTCAAATTTAAATAAAATTAAAGTTGAATTTTGAAATATAAATAAAATTTATCAAATTGAGTTATTGTAAATGTTTGAATATTTAAACTTTGAAACCTATTGAATTGGAAGCGGTTTAAATTTGTAATTCAAACCTAGATTTGAAATCGATATAAAAAAATGGTTTAATGTGAATTTGAATTGAACTGTGAAATTGGAAGAAACAATTCTAATTTGAAACTATTTTCGATAATAACTATTTTTAAAAAATAAACTATTTTAATACATAAACTATATTAATATATAACCTATTTTTAAATATAAACTATTTTTGATTTATAACTATTTCAATATATAAACTGTTTTCAGTATTTAAACTGTTTAAGTTGGAACTGTTATGATTTAAAGTAAATAATTTCGAAAGTGATAGGATTTTTAAAGTGAATATGATTTTGAAAATGATATGATTTTGAAATGAATGTGATATTTTGATATGAAGTATGAACTATTTGAAATGATAATGACTGCGGTGTGAAATAAGTGTTTGGTTGTTAAAGAGACCAGGATCGGATACTGTCATTGATGCAACAGCGGAATACTAAAAATGATTGTGATGATGAAAGTGGCAATCGATGAAGTATAAGATACCGAAATGACCAAATTCGTTGATCCGAAGATACCGAATTCTAGCTATCCCAAACACGTTGATCGCGCACGATACCGTGTTTAAAGATCTACGATTCTTCGCACGTTGATCTAGCGCACTAGATTCCGTGAATCGGCTTCAGCAGTCGTTGAATCGAGTGCACTCGACTAACCGAAAGTGGAGATAGGAGATTACACTCAACTACCAATTTAATGAAAGCACAAAGCTAACAAACAAAGTTTTATTCAAAATCAACTAACTCTTTACAAATGACCCAACCCGCCTATTTATAGGTGGTTTACAACTCACACAACACAAATCTGTACAACACTTAGGTCGGCCACGACCTTACATGAACCAACGACCTACGACCTAAAAACAAGGTGACTTAAAAACAAACAAATTTACAACACACGCTTACATCATCCGACCTAAAATAGGCTTGCAACCTACGACCTAACATAGGTCGGTAATAACCTAAAACATTACAACATGACAAAGTACAATATCTCACAAGGTCGAGCGACCTAAAATACACGGCAGCGATCCATCTTGAGCGACCTAAAGAAGCGGCTTCAGGAATCTTCGAGCGACCTAATAGTGAGCGACCTAACTTCCCGTGTCATATAGTCGAGCGACCTATCTTCCCGCGACCTATCTTCCAACGACCTATCCTCCAGCGACCTAAGATCGAGCGACCTATCTCCCAGTACATAAGGTCGAGCGACCTAAAATAAAGCGGCATCCAAATCAGAGACCTAACGTAGGTCGTATCTTTTTTCCGCGACTTAGCATAGGTCGTAGCTCGTAAACTGGGACTCGAAAGAGCGGAGCGACCTAAAGAAATGAGTAATTTGTTAGGTCGTTTGAGCGCCTTTCCCTTTAACTCGTTCACATGCCTTGACACTGATTCCATTGATTCGTGAGCGACCTTCCATAGGTCGGGAGCGACCTTCACCAGGTCGTGAGCGACCTAAATTGGCAGATCGCGCTGCATCATCCTCCCCAGGTTGGCAAAAATTCGACCTCGAATTTGCACCTTCCTCTTCCATAACAAGTTCATCTCCATGATACAGAATCAAATATTTGACATTGAAAACGTCAGAAGTATGAACATTATCAGGCAATTTCAACTGATATGCATTCTCATTGATTTTCTTCAAAATTTCCACTGGACCGATTTTTCGAGCCTTCAACTTATTATACGTTCCTACTGAAAAACGATCTTTGGTCAACACGGCATAAACCAAGTCACCTTCTCTGAAATTCACACTCCTTCGCTTTTTATCTGCAAGTTGTTTATACTTCTCATTTGGTGCAAGCAATCGTTCATGAACAGTTTTGTGGCATTCCAGCAACTCAGTCACAAAATCACCAGCTCGCTTAACAACTCCCTTCTGATATGGTACTGTTGACAAATCCAACGGTCCCTTTGGCAAACTTGAATATACAACCTGAAACGGACTGAATCCAGTACTTCGATTGACTGCATGATTATGTGCAAACTCTGCTTGACATAGCTTTATATCCCAGCTCTTCAAGTTATCTTTCACGAGACATCTCAACAAGTTCCCCAACGATCTGTTAACCACCTCCGTTTGTCCATCAGATTGCGGATGATAGGCGCTACTAAAATTCAGCTTTGTTCCAACCATCTTCCACAAACTTAACCAAAAATGGCTTAGAAATCTAGTATCCCGATCTGAAACAATCGATTCAGGTAGCCCATGCAATCGATACACTTCTTTAAAGTATAATTAAGCGACTCGGACGGCATCCGCTGTCTTCTTACACGCTATGAAATGTGCCATTTTCGAAAACCTGTCCACCACAACAAATATAGAATCATTTCCCCTTTGAGTTCTAGGCAAACCCAAAACAAAATCCATGCTCACATCCACCCACGGTCTAGTAGGCACAGGTAACGGCATATAAATCTTGCATTTGTAGCGGTTCCCTTCGACAATTGACAGACATGACATCTCTCCACAAATCTCTTCACTTCTTTTCTCATTGACGGCCAAAAGTAAGATTGAGAAATCAGCTGCAATGTACGGTCTCTACCCACATGGCCTTCTTCATGTAACTCCTTCATAATTTTCATCCGTAAACTGCAATCTGGTACACATAATCGATTTCCTTTAAACAGAAAACCATCCACCAATACAAACACATCCGTCTTTCCCTCCTTGACTTCATCTACAAACTTTGCAAAGTAAGGATCTTCAACACACAACTCTGGAAGTACTTTGAACCCCATCACTTCAACTTTCATTGTAGTTAACAAATAATTTCTTCTGCTCAATGCATCTGCCACGCAGTTTGTAACTCAAGATTTGTGTTTCACAACAAATGTAAATTGCTGCAGATATGCAATCCACGATGCATGTCTTGCTGAAATTTTCTCCTGGCCTTGCAGATGTTTCAAAGCCTCATGATCAGTGTATAGCACAAACTCCTTGTGAAATAAGTAATGTCTCCAATGTTTAATGGCTTGCACAACAGCATAAAATTCCACATCATACGTACTATATCTCATCTACGCTCCTGATAACTTCTCACTGAAATACGCAATATGATGCCCCCTCTGACTCAACACCCCTCCAATGCCAACCTTGGATGCATCAGTATGTAGCTCAAACAATAACGGAAAATCCGGTAATGCTAAAATTGGTGCTGTCGTCAAAAGTTCTTTGATTCGTTCAAAAGCAACTTCCGCTTCCTCCGACCATGAAAACTGCTTGCCCTTCATACAATCTGTAACAGGCGCCATCACACTACTAAAGTGTGGAATAAACCTTCGATAAAATGAAGCCAACCCGTGAAAACTTCGAACTTCCGTTATCGTCTTGGGTTGTGGCCAATCTCTGATCGCTTCGACTTTACTTTAGTCCACCTAAATTCCTCCTTCCGTTACAACATATCCCAAAAATAAAACACTCCATGCCATAAACACACATTTCTTCGTAGCAGCATAGAATTGTTCTTCACGAAGAATAACCAACACTTTCCTCAAATGCTGAACATACTCCTCCGTACTAGCACTATAAATCAAAATATCATCAAAGTAGACTACCACAAACTTGTGATGCCCCACCTCTATGCTCATAATAACAAAGAGTATTAAAAGAAATACCGTCTATTATTACGAAGAATAAGGCTGGATAGGAGCGGCCATCCGTATTTGGCCTTACACTAATATCGGTTACCTCGATAGGAGTGGTATATACTTTTCATTTTTCATCTTATTTATTTACTCCCATCGACATACCCAATTACCAGTATAAAACAAACTACGATGGTTCATAATAGTTTAGGACATTAGATATAATAATAACACAAATACTATAAATGCGAAACACAGATAAAACAAAAGTCTCATATATATATATAACTGATGTCAGTTACAATATAGTTGACACAATACATATGATACAACTACAACTGTCGACTCCGGAAGTTATATATACAAGCACATTATCAACTAATATACATGAATACATATCATCCTATACAATGACACGACTTCTACAAAACGACGAAAACTACTTCAGAAGATATAAAAGTCTTCATAGCTCGAACAGCAACTCAAAGCAGGAAATCTACAACCTGAAATAACTCGGGTCTGACCCGAGTATTAAATTCAAAAGAAAATAATACACGGGTCAATCTAATTCAAACTCAGTTATTAGTGCACAGCAGCAATAATACTCAAATATCAAATAAACGAGGGCAACAGAAATCTCGTATATCCAACTTCTCGATAATAGAGTCGGATAACGGTAAATATAACACTAAACAATGTTAAACAACAAATAAGCAGATTTAAATCATCAACAAAGATAAGTGAGAAGAATATCAATGAAGATAATCATAAAAACATCAGAATTGCCTAACAGCAATTAACAACAACAAAATAATCAATTTAAAACATCAACTCTGGTAGGGCTGCAGTATACGCACGCGTATACTGCCTCGCCACTACAACCTAAAACACGCAAAAAGTCAACAACCAGAATCAAACGAAGATTCAAAACTCAATGTCACAGACTCAATGGTCAAAGCAGACAGATATGGACAATGTGCACGTATGTACACATTGGAAATTCACAACTATCACAAGGTCAAACTCGAGTCTCTAAGACTGGATTCAACTCAATGTACAGAAACAATTACAAAGAAAATGAAGAATCAAATCTCAATGTCACTGTTCCAACAATCAAGACATCATATATACATCTGTGTTCGAAACAACAGAGCTAAATATGCAAACAGAAGTACCAACAGTGGATGGTTAAAGCAGAGAGCGCATACTTGAATGAACAAGTGCAGACAGAAGGTAGTCTGGCAATGGCTACACAGGGTATATGAGACCGAAGACCGCAATACTACAACTCGACATCTCACAATCGTGCCTACTTACAACATGAGTGACCATTTTCAACCAAGTGAATAACCAGCATAAACGATGACATCCAAGTAGTATATACATGAAGTGTAGTTGAACAGAGTCAACTAAATGAAACTGGAAATGCAAACAACATATATGATCAAAGTGCAGACATGAATTTCAACACACTACAAGAGTAACAGGTACAACATACAACAGCAAGTGGTAACCTAGAGTGTACAGGGACTACAAGCTAACCACTAGAAACTTCAAAAAGTATCAGACTCGAAACAGAGGCAAGTACACACAAATCAAAGTTTTATAAGCATTAAGCAATGCAGTAGAAACATGCACACTTATATAAAGGTATGCAAGAACCAATACATATGTACTCAGGTAGACTTCAAACTGGAAATGCAGTGATGGATCAAAGAACCCAAGTTCTTTGTGCAATTTAACAATGCAGTAAATTCAGATACACTTATATAAATGTATGCAAGAACCAATGGAGAATAGACAACACAAATATACATTGACCCAACAGTGAAACAAAAAGTAACATACAGTTCAATGGTTAGTTCAGGTCAGACCAACCAGAAAGGATGTAAACAATATATGCAGTGATACACAATGGCCTATATGAAGTACCCAAAAATCTATACAAAACTGATATAAGTAAAACTGAGATGTATCAAAATACAGTTGCAAGCAGACTCGAGTACAGATGTAACCTACTCAAAGTAAACGCATGGATGCAACTCGACTAACAGACTGAACTACAAAGAGGCACATGAGCAGCAAATAACAGACTCAAGGCTATAGTGAACCATATGATGAACTAGTTTACAATGAAGACAACATTTGAATGAATCAGGTAACAATGCCAACACAACAGAAATGAACTGGTCGAAACAACAACAGAGTAAAATGCAACAGAGTATACAAAGACCCAGCCTGTAAGCATCTGTGTGAAGCCGAGGATCAATGTATCAAAGACAAGTAGACAATGTCAAACCCCTTTTTATTTCAGTACAAAATATAAATGTCTGAGCCGAGAAATCAAATTCAAAAACCAATCTGAATTCAAATATCAAATCTAATTCGAAGTCAACCGAAGGAAAATTTCGCGCAGCCATAGTCGAAAATCACAGAAATAAAGTCTATCATCACAATTTTAAAGCCAATCAAGCAATCTCGTATTTTCGCAAATGAATTAGTCAAGGAAAAATCATGAGCATCCAAGTAAAATCGAGTGGCCGATCAACAGAAGTGATAAATTCAAATATGTATCAGAGAATTAAAAGCCAAGAAAATCAAGTAACAAAAATCATATGCCTTTAAATTAGATGTGAGTAACAAAGTTACTCACCTTAGTCAACGAATAGAAGCAGCCGAGCATCTCAGAGACGAGCGACCATTCGAGCAGGATATCCACTTCGACTCGAGCCTTTGAAATTGGCATCAACAATTTACTCGAAGCCCTAATTTTCACAGCGGAATGAACGAGAACGAGCAAGCCGCCATTATTTCGTTTTCTTCGATTTTGGGCTTAGGGTTTTTGAACGAACGAGAATGAATGGAGGGACGGGTCGAATAGGAATAAGAAGGAAACGGGTTTGAATCAACAAAAGAGAACGGCCTCCAATCAAAAGAATGTGGACTATAATTCCTCTTAAAGCCCACATAGAATTTAATCAAATCATTAAGGAGTCACACCCAATTTTTAACAAATTATCAAAAGAGTCTCAACTGTTTAGAACTTCTAAAAGCAATTAGCCAACAATTTAATCGTTTAAAGACGATTACAAATCAATACGAAATCCCGGGTTGTTACAGACTCCCCTCCTTATAAAAATTGCGTCCCCGCAATTTTCATAATTAAAGTTGTCCATAATAATTATTTTTCTACCATAAACTGGTTATGCTAGAAAAATAAGAATCGAGAATACAAATACCAAAGAAATCTTTTAATTCCAATAAAAGGGATTTACAAATTTTCAACAAAATTTAACTATCAATAGATAGTCAAAAAGCAGCAAAACTGAATAAATGCAATCATCAGCCATATTCAATTTTCAATCAAATAATTAGGATACAGAAAATCATAAAACAGCAATATCTAATTATCAATACGATAATTAGAAAACAACAAAATCTAATTATCAACAAAGATGATTAGAAAGCACAAATCATAATTCGCAAAACTGCAAATATCTAGTTATCCAACAAATAACTAGAAAACACAACTCCATAATTAACAAACTCTTACTATCAACTGAGATAGATAGAAAACAACAACTCAATAAAATCAGCATACTCTAGGCTCAAGTAGAGATTAGAAATTCTCATATCAATAAAATCAGCAATCAACCAATATCTAATTATCACAACGATAATCAGGAAACATCAAATCATCAATTATCTACTTATCAGAAGCGATAATCAGAAATCGACAAATCGACAATTATTCGATTATCAAAAACAATAATCAAATTTCAAATTCAACAAATATTCGATTATCAAAAACGATAATCAAATTTAAAATCAACAAATATTCGATTATCACAAGCGATAATCAAATTTCAAATCAACAAATATTCGATTATCAAAAACGATAATCAAATTTTAAATTCAACAAATATTCGGTTATCAAAAACGATAATCAAATTTCAAATCAACAAATATTCGATTATCACAAACGATAATCAAATTTCAAATCAACAAATATTCGATTATCAAAAACGATAATCAAATTTCAAATCAACAAATATTCGATTATCAAAAACGATAATCAAATTTCAAATCAACAAATATTTAATTAGAAAAAGCGACAATTAAATCTCAAATCAGCAAATATTTAATTATCAAAAGCGATAATTAAACCTCAAAGCAGCAAATATTTAATTATCACAAGCGATAATTAAATCTCAAATCAGCAAATATTTAATTATCAAAAGCGATAATTAAACCTCAAAGCAGCAAATATTTAATTATCACAAGCGATAATTAAATCTCAAATCAGCAAATATTTAATTATTAAGAGCGATAATTAAACCTCAAAGCAGCAAATATTTAATTATCAAAAGCGATAATTAAACCTCAAAGCAGCAAATATTTAATTATCACAAGCGATAATTAAATCTCAAATCAGCAAATATTTAGTTATCAAAAGCGATAATTAAATCTCAAAGCAGCAAATATTTAATTATCAAAAGCGATAATTAAACCTCAAAGCAGCAAATATTTAATTATCACAAGCGATAATTAAATCTCAAATCAGCAAATATTTAATTATCAAAAGCGATAATTAAATCTCAAAGCAGCAAATATTTAATTATCAAAAGCGATAATTAAACCTCAAAGCAGCATATATTTAATTATCACAAGCGATAATTAAATCTCAAATCAGCAAATATTTAATTATCAAAAGCGATAATTAAATCTCAAAGCAGCAAATATTTAATTATCAAAAGCGATAATTAAATCACAAATATCTAATTATCACAAGCGATAATCAGAAACAACAAATATTCGATTATCAAAAACGATAATCAAATCTCAAATATCTAATTATCACAAGCGATAATCAGAAACAACAAATATTTAATTATCGATACGATAATTAAATCTCATAACATCAGATATCTAATTACCTGCAGATAATTAGAAACAACAAATATCTAGAAATCAATTAAGAAGACTAGAAAATCAACATAAATGGTTGGATCGATCCCACCAGATGGCGAGTTTTTAATTCGCCGCACGTGCATCAACAAATGGCCGAAGCCTACCAAGTACTCAACATAATTTTGGCGCCCATCAGATTGACCCGAAGGTCCGCAGAGTGACCCGAAGGTCTAGTACTGGTATTTGACCCGAAGGTCCTCATATGACCCGAAGGTCCTCATATTGGCTCGAAAGCACACGAAAGCATCAAAATCATCAAAACAACAAATATTTCAATTAACGAGTCCGGAATTAACCAAAATAGCAAACGCACATGTCCCATACCACGTGTTTTACTAAATCATTTGATTCTCTTCATCATTTCCTTGAAAGTGCAAAATTGTGTATTTTGTAAAAATACACTTTACATTCTCAAACGGACAAGTCCGGAATTAAGCGAATCAGTAAAAGAAAGGGGTCATAGTCCTCGATTTTGCTGAAACGTTTAAATCGCTTCCTCATTCTTTTGAAAGCGCAAACTGTAAAATTTTTGAAAACAATTTTATTTATTTTATACAAATAACGATTCACATTCTCAACTGAACAAGTCCGGAATTAAGCGAATCAGTAAAAGAAAGGGGTCATAATCCTCGATTTTGCTGAATCGTTTAAGTCGCTTCCTCATTCTTTTGAAAACACAAACTATTAAAGATTTATAAAACAATTTTCATTTTAAAACAACTTTCCAATCACGTGATTAAAGCAGCAATATTAGTAACTGTTTGCACCAAAATTGGTCACAAACACCCAATTGTCGTTGAAAGCACCAGTTCGTAATCACAGATCACAAATATCAAATATGTGGAGAAATAAGTATGCAAATCACTCAGGAAACTCAATAAAAGCAGTAAATGACACAGGATTTATAGTGGTTCGGCGATCTTGCCTACGTCCACTCTGAAGTTGATGATTTTATTGCTTGGTCGTTGAAGATTACAATTTCTTATGATGTAGTACAACTAATTTTATGATATAAGTCTGAATCTAAGGTAGTAGTGGGGATTTGGAGTAAATCTGGCAGAATCTGGGCGCTCTTTAGCTCTTAAAATTATCCGACCTCTTTTCTGAACGACCAGGGGCTCTATTTATAGGTGTAGGAGGCAGATATTTTTCCTAGAATCAGGGGAGACCGCTTCTGGCACGTGAGGGGGCCCACATGGTCAAAATCTGGAGATCCGGGCCCACTTTGGGATCGATTCGACCCTTGGTTCGAATCGATCAAGAAAGAGTCCAATCGAGCTAAAAATTGGTGTGGACATTCTTCATCATGTGTTTAAGCTTCTGTGAAAATTTCGTAGCATTTGGACTTGTAGATCTTGAGTTATGATCGATTCAAAATTGCACTTCAGACGGACACCCTTGCTTCGAATCGATCCCTTCGACTCGATAGGGTCGAATCGATCGCCTGAGCATGTGCTTGGTGACGTGGCTCGCGTGTTTCTCGGGTCAACCCGTCTTTTTCTCCGAGTTTTACTGGGTCGAATCCATCGTTTTAGCCGCATTTACTTGGTGGACTCTAGATGTTGGATTCGAAGGTTCGCCTCCTTCGAATCGATGGAACCGGTACTTGTTCGAATCGATCGAGATATGTTACTGCGGATCGATTCGAAGTTGTCTCAACATGGGGATTCGAAGGCAATGGAGTCGAAGCACCCTTAATCGTATCGATTCGAAGGTCTTCTACCTCGATGGATTCGAACTGAAGGCATGCTTGATGGAGTCGAAGCTAAAGTACTTCTCATGGATTCGAAGCAATCAGGGGAAACTTGTTGGAGTCGAACATGTGGCTTTGGGTGATGGATACAAAGTTTGGCCATCTGATGGATTCGAACAAGATGGTTTTGGGAATAATGTGTGCTTGATGGATTCGAAGTAGATGGATTCGAACCATATGGAGACGAACTCAAGGATATGTCCTTCACTTGCGTCAATGATATCTTGGGCGTACGAACTCGGATTGACTCGAAATTTGGAATGTTGCTTTTTCTGGCCTTGCTTGACATGTCTTATCAATTGTAGCCTGATCCGGGCTCGAACAAAATTCATTGATATCCATGGTGAAAAAAGTGTATAACAAACTTTTATGACGAACTGTCTTTAGTTTTTCAGCCAACTTTTTGGTGTCATGGCCTTGCCAAAAGGCGGGATAACAGTAACAATTTCAAAAAGGAAATTGTACTTCTCCAGAACATCGTAAAATGAATCTCAGAATTAGCATTGCGGAATAACCGCTTGAAAATCCACTTTTTAAAATTTGACTGTTACTGAAGTCAAAGCGACAGTAATTTTAAAACGTCAAAATCTCATCAAATAATTTACATAAAAATGTAATACTAGTGAATTTTCATTCATCAAAATGTCAACCAAACACCATGCTTCAAAAATTTAGCACCGATGTAAAAATCCCGTTATAAAAATAACGGCAACAAAATACGTTTCATAACTAAGCATCGGTTCAACGTAAAATTAATGCAGTAACGTGCAATTCAAATTTGCACATACTACAAAATGAACAAAGAAATCATTCGAATGTATCTTCAGTGAAGATAATTCAAAATAGCTAAATCTAATCAATATATGATTAGCATAAAAGGAAATCATCAAAGATCTCAACAAAATCACATAACTGCAATCGTTTCGAATCCGAAATTCGGATTCGAAATTCTTAAAGAAACAAAATAAATACAGCTATGTAAACAACCAATGAAATTTATTTCAATTTCATACTTCGATTTTTAAACCAAAAGGATTATCAGTTGTACTCAACGAAGACAGTTTCACCGTTTCCGCTGCGCACTCTGATAAACAGTCACAAGTTAATCAATCAACAAAACACAATTTCACTTTTATTTTTAAATAAAGATATTTAAAAATTTCATCAAAATTTCAAAACTTTAGTTTTGACTCAAAGCACAAATAAAACATCGACCGATAGTTGTAACACATGTTCCATCTAAGTTATGTTTTATATTATGTCCATAAACCCCAAGCTCTAATACCAAATGTGACGCCCCACCTCTATGCTCATAATAACAAGGAGTATTAAAAGAAATATTGTCTATTATTACGAAGAATAAGGCTGGATAGGAGCGGCCATCCGTAGTTGACCTTACACGAATATCGGTTACCTCGATAGGAGTGGTATATACTTTTCATTTTTCATCTTATTTATTTACTCCCATCGACATACCTAATTACCAGTATAAAACAAACTACGTTGGTTAATAATAGTTTAGGACATTAGATATAATAATAACACAGATACTATAAATGCGGAACATAAATAAAACAAAAGTCTCATATATATATATAACTGATGTCAGTTACAATATAGTTGACACAATACATATGATACAACTACAACTGTCGACTCCGGAAGTTATATATACAAGTACATTATCAACTAATATACATGAATACATATCATCCTATACAATGACACGACTTCTACAAAAAGACGAAAACTACTTTAGAAGATATAAGAGTCTTCATAGCCCGAACAGCAACTCAAAGCAGGAAATCTACAACCTAAAATAACTCGGGTCTGACCCGAGTATTAAATTCAAAAGAAAATAATACACGGGTCAGTCTAATTCAAACTCAGTTATTAATGCATAGCAGCAATAATACTCAAATATCAAATAGACGACGGCAACAGAAATCTCGTATATCCAACTTCTCGATAAGAGAGTCGGATAACGACAGATATAACACTAAACAATGTTAAACAATAAATCAGCAGATTTAAATCATCAACAAAGATAAGTGAGAAGAATATCAATGAAGATAATCATAAAAACATCAGAATTGCCTAACAGCAATTAACAACAACAAAATAATCAATTTAAAACATCAACTCTGGTAGGGCTGTAGTATACGCACGCGTATACTGCCTTGCCACTACAACCTGAAACACGCAAAAAGTCAACAACCAGAATCAAATGAAGATTCAAAACTCAATGTCACAGACTCAATGGTCAAAGCAGACAGATATGGACAATGTGCACGTATGTACACATTGGAAATTCACAACTATCACAAGGTCAAACCCGAGTCTCTAAGACTGGATTCAACTCTATGTACAAAAACAATTACAAAGCAAATGAAGAATAAAATCTCAATGTCACTGTTCCAACAATCAAGACATCATATATACAACTGTGTTTGAAACAACAGAGCTAAATATGCAAATAGAAGTACCAACAGTGGATGGTTAAAGCAGAGAGCGCATACTTGAATGAACAAGTGCAGACAGAAGGTAGTCTGGCAATGGCTACACAGGGTATATGAGACCGAAGACCGCAATACTACAACTCGACATCTCACAATCGTGCCTACTTACAACATGAGTGACCATTTTCAACCAAGTGAATAACCAACATAAACGATGACATCCAAGTAGTATATACATGAAGTGTAGTTGAACAGAGTCAACTAAATGAAACTGGAAATGCAAACAACATATATGATCAAAGTGCAGACATGAATTTCAACACACTACAAGAGTAACAGGTACAACATACAACAGCAAGTGGTAACCCAGAGTGTACAGGGACTACAAGCTAACCACTGGAAACTTCAAAAAGTATCAGACTCGAAACAGAGGCAAGTACACACAAATCCAAGTTTTATAAGCATTAAGCAATGCAGTAGAAACATGCACACTTATATAAAGGTATGCAAGAACCAATACATATGTACTCAGGTAGACTGCAAACTGGAAATGCAGTGATGGATCAAAGAACCCAAGTTTTTCGTGCAATTTAACAATGCAGTAAATTCAGATACACTTATATAAATGTATGCAAGCACCAATGGAGAACAGACAACACAAATATACATTGACCCAATAGTGAAACAAAAAGTAACATACAGTTCAATGGTTAGTTCAGGTCAGACCAACCAGAAAGGATGTAAAAAATATATGCAGTGATACACAGTGGCCTATATGAAGTACCCAAAACTCTATACAAAACTGATATAAGTAAAAATGAGATGTATCAAAATACAGTTGCAAGCAGACTCGAGTACAGATGTAACCTACTCAAAGTAAACGCATGGATGCAACTCGACTAACAGACTGAACTACAAAGAGGCACATGAGCAGCAAATAACAAACTCAAGGCTATAGTGAACCACATGATGAACCAATTTACAATGAAGACAACATTTGAATGAATCAGGTAACAATGCCAACACAACAGAAATGAACTGGTCGAAACAACAACAGAGTAAAATGCAACAGAGTATACAAAGACCCAGCCTGTAAGTATCTGTGTGAAGCCAAGGATCAATGTATCAAAGACAAGTAGTCAATGTCAAACCCCTTTTTATTTCAGTACAAAATATAAATGTCTGAGCCGAGAAATCAAATTCAAAAACCAATCTGAATTCAAATATCAAATCCAATTCGAAGTCAACCGAAGGAAAATGTCGCGCAACCATAGTCGAAAATCACAGAAACAAAGTCTATCATCACAATTTTAAAACCAATCAAGCAATCTCGTATTTTCGCAAATGAATTAGCCAATGAAAAATCACGAGCATCCAAGTAAAATCGAGTGGCCGATCAACAGAAGTGATAAATTCAAATATGTATCAGAGAATTCAAAGCCAAGAAAATCAAGTAACAAAAATCATATGCCTTTAAATTAGATGTGAGTAACAAAGTTACTCACCTTAGTCAACGAATAGAAGCAGCCGAGCGTCTCAGAGATGAGCGACCATTCGAGCAAGATATCCACTTCGACTCGAGCCTTTGAAATCGGCATCAACAATTTACTCCAAGCCCTAATTTTCACAGCAGAATGAACGAGAACGAGCAAGCCTCCATTATTTCGTTTTCTTCGATTTTGGGCTTAGGGTTTTTGAACGAACGAGAATGAATGGAGGGACGGGTCGAATAGGAATAAGAAGGAAATGGGTTTGAATCAACAAAAGAGAACGGCCTCCAATCAAAAGAATCTGGACTATAATTCCTCTTAAAGCCCACATAGAATTTAATCAAATCATTAAGGAGTCACACCCAATTTTTAACAAATTATCAAAAGAGTCTCATCTGTTTAGAACTTCTAAAAGCAATTAGCCAACAATTTAATCATTTAAAGACGATTACAAATCAATACGAAATCCCGGGTTGTTACAAAACTTCCCAATGTACGGCCTGAAAATTTGGTTCATCACCCTCATGAATGTACTCGGTGCATTCGATAGACCAAATGGCATCACCAGCCATTCATACAATCCTTCCCTCATCTTGAATGCTGTCTTCCATTCGTCCCCTGGTCTAATTCGAATTTGATGATAACCGCTCTTCAATTCAATCTTAGAAAAGATTACAGACCCACTGATTTAATCTAACAGATCATCAAGCCTTGGCATCGGAAATATGTATCTAACTGTTATCTTGTTCAGTGCCCGACTATCAGTGCACATCCTCCACGTTCCATCCTTCTTTGGTACTAACAATGCTGGTACAGCACAAGGGCTTAAGCTTTCTTGTATGCGCCCCTGTTCAAGCAACTCTTCTACCTGCCTTCTCAACTCCTCGTGTTCCTTCGGACTCATCCTGTAATGTGGTTTATGTGGCAACACAGCACCTGGAACAAGATCTATTTGGTGTTGTATATCCCTCAACAGTGGTAACTCCGATGGTAACTCTTTAGGAAATACATCGTCAAATTCTTCCAGCACTGGTTCTACTTCTTCAGGAAATTCAACCACTACGTTACTCTCACGTCCAATCAACAAAAATACTTCAGGCTCCTCTTCGACTTCTTTAACAAACTCCTTCAAAGATAGCAAAGTTTTAAGTTCTTCAATCTCCTCCAACTTTCTTTCTTTTGGTTGTCGCTTCTTGGGAACTAGAGTGATTTTTGTGCCTTCAAACATAAAACTGTAGCTGTTAGTACGACCATCATGTTGTATAGCTCTATCATACTGCCACGGTCTCCCCAACAACAGATGACATACATCCATGTCCACAACATCACACCAAATTTCATCTTTGTATTTCTTCCCAATCGAAAAATTAACACAAGCCCTTCGATTAACTTTCACCTCCCCACCTTTCCTCAATCAAGCTAACTTGTAAGGCTTCGGATGTTTCTCAGTCTTTAATGATAACTTCTTTGCAGCTTCTGTAGAGATAATATTATCACAGCTTCCCGCATCAATAACAAATTTGCAAACCCTACCCAAGATAGTGCACGTTGACTGAAAGATGTTACTTCTCAACCAGCTAGTCTCTTCCTCCTGTTTCGGTGTTAAGCAATTTCTCCTCATCATTAGTATATACCCATCATCTCCTGACAATAATTTTTCCTCCTCAACCGGTAAGGAATTAGACCATTCAACCTTCTCATCCTCATCTTCAACCTCGTCAATCATTGCTCGCTTCTTTGGCTTAGGACATTCATTGCTCTTGTGACCAACCTCTTGACAATTGAAACATTTGATACCAATATTGACTCTGGTCTTAGCAACTTCACTAACAATCGGTTTTGCAACAGCCTTGGAAACATTCGCATTGCTACTAGCCCCTTTCACTTGATTGTTGGAATTTGTAAACACACCACCACCTCTTCTGCCTTGCTTCTCCCAAGCTAACGCCTTTTGGTGTGCTTCTGCAACAGATCTGGGATCAAACATATTCACCATATCTTGAATCTGCATTCTCAACCCTCCAACAAACCTAGCTGTCAACTGCTCCTCTATTTCCATAATATCATTCCTCACAATCAATTGATAAAATTCATCCGCATAATCATTCACAGTCTTCGTTCCCTGTCTCAAGTTCTGCAAACGTTGATACATAAGAGATTGATAATTATACGGCAAGAATGTTGCTTTCATTAACTTCTTCATCTTCTCCCATGATTCAATCTTTGACTTTCCCATCCTCTCCCGCGTAAGTTTAGTTTGCTGCCACCATGCCATAGCTCTTCCTCTCAAACGTGTAGCAACCAACTTCACTCTTCGATGCCCGGGAACTTCCTTAAATTCAAAAATTTCTTCCACATTAGACAACCAATCAAGAAATTCTTCAGGTTGCATACCACCCTTGAATTCTGGAATTTCAGTTTTCATCCCCGACTCCCAACATCGATCATCCTCTACATCCCAATATGCATTACGTCCTTGGTCTCGATCTCGATAATGATTATTGCTTCTATCACTCTCTTCATCGTATTCATGTGTATTTCGATATCGATCTCGACTATCAACATCTCTTCGATCACGCATGTCTCTTCTACTTTGTCATTCATCATCATGATATGGCTCATACACAAACTCACGTTGAGTTCTCCTTTCTTCATATCTATAATCATGGTGATCTCTTCTCATCGAAACTGATGATTCTCTTCTTCCTCGATCAGATTGTGGCGACACCCTTCTCGCTTCTGCAACCGATGGCGAAACTCTGTTTCCTCCATGGTTCGAGATTGGCGACCTTCTCCTTTGACCTTGATTCATGTCCATCATCAATTTCTCTAACCTCCCAATACCTTCATCCAACTTCTCATTGAATTTATTACTAATGCATTGTTCCATTTGTTCGGCATCCTCTCGCTTATATAAATCTTCAACATTTTGATGACGATTAGCTCTTCTCGGCGGCATGATTGATACTTCACAAACACTTCAATTCTCGGCTTGGATTTTCAAAAATGATATCAAATGATGCACGGCCTTCAACTTCAATGAACAAACTATGCACGGCTCAAATACTTCACTTAGCTCGGCTTCGCTTGATGTAGCTCGGCTTCACTAACTCCTCAAACTCTTCGATAAGAATTGGCTCCAAGACTCGGCTTAGCTATGATTGGCTAAGTCTAGCTCTGATACCAAAAGATGCAGCAGCGGAATACTAAAAATGATTGTGATGATGAAAGTGGCAATCGATGAAGTAGAAGATACCGAAATGCCCAAATTCGTTGATCCGAAGATACCGAATTCTAGCTATCCCAAACACGTTGATCGCGCACGATACCGTGTTTAAAGATCTACGATTCTTCGCATGTTGATCTAGCGCACTAGATTCCATGAATCGAATTCAGCAGTCGTTGAATCGAGCGCACTCGACTAACCGAAAGTGGAGATTACACTCAACTACCAATTTAATGAAAGCACAAAGCTAACAAACAAAAGTTTTATTCAAAATAAACTAACTCTTTACAAATGACCCAATCCGCCTATTTATAGGTGGTTTACAACTCACACAACACAAATCTGTACAATACTTAGGTCGGCCACGACCTTACATGAACCAACGACCTATGACCTAAAAACAAGGCGACTTAAAAACAAACAAATTTACAACACACGCTTACATCATCCGACCTAAAATAGGCTTGCGACCTACGACCTAACATAGGTCGGTATCGACCTAAAACATTACAACATGACAAAGTACAATATCTCACAAGGTCGAGCGACCTAAAATACACGGCAGCGATCCATCTTGAGCGACCTAAAGAAGCGGCTTCAGGAATCTTCGAGCGACCTAATAGTGAGCGACCTAACTTCCCGTGTCTTATAGTCAAGCGACCTATCTTCCCGCGACCTATCTTCCAACGACCTATCCTCCAGCGACCTAAGATCGAGCGACCTATCTTCCAGTACATAAGGTCGAGCGACCTAAAATAAAGCGACATCCAAATCAGCGACCTAACGTAGGTCGTATCTTTTTTCCACGACTTAGCATAGGTCGTAGCTCGTAAACTGGGACTCGAAAGATCGGAGCGACCTAAAGAAATGAGTAATTTGTTAGGTCGTTTGAGCGCCTTTCCCTTTAACTCGTTAACTCGTTCACATGCCTTGACACTTATTCCGTTGATTCGTGAGCGACCTTCCATAGGTCGGGAGCGACCTTCACTAGGTCGTGAGCGACCTAAATTTCCACTAGGTCGTGAGCGACCTAAATTGGCAGATCACGCTGCACCAGTCATACTCTCTACCAATACCGAAAAACACTTTAACAACTGTATACGTGGTGAAGAATCCAAAAAGAAGTAGGATAGTTTGGCGATGATTCTGTATGAGGTATTAACGCAGCCTTGACTCCTGCGAGTCAGCTTGATGTGGCTAAAATAGGAGCTATAGCTGGGCCAAGTGAGGTCGCACCTCCGATCGAGCATGCTTCTTTGATACCATTCTATTATTTTGTAATTTGATTGGGTGCACCTTTGATTTTAGGAGTGTGTCTCGAGGTGGGCGGTAGTAGCTGCTATGCGTTACCACCAGTCCAGTTCTGCAAAACGGTAGAATCCTACCCTGGGCATTGCCTCGCGTGCCTTGTCACATGCCTTATCGCGCCTTCTATGAGATTGGTTTGTACCGTACCTATGGAGTGCCCTCTGATAGCCCTCCAGTTTACGGAGTTATTACGATACTGTATGGACTACGGGAATATATAAAAATGTGTTAAGGGGGATATGGGTAAGGCCTTAATGCTATTTTAATATTTTACTTTACCGTAGACATTATCTATGTAGCGTATTATACTATGTATGTAGATAGTTCCACGGATCCTTAAAGGATGGGAATCCCAAAGATCCTTTAAGTTATTTGCATTTCATTTGGACATTTCACTTGAGTTGATTTACTGGAATAAGAATATTAATCCTGACTCGAGTGTTTTGTGTTTTGCTTTATGCTCGGGTCAGACTGAGTGTCACCAAATTTGAGACTCGCCTTTGAAGCTTGGAGCTTCGCTTGAAGATCTGTCTTATATCTGTTCAGCTTTTAGTTGTTTTAGTTATTTCCTGTTGTTTATGTTCAGACTTGACATTTTCTTATGTATTTGAGATTCCTTTGTATTTGGACCTCTGTTGTATTTTGTTTTAACTCTGATGTTCTGTAGTAGGTTCATGAACTACTATTTATCTATTTCGCTGCTTATTGTTGTATTGCTCTGTGTCTGTGATTCTGTGATTGATTTATTTACTGTATATGCTAAGTTCTGCCAAATATAAATTAACAATCTGTTGTTTTAAGCAATTCAAGTCTGACATGAGTCGATGATTGTCAATTTGAATGGTTCGAAATAGCAGGTCGTTACAAATGATTATATCAGAATCAAGTTCAATCATTTTTCATCAAATATTTTAATTGTTCACTACCATAGGAATCATTGTAAATCAAAACTCTTCAACTAGAATTTATACAACATTGTGCTTCTTTTTTTTCAACATCTAAGCTAACCTGACACTAATAGCATGCAAAAAATGATGCCACATTTTTACATGATTGAAACCATATCAAAAACATATACTAAACAACAAATAATGCTAAATAAATTAATCAACATAAATAATGATTTGCCTTGTTACTGTCCATCTCTCACTCTTAGTTGCACCACTTACAGCCCCAACATTACTAACCCCAACATTACTTCCAATCATCATTTCACTTCAAGCCTGCACCATCACATACTAATTGCTTGCCTTTAGTCACTTAATCAATGCACACTTCATCAAGAATGTAAGAAATCTCAATGGACGAAGGGGAAAGTTGAGACAATAATGAAAATTTTCATTCTTCAAATCATAAAAAGAATAGTTAACAAACAACCAACTGCTGAAAGTATTATCATCGAATACAAAAAAAGAAGGCTATTGTCACCACTACAAAAGAAAAAAAACATCGGTAAAAAAATGTTTGCTTTAGTTTTTTATTTTTTTCTAATATACTATTTTTCTTTATACAACAAACTTAAAAAAACAGACTTTTCAAAAATGTTACCTACAGCGTATAAAAGTGATACCTAAAAAGTGATACTTAAACAGACTTTATTAAATGTATGGTACTAACAAAACATTAATTTATATATACTGAAACAAACAGAACATTAAAAAAACTTCCACACTGCCTTATTACGATAAATCATACTAAGAAAAAACAAAAATGATATTTAAAACCCAATCCTCACTGAACTTAACACAACAATACATTTTCAATAAAACCAATATGAATGCAAGTTATACATTAATAATCAGAAAACAAACAAACACTAGTTTAACTCATCAATTGTTTGGCGCATATCATCTTATTTACTCTCTAACAGTTTCATTTTTTTATATACTCACAGTACAACAAACAGACCTTTTTATAGCATTTAAAACAACTATTAAAGCCTTCTATAGTGTTTCTATAAACGCCATAGATCAAAAAGTTGTAATAAGTCTGATAGATACAATAGCGTTTCAAAATTACAATGGAAAACGGACTTTTAACAACGTTTTTGTTGCCATCTTAGACTAAACGTATCAGTACAACTACTTTTCTATAACGTTTTGAAGTTTGCTATAATTTTTTTACATAGAATTGTGTTTTATGATACTAACAATTATGACATCATTTAAATGCTATAACACGATGACATGCCATATTATTATAGAGTCTAAAAACGTTGTGGAAATATAATATCAACCTTTTAATACGCATTGAAACGCTATAGAAAATTCATCACTACCTATTGTAGCATTGTTTTTTGCTATGAAAACTGTTTAATCCTTGCAGAATATTTTGTATAGCATTGGCATAATGCTATAGTATATGAAAGCTGTAACAATTTTTCTTTTCGCAGCATAGTTAAAACCCTATAATAAAATTTCCACTGCATTTTTTATTGCCATACACATTCAAGTTTACAATTTTCAATTCTACTAAACTTATTTCAACTAATATATTATAACAATTCAAAAAACCAAACTTATCACATTGTAATGTACATAATCAAATGGAGTCATAAGCCAAACCACAAAATATATATAACCATAATATTTCATACTCGGAGTATTAAGCATACAAATATTTGTGACCAAAAGTAACAATACATACAATAGTAGCTAACCAAAACGATACATACTAAAAACAAAGACGTACGAACGTCCATAGACAATACATTAATGCAAGCATGACCGATTTGAAGGAGAAAAAGTGCAACATCATGTAGCAACCTCAAAGGCATCCTACAACACCTGCCATAAAGAAGCACATACGTGCGTATGTTAGTCATAAATGTAGAAATGTATAAGCACTAAACAACATGGTTTCAAATAGAAACTTTATGAATTAATCACTCAAAATAACTAAGAAACATCCACAAAGGCTAACTCAAAGTGGACAAGCAACTCAAACAAACTTTATGAGTATGATTTCCCCAACTTTCCTTCACTTCTATGCCATTTGACGTACATCTTAAAAATGAAAAACACAAGGCTAATTTTGAAGCCAAACGCTACCTAAATCTCCCCAATACCAGTTTTGAACTACTTTTAAGTAATTTTGACCAAGCATAAGTAAATAGCTAAAAGTGTTTAGATATAATTTGACTCTCCAGTTAGAATAAGTTAATTTTGATCTTTTACTAAATTTAATAAACATTAAACAGAAACAAATACTAATAAACAACATGTCTATCACAAACCCTTATTATATAATCATAATAGGCATGTTGCCATCTATGTAATTATACTATAAGATTTTTGTGCCGATTTACGCCCAGCAAAATATTCAATCATCATTTTAGACTCTATACAATCTGAGCTAATTTTTCTCAATTTTCATTATAAGCACACAAAAAATGCCAAAACTACCAAAGAAAAAAATTCAAGGTTATAATGTCTTTAACACACAAAAAATGTCAAAAGCTAGGGAAATCAAAACTTTTGTTAGAAATGAACTATTGAAAATTCTAAAACTCTAAACATAATCATATTTATCCATGTAATAAATATGATAGGACATGTGATAAGGTAGAAATTTACAGCTTTTAAAAATATCGGTTAAGAGTTTTCTATACCTTATCTCATTCCCATTCTTCGACTAAACATGCAACATTCTGTTGATTAGCGAAAGCAGAACCAAACTGTCTCAACACTAGATGGAATAGTAGGTTCAACATTGAATATTACCTCCTGTATATTGATAACTTGATAAATTTACTTTCTTCAAGCACAACAGCATAAATAGGTGCATATAAGTGAAAGAGAAAAAGTGTAATTATAAATTTGTTATACACGTGTTTATATTACAATCGGGACAAAGTAGAATTTAACTAAATTGTATATAATCATATATGTATCTCACATAGATACATATATAGTTTGGCTTTCAGTCTAATGAGTGACAGATTTCAACCTGACTAAAATTTTATTCTATTTCACATTGGTCGTGACTAATGACTTCATAAAACTGGAAAAGAGAATTCTCTCTATAAAGAGTGTGTGTATATGTATATGTGTGTGTACGTGTATGTGTGTGTGTAAAGTTATGAAAATTGTACCGGTTGTTTCTTTGTAGAATTTCACAAGAGAATTCATGTCTTTTAGTCCATGATAATGGAGATAATGGATTCTTGTTACTCTACCGGCTATTAGTATGGATGGAAAATTGTGAATTCCATACATTGAGAAACTTTGAAACAACTATGATAAGTATTGATGTCACCCCAATAAGAAAATAATGGTAAATATTCAACAAAGAGATGAATGGTAAACTCATATAATATATACCTAGGCAAGGATGAAGATTCTTCTATAGCTAAGTGATTTACTTGTGGAAACATGAAGCCGAGAGCATCAAAAATTGGTTGAGTTTTCCTTGAGAATAGGCACCATGATGTGTAAAAGAAAACAGAATAGTTAACATTTTCTTGAGCATGTTGCAGTTCTCTATCTAGTTCGATTCCGTCCACCTAAGAAGATAAAAACTTAAAAAATTAGATTACCATTTCTCTAAAATGATCATTCAAATAGACGAATGTGAATGCTAAGAAAATGTAGAAACTGGAATAAAATTATCAAATGGTCAGTATTGGCGATATAAATGCAAGAAGCAATGGGAATTTCATGCTTAATATGCATTCCGATGACCACAAATTCAATTTTTGGCTTCATTTTAAATTATTACTTGCATCTCATAATGTAACAACACATAATTTTGTAAATATTTGAATAAAATTTTATTTTAAAACTTTGGTTTTTAAAATCAATCAAGATTGAAATTTTAGAATTTTCCAATGTAAGTTTGGAATTTGTTTGTAATTTATTTGCCAAATATAATAAAACGATTATTTTCTGAAAATTTTATATTTTGGTCAACTGAAAGTCAAAGTTTGACCACAGTTGAAAATTTTAAATTTGAATTTTTATTTTCTAATCTTTTTCATTGAAACTACATTTGATTCTGATGTTCGTGCTGCTTTTCATTCTGTAAAATTCCATTTTATACTTTTTTTTTAAATTTGATAACTTTCAGCATTTTTCACGTGATTATTTTCAGCATTTTTCTGTTTATTTTCTATTCTATATTTTTCAACTTCATTTCTATTTTTTATTTTACTTTTAATTTTCTATTTTGTTTGGACTTTTAATGTGATTTTTATTTGATTTTTATTTTGATTTTTGGGTTGGAAATTCTAAGAGACTTAGGTTTCTTTTCTTGGAAATCAAGTAAGCCTCTTCACTTACCCTAGCCATTCACTACCCTCCACATCTCTAGCCGTTCATTTCCCTAAACCCTAGCCGCCACTTCTATTTGCAAATCACGTACAAACCATTTCTCATTCACCTCATTTTTAATTTTCATTCAAGAATATTTCCATGGCTTCCTCTTTCATGTCTTCCTCCTTTTCATTTCTCTTTATTTTCTCTTTTGTTTTCATACATATGCTCGGCCATCTCCCCCTATTGACCTCACAACCTCCTCACCACCACCATGCAAACCATCACCACCTCCTTCATGACCCAAACCAAAGCCGTGACCATTGAAGCAAAACTCCATCAACATAGCATTGAAACATAGCCTAGTCGAGCCAAATATGCAACAATTCCCTTCCTATTAGCTTTGGCCACCACCCAAACACCACCTCCTTGCTTTGCCATGACCACATACATCCCCTTGCTATGTGCCTTGACCAGATCTTAGCCAAGGCCGAGCCACTTGAAGCTAAGGCCAAACCCATATGTTGCTTGACCCTTCATTTCTCCAAACCTTTTGCCTTCCACCATTGTAACTTCCATTCTCTTCACCTTCTAACCTCTAGCTGTGTATTCATGGTCCATAACCTAGCCTATGTTGCCTCAAACAGGACATGGCCAAGCATAGGATGATGTTGGTCAAGCCATTTTGTAGTGGCCGAGCTACTTGATTGAGTAAAAGAGAAGTTATGTCACTTTGATCCCTATTTCTTCCATTGTTTAGTTTATAATCCTTTGTATTGAATATATGCTTATGTGTTTGTTGTATTTGGTTGTTTACAAGATTTGGATCTTGACTATTCATCTACTCAAAAATCTAGTCGTGCCTTTTCGTGCCTTGCGGAGTTTGGATTTGTGTTTTGAATTTGATTCTAACCTTGAAAAGGTGAGTTTATCACTCTCGACATACGAACTTTTATAATTGTGAAACAATGGCATGTGAATTGTAGAAAATTTATATGTTATGTTAAAATGTTCATATATGCTTGTGATATGATTATATGATGTTAAATGCTGCTTATATATTTGTTACATCACCTGATATGATATTATATGCTCTACTGTTATTTTATTTTCTATCTCACACTGCAAGTTCCCTTCCACTATGGGTTGAAGTGATACATACCCGAACGGGCTTTAGAATAAGGAAAAATCATTGTGAGCTGAAATGATAGGCTCAAGTGATTTTTATTGTATTTTATTTGACTTGGGATTGCAGGTTTGAAATGATAGAACTCGGATTTTCTTTTAAATTACGGATTGAAATGATATATATTCGTATCACTTGAACTAGGTTAGAAAATATTATACAGGCCTATGATTATATTTTTAAATGATATTTTCCTAAAAAAATTATTATTAAGTAATTTGAATTTTTAAATATATGAAATTTGAGCTAAAAGATTTGATTTAATGATTTAAATATAAGAAGATGTTGGTTTTCTATAAGTTAAGATTTTATAAGTCTATAAGTGGCTTTAATTGAAATTATAAAGATTTTTTGGTTTTAAATAGAATTTAAAGACATTTATTGATGATAAATAACTTAATAATATAATTGGACTTAATATGGAATTTTAAATCTAACCTAGTAATGGTAATTAATTTTATTTTATGAAATGGACACGTCTTGTATAATAAAGTTATAGTGATTCTCTATAAGTTAAAATGTATAAGTAAATGGTTAAAATGTATTTAAATTATGACTTAACTTGAAAATTGAAAGTTTGGTTTCAAATGGAAAATTGAAGTTTGACTTGTTAAAAGAATATCCCATTTATGAAATGGGTATTTTAAAAATGAAGTGTTAAGTTATTTGTTAAATCAAAAAGTTAAGTAAAATAGTGTAAATTTGACTTAATAAACGAATTATAGTTAACTGGATATTTTATTCACAAAAAAATATTTTATTGAATCGTAAGATAAATGATATCCAAATGCATATTTTCTGAAGCATGAGATATGATTTTATAAGTTAAAAATGGCAAAAAATTGAAATTTTAATGTTTCTGAAAAGTTATAATAAAATCGGGAATTTTATTGGTAGCATTTCCAAAATGCTGTGCTTTTAGATGGCAATTGTTAAGTGCTACCATTTCTGAAATTTAACTAAGTTCTAAAATATATCTACCGTAACGCTTTATAAATGCTGTTGCTACCGAAAGTAAACTGTTTTGAAATAGAAACTAAATATCTACTATAGCACATGGTAAGTGCTGCTGTTTCTGAATTTGAAATGTTTTGAAATATTACTAATATATCTACTGTGCACTTGGTAAGTGCTGCTGTTTCTTAAACTGAACTATTGAAAGACTAATACCTACTATAGCACTTTATAAGTGCTGTTGTCTCTGAATTTGACAATGTTTTTGAAATATATCTACCGTAACACTTTATAAATGCTGTTGTTGCTGAAAATACACTTGTTTTGGAAGTTTTATAATTGAATGAATGAACTTAGAAATGTTACAACTTTGAAATGAATAGTATTTAACAATTGAATTTAAATGGTTTAAATGAATATTATTTTGAAGTTGTTATGATTTTCTAAGTATTATGATTTTCAAAGAATAACATTTCTAAATTGTTATGATTTTAAAATATTATGGTTTCAAAGTGTTAGGTTTTAGAGTTGTTATAACTTTGAAAAGTACTATGGTTTTGAAAATGAAATTGTGTAAAATTGTATTTAATTAAGAATTGTCTTTAAATATATTAACTTGAAACTTATTGAGATTGAAGATTTAAGAATGTGACTTTATAAAGTGGTTTGGTTTAAGATGATTTAAAGGAATATTTCAAGTTTAATAAATTTAGGGAAATATTCAGTGATTTGGAAATTTGGGTTTTATTTAAATGATATACTGATTTGGGTTTGGAATTTAAATGATATATTATTGTTTTGGGTTTTGAAATGGAGATGATATATTAATTTAGCTTTGAAATGAAATAATATAGTATTTAGTTTTGAAATGGATATGATATTTTGGGTTTTAAAGTATAAATGATTTTGAAATAAATATCCATGGGTTATAATAACGATTTGTTGTTAAAGAGACCAGGATCAGATGTGGCCATACTCTCTGTCGATACCGAAAACCACTTTAACAACCATGTACACGGTGGAGATTCCAGAATGAAGTAGGATGGTGGCGACGATCCTATTGAGATATATACATGGACCCAACTCCCGTGAGTTGGCATAAGGTGGCTAAAACAAGAGCGATTGACGGGCTAAGTGAGGTAGCTCCTCCGATCGGGCACACTTCTTCGATTCCATTCTATTACTTTGTGATTGATTTGATGGCCATCCTCGATTTTTGATTTGGGAGTGTGTTCCGAGGTGGGCGGTAGTGGCTGCTATGCGTTACCACCAGCCCGGATGCGTAATTGGTATATCTACCCTAGCATTGCCTAGTTGTGTCGTGTCACCTACCCTAGCATGCCTTGTACGAGTTTGGTTTTGTGCCGTAGCCTATGGAGTATTTAGGGTAGCCTCCCGATCTAGAGGTGCGCTGATATTGGATAGACTACTGGGGCTATTATGTGTTAAGGGGGATATGGGTAACTCCTTAACGCTATTTAAAAGTAAGTTTATTTTACTATTAGACATTATTATAATAGCGAATATTACTACATAGTAGATAGTTTAACGGATCCTTAAAGAATGGGCGATCCCAAGTATTCTTTAAGTTACTTATGCATTTATAGTACAGTTCACTTGAGTTGGTTTACATTGTACAAGTATGTATGTCCTGACTCGAGTGTTTTTTGTTTTGCGTTAAGCTCGGGTCAGACTGAGTAGTACCAGTATTTGAGACTCACCTTTGGAGTTGGAACTTTTTTGGAGATCCAGCTATCTATTTCGCTTTCAGTTATCCAGTGATTCCAGTGATGTATTCAGATCTTATTGTATTCGACTATTGTATTGTGACTTCTATTGTATCTTGCTAACTTTGATGTATATTTATATAGTAGCTTCATGAGCTACTATTTCTTGCTTCTGCTGCATTGTTATATTACTCTGTGATCTGTGATTTATTTACTGTATTTTCTGAGTTTTGCCAAATTTATATTTACAATTCGATATTTTGAGCAATTCAAGTCCGGCATGTGCGGATGCGAATGGTTGAAAATATCAGGTCGTTACAGTTGGTATCAGAGCTTTGGTTCTAGGCAAACTTAGCATATATGGTAAATTTATTTACAGAATCACTTTCGTTTGAGCTTGAATCTTCTCCTTTCTAACTCGATTTCCTTTGAGTTTTGGAACATCCATGCGGTTCCAAAATCCATTCTTGTCTCTCCCTATCCGTCTTCTTTTGATTTTGGAGTATCCCATAACTCCACTTCAAATGATTTTTTAATGAGTCGGCAATCTCGCCAACCTCAAATTGACTTGTAAAGGGGTGAAACTCCTTTACAATTGGCTTTGATTCACCGGAGATTTCTGTATCCTCGGTTTACGATGCTGTTATCTCTTGCTATGCCTGAATTCTATCTCTTAAGATCAAATGTAGGATTTGCTTCAGAATACTGCATCAATCTTATTCTTGAAGTCAGGGTTGACCCGGTTAAGGTTGCCCGAGATTTATATAAGCTTATCCATTTCCTTTATTCTATTGTTTAATCATCTTGTCTTTTGTTTCCAACTTATCTTCAAATCATTCTTGAAGTGTATTTGTAAACTAATATTTAAAATGTTTTATTTTATATTGTGTTGTTTGAGTTGTTGATGTTGATTTGGGTTTCCGATCGATTCGTCTGATCAACACAATCGATAGGATCTCCAAAACACTTGAACAGAGCAAACTGACACAATATTATTTTCAAAATTTGGTAAATGACAAATGTTGTGTAATCATATTATATATATGTATAATTTTTTTGAATGTTGATAGTTAATTGAATTGGTTGTTAAGAAATAATATTTGATTTTATATATAGCTTGTAATCATTGGCTTTTGTTTCATATATAAATGATTGAACTATAAAATAGGGTTATAAATTAATTTGGAAATTTAAATGGATTTAAATCGAGAATTTGAGAATTTAATTTCCGATGATTTCGAGCTTTGGTTTTAAAGTTTTAAAAGGATATATTATTTAACATATTTTCAAATAGAAATTGTTTCTAAAGAAGTTTAAATTTTTAAATCAGTGCTCTTCTCTTTGTCGCTGGAAAATAATTTCGGTGATGACTGCAGCACCATCGACATTCATTTTCGAGTTTCGAAGAGAAGAGACCATCCTGTAGCCTTGCTACAGTTTTGTTTTGGAAAATTTAATTGGTTTGAATTTCTAAAAATTGACTTGATTTATAATATATATATATATATATATATATATATTGATATATGATTTAAAGTTGATTTGGTATATATTATGTATATATTGATTTATCTCTAGAATAGTTTGAAGTTAATCGGAAATTTAATTCTTAAATTTTATCTTAAAGGATGATTTCAATTTTAAAGTGAAGCAAAAATTTGAATAAATATTTAAGTTTGAATAATTGAATTAGAAAGATTTATTTGTATAATACTCAATTACATTCCAATATAACTTACCTAAATTTTTCAGAAGTTGAATGTGAAATTGGATAATATACAATATAAAAAGGATTTTTTTAAATAAAATTTGAGTAGTTATAATAAATGTTATACACTTAAATTTTAGTTATAAAGGATCAGTAGAAGTAAATAGAATAAAAAGGTTAATTGAATAATTTACAATATAAAATGGTGTTAAAGGAATTTATAATAAATTGGAGTAGTTATAATAGGAGTAAATATACTTAATATATGTGATTAGATACATTAAGTGGAATAAATTTAATAATAATTTGGAATAAAGAAGAATTAAATTTATTGAATAAATTATGAGTGTAATAAATGATTTTCAAATTCATGATTTTAGAAATTGTTAATTTAAGATGACTGGATGATAAAATAATGAAATTTGAAATAGTTAAGATTTTTTTAGCTTAGGTGAAATCCAATGGATGAAATCAATTATTAACTTAAGTTGAAATTTTCATGTTTTTAAATTTATTATCTTATTCTATTTTTCAATCTATTTTCTTTCTGGTTGTTTCCATTCTCCTACCTTCTAAGTGGGAAATCGAATTTCGAATTGGTCAGCCCATGGAGCTACTGTTTTCTCTCAACTTGATCTTGCCACTGATTTTCACCAGCTCAGTGTTGCTGAGGAAAGTATTCCCAAGACTGCTTTCTGTACTGAGAAAGGTTTTTCTATGAATGGTTAATTATGCCTTTTGGTTTAACTAATGTCCCTGCTTTCTTTGTTGATTTGATGAATTGTGTTTTCGTGTTGTGCTTATCAAGTTTGTTTTAGTCTTTGTTGATGATATCTTTGTCTTCTCCAAGTCAAGGAAAGAACAGGAGTCACATTCGAAATCTGTTCTGGAGACTCTTAGGAATCATCAGTTGAAGGCTAAATTTTCGAAATGCCTGTTCTGGAAGAATGTAGTTCGATTTCTCGGGCATATCATTTATGGTAATGGAATTTCCATTGATCCAGTTATGATCGCTGCGATCAATGTAAGTCTTTCTTCTCATCTTCCTTTGTAATCTCATTTCATAACTTTATCTTTTCAGTTGTCCCTATTTCTCACTATCTTGTTAGAGAATGGAAGGTTATTTGCTTATGGCAGTCTGTTTGAAAATTTTCAAGAATCTTTGGGTACTCATTTGAATCTGAGCACTGCTTACCATCCACAGACTGACGATCAAACGGAAAACGTGACTCAGATTCTAGAGGATCTTCTTCATGCTTGTGTTCTTGATTATGGAAGATCTTGGGATCATCTCCATCTGGTTGAATTTACGTATAAAAAAAGTTATCAGGTATAAGATCAATCTTCTTTTCATCTTGTCTTCATCCTATCTTATTCTATCTTGTTTTCTCTGTTTTTGTGCCTCGTTCCTTTTCGAGGACGAAAAGTTTTGAGTGGGGGAGAGTGTAACAACCCATAATTTTGTAAATATTTTAATAAAATTTTATTTGAAAACTTTAATTTTTAAAATCAATCAAGATTGAAATTTTAGAATTTTGCAATGTAAGTTTGGAATTTATTTGTAATTTATTTTCCAGATATTATAAAACAATTATTTTCTGGAAATTTTATATTTTGGTCAACTGAAATTCAAAGTTTGACCACAGTTGAAAATTTTAAATTTGAATTTTAAATTTCTAATCTTTTCCTTTGAAACTACATTTGATTCTGATGTTCGTGCTGCTTTTCATTTCGTAAAATTTCATTTTATACTTTTTTTTATAAATTTGATAACTTTTAGCATTTTTCACGTGATTATTTTCAGCATTTTTCTGTTTATTTTCTATTCTATATTTTTCTACTTCATTTCTATTTTTTATTTTACTTTTATCTCTATTTTGTTTGGACTTTTAATGTGATTTTTATTTGATTTTTATTTTGATTTTTGGATTGGAAATTCTAAGAGACTTAGGTTTCTTTTCTTGGAAATCAAGTAAGCCTCTTCACTTACCCTAGCCATTCACTACCCTCCACATCTCTAGCCGTTCATTTCCCTAAACCCTAGCCTCCACTTCTATTTGCAAATCACGTACAAACCATTTCTCATTCACCTCATTTTTAATTTGCGTTGAAGAATATTTCCATGGCTTCCTCTTTCATGTCTTCCTCCTTTTCATTTCTCTTTGTTTTCTCTTTTGTTTTCATACATATGCTCGGCCATCTCCTCCTATTGACCTCATAACCTCCTCACCACCACCATGCCAACCATCACCACCTCCTTCATCACCCAAACTAAAGCCGTGACCATTGAAGCAAAACTCCATCAACATAGCATTGAAACATAGCCTAGCCGAGCCAAATATGCACCAATTCCCTTCCTATTAGCTTCGGCCACCACCATAACACCACCTCCTTGCTTTGCCATGACCACATACATCCCCTTGATGTATGCCTTGACCAGATCTTTGCCAAGGCCGAGCCACTTGAAGCCAAGGCCGAACCCATATGTTGCTTGACCCTTCATTTCTCCAAACCTTTTGCCTTCCACCATTGTAACTTACATTCTCTTCACCTTCTAACCTCTAGTCGTGTATTCATGGCCCATAACCTAGCCTATGTTGCCTCAAACAGGACATGGCCGAGCATAGGGTGATGTTGGTCAAGCCATTTTGTAGTGGCCGAGCCACTTGATTGAGTAAAAGAGAAGTTATGTCACTTTGATCCCTATTTCTTCCATTGTTTAGTTTATAATCCTTTGTATTGAATATATGCTTATGTGTTTGTTGTATTTGGTTGTTTACAAGATTTGGATCTTGACTATTCATCTACTCAAAAATCTAGTCGTGCCTTTTCGTGCTTTGCGGAGTTTGGATTTGTGTTTTGAATTTGATTCTAACCTTAAAAAGGTGAGTTTATCACTCTCGACATACGTACTTTTATAATTGTGAAACAATGGCATGTGAATTGTAAAAAATTTATATGTTATGTTAAAATGTTAATATATGCCTGTGATATGATTATATGATGTTAAAAGATGCTTATATATTTGTTACATCACCTGATATGATATTATATGCTCTACTGTTATTTTATTTTCTATCTCACACTGCAAGTTCCCTTCCACTATGGGTTGAAATGATACATACCCGAACGGACTTTAGAATAAGGAAAAATCATTGTGAGCTGAAATGATAGGCTCAAGTGATTTTTATTGTAATTTATTTGACCTGGGATTGCGGGTTTGAAATGATAGAACCCGGATTTTTCTTTTAAATTACGGATTGAAATGATACGTATCCGTATCACTTGACCAAGGTTAGAAAATATTATATAGGCCCATGGTTATATTTTTAAATGATATTTTCCTAAACAAAATTATTATTAAGTAATTTGAATTTTTAAATATATGAAATTTGAGCTAAAAGATTTGATTTGATGATTTAAATATAAGAAGATGTTGGTTTTCTATAAGTTAAGATTTTATAAGTCCATAAGTGGCTTTAATTGAAATTATAAAGATGTGTTGGTTTTAAATAGAATTTAAAGACATTTATTGATGATAAATAACTTAATAATATAATTGGACTTAATAAGGAATTTTAAATCTAACCTAGTAATGGTAATGAATTTTATTTTGTGAAATGGACATGTCTTGTATAATAAAGTTATAGTGATTCTCTATAAGTTAAAATGTATAAGTAAATGGTTAAAATGTATTTAAATTATGACTTGACTTGAAAATTGAAAGTTTGGTTTCAAATGGAAATTTGAATTTTGACTTTTTAAAAGAATATCTCATTTATGAAATGGGTATTTTAAAAATGAAGTGTTAAGTTATTTGTTAAATCAAAAAGTTAAGTAAAATAGTGTAAATTTGACTTAATAAACGAATTATAGTTAATTGGATATTTTATTCACAAAAATTTATTTTATTGAATCGTAAGATAAATGATATCCAAATGCATATTTTCTGAAGCATGAGATATGATTTTCTAAGTTAAAAATGGCAAAAAACTAAAGTTTTAATGTTTCTGAAAAGTTATAATAAAATCTGGAATTTTATTGGTAGCATTTCCAAAATGTTGTGGTTTTAGATGGAAATTGTTAAGTGCTACCATTTCTGAAATTTAACTAAGTTCTGAAATATATCTACCGTAACACTTTATAAATGTTGTTGCTGCTGAAAGTAAACTATTTTGAAAAAAACTAAATATCTACTGTAGCACTTGGTTAGTGCTGCTGTAACTGAATTTCAAATGTTTTGAAATATTACTAATATATCTACTATATCACTTAGTAAGTGCTGCTGTTTCTTAAACTGAACTGTTTTGAAAGACTAATACCTACTGTAGCACTTTGTAAGTGCTGCTGTCTCTGAATTTGACAATGTTTTTGAAATATATCTACCGTAACACTTATAAATGCTGTTGTTGCTGAAAATACACTAGTTTTGTAAATTTTATAATTGAATGAATGAACTTAGAAATGTTACAACTTTGAATTGAATAGTACTTGACAATTGAATTTAAATGGTTTAAATGAATATTATTTTGAAGGTGTTATGATTTTCTAAGTATTATGAATTTCAAAGAATAACATTTCTAAATTGTTATGATTTCAAAATATTATGGTTTCAAAGTGTTGGGTTTCAGAGTTGTTATAACTTTGAAAAGTACTATTGTTTTGAAAATGAAATTGTGTGAACTTGTATTTAATTAAGAATTGTCTTTAAATATATTAACTTGAAACTTATTGAGATTTAAGATTTAAGAATGTGACTTTATAAAGTGGTTTGGTTTAAGATGATTTAAAGGAATATTTCAAGTTTAATAAATTTAAGGAAATATTCAGTGATTTGGAAATTTGGGTTTTATTTAAATGATATATTGATTTGGGTTTTGAATTTAAATGATATATTATTGCTTTGGGTTTTGAAATGGAGATGATATATTGATTTAGCTTTGAAATGAAATAATATAGTATTTAGTTTCGAAATGGATATGATATTTTGGGTTTTAAAGTATAAATTATTTTGAAATAAATATCCATGGGTTATAACAACGATTGGTTGTTAAAGAGACCGGGATTGGATGTGGGTATACTCTCTGTCGATACCGAAAACCACTTTAACAACCGTATACGTAGTGGAGATTCCAGAATGAAGTAGGATGGTGGCGACGATCCTATTGAGGTATATACGTGGACCCAACTCCTATGAGTTGGCATAAGGTGGCTAAAACAGGAGCGATTGACGGGCCAAGTGAGGTAGCTCCAGCGATCGGGCACACTTCTTCGATTCCATTCTATTACTTTGTGATTGATTTGATGGCCATCCTCGATTTTTGATTTGGGAGTGTGTTTCGAGGTGGGCGGTAGTGGATGCTATGCGCTACCACCAGCCCGGATGCGTAATTGGTATATCTACCCTGACATTGCCTAGTTGTGCCGTGTCACCTACCCTAGCGCGCCTTGTACGATTTTGGTTTTGTGCTGTAGCCTGTGGAGTATTTAGGGTAGCCTCCCGATTTGGAGGTGCGCTGATACTGGATAGACTACTGGGGCTATTATGTGTTAAGGGTGATATGGGTAACTCCTTAACGCTATTTAAAAGTAAGTTTATTTTACTATTAGACATTATTATAATAGCGTATATTACTACATAGTAGATAGTTTAACGGATCCTTAAAGAATGGGCGATCCCAAGCATTCTTTAAGTTACTTATGCATTTATAGTACAGTTCACTTGAGTTGGTTTACATTGTATAAGTATGTATGTCCTGACTCGAGTGTTTTGTGTTTTGCTTTACGCTCGGGTCAGACTGAGTGGTACCAGTATTCGAGACTCACCTTTGGAGTTGGAACTTTCTTGGAGATCCAGCTATCTATTTTGCTTTCAGTTATCTAGTGATTCCAGTGATGTATTCCGATCTTCTTATATTTGACTACTGTATTGTTACTTCTGTTGTATCTTATTACTTCTGTTGTATCTTGTTAACTCTGATGTATATTTATATAGTAGCTTCATAAAATACTATTTCTTGCTTCCGCTGCATTGTTATATTACTCTGTGTCTATGATCTGTGATTTATTTACTGTATTTTTTGAGTTTTGCCAAATTTATATTTACAATTCGGTATTTTGAGCAATTCAAGTCTGGCATGTGCGGATGCGAATGGTTGAAAATATCGGATCATTACACATAATGTAACAATAGCCATAGTTCATCTATTTATCATACGCATGCAGGACTTCCATCTTTTCTTGGATCGCTATCTGCGGTCAGCATTCCTATAAAATGTCCACCATTTTCAATATTTGCATCTGAAGATCCAGACCCCGTGAGATTCTATACAACAAACTGACATACAATAACATTGCCTGCTTTGATTTGTAGCCTTTTATTTTTTTTATATTTATATTTAATCTGTATCAAGATAACATATATATAATAATCATTTTAACATATTTCACTAACGTATCCTAGCATGTATCCTACATATAAGGGTAACACTTGTAATTTTCTAATTTCATGGTTATAATCAAATATGTCTAGCTATATGAACTTTAACGACTCGTATTTTTCGATAATTAAAAACTATTAAATTTAATAAGATTTTGAAATATTAATATTGTAAGAAATCAAAATTTATGATTTATTAATGAGGAAATAATTAGAATATGATTTAATATTATTGTTTGAATGTTTTTGACAACTATTTAATGTAATTTCAATCAATTGAAATAAATTTCAGGTTAATTTGGTTATAATTGTAAATAATGAAATAAATTAAATGATGCAATTAATATTGAGGTTGTATGTAATTGATTGAAATAGGTTAATATAGAATATAAAATCATTTTGGTAAGCAATGTATAACCCTTGGTTGTAAATAATAAGATAATGGATATGAATTATTATTATAAATGATTGTTTTAATTACTTTCTCATTCATTTATCCGTTTGAATACCGAATGGATAATTAATTGAATTAAGGCAATTAAATGTTGGATTTAATGTTGGGATTATATCTTGTTAATTGAAATAGGTTTATTATGAATTAGAAAATCAATTAATCAGTATGTGAATTTATTAGTTTTGTTTGTTAACAATAAATATAGAAATGTGTTTGAAATTGTAGGTTGTAACAATTGTTTAATTATCATTTCACTATTTAATCCGTTGAAATAAAACTGGAAATCAATTGGAATTAATCTGCTTAAATGTTGCAGTTAATATGAATTAAGATGATAATTGTAGAGTACTAATGCAATAAGATGTAAACAATGTTAATTTTATCCATAAGATGATAGTTGATTTAATAAACGATTTAATAATAAGACATAAATCAAAATAAAATAATTTATTTGAAATTAAAAATATAATTAATTGGATTTTTACTACCATTGCAATTGAACGCTGTAATTAGTGAAATATTTAACATTGGATTTGATATGGAAGTTTATTTAAAAAATTATAAATTTATATGTAATAAGAAATGATGAAAATTGTTAACTGTTTAACTTGAATTTAAAAAAGTGAATAAACCAATTTAATAATAATTTATTTAATTAACGTGAAATTAGCAATTTTGGCCACTATCTTAGATTTCGACGAAACCAGTTTCATTGGATCAGTAACAATGAATTGTTGTAGGATTTCAAATTTCGTAGCGATCGGACTTGTCATTTGATCGTGCAGGCTCGAAATGCGTAGAAATCAATTTATTAAATTCAATTTGAAATAAGCTGATTTTTAAAGCTAACTTCTTCATACACTGGAATTCGGACTTGAAACTTGTTCAATTGAATTTAAAAATATCGAAAACATCTCTTTTAATATATGGGATGACCCATTTTCGTTTCGGAAGCGAAACAGATTTTTCGGGTTGTTATTGTTGTTTCGAACCAATTCGATATGTTCATTCTTTCTTATCGGGCCTTGTCCATATAAATAGATTTTTCTAACCTAGCCATCTTTTTATTTCTTATTCCCATATGTATAATTCTGTCTGTCTGTTCCTATCTCCTCTCTCCAATGGTAGAAACCTATTTTCAATTCCAAAAACCCTATTTCAATTTTAAATTCAAATCGAAATCAAACTCCTCAAAACTATGTCATATTATATATCGTTGGAAAGCTCTCGATGAGCGCAATCCAATACAATGATTCGTTTTTCGATTCGAATCACCGTTTGGCCAGAAATTAGGGACTTATTCCCAGCCGTTCATACTAGGGTTTGAGATTGGAAGGTGGATCTTCGTCCTGGGAACGATCGGAAAGCATTGCATCGGAGAGGGCGTCGAGGGGAGTCAATCTATACAGCTACTTTGGGTCGGAGATCATCAGATTTTCCACGATTTGGGTTTATAATAGGTGGCGGCGAACTGCTCTAGGAGGCGGCGGGTTGATCGTCGTGTTGGCCGAGGGTGGAGATTGGTGGGCGAGGTCGTTAGTGGTGTGCAATCTAAGTAGCTTTGCGTGTGGTGGTCGGAAAATTCAAATGAGTATTGGCGGCTACTAGGGTTTCAAGCGTGACCAGGAGATGTTCTCGCACGCATGGGAAGAGATGATGTTGCCATTGAGTGAGGGTAATTCTTTCTTTTTTTATTTTAATTTAATTTCGATTGTTGAATGTTCTAATTTACATAAATTTTGCATACGAGCTCGGATTCATGCATGGTTTTCTCCATTGCGATCGTATCGAAATTCAGGACATTATGGAACTGGTTTGGATGAATTCTGAGACTGTTCAAATTTTGGACTTTAATGGGATTTTGAATCGATTTGAAATCAAAGGTGAGTGTTTTAACCCACTCACGAATACTAAATTATCTTATGTTAGTTAAATAAAATTTATGATGTGATTAGAAATTTATTGATTGATGTTTGGTATTTTAATTTATCATTTAAGTAAAATTTGAATTTATATTAAATTGAATTGCCATTTAATTAATATTGATTATAAATTGCTAGATAAACACCTGATAATGATAACCAATTAATTGTTGTGATTTATTGGCTGATTTGGATGTTGAATTGTGATGGATGATATTGGTTGACATTTTGGACGATTGGATGTTTATTTATGTCTATATCTCTGTTATCGTTATGGGTTGAAATGATAAATCCGAGCGGTTTTCATTGATTTAGAAATTTTTATTTTAGATACTAGTTGAAATGACGTATACCCATATAATTTCTTGAATTTGGGCTATTTATTTGAATTGAATTATTTGAAAGGTTAATTTAATTTAAACTTCGAATTTATTTTAATTAAAATGATTAAGATTGGTATTTTGAATTATTTGAAATCTTTGAAATAAGTATATCCTTGTTGTACACTTGATAGGAGATGGAAATCTTGTAACATCTCAAAAGCCATTGCACTAATATTCTTATTTTACTTATTTTGATTTGACTTACATAAGATCTTTTAGTTCTAACTCGAGTGTTTTGTCTTTCATTACGCTCGGGTTAGTCTGAGCTTTTCAGTGTATTGAAGACTATTTTCTAGAGGACGAAGACGAAGATTAAGTATATTATTTTTGTTTATTATAATTATTCCACTGCATCATGTGTTCCATTATATTATTTGTTTATTTCTAATGTATGTATAACTTTGATTTGAATTGTAAAAGTGTAATCAAATGTTATTTGTAAAAAGTTTCATGAACTGTTTATTTGATTATTATATTTTGTCGTTCCGCTGCAAGATTCTATGTTTGTTTTTCCTTCTTTTTCTATTATTTTCTTATTTACCCCATTAACAATCCTCCCTTTTGAATGGTTTGAATTAGACATGTGTGATTTATTGTCGATTTGAATTATCCAAAAAGGTGGGTCGTTAGAGTTGGTATCAGAGCTTAGGTTTAGACATACCTTAGCCTGTTGAGGTTAACTCATTAGAGATAGGGTAGTAATATCCTAGAATGAGTTTGTCTAATTGTATACATATATACGAGAACACATATTTGTTAGTGTATAAAATGTTTTATATAAGTTTTGAAATGAAATAATTTTTCCTAATATTAAATGTTATATATATAAAGGAATAAAAAAATTTATAACTATTATGGTTATTTGTAATGTGTTTGATTTATGAAATGATAATATTTAATTATTATCATTTATTGTTGATTTGCCGTATTTAGTCGGTTTATAAACATTGGCTATTATTGTTGATTAAATTTATGAATTAAACACTAGTTTAATAATGGTGTATTAAAGGAAATAAAGTGAATAATTATAAGAATATGATTTCTAAGTTTAATCTTAAAAAAAAGAGAGAATTTAAACTGAAAATTTGAGAGCTAAACTCCGATGTCCTAGAAATTAGTCACTAATATTTTAAAAATAATAGTAGTATTATTCAAAAGTGGATAATTAGGATATTCGTTATGAAATTAAAGTGTTTTGTGGTGAATTTTGTTGTTTATTGATTGATAGTTTCAACTATTGAAAAAAATGGAATATCTAGGTATTTGGATAGTCGAAAAACTTCTGAATTAATATATGAGTTGAAACTTAGTAATTGTGATGAATTTTGCATTTTTATTTGATAACCTTAATTTGAAAGTAAGTGAAACAAGGTTTAGTTTGTTATATCTATGTTTAGTAAATGAATAGAATTATTGTATACATTATTGGCATGTAATGTAATAATATACAAGTGTGAACTTTAAGCTTGGCATGTTTAATTCAAAATTATGATTAAGGAAAAGCTGTAAATGAGATTAAATTAAGAAAAAAAGTGTTTATAAACTTAATTAAAATTTATGAAATGTGTCGTAAATAAATTTAGAAGGTAAAGGGTGAAACCTAATTGGGTAAAGAAATATGAACGAAAAGAGAAATGATTATAAATAAAGTCATTGCTTGTAAATTGTTTATGAAATAAATGAATATTGCTATAAATGGTTATAATATAAGTTGTGATAACTTTAAACTCGAATAATGTCTTATAAAAGAAGTTAAGTTTTATAAATTGGTTACACACTTAAGGAAATTTCTTATGAAATGATTTGCAAATAAATGTAGTATTAAATGAGAAATATCACATGTGAAAATGAATGTAATTTAAATTGAAGAGAAATATAAGCGATGTTATGAGAATGAATATATTAATGTTTTATATTAAATGGAGAAATTCTATGAAATGAGTATTAAAGTATGAAGTGATATTTGTGTTAATCAATGAGATTAATAATGGATTTAAATTAAATGTAATTGTGATGAAATAGATTGGAATAAATACGTAAGTTGTACGTATATTGTTTTTTTCGCATGATTAATTTGATCCAGATTTGAGTACACAAGTTCGAGGTCAATTACACCATTTCGTGTTAGGATTTTTCATTCGATTCTTGATGGCGAATATTTGATATGGATTTTTGGTTTGATTCTAAAATTCTCTATCATAGTATATGGCTATGCAAGGAGAATGATGGTTTCTAATCAAGAAACCTTATCGAAGTCCGCATTAGAGAAGTCGAATGTAACGACCCGATATTTTCAACCATTCGCATCCATTATAAGTGTATAGGCAGACACTCATGCCGGAGTTGAATTGCTCAAAATACCGCGTTGTAATAAAATTTGGCGAATCTCAGGATATACAGTAAATAAATATAATCACAGATCACAGACAAAGAGTAAAATAATGCAGCGGAAGTAAAAGAAATAGTAGTTCATGAAGCTACTATATAAATATATCAGAGTTACATGAGATATAACAGAAGAAATAGAATACAACAAAAGTCTCAATATAATAACCATGTACAAGCTGAGTAGAACAACGGAATTGAAATAGATAGGACATGACAAGCAGATAATCTCTAGCGATTCAAATCTCTAAGAGAGTGGAAATCCAAATCTGTGAATAACTCAGGCTGACCCGAGCGTAAAGCAAAACACAAAACACTCGAGTCAGGACAATATATACTTATATAATGTAAACCAACTCAAGTGAACTGTAATAAAGGTACAAGTAACTTAAAGAATGCTTGGGATCGCCCATTCTTTAAGGATCCGTTAAACTATTTACTATGTAGTAATATACGCTATATACAGTAGTGTCTAATTAGTAAAGTATAATCATATAGAAAATAGCGTTAAGGGGATGGTGAACCTTAACGCGGTCGGATCTTAAAATCATAATCGTAGTAAAGCTCGATATGGTAGGTGACACGACACACAAGGCAATGCCAGGGTAGATATACTAATTACGCACATGGACTGATGGATACGCATAGCAGCCACTACCGTTCCACCTCGAACAACACTCCCAAATTTGAGGATGGCCATCTAATCAATCACAAGTAAGAGTATAATATCGAAGAAATGTGTCCGAGAAGAGGTGCTACCTCACTGGTCCGAGATCGCTCCTGTTTTAGCCACCTTATGCCAACTCACGGGAGTTGGGTCCACATAACATACCTTAAGAACGTCGCCACCATCCTACTTCATTCTGGAATCTCCACCACGTACACGGTTGTCAAAGTGGTTTTCGGTATCGACAGAGAGTATGTCCATATCCGATCCCGGTCTCTTTGCCAACCAATCGTTATTATAACCCGTGGTTATAACTTTTAAAAACAATACTTTACTTCAAAATAAGATATCATTTCAAAATCATGTCTTTATCAAAATAAAGATTTATCATTTCCAAATCATTTCAATATTCCAAAATATCGTATCCTTTCAAACTTCATTTCAAATCATTTCAATATACCAAAATATCATATCTTTTCAACTTCATTTCAAATCATTTTAATATATCAAAATATCATATCTTACAAACTTCATTTCAAATCATTTTAATATAATAAAATATCATATCGTTACAAAACTTCATTTCAAATCATTTTTATTTCAAAACTATGTTCATTTCAAAACAACATCATTTCCATTTCAAACATATATTCACCTTTCAAATAGTCTATACTTTCAAAGTTATAATTCTTTTGAAACTAAAACATTTGAAATCATTATACTTTGAAAATCACAACATTTCGAAAACATATATTTGAAATCATCTTTTAATTCTACATATTTACAAATTTATTAAATTAAACCCAAATTCCAAATTTTAATTTAAATTTAATTCAAACCATCATTTTCAACTCAAATTCAGTTTACTAACAAACCATTTCAAATCTTATAATTTCAAATATAGGTTTAATTCACAAAATACAATATTCAATCTTTAGTATATTTCAAAGCTTAAATATCCCACATTTCATAAATTCAAAATCATTTATATACATTTCAAAATATCAAAATTTTATTCAAAGCATCATTCATTTATATTTCGTTTAAATACCATTTGAATCCATTCATTTTATTAAATTTAAATACCATTTTAAACTCACATTAAAATCAAATTCTTCCATTTAAAACCATTTAAAACCATTTAAATGTCTCTTCATTTTCTTTAGAAATTTAATGTGACGACCCGGCTTTTTCTCCACAAAAAGTCGTATCATCAAGAAGAAAGAAAGGGATAGAAAAGAGATAAGATAGAGAAGAAAGAAAGAAACACATCAGAATCTAAACAGCGGAACGAATAAATTATATTAATCAAATAAGATATTACATTGTATCATATACATCAGAGATACACAGCTTATACAACACATACTAGACAGTTATAAACATCTGTCTAGTCATTACAACCCAAATACAACTCAACGAATGACTCATACAGACTAACACAGCGGAACACTATATCTACGAACGCTGAAGCCTCCTGCTCCATTGCTCCTCCAAAGATTCGTCAAAGCAAACCTGAATCCCTTGGCTACTCGTAAAAATTTGAGTACCCAAGAGTTTATAAAACAGAAATAAACACTTGGGTCAGACATGGGTCTGGTGTGAGTAAACGGTTTAAATTGCTTAACTTCAAAACCTTTTGAAAACAAAGGTATCACGTAAGACTCCCCACAAATAAACATGGGTAAGTTTTTACCTTACGCTAACCAAAACATTTGATAGGAAATTCAGTTATATTATAATAGGGTCTAGGGTTTTCAAGTAAAATACAGAAATAGCTGGAATGCTTACATCTCACGTTCCAACATAGTTGGGCACAACTAATACGTACGGCACTTATTGGATTGTGGATTCCATACAATGGCAGAGCTACCGGGGTACCGCTCGTCACAGTACGTGGCCTAGATCAACGTACCGAGGATCACTCCCAATCCCCTGCAACACAAGGCCGGAACATCCCTTACTGGATAATTCCCGCATAAGAAACCCCGTGGTTGCGGCCAAACAACCACCCACACAGCCGAAATAAAAAAAAAGGACTCTAGACAGAGGAATCTTATACTACTTGGGTGCTACCCACTAACCTTGCTGCACCTCCCCTGTTTTAGCCATTCCCGGTTGATGAGGCTTGAGGTCACGATTACCTTTAATCAGAACACATCACTTAGAATGCTCATCGTCCACCTGACGATGTTCTGAAAGCATTCAATCCATACAAGTTCGTTCCGGGTTCGAACGAAACCGAAGGCATTATCTCGTTACACTCATTTTGGAATCACCCTCAGAGTTAACGACAATAACCCTTGCACTCTAAATCTTCATCTTCATTTGAGATTCACGACCTATCGTTAATTTGGATCGATGTGGTATTCGGGTCTCCAGACCTGGAAATCCGGTATACGGAAACCCGATCCCGGTCTCATCGAAATCCAAAACGTATCTTTTAAGTCCAAGTTGTTTAAAGGTTTAAACAATTTGATTCAATTTAATACTTTGAATTCACACAGCATTTAACAGATAAATATCACACATTTATCACAGATATATCCAATATCATATCATAGAACATCACAGTATATCATCCAATAGATATCATCCAATTTAGATATTCTACACAACAATCATCCATAAGCAAACAATTATTAACCCTATATTAAAATTAATTTAATTAACTTAAATTAAATTAATTACTTAAGAATTAATTTCTAACTTTGCTTAAACAATCATTAATTAATTACAAACCTTTAATTAATTAATTACTCATTAAATATTAATCATCCTTGATTAATTATTCATTAATTACATAAAGTAATTATCCTTTAATTAATTTCACAAATTAATTATTCTTAACCATTAACAGTAATTAACCTTTAATTACTTTTCATTAATTACATTAATTAATAATCCTTAATTAATTACTTCCATTAATTAATTACATTGACCCTTAATTTAATTACATTAATTAATTAAACTTTAATTAATCATTTCTATTAATCTACCTTAATTAATCATAACCAGTAATTATCATCCTATAATTACTTACCCTAATTAATTAACTCCTTAATTAATTACATTAATCCTCTAATTAATTATACCAAATAATTAATCCTTAATTACTTCTCATTAAGTAATTATCCTTTAAATTAATTACATCTTGTAATTATACATTAATTACTTACAGTAATTACACTTATAAATTTCATTAAGTATTTATACTTAATCAACATCAAGGTTATCTTTATAAATTAATTAACTTAAATTAATCATATCCATTTATTATTTACAATTGAGTAATTCATTCCTTAATTACTCTCAAACAAATTAATTAATCTTTAATTACAGATTAATTATTCTTTTAATTATTAATTAATAAACCTTAATTATCAATTAATTAATTACTAATTACCAATTAAATACTTAATTAATCAATTATTAATCCCTAATTAATTTCTTTATTAATTAACTACTAATTATTATTTAATTAACTTTAATTATCTAATTAATAATTCTTAATTACAAATTAATTAAACTCTTAATTAATTAATTTATAATCTTTAACTATTTATTTATTATTACTTAATTAATAATTAAAATAATTAATTACTCTTTATTCAATTATCAAAATCTTAATTGCTTTTAAAAAATCATTTTTCTTTGTTAATTAACCATATCATCAAAACATTTCCCTTCAATTAACATTTAACTTATTTATAAAAACAATTGAGTTTAAAATATCTTTAAGTTTTAACACACTTAAATTAACAAACATACCATTCTTTAATTAAAGTTTTAAACAACATTTAAGGAAATAATTTATTTAGGAAAGGATTAAAACAAATTCATTTTTAAATTTCCAAAAGAACTTTATTAAAACAGGTTTTAAAAATCTTAGTTTTTCCCTGCTTCGGGTTAAACCTGATTATAAATCGACACTTGCTTCGAGTTATTCTCTTTGTTCTTATATATTTTAAAAAACTTAGTTTAATTTAAGTTAAAAACTGGAACTCGATATACTCATGCAACAACCCGAGGATGAACTCGAGCAAGCAACGCAAAGATCTCGAGTATCCCTTCGAGATAACTCCTTTACCCAAAAACTGACACCAATCCTTACTGGTGCACCTACACGGATGATCGCGATGACACTGACCACCATCGACAACTTCAACCCATCGCCGATCACCGTTACTAACAATCCCGATCACCAAAACACTAGCACAAGCCCATGATCGAAATCAAGATACTCAGTCGAACTGGAACCAAAACCCATCGCCTACAAACCCCTCGAACCCACGACGCCGACCACTAACACTGCTTCAACTCCATCCCCAGCTCTGCCAGACATCCACGCCACCAACGCCACAAGTCCGATACACTCCGATTCCACCACGGCGACGCAGTAACCAAGAATCCCACGTCGAACAGGAACTGCTTCGAAACCCTATTTCAATGGCGTGCCACCTCCATGATGACCAGAAAATTTCCCGAGCATTTTTCCTGAGATCCCTGGCCTACAACCTACCTCCAACAACGAGCACGACAACCCATACATCTCTGATCACCAGAAATAGCCTCACAACCAATTTCCAGTCATCCCCGAAATACACACTCATCACAATGCTAAAAATTAAGATTTTCATCTTAAAAATCATATTTTACAAAATCGATTTAAGTTATAATCCTGGAACAGCCAATTACCACATTTGATTTTATCATGTTGTTTAGATTGCTACTGTATTTCCCAATTTCTAGCATATTTTTTTTTAAATTTTAAATATTTGTACCTATTTTTTAAATCTTAGATTAAGTTTAAACTTAACCAATTTGTTTGAAGTCCAAAGTTTAACAATGATCAGATAAAAATTTGGAATTTTGTTCTAGATTTTAAACCCTGTATCAAAGACAGGGAAAAACAGAACATGCATACCTGTATCTTAAACTTGTACTTAAAATTTTCATACAGAAATTCCACATATATATATTCATAAGCAAGCATCAATTATCACAGAAATTTTCACAAGCAACAAGCTATAATTTACTTAAGTTTTACTAGATGTTTACTCACAGGAAAAATAACAGAGAAATATGAACATTCATATGCACAAATATTTCACCACAAACTCTTATGTAAACATGCATTCACATTCAACATTCAAGTAAACATTGCATATCATGTTACTACAACATTTATCAGTCATATCAAAACATAGTAACATATTTTAAAACTTGTTTATTAAAGTTAGGTTTACTCACCCTTTTTACCAAAATGCAGAGAGCTTAAAACTGAGATGAAAACTGAATCTTTTGACAATTTGAAAAACTTGGTATTGCTTGATGATCTTTAGACTGGAAATTTGACTTTGTTGAGATGAAACTTTGAAAAGGAAATCTGTTGTCTTCTTCTTAAAAACTGAAATGCCTAGTTGCTTGATAAACTGGAATTTGAAAACTTTAAGATCTTTGATTTCGGGTTGCATTTGTTTTAGAGGAGATTACAGGCTTTTGATTTTGATTTTGCCTCTGCTATGAATATCACAGGTTGATGACATTTTCTGGTTTGAGGAATTTAAGACTTTAGCTTGAGAAGGTTACAGAGTTTTGAATTTTCTCTGATTGTTTTGAGGAATGAACTTCAGATTTTAGTTTATGAAAATTTCTCTGGTTTGAGGAATTCGATTCTGGTTTGAGAAAATGAGGCTACAGGCTATTGCATTTTTCACTTAGATTTTATAAAAGGAAATGAGAAGAAGAAGGCTAAAGATATATATAGCCTGATTTAAAAAAAAATTCAAGAAATAATGACACTTGTCTTTTGTCTTGATTAATATGCTAACACATGGTATTTAAGAGGTTTATATACTAACACATGTACTTACAAGCTCTATTATCCTAACACTTGTCATTAAGCAATTTTATTTATTTTTAAAATGTTTTAAAAAGCTTTTAAATTTATTTCCTAATAAATTTTATACCTTTGTACTTTAATAAATGCTTACTAAAATTTTACATAAATGCAATGTTTAAAGAAAATGGAATATAAACCAATTATGATTTAAATAAAAACCATATAAAATATTTTAAGCTTATTTTAAAATGCTAATTTAAAAGCTTTTGTATTTATTCCTATTAAATAAATACTCTTCCAATTTCTATAAATATATTTCTGTAAAGAGAATAATACAAAACAAATCTTATTTTTAAATAAAAACTTTTATTCCTATATTTTTAAACCCAAACTATATTATTATTTTAATATATATATATATTTTTCTTTTAAATTCAATTTTTAAATTCAATTTCAAAGTCAATTTAAAATCTACATTTTAAAAATCAATTCAAATAAATATATATATTAGATTTAAATAATCACATTATTAATTGTCAATAATTATCCTATTTAAAATAAATTTAAATACATATATATACATTTAAACACTTATTAAATTTGAAATAATATGTCTATTTAAAATCTATTTGTAACTATATTTAAAAACAACTCATTATTAAATTGTTTGAAAACAACAACCTTTACCAATATTTAATAATTAATTTAAAAGATTATCTCATTTTAAATTCTCTGAAATCCCGGGATATCACATTCCTTCCCCCTTAAAAGAATTTCGTCCTCGAAATTTAAAACAAAAGATAATCTAAAGTTTTTATTTTATTTTAACCAATTTTAAAACAATTCAAGCCTACTTATCAACCATACACTATCAACAAACAACTATTCATCCAAACAAACAATTTTATCCAAACAACTATACTAGCTACCCGGACACAGATCCGGATAAGCTTCCTAAAATTTCCTTGAGTTTCCCCAAGTATATATATATACCGGGATACTCGCTCAACAGAATTCAAACAACCAATTCTACTGAGCTACAGAGCTCCTACACAACTAGATCTATAAAACTAAACAGAATATCAGACTACAGATAAGTCTGACTCAACAACCAAATCCTTCCCGAACTACTGGTTCCAAAACCAGAGATAGATCAAACACGTACTTCCTCAAAGATACGCGATATACTCTGAATCTCAGTTATCCAAACTGGCAATTCAATCCTGTAGATCAAACACTTATCCAAATCAGAATATAGAAGAGATCCAAAACAACTCGGAGCTGACTTCACAGACTTACCCAATCTTGTAGCTCCTTTTACCAGAGAAAATTTCAACAATAACGAAGTCTCCAACTTTGAATTCCAAATTCCTCCGTCTCTAATCTTCAGAACTCTTCTGACAATTCTGGGCTGCCTACATCCTTCTTGATCAGCTCATCCTTTGTCGATGCTTCTCGAAACAAACAGGACCAAAAACAATCCAACAAATGATCTCCTCAAGATTAACTAGAATCAAGAACCACAAACTCTACTCCTCAATATCAGAAGATTACATCTTACTTCTCCTATCTGGAAAAGACAAAATAGATGCACTAACCAATCTGGACTTAAATCCAGAAATATTTCCTGTAGAAATTCTCTAATCCCAAATCATTCCAACTTCCGGTTGCTTCCACTCTAGAACAGCTGCCATCTTGCTTCTGCTGCACCACTCTGATCTAGAGCAGATAAGAATGCCGTCGATGAACTCGAGCACAGACTAGACAACACATTCTGGAGATAAGGTTCAATAGATCCATAAAAATAAAACTCAGAAGTTCCATGAAATACTGAGCTGCTTCACCAAATCCTTTCTCTAGGAGACATCCTTCTACTAAGCTGAACCACCGTTAGCAATCCTGAAATCAAGTCGATACAGAACTCAATCTCAATGCAGACAAACTCCTGACTTTGCTGAAGATATCCAGAAAATCTCTGATAACTCAAGAGAATACTTAACTATCGCAAGTCACTTTTGCGATCCACTCAGCCTAATTTCCAAAGAAACTGCTCTCTCTTTATCAAAGAGAACAACTTATGCTTATCTAGACAATCCATCGAAGAAATGGATCCACTCCGCAGCTTCTGAACTCCGTCTCCAGAAAACTACAAAGCCAAAAGATCTTCCTGCTGGAACACAAAACACTCCGAGCTGCTCTACTGACCCAGATGCCAAGACTCCCTATCCAAAGCTTCGAGAAACTCGGACTCCAAACCAAACAGAAAAGACTCTGCTGAACTCAACCACAACACCGAAGCAGACACATTTCTTCAAACTTGCTCCAAAAGAAAACATTTTCGGACACAATCCATGGTTACTGCATCTCCTCACGCAGCTACTACTCCTTGAGGTTGCCAAGCTACCATCACTTGCTTCTGCACATCCGACAGATCCAACTCTACTCATTCAACTTCAGAGATAAACTCCGAACTTTAACAGTTCCCTTCGGAGATCGATGAAATACTATACCACAACAAAGCTTACTTGAGACGGTATTAGGTCTACAGTCTCGTCAGATACTTCCAACCTCAACATTTAAACTCCAACCATTGGTAGTTGTGTTACACATACCACCACCCTATCTACCTTTATATCTTATATTGGAAAACCCGAACAGGTAACCCAATAGATAGGTAGAATAAATATATATATAGTTATATATAAAAATTACAAATACGCTCTCTCAAGAAAGAAATCACTCCAAAGCCTAGGTATTCACTCAACCTACAGCTCTGATACCAAATGTGACGACCCGGCTTTTTCTCCACAAAAAGTCGTATCATCAAGAAGAAAGAAAGGGATAGAAAAGAGATAAGATAGAGAAGAAAGAAAGAAACACATCAGAATCTAAACAGCGGAACGAATAAATTATATTAATCAAATAAGATATTACATTGTATCATATACATCAGAGATACACAGCTTATACAACACATACTAGACAGTTATAAACATCTGTCTAGTCATTACAACCCAAATACAACTCAACGAATGACTCATACAGACTAACACAGCGGAACACTATATCTACGAACGCTGAAGCCTCCTGCTCCATTGCTCCTCCAAAGATTCGTCAAAGCAAACCTGAATCCCTTGGCTACTCGTAAAAATTTGAGTACCCAAGAGTTTATAAAACAGAAATAAACACTTGGGTCAGACATGGGTCTGGTGTGAGTAAACGGTTTAAATTGCTTAACTTCAAAACCTTTTGAAAACAAAGGTATCACGTAAGACTCCCCACAAATAAACATGGGTAAGTTTTTACCTTACGCTAACCAAAACATTTGATAGGAAATTCAGTTATATTATAATAGGGTCTAGGGTTTTCAAGTAAAATACAGAAATAGCTGGAATTCTTACATCTCACGTTCCAACATAGTTGGGCACAACTAATACGTACGGCACTTATTGGATTGTGGATTCCATACAATGGCAGAGCTACCGGGGTACCGCTCGTCACAGTACGTGGCCTAGATCAACGTACCGAGGATCACTCCCAATCCCCTGCAACACAAGGCCGGAACATCCCTTACTGGATAATTCCCGCATAAGAAACCCCGTGGTTGCGGCCAAACAACCACCCACACAGCCGAAATAAAAAAAAAGGACTCTAGACAGAGGAATCTTATACTACTTGGGTGCTACCCACTAACCTTGCTGCACCTCCCCTGTTTTAGCCATTCCCGGTTGATGAGGCTTGAGGTCACGATTACCTTTAATCAGAACACATCACTTAGAATGCTCATCGTCCACCTGACGATGTTCTGAAAGCATTCAATCCATACAAGTTCGTTCCGGGTTCGAACGAAACCGAAGGCATTATCTCGTTACACTCATTTTGGAATCACCCTCAGAGTTAACGACAATAACCCTTGCACTCTAAATCTTCATCTTCATTTGAGATTCACGACCTATCGTTAATTTGGATCGATGTGGTATTCGGGTCTCCAGACCTGGAAATCCGGTATACGGAAACCCGATCCCGGTCTCATCGAAATCCAAAACGTATCTTTTAAGTCCAAGTTGTTTAAAGGTTTAAACAATTTGATTCAATTTAATACTTTGAATTCACACAGCATTTAACAGATAAATATCACACATTTATCACAGATATATCCAATATCATATCATAGAACATCACAGTATATCATCCAATAGATATCATCCAATTTAGATATTCTACACAACAATCATCCATAAGCAAACAATTATTAACCCTATATTAAAATTAATTTAATTAACTTAAATTAAATTAATTACTTAAGAATTAATTTCTAACTTTGCTTAAACAATCATTAATTAATTACAAACCTTTAATTAATTAATTACTCATTAAATATTAATCATCCTTGATTAATTATTCATTAATTACATAAAGTAATTATCCTTTAATTAATTTCACAAATTAATTATTCTTAACCATTAACAGTAATTAACCTTTAATTACTTTTCATTAATTACATTAATTAATAATCCTTAATTAATTACTTCCATTAATTAATTACATTGACCCTTAATTTAATTACATTAATTAATTAAACTTTAATTAATCATTTCTATTAATCTACCTTAATTAATCATAACCAGTAATTATCATCCTATAATTACTTACCCTAATTAATTAACTCCTTAATTAATTACATTAATCCTCTAATTAATTATACCAAATAATTAATCCTTAATTACTTCTCATTAAGTAATTATCCTTTAAATTAATTACATCTTGTAATTATACATTAATTACTTACAGTAATTACACTTATAAATTTCATTAAGTATTTATACTTAATCAACATCAAGGTTATCTTTATAAATTAATTAACTTAAATTAATCATATCCATTTATTATTTACAATTGAGTAATTCATTCCTTAATTACTCTCAAACAAATTAATTAATCTTTAATTACAGATTAATTATTCTTTTAATTATTAATTAATAAACCTTAATTATCAATTAATTAATTACTAATTACCAATTAAATACTTAATTAATCAATTATTAATCCCTAATTAATTTCTTTATTAATTAACTACTAATTATTATTTAATTAACTTTAATTATCTAATTAATAATTCTTAATTACAAATTAATTAAACTCTTAATTAATTAATTTATAATCTTTAACTATTTATTTATTATTACTTAATTAATAATTAAAATAATTAATTACTCTTTATTCAATTATCAAAATCTTAATTGCTTTTAAAAAATCATTTTTCTTTGTTAATTAACCATATCATCAAAACATTTCCCTTCAATTAACATTTAACTTATTTATAAAAACAATTGAGTTTAAAATATCTTTAAGTTTTAACACACTTAAATTAACAAACATACCATTCTTTAATTAAAGTTTTAAACAACATTTAAGGAAATAATTTATTTAGGAAAGGATTAAAACAAATTCATTTTTAAATTTCCAAAAGAACTTTATTAAAACAGGTTTTAAAAATCTTAGTTTTTCCCTGCTTCGGGTTAAACCTGATTATAAATCGACACTTGCTTCGAGTTATTCTCTTTGTTCTTATATATTTTAAAAAACTTAGTTTAATTTAAGTTAAAAACTGGAACTCGATATACTCATGCAACAACCCGAGGATGAACTCGAGCAAGCAACGCAAAGATCTCGAGTATCCCTTCGAGATAACTCCTTTACCCAAAAACTGACACCAATCCTTACTGGTGCACCTACACGGATGATCGCGATGACACTGACCACCATCGACAACTTCAACCCATCGCCGATCACCGTTACTAACAATCCCGATCACCAAAACACTAGCACAAGCCCATGATCGAAATCAAGATACTCAGTCGAACTGGAACCAAAACCCATCGCCTACAAACCCCTCGAACCCACGACGCCGACCACTAACACTGCTTCAACTCCGTCCCCAGCTCTGCCAGACATCCACGCCACCAACGCCACAAGTCCGATACACTCCGATTCCACCACGGCGACGCAGTAACCAAGAATCCCACGTCGAACAGGAACTGCTTCGAAACCCTATTTCAATGGCGTGCCACCTCCATGATGACCAGAAAATTTCCCGAGCATTTTTCCTGAGATCCCTGGCCTACAACCTACCTCCAACAACGAGCACGACAACCCATACATCTCTGATCACCAGAAATAGCCTCACAACCAATTTCCAGTCATCCCCGAAATACACACTCATCACAATGCTAAAAATTAAGATTTTCATCTTAAAAATCATATTTTACAAAATCGATTTAAGTTATAATCCTGGAACAGCCAATTACCACATTTGATTTTATCATGTTGTTTAGATTGCTACTGTATTTCCCAATTTCTAGCATATTTTTTTTTAAATTTTAAATATTTGTACCTATTTTTTTAAATCTTAGATTAAGTTTAAACTTAACCAATTTGTTTGAAGTCCAAAGTTTAACAATGATCAGATAAAAATTTGGAATTTTGTTCTAGATTTTAAACCCTGTATCAAAGACAGGGAAAAACAGAACATGCATACCTGCATCTTAAACTTGTACTTAAAATTTTCATACAGAAATTCCACATATATATATTCATAAGCAAGCATCAATTATCACAGAAATTTTCACAAGCAACAAGCTATAATTTACTTAAGTTTTACTAGATGTTTACTCACAGGAAAAATAACAGAGAAATATGAACATTCATATGCACAAATATTTCACCACAAACTCTTATGTAAACATGCATTCACATTCAACATTCAAGTAAACATTGCATATCATGTTACTACAACATTTATCAGTCATATCAAAACATAGTAACATATTTTAAAACTTGTTTATTAAAGTTAGGTTTACTCACCCTTTTTACCAAAATGCAGAGAGCTTAAAACTGAGATGAAAACTGAATCTTTTGACAATTTGAAAAACTTGGTATTGCTTGATGATCTTTAGACTGGAAATTTGACTTTGTTGAGATGAAACTTTGAAAAGGAAATCTGTTGTCTTCTTCTTAAAAACTGAAATGCCTAGTTGCTTGATAAACTGGAATTTGAAAACTTTAAGATCTTTGATTTCGGGTTGCATTTGTTTTAGAGGAGATTACAGGCTTTTGATTCTGATTTTGCCTCTGCTATGAATATCACAGGTTGATGACATTTTCTGGTTTGAGGAATTTAAGACTTTAGCTTGAGAAGGTTACAGAGTTTTGAATTTTCTCTGATTGTTTTGAGGAATGAACTTCAGATTTTAGTTTATGAAAATTTCTCTGGTTTGAGGAATTCGATTCTGGTTTGAGAAAATGAGGCTACAGGCTATTGCATTTTTCACTTAGATTTTATAAAAGGAAATGAGAAGAAGAAGGCTAAAGATATATATAGCCTGATTTAAAAAAAAAATTCAAGAAATAATGACACTTGTCTTTTGTCTTGATTAATATGCTAACACATGGTATTTAAGAGGTTTATATACTAACACATGTACTTACAAGCTCTATTATCCTAACACTTGTCATTAAGCAATTTTATTTATTTTTAAAATGTTTTAAAAAGCTTTTAAATTTATTTCCTAATAAATTTTATACCTTTGTACTTTAATAAATGCTTACTAAAATTTTACATAAATGCAATGTTTAAAGAAAATGGAATATAAACCAATTATGATTTAAATAAAAACCATATAAAATATTTTAAGCTTATTTTAAAATGCTAATTTAAAAGCTTTTGTATTTATTCCTATTAAATAAATACTCTTCCAATTTCTATAAATATATTTCTGTAAAGAGAATAATACAAAACAAATCTTATTTTTAAATAAAAACTTTTATTCCTATATTTTTAAACCCAAACTATATTATTATTTTAATATATATATATATTTTTCTTTTAAATTCAATTTTTAAATTCAATTTCAAAGTCAATTTAAAATCTACATTTTAAAAATCAATTCAAATAAATATATATATTAGATTTAAATAATCACATTATTAATTGTCAATAATTATCCTATTTAAAATAAATTTAAATACATATATATACATTTAAACACTTATTAAATTTGAAATAATATGTCTATTTAAAATCTATTTGTAACTATATTTAAAAACAACTCATTATTAAATTGTTTGAAAACAACAACCTTTACCAATATTTAATAATTAATTTAAAAGATTATCTCATTTTAAATTCTCTGAAATCCCGGGATATCACATTTAACATTTAATTTCCAAAATTTTATCATTTTCCAAAGATTATTTTTCATTAAAATTTATTAAAACAACAAAATACAGTTTCCGTAGCACTTACAAAATGCTACGTAAAGTTATAGTTTAAAATAATTCATTTAACAAAACGACAGCACTTAAATGCTGTAATATATTTCCATTAAATTTAAAATAAACTTAAATGTTAAGTTTAACCACTACAGCACTTACAAAGTGCTATAATAGCCTTTATTTCAAATTAACTTTTTTTTTAGTTCATTTAAACAACTTTCAGCATTTGCAAAATGCTGTAATATCTTTTACATACATTTCAAAAATGCTGTCAAATCAAATTCAGAGTTTAATTACCTTTTCACAAATTTAACTAAATTTCAAATTTTATTTAATTAACTTAAACTTTTAATTAAAAATAAATTTCACATTTCCAAGTCAAGTTATATTTTAAAAGATCACTTTTAAACATTCATTTATTTAACCACTTAAATTCATAGAAAAATCAATAATACTTTAATAAATCATTTAAATTCAAATTAAATAAAATTATCATAATTACCATTTCCAAATATAATTAAATTCCCATTTTATTTATATAACTTAAATATCATTTTTAACCAAAATTCCAAATTTCCAAACTTGAGTTATATTTCAAAAAAATCCAGTTAAACCATTCATTTATTACATTTTTAACCCATAGAAAAATCATAATTTCTTTAATTCAAAATATTTCAAAATATGTTTAAGTCAAATTTCATAAATTTATATTTTTAAAATACTTAAAAATATCCAAAACACCTTATAAAATAACCACGGGCCTGTATATAGTTTTCTAGCTTAGGTCAAGTGATACAGATATGTATCATTTCAATACGTAGTTTAAAAAGAAAAATCCGGGTTCTATCATTTCAAACCCGTAATCCCAAGTTAAAATAAATTAAATAAAAACCATTCAGGCCTATCATTTCAGCCCATAACGATTTTTCCCTATTCTAAAGTCCGTTCGGGTATGTATCATTTCAACCCATAGTGATTCTAGTCTACAGGGAACTTGCAATGGTGATAACTGATATAAATAACAGAATAACATTAAATAACAGTAACATATGATATAACAGGTGTAATAACAGGTGTGAACATCATATGATAATAATATAGGCATATATAACATGATAATATATTTCTACAGATTCACAGGGTGTCAATTTACTAGTTATATATGTACATATTGTCTGGTGAGAATAACTCACTTGTTTAAGCTGGAGATGATGACCAAACACACAACACAGAATCTTTGAAGGCACGACAACATGAATATGATTTGGGAGTGGATAGCCAAATATAATTGCCTTGTATACATATAAACAAAACAAGACAATGTATACATAAATATGTAACACAAAACAATATCGAAATCACTTGAAATAAAAAAAACAACAAAGGGCAAAGTGATTCGACCTTTCTTTAACAATTCAAGAGCTTGACCAAGGGGATCTTTTGCTCAGCCATAGCTGGACATAATCTCAGTTTATGGCATCAAAATAGCATGGCAACAAGGAGATGATGATGGTAGGAGTTACATATGAATAAGACAAAGGGTCAAGGCAAAATAAGTGGAGTTTTGGTGCATTTTTGGCTCATCCAAAGGCAAGTGGGGCTCGGCCCTTGCATGGTACAGGTCTGGACAGTGGAGGGTGATGGTGCAGCAGCAGCCAAAGGTCATGTAGCAAGTGGTGGTGGTGGCTAAGGGGGTGACCAAAGCAAGATATGGAGGGTAGGTGATGATATGTGTGGTCTAGGCAATGTTTTGTGGAGTTTTGTGGTGATGGCTTCAAGTGGAAGGTCATGGCTTGTCTTGGTCAGAGGGAAGGGAGTGTTTGCTGTAGTAGATGGAGGAGGTGATGATGGGGATGAAGGTGGTAGAGGCTAGGCCAATCAAACATGTGAAGAGATCAAGCAAAATCACTGAAAGAAAAGAGGAAAAGTGAAGAGAAGATGTAGAGAATGGAAGCCATTGGCAAATTTTTCTTAGCCGTGAGTTTTAGGAGATGAGAACTGAAATTTTGAGAAGTTTTTCACATGAATAAGAGAGAGGTACAGCTGAATAAAGTATAAGGAATGGCCAAAATAACTGATGTATCGATTGAAAAAGAAACGGTAAAAGAAACGGTGAAACGACTTTACGTTTCTTAGCTTTTAAAACCTTCCATACTTCCTTTTCTTTTAAATCAAATAAAATGAAATAAAATTCAGAAAGTACATCTAAAAACCGAAACAAAGTGAAATAAAATAAAAATATATAATTAAATTTAAAGAAAATATAAAAAGAATTAAGGAAATTACTTAAAAATAGTAAACTAGTCTAGAAAATTTGAAATTGAATAGAATAAATTTTAGAAAATTCATATGAGCTTGTAATATATTTTTAAACATAAATAATAACATATGATAAAAATATATTCACAAAATAAATATTAAAAATTTAATTTACATATAATTTTTAAATGGAGAAAATAGCAGAAAATAGGAAAACAGCCTTTAAAAATAGGAAATCATCATAGTAAATTTTGGAAAATTCTATTATTATTTTTAAAAATATTTAGAGATGAAAATATACATAAATTAACATATTGACACATATTAAAATAAATAATAAGAAAGAAAATATGATTTATAAAATTTAAAATAGACAAAATTGCATAATAAAACAAATTATACTAAAAATTGAAATGTACATAACTTTTACATTTTAACTCCGTTTTCAACGAAACGAAAAGCAGTATTCATGTTACTAAATATATTTTCATAATAAAAGATAAAATTTCAAATTTCAAATATTTAAAATTTAAATTTAAAAGTCAAAGTTTGACTATTGACCAAAAATTCACATTTTCTGGAAATATTTAATTTAGTCATATTTGGAATTCTAATCCACATCAAAATAAAAGTTTATACTTAAAATAACAAAAATTTATTCCTTTTCATAAATAAAGCTTTTAAATCTGGAAATCAATTTAAAAATAATTGTAAAATACAGGGTTGTTACACTCTGCCCCACTCAAAACTTTTCGTCCCCGAAAAGGAACGAGGTACGGGAAAGCACAAAAAAAAGATAGAATGAAATAGAATTAAGACAATATGATAAGAAGATTGGAATTACACCTGATAACTATTGTTATAGGTAAGTTTGACAAAATGGGGTGATCAAATCAAGAACACAAACACGAAAAAGATCCTCTAGAGTCTGAATCTCCCTTTTCACTTGACCGACGGTCTATGAATGGAAAACAGTGTTTAGATCCGGATGAGTAACAAAGATTATCAAAGATTACAGAAAGATTTCTAAATAGAAAGAGTATAGAAAGATGCTTATACCAGTCTGTAGCAAGATGAGGGAAAATAAGGACAACCAAAAGATGGTTTGAAAAAAAAAAAATAAGATAATAATTTGAAACCATAATGCTTTGAAATCATAATACTTTGAAATCATAACAATTTAGAGGTGTTTATCATTTGGAAATCGTACTACTAAAATCATAACACATTGGAAATGCTATTCAAAAAAAAAACATAACACTTAGAAAAATCAAAATTCCTTTAAAAAAAAAATAATCTTCATTTAAACCATTTTAATTCAAGGTCAAATAATATTCATTTTAAAGTTGTAACATTTCTAAGTTCATTCAATTATAAAAATTTCCAAAACATTGTATTTTCAAACGGCAGCACTTATAAAATGCTACAGTAGATATATTAGTATTTCAAATCAGTTTTATTCCAGAAATATTCATTTGGATATCTTTTAACTTAAGACTTATTAAAACATACTTTTATGAATGGAATATCCAAATAAACTATACTACATTTATTAAGTCAAAAGTTCATTATTTTACTTAGCTCTTCATTTAACAAATAACCTAACACATTATTTAAAATGCCCATTTCATAAATAGATATTCCTTCAATAAGTTACACTTAAAATTTCCATTTGAAAAACAAATTCTCAATTATCAAATTTAGCGATGTTAAAATACATTTTAACTATCATAATTATTCATTTTTCAAGACATATCAATTTCATTAATAAAATATTTATATAGCAAATATAACAATCAAATTTCTTTACACATTTATTCATTTAGACATTAATTAAACTATGAATTCAAGTTAAATAAACTTTATTACAAAATGTCTAATTCAAATGTATTTTTTTTTCTATTCAAAGATACATTATTTATTATACAACATATTCATTTTAAGAAATAACCTTTATTAAAATTCCTAGGTTAGACTTAAGGTTCCATATTAAATCAAATTTGATTATTAAGTTATTTAAATAAAATCTCTTTAAATTCCTTTTTCAATATTTACCTCTGTTAATCTTTTATAACTAAAATTTAAGTGTATAACATTTATCATAACCACTCAAATTTTATTTATAAAATCATTTCTATATTGTATATTATCCAATTTCATATTCAACTTCTGTGTAATTTAGGTAAGTTATATTGGAATGAAATTGTGTGTTATACAAATAAAACTTTCCAATTCAATTATCTCAAGTTTGAATCATTTATTCAAATTTTTGATTTTTCTTTTTATAATTGAAATTATTCTTTAAGAAGAAAAAAAAATGTAAGAATTAAATTTTCGATTTCCTTCAAACCAGTTAGAGATAAATAATATATGTACATAATATGTCAAATCAATTTTAAATCATATACCTATATATAATATAAATCAAATCATATTTTAGAAATTCAAACCAATTAAATTCCCTAAAATAAAGCTGTCGCAAGACTACAGAACAGTCTCTTCACTTCGAAACTCGAAAATGAACGTCGATGATGCTGTAGTCATCACCGAAATTATTTTCCAGCGACAAAGAGAAGAGCACTAAATTTTTAAACTTTAAAATCCTTTGAAAACAAAATTTCTATTCGAAATACTTTAAATAATATATCCTTTTAAAACTTGAAAACACAAGGTTTGAAATCCATCGGAAATTAAATTCTTAAATTCTTGATTTAAATTCATTTCAGTTCCCAAATCAATTTATAAACAACTATTTATAAATTCATTTATAGAGCTATAAATGATAAATCAAGTATTATCATTTTAATAATTAATTTAAATCAATTTATGAAGTTTCATAAAATTTACTTATATTTCAAAATTATTTCATTAACAGTTTTAAAATAATATTGTGTCAGTTTGTTCTGTCAAAGTGTTTTAGAAATCCTATCGATAGCGTTGATCAGACGAATCGATCGGAAACCCAAATCAACATCAACAACTCAAACAACACAACATATAAAACAAAACATAGATTTATAGATTTCGTGTACAATTCAAAAATGTTTGGAGATAGTTTAGAAACAAAAGACAAGATGGTTAAGCAGAGTAGAGAGATGGGTAAGCTTAGATAAATCGCAGACAACCTTAACCGGGTCAACCGTGACTTAATGGATAAGATCAAATGTGGATTTTCTAGGGTAAATCTACCTTCGATCTCAAGAGATAGAGTTTGGAATAATAAAAGATGTTAGCATCTAAACCAAGGATAAATATAAATCTCTGGTGAATCGATGCAAATTTGTAAAGGAGTTTCCCCCTTTACCAGAAAATTAGAATATTGGCGAGACAGCCAATTCACTATAAAGATCATTCGAAGTGGAGTTATGTGATACTCCAAAATCAAAAGAAGATGAATAGTGAGGGACAAGAATGAATTTTGGAACCGCAGGGAACGTTCCAAAAATTCAAAGGAAATTCGAATCAAGAGGAAAAGATTCAAACTCGAACGAAAGTGATTCTGTAAATAAATCTACTCCATATGCTGAGTTTTGCCTCAAAGCCAAAGCTCTGATACCAACTGTAACGACCCGATATTTTCAACCATTCGCATCCATTATAAGTGTATAGGCAGACACTCATGCCGGAGTTGAATTGCTCAAAATAACGCATTGTAAATAAAATTTGGCGAATCTCAGGATATACAGTAAATAAATATAATCACAGATCACAGACACAGAGTAAAATAATGCAGCGGAAGTAAAAGAAATAGTAGTTCATGAAGCTACTATATAAATATATCAGAGTTACATGAGATATAACAGAAGAAATAGAATACAACAAAAGTCTCAATATAATAACCATGTACAAGCTGAGTAGAACAACGAAATTGAAATAGATAGGACATGACAAGCAGATAATCTCTAGCGATTCAAACCTCCAAGAGAGTGGAAATCCAAATCTGTGAATAACTCAGGCTGACCCGAGCATAAAGCAAAACACAAAACACTCGAGTCAGGACAATATATACTTATATAATGTAAACCAACTCAAGTGAACTATAATAAAGGTACAAGTAACTTAAAGAATGCTTGGGATCGCCCATTCTTTAAGGATCCGTTAAACTATTTACTATGTAGTAATATACGCTATATACAGTAGTGTCTAATTAGTAAAGTATAATCATATAGAAAATAGCGTTAAGGGGATGGAGAACCTTAACGCGGTCGGATCTTAAAATCATAATCGTAGTAAAGCTCGATATGGTAGGTGACAAGGCACACAAGGCAATGCCAGGGTAGATATACCAATTACGCAAACGGACCGATGGATACGCATAGCAGCCACTACCGTTCCACCTCGAACAACACTCCCAAATCGGAGGATGGCCATCTAATCAATCACAAGTAAGAGTATAATATCGAAGAAATGTGTCCGAGAAGAGGTGCTACCTCACTGGTCCGTGATCGCTCCTATTTTAGCCACCTTATGCCAACTCACGGGAGTTGGGTCCACGTAACATACCTTAAGAACGTCGCCACCATCCTACTTCATTCTGGCATCTCCACTGCGTACACGGTTGTCAAAGTGGTTTTCGGTATCGACAGAGAGTATGTCCATATCCGATCCCGGTCTCTTTGCCAACCAATCGTTATTATAACCAGTGGTTATAACTTTTAAAAACAATACTTTACTTCAAAATAAGATATCATTTCAAAATCATGTCTTTATCAAAATAAAGATTTATCATTTCCAAATCATTTCAATATTCCAAGATATCGTATCCTTTCAAACTTCTTTTCAAATCATTTCAATATACCAAAATATCATATCTTTTCAACTTCATTTCAAATCATTTTAATATATCAAAATATCATATCTTACAAACTTCATTTCAAATCATTTTAATATAATAAAATATCATATCCTTACAAAACTTCATTTCAAATCATTTTTATTTCAAAACTATGTTCATTTCAAAACAACATCCTTTCCATCTCAAACATATATTCACCTTTCAAACAGTCTATACTTTCAAAGTTATAATTCTTTTGAAACTAAAACATTTGAAATCATTATACTTTGAAAATCACAACATTTCGAAAACATATATTTGAAATCATCTTTTAATTCTACATATTTACAAATTTATTAAATTAAACCCAAATTCCAAATTTTAATTTTAATTTAAATCAAACCATCATTTTCAACTCAAATTCAGTTTACTAACAAACCATTTCAAATCTTATAATTTCAAATATAGGTTTAATTCACAAAATACAATATTCAATCTTTAGTATATTTCAAAGCTTAAATATCCCACATTTCATAAATTCAAAATAATTTATATACATTTCAAAATATCAAAATATTATTCAAAGCATCATTCATTTATATTTCGTTTAAATACCATTTGAATCCATTCATTTTATTAAATTTAAATACCATTTTAAACTCACATTAAAATCAAATTCTTCCATCTAAAACCATTTAAATGTCTCTTCATTATCTTTAGAAATTTAACATTTAATTTCCAAAATTATATCATTTTCCAAAGATTATTTTTCATTAAAATTTATTAAAACAACAAAATACAGTTTCCGTAGCACTTACAAAATGCTACGTAAAGTTATAGTTTAAAATAGTTCATTTAACAAAACAACAGCACTTAAATGCTGTAATATATTTCCATTAAATTTAAAATAAACTTAAATGTTAAGTTTAACCACTACAGCACTTACAAAGTGCTATAATAGCCTTTATTTCAAATTAACTTTTTTTTAGTTCATTTAAACAACTTTCAGCATTTGCAAAATGCTGTAATATCTTTTACATACATTTCAAAAATGCTGTCAAATCAAATTCAGAGTTTAATTACCTTTTCACAAATTTAACTAAATTTCAAATTTTATTTAATTAACTTAAACTTTTAATTAAAACTAAATTTCACATTTCCAAGTCAAGTTATATTTTAAAAGATCACTTTTAAACATTCATTTATGTAACCACTTAAATTCATAGAAAAATCAATAATACTTTAATAAATCATTTAAATTCAAATTAAATAAAATTATCATAATTACCATTTCCAAATATAATTAAATTTCCATTTTATTTATATAACTTAAATATCATTTTTAACCAAAATTCCAAATTTCCAAACTTGAGTTATATTTCAAAAAAATCCAGTTAAACCATTCATTTATTACATTTTTAACCCATAGAAAAATCATAATTTCTTTAATTCAAAATATTTCAAAATATGTTTAAATCAAATTTCATAAATTTATATTTTTAAAATACTTAAAAATATCCAAAACACCTTATAAAATAACCACGAGCCTGTATATAGTTTTCTAGCTTAGGTCAAGTGATACAGATATGTATCATTTCAATCCGTAGTTTAAAAAGAAAAATCCGGGTTCTATCATTTCAAACCCGTAATCCCAAGTTAAAATAAATTAAATAAAAACCATTCAGGCCTATCATTTCAGCCCATAACGATTTTTCCCTATTCTAAAGTCCGTTCGGGTATGTATCATTTCAACCCATAGTGATTCTAGTCTACAGGGAACTTGCAATGGTGATAACTGATATAAATAACAGAATAACATTAAATAACAGTAACATATGATATAACAGGTGTAATAACAGGTGTGAACATCATATGATAATAATATAGGCATATATAACATGATAATATATTTCTACAGATTCACAGGGTGTCAATTTACTAGTTATATAGGTACATATTGTCTGGTGAGAATAACTCACTTGTTTAAGATGGAGATGATGACCAAACACACAACACAGAATCTTTGAAGGCACGACAACATGAATATGATTTGAGAGTGGAGAGCCAAATATAATTGCCTTGTATACATATAAACAAAACAAGACAATGTATACATAAATATGTAACACAAAACAATATCGAAATGACTTGAAATAAAAAAACAACAAAGGGCAAAGTGATTCGACCTTTCTTTAACCATTCAAGAGCTTGACCAAGGGGATCTTTTGCTCAGCCATAGCTGGACATAATCTCAGTTTATGGCATCAAAATAGCATGGCAACAAGGAGATGATGATGGTAGGAGTTACATATGAATAAGACAAAGGGTCAAGGCAAAATAAGTGGAGTTTTGGTGCATTTTTGGCTCATCCAAAGGCAAGTGGGGCTCGGCCCTTGCATGGTACAGGTCTGGACAGTGGAGGGTGATGGTGCAGCAGCAGCCAAAGGTCATGTAGCAAGTGGTGGTGGTGGCTAAGGGGGTGACCAAAGCAAGATATGGAGGGTAGTTGATGATATGTGTGGTCTAGGCAATGTTTTATGGAGTTTTGTGGTGATGGCTTCAAGTGGAAGGTCATGGCTTGTCTTGGTCAGAGGGAAGGGAGTGTTTGCTGTAGTAGATGGAGGAGGTGATGATGGGGATGAAGGTGGTAGAGGCTAGGCCAAGCAAACATGTGAAGAGATCAAGCAAAATCACTGAAAGAAAAGAGGAAAAGTGAAGAGAAGAAGTAGAGAATGGAAGCCATTGGCAAATTTTTCTTAGCCGTGAGTTTTAGGAGATGAGAACTGAAATTTTGAAAAGTTTTTCACGTGAATAAGAGAGAGGTACACCTGAAGAAAGTATAAGGAATGGCCAAAATAACTGATGTATTGATTGAAAAAGAAACGGTAAAAGAAACGGTGAAACGACTTTACGTTTCTTAGCTTTTAAAACCTTCCATACTTCCTTTTCTTTTAAATCAAATAAAATGAAATAAAATTCAGCAAGTACATCTAAAAACCGAAACAAAGTGAAATAAAATAAAAATATATAATTAAATTTAAAGAAAATATAAAAAGAATTATGGAAATTACTTAAAAATAGTAAACTAGTCTAGAAAATTTGAAATTGAATAGAATAAATTTTAGAAAATTCATATGAGCTTGTAATATATTTTTAAACATAAATAATAACATAAAATAAAAATATATTCACAAAATAAATATTAAAAATTTAATTTACATATAATTTTTAAATGGAGAAAATAGTAGAAAATAGGAAAACAGCCTTTAAAAATAGGAAATCATCATAGTAAATTTTGGAAAATTCTATTATTATTTTTAAAAATATTTAGAGATGAAAATATACATAAATTAACATATTGACACATATTAAAATAAATAATAAGAAAGAAAATATGATTTATAAAATTTAAAATAGACAAAATTGCACAATAAAACAAATTATACTAAAAATTGAAATGTACATAACTTTTACATTTTAACTCCGTTTTCAACGAAACGAAAAGCAGTATTCATGTTATTAAATCTATTTTCATAATAAAAGATAAAATTTCAAATTTCAAATATTTAAAATTTAAATTTAAAAGTCAAAGTTTGACTATTGACCAAAAATTCACATTTTCTGGAAATATTTAATTTAGTCATATTTGGAATTCTAATCTACATCAAAATAAAAGTTTATACTTAAAATAACAAAAATTTATTCCTTTTCATAAATAAAGCTTTTAAATCTGGAAATCAATTTAAAAATAATTGTAAAATACAGGGTTGTTACATCGAATGAACAATACTAGTTCGAAAGCGAACTTGTGTGATCAAACGAGTGATCGAATGTGATTTTGCGTGATGATGACATATGTACATCTTATGTTCTAATAGAAGTGATATGCTTTGACGCTGAAATTGGAAGTTGCGAGTTTGGATATCCTTGTAATTGAAACTATTTTATTTTATTATATACAAAACTATTTTATTTTATTTTATATAAAAAAATATTTTTTCTTTTATTTTATCTTATCCAAAACTATTTTCTTTTATTTTATCTTATTCAAAACTATTTTACAAACTATTTTATATACAAAACTATTTTTCAAACTATTTTATATACAAAACTATTTTATAAACTATTTTATATACAAAACTATTCTAAATTCAAAACCTTTTATAGAGCAAAGACGTTCAATCCCATATGGCTCTTCATGCAGCGTAATTGATTTTGGGAAAAGTTTTGATTCTTATATAAGACGGACTTTATATAAGTATAAGGAGATTTTTCAAGACTATTGATTTTGGAAGGTATTCAATCTGAAGAGATAAATCTTATATACAATGGAATTTAAGTAAGAATGACTTGGATATATTCGAGACTATTGATTTTGGAAAGTACTCTATCTGAAAATGAAATCTTATGTAACGACCCGCCATTTTGAACCATTCGCATCCATTATAAGTGTATAGGTAGACACTCATGCCGGAGTTGAATTGCTCAAAATACTGCGTTGTTAATTTAAATTGGCAAAACTGAACATATACAGTAAATAAAATAATCACAGATCACAGACACAGAGTAATAAATGCAGCGGAAATAAAAGAGATAGTAGTTCATGAAGCTACTATATGAATATATAAAAATACATCAGAGTTTACAACAGAAGAATAATACAATACATCAGAGTTAAACCAGAATGCATCACTGGAATCATCGAATATCTGAAAGCTGGACAGATAGCTGGATCTCCAAGCGAAGCTCCAACTCCAAAGGTGAGTCTCGAAAGCTGGACTACTCAGTCTGACCCGAGCGTAAAGCAAAAACACAAGACACTCGAGTCAGGATTAACATTCTTATATTAATAAATCCAACTCAAGTGAAATAGCAATTGAAATACAAGTAACTCAAAGGATGTTTGGAATAACCATCCTTTAAGGATCCGTTAAACTATCTACTAGGTAGTAATGTACGCTAAGTAGATAATGTCTATCAGTAATATAAAGATATCAAAGTAGGGTTAAGCAGGGCCCATACACCTCTTAACCTGTTTATTCCCAAAAGCATATACAAGACCGTAGTTTCCCCAAAACCGGAAGTCACCAGAGGGCAATCCATATACTAAAGGTACAAATCAAAATCGTAGTGGTTGCGAATAGGATAATCAGTATGACAAGGTACATGAGGCGATACCAACTAGGATACTAGTAGTTGCCTGATCCGGACTGATGTTGGGCATAGCAGCTACTACCCCAACACCGCGAACAACACTCCCAAATCAAGGGGTGCACCCAAATCGAATCACAAAGTAATAGATATGGTATCGAAGAAGTGTGTCCGCTAGAGATGGCGATCCTCAATGGCCCGGCGCGGCTCCTGTTTTAGTCATGTCAGGGGTCGTCCAAAATCGTTCTCTTTCTTCAGTCAACGCGTTCATCAAACCATCCACTTCGTTCTGGATCATCACTCCGCGTATAGTTATTAAAGTGGTTTTCGGTTTAGATAGAGAGTATATCCATAACCGAATTCCGGTCTCTTTAATAACTTTCGAAATTACTACACCGATTGGTCATTTATATATTTCAAAACCAAATCAATTCAATTTCAATTTCAATTCGTAAATCAACATTTCACTTGTTTTTCAAAAACCAATTTCCATACTTTACGTTTCAAAACTTCCAAATCATAATTTCCAAATCTTATAATTCAATTTCAATTTTCTATTTAAAACGATTCAAATATTGATCCAAGTACGTACAAAAGTTTCATTTCGAAATCATTAGAATCAATTCAGTTTTACCATTCAAATCAATTTAAACTCATTTATCGATTTCATTCAATATTCGTTAAGTTACTTTATCATTCAAAATAATTTCTATTAAATTTCCAATTTATTAAATCAATTTCTTAAGTCCAACTTCATTAAATCACTTACACTTTTGAATTAAATTAAATTCGTCAAATCAATTCTTTCAATTACAAGTCTTACATTGATTCCAAAAATATCACATTTTCATTTCTTGTCAAAGAAAATCCATTTCACTTATTTACTTTCTTAAATAATTTTCCAAAACTTACTTAATAAAGAAATTCAATTTCAATTATTTACGAACAAAATTCACTTATTCAAAAGTTCAATTTTTCTTATTAGAAATCCAATTCAATTTAATCATTAAAAATTCAATTTTATTTAATTATTAAATAATTCAAAACTTAATTATTAAATAATTTCAAAGTTTAATAATTTCAAACTTAATTATAATTTCAAACCTTAATTATTAAATCATTTCAAAGTTTAATAATTTCAAACTTAATTCAATCATTTCTCAAATTAAACAATATTCTCTCATCAATTACATCATTAATATTTTGTTTCAGATTATTAAATATTAACATTTTCCTTTCATTAAAATTCAAATTTCAACTTCATTTCAAAATCATATTATTGATTCAAATAAGATCTTCGTTTTATTTTTAAATCAAATTATTGACCAATCGGGTTTTATTTAATTTTCTCTCCTAGGTCAAAGTTCAATTTGGGTATTTATCATTTCAACCCGATTCCAATTCAATTCAAAATCAAAACATATCAAAGGGAACTTGCAGTGTGATAACTGGGATGGTGTCAAAGTAAATAAACAAGCAATAACAACAATCAATATCAATCCAATAATCAATTCAAATAATCCCGAAATAACCGTATTAATTCGCATTGTTATTTGTACGAATTAATATAATTATTTCTAGAATCTACACTATCATTTCATGTAGATTAAAGATTATTACATTACGGTTTTCACTTGTCATCTATTACAATTTCATCCATCATCAATTTAACAACATACATTCAGTGGTTCAAAATGTAATTAAACAAATCCTACGTGTCAATAAATTTAATAGTTAAAGGGGTCATATTATACAAATGTCAATTAATCAAATTTAACATTTAACTATCCTATATCAATTTCAATTTCATACTATTTATCATTTTAACATCAACAATTTAACGTCCAATATAAACATCAACAATCAATCAATTAACAACCAAACTGGATTATCATTTCATATATATAACAGATAATGGTGTCAGGTGTCACAGGTGAACTGATACAGGTAATAACAGTGTAAATATCTAACAGCAGCATATTTCAATTGTCGTTTCAATTGAAATCAAATTTAATAAATAAAAGAACGTTAATCGTGAGTGAGTGCTCACCTTTCGAGGCTAGAGATGCACGAGAAGATAACATGGATATGCACACTGAAACGGTCACTGAAGTTAAATTGCGAATCCAAGCACGAATTTCAAAGCGAAGTAGGGTTGGTACGAATTTGACGGACAAGGCTGGTAAATAAGGAATTGACAAAATCTAATCAGAACTAGATCGACGAGTAAAATTTGATATAAGTGGACTTAATATAAATCTATATCTAACTATATGTAAAAAAAAATCAAATTCTAAATTCAAACACATATTAAATTAAATATATGTATTTCAAAATTTGTTTAAATTAAAACACATGTCAAAACCATTCCTTTGTATCCATTATTATCAATATTAAATCCAAATCTATCTACAAAAATCTACACGTATTATGTCACAATGTCGTCACTTGGTTCCCACATATTCTAAATCAAAAACGTATATACCTATATTTCCAAATAAAAGGTCAATATCGAATATTTAAAATCAAACATATACTTATATTTTATGTCAAACAATAACACATAAAATCTGATACTTAAAAAAATATACATATTTTATATAACTGAAGTAACTTTTCATGCAAATACAAGCTTCCATATCAACCGGTTCTGCAAACATAGCTTTTACAACCAAAGAAAAATACATATGGTTCTTTACTGCTATAAAAGTAAAGTGAATGTCTATATGCATATAAACTTAGGTAAACCCATATATATACCTAGTACAGTTCTCACAAATAAATATCTAACCAACGTTATATTGCAGTCTTTCAAAATATTATTGTATAACATCATACTAAAACCCAAGATAACCAAATATTATTGTATATAATAAAAGTATATACTGCTAATTGTATATAAATATATATACCAACAACATACGCCCAATATCTGCAACTCAGTTTATGCCAAACATTATCAAATGTAATATACATATATAAATGTAACTTACTGATATGAATATGCCAGCTGGGAAAAACAAACGATGAACACGGAGGGAGGCTGAGGCCACGCATACGCGGAGGAAGATGGAAGGCGTAGAAAAAGTGACGTGATAAAAGCAAGGGGCAGCACGCGGCTGTGGTGTGCCTTGGCGGGCTTGACTGCTGCAAATGGGTTCGACGAGGCTATGGGTGCGGCGCTAGGTTGGTCGGAGCATGCGAGGTGGATGGGCGGAAGAGCATGGAGGGCGCGGGTGTAGCTTGGTGACTGCAGTGGAGATGAGGCTGACTATGGGCGGTCGGAGGGGTTTGGACGTGGGAAGGGAATGAGGTGGGGTTCGGTGAAGGCCTGGGTTTAGTTGATGAGGAGGTGGTCACGACCAGAGGAAGGAAGTAGAAGCAATGAACAGAAGCAAGGAAGTAGAAGCAATGGACAAATACAATTTAACATTGGAAAATGAAAAGCTCAGCCGTTTGAATTCAAGAAACTAACAATAATGGCAAGTGGCTGTAGCTTAACACAGGGAATAACGAAAGGACCGGGAAACGAAGAGTTTAAAACGTGTACCGGTACGATTAACGTTCCATAGATTTCGTCATGTACCGAATTTCCGAAATACACAAATGAATACACTGATGCGATCAGCACGACGAGACGATCAAAACGGTATATAGAAATCAGTGGTACGATCATCCGATAAAAATCGATATTGGTGCCAGAAAACTGCTATTTTGCAGAAAATAAGAACGACGGAGCCAAAGATGTCCGAATTTGGAAAAACGACAAACTGAAATCTTGCTCAGAAGATGATTTAGAATTTTTCTATGTAAAAATATTTGAGTTTCGAAAACGTTTTATTTTCATTACTTTTTAACTGATTAAATTGAAGTGAATTTACGCGCGAAATAAACTTTCATATTTTCGGACGAAAATTTACCAGTTGCTATGTTTAACTCGACGTATTCCAAATATTAAATTTTTATTTCAAAATTTTATCGTTTAAAATTTCACAAAATTTTAACTAATTACGTTATTAAAACAGTTGAAATTTTACGGGTCGTTACATTCTCCCCCACTCAAAACTTTTCGTCCCCGAAAAGGAACGAGGTAGAAGAATGGAAATAACCAGAAAGAAAACAGATTTGAAATACAAAATAACAATTAATTTAAACCATATAAATTCAAATTTAAATTAATTGATATTCAATAATTGATTTAATATCCATTTGATTTTGCTAAAATCAATCTCAACTATTTCTAAATTCATTATCTTATTATCCAATTGTCTTAAATTTAAAATTTCTAACCATAAATTTGAATAGTCTTTTATTATAATCATATTTTTTTAACAATTTAAATTCTTCTTTATTCCATAATTATTGTTAAGTTTATTTTACTTAATATATCTTATTACATATATTTAACCCATATAAATTAATTTAAACCATAAAAGTTTCGATTTAAATTAATTTACATCTATTAATTTCTTTTAAATTTCAAGGTATTTTCATATGTTGATCAAATTCCAATTTATTAATTCTTTCAAACCAAATTTTGAATTCTTTCAAAACAAATTTATTTCATTATTAACTGAGTTTACTTATTATCCTATCTAACTCTATTAACATCTTTATAATAAAATTTAGTGTATAACATTTATTATAAACACTCAAATTTTATTTATAAATTCAATTTATCTTATATATTATCCAATTACATATTCAACTTCTGAATGATTTAGGTAAGTTATATTAGAATGCAGTTGAACAATATACAAATAAAATTTTTCCCAATTCAAATATTCAAGTTCAAATATTTATTCCAAATTTTGATTTTATTTAAAAATTAAATCATCCTTTAACAAAATTTAAGCATTAGATTCCCGATTAACTTTAAACAATTTAGAGATATATATAATGTATTTATATCAAATCAAATTAAATTTTAAAATAAGATACATACATATATATATATAAATCAAAATATACTGAAAAAAAATCAGATCAAAATATTTTTCAAAACAAAACCGTAGCAAGGCTACAGAATAGTATCTCCACTTCGAAACTCGAAAATGAATATCGATGATGCGGCCGCCATCACCGAAATTATTTTCCAGCGACAAAGAGAAGAGCACTGATTTAAACATTTTAAAATTCTTTGAAAACGATTTCTATTCGAAAATACTTTCAATAATATATACTTAAAATTTTAAAACCAAAGTTCGAAATCACCGGAAACTAAATTCTCAAATTTCTAAATTAAATCCATTTCAAATTCCAAATCAATTTATAAACCGTATTTATAAATTTATTTAGAACAATAAATGATAATCAAATATTATTATTTCAAACAAACAATTTTAATTAACCTATTAAATTTCAGAAAATTTTACTTATATTTTTACAGTATAATCAAACAAATTTATTTCATTTACCAAATTTGAAAATAATATTGTGTCAGTTTGCTCTGTTCAAGTGTTTTGGAAATTCTATCGATAGCGCTGATCAGACGAATCGATCGAAAACCCAAATCAACATCAACAACTCAAACAACACAAATTAATTTACAAATACACTTCCTTGCTCGACTATACAAGAATAGATTTCAAAACATGATGGGGATTCAAATTTGATTGACTCAAGTTAAAGAGAATTCTGATTTGAATACAAGTTCGAAAGAAAATAAGATGATTCAATTAACAAAATCGGGTTGGATAAGCTTATTTAATTCACGGGCAATCTTAATCGGATCGTCCGTAACTTCAAGAATAAGATTGATGCTGAATTCCGAGGTAAATCAACACTCGATCTCAAGAGATGAAATTCAGGTATAGCAGGTAATAGATAGCATCGTAAACCGAGGATATAGAAATCTCCGGTAAATCGATGCCTATTGTAAAGGAGTTTTGCTCCTTTACGAATCATTCGAAGTCTGATGAGACTGTAGATTCATTATAAAAATTATTCGAAGTGAAGTTATGGGATGCCCCAGATTGAAAGAGACAAATAGTGAAGGACACGAATGAATTTCGGAACCGAGGGAACGTTCCAAAATTCAAAGGAATTGAGTCAAAGGAAGAGATTGAAACTCGAATGAGAGTGATTCTGTAAATACATTTACCCTATATGTTGAGTTTTGCCTAGAGCTACCAAAGCTCTGATACCAACTGTAACGACCCGCCATTTTGAACCATTCGCATCCATTATAAGTGTATAGGTAGACACTCATGCCGGAGTTGAATTGCTCAAAATACCGCGTTGTTAATTTAAATTGGCAAAACTGAACATATACAGTAAATAAAATAATCACAGATCACAGACACAGAGTAATAAATGCAGCGGAAATAAAAGAGATAGTAGTTCATGAAGCTACTATATGAATATATAAAAATACATCAGAGTTTACAACAGAAGAATAATACAATACATCAGAGTTAAACCAGAATGCATCACTGGAATCATCGAATATCTGAAAGCTGGACAGATAGCTGGATCTCCAAGCGAAGCTCCAACTCCAAAGGTGAGTCTCGAAAGCTGGACTACTCAGTCTGACCCGAGCGTAAAGCAAAAACACAAGACACTCGAGTCAGGATTAACATTCTTATATTAATAAATCCAACTCAAGTGAAATAGCAATTGAAATACAAGTAACTCAAAGGATGTTTGGAATAACCATCCTTTAAGGATCCGTTAAACTATCTACTAGGTAGTAATGTACGCTAAGTAGATAATGTCTATCAGTAATATAAAGATATCAAAGTAGGGTTAAGCAGGGCCCATACACCTCTTAACCTGTTTATTCCCAAAAGCATATACAAGACCGTAGTTTCCCCAAAACCGGAAGTCACCAGAGGGCAATCCATATACTAAAGGTACAAATCAAAATCGTAGTGGTTGCGAATAGGATAATCAGTAAGACAAGGTACATGAGGCGATACCAACTAGGATACTAGTAGTTGCCTGATCCGGACTGATGTTGGGCATAGCAGCTACTACCCCAACACCGCGAACAACACTCCCAAATCAAGGGGTGCACCCAAATCGAATCACAAAGTAATAGATATGGTATCGAAGAAGTGTGTCCGCTAGAGATGGCGATCCTCAATGGCCCGGCGCGGCTCCTGTTTTAGTCATGTCAGGGGTCGTCCAAAATCGTTCTCTTTCTTCAGTCAACGCGTTCATCAAACCATCCACTTCGTTCTGGATCATCACTCCGCGTATAGTTATTAAAGTGGTTTTCGGTTTAGATAGAGAGTATATCCATAACCGAATTCCGGTCTCTTTAATAACTTTCGAAATTACTACACCGATTGGTCATTTATATATTTCAAAACCAAATCAATTCAATTTCAATTTCAATTCGTAAATCAACATTTCACTTGTTTTTCAAAAACCAATTTCCATACTTTACGTTTCAAAACTTCCAAATCATAATTTCCAAATCTTATAATTCAATTTCAATTTTCTATTTAAAACGATTCAAATATTGATCCAAGTACGTACAAAAGTTTCATTTCGAAATCATTAGAATCAATTCAGTTTTACCATTCAAATCAATTTAAACTCATTTATCGATTTCATTCAATATTCGTTAAGTTACTTTATCATTCAAAATAATTTCTATTAAATTTCCAATTTATTAAATCAATTTCTTAAGTCCAACTTCATTAAATCACTTACACTTTTGAATTAAATTAAATTCGTCAAATCAATTCTTTCAATTACAAGTCTTACATTGATTCCAAAAATATCACATTTTCATTTCTTGTCAAAGAAAATCCATTTCACTTATTTACTTTCTTAAATAATTTTCCAAAACTTACTTAATAAAGAAATTCAATTTCAATTATTTACGAACAAAATTCACTTATTCAAAAGTTCAATTTTTCTTATTAGAAATCCAATTCAATTTAATCATTAAAAATTCAATTTTATTTAATTATTAAATAATTCAAAACTTAATTATTAAATAATTTCAAAGTTTAATAATTTCAAACTTAATTATAATTTCAAACCTTAATTATTAAATCATTTCAAAGTTTAATAATTTCAAACTTAATTCAATCATTTCTCAAATTAAACAATATTCTCTCATCAATTACATCATTAATATTTTGTTTCAGATTATTAAATATTAACATTTTCCTTTCATTAAAATTCAAATTTCAACTTCATTTCAAAATCATATTATTGATTCAAATAAGATCTTCGTTTTATTTTTAAATCAAATTATTGACCAATCGGGTTTTATTTAATTTTCTCTCCTAGGTCAAAGTTCAATTTGGGTATTTATCATTTCAACCCGATTCCAATTCAATTCAAAATCAAAACATATCAAAGGGAACTTGCAGTGTGATAACTGGGATGGTGTCAAAGTAAATAAACAAGCAATAACAACAATCAATATCAATCCAATAATCAATTCAAATAATCCCGAAATAACCGTATTAATTCGCATTGTTATTTGTACGAATTAATATAATTATTTCTAGAATCTACACTATCATTTCATGTAGATTAAAGATTATTACATTACGGTTTTCACTTGTCATCTATTACAATTTCATCCATCATCAATTTAACAACATACATTCAGTGGTTCAAAATGTAATTAAACAAATCCTACGTGTCAATAAATTTAATAGTTAAAGGGGTCATATTATACAAATGTCAATTAATCAAATTTAACATTTAACTATCCTATATCAATTTCAATTTCATACTATTTATCATTTTAACATCAACAATTTAACGTCCAATATAAACATCAACAATCAATCAATTAACAACCAAACTGGATTATCATTTCATATATATAACAGATAATGGTGTCAGGTGTCACAGGTGAACTGATACAGGTAATAACAGTGTAAATATCTAACAGCAGCATATTTCAATTGTCGTTTCAATTGAAATCAAATTTAATAAATAAAAGAACGTTAATCGTGAGTGAGTGCTCACCTTTCGAGGCTAGAGATGCACGAGAAGATAACATGGATATGCACACTGAAACGGTCACTGAAGTTAAATTGCGAATCCAAGCACGAATTTCAAAGCGAAGTAGGGTTGGTACGAATTTGACGGACAAGGCTGGTAAATAAGGAATTGACAAAATCTAATCAGAACTAGATCGACGAGTAAAATTTGATATAAGTGGACTTAATATAAATCTATATCTAACTATATGTAAAAAAAAATCAAATTCTAAATTCAAACACATATTAAATTAAATATATGTATTTCAAAATTTGTTTAAATTAAAACACATGTCAAAACCATTCCTTTGTATCCATTATTATCAATATTAAATCCAAATCTATCTACAAAAATCTACACGTATTATGTCACAATGTCGTCACTTGGTTCCCACATATTCTAAATCAAAAACGTATATACCTATATTTCCAAATAAAAGGTCAATATCGAATATTTAAAATCAAACATATACTTATATTTTAGGTCAAACAATAACACATAAAATCTGATACTTAAAAAAATATACATATTTTATATAACTGAAGTAACTTTTCATGCAAATACAAGCTTCCATATCAACCAGTTCTGCAAACATAGCTTTTACAACCAAAGAAAAATACATATGGTTCTTTACTGCTATAAAAGTAAAGTGAATGTCTATATGCATATAAACTTAGGTAAACCCATATATATACCTAGTACAGTTCTCACAAATAAATATCTAACCAACGTTATATTGCAGTCTTTCAAAATATTATTGTATAACATCATACTAAAACCCAAGATAACCAAATATTATTGTATATAATAAAAGTATATACTGCTAATTGTATATAAATATATATACCAACAACATACGCCCAATATCTGCAACTCAGTTTATGCCAAACATTATCAAATGTAATATACATATATAAATGTAACTTACTGATATGAATATGCCAGCTGGGAAAAACAAACGATGAACACGGAGGGAGGCTGAGGCCACGCATACGCGGAGGAAGATGGAAGGCGTAGAAAAAGTGACGTGATAAAAGCAAGGGGCAGCACGCGGCTGTGGTGTGCCTTGGCGGGCTTGACTGCTGCAAATGGGTTCGACGAGGCTATGGGTGCGGCGCTAGGTTGGTCGGAGCATGCGAGGTGGATGGGCGGAAGAGCATGGAGGGCGCGGGTGTAGCTTGGTGACTGCAGTGGAGATGAGGCTGACTATGGGCGGTCGGAGGGGTTTGGACGTGGGAAGGGAATGAGGTGGGGTTCGGTGAAGGCCTGGGTTTAGTTGATGAGGAGGTGGTCACGACCAGAGGAAGGAAGTAGAAGCAATGAACAGAAGCAAGGAAGTAGAAGCAATGGACAAATACAATTTAACATTGGAAAATGAAAAGCTCAGCCGTTTGAATTCAAGAAACTAACAATAATGGCAAGTGGCTGTAGCTTAACACAGGGAATAACGAAAGGACCGGGAAACGAAGAGTTTAAAACGTGTACCGGTACGATTAACGTTCCATAGATTTCGTCATGTACCGAATTTCCGAAATACACAAATGAATACACTGATGCGATCAGCACGACGAGACGATCAAAACGGTATATAGAAATCAGTGGTACGATCATCCGATAAAAATCGATATTGGTGCCAGAAAACTGCTATTTTGCAGAAAATAAGAACGACGGAGCCAAAGATGTCCGAATTTGGAAAAACGACAAACTGAAATCTTGCTCAGAAGATGATTTAGAATTTTTCTATGTAAAAATATTTGAGTTTCGAAAACGTTTTATTTTCATTACTTTTTAACTGATTAAATTGAAGTGAATTTACGCGCGAAATAAACTTTCATATTTTCGGACGAAAATTTACCAGTTGCTATGTTTAACTCGACGTATTCCAAATATTAAATTTTTATTTCAAAATTTTATCGTTTAAAATTTCACAAAATTTTAACTAATTACGTTATTAAAACAGTTGAAATTTTACGGGTCGTTACATCTTATATAATGGAATTTATATAAGAGTGATATTTGAAGTTATGATTTTGAAAGGGTACTATATATGGTATGATATATTTTGAAGTAAAAGGTATGGGAAGTACCCTCCACGAAGAAGTATAGTATGATATGCTTCGACCCAGATGGACTTGGGGAATCCAGGAATGGATTCGAACGATATGGTTGTCTGGACATAAACTCATGAGTTCCTTCGAATTCCATAGCGTAACCTATAGTCTTATGATTTGGCATAATCCGAGATGGCAGCAATTGCCTACAATTTATTGATCTTTTCGCTGGGATAGCGACGTAACCATTGAATAAACTACGGTCCATATAGCGACGTAACCATCATTAGTAAACTACAATTTACAGTTTACTGATCCTTTCGCTGGGATAGTGACGTAACCATCATTAGTAAACTGCAGTCTATGAGGGATTTTGTTTTGACTTCCATAGCGTAATTCGAGATGGCAGTGATTGCTTACAGTTTACCAATCCTTTCGCTGGGATAGCGATGTAACCATCGTTAGTAAACTGCGATCTATGGAGAGTCACCCATGGCGTAATTCGAGATGGCAGCGAGTGCTTACAGTCTACCGATCCTTTCGCTGGGATAGCGACGTAACCATCGTTAGTAGACTGCGATCCATGGTTGTTGTTTTTTCTTTTCGAGTGGTACTTTCCATATCTATTTTTAAAGGTTTTAAGTATTTTCATTGGGTGTTCAAATAGGTCTACTAATTACTTGGAGAATTCTAGCATTGCGCCTGATCAACGCATTGCTAGAGTCTGCAAGAACGACTATAAACTTGTTAAAACCTCGAGTTATAAAAGTATTTTGATAGAGTATTATATAAAGGGTCATTTTTTCTTTTTCTAAATACTTTAAATTGTTAAAATATTGTTTATTTATGTACAACATGGTTTAATAGTTAATTAAATTAAAATAAAATTTAAGATTTATAATTGTTTATGTGGAATAAACAATGAATTTTGGAAATAAAATGAGAAAAATAAAGTTTGGAACTTTATTTTATTTGTTGGGTTAATAATGATTGGAAAATGGTTTTTATTTGGAGAAAATGCAATAACTGTATTAATTATTGCCAACTACTTCTTTTAATAATTTTTAAAAGAAGTATTTGATTTTTAAAGGTTGTTTATTTAAATAAAAAGAAAGAAATTGGATTTAAAATGTGTTTTGCATTTGATTTGTTGTATTTTGTTCTGATAGATCCTATAGCCACCTATGGCTTTGCATTAAGTATTTATTGGAAATGTCGATCCACTTGAGTCGAAAAAAAAATAGAGAGTATTTATCGACATATTCAATAGATATTTAAGACAAGGCTATAGATGGTCGCTCCTAACCAGCCCTATTCTCCGAATTAGCAGACAGAATTACCCTATAATTCTCTTTGTTAATGTGGGTCTCGGGGTGGGGCATCACAGCTTGGTATTAATGTTGTAAATATTGTGAGAAGTTATTAATTAATTAAAACATATTTAAAGATAATGATTATTGATTTATTAATGATGTTTGAAAAGTATTTTTAGATTTAAAACCAATAAAATTTGGTAAATATTGAATGCAAAATAGGATTTATAAATAAAATGAATTTAATTGGAAATTTGAGAAATTAAGTTTCGGGGTTGAAATTTGTTTTCAAGGGATAATTGGAATATAATACTAGTATTATTTGGAAGTATTTTGGATAAATATTCTCAAATGTGATTTGAAAGAAATGTTTTAAAATAATTTTTAAAAGGAAATAAGTTCTGTACTTCTCTCTTCGGTCGTTGGAAAATAATTTCGGTGATGAGTGCACGCATCATCGACATTCATTTTCAAGTTTCAAAGTGGGAAGGCCGCTGTAGTAGTTTTACTGCACATTAGTTTCAAAGTATTTTGTATTTCTAAATACGCATTTAGTTCTTAAGTTTCTATAAATTAGAAATTTCAATTACTATAATGAAATAAAATCTCAACTATTTTAATAATTGGAAACTTCTAAAATGAGAAATAAGGAAGTAGATGCTAAGTGATTAATGAAATATATAAGAAATTGGAATTTGTAACTTGTAAGTCAAAAGTTATGAAAATTTAGAAGATATAATTATTGAACATTTTGTTAACTAAAATGAATAAGATAAACTTGTGTAACATTCAATTACATTCTTAAAACATATATATAACTTACAGGAAATGTTTAAAAGTTGTAATGTTAAATAGAAATATGTGATAGAATATTATACAAGTAAAACTAAATAATGAAAGTGTTCAATAGAATTATTTCTATAAATAAGAATTCTGATGTTATAAAAATGTTATGAACTTAAGTTAATCATTTGAAATGCTAGTAATTAAAATTCATAGAAAAGTTAATATTGTAGGTAAATGATTTTAAACTTAAGTAATGTTGAAGTCATTTACAATTAAAGTAAATAGTAAAAGTGAACACTATATTAAGTAAATGATTATAACTTCATAAATGTTGAAATGATTCAGAAAATGGATTTAATATTCAATGACACTATATAAGGAAGGATGAATGTAATTAAGAAGTTAAGGAACTTAGGCATGAATTTATGCCCTAATGAGTATTAATATTTAATGGAAAGCAAGAATATAATTTAATAATAAATGTGAATTAAACTGGAATGAAATATATGTAATCCTTCAATAATGAATTCATTGATTAATTTAAATAATTGAATGGAAAAAATTTATGTAAGTAAATGATTGTAAATTTAATAAAAAAATGGCATTGTATGAATAAATGGAAAATGAATTTTGTAAGTAATGAAGTTAAATCAATAAAATAATAATTGTATGACTGAATGAAAATAGATGAAGAGTAAATATATGAAAGGAAGTTAATCAGAATGAAATTAAACAACACTTGAAATTCTTGGTTGTTTGGCTTATGGGATGTTTGGGAATGGATACTTCTAACTGTATAAGGTTGTATAAATAATCTATTAAGTACACATCTAAGGCTATTGAGCGTAGGGTACACTTGATAGTTTGTTTATTACTTTGTACGATTAAAAGTTCTGAACCTGAGCAAATCATTAGTTTGGTTGCTATAGATGTATGATTGATTCCTTTGTTACATATGATGGTCGTATTGTTTTGTTTGCATGTGACTATTGTTATGTTGTGTTGTTTTGTTTTGTGATTAAGTGAAATGTTACGCCCCACCTCTATGCTCACGCCGGCCAAGGACACTACGGGGTAATGCCGTCGACTAGCACGAAGAATAAGACTGTTGAGGAGCGACCATCTGTGTAATTGCTTTGTGCGAGTACCGATATGTCAGATAATATAACTTACATTTCATTTCAAGAGGAAATCCGACATATCAAATATAAACTCAAAGCTACCACACAGTGGCTATACGGACTTCGGAAACAAATATAGAAATAAACATAACACAAATCAGTCACATATATTCATATCACAAAGGAGGAAACAGATATGAATACAACACATAAAAGTGTACATCAAAGTAGTGGTCAAACTAGATCAACTACATCACAAAAGAATAGATACAAGTGCTAGACAAAAGAATAAATATACATCAAGGAGTCTATATCTCAAATGTAGATTAACAAAAACTACTATGATAAAGTAGTTAGCCAAAAGTTAGGGAAAGACCCTGATAAGAAGTCAAGCAGGAGCACCTAAAATACCTCGGTCTGACCCGAGTATTATTTAAGAAGAAAATAATAAACGGATAAGCCTAGCTGTAAATATCAGATAAAATGATATAGGATAAGAGATATGACCAAAAACGTATGATAACAAAAATGCCATACTGTGTCAAGTATACATCAAATAACAACAAAAATCATACAATATCTCAAATCATCCCAAAGCACCAAAAGGAATCACATTCTTTAAATTATTCACCAAAACACAAATATTGATAGAGCTTATCAATGCAAACCACGAAAATTGGTGAAACATAAATTCTAGAAATCAAAAACAGAAATCCAGAAATCACAAAAGGGGGAAGGCCTATCACAAACGAGAGCATGAAATCTCCCCAACACGTGCATCACAAACGGAACGCTATTCCATGGTCGCTAACCATAAAACTGGTGCACCGGCGTAGTGCAATAACGGTAAGCCCAAGGAACCTGAAACTCAAATGAGTTGGAACAACGACGTAGTGGAATAACGGTATGCCCGATGAACCTGAACTCAAATGTCACGGTCCAAATTCCAGCGTTCAAAAATTGGCACCCGTACTTCACTTGTACTCGTATGTCGCAGATTCAATCGTTGAAATTCGACTCGTGCCGGAGCTTATAACACAGTAAGTATAACAACACATCGGAATAAAGAAATGGATAATATCATATACAACTCCAATGAATACAATATCCAGAATGATATACAACAATGATACCAATATGATACAAGAATATCAGAGATAAATAAAGATGCTACAGCGGAAAACAGATGTGATACTCCAAGTGATCCGACAAAGAGAATGAGACCAATAACTCCAACATCAAGCTCAAATCATCTTCACATTTCTCAAAGATAAGCAAGGTCGGTCGTCCGTGAACTCCAAACACTGAACTAGCTCCCGATAATCTACTAAACCTGACTATCTGAAAAACCCAACTCTAGACTGCCCGTGTAGAAAATTGTGGGCCCCCAGAGTTTAAGAAGGGAACAATAAACTCCAGGTCAGTCATGGGACTGGTATGAGTAACAAAAACAGTTTATCTTTAAACAAACAACAAAGGAATTTTAAACATTGAAATCCGCAATGCTTTTTGGAAAATGAAACTACCATAAGGCCTCCCAGCACACACACAATGCAATCGCACACATGGGGGAGATTTCTCCTTATGATAGTCAAACATGCTCACTACGCAAAAAAACTCTTTTGATATTATTACTAGTGCATAGTGTGGAAAACATTTCGAAAATATAATATTAATTTTAGCCAGCATAGGTACCATTATACTATGCCTAATATAGCTACCATTTTAAATAGCAGGTTCTACAACTAAAACCGTACAGGGTTCGTATTGTTTCTTTGGATTTTCCAACAAATGGTCAGGCTAAGGAACTTCCTATGCCACATGGGAACGCCTCTGGAGGGACGCCCTGAGAGACAACTGCTCTCTGCCAACACAAGGCTGGTTACCCCCTTCCCGGGAAGTAAACCTGAGATATGCCACCCCCGGTCGTTTGCGACCTTTATATGAGGATCCTCGAGCACAAAGCAACAATCCTACAGTAAATGAGATTGGAGCAACCACACAGGTAAATATCTGGGCTCCATACCATGACATCACCTTTTTCCAGAAGGAATGGACATACCCTAGGGGAGCTAGCCCTAAAACCTTACCGCATTTTTCCTGTTTTGACCATTCCGGGGTGTGAGGTCCGATGAGGTCTCGTCCATAAAGCTACGCTTTACACGAAAGCCATGCTTTGATCAACAAATGATCAACAAATGATCATCAACACACATAAACACTTAGCATGCCACATTACCAAATTGGAAATGTATCACTAGTAACCATCAACTACATAACCTCTGAGCTCATACGTCTCAGAGAAGGGTGTTAAGCTAAGAGAATAAATCTTCGCCACCAAGCAGAAATGTATTTGATAGAAACCAGCTTTACATCTCAAAGTGTAACGTCAGACACATCCATACAAGTCTATTCCAGGTTCGAACAGAACCGAAGGCACTTCCTAAGAAGCCCTTGCAAATCCGGGTATTTACAATCCCGATAGGACTTCCCATCAGTTAGGAAATCTCTATACCGGCGTGACTCAGTGCAGAGACAATCGACGGGTTATCCTTTCGTTTTCACAACCACCCGGTCTTCAACACCGGTCTTCAAATGCTATCCATTTACGTCGTACCACTATTCGGAATGGGTTATATGACACAAAGTCCTCTCCCGGCTAAACCGAATAGTGAGCGCAATATTTTAAAACATATGGATAATGGAATTTCAGTTAAGTCACAACTTATTACCCAAAACCTTTCTTTAAATGGTTTAAACAAATCACCATTTTAAATCTGTTAAAAATAAACAGATTCAATTCACAAAGTTCACCTAGTTTCACAAAGATCCATTCATAGATTTTCAAATCGATTTCCATTTCAATTGGATTAACTCATTAAATCTTTAAATCAAAGATTTAATTGATAGATTTCAAAACAATTTCATTTTGACCTTTTATACAAAAGGTGCACCTTTCCAATTTCAAAATAAAGTTCAATAATCTTTCACAAAGATTTATTCATAACTCGGAAAACCATTTTCAATTCAAACTTGAAATTCCTTTAATTTAATTTGGAATTTCATTTCTTATATGAAAACTTTTATCCTATGAAACAATTAGTTTCCATTTTGGAAAACTAATTATAATTTACATAAGTTAAAACCATTCAAGTATAAACTTAGATTTAAATTCTTTAAATTTTCGAAACAATACTTTTAAATGGTTAAAAATCCATATAAAACACATTTATAACTGGTATGGTCTTTTTAGACCATAATTTCCAAATCATTGAATTCAATTCCAAATATTGAATTCAATTTTTTTTTAAATCAAATTATTTTGATTTCAAAGTTTTATCAAGTTATAACTTTATATTTTCGAAACCCATTTACAAAGCTCTCAATTCCAATTCCAAAACTATTTTGGATTCAAGAATTCAATCTTTAAAATTGTCAAAAAATCTGTGACTTAACTGATTTCCACGTGAAATCCATATTTGTGTGTGTATGGTGTGGTTCAGGGGTTTCACACAGTAGTGCAACATCAATAAATCATCACAGATCAAAATACAGAAATATACTTGATAAGCGGTATAAACTATAATGCTCATCTTTTCATTTACAGATCACAGATCATATATATATATATATATATATATATATATATATATATATATATATTTCAGATATTAAATTGCATTCATCCCAGATAAATAACTATAGTACAGATCACACACAAATCAGAATATATCACACAGCATCAAAGATCAGGGAATATCAACAATTCAACCATTCATTCAAGTCCAAACATTCACAAGTAATTTTTTTTATTAATCGACTGATTAATTTAAATCAGATGTATTACTTATGAAAAAATTATCAGATCCGGGTTAATTATCATAAGTTGATCACCAATTATTTCTTAATTACTTGATTAATTAATTAACCTTTAATAGATTAATTTTCCTCAAATTAATTACCTTAATCAATTTATCACATTATCCTTAAATCAATTATTGCTTAATCACTTGATTAATCAACTTTAATCATTAATTAAATATTTAATTAATAATCCTTAATTCACAAATTAATTATTCCTTACTTAATCACCATTTGATTAATTATATTAATAATTTACTTCCCTTAATTACTTATATCAATTAAACTAACTCCTTGATTAATTACATTAATTAATCCTTTAATTACACTGAGTCATCATCACTTAATTACTTCCCTCAAGTAATTATCCTTTAATTACTATCCATTAAGTAATTTCCCTTTTTATTACATCTAGTAATTATACATTAATTACTTCACTAAGTAATTCCACTATTCAATCTCATTAAGTAATTTTACTTAATAAATCATCAAATGATTATCTTCAATTAATTAACAAATTAATTAACTAAAATTTATCACATTCACTTCCTTGATTACAATTGGTAATTCATCCCTTAGTTACCTTTAAAACAAATTAATTAATCTTTAATTGTGGATTAATTATCCTTTGATAATTAATTAATTAAATCTTAAACACCTTCATTAATTAATTACTTCTTAATTAATTAATTACCTTAATTAATTAAATTAACCTCTAAACCAATTACATAATTAATTAATCCCTTAAAATTTTTTTCCATACTTTTAATTTCTCATGTTAAAGTAATACTTTTGTTATAAAAGAAATTTCAAAAGTTAAAATCAAATTCTTTTTAAAATTCATATATCAAAGATATACTTTAACATTTAAATTTATTTTAAACACTTAAAATTTGAAACTTTCATTTATCTCAAAATCTGGAATTCAAATTCAGACTTAAAATTCAGGTTTCAAATTTCTTTGATTTTAACTTTGTTTACAATCTTTCCTTTACAATGTAAATTCCATTTTAAATTCAAATTTTTTCCTTTTCAATACATAAAAATTTTAAGTATTAAAACAATTTAAATTTTAAAACTTTATTTCCCAAACTAAATTTCCAAACTGAATTGGAATTAATATTTAAACTTAAATTTGAAACTCAGTTTAACTTTAATTTAAAAATTTTAAATTCAGTTTTAATCCCAGAAACCAAATCAGGTTTGAAACCTGAAACCAGATTTTGACTTGAGCTTCATTACCTTCTACTTCGAGTCGAACATCATCTGACTTCGGGCCAACCCTTCAAATTACTCGAGTAAAACTCGAGTACGACTCTGCTCAAACCCAAAAAACAACATCACCAGAAAATATGCACATGCACAACGCCGATGGCCACCTCCAGTCATCGCTACTACGTCGAGCAAGTCGACAATCGTTTACAAGCCATTCCTCCGACCATCGAACTTCGTCAACCCCTCGAAAACGAAAAAGAACTAAAAGTGGAAACCAGGAAACATCGACAGCATCACCAATCAAACCTGGGAATCACGTCGTTCGACATACCCCGACCACCAGAAAGTCTCAAACTCCGGCCATCACTTCATCAACACTTCCTCCACCATCTTCCCGAACCACGTCGAACTCGATCGTCAATCGACGATAAACGAACCAAAACTCTCGACCCTAACAAAACTAGGTTTACGAATTACAACCGCTCGCCACTGCCACCACGTTCATCTGCACCCCAACCCAATATTTTTCATTGAATCGCCGTTTGTTCTTCCATCACTAGCCATAATCCCGACCATCACAAATCAGTGAATCACCAGTAATTGCCAAAATGAAGGAATTATGACAAGTTCAAACTGCTCCTCTATTCCCACTCTAAAAATTATAATTTAAGCTTCAAAATTCATGTTTAAGTATAAGGATTCAATTTATATCCCTGAATTCGTGAATTAAGGAGTTTGAAATTTGACTAATTTAAAGTTTTGCTCTGTTCTTTTAATTTCCATAGATAATACTAAGTTGTTTTAACTGAAATAGATTTTTAAACTTTAATATATGCTATAACGAACAAACTTTATTTTAATCTTAAGTCTAAACAGTAAGTAGAACAAGTAGAAATGATTTTGAATTAAAGTCTGGTTTAGAATTTTAGACAGAGATCATACATGAACAACAGCCTGCACACCATCATCCATTCATTCAAATATACACAGAGAGTTCATATGTGTATATAACCATACTTATCACAGATGTAACTAGCAACAGATTTATACTTTTAATTTTAAAAAAAATGATGTTACTCACATTGATTTCCAGAAGAAAGAACGGGGCTTCTTCTATTTTGAAACAGGCTGTGAAAATTTGCAAGCTGAAGTTCTTCACTTGATCTTTGGTTTGAGTTGAATTTGTATTGTTGGATTGTTGTTCAAGTTGAAGATGAAGCTTACTTCAGATTTCTTAGTTTTATAGACGAAACTGAGATAAAGCTTGATATAAATGAAAGAAGCTTACAAGGTATACATTTTGTACAGGGTGATATAATTTGTACAATATAGTTCAGAGATTTTTTTTCTCTTTGTTCATTTTTTTTCTACTTTCCAATGGTAGCTGATAATACTTTGTAAGATTTCGAATTGACCAAATATTTTGAGTTGAGATGAAGGCATTTAATGCTAATTACTTTACATCTTTTACATGTTTACTTATTTTGTTCATAGATATTTATAATTTTGTTTCTTGTTTTGTTTGGATGCTTGACTATATCTCGCTGTCTTGTTTTGCAAGCCCAGTTACATATATTTATATTCTTGTTTGAACACACTTGAATGTATATTTGTTTAAACTTATCTTTAAACACTTTTGTTGTCTTTATTTTTATAATTTATCTTATATATTTGTATTCCTATTTTTAACTCAAATATTTATTTCTAACTTTAATACTAATTGTCTTGTATGTCTACATATGTATTTTTATATTTATTTTGTAAGTACCTTTGTATGTATTTTATTTTACTTCGTATACTTATAATATATGTTTATTTTACACTTATGTTTACATATTGGTAAGATATATTTTAGAAATTCAAATTATTTAACACATATTTTATTTGAATTTGGAGAAACTCAAATCAATTTACCAATTAATTTCACAATTTATATCCAAAAATTAAATTAATTATTAATTTAAACTTATATAAAATCTGGGACCATTACAGGCTTCCCCCCTTAAAAAATTTCGTCCTCGAAATTTGCCAAGGAGACACAAAAATAGATGAAGAATGTTTCATCAAATTAAGTGAACATCTATTCTGCATTTGGCTTACCAAATCAGAATATCAATAATAGATACGAGAACGAATCTTTTTAATTTTATTTTACCAGATACTCGGGTTGTAACGCCCCACTCCAAGACCCACATTAGCAAAGAGTATTACAAGGTAACACCGTCTGCTAATGCGGAAAATAGAGCTGGATATGAGCGACCATCTATAGCCTTGTCTTAATTATCTACTGAATACGTCAACAAGGTAGTGGATCGACATATCCAATAAATACTTAACACAAAGCCATAGGTGGCTGAAGGATCTATCAGAACAAATATAACAACTCAAATGTAATTCACATCACAGAACAGTTAATCATCACATACTTTTACACATATACAGATACATTACAGAGTTTACAAAATGATACATGTCAAGTGGTAAAGCAAACCACAATATACAAACGAGTCAATAGAGTATATATCAGAGTTATAGACAAAAAGGACTACACAAAAAGCTATAACAAAAGGAGCTAGCGGAGTAGCCCATGCGGAAGCAAAATAGGCTAAGTCCAAAGTACCTAACCTGAAACATCTCGGTCTGACCCGAGTATAAAATACACGGGTCAGTCTAGCTAACAAATCAGTTAGATAAACTAAATGATAATGAACATACAAGATCATAAAATATCACAAATATCCCCAAAGGAGATAACCAAATCATCTAACATAAGATGAATCAAAACAAGCCGCATATCATCGGCAATTCAAATAAACAAAGGATATCAAATCCCAAAACAAGGAACAATGTTACTCCCACTTAGGAGATATTCCAAAACTCGCCATATCGGCAATCATAAGCATTAGTGGGAACATATCCAAAAATCAATGCAACATAGCAAAGAATAGTGCCCACGTAGTCAATATAAATTTCCATGGGGTAGTCGCACTCATATCGTGTGGTTCCATGTAACCATCGCCGAAAGGCGCTACTCGAGGGAAATATAATAATAAAACATCATAACGCTGCACGTGCTAAGACCAGAGTTTTTATGCCAAGTACTGTTAATTTAGTGGTATCATACTGTAATAACCCAAAATTTTGTGAAAAATCATTTTTGTAAAATGATTTAATTTTTGAAATATTTAGATATGGTGAAATTTCTGGAATAAATAGTGTGCAAGTATATGTGTGCACGTGCACACTGAAATGGCACAAGGAAGAACTCCAGATTTCTTGGATTTAAAACAAGAATTGAAAAGCAATACAAACATGATTTTGCAACATGGATATTTGATTTCTGGAATCATATGGATCATCTTAGAAAATAAGAAAAGTAGGTTTTACTTTAAATCAGTAAACAAATTTTATTTAAAACCCAGAAGAGAAAATTATGTATATTAGTAAACCTGTATACATATAGGTGCATATGCTTCTGAAATTAAAGAGAAATTAAATCAGCCTAGATAAGATATGTGTACAAATATATATATTTTTAAGTACTGAAAAGTATATATATATATAAGCAAGTAAAACTATGACATTAAAATGACATGAAATGTGATACAAGTTAATAAGCTTGTATAGGCAAAAATAGCAAAGGGGATTTTCAGAAATAATTAAAATATAAAATAAGATAGTCACACTTTTAACATGACTAGGTGAGTGGCCATTTTCTGTAAAGTAAAAGGAAGAAAATGCAGCCTTTAAATTGGTTAATATGGCCGGGGTATTATGAATGAAAAATGCATGATGCTAGCCAGGACAGAAATGGAATTCTGTTTCAACAAAACCCTAGAGGAAAAATGTATATAAATAGACAGTAGAATTGTCTTTACCCCGGGCTGCACAAAAACAAGAAAAGAAGAAAAAAAAAGAAAATATTGGAAGGAAGGAGAAAACACTCAAACAAGAATTTTCTGGATTAATAAGAAGAAACATTTAGGTGAGTAATCTCAATGAGTTCATGGCATTAAGACCTGAGATGAGGCAGCCACTTTTTATTGCCATTTATATATATATATTTCTGATTTTGATGTATATGATTTCATCAATGCCTTTTTGGATGTCTTATTTTAAATCCGATATGATTTGATATGGATGATTTTGATGATCTTTGTTTGGTTGAGACATTTGTCTTTGGATGTGTATCATACTGATTTATTTATACTCACAAATGTTGAAGTCTAGGATCTTAAAAATTATATAGAGAATACTCTCAACTGTTATAGATCTATGGCATGGAAACTTTATAAAAATGATTGGAGCTGCATTATACTTGGTATAAGTGCTGAGGCTTGAAAAGAAAAATGTTAAGGGTGCAATAGAAATTTTCTAAGTGCTGAGCCCTTAATCAAATCAAAAAAAAAAGAGAAGAAACCCACAAGCTAAAATTATGATTGAATCAGATCTTGAATCTGAATCAATCATAAAGACTTGCAGATCAATATAACATGCCATGCCTCTTTTTACAGTTGAAAATATTCTTATGTTTTACTAAGATCAAGACATATTGACCCCATTTAGGAAATAACTGTCTGCTTATTTCTGAGGAGAATTATGCTAGGAAAGATTATGGATGTTTCCATGTTTGCAGTGACATGTTCACTTAGCATGTTTGATGTTAGGATTTAAGACAATACACTAGTAAATAAACTAGGGAAGGGAAGGCCAAGAAGACTGCTGGAATGCTTGTCATATTTGAAGTATGCAAGTTGGCACATGGTTTGTTTAAACCCTGAGATCTTTGTGCAATGATGTGAATTAGTTCATTGCAATGTGTCCCAGTGATTCCTTAATAGCAGATGAGGCAAGGATTTAAATTGAATTATACAACCTGTAAATAAAGAAATAGGAATATGGATATTTCTTAGGTTGAATGGTATGGAACCAAGATGATTCCAGTGAATGCAATTGTTGCAAATAGATAATTATGTTTGCATGATTATGTATGCAAGTGTAAGAATGATAAATGAATATATCATACCTGAATCAACTTAATTATACTATGTTAAAATAATTAATTGCAGAAATTTGTTTAAATAACAAGTTAGTACTCTTATATTCTCTATTGCTTAGTATCATGAATGTATTGATGTTACTCATACCAGATCATAGATCTGACCCTTGTTTGCTCATGGCATATGGGGTGTCTCATTTTAAAATGAGGCAGCCACTCATGCTCTTTCAGGTAACCCAGGCACTAAGTAAAAATGAAGTAATGGCTATTATGGAGGAGTGAATGAACATGCTAGCTAGTTTCAATAAGAGCTTAAATTGATTATATCTGCATGTATTCAGGAAAAATATTATGTTTCTAAGATTTCCAGTCATGTATTGAATATTTTATGGTTAGTGATCAAGTTGCCCTTATGATCTGTAAAGTGTCAGATCAAAATTTGTTGTTCTGTTGAAATGGTTGTGTGTTAAGGTTTGATTTGTTTTTGAGGTGGTGTCTGAAATATAAACAAGAAAAACATGCTCAAGTATGTTCATATAAATAAAAATCTGGAAGAAATATACAATTATGTGATAGCATAATTTATATATGTATTAGCTAATCTTGTGACATAACAGAGCACTGAGTTTTAGAACAAATTCTGGATTTAGCAAGAAGAAAACTTAAAGGATTTTATTTTCTTTTTACTGAAATGCTTTGTAAATAAGTTTGAATTCAAATCTGAATTGTATTGAGAAAAGTAAAATGTTTTTCTAAAAGCTTCAGACAGAATGTAAAGAAAGGTATCTCCATTGCTTTGAACTAATGTGGTAGATACAGGATTCATGAGTTAACCAGCTCCAAATGAATGAAGTATTGGTTGATCATGATAGATTGTATTCTGAAAATAAAAGTGCATTTCAAAGCTTAGTACCTTTAGCAATTGTTTCACCCAGTTTTCTGGAAAATAAGCAGAGATATTGACATGTACATGTATATCTGTGTACATGTTGATATTTGAGCAAAAATATAGTTATAATTCCTAGAACAGCTATAGGAATGGGATTCAAAAATAGTAAAGTAAGAAAAATTGTTTTGTATGTTAGGTTATAGGCAAACATTAAATATATATGTACAGAGATAGGTAGATATCAGTTTTCAAACCATACAGGAAAAAAAAAACAAAAATTGTGTTTGAACCGACCAGCATAGTACTCGAACTCGTGACCTCTTGTGTATAAGTTAGGCGCGTTTCCATTACGCCTAGATGTTGCTTGTGTTCACTTAGGATCCACTTTCTTTTAGCCTGAGTTTGACACTAGACAGACTTTAACACAACCATCTATATTAAAAGCTTGTTTACCACTGATTATTACTTGATCATTTCCTAATTATAGTGACAGACTATAGTAAATGTTTCCAGTGGATTTTATGGCCAAAAAATCAGGATACAATAATTAATCTGAAATGCTAAAAATCTAAATCAAACAGAATGTTCTTGTACAAAAAAAATAAAGTATATACTCTGAATTTAAACAAGAAGAACACATACATCTTCATATGTATGTGTATGTTATTAGTTATACACTGATATATTTATATTGGTAAGTTATTTTGATCCTGGATATATTTTGTTTATTGGAAAAAGAAAATGACCCTGGGAAATATATTTGTAAAGAATGATATATCTGTATATCATCTCTTAGCAAAAAAATAATCCTTATGAAATTAGGGTGGAAATAGGAGGGTCATTTCAGTTGGTATCAGAGCACTTGGTTGCATTGATTGTTAAGTATTATAGAAATGTATTATGTCTGTTTGTTTTGGATGAAATAATTTAGATAAGAAATTAGAAATTATAGAAGTACTCATAATATACTAATACCATTTACCCAGAATTTAGTTAGCAGACCATGGTAGGAAGAGGATCTCATCACAATGCAGGACCCAGTGCACCTCAAATGCTTGATATGCAAGAATTTGTGAGGGTTTTAAGAGATGGAATTGGGCATAGGCCTGAGAACCCACATGAAGAGCTTTCAAAACTACTGAAGACTTATTCCAATTTGGGAGGCAGGAGTTTTGAAGGAACTGAGAGTGTGATGGAAATTCAAGCATGGTTGAGAACACTTGATAGGATTTTCAATGACATGCAGTTGGATGACCAAAGGAAGAGGCAAGTAGCTTCTAGACAACTGAAAGGGGTAGCTTTAAGCTGGTGGGAGGTGATCATAGCTGGAAGAAATGAAAATGAAATCACTTGGAATCAGTTCAAGGAGATGTTGGAGGCAAGATTTGTACCAGCATCAGCCAAGACCATTTTGCTAGAAGAATTTATCAAACTTAGGCAGGGAACTTTGAATGTCACTGAATACACTCAAAAGTTTGAGGGGCTATCCAACTATGGAGCAATGTTAGTGGCAGATGAAGCATCCAAAAATGATAGGTATATAAAAGGACTGAACCCCGGACTTAGCAGAGCTATGCTACCATATGCAGATAGAACATTTGATCAAGTAATTGATCTGGCTTTGAAACTGGAACAACATGACAAAGAAAGAGAGAAATATAGGAATTTTAAGAGCAACAACAAGAAGGATAAGGGAAGATATCACCCTTATGATAAAAAGAAGGAGGAGGCAGACAACAGGAAGAGTAAAGACACAAAAGCCAATGATACTAAGAAGAAATTGGTTTGCCATCATTGTGGAAAAGAAGGACACATCAAACCAAGGTGCCCAGAGTTAAAAGGAGGAGCCTTCAAATGCTACCTATGTGGGAAAGAGGGGCATATGAAGAGGAACTGTCCTGAGAATAAACAGCAAGGGAAATTGGCAACTTTGGAAGGAAAAGGCAAATCTGCAGTGAAAATTGATGCTGAAAATCATGGCCAAGTGGAAGGTACATTACTCATTTGTGCCATACCCATACCAGTAGTATATGATACTGGAGCAACACACTCTTTGATTTCCTATGAATTAGTTAAAGTGTTAAAATTAAACTGCATATTGGTTGAAACCCCATTGCTTGTACAAAGTCCCCTAGGGAGTTCTAGTGTTTTGAACATGAATTGTGTGGATGTGGAGTTAAACATAGGAGGAAATATTTTTATTTCCAATTTATATGTTTTAAATTACCCAAATATAGGAGTTATATTGGGGGTAGATTGGTTAAGGCAATTTAAAGCCATAATTAATTTAGACTCATCCACCATATCATTGCAAAATTCTAGAGGCCAGAGAATCACAGTTCTATGTGAAATAGCTAAGGAAGGGAAATTGTATCATTTAGTTGACTTAGAAAAAGATCTGAGTGAACTAACCATTGAAGAAATTCCCATAGTTAATGAATACTTGGATGTGTTTGGGGAAGTTAAGGGTGTTCCACACCACAGACCAGTTGAGTTCCAAATTAATCTCATTCCAGGAGCAAGTCCAATAATCAAGAAACCTTATAGAATGGGGCCAAGTGAACTGAAAGAATTGAAAAATCAATTGGAAGAATTAGAAGGCAAGGGATTTATAAGGCCAAGCAATTCCTGCTGGGGTTCTCCAGTAGTGTTTGTAAGAAAACATGATGGTACCTTGAGAATGTGCATAGATTACAGGGAACTAAATAAAGTAACCATCAAGAATAAATACCCATTGCCTAGAATAGATGATCTCTTTGACCAACTTAGTGAAGCTAAAATATTTTCTAGGCTAGAATTAGCATCAGGATTCCATCAAATGAAGGTTGAAGACTCAAGTGTTAAGTATACTGCATTTAACACAAGATATGGCTTATATGAATTTTTGGTTATGCCATTTGGTTTGACAAATGCTCCTTCATATTTTGTTGATTTAATGAATAGAATATTTAGAGATTATTTAGACAAGTTTGTACTGATTTTTATTGATGACATTTTGATTTATTCCAAGACAGTGGAAGAGCATAAAAATCATTTGCATTTAGTTTTGTCAAGACTAAGGGAAAATGATTTAAAGGCAAAATTTTCAAAATGTGCATTTTGGAAAGAAGAAGTGCATTTTCTTGGGCATGTTATCTCTGCCAAAGGAATATCAGTAAACCCTAATAAAGTAGTGGCAATCCAAGCATGGAAAAGGCCTAGCACCATCAGTGAGATTAGATCATTCATGGGGATGGCAGGATATTATAGGAGATTCATAAAAGATTTCTCAAAAATATCATCACCACTTACCAATTTAACTAGAAAGAACCAAGCCTTTGTATGGACAGAAAAATGTGAGCAAGCTTTTATCAAAATAAAAGAAGCCCTGATTAATGCACCAGTATTGAGAGTGCCAGAAGGAAATGAAAATTTGGTTGTGTACACTGATGCAAGTGGCTCTGGGTTAGGGGCTGTGTTGATGCAGCAAGACCAGGTGGTAGCCTATGCATCTAGGCAATTAAAGCCACATGAAACCAGGTATGCAACCCATGATCTTGAACTAGCAGCAGTTGTGTATGCTTTGAAACTTTGGAGACATTATTTGGTAGGTGCCAAATTCATTTTGTACACTGATCATAAGGCACTGAAATATTTATTCTCACAAAAAGATTTGAACATGAGGCAACATAGATGGGTAGAGTTCCTAGCTGCCTATGATCTAGATATACTGTATACACCAGGCAAGGCAAATAAAGTTGCAGATGCCTTGAGTAGACAACATGCCAAGGTAGCCATGTTGATGATGGAAGAGTTTAAGGATTTGTCTATACTTACTGATTTGGAAATTGAGGAAAACAGTAAGGTACAAATGATGTCCATTGAAGAAGGTGAAGGTAAAGGAAAATTAAGTATGATATCTCTGCAATCAGATTTACTTTTTAAGATTGGGAAAATGCAGGAACAAGACCTAAACATGGTGGAAAGGAAAATGCTCATATCAAAAGGGGAGGAAGTAATAAATTATCAAATTGATAAAAATGGTTATTTAAGGAATAAAAATAGGATATGTGTTCCAGAAAATATAGAATTGAAGGAGGAAATATTAAATGAGTACCATAGGAGTAAATACTCCATACACCCAGGTAGCACCAAGATGTATCAAAATTTGAAAAGAAATCTTTGGTGGAAGGGGATGAAGTCAGATGTGGCCAGATATGTTGCAAGGTGCATGACTTGCCAACAAGTCAAGGCAGAGACACAAAGGCCATCAGGACTATTGCAACCCCTTAGCATACCACAGTGGAAGTGGGAGGATATATCTATGGATTTCATAGATGGTCTTCCTAGATCTAAGAAGGGAAACGCAAGTATATGGGTGATAGTGGATAGGCTAACTAAGGTAGCACATTTTATCCCAGTTAGAACAGAAAGAAATGCTCCAAAATTGGCTCAAATATTCATGAAAGAAGTAGAAAGGTTGCATGGCATACCCAAAACCATTGTGAGTGATAGGGATACCATCTTCACCTCAAGGTTTTGGAAAAGTTTTCAAGAGGCTATGGGGAGTGAATTGTGCTTAAGCACTGCCTACCATCCACAATCAGATGGTCAAACTGAGGTGGTGAACAAAGTCTTAGAGGATTTGTTGAGAGCATGTACACTGGACTTTGGAGGCAACTGGGAAGACCACCTCCATCTAGCTGAATTCACATACAATAACAGTTACCAAAGCACCATAGGGATGGCACCATTTGAAGCCTTATATGGCAATCCATGTTTATCACCTATATGCTGGGTAGAGGCTGGAGAAAGGGCTATTCTTGGACCTGAATATGTTAAAGAAACTACAGAGAAAATTGGGTTAATAAGAAAAAGAATAGCAGCAGCTCAAGATAGGCAAAAGAAATTTGCAGATAGGAAGAGAAAGCAAGTGGAATATGAAGTGGGAGACTTTGTTTTCATCAAGATTTCACCTATGAAGAAAGTCATGAGATTTGGCAAGCAAGGTAAGCTCACACCAAGGTATGTTGGACCCTATAAAATTCTGGAAAGAATTGGTTCATTGGCTTACAAATTAGAACTACCAGAGGAAATGAAAGCAATGCATAATGTTTTTCATGTGTCCCAACTTAGAAGATGGGTACATGATAAAGAAGACATTTTGGAAGAGCCTACCAAAATTCAAATAAACCCTGACTTGGTTTATGAAAAAGAACCAGTGGGGATTGTAGCCAAGGAAGAAAAGAAATTAAGGAGCAAAACTTTGAAACTAGTTAAGATCCAGTGGAGTAGTGATCCTAATGACTGCACATGGGAGTTAGAGGATAAGATTAGAATGGACTATCCTAAGCTTTTTGCAAATTAAAAGGTAATTTTTTTTTTCTGGAAATTTTTTGTTATGCATGGTTGATATGGTTGAATTAGTTTGCTTATGCATATGTTTGATAAGTTTTCAGAAAAGAAAATGATGCTTGTTATAAATGTTAGAAAAATTGTGAGGACACAATTCCTAAAAGGAGGGGTGAATGTAATAACCCAAAATTTTGTGAAAAATCATTTTTGTAAAATGATTTAATTTTTGAAATATTTAGATATGGTGAAATTTCTGGAATAAATAGTGTGCAAGTATATGTGTGCACGTGCACACTGAAATGGCACAAGGAAGAACTCCAGATTTCTTGGATTTAAAATAAGAATTGAAAAGCAATACAAACATGATTTTGCAACATGGATATTTGATTTCTGGAATCATATGGATCATCTTAGAAAATAAGAAAAGTAGGTTTTACTTTAAATCAGTAAACAAATTTTATTTAAAACCCAGAAGAGAAAATTATGTATATTAGTAAACCTGTATACATATAGGTGCATATGCTTCTGAAATTAAAGAGAAATTAAATCAGCCTAGATAAGATATGTGTACAAATATATATATTTTTAAGTACTGAAAAGTATATATATATATAAGCAAGTAAAACTATGACATTAAAATGACATGAAATGTGATACAAGTTAATAAGCTTGTATAGGCAAAAATAGCAAAGGGGATTTTCAGAAATAATTAAAATATAAAATAAGATAGTCACACTTTTAACATGACTAGGTGAGTGGCCATTTTCTGTAAAGTAAAAGGAAGAAAATGCAGCCTTTAAATTGGTTAATATGGCCGGGGTATTATGAATGAAAAATGCATGATGCTAGCCAGGACAGAAATGGAATTCTGTTTCAACAAAACCCTAGAGGAAAAATGTATATAAATAGATAGTAGAATTGTCTTTACCCCGGGCTGCACAAAAACAAGAAAAGAAGAAAAAAAAGAAAATATTGGAAGGAAGGAGAAAACACTCAAACAAGAATTTTCTGGATTAATAAGAAGAAACATTTAGGTGAGTAATCTCACTGAGTTCATGGCATTAAGACCTGAGATGAGGCAGCCACTTTTTATTGCCATTTATATATATATTTCTGATTTTGATGTATATGATTTCATCAATGCCTTTTTGGATGTCTTATTTTAAATCCGATATGATTTGATATGGATGATTTTGATGATCTTTGCTTGGTTGAGACATTTGTCTTTGGATGTGTATCATACTGATTTATTTATACTCACAAATGTTGAAGTCTAGGATCTTAAAAATTATATAGAGAATACTCTCAACTGTTATAGATCTATGGCATGGAAACTTTATAAAAATGATTGGAGCTGCATTATACTTGGTATAAGTGCTGAGGCTTGAAAAGAAAAATGTTAAGGGTGCAATAGAAATTTTCTAAGTGCTGAGCCCTTAATCAAATCAAAAAAAAAAAAGAGAAGAAACCCACAAGCTAAAATTATGATTGAACCAGATCTTGAATCTGAATCAATCATAAAGACTTGCAGATCAATATAACATGCCATGCCTCTTTTTACAGTTGAAAATATTCTTATGTTTTACTAAGATCAAGACATATTGACCCCATTTAGGAAATAACTGTCTGCTTATTTCTGAGGAGAATTATGCTAGGAAAGATTATGGATGTTTCCATGTTTGCAGTGACATGTTCACTTAGCATGTTTGATGTTAGGATTTAAGACAATACACTAGTAAATAAACTAGGGAAGGGAAGGCCAAGAAGACTGCTGGAATGCTTGTCATATTTGAAGTATGCAAGTTGGCACATGGTTTGTTTAAACCCTGAGATCTTTGTGCAATGATGTGAATTAGTTCATTGCAATGTGTCCCAGTGATTCCTTAATAGCAGATGAGGCAAGGATTTAAATTGAATTATACAACCTGTAAATAAAGAAATAGGAATATGGATATTTCTTAGGTTGAATGGTATGGAACCAAGATGATTCCAGTGAATGCAATTGTTGCAAATAGATAATTATGTTTGCATGATTATGTATGCAAGTGTAAGAATGATAAATGAATATATCATACCTGAATCAACTTAATTATACTATGTTAAAATAATTAATTGCAGAAATTTGTTTAAATAACAAGTTAGTACTCTTATATTCTCTATTGCTTAGTATCATGAATGTATTGATGTTACTCATACCAGATCATAGATCTGACCCTTGTTTGCTCATGGCATATGGGGTGTCTCATTTTAAAATGAGGCAGCCACTCATGCTCTTTCAGGTAACCCAGGCACTAAGTAAAAATGAAGTAATGGCTATTATGGAGGAGTGAATGAACATGCTAGCTAGTTTCAATAAGAGCTTAAATTAATTATATCTGCATGTATTCAGGAAAAATATTATGTTTCTAAGATTTCCAGTCATGTATTGAATATTTTATGGTTAGTGATCAAGTTGCCCTTATGATCTGTAAAGTGTCAGATCAAAATTTGTTGTTCTGTTGAAATGGTTGTGTGTTAAGGTTTGATTTGTTTTTGAGGTGGTGTCTGAAATATAAACAAGAAAAACATGCTCAAGTATGTTCATATAAATAAAAATCTGGAAGAAATATACAATTATGTGATAGCATAATTTATATATGTATTAGCTAATCTTGTGACATAACAGAGCACTGAGTTTTAGAACAAATTCTGGATTTAGCAAGAAGAAAACTTAAAGGATTTTATTTTCTTTTTACTGAAATGCTTTGTAAATAAGTTTGAATTCATTTCTGAATTGTATTGAGAACAGTAAAATGTTTTCCTAAAAGCTTCAGACAGAATGTAAAGAAAGGTATCTCCATTGCTTTGAACTAATGTGGTAGATACAGGATTCATGAGTTAACCAGCTCCAAATGAATGAAGTATTGGTTGATCATGATAGATTGTATTCTGAAAATAAAAGGGCATTTCAAAGCTTAGTACCTTTAGCAATTGTTTCACCCAGTTTTCTGGAAAATAAGCAGAGATATTGACATGTACATGTATATATGTGTACATGTTGATATTTGAGCAAAAATATAATTATAATTCCTAGAACAGCTATAGGAATGGGATTCAAAAATAGTAAAGTAAGAAGAATTGTTTTGTATGTTAGGTTATAGGCAAACATTAAATATATATGTACAGAGATAGGTAGATATCAGTTTTCAAACCATACAGGAAAAAAAAACAAAAATTGTGTTTGAACCGACCAGCATAGTACTCGAACTCGTGACCTCTTGTGTATAAGTTAGGCGCGTTTCCATTACGCCTAGATGTTGCTTGTGTTCACTTAGGATCCACTTTCTTTTAGCCTGAGTTTGACACTAGACAGACTTTAACACAACCATCTATATTAAAAGCTTGTTTACCACTGATTATTACTTGATCATTTCCTAATTATAATGACAGACTATAGTAAATGTTTCCAGTGGATTTTATGGCCAAAAAATCAGGATACAATAATTAATCTGAAATGCTAAAAATCTAAATCAAACAGAATGTTCTTGTACAAAAAAAATAAAGTATATACTCTGAATTTAAACAAGAAGAACACATACATCTTCATATGTATGTGTATGTTATTAGTTATACACTGATATATTTATATTGGTAAGTTATTTTGATCCTGGATATATTTTGTTTATTGGAAAAAGAAAATGACCCTGGGAAATATATTTGTAAAGAATGATATATCTGTATATCATCTCTTAGCAAAAAAAAAATCCTTATGAAATTAGGGTGGAAATAGGAGGGTCATTTCACATACACCCAGGGGCGATACACACGAAGGCTCTACTCCCACATAGGAGCAGTTGTCCACATAGACAAAGCCAACATAATACTCCCATATAGGAGTAATTGTCCACATAGACAATCAATGACCCACATAGGTCCAGTACTGGCCGTCGAAGCTAATGTGTCATAAACTCTTGGAGAGGAACCCGAAAAATGTTAACGTGAGTCCCATACCCCACATTCGCACTAAACGGTTTACTAACCGCTAGTCAATTTCACACTCAAAGCAGTATAAAGTTCACCTCATCTCATCGGTAAATCAGACCCAAAGGTCAAAACGGTCAAACGAATAGATTAGGAATTAATTGAAAAGATAAACGCACGTGTTCATTGCACGCGTTTTATTTAATCATTTAATTATCCTCCCTCTTCGCTCGAAGTGCAAAGTTGTGCGTGTGTTTTGAATAGAAGTTACAAAATTTGAGAAACGAGACAATTTGAAAAGATCATTTTATAAGAACCCATGCACGAAATCAAGAAAGAATTATCAAAGTCAAATATGCAATAACAACTAATTGCAATTAACACGAATCGATTGAATTTTGAAATCAAGCAAAATAGGCAAATCTGGCAAAAACAAGCAGGTCAGTCAACTGACTGCAGGGGGTCAGTCGACTGAACCAGAAACTCAAAAATTCCATTTCCTATAGTCAGTCGACTGATTGCAGAGGGCCAGTCGACTGACTGTAGGAAACAGAGACTCTCTGATTCTACAGGCAGTTCCAGGAACCATCATTTGCTACAGCCAGTCGACTGACTACAGGGGGTCAGTCGACTGACTGGCACTGGGGCTATTTTCCAGCCTATTCAAACGAAGAGCAATTCTTCCAATTTTCGATCGGACGAGTAATGAGCGCTAAGGGTTTATGCCAATCGACAACCCAGCCCTATTGGCTCTTCGATACAACACCAAAAGCATGTTCAAACATCAAAGCTATGATTTTTAGAGATTTTTACTTTAAAACGCCAAAAATTGAAATGTTCACCAAATCAATTCAAACCAAAAGCAATTAGAACTAATATTTTTTTTCAAAATAATCAATTTATAAACACTTTAAACTTACATTATTAAGTATTTTAAAAAAATATTAATTTATAAACAATTAAATCTTTCATATTCAAGTTAAATAAAAGTTTGTAGAGAACAAAAGTTAAAATATCCAACATATAAGCAATGAAAATAGCTTCCAGATCTAGATCTGGAGATTAGGGTTTCTTCCCTTTTCTCCTTTCTTCTTTCGATTTCTCCAAGTTTTCGTGCTTCCCTCTGATATTTCTATTTTTTGTCTTCACTTCTATCTCCTCAAACTGGACGTCATATTTAAACCATGGGATCTTTGCGAGATGATGAAGGATGGGAGGAGGTGAGAAGGAAAAGGGGCAAGGCTCCAACATCTTTGGGTCCTGAACAAAGGCTTAATCTAGGAGGGCAAAGACCGAGAAGATCTGGACCTTTTCCAGATCGGAACAAGGGGAAGAAGGTGCAGGCGGACCTTGTAGGGCGGAATTTGAAACCAATGAAGCAGAAAGTTTTGCTGCCTGGTAGCAACCCGAAAATCAAATTCACTATCTCAGAGAACGCTAAAAAGTTTTTGTACATTGAGGCAGTGAAAGCAGGAGCGGTAGGAGATTTAGGTAATCTAGATCTTGAGTTTATTGAGCCTAAAGTATCGGATGGTAAAAGGATTGGTACCCTTTCCGCTGATGCTATCAAAGAAGCGGAGGGAGGCTGGGAGTTATGCATATTATTGTATGTGGTAGGGTATAAACCATGGCTGAGAACTTTTGAGGGTTATGCCAATAGGGTTTGGGCTACAAAGAAAATGTTTTTTGTTCATTCAAGGAATAATGGATTCTTTGTAGTGAGATTTGGCTCTGAGGAGGATTGCAACAAGATTTTGAAATCAGGTCCTTGGTTCATGGACCAGAACTTGATCATTATGAAGCGATTGTCTCCAGACATGAGAACAGATAGAGATCTACTTACATCCTTGCCTATGTGGGTTAGACTTCCAGGTTTGAGTTTTAAACTATGGGGCAATAAGGCTATTAGCGCTCTAACAAGTACCATTGGAATTCCCATTAAGATGGATGAGGCCATGAAAAATAAATCTAGATTAGCCTATGCCAGAGTCCTGGTTGAGGTTAATGCTACCTATGGTATGCCCAACATTATAGAAGGTATGGATGACAATGGGAGGAGTTTCACTCAGGAAGTGGAATACGAGAACCCACCTCCCATTTGTGGTAAGTGCGTGTGTTTTGGTCATGTAACTGATGAATGCCCAATGACCAAGTCTTGGGTTCCCAAACTATCTCAAGATACCAACTTTGATAAGGTTAGCCCTGTGGAACAGTGTTTGGTTGGTCGTGCGGAAGTTGTAAGGGAGGAGGGTGGAATTGAGATTTTTATTGACCTCGAAAAGCAGTTGAATGGTGGATGCCCCACTGATTCTCTTAATGAAATTAGTAGGAATTCTATGGAGGTGGTCTCTAATGGTGAGGTCTTGACTGAAATTTTATAGTCAAAAGTTTTTAAAGAAAACCAAAATCTAATCGTTGAATGCCTACCTAAGGATAGGTCTCGGGATAGGCAACGGATAGCTTCTAATGGGATGGAGACAGAAATTAGAGGAAAGTCCTTTTCTGAACAAAACCAAACAGAAGTTATTCCCTCGGATCAGGATTTAGAAAGAGCTGCATCCTCAGAAGAGCGCGGTGAGGGGGCAACCTCAGAAGCACCAGAGCCAGATCCTGTTACTCGTACCGAAATAGGAGTCAGTGAAGATTGCTACATTGTTCCGCTAGCCAGGTCGGAAGTCCCTCCTGATCAAGGAACATATGAGCCATTCATTCCTGCGTCTCCAACTATCCCGGGAGCCAGAGATCCAAGTTCATCATCTCCAAAGTCACCTCCGACCCACAAATCTATTCTCAAACGCCCTTCGTCATCATCAGAGTCTCCTTCTGTTCCTAAATCTTTATTTTCTAACGATATTTTTATTGCTGATTGTATAATTAATAATGTTAATTGTAGACGAGGCACTGAAACTTGTATTGATTTACAGGTGCAGAATTTTCTGGATCAGGATTCAGGAATGACTGAAAGGGGAGAGGAACAGAATACTTATGATAATGCAGTCCCAACTCAGGAGGTATCTGTGGAGCATCCTATTCCTAATCCTCAAGGTATAGAGTTTGAGAACATTCAGAAGGATAAGCTTGTTCATAAGAACCCCAAGTGGGTTTAGATGCTAGGTATTCCTTCGGAAGACAAAGGGGAATCCTCCAGTAGTAGGTTGTTGAGGTCCCGCAATAACAAGGTTATATAATGTCTATAGCTTGTTGGAATGTAAGAGGGTTTCATAACCCTAACAGAATGGGAGAAGTGAGAAAACTTATTGATAAGCATAAAATTAGTTGTTTCGGTGTTTTGGAAAATAAGCTGTTGTTGCCAGATTTTTTGAAGCTGGAAAAAGCGTTGGACAACAGATGGAAAATAATTAGTAATGTCTCTTGTTATTTTAAGTGTAGGATTATGGTCCTCATTGACGGAGATTCTTGGGATTTCAACTATATTAGTATGAGTGATCAACACATTACCATTGAATTGATTAATTCCTCGAAATTCAAATGTAATCTTTCCTTTGTCTATGCTCATAATTTTGTTGCTTTAAGAAGTAGATTATGGAAGAATTTACAGGAGGATGCTATCAATATTTATAGACCTTTGCTTGTTCTTGGGGACTTTAATTGTATTTGCAGTTCCTCAGATAGAAAGGGAGGAAACCCAGTTTCTTTTGGTAACTTGTTTGAATTAGATGATATGTCTAATCTTACTTGTCTTAATGAGATTAATATTAAAGGTTATGAATTTTCATGGTGGTCTGGTCCGAGTCGAAACATATTTTCTAAAATTGATAGGGTTTTTGCAAACCTACACTAGATCAACTTATTCAAAGACTTATCAGCCGAATATTTGCCTCCTTCTATGAGAGATCATAATGTAGTCCTCATCTCGCTTTTCGCTAAGCCTAGGGTCAAGAATAGACCGTTCAGTTATATGAACCATTGGTCTTTATGTGATCAATATTTTCCTCTGATTAAGAAACATTGGATTTCTAATCATACAGATAGACCTTTGTATCAAATCATTAGTATTCTTAAGAATATCAAGAGAGAGCTTAAGAGTTGGAGCGCTAAATCATGTAATACCAAACAAGAGTTTATTGTACAGAGAGAGAATTGTTCAAGACTTCAGAAACTTGTGGAAAATACTAATGATCACTTCTTAGCTATGGAATTTCAAAATGCCAAGATAAACCTGGAAATAGCACTCAAGAAAGAATTCCTGGATGCCAAACAAAAGGCTAAATGTGAATGGTTGATGATGGGTGATGAGGCTTCTTCTTTTTTCTATGCTAAAATGTCTAGTAAAAGAAGTAGAAAGCGATTGACCAACATTGGTGTCGATGGGAAGGTGATTTCGGAAGATAAGTTTGTAGAATCGGCTATTGATTTCTACAAACGAATTTTTAACCTTCCTTTATGCAATCAGTTCCCTGAGGTTATCTATAAATCGATTATTACTGATTACGGAGCTAATTTTTTGAATGAGAGTATATCTTTGGAAGAAATTAAATTTGCTTTGTGGGATATTAAAGATTCTACCTCTCCTGGTCCGGATGGTTTTAACTCGCTGTTTTTTAAAACTCATTGGAATCTTTCGAAAGACTTAATTTTCAAAGCTTTGAATGATATTTTTCAAAAGGGTCTTATTATCAATGAGTGGAATCATACGTTCTTACACTTGATTCCTCAAAAAGACCATTCAACATGTATCCAAGATTTTAGACCCATTGCCTGTTGTAATACTTTATATAAGGTTTTCACCAAAATTCTATGTAATAGACTGGGTATCTTTTTGGATAAGTTGGTGTCCCTGAATCAGATGGCTTTTATTAAAGGCAAATCAATAGGGGATGGTATTTTGTTTGCTCATGAAATTATCAGGGGTCTTGGAAGAAAGGATAATAAATTTATGTGTATTAAAGTTGATTTAAAGAAAGCATATGATTCTATAAATCGATCTTTTGTCATACATATGCTTCTAAGCTTGGGTTTTCCAGATAAATGGGTGAACATTATTGAAAATTTAATTAAGACTCCCGTGTTTTCTATTATTGCAAATGGAGAAGCGCACGGTTATTTCAAGAGTTCCAACGAGCTTAGACAAGGCGACCCGCTATCCCCTATTCTGTTTACCCTGGTCATGGAATATTTTACGCTACTGATGGATGACAAAGTCAAGACTGGTCTTATTTCCCAAATTACAGATTTTGACAATAAACTGACCCACCTTATTTACGCTGATGACATTATTGTTTTTACCAAAGCAATTGCTCAAAACGCAATTGCTATTAGCGATGTTTTTAAGACCATGAAGAGGGTTACTGGCTTGGAGCTAAGCTTTGAGAAATCTAACGTTTTCTTTGGGAAAGGGGTGGATTGCTGTGATGATATTTGTATGATCCTTAATATTCAGCAATCAGATCTCCCAATACAGTATCTGGGCATTCCTCTGTCTAGTGCTAATCTAAGGGATAAGGATTGTTCTCCTTTAATAGAGAAGATCAAGGTTAGGATTGATAGATGGGAAACAAGAATGTTGAGCTTAGCTGGGAGACTTGAACTTATTAAATCTACCATTTACCCCATTATACAATTCTGGATGCAATGCTTTTGCCTCCCAGTTTCTACAGTTCAAAAAATTAAACACTTGATTCTGAACTTTCTTTGGAAAAGTCGTAGCAGCAAGATCCCTTGGGAGGTTTTGTGTAGGCAAAAAGAAGAAGGAGGATTGGGTTTGAGAAATTTAGAAGAGATGAACAAAGCTCTATATATCAAACTTATATGGAAAGTAATCAATTCAGAAGGTATTTGGGAGGATCTAATGCATTGTAAATATATTGGTCTTAAAAGTTTTTGGGAAATTAACCAGCGATCAGACGATTCGGGAGTGTGGAAATTCATTTTGAAGAACAGATTCGATGCTTTGAATTGTCTTTCCCTTAACATTGTAGACGGTAAAACTACTTCTCTTTGGTTTGATCCATGGTTAAAAGGTAGTTCTATTATGGAACGTATTGGGAGAGACACAGCTTTCAGAACTAGTACGGAAAATTTGTCTCTTAGTAAGATCTTAAGTAATGGTAAGTGGAAGTGGGATTCGTATAGTTTCCTATTCCAAATTCATGCAGAAATTGAAGGCGTCAAGATTCACAAGAATAGGGAGAGGGATTTCTGGTCTTGGAAGTGTTCTAAGGATGGTTTGTACCAGTTTAAAAAAGTTTGGAATTCGGTCCGCTCCAGTTATGAAATTAAGAACTGGGTGCCTATGGTCTGGAACAAAATTCACGTTCCTAAGATGGCAGTATGGCTTTTTAAAGCCATTAATGACTATCTTTTAACAAAAGAAAGATTACTACAGAAACAGATAGTCGTGGACCAAAACTGTGTCTTTTTTAAAAATCACATTGAAAATATAGACCATCTACTTTTTCAATGTAATTTTACAGAAAAGGTTTGGCTTTAGAGCTGTAATAAATTTTTCCAATTTCCGAAAAATCTTTTTTCTTTTTCTTTGAAAGATGATTTACAGAAAATTGTTTCATTATCTAGCTCAAAAAATCTCAACTCAGACTTGTTTCAACTCTCTCTTTCTGTTTGTGTTTGGCATATTTGGAAAGAAAGGAATGACAGGATTTTTCAGAATCGATTCAATGATTGTTCGCAGATATGTACCAATATTTTCTAGACTATGAATATTAGAATGGATAAATCAAAACATTTTAAGAACATCAATGACTTGAATGAAGCAATAGCATTAAAATGGGGATATACCTCCCAACGCTGAATTGGGGCACTACTTTATCATAAGTATTATTCCTTTGCCTCCTTCCTGTCTCAATGTTTCCTTGGCTCCAGGTTTTTGTGTACCTGTATTAACTACAGTGTTTCTCCTCTCCTCTCACTTAATTACATTACTATTTACAATTAACAATAATTATTGAATTAGCTTTTAAGGATGCAGATTTGCAGGTTGACCCGAGTTCTGTAGTCTTGGCCTGAGTCTCGAGAACCTCGGCCTTGATACTTCTAGACCTCTGGAAGAAGTTTCATAGAATTAAATCACATAAAGATAAAAGAATTTTCTTTTTGGTTACTAGTGACTTATCTTGTTAAGTTTCTTCTCTGTTCTCCATGAGGAAGTGTTGGTTGCATCTTAGATCTGGAAGTTGAAGACAAGGTTTAGAGTAATTGCTGCTTAGCGTTCTCGTATTCACGTCCTAGTCACGAAAGTAGTTTAGTATGAAGCTTAGAGTATTTTTCCTAAATGGTTTTGTCAGATCTAATACCTGATTTGTTCCGTGGTGGTTGGATCGAAGTCCTTGATTAGCTGATGTCCATCGAGTTGTTGCTGTTGTTCATCTTCTAGGTCTCAACGAAGAAGCTACGTTTTGGAAGTAGCATAGGATGTTTTCGTTACTTCCTTGCTCGCCGCCATTGTTGTTTCTATTTTTTATTTCTTTATTTCTTTCGAGATGAGATATGAAGTAATGAAGTAGTAGAAGTGTCGGTATGCCTTATTTGCTTTGAGATATGTCTCGAAGCTTATGGCATTTATTTCTACTTTAGTGGGCTTTGGTCTGAAAGCTTTGTTTAGCTCGGGCCTATTTTGTTTGGTTAAGAGCTGGTCTAGCTTTGTATTGGTTTTGTATTATGACTTTTGTTTTTATTTTGTTTATAGTAATAGAAAGTTTGAGCCCGTTTTCAAAAAAAAATTTCAAACCAAAAGCAATTGAACATGAATAAGTGCTAGGAATTCATACCTAACATCAATGATATCAAGAGAAGTAGATGTGAGTTCAAACTCACCTTTTAAACTCAAAAACAAAGATAAGAAGCACAAACACAAGAAGAAGATCAACCACTCTTCACTTCAACTCTAATAGCTTCAATCTAAGATCAAAACAAGTATTTCCTAAATTAGGGTTTAGGAATTTTCTGAAATTGAAGAGGAGAAGAGATGGAGAAGATGAAGATGGAGCTTACTTAAACTTCTCCTTGAATTTAGAGCAAGAATAGAAGTTTGCAATTGAATCTAGGGCTTGGAGTTTTAATTTCCCCTTCCTCTCCCCATTTTCAGTTTTAGCAAGAGTTTGAAAAAAATAGAAATGAAGTGAGGAGGAGAGGAGAGGGCTAAACTAAGTTATATGATGAGTTGGGTCAAACCCGAACCCAAAAAGCCCAATAGAAAATAGCAAAATTCAACTCATTCCAAACATATCGAAGCTTATACTCAAAAAAGTCGCAAACGCCATTTTGGACTCAATGGAAGTGGTCCCAAGTCCTAATTCGACCGTTTGCAAAAAGTAGCTTTACGGACTTTAATCCGATGGACGACGTTATATTTAAATAAAATATTTAAATATAAAATCGTAAAATATGCGGGTTGTTACAGATCTCCCCTCCTTAACAAAATTGCGTCCATGCAATTCCTAGAGAAGAATTTGCAACAACTACATACTTACATCCAAGAAGGCAAGAAAAATAAGCTTGAGATAAAAAGATATTCTCACCGTTGCAAAGCAAAGATAGAAAACCCGGATAGGATCGCTCGATAAACTCTCTGGTTTCCCAAGTACAGTCTTTGGGATTAGCGGACCATTGAACTTTAATGAGAGGCACGTCCTTGTTTCGAAGGTGTCTCACCTCCGTGGCAAGTACGCGAATAGGCTGTTGTACAACAGATAAATCTGGTGAGATCTCAAGCTCTTGCAAATCAGGAGAGTCAATAACAGAATCTGATTCCCGAAGACACTTCCCAAGCTGAGAGACGTGAAACATGTTGTGAACTCCAGATAGATGAGCTGGAAGTGAAACTCTATAAGCCACAGGGCCAATATGTTCAGTAATAGGAAATGGTCCTACAAAGCCAGGAGCCAATTTCCCTATCGTACTGAAACGCATAACCACTTTCAAAGGAGAAACACGAATAAAGACAAGATCACCAACCGAGAACTCGAGAGGCTTCCTACGGTTATCCGCGTAGGATTTCTGGCGGCTCTGTGCCTCTTTCATTCTCTGATGAATAAGAACAATCTTCTCAGAAGAATCATTAACAAAATCTGGGCCAAGAATAAGCTTCTCCCTAGATTCCAACCAACAAGAAGGTGATTGATATGGCCTCCCGTATAAGGCTTCGAAAGGAGCCATACCGATACTGGATTGAAAACTATTATTGTAGGAGAACTCCACAAGAGGTAGGTGGTCCTCCCAACTACCACCGAAATCAAGAATACAAATATAGAGGAGATCCTCTAAGATACGATTCACTCGTTTAGTCTATCCATCAGACTTTGGATGATAAGCTGTGCTGAAATTAAGCTTTGTTCCCAAATCTCGCTGAAGACTCTTCCAGAAATGACTGGTGAACAAAGGATCACGGTCACTCACAATCGAACTAGGAATACCATGAATTCGAACGACTTCCTTCACATAAAGCTTAGCCAAAAGAGGAGAAGTCCGATTGGACTTAATCGGAATAAAGTGAGCGGACTTGGTCAAACGATCAACGATGACCCAAACAGAAGTATGGCCCGACCTCGATCGAGGTAGACCGTCAATAAAATCCATCGAAATCTGATCCCATTTCCACAATGGAATCTCTAATGGCTGAAGAAGACCAGAAGGGCGCTGATGCTCGGCCTTGATAAGTTGACAAGTCATGCAATTGCTCACATAACTTGCAACATCACGCTTCAGGCCTTCCCAATAATAAAGGCGATGCATATTGGCATACATCTTACTACTGCCAAGATGAATGGTATACTTAGAACGATGGCAGTCATCAAGAATGTCATGCCTAAGTGCAGAATCAGAAGGCACCACGAGACGGTTCTTCTTACGAAGACACCCATGAAAATCAATGCTGAAATCCTACAACGCCTCATCACGGGATTCAGCCTCACAAAGCTGAATGAGATGCACAAGATCAAGATCACGCCGCTGAGCTTCGGCAATACGATCCAATAAAGAGGGTCGAGCTTCTAGACTGAATAATGCTATCGGAGAATCAGAGGATGAAGGTCGATCACGAATATCACAAAAAGATAGAGTCTCAAGAATATCCCATTCGGCAAGCATCAAAGAAACAACAGCCAAATGTCTGCGACTAAGCGCATCAGCAACACGATTAACCTTACCAGAGGTATACTGGATATCAAAGTCATAGGAGGCAAGAAACTCGAGCCAACGCTGTTGCCTCATATTGAGTTCCTTTTGAGTGAACAAATACTTCGAGGATTTATGATTGGTATAGAGAATGAAGTGCTCGCCTAATAAATAGTGTCGCCAAATCTTCAAGGCAAAGACGATGGCGTCTAACTCAAGATCATGAGTGGCATAGCGAACTTCATTCGGACGCAGTTGCCTAGAAGCATAAGCAACTACCTGATCCTTCTGCATAAGCACGGCACCGAGGCCACTACCACAAGCATCGGTGTAGACAACAAGATCATGATTCCCTTCGGGAACCACAAGAATAGGGGCATTAGTGAGAAGTTCCTTTAATGTCTAAAAGGAAGCTTCACACTTATCGGACCAAATATAACGAATGCCTTTCCAAGTAAGGCTGGTGAGAGGAAGCACCACATGGGAAAAATCCTTAATGAACCGACGGTAATAACCCGCCAACCCAAGGAAACTACGAATCTCATGAACATTCTCAGGCCTCTTCCAATTCTGGATAGCTTCGATCTTTGAGGGATCGACGGAAATGCCGTCAGAAGATACAACATGGCCTAAGAACTTAACCTTATTCTCCCAAAAATGGCACTTGGAGAATTTGGCTTTAAGCTGATGGTGGCGAAGAGTACTCAAGACAATTCTCAAGTGATTAGCATGTTCGGCTTCAGACTTAGAATAAACAAGAATGTCGTTAATGAACACAAGGATGAACTTATCGAGATATTCCCGGAATACTCGATTCATAAGATCAACAAAGAAAGCCGGAGCGTTCGTCAAACCGAACGACATAATGAGCCACTCGAAAGAACCATATCGAGTTTAGAAAGCTGTAAGAGGTATGCTATCTTCCGCCACTCGGAGCTAATGAAAACCAGTGGCAAGGTCGAGCTGAGAGAAGACCTTAGCGCCACTCAATAGATCGAACATATCATCGATCCTCGGCAAAGGATACCTATTCCTGATGGTCAACTCGTTAACCTTGCGATAGTTAATGCAGAGCCTAAGAGTTCCATCGGACTTCTTCACGAAGACGACCGCGGTACCCCACGGTGAAAAACTGTACTGAATCAACTTCTTGGACTCAAGCTCTAAAAGCTGCTTCTTGAGTTCCTCATTTTCTTTTGTAGACATCCTCGTGGGAGGACGCCCAACTGGCTTCGCGCCTGGAATAAGATCAATGCGGAACTCGATCGCCCGCTTGGGTGGCAACCCCGAAACCAGCTCAAAAACATCAGAGAAGTCACAAACAATAGGAATACGAGATATACCATCATCATCTCGTGAGTGAAGAGAATATAAAGCCATTTTGGAATTATCCACATTCCGAAGAACAATTGATAGCTGAGTAGACGAATCCGGATGTCGAAGATATAAAATTCATTCAGAACAAATAATCCTGGCATCGTATCTCACTAGCCAGTCCGTACCCAAAATCATATCAAAATCCAAATAAGAAATAACGTGCAGATTTGCATGGAAAGAAAAGCCACATAAAACAATCTCAACATCATCACAAAGCATGCTAAGGGTTGCAGATCCCCCAATAGGATTTGCAATCCTCAACGAAGTAACCATACAACAAACATCCAAAGACAAATCATCGACGAGCGTCTTCGATACGAATGAATGCGGAGCACCCGTATCGAAAAGAACTCGAATACTACGGTCATGAAATAAAATAGAACCTTCCAAAATAGATGGAAATATACCTCCGGGATGAGAAGGACCACCAGAAGCTTTAGCAACATAAAGCTTGCCAGACTTGGCACTAGCAGGATCAGTGGGGCAAGCGGAAACACGGTGACCTTCCTTCTTGCAATAATGACAGAAGAGAGGCTTAGGACAAGCTCGAATCATATGATCAGGAGAACCACAATTGAAACACTTTAGAATGGAAGGTGTTCCAGCTGATTGAGAGTTAGAACCAGATTCAATGGTCTTCTTCTTCTTAGAAGGGAGAAATCCCTGCTTATGGAATGGAAACTTCTTCTTATTGGGGTTCTTGTGAACCTCAACATCATCACCACTATCACAATCCTTCTCGATGGCCTCGAGATGAAGTGCTGAATCAACCAACTCCTCAAAAGAAAGCCTAAGCTGGAGCATTAAGGACTTCTTAAGATATTTCTTAAGACCAGAGACAAACTCCATATTCTTCTTATAAGAAGTGCTAATGAATTCAAGACCATACTTAGATAAGGCCTCGAATAATGCAACATAATCAGAAACGGAGGACTTCCCCTACCTCAACTCAAGGAAGTGACAGGCTAATAGAACTTTCTCAGATTCATGAACGAATTTAAGTTCGAATCGTTCTCGGAACTCAGTCCAAGAAAGAACAGACTCATCAAGTTTAGATATAAGAAGCTCGTACCAATCAAGGGCATGCTCTTGCAATAAGCTAGAAGTTACAAGAACTCGATCATGGTCAGAAAGATCCATGCGAGAGAAGATACGTTCGCATGTGCGAATCCAAGCTTGGACCTCAAGAACGGACTCGGAGCCTTTAAATGGCTATCCACCAAGATGAGAAAAATCACTGCACAGACATGCAAAGGAAGACTTGCATGGAGGAGATGCATGAATAGGAGCTGGAGGCTAAGTGCTCCTAAATAACTCCAAGAACTGATCGGTAGACATATAAACGCCGTCCGGATGTGAGCCACTGGATTGCCCAGCATCCGAGCGTCATCCTCGGCCTCTTCCAGCCATTAGCTGAAAGTTAAGATAAGATAAAAATTAATCACAAGGTAGATATCATTAATTCAAATATGGAATACTACGGAATAAAATGCATTCCTAGACGTATTTCCCAAAATTCTATCTACCTCAAAGGAACGGGAAGTATAAAAGCACAATGATTCAAAGATTCGTAACATTCGTACTACACTTTAATGTATCGTAATATGTGTCTCTATTCTATGTTTATCATATTTTGTTCTGAACTCGGCTCTGATACCAAGCTGTAATGCTCTACTCCGAGACCCACATTAGCAAAGAGTATTACAAGGTAACACCGTCTGCTAATGCGGAGAATAGAGCTGGATAGGAGCGACCATCTATAGCCTAGCCTTAATTATCTACTTAATAAGTCGATAAGGTAGTGGATCGACATATCCAATAAATACTTAACACAATGCCATAGGTGGCTGAAGGATCTATCAGAACAAATATAACAACTCAAATGTAGTACACATCACAGAACAGTTAATCATCACATACTTTTACACATATACAGATACATTACAGAGTTTACAAAATGATACATGTCACAAACCAAAATATATAAACGAGTCAATAGAGTATATATTAGAGTTACAGACAAAAAGGACTACACAAAAAGCTATAACAAAAGGAGCATGCGGAGTAGTCCATGCGGAAGCAAAATAGGCTATGTCCAAAGTACCTAACCTGAAACATCTCGGTCTGACCCGAGTATAAAATACACGGGTCAGTCTAGCTAACAAATCAGTTAGATAAACTGAATGATAATGATCATACAAGATCATAAAGTATCACAAATATCCCCAAAGGAGATAACCAAATCATCTAACATACAATGAATCAAAACAAGCCGCATATCATCGGCAATTCTAATAAACAAAGGATATCATATCCCAAAACAAGGAACAATGTTACTCCCACTTAGGAGATATTCCAAAACTCGCCATATCGGCAATCGTAAGCATTAGTGGAAACATATCCAAAAATCAATCCAACATAGCAAAGAATAGTGCCCACGTAGGCAATATAAATTTCCATGGGGTAGTCGCACTCATATCGTGTGGTTCCATGTAACCATCGCCGAAAGGCGCTACTCGAGGGAAATATAATAATAAAACATTAGAAAGTCGCACGTGCTAAGACCAGAGTCTTTATGCCAAGTACTGTTAATTTAGTGGTATCATACGCCCAGGGGCGATACACACAAAGGCTCTACTCCCACATAGGAGCAGTTGTCCACACAGACAAAGCCAACATAATACTCCCACATAGGAGTAATTGTCCACATTGACAATCAATGACCCACATAGGTCCAGTACTGGCCGCCGAAGCTAATGTGTCATAAACTCTTGGAGAGGAACCCGAAAAATGTTAACGTGAGTCCCATACCTCATGTTCGCACTAAACGGTTTACTAACCGCTAGTCAATTTCACACTTAAAGCAGTATAAAGTTCACCTCATCTCATCGGTAAATCAGACCCAAAGGTCAAAACGATCAAACGAATAGAATAGGAATTAACTGAAAAGATAAACGCACGTGTTCATTGCACGCGTTTTATTTAATCATTTAATTCTCCTCCCTCTTCGCTCGAAGTGCAAAGTTGTGCGTGTGTTTTGAATAGAAGTTATAAATTTGAGAAACGAGACAATTTTAAAATATCATTTTATAAAAACCCGTGCATGAAATCAAGAAAGAATTATCAAAGTCAAATATGCAATAACAACTAATTGCGATCGACACGAATCAATTGAATTTTGAAATCAAGCAAAATAGGCAAATCTGGCAAAAACAAGCAGGTCAGTCGACTGATTGTAGGGGGTCAATCGACTGAACCAGAAACTCAAAATTCCATTTCCTGCAGTCAGTCGACTGACTGCAGAGGGCCAGTCGACTGACTGCAGGAAACAGAGACTCTCTGTTTCTGCAGGCAGTTCCAGGAACCATCATTTGCTACATCCAGTCGACTGACTGCAGGGGGTCAGTCGACTGACTGGCACTGGGGCTGTTTTCCAGCCTATTCAAACGAAGAGCAATTCTTCCAATTTTCGATCGGACGAGTAATAGGTGCTAGGGGTTTATGCCAATCGACAACCCAGCCCTATTAGCTCTTCGATACAACACCAAAAGCATGTTCAAACATCAAAGCTATGATTTTTAGAGATTTTGACTTCAAAACGCCAAAAATTGAAATGTTCACCAAATCAATTCAAACCAAAAGCAATTGAACATGAATAAGTGCTAGGAATTCATACCTAACATCAATGATATCAAGAGAAGTAGATGTGAGTTCAAACTCACCGTTTAAACTCAAAAACAAAGATAAGAAGCACAAACACAAGAAGAAGATCAACCACTCTTCACTTTAACTCTACTAGCTTCAATCTAAGATCAAAACAAGTATTTCCTAAATTAGGGTTTAGGAATTTTCTGAAATTTAAGAGGAGAAGAGATGGAGAAAATGAAGATGGAGCTTACCTAAACTTCTCCTTGAATTTGGAGCAAGAATAGAAGTTTGCAATTGAATCTAGGGCTTGGAGTTTTAATTTCCCCTTCCTCTCCCAATTTTCAGTTTTAGCAAGAGTTTGAAAAAAATAGAAATGAAGTGAGGAGAGGGCTGAACTAAGTTATATGATGAGTTGGGTCAAACCCCAACCCAAAAAGCCCAACAGAAAATAGCAAAATTAACTCATTCCAAACATATCGAAGCTTATACTCAAAAAAGTCGCAAACGCCATTTTGGACTCAATGGAAGTGGTCCCGAGTCCTAATTCGACCGTTTGCAAAAAGTAGCTTTTCGGACTTTAATCCGATTAACAACATTATATTTAAATATAAAATCGTAAAATATGCGGGTTGTTACACAGGTTATCCAGATCTACGAAATATGCAGTGGCATCGATTAGTTCGAAGGGATAACTAACCGTTCGTAGAATATATTGGGACCCAAAAGTAGACAGATATATGGATACAATTTCAAAACTTTTAGTTTAAAAACCAAATTATACCTATCAACCATAGCAACCAAAGCAACCAATTCATCCAAACAAACTATTCTGACCTATTTGGAGTTTATGTCCCATGCAAATATATCAAATCTTCTTCCTGGATCTACCAGGAACCATCAAAGAATTGAGAAAATGACGAACAAAAGAGATTGATAGAGAAAAGATTGTTTCCTTGTTTCCTTGTTGTTACAGGGTATTGAACATTTATAGTCGTATTCCCCTGTCCCTTATCTCATTTTCTTCTTGCACTCTAGTTACTATTAGTGGATTGCAAGAGAATTTACTAAGGCGTTCGAATGGATATCTTAGGGATTACTCATTCTAGGGTATACTTCACCCTATCTCTAATGAGTTACTTATTGTGTTATACTCCATAGCTAAAGTTTAACCGTTAGCTCTGATACCACTTTGTCACGGTCCAAATTCCAGCGTTCGAAAATCGGCACCCGTACTTCACTTGTACTCGTATGCCGCAGATTCAATTGTTGAAATTCGACTCGTGCCGGAGCTTATAACACAGTAAGTATAACAACACAGCGGAATAAAGAAATGGATAATATCATATACAACTCCAATGAATACAATATCCAGAATGATATACAACAATGATATCAATATGATACAAGAATATAAGAGATAAATAAAGATGCTACAGCGAAAAACAGATGTGATACTCCAAGTGATCCGACAAAGAGAATGAGACCAATAACTCCAACATCAAGCTCAAATCATCTTCACGTTTCTCAAAGATAAGCAAGGTCGGTCGTCCGTGAACTCCGAACACTGAACTAGCTCCCGATAATCTACTACACCTGACTATCTGAAAAACCCAACTCTAGACTGCCCGTGTGGAAAATTGTGGGCACCCAGAGTTTAGGAAGGGAACAATAAACTCCAGGTCAGTCATGGGACTGGTATGAGTAACAAAAACAGTTTATCTTTAAACAAACAACAAAGGAATTTTAAACATTGAAATCCGCAATGCTTTTTGGAAAATGAAACTACCATAAGGCCTCCCGGCACACACACAATGCAATCGCACACATGGGGGAGATTTTTCCTTATGATAGTCAAACAAACATGCTCACTACGCAAAAAAACTCTTTTGATATTATTACTAGTGCATAGTGTGGAAAACGTTTCGAAAATATAATATTAATCTTAGCCAGCATAGGTACCATTATACTATGCCTACTATAGCTACCATTTTAAATGGCAGGTTCTACAACTAAAACCGTACAGGGTTCGTATTGTTTCTTTGGATTTTCCAACAAATGCTCAGGCTAGGGAACTTTCTATGCCACATGGGAACGCCTCTGGAGGGACACCCCGAGAGACAACTGCTCTTTGCCAACACAAGGCCGGTTACCCCGAGAGACAACTGCTCATTTGCGACCTTTATATGAGGATCCTTGAGCACAAAGCAACAATCACACGGTAAATGAGATTGGAGCAACCACACAGGTAAATATCTGGGCTCCATACCATGACATCACCTTTTTCCAGAAGGAATGAACATACCCTAGGGGAGCTACCCCTGAAACCTTGCCGCATTTTTCCTGTTTCGACCATTTCCGGGGTGTGAGGTCCGATGAGGTCTCGTCCAGAAAGCTACGCTTTACATGAAAGCCATGCTTTGATCAACAAATGATCAGCAAATGATCAGCAACACACAGCAACACTTAGCATGCCACATTACCAAATTGGGAATGTATCACTAGTAACCATCAACTACATAACCTCTGAGCTCGTACGTCTCAGAGAAGGGTGTTAAGCTAAGAGAATAAATCTCCGCCACTAAGCAGAAATGTATTTGATAGAAACCAGCTTTACATCTCAAAGTGTAACGTCAGACACACATCCATACAAGTCTGTTCCGGGTTCGAACAGAACCGAAGGCACTTCCTAAGAAGCCCTTGCAAATCCGGGTATTTACAATCCCGATCGGAATTCCCATCACTTAGGAAATCTCTATACCGACGCGACTCAGTGTAGAGACAATCGACGGGTTATTCTTTCATTTTCACAACCACCCGGTCTTCAACACCGGACTTCAAATGCTATCGATTTACGTCGTATCACTATTCGGAATGGGTTATATGACACAAAGTCCTCTCTCGACTAAACCGAATAGTCAGCGCAATATTTTAAAACATATAGATAATGGAATTTCAGTTAAGTCACAACTTATTACCCAAAACCTTTCTTTAAATGGTTTAAACAAATCACCATTTTAAATCTGTTAAAAATAAACAGATTCAATTCACAAAGTTCACCCATTTTCACAAAGATCCATTCATAGATTTTCAAATCGATTTCCATTTCAATTGGATTAACTCATTAAATCTTTAAATCAAAGATTTAATTGATAGCTTTCAAAACAATTCCATTTCGACCTTTTATACAAAAGGTACACCTTTCCGATTTCAAAACAAAGTTCAACAATCTTTCACAAAGATTTATTCATAACTCGGAAAACAATTTTTAATTCAAGCTTGAAATTCCTTTAATTTAAATTGGAATTTCATTTCTTATATGAAAGCTTTTATCCTTTGAAACAATTAGTTTCCATTCTGGAAAACTAATTATAATTTACATAAGTTAAAACCATTCAAGTATAAACTTGGATTTAAATTCCTTAAATTTCTGAAACCATACTTTTAAATGTTTAAAAATCCATATAAAACACATTTATAACTGGTATGGTCTTTTTAGACCATAATTTCCAAATCATTGAATTCAATTCCAAATATTGAATTCAATTTTTTTTAAATCAAATTATTTTGATTTCAAAGTTTTATCAAGTTATAACTTTATATTTTCGAAACCCATTTACAAAGCTCTCAATTCCAATTCCAAAACTATTTTGGATTCAAGAATTCAATCTTTAAAATTGTCAAAAAATCCGTGACTTAACTGATTTCAACGTGAAATCCATATTTGTGTGTGTATGGTGTAGTCCAGGGGTTTCACACAGTAGTGCAACATCAATAAATCATCATAGATCAAAATACAGAAATATAGTTGATAAGTGGTATAAACTATAACGCTCATCTTTTCATTTACAGATCACAGATCATCATATATATATATATATATATATATATATATATATATATATATTCAGATAATAAATTGCATTCATCCCAGATAAATAACTACAGTACCGATCACACACAAATCAGAATATATCACACAACATCACAGATCAGGGAATATCAACAATTCAACCATTCAGTCAAGTCCAAACATTCACAAGTAAATTTTTTTATTAATCGACTGATTAATTTAAATCAGATGTATTACTTATGAACAAATTATCAGATCCGTGTTAATTATCATAAGTTGATCACCAATTATTTCTTAATCACTTGATTAATTAATTAACCTTTAATAGATAAATTTTCCTCAAATTAATTACCTTAATCAATTTATCACAGTATCCTTAAATCAATTATTGCTTAATCACTTGATTAATCAACTTTAATCATTAATTAAATATTTAATTAATAATCCTTAATTCATAAATTAATTATTCCTTACTTAATCTCCATTTGATTAATTATATTAATAATTTACTTACCTTAATTACTTATATCAATTAAACTAACTCCTTGATTAATTACATTAATTAATCCTTTAATTACACTGAGTCATCATCACTTAATTACTTCCCTCAAGTAATTATCCTTTAATTACTATCCATTAAGTAATTTCCCTTTTTATTACATCCAGTAATTATACATTAATTACTTCACTAAGTAATTCCACTATTCAATCTCATTAAGTAATTTTACTTAATAAATCATCAAATGATTATCTTCAATTAATTAACAAATTAATTAACTAAAATTTATCACATTACTTCCTTGATTACAATTGGTAATTCATCCCTTAATTACCTTTAAAACAAATTAATTAATCTTTAATTGTGGATTAATTATCCTTTGATTATTAATTAATTAAATCTTAATCACCTTCATTAATTAATTACTTCTTAATTAATTAATTACCTTAATTAATTAAATTAACCTCTAAACCAATTATATAATTAATTAATCCCTTAATTTTTTTTTCCATACTTTTAATTTCTTATGTTAAAGTAATACTTTTGTTATAAAATAAATTTCAAAAGTTAAAATCAAATTCTTTTTAAAATTCACATATCAAAGATATACTTTAACATTTAAATTTATTTTAAAAACTTAAAATTTGAAACTTTCATTTATCTCAAAATCTGGAATTCAAAGTCAGACTTAAAATTCAGGTTTCAAATTTCTTTGATTTTAACTTTGTTTACAATCTTTCCTTTATAATTTAAATTCCATTTTAAATTCAAATTTTTCCTTTTCAATACTTAACAATTTTAAGTATTAAAAAATTTAAATTTTAAAACTTTATTTCCCAAACTAAATTTCCAAACTGAACTGGAATTAATATTTAAACTCAAATTTGAAACTCAATTTAACTTTAATTTATAAATTTTAAATTCAATTTCAATCCCAGAAACCAAATTAGGTTTGAAACCTGAAACCAGATTTTGACCCGAGCTTCATTACCTTCTGCTTCGAGTCGAACATCATCTGACTTCGGGCCAACCCTTCAAATTACTCGAGTAAAACTCGAGTACGACTCTGCTCAAACCCAAAAAACAACATCACTAGAAAATGTGCACAGTGCACATGCACAACGCCGATGGCCACCTCCAGTCATCGCCACTACGTCGAGCAAGTCGACAATCGTTCACAAGCCATTCCTCCGACCACCGAACTTCGTCAACCCCTCGAAAACGAAAACGAGCTAAAAGTGGAAACCTGGAAACATCGACAGCATCACCGATCAAACCTGGGAATCACGTCGTTCGCCATACCCCGACCACCAGAAAGTCTCAAACTACGGCCATCACTTCGTCAACACTTCCTCCACCATCTTCCCAAACCATGTCGAACTCGATCGTCAATCGACGATAAACGAACCAAAACTCTCGACCCCAACAAAACTTGGTTTACGAATTACAACCGCTCGCTACCACCACCACGTTCATTTGCACCCCAACCTAATATTTTTCCTTGAATCGTTGTTTGTTCTTCCATCACCAGCCACAATCCCGACCATCACAAATCAGTGTATCACCAAGTAATTGCCAAAATGAAGTAATTGTGACAAGTTCAAACTGCTCCTCTATTCCCACTCTAAAAATTATAATTTAAGCTTCAAAATTCATGTTTAAGTATAAGGATTCAATTTATATCCCTGAATTCGTGAATTATGGAGTTTGAAATTTGACTAATTTAAAGTTTTGCTCTGTTCTTTTAATTTCCAGAGATAATACTAAGTTGTTTTAACTGAAATAGATTTTTAAACTTTAATATATGCTATAACGAACAAACTTTATTTTAATCTTAAGTCTAAACAGTAAGTAGAACAAGTAGAAATGATTTTGAATTAAAGTCCGGTTTAGAATTTTAGACAGAGATCATACATGAATAACAGCCTGCACACCATCATCCATTCATTCAAATATACACAGAGAGTTCATATGTGTATATAACCATACTTATCATAGATGTAACTGGCAACAGATTTATACTTTTAATTTAAAAAAAAACGATGTTACTCACATTGATTTCCAGAAGAAAGAACGGAGCTTCTTCTATTTTGAAACAGGCAGTGAAAATTTGCAAGCTGAAGTTCTTCACTTGATCTTTGGTTTGAGTTGAATTTGTATTGTTGGATTGTTGTTCAAGTTGAAGATGAAGCTTACTTCAGATTTCTTAGTTTTATAGACGAAACTGAGATAAAGCTTGATATAAATGAAAGAAGCTTACAAGGTATACATTTTGTACAGGGTGATATAATTTGTACAATATAGTTCAGAGATTTTTTTTCTCTTTGTTCATTTTTTTTCCACTTTCCAATGGTGGCTGATAATACTTTTAAGATTTCGAATTGACCAAATATTTTGGGCTGAGATGAAAGCATTTAATTCTAAGTACTTTACATCTTTTACACGTTTACTTATTTTGTTCATAGATATTTATAATTTTGTTTCTTATTTTGTTTGTATGCTTGACTATATCTCGCTGTCTTATTTTGCTAGCCAAGTTACATATATTTATATTCTTGTTTGAACATACTGGAATGTATATTTGTTAAAACTTATCTTTAAACACTTTTATTGTCTTTATTTTTATAATTTATCTTATATATTTGTATTCCTATTTTTAACTCAAATATTTATTTCTAACTTTAATACTAATTGTCTTGTATGTCTACATATGTATTTTTATATTTATTTTGTAAGTACCTTTGTATGTATTTTATTTTACTTCGTATACTTATAACATATGGTTATTTTACACTTATATTTACATATTGGTAAGATATATTTTAGAAATTCAAATTATTTAACACATATTTTATTTGAATTTGGAGAAACTCAAATCAATTTACCAATTAATTTCACAATTTTTATCCAAAAATTAAATTAATTATCAATTTAAACTTATATAGAATCCGGGATCGTTACAGAAATATTTCGGAACAACGACGTAGTGCAATAACGGTACGCTCGATGATCCCGAAACTCAAATAATTCGGAACAACGACGTAGTGTAATAACAGTACGCCCGATGAACCGAACTCCATAATGCCCGTAGGTCACTAACCTATAAAAATGAGACAAAGCTCCATAAACCGGGGTACAATCCCCACGTGGACAAAGAGACATCGCATATCGCTAGTCTAAACCAAAAAATGATCATCATCGATCATCAAGAAGTGTCGATTACACTAAGCTAGTAAATAAATGAGTTTAGCTTCATGTCCCATAACCACTGGCTTAACTTAAATATTTACGAACAAATTGTAGATTTCCACTCGAAAATTGTCACAAGAGTTCAATCGAACAAGTCCAAGAATTAACTGACGAAGTAAACGTAAGCGTTTCATACCACTTGTTTTACTAAGCCGTTTAATTAGATTTCTCATACGAATGAGGTAAAGGTTTATATATACTAATAGATTGGAAAACGGTTTTATAAACGAGATTTGTATTAAAATAGAGTTGAAAACACCTTTGTAAAAGAGTTTGAATATTTACTACTAGTATAGAAACCTTTGTATTTTAAAGTGACAAATCAAAGAAATGATTGTAGAAACAATCAATCACCAAAATCCACATTCGAAGACGTGAATCAAATCCATAGAAATCGATACCGAATCCATCAATATGGATATTCTCAAAAATCCCGAAAAGAAGTCATCGAAGTCGATAATAAATGATAACGACAAATCGAATTAACACGAATCGATCAAAATTGAAACCCATGAAAAATAGGCAAGATGGACTGATACAAGCAGGTCAGTCGACTAAACCAGGTGGTCAGTCGACTGACACAATGGCTGGAAACATTTGATTTCCAGGCTCAGTCGACTGACCCAGGTTGTCAGTCGACTGATACGGGGATAGAAAGTTTTCTGCCCCCCGGTTCAGTCGACTGACCTCCTGGTTCAGTCGACTGAACCTGCTTCATCAGTAGTTTCAACCTAGCCCCCTTGTGGGGCAAAATTAATAACACGAAATGGAAGTGAATGAGCAAGCAACAACGACTATGGATTTACGCTAAGCGACAACCCATCCTTGTATGGCCCTCCGAAACACCCCACTAACATGTTCAAACATCAAAGATTGGATTTTTAAAGATTTGACCTCAAAACACCAAAAATTGGAATATTCACCAATTCAATTCAAATCAAAAGCAAATGAATATAAATAAGTGTTAGGAATTCATACCTAACAACAATGATATCTATAGAAGTAGACGTGAGTTCAAAAACTCACCTTTAAACTCAAAAACACGAATGAGAAGCTTTAAAACAAAGGAGAGACCAATTCCTCTTCAATCTCAACTCTAGAAGCTCCAATCTAAGATCATAAGCAATATTCCCTAAATTAGGTTATAGGAAATTTCTGAAATTGGAGAGAGATTGAGATGGAGAAGAAGAAGAGGATGCTTACCTAAGCTTCTCTTTGAATTTGGAGCTAGAACTTGAATTTGCAAAGGAACTAGGGCTTAGGATTTTAGTTTCCAATCTCTTCCCCCATTTTTTCTAAAGCTTGAAGTGTTAGCAAAATAATAGAATGAATGAAGAGGAGAGGGGGTGGAGTTAGGATATAAGATGAGTTGGGTTAGTGGGCTGAAACCCAAACCCAAGCCCAAGCCCAAAGCCCTAAGTGAAAAATAGCAAAATTCACTCAACTCCAAACATATCGATGTTTATACTTAAAAAAGTCGCAAACACCATTTTGGACTCAATGAAAGTGGTCTTGAGTCCCAATTCGACTGTTTGCAAAAAGTAACCTTTCGAACTTTAATCCGATTAACGATGCTATATTTAAATAAAACATTTAAATATACAATCGTAAAATATGCGAGTTGTTACATGAAACAACGTTAATATTTCTCTTTTACATAATTATTAACTTCTTTGGATTATATAAGTGAAGTACAGGTTTATAGAAGCAATAGCTACTGCTTTTGGTTTCATAAATAAGCGTTGTTTGCCCGATAAAAAGGTACGTTTTCGAATTACGATTTTATAGCAATATAATGTTGTTTTTCCCGTAATTTGGGATGTTTTATTTTTGAAATATGATATATATTGTTATTATTGATATTATTATTTCTCCCGGACCTCTCCGTACAAAGGAAACTCTACCGAAATTTTCCGTGAATTTTAGACTTTGAAAATTTTGTGAAAAGTGAAATATTTTCAAACTTTAGTAAACTTGAATATGAAGTTTTAATTGTTTATTAATTAGTATATTTTATTTAAAATACTTAATTATGTAACTTAATTGTTTATAAATTGAATACTTTGAATAAAATATATTAGTTCCTTATTACCTCCTTTTCCTTTTTCGAGGACGAAAAGTTTTGAGTGGTGGAGAGTGTAACGACCCGTATTTTTCGATAATTAAAAACTATTAAATTTAATAAGATTTTGAAATATTAATATGGTAAGAAATCAAAATTTATGATTTATTAATGAGGAAATAATTATAATATGATTTAATATTATTGTTTGAATGCTTTTGACAACTATTTAATGTAATTTCAATCAATTGAAATAAATTTTAGGTTAATTTGGTAATAATTGTAAATAAATGAAATAAATTATATGATGTAGTTAATGGTGATATTGTATGTAATTGATCGAAATAGGTTAATATAGAATATAAAATCATTTTGGTAAGCAATGTATAACCCTTGGTTGTAAATAATAAGATAATGGATATGAATTATTATTATAAACGATTATTTTAATTATTTTCTCATTAATTTATCAGTTTGAATACTGAATGGGTAATTAATTGAATTAAGGCATTGGAATTATATGTTGTTAATTGAAATAGGTTTATTATGAATTAGGAAATCAATTAATCAGTATGTGAATTTATTAGTTTTGTTTGTTAACAATAAACATAGAAATGTGTTTGAAATTGTAGGTTGTAACAATTGTTTAATTATCATTTCACTATTTAATCCGTTGAAATAAAACTGGAAATCAATTGGAATTAATCTACTTAAATGTTGCAGTTAATATGAATTAAGATGATAATTGTAGAGTATTAATGTAATAAGATGTAAACAATGTTAATTTTATCCATAAGATGATAGTTGATTTAATAATTGATTTAATAATAAGACATAAATCAAACAAAAAAAATTTATTTGAAATTAAAAATATAATGTTAACGCTAAAAATTGAACGCTAACACCCGGTGTGTGTAACAGAGTTGTGAAAGCACCACCCGTGTGACGGGAACAAGAAGTAAGCAGTAAAATAGTGAAAAAGCGGTAAAAGACAGCAGTTTATAGTGGTTCGGCTTGAGATCAAGCCTACATCCACTTTGAATTCCTTTATTGCTGATTCTGATTACAAGATGATACAATATTCCTCAAAATACAATCTATTTCGATTCCTAAACACTTTAGACTATTATCTCAAGCTTCGATGTCGAAGATCTCCTCGAATTCATGTTAGACACGGTAGATTTCTTTCAAAGTTTGTTGTAATGTCTTGAGTGTTTGAAGTTCTTTGAATGTTGGATGAGTTGATAATTCGGCAGAATAACGGCGCTTCAAGAAATGATCGGCCAAAAGTCCTCTTCATGTTGAAGGTAGTGGTGTATTTATAGAGAAATCTGGACAGGAAATTCTGCCAAGTCCTAAGTCGTGGCCGACTTAAGATAAGTCGTGAGTCGTCGTTGACTTAAGGTAGCTCGTGGACGACTTATTGAGTCCAGCTCGTGGCTTGGTAGAAGATAAGTCCTAAGTCGTGACCGACTTATAGTAAGTCGTAAGTCGTGGCCGACTTAGCAGGTAAAAGCGGCATAGGTGTCCAGGCATTAGATTTTAGCTCGGTAGCTTTAGGTCGTGGACGACTTAAGCTAAGTCGTGAGTCGCAGATAGCCTTAAGTCGTGAGTCCTCTTAACTCCTTAGGTCGGTAATTCCTTATAGTAGTTAGGTCGGAGCTTCCCTTAAGTCGTTAACTACTTTAGATTATTTCAATTCTTAGGTCGTTTAGACCTTAACTCGTTAAGTCGTTCACGCCTTAACTCGTTAAGTCGTTCAAGCCTTAACTCGTTAAGTCGTTCACGCCTTAACTCGTTAAGTCGTCTAGAACCTAAGTCGTAGGTCGTGAAGTATTCTGAGTTGTTAGGTTGTGTACCCTGCTTGAGTCGTACAGTCCTTGAGTCGTCCAGTTCTTGAGTCGTCCAGTTCTTGAGTCGTCCAGTTCTTGAGTCGTAGAAAATTAAGGGTTAACATTTGCCCCTCGAAGTACACGCCTAAGTCGTAGGTCGTGTGCTTCGACTTATCTTAACTCGCGTGTGCCGCTTCAAGTTCCACTGCTCCGAGATATAAAAGGCTTGAGTCGTTCCTCCTACTTCCTTCTTCTCATTGCCTATCTCCTAAGTCGCATCTGCCATTAGCATTTCTCCGAGCTTCCTCAAGGCGATTTTTCCCTTACTTTAACAATCAACCAATCACCGATCCTTGATCCTTCATTGCGTAAGTGCTCCTGCTTCCTCCTCGATCCTTGATCATTGTTAATTCGTGAATTCTTCTCCTTGTTCTTAATCCATCCCCTTCCGCAATGCTTCGTTGCAAATTTTGCTATATCGATAGTCCGCGAACTCGATTTCGTTCGATTTTGCTTTAAATGATTGAGGCGATGAAGGCGATGGGTTACTGTGTTTTAGGCTTAACCGATTAGAATGGTAAGGCATTGGATTTACGGTGATCTCAAATTGGTTCTTCTTGATGATTCAATAGTGTGGAAAAATGAAGGCCTTTGTTCATGGAGGGGTTAGCGGGTTAGGAGTTAAGGAGAAAAGTCAGTGGGTTGAATGAAGTGAGATATTAGCTTGGTCGCGACTTAGCAACCTTGTACGACCTATGAATTTTCTCGACTTAAGTCTTTACCGACTTATCCACTTACGACATAAGCCTTGAGTCGTGGCCGAGTTAGGACTTAGGAAATTCACATCACTTTGAACTGAAGCCTTTTTCCCTCTTTCTATGCCTTGCGACGACTCATAGAACAGGCGACTTAACAAATTGATGACTTAACTTGACTCATGTACACTTACTAAGTCGCAGACGACCTATTACTTGTTTAAACAGCGACAGCATAAGCCTTAGGTCGCAGCCAAGTCAGTACTTGTATGCTCAATTCGACCTCACACTTTGAAGCATAATCTTGATTTAATGCTTAACTTGAATTACTGAAACAAACTGCCTGAATACTGAATTGTCCGGACTTTGAACTGTTGAACTTTGTTGCATTCTTTCACAGATCACTCTAACTTGCAAGCTAACAATCTGTTTAACACAACATTTACAGAAAATTGGGACGAATATACTGCCACTGACTGCCCACATCAAATGACTGATTAGTTAATAACAGATAATCAACATAAATAGATTGTGTGAACGAAGTGCTTTAAATCAACAAATTCACACAATGTTTTAAAGCAACATTGAAATAGTCAACTGAAAATGACCGGTTTGCACTAATACTGTACCTGAACTTTAAATTGACAAGTCCTGAAATTTGGTAATCGATCAATTGTCAACTAGCTTAATTCCAGTTATATTTACTTGTTAATTGCATTAGTTATGCTCAACACTTCACACTATTTAGGAAACGTGCACCTTCATATTTGAATATCCAGTTGCTTGTGTAGAATGACTTCTCAGCAAGGAGATACAACAGTCCAGACTGGAGAGGCCACTCTTATTCCAGCTCCTTTAGTCAATCCTCCAGAAAGAGCCTCTACCACCCTATCGTACAGAGTTTTTCGGCAATTGTGCACCCAGTTTAGCATTGCTGAAGCTGATGCCATTCTCCTTGAGAAAAATAACACTGCTGATGTAGCGCCTCCTGGCTTTGTAGCGGTGAATCGACAAATGTGCCTGAGTGGAGCCGTTCCACCTTTCAACAACTTTCTCCAGCATCTTCTCCGACAACTGGCCATCTCCCCATTTCAGCTACATCCCAATGGCTACGCCATTCTAATGGGGTTGTGTGTGCTATTTGGGAGAACTCTTGAGCGACTTCCGAGCTTTGACGAGATTTGCTACTTATTCTCTTTTACCAGAACTAAAGATCATCCTTCGATCACTGTTGTGAGAAGCGCCAGAAATCGTAAATTGATCATCGGCCTCCCTGACATTGCCCATGGTTTTTTAAATCAATACTTTTACGTTCACTGTCCCCCAGGGTTTTATGCTGTGTGGAGGGAAGGAAGTAAGATTATCTACCTTTACTTCTTCTACTCCCTGAGTTTTGTGAAGTTCAAATTGCCAAGTGTTAATATCGCATTTTCATTTCAGCGCTTCCCCCTCCTTCTAGGGATTCCAGTCACAAGTCAACTCTGGAGAGGCTCATGGCTGTACCGGCTGAAGAGCGGGACGTGAAATTTTTGTTGAAAGACGAATTTCTTCACCAGTTTGGACTTCTTCACCCTTCTCGCTCCACTCAGCCTCGCGAAGTTCCCAATTCTCCTACGGAGGCACCAAATGCCCCACTTTATGTTGAGGAACCCACACCGAAGGAGTCTACTACTGAAACTTCATTGGTAAAATGCCCCACGCTTACCGATGTTGCGGGACCGTCTAACAAACCGGCACTTGCTCTAATTATTGAAGAGGAAGAAAATCCTCGAATTTCTAAAAAGTCAGCCGATGTGGAAGTTGAAAAAGAGAGTTCTGCTGGGCGCCACGGTGATGACACTTTCGATGACTTGAGCGATATAATGATAACTTCTCGAGAGCTCTTTAAAGACGATATTCAAAAAGCAACTTCTCCTGTTGTTGAAGCAACTTCTACTTTGCAACAAACTACAACACCTCATATACCCGCTGTCTCCGTTCTAACACCACAGAGTGGTTTGTAGTCTGATGCGCATAGTTTACACACCACACACACTTAGGATGCTTATCACTTATACGCACTTAGCTTCTTCAATTTGAGGATTTCTAAGACTTTTCTTTTCTTCAATTTCAGGTTCTACGATGGGGCGTAGTGGTTCATATTATGACGATTTTCGACGTTATGGGGGGCGTGACACTTATGACTACAGACGCTACCTCCCTTCTCGCCAGGAGACCGATGAAGAAAGGGCCATTAGAAATGCTCGTGAGAGGCGGGATTATGAAGAGCGCTATAGAAGAGAAGATGAACACCGGGATTCATCCCGAAGAGAAGACGATTCACACAAGAGGAAATCTTATGATGATAAGGGAAAGAGTCACGCTACCAGCGATCCAAGTAAATGAACCAAGCTTACTGACTCTTCTGTTGTTTCTGAAAAGCCTGACGCTCCCATTCTTGTGAAATCTGACATTCAAACAATCATCAAAAGGCCTCAATATCAAGTTGGAGAGGGTCCGCCAACTCTTCAAAGCCGTTTTCCTCAATGGTGCTTAAAGGGGGTGCGCTTTGACCTTGACTTGGTCCCAATTGATAAACCGGCTATGCTGCGCAACCTCGATGCCGTCAAACTTGATATTGAAAGGATATCTGGATGGCAAAAACTTGTTGACGAGCTGCAAAGGGTCAATCGCGCGAACCTCGAAGCCATGTTGACCATGGAAAATGATAAGTCGGAGTGGGACAAAGTTTGCAAGCGGCATGATGCTGAAATGAAGAGCATTTCTAATGGTTATCAGAAACTTGAAGCTGAAGTTGAAAAACTCAAGAACGAGCTTGCCACTTCTTCCAGTTCTTTTTCGCAAAAGGAAGAAATGCTTTAAAGACAAGTTCGAGATGCCCATGCTGCTCAGTGAGATGCTGAAGTGAAAATTGAAGCAGAGCAGCATGTTACTAGGAAATATCATGAAGAAGCTACTCAGCTTCGGGAGAAAGTCAGCTCCCAAGACTTAGAAATTACAAAGCTGCAATCTCAATTGTTGAGAGTTGAAAAGGAGCGCGATGAAGCTATCGCCGGTAAAGCTACGGCCGAACAATCTTTTGAAACAACCAAAGCCAACGTTAGCTCCACTTTATTTGACTTCTATGTCCATAGAGTTTTTGGGCACGGAAGCCTTTCTTTTCTGGGGCCAAAATATGAAATTACTTTGGCTGAAGTGTAGGAAGTAATTATCGACACGTTTGGAGGAGCTGGTTACGGTGAAGCGGATCTTGAAGCCATTTATCTAAATGATGATTCCCGTGCCGCTCTTGCTAAAGGAAAAGAGCAACTTGTCCAAGCACGAGCCGAAGTGATGGGAGAGAAGCGTTCTGAACAAGAAATACTTCCTACTACCTCTGTTCATACTTCGGTCTCAGCTGATGTCGATATTATTGGCTCCAGTTCACACTCTTCGCCCCTTACTAAAGTTGACCAAGAAATTGTGACCACTCCCACCAAGGAAGAGGCCCTGGAAGATCTTGAGGCTCAGAAATTCGAGATTGATCTTGTTAAGCCGACTTCTCCAGGTAACTTTGATGTTGAATCAAGTCAAGTGGATTACTTGTTTGCTTCAACCGAGTTTGATGAATTTCTCGATTGTTACTTAAGTCTTAGTGGACCCATATCTTCTCTCTTTTTAGAAAATACTGATTTTGACTTCTTTTCCTCTGTAGGGGAAGCACCAAGCATTCCACACTCTCCTCCTCTTCCAGCTGTTCCTCCTCCATTCCATCAAGTTACTCCCACTTCTCAGCCAGGGTCGTAGGAAGAACAGATAGCAGCCCTTCAAGGCTTAGAGGATCCACCTGCTTCCCAGGAGCAGAAAGCGGAAGAGCGGAGGACAGCCAGAAGACTCCGGAGCAGTCATTTGATGATGATGCAAAGCTTTCCACATTGTTCTCTCCGGGAAGTGAGTCTTCTTCGAAGAGGAAGGGGAAGTGTGCAATCAGGAAGAAGACAAAGCCGAAGAAAATCCGACCACTCCTCCTTCTCCAACCCGTCCATGCCGGATTCCGAAACTTACCATCAAGCCGGGCAAAAGCTCCAAAGGAGGCGGGAAGAAGGAATGATAAGTTAGATTTTCTACTTCTTGTTTTGCTTTTTGAATGTATCGACCGTAGGTTGTGCGGGTACCGGTCCCCGCTCTTTTGATATCTGCATATGTAAAGAATTTTCATAGTATAGAATAAAATAATCCTTTCACTTGTACAAATTCTTGTGTATGCAAAAATGCATTTATTTCTCATTTTAGTGTAGAATAAACGATTCTTTTTACTTGTACAAACTTTTTGTCTATGTTTGAGAATGCATCTATTCCACATCTTCTTTACGTGGTATTGCAATGGACTTGTGATATGTTGCTTGTATATTACTTTTATTAATGTAGCCAAATTGTATAATATTGCCCCCATACCACAAGTGCATTACAACATCTTTTGCTTTGACAAGACGGATACTCTTATTTTTGAGAATAATTATTCCACTTTTAAGGGAAGAATCATTCTTCTTTAATAGAGCATATCTCGTTTTTGGGAGAGGTTTCACGCTTCAACCTTCGGAGATAGCCACTTCACATCTCTGAGAAATGTAATTTCTTATGCGGTAAAAGTGGGCCTCTAAAGAGGGCTTTATGTAGCATTTCAACTTTTTAGGAAGAACTTTTTGAGATGAATAAGTTGACCTTCCTTTGAGAGTTGAAATGTGCCTCCGAAGAAGGCTTTTTTGAGTATCCTATTTTGGGACATGCCTCCGAAGAGGGCTCCTCCGAAGAGTTGTGCCTCCGAAGAGGGCTTGTGCCTCCGGAGAGGGCTTGTTGTGCCTCGGGAGAGGGCTTTTGCCTCCGGAGAGGGCATGTGCCTCCGAAGAGGGCTTGTGGTGCCTCGGGAGAGGGCTTTTGCCTCCGAAGAGGGCATGTGCCTCCGAAGAGGGCTTGTGCCTCCGAAGAGGGCTTTGGTTGGTGTTCCAGGGAAGTTGCATTTCTGTTCGCCTGTTCATATTTTTCTCGTCATCTGTTCACCAGCGATCCTTTATTATCGTTTCTAAGCGCATCTTCCTTTCTTTTGCAAGTAAATTGCTTTATCCGAAGAAGTAGACTTCACAGTTGAGTGACTTCACGGGGCAAACCCAAGTTACTTGGTTGGATGTCTTTTTATACTGACGATCGCAACCAGTTAACGAGTGCTTGACGCAGTGGAGTCGCCAACTTTTTATGTGAAGTTCTTCTTGCATGGGATGCTAATCTGGAATTTTTGTCGCTTGGTAGTTGCTTAATAAGTGATTTATAGGGCTCGCTTGGCCTTGTGACGGGTAAGCCTTGTTTTGTTGGCCTGCAATTTTGAATCGACATTTTAGAAATACATTTAAAGTATTTACATATCGAAATGAAACAGGCATTATACAATAATAAAGAACACAAGATTTATAGTGGTTCGGCCAAGAATCGGGCCTACATCCACTTTATAGCTTTTATTCATTTGCACCGATTTACAATGTCTTACAATACAACTGATACATCCATCACTATTTTACAATTTTGAGCAAAGATTTTTTAAGTAAAATAAGGACGTAGGTGATTGCTATTCCAGGCTCTTGGAATTGGATCTCCTTCAACAGTTATGAGTTTGAAAGTGCCATCAAGAAGTTTATTGCCTATGACATATGGCCCTTCCCAGTTTGGCCCAAACACCCCAGTTGCTGTCATGATCCTTTTCAAGACTAAATCTCCGATCTCAAAGCTACGTTGGCGAACTTTAGAGTTGAAGTGCCTGGCTATCCTTTGCTAATAAGCTGAAACTCTGAGCCTAGCTTCTTCTCTTTTTTCATCAAGAAAATCAAGTGCTTCAAGTTGCAGTTTTTTGTTTTCAGCTTCGTTGAAATGAATTCTTCTGTGTGAAGGAACTTCTATTTCCACTAGAATCATTGCCTCTGATCCATATGCCAGTGAAAATGGAGTGTGCCTAGTCGCAGTTTTGTGAGTAGTTCTGTTTTCCCATAGTGCTAGTGGCAGCTTATCGACACAACCACCTTTTGCTCTTTCGAGTTGCTTTTTGATGGTTGACTTGATAATTTTATTCACTGCTTCCACTTGCCCATTTGCCTGCGGATGAGCCACTGCTGAGAAGCTTTTTCGAATTCTGAATCGTTCGCAAAAGTCCTGGAATTCTTCACTTTCAAACTGAGTACCGTTGTCTGTGATTATCTTCTACGGCACACCATACCTGCAAATGATATTTTTAGTTATGAAATTTATCATCTTTTTAGAGGTAATAGTGGCCAAGGGTTCAGCTTTAGCCCATTTAGTGAAATAATCAACAGCAACAATAGCATATTTGATTCCAGATTTAGCGATCGGTAAAGGTCCAATCAAGTCTATTCCCCAAATGGTGAACGACCATGGGCTAACCATTTGCGTGAGTTCGGTAGAAGGCGCTTTTGGGATTTTTGCAAATCTCTGGCACTTGTCGCACTTTCGGGAGTAAATGGCAGCATCTCGATTAATGTCTGGCCAGAAATACCCATATCGGAGAACTTTCTTGGCTAGAGTTTGACCACCTGAATGATCCCCACATTTTCCTCCATGTACCTCAGCTAGAATCATCTTTGCTTCTTCCTTAGTTACACATTGGAGCAATGGCATTGAGAATCCCCGTCTCTATAATCGGCCATCTTGAATTATATATCTTGATGCTTTCCTTAACAGTTTTCGGCGTTCTTTAGAACTTTCTGGTAGGGAACCATTGAGTAGATATTCTTCGATCGGAGTCATCCACGATTCATGCTCTTGAGACGCAGCCATAATCCAATCAATATCCATCTCATCAATGCTTGGATCCGACAAAACTTCCACAGGAACTAATCCCAGTAATTGAGCCTCTCCGGAACTTGAGTACTTTGCTAGAGAATCCGCCTTCATGTTTTCAACCCGAGGAATATGACTTATTGGGTAATGATCAAAATCTTCAAGAAGTTCACATGCCTTTGACAAGTATGCGGGCCGATTTCCACCTTTAGCTTGAAACTCTTTCTTTACCTGGCAAACAATAAGTTGGGAATCGCTGAAGATCTGTAACACTTTGATGTTTAGTTCTCTGGCGATTTTTAAACCGGCAATGAGAGCTTCATACTCTGCTTCATTGTTTGTTGAAGGAAATTCCAGTCTCAATGCATAACACAATGATCGTCCTTCGGGGGTTTCAAGCACAACCCCTGCCCCAGAACAATAATCATTTCTCGAACCGTCAACATACAACTTCCACTGGATTTGAATGCCATCGGTTGTTTCTTTCTCACTGTCACCTTTATCAGTAGGTTCCGCAATGAAATCCGCTAAAGCTTATCCGTTGATTGCTCTTCGGGGATGGTAAGTGATGTCATATTGGCTGAGTTCAATGTTCCATTTCAAAAGACGACCCAAAGTTTCAGGACGATACAGGACTTGCTTTAGAGGTTGATCAGTAAGGACCTTGATAGGATGAGATTGAAAATATGGCCTCAACTTCCTGGAAGCAATTAGCAGACAAAAAGCAAGCTTTTCTATTTTTGAATAATTCATCTCTGCCCCAGTAAACCGTTTGCTGACGTAATAGACTGGACGATGTATTTTCATATCTTCCCGTACAAGTGCTGCACTGAGAGCATGAGATGAAATTGCCAAATATATGAAAAGATCTTCACCATCACTAGGCTTGGAAAGAACTGGAGGCGTTTCCATACGACGAATTAGTTCATCGAAAGCATTCTGGCATTCGGGAGTCCATTCAAAAATTTTCTTTCCTTTCTTTAGAGCGTCAAAGAAGGGAATGCATTTGTCTATGGCTTTGGAAATGAAACGACTCAGAGCAGCAACTTTTCCATTGAGGCTTTGCAGTTCTTTCTTTGTTTTAGGGGCTTTGACCTCTCTCAGAGCTGTGATTTGAGTAGGATTGGCCTCGATGCCCCTAGCGCTCACAATGAAACCCAAGAATTTTCCGGACTCTACTCCGAGCGAACATTTCAATGGATTGAGCTTCATTCCGTACTTTCGAAGAATTGTAAACATTTCCGCCAAGTGATCCATGTGGTCTATTGCTTTCTTTTTCTTTACCAACATATCATCAACATAAACTTCCATAATTCTACCGATCTGAGGTTTGAACATAGCATTGACGAGTCTTTGGTAGGTTGCCCCAGCATTCTTCAGTCCGAAAGGCATAACTTTGTAGCAGTAGAGACCCACATCTGTGATAAAGCTTGTGTCTTCCTGATCTGACTCATGCATCATAATCTGATTGTATCCGGAGTAAGCATCCATAAAAGATAACAACTCATGCCCAGCTGTTCCATCCACCAATTGATCGATTCTAGGCAACGGGAAGCAGTCTTTGGGGCAAGCTTTGTTCAGGTCTGAAAAGTCGATGCATACTCTCCACTTTCCATTTGCCTTCTTAACCAATACTGGATTTGAAACCCAATTTGGATAAGTGGATTCTCTGATGAAATCGTTCTCCATGAGCCGATCTACTTCTTCCTTTAGAGCTGCTGAACTTTCTGGACCTTGGGTTCTTCTTTTCTGTTTAACTGGTGTGAAATTTGGATCGATATTCAGAGTATGCACAGCAATTTCCGGAGAGATCCCACACATATCAGCATGACACCAAGCGAACACATCCAGATTTGCTTTTAAAAATGATATCAGCGTGTTTTGAACTGTTATGCTTAGTTGTGAACCCACATTGAGTACTTTGTTTGGGTCTTTCGAATCGATGGGTATTGGTACCGTCACTTCCACGGGTACCACTCTATTTTCCCCTATACTGGCCTTTCTGGGATCCATTTCATTCCTTGCATTGCTGTGTTCGCCAGTACAGGGGCCACCCCGTAGTTGCTACAAGGTTGGTTCCTTGATGCGGAGTGGAGCTTCCGCATCTTTTCCCATTTCTCTTTTCCTGGCCTCTCGGAGTTCAACAAGATAACATTCTTGTCCCGCGTTCTGATCTCCCTTAATGACAGCAACCCCATTATCAGTAGGAAATTTCATTGTTAGGCACCACGGGGCGAGGACGGCCTTGAAAGCAGCAAGAGTAGGCCGACCCAAGAAGGCATTATAGGCGGAGAATCCATCAACAATTATAAAAGTTTGTTTTCGAACCACCTTCTTATGTCCTTCTCCCAATTCAACAAACAAGTCCATTGTTCCAATTGGCTGTTTCGGCTCCCCTGTAAATCCGACAATCTTCTGAGATGAAGCTTGTACGTCTGTTATTGGAATTCTCATTTAGTCAAATGTCTTCTTAAAGAGTATGTTGCATGAGGCGTCGCTATCAACTAGCACCCTCCTTACAATAGCCGGTCCAATACCGACAGAAACAACCAAAGGGTCCTCAGTAGGAGCCTCCACACCAACAGAATCCCTGGTTCTGAATATGATATCATCATGAAAAGTCTTTTGCTGCTTCAGGGACGCAGCATCTTCCAAGACCAAGACACTTTCTTCAGCTGGAGCATATTTCAAAGCTCTAGCGTACCTTTCCATCTCACCCCAACTCTTGCCAGCTGGATGGGGTCCTCCTGTGATGACATTGATAACAGGTCTTTCTGTTTCTTGTGCAGCAGGCTTCTCTCCTGAACCAGATGAATGAGCAGGAAGTTGCTGCTTCTAGTTAGATGAAGACGGGTCCTTTCTATTCCTTTTAACGTACTGCTGCAACTTATTCTCTCTTAACAATTCTTCAATCAAGCTTTTCAAGTGACGGCACTCATTGGTATCATGGCCCGGTTGGTTATGAAATTGGCAAAATCTCCCACTTTGAACAGCATTTTTTCCAACTTTTACTGCCGGTGGCTTCGGATATTCAACAACATCTTTAGTGGCGATGAAAATATTCTCCGGTGTATCAGTTAGAGGGGTAAAATCTGAGGGCTTGAGAAAGCGGGGCTTTTTGAGGTCCTTCTGCTTCTTTCCACCATTACTCTCCCTCTTCTGATTTGCAGGTTCCTTTTTGTTCTGAGCAGTGGCATTATTCTCCACCACTGTTGTCACAACTTTAGCTGACGCGGAGAGATTTTCTAGGCGCATGAACTCATCAACCTTTTTATAGAACTTTTCGAGCGAATTTGGTTCCTTCATTTTCAACCATTTTCCAAATTCGCTTGTCTTGTCAATAGCCCGCATTAAGTAGGTTAAAACCATTCGCGGTTCTACGTTATCAACTTCAGCTAGGGCTATATTAAAGCGATTCAGGAAGGATTTGATGGGCTCTCCAGGGTTCTGTTCAAGACTTGAAAGAGACATTATATCCTTCGCTCTTGAAGTGTATAATCTGAATTGTTCCTTGAATTTCCGAGTTATATCGGAAAATTGATCAACAGATCGTACGGGAAGCTTGGTAAACCAAAGTAGCGCCACTCCTTCCAAGTATACCGGGAAATATCGACATTTAATCTCATCAGTCGCTCTGGCGCCAGTCATGTGCCAATCATACTTGTACAGGAATTGATTCGGGTCACTTGTTCCTCGATATGCAGGAATGGTAGGAGGAACGAATTTTCTGGGAAACTCAGCTTTCAGAATCCTTTCAGTAAATAGAGTTTTACTCGGAGCAAATCCCCAATCACTCTCATCTTCATTTCTCTGCATGCTTTCCTTCATTATCTACCGGATCATACCGGAGAGATACTCCTCATTGTTTAGCGACTTTGCAGAGTAGGCTTCGGCCATTTTCTCAGAAGTTTGTCCGGGCAAACGTTCGGGGAGAACTGGAGATGGCCTGGATCCTTCAGCTTGGGGAGGTGCCCCTTCAGCGGCACCAGATCTTCCTTGAGGAATATTTCTCCCTTCGGAGTTGGGAATGGCATCAGCAAAGTTTTTTTCGTTGTTTACTAGTCTTTGATTAGCCCCAAGCAGAGCATTCAGCTTTTCCATCATCAGATTATTCTGTGTTTCAATCTGCTGATACAATCCAGACACAGCTACATCTAATTCCTCTCGCGTCACCCCGACGCTTGGAGCTGCTTGACTTGGAGAAAGAGAAGTGGCAGTATTGTCGCAGTCATCATTAGATCTGATAGACTTACGTTTTCTTCCTGGAGCCATTATGTCTGATAGACTTCTGGTTTTGAGAGAAACTTTTTCAACAAACTTCCGTGAAGCAATGGTGAATGATCGCCTGAGTTGGGTTCTCAGTGAAAGCACCAAAATGTTAACGCTAAAAATTGAACGCTAACACCCGGTGTGTATAACAGAGTTGTGAAAGCACCATCCGTGTGACGGGAACAAGAAGTAAGCAGTAAAATAGTGAAAAAGCGGTAAAAGACAACAGTTTATAGTGGTTCGGTTTGAGATCAAGCCTACGTCCACTTTGAATTCCTTTATTGCTGATTCTGATTACAAGATGATACAATATTCCTCAAAATACAATCTATTTCGATTCCTAAACACTTTAGACTATTATCTCAAGCTTCGATGTCGAAAATCTCCTCGAATTCATGTTAGACGCGGTAGATTTCTTTCAAAGTTTGGTGTAATGTCTTGAGTGTTTGAAGTTCTTTGAATGTTGGATGAGTTAAGAATTTGGCAGAATAACGGCGCTTCAAGAAATGATCGGCCAAAAGTCCTCTTCATGTTGAAGGTAGTGGTGTATTTATAGAGAAATCTGGACAGGAAATTCTGCCAAGTCCTGAGTCGTGGCCGACTTAAGATAAGTCGTGAGTCGTCGTTGACTTAAGGTAGCTCGTGGACGACTTATTGAGTCCAGCTCGTGGCTTGGTAGAAGATAAGTCCTAAGTCGTGACCGACTTATAGTAAGTCGTAAGTCGTGGCCGACTTAGCAGGTAAAAGCGGCATAGGTGTCCAGGCATTAGATTTTAGCTCGGTAGCTTTAGGTCGTGGACGACTTAAGCTAAGTCGTGAGTCGCAAATAGCCTTAAGTCGTGAGTCCTCTTAACTCCTTAGGTCGGTAATTCCTTATAGTAGTTAGGTCGGATCTTCCCTTAAGTCGTTAACTGCTTTAGATTATTTCAATTCTTAGGTCGTTTAGACCTTAACTCGTTAAGTCGTTCACGCCTTAACTCGTTAAGTCGTTCACGCCTTAACTCGTTAAGTCGTCTAGACCCTGAGTCGTAGGTCGTGAAGTATTCTGAGTTGTTAGGTCGTGTACCCTGCTTGAGTCGTATAGTCCTTGAGTCGTCCAGTTCTTGAGTCGTCCAGTTCTTGAGTCGTCAAGTTCTTGAGTCGTAGAAAATTAAGGGTTAACATATAATTAATTGGATTTTTACTACAATTGCAATTGAACACTGTAATTAGTGAAATATTTAACATTGGATGTGATATGGAAGTTTATTTAAATATATTACAAATTATATGTAATAAGCAATGATGAAAATTGTTAATTATTAAACTTGAATTTAAAAAAGTGAATAAACCAATTTAATAATAATTTATGTAACTAACGTGAAATCAGCTATTTTGGCCACTGTCTCGGATTTCGATAAAACTAGTTTCATCGGATCCGTAACAGTGAATTATTGTAGGATTTCAAGTTTCGTAGCGATCAGACTTGTCGTTTGATTGTCGGGCTCGAAACGCATAGAAATCAATTTATTGAATTCAATTTGAAATAAGTTGATTTTTAAAGCTAACTTCTTCATACAATGGAATTAGGACTTGAAACCTGTTCCATTGAATTTAAAAATATTGAAAACATCTATTTTGATATATAGGATGACCCATTTTCATTTCAAAAATTAAACGGATTTTTCGTGTCGTTATTGTCGTTTCGAACCAATTCGATATGTTCATTCTTTCTTATCGGGCCTTGTGCATATAAATAGATTTTTCTAACCTAGTCGTCCTTTTATTTCTTATTCATGTACGTACAATTTTGTCTGTCTGTTCCTATCACCTCTCTCCAATGGCAAAAACCTATTTTAAATTTCAAAAACCCTATTTTAATTTCAAATTCAAATCGAAATCAAACTCCTCAAAAATATGTCATATTATATATCTATGGAAAGCTCTCGATGAGCGCAATCAAGTGTAGTGATTCATTTTTCGATTCGAATCACCATTTGGCTAGAAATTGGCGATTTATTCCTGGTCGTTCATATTAGGGTTTGAGATTGGACGGTGGATTTTTGTCCTGGGAACGATCGGAAGGCAATGCATCGGAGAGGGCGTCGAGGGGAGTCAATTTGTACGGCTACTTTGGGTCAGAGATCATCAGATTCACCACGATTTGGGTTTATAATGGGCAGCGGTGAACCGCTCTAGGAGGCGGTGGGTTGATCGTCGTGTTGGCTGAGGGTGGAGATTGGAGGGGCGAGGTCGTTGGTGGTATGCGATCTACAAGAAACCTAACCTTTACCTACCAATATATATGGGTAGGTAAAGATAACCTTTATCTACCAATATTTAATGGTAAGATTTATTAGTAGGTAAATATTGATAATATTATAACATTTGGAAGGATGATTATCTACCAATAAATGAGTAAGTAAAAAGTATTACCTACACATATACTACATGGAAAGTTTTTTCCAATCAGTGCATATATTTCCCTCCTATCATTTCAACTTTTCAGTAAAAATAATGCTGAGTTGCGTGATGATGTGACAAACTACCTTACCCTAGCAATTTCATTTTTGGAATGAAGATTTCGTTTGCATATCCTAGCAATGTTCCTTGTAAAATCACTTATGTATTAATTATTAATATTTATTTTGAAATATGAAATAATTAGAAATTAATAATTAATAAACAGTAATTAAATTTTAAATAATTATTATTACATATTCAACAATCATTTATTAATAACTAATCATTTATTAATAACTTTTCATATATTGCCATTTTTATTCAAACAATGGACTATTAAAATGTAAGTATTGTAATTTTTCTAAAATGTTTCACAATTTCATACCAATATGTCATCATCCAAGATGGCTAAAACATATTCTCCCCATTTTATTAGAGAAACACAATCCATACTATACCCTCCAGCTATAGATCTAACCGTTTATTTTAAATAAAATCTAACGGTACAAATCTCAATCCGCATATTTCCTTTTGATTGGCCACACTAGAAACCGACAGGAACCACTATCCACCTTTGAACCCCCCACATCTCCATTCTATAAAGTACTATTCAGATCCTCAATCATCTCATCTTCCCAAACCCTAATTTCTAAATTAATCAAATAAATTTGTTAATTTCACCATGGCAGGAAGAGGCACTATAAGAAAAATTGTTATTCAAACATGTTTTACTCCCCTTCTCTACTTTTTGATTCAATAATGAAATTAGTTTTCTGTTCCGTCAAAAGGTAAATTTTTGATTTATGCTTCCTCTTAATTTTTGACTAAATTATGCTTCATCATTAATTTCCTATGTAAACTGCATTTTGTAGTTTTATGAGAATGGAAGATGATATATTTAGAAGCATCATCTGGACAATGTTATTTAGACTACAACCAAATTCCGGATCATCATCTTATGCTGTTGCATTGATTAATATTGCGATAAAACATGCACTTATTCAAATGCTTTATAAACTTTTTTGCATATTTTATTTTTCCTCTACAAGTATTAGCACATGAAGATCTTAAAAATAATACCCTAAGAAATTATAGCAATCTTGATTTTTTCTTTATTTAAATTTTTTTATGGATTTTATAATATTTTTGATGATATTGTCATTGATTCACTTATTTGGTAAGGTTGTAAACAAGTTATGTAATAGAGCATTCATTTCCTTCAATACGTCAATAGTAAAATGCTAAATTGGCTACATATTATCAAAATGCTTGACTAAATGATGCGCCCTTAGTAATTATAATATTAAATGCAACAATCCTGTAGACAATAAATATGAATATTTTTATTCTGTGTTTGTTAGTATTTTGGATTTGATTTTTCATCAAAATTATTACTTTCCAATTTCATCATTGATTCACTCATTTGGTAAGGTTCATTTTATTATGGCCTTCCATGAATGGATAGATAATTAAATGCTTAATTGTGTTTTGTTAACCCTCTTTTGATTCGCGACCTACCGACCTAAGACCTACCGACCTAAGAGCTGCCGACCTAAGAACTGCCGACCTAAGAGCAGCCGACCTAAGAGCTGCCGACTTAAGAGCTGCCGACCTAAGAGCCACCGACCTAAGAAGTTACGACCTATCGGGTTAAGAAGTTTACGACCTAACTAACAGAAGCGGTCTCTACGACCTACGACTCATAATAGGTCATACGCGACCTAAATAACTCGCTCAGGGTAAGTTCAAGAACAACCGATACAAGTGTTCCCTTGTGTCATCGCCGACCTACGACCTACGACCTATCTTAGGTCGGTGACGACCTAGTACTTGTATGGTTGAATTCCGCCCAGAATCAGCCCTATAAATACCCCCTAACTCCAACAATATGGGGACTTTTCCGATCATTCCCCGAAGCGCCGTTACTCTGCAGAATTCACAACTCATTCAACACTTGAAGAACTCCAAACATTCAAGACACTACAACAAGCTTTGAAAGAAATCTACCGCATTCAACATGAATTCGAGGAGATCTTCTACATCGAAGCTTGAGCTACTAGTCTAAAGTGTTTAGGAATCAAAATATATTGTATTTTGAAGTGCATTGTATCATCTTGTAACCAAAATCAGCAATAAAGGAATTCAAAGTGGACGTAGGCTCAATCTTAAGCCGAACCACTATAAATCGCTGTCTTTTACTATTTTCTGCTATTTTACTGCTTATTTCTTATTCCCGTATCACGGGTGGTGCTTTCACAATATTGTTACACACACCGGGTGTTAGCGTTCAATTTTCAGCATTAACATTTTGGTGCTTTCACTGAGAATTGAACTCGGGAATCTTCTGACCATTACTTCGTAAAGGCTTGTTGAAAGAATCTCCTTAAAGATCAGAAGTCTATATGAAATAATGGCTCCTGGAAGAAGAGGGAGACCAACCAGATCCGGAAACGCTCATGAGGGGACTTCCGCTTCCCCAATAGCAGACCAAGCAACTCCTACCGTTGGGGTCACAAGGGCTGAATTAGATGACGTAGTTTCTGGATTATACCAACAAATGGATGCTCAAAACGCTTCGATGATGGATAGATTAAATGCTCTACTTGGGGCAAATCGTCAGCCAGAAAACCATGAAACAACCTTTGCCGAAATGCCACATTTCCAAGCTGAAGGTTCTATGCCGCAGCCAACTTTTCACGAGCATGTGCCCAGGCAAACTTCCGAGAGAAGGACTGACGCCTGCCCGGCGATGCCTCTGAACAATAAAGAGTACCTATCAGAGATGGTTGACCGAATTATGAAAGAGAGCATGCAGAGGGAAGAGAATGAGAGCGACTGGGGATTTTCACCAAGCAGAACTCCGTTTACTGAAAGGATCCTGAAAGCAGAATTTCCAAGGAAATTTGCACCTCCTACTATCCCAGCCTATAGTGGAACGAGTGACCCTAATCATTTCCTATACAAGTACGACTGGCATATGATCGGTGCAAGAGCATCCGATGATATTAAGTGCCGATATTTTCCAGTGTATTTGGAAGGAGTGGCTCTACTTTGGTTCACAAAGCTACCGGTTCGGTCCGTAGATCAATTCTCCGACTTAACGTGAAAGTTCAAAGAACAGTTCAGACTATATGCTTCAAAAGCTAAGGATATAATGTCACTGTCCAGTCTTGAACAAGCTCCCGGAGAATCAATCAAATCTTTCTTGAGCCATTTTAATATAGCCCTAGCCGAAGTGGATAATGCAGAGCCCCGTATGATTCTGACTTACTTAATGCAAGCCATCGACAAATCAAGTGAGTTCGGAAGATGGTTAAAACTGAAGGAACCGAATTCGCTTGAGAAGTTCTATAAAAAGGCCGACGAATTCATGCGCCTAGAAAGCCTCTCTGCGCCAGCGAAAGTGGTTGTTGTTGAAGTCGAGAATAATGATATAGCATCTAACAAAAGAAGATCTGGAGATCAGAAAAGGGAAAATAATGAAGGAAAGAAGCAGGAGAATGAGAAGAAACCACACCGCTTTAATCCTTCAGATTTTACTCCTTTAACTGATACCCCGGGAAATATTTTCTTCGCAACAAAGGATGTTGTCAAGTATCCTAAGCCACCTGAGATGGGGAGAGGTGCAGTGCGTAATGGGAAATTCTGCCGATTTCACAATCAACATGGCCATGACACTGACCAATGTCGTCAGTTAAAGAATGTGATTTAAGAATTGTTGAAACAAGTAAACTCCAACAGTATGTGAAGAAAAATGGAGTCGATCCAACCTCATCCACTCAGGAGCAACAACATCCTACCCATCAATCCGGCTCTTGCAACAACACTGCAGTGCAAGAATCCAAAAAGCTTGTCATTAATGTTGTCACGAGGGATCCTCACCCAGGAGGCAGGAGTTGGGACGACTGCTGACTTCCCACAAAACTGCAGCCAGGGCATCTTCCAATCTCTCTGGCATATAAATCCAAAGGCTATAAATCTAGTGCAAATGGAAATTCAGCCCAGAGATTCTAAAACAACAAGCACTTGCATCCATTTTTACTTAATAGCATTGCTTAAATTTGTAAAATGATGTTGGATGTAATACTTTTGTATTGTAAACCACTGAGAAATCAATGCAATTCAATAATAAAGAACTATAAATCTTGTGTTCTCTAATGCTATAAAATGTCTGTATCATTTCGATATGCAAGTATCTTTAAAATATTGCTAAAATGTCGATCTAATATTGCAGGCTATCAAAGCAAAGCTTACCTATTCAACACATCACAAGACTCAGCGATTCCTACAAATCACTCAACAATGTTAAACCACAAAAGAGGTGCTATTCACAAACCGTTGATGATTCCACCAAAGCGGGCATCTTCCTGACAAGAAGGTTCCAGACCCTTGCTAACTAATCGCGATCGTTTGAGTAAACAAACATCCGGTAAAGTAGCTTACGTCTGCCCTGTGGATTCACTCAACGATAAAGTACACTCCTTTGGTAGCAAGCAAACAACTTGTAAAAGAATGGAACATATACTAGAAGTGATAAAGAGGAATCGTTAAGAAACAGATGATGAAAGAACACAAGCAGTAAAGCCCTCTAACGAGGCATAAGCCCTCTTCGGAGGCACACATTTTCGAAGGCACATTTCACCAATCTTGAAGTGCAAAATTGCTTCTCTTTGGAGATCAAAATCACTTCTCTTCGAAGACCAAAAACGCTTCTCTTCAGAGACCAAAAACGCTTCTCTTCGGAGACCAAAAATGCTTCTCTTCGAAGACCAAAAGACCTCTTCGGAGGCACACTTCACCATGCTTGAAGTACCAAACAAAAGACCTCTTCGGAGGCACACTTCACCATGCTTGAAGTACCAAACAAAAGACCTCTTCGGAGGCACACTTCACCATGCTTGAAGTACCAAACAAAAGACCTCTTCGGAGGCACACTTCACCATGCTTCAAGTACCAAACACAAGCCCTCTTCGAAGACACAAAAACAGAGACCTCTTAGTAGGCAAAAATTGCTTCGGAGGCACAAGACCTCTTCGTAAGCATAAATCGCTTCGGAGGCACAAAGACCTTTTCGAAGGCACATTTCATCGGGATTGAAGTGCAAAATGCTTCTCTTCGGAGACCCACTTCACCAGATTTGAAATCTAAAAATGCTTCTCTTCGGAGACCAAAAACGCTTCTCTTTGGAGACCTCAAAGCCTTCTTCGGAAGCACTAAGACAAATAAAGTCCTTTAACAAGGCACATCCAAAAACTTCGCTGATGGAACCACTAACGGCCGCAGCTGAATACTTACGATTATTTGTACAAACAAATATGCAGTAAAATAGCCAATGACTGTCCTGTGAATCCATTCAACGATAAAATATAATTTTCTGACAAACAGATCAAAACATTCTTCAAGAGCTCACTTCACTGTGTAGGAAAATCCACTTTTCAACAAGTAAAAGTGATTATCCCCGAAAGTTGGAGTGTTCTTTAGAAAGAGAGAGAAAGTAAAAACTTCTCCAATACAAAACGTATTCTATTAAAAGCAGAATAATATTTCCTCAAAAAGGAAGAATTATTCTCTAAATAAGAATACAAGTCTTTTCAGAATATTGCAGTAAGCCATGATTCGGGGGCATATAACTATATTAATAGAAACAACGCTCAACCATCATACCACAAGCTCACTGCAGTATCATATCAAGTAAAAAGAATCGTTTATTCTACACTACAATGAGAAATAAATGCATTTTTACATACACAAGAATTTGTACAAGTAAAAGAATTATTTTATTCAATACTATGAAAATTCTTTACATGCGCAGATCTCAAGAAAAGCAGGGACCGGTACCCGCACAATCTTCGGTCAATACATGCAAAAAACAAGAAGCGTAAAAGTTCAGCTCATCACTCCTTCTTCCCGCCACCTTTAGAACCCTTGCCCGGTTTGATAGTAAGTTTTTGAATCCGGCGTGGATGGGTCGGTGAAGGAGGAGAAGAAGGGTTAGTCGGAACTTCTTCTATTTTGACTTCTCCAGCTGAAGTGCTTCTCTTCTTCTTCCTCAGTGCACGCTTCCCCTTCCTCTTCGAAGAAGACTCGCTTCTCGGAGTGAACAATGTAGAAAGCTTTGTGTCGTCATCATATGACTGCTCCGGGGTCTTCTCACTGTCCTCCAGATCTTCCGCTTTCTGCTCTTGAGAAGCAGGTGGATCCTCTAAGCCCTGAAGGGCTGCTATTTGTTCTTCCTGCGACCCTGGCTGGGAAGCAGGAGTGACTTGAAGGGATGGAGGAGGAACAGCCGGAAGGGGAGAAGAGTGCACAGCGCTTGGTGCTTCCTCTACAGGAAAAAAGAAGTTAAAATCTGTACTCTCCGAAAAAAGAGAAGATATTGGATCATCAGGACTTAAATAATAAGCGAGAAACTCATCAAGTTCAATTGAATCGAATGAGCAATCCACTTGAGCCAGATCTGAATCGAAGTTACCTGGAGAAGTCGGTTTTATCACTTCAATTTCAAATTTTTTAGCCTCAATGTCTTCCTGGCTCTTCTCCTCGATTTGAGTAAGGGGAGATTCGGTGGTGATCGGCTTAGCCTCAGTTTTTGCAGGAGCTGGAGAGTAAGAGCTGGAACCGACGATATCAACGTCGGCCGAAGTAGAAGTATGGACAGGGGCAGTTAGAGATATTTTCTTTTCCGGATGCTCCCCTACCATTGTTTCAGCTCTAGCTTCGGCAAGTTGCTCTTTCCCTCTAGCGAGAGCGGCACGAGTCTCATCATCAAAATAGTGTGCCTCAAGCTCTACCTCATCATAGCCGGCGCCGCCAAGCATATCAATTGCGGCCTCCCACACTTCAGCCAAGGTGATATCATACTTCAAGCCCAAGAATGAGAGACTTCCGTGCCCCAGAACGCTATGAAGATAGAAATCAAATAAGGTTGAGCTAACATTAGCTTTCGTCGCTTCGTGCGAATGCTCGGCTGCTTCCTTTCCAGCGATGGCTTCATCGCGCTCTTTTTCGATCTTTAATAACTGAGCTTGCAGCCTTATAATTTCCAAATCTTGAGAGCTGAGTTTTTCCCGCAGCTGGACGGTGTCATTGCGATATTTTTCAGTGATAAGCTGCTCAGCCTCAAGTTTCAGCTCAGCATCTCTTTGAGCAGCGTGAGCATCTCTCACTTGTTTCTGAAAAACTTCTTCCTTTTGAGAGTGCAATGCAGAAGAAGTGGCGAGATCTTCCTTATGTTTTTTGACTTCGGATTCAAGTCTCACATTGTCATCTGCAATGCTCGCCATCTCCGCATCGTGCTGCTTGCAAATTTTATCCCACTCCGTCTTATCGTTCTCCATAGTCAACATGGCTTCAAGATTCATATGATTAACCCTCTGAAGCTCGTTCACGAGTTTCTACCATCCGGACATCCTCTCGATATCGAGCTTAACATCATCGAGATTTCTCAGCATGGCCTGCTTGTCAATTGGGACCAAATCTAAGTCAAAGCGCACCCCTTTTAAACACCAATTCGGGAATCAGCTTTGAAGAGTAGGAGGGGCATCTTTAACTTGATATTGGGGCCTGTTGATAATCGCTTGGATGTTAGATTTCTTTAAAGCAGGAGAGCCGAATGGGATATCAGAAGAGATAGGAGCGTCAGTCTTTTCAGAAATTGCAGACGCGTCCTTTTCACTAAGCCTGGCCCGTTTACTGGGATCTTCAGAAATTTTGCTCTTTCCTCTATCGTCATGCGACTTTCTCTTATGGGAAATGTCATCTCTTTGAGAGGAGTTGTGGTGTTCTTCCCTCCTCCTTTGTTGCTCCTCATAAGCTTGTCTCTCCCGAGCTTTTCTAACTGCTCGCTCCTCATCAGTTTCTCTACGAACGGGGAGATAGCGTCTGTGATCATAAGTGTCACGCCCTCCAAAACGCCGGAAGTCATCATAATATGAGCCACTTCGCCCCATCAGAGAACCTGAAATTGAATAAAAGTCGAGTCTTAGAAATCTCCAGGAGATTAGAATCTAAGTGCATATAAGTGCCAAAAAATCTTAAGTGTGTGTGGCGTGCAAACTACACGCGTCAGACTACGAACCACTTGTCGGCTTAGGGGTTATATCGGATTTTGTGGCAGGAGCGAACTCTTGGGACAACGAAAGCGGTCGTAAAGCAGATGTCGCTTCGATCACTGGAGAGGCAACTTTAGCATTGACGACATCATCTTTAAAAAGCTCGCGTGAAGTCACCATTAGATCGCTTAGCTCACCAAAAATGTCTTCGCCATCATGCCAAGCGGAACTTTCTTTTTTAACTTCTTCATCGGCTACCTTCTTGGAGCATTGGGGAGGTTCCTAATAACTGGAGAAAGTGTTAGCTTGCTGGACGACCCCACTACGTCAGTAGAAGTAGAACAATTCACCAGAGAAGCCTCTGTGGTAGGTTCTTTCGGTATAAGTTCTTCGGTAGGGGCTGGGGCATCTGATGCCTTAGTTGGAGAATCAGGGACTTCATGTGGCTGAATAGAACAGGAAAGATGTAAGAGTCCAAATTGATGAATAAACTCGTCTTTCAATAGAAATTGGATATTCCTCTCCTCAACTGGCATGGCCATAAGCCTCTCAAAAGTTGATTTGTGACCAGAATCCCTAGAAGGAGGAGGAAGAGCTGAAAAAGTAAAGAGCGAAGTTAACACTTGACAACTCGGGCTTCGAAAAGTTCAGAAAACATAAGGAAAGGAAAAAGATAAATGATCATACTTCCTACTCTCCAGATAGCATAAAATCCCGAAGGACACCGAACGTAGAAGAACTAACTCAGAAACCCGTGAACACTGTTAGGAAGACCAATGATCAGCTTGCGGTTCCTAGCACTTCTCATGACTGTGATAGAAGGATGGTCTTTATTTTTTGGAAATGAGCACAGATAGCAAACTTCGTCAAAACTTGGAAGACGATCCAGCGTCCTCCTGAATAGCACACATAGTCCCATCAGGATGGCATAGCCATTAGGATGTAACTGAAAGGAAGAAATAGACAATCGAAGAAGAAGCTGCTGAAGGAAATCGTTAAAAGGAGGAATGGCTCCGTTCATACACATTTGGCAATTAATGGCAACGAAACCATGAGGTGGTAGGTTAGCAGTGTCGCTTCTCTCAGGCAGTCTAGCATCTGTTTCAGCAATGCCGAACTGAGTACACAGTTGGTGGAAAACATTATATGTTAAAGTGGTCGAGATCCTTTCTGGAGGATTAGCTACTGGAACAGGAATAGGAATAGCCTCTCCAGCTTGAATTATTACTTCTTCTTGGTGAGAAGCCATTCTACATAAGCACCTGGATGTTCAAATGTGAAGGTGCACGTTTCTTAAAAAGTGTGAAGTGCTATGCAGAACTAATAAAAATAACAAGCAAACATAACTGGAATTAAACTAATTGACAATTGGTCGATTACGAGATTTCAGGATTTGTTAGTTTAAAACTCAAGTGTAGTGTTAATACAAATGAGTTAGCTTTAGTTAACTATTTTAGTTTTTCTTTAATACTTCACTTGAATTGATTGGTTTACAGCATTTCATTCACACAGTTCATTTAAGTTGATTATTCTTTATCGAGTAATCTGTCATTTGATGTGGGCAGTCAGTGGCAGTATATTCGTCCCAATTTTCTATAAATGTTATGTTTAACAGGCAATAAGCATTAGAGATAATCTGTAAAGAAGTTCAGACAGTTCAAATTTCAAGTAATTCTTAGTTTAAGCAGTTTATCCCGGCAATTCAAGTCAAAAAGTTCAAAGCAATGCAAATATGTCAAGTTCTAACTCGGCATCGACCTAGAGCCTATGCTGCTGAAATTAGGTCGATTAAACTGTTCAAAGTCCTAGGTCGCTCACGACCTAGCATAGGTAGGAAATTCTTCAGGTCACAATGTGCAAGTTAAGTCGTCCACGACTTAAAGGATATGCAACGAGTTAAAGTTAAGTCATTGGCCCTAGGTCGTAATGCATATAAAGGTCTCAAGTCAGAACGACACGAATTTCTCTAAGTCCTAGCTCGGCCACGAGCTAAGGCCTATACCGCAAGCTAATTAGGTCGCAGAAAAAGTTGGGTCGTTCAATCAGTTAAGTCGCAAGAATTCTTGAACCGGACAAGCTGTTAGATCGTGAATGTTTTAGGTCATCTCCGAAGGAATCTCAAGCTATTTCCTGTTCGAACTAAAGCCTCACTTCCCTTCACCAATCTCCTCCCTCTCCACTGAGGAGTTCAGTAATTCGCCAACTCGAGATCCATAAACCCAATAAACTCGAACTATCCCCCATAAAAAACCCTAGGCCACATTCTCTAATCACATCTCACAACATCACCAAATCATCCCAAATCCATCATAAAACCAGTATGCTGCAGTATTTCGAGAAATCACAATGACCTAGCAACTAAAAGAAGTCAAGGATCGGTTGCGACACAACTCATGATGGAGCATAGTATACAAACTTGGACTCGGGATGACAAATAAGGGACTCGCGATTCAGTGATGGTCATGATTGAATATTGGTTGGATTCACTTACGAAATATGATGATGGAGATGATTAACGGTCAAAGTAATCTGGAATTCGTCTTCGAAAGCTCGGAAACTTGTTAATGGCAGACGGAATGTTAGAGCAGGTAAAGGAAAAGAGGGAACGACCTAAGCTATTTATACACTGTGGTAGTGAAAGGCGAATCGACACATACGACCTATGACTTATCTTAAGTCGCTCACAACCTAACAAACTCATCAAAGAGCGAACTAAGGAAATCGAAGCACACGACCTACGACCTAGGCGTATACTTCGAGGGGCAAATGTTAACCCTCTTTTGACTCGCGACCTACTGACCTAAGAGCTGCCGACCTAAGAGCTATCGACCTAAGAACTGCCGACCTAAGAGCAGCCGACTTAAGAGCTGCCGACTTAAGAGCTGCCGACCTAAGAGCTACCGACCTAAGAAGTTACGACCTATCGGGTTAAGAAGTTTGCGACCTAACTAACAGAAGCGGTCTCTATGACCTACGACTCATAATAGGTCATACGCGACCTAAATAACTTGCTCAGGGTAAGTTCAAGAACAACCGATACAAGTGTTCCCTTGTGTCATCGCCGACCTACGACCTATCTTAGGTCGGTGACGACCTAGTACTTGTGTGGTTGAATTCCGCCCAGAATCAGCCCAATAAATACCCCCTAACTCCAACAATATGGGGACTTTTCCGATCATTCCCTGAAGTGCCGTTACTCTGCAGAATTCACAACTCATTCAACACTTGAAGAACTCCAAACATTCAAGACACTACAACAAGCTTTGAAAGAAATCTACCGCATTCAACATGAATTCGAGGAGATCTTCTACATCGAAGCTTGAGCTACTAGTCTAAAGTGTTTAGGAATCAAAATATATTGTATATTGAAGTGCATTGTATCATCTTGTAACCAAAATCAGCAATAAAGGAATTCAAAGTGGACGTAGGCTCAGTCTTAAGCCGAACCACTATAAATCGCCGTCTTTTACTATTTTCTGCTATTTTACTGCTTATTTCTTGTTCCCGTATCACGGGTGGTGCTTTCACAATATTGTTACACACACCGGGTGTTAGCGTTCAATTTTCAGCGTTAACATGTTCATTGTATAAATTATTTCTTAAATGACTTACAACATCCTTGATTATAATAACAAATGAAATATTAATCATGTCATTTAAGTATCAACTTTGTATAATGAAAACAATTTAGAATTTAATTGTCTATCCATTTAAGTTATGTAGGGCTTTAATTACCTAAAAGATGACATTTTTAAAAATAAATGAAACTCTCCTTTTCTGACCATCGTTGCCTCAAAAAGGAAGGTTGATTTATTTTTTGGTGCTATTTTTATTAGTCATTAATTCCTTACTAAATTCAAATGAAACCATTCAATTTATTAGCTATTAATTCCTTACTATTTCTCACAAGAAACCTCCAAATCTTGCTTTTATATTGATATTTACTTCTATTTCGCAGTAAAAACTGATTTTCCTCAAGCTTTAAGATTTGCTAGCCCATTTTTTGGTAATGCATGGAGTTTATTTTTTAATTTTCAATCACTTCGACAAACCTTCTCTTGATTTTGATTTATTTTTTGTTTTTAAATATGATATTCAATATTGGAATCTAATTGAACTATATCAAATTGAATTGATAATTATTTCTTTGAGGTTTACCTTTTGGCTAGAAATATTTCATTTTTTTGTTGTATTTTATTCTATTGCACCTAAAATTGCTTTTGTACATTAGAATCATATTTTTCATTATTCGTTTGAAATTATTCTAAATGTTGTTCACTTTCTTGTGAAAGTCGGTTTTTAAGAAAAGATTTGAATGAATTAGATTTTGGTATGTTACATAAGTTTTCCAACATATTTCAATTACGTGTTTTATTTTTTAGGCTTAAAAATTTGTTTCCTTTATTATGTTAATGTTATGGACATTTACTCTTACAGTTAATCATCACTATGATTTTTTTCATTCAAGCTTGCTTCCATCCCAGTCTAGCATCAATTTTTTATTTATTTTGTTCTTTAAAACAATATTAAAAATGTAATACTTAGTATAATCAAGAATATAAAGGTATCTTATGATATTCGTGCTAATAATTTTGTTTCCAGATTAATATCGATCTCCCTTAAGGTAGTTACCAATCAATTGTTTCTTTCTATTTCTCATGATTGTATTGCAAATATCTTTATTTATGTGGCAATTATATGTTATGTGAGGCTTGAATAATCTATAAAGATGATGTCTTTAAAAAAACAACCTCTCTTTCAAAAATAAAGGTAGTGCCTCGAAAAATAAAATTCATTTATATTCTATCACTTTGCTTTATGTGTTTATCTTTCTAATTTATTAGCCACTAATTCTTTGTTACACTTCTAGCGTTTTACGTAGTTCTTGAAATTAAGAGTAGTGCGTGCCTTCAAGAGGTGACTACATGCTGGTCTACAACTTAATCTTGAGAACCTACTCTCTCAGGTTATTTTCTTACTTCTTAATTTGTTGTCTTTTCCCACAAGGAACCTATGTATCCTATTATTCTATTAATGTTTCCTTAATTTTAGATTCAAAATTGTTTTTGCACCCTTTATGTTTTGGTAGCCTTTCATTACTAATCATGGAATTTTATTAATTTTACTTTCATTTACTTTTCTTACCATATTCTAAAGGTTGATACATTTGAAATTATAGTATGAGATTCTTTAAGAATCAACTAAAACATGTGTAGGTTAGAAATATTAGAAGTGTGTGAGCTATAGAGAAAGGTATATAATATTCTTAGATTATAAGCTACTTGCAATTATACTTTTGTATTTGTTCCAATAATCATGAAGCAACGTACTTAATGCATTACAATCACTCGTTCACTATTTGTTCAGTAATCTACCTTTGGCTAAATCATGTTTTAAAAATAAAAACTTCTACTCTTTTTCTCTATTATTGTTTTCAAACATAACTTTAAGTTTGTCCAAAAACAAAGCAAATTCTCATATATCATATAATATCACATAAAGCTAGGTTATTTCTAAATAAGTAAAAAATGCTACTCAAACAAATTTATTATCAAAAATGTTTTACCCATAACAAAATATTTGCTACATGGTCCTGGGCTAATAGAAAAGGAAATCTTCAATTTTGGCCAGAGTTTAGCATAAACATATAAGAATGTTTGTTTTAAAAACAAAATCACTATATAAACTTATAATTCATCCACTAGAAATACAGTTCATTAGCCCACAACACTTTTTTGATGAAATATCTATCTTCCTAAGACAAGTTTTCTTGTTGTTATTTCAGGGAAATCAAAAATGAATCAAGTGAAAACAAGTTATACATTCAATTTGAAGACCAAACATTCTTACGATCATTCTACAACTGACCATTGATCGATGTCCTTACTAGTCTTTTGAGTAGAAGACTCATTAGAGAGAAGATAGGACCTACAACACAAAGTCATATGGTACAAAGTCAGGTAACATACAATCAAATCATTATATTATAGAAAGATATTTCATAAAACTGGAATTGATATTTACATTATATATAAGTTCGTTGTAGACGAACGTAGGAGACTCCCAGTAATCAAATTCCTTGACATATTTGATATAGAAGGCACAAAAGGCATGTCATAAGGTATAATTGATAAAATTGAAACAATTAAGATATCAATGGAGAACAGTTCTTACGCATCAGAGTCAGTATGCTGCTCGGTCTGCCTTCAGGTATGACTTCGATTGCAAAATATTTTCTTGATATGTTAAGTCTAATTATTAATTGATGATTAACGAAGTATATATTCATTTTTTGCATGATTTTGAGATTGTAGAAAGCACGAGGAGTCTACTAATGTATACACGTTTTTTCACGTGTAGTGTATCGATAGCTGGCTCATCAGGCATGCTTCATGTCCATTGTATAGGAGAGACATCTAATTTTTTCAAGTTATTTTCTATAAAATATATATATATATATATATATATATATGTGCATCAGTTGTTTGTACATATATAAGTGCGAATTTTATGTACACTACATATACATTTGATTGAATATCACAATGACTACAACTGCTTTGATTTGGTTATTGGGTTGTTTGATATATTAGTTTTGTAGATAATAATAAGTATGTTTTTTCCTAGTTTATTTCTAATATAGAAAATTTATAAATAACTATTATTTTCTTTTACCTACACATAACCGTTAAATTTGACCAAAATATGAATTGTGTAACAGACCAATAATATGATGCTATGTGGGCTAATAAAATAATGCCATATGGTCCAATAATATTGTGCAACGTAGACCAATAAAATGATGCCACGTGGAAAATCAGATAATGCCATGTGGACTAATCAAATGATGCTACGTGACCTAAGAAAAATGATGCTACGTGACCTAAGAAAAATGATGCTATATGTACTAATCAAATGATGACACGTGGACAAATCGTTGTTTGATATGTGGACCGAAAACAAGATGCCAAGTGGCGGCATTGATGTATGTTACATATATGCTACTGTGGCAACCATGTATGCAGCCATATAGGATGACACATTATTAAACAGATCAGCCGATGACTCATCATTTGATTCACAATTTAGTGGGGTCCATGGATTCTTTTACCTACTAGTATTAATAAGTGTATGTAAATACTATTTCCCCACTAACCTTTACCTACCAGTGTCTACCAATTCAATATTGGTAGCTAAAACATATTACCCACATTATGCTAGTTTTATCTACACTTACAATTGGTTGGTAAAGTGTAACATCCTGCCTTTTCGCACGCTTTAGACCGACACACATGCCGATTTAAACCATACGAAAGGACGGATTGTTATGGGGTAAATAAGAAAAGACAAGAAAGAAATAAAACAAAATAGAATCTTGCAGCGGAACGATAAAATATAATAATCAAATAACAGTTCATGAAGCTGTTTTACAAAACATTTGATTATACTTATACAATACATATCAGAGTTACACATACCAGAGAATGATAATTATGCAGCAGAATACAATGGTGTAGTAGAATATATAACAAATAGTAATAATAAAATCTTCGTCTTCGTCCTTCAAAAATAGGCCTTCAAATCCTGAAATGCTCAGGCTGAACCGAGCGAATTGAAAAGACAAAACACTCGAGTCAGAACTAAAAGATCTTATGTAAGTTAAATCAATGAAATAAATATGAGTGTAAACGGCGTCAGAGATGTTTACGGGGTTTGACATCTCCTATCCAGTGTCTAACGTGGGTGCAATAACTTAAGAAATGTTCGGGATTCACATCTCTTAAGGATCCGTTAAACTATCTACTATGTAGTAATATTCGCTATATACAGTATTGTCTAATCAGTAAAGTATAATCATATCGGAAAATAGCGTTAAGGGGATGGAGAACCTTAACGCGGTCGGATCTTAAAATCATAATCGTAGTAAAGCTCGATATGGTAGGTGACACGGCACAACTAGGCAATGCCAGGGTAGATATACCAATTACGCACACGGACTGATGGATACGCATAGCAGCCACTACCGTTCCACCTCGAACAACATTCCCAAATCGGAGGATGGCCATCTAGTCAAATCACAAGTAAGAGTATAATATCGAAGAAATGCGTCCGAGAAGAGGTGCTACCTCACTGGTCCGAGATCGCTCCTGTTTTAGCCACCTTATGCCAACTCACGGGAGTTGGGTCCACGTAACATACCTTAAGAACGTCGCCACCATCCTACTTCATTCTGGAATCTCCACCGCGTACACGGTTGTCAAAGTGGTTTTCGGTATCGACAGAGAGTATGTCCATATCCGATCCCGGTCTCTTTAACAACCAATCGTTATTATAACACCGTGGTCATTTAAAATATATATATACTTTTAAAACACAATCATTGCCCTTTCAAAACATATCCTTTTCTTCAAAATAGTATATACTTTAAACCAAAATATTATTACTATTTCAAACCCAATTCAATAATATATCATTTCCATTTCCAAAACAATTCAATTGTCTCATTTAAATAAAACCAAATTTCCAATCGCTAATCTTACTTTTATTTATAAAACTTGAAATATTCTTTAAAACCATATTAAACCCAGCTCACATAAGGCAGTCATATTCTAAATCTCAAAATTTCAATCGGTTTCAAATCAATATATTCAAAGATAATTCTTAAATAATTTCTATTTCAAAAGAATTCATTTTCAAACCATATTACTTTCAAAGTTATAAAAATTTTGAAAACCAATACTTTGAAAACAATAATACCTTAATTTAAATAAAACATTTCAATTTTGATATATTTCAAGTCTTAAAATATTCTAAAATTCTCAACTAAATCTGACAATTCTATATATACCTTAATTCAATTTTTCTATTATTTAGTTTAGAAATATTTATTTAATAAGTTCAATATCACTTAAATAAAACTCAAACTTGAAATATTCATAAATCAACTCAAAACATCATTAAGTTACACATAGCTTAAATTTTAGAATTTAACTATATATAAAATAATATTTATAAAATATCAAAATTTAATATTTATTAAACCGTATATTTCTTTCCAAACCATAGAAAAATCACTTTAAAATATTTTATATATAGACCACGGTGCCTGTATATAATTTTCTATCCTACGGTCAAGTGATACGGATATTTATCATTTCAATCCGTAATTTTAAAATAAAAGTTTACGGTTATATATCATTTCAAACCGCAATCCCGAATAAAATAAAATGCATAATAACTTGCAGTTTATACTATATAAAATATAGCATCAATTCATCCAAATATCAATAATCAACCATTCATTACAATCGTCATCCAATTTAAACAAAAACATCAATATAAAGCATATAAAATATAACAGGCATCACCAAATAGTTTATATTCAATAAAAATTAATAACTTTCAACTGGCAGTTTATATGTAACGGATAAATTGATTAACAATTAATTGGCAGTTTAAATGCAATGGATAAATTAATTAACAATTAACTGGCAATTTAAATGCAATAAATAAATAAATTAACAATTGATTACGATGAATGCAATTAACTGAGATAATGATGAAATATATGTCAAACAGCTATAAATAAATTTCTAACCACATCATACATGAATTTAACAAACATAGGAAATCTTAGAAGTTGTGAGTGGGTTAAAACACTCACCTTTTTGAATTTAAATTGAATTTAAATTCAATTTAAACCCAAAAATTTGGCCATCTCAGAATTCGTCCAAACCAGCGTCATCAGGTCCGGAATTAAATTACGATCCTAACAAAAAAAACCGCACGTGAAACGGAGTTCGTATGCACGAGATATTGCGAAAATTGTGATTGAATTTCAATTTAAAAATAAATAAAAAGAGAACACATACTAGCTGCCACGTCATCATCTAAATGTTGCTCACGTACAGGCACCTTCACGAACGTTTCTTCCTGCTACCGAACTCAGCATGAAACCCATTTGACCGGCCTTTGACCGTGAATCGCCAACGCCACGGACCACCATTTGACAAACCGCCGTCACCATCGTGATCTCCAGGCCGAGCCGCTCCTCCCTACCCCAGCGCGCGCCTCTCTGGTGGCCGCCGCCGCCGCCTCCAAGCTAGGGTTTGCGAACCCTAGTTCGCCAATTCCGGCCACCTCCGGTCGTCTTAGCTTACGAGACCACCGTCAAACGACTCCACAAACCTTCCTCTTCAAAACCCAGAAAGCAATTTGCCTAAAATCGATCCAATCAAAAACTCCCAAATTGGGCCATGTGGATTTCGAAAATTGGAGGTTTGACCGCGATTTCCGGTTGATCTGAGCATCAATTGCAAAAACCGAGACCACCCGTAGATTCGTATCGATGAAAACTACCACATATATTTTTTTGGGATTTTTCTGAGGACTTAAATTTTTATTTGATTTTTGAACTGTTATTTGGATCTGAAAGCATCCATTGAGGTAGAGAAAGGATTGAAGAAAAATGAACATACAGACAAAAAATAGAAGATGGAGGCTAGGGTTTATAACCGTGCTTATATAGAGGTAGAGGTAGAATAGACAAATGGGATAGACGAACGTGCGGAACAAACTATGGCCCAAAAAGCCCGTTCTGACCCCCGAAACGAAATTGGGTAAACCCATATATCAAAACAGGTAATTTAAAACATTCTGAACGCGATGGAAAAAGTTTCACGTCCAAATTCCATCGTATGAAGAAGTTATGCTGAAAACAAAATTTTCAAATTGATTTTAAAATTTGATTTCAATTAAATCGATTTCGAGGCGTTTCACGTTCGTACGATCAAACGACAAGTCCGATCACAACAAAACTTAAAACCCTACAATAATTCACTGATACGGATCCGATGGAATTGGTTTCGTCGAAATCCGAGTCAGTGGCCAAAATGGTTATTTTTATATTAATTAAATAAATTTTAAAATAAATTAATTAAATTGAATTTTATATTTCAATTATAGAATTGACCATTTATCACCTTTATACTTCTCAAAAATTTGCAATTATTTAAAGATAATTTAAATGTCAAATTAGAGCAAATAAATTTTATCAATTTCAATGCCCTATCTTTAAATTCCATTATATTCAAAATTATAAATTTTAGTTCCCAACATTTCTATTAAATTAACTAATCAATGTTTATTCCATCTATAAATTTAAAGTAGATGGATTCCATGTTGGGTTCAAAATCTATTATTCTAATATCCTTGAATTCCAGCTAAATCTCTATAAACGTAATAATTAAACGTTAATTTCATTTATTTTTCAATACATCCAATTATTATAAATTAGATCAATTAACTTACTATTTAAAACTCAACTTCAAAAAAATTCATTACGTGCCATACCATCAATCTATGTAACCTTTAATCCCTTCCAAATTCTACTGATTCCAAAAATTTAGAACTTCACACTTTGCTTACATAAATTTTGATTGTAGTACACTTATTATATTTTTGCCAAATAGATACATTGATTTCAATTAACTATCCTCTATAATTTATTTCTTGGTTTCATTCTTCTTATTTCCCAAATTACAATCTGTGTTACAAATTTAGAATTAGTCACTATTCATTATTATTGACTTTAATTTAGCATCATTTACCTTGCATTAACGTTGTTACTTAACAATCCCTACCCAATTGCAATTTTATATTCAAATGAATACATTTACTCTTTCCGTTATGGAATTAATTATCAAAAGGCACATCTAATTATCATTTTTGATTTTATACAATTTCCATTAACTGTACATTCAATTACTATTCAATGTATATGTATTCATTAATCAATTCGATATATACGTTTGTTTCCCTCTATTTGATTTATAACCTAGTATACATTTACCTAAATTCTATTTCAATCACATTCATTAATGGGTGTGGCATTGAAATCAAATTCATTAACTTATCTCACATTATTATCATTAATTACAGTTGGCTTACCAATTTTTATTCAATACCATAAATAAATAACATATTATTCAATACTTACTCTTGTTTCTCATATTCTATTTAAAAATCAAATCATAACATTTACATTATTTTATTGAATTGGAATTTCAATAAATAACATTTATTTATTTATTATTTTTTTCAGTTAACTTTTAATTACAATTGCTACATCTAATTCCTAACATTCATTTTACTATAAATTATGGAAATTATGACAAACTTAGTTAACGAAATTCACGGGTCGTTACACTCTCCCCCACTCAAAACTTTTCGTCCCCGAAAAGGAAAAAGAAGGGAGAAGGAAGAATTTAGATAAACAATACATCTTATTCAAAATATTAACTTATAAACACTAATCTACAAAATTTATTACTTTATATAGAATATACCCATTTTAATCATTATATCTTTTTATACTTAAATAAATAAAGTTTGGAGAAGCATTCAAAAATAATTTTCTAAGTCCAAAAATTTCGAAAAATTTCGGCGGAGTCTCCTTTGTACGGAGAGGCTCGAGAGAAAATATAATATTAAATATAACAAAATATCACATATAATATCCAAAATAGTAAACCCCAACACGGAAAAATATATAAAATATCGCTATGAAACGTAATCCGAAACGTACCTATTTGTCGGGCATTTACGCTTAATTTATGGAACCAAAAGCAGTAGCAATTGCTTCATAACCTGCATTTCACTTATAAATCCAAAGGGTTAACAATTTATATAAAGTGAAATATTTATGTGGTTTCAATCATTAACAACCAATCAATACATCAACCATCAACTTCACAAACAGCATACACACCCAAAACAAAGCAACCATCCAATCAAACAGACAAATAGTTGTTTGGGTTCAAAACTTGAAATTGTACGGAATGGAAATAACTATCAAGTGCATCATTTCCTCAACAGTCTTAGATGGACAAAATAGATTATTTATTCATCCAACAACTTCAAATTCCTTACCCAACGAACCACAAATCAAACAATGACAATTCCAACCATCAAAATCAAATTAGCTTATTATAACTTTATTTCATACTTTAGTTGTTTGATTTCCTTTTATAATTTACAGTTATTTCTAGTAAACCTTTAATTTCATTTACATATTAATGTTTGTTTCATTTTTTTTTTACTCATTACTTACGCTTATTCTTTCTCATTAATTTAGGTCATGTAAGTTTCTATTATTGCATTACACCTATGCATTTCTCAATTTCATTTATTTATTTAATACTTACATCCCTATTATATTTACTGCATTCATCTTTTATACTTATTTTGTTCACAAATAGTTTAAATCTTTTACTTAAGTTTTATTATCTTCCATATATATACTACTTACTATTATTTACTCATTTATTATCTTATGATCTTATTTATTCACACATTAAACACTTAAGTTTATAATCATCTATTTGTCATACTTACTTTTTAATTATATTTCCTTGATAAAATTTCAATTATAACCTAAGTTAATAACATTAAATTCTCATTTAATATAGCAAATTCATTGAATACTTCATTACCTACTTTTACTTGTACAAATTTCTATTACATTTCTTATAAAACATTTCAACTTTTTATATTTGGTAAGTTATATAAGTTAAAGAAAATGCAAATGAACTTATACAAGTTTTATCTCATCTTTTAATTAAATTTAATGTTCAACAATATTACTCTTTGTCTCCTATGTTACAAAGTTCAATTTTCTTTAATCTCCATTTATAACTTAGTTTTTAGATCTCTTATTTAAATCAGAGGTTTCAATTTATTAATTACTTACCTTTTATTTCACTACAATAATTTAAACAATTAATTAATGGAAATTTAAGAATTTAAATTCCGGGTTAAATTTCAAATTATTTTGAAATAATAGATAAATATTTTCTTATAACTTATACCTCTAGTTAAATTTAAAATAATTCAAAATTTATACATTTTTTTTTTCAAAAATGAATCTGCAGTAAACTACTACAGTGGCCTTCCCACTTCGAAACTCGAAAATGCAAATCGATGATGCGTGCACTCATCACCGAAATAATTTTCCAGCGACAGAGAGGGGAGTACAAAACTTGTTCTTTCCAAAATTTCTATTTATATTGAAATACTAATATCAGAAAATACCTTTAAAATATTTTTTTTTTCCAAAATCGTCTTTAAAACAAAACTTCCGAATTATATTAAAATATTTATATCAGAAAATACTTATAAGCAATACTATCATATTCCAAAATTTATTCGAAAGAAATTTCAAAACCCCGGAACTTAAGTTCTAAATTTCCAATTTTATCTATTTTATTCTTTAATCTTGTTTCTATTATTATTTACACTTATTACCTACCAACCAATCTATAGCAACCAATATATATGTCATTTGGAAAATTTATTTTATATATAGAAAATATAATAGGAAAAAATTATTTCATTCACCTATATTAAAAACAAATATTATGTCTGTCTGTCCTATTAAGTGTTTAGAAACCCCTATTGATGTCACAGCGTCCCATGCATCAAGCAGAATTTATAAATACAAAACGGAACAGATTAACACAATATCAAAACCTTTTTATAGCACTAACAAATACGCTCTCTCATATATGCGCTCAGCGACTCCCATAGGGTATTATTACCCTATTAGTAAAGAGTCAAACCCCACAAAGCTAAGGTTTATCGCTAAACCAAAGCTCTGATACCAGATGTAACATCCCGCCTTTTCGCACGCTTTAGACCGACACACATGCCGATTTAAACCATACGAAAGGACGGATTGTTATGGGGTAAATAAGAAAAGACAAGAAAGAAATAAAACAAAATAGAATCTTGCAGCGGAACGATAAAATATAATAATCAAATAACAGTTCATGAAGCTGTTTTACAAAACATTTGATTATACTTATACAATACATATCAGAGTTACACATACCAGAGAATGATAATTATGCAGCAGAATACAATGGTGTAGTAGAATATATAACAAATAGTAATAATAAAATCTTCGTCTTCGTCCTTCAAAAATAGGCCTTCAAATCCTGAAATGCCCAGGCTGACCCGAGCGAATTGAAAAGACAAAACACTCGAGTCAGAACTAAAAGATCTTATGTAAGTTAAATCAATGAAATAAATATGAGTGTAAACAGCGTCAGAGATGTTTACGGGGTTTGACATCTCCTATCCAGTGTCTAACGTGGGTGCAATAACTTAAGAAATGTTTGGGATTCACATCTCTTAAGGATCCGTTAAACTATCTACTATGTAATAATATTCGCTATATACAGTAGTGTCTAATCAGTAAAGTATAATCATATCGGAAAATAGCGTTAAGGGGTTGGAGAACCTTAACGCGGTCGGATCTTAAAATCATAATCGTAGTAAAGCTCGATATGGTAGGTGACACGGCACAACTAGGCAATGCCAGGGTAGATATACCAATTACGCACACGGACTGATGGATACGCATAGCAGCCACTACCGTTCCACCTCGAACAACATTCCCAAATCGGAGGATGGCCATCTAGTCAAATCACAAGTAAGAGTATAATATCGAAGAAATGCGTCCGAGAAGAGGTGCTACCTCACTGGTCCGAGATCGCTCCTGTTTTAGCCACCTTATGCCAACTCACGGGAGTTGGGTCCACGTAACATACCTTAAGAACGTCGCCACCATCCTACTTCATTCTGGAATCTCCACCGCGTACACGGTTGTCAAAGTGGTTTTCGGTATCGACAGAGAGTATGTCCATATCCGATCCCGGTCTCTTTAACAACCAATCGTTATTATAACACCGTGGTCATTTAAAATATATATATACTTTTAAAACACAATCATTGCCCTTTCAAAACATATCCTTTTCTTCAAAATAGTATATACTTTAAACCAAAATATTATTACTATTTCAAACCCAATTCAATAATATATCATTTCCATTTCCAAAACAATTCAATTGTCTCATTTAAATAAAACCAAATTTCCAATCGCTAATCTTACTTTTATTTATAAAACTTGAAATATTCTTTAAAACCATATTAAACCCAGCTCACATAAGGCAGTCATATTCTAAATCTCAAAATTTCAATCGGTTTCAAATCAATATATTCAAAGATAATTCTTAAATAATTTCTATTTCAAAAGAATTCATTTTCAAACCATATTACTTTCAAAGTTATAAAAATTTTGAAAACCAATACTTTGAAAACAATAATACCTTAATTTAAATAAAACATTTCAATTTTGATATATTTCAAGTCTTAAAATATTCTAAAATTCTCAACTAAATCTGACAATTCTATATATACCTTAATTCAATTTTTCTATTATTTAGTTTAGAAATATTTATTTAATAAGTTCAATATCACTTAAATAAAACTCAAACTTGGAATATTCGTAAATCAACTCAAAACATCATTAAGTTACACATAGCTTAAATTTTAGAATTTAACTATATATAAAATAATATTTATAAAATATCAAAATTTAATATTTATTAAACCGTATATTTCTTTCCAAACCATAGAAAAATCACTTTAAAATATTTTATATATAGACCACAGTGCCTGTATATAATTTTCTATCCTACGGTCAAGTGATACGGATATTTATCATTTCAATCCGTAATTTTAAAATAAAAGTTTACGGTTATATATCATTTCAAACTGCAATCCCGAATAAAATAAAATGCATAATAACTTGCAGTTTATACTATATAAAATATAGCATCAATTCATCCAAATATCAATAATCAACCATTCATTACAATCCTCATCCAATTTAAACAAAAACATCAATATAAAGCATATAAAATATAACAGGCATCACCAAATAGTTTATATTCAATAAAAATTAATAACTTTCAACTGGCAGTTTATATGTAACGGATAAATTGATTAACAATTAATTGGCAGTTTAAATGCAATGGATAAATTAATTAACAATTAACTGGCAATTTAAATGCAATAAATAAATAAATTAACAATTGATTACGATGAATGCAATTAACTGAGATAATGATGAAATATATGTCAAACAGCTATAAATAAATTTCTAACCACATCATACATGAATTTAACAAACATAGGAAATCTTAGAAGTTGTGAGTGGGTTAAAACACTCACCTTTTTGAATTTAAATTGAATTTAAATTCAATTTAAACCCAAAAATTTGGCCGTCTCAGAATTCAGCCAAACCAGCGTCATCAGGTCCGGAATTAAATTACGATCCTAACAAAAAAAACCGCACGTGAAACGGAGTTCGTATGCACGAGATATTGCGAAAATTGTGATTGAATTTCAATTTAAAAATAAATAAAAAGAGAACACATACTAGCTGCCACGTCATCATCTAAATGTTGCTCACGTACAGGCACCTTCACGAACGTTTCTTCCTGCTACCGAACTCAGCATGAAACCCATTTGACCGGCCTTTGACCGTGAATCGCCAACGCCACGGACCACCATTTGACAAACCGCCGTCACCATCGTGATCTCCAGGCCGAGCCGCTCCTCCCTACCCAGCGCGCGCCTCTCTGGTGGCCGCCGCCGCCGCCTCCAAGCTAGGGTTTGAAAACCCTAGTTCGCCAATTCCGGCCACCTCCGGTCGTCTTAGCTTACGAGACCACCGTCAAACGACTCCACAAACCTTCCTCTTCAAAACCCAGAAAGCAATTTGCCTAAAATCGATCCAATCAAAAACTCCCAAATTGGGCCATGTGGATTTCGAAAATTGGAGGTTTGACCGCGATTTCCGGTTGATCTGAGCATAAATTGCAAAAACCGAGACCATCCGTAGATTCGTATCGATGAAAACTACCACATATATTTTTTTGGGATTTTTCTGAGGACTTAAATTTTATTTGATTTTTGAACTGTTATTTGGATCTGAAAGCATCCATTGAGGTAGAGAAAGGATTGAAGAAAAATGAACATACAGACAAAAAATAGAAGATGGAGGCTAGGGTTTATAACCGTGCTTATATAGAGGTAGAGGTAGAATAGACAAATGGGATAGACGAACGTGCGGAACAAACTATGGCCCAAAAAGCCCGTTCTGACCCCCGAAACGAAATTGGGTAAACCCATATATCAAAACAGGTAATTTAAAACATTCTGAACGCGATGGAAAAAGTTTCACGTCCAAATTCCATCGTATGAAGAAGTTATGCTGAAAACAAAATTTTCAAATTGATTTTAAAATTTGATTTCAATTAAATCGATTTCGAGGCGTTTCACGTTCGTACGATCAAACGACAAGTCCAATCGCAACAAAACTTAAAACCCTACAATAATTCACTGATATGGATCCGTTGGAATTGGTTTCGTCGAAATCCGAGTCAGTGGCCAAAATGGTTATTTTTATATTAATTAAATAAATTTTAAAATAAATTAATTAAATTGAATTTTATATTTCAATTATAGAATTGACCATTTATCACCTTTATACTTCTCAAAAATTTGCAATTATTTAAAGATAATTTAAATGTCAAATTAGAGCAAATAAATTTTATCAATTTCAATGCCCTATCTTTAAATTCCATTATATTCAAAATTATAAATTTTAGTTCCCAACATTTCTATTAAATTAACTAATCAATGTTTATTCCATCTATAAATTTAAAGTAGATGGATTCCATGTTGGGTTCAAAATCTATTATTCTAATATCCTTGAATTCCAGCTAAATCTCTATAAACGTAATAATTAAACGTTAATTTCATTTATTTTGCAATACATCCAATTATTATAAATTAGATCAATTAACTTACTATTTAAAACTCAACTTCAAAAAAATTCATTACGTGCCATACCATCAATCTATGTAACCTTTAATCCCTTCCAAATTCTACTGATTCCAAAAATTTAGAACTTCACACTTTGCTTACATAAATTTTGATTGTAGTACACTTATTATATTTTTGCCAAATAGATACATTGATTTCAATTAACTATCCTCTATAATTTATTTCTTGGTTTCATTCTTCTTATTTCCCAAATTACGATCTGTGTTACAAATTTAGAATTAGTCACTATTCATTATTATTGACTTTAATTTAGCATCATTTACCTTGCATTAACGTTGTTACTTAACAATCCCTACCCAATTGCAATTTTATATTCAAATGAATACATTTACTCTTTCCGTTATGGAATTAATTATCAAAAGGCACATCTAATTATCATTTTTGATTTTATACAATTTCCATTAACTGTACATTCAATTACTATTCAATGTATATGTATTCATTAATCAATTCGATATATACGTTTTTTTCCCTCTATTTGATTTATAACCTAGTATACATTTACCTAAATTCTATTTCAATCACATTCATTAATGGGTGTGGCATTGAAATCAAATTCATTAACTTATCTCACATTATTATCATTAATTACAGTTGGCTTACCAATTTTTATTCAATACCATAAATAAATAACATATTATTCAATACTTACTCTTGTTTCTCATATTCTATTTAAAAATCAAATCATAACATTTACATTATTTTATTGAATTGGAATTTCAATAAATAACATTTATTTATTTATTATTTTTTTCAGTTAACTTTTAATTACAATTGCTACATCTAATTCCTAACATTCATTTTACTATAAATTATGGAAATTATGACAAACTTAGTTAACGAAATTCACGGGTCGTTATTATGTCTATATCTCTGTAATCGTTATGGATTAAAATGATAAACCCGAGCGGTTTTCATTGATTTGGAAATTTTGATTTTGGATACTGGTTGAAATTACATATACCCATATAATTTCTTGAATTTGGACTATTTATTTGAATCGAATTATTTGAATGGTTTAAGTTAATTTAAACTTTGGATTTATTTTAATTAAAATGATTAAGATTGGTATTTCGAATTATTTGAAATCTTATAAATAATTATATCCATGTTGTACACTTGATAGGAGATGGAAATCCTGTAACATCTCTGAAGTCATTGCACCAATATTCCCATTTTACTTATTTTTATTTGACTTAGATAAGGTCTTTTAGTTCTGACTCGAGTGTTTTGTCTTTCATTACGCTCGGGTCAGTTTGAGCTTTTCAGTGTAATGAATACTATTTTCTAGAGGATGAAGATGAAGATTCAGTATATTATTATTATTTATTATAATTATTCCACTGCATCCTGTGTTCTGCTGCATTATTTGTTTATTTCTGATGTATGTATAACTCTGATTTTAATTGTAAAAGTATAATCAAATGTTATTTGTAAACAACTTCATGAACTGTTTATTTGATTATTATATTTTGTCCTTCCGTTGCGAGATTCAATGTTAGTTTTTCCTTCATTTTCTATTATTTTCTTATTTACCCCATTAACAATCCTCCCTTTTGAATGGTTTGAATTAGAAATGTGTGGTTTATTGTCGATTTGAACCGTCCAAAAATGTGGGTCGTTACATGAACTATATTACAAGAAAACAATATGACATGGCACTACTGTCTATAATATTTGTACAGAATTATGATATTCAATTCTACTTACCTCAAAGGCTCAACCCATGCAGACTTACCGGTCCTTAAGCATCAACACCAATGAAATCTTGTCCAAATGGATCATGTGCAGGCCCTGTATCTCGCCTAATATGTCTCTGCACCAGCCTCTACAAATTTTCCATCTTAAGATTTAACACTTCATTTTATATAAATTTAAATATTTAAATATTTCTTGAGGTAACTATATTACTCAAGACATCACAATTTATTATTATTATTGAGCAGGTTTCAACCTTCAACAGTAATTCCTACTCAATATAAAATTTTCACAATCACTTACAATTTTAAAACAAACAAGCATCCATCAACCAATAAATTTTTATTATATCTAATCTTATTTATTAAAATTTTAAATACCAAATTTAAACTAAGCATAAACAAAATAAACATCGATGCAAACAACATACATTTCAATTAAATAAATAAACAATCGCCTTCAACGGGAAGCTATTTTCCAGCTTCCGCTGTGCACTCTGATTACTAACAAATCAGGACATAACAATTTAATTCTAAGTCATCTATTATTTATAATATCCATTAGATCTCACTCTTTATGGAAGTGAGTTCCAAATTTAGTAAACTTTCATAACAATAAGTTATATAGTTTTATCAAAAAGTTTTCAAATACGTCCCAATGGTTATACCCAATAATCATTTATACTTCTATTCCTAAATAGTTAATTAAATTACTAACAACTACACACACAAAGGACGGGACTCTAGGTTATCTGGGTTCAGATCTCGATTCTGTATAATTTATTTTCTATAATGTTCTGAATCCAGCTCTGATACCAAACTGTAACAACCCCACCGTTATGACCAATTTAGCAAAGGACATTATAAGTAATGTTGTCGACTAATCTGGAGAATATGGCTGGTTAAGGACGATCGAATGTGAATATATCTTTATACTAACACTGACACGTCTTATTTACATTTTTGAAAATTTGAACTGAAATTTGGACATGTGTAGTATTAATACAAAGTAATACACACCGATTAAAAATATTCAGAATGGCATATAATATAGATAAATTAGAATCATAATCACATATCACAGCGGAATAATAAACATCATCATATACATAATAGAATTTAGGTCTATAAAATATCACTACTAGACCCACATAAATTTATATACATCATATCGAAAATCTTATATCAGATACATAGTCAGTACTATATAATGTAGATGACATAAACTCCTAATTGTCAATCTGTACAAGTATGAAGTAAACTAAAACTATCAAACAGTCTACTTCAATGGTAGCCCAAAATCCAAAGGTCAATTGATCCATGTACCTATAAAGTCTCAGCCTGACCCGAGTATTAAAATGATAAACGGGTCAGACTATATCTAAATAATCTGTGAGATATTAATATTATAACTTTATGACTTAAAATAATAAGCCATATAAAATATGCCGAACAAACAATTATAATGAGGCTATTAATTAAATTCACTATATAAATCCATAAATGACTTAAGTCCAAAATAAGTCATCTCAAAATATGCCTGAAACCCAAAAATTCAGAAAGGCATATCAAACCAATAAATACAGATCTCAAAATTTTGACTTAACAATAACCAAATAAGTCAAAAATAAAATTTGTCCAAAACAAATATTCAGATAAGGCATATTTAACAAATCACCATTTCATAAATACATATCAAGTCTCAATAGATTGTCATCTCAAATATGGTGATAACCAATTCAAAATTCCACAGAGCCATAAAGGATATAGAATATCCATACTAAAAATCTATGAAGAAATAATCATCAGTAGTGAAATAATAATGGTAGTCAACTATCAGTATGACACAGTGCGACACGGGGTCTAACTAAAATAAATACACCCCGCCACATAGTGCAATTGTCTAACGAAAAGAAATAGACTATGAGGTAAAAACCCCGACTCCTAACGATAAGAAATAGGTAGTCATATTTATGACAAAACTATGTGAATTTACCAAACGAATATAAACAGGTTAACATTGTCTAGCTGTGAAATAAACTGATAGGGCTGCAATATAACATCTATCTAAACAACAAAAAGGATAGCTATGTTATACCAGAACAAACCTAACCCCATGAAATAGGTCTTCCTACCCAAATCTATAAAGGAATCGACTCTCAGGTCGAAGAAAATCAATCATAGTCTCTCGGGGATCTATCGGTCTGAAATCCAAACACCATAAGATAATACAACTCTAAGTGTTAATTACTGTCACTCCAGTAATCACAAGAATTTAACTAACTGTCCCATTCCAAATAGTAAATTCAAATATTTACTAAAAGCTAGTAATTTCCACTTTAAACTCTATTTCACAAATTATAATAACAATCGAGAGAATTGTACAAAGTGTCTCATACCACACAACAATTCAATCGTTTATTACAATTTTTTGTTTCATAGAAAATCGCGAAATTCATCAGAAATCCAATTCAAACTTGCATAAAAATAGGCGAAAGTGAAATACAATAAAAGTCAACAGTAGTTTATAGGTTGAAAGTAATTAATATAAATTTATCATATAGAAATGATTTCTAAAATATTTATCTATATCACTTTCAAACTTCTCACCATTGTTAATCGATAATAATTAAAATAAAAGAGTTTTAAATTAGTTTTTATATAGATATATATATATATATATATATATATAATATTACTTCATAAACGATTTAAAACCATAAACTATTTGTAAACTTGAAATCTTAATTAAATTCATTTTAAGACAAGGCTTTACTTTTCATATTTAGTAACTTACTTTATCTATTTAAATATATATATATATATACACACATACAAATAAAGATATAATTTTCCAAAGGCTTTCAAATTCTTTCTGAGATCATTTATACAGCTTTTTATAACTAAAATTACTAAAAATTGAATTTATTATTTTCATAACCACTTTTCTAAAATAATACCATATTTTCTATTTTGCCTCTAAAGCATTTCCAAAATTATATAACTATAAATAATAATTTTAAAAAGATTTTGCAAACGAATATAACTTATCTTTAAAAGTTTTAATTGGAAATTTTGAAATAAGCATTAAGTTAAGAAAATAATATAACTTAACTATATATATTTCATAAACTAAATTTCAATAAGGATCAAAATGGATAAAATTTCATTTGTGAAATTCATTAAAAACATTTAAATAATTTAAACAATAAATCCAATGAAAATTCAACATCTAGAGCTAACACTGCTCTATAAAATATAATTCCATAATATGGAACTATCTATCAGTCCGAGTTGCTTTCTGGCAAACTCTAATTTATACAACAATGCACAATCATCATATAATTTAACCCCAAAATTAAATATATTTTGATGGTTTTCAATACACATGTTATTCCATAATCAACCATCGATCCAAACTTACAATGACAATTTTACTCTTAACATAAAATCTTATTTTAACTATTTGATACAATTTCAACTATCTATTCAAATTCCATATTTTAAACACATAATTCGATCAATTAATACAAGCATCTCTTATCCAATTCAACCATTAACAACCAAGATTATAAAGAACATGCAAAAGAAATTCTAATAATTAGAAATAGAATTCGTGAGTTAAAAATAACTCACATTATCGATGGGTAGAAATCAATCAGGTCTTCAACAATCGCTGCCCGAAACTGCAACATCTCATCGCTGACTCACGAAATCGCCTTGCTGCTCCAATGTCGCAAGGACTCAATCTATCAACTATGCTCGAAATCCTTCCTACTGCAATCATGTCGCGCGTACGCCCACTCCACCAGCCTTCGACCTAAACATCTGCCTTGCCTCCTGACGTCGCATCCCATCACCGCGATATCTCCACAACCGAGCATTCACTCGCGATTCATCGAAGTTGAGTAGCTTCTTGCTTTGTTTCACCGCTGTTTGGAAATTACAGCAGTAGTTTCTAGCTTAGTCGCTGTTCCGAGTGTCGATCTGTGCTTATCCGTGTCCACCTGCATCTTAATCTTGTTATTTCTCTAGCCACAAAAGGTGAGCGATCACTCACGATTAACATTTATATGCCTAGTAAATTGATTTCACATGAAATGGTGATTTAAATATATTGTTAAATTTGAATTAGTTAGTGTAACGCCCCACCTCTATGCTCATAATAACAAAGAGTATTAAAAGAAATACTGTCTATTATTACGAAGAATAAGGCTGGATAGGAGCGACCATCCGTAATTGGCCTTACACTAATATTGGTTATCTCGATAGGAGTGGTATATACTTTTTATTTTTCATCTATTATTTATTTACTCCCATCGACATATCCAATTATCAGTATAAAACAAACTACGATAGTTCATAATAGTTTAGGACATTAGATATAACATAACACAGATAATATAAATGCGGAACACAGATTAACAAAAATCTCATATATATATAATCGATGTCAGTTACAATATAGTTGACACGATACATATGATACAACTACAACTGTCGACTCTAGAAGTTATATATACAAGTACATTATCGACTAATATACATGAATACATATCGTTCTATACAATGACACGACTACTACAAAATGACACTGACAACTTCAGAAGATGTGAAAAGTCTTCAAATCCCGAACAGCAACTCAAAGAAGGAAATCTACAACCTGAAATAACTCGGGTCTGACCCGAGTATTACATTCAAAAGAAAATAATACACGGGTCAGTCTAATTCAAACTCAGTTATTAGTGCATAGCAGCAATAATAATCAGATAGTCAAATAGACGACATTCACAGAAATCTCGTATATCCGACTCCTCGATAAAAGAATCGGATAACGGCAGATATAACACTAAACAGTGTTAAACAACAAATAAACAATCCAAATCAGAATACAACTCCAAAACATTGAAATCAACCAACGAAACAAATCAACAAATCGAACCATCAATTTAAAACTGTCAAATCCGATAGGGCTGCAGTACACGCACGCGTGTACTGCCTCGCCACTATCACAAGAGATACACAAAAGCTCAGTGAAAGTCACAAATGATCACAAGGTCAAACCCCGAAATCGGGTTCAACTCAGGTGATAACACACTGTGCATTGCCCACATCAAAACAACTACCGATTGATGCGATGCCGAAATCATACGCGAAAACAACTCTACAGTAGAATCAAAATAGACAACAGTTAAACAAAGTAAGGCACTGGCCGAAGTCAGATGACATGAATAACATAAGTAAGACCAGAACCAACAAAGGCCAGAAGTACAAAATAGCCAAGCAAATGCATCACTAAACCATAACCAAGGTCAAGCAAGTCTGTAAAACGAATTAACAAGGGAGGCAAGTGTTGCACTGCTACTAACTCAAAGCAAGGTCAAACCCAGGTTCCAAATAACACACGGGTTCAACTCAAGGCAACTTGCAGCATACAAGCTCAAGTAAGCAAACTGAAACACAGAGGAAATAAGATACATGTTGTTCACTATCCAAGTAGACAACATCAAGTGATGAAGCTTCAACAGTGTCTACACAATAGTAATAAGGTAGACCAAAGATTTCAGATGGGATAAAAGAAAGTCCAAACTGACTTGATGCAAGCAGGTCAAAAGGAATATAAGCAAACAGCATATGAGTGACATCAAGCAACCACAAATGTATATGGTCGAACAACAGTTCAGATATGAAGCACTGCCAAGGTCAAGCATTCTACAAGTATGAAAGATCACAAGACAAAGTCCATAAGCTAGAAGTCAGATATAAGATCGAAGTGGAACAATATGCAACTGTCTCAAAGAATGATACCAGATCCAATGCAAACTACTAGTGAAACAGTACATGTCAAAATCACCAGACCAACCACTCAATGCATTTGGAACAAAAATGCAACTCAAAACTGGTACCTCATGGAAACAGTAAACGGTGAAGTATTAGATTTTAGTGAAGCAATGGACAGGAACAATAAACGCCAAGCAATATCAATACGACAGAAACCAAATCAAGACAGTGACGATAAGACACTGAAATTTCCAGACAGTGACTGTATGCAAGGGTGACCAGCATTTCTGTAACGACCCATAATTTAATCACTTTGAACATGAATAGTTAATATGTTTTTAAATGATTAAATAATGGATTTTATATCTAAAAGTATTAACCCTGCCTAATAAAACAAGAGAGAATTATTAACCTTGCCTAATAAAACAGAATAGTATAATTACTTGTCTAATAAAACAAGAAAGAATTATTAACCTTGCCTAACAAAACAAAATAGCATAATGATTATTATATTCCATATGGATGGTTGCCATTGGACCAAAATCTGGTCGAATCAGGTTATGCCATGCGGATGGTTGCCATTGGACCAAAATCTGGTCGAATCAGGTTATGCCATGTGGATGGTTGCCATTGGACCAAAATCTGGTCGAATCAGGTTAGGCCATAGTTGATAAGGAGAATTCCTATTGGACCAAAATGTGGTCGAATCAAATTAAGCCACAAGGATGTGTTCTATTGGACCAAAATGTGGTCGAATCAAATTAGGCCATATGGCTAGTTTCTATTGGACCAAAATCTGGTCGAATCAGGTTAGGCTATAGGAAATTACTAAAGTACCCTTCTCTTCACCTATAAATAGCCATGTCCATATCTCATTTTAATTCATTCACAAACTAAAAGAAAAGAACTAAAATTCATTATCAAAGGTGAAGTATTCCAAGTCTCCATCAAAGCAAATAGGATGTGAGTATATTCCTTACTTTCATAGTTTAGCGAGTATAACTTATTCTGTGAGTATATTCCTTGCTTTTATAGTTTAGCGAGTATAACTTATTCTGTGAGTATATTCCTTACTTTCATAGTTTAGCGAGTATAACTTATTCTGTGAGTATATTCCTTGCTTTTATAGTTTAGCGAGTATAACTTATTCTGTGAGTATATTCTTTGCTTTCATAGTTTAGCGAGTATAACTTATTCTGTGAGTATAATTTAATTATTTTACAGTCAGTGTAATCTTAATCTCTTTTCTTTGACTCATTCACATTTTAACAAATGTTGTGTTAACTATTGATTGTAAATGGTTAATAATAATGAGTCTGTTATTATTCTTGTTTGGTTGTTTGATTTGTGCTCGGCCAGTTTATGAGCAATAACTTTGATGTTTAGTTAAAAGGGAACTTACACCACCTTTTAACTTAGGATTGACATTTAGTGACTTTTTGGTTAAAAGAAAATAACAACCCTTTTAGCTATCTCATTTGATTAAGAGTGAGCTTCACCCCTCTTGGTCGTATTCTCCTTTAAAGATGATGGGTTTAAGTTATGATTTGAATGCAAGTTTAAATCTTGGTTTAAAGTATTTTTAAGGAGCTTTGAAATTTATATAAAAGTAAGTAGTCCTATACTTGGCACTAAAAGCCGATGAGTAGATTGATTCTCTATCTGTGAGATCTAGAACCGAAGTGTCTAGGCAAGGCTAGGAGCAACCAGTGCCCTGACTTACTTGGCTTTGTTTCTGGGCGAGGGGTAGAGTAAGTCGAGAATATCGGAAATGTAACAAGTGTAGGAGATTTGATTTCCATAAATGATCTTTATAATTATAATGGAAAACATTCATATTTCTTATATACAATTGTTTTTGACCCATCTAAGTATGCTTTTGAAATATGAAATCCTCCCAAATGTTTTGTGAATATACTTATATCTATGAGATAAGTATATGGATATTTTCCAAGCATTGAAAAAGTATAAGTTTTTATTTCCATATACGATCGTTTTGTTATCCCCAATAGTTGATATCTTGACTATCAATTTCGATACCTTTCTTCCTTTTGTTTTTGGTTTCGTCAATCTAAGACGATTTGTTGCTCAATTAGAGCATTGATATCCTTTATCGGAAATGACTAAATAAAGAGCGAGTGGGGGCCAAGCTATGTGGGGTTGCTCCCATTAGGGTATTTTCACATCTACTCTAGATTGGTTTCGGTTGTATGCGCACAGAGATGTGAAATACTTGGATACTCGGTAAGGTTGGCGGGGTCCGGCTTGGAGGTTTCCGAGAACCATCGTAGTTCTCAAGTATATTTTCTAGAGGTATACTTTCGATAAGGGGGGCGCACCCTCCTAGTCATTGTTGGAAAAATTCCTTTTCCTTATTTTTTGATTCAAAACTTTAGATTGATTCTTTCTTAATTTCATCGGGAAGCGTCTTGCGCTCTTCGCGATGTTTAATTATTTGCATCCATTCTTTTATACTTGGATGTTGTCCTTGTGAGGAAAAAAAAACCATTCTGCATTTTTGCGATGTGGTCTCACTGGTTACTTTGTGTGTTCTAATTTTGGAGTTTACTCATACCGGACTTATTGTCTGACCCGAATTGTTTGTTTTCCCTAAACGTTCGGGTACTCATTTATATTTGAGTAGTCCGGAAATGACAGGTTTCTTTGGGCTCTTTTGAAGATGGTGGATGACCAGGAGGCTCCTTATCTATCTAGCTATTTATTTCCGCTGTTATGGGATTTGGCTCTATGTATGTATGTTTAAAGGCAGGTTGTTATAACTGCCTAAACTGATAGTAGTACTTTTGTTGTAACTCTGATAACTCCATGTTGGGAGTAACCTTATGTACTATCTTATTTTTGTGTTATATTTAACCGTTTCGTTGTGAGATTATTGTTCCTTTCTTATATTTTACCCCATGACAACCTGTCTTTCAGATACTTGGGCAACGGCACATGAATACCATGGATGTATTAAGTGTCGTTCTCAAGGGTCAGAAAGGTGGGTCGTCACAGTTGGTATCAGAGCTTTGGTTGAGCGAACACCTTAGCCTGGTTGGGGTACAACTCATTAGAGATAGGGTAAGTGATGCCCTAGAATGAGTTAATCTTGAGAGAGCGTATTTGTAATTTTTATAATAGTAATATTTATCCTCTAAAGTCTAGTTTTAGATCCTTTGGTGTTATTTCCTTGAACCATTTTAATCCTATTTTGTATTCTAAAGATACCTGTTATTTGTTCAGATAATAGAAAATGAATACAAGAAGAGGAGGAAGGAGAGGATCTGGAACTAGCACGGCTACCAATGGCAGGGTACCTAGAAATGCTACTATGTCAGCTGTAGATCCGGTAGAGGAAATGGTAGCGCAAGTTCAAACCCCTATGAACTTTGCAGCTTTGTGTAAGAATTTTACCACTTTGGGTGGGAAACCATTCTATGGGACTGAAGATATTCTTGGAGTGCAGATGTGGCTTCGAACTTGTGAAAGAATATTTGGAGACCTTCGGTTGGAGGATGCGGAGAAACGGCTGTTGGCATCGCGACAACTTCAAAAGTCAGCGATGGATTGGTGGGATTCAGAAACAGCTAGTACTCCGGAGGGGGAGTTTTCTTGGGCCCGGTTCAAGGAAGTTTTTGAAGCACAGTTTATTCCAGAAGCCGGGAAAACTCAGTTGTTTAGAAGTTTCATTGACTTAAAGCAGGGTGATATGACTGTGTCGCAGTACGAGCATAAGTTCAATGCTTTGTCCCGTTTTGGACTTGGATTGATAGACACACCGCTCAAGAAAAATGAAATGTTTGTGAATGGAATGCGACTAGAGTTCCATCGTGAAATGACCAATCATCTTATGGGTACATTCACCAACATTATTAGCATGGCTTCGAGGTTTGAGGCTCTTGATATTAAGGAAGGAGTCCAGAAGGGTGTAGTACCAGCAATAAGTGCCAAGCCTTTATCAGTTATACCAGTTGAAGGAAAGCCAAACTTCAAGCGTAAGTTTAAGGGAAAGAAGCAGGGTGCAGGGAAGAAACCCGAAGATGGCGCTCCAGCACAGAAGAAGCAGACCAACTTGGCCAACATTCTTTGTTTCAAGTGCAATAAGATGGGCCACTTTGCAAATCATTGCCCAATTGCCACATGTTTTAATTGTGGTCAACCAGGACATATGAAGAATGAGTGCCCTTTTCCTAAAAAGGGATCTCAAGGACAGACTTTTACCATTAAAGAGATACCATCCACTTCTTCAGATCAAAAAGGGAAGCAAGTGTTACAAGGTACATTATCCATCTATGATATTCCTGTAAGGGTGCTATTTGATACAGGAGCTTCCCATAGTTTTATTTCTTATGATCTAATGGACAAACTAAACCTTAAATATGTTATCATAAGTAATCCTCTTTGTGTGTCAAACCCAATTGGAGGTCCGACAAATCTTGACACTATGTGTCTAAATGTACCTATTTCTTATCGAAATCATCTCTTTCCTTTTAACTTGTTTGCTCTTGGGTTTATGGGTTTTGGAGTGTTGTTGGGAATGGATTGGTTATCTAAGTTTAAAGCTATCTTGGATTGTGGTAGAAGGCTCGTTAGAGTTAGTGATGCCGGAGATGTTGGTGTTGATATTAGTTGTGAAGAGCCTAAGAAGTTACTGAGCAGTTTTCTCTATTCACTCGAAGTGGCTAAAGCGGAGCTAGGTGATGTGCAGTTGTTCGAGATTTCATAGATATTTTTGACGAGGTGCAAGGTTTACATCCTCACCGTGAAGTTGAGTTCTGTATTGATTTGGTTCCGGGAACTAGACCTATTGTACAACCCTTACGAAGGATGGCTCCAAAAGAGAAGAGGGAGTTAGAAAGGCAGACTTATGATTTGTTGCAGAAGGGCTTGATCCGACGTAGTACCTCGAGTTGGGGATCACCAGTCATCTTTGTTACAAAGGCGGACGGTTCTCTAAGGTTATGCGTAGACTATCGGGAGTTGAACAAAAGGACTATCAAGAATAAATATCCTTTGCCAAGGATCGACGATATGTTTGACCAACTCCATGGTGCTCGAATATTTTCTCAATTAGATCTTGCCACCGGTTTCCACCAATTAAGAGTGGCAGAGGAGAGTGTTCCCTTAACAGCTTTTCGAACTCCTGAAAATTTCTACGAGTGGTTAGTTATGCCGTTTGGATTGACTAACGCACCCGCTTATTTTGTGGACTTAATGAATCGAGTATTTCGAGACATTCTGAATAAATTTGTTCTCGTCTTTATTGATGACATTCTTATCTACTCCAAGACAGAGGAGGAACATAAATATCATCTCCGTGTTGTACTCGATACCTTAAGAAGCCATGTGTTGAAGGCTAAGTTTTCCAAGTGCCATTTCTGGAAATCCGAAGTTAGGTTTCTAGGGCATGTTATTTCAGGAGAAGGCATATCGGTGGACCCAGCTAAAGTTGTGGCGGTTCAAGACTGGAAGAAACCCGAAAGTGCGACGGAAGTTAGAAGTTTCTTGGGATTGGCTGGCTTTTACCGTAGGTTTATCAAGGACTTCTCGAAGATTGCTTCCCATCTGACGAAGTTAACAAAGAAAGATGTTAAGTTTGTTTGGACTTCTAAGTGTGATCAAGCATTCAACGAATTGAAAGAGAAGTTGACCAGTGCTCCTGTATTAACCATTCCAAATGGGAGCGAAGGTTTAACCGTGTATACAGATGCTTGTGGAACCGGATTGGGAGCAGTTCTGATGTAGCATGGGAAAGTTATTGCCTATGCGAGTCGACAGCTAAAGCCGCATGAGAAAAATTATGCTACACATGATTTGGAGCTTTTAGCTGTTGTCTTCGCACTAAAGATGTGGAGACATTATCTTTTGGGTGAAAGGTTCGAGTTATACACGGACCACAAATCCTTAAAATACCTTTTTACCCAAAAAGATTTGAATTTAAGGCAGCAGAGATGGCTGGAGTTTCTCACTTCTTATGATCTAGAGGTTCTTTATACCCTTGGAAAAGCAAATGCCGTTGCTGATGCACTGAGTAGGAATGTAGCAATGGTTGCAAACCTAGAAGTTAAGCCAGTATTATTAGAGAGAATTGCATCCAGTCAAGAGGCAGATCCTATATTGGCTCGACTTAAGAAGGATGTTGAAGAAGGTGTTGTTTCTAGCTTTGGGATTGACCCCCGGGGCATATTGAAAATGAATGGGCGTATTTGTGTTCCAGACTTTGATGGACTTAGGCAAGAAGTGTTAGCCGAATGCCACCATTCAAAGTTATCTTTTCATCCAGGAGTGACCAAGATGTTCAAAGACATGAAGAGGGTATTCTGGTGGAAGGGGATGAAACGAGATATTTCAATCTTTGTGAGTCGTTGTGCAAACTGCCAGCAGATTAAGAGTGACCAACAGAAGACAGCTGGATTGCTTCAACCACTTGAGATCCCAAAGTGGAAGTGGGAGCAGATCTCTATGGACTTTATTGATGGGCTTCCTAAGTCAAGAAGAGGTAATGATGGCATTTGGGTTATAGTTGATCGACTAACCAAGAGTGCCCATTTCATTCCAGTTAAGCTGACTAGGACTGCTACAAGTCTGGCGAGTTTGTATGTGAAGGAGATTGTGAGACTCCATGGGATTCCTCATAGTATTGTAAGTGACCGAGACCCGATATTCACTACTAGGTTCTGGGAGGGACTGCAGAATGCTTTAGGGACTGAGCTAAGTCTAAGTACAGCTTACCATCCCCAAACAGATGGGCAGACGGAGAGAGTGAATCGGATCTTGGAAGATTTATTGCGAGCATGCATTCTAGACTTCGGGGGTTCTTGGGAAGATCATTTACCCTTAGTCGAATTCACTTATAACAACAGCTATCAAGCAAGCATTGGTATGGCCCCTTTCGAAGCTCTTTATGGTCGTCCATGTCGTTCTCCTTCGTGTTGGGTTGAATCTGGAGATAGACTTGTTCTTGGACCCGACATAATCTTAGAAGCCAATGAGAAGGTAGCTGATATTCGAAGAAAGATGAAGGAAGCGCAAGATCGGCAAAAGAGTTATGCAGATCAAAGGCGTAGGGATCTAGAGTTCTTAGTCGGGGACTTAGTATTTGTAAAAGTCTCTCCTCTGAGAAGTGTCATGAGGTTTGGGAAGACAGGGAAGTTAGCCCCTCGATATATTGGCCCTTTTCCCATACTGGATCGGATTGGTAAACTTGCATATAAAGTAGAGTTACCATATCAACTATCAGGTGTGCACAACATATTTCACGTATCTCATTTACGTAAGTATGTGCACGACTCTTCAATGATAGTAGAACCAGGACAACAAGTTGATTTGGAGGTTCAGCCTAACCTAACCATTCTTAGGCGGCCTATTCGTATTGTCGCTCGAGATATAAAGCGATTAAGGAAGAAGGCTGTGAATCTTGTTAAGGTTCAGTGGAGTGGAGATGTTAGAGATTGTACTTGGGAAACTGAGGACTATATTAGGGATTCTTATCCCGAGTTGATGTAGTTGTTGTTTGTATTTTGTTGTTTCTTTTTAGTGTACTCACCAGTTGTGTTAAAGTCACTTTCCTTGTATCTTTGTGTGGTATATATGATATCATTTGGGTTCTTTGATATCTAGAGTTTATCCGATTAATTTCGAGGACGAAATTTCCTTTAAGGAGGGGAGGATGTAACGACCCATAATTTAATCACTTTGAACATGAATAGTTAATATGTTTTTAAATGATTAAATAATGGATTTTATATCTAAAAGTATTAACCTTGCCTAATAAAACAAGAGAGAATTATTAACCTTGCCTAATAAAACAGAATAGTATAATTACTTGTCTAATAAAACAAGAAAGAATTATTAACCTTGCCTAACAAAACAAAATAGCATAATGATTATTATATTCCATATGGATGGTTGCCATTGGACCAAAATCTGGTCGAATCAGGTTATGCCATGCGAATGGTTGCCATTGGACCAAAATCTGGTCGAATCAGGTTATGCCATGTGGATGGTTGCCATTGGACCAAAATCTGGTCGAATCAGGTTAGGCCATAGTTGATAAGGAGAATTCCTATTGGACCAAAATGTGGTCGAATCAAATTAAGCCACAAGGATGTGTTCTATTGGACCAAAATGTGGTCGAATCAAATTAGGCCATATGGCTAGTTTCTATTGGACCAAAATCTGGTCGAATCAGGTTAGGCTATAGGAAATTACTAAAGTACCCTTCTCTTCACCTATAAATAGCCATGTCCATATCTCATTTTAATTCATTCACAAACTAAAAGAAAAGAACTAAAATTCATTATCAAAGGTGAAGTATTCCAAGTCTCCATCAAAGCAAATAGGATGTGAGTATATTCCTTACTTTCATAGTTTAGCGAGTATAACTTATTCTGTGAGTATATTCCTTGCTTTTATAGTTTAGCGAGTATAACTTATTCTGTGAGTATATTCCTTACTTTCATAGTTTAGCGAGTATAACTTATTCTGTGAGTATATTCCTTGCTTTTATAGTTTAGCGAGTATAACTTATTCTGTGAGTATATTCTTTGCTTTCATAGTTTAGCGAGTATAACTTATTCTGTGAGTATAATTTAATTATTTTACAGTCAGTGTAATCTTAATCTCTTTTCTTTGACTCATTCACATTTTAACAAATGTTGTGTTAACTATTGATTGTAAATGGTTAATAATAATGAGTCTGTTATTATTCTTGTTTGGTTGTTTGATTTGTGCTCGGCCAGTTTATGAGCAATAACTTTGATGTTTAGTTAAAAGGGAACTTACACCACCTTTTAACTTAGGATTGACATTTAGTGACTTTTTGGTTAAAAGAAAATAACAACCCTTTTAGCTATCTCATTTGATTAAGAGTGAGCTTCACCCCTCTTGGTCGTATTCTCCTTTAAAGATGATGGGTTTAAGTTATGATTTGAATGCAAGTTTAAATCTTGGTTTAAAGTATTTTTAAGGAGCTTTGAAATTTATATAAAAGTAAGTAGTCCTATACTTGGCACTAAAAGCCGATGAGTAGATTGATTCTCTATCTGTGAGATCTAGAACCGAAGTGTCTAGGCAAGGCTAGGAGCAACCAGTGCCCTGACTTACCTGGCTTTGTTTCTGGGCGAGGGGTAGAGTAAGTCGAGAATATCGGAAACGTAACAAGTGTAGGAGATTTGATTTCCATAAATGATCTTTATAATTATAATGGAAAACATTCATATTTCTTATATACAATTGTTTTTGACCCATCTAAGTATGCTTTTGAAATATGAAATCCTCCCAAATGTTTTGTGAATATACTTATATCTATGAGATAAGTATATGGATATTTTCCAAGCATTGAAAAAGTATAAGTTTTTATTTCCATATACGATCGTTTTGTTATCCCCAATAGTTGATATCTTGACTATCAATTTCGATACCTTTCTTCCTTTTGTTTTTGGTTTCGTCAATCTAAGACGATTTGTTGCTCAATTAGAGCATTGATATCCTTTATCGGAAATGACTAAATAAAGAGCGAGTGGGGTCCAAGCTATGTGGGGTTGCTCCCATTAGGGTATTTTCACATCTACTCTAGATTGGTTTCGGTTGTATGCGCACGGAGATGTGAAATACTTGGATACTCGGTAAGGTTGGCGGGGTCCGGCTTGGAGGTTTCCGAGAACCATCGTAGTTCTCAAGTATATTTTCTAGAGGTATACTTTCGATAAGGGGGGCGCACCCTCCTAGTCATTGTTGGAAAAATTCCTTTTCCTTATTTTTTGATTCAAAACTTTAGATTGATTCTTTCTTAATTTCATCGGGAAGCGTCTTGCGCTCTTCGCGATGTTTAATTATTTGCATCCATTCTTTTATACTTGGATGTTGTCCTTGTGAGGAAAAAAAAACCATTCTGCATTTTTGCGATGTGGTCTCACTAGTTACTTTGTGTGTTCTAATTTTGGAGTTTACTCATACCGGACTTATTGTCTGACCCGAATTGTTTGTTTTCCCTAAACGTTCGGGTACTCATTTATATTTGAGTAGTCCGGAAATGACAGGTTTCTTTGGGCTCTTTTGAAGATGGTGGATGACCAGGAGGCTCCTTATCTATCTAGCTATTTATTTCCGCTGTTATGGGATTTGGCTCTATGTATGTATGTTTAAAGGCAGGTTGTTATAACTGCCTAAACTGATAGTAGTACTTTTGTTGTAACTCTGATAACTCCATGTTGGGAGTAACCTTATGTACTATCTTATTTTTGTGTTATATTTAACCGTTTCGTTGTGAGATTATTGTTCCTTTCTTATATTTTACCCCATGACAACCTGTCTTTCAGATACTTGGGCAATGGCACATGAATACCATGGATGTATTAAGTGTCGTTCTCAAGGGTCAGAAAGGTGGGTCGTCACAATTTCTCACGATTTGAATACAGGCAACTATCAATTGAAAGAGTGCAACTATCGACAATTCAAACAAAACACAACAAGCGGTTCAACAAATCAAAGTGACCGAGTTAGAAATCAATGCCGAGAATATCAGGTTACAGTTAACAACAAAAATTGCTCCAGTGTCTGCATAAAAGAAATTTGCAAACAAAAAGGTTGCAGTGAGCAACGAAAATGCTCAAGTGTCATTTACATATATGGTGATGAACAAATGAGACGTCAATTGTATAGCCCCGACATTAACAAAGAAACAACTCCAGACTTTAATTGGAAATCCAACTGGTTAGACTTGAACCCAATAAACAAATGAACCAGATGAACATCATCACAAAAGCAACATAATGCCGAAGCCTCAATATTAGGTAATAAAGCAAAGTCGGATAAAAATCAAGTTGAAGCCGAGAACAACTGATTTTAAATTAATATGGACAAGTCAAAATTCAACATCATGGTCATCCAAGAAAGCATAAGTAAACGAACTGGAAAAGGTCTGAAATCATCGTACTCATCAAAACGAAATCAAGTGGCCGAGAAAATAAGTTGACGATTTCAAATTAAATTTTTGTACGAACTAAAATCAAGGCAACAGCCGAGGTCACAGAGACGAAATCGATATCGTCGAAATCGAACTCGAACAGTGGTGACCACACAAAAAAACGACAGTTCAAACTGATTGGAGAAGCAAGTTTCAATGTAGCTGTCTGGATCAAAGACAGTTTTATCTTCTCGAAATCACTTTAAAAACGACCGAAGATTCAATTCAACAAATTCACCCCAAAGTCAGTTTCATATCAAAATTCAAGTTATAACCATGAACAATTACACAAGTCAGAGGCAAGTAAGAAATTTACGAATTCGAACAAGTCCAACAAATCACAGCAGTCGACCAAACTCAACAACCGAGCAATTAAACGACAATTCAGTGACAACAAAACAAAATCGAATGGCATAAACACTGTACTAAGAAAGGATTAGATATGAGTGATGTAAGTATCACTCACCTTGTCTCGATGAAGGATGCAGTCGAGCACTCGAGCGATTAACGAAGCCAGAAGCACAAATTTACTCTCCCCGGATCGCTGAAGTTAGCAACTAAATCCATCTCTTGATTTAACAAAACGAAGCCAGATAAATCGCCATCGATCCATGAATAGGTCGAACGAGTCAGAGACGCGGTGGTGAGGTACGGCAAGGGAAACTCGAAGCTGTGGCGGCCAAAAATCAATCGAAGCCCTATCTTTTGAACGAACGAACAAAGACGTTTCTTGTGGCCGCCATTATTTTCGCTCGTTTGATTTTTAGGGTTCGAAGAGAAAATGAGTAAGGGGAAGGAACGGGCATAGGCCTTTATCTCAATATCTAAAGAAATGGGCTGAGTAAAATTTAAAAAGGGAAATGTTTACTTAAAGCCCGTATACCCTTAAAGAAAATTTCAAAAGAATTCCAACTTGAATAGATTTCCAATATCAATCTGTTGGCAATTATAATCGTCTAACGACGATATCTAACATTTACAAAATCTCGGGTTGTTACAGACTCCCCTCCTTATAAAAATTGCGTCCCCGCAATTTTCATAATTAAGGTTGTCAATAACAATAAATTTTCTAACCTAAACTGGTTAAGCTAGAAAATAAAAGACGGGAATACAACCGCCAAAGAAAATTTTCAATTCCATAAAAGCAATTTTACAAATTCTCAACAAAGTCTGATTATCAGATAGATAATCAGAAAACAGCAGAACTGAAAAATACAATTATCAGCGCATTCAATTCAGTCAACGTAATCTAGAATCAATACGAAACTAGAAAACCGTATATCAATAAAATCAACAAACAACTAATTATCCAAACGATAGCCAGAATCAATCAACAAATATTTAATTACCACAAACGGTAATCAAATTTCAAATTCAACAAATATTCGATTATCTCAAGCGATAATCAAATTCAAATTCAACAAATATTTGATTATCTCAAGCGATAATCAACTTCAAATTCAACAAATATTTGATTATCTCAAGCGATAATCAAATTCCAAATTCAATAAATATTTGATTATCTCAAGCGATAATCAAATTTCAAATTCAACAATTATTCGATTATCACAAGCGATAATCAAATTTTAAATTCAACAAATATTTGATTATCTCAAGCGATAATCAAATTTCAAATTCAATAAATATTTGATTATCTCAAGCGATAATCAAATTTCAAATTCAACAAATATTTGATTATCTCAAGCGATAATCAACTTCAAATTCAACAAATATTTGATTATCTCAAGCGATAATCAACTTCAAATTCAACAAATATTTGATTATCTCAAGCGATAATCAAATTCCAAATTCAATAAATATTTGATTATCTCAAGCGATAATCAAATTGCAAATTCAACAAATATTTGATTATCTCAAGCGATAATCAACTTCAAATTCAACAAATATTTGATTATCTCAAGCGATAAACAACTTCAAATTCAACAAATATTTGATTATCTCAAGCGATAATCAAATTCCAAATTCAATAAATATTTGATTATCTCAAGCGATAATCAAATTTCAAATTCAACAATTATTCGATTATCACAAGCGATAATCAAATTTTAAATTCAACAAATATTTGATTATCTCAAGCGATAATCAAATTTCAAATTCAATAAATATTTGATTATCTCAAGCGATAATCAAATTTCAAATTCAACAAATATTTGATTATCTCAAGCGATAATCAACTTCAAATTCAACAAATATTTGATTATCTCAAGCGATAATCAAATTCCAAATTCAATAAATATTTGATTATTGTAACAGCCCGGGTTTTTCATACAAGAAAAACCGGACCATTTGGTTAAGAAGAAGAGGTAGAAGAAGAAGAAAAATAGAAAACAACAACAGAATCTCACATACGCAGCGGAATAAAATATAATATATATCAGCAGATCTTTACACAAAAAGAAATCTATATCTGTTTACATATACATCCTCCAAATACATCATCAGAGTACATCACATCAATATCATACAACTGGACAATAATCATAACTTGTCCTCATAATCTGAATACACAGCGGAATATATAACTCAAATACGGAAGTACGTATCGCCATCCAGCTCCATAGCATCATTTCCTGTAATCTATAATACTCGGTCTGACCCGAGCATCATATAAAACAATACCCGAGTCAGTCTGGAAAACCAGCGTGAGAAAATCACACTCAAATTGATTATTAAAGTTTCAAAATCTTTTGAAAACAAAAGCATCTCGTAAGACCACGCCACAAATAAACATGTCGGGTTTTTACCTTACGATAGCTAAAACACTTTATATCAAAATCCTCTGATATTATAATAGTGTCTACAGAAAGTAAAATATAATCTAGCTGAAATGCTTGCATCTCACATTTCAACAATAGTTGGGCACAATCAAAACCGTACAAGGCACGTAGGAAGAATGGATTTCCAACGAATGACTAGGCACTGGGGTACCACCTATCACAGTACGTGGCCTAGATCACAGTACCGAGGAGTACGCCGGCTCCCCTGCAACACAAGGCCGGAACCATCCCTTACTGGATGATCCCGAATAAAATCACCCCACGGTTGGGATCAGCAACCGCACCACTAAGCCGAAATAAAAAGGGACATCTAGACAGGGATGACCTTACCCTCCAGTGGGAGCTACCCACGAAGCCTTGCTGCATAACCCCTGATTTTCAGTCATTCCCGATTGATGAGGTTCGAGGCTAAACGATACCTTTTAGAGAACATATCCCTTAGAATGCCCATCGTCCGCTGATGATGTTTCGCAAGCATTCGTCCATACCAGTCCGTCCTGGGTTTGAACGGAACCGAAGGCACTACTCCTACTACATCCATTTTGGAAATATCCTCAGGATTAGTAGCGACTAGCCCTTGCACTTCACAGCTCCAATCTTCGACTCCGAACACGTTACACGAAACGTACAAACCGGATCGAAGTGGTATTCGAGTCTCCAGACCTAGAATCCCGGTATACGGAAACTCGATCCCGGTCTCTTCGAAACGATCAACGCATTGGCTAATATTGATAGTCGGTTATTTAACTATCAATTAACATCCACAAGCAATCATCACACAATAAATAATTTCCCACATTATTATTTTATTTGCCCAAATATCTTTCCAAGATATATTTCCAAATTTTCAAACTCCTTTTGAAAACAATTTCAAACAGTTTCCGCTTACGGAATACCTTTCCAAATATTTATTTCTCTTCTGAAACACCAAGTACAAAACACTTAGATTTTTAAATAATCTTAAAAACACTTTATTTTAAATATATCTTATAACATTGAAATTTAAACTACTTTAATACTTTATTAAAAATATATACTTTAAAATAAACCACTTTATAAATATAAACTAAATTTCTCCTTTTAAAACATAATAGCAAATCACTTTTATACAATTACTACAATAATATATTTTTGAAAATACTTACTTAAAAAAATTAACATTTAAAAATAATCAATTTTCTAAAACATGCTTTTTAAAACATACTTAAAACTTTTAACTTATATTTAAAATTGCTTTGAAAACGTACTTGGCTATCCAGAGAAATACACTTCTCATTTCCATCTTTTAAAAATAAACCAACATTTATTTTTAAACCAAACCATATCTTTTTATAAATCCCCATCTTGAATTTATATTCAAATATCCACTGATATTTTATTTTACTTTATAAACCCAGTTTATATCTCCAAAATCTCACTTCTCTTTTAAAATTCCAATTTTAAACAACTAAATCAATTTCCAATTGATTTTCCAATTTACTTTACTTTACTTTGAAATAAATTTCCTTTACTACTTCATTTATTTCAAAATACATTAACTTTTAGATTTATTCCTTTATTTGAGTTAAAACCCTTTTTAACTGAAAATACCAATTTTAAACTTCCAAAATTCCTTCTTTAGCCTTTAATTAAATATAATCCTTACATTCAAAATAAATCCTTTATTCTTTAAATTTAATATCACTTCAGTTTAAAATTAATATTTCCCTTGTTATTTCGAAACTCCCTTATTCCAATTCACTTGAATTATTTACTTAAATTTTACTCTTTTATTTCTTTCAAAATCCAATTCAATATATTTTGATAACTCCTTTTTATTGAAATATTCAATCCAACCATATCATCCAATATTTCAATCATCAATAAAATCATCACAGGATATCAATATTCATAGAACAGAATATCAAATAATCTAAATAATTTTGAGGAATCCAGTTGGATCCCTCCAACCTGTTTCCCTGCATCCACAAACGTTAGCACAATACCAATTCCACTTCGAGGTGGAATATCGCGGTATATGGGTTTTATAAAATATCATCCGCTATTATGCGGCGCATAGGGTCTCATCCGCTATATAAATGCGGGAATATCAACAACTCAAATATATACATATGCCAATATGTATATATTGCTATATACTACTATATATAGTATAGCATATTCAATCAATGCAATCATCCAATCAATTAATTAAATTTAACCATTTAAATTTAAAATAAAATTCAACTGAGTGAGATTAACTCACCTTTGATCTATTAGCATCTCATTTCCAATTGAGCTTGCTTCCTTCTCGAATTTTAAACCTTGAATAACATTATACGATTTATTAATATTTGAACTTACCAAACAATTCATTACCGCTTAATAGGTTTAAATTTTAACTTATAATTTGATTTTAAATTTAAACCTTAATCATAACAAATTTAAAATTCCTATATTCACCAAAAATCATATATTTTTGTTTTATCTAACTAAACAAGCTTCCAGTTAAAACTATATATTCACTTCTAAACTGCCTGCATATAAAATGTCATAAATTGCATATATGTATATATATATTCTCAATGTCTATTTATATTATCCTGTTTATCTGTATACTTTCTTTTAAAATAAAATTAACTACTCTAAATTTAAATAAACCTAAATTAACTCAGAAAATACCTCACTGGACAGAAAACAACTCCTCCCCCAAATCTCATTTCCTTTACGCAAAACGAAAAACACGGCTGCATTCTAACGGCGATACCGAGCTCGTCACTTGAAGTCAACATCTGACAGTGCTGTCGCCACTTCTGCATCGACCTCTTTATCGATTCAAGCCTCAATCACCGCCAATCAGAGCCTCCTCCATCGATGCCTTCGAATTCGCAAGCCACCAAAATCATCGCACCACCCAAAGTCGCGAGGTCTTGAAAAGGAATGATCGCGAACCCTAGAATCATCGCGACGTTGCCTACCCAGAAGAACGCCTCAAACAATTCGAAACCTCCCTTGTCGTTCGCCATCGCAATCCCACAGCGAAACCCCAGCCTTCACGTGCCACGCGACACCACCGTCGCCTTCCACTGCCCCGACTTGCAACGAACGCCGCGGCCAACAATTGACCCAGCCCTAGGTTCGTCCAGCATCGCGAGTCCCCTTTTGGTTTCGCCGTCGACGACGCGCGCGAGCACCCCCTCTTTTTTTTTCAAACGAGGAACTCGATCTCGTTGACTTAACAGAGAATGAGGGCGGAGATAGAAAATTCGATTTTAATTTTGTTCGGCCATTTTGTTTTGATTGATTTTTTTCTCTGGCTTCTTGAAAAAGAAAAGGGAGAGGCAGATGTGATTTTAAACAGGAAGAGGGTGATGTATGTACGAAGGTAGGTTGGCACCTAGAGTGGCTAAGAAAAAGTTATAGGATCTGACTTTGATTTATAAATTTTATATTGAAAATATCTTCTAATGGATAAATAAAAATCTACAATTCCTATCGAGACACAGCTAGACAAATCCTAATGTCAGACCTTATTCCAAACCCAATGGAACCAGTTCCGAGTCCCAATTCAATCGTAAGGAGAAAATAGTGTTTTGGATCGAGTTACTATATTACAATTCAATATAAATTCAGTGCATTTATATATCGTACGCCCCCACAACAATCCCGATCACTACGAAAATTGGAATCCGATAATAATACGATATTTCGGATCCAATGGAAATGGTTTTGTCGAATTCCGAGACTGTGCCTTGGAAGGCTATTTTTAAATTCAATTCAAACAGTATATTTTCAAAACTGAACAAAACTCTTTAAAAATTCCATTTTAAAAGTTCTATCATCTTCAGTATTAACAATATAAATTTTCTGAACCTTTGAACTATTTTTAACAGGCTTAAAATCAAGATTCAATATTTTACCCAATCCCGATAATTAAATTTAATAATTAATTATCCAAATAAATACTGTATATTTGAAATTAAAGTTAAAATTTAACCTTCGGATATTTAAAATAAATTAAATATTCACATTTCAAATATACAAAAATTCCGGGTCGTCACATTCCTCCCCCCTTAAAAGAATTTCGTCCCCGAAATTACCAGTTAAGAGAAATGATTCGATACCCGTTCTTTTTCCCAATCCAAATAGTTTTAACAATACCCAAACAATCTTTTATCAATGATACACTAATCATCTTTAACTTTCCAAACTTATTCATAAGTTCAACCCATACTACCTACTTATCCATTCAAATTTAAATTTGAATTCAAATTTTTTTGAATTATCAAAAATTTCTCAAAAATTTTCTAACTCCCTAAATTTCCGAAAAATTTCGCCAGCGTCTCCTTTGCGCGGCTAGCTCGGTACTACTACAAAATGGCTCTACGGCCTCCCAATCTCAAAAAGAAAACAAAAAGCCAAGTGGCTGGATCCAAAACCCAATCAAATTTCATATAGAAATTCAAATACATACCTTTTTGTCGGGCCATTAAATTTTATCTTCTAAATCAAAAATCCCAATTTATCCATTGCTTTTATACACCTGTATATCCTACTAAGCAATAATATTCAATCACAAATCCAAAGTCATTTTATACTTTCCTTTACAAATTTTCAATATTTGTTTTACTTAAGCTCGTACGATGCACATATATCATCCGTACGCAATATCATATTCGATCGCTCAATCGATCACACAATTCCACTTCCGAACTAGTATCGTCCACCCGACTTCCTAGTGCGGACTCAGATCTGGTTCCTTGATCAGAAACCGTCATTCTCCTTGCATAGACACAAACTATGATAGAGAATATCCAGAATCAATCAACAATCCATATCTAGGCTCGCCATCGAAAATCGAGTGAAAAATTTCAACTCGGATCGATATATCTATCCCGAAATTCTGTGTTCGAATCCGGATCAAATAGCTATGCGAATAAATAATATACGTACACCTTACGTATTAATTTCAATTGATTATCAGTTATATCAATTCTCTTTTATTCACATTCCTTTTTGATTGTTATCCCCTTATTCACAACTATCCCATTTCACAACTTCAGTTTTAGTCTTCATTCACTATTCACTTAGTATATTTTTTTATTTATTTTTCCATTCCAAAATTACTAAGTATATTTCCAATAAAAATTTTCTTAAGAATTTCATTCTTCAATTCTTAAGTTCATATAAATTTTCTTATATTTATTTACTACTTCACCACTGAAGTGTATATATTCAAATTGAACTCCCATTTCATATGAATTCCAACTTACTTCAATTTACTACTTCATTTCCAATTTTTTTCCTTAAATTCAATTCATCTCCAACTTCCAAAAAATGAATTTTATTTAGCTCGAAAACAATCCAAGTTAATTCATTCAATAACTATTTCTCAACTTATTTAAACCACTCCTCTGTTGAAGTTCAGTTTCCCTTCAACATTTACTTAAGTCAATAACTTAAGTTTATTTTCCATTTAACCAACCCTTTAAAATTTTATTTCCATCTTTCATTTGATTCTTATTTAATCAAATTCCATCCATTTACTTATTTTCACTTATTCGGATTCCATTCGAAATCCCAACCATTACTATTTTAATCCAATTTCATTAATTCCCAATTCCATTTCATTAACTAATTTATTATCAAATTAGTTCCTCTGCTGGTTAAAATTAAATACTTGCTTTTTAATTCCAAATATCACTTTACTTAATTTTCTTAAGTTCAATATATTTTATAATTTAAGTTTGGATTTATTTAAAAATTAAGATTGCTCATCTTAGTCGTTTCCATTTGATAATTACAATTTCAAATTATAACTCTTAATGGTTCAAAGAAATGAATTCCCATTTATGACTTACAATTTCATTTCTATTCATAAGTTTTAACTTACTTACTTAAGATCTGGGACTATTCATTTAAGTCCATTTCCATCTTTACAATCAAATTCAAATTATTACACTTAAGAACTTAAGAATATGAATTTCTTTACACAATTATAAGCATTTTACATTACCTTTATATCCAATTCAATTCGACTTCAACTTATTTATATTTAATTCAATTCCAATTCTCAATTTTATTTAACTTACCTTAAGTTAAATTCAAATATATTTTATTCACCTTCATATACTCGAATTAAATTTTAATTCCAGGATACAAATTTTATACAAGTTTTACAATTCATTCACCTTCAAGTTCTCTAATTCTTTTATCTACCAGCTTATATTACTCATTGAGTTAATTTCATCTCATAACTATAATCCCAGAATTTAACTTTCATTCCTTTCTTATTTCAATCAACTTCATTCTATACTTTATATTGTTGATTCATTTAAATTTCCACATTTAAATTTTAAATAGAATTTCCAGAATCCAATTGCCCGATTTTATTCCAAAAACCATTTTGAATCCATAAATAACTCATACATATCTGGTATATCACCTCAAATCCCAATTTCCAAAACAATCTGCTTTTACCAAACAAATTTTCCTTTTGAATTTCAAAACCAACCCAGTTCACAATTATTCCAACTTAAAACAGTTTGGTAGCAATTTCTCTTTTAGAAACTCGAAAATGAACATCGATGATGCTGCAGTCATCACCGAAATTATTTTCCAGCGACCGAAAGAGAATTTAATGCTTTTATCACTTTAAAACATTTCAAACATTTTTAAATTCCAAATCCCACCAGATATGAATTCAATTTCAAAAATATTCATGAAATAATATCACTATTATTTCCCCCAAAACCTTTAAAAACTATTTTTAAATCCAAAGGAATTTAAACCTTTCCCACAACTTCAAATTCAAAATCCATTCAATTTTATATCCAAACATTACTCTGGAATTCTATCACATTTTATTTCAAATTATAAGTCACATTTACAATTTACATTTACAAATTTCATTTGTATATGGAGTTTATTTCCATTTATAAACTACATTCTCAAATTCCACTTATTATATAAATTTATTCTTCAACTTAGGTTATAAGTTTTCAATTTCTACTTAATAATGAGACTAACTCATTATTGTCATTTTCTAACAACCAAGCATCCAAATATATATCTATAATAATTTCAAATAATTATTTCTTTTATATACAAAATAATTTGGGCAAAATTATTTCATTCATCCTATTTAAAACAATACTGTGTCGAACTGTTCTATTCAAGTGTTTAGAAACCCCTTCGATACAGTTGTACAGACTGTGCCGACGAAGGTTCATATGCCACTCAATAAACCAACCAACACAATATAAAACCATTTTATATTCACTAACAAATACGCGCTCATATCTATTAATACTCTCAAATTCCCACCAGAGCCAAGGTTGTCGCCAGCCTAAGCTCTGATACCACTGTAACAGCCCGGGTTTTTCATACAAGAAAAACCGGACCATTTGGTTAAGAAGAAGAGGTAGAAGAAGAAGAAAAATAGAAAACAACAACAGAATCTCACATACGCAGCGGAATAAAATATAATATATATCAGCAGATCTTTACACAAAAAGAAATCTATATCTGTTTACATATACATCCTCCAAATACATCATCAGAGTACATCACATCAATATCATACAACTGGACAATAATCATAACTTGTCCTCATAATCTGAATACACAGCGGAATATATAACTCAAATACGGAAGTACGTATCGCCATCCAGCTCCATAGCATCATTTCCTGTAATCTATAATACTCGGTCTGACCCGAGCATCATATAAAACAATACCCGAGTCAGTCTGGAAAACCAGCGTGAGAAAATCACACTCAAATTGATTATTAAAGTTTCAAAATCTTTTGAAAACAAAAGCATCTCGTAAGACCACGCCACAAATAAACATGTCGGGTTTTTACCTTACGATAGCTAAAACACTTTATATCAAAATCCTCTGATATTATAATAGTGTCTACAGAAAGTAAAATATAATCTAGCTGAAATGCTTGCATCTCACATTTCAACAATAGTTGGGCACAATCAAAACCGTACAAGGCACGTAGGAAGAATGGATTTCCAACGAATGACTAGGCACTGGGGTACCACCTATCATAGTACGTGGCCTAGATCACAGTACCGAGGAGTACGCCCGCTCCCCTGCAACACAAGGCCGGAACCATCCCTTACTGGATGATCCCGAATAAAATCACCCCACGGTTGGGATCAGCAACCGCACCACTAAGCCGAAATAAAAAGGGACATCTAGACAGGGATGACCTTACCCTCCAGTGGGAGCTACCCACGAAGCCTTGCTGCATAACCCCTGATTTTCAGTCATTCCCGATTGATGAGGTTCGAGGCTAAACGATACCTTTTAGAGAACATATCCCTTAGAATGCCCATCGTCCGCTGACGATGTTTCGCAAGCATTCGTCCATACCAGTCCGTCCTGGGTTTGAACGGAACCGAAGGCACTACTCCTACTACATCCATTTTGGAAATATCCTCAGGATTAGTAGCGACTAGCCCTTGCACTTCACAGCTCCAATCTTCGACTCCGAACACGTTACACGAAACGTACAAACCGGATCGAAGTGGTATTCGAGTCTCCAGACCTAGAATCCCGGTATACGGAAACTCGATCCCGGTCTCTTCGAAACGATCAACGCATTGGCTAATATTGATAGTCGGTTATTTAACTATCAATTAACATCCACAAGCAATCATCACACAATAAATAATTTCCCACATTATTATTTTATTTGCCCAAATATCTTTCCAAGATATATTTCCAAATTTTCAAACTCCTTTTGAAAACAATTTCAAACAGTTTCCGCTTACGGAATACCTTTCCAAATATTTATTTCTCTTCTGAAACACCAAGTACAAAACACTTAGATTTTTAAATAATCTTAAAAACACTTTATTTTAAATATATCTTATAACATTGAAATTTAAACTACTTTAATACTTTATTAAAAATATATACTTTAAAATAAACCACTTTATAAATATAAACTAAATTTCTCCTTTTAAAACATAATAGCAAATCACTTTTATACAATTACTACAATAATATATTTTTGAAAATACTTACTTAAAAAAATTAACATTTAAAAATAATCAATTTTCTAAAACATGCTTTTTAAAACATACTTAAAACTTTTAACTTATATTTAAAATTGCTTTGAAAACGTACTTGGCTATCCAGAGAAATACACTTCTCATTTCCATCTTTTAAAAATAAACCAACATTTATTTTAAACCAAACCATATCTTTTTATAAATCCCCATCTTGAATTTATATTCAAATATCCACTGATATTTTATTTTACTTTATAAACCCAGTTTATATCTCCAAAATCTCACTTCTCTTTTAAAATTCCAATTTTAAACAACTAAATCAATTTCCAATTGATTTTCCAATTTACTTTACTTTACTTTGAAATAAATTTCCTTTACTACTTCATTTATTTCAAAATACATTAACTTTTAGATTTATTCCTTTATTTGAGTTAAAACCCTTTTTAACTGAAAATACCAATTTTAAACTTCCAAAATTCCTTCTTTAGCCTTTAATTAAATTTAATCCTTACATTCAAAATAAATCCTTTATTCTTTAAATTTAATATCACTTCAGTTTAAAATTAATATTTCCCTTGTTATTTCGAAACTCCCTTATTCCAATTCACTTGAATTATTTACTTAAATTTTACTCTTTTATTTCTTTCAAAATCCAATTCAATATATTTTGATAACTCCTTTTTATTGAAATATTCAATCCAACCATATCATCCAATATTTCAATCATCAATAAAATCATCACAGGATATCAATATTCATAGAACAGAATATCAAATAATCTAAATAATTTTGAGGAATCCAGTTGGATCCCTCCAACCTGTTTCCCTGCATCCACAAACGTTAGCACAATACCAATTCCACTTCGAGGTGGAATATCGCGGTATATGGGTTTTATAAAATATCATCCGCTATTATGCGGCGCATAGGGTCTCATCCGCTATATAAATGCGGGAATATCAACAACTCAAATATATACATATGCCAATATGTATATATTGCTATATACTACTATATATAGTATAGCATATTCAATCAATGCAATCATCCAATCAATTAATTAAATTTAACCATTTAAATTTAAAATAAAATTCAACTGAGTAAGATTAACTCACCTTTGATCTATTAGCATCTCATTTCCAATTGAGCTTGCTTCCTTCTCGAATTTTAAACCTTGAATAACATTATACGATTTATTAATATTTGAACTTACCAAACAATTCATTACCGCTTAATAGGTTTAAATTTTAACTTATAATTTGATTTTAAATTTAAACCTTAATCATAACAAATTTAAAATTCCTATATTCACCAAAAATCATATATTTTTGTTTTATCTAACTAAACAAGCTTCCAGTTAAAACTATATATTCACTTCTAAACTGCCTGCATATAAAATGTCATAAATTGCATATATGTATATATATATTCTCAATGTCTATTTATATTATCCTGTTTATCTGTATACTTTCTTTTAAAATAAAATTAACTACTCTAAATTTAAATAAACCTAAATTAACTCAGAAAATACCTCACTGGACAGAAAACAACTCCTCCCCCAAATCTCATTTCCTTTACGCAAAACGAAAAACACGGCTGCATTCTAACGGCGATACCGAGCTCGTCACTTGAAGTCAACATCTGACAGTGCTGTCGCCACTTCTGCATCGACCTCTTTATCGATTCAAGCCTCAATCACCGCCAATCAGAGCCTCCTCCATCGATGCCTTCGAATTCGCAAGCCACCAAAATCATCGCACCACCCAAAGTCGCGAGGTCTTGAATAGGAATGATCGCGAACCCTAGAATCATCGCGACGTTGCCTACCCAGAAGAACGCCTCAAACAATTCGAAACCTCCCTTGTCGTTCGCCATCGCAATCCCACAGCGAAACCCCAGCCTTCACGTGCCACGCGACACCACCGTCGCCTTCCACTGCCCCGACTTGCAACGAACGCCGCGGCCAACAATTGACCCAGCCCTAGGTTCGTCCAGCATCGCGAGTCCCCTTTTGGTTTCGCCGTCGACGACGCGCGCGAGCACCCCCTCTTTTTTTTTCAAACGAGGAACTCGATCTCGTTGACTTAACAGAGAATGAGGGCGGAGATAGAAAATTCGATTTTAATTTTGTTCGGCCATTTTGTTTTGATTGATTTTTTTCTCTGGCTTCTTGAAAAAGAAAAGGGAGAGGCAGATGTGATTTTAAACAGGAAGAGGGTGATGTATGTACGAAGGTAGGTTGGCACCTAGAGTGGCTAAGAAAAAGTTATAGGATCTGACTTTGATTTATAAATTTTATATTGAAAATATCTTCTAATGGATAAATAAAAATCTACAATTCCTATCGAGACACAGCTAGACAAATCCTAATGTCAGACCTTATTCCAAACCCAATGGAACCAGTTCCGAGTCCCAATTCAATCGTAAGGAGAAAATAGTGTTTTGGATCGAGTTACTATATTACAATTCAATATAAATTCAGTGCATTTATATATCGTACGCCCCCACAACAATCCCGATCACTACGAAAATTGGAATCCGATAATAATACGATATTTCGGATCCAATGGAACTGGTTTTGTCGAATTCCGAGACTGTGCCTTGGAAGGCTATTTTTAAATTCAATTCAAACAGTATATTTTCAAAACTGAACAAAACTCTTTAAAAATTCCATTTTAAAAGTTCTATCATCTTCAGTATTAACAATATAAATTTTCTGAACCTTTGAACTATTTTTAACAGGCTTAAAATCAAGATTCAATATTTTACCCAATCCCGATAATTAAATTTAATAATTAATTATCCAAATAAATACTGTATATTTGAAATTAAAGTTAAAATTTAACCTTCGGATATTTAAAATAAATTAAATATTCACATTTCAAATATACAAAAATTCCGGGTCGTCACAATTATCTCAAGCGATAATCAAATTTCAAATTCAACAATTATTCGATTATCACAAGCGATAATCAAATTTTAAATTCAACAAATATTTGATTATCTCAAGCGATAATCAAATTTCAAATTCAACAAATATTTAATTATCAAAAGCGATAATTAAATCTCAAATCAGCAAATAATTAATTATCTAACAGCGATAATTAAATCTCAAATCAGCAAATATTTAATTATCTAAAGCGATAATTAAATTTCAACAAATATCCGATTATCACAAACGATAATCAGAACTCATATCAACAAATATCTAATTATCACAAGCGATAATTAGAAGCAACAAATATCCGATTATCAAAAACGATAATCAGAAACAACAAATATTTAATTATCGATATGATAATTAAATCTCATAACATCAGATATCTAATTACCTGCAGATAATTAGAAACAACAAATATCTAGAAATCAATTAAGAAGACTAGAAAATCAACATAAAAGCTTGGATCGATCCCATCAGATGGCGAGTTTTTAATTCGCCGCACGTGCAACAACAAATGGCCGAAGCCTACCAAGTACTCAACAAAATTTTGGCGCCCAACAAATGACCCGAAGGTCCGCAGAGTGACCCGAAGGTCTAGTACTGGTATTTGACCCGAAGGTCCAACAAATGACCCGAAGGTCCTCATAGTGGCTCGAAAGCACACGAAAGCATCAAAATATTTCAATTAACGAGTCCGGAATTAACCGAAATAGCAAACGCACATGTCCCATACCACGTGTTTTACTAAATCGTTTGATTCTCTTCATCGTTTCCTTGAAAGTGCAAAATTCATCAAAATCATCAAACAACAGATATTTCAATTAACGAGTCCGGAATTAACCGAAATAGTAAAAGTGTGGTTCCATACTCTGCACTTTTGCTAAATCGTTTAAATCTCTTCATCGTTTCCTTGAAAGTGCAAAATTGTGTAATTTGTAAAAATACACTTTACATTCTCAAACGGACAAGTCCGGAATTAAGCGAATCAGTAAAAGAAAGGGGTCATAATCCTCGATTTTGCTGAATCGTTTAAGTCGCTTTCTCATTCTTTTGAAAATGCAAACTGCTAAAATTTTATAAAACAATTTTCATTTTAAAATGATTTTCCAATCACGTGATTAAAACAGCAAATCAGTAACAATTTCGATAAGGAAATTGTACTTCTCAAAATACCGTAAAAACGGTTACAAATCAGCATTGCGGAATAACCGCTTGAAAATCCACTTTTAAAATTTGACGGTTACTGAAGCCAAAGCGACAGTAGTTTTAAAACGTCAAAATCACATCAAAACAATCTACATCAAAATGTAATATCAGTGAATTCTCATTCATCAAAATGCCATAAAACACCGTGCTTCAAAATATAGCATTGGTGTAAAATCCCGTTATAAAAATAACGGCAACAAAATACGTTTCATAACCAAGCATCGGTTCAACGTAAAATAAATGCAATAACGTGCAATTCAAATTTTGCACGTACTACAAAATGAACAAAGAAATCATTCGAAGGTATCTTCAATGAAGATAATTCAAAACAGCAAAAATCTAATCAATATATGATTAGTACAAAAGAAAGTCAGCGGAAATTTCAACAAAAATCACATAACTGTAATTTCTTCGAATCCTCAATTCGGATTCGAAATTCTCAAAGAAACAAAATAATCACAGCTATGTAAACAACAAATGAAATTCTTATCAATTTCGTATTTCGATTTTTAAATCAAAAAGATTATCAGTTGTACTCAGTGAAGACAGTTTCACTGTTTCCGCTGCGCACTCTGATAAATAGAACACAAATCAATCAAATCATCAGAACACAATTTCATTGTTAACCCCCTTTTCGACTCACGACCTAGCAGTATGCCGAGTTAAGGTGTTTGACGACTTAAGAAAGTATGCCGAGTTAAGGTGCTTGCCGACCTAAGAAAGAAGACGACCTAACAAGCTAAAGACGTAACCGACTTAAGGAAAGCTCTGACCCAACAGTTGCCGATCTAACTACTGAGAAGAGCTGCCGACTTAAGAGTTGTGCCGAGTTAGGAGCCTTCCGACCTAAGGAAGTTGCGACCTAAGGAAGTCGCGACCTAAAGAAGTCCGCGACCTAAGAAGTCTGCGACCTAAGGAACATTGCGATCTAACAATGTTGCGACCTAAAAGCTCTCCGAGTTATGCAGTGCTCCGAGTTAAGAAGTGCCGCGAGTTAAGGATCTATAAGATAAGGGATTGACTTAAGACAGTTGTGGAAGACCTACGACTTATACTAAGTCGCGCATGATCTCTTGAGTCGTCACCGACTTATCACTTAGAAAAAACCACGTACTTCATCGCTGCATTTGGTAAGTCGCGAATAGACTACGACTTATATTAGGTCGCTCGCGACCTAAGACTTAGCTTAGGTCGTACGCGACCTAGGACTTAACAAACGGTCGACTTAAGATTGCAAGTTAACTCTGCTGCGCCCTAACCCTATTCCTTAACTCGTCACCGACCTACCCTAAGTCGGCTACGACCTAAAGACTTAGAGAAATTTCCTGAGTCCAGATCAGCTCCTATAAATACCCCATTACTTCCAACATGGAAAGGACTTTTGGCCATTCATTTCTCCAAGCGCCGTTACGCTGTCGAAGCCTCCTCTCATTCAGCAATCAAAGATCTTCAAGCATTCGAGACACTACAACGATCTTCGAGAAGAGCTCCTAACATCCAACGCGGATTCGTCGAGTTTCATCATTAAAGATCGAGCTAGTAGTCAAGAATGATTTCATGATCAAATTGTATTGTGTTTAGAGGGATATTGTATCGAATTGTAATCAAATCAGCAGTAAAAGACTATAAAGTGGATGTAGGCTCAATTACGGGCCGAACCACTATAAATCTGTTGTTCATTTACTACTTTTCTGCTATTCTCAGCTCATATTCTGTTCCCGTACCAACGGGTGGTGCTTTCACGATTCTATTACACACACAGGGTGTTAGCGTTCACTTTTTACCGTTAACATTTTGGTGCTTTCACTGAGAAAATTGAACTCAGGCGATCATCCACCGTTGCTTCGCAAAGATTCATAAAAAGAACCTCTCTTTAAAAACCAGATCTGAAATAATGGCTCCTGGAAGAAGAGGTAGACCTATCAGATCCGGAAACGCTCACGAAGAAACTTCCGCTTCCCCAATAACAGACCAAGCAACTCCAACCGTTGGGGTCACCAGGGCTGAATTGGATGACGCAGTTTCTGGATTATACCAACAAATTGAAACTCAAAACGCTTTGATGATGGATAGATTAACTGCTCTGCTCGGGGCAAATCGTCAACCAGAAAACCGTCGAACTACTCTTCCTGAAATGCCACCTTTCCAAGCTGATGGTTCTATGCCGCAACCAACTTGTCATGAGCAGATGCCCGGGCAAAATTCCGAGGGAAGAACTAATACTTGCCCGGAGGTGTCTTTGAACAATAAGGAGTACCTGTCTGAAATGGTTGGCTGCATCATGAAAGAGAGCATGCAAAGGGAAGAGGATGAGGCTGACTGGGGATTTGCGCCAAGCAGAACTCCGTTTACTGAAAGGATCCTAAGAGCGGAGTTTCCAAGGAAATTTGCACCTCCTACTATCCAAGCCTATAGGGGAACCAGTGACCCTAATCATTTCCTCTACAAGTACGATTGGCATATGACTGGTGCAAGGGCATCAGACGAGATCAAGTGTCGATACTTTCCGGTATACCTAGAAGGTGTGGCTTTACTTTGGTTCACGAAGCTTCCAGTTCGGTCTGTGGATAAATTCTCCGACTTAACGCAAAAGTTTAAAGAACAGTTCAGATTGTATGCTTCAAAAGCTAAGGATATAATGTCACTGTCTAACCTTGAACAAGCGCCCGGAGAATCAATCAAATCTTTCTTGAGCCGTTTCAATATAGCTTTAGCCGAAGTAGAAAATGCAGAACCACGCATGATCCTGACTTATTTGATGAGAGCCATTGATAAATCGAGTGAATTTGGGATATGGTTAAAGATGAAAGAACCAAACTCACTTGATAAATTTTATAAAAAGGCCGATGAGTTCATTCGCCTTGAGAGCCTTTCTGCAACATCGAAAGTGGTTATTGCCCAGACTGATAATGACAATGTCCCACCTAAGAAAAGAGAATCTGAAAGTCAGAAAAGGGAGAATGAAGGAGGAAAAAGCCAGAGAAATGAAAAGAAACCTCGCCGCTTTAATCCTTCGGACTTTACTCCTTTAACCGATACACCAAGAAATATCTTTTTTGCAACAAAAGACGTTGTCAGGTATCCTAAGCCACCTGAGATGACAAGAGGGGCAAAGCGTAATGGAAAATTCTGCCAATTTCACAATCAACCTGGCCATGACACTGACCAATGTCGCCAATTAAAGAAGGTGATTGAAGAATTGCTAGAGCAGGGTAAACTCCAACAATACGTTAAGAGAAGCGGAACCGATCCAACCTCATCCACTCGGGATCAACAACACCCTATCCATCAATCCGATTCTCACAACAACACTGCAGTGCAAGATTCAGAAAAGCTTGTCATTAATGCTATCACAGGTGGACCATACCCCGCAAGCAGAAGTTGGGATGACTACTAATTACCCACAGAACTGCGGCTGGGGCATCTCTCACTTTCTCTGGCATAAAAATCCAAAAGCTATGAATCAAGCACAAATGGAAATCCAGCTTGAAGATTCTGAAACAACAATAACTAACATTCATTTTTACTTAACAGCATTGCTTGAATTTGTAAAGATAATGATGGATGTGTAACTTCTGCATTGTAAACCGCTGAGAAATCAGCGTGACTCAATATTGAAAAACTATGCATTGTGTTTTCTATTATAAAATGCTTGTTATATTTCGATGTGTAAATACTCTAAATGTATTGCTAAAATATCGATCTAATACTGCAGGTCATTAAAGCAAAGCTCACCCGTCACAAAGCTAAACGAGCCTTACAAATCATTGATTAAAGCAAATTTCAAGCAACAAAAAATTTCAAACTCAAGTCCCATACAAGAGGAACTTCACATAAAAAGTTGACGGCTCCACTGTGTCAAGCCCTCGTTAACTGGTTGCGATCGTTGATATAAAAAGGCATCCAACCAAATAACTTGCGTTTACTCTGTGGAGTCATTCAACAGTGAAGTCTACTTCTTTGGATAAAGCAATTTACTTGCAAAAGAAAGGAACACGCGCTTGGAAACGATGATAAAGGATCGCAGATTGGCGGATGATGATACAACATGGAAGCAGCCAAAGGGAGGTATGCCTCTCAACAGGAAAGCAGGTAGATCCACTAAAGGGATAACTTCCCAAGCAGAAGGAATAAAACCCTCGCTGGCTGATTGTGATGCATCCGATCAGGCAGCTTGTGTCCATCCCATGGATCTACTTGCCCCTAAGACGCAACCTTCCTGGCACACCAACCAACTGATGCTCCTTCCCAAGGATCAACAAAGCCCTCTAATGAGGCACGCCAATAAATGGAGAGCTTTCCTCAATCAAAAAGATTGGTGGGACTACCAAAAAGGGGCACCTTGTTAATCGATTGCGATCGTTTGTACAAACAAACATCCAATTGAACGACTTACGCTTGTCCCGTGGACCCCCCCGACCATGAGAAAGTAACTTCCAGGCAATCACAAGCCCTCTTCGGAGGCACAAGCCCTCTTCGGAGGCACAAGCCCTCTTCGGAGGCACAAGCCCTCTTCGGAGGCACAAGCCCTCTTCGGAGGCACAAGCCCTTTTCGGAGGCACATTTCACCCGTGTAGAAGTGCAAAATGCTTCTCTTCGGAGACCCACTTCACCAGAGATGAAATGCCAAAACTGCTTCTCTTCGGAGACCAAAACTGCTTCTCTTCGGAGACCAAAACTGCTTCTCTTCGGAGACCAAAACTGCTTCTCTTCGGAGACCAAAACTGCTTCTCTTTGGAGACCAAAATCGCTTCTTTTCGGAAACCAAAAGACCTCTTCAGAGGCGTACTTCACCTTGCTTGAAGTACCAAAAATAAACCCCTTAACCGGGGCACGAAAATCAAAACCTTCTTCAGAAGCTCATTTCACTGTACAGGAAAATTCACTTTCAAACAAATAAAAGTGATCATTCCCAGAAGTCGAAGTGTTCTTCAGAAGAAAAAAAAAAGAAAATAAAGATTTCTCCAAAGACAAGATATACTCTATTAAAAGCAGAATAATTCTTCCCTGAAAAAGTGGAAAGTTATTCTCTAAAATAAGAGTATCGGTCTTGTGAAATCAAAAAATATTACAATATACTTGTGGTATGAGGGCAACATTATACAATTCAGTTACATTAATAAAAGTAATATACAAGCAACATACCACAAGTTCATTGCAATATCACGTAATAAAGATGTGGAGTAAGTGCGTTCTTGAAACACAGACAAAAAATCTGTACAAGCGAAAAGAATCGTTTACTCTACACTTCAAACGAAAAACAGATGTATTCCCACATACACAAGGATTTGTACAAGAAAAATATCTATTTATTTCAACACTATGAGAAATTTTTACATTGTACAGGTTACAAAAAGAAGCGGAGACCGGTATCCGCACAATCCCCGGTCAATACAAAAAGCAGAAAATGCAAAATCAAACTCATTTCCCCTTCTTCCCACCCTTGGAACTTTTACCCGGCCTGGTAATTAGCTTCGTAGGCCGCATCGGAGAAGAAGGAGAAAGAGACTCAGCCGGATCAATCTCTGCCTCATCTCCAGCAGCAGGAGAACTCTTCTTTCCTTTCTTCGAAACCACACGTTTCCCCTTCTTCTTGGAAGAAGATTCACTCCCCGGAGCAAGAAATGTAGAGAGCTTTGTGTCGTAATCGAAAGACCGCTCCGGGGTCTTCTCGCTATCTTCCAGATCTTCTGCTTTCTGTTCCTCGGAAGCAGATGGTTCGTCCAAATCTTGAAGGGCTGCTATCGGTTCTTCCTGTGAACCTGGTTGAGAAGCTGGAAGAGGAGTAACTTGAGAAGAAGGAATGGCAGCTGAAGAAGGAAGAATTGGTGCAGTTTCCGGCGCAACCACTGCATAATAAAAGAAATCAAAATTAGTATTCCTCGAGAAAAAAGAAGACCGTGAATCGTCAAAGTTACCTGGAGAAGCCGGTTTGGCAAGATCAATCTCAAATTCCCGAGCCTGAAAGTCCTTCATTGCCTCCTCTTCTGTAGGAGTGGTCACAACTGGAGGTGAAGGATGAGAGCTGGAATCCATAATGTTTGCGTCAGCCGAAGTGGAAGCATGAACAGGGGCAGTTAAAAGAGCTTCCTCTTTTGAGAGTTCTTCTCCCAATGATTCAGCCCGTGCCCTAGCAAGCTGCTCCTTCCCTCTAACCAGAGCGGCGCGAGCCTCATCATCAAGATAGCGAGCCTCAAATTTTGCTTCCTCAAATTTTGCTTCATCATAGCCGGCACCTTTAAACATATCTAGTGCGGCCTCCCACACTTCCGCCAGGGTGATTTCATAATCTGGACCCAGAAAAGCAAGGCTCCCACGACCTAGAACGCAGTGTAAATAAAAGTCGAATAAGGTAGAACTGATGCTTGCTTTCGTTGCCTCATGTGACTGTTCAGTCGCTTCTTTTTCGGCAATGGCAGCAACCCTACCAGTAATAGCCTCATCACAAGCTGCCTCAGCTTTAGCGAGTTGAGACTTTAATAACTCAATCTCCACGTTCTGGGAGGTGACTTTTGCCCGCAGTTCGGCGTTCTCTGCGCGATACTTCTCATTGACATGCTGTTCGGCGGCAAGCTTCATTTCTACATCTCTTTGTGCAGCGTGTGCATCCCGCACTTGCTTCTGAAAGACTTCTTCTTTTTGAGTATATGACGCAGAAGAAGAAGCGAGATTTTCCTTAAGCTGCTTAACTTCAGACACAAGCTTTGCATTGTCGTCTACAATACTCGTCATTTCCGCGTCATGCTGCTTACGCCATTTGTCCCATTCTGCTTTATCATTCTCCATCGTCATCATCGCCTCAAGGTTAAGGTGGTTGACCCTTTGAAGTTCATCAACCAACTTCTGCCATCCAGACATTCTTTCAATATCAAGCTTGACAGCGTCGACATTTCTCAGCATTGCCTGCTTATCAATGGGAACCAAATCTAAGTCAAAGCGGACTCCTCTTAGACACCAATTCGGAAATCGGCTCTGAAGCGTTGGAGGGCCGTCTTTAACTTGATATTGTGGCCTGTTAATGATGGTTTGAATGTCAGTTTCCTTTAGAGGAGGAGAACCGGCCGGAATGTCAGAAGAAATGGGAGCATTGGTCTTTTCAGAAATAGCAGACGCGTCACTTGGCTTAGACCGTTTGCTCGATTCATCAGTAATTTGAGTCTTCCCTTTGTCATCATAAGATTTTCGCTTATGAGAATCGTAAGTTTTGTAAGAAGAATCGTATCGATCAGCATCTCTTCTTCTCTGCCGTTGCTCATAATCCCTTTTTTCTTGAGCCTTCCTTTGGGCCCGTTCCTCATCTGTCTCTCTCTGGTCACCAAGATATTTCCTGAAGTCATAGGATCCACGGCCTCCATGGCGCTGAAATGAGTCATAATATGAGCCGGAGCGTCCCATCGGAGAATCTGAAAACAGGAAAGAAGTAAAGTTTAGAAATTTCCAGAAAGAAAAAGTAAATGCTTATAAGTGCAGAAAAATCCTAAGTGTGTGCGGCGTGCGAACTACGCGCGTCAAACTACAAACCATGCTTCAGAGCAGGAACGGAGATGACTGGTGTCGAAGGCGTCGAGATCTGTTTCAAAGAGGAAGTCGCTTCAATGACGGGAGAGTTTGCCTTTGGAATATTATCCTTGAAAAGCTCTTGAGAAGTAATCATAATGTCACTCAAGCCATCAAAGGTGTCATCGCCCAAGTGTTCGGAAGATTTCTCCTTCTCAACTTCCACATCAGTTGATTTTTCAGAAGCTCGAAGATTCTCTTCTTCCTCAATAATTGGGGGAAGTGCCGACTTGCCAGCTAACCCTACAACATCAGTGGATCCAGAACACTTTATCAAAGCAGCATCCATGACAAGTGTTTTTGATGCAGTTTCTTCCGCAGAAACTGGGGCATTTGATGCCTCTGCTTGAGAACCCGAAGCAGCCGACGTTTCTGCATCAGAGCTAGGAATTTCATGAATTCGAGTCGACCTGGAAGGGTGTAGAAGCCCAAATTGGTGCAAAAGCTCATCATCTAATAGAAACTGGATACTCCTCTCCTCCACAGGCACCGCCATAAGCCTCTCGAAAGTCACTTTGTGACTGAGATTTTTAGAAGGAGGAGGAAGTGCTGAAAAGGAAAAAAGAGCGAAGTTAGCGCTTGATAATCCGAACTTCGGTAAGTTTGAAGGAACATAAGAGACAAATGCAAGTGATCTTACTCCCTATTCTCCAGATAGCATAAAACCCAGGAGGACAGCGGACATAAAAGAACGGGCTCAGGAAACTGTGAACACTTTCAGGGAGACCGGTGATCAACTTACGATTCCTCGCACTCCTTACGACTATGATGGAGGGATGATCTTTATTCTTAGCAAAGGTACAAAGATAGCGAATTTCTCCGAAGGTAGGAAAGCGGCCCAGCGTTCTCCTAAAAAGCACGCATAGTCCCAGCAAGATGGCGTAGCCATTGGGATGTAACTGAAAAGGGGAGATAGATAGCTGGAGAAGAAGTTCTCGAATGCAGTCATTGAATGGGGGGATAGCTCCGCTCAAGCACATTTGGCGGTTAACTGCAACGAAGCCACGGGGCGGCCTGTCAGCAGTATCATTTGTGTCGGGAAGCAAAGCGTCAGCTTCAGCAATGCCAAACTGGGCGCATAGTTGACGAAAGGCTTTATGGCTCAAGGTAGTAGGAGTCCTCTCTGGAGGATCGTTCAGCGGGATAGCAACTGGAAATACATCTTCAGCTTGCTCTGTTCCTTCTTGTGGAGAAGACATTCTACACAATCAGCTGAATGTTCAAATGTGAAGGTGCACGTTCCCTAAAAGTGTGAAGTGTTGTGCAAAAAACTAATGAAAATAAAAGACAAGCATAACTGGAATTAAATTAGTTGACAATCAATCGATTACAGAATTTCAGAACTTGTCAATGATCAAGTGCAGTGTTAATACAGACAAGTCAGTTTCATTTGACTATTATGATTTTGTTTTAATACTTCACTTGAATTGGTTATTGTACAGCATCTCATTCATATTCATTTAATTTAACTTTCTCTTTACCAACTAATCTGTCATTCGATATGGGCAGTCAGTGACAGTATATTCGTCCCAGTATTCTATGAATGTTGTTTTAAGCAGGATTGTTAGTTTGCAAGAGTGAAGCAATATGTAAAAAAGGCATGCAACATGGTTCATAGTTCAACAGTTCGAAGTCCAGGCACAATTCAAAAATCATCTGATTGAGAGGCCGAAAGCTTAAGTATTAACTCGGTGACGACCTAAGGAAGCTTCCCTATGGGTCAAAGTCAGCAGTCCCTAAGTCTTAGGACGGATAAAGAAACAAAAAATTAGTTCGAGGCAACCAGAAATTCTCTAAGTCCTAACTCGGCTGCGACCTAAAGCCTTGTTGTAAAAAATAAGTCGTTGAAATTATTCCAAGTTCTAGGTCGGTCACGACCTAATACAAGAAGCTGTGTGATGAGTTAAGTCGGGCTGCGTGCAAAAGGTCTCAAGTCAGAGCGGCATGAATGTCTAAGTCCTAGCTCGGCCACGACCTAAGGCTTATGTCGGCGAATAGTTAAGTCGCAAGAAAAACTGGGCTGCTGAGATAGTTAGGTCGCATGAATGTTTTGAGTCGTCTCAAGCTACTTCTCCTCCACCATAAATTTCACCTCCTTCCACCAATCAACTCGAAATTCACCGTTCCCTTCATATCAACAAGTCGCTGGAACAACAATTCAACACATCTCCGATCTGTCATAAACCTGACCTACTGTCATGCATTCGTAAATCACATCAACAACTAGTGACGATTAAAAATTGATCACAGCACGATTCAAAGTGAAGCGCGACGTATGATTCCGATTCGGGGCTCGGAGGTTAGAATTCATGGTTCAATGGCGAACGTGAAGTGAAAAAGGATCGAAAACGCTTACGCAATTGGATAGCAAGGGTGAATCGCTGGGTGGTGGACTTGGATTTGTATTCGAAGTTGAGAAACTTTGTTAATGGCGGCATTGGAAGTTGGAACAGGTGAAGGAAGAGAAGGGACGGCTTAAGCTATTTACTCACTGGGGCAATGAAAGACGAATCGACACATGATGTACGACTTAAGACTTGCGTTAAGTCGCCTCCGACCTAACCAAAGAGTTAAGAGAATCGAAGCATACGACCTATGGTTTAGGCATATACTTCGAGGGGCAAATGTTAACCCCCTTTTCGACTCACGACCTAGCAGTATGCCGAGTTAAGGTGTTTGACGACTTAAGAAAGTATGCCGAGTTAAGGTGCTTGCCGACCTAAGAAAGAAGACGACCTAACAAGCTAAAGACGTAACTGACTTAAGGAAAGCTCTGACCCAACAGTTGCCGATCTAACTACTGAGAAGAGCTGCCGACTTAAGAGTTGTGCCGAGTTAGGAGCCTGCCGACCTAAGGAAGTTGCGACCTAAGGAAGTCGCGACCTAAAGAAGTCCGCGACCTAAGAAGTCTGCGACCTAAGGAACATTGCGATCTAACAATGTTGCGACCTAAAAGCTCTCCGAGTTATGCAGTGCTCCGAGTTAAGAAGTGCCGCGAGTTAAGGATCTATAAGATAAGGGATTGACTTAAGACAGTTGTGGAAGACCTACGACTTATACTAAGTCGCGCATGATCTCTTGAGTCGTCACCGACTTATCACTTAGAAAAAACCACGTACTTCATCGCTGCATTTGGTAAGTCGCGAATAGACTACGACTTATCTTAGGTCGCTCGCGACCTAAGACTTAGCTTAGGTCGTACGCGACCTAGGACTTAACAAACGGTCGACTTAAGATTGCGAGTTAACTCTGCTGCGCCCTAACCCTATTCCTTAACTCGTCACCGACCTACCTTAAGTCGGCTACGACCTAAAGACTTAGAGAAATTTCCTGAGTCCAGATCAGCTCCTATAAATACCCCATTACTTCCAACATGGAGAGGACTTTTGGCCATTCATTTCTCCAAGCGCCGTTACGCTGTCGAAGCCTCCTCTCATTCAGCAATCAAAGATCTTCAAGCATTCGAGACACTACAACGATCTTCGAGAAGAGCTCCTAACATCCAACGCGGATTCGTCGAGTTTCATCATTAAAGATCGAGCTAGTAGTCAAGAATGATTTCATGATCAAATTGTATTGTGTTTAGAGGGATATTGTATCGAATTGTAATCAAATCAGCAATAAAAGACTATAAAGTGGATGTAGGCTCAATTACGGGCCGAACCACTATAAATCTGTTGTTCATTTACTACTTTTCTGCTATTCTCAGCTCATATTCTGTTCCCGTACCAACGGGTGGTGCTTTCACGATTCTATTACACACACAGGGTGTTAGCGTTCACTTTTTACCGTTAACATTCATCAAAACAACAAAACACAATTCCATTTTTATTTTTAAATAAAGATATTTAAAAATTTCATCAAAATTTCAAAACTTTAGTTTTGACTCAAATCACAGATAAAACATCGACCAATAGTTGTAACATATGTTCCATCCAAGTTATGTTTTATATTATGTCCATAAACCCCAAGCTCTGATACCAACTGTAACGCCCCACCTCTATGCTCATAATAACAAAGAGTATTAAAAGAAATACTGTCTATTATTACGAAGAATAAGGCTGGATAGGAGCGACCATCCGTAATTGGCCTTACACTAATATTGGTTATCTCGATAGGAGTGGTATGTACTTTTTATTTTTCATCTATTATTTATTTACTCCCATCGACATATCCAATTATCATTATAAAACAAACTACGATAGTTCATAATAGTTTAGGACATTAGATATAACAATAACACAGATAATATAAATGCGGAACACAGATTAACAAAAATCTCATATATATATAATCGATGTCAGTTACAATATAGTTGACACGATACATATGATACAACTACAACTGTCGACTCTAGAAGTTATATATACAAGTACATTATCGACTAATATACATGAATACATATCGTTCTATACAATGACACGACTACTACAAAATGACACTGACAACTTCAGAAGATGTGAAAAGTCTTCAAATCCCGAACAGCAACTCAAAGAAGGAAATCTACAACCTGAAATAACTCGGGTCTGACCCGAGTATTACATTCAAAAGAAAATAATACACGGGTCAGTCTAATTCAAACTCAGTTATTAGTGCATAGCAGCAATAATAATCAGATAGTCAAATAGACGACATTCACAGAAATCTCGTATATCCGACTCCTCGATAAAAGAATCGGATAACGGCAGATATAACACTAAACAGTGTTAAACAACAAATAAACAATCCAAATCAGAATACAACTCCAAAACATTGAAATCAACCAACGAAACAAATCAACAAATCGAACCATCAATTTAAAACTGTCAAATCCGATAGGGCTGCAGTACACGCACGCGTGTACTGCCTCGCCACTATCACAAGAGATACACAAAAGCTCAGTGAAAGTCACAAATGATCACAAGGTCAAACCCCGAAATCGGGTTCAACTCAGGTGATAACACACTGTGCATTGCCCACATCAAAACAACTACCGATTGATGCGATGCCGAAATCATACGCGAAAACAACTCTACAGTAGAATCAAAATAGACAACAGTTAAACAAAGTAAGGCACTGGCCGAAGTCAGATGACATGAATAACATAAGTAAGACCAGAACCAACAAAGGCCAGCAGTACAAAATAGCCAAGCAAATGCATCACTAAACCATAACCAAGGTCAAGCAAGTCTGTAAAACGAATTAACAAGGGATGCAAGTGTTGCACTGCTACTAACTCAAAGCAAGGTCAAACCCAGGTTCCAAATAACACACGGGTTCAACTCAAGGCAACTTGCAACATACAAGCTCAAGTAAGCAAACTGAAACACATAGGAAATAAGATACATGTTGTTCACTATCCAAGTAGACAACATCAAGTGATGAAGCTTCAACAGTGTCTACACAATAGTAATAAGGTAGACCAAAGATTTCAGATTGGATAAAAGAAAGTCCAAACTGACTTGATGCAAGCAGGTCAAAAGGAATATAAGCAAACAGCATATGAGTGACATCAAGCAACCACAAATGTATATGGTCGAACAACAGTTCAGATATGAAGCACTGCCAAGGTCAAGCATGCTACAAGTATGAAAGATCACAAGACAAAGTCCACAAGCTAGAAGTCAGAACTAAGATCGAAGTGGAACAATATGCAACTGTCTCAAAGAATGATACCAGATCCAATGCAAACTACTAGTGAAACAGTACATGTCAAAATCACCAGACAGACCACTCAATGCATTTGGAACAAAAATGCAACTCAAAACTGGTACCTCATGGAAACAGTAAATGGTGAAGTATTAGATTTTAGTGAAGCAATGGACAGGAACAATAAACGCCAAGCAATATCAATACGACAGAAACCAAATCAAGACAGTGACGATAAGACACTGAAATTTCCAAGCAGTGACTGTATGCAAGGGTGACCAGCATTTCTCACGATTCGAATACAGGCAACTATCAATTGAAAGAGTGCAACTGTCGACAATTCAAACAAAACACAACAAGCAGTTCAACAAATCAAAGTGACCGAGTTAGAAATCAATGCCGAGAATATCAGGTTATAGTGAACAACAAAAATTGCTCCAGTGTCTGCATAAAAGAAATTTGCAAACAAAAAGGTTGCAGTGAGCAACGAAAATGCTCAAGTGTCATTTACATATATGGTGATGAACAAATGAGACGTCAATTGTATAGCCCCGACATTAACAAAGAAACAACTCCAGACTTTAATTGGAAATCCAACTGGGTAGACTTGAACCCAATAAACAAATGAACCAGATGAACATCATCACAAAAGCAACATAATGCCGAAGCCTCAATATCAGGTAATAAAGCAAAGTCGGATAAAAATCAAGTTGAAGCCGAGAACAACTGATTTTAAATTAATATGGACAAGTCAAAATTCAACTTCATGGTCATCCAAGAAAGCATAAGTAAATGAACTGGAAAAGGTCTGAAATCATCGTACTCATCAAAACGAAATCAAGTGGCCGAGAAAATAAGTTGACGATTTCAAATTAAATTTTTGTACGAACTAAAATCAAGGCAAGAGCCGAGGTCACAGAGACGAAATCGATATCATCGAAATCGAACTCGAACAGTGGTGACCACACAAAAAAAACGACAGTTCAAAACTTATTGGAGAAGCAAGTTTCAATGTAGCTGTCTGGATCAAAGACAGTTTTATCTTCTCGAAATCACTTTAAAAACGACCGAAGATTCAATTCAACAAATTCACCCCAAAGTCAGTTTCATATCAAAATTCAAGTTAAAACCACGAACAATTACACAAGTCAGAGGCAAGTAAGAAATTTACGAATTCGAACAAGTCCAACAAATCACAGCAGTCGACCAAACTCAACAACCGAGCAATTAAACGATAATTCAGTGACAACAAAACAAAATTGAATGGCATAAACACTGTACTAAGAAAGGATTAGATGTGAGTGATGTAAGTATCACTCACCTTGTCTCGATAAAGGATGCAGTCGAGCACTCGAGCGATTAACGAAGCGAGAAGCACGAATTTACTCTCCCCGGATCGCTGAAGTTAGCAACTAAATCCATCTCTTGATTGAGCAAAACGAAGCCAGATAAATCGCCATCGATCCATGAATAGGTCGAACGAGTCAGAGACGCGGTGGTGAGGTACGACAAGGGAAACTCGAAGCTGTGGCGGCCGAAAATCAATTGAAGCCCTATCTTCTGAACGAACGAACAAAGACGTTTCTTATGGCCGCCATTATTTTCGCTCGTTTGATTTTTAGGGTTCGAAGAGAAAATGAGTAAGGGGAAGGAACGGGCATAGGCCTTTATCTCAATATCTAAAGAAATGGGCTGAGTAAAATTTAAAAAGGGAAATGTTTACTTAAAGCCCGTATACCCTTAAAGAAAATTTCAAAAGAATTCCAACTTGAATAGATTTCCAATATCAATCTGTTGGCAATTATAATCGTCTAACGACGATATCTAACATTTACAAAATCTCGGGTTGTTACAGTTAGTAATTTAAATTGTTAAATATGATATGTTAATATTTAAATTTATTAACCTATGTTAATTGATATATGACACCACGACCTGTTGAATATATATTTTATTTAAATGGTTAACTTTGATCATATTTGCCATTGATATGCTATGTCATTTTATGCTATTATTTTATTATTCTCACTCAGCAAGTTCCCTACTAGTTTAGGAACTTGCTGTCGGTTGAAATGATACATACCCGAACGATATTATAAATTAGGGAAAAATTGTTATGGGTTGCAATGGTAAACCCAAGGTTGAAATGATATATACCTGTAAATTTAAATTATTGCGGATTGAAATGATAAATATCCATATCACTTGACCATAGGATAGAAAATTATATACGGACACCGTTGGTTTATTTTTAAATGATTTCCAAAATTTTGAGAAAAGAAAATATATGTATACTGATATTTAGAATATAATATATATTTTTTAATTTTAATATATGTGTAAAATTTAGATTCTTAAATTATATGTTTGGAAATTTTAAATTTATATGTAAAGTTTTGCAAAGGTAAATTTTAAGATTTTACTTATAATTTTATTGATTTTAATTATATAAATTATAGTTTAATATAAAATAAAATAGATTTAATAAAATAAGATTTAATTTAATAATACTTAATATAATAAAATTTTAATTTAATAGGATTTAATTGGATAAGTATATATATTGTATTTAAAATATTTAATTAAAATTTATATTAATATTTTGAAATAGATTTTGTAATAACTTTAATAAATCAAGGTTGGGAAGATAAATTAAAGATGATATGAAATTTAATTTGTTTAAGAATTGAACTTAAATAAGTATTGATCTGAAATTATTGATTTTGAAATTTTGAAGGATATGATTTTATAACTTGATTTGGGATTAAAGGTGATTGAATGAATATTTTCAAATTTAAATAAAATTGAAATTGAATATTTAATATTGATTTAAATTTGTAATTTGAGATTTTATTTAAATGTTATTAAAAATGATTAAGTGAATATTTTCAAATTTAAGTAAAATTAATGTTGAATCTTGAAATATAAATGAAATTTATCAAATTGAGTTACTGTAAATTGTTTGAATATTTGAACTTTGAAACCTATTGAATTGGAAGTGGTTTAAATTTGTAGTTCAAACCTGGATTGAAATCGATATAAATTGGAAATGATTTTATTGAGAATTTGAATTGAACCTTTAACCTTTTTAATTGAAATTGGTGAACTGATATTGATTTAAATTAAATTTTGGAACTAAAGTTGATTTAAATTGGTCTATGGTATTGGAAGAAACAATTCCAATTTGAAACTATTTTTGATATAAACTCCTTTTAATATATAAACTATTTTTAATATATAAACTATTTTAATCTATAACCTATTTTTTATAAACTATTTTTAATGTATAATTATTAATATTTATATATATATAAACTACTTTCAATATTCAAACTGTTTAAGTTGGAACCGTTATGATTTAGATTTAATGGATTTAAATGCGAATACTTTGATATGATGGTTTAACCTATTTTGTGGTTATGATTTTGGAAATGAATATGATTTCGAAATTGAATAATGACTTCGAAAGTAAATATGATTTCAAAAGTGATAGGATTTCGAAAGTGAATATGATTTCGAAAGTGATATGATTTGGAAATGAGTATTATATTTTAATATGAAGTATGAACTGTTTGAAATGAAAATGACCACAGTGTGAAATAAGCGTTTGGTTGTTAGAGAGACCGGGATCAGATATTGTCATACTCTCCGCCAATACCGAAAACTACTTTTAACAACTATGCACGTGGTGGAGAATCCGGAAGTATGATGGTTTGGCGAACGTCTGTATAAGGTATGAACGTAGCCCTGACCCCCTCGGGTCGGCTTGATATGACTAAAACAGGAGCCACGCCGGGCCAAGTGAAGTCTCACCTCCGATCGAGCATGCTTCTTCGAAACCATTCTATTACTTTGCGCTTTGATTGGCTGCACCTTTGATTACGGGAGTGTGTCTCGAGGTGGGCGATAGTAGCTGCTATGCATTACCACCAGTTCAGATCCGCAAAATGGTATTATCCTACCCTGGGCATTACCTCACGTGCCTTGTCATATGCCTTATCGCGCCCTCTACAAGTTTGGTTTGTGTCGTACACTGTGGAGTGCCCTCTAATAGCCCTCCAGTTTACGAAGGAATTACGATAGTATATAGACTACGACATTTATATAAAAATATGTTAAGGAGGATATGGGTAATGCCTTAATGCTATTCTTAACCCGCCTTTTGTCAAGGCCATAAGCAGGCGGATTCAACCTAACCAACTTCACGATTATCGAGGCTGGAATAAGATGGATTCGGTTTAAATGGGTGGAGAATTAATACGAAGTCATGATTAAGCATGGTCGATGGGTAAACGACGCTGCATGCTTGGAAGGTGGGTCGACCATATTGGAGTGGCTCGGTTAAAGGTGGTTCAGCACCACCTTGGGTCGGCGCTTGGGTGAAGTTCGGCCAGAATGACGTGGATCGATCGATAAGAGGTGAACAAGCATGGCTCGGCATTGTGTTAAGTCCAGGGTCGCTCGGCATGGTGGCTCGGCAAGGTGGCTCGACATTGTAGCTCGGCAAGGTCATTCGTCATTGTGGTAAGGTCAGCATGGCTCGGCATTGTGTTAAGTCTAGGGTCGCTCGACATGGTGGTTCGGCAAGGTGGCTCGTAACCGTGGCTTGGCATTGTGGTCCGGTCAGGGTCGCTCGGCATTGTGATGTGGCTAGGATGGCTCGGCATTGTGGTTCTGTCAGGGCGGCTCGGCAAGGGCGGTTCGACACTGTGGCTTGTCGAGGTGCCCCGGTCATGGATAAGGAAAAAAGGCGGCTTGGTCATTGGGGGAGTGGTTCGGCATAGGCCGGTCGGCACAGCAGGGTGGGTTGGTCATGATGAAGGATGTTAGCTTGGCTATGGTCCTGATGGGCCTAGACTGCTTAGGAAGCCCAACACCTCAGGATTTTTCTATAAATACAGCATATATGGTTCCAGAAAGGGTATCTGGGACTTCCTTTCTGCTCTCTTACTTTCTCTTTTCGAAGGCTAAGGCTACTCTGCCATTTTGTAACCGTAGTCGATTATTACAGCAATAAAAAGGAAACTTCTAAGTGGACGTAAGCCGGAGTTAGCCGAACCACTATAAAATTTGTTGTTCTTTACTGCTTTCTTTTTAATTTTGACTGTTCTTTACATTATTACTCTCTACATACATTTTGTCTATGAGTTGTGACTGGTATTTGGTGCTTTCAACTGGATCTGGGTGTTAGTGACCAATTTTGGCACTAATAGCAATTTTAATATTTTACTTTAATGTAGACATTATCTATGTAGCGTATTGTACTATGTATGTAGATAGTTCCCCAGATCCTTAAAGGATGGGAATCCCAAACATCCTTTAAGTTATGTTGCATTTCACTTGACATTTCACTTGAGTTGATTTACATGCATAAGAATGTTAATCCTAACTCGAGTGTTTTGTGTTTTGCTTTATGCTCGGGTCAGACTGAGTGTCACAGCATTTGAGACTCACCTTTGGAGCTTGGAGTTTTGCTTGGAGATCTATCTTTGTCTATTCAGTTTTTTAGTTATATCAGTTATTTCTAGTTGTTTATGTTCAGACTTGTCATTTACTTTTGTATTGAGACTTCTATGTATTGGATTTCTGTTGTAATTTGTTTTAGACTCTAATGTTTGTGTAGTAGCTTCATGAACTACTATTTATCTATTTCGCTGCTTATTGTAGTATTACTCTGTATCTGTGATTTGGTGATTGATTTATTTACTATATATGCTAAGTTTTGCCAAATATAAATTAACAATCTATTGTTTTGAGCAATTCTAGTCTGACATGTGTGTCAGCTTTGGCACTCGGAGAGTGCAACATGATAGGGGGTTCTCGCATTTGGGTTTGGTAGTGAGCGGACGACTCTTACCCCTACATGTCCATGGGATGGTTTGGTCGAGAGGCTGCCGTAAAAGTAGAATACAGGTATGGCTGTATGCTATGGTGGGCGTTACCCCACTGGCTGGTGTCCCGTTACGGTTCGTATCAGAGCTTTGGTTTAGGCAAAACATAGCATATGGAGTAAAACTCATTAGAGATAGGGTAGTAATACCCTAGAATGAGTAAAATTAATTACAGAATCTTCTTCGTTCGAGCTTGAAATTCTTCGTTAGGATCCTCCTAGATTAGGATTTCTTTTGAATTTTGGAACTTTCCTTTTGTTCTGAAATCCATTCTTGTCTTTGCTATTCGAGTTCTTGATAATGGAGCATCCCATAGCTTATTTTTGTTGATCTCTGTAATAAATTTGAGCACATCCTGCTACCTCAATTGGCAACTTCATCCTTATGTGTGACTAATCCCATCGGAGGTCCTGCCAACCTCAGTATGATTTGTAAAGGGGTGAAACTCCTTTACAATAGGCGTCGATTCACCGGATATTTCTATGTCCTTGGTTTGATGCTGTTATTTCTTGCAAAGCCCGAACCGTTTCTCCTATAGACGACCAGAGTAATTCTCTTATGATTGTTTGTCGAATGCCTTAGGATTTTGCAGGCAGTTTTAACTTTTCGCTAGATGCTCAGTCTAGTGATCTTGACTCCACTCCTATCGTCCAACTATATTCGGATATATTTGGTGAAGTCGTTTCTTTCCCTCCCAAGCGGGAAATTGAATTCCTCATCGATCTTATTCCTAGAGCTCGATCTTGCTACCGGTTTTCACCAGCATCGTGTAGCCGAGGAGAGCATTCCCAAGACAGCTTTCTAAACGGAGAATGGTTTTTATGAATGGTTAGTCATGCCCTTTGGATTAACCAATGCTCCTGCCTTCTTCGTTAATCTCATGAATCACGTTTTCCGCGATGTTCTCAACAAGTTTGTCCTGGTTTTTGTTGATGATATTCTTGTCTTTTATAAGTTAGAGAAGGAGCTTGAATCTCATTTGGGCTATGTGCTAGCAACTCTTAGGAGTCATCAATTGAAAGCCAAATTTCCTAAATGCCATTTCTTGAGAGATGAAGTCCGATTCCTTTGGCACATTGTTTCTAAAAATGGAGTTTCGGTTGACCCGGTTAAGGTCGCCGCGATTAATATAAGTCTATCCATCTTTCCTCTTTTGTAATTTAATTATCTTATCTTCCTTTCGAGCCTATCTTCTTAGTTAGAATTCTCCTTGATTAGGGTCCCTCTAAATTTGAATCTCTATCCTTGTTCTAAAATCCATTCTTGAATAATCCTATGAGGGAGCGTATTTGTAATTGGTATAAAATGTTTTATATTGTGTTGTTTGAGTTGTTAAGTTTGAATTTTGAGTTTCAATTGATTCGTCTAGCTAACGCTATTGATAGGAATTCAAAAACACTTGAACAGAGCAAACTGACATAATATTTTTTTTGAAATTTGTAAATGAAATAATTTTATGTATGATTATATTTTATATATAAAAGTATAATTTTCTGGAATTAATAGTTAAATGAATTGGTTGTTAGAAATGATAGTACTAGATTATCATTTATTGTTTTGTCAACCTGTAACGACCCGACTTTCCAGACCCGGAAAATCGAACCATTTTAGTTAAGAAGAAGAGGTAGAAGAAGAAAAATAGAAAACAACATCAGAATCTAACCATCGCAGCGGAATAAAATATAATATATATCAACAGATCTTTACACAAATCAAAAACTATATCTGCTTATACAATACATCATCAGAGTACATCAACATCCATAACATACAACTGAATACACAACGGAAAAATAATAGCAAGTACGGGAGTACGTATCGTCATCCAGCTCGTCTCCTGAGCTCCACAGCATCATATCCTGAACCTGTTTATCTCGGTCTGACCCGAGCATCATATAAACAATACCAGAGTCAGTCTGGAATACCAGCGTGAGAAAATCACACTCAAATTGATTATTAAGGTTTCAAAAATCCTTTTGAAAATAAAAGTGTCTCGTAAGACCACGCCACAAATAAACATGTCGGGTTTTTACCTTACGATAGCTAAAACACTTTTTATAAAAATCCTCTGATATTATAATAGTGTCTATTCACAAATACTTATTAAAATAGCTGAAATTGTTACATGATTAAATTCCAGCATACTAGGTATACAAACAAATACCGTACAAGGCACGTAGGGTAAATGGATTTCCAACGAATGACTAGGCACTGGGGTACCACCTGTCACAGTACGTGGTCTAGATCACAGTACCGAGGAGTACGCCCGCTCCCCTGCAACACAAGACCGGAATCATCCCTTACTGGATAATTCCAAATAAAATCACCCCACGGTTGGGATCAGCAACCGCAACACTAAGCCGAAATAAAAGGGACATCTAGACAGGGATGACCTTACTCTCAAGTGGGTGCTACCCACGAAGCCTTGCTGCATAACCCCTGATTTTCAGTCATTCCCGGTTGATGAGGTTCGAGGCTAAACGATACCTTTTTCAGAACATATCCCTTAGAATGCCCATCGTCCACCTGACGATGTCACGAAAGCATTCGTCCATACAAGTCCGTCCCGGGTCCGAACGGAACCGAAGGCACTATTCCTACTACACCCATTTTGGAAATATCCTCAGGATTAGTAACGACTAGCCCTTGCACTTCACAGCTCCATCTTCGACTCTGAACACGTTACACGAAACGTACAAACCGGATCGAAGTGGTATTCGAGTCTCCAGACCTAGAATCCCGGTATACAGAAACTCGATCCCGGTCTCTTCGAAACGATCAGCGCATTTGGCCAATATTGATAGTCGGTTATTTAACTATCAATTAACATCCACAAGCAACCATCACATAATAAATAATTTCCCACATTATTTATTTTCCCAAATATCTTTCCAAGATATATTTCCAAATTTTCAAAGCTCATTTGAAAACAATTTCAAACAGTTTCCGCTCACGGAATACATTTCCCAAATAATTATTCCCACTGAATCACCAAGTACAAAATACTTTTAATTTTAAAATAATTTAAAAACACTTTATTTAAATATACTATAACATTGAAATTAAACTACTTTAATACTTTATTAAAATGAAACCATTTATAAATATAAACTAAATTTCTCTTTAAACATATTACCAAATCACTTTTATATAATTACTACAATGATAGATTTTTGAAAATACTACTTTAGGCCTTAACATTTAGAAATAAATCAATTTTCTAAAATATGCTTTTTAAAACGTATTAAAACTTTTAACTTATATTTAAAATTGCTTTGAAAACGTACTTGGCTATCCAGAGAAATACACTTCTCATTCCCACCTTTTAAAAATAAATCAACATTTATTTTTAAACCAATTCATATCCCTTTATAAATTCCCATCTTGAATTTATATTTTCTAATATCCACTGATATTTTATTTTACTTTATAAACCCAGTTTATAAATTCCAAAATCTCATTTCTCTTCTAAAATTCCAATTTTAAACAACTAAATCAATTTCCAATTGATTTCCCAATTTACTCTACTTACTTTGAAATAAATTTCCTTTGCTACTTCATTTATTCCAAAATACATTAACCTTTAGATTTTTATTCCTTATTACGAGTTAAACCCCTTTTACCAATATCGATTACAGATTTCCAAAACTCCTTATTTATTCTTTAATTAACTTTAATCCTTAATTTCAAAAATAACTTCTTTTTATTCTTCAAATAATATCACTTAAGTATAAAATTTATTATCCCTTGTGAATTCAAAATCCCCTTTTTCATATTTGTTAAAATTCCAAATCACCTTATTTTTATTTCAATTCGTTATAAATTTTATCCCAATTCCTCGAATTATTTTACTTAAACTTTTATTCCTTTATTTCTTTTCAAAAATTCAATTCCATAGATTTTATAATTTATTATACTGGACAATCCCAATCAACCACATCATCCAATATAAAATCATCACATGATATCAAATATTCAGAACACAGAATATTAAATAATCTAATAATTTTGAGGAATCCAGTTGGATCCCTCCAACCTGTTTCCCTGCATCCACAGACGTTAGCACAATATAAAATACCAATTCCACTTCAAGGTGGAATATCGCGGTGTATGGGATTTATATAAAATCATCCGCTATTATGCGGCGCATAGGGTCTCATCCGCTATACAATGCGGGAATATCAACAATTCCAATATATACATATGCCAATATGTATATATTGCTATATACTACTATATATAATATAGCACATCCAAATCAATTCACCCATTCAATCAATTATTTAAATTTAACCATTTAAATTTAAATTCAACTGAGTGAGATTAACTCACCTTATTCCATTTGCATTCCACTTCCAATATTGCCTTGGTTTTCCCAATTTTTGACCTTGAATAAATATCATATGATTGTATTAATATTTGAACAAATCGAACAATCAATTTCCGTTTTACAATTTAATTTAACTAAAAATTTACTTTAAATTAATTTATAGATTCTCCAACATCTTTAATATTCTTATATATTTCCAAATCATATATATATATTTCTGTATACCTACATATGTATATACATTATATAAATCCATAATTTATAAATTCCTATACTTATCATTCTCAAACAACTAATTGCCATTTTATTATTTAATTGTCTAATAATTTTATTTTAACTAAAAATTTTCTTTCTTAAAAATCTTTTAGTAAATAAAGTAAATGAGTTAATTGAACAAATAAATCAGCAAATCCATTATTTCTAACCTATATACACATATATACAGAAGTAGTTTCTCTTTACTATAATATATTATTTTACTTTATTTTATTTTTTTTAATTAAGCAACTTTTAAAATGTTATAAAATTGAATTACCCTAAGATATGTCTTTCTCAATCTGTATGTATATATACCTTCTAAAATTGAATTAACAGAAATTATACCTCACAGCATAATCCCTTCACTGCCTCGATAGAGCACAACCCAGCACCTGCCATCACGTGAATCGAAGCCAAGTTCTACATCGTCGCGAAGCTACAGACCACGCGACTCCCATCTCGCGAACGCCTCCCCTTCGCTGTGAGCCTCGATACCCCCGTCCCTGCTCCCTAATCCAATGAACACATCGCAACTCCACAACCTCACTGACATCGAGCTCGAACTCCCTTTCCCTCCGACGTCTCCAATTCGAGGACGAGTTACCCTCAACCCTAAGCCCTAACTATGAGAAGTGAATTCGAATTCGATTTCTATGAGGCTTGAAGATCGATCCAAAATCGATAGCATGGAGGCGTGAGATAATAATCTGGAAAGACTTCGGTTGTTAGGAATTGAACTGGGAAAGTTGATTTTATAAAGGAGAAGGGAATTGTTCGTTTATTTATATATTTTCTTTTCCGGTAACATGCTTTGATGACTGAAGGAGATTGCGATTTCGTTTGAATGATTTTAGGAAGAACGAGGGTTGCGTTTAAAAATTTTTCTTTGCTTCTGAACTTTGTTGGAAAATCTGCTTCCTTTAACGAATGAACAAGGAAGAAAAGAAAAAGAAGAGGCGTGCGGAAGAAGATGGGTTACAGTGACAATTGAAAGAAAGAAAACTGCGATGGGCGTACAAATGTAGGCTGATGTTGATAAAACTTTAACAGTTGATAAGATGAAAGATATTTAAATTAAAACGATTAACCATTGTCTAAGTGTTTTTATCTCGTACGCTCACATAACAACTCTGAACGCTACAAAAATTGAAATCCGGTAATAATACAATATTACGGACCCAATGGAACTGGTTTCGTCGAATTCCGAGACTGTGCCTCGAAAGGCTATTTTTAAATTCAATTTAAACGATACATTTTCAAAACTGAACAAAACACTTTTAAATTCAATTCTAAAAGTTCTATTATCTTCAGCATCATTAATATGAATTTTCTAAGCCTTCAAAATATTTTTAATTAGCTTAGAATACCAGATTTACTATTTTATCCAACTTCAAATAAATTTAATTTAATAATTAAATTACTCAATAAACAGCAATATTTGAAATTTAAGTTTATAATTAACCTCTGAATATTTAAAATCAATTAAATATTCCAATTTCAAATATACAAAAATTCCGGGTCGTCACATTCCTCCCCCCTTAAAAGAATTTCGTCCCCGAAATTACTAGTTAGGAAGAATGTCTCATATCCCGTTAGTTATTCCCCAAATTCAAACAGTTTTAGCAATACCCAAACCCTCTTTTTATTAATGATACTCAAATCATCTTTTAACTTCCCAACTTATCCATAAGTTTCAACCCATATCACCTACTTATCAATTCAAATTTAAATTTGAATTCAAATTATAAATTATCAAAAAATTTGGATTCTAACTTCCTAAATTTTCGAAAAATTTCGCCAGCGTCTCCTTTGCGCGGCTAGCTCGGTACTACTACAAAATGGCTCTACGGCCTCCCAATCTCAAAAAGAAAACAAAAAGCCAAGTGGCTGGATCAAAACCCCAATCAAATTTCATATAGAAATTCAAATACATACCTTTTTGGTCGAGCCATTAAATTTTATCTTCAAAAATCAAAATCCCAATTTATCCATTGCTTTTATACACCTGTATATCCTACTAAGCAATAATATTCAATCACAATTCCAAAGTCATTATATACTTTCCTTTACAAATTTCCAATATTTGCTTTACTTAAGCCCGTACGATGCACATATATCATCCGTACGCAATATCACATTCGATCGCTCAATCGATCACATAATTTCACTTCCGAACTAGTATCGTCCACCCGACTTCCTAGTGCGGACTCAGATCTGGTTTCTTGATCAGAAACCGTTATTCTCCTTGCATAGTCACAAACTATGATAGAGAATATCCAGAATCAATCAACAATCCATATCCAGGTTCGCCGTTGAAAATCGAGTGAAAAATTCCAACTCGGATCGATATATCTATCTTGAAATTCTGTGTTCGACATCTGGACCAAATAGCTATGCGAATAAAATAATATACGTACATCTTACGTATAAATTCCAATTGATTACCAATTATATCAGTTCTCTTGTATTCACATTCCTTTTTGATTATTATCCACTTATTCACAACTATCCCATTTCACAACTTCAGTTTTAGTCTTCATTCAACTATTTACTTAGTATATATTTTTTTCCAAAATTACTAAGTATATTTCCAATACAAATTTTCTTAAGAATTTCATTCTTCAATTCTTAAGTCCAATATAATTTTTTTCTTATATCTATTTTCTACTTCACTACTGAAGTGTATATATTCAAATTGAACTCCCATTTCATATGAATTTCAACTTACTTCAATTTACTACTTCATTTCCAATTTTTCCTTAAATTCAATTCATCTCCAACTTCCAAAAATTGAATTTTATTTAGCTCGAAAACAATCCAAGTTAATTAATTCAATAACTATTTCTCAACTTATTTAAACCACTCCTCTGTTTGAGTTCAGTTTCCATTCAACATTTACTTAAGTCAATAACTTAAGTTTATTTTCCATTTAACCAACCCTTTAAAGTTTTATTTCCATCTTTCATTTGATTCTTATTTAATCAAATTCCATCCATTTATTTATTTAATATAAGTGGTCCATTCACTCAATCATTATGAATTTTATTTTCCATACTCAATTCATATGGAATTATTTTATTAATAACCAGGTCATTTCCAATTTATTTCCACTTATTTGGATTTCATTCGCCATTCAAACCATCACTATTTTAATCCAATTTCATTAACTCACAATTCAATTTCATTAACTAATTTATTATCTAATTAGTTCCTCCGCTGGTTAAAATTAAATACTTGCTTTTTAAATCCCAAATATCACTTCACTTAATCATCTTAAGTTCAATTTATTTTATAATTCAAGTTTGGATTTATTTAAAAATTAAGATTGCTCATCTTAGTCATTTCCATTTAATAATTACAAATTTCAACTTATAACTCTTAATGGTTCAAAGTAATGGATTCCCATTTATGACTTACAATTTCATTTCTATTCATAAGTTTTAACTTACTTACTTAAGATCTAGGACTATTCATTTAAGTCCATTTCCATCTTTATAATCAAATTTCAAATTATTACACTTAAGAACTTAAGAATATGAATTTCTTTACACAATTATAAGCATTTTACATTACCTTTATATCCAATTCAATTCAACTTCAACTTATTTACATTTAATTCAATTCCAATTCTCCATTTTATTTAACTTATCTTAAGTTAAATTCAAATATATTTTATTCACCTTCATATACTCTAATTCTTTTATCTACCAACTTATATTACTCATTGAGTTATTTCATCTCATAATTATAATCCCAGAATTAAACTTTCATTCCCTTCTTATTTCAATCAACTTCATTCTATACTTTATATTGTTGATTCATTTAAATTTCCACATTTATATTCTAAATAGAATTCCCAGAATTAATTGCCCGGTTTTATTTCAAAACCATTTTGAATCCATGAATAACTCATACATATCTGGTATATCACATCAAATCCCAATTTCCAAAACAATCTGCTTTTTCCAAACAATTTTCCCTTTGAATTTCAAAACCAACCCAGTTCACAATCATTTCCAATTTAAAACAGTTTGGTAGCAATTTCTCTTTGGAAACTCGAAAATAGACATCGATGATGCTGCAGTCATCACCGAAATTATTTTCCAGCGACCGAAAGAGAATTTAATGCTTTTATCACTTTAAAACATTTCAAACATTTTTAAATCCCAAATCCCACCAGATTTCAATTCAATTCCAAAAATATTCATGAAATAATATCACCATTATTTCCCCAAAACCTTTAAAACTATTCTTAAATCCAAAGGAATTTAAACCTTTCCCAAAACTTCAAATTCAAAATCCATTCAATTTTATATCCAAACATTTCTCTTGAATTCTATCACATTTTATTTCAAGTTATAAGTCACATTTTCAATTTACATTTACAAATTTCATTTGTTTATGAATTTATCTCATTTGATTATAAATCACATTTGTAATTCACATTTGTATATAAAGTTTATCTCAATTTATAAATTTCATTTATAATCTACATTTCAAATTCCATTTTGTTATATAAAATTATTCTTTCACCTTTGGTTATACTTTTCCAATTTCTAATTCAATTTTTACACAATGATGATAATAATTTAATATCATCGCTTTCTAACAACCAAGCAACCAAATACTAATTTACAAAAGTTATCCTTTTATATATAAAAATAATTTGGGCAAAATTATTTCATTCACCCTATTTAAAACAATACCGTGTCGAACTGTTCTATTCAAGTGTTTAGAAACCCCTTCGATACAGTTGCGCAGACTGTGCCGACGAAGGTTCATATGCCACTCAATAAACCAACCAACACAATATAAAATCATTTTATATTCACTAACAAATACGCGCTCATATCAATTAATACTCTCAAAATTCCCACCAGAGCCAAGGTTATCGCTAGCCTAAGCTCTGATACCACCTGTAACGACCCGACTTTCCAGACCCGGAAAATCGAACCATTTTAGTTAAGAAGAAGAGGTAGAAGAAGAAAAATAGAAAACAACATCAGAATCTAACCATCGCAGCGGAATAAAATATAATATATATCAACAGATCTTTACACAAATCAAAAACTATATCTGTTTATACAATACATCATCAGAGTACATCAACATCCATAACATACAACTGAATACACAGCGGAAAAATAATAGCAAGTACGGGAGTACGTATCGTCATCCAGCTCGTCTCCTGAGCTCCACAGCATCATATCCTGAACCTGTTTATCTCGGTCTGACCCGAGCATCATATAAACAATACCCGAGTCAGTCTGGAATACCAGCGTGAGAAAATCACACTCAAATTGATTATTAAGGTTTCAAAAATCCTTTTGAAAATAAAAGCGTCTCGTAAGACCACGCCACAAATAAACATGTCGGGTTTTTACCTTACGATAGCTAAAACACTTTTTATAAAAATCCTCTGATATTATAATAGTGTCTATTCACAAATACTTATTAAAATAGCTGAAATTGTTACATGATTAAATTCCAGCATACTAGGTATACAAACAAATACCGTACAAGGCACGTAGGGTAAATGGATTTCCAACGAATGACTAGGCACTGGGGTACCACCTGTCACAGTACGTGGTCTAGATCACAGTACCGAGGAGTACGCCCGCTCCCCTGCAACACAAGACCGGAATCATCCCTTACTGGATAATTCCAAATAAAATCACCCCACGGTTGGGATCAGCAACCGCAACACTAAGCCGAAATAAAAGGGACATCTAGACAGGGATGACCTTACTCTCAAGTGGGTGCTACCCACGAAGCCTTGCTGCATAACCCCTAATTTTCAGTCATTCCCGGTTGATGAGGTTCGAGGCTAAACGATACCTTTTTCAGAACATATCCCTTAGAATGCCCATCGTCCACCTGACGATGTCACGAAAGCATTCGTCCATACAAGTCCGTCCCGGGTCCGAACGGAACCGAAGGCACTATTCCTACTACACCCATTTTGGAAATATCCTCAGGATTAGTAACGACTAGCCCTTGCACTTCACAGCTCCATCTTCGACTCTGAACACGTTACACGAAACGTACAAACCGGATCGAAGTGGTATTCGAGTCTCCAGACCTAGAATCCCGGTATACGGAAACTCGATCCCGGTCTCTTCGAAACGATCAGCGCATTTGGCCAATATTGATAGTCGGTTATTTAACTATCAATTAACATCCACAAGCAACCATCACATAATAAATAATTTCCCACATTATTTATTTTCCCAAATATCTTTCCAAGATATATTTTTTCAAAGCTCATTTGAAAACAATTTCAAACAGTTTCCGCTCACGGAATACATTTCCCAAATAATTATTCCCACTGAATCACCAAGTACAAAATACTTTTAATTTTAAAATAATTTAAAAACACTTTATTTAAATATACTTTATAACATTGAAATTAAACTACTTTAATACTTTATTAAAATGAAACCATTTATAAATATAAACTAAATTTCTCTTTAAACATATTACCAAATCACTTTTATATAATCACTACAATGATAGATTTTTGAAAATACTACTTTAGGCCTTAACATTTAGAAATAAATCAATTTTCTAAAATATGCTTTTTAAAACGTATTAAAACTTTTAACTTATATTTAAAATTGCTTTGAAAACGTACTTGGCTATCCAGAGAAATACACTTCTCATTCCCACCTTTTAAAAATAAATCAACATTTATTTTTAAACCAATTCATATCCCTTTATAAATTCCCACCTTGAATTTATATTTTCTAATATCCACTGATATTTTATTTTACTTTATAAACCCAGTTTATAAATTCCAAAATCTCATTTCTCTTCTAAAATTCCAATTTTAAACAACTAAATCAATTTCCAATTGATTTCCCAATTTACTCTACTTACTTTGAAATAAATTTCCTTTGCTACTTCATTTATTCCAAAATACATTAACCTTTAGATTTTTATTCCTTATTACGAGTTAAACCCCTTTTACCAATATCGATTACAGATTTCCAAAACTCCTTATTTATTCTTTAATTAACTTTTATCCTTAATTTCAAAAATAACTTCTTTTTATTCTTCAAATAATATCACTTAAGTATAAAATTTATTATCCCTTGTGAATTCAAAATCCCCTTTTTCATATTTGTTAAAATTCCAAATCACCTTATTTTTATTTCAATTCGTTATAAATTTTATCCCAATTCCTCGAATTATTTTACTTAAACTTTTATTCCTTTATTTCTTTTCAAAAATTCAATTCCATAGATTTTATAATTTATTATACTGGACAATCCAAATCAACCACATCATCCAATATAAAATCATCACATGATATCAAATATTCAGAACACAGAATATTAAATAATCTAATAATTTTGAGGAATCCAGTTGGATCCCTCCAACCTGTTTCCCTGCATCCACAGACGTTAGCACAATATAAAATACCAATTCCACTTCAAGGTGGAATATCGCGGTGTATGGGATTTATATAAAATCATCCGCTATTATGCGGCGCATAGGGTCTCATCCGCTATACAATGCGGGAATATCAACAATTCCAATATATACATATGCCAATATGTATATATTGCTATATACTACTATATATAATATAGCACATCCAAATCAATTCACCCATTCAATCAATTATTTAAATTTAACCATTTAAATTTAAATTCAACTGAGTGAGATTAACTCACCTTATTCCATTTGCATTCCACTTCCAATATTGCCTTGGTTTTCCCAATTTTTGACCTTGAATAAATATCATATGATTGTATTAATATTTGAACAAATCGAACAATCAATTTCCGTTTTACAATTTAATTTAACTAAAAATTTACTTTAAATTAATTTATAGATACTCCAACATCTTTAATATTCTTATATATTTCCAAATCATATATATATATATTTCTGTATACCTACATATGTATATACATTATATAAATCCATAATTTATAAATTCCTATACTTATCATTCTCAAACAACTAATTGCCATTTTATTATTTAATTGTCTAATAATTTTATTTTAACTAAAAATTTTCTTTCTTAAAAATCTTTTAGTAAATAAAGTAAATGAGTTAATTGAACAAATAAATCAGCAAATCCATTATTTCTAACCTATATACACATATATACAGAAGTAGTTTCTCTTTACTATAATATATTATTTTACTTTATTTTATTTTTTTTAAATTAAGCAACTTTTAAAATGTTATAAAATTGAATTACCCTAAGGTATGTCTTTCTCAATCTGTATGTATATATACCTTCTAAAATTGAATTAACAGAAATTATACCTCACAGCATAATCCCTTCACTACCTCGATAGAGCACAACCCAGCACCTGCCATCACGTGAATCGAAGCCAAGTTCTACATCGTCGCGAAGCTACAGACCACGCGACTCCCATCTCGCGAACGCCTCCCCTTCGCTGTGAGCCTCGATACCCCCGTCCCTGCTCCCTAATCCAACGAACACATCGCAACTCCACAACCTCACTGACATCGAGCTCGAACTCCCTTTCCCTCCGATGTCTCCAATTCGAGGATGAGTTACCCTCAACCCTAAGCCCTAACTATGAGAAGTGAAATCGAATTCGATTTCTATGAGGCTTGAAGATCTATCCAAAATCGATAGCATGGAGGCGTGAGATAATAATCTGGAAAGACTTCGGTTGTTAGGAATTGAACTGGGAAAGTTGATTTTATAAAGGAGAAGGGAATTGTTCGTTTATTTATATATTTTCTTTTCCAGTAACATGCTTTGATGACTGAAGGAGATTGCGATTTCGTTTGAATGATTTTAGGAAGAACGAGGGTTGCATTTAAAAATTTTTCTTTGCTTCTGAACTTTGTTGGAAAATCTGCTTCCTTTAACGAATGAACAAGGAAGAAAAGAAAAAGAAGAGGCGTGCGAAAGAAGATGGGTTACAGTGACAATTGAAAGAAAGAAAACTGCGATGGGCGTACAAATGTAGGCTGATGTTGATAAAACTTTAACAGTTGATAAGATGAAAGATATTTAAATTAAAACGATTAACCATTGTCTAAGTGTTTTTATCTCGTACGCTCACATAACAACTCTGAACGCTACGAAAATTGAAATCCGGTAATAATACAATATTACGGACCCAATGGAACTGGTTTCGTCGAATTCCGAGACTGTGCCTCGAAAGGCTATTTTTAAATTCAATTTAAACGATACATTTTCAAAACTGAACAAAACACTTTTAAATTCAATTCTAAAAGTTCTATTATCTTCAGCATCATTAATATGAATTTTCTAAGCCTTCAAAATATTTTTAATTAGCTTAGAATACCAGATTTACTATTTTATCCAACTTCAAATAAATTTAATTTAATAATTAAATTACTCAATAAACAGCAATATTTGAAATTTAAGTTTATAATTAACCTCTGAATATTTAAAATCAATTAAATATTCCAATTTCAAATATACAAAAATTCCGGGTCGTCACATTCCTCCCCCCTTAAAAGAATTTCATCCCCGAAATTACTAGTTAGGAAGAATGTCTCATATCCCGTTAGCTATTCCCCAAATTCAAACAGTTTTAGCAATACCCAAACCCTCTTTTATTAATGATACTCAAATCATCTTTTAACTTCCCAACTTATCCATAAGTTTCAACCCATATCACCTACTTATCAATTCAAATTTAAATTTGAATTCAAATTATAAATTATCAAAAATTTTGGATTCTAACTTCCTAAATTTTCGAAAAATTTCGCCAGCGTCTCCTTTGCGCGGCTAGCTCGGTACTACTACAAAATGGCTCTACGGCCTCCCAATCTCAAAAAGAAAACAAAAAGCCAAGTGGCTGGATCAAAACCCCAATCAAATTTCATATAGAAATTCAAATACATACCTTTTTGGTCGAGCCATTAAATTTTATCTTCAAAAATCAAAATCCCAATTTATCCATTGCTTTTATACACCTGTATATCCTACTAAGCAATAATATTCAAGCACAATTCCAAAGTCATTATATACTTTCCTTTACAAATTTCCAATATTTGCTTTACTTAAGCCCGTACGATGCACATATATCATCCGTACGCAATATCACATTCGATCGCTCAATCAATCACATAATTTCACTTCCGAACTAGTATCATCCACCCGACTTCCTAGTGCGGACTCAGATCTGGTTTCTTGATCAGAAAACGTCATTCTCCTTGCATAGTCACAAACTATGATAGAGAATATCCAGAATCAATCAACAATCCATATCCATGTTCGCCGTTGAAAATCGAGTGAAAAATTCCAACTCGGATCGATATATCTATCTTGAAATTCTGTGTTCGACATCTGGACCAAATAGCTATGCGAATAAAATAATATACGTACATCTTACGTATAAATTCCAATTGATTACCAATTATATCAGTTCTCTTGTATTCACATTCCTTTTTGATTGTTATCCACTTATTCACAACTATCCCATTTCACAACTTCAGTTTTAGTCTTCATTCAACTATTTACTTAGTATATATTTTTTTCCAAAATTACTAAGTATATTTCCAATACAAATTTTCTTAAGAATTTCATTCTTCAATTCTTAAGTCCAATATAATTTTTTTCTTATATCTATTTTCTACTTCACTACTGAAGTGTATATATTCAAATTGAACTCCCATTTCATATGAATTTCAACTTACTTCAATTTACTACTTCATTTCCAATTTTTCCTTAAATTCAATTCATCTCCAACTTCCAAAAATTGAATTTTATTTAGCTCGAAAACAATCCAAGTTAATTAATTCAATAACTATTTCTCAACTTATTTAAACCACTCCTCTGTTTGAGTTCAGTTTCCATTCAACATTTACTTAAGTCAATAACTTAAGTTTATTTTCCATTTAACCAACCCTTTAAAGTTTTATTTCCATCTTTCATTTGATTCTTATTTAATCAAATTCCATCCATTTATTTATTTAATATAAGTGGTCCATTCACTCAATCATTATGAATTTTATTTTCCATACTCAATTCATATGGAATTATTTTATTAATAACCAGGTCATTTCCAATTTATTTCCACTTATTTGGATTTCATTCGCCATTCAAACCATCACTATTTTAATCCAATTTCATTAACTCACAATTCAATTTCATTAACTAATTTATTATCTAATTAGTTCCTCCGCTGGTTAAAATTAAATACTTGCTTTTTAAATCCCAAATATCACTTCACTTAATCATCTTAAGTTCAATTTATTTTATAATTCAAGTTTGGATTTATTTAAAAATTAAGATTGCTCATCTTAGTCATTTCCATTTAATAATTACAAATTTCAACTTATAACTCTTAATGGTTCAAAGTAATGGATTCCCATTTATGACTTACAATTTCATTTCTATTCATAAGTTTTAACTTACTTACTTAAGATCTAGGACTATTCATTTAAGTCCATTTCCATCTTTATAATCAAATTTCAAATTATTACACTTAAGAACTTAAGAATATGAATTTCTTTACACAATTATAAGCATTTTACATTACCTTTATATCCAATTCAATTCAACTTCAACTTATTTACATTTAATTCAATTCCAATTCTCCATTTTATTTAACTTATCTTAAGTTAAATTCAAATATATTTTATTCACCTTCATATACTCTAATTCTTTTATCTACCAACTTATATTACTCATTGAGTTATTTCATCTCATAATTATAATCCCAGAATTAAACTTTCATTCCCTTCTTATTTCAATCAACTTCATTCTATACTTTATATTGTTGATTCATTTAAATTTCCACATTTATATTCTAAATAGAATTCCCAGAATTCAATTGCCCGGTTTTATTTCAAAACCATTTTGAATCCATGAATAACTCATACATATCTGGTATATCACATCAAATCCCAATTTCCAAAACAATCTGCTTTTTCCAAACAATTTTCCCATTGAATTTCAAAACCAACCCAGTTCACAATCATTTCCAATTTAAAACAGTTTGGTAGCAATTTCTCTTTGGAAACTCGAAAATAGACATCGATGATGCTGCAGTCATCACCGAAATTATTTTCCAGCGACCGAAAGAGAATTTAATGCTTTTATCACTTTAAAACATTTCAAACATTTTTAAATCCCAAATCCCACCAGATTTCAATTCAATTCCAAAAATATTCATGAAATAATATCACCATTATTTCCCCAAAACCTTTAAAACTATTCTTAAATCCAAAGGAATTTAAACCTTTCCCAAAACTTCAAATTCAAAATCCATTCAATTTTATATCCAAACATTTCTCTTGAATTCTATCACATTTTATTTCAAGTTATAAGTCACATTTTCAATTTACATTTACAAATTTCATTTGTTTATGAATTTATCTCATTTGATTATAAATCACATTTGTAATTCACATTTGTATATAAAGTTTATCTCAATTTATAAATTTCATTTATAATCTACATTTCAAATTCCATTTTGTTATATAAAATTATTCTTTCACCTTTGGTTATACTTTTCCAATTTCTGATTCAATTTTTACACAATGATGATAATAATTTAATATCATCGCTTTCTAACAACCAAGCAACCAAATATCTAATTTACAAAAGTTATCCTTTTATATATAAAAATAATTTGGGCAAAATTATTTCATTCACCCTATTTAAAACAATACTGTGTCGAACTGTTCTATTCAAGTGTTTAGAAACCCCTTCGATACAGTTGCGCAGACTGTGCCGACGAAGGTTCATATGCCACTCAATAAACCAACCAACACAATATAAAATCATTTTATATTCACTAACAAATACGCGCTCATATCTATTAATACTCTCAAAATTCCCACCAGAGCCAAGGTTATCGCTAGCCTAAGCTCTGATACCACCTGTAACGACCCGACTTTCCAGACCCGGAAAATCGAACCATTTTAGTTAAGAAGAAGAGGTAGAAGAAGAAAAATAGAAAACAACATCAGAATCTAACCATCGTAGCGGAATAAAATATAATATATATCAACAGATCTTTACACAAATCAAAAACTATATCTGTTTATACAATACATCATCAGAGTACATCAACATCCATAACATACAACTGAATACACAGCGGAAAAATAATAGCAAGTACGGGAGTACGTATCGTCATCCAGCTCGTCTCCTGAGCTCCACAGCATCATATCCTGAACCTGTTTATCTCGGTCTGACCCGAGCATCATATAAACAATACCCGAGTCAGTCTGGAATACCAGCGTGAGAAAATCACACTCAAATTGATTATTAAGGTTTCAAAAATCCTTTTGAAAATAAAAGCGTCTCGTAAGACCACGCCACAAATAAACATGTCGGGTTTTTACCTTACGATAGCTAAAACACTTTTTATAAAAATCCTCTGATATTATAATAGTGTCTATTCACAAATACTTATTAAAATAGCTGAAATTGTTACATGATTAAATTCCAGAATACTAGGTATACAAACATATACCGTACAAGGCACGTAGGGTAAATGGATTTCCAACGAATGACTAGGCACTGGGGTACCACCTGTCACAGTACCGAGGAGTACGCCCGCTCCCCTGCAACACAAGACCGGAATCATCCCTTACTGGATAATTCCAAATAAAATCACCCCACGGTTGGGATCAGCAACCGCAACACTAAGCCGAAATAAAAGGGACATCTAGACAGGGATGACCTTACTCTCAAGTGGGTGCTACCCACGAAGCCTTGCTGCATAACCCCTGATTTTCAGTCATTCCCGGTTGATGAGGTTCGAGGCTAAACGATACCTTTTTCAGAACATATCCCTTAGAATGCCCATCGTCCACCTGACGATGTCACGAAAGCATTCGTCCATACAAGTCCGTCCCGGGTCCGAACGGAACCGAAGGCACTATTCCTACTACACCCATTTTGGAAATATCCTCAGGATTAGTAACGACTAGCCCTTGCACTTCACAGCTCCATCTTCGACTCCGAACACGTTACACGAAACGTACAAACCGGATCGAAGTGGTATTCGAGTCTCCAGACCTAGAATCCCGGTATACGGAAACTCGATCTCGGTCTCTTCGAAACGATCAGCGCATTTGGCCAATATTGATAGTCGGTTATTTAACTATCAATTAACATCCACAAGCAACCATCACATAATAAATAATTTCCCACATTATTTATTTTCCCAAATATCTTTCCAAGATATATTTCCAAATTTTCAAAGCTCATTTGAAAACAATTTCAAACAGTTTCCGCTCACGGAATACATTTCCCAAATAATTATTCCCACTGAATCACCAAGTACAAAATACTTTTAATTTTAAAATAATTTAAAAACACTTTATTTAAATATACTTTATAACATTGAAATTAAACTACTTTAATACTTTATTAAAATGAAACCATTTATAAATATAAACTAAATTTCTCTTTAAACATATTACCAAATCACTTTTATATAATTACTACAATGATAGATTTTTGAAAATACTACTTTAGGCCTTAACATTTAGAAATAAATCAATTTTCTAAAATATGCTTTTTAAAACGTATTAAAACTTTTAACTTATATTTAAAATTGCTTTGAAAACGTACTTGGCTATCCAGAGAAATACACTTCTCATTCCCACCTTTTAAAAATAAATCAACATTTATTTTTAAACCAATTCATATCCCTTTATAAATTCCCACCTTGAATTTATATTTTCTAATATCCACTGATATTTTAATTTACTTTATAAACCCAGTTTATAAATTCCAAAATCTCATTTCTCTTCTAAAATTCCAATTTTAAACAACTAAATCAATTTCCAATTGATTTCCCAATTTACTCTACTTACTTTGAAATAAATTTCCTTTGCTACTTCATTTATTCCAAAATACATTAACCTTTAGATTTTTATTCCTTATTACGATTTAAACCCCTTTTACCAATATCGATTACAGATTTCCAAAACTCCTTATTTATTCTTTAATTAACTTTAATCCTTAATTTCAAAAATAACTTCTTTTTATTCTTCAAATAATATCACTTAAGTATAAAATTTATTATCCCTTGTGAATTCAAAATCCCCTTTTTCATATTTGTTAAAATTCCAAATCACCTTATTTTTATTTCAATTCGTTATAAATTTTATCCCAATTCCTCGAATTATTTTACTTAAACTTTTATTCCTTTATTTCTTTTCAAAAATTCAATTCCATAGATTTTATAATTTATTATACTGGACAATCCAAATCAACCACATCATCCAATATAAAATCATCACATGATATCAAATATTCAGAACACAGAATATTAAATAATCTAATAATTTTGAGGAATCCAGTTGGATCCCTCCAACCTGTTTCCCTGCATCCACAGACATTAGCACAATATAAAATACCAATTCCACTTCAAGGTGGAATATCGCGGTGTATGGGATTTATATAAAATCATCCGCTATTATGCGGCGCATAGGGTCTCATCCGCTATACAATGCGGGAATATCAACAATTCCAATATATACATATGCCAATATGTATATATTGCTATATACTACTATATATAATATAGCACATCCAAATCAATTCACCCATTCAATCAATTATTTAAATTTAACCATTTAAATTTAAATTCAACTGAGTGAGATTAACTCACCTTATTCCATTTGCATTCCACTTCCAATATTGCCTTGGTTTTCCCAATTTTTGACCTTGAATAAATATCATATGATTGTATTAATATTTGAACAAATCGAACAATCAATTTCCGTTTTACAATTTAATTTAACTAAAAATTTACTTTAAATTAATTTATAGATTCTCCAACATCTTTAATATTCTTATATATTTCCAAATCATATATATATATATATATTTCTATATACCTACATATGTATATACATTATATAAATCCATAATTTATAAATTCCTATACTTATCATTCTCAAACAACTAATTGCCATTTTATTATTTAATTGTCTAATAATTTTATTTTAACTAAAAATTTTCTTTCTTAAAAATCTTTTAGTAAATAAAGTAAATGAGTTAATTGAACAAATAAATCAGCAAATCCATTATTTCTAACCTATATACACATATATACAGAAGTAGTTTCTCTTTACTATAATATATTATTTTACTTTATTTTATTTTTTTAAATTAAGCAACTTTTAAAATGTTATAAAATTGAATTACCCTAAGATATGTCTTTCTCAATCTGTATGTATATATACCTTCTAAAATTGAATTAACAGAAATTATACCTCACAGCATAATCCCTTCACTGCCTCGATAGAGCACAACCCAGCACCTGCCATCACGTGAATCGAAGCCAAGTTCTACATCGTCGCGAAGCTACAGACCACGCGACTCCCATCTCGCGAACGCCTCCCCTTCGCTGTGAGCCTCGATACCCCCGTCCCTGCTCCCTAATCCAACGAACACATCGCAACTCCACAACCTCACTGACATCGAGCTCGAACTCCCTTTCCCTCTGACGTCTCCAATTCGAGGACGAGTTACCCTCAACCCTAAGCCCTAACTATGAGAAGTGAAATCGAATTCGATTTCTATGAGGCTTGAAGATCGATCCAAAATCGATAGCATGGAGGCGTGAGATAATAATCTGGAAAGACTTCGGTTGTTAGGAATTGAACTGGGAAAGTTGATTTTATAAAGGAGAAGGGAATTGTTCGTTTATTTATATATTTTCTTTTCCAGTAACATGCTTTGATGATTGAAGGAGATTGCGATTTCGTTTGAATGATTTTAGGAAGAACGAGGGTTGCGTTTAAAAATTTTTCTTTGCTTCTGAACTTTGTTGGAAAATCTGCTTCCTTTAACGAATGAACAAGGAAGAAAAGAAAAAGAAGAGGCGTGCGGAAGAAGATGGGTTACAGTGACAATTGAAAGAAAGAAAACTGCGATGGGCGTACAAATGTAGGCTGATGTTGATAAAACTTTAACAGTTGATAAGATGAAAGATATTTAAATTAAAACGATTAACCATTGTCTAAGTGTTTTTATCTCGTACGCTCACATAACAACTCTGAACGCTACGAAAATTGAAATCCGGTAATAATACAATATTACGGACCCAATGGAACTGGTTTCATCGAATTCCGAGACTGTGCCTCGAAAGGCTATTTTTAAATTCAATTTAAACGATACATTTTCAAAACTGAACAAAACACTTTTAAATTCAATTCTAAAAGTTCTATTATCTTCAGCATCATTAATATGAATTTTCTAAGCCTTCAAAATATTTTTAATTAGCTTAGAATACCAGATTTACTATTTTATCCAACTTCAAATAAATTTAATTTAATAATTAAATTACTCAATAAACAGCAATATTTGAAATTTAAGTTTATAATTAACCTCTGAATATTTAAAATCAATTAAATATTCCAATTTCAAATATACAAAAATTCCGGGTCGTCACAGTCAACATTCCTAAACCATTAACTATTGTTGTATGTTATAAGGAGATGAAATTTTTAAAACATGGTTTATAAATCTATTTTGCAAATGAAATGAATTTAAATTAAGGATTTGAGAATTTAATTTCGGGTGATTTTCAAAATTTGGTTTCCAAAGTTTTGAAAATATATTATTTGAAAGTTTTTTGTAATGGAAATTATTTCCAAAGACTTTTAAAAGAAGTAAGTCGGTACTCTCCTCTTATGTCGTTGGAAAATAATTTCGATGATGACTACAGCATCATCGATATTCATTTTCGAGTCTCAAAGTTGGGAGACCACTTAGTAGCTTTGCTACACTTTTGTTTTGGAAAAATGGATTTGATTTGAATTTCTTGAGTATGATTTGATGTACAAAATATATATGTATATATATTTATTTCAAATTGGTTTGAAGTGAAATCGGAAATTTAACTCAAGTTTTATTTTAAGTGATGGTTTTCAATTATTGAAATTAAGCAATTTTTTTGAATAATTGGAGTGTCTAAAATGAGAAATGAAATTGAAACAACTTGAAACAGTTGAATAAGGATAAATTTTATTTGTATAATACTTAATTGCATTCTAAAACATATATAACTTACTCGAAATATTCAAAGAGTTAAAATGTTAATGTGAATATGTAATTGAAGGTTATACAAGAGAAAACTTCAGTAATAAAAATGTTCAAACTAAATTTTGCTTAATAGAAATATTGTAAATAAAACGTAAATTTGTATAGTGCTCAATTATATTTGGTAACGTTTATAAAACTTACCTGGAAAAATAAATTTGAATGTAATGAGAATATAAATGTAAGTAATAAGATGTCCAAAAATTAAATTTATATGGTTTTGAATTATTATTGAGTGGGGGAGAGTGTAACGACCCGCAAATTCTAACGATTTTAATAACGTAATTAACTAAATTTTTCTTGAAAATAAATAATAAAATTTTAGAAATGAAAATTTGATATTTGGTATGCGTCTATTGAAGCATAGTAAATGATAGATTTTCATTTGAAAATTTGAAAGTTTGTTTGATTGTGAAATTTCAAATTTAAATCTAAAATTAGATAAATTTGTTGGAAATAAAATATTTTTGAAATCCGAATATTTTTATATAATAAAATTGTTTATCATTTTCTGAGTGAGGCGTTATATTTCGTTTCGCCAAATTTGGATTGGTCTAGCTCCGTTTATCTTATTTTCGACGATTTAGCAGCAGCTTTGGCAACGAATATCGAGTTTCGATAGGAGGCTCATGCGCTCATATCTGTGTACCATTATGTTCATCTTATCGTGCTAATCTCCATAGTATATTCATTTGTGTATTTCGGCGTCCGGTGTGCGGTGAAATCTACAAAACGATTAGCCGCATCGGTACCCATTTCGGGCCTTTTGGGTTTCCCTATGTTCATTCAATTTTCCACCGTGTAAAACCAATGGCCACTTAACTTTTAATATTTCCCTGAATTCAACTTACATGACTTTTGCTATCCCACTATTCAATATTTGACTTTTGCTTTACCCTTGTTTGATTTATATTCTCGTTAGTTGATTTTCTTCCAATCTCTTCCTTTGCTCACATTTTTGTTCTGAGAAAAACTATAATAAAGTATATAAGTGGTCGAGTTTGTATATATAAAACCTAATCCTTCTTTCCGAATTCACCCATTTCCACCCTCGCCTTCCACCCCTTCAAGTTGATCGTCACCTTTTACCTAGTTCGCCGAACTCAAGCCATCTCCCGCATCAACCTCCGCCGCCACCCCACTCCCTCTCCGTTGTGCCGCAACCCATACCATTACACCTGACAGCACAACCCCCACTCCACAGCAGCCCCAAACCCACCACCACCTTTCACCGAAGCCACAACCCACACGTCTGCCTCGTCACCTACTCGACCACCGCACCACACCTTCCTTTCTTCCACCCGCCTCAACCCACGCAGCAGATCACCTGACAACCTTCGTCCACAAAAATAAAAAAAATATACGCACCTCTCCACTCTCTGCTGACGTAGAACCCTCCACTTAGACAACCCGCTTCCTCCCTCTCCATCACATGTCAGCCAAGCCACTCAACCTACCTCCTTCTCACAGAACGCAAGCAACCTGCCTCCGCCTTGTATCATCTCCATTGTCCCCTAGCCTTCCCTCCTCTCAGCCCTACATCAAACGCCGACAGCACACAACCGAGCCTACTCCTCACCGGCATGCAGACCCGCATCCTCCACCACTTGCTTGCCAAACCCTCCACCACATCTTCCCCTCTACGTGACAGCCACCTGTTGCTCCAACCTTCCTTCGACTTTCCTACTCGCCTCGCAACCACCTACCTCCTTCACCCACTCCTTCTTCCGCCGGCAGCCACTTTCCTGAGTCACCTCTAGCCCTCTTCATTTTGTTTGTACAAAATGTGTTTTTTTCAAAAAAAAAAGGACTTGCATGTCAAGTATATGCATGTCATATTGCATGTCATTTTGTTTGTACAAAATTGTCATGGGACATGCTCGGTTGAAAAAAAAATTCAAAGAAGATAAAAGATTGTATAGAAGAAATATATATATTATATATATACTTTTTTTCACGATTCATCGAACTCGAGTAGCTTCTTGGTTTGTTTCGTCGCTGTTCAGAAATTACAGCAGCAGTTTCTAGCTTTGTCGTTGTTCCGCGTGTCGATCCATGGTTACCTATGTCCGTCTGCATCTTATTCTTGTTATTTCTCTAGCCACGAAAGGTGAGCGATCACTCACGATAAACATTTATATGCCTAGTAAATTGATTCATGAAATGATGATTTAAATAGGTTGTTAAATTTGTATTAATTAGTCATTTAAATTGTTAAATATGATATGTTAATATTTAAATTTGGTAACCTGTGTTAATTGACATATGACAACATGACCTGTTGAATATATATTTTATTTAAATGGTTAATTGTTATCATATTTTCCATTGATATGCTATGTCCTTTTATGCTATTATTTTATTGTTCTCACTCTACAAGTTCCCCGTTAGTTTAGGAATTCCCTATGGGTTGAAATGATACATACTCGAATGATATTATAGATTAGGGAAAAATCATTATGGGTTGAAATAATAAACCCAAGCGATTTTACTGATTTGAAATTTTGGGATTTCGGGTTGAAATGATATATACCCGTAAATTTAAATTATTACGGATTGAAATGATAAATATCTGTATAACTTGACCATAGGATAGAAAATTATATAGGGACACCGTTGGCCGATTTTTAAATGATTTCCAAAATTTTAAGAAAAGAAAATATATGTGTACTGATTTTTAAAATATAATATATAGATATTTTAATTTTAATATATGTGTAAAATTTTGAATTTTAAATTATATGTTTGGAAATTTTAAATTTATAAGTTAAGTTTTGAAAAGTTAAATTTGAAGATTTTACTTATAATTTTATTATTTTTAAATATATAAAATATAGTTTAATATTAAATAAAATAGATTTAATAAAATAAGATTTAATTTAATATTATTTAATGTAATAAAATTTTAATTTAATAGGATTTAATTGGATAAGTATATATATTGTATTTAAAATATTCGTTTAAAATTTATATTAATATTTTGAAATAGATTTTGTAATAACTTTAATAAATCAAGGTTGGGAAGACAAATTAAAGATGATTTGAAATTTAATTTGTTTAAGAATTGAATTTAAATAAGTATTGATCTGAACTTATTGATTTTGAGATTTTAAAGGATATGATTTTATTACTTGATGACTTGATTTGGGATTAAAGGTGATTAAGGGAATATTTTCAAATTTAAATAAAATTGAAATTGAATATTTAATATTGATTTAAATTTGTAATTTGAGGTTTTATTTAAATGTTATTAAAAATGATTAAGTGAATATTTTCAAATTTAAGTAAAATTAAAGTTGAATCTTGAAATATAAATGAAATTTATCAAATTGAGTTACTTTTAATTTGCTACTTTTAACTTATCAAATTGAATATTTTCATATTAAGTGATTAATTTGCTACTTTTAATCGTCGATTAAATCGATGATTCCTATAATTTACGAAATCGCTTGAAATTCCAGTTTTAAAAACTAACTCAATTCTAATTCAAATAGAATTTATATCAACATTAGAAATTTTATCGGTTTCATATTCAACTCCAATTCAATTATTTAAACGACTTTTGACTATTAACTCAACAATTAAATTTATTAATTAAATCGCTATATTTGGAACTTAAGTTTTATTCCACTTATTTGATCGTTCAAATTTCATATTAAAATCCTATTCACATTTCGAAACTCAACATTTAAAATAAATTAAATGATCTAAATCAACGACCAAAAATTCAGGTCGTTACATTCTTCCCCCCTTAAAAGAATTCGTCCTCGAAATTGCTAAGGTAGAAAATGTTCCAAACCCATTAACTTATCCAAAACCCAGTTAGTTAAACTTAACATTCCATTTTTCTAATCTTTTAGTTCCAACCAAAACAATTAGTTTTCAATTCTAATTCAATAGCCCTTTATTTCAATTACAATTTGAAATCAAATTGTCGTTAACAAAAATTTTCCAAAAATTTTCTAACACCCTAAATTCTCAAATTTTTTTGGCAGAGTCTCCTTTGTACGGCGGACCTTTCGCAATATGATAAGAGTGACAAATATATATACATCGACCCATATGGTCGAAAAACAAGATATATATCAACATTTATATATTTTGCGATATTTAATCCGAAAACGTACCTTTATTTTAGCGTTTTTAAGCAAGCGGCTTATTTAATATGGGATTTCGCAACCTAAATCTAGCCCAATAGCCTCTAGGTACATGTACTTAATCTAAATACATAAGTACCAAAATATGAAAATTCAATAACATTTCATTCATTTAACTGGTTAAACACACAAATTCATAAATCACATGCCAAACATATATTTATAAGCAATTATATGGTCTTGATACTAATTTAATTACTTTCAATCCATTCATATATCCTTTCATTCAATTCGAAATGATTTACACCCAAATTCACCTGCATTCAATTCGCATTTATACCCAACAAATTATATCCTTTCCAAATTGACTTCAGAATCAATTTATCCACTTTCCATTTATTCGCAGAATTTTATTTACTTTCGTTGCATCAAACGATAATTTTTTTCTATGCAAATTTGGCGTTATTCATTTAATAAAATAACCATTTCAGTTTATAGCAATTTTTTTAATTGATTCCAAATCAATTTATGTTCAATTCTATTCCGTTTCAAATTGATTCTCAATCAACTTATTTTCATTCCATTCATATCCACTTTCATTACATTCATATCCATTTTATTTTAATTGATTTCTATTCAATCAAATTCCATTCCATTTACTAATAAATTTAATTAGTTCATTCACTTAATCCACTTTAAATTTTAATTCCAATACTCGAATTCATTCTCGAATTCATTAAAATGATATCCAAGGCCATATTCAATTTATTTACACTTAAATTGGATTTTTTTACAACTCAAGTCATTGTTATTTCCATTCAATTCCATTTTATTCGATCACATTTCCAAATACATTTAATTCTCTTATAATTAAGTCAAATTTAATTTATAACTCACTATCTAATTTTTATATCAAAAATCACTTCTTTTAAGTTACTTGAGTCCAAATTTATTTTATAATTCAAGTTTGGATTTTTATTTCTTCACCAAAATATCAACCATTTTTATTTGTGGTTGTTATATTCCTTTTTTAGTTTTATAACTTACAAAACTTATCTCTCTCATATCCATCAATTTTATACCCGAGTATATTCAAATTCTATTTTTAACTTTAGATTATACATCTATTTATAGCCTAAGTATATTTTATTTCATTAATTTCAATTTTTAGGCTATTCAAACCTATTTATTCACAATTCCAACAATTTCCACTTAAATTTTTATTCCTTTCACTAACCTATAGCTCATAGCTATAAAACCACTTTATAATTCAAACTCTATATTCAATTCCATTCAATATCACTTGTAATTTAATCAATTTTTTTATTTTCAATTCAATTCAAATCCAAATCCATTTTATTTAACTTAGCTTAAGTTAAATATCAATTCATTCAATTCAATTTAACATACTTAAGTTAAAATTCAATTTCATATTGAAATTCACATTTCCCAAGTTTTAGTTCAAAACTTATTCTCTTTTGGTTTCACTTCTCATTTAATTGAAAATTCCAGAATTCAACAGCCAGTATTTATTTCAAATCACTTTGAAATCACAAATATCCAAATCACACTTTTTATATTTAAACCAAACCTGGTTTTTATCCAAAACAAATTCCCTTCGGTATTTCCAAAACAACCATTGATTTTAAACAAAAATCCCATATCAAATTACTACGGTAGCAAATCCGTCACCTAGAAACTCGAAAATGTACACTAATGATGCGGCCGTCATCACCAGAGATATTTTCCAACGACTGTAGTGAGCTCAGTGCTTCATCAATTCCAAAATCCATTTAAAACAATTTCCATTCAGAAATAATCCAAATAATATAACTATTATTCATTTCCAAAAATCTTCGAAATTAAATTTTCCAAATTCTGATTTTAATAAAACTTTAGTTTTAGCTTAATTGTATAGTCCATACTTATACAATTAAATTTTGGTTTTATAACCCATTTCCAATTTTATAATCTGGCTTTGATTATAATAATAACAACCAAACTCTCCAATATATTAATTTTTAGAAAATTCTCCTTTTATATCAAAATATAGTTTGGGTAAAATTATTTCATTTACCCGCTTCAAAACCATACTGTGTCGGTTTATCGTGTTCAAGTGTTTAAAAATTCTTATCGACTTAGTGGCGTCCCACTATTCGACCAGAATTCGTAAACCACTCAACCAATAAGTCAACACAATATAAAACATTTATATTCACTAACAAATACGCACTTATATCTATTAATACACTCAAACTCATTTTAGGGTGTTACTGACCCTATCTCTAATGAGTAATCCCCACCAGAGTCAAGGTTCTCACTTAACCTTCAGCTTTGATACCAAATGTAGTGACCCAAAATTTTCAAATCTCGAAAATTGACATAAATACATTCATTCTATAATGTGCCGAATAATCAAGTGCTGGAAATTCTGATTGCTAGGGATAAAGAAGAAAAGATAGAAGAAAAAACATGACAACAACATAGAATCTCACATTCGTAGCAGAACAAAATATAATATATAATAACATATTTTTATACAAAGAATCAGTAACTGTTTATACTTACAATCATCAAAGTACATCAATCTGGACAGTTATCATAACTTGTCCTTACACAGCGGAAATATAAACTAAGTACGGAGATACGTCTCTATCATCCAGCTCGTCTTCTGAGCTCCATGGCATTCTAACCTGAATCTGTAATGCTCGGTCTAACCCGAGAATTATAATAAAATAACACCCGAGCCAGTCTGGAAAACCAGCGTGAGAAAACACACTCAATTCTAATTATTAAAGTTATCCTCCTTTGAAAAACAAAAGTGTCTCGTAAGATCGCGTCACACATAAACACAACGGGTTTTTCCTTTATGATAACCAAAACATTTTATAGAAAATCCAGTGATATTATAATAGTGTCTAAGTACAAATACTTATTCAAATAGCCAAAACTGTTACATTAATTAAATTCCAACATACTAGGCTCTACAAACAAAACCGTAAAGGCTCGTATTGGAGAATGGATCCCATACAATGACTGGGCTACTGGGGTACCGCCCATCATAGTACACCTCTAGAAAAATGTACTGAGGACCTCGCCGGGATCCCTTGCTACATATTACCGGCCTACCCCTAATCTGGATAGACCGAATATGTTATCACCCCGGGTGTTCCCACCCTTAAAAAAATCGAGCGCTCCCTTTTCATGCACAACCATATCCATAATTTATATACATTTCCGAAGGTATCTAGAAAAGAGATAACATACCCTAATTGGGTGCGACCCACTTAGCCTTGGTGCATCTCCCCTGTTTTAGTCATTCTCGGTTGATGAGGTTTGAGGCTAAACATTACATTTCAAGAAACAATTCCACTTAGAATGCTCATCGTCTTCCAATGACGATGTTCTAATAGCATTCGTCCATACAAGTTGTCATGGGTCTTGACAAACCGAATCACCACCTTCACTATCTTCACGGTATCCATTCGTAATGTTCAAACCGGATCGAAGTGGTTTTAGGATAATTAAATATAATCCTGGTCTCTTCGAAACGATTAACGAAATTGTCCAATATTGATAGTCAGTTATTTAACTATCAATAAAACATCCATAAGCAGACACTAGGCCTTATTTTATAAATCTTCAAACATTTATTTCAAAATATCTTTACAAAGATATATATTCAAATTCCTTCCCATATTCCAATATTTGAAAACACTTTCAAATACGTAAATCCATAACAGGATATTTTCAAATCATCCAACACTTAGAAATATTTCCAAGTTTCCTTTAAAATTTCATTACTTAGGAAAGTATTCCTATACAACTCATCTCATTGTTAAAATATTTCCAAAATCTTCTATTTCAATACTTGGGAAAATATTGAAAAATTGTATTTTTCCTCTAAAACCATTCTATTCCCAATACTTAGGAAAATGAATCCTATTAGTTTCCTATCTATCCAAATTTCTTTACAATTGGCTTGAAAATCCTTTAATTCATTTATAACGGATTCTTCAAATTTCTGGAATACACTAACCCATTTCCTTTAAAATTTCCCAAAATCGATTTATACTCGTTTAAAACCTCAACTACTCATTCTAACTTCCTTTTATGAACTTTAATTCATTTTCGAAGTTTCCATATTTAAATACTTTGGAAATGTCCTTTAAGTCCCAGAATTCGACTATAAGATTCCCTTATAGGAATCATCTCCGTTCAATAACTCTGTTTACCATCTTGAGGGAATTTATAAGTAATTTTAAAATCATTTCAAAACTCTGTATATATATAATAAGGGTTATTAAATAATAAAAATTTATTCTAAGACATGTTTAAGAAAATTAATTAAATATCACACATCTTATATGAACATCAATAACTCCTTTTCAATTCCTTTTAATTAAACCAATCGATTTCCGAAGCTTATTTTAAAAAAATGGAAATTTATTTAAATAAATATTAAATATTTTAGTAATCTATTTTTCTGAAACATTTCAATATGAAAAAGCTTTAACTATATAGTTTATTAAATAGGAATTCATTTAAAAGCAATTTTTGAATTCTTAACAATAATTAATTTTTGTCAAAATCAAATATTCTGATTTTAATTTATAAATCCCTCTCGATTCATATCATTCATAACCATTCTCCTATTCAAAAACAGATTTCGCTATTTTTGACCAAAACAATTTCGGTAACTCGATATAAATCTACACTGTAAATTTATATTTCCAATTTATTCACTGATAATCATTTTTCCTTATTTATAAACATCGTTATAAATTTATAAACTCTTTCGAGTCTCACTTGTATATAAAATTAAATCTCATTTATAAAATCTCATTTTAGAAATCCATTTCTTAATAAAATTCAATTTATTTTCAAATCTATCCTTAATATCGATTTCAACTTCTTCTCCATAATCCAGAAATATTACTTAAGAATCTACAGTTAAAATCCCTTATATAATCTATTTTAAATCTCTACTTAAAAATATATTTTTTTACGAATATTTAAATACAAATTCAAAATAAAGTTTCGTTTAATCCAAATTAATTTCCTTAAAATAATTTAAATTAAAAATAAATATTTTTATATTCAAACCTCATTTATATTCCTTAGAATTCAAAAATAATATTTATGGTATTTAAAATACCAAAAATTCAGGCCAGTGCTACTATAGCATCCAAAAATTCACATCACAACAATAATCTATAACAGATTATCCTAATACATCATATAATTTTATATATGAAAAACAATCAATATAAATTTTGAGGAATCCAGTTGGATCCCTCCAACCTGTTTCCCTGCATCCACAGATGTTAATACAACATAAAAATACCAATCCCACTTCGAGGGAGATATCGCGGTATATTGGGTCATCCGCTATTATGCAGGGCACATAGGGTCTCATCTGCTAAAATATGCGGGAATATCAATCTAACTACTAATATATATACTACTATATATATATAATATACCATTCAACAAATAATAATTAATATCTTCAACGAAGCATCCAATAATTTATTTTAACTAATTAAATTAAACTTGACAATCCAAATGAGTGAGAATTTTCTCACATTGATTTTTATTTTGCTGAACATCCAGATTTTAACTAAATCGAACATCGTTCGATTTAATGCAAATTTCCAGCGGCCTCCAAAAATTCCAACTAGTTCCTACACGCAGATTTTACAGCTACGAACCAACTCGACTTATTCCATGATTTTTGAACCTCGTATAAATTTTATATGGATTAATAACTTCTAAAAATTTAAACTGAATTAACTTAAGTTAATAGTAGTTTAAAATATATATACCCATCTGAAATCGCCTTCAGTGAACAAACGAAATCCTCAGGTCGCGACCATCTGCCACTGTGCTTGAACAACACCAAGTCAAGAAACCCCTTCTTCCATAGCGACCCAAGTCTCCGCCTTGCCTCGCGCCTCCACTGCCCCTCTTTTCCATAGCCACGACCCCTGATTTGCAGTCGTACACTTCTCCCATCATCGTGATTTCCATCGTTGAACGTGATTCAGTATGGTCGCACCTCACCAACGTCACTCGCGTTCGAGCCTACACCCAAAATCCTAGCACTGATCGACGATGAGTTACTAAGCCACCGCTCATCTTCCACTCCACGCGTGCCTGGAACAAAGCTCACGATCGATTCTTCTTATTTTTTCCTTTGTTGAACGAAATTTCGTTCTTTCCCTTTATATTTTTTTTTTCTGTATCTCGATTTTGTTTTCATTCAAACTGAAAGAAGGAAGAAAGGAGGCTCATGCTTTTTAAAAGGAAATAATGGGGTCGCTTGTTTCAGAAGAGAAGAGACGTAAAGGAGATGGCTCAACTGTTCATTGATTTAACCATTATATTTATTTATTTATTTATCAAAATATCTCGAATCACATACCGTGAAATCTCGACCTCCTATTATGGCGTGTCACCTGGCATTTCTAATGTTATACCGCTATTCCGAACCCAATGGAACAAGTTTCGAGTCCTAATTCGATCGTATGGAGAAGATAGCTTTTTAAATCGACTATTTAAATTAAATTCACTAAATTATTTCTAGGTGTTTTCAGATCGTACGACCACACGGTAAATACAATCGCTACGAAAATTGAAATCCGATAATAATACACTATTACAGATCCAATGGAACTAGTTTCATCGAATTCCGAGACTGTGCCCCGGATTGCTACTTTTAATCGTCGATTAAATCGACGATTCCTAAAATTTACGAAATCGGTTGAAATTTCAGTTTTAAAAACTAACTCAATTCTAATTCAAATAGAATTTATATCAACATTGGAAATCGCATCGGTTTCATATTCAACTCCAATTTAATTTTTTAAACGACTTTTGATTATTAACTCAAGAATTAAATTTATTAATTAAATCGCTATATTTGGAACTTAATTTTTATTCCACTTATTTAATCGTTCAAATTACATATTAAAATCCTATTCACATTTCAAAACTCAACATTTAAAATAAATTAAATGTTCTAAATCAACGACCAAAAATCCGGGTCGTTACAGCTCGGTACTCAAAATTTACCCGTTCCTGTTCTCCACTCATCACACGTGGCAATATGCAAATGGCCACTGTGGGAAGTGAGAAAGATGGTCCGTTAGGGGGACATGATGCATTTAGCCTCAAATATTCCACTCAAATACTCATTTTGCATCATTAACCACATTCTCTTTTCAATCAACCTCCTCATGGATCCCTTCCTACTGGATTCGATGAGGAGTGGAGATAGATGTCGTTGTAGTGGGGAAGACGCCAAAGGTGAATTAGAACTACTGGTTAGTTGGAGAAAGATGGATGTATTGGTCGAGCAGTAGATAGGAAGAAACAAATAACAACAATCTAATCGGGAAAATCAAGATGCTAGATTAAACGGGCCGATTAGATGGTGAGGAGAAAAAGTCCAGCCCCAAATTGGAGTCTAGCATGGGAAGAGGCAGTTGACGCAAAGTAGAGCACTATGGCACAGAAAAAGGAACGAGCTAAAGAGAAAACTATGGTATAGAAAAAGAGGCAGGAAGGCGAGTAATTTAGGGATAGGATGGTGAACTGAGAGGATGAGCGAGGAAAGGGAATAGAGTGAAGAGACGAAATGCGAGTGGAATATGAAAACCTACGTCCCTATTAAACTAATATGTTGTAATTTGGTTAGGCATTAAATAATGCTCAAGTAGTGTATTCATCCCAACCATGGATCACTACAATCCGGACCTCAATCAGAACTTAGTCATGCACGAGCCTAAGTCAGACCTTTGAACCAGTGGTCCAATTATGAATTTTAACCGGTTGAACCGCGGTTCTTTTATTTTCCCCTTACTTTCTCATCATGTAACTCTCTCTAACTCTCATTCTTTGTAATACTTTGAAGAAAATAAATAAATCAATATTGCAAAAATAATCATTGCCCCAAAATCTAAACAAACTCTGACACTTTATTCTTCACCGCTGCAAGCTCCTCCAAGACCACTACAAGATTCGTCAAAATTGTCGTTGTGCATTGCTACTGTGTACACAACTATAGTTGTGCACTACAACAATACATAACTTCAATTGCATACCTTACAGACCATATACAGCTCGCTTATGAAGTTATTTTATTTTAGTATTTTTGCATATAGTTTGTAGTTAAATTTGTAAATTTTTGAGAAAAAATCCATGGTTCCGAAGATTTGACCGGTTGAACCATCAAATCCTTAAACCTTGAGTCATTACGGTTCGACTTACGGTCCGGTTATGAAAACTATAAGCTCAAATATTGAAGTGTATTTCCCTTTATAGGTTCCATTTCTTATGTAAATTACAATAAAATATCCATATTAGGCATAATATATTGTTTCTGCGAAGTTATTGACTAAAAATTTAACTTATGTAGAAAATCTTTTAATCTTTATTCTTCACTTCAAAAAATAAAATATCAAGTTAGACCAATGAATGTCAAATCCATTAAATAGTTTATATTGTTATATTTAAGCAACGTTAGGTGTTGATAAGTTTTAACACGTATATTACAGTGACAATATTGAAGGTGGGTAGATTATTTTATATAGTATGCTATTTTCAAGTGCATCAACTTGTGCATCAAAATTCATTTCAGCGATCAGTTTTAACTTTCTATTGCATCATGCAAGGCACATGTTGTAATGGCGATAAGGTGTACATATTTTAGGTATCTTCTCACATAGAAATCCTAAAACATATATGATTTAAACAATAACAAATAATGTTACTCCTTTTCCTTATTTTACTTTCTATTATGTCAATCATAAATATAATATTTTCTAGCAAACCATCTCATGAAAACAGTTTGATGAGGCTTGCCGATAAAATATTGGATAATAACACAAATCGACCCTCCTACTACTTACATTATTTTAACTTTACGAGTTTCACCTTGATAATCAGTGTTGGTTTTTTGCAGTAATTTAAATTGAAAAGCTTCCTTGCACTTATCAAGGATGATAGAACGAAAGCCACTTTACATTTAAATTGGAAAAAAATAATTATTGCTGAAAGCATTTCATATACAAGTATCTGAAACATATGAGCACTTAAATTTGTAAGTGAAATTCAATAAATGAGATGTTGAGTGTAATTTTTTCTTTATAACATGTTTCATATTTTCTTGGTGCTGTTGAGATCGAAATGTTTGATGATATTTTAGTGAACTCTAAAATATGGTGTTTAAAAAGCATTTGTTTTTTTAATGCTCTTCCCATCTGCCTGTGTTTTTTGTTCTGTACAACTAAAAAAATTCTGATTGAATTTAGACAAAAAACAAGTATATCATGTATGTTATATAGCTATAGTGCATTCGATATAAAAATTATATCTTTCCTTTAATGCATTTATGTTGGCATTTAGTACTACTTTGTGCTTATAGCGACAAACTCGTTATGCTTTAGGACTATTAAATCACTTTTTGTACAACTTTCGTAATTTATTTTAGCCATTTGATTTATACAATTTTAACATGGCGTGTGTGTAGCATTTACACGAAGCAAGTTCGCACTAGTTGCTCTAAAAGGGAATAAAGTTTTAAATTGATAAACTTTTTATCAATATCATACACACAATTTTTTATTCAATATGAAAATTTTATTTAATGTGTTTCAACGTTAGGTCACTATTTCTAATGTTGTTATACGAAATTCTCAGTAACAAAGAATATGTAAATTAGCTCCCTTTTTTATAAATTAGAAAGAGTAAACTTATTTACACTTCTCTGATAGAAATACATATTAACTTGCGTTTTTCAAAAAATAAATTCAAGAATTGAAATTCAAATTTATTTATTCATTAATAGTACTTATTTTTAGTTAAGTATAATTTGAGTAAACAACTATATTTTTCACCATTATCAAATTTTACAAAAAAAAAAATTGCTTCTCAAACACTGCAATTTAACTTGCTTTTTTTAGGAGTAAAGTGCAAATTGTATTGTGTTTCTATTTTTAAAAAATATGAACCTAATTTACACATTCATTTTTACAAAAAAATTTCTTATGTCAACATCAAAAGCAAAATCCTTAAGCTTTTTTACTATTTAAATATGGCTTGGAATTTAAGAAGATTTGAAGCAAAGGGTCCTACACCTCTTATTTATTATTAGCAAAATCTAAGCAATAAGTGGTTGATGATTCTATCCAGCATTAAATAATTTTCATATGAAAAATAAATGAGAATTTAATTTTCTAACCGTTCAATAGCTTATAAATTATTATACTAAACTAAATATAAAGGGAAAAAAATTTAAAGGATAAATTAAAATAAATAATTACTCACAAGGACACAACACAAAGTTTTTACTGTAAGGATAAAGCCCAAAGCCCAGATACAATTTAAAACAAAACAAAGAATTCCGTTCGTCTTCCTCCTCCTTGCTTTCACTCAGAATTTGATGAAATTTTGCTCGAAAAAAAATGGCACCGCAAACTAGAAACAAATCTACATCTCCAACAAATCCGCAACAGTCGACAACCGATAAACAACAAGCACAACAATCGGCAGTCGAAGAAAACCTAGCTACATCGGAAGTGGAGCAACAAAGTGAAAATCGAAATGTCGAATCACTTCCAACAGTAGATATTCAAAAAGAAAACACAATGATAGAAGAGGAAAACCTACCTCTAGTGGAAGTGATAGCCAAGACAATAAAGGGAAAAAGTAGCAAGTTAAAACTTAGATAACCTACATAAGTAGAAGAGAAAACGCAAAATAGAGAAAAAAGAACAAAAAGAAGACATGAAAAAAATACATCAATTGAAAGCCGACCAGAAATAAGAGAAACTATACCAGAGAAGGTAACTGATACTATAAAATCAAGTATAACAAAGTTATTATAGTTTTATTATAGTAACATTGAATTTTTTTGCACAGAACAAAAAAGAGAACATGCAACAACAAATAGTTGCAGAGAAAATAGTTGAAGAAAATATACAAAAAAGAGAACAGAGAACAAAAAGAAGAAATGAAAAAACTATTCAAAAGAAAATACAAACAGAAACATAGGTAACTGAAATTGCAAAATTATGAAACTAATACCAACAATTTCATATTGTTAAATATATTCTAATATTATCAAAAATGTTAAACAGGAAAAATCTCAGAAAGAAGAAGGCAAAAAAGTTGTAGATGAAGAATCAGAAGAAGAACAACTCAATTCGATAAAATTAGAAATATTATAACTTTATAACATGATAAATGTTGTAAAAATAATACCTGTAAATCATTTGGTAAAAGAAAAGACTGATAATTACAACAAACTGATACCTACTTACAATAAATAATAGTCAGTATCATTTAGTGTAAGTCGTTTGGTAAAATAATTGTCAGTATCATTTAGTTGAAATCTGATACTTATAACAAACTGATACCTACTTACAAAAAACTGATACCTACTTACCAAAAACTGATACCTATTTGAAAAAAAATGATACCTACTGTAACGACCCGCTATTTTGGACCATTCAAATCGACAATAAAACCACACATGTTTGACTTGAATAATTCAATATACCGAATTGTTATTTTAAATTTGGCAAACTCATCAATTATAGTAAATAAATAATCACAGATTATAGACACAGAGCAATATAATGCAGCTGAAACAAAGAAATAGTAGTTCATGAAGCTACTATATAAATACATCAGAGTTAACTGGATACAACAGAAGTTTCAATACAATAATCGAGTACAAGATCAGAATGCATCACTGGAATCAACTGGATAACTGAAAGAGAAATAGATAGCTGGATCTCCAAGCAAAGCTCCAACTCCGAAGGTGAGTCAAGAATGCTGTATCACTCAGTCTGACCTGAGCGTGAAGCAAAACACAAAACAATCGAGTCAGGACATACATACTTATACAATGTAAACCAACTCAAGTGAATTGTAATATAAAGGTACAAGTAACTTAAAGGATGCTTGGGACCGTCCATCCTCTAAGGATCCGATAAACTATTTACTATGTAGTACTATTCGCTATTATAATAATGTTTACAGTAAAATAAACTTACTTTAAAATAGCATTAAGGCTTTACATTTTCCACCTTAACACATAATAGTCCCAGTAGTCTATCCAGTATCATGGTTCCTCCTGATCGGGAAGCCACCAGAGGATACTCCACAGGCTACGGCACAAAACTAAACTCGTACAAGGTTCGCTAGGGTAGGTGGAATGACACAACTAGGCAATGCCAGGGTAGATATACCAATTACGCATCCAGGCTGGTGGTAACGCATAGCAGCCACTACCGCCCACCTCGGAACACACTACCAAATCAAAAATCGAGGATGGCCATCAAATCAATCACAAGGTAATAGAAAAGTATCGAACGAATGTGCCCGATCGGAGGTGCTACCTCACTTGGCCCGTCAATCGCTCCTGTTTTAGCCACCTTATGCCAACTCATGGGAGTTTGTTCCACGTATATACCTCAATAGGATCATCGCCACCATCCTACTTCATTTTGTAATCTCCACCGCGTACACGGTTGTTAATGTGGTTTTCGGTATCGACAGAGAGTATGTCCATATCCGATCCCGGTCTCTTTAACAACCAACCGTTATTTATAACCCATGGATATTTATTTCAAAATAATTTATACTTCAAAACCAAACATCGTATCCGTTTCAACTAGTTTATACTTCAAAACCAAAATATCATATCCATTTCAAAACTAGTTTATACTTCGAACCCAAAATATCATATCCATTTCAAAACTAGTTTATACTTCAAAACAAAAATATCATTTGAATAAACCCAAATTTCCTATCATTGAATATTTCTTTCAGTTATTTAAACTTGAAATATTCCTTTTTAAATCATCTTAAACCAAAACCACTTTATAAAGCCATATTTTTAAATCTTCAATTGCAAATCAATATATTCAAAACAATTCTTAATTAAATACTTTTTCAAATAAATTCATTTCTAGAATCATAGTACTTTCAAAGTTATAACACCTTTGAAACCAAACACTTTGAACCCATAATACTTGAAACGATATCAATTTAAAATGTTATCATTTGGAAATCATAATATTTAGAAAGATCAGAACACCCTTAGCAAATATTCATTACCAAAGTTATAGCATTTTTAAGTTCATTCGTTCAATTATACCAATTCCGAAAACATTGTATTAACTTATAAATTTCAAAATGGTTTATATTTCACCTCAAAACATATTCATTTAAACCATTTAAATTCAATGTCAAAATCTTCCAAAATAATATTCATTTCCAAAGTTCATTGAAATTTCAACCACAACAGCACATATAAATTGTACGGTAAATGTATTAACATTTCAAAACATTGCCAAATTCAAAACAGCAGCACTTATAAAGTGCCACAGTATGTATTAGTCTTTCAAAACAATTCGGTTTAAGAAACAACAGCACATATAAAGTGTTACGGTAAATATATTAGAATTTCAAAACAGTTCAGTTTCAAAACAGCAGCACTTATAAAGTGCTGTAGTAGTTATTTAGTTATTTTCCAACAACTTAGTTCCAGATACAGCAGCACTTATAAAGTGTTGTAATAAGTTTTTAGTTGTTTCAAAACATAGTTAAATTTCAGAACAGCAACACTAAAAAATGCTGTAATAGTATTTGGTTATTTCAGAACTTAGTTAAATTTCAGAAATGATAGCACTTAACAAATGTCATCTTAAAACCACAACATTTTATAAATGATACCAATAAAATTCCAGATTTTATTATAACTTTTCAGAAACATTAAAACTTCAATTTTAGCCAATTTTAGCTTATAAAAATCATATTTCATGCTTCATAAACATTCATTTGGATATCATTTAACTTATGATTTAATAAAATAAAGTTCTATAAAAAAAATATCCAATTTAAACCATAATTCATGTATTATGTCAAAAGTACCTTATTTTACTTAACTTTTTATTTTAACGAATAAATTAACACTTTATTTTTTTTATACCCATTTCACAAATAAGATATCTTATCACCGAATTAAAATTAAAACTTCCATTTGAAAACTAAATTTTCAATTATCAAGTTAAGTCATAATTTAAATACAATTTAACTATTTACTTATACATTTTAACTTATAGAGAATCACTCTAAACTTTATTATACAAGACATGTAAATTTAATAAAATAAAATTCATTACCATTAATAGGTTAGATTTTAAAATTCCATATTAAATCCAATTATATTATTAAGTTATTTATCATCAAAAGATGTCTATAAATTCAATTTAAAACCAACACATCTTTAAAATTTCCATTAAAGCCACTTATTGACTTATAAAATCTTAACTTATAGAAAACCAATATCTTCTTATATTTAATCATTAAATCAAATCTTTAAGCTCAAATTTCATATATTTAAAAATTCAAAATACTTAATAATTTTTAGGAAAATATTATTTAAAAATATAACCATGGGCATGTATAGTATTTTCTAACCTGGGTCAAGTGATACGGATATGTATCATTTCAATCCGTAATTAAAAGGAAAAATCCGGGTTCTATCATTTCAAACCCGCAATCCTAAGTAAATCAAATACAATAAAAATCATTCAAGCCTATCATTTCAGCTCATAAAGATTTTTCCCTATTCTAAAGTCGGTTAGGGTATGTATCATTTCAACCCATAGTGATTTTATACTAACAGGGAACTTGCAGTGTGAGAAACAGTAAATGAATAAACAGTAAAATATAATATAACATATCAGATGATGTAACAAGTTTATAAGCAGATTTCAACAACATATAATCATGTCAAAGGCATATATGAACATATTAACATAACATAACAATTTCTACAATTCACATGTCATTGTTTCACAATTTCATAAGTATGAATGTCTAGAGTGAATAACTCACCTTTTAAAGCTAGAATTGACAAATTAGAGATACACAATAAACTCCGAAAAGCATGACAAGGCACGACTAAGATTTTGAGTGAATGAAGAGTCATGATCCAAATCTTGTACACAAACAATTACACAAACGTAAGAGTATAATTCAATACAAACAACAAATGAATTAAACAATTGAAAAGTGATGAATCAAATGACATAACTTGCCTTAACCAACCCAAGTGGCTCGGCCATGGTCAAGTGTGCTTGACCACACCACACATGGGCGCGACTATGCTATTTCTGAGGCAACAAGGCTCGGCCATGAAGTCATGTATACACGTCTATGCTTGGAAATTGAAGAGATGGAGGTTACAACTTCATTGGAAGGCCAAAAGGTCAAGGGGTTTGGGTCCAATTGGTTCGGCCATGGCTTTAAGTGGGCTCGGCCTTGGCTAGGTTTGGGTCAAGGCACCTCCCAACTCATGGCTAGGGGATGGTAAGGTCATGGCAAAGTAAATGGGTTGTGTTTGGAATTGGTGGCCGAGGCAATAAGGAGGAGGGTGGTGAATTAGAAGCTCGGCTAGGGTTTAAACAAGGAGATGGTGATGGATCTTGATCTAGGGGTCACAGCCTTGGGCTTGGTGGTGATGGAGTGGGGTTGTGGTCGGTCATGGTGGTGGTGGTGGAGGTGATGAGGTCGGCTAGAGGTGGAGGCCGAGCCTAGGTAGAAGGAGAACAAAGAAAAATAGAAAAGAGAAGGAGGAAGCCATTGATACTTGAATATATTTTTCTCAGGAAGCAAATGAGAGATGAGAAGGGATGAGAAACATTTTGTACATGATTTGCAAATAGAAGTGGCGGCTAGGGTTTAGGGAATGAACGGCTAGAGATGTGGAATGAAAAGGTTAGAAAATAGAAAGGCTTTACTTGATTTCCAAGAAAATAAACCTAAGTCCCTTTGTATTTCAAAGCCAAAATTCAAATAAAAATCAAATAGAAAAGAGATGTGAAAATAAAATAAATGTCTAAACAAAATAAACTAGAAAATAAAATAGAGAATGAACATAGGAAAATAGAAAATAAAACACAGAAAATAATTGCGTGTAAAACGCTGTATTTTATCAAATTATAGAAGTATAAAATAGAATTTGATGAAACGAAAAGCGGAACAGATATCAGAATTATATTCTGCTTCAAAGAAAAAGAATAAAATTTAAAATTCAAATTTAAAATTTTAAACTGAAATTCAAAATTGGACCTAAGACCAAATATAAATTTTTCAGAAATTGTTTATTTTATTATGTTTGGAAAAAGAATTACAAACAAATCCCAAACTTACATTGAGAAAATTCTAAAAATTCACTTTTAAATGATTTTAAAAATCAAAGTTTTCAAATAAAAATTAAATAAAAATATTTACAAAATTATGGGTTGTTACACCTACTTAGTACAAACTGATGCCTAGTTACTGCAAACTTGAAATCGTTACATATTTGACTGAAGATATTTCACTGCAGCTAATACCCAATCTATTGTTATGTTTCAACATAATTTGTTTCACAAATAACTTATTGTCTTTATTTTGAAATAATAGGATGATGATGATTTTGTTAATCCACATCCAAAATGCATTAAAGGCAGATCATAAATAGAACAATAGAAAGTATCAAAATCTAAAGACAAAAAGCATGAAACTGCTTATATATGTGGATTGCAAGTAGTATTCAAAACGGTGAAAATGATAAAACAAAAAACTGCTCTATCCAAAAAACAGATGGACATATTGAAGAGCACTCCTTTCTACAATTTCTTTAGAGTTTTTTATGAAGAGAAAATTCTGATGAAAGAATGTAAAAAGCATCAACACAATTTGGATGCTTTATACCAATGCTACTCAGTTGAGGAAGATGTATTCTTATTTGCTAAAGAAAGAATGAAAGTTACAGCAAGAGATATAAGTTTAATTTTTGGCCTACCATTAAAAGGAATTAACATTGAGCCAACTCAGAAAATGACAGGGGGAATTAATTTAAAGGACACAAATTTGTATATTTTTAGCCTCAAGGACACGACCTTAATATTTTAACCACAAAAACAAACATTTTTCTAAAAATTAATCATAAGGACAAACATTCTTCCAAAACTGCTACCGAACTAAAAACTGATACCTAAAAACTACTACCGATAACTACAAACTGATACCTAAAAACTGCTATCAATAACTAAAAACTGATACCTGAAGAAAGTTGTCTTTCAGGCTAAAATAGTGACGGTCTGTCCTTGAGGCTAAAACGTTGAGAAATTTTGTCCTTGATATTAATTTCCTGAAAATGACAAACAGAACAATTCCAATGCAGTGCAGAGAATTTGCAAAGAGAAACTTTGGCAATTGCACTTACATAACAAGGAATGTTGCGGAAAAAAGAATAAAGCAAGAAGTGGCAAAGAAGAAAAAGGAGTACGAAGAAGACTTGCTACTGTTAATAGGAATCGAAATACTATTAACATTCTTCTTCCCAAACAACCAGCAAAAGTTAAGATGGGGAATTTTACCATACTTAATTAATGTAGAGACAATGCAATTGGTTTCTTGGCCACTAACGATAAAAAAGAATTTTGGTAAATTTGTCAAGAAGTTCATCCATAAGCCAAGAAACATGTCGGGATGCTCCATGCTTCCATTGGTAAGATAAATTAATCAAAATATTATTATTTGATTTTTTTAACAAACATATCTAATCAATTCTTTTTATGTTAACAGTATTGCATTTGTGAGAAATTGCATATCATTCAACAAAGACAACATTATACTGCAGCTTTACCTAGATTTGCAAAGTGGGACTTAAGGAAACTAAAAGACAAAGAAATCAAAGAACTTTTTGATAATGTGAAAGAGGGTGATGTAAGTTAAAATTCCATTTAAATTTTGTTAATCAATATGCTTTAACTCTTATGTAGAATAAAGTTTAATTGTATATCCTTTCTTCTATAACATAAAACTGATACTAAAGTGAGCAAGAACTTATAACATATCATTACATACTAATAGTATCAGAAACAGAAACTAGAATGCAAAAACTGATACCATATGTTTACTTGCTTGAAACTGATACTAATAGTATCAGAAACTGATACTAGAATGCAAAAACTGATAACATATGATTACATGCTTGAAACTAATTATAGAAGTATCAAAAATTGATACTAGAATGCAAAAACTGATACCATATGATTTCATGATTGAAAATGATACTAGAAGTATAATAAACTAATACTACAATGCAATAACTGATACCATAGTTTTACATCCTTGAAACTGATACTAATATTATAAGAAACTAATACTAGAATTCAAAAACTAATACCATAGTTTTACATTATTGAAGCTGATATTAATAGTATCATAAATTAAAACATTAGCTATTTGTTTTACGTAGAGTATTTCCTCTTTTCATTACAATAAAAATTCAATTATCATTGTAAATTGAAATCATAGCTTAAAACTAAAACAAATTTTCCAATACCAATTTTATAGGTGAAAGAAATTACAAATCTCGGCCCATATGAAGAATGTCTACTTCAAACAGTAACTATAGAACAAAATATGCCCAAAATTCAAAAAGAAAAGCATGGAAAAAAAGTAAAGTTTGAAGAAACCGAAGAAAGTGCACATTCGTTTGAGGAAGACATAAGCGTCAGGATCTTCCAAATGCATATAAAAGATTTGTAAGAAGAACCAAAGAAAACAAAAAAAAGAAGTGGAAGTAGAAAAAAAAGGAGAATTAAAGAAGAGTAAGAAGTTTTGAGTTTGAAAGAAGAGTTGAGAGAAATTAAGTTGAAGTTGAAAGAAAATGAAGAGAAAAGATCGCAGGTTGAAGACAACACTAAGAAATTTGAAGCTGATTTGAATGACAGTGAAGAAAATAGTGAAAAGAAAAATGAAAGTTTCAATGTACAAAGCGATAGTTTACAAACTGAACTAAATGTAGATACTTTTGCAGAAATGGAAACAGGAAGAAATGAAGATGATAAAGAAACAAAAGCTGAAAAGTGTGTATAGAAATCAACAGATAAAATAGAAGAAATGGAGAAACATATGCCCATCGAAATAGAAAGTGAATTGGATAAAAAACTGAAAATTAAAGAAATACAATGTGAACATGAAGAAAAAAACAGACTCCAACTGAAGTGCATCAAAAAGAAGAGTTGGAAAAAGAAAGTCAAGTGCAGAAAGAAAAAATAGAAGATACTCAACATCTTGAAGAGGAATAAATGTAAAAATCCAAAATGTACCATATAGCGTTTCAGTGCTTGACTTTACCCCTCCATCTTTCAAACTTTACGACACACAAGAGTTTGAAAGTGAAAAAACTGAAGAAGAAAAAAGATGCAGAAAAACCTGTGCAACTAGCTGTTAGAAAAGGGAAACAAACAGTGGCAAAAAAATCAAAGCAACACAAAAAAGTACAGCTTCTTATATTCAAAGATTGAAGGCAAGAACAAGGGTGAAAAAACAACGTGACAGCTTTGATTATGGGATGAAACAAAAAAAAGTTGCAAATAAACCAAAACCCAAAAAAAATGAAGATGTTGAAAACAAAAGTGCACAAGACAACTGTCCAAAGCCACTTGCAGTGATAGAGCCAACACTTTCAAAGATAGGGCGTGGACATTGCAAATGTTTGATCTATCTCAATGTTGAGCAACAAAATGTGATCAAAATTTTCTTTTCATTGACGACATCATCACAAAAGTAAGTGTACAAATATGTATATTAATATTAAATATGAAATTAAGTTTATTTAACATATACAAATTGTTTTTGTTAAAATAGTGTAGTGGCATGGGAAGATAAGGACACAATCAGAGGAGGTTGTGTCATAACAAAAAATGCACTAAAACGTGTACTAGAAGGAAGCGAGATAGATAGGTAGGTACATAATTTTTTTTTTCTTTACATAAAAACTGATACCAAAATAAAAGCAAAAATGATACCTAAATCCACAACATGCTTAAATTGACTTGATGCTTTATTATTTTTATACTTATCAATATACACAGCCACTATTAACATTAGTGATACTGTTTATTATTTAATATTGCTTCACCAATAAAAAAAACTTATACTTTCCTGATTTTAATACAGATTATAGATTGGTATATTTCAAGATGTGGGCTAGAAGAACACAATTATGCTTTCACAACTACAATGATGGTAAATAAAACTTTAATATCCAAGTACATAATAATTGCTTCATTTATTAAATCATAACTTATTTTCATATTAAACAAAAAGGAATTGTGTGTGATATAAAGGGTCTGAAAAATAGTCTGGTCCTCCCTATGCTAGAATCCATTGTACAGGACAAATTTGCTGAAAGTATATATTTTCTTTTGCATTGTGAAAACCACTGGACATTAGTGACTTTAACATACCCAACAATGCAATGGTGTCATGTTGATTCTAACCGCCCAAGAAGATCAAATGAAAGAAACAATTCCAGTTTAAAAGAAGCTATAAAATTGGTATGAGATTTCTCTTTCTTTTAAAAAATTTACTTATTACAGATAAAAAAGGTGAATATGGCCTAACTTTTTAACATTTTGTCTTTATTATAGACAAAAAATAGAAGAAATGCTCAAAGAAATCTGGAAAAACAATAACATAACAGACATGGAGGTGAAACCAGATGATATGCATCAAATAAAGTGTGCACAGCAAGCAGAAGACACGCAAGTTTTTTTGGGTTAAAATTATATCTACTGAGAACAAAATGAACAATACAATTGAAACTACTAGTCATAATCAATTGATAGTTGCTCATTATTCAAAATATCTGTGTTTTTGCATTATAATATTTCATACATACTTCTATACATCATTGTATGCCTTTTATATTTAATTGAATTTGATTCTTAACAAAAATATTGAAAAATATTATCTCTTAATTCCATGAACATTTAGTTCAAAAATAAACAGTTACTACATGAAGAAAATTGATACCTACATAAAAGAAACTGATACCCACAGAAACAAAACTAATACCTACATAAAAGAAACTGATACCTACAGAAACAAAACTGAAATCTACAAAAAAAAAACTGATACCTACATAAGAAAAAATAAAGCAAAATATTTAGCAAAAATATCTTAAAGTAATAACTACAAACACAAAAATTCATAAAGAAATTGATACTAAGTGTGCTAGTAAAACTGTTAAATATTTTAATTCAAAGCATACTATATGCTTGTACCATTATCTCTGAAATTCAATGTTTTGTATTAATTATAAACTTGATAATACAACTGATGCAAACTGATACTAACATTACATTTGGGTTTCAACAGGCTTGACTGTGGAATATTTGTAATGATATTCATCATTTCACTGAACAAAAGCAGAATACTAGTAAAACTTGAAAAGAAGGAAATATTATCCACAAGAGCAAAGATTGTACATGCAATATTGACAAATGATGAACACTGCTGGAGTCTGTCCAAATACATGTCAAGCTTAGAAGAAGAAAGAAAAGGAAAGAACTGAATTCACATTGTGTTGTTTTACAATTAAATTTGGGACTTGTAAAGTAATGTAGTACTGTTTAAATTTGTACTTGTGAAGTAATGATGTTCTATTGCAATTTGGTACTTATGTAGTAATGATGTTCTGTTCTTAAAACAATGCCGCTCTTACTTGTAAAAACAATACTGATCTCTTGGAATGATATGTTGTGGTTGGTGTTCTTTTCTTTTCCTTTTGTTTATATTATAACAAGATTATATAGTGTATGTTCATCATGCAGCTATGGATCCCACATAATATTATGTAACGATCCCGGATTTTACTAAAGTTTAAATTGATAATTAATTTAATTTTTGAATAAAAATTTGTGAAATTCATTGATAAATTGATGTGAGTTTCCCCAAGTTCAAATAAATTCTATGTTAAATCATTTAAAATTTAAATATTGTATATATATGTATATATGTGAATATATATATGTATACGGGCATATATTAGTAAATTTGAATATATATGTATAGATTTGATTTTGAATTTTAATCTTAATAAATGGTTAAAAATAAATTATAACAATATAAAGTAAATATATATATATATATATATATATATATATATCTTAATCTCATGTTAATAAATCAATACAAAATAATACAAATAGGATAGACCACAAAAATAGTAAAAGAAATATAAAAATAGAAGTTCACTCATATTACTAAGTAATAAAACAAATAAAATACAAAGGACAAAGGAAACAAATACGTTCAAGTAAGAAGACACTAAGCAAAGTATAAGTATTGAGGCTGAGAAAGGAAAATGAGACACAGCAAAATATGATTGAGTATTTAAACAAACAGGATAGGTATGAACACTTGTAAAAGAAAATATAAATATACAAATACTTATGAAGCTTATCAAAGAAGACATTAGTATGGATAAGTATAATTGTACGTGATAATTAATGCAGCCTCCAAAATGAAAAAAAAATCCCTGCTAAACATTGTACAAACAAAGAAAAGAAATCTCTGACCTGTAAAAACAAATTTTATCACTTGTAGACTCAATTCATTTATATCAGCCTTCTCATTTTCATTTCATTTTCGTTCATCAAGATAACTAAAAAAACTTCAACTTAAAACATCAAAACAATCAATGAAAACCAGAGAATCAAGTGAAGATTTCAGTTTGAAAATTCAAACCAAGATTTCAACTTTGCAAATTTAAAAGACTTCAACTTCAATCTGAAAGGGCCTCTGGAACTAAGATGTGGAAAGTGAGTAAACTGACACCTTAAAAGCTTAAATCTGTTTTTATATCTGATGATTATGATTAATACTTGAATGTTGTTGTGAAAAATATTTGTATATGCATGCATGTGATATATATATATATATATATATATATATATATATGTAAATAAGGTGTGCATGTTTGGAAAACAGGGAAAACTTGCCTATGTTCATACATTCTAGGATTACAGGGTTAAAAACCTGTTCAAAAATTTATATCACCCAAAAGAATTAATGATAGGCTTTGATTTCTAAAAAAAATTTGATTATAAGACCATAATAAGAATTGTAAAAATGGTTTTAAGAATTTATATAAAGTGAATGTATCAAAAAGATAAGATTACAGAGGAAATTGTTCAAACTGAAAAAAAATCGATGATCAGGTTTTCAAGTATTGATTATATAAATGAATTCGCAATTCAAAATCATGATTTTTAATAATCATTTTAGAAATTTTAAGTTTATACTGATCGATATATTCTAAGATGATCATAAATGGGGTTTCGAGTGAATTCTGGTGGTCGGCAAGGTTAAGGTTCTCGGGGTCGTGACTGAAGCTAGCTGGTAGGTGGTCGATGTCGGCAAAAATGGTCGCAGGGGTTATCTTTCGACGTGGTGGCACGGCGAGGCAATAGTAGGGTTTAAGGACTGGTTTTGGTCAACGTTTATTTGGAGGCCAGTTCGTCGTCATCAATGCATCGGACTTGATAGGAGCAAGGGAATCGAAGCGTGGGTCTTTGACGAAGGGTTGGACGTCGCGTCGTGAATTCTGGTGACCGGGATTGGTCGGAACGAGGCATTTTCGATCATCAAGTTTTGGGTTCCAGGTGATCGAATAGCTCGATTTTGATTTTTAGGAGAGTTCGTCGATCTGGGCGATCGGGTTCATCAGCGAGGTCGTCAGTGACTTATGAGTGGTAGAGGCGATGGTCGGAGTGACGGCATTGTCCTGTGCACGTGCACATGTGTCAGTGGGTTTGTTTTGTTGGCTGTTGAATTTGAGAAGGTGAAGCTCGAGTTTGTACTCGGGGAAATCAGGAGATGGATCGAGTCTTGAATTGGGTAGTTCGAATGTGTAAACTATATAATAGGATTTTTAATTTAAACTAAAATAACGTTTTAAAAATAAAAGGAAAGGAAGAAGAAGGAGGGAGCTCGGGGGAAACTCGGGGAAGAATTGAAGTTAGCTCGGGAATTTTAGTTTTTGGGCTCGGGTTTTATTTAAATTGTATTAACCAAGTTTTTAAGGTTTGAAAAAAATGAATAAGGTTTCAAACGAATATTTCCAAGTTCAAAAGTAAATTATTAAACAAGATTTTAATAGAGTTTCAAAGTTTAAATTTTAAAAGTTAATGAATTGTTTTGGGTGATTGAATAAATATGTATTAGTTAATTAATTGATTTAATTAACAAGTGTTTTTGAAATATAATGAAAGCAATTAAAAAGATAATTTCTAAATGTAATTAATTAAAGGATTTGTTACTTAATTACTTAAAGATAATTAATCAATGTGATTAATAAAAGTTAATTTCTTTATGTGATTAATTAGGGATGATCATTTATTGTAAATAATTAAAGGTAATCAATTAAATGGTAATTAATTAAAGGGTAATTAATTTAAAGGATAATTAAATAATTAAAGATTAATTATTTAATGATTAAAGGATGATTTATTTATTAATTAAGGTTGATTAATAAATAATTAAAGGATAATTAATTAATGTTTTGTAATTAATTAATATTAATTAATTAGGATTAGAAATTTATTCATAAGAAATTAATCTGATTTGAATTAATCAGACAATTAAGTGATCTTACATATGAATGTTTGGATTTTATTGGATGGTTGTATTGTTTGATATCCCTGATATGTGATGCTTTGTGATATATCCTAATTTGTGTTGTGATCTGTAATTTATTTATCTAGGATGAATGAAATTTATTATCTATGATATATATATATATATATATCTGTGATCTGTGACTAAAAGATAAGCGTTATAGTTTATACCGCTTATCAAATGTATTGTTGTATTTAATCTGTGATGATTGAATGATGTTGCACTACTGTGTAAAACCCCTGGACTACACCATACACACAAATATGGATTTCACGAGGAAATCGGTTAAGTCACAGATAATTTAAATTTAATGTTTTTTTTTTAAATTGAAATTTTAATTTCAATTGATTTTGAAATTGGAAATTGGGGTTTAATATGAAAAGCTTTTGAAAGGAGTTTTAAAGATATTTTGAATATCTCAAAATTTAAATAATTCAATTTGAATTTGAATTCAAAATAAAGAATTGAATTCTATGTTGAAAATTATGGTTTAAGAGTGTTATACAAGTTATAAATGTGTTTATATGGGCTTGAACCATTTTAAAAGTATGGTTTTAAGAATTTGAATTTAACCCAAAGATTTTAACTCGTATAAATGAAATCGGATTTTTCCGAATAAACTGTTTATTTTCAAATAATAAAAGCTTTCATTTAAGAAATGAATTTCCAATTTGTGTCAAAAGAATTTCAAGTTTGAAATTAAAATTGTTTTCCAAGTTACGAATAAATCTTTGGAAACGTGTTTTGAAAGCTATGAGTTAAATCTGGATTTAAAGATTGGACGAGTTAAATACAAATTGAAATGGAAATTGATTTGGAAAATCTATGAATAAATCTTTGTGAATCTGGGTGAACTTTGTAAACTGAATCTTTTTATTTAAAAGATTAAAATGGTAATGTGTTTAAACCATTTGAAAGAGAAGTTTGGGAAATAAGTTGTGACTTAATTGAAATCCCATTATCCATATGTTTTAAATATTGCGCTCATTATTCGTTTTAGCCGGGAGAGGACTTTGTGTCATATAACCCATTCCGAATGATGATACGTCGTATATGGATTGCATTTGCAGACCGGTGGTGAAGACTGGATATTTTCGAAAACGAAAAGACAACTCGTCGAATGTCTCTGCATCGGCTGATCTCTGATATAGAGATTTTATCACCCTTTGTGATGGGAAGTCCGGACGTGATTAGAAATTATCTGGATTTGCAAGGGCTTCTTTCGATGTGCCTTCGGTTCTGTTCGAACCCGAAACAGACTTGTATGGCTGTATGTCTGAAACTACACTTTGAGATATAAAGCTGATTTCTTTCAAATACATTTCTGTTAGTGGCGGAGAATTTATTCTCTTAGATTAACACCCTTCTCTGAGATGTACGAGCTCAGAGGTTATGTAGTTGAAGGTTATCAGCGATATACTCCCAATTTGGTAGTGTGGCATGCTGTGTGCTGTTGTATGTTGCTGATCATTTGTTGATCAAATCATGACTTTGTGAAAAAGCATAGTTTTGTGGACGAGACCTCATCGGACCTCACAAACCGGAAATGGTCGAAACAGGAAAGATGCGGCAAGGTTTCAGGGGTAGCTCCCCTAGGGTATGTCCATTCCTTCTGGAAAAAGGTGATATTATGGTATGAAGCCCAGATATTTACCTGTGTGGTTGCTCCAATCTCATTTACTGTGTGATTGTTGCTGTGTGATCGAGGCGCCTCAGATAAAGGTCCCAAAGGACCGGGGGTGGAATATCTCAGGTTTACTACCCGGGAAGGGGGTAACCGGCCTTGTGTTGGCAGAGAGCCAGGTGGTTCTCGGGGCGTCCCTCCAAAAGCGTTCCCATGTGACATAGGAAGTTCCTTAGCCTGACCATTTGTTGGGAAATCCAAAGAAAAAATACGAGCCCTGTACGATTGCAGTTGTATAACCTGTCTCCTCAGGCGGTGTAACGACCCCGAATTTTAATTACATTTAAATTGATAATTAAATTAATCTTTAAATTGAAATTGCGAAATTTATCGATTAAAGTGATGCGAGTTTGCCCGAATTAAAATAAATTATGTATAAATCATTCAAAATTTAAATATTGTATATATATGTGATTTGAATTTAAATCTTAGATAAATGGTTTAAAATATAAATAATAATAAATAATTTTGAATTTAGAATTTATGGTTTAATAAATATTTGAGTTTAAGAATATATATATATATGTGTAATTTTCATACAATGTATAAAGTAAATATATTGGAATAAATATAAACATCATGTTAAAATTAGAATTCATTTTATATCACAAAGCATAAGTATGTACACTTAAACAAATAAGAAATAAAACAAAAGTTTATGTAAATGAACATGCAAAAGAGAGGAACAGCAAACATGTGTAGGCTGGTAAAATAAACAAGTAAACATATCTATGAAGCCACAAGACATTGCAAATACATTCACATACAAACATATGAAGACATAAAGGACTTAAGCATTTAATGCTAGCATAAACAAAGTCAATTCGAAATCTTACAAAATGTGTTCATCAGCCTCCAAAAACATGAAAATCTCTGGCCAAAAACTTTAAACAAATATTTTTAGTACAAAAGAAAGAAAAAAATCTATGAATTGTGGTACAAAACATTTATCAACATGTTGTACAAAATGAACACACCCTGTACAAAGTTTTATACCCAATAAACTTCATTTTCCTTATATCTCCTCTTCATTTCATTTTTCGTTCCACTTCAAGCTGTGAAAAAACTAAGGTGTATCATCTTATATCTCAATCCATTCACCTCAGTTCATTTCGTTTATCAAAAATAAGCAAACCAGAGAATAAGCAAGCATATCCATTTTTACAAACTGAAGCATCATTCATTTAAACAACAACAAAGGGCAGGAAGATTAGGAGATCAAAGCAAAACAATTCTCAGTTTCAAAAAGTTTAAAACTTTTCAAACAAGAGTGCTTTGTTCATCTTCTCAAAATACTGTGAGTAAACTTCTTGAAGCTCTGACATTTAAATTGTTGTTTGAAACATTTCTTGAAAGAGAAATCATAAAATACCTACATACATGCAAAGATGTGTATATGAATGTGCTGAGACAATTGTGCATGTCAGTTCAAGCTTCAGCAACTTCTATTCCAGGTTACAGGGATTTAAAACCCTGTTCAAAAATTTGATTTCTCCCTCCTTGTTGTTTATTAGTCTTTGAAATTCGAACGAAGATTGTATGAATAAACATGTTTTAAGCTTTAAAATTAAATTTAAGTAAATCAAACAGAAGAATTTCCTGGAAGAATTGAAATTACAGGCAAACTAAAACCTGTTGGAAATTCGAATATCATAATCTCTGACTTCAGTTATATTAATTGAAACATTTTTGAAACCATTGATTTATGAGATAAAAATCAAGATTTTAAATGATGAGTTGAGGGAGCACTTGTCAGATGAACAGAAAATGGTTTCTCGCGATTTTTTGATGATCGCGTAGGCTGGGGGGATAGGGATTGAGGCTAGAGGAAGGTGGTAGGTCAGAGATCATTGGAAAATTACTCAATGATTTTATAATTTGTTGTGGAGGGTTATCAAGATCAAATTAGGGTTTTAACCCAGTTTTTGGTTGATCGTGTTCTCGGAGCAATGGCGTAATGAATGTCGAATCGGACTGCATCGGGGCAAGTGGAGAAGAAGCATGGAACGTTGACGAAGCTTTGGACAGGACTTCAAGGCCTTTGGTGGCCTAAGACGCCGGAGCGAGGTGATTTAAGGCGATGAGTTTTGTTCCAGGTGGATGTGGAGTTGTTCGATTTCGAGTTCGACCTCGTTAAGGCGATACGGGTGGTCGGAGTAGCTGCTGGGGTCATAGGCAACTCGTTGGGGGACTCGGCGACGATCAGCGATGGTCGGAGTGATGGTGCACGTACACGTGCACGAGTTGATATTCTGGGTTCGTTCGTTGTTTGGGGAAGAAGCATCTTCCTCGGGTTTGGCTCGAAGCGGAGCATGGGTTGTCTCGATGTCGAGATGATGTAAGGAATACACGGGACTGTCTCGGGGAAATGATGGGTTAAGCTCGGGTTTTCTCTTGTTATGATATCCAGTTTAAAATAAAGCAAAATAACAAGTTTAAATGAAAACATAAGTTGGTTAACAAGTTTTTAATAAATTTTAAAGTCATATGGTTTGAAATTTAATTTGTTTTGATTTGAAAATTTTATATTAGGTTAATTAATTGAATTAATATGGAATTGTTTTCAAATTAAAATGATTTAATTAAGTGATTAATTAAGATAATGATTATCTTAAAGTTGATTAAGGTTTTGATGATTTATGATTTAATTAATAAAGTGATTAAAAGATTTATTACTTAGTATAATCAATTAAAGGGGTTTATTTATTAAAGGAGATTAATTAATTAAAGATAATTACTTAATTAAAAGTAATTAATTTATGATCAAAGTGATTAATTAAAGCCTAATTAATTTATAGGGTTAATTAATTAAAGAGATTAATTTGAGGGTAAGTAAGATTAATTAATTAAGGAAAGTAATTAAAGTTAATTAATTAAGAACAATTAAATCAGATAATTAAATTGGTCCTACTTGTGAATGTTTGGACTTGACTAAATAATTGAATTGTTTGATATCTCTGAATTGTGATGCTTTGTGACATATTACGATTTGTGTGTGATCTGTAATGTAGTTAATTATCTGTGATAAAATTTATTATTTGTGATATATATCTGTGATCTGTGAATGAACGATAAGCACTATAGTTTATACCGCTTATCAACTATATCCTGTATTTTGGTCTGTAATGATTCATTGTGTTGCACTATTGTGTTAAACCCCTGGACCACACTTTTACACACACAAATATGGATTGCACGTGGAAATCGGTTAGTCACAGATAATTTAAATTTACTATTTTTGAAATTGTAATCTTAATTTCAGTTGATTTTGGAAATGAATTTGGGTTAAATATTAAAAGCTTTTGAAAAGGTGTTTTCAAAGATAAAAGCTATTTTGAATAACTTGGCAAAATTTCCAATTTAAATAATTTAAATTTGAATTTGAATTCAAAATAAGGAATTGAATTCCATGGTTGGAAATTTTAGTTAAAGATGTTATAAATATGTTTAAATGAATTTAAACCATTTTGAAAATATTGGTTTGAGAATTTGAATCTAACCCAAGAACCTTAACTCGTATAAATTAATCAGATTTTCAAAATGAAACTGTTTGTTTTAAAAGAATAAAAGCTTTCAAATAAGAAAAGAAATTCCAGTTTAATTAAAGGAATTTCAAGTTTGAATTGAAAATTGGTTTTCCAAGTTATGAATGAATTGTTTTTGAAAGCTGTGAATTGAATCTGTTTATTTTTAAAAGATTTAAAATGATGATTTGTTTAAACCATTTGAAATGGAATTGTTTTGAAAGCTATAAGTTAAATCTTTGTTTCAAAGATTTAATGAGTTAATCCAATTGAAATGGAAATTAATTTGGAAAATCTATGAATGAATCTTTTGTTTAAAAGATTAAAATGTGGAAATTGTTTAAACCGTTGAAGGTTGTTAAAATGAATCTTTTTGTTTAAAGATTGAAAATGGTAATTTGTTAAACCATTTGAAGAAAAGTTTTGGGTAATAAGTTGTGACTTAACTAAAATCCCAATATCCATATGTTTTAAAATATTACGCTCACTATTCGGTTTAGCCGGGAGAGGACCTTTGTGTCGCATAACCCATTCCGAATAAGTGATACGTCGTATATGGATAGTATTTGAAGACCGGTGTTGAAGATCGGGTGTTTGCAAAAACGATAGGATGACCTATCGATTGTCTCTGCACTGGGTAGCTCCTGGTATAGAGATTCCCTAAGTGATGGGAAGTCCGATCGGGATTGTGAATACCCGGATTTGCAAGGGCTTCTTCGGAAGTGCCTTCGGTTATGTTCGAACCCGGAACAGACTTGTATGGTTACATGTCTGACATTACACTTTGAGATATAAAGCATATTTCTTTCAAATACATTTCTGTTGGTGGCGGAGAATTTATTCTCTTAGCTTAACACCCTTCTCTGAGACGTACAAGCTCAGAGGTTATGTAGTTGAAGGTTATCAGCGATATACTCCCAATTTGGTAATGTGACATGTTGAGTGTTATTGTGTGATGATCATTGTTTGATCATTTGTGATATGATCATTTGTTTGATCATTTATCTTTGTGATCATTACTTTGATCATCTGTTGACCCAAAGCATGGCTTTGTGACAAAGCGTAGCTTTGTGGACGAGACCTCTTCGGACCTCACAACCCGAAAATGGTCGAAACAGGAATATGCGGCAGGGTTATGAGGGTCGCGCCCTTTAGGGTATGTCATTTCCTTCTGGAAAAGGGTGGTATCAGGTATGGAGCCCTGGTATGTAACCTATGTGGATACTCCGATCTCATTTATGTGATTGTGTGTTTATCGAGGCGCCTCGGATAAAGGTCCCAAAGGACCGGGGGGTGGCATATTCGTGAGTTACCTATTACAGGGGTAATCCGGCCTTGTGTTGGCAGAGAGCAGTTTGTCTCTCGGGACGTCCAGCCAGAGGCGATCCCATTCGGCAGTAGGAAAGGAAGTTCCTTAGCCTGACCATTTGTTGGAAATCCAAAGAAACAATACGAACCTTTATGATTACAATTGTATAACCTGCTATGGAATATGGCGGTAACCTGCTATTGAACATAGTAGCTATAGTAGGCATAACGCGGAATGCCTATGCTGGCTAAGATTAATATTATACTTTCGAAATGTTTTCTGCACTATGCACTAATAATAATAATAATTCAATGATTTACGTAGTAAGCATCTTTGACTATCATAAGGAGAAATCTCCTCCGATTCTGCGTTTGCATTGTGTGTGTGTGCGGGAGGCCTTATGGTAGTTTCATTTTCCAAAAGCATTACGAAATTCAATCTTACTTTGTTTTAAAGATAAACTGTGTTTTTGTTTTCTCACACCAGTCCCACGACTGATCCGGAGTTTATTGTTCACTTCCTAAACTCTAGGTGCCCACCATTTTCCACACGGGCAGTCTAGAGTTGGGTTTCTCAGATATTCAGGTTGAGTAGATTATCTGGAGCTAGTCAGTCCTCGGATGATTGACCTTGCTTTCCGCTAGCTATGGATTGGAGCAATCTATTGGAGATATTCTATCCACTGCTGGTGTTATCTATTTTCTTTCGCTGCTATTTCTTGTATCATATCTCTGATGTATATTGATATCTGTTGTATCATTCTATTGTATCAGATTTTGTATCTGTCATTGTATCAATGTAATATATATTGATATATTCTTTTCCTTCCGCTGTGTTGTTATACTTAATGGTGTTATAAGCTCCGGTGAACCAGATTCGGCGTTTGAATCTACGGCATTTTGAGTACAAGTGAAGTACGGGTGCCGATTTTCGAAGGCCGAGTTTTTGGGTCATTACAGGCGGCAGCTATAGCAGGCATAATATAATGGTACCTATGTTGGCTAAGATTAATATTGTATTTTCAAAATGTTTTTCCACTATGCACTAGTAATAATATCAAATGATTTTGCGTAGTAAGCATGTTTGACTATCATAAGAAGAAATCTCCTCCAAGTCTACGATTGCATTGTGTGTGTGGTGGGAGGTCTTATGGTAGTTTCATTTTCCAAAAGCATTGCGGATTTCAATGTTTAAAATTCTTTTGTTGTTTTTTTAAAGATAAACTGTTTTTGTTGCTCACACCAGTCCCATGACTGGCCTGGAGTTTATTGTTCCTTTCCTAAACTCTGGGTGCCCACAATTTTGCACATGGGCAGTCTAGAGTTGGGTTTTTCAGATAGTCAGGTTTAGTAGATTATCTGGAGCTAGTTCAGTTTTGGAGTTCACGGGTCACTGCACTTGCTTATCTTGGTGCAACGTGATGATGGTTCGAGCTAATGTTGGAGTTGTTGCAGTCGTTCTCTTTTGTAGATCATTTGGAGTGATCTCTTCCATTATTGTTACCGCTATAGCATTGTATCATATCTCTGATATTGCTTTGTATTATTGATATCATTATTGTATATCATTCTGGATATTGTATTTATTGGAATTGTATATGATATCATTCATTTCTTTCTTCCGCTGTGTTGTTATACTTAATGGTGTTATAAGCTCCGGTGACCCAGATTCGGCGTTCGAATCTGCGGCATTTTGAGTACAAGTGAAGTACGGGTGCCGATTTTTGAAGGCCGAGTTCATGATCATTACATATTATCAGTTTTATGATGCAACTATTAGTTGTATAATGATATTATCAAATTTCATATCGTATTTCAATAAAAAACAGTAACGAGGTATCCGTTCTTATGACTAATGGTATCAGTTTTGCTAAAACTAACACTCAACATACTTTATGAAACAACAATTAGTGCTGGTGTCAGTTTTTGCAAACACCGGATATCATTCTAATTATCTATTAGTAGTGATGTCAATTCTAGCATGTATTATAATACATGAAACTGATACTAAAAAATAACAAAAACTGATACTAAAGTCGTTTATATCCAATCAAACAAACATTATCTCCAACCAAGCTAGCTGATACCGATACTGTAAAAACTGATACCAAAACTTATAAAAACTGATACTTGTAAAAACTTATAAAAACTGGTACTGTAAATACTGATACTGTAAAAACTAATACTATAGAAATTGATACTGATACCAAAACTTGTAAAAACAAACACCAGAACTGATACTGTAAAAACATATAACTCATACTAAAACAAATACTATCATTTATAGTGAATAGCTGAAATTAAAATCAATTTGATAATATGCTATACTGAATACAAATTAGTAACAAAAGGTTCAATTACAATAAACCACCAAAACAAGTCACACATCCACTTATTAATCTGAACAAATTCAAAATGTAAAATCAAATCATATCCTCTTCGAAGCTTGACAATTCCGTTTATTATGACCGCTTGCACTCGCCACATCTGTTTTGCTTGTTCTGAAAATATGAAAATCCTCCTTTGCGCTTGACTGATGGTCTACCAGCGCCACATTTCTCCTTTGGTGGCTTGATAACATCTTGAATGCTACCATCAACAATAGGCCTATCATAATTTGGAATAGGATTTATAGCATTGGCATAAGAACATCGATAAGCATCAACAGTGAAATAATTCTCGACAAAATCAAATACAGACAACTTAGACTTGTTCATACACTTTATAGCATGAGCACAAGGAAATCCCATAATTTTCCATTGGTTGCAACTACAAACTCGTTCCTTCAAGTCAACACAATGAGAGTTTGGAGATTTCACTTCAAAAGCAAAATCAGAAGATTTATATACATCCCATCCAAATCCTTCTTCAACCAATTCACCTAAACGTAACTCCATAGAAGGGCAAATACTTGTTCTCCACAAACGACACTCTTCTCTTCTTCTAGACATCTGTTCCATAATCTTAACACGAATACCATCTAAACACGAAGTAATAGGCAATGCTCGTTCATCTAAAATCCAACTATTAAAACTTTCTACAACATTCGAACTATATTCACCATAACGTTTCCCTGGAAGAAAATAAATCCACCCACTTATCAAATGGCTTATCCTTTAAAAAATTCACACCCGCAACACCACCAATTTGACAGAACTTAGAATGCGCTCCTTCAAATTCATATAGATTAGAAGCTCTAGAACACATTTTGAATAGATCAACAATAGACACATTTGCATTTTTGGCTTTTACCGCTGAAAGAAGATTTTGTTCCATATGCAAATAGCAATAACTGTGATAAAATGAAGGAAAAACATCACGAACACCTGAAAGCAAACCTTGGTGGCGATCTGACATAAAAACCAAAGTACGATCTTCCTGGAGCATTTGTTTTAAATGGTTCAAAAACCATGTCCAATTATCCACATTTTCTATAGAAACTACACTCATAGCTAAAGGGAAGAAACCTGCAAATGCAAAAATAATTAGTAAAAAAAACTAAAACTAATTATGACCATAAATCTGAAACAATTCATGAAACTGATACTAACAGTAAAAATACTGATACCGAAAACTTGATACGACCATTATAAAAATATTGATAACCACGACATTATGCATATTAATCTTCATTCTAACACAACAATGTAATGAACATTGACAAATATTATGATACAAATGAAATTTCAATACTACACAACTATATATGATACCATATATTAATGTAACGACCCGTATTTTTACGGATCGAAAAGTTTGTCAAAATCTGGAATTTTAGCATTTTTGAGCCATTTCAGATTTTAGGCAAATATATGGCTAGGTCCTAAGTCGTTCACGACTTAGTATAAGTCGTAAGTCGTATACGACTTAGGGGATAGGAGCTACCTAGGAGAATTGGTGACTTAAGAAAATAGACAACTTAAGGTTTTGACCGAGTTAAGAGATAGGTCGCTATGTATTAGGTCATCTGGTGCTTGGTTTGTTAGGACGTTAGACGCCTTAAGAAAGACCAGTGTTAGCGATCTAAGGAGTTAGCGTGTTGGCGACCTAAGGAGTTGGGTCGCATAAGTGTTAGGTCGTCTAACCAGTTAAGTCGTACGATTTAAGTCGTAAGTCGTAACATGTTTTAGGTCGCGTGAAGACTTAAGGTGTTAGGTCGAGAGCGACTTAGTAGTTGTTAAGTCGCGAGCGACTTAAGAGTTGATCTGTTTTAAGTCGTAGACGACTTAGTAGTTGAGTCGTAACCCCAGCTATTTGTTAAGTCGTAGTCTACCTGTTAAGTCGCGCACAGTTAAGTCGCGGAGCACTAAGTCGTAGGTAGGTAGTTCTGTTAGGTCGAATAGGCGCGCGCACGTGTTAAGTCGAAGGAGAGTTAAGTCGAAGTCCTTAGGTCGGAAGGATCTTAGGTCGTAAGTCGGAGACGACTTAGGAGATAACCGAGTTACGACTTAGTGAATTTTCAGCTATAAATAGGAAGGGTTTTTCTCACTTTTTGGGGATCCGGATTTCGAAGCGACGAAGTGCTGCCATTTTGAGAGCTCGACTTCTACACTTCTTCACTTCTTTTCTCCACTCTAATCTAGTGATTCCTTTCATCCAAATCGAAGATCAAGATTGAAGATCCAAGAGCTAAAGTTGAAGATCTTCATCCATTGAAGTGAGATTTCATCGTTTGAAGCGGATTCGTGATAGATCAAGCTTGATCCTTCGCTGTCCAGATCTGAAGGATGTTGATTTGGGTTTGTTTTGGTGATTTGGTGAGTGGTGATTATCTCTCACACGGATCCAAAGGAGTATATCGGATTGTTGGCTCGATTTGGTGTTAAAATAGGGATTTCCATGCATTTTCTTCATCCTAAGTGTAGATCCATATAGATCCATTGTTCATGATGATGTTACATCCATTTTGTCATATGTTAGCCTATGCAAGTTCATTCATCAAGTTTGTAGAGATATTGTTCATGTTTTCATGCTTGTTAGACTTTCAACTCTTTAATTACGAAAATGCCATTATTGTTATAATTGTCTATTTAGATCTTATTTGAATGCTTGATTGTTTGGATTAATGTTTGACTTGGTTGACTGCTATGAATTAGATGATTTATGATTTGATTTAGACCGAAGATGATTCAAAAGCTAAGGGAAAGGCTCTTGAATTGGGAAAGCTGCTCGTGGCATATGTAGTGGGATGATGAAGCTCTTATGCATAGATTTGATGATGTAATGTTGTGATGAGGCTTTGCGAGGATGTAATGAAGCAAGGCATCATGTGATGAAGACTTGGTCTAATCCAGACGGGATCATTCCAAGCACGTTGGTAACTCGGTGATATGATTCGAGTTAAGAGTAATGGATGCTTGAGAGGCGCTTGAGCTAGTATGAAAATAGTCGTCAAGGAGGATGACTAGGAGGCTTGGATAGCATCGTTGTTGAAGGTTCTAGCATGCTCTAAGCAAGAGTACGTTTGGGCAGATTCGATAGTCCCAACGGCCAACTGTTGATGGTCGAGTACTCTGGGCAGATTCGATAGTCCTAGGCACGGGCTGCGACGACGTGCGGGAGTTATGTCTAGAACCGGGGTTTCCATTAGCCCTTGACGGACGGCTGAAAGAATGTGCCGGTCATTCAATTAACGGTGATATCGAAGCAATGATAACAGTGATAGCCAGAGTCATGGATGTTTGGTTGTATCGTCGTTCGGTCTCAAGAGCAGTGTTTTCTGGGTGCTTATCTGATCTTGGTTTAGGCCTTGGGGGTTTGTGCTTGGAAAACATCGCCCTTGACTTGAGTGATAATTACTTTACTTTAAATTGTATGCTCTGCTATGTTTGCTTCTGCTTAGTGTGTGTCTGGGGGCTATCACTGTAGAATGAGGTTGGAGTGGGAGGGTCGTATTCCTATTCCTTTTTCTTTATGCTCTTTTGGTATGTTGTTAGTTAACTTACTGCTCACTAAGACTGTTGTCTGACTCAAGGCTTTATGTTTAATTCTTATTGCCTTGGGCTGTTCGTCCATTTTGGGACGGGTAGACTAGGTAGCAGGTGACAGGTGCTGTTCTCTTCTCACGATGCTGATATCGAAGACGAGCTAGAGGGTTGCATATTATCTTCTTATATGTACTGGATGTTCCGCTGTTTTGTATTCTCTGAGTGATATGTAGTGAGGCTTGATGTATTGACTATTTGGATGCTTGTATTCAACTATTATGGAGTTTTATATGATGGCATTTTATTCTGTAAAGCTTCACTATACATATGTTCTATTGTATTTTGTCCATGCGCTGTGAGTAATACGATAGATTCTGTTGTTTTAATCTACCCTGACAATCGTCCATGGTCGCCTGGCACACTGTACAGCGCACTATCTCTAGATTCGGTGCAGGGGTCATGGGCGGTCGTCACAATTAACATACTTGAAACTGATACTAATATTATACACAAACTGATACTAATCTCCCGCTAAGCAGTATGAAATTATGATACCAAATACAAACTTACAATTCAATACAATGCAAATTATGATATTAGAAACTTGCTAACTGTAAACTACATATCTTAAAACTAATACCAACATAATACAAATTATGATAGCAAATTAATATTAATGCTAATGCCAACTATTATGATCTCAATACAAATAAATCAAAACTGAAAAAAAAGACATACCTTGATCACCATTTTTTGCAGTAGCACCCATCAACACACAAGGACGTCCCTTCAAGTGAGTAGCATCTAAGAATATCATAGGATGACAATACTTGAAACCAAGTAAACAAGCGCCAAAAGCAATATCCACCCTATCAATTCATTACTACAAGGATCAACATCCATATCAACATAACTATATGGATTAGACTTCTTCACTGCTTCCAAATAGCAACTCAAATCATTATAAGACAAAGCATCATTACCATGAAACCCCATTAATGCTAGTTGCTTCCCATGATAAGCATAACCGTAAGACAACTGAAAATTGTATTCTCTTTTAAAATCAACTATAATATCTTTAGGATTTTTACTAGGACAATCACAAATCTCGTCAATAATCAACGATTTAACAAACGAACTAGATATATGTGGATTATTCACATTTCTAAGACCAGCCCCACAAGAATGATCAACAACCATTTTTCTCATAAAAAACTTCTTCAATTCTCCAGAATCACAAGAACCATGGACTTTGAAATGACAACCATCCTTATATGAAGAGAAAATTACAGTAACTCTTGTAGCATAATTCTTTAAAGGTACTAATTCATACCCCTTTTGAATTTGATATGCCATCAAAAATTCTCTAAAATGTTCTGCTCCTCCAAAACAAAAACCAACAAAGTCAGAAATGCATAATGTCGACCCTCTCCTTAACGCATCTTTTAAATAACTTTTACCATTAACAACAACATTTGAACAGACAGATACAGTAGAAGATGAAGACGCATGAACATTAGATGAACTTGAAATAGAAGCACTGTCAACATATTCCAATTCAGAACCCTTGACCTTAACAGTAAAACCAAAAAAAGAACTTTTCTTGTATAACTGAAAACAAATTATACTCTGAATATCAGAATCAATATCAACCATAATAACTTTGTCCTCAAGTACATAAGAAATCCTCAAATTTTATCGTATAAATTTTTGCATTTTCCAATTTTATAATAGAATCTTGATTATATTTGTATAATTAATTTATTTTGTTCTTTAATTCCAAGCAACTTTTAAATATGATTACCTATCTACTTTATGTAGACCAATGCCGACACTTTTCCTGTTTTACAAAATGCACCTTGATAGTATACAACAAGATCTAATGAAAGAATCACTTCCATTTTTGAAAATGTAGGTTAATTGATAAGAGTTAAAAGAATCTCATAAGGCTCTACTAGTTCTCAGATGTTCATCAGTGTAATTCCAAGATTTTATGTTGCATGCTCACATGATTTTATATAAAATAACTACCTTGTAGGTTTCAAGAAAAAAATTAAAATTCATTATTTCTATCAAGCACTTATGCAAAATTTTATACAGCTTCCTTGAGTCTCACAAAGTGTGTTTCAAATCCATTGAAAACTAAAATTTCATAATCGATGCTTTGAATTTCCACTTAACAAAGTATACTAGGTTCATTGTCGCCAAACTCTCTAAATAATCATTCTTTTCCAAATACGTAAAATTGTTTAAAGATTCAGCATAAAAAATATTGTCAATTGAATGAAGAAATATAAATCATGATGCTCGAATGAAGGCCAGTTCAATGATAATGAAGATGAAAAGGTAGATCAAAGTTTGTTGATTAGGGAAGTAAATAATTAGATCCTTATTGTAAAAAAGAGAAGAAAAAAAAGAAGATGATATGGGAAAGACTATTAGCCAATATTAAATATTATCTGCTTATTTATTAATTATGTTATTTGCACACCTTTCTAAATAAGTACATTAGCTGCTATAATTGAGAATAAGGGCGTAACTTGTAGATTTTTAAATAAGAGATCTAATGTCCTAAAATAAACCATGCATTTTAGCGCAACTAATTCTACACGATTATTAAAATATGAATGTTGTGAATGACTTGAATCAAGTCAAGTTTGTTTTCAATGAGTTGAAGGTAATTTATCAATTTCAAAATGACATGGATAATCCTCATGTCAAACATGTACTTTGACAAAAAGTGATATAGATAAGGCTTCGGCTATCATCCAAACCTATGCAACAACTAGATACTCTCCCACACTGAAATAGGAGGATAACATAAACACCAAATTTAAAGTTTAGCATAAACTTAAACAGTCGCAACAACTACAAAGGAGTTAGCCCAACCAGAAAATGACAAAAACAAACCCATTAAAAGAACTCCATAAACAAGCAGTCACACTCATGAGTAGCTGCATTCAAGCAATGATGAGATTACAAGAATACAAGGCTATAGAATATGAGAAAATCATTACTCCGCACATGGATCCAGACCTGCTGGATTCATGATGAGGAGGGAAGATGGATGTCGTTGTAGTGGGGAAGACATCTAAGATGAACCATAACTACTGGTCACTTGTGGAAAGGTGGATGCAGTGCTTTAAACTCATCATGAAAATGAGAAAGCTATATTAGGTGGATCAATTTGATGGCTAGGAGAAAAACATCGCAAAAACCAGAAGTCTACCACGAGAAGAGGCAGTTGACGCAAAGCAGAGTACGACAGCACAAAAAAGGAGCAAGTTAAAGGGAAAACTAGGGTTCTGAAAGGTGTGTAATTTGGGGATGGGGAGAAAGTTTGATGAGATGTGGTGGGATATTGGAGGGTGAAAGAATGCATAGGAAAAGATAATAAAGTAAAGAGGCAAAATAGGGTTGGCCGTTGAAAACCTAGATCCTAGCTACATTTTTACTTATGTTGTATTTTGATTAGGCCCGAAATATACCTTATGTGTTGAAGCATATTTCCCTATATAGGTTTTCGGTAACATTAATAGCCAAAAAAGGCCCAGCTATGTTGGCATTACGTCAAATGCATCTGATGCATCCGTCATGTCAACTAAGGGGTCTAGTTATTTGTTTTTTACGTGAACCATTGGAATTGAATTATTGATACCCAATGCTTCAGACGAGTTCGATGCATCGGACGCCACTAACAAATTCCATTGGTCACACCACTTCCCTTCATTATATTCTATCCTCCTTTAATTTTTTCACCAAATCACTCTTCCTCCCCCTCCAAATCTAAAATTCTTCCAATTTTTGTTGCTTCCACATCGTCTTTAGGTAAATATCGTTGAATTTGTGTTTCTCATACTATAATCTAACTCCTTTATTTTTCTATAATTCTTTTGATTTTTTTAGAATGTCCACCTATGAATTTTCTGATTCATTCATCCGCCACATTATAAACTGGACTGAGGAACTAACATTGACCTTTACTGATATTTGCTTTGCAATATAGGATCTCACAAAGGTTGGATTGGCGGTTGGTATGATGAAATCACCAACGTCTTCAACACATAAATGGGCATAGATTACAATGTCAGTCCTATGAAAAACCAAGTTCGACAAACTAAAACACAACTAGAATCCTAAGAATCGGCTTTTGCAGATTAAAGGCGGGTTTTGGAAAGAAAAAAAGGACATAGTTGGAGCTGATGATGAGTGGTGGGACACGGATGCTAAGAAGTCAAGAAATTCAAAGTTTGCTTACCTTCGAAATTCAAGGAGCTGAATGTGATTTTCGAAGGCTGCATCAGAACTCCCTCCTATAAGTTCATAGTTTAGGAGGCTCCCCAACGATGTCATGTTTAACACCCAAATGTAGACTTTCTCATGGGCGATGCAACCGAGATTAAACCCTTGAAACTCCTAAGCTTCATCACACCCAAACTCCTCGAGCTTCCTCATGCCTGCATCGCCTTACGGTTACTTCCACTGCTCATAGACATCAACTGAGTGGAGCTTCTTCAGATGATACGGAGATAGCATAGACCGTTGGTAGTTTTATGAATGTGTGGCAGGATGATGACCCGTTTTTCCAATGGGAAATCATGTACATTCTAAACAATAGGGAGGTAGACTGAAGATCTATCCATTGTCTGATGTTAAGCCCAGGGAGCTTAGGCGGTTTGTGATATACTTAGTAAGGAAATTTTGGAGAGAGACAGAGTATTGTATTTCTATTTGTATTTCGACTACTAGTATGTAATAAAATTATCTTTTTTAATTGCGCTTTTTCAAGCATTTTATAATTTATAAATAATATAAATTCATTTTACTATATTATTAAAAATGGTTAAAACAAAATAAAACAATAAAAAAATATTTGTTCATAACAAAACAATTAAAATATCTCTTTTGAATTTCCCTTTTGCAGCATAAGAATGCATTCTCCTTTCATTAAACATCATCCATTGTGCCTCTTTCAAATGCTCATTTTCCATACCCATTTCATATGGCAAAAGAATGCACTATTCCTTTCTTATGTAAATTTCTATAAACTATCCTTATCAAACATAATATATTATTTTTGCATAGGTATAGACTGCACCAATCTTAATCATGAAGAAAACTATCAACTTTTATTCTTCAGTTAACAAAATAAAAGATTAGGTTGTATAAATGATGTTGAATCCATTGAACGGTTTATGCTACTATATCTAAGTAGCATCATGAAATATAAAGTTTTAACAAATATATCATAGTGACAGTCTTTGTTGTGTATAATTTTTTAACATACACTATAGTTACAATGTTTAGTTGTATAGACTATTTTTAAATAGTATGTTATTTTATGGTGCATCAAAGACTATGAACAAAAACTCATCTCGGTAATCATTTTAGCTGTCTATTGCATCGTGTAGGGTGTTGTGTCGTAATGGTGATAAGTTGTACATATTTTACGTATCTTCTTACATAACAAATTTTGAACTTATGATTTAAACAATAATGAAGACTAATACCCTTTTTCCATTTTTCATATTATGACATTTACTAATATAATACTATTCAAGCTTACTGTAACGACCCTGAATTTTGAACGAATTAAATTGGGAATATTTAATTAATTTTAAATATTTGAACGACGATTTAATTTGAATCCTGAATTTAACTGGGAATTTGGCGATTAAATTTTATAATTTAATTTATTGAAACTGAAAAAAAAATTTAATCTTCTGTTTTAAGTTGAAGAAAAATATTTCGAAAGCTTTTAAAATTCGTATTTAGAATACTGAAGATAACAGAAGCTTCAGGATTGAATTTTAAACTGTTTTGCTCAGTTTTGAATTTAATTGTTTGAATCAATATTTAAAAATAGTCATTTTTCAAACAATCTCGGAATTCGACGAAACTAGTTCCATCGGATCCGTAGTGGGATATTATTGTAAGGTTTCAATTTTCGTATTTTTCGGTGCTTGTATGTGAGCACACGCCAGGAAAACGCATTTGAATTTTTAATGAAATTCAAATTTAAATTTATATTTTTATTGGTCAACGATAGCACGTTCTCTCCTTCACTCACGCCTACATTCACGCCGAGATCACGAACGAAATCGTGCAGGCCATACTTCGATCAATTTTTTTTAAAAAAAAAATCTCGTCCCTCCTTTCTCTGTAAATTTAAAACCCCTCTTCTCTTTTCAATCTCGTTCCATCCACACTCCTCACAAACGAAAACAAATGAAAACAAAATCGAGCAGTTTAAAAATGGCCGCGTATCCTTTTTCTCAATTCAAAATCAAAATGAAATCAAATGGCAACCGAGCGACTCGCGTTCGATAATAGGGGAGGCGAGCACGAGCAGGGACGAGGGTTTCGCGGTGAGGAGTTTCTCGCGAGCGCGATGTCGAGGTAGCAGCTGGGGGGGGGCTCGCGTAGGGCTTGGTCGCGAATTTGATGCCGGTGGTCGCGATTAAGGGGGAGCTCGATTTCGAGCATCTCGAAGTGGAATCGGGGGGCCGCTGTTGGTCGTGTGCTCCGGCGACTCGAGTGCGATCGCGGCAAAGGGGAAAGCTCACGTACGTGGGTATTTGGAGGGGCGAAGTGGGCGTTTGCGAGATGAGGTGGTTGAAGTTCAGTACAGCAGTTCGTGGGCAAGGCCGATGCGAGGCGAGGAGGAGCACTGGGAGATCTGGGTTGGAGCTAGAGTTCCATTCTGGTGCAGTGAAGGCTCGCGACTTGTTCTCGCGTGAGCTGCTGCAGTCACGACAGTATTGGGGCTTCGATTTGCGGTGAGGGCTCGGCGATGGTTAGGGCAGAGTTGCGATGGTGGTGTGTTCGAGTACAGGTTAAGGTATAAGTCTGTATTTAATTTTTCAATTTAATCTAATCTAAATATATGTATGTAAGGTAAGAAGTAAAACAGATAGGTATATTTGAGATTTTTTTCCCTTAATTTGAATCTCGATATCCATAGAAAAATGAACATATAATTTTATATATATAGGAATTTCAGTAATGTTGAAATTTTATATGTAAAATAGATTTATATAAAATCTGTGTAAAATATTTATGTGCAGAAAGAAAATAAAGAAAATAAAATTATTAGTCGAATTGAAATCTTTAAATGGTAAATTGAATTGTTCGATTTGATTCGAATGTTGATCAACTGTATAAAATTATTTATACAAGGTTAAAGTCGAGAAAACAAAAGAAGGATTGGATTGGATGGCAAATAAAAGCTAAGGTGAGATTTTTCTCACTCAAATTGAATGTGGAATTTTTGCAGTTATTGATTGCTATTGGATGTGATATTAGATATAGTAGGATATATATCTATATATAGCAATATATACATATTGGCATATGTATATATTGGATTGATTGATTTCCCGCCTCGTATAGCGGATGAGACCCTATTTCGCCGTTAGTAAGCGGATATATTATAAAAACCCATATACCGCGATATTCCACCTCGAAGTGGAATTGGTATTGTGCTAACGTCTTTGGATGCAGGGAAACAGGTTGGAGGGATCCAACTGGATTCCTCACCAGTATTTATTTATTTACAGATATATTGATATAGATCTGTTATCATATTGATATATGATATTGACTGTTGTGATGGACTAATTGATGCGTTGCATCATTGGATTCAAAATTTTGAAGTTTAAAAATAACGATTTTAACTTTAAAAGAGATTTTTAAAGTGATTATTTGTAAGTATACGATTTATTAAATTTTTGGAATTATTTATCTTAAATAAATAAATGTTATAGATTTAACGTTATGGAAATTATAATGTTTGTGAAATATAACCAAAAGATGATTTTTGAAATAAATAGTTAACTAATCTATAAAATAGTTTAAATTGGATTTTTGAATTATAAAAAAAAACGATGTATGTACAAGATGCACAAAATTGATATTTATCAATTAAGATTATTGGGATTTAAAACGAGTTTTATAAGTTGTAAAGATAGGAAATATATAGAATTATAAATTGTGAAGATTTGAAGTTTATAGATTTATAAAGTTGAAGTTTTTAGATTTATAAAGTATGAAGTTATAAAATGAATGGAATTGTAAAATAAAAGATTATAAGGAATTTACTTATAAATTTGGCTTTTGCCTTTAAATGGAATATTGATCGAAGTTAATAAAAAAGAAGATTTTATAAGTCAAAGTTGTTATAAAATAGAAAGAGAATTTATAAACGTTGTTTTATAAATTCGAAATCAATTAAATTTGGTAAATCAAATATAGGAGGTTATTAAAGGAAATATATTCGCGCTTTTGGATAGCGAATTATCTTTGAAATAAATGTGTAGAAAAGATTGAAATGTGGTTAGGGAAGTATATTCACGATTTTGGACAGTGAATATATTTTTAAGTAAAATGGGTAATATTTTTGGAAAGTGATATTAAAGATGAGATTAATTGTTTTAACGATGTTTTAAAATGAGTTGAATATCGAAATCATAGATTTCAACATTTATTGTTGAAATAGACGTTTTCGAGAAATAAGGAAATGGTGGACTATAACACGGTTGTTATAGTAAATGATTTCCGAAAGGAATATTTTTATCTAGTATTGGGATTTATATATCTATCTTAATCCTGAATCCCTATACTAGTGATTTTGAGTCGTCGTAACGATGTTTTACGTAACATTCGTTTTGACTCAAATAGAGGTTGTTATAGTAAATATTTCCTTAAAGAATGAACTATATACTTAATTTGATTTAAGTATATCGAATATTTTCAAATGTTGAAAATAAATAGATTTGTGAAATACTTATTATTAAATAAGTATCGAATTGCTTTTCCAATATGAAATGAACGTTTTGAGAATTTGTCCTTGTAAAGATAAATTGAAATTGAATATTGAAAACGATTTGAAAATCGAATATCAGTAGATATTTGAAAGTATAAATTCAATACGGAATTTATAAAAGAAAGCGAAGTTGTTTAAAAATAAATATTGATTTATTTTTGAAGTGTGGAAAATTGATTTGAAATTGTTTTCAAATGGTTAAGTGTGGAAATTTTATATCTAGTAAAGATATTTTGAAAGATACAATAATTTGGAAAATTATTTGGAATCTGATGATGTTGCGCATCTTTATTGATGGTTAAATAACCGACTATCAATAATTACCTTGAATGGGTATTTGTTGTGAATTGGATGAATTTGAATGCCACACTTGTTTTTAAATAAACGCTCACTATTCGGGTTAACCGGGAAAGGACCATGGGGTCGTATAACCCATTCCGAATATGTGATACATCGTTATGAATTGCATTCGAAGACCGGTGTTGAAGACCGGATATTTTTGAAAACGGAAGGATTACCGTCGAGTTACTCTACATCGGCTGATCTCCGATTTAGAGGTTTTATCACCCTTAGTGATGGGAAGTCCGGACGTGATTGAAAATTATCCGGATGTGCAAGGGCTTCGTGAGAAGTGCCTTCGGTTCTGTTCGATCCCGGAACAGACTTGTATGGATTGTATGTCTGACGTTACAATTTGAGATATAAAGCTGATTTCTTTCAAATACATTTCTGTTGGTGGCGGAGAATTTATTCTCTTAGCTTAACACCCTTCTCTGAGACATACGAGCTCAGAGGTTATGTAGTTGAAATTCATCAGCGATATATTCCCAATTTGGTAACGTGGCATACTGAGTGTTGCTGTGAAATGATCAGTGTTTGATCATTTGTGATATGATCATCTGTTTGATCTTATATCTTTGTGATCATAGGTTGATCATTTTGTTTGACCCGAAGCATGGCTTTGTAGAAAGCGTAGCTTTGTGGACGAGACTTCGTCGAGCCTCACACCCCGGAAATGGTCAAAACAGGAAGGATGCGGCAAGGTTCTAGGGAGTAGCGCCCCTTAGTGTATGTCATTCCTTCTGGATAAAGGTGGTATCATGGTATGGAGCCCAGATACTTAACCTATGTGGTTGCTGCATTATTATCTATGTGGTTTGTTGCGAATCGGGGATCCTCGGGAAGATCGGTGACGATCGGGGGATGGCATACGCGTGTCAGTAGTTACCTATTTTTGCAGAGGTAACCCGGCCTTGTGTTGGCAGAGATCTAACCGTAATGTTAGGTTATTTCTCGGGTCGTCTATTCCAGGGACGTACCCATCGTGGAAAAGGAAGTTCCTTAGCCTGACCATTTGTTGGAAATCCAAAGAAACAATACGAGCCTTGTACGGTTTTAGTTGTAGAACCTGCCATTTAATATGGTAGCTATAGCAAGCATACTATAATGGTACCTATGCTGGCTAAGATTTATATTCTACTTTCGAAATGTTTTCTACACTATGCACTAATAATAATATCAAAAATGATTTGATTTTTGCGTAGTAAGCATTTTTGACTTTCATAAGAAGAAATCTCCTCCAATTCTGCGTTTGCATTGTGTGTGTGGCGGGAGGTCTTATGGTAGTTTCATTTTCCAAAAGCATTGCGAATTGACTTTAAAAATTATTTTGTTGTTATAAAAAAATATCTGTTTTACGATCTCACACCAGTCTTGCTATATTACAGCATGATAGGGGGTTCTCGCTTCGCGGTTTGGTGGCGAACGGGAGACTCTTACCCCTACATGTCCCTGAGAGGGATGGGTTGGTTAGGCAGAGGCCGTGACAGTCGAGAGGCTGGCCGTAAAAGCAAGTTTGGGGTATCATTGTCAGCCACGGTGGGGCTGGGATGGTTGAAAAGCCTACCGGTTGTGACCGCTTACTTCGGTACGTGACAGCGTGGTATCAGAGCATATGGTTAAGCGACAACCCTGCTCTGTTGGGTGTTACTCATTAGAGATAGAGTCAGTAGTACTCTAGAATGAGTTGAGTGTAATAATAGATACGAGCGCGTATCTGTTAGTGAATATAAAAATGTTTTATATTGTGTTTGCTTATCCGTTGAGATGTTTGTGAATTTTGGTCGGTATGTGGGACGCCATATTATCGATAGGGATTTCTAAACACTTAAACGAGGCAAGACGACATAGTATTGTTTTAAAATAGGGCGAATGAAATAATTTTGCTCAAAACTATTTTTGTATATAAAGGAAATAATTTTCTATGAATTATCATAGTATATGGTTGCATGGTTGTTAGGAAATAATAATATTGAAATGTTATCATTATATGAAATTGAATAACAAATAGAAATCGTAACTCCAAAGTTAAGAAATAAATTCACATATAAATGAAATTAAAGAATATAAATTATAAATGTGAATTGTAATTTGAATCGGAATTCCAGAGAAGTTTTTGGAAATGTTTTGAAAAGAATTTGAAAATTTTGGAGATTTGGAAAGTTTAAATCATTTTTGATTTGAAAATGAATTTCAAAGGGTTTGAAAAGTATTTTGGAGAGATGAAAGCCCTAAACTCTTTTCGGTCGCTGGAAAATAATTCCGATGATGATCGCGACATCACCGGTGTTCATTTTCGGGTTTCCAAAAGAGGAAATTGCTGTCAAATTGTTTTAAATGAAAGTTGTTTGGAGAATTGGGTTTGGTTTTTGAAATTCGAAGAATAATTTGAATTGTTTTCAAAATGGTTTTGAAAGGTTGAAAGGACTCTGGAATACTTTATAAGAATATTTATGGAATATTATTGAATTGATAACTTATACAAATAGAAATTGTTAATGTAAAATAAGTAAATGTGATTGGAATTAAAGTTCATTAACAAATGAAATCTATAAATGTGAATTGAAAGTATAAGGAAATAAATTCATATATGAATAAAAATTATGAATATGAATTGTAAATATGATTCATAAATGAAAATAGAATTCAAAGAGGATAATTGAAGATAAAATTCATAATGGAATTAGTAATGTGAATGGATAAATGATTTTATAAATCAAAATGTAAGTAAGTCAAAGACTTATAAAAATATTTGAAATTTGATAGAAATGAGATTCAAATTGTAAATGAATGAATTTGTGAATAAATTTGCAATTGCAAGTGCAAGAAAATGAAATTCAATATTCAGAAGTTGAATTGGATCCAAATTAGAATTGAAATTGTGAATTAAAAATACAAATGAATGGGAAATGTAAAATTGAATGATAATGAATATGTAACTTCAACAGTGAAGTAAAAATGTATAAGCAGTTTATATTGAAAATTTTGTAATAGAATTTGCAAAATAGTTTGAATGCTGTAACTAGATTTTATGGCCAGTAGGATATACAGGTGTAAAGAAATTGGAATTTTGGATTTCAAAGATAATTTGAATTGCTCGACAAAAGGTAAGTATTTGAATTATAATATGAGATTTGATGATTTCTTCTCTAGCCGCTTGGCTTTTTCTTTTTCTTTTTGAAATCTGAGAGTCCGTAGGGACGTTTTGTAGTCGTGCCGTATTAGCCGCGCAAAGGAGACGCTGGCGAAATTTTTCGAAAATTTAGGGCGTTAGAAAATTTTTGAGAAAATTTTGAATGTTTAAATTTGAATTTGAATTGAAAGAAAAAAAATATTGTTTGAAACTTTAATTGGAGTTGGAAAGTTAGTAGAAATGATAACGAATCTTTAGTAGAAAGATTTGGTTTGATGAATTGATAAAACTATTTAGATTGTGAAAAATAGTAGACGAGTTAAGAACCATTTTTCCTAACTTGTAATTTCGAGGACGAAATTCTTTTAAGAGGGGAAGTCAGTAACGACCCTGAATTTTGAACGAATTAAATTGGGAATATTTAATTAATTTTAAATATTTGAACGATGATTTAATTTGAATCCCGAATTTAACTGGGAATTTGGCGATTAAATTTTATAATTTAATTTATTGAAACTGAAAAAAAAAATTAATCTTCTGTTTTAAGTTGAAGAAAAATATTTCGAAAGCTTTTAAAATTCGTATTTAGAATACTGAAGATAACAGAAGCTTCAGGATTGAATTTTAAACTGTTTTGCTCAGTTTTGAATTTAATTGTTTGAATCAATATTTAAAAATAGTCATTTTTCAAACAATCTCGGAATTCGACGAAACTAGTTCCATCGGATCCGTATTGGGATATTATTGTAAGGTTTCAATTTTCGTATTTTTCGGTGCTTGTATGTGAGCACACGCCAGGAAAACGCATTTGAATTTTTAACGAAATTCAAATTTAAATTTATATTTTTATTGGTCAACTATAGCACGTTCTCTCCTTCACTCACGCCTACATTCACGCCGAGATCACGAACGAAATCGTGCAGGCCATACTTCGATCAATTTTTTTAAAAAAAAATCTCGTCCCTCCTTTCTCTGTAAATTTAAAACCCCTCTTCTCTTTTCAATCTCGTTCCATCCACACTCCTCACAAACGAAAACAAATGAAAACAAAATCGAGCAGTTTAAAAATGGCCGCGTATCCTTTTTCTCAATTCAAAATCAAAATGAAATCAAATGGCAACCGAGCGACTCGCGTTCGATAATAGGGGAGGCGAGCACGAGCAGGGACGAGGGTTTCGCGGTGAGGAGTTTCTCACGAGCGCGATGTCGAGGCAGCAGCTGGGGGGGGGGGCTCGCGTAGGGCTTGGTCGCGAATTTGATGCCGGTGGTCGCGATTAAGGGGGAGCTTGATTTCGAGCATCTCGAAGTGGAATCGGGGGGCCGCTGTTGATCGTGTGCTCCGGCGACTCGAGTGCGATCGCGGCAAAGGGGAAAGCTCACGTACGTGGGTATTTGGAGGGGCGAAGTGGGCGTTTGCGAGATGAGGTGGTTGAAGTTCAGTACATCAGTTCGTGGGCAAGGCCGATGCGAGGCGAGGAGGAGCACTGGGAGATCTGGGTTGGAGCTAGAGTTCCATTCTGGTGCAGTGAAGGCTCGCGACTTGTTCTCGCGTGAGCTGCTACAGTCACGACAGTATTGGGGCTTCGATTTGCGGTGAGGGCTCGGCGATGGTTAGGGCAGAGTTGCAATGGTGGTGTGTTCGAGTACAGGTTAAGGTATAAGTCTGTATTTAATTTTTCAATTTAATCTAATCTAAATATATGTATGTAACGTAAGAAGTAAAACAGATAGGTATATTTGAGATTTTTTTTCCCTTAATTTGAATCTCGATATCCATAGAAAAATGAACATATAATTTTATATATATAGGAATTTCAGTAATGTTGAAATTTTATATGTAAAATAGATTTATATAAAATCTGTGTAAAATATTTATGTGCAGAAAGAAAATAAAGAAAATAAAATTATTAGTCGAATTGAAATCTTTAAATGGTAAATTGAATTGTTCGATTTGATTCGAATGTTGATCAATTGTATAAAATTATTTATACAAGGTTAAAGTCGAGAAAACAAAAGAAGGATTGGATTGGATGGCAAATAAAAGCTAAGGTGAGATTTTTCTCACTCAAATTGAATGTGGAATTTTTGCAGTTATTGATTGCTATTGGATGTGATATTAGATATAGTAGGATATATATCTATATATAGCAATATATACATATTGGCATATGTATATATTGGATTGATTGATTTCCCGCCTCGTATAGCGGATGAGACCCTATTTCGCCGTTAGTAAGCGGATATATTATAAAAACCCATATACCGCGATATTCCACCTCGAAGTGGAATTGGTATTGTGCTAACGTCTTTGGATGCAGGGAAACAGGTTGGAGGGATCCAACTGGATTCCTCACCAGTATTTATTTATTTACAGATATATTGATATAGATCTGTTATCATATTGATATATGATATTGACTGTTGTGATGGACTAATTGATGCGTTGCATCATTGGATTCAAAATTTTGAAGTTTAAAAATAACGATTTTAACTTTAAAAGAGATTTTTAAAGTGATTATTTGTAAGTATACGATTTATTAAATTTTTGGAATTATTTATCTTAAATAAATAAATGTTATAGATTTAACGTTATGGAAATTATAATGTTTGTGAAATATAACCAAAAGATGATTTTTGAAATAAATAGTTAACTAATCTATAAAATAGTTTAAATTGGATTTTTGAATTATAAAAAAAAACGATGTATGTACAAGATGCACAAAATTGATATTTATCAATTAAGATTATTGGGATTTAAAACGAGTTTTATAAGTTGTAAAGATAGGAAATATATAGAATTATAAATTGTGAAGATTTGAAGTTTATAGATTTATAAAGTTGAAGTTTTTAGATTTATAAAGTATGAAGTTATAAAATGAATGGAATTGTAAAATAAAAGATTATAAGGAATTTACTTATAAATTGGGCTTTTGCCTTTAAATGGAATATTGATCGAAGTTAATAAAAAAGAAGATTTTATAAGTCAAAGTTGTTATAAAATAGAAAGAGAATTTATAAACGTTGTTTTATAAATTCGAAATCAATTAAATTTGGTAAATCAAATATAGGAGGTTATTAAAGGAAATATATTCGCGATTTTGGATAGCGAATTATCTTTGAAATAAATGTGTAGAAAAGATTGAAATGTGGTTAGGGAAGTATATTCACGATTTTGGACAGTGAATATATTTTTAAGTAAAATGGGTAATATTTTTGGAAAGTGATATTAAAGATGAGATTAATTGTTTTAACGATGTTTTAAAATGAGTTGAATATCGAAATCATAGATTTCAACATTTATTGTTGAAATAGACGTTTTCGAGAAATAAGGAAATGGTGGACCCTAACACGGTTGTTATAGTAGATGATTTCCGAAAGGAATATTTTTATCTAGTATTGGGATTTATATATCTATCTTAATCCCGAATCCCTATACTAGTGATTTTGAGTCGTCGTAACGAAGTTTTACGTAACATTCGTTTTGACTCAAATAGAGGTTGTTATAGTAAATATTTCCTTAAAGAATGAACTATATACTTAATTTGATTTAAGTATATCGAATATTTTCAAATGTTGAAAATAAATAGATTTGTGAAATACTTATTATTAAATAAGTATGGAATTGCTTTTCCAATATGAAATAAACGTTTTGAGAATTTATCCTTGTAAAGATAAATTGAAATTGAATATTGAAAACGATTTGAAAATCGAATATCAGTAGATATTCGAAAGTATAAATTCAATACGGAATTTATAAAAGAAAGCGAAGTTGTTTAAAAATAAATATTGATTTATTTTTGAAGTGTGGAAAATTGATTTGAAATTGTTTTCAAATGGTTAAGTGTGGAAATTTTATATCTAGTAAAGATATTTTGAAAGATACAATAATTTGGAAAATTATTTGGAATCTGATGATGTTGCGCATCTTTATTGATGGTTAAATAACCGACTATCAATAATTACCTTGAATGGGTATTTGTTGTGAATTGGATGAATTTGAATGCCACACTTGTTTTTAAATAAACGCTCACTATTCGGGTTAATCGGGAAAGGACCATGGGGTCGTATAACCCATTCCGAATATGTGATACGTCGTTATGAATTGCATTCGAAGACCGGTGTTGAAGACCGGATATTTTTGAAAACGGAAGGATTACCGTCGAGTTACTCTACATCGGCTGATCTCCGATTTAGAGGTTTTATCACCCTTAGTGACGGGAAGTCCGGACGTGATTGAAAATTATCCGGATGTGCAAGGGCTTCGTGAGAAGTGCCTTCGGTTCTGTTCGATCCCGGAACAGACTTGTATGGATTGTATGTCTGACGTTACAATTTGAGATATAAAGCTGATTTCTTTCAAATACATTTCTGTTGGTGGCGGAGAATTTATTCTCTTAGCTTAACACCCTTCTCTGAGACGTACGAGCTCAGAGGTTATGTAGTTGAAATTCATCAGCGATATATTCCCAATTTGGTAACGTGGCATACTGAGTGTTGCTGTGAAATGATTAGTGTTTGATCATTTGTGATATGATCATCTGTTTGATCTTATATCTTTGTGATCATAGGTTGATCATTTTGTTTGACCCGAAGCATGGCTTTGTAGAAAGCGTAGCTTTGTGGACGAGACTTTGTCGAGCCTCACACCCCGGAAATGGTCAAAACAGGAAGGATGCGGCAAGGTTCTAGGGAGTAGCGCCCCTTAGTGTATGTCATTCCTTCTGGATAAAGGTGGTATCATGGTATGGAGCCCAGATACTTAAACTATGTGGTTGCTGCATTATTATCTATGTGGTTTGTTGCGAATCGGGGATCCTCGGGAAGATCGGTGACGATCGGGGGATGGCATACGCGTGTCAGTAGTTACCTATTTTTGCAGAGGTAACCCGGCCTTGTGTTGGCAGAGATCTAACCGTAATGTTAGGTTATTTCTCGGGTCGTCTATTCCAGGGACGTACCCATCGTGGATAAGGAAGTTCCTTAGCCTGACCATTTGTTGGAAATCCAAAGAAACAATACGAGCCTTGTACGGTTTTAGTTGTAGAACCTGCCATTTAATATGGTAGCTATAGCAAGCATACTATAATGGTACCTATGCTGGCTAAGATTTATATTCTACTTTCGAAATGTTTTCTACACTATGCACTAATAATAATATCAAAAATGATTTGATTTTTGCGTAGTAAGCATTTTTGACTTTCATAAGAAGAAATCTCCTCCAATTCTGCGTTTGCATTGTGTGTGTGGCGGGAGGTCTTATGGTAGTTTCATTTTCCAAAAGCATTGCGAATTGACTTTAAAAATTATTTTGTTGTTATAAAAAAATAACTGTTTTACGATCTCACACCAGTCACCATGACTGACTCGGAGTTTATTGTTCCCTTCTAAACTCTGGGTGCCCACCAATTTCCACACGGGCAGTCTAGAGTTATGTTATTAGGTTATCAGGATATTCTAGAGCTTTGGAGATAAGCTGGAGGACGAGACGTAATATTTGTATCTGATAGTATTTATTCCGCTGTGTATTCTGTATGAGGACAAGTTTATATAACTGTCCATTGTTGTATATTGACTCTGATGATTGATGTATGTATAAACTGATACAGTTCTTTGTTTTTAAAGATTATCCATTTATCTATTATATATTGTTCCGCTGCGATATGTGAGATTCTGATATTGTCTCTGTTCTGTATCTGTTGCTGTTCATTTGTTCTTCTCTTCTTTCTTCTTCTTCTACTCTTTTCTTCTTCTTCTGCCTTTTTCTTCTTTCTTAAACCCTCACTATTGGAGTTTCCGGCACTCGATTGCTCGACAGTCGACAAAGTGAGTATCGATGTCGAATTTTCGAAAGTCGAAAATTCCGGTACGTGACACTTACCATGTAAAGGACATATTTTAATTAAATGAGTCTCAGGGATAAACTATTGGATAATAACATGAATGGACCCACGTACTACTGACATTATCTTAAACATATTTTTTGAATTATACCCAAGAGAACTCAGCAGATTGGTAAACTCCTAAGGGGAATTAAGTTATTTCTATCCGCTTAAGCTCATGGCACTATAATCTCTAGATACTATTTTTTGCAAGAAGTGTGTACAAAACAAGGCTCGAGACTGGGTCTATTACTGGACCTAGACATTGCTTTTCCATTGTGTCACATCTATGAGCTATTTTAATCATAATTTTTGAACAGTTTTTTTGTGTTTCACTCTAATAATCAGAATGTTGGTTTTCTGTAGTAATTTAAAACAAGGATATAGGAGGAACACATCAACTTTTTAAAACATTAATAGCAAAGCTTCATCGCACTAATCCATGGTGGAAGAACTAAAGTTGTGAGTCGGTGGAATAGAGATCTTAAGGCTAATTAACACTAGAGTAGGGGTTAATAGTGTTTAATGAATTATATGAACACTTTTAAAATTCTTTAAGATATTACTTAGAATGATGTAATTGACAATCACAAATACAATCATAGAATCAAAATGCAGATAAAGTAAACGTAGTAAAAGTAAAAAGGAAATAACATGATAGGATTTTATACTTATTCGGAGTTACAATACATTTAGTCTAATATCACGCACTATATACTATATATATCTTGATAAAACATTAGTATCTATATTTTATATAATGTCTTTTAGCTATTATCATCAAAACCAATACCTAAAGACTAACAATCTCCCCATTCTTAACGATGACAACTCTATATATAAAATATAATATAACTCTCCTTGAGTTACAAAATTCCCCCATAATCTATGCCAAGATTTTATATATTTCTCCCACTTTGTCATCAATAAAAATAACTAACTAAAACTATAACTCTAACACTCTTACTCTAATTCTAACTCTAATTCCCCCCAAATAAAGTACTAATCAATATGTATAAGAATTATATATAATGATGATGAGAAAGATTAGATAAAAACAGTAAGTGATATGTAAAATTAGATAATCATGAAATAAACAATCCAAATATTCATCCAATCAAACAAAGTTTATGTCACACGGCATCCAAACAAATCCACATAGAGCAAACCAGTCAAATTTGAAAAAATCAAGTATTATTTATATACAATCAAACCTATTTAAACTAGGTATTTTGAGGACCTTCAAACCATCCATCAGCGCCAAAGATTGTATCCGCTTTGATAGCTTCCCAATCTTCATCATCTTTGTTGATGACACACTCTGGATTGGTAATTGGTTCTTTGTTCAAGGCAGAAATCATCTATAAAATTGCATAAAAATGTCTTTCTTGCTCTTTGATCATCTACATTTGACTCAATTCTAAGTGCTTCTAGTTTCTTAGGATGAAAGTAAGAATGTTCTTGAATGATTCATGAGTTTATTTAAGGTTTTTGGTTATTTTTTGGATAGGAGAAGCTATCATTTTGGTTTTAGAGTTTACGAATGCAAAGGAAAAGAAAGTAGAAAATAATGATTCTTTGGTTTTAGCAAATATCTCAAGGGGTGGAAATTCGTTAGAAGTGAATAGACATTTATTGTCAATTCAATTTTCAAAATTAAAGTTTTTTGTAAAATTACCATTGTATGTCGACATACATACCTAGGGTATGTTGACATATATGCAAAAAAATTCAAAACAACTTTGCTTTGATATTCTAATGTATTTAGCTTATACTATTGTACTTGTTACGTTTTTCAGAGATGATAAACAATGTATAACAGTAAGGAAACAGATTTTTCATTAATACTTAGATAGAGATTACATAGAACACAAAGAAAAAGAAAAGATACTTAAGTTCAAACCAAAATTAAACAACAACACACTCATAAGCAACTAGATAACAAGCTAAAAAGATGTATGTGAAAGATATCCCGAGCTTGCGTTTCACTTTTCCAAAGAATTTTTCATTTTGTTGAAAATAGTGTTCAATTTCTTATTAATTGAATGCTTGAAAATCTTTTGGTTTTCAACAATCTTCTTTTGATTGTTGAGAACGTCTTGATTGGTTGGTCGGAGTGGAAAGTCAATACTTTCTAAGGAGGTTTCTTCCTCCTCCTCTTCTTCAATATCCATATATTCTCCTTCTTCCTCTTCCTCCTCTTCTTGAACTTTTTCCTCCTCTTCATTAGCTAACCTTTCTTCTTTCTCCGCAAGAGTTTCATATGGCTCGAAAAAAGATGGAATTTTTATAAGAGCGATGTTGACTTGATTAAAGACTTTACGAGAGACAAATTCTTTTCCTTTAAAGTCAACCTCGAAGTAATTGAAGATTCGGGTAAGTACACACCATGAAATAGTGTGTTTTCATGGGTGGAAAGATTTGTGGGATAAAATTCATCCAAAATAACTTGAGCCCAATTTATGTCATATTGACCATAAATGGCAAAAAGGGCTTTACAACTTTTAGAGTTGGATTATTAAATTTTCCCCCATTGAGGAGTCATAGTATGTTGTATAAGAAGATTTAGAATTCTTCTTTTCGGATGAAAATTTCAATTTTTAAACTCAAAATTATCACCACCTTTAAAAATGTTGTGAAATACTTCACGATTTTGATCATCAATTTCGAAAGATGTAAGGTTCATTCCGGTAGATTTACATCTTAATGTTACCCAAAAGTTCACAATTTAAAACAATTAAAGTTCCTTTTACACTACTCCATACTTCTTCTCTTCCATTATGATATTTTTCTTTCAAGTTTGCGTAAAACATTTTGCGTAAGTGTGGATAGCAAATAAATTCATTTTGAGAAGCATTGAAAATCGAGAATTCCAGTTTATAAGTAGAAAAATCATTGAAAATAGCAAACTTTCCTATAAAAACCATTCCATAATTCATATAAATAATATATGCTTTCATAGCCTCTTGATCATGAAAGTGAAAATTCTTGATACTTTTGGAAATTCTCATAGATGTAGGAATGCTTGAGGAAGCCATTGATGAAGAGTTTTGAAGAGATAAGAGATTTAATGAAATTTTGAATTTTGAAATGAAAGTGAGAAATGAATGGATGGAGTTAGAGTAAGTAAACAGAGAATCAAAGGATATGTTATTTGACCAAAAGGTAACATTTAGGAACATAGAAGTTGGTGAAAAGGTGGAGAAAATTCAAATTTTGAATCTGAAATTGAAATCCAAAATCAGTCTATATATGTCGACATATTCTCATGGGGTATGTCGACGTGTAGGTCAAAACTTTTAAAAAAGAATTATTTTTAACTATAACCTATTTTATTATATAGATATATTTACATTTATTATATTTTCAGAAAAATAACTTTAAAATAATTTTAAATATATTTTAAACTATTATTTCATTATTAAAATATATAAAATATTTATATTTAAAATATAATCATACAATATTCAACCAATATTATTATTAATTTATAAGATATTCTTAACAACCAATAAAGCAACCAAAACAAAAGAAAAATTCATTCAAGAAATTAAACAAAAACTTGTGATATATTAAAAGCAAACCTTTTTTCGATCCATTTTACCATTTTGTTCTGGATTATGTACTACTGTGAAGCATATGTTAGCAATTTCCGTATCTGATTCATTATCACTTGGGGATGTGCCTCAATCGTCTAATGTTGCAGTATAGGCTTTTCTATGTTTTTTGGATGAATTAGTGCTTGGTGTAGTTTTCAGTTTATCGGGATGTGGACAGTCTCATTTTAAATTGCCAGGGTCATCGCAGTTATAACATCTAATGCCATTTTCGTTTCTGCTTCCGCTTCTTGGATTTTTGTTGTCGTTTCTTTTGAAATTGTTTATCTTCCTATATGTTAGAAATTTTCTAAAATTCCTTGTCACGAAAGCAATTTGTTCATAGTCATCGATGTTTGAATCTAGATATCCATTATTGCATTAAAAGCTATATATTTCTTCTCTATTTCTTTGCTTTCTCTTCTGCCCTGCATTTGTGCTTCAAAAGACATTAATTGCCAATTAACTCTTAAATTTTTAGAGTGCTAATGTCATTAGCCTCTTCGATTGCAAGAATCTTTTGATCCTATTCAGGAGTAAATGAAGTGAGGATTTTTCTAACTTAATCCTCTTTAGAAAAGCTTTTACCCAGTGCAATTAGTGTGTATTATATCTTAGAATCTACTATACATATCAGATATAGACTCATTTGGACTCATCTTTATTAATAGTTTGCTTGGAAGTGTTTGATGTGTGTTTCTTGTTTGATGATAACAAAATATATATCGATTTATAGATGTGTTTGCAGATTATACTATACACATACAGGAATAAATATTAATATTGAGTAATAATACTATTGCACAGAATTTAACAAATTCAATCAGTATTTTTATTTCAATATAATATTTTACAAAGTTTTCAGCTCATACACTGATTTCATACATTTCACACTCATACACTGATTTAATACATTTCATATTTACATTTTTTTTCACACTACATCACTCAACACTCAGCTATAATTATCTGCATTGTCCAGCTCCAGTTCTTGTCCTATCTCCTGTGTACCTTTATAATTAACAACCACAGCAGTAATATGAAATAAACAAATTTTAATTTGCAAAAATATAGAATTTGTTTTTATAGTTGTCTCAGATATATGGGTTATTGTCATCATTTTTGATTGTGTAATATCTGTGCATATCAGTATTCTTATCGGGGATAGGTAATCTTGAGTGGATGCAGTACACACGTATACACGTGTGCACTGCCTCACCAACTCATGCGCACAGTCAACCAATAACAAGGTCAAATCCAAACCAGATTCAACTCAGTTGTAATTGGAAGAATCAAATGGCATTGACAAAAATCCAAAAGTATCACTGCAACAATAAAACTGTGCATGTACACAGATTTGAACTGTGCATGTACACAGCAAAGAAATGCGCATGTCCAGTTACAACAGTAATACAAGATGAAACAAACCCAAAACTGGAGGCTACAAAACAGTTTCAAAAATGTAGTGCACTACAGTAGCTCAAAATCAAGGAAGCAAAACTCAAACCAACTTCAAATACTCAAGTCAATGCACAATAAGAAGTGCACCAGCATAGTTAAATATGCAGTGAAGTCAAAGAAATGCACACATGCACATGAACAAGTGATGAACAACAGAGTATGTACAGGACAGTGAATAACAATGATCAAAAGATGGCAGTACACATCAAAGAATACACAGGGATGCAACAATATATCAGTGAAATAGTCTCAAGATTCAAATACATGAATGCAGACTCAAAGTATAGATTCAACATGCATCTGGAAACCAGAGTGCACAACAACACTGATTCAAATGATCAAGAAACAATCCAAAGCATAGGTGAACAAGCATAGGTGAATGTGCAAACTAGAGTATACAATGGAATGCAACATGATGCAGCAACATTATAAATAGTGAACAGTGCAGCATCGGATCGAGCACAATGCAAGTACAACTAATTCAAGTAAAAGGGAACAAGCCCAGAACCAACTGCAACACTGCTTCACATCCATGTACAAGTAAAACAGTGATGAAACTGGAAAATTCAAATGAATCGGTGATGCAGGCAATGACCAGACCAAAAAATGAAACCAAGTGCAGACAACAATGAAGCATGAATGCAGTAACAACCATCGAGCTAAATGTAATTCAAGTGAAGATAGTGGCAACTACACAAAGCAACGAGACAGTGGTATAATGCAAATAAACTCCACCAAGTACAAAATGTACAAACCACTGACTCGAGTATACTAGTGATATCAGTAAAGTCAAGATAGTCCAAGTCGAAGTCTACCAGAGAAAATCACAAATTAAAATATCAATGTCGAGTTGCAGTTCAAAACACAGTGATTATCAAGCAACGAATACATAAACACCCAGAATATCATCACCGAACAGATAATCAGAGAAAATGTTAAAGTCAGCAGTGAAGACAAAGCCAGATGGTCAGAGAAGATGATCAGAGACGAAGTTCACAGGGGCAAGAAAAGTCAAAATCAAGTTCAACAGTGAACAAGTCAAAGTTGTGATCAACAGTGAACAAGTCAGAGACGTAGTCAGAAAGCAATTTCAAAAATCAAATTAAATCAAGTTGAAAAAGTCAGAAGTATAAATTAGGAAAGATTCTGAGATATAAATCAAAGAACGAATCGAACGTCACAAAATAAAAGTCGTGAGTTCAACGTAAATACCAAAAATATCAAAGCTAATTAAAGGAAAGTTTTAACGGCGTGGAGATCACGTAAATCAAATCAGGCAAGTTTAAGAGTTTCGAAAACGCTATATAAAGATCCGATATCATCATCGAAAGGGAGAAGAAAAAGTGAACCCAAATCATCATTGACAAACAGAGAACGCAAAAGCAAGAATAATCGAATTCAAGCAAACAGAGTAGAAATCACATACCAAGGCCAAGCTGAAATAGCAACGATCGAATCATCTCAAGGCAAGCATCCATCAATCGACAAAGCGCAACTCATAAAGAAATCGATCAATAGAGCGAGGTGCAAAATTGATCAATCAATCACAATCGGCATCAATCAGAAGCTTCAAATTACAGAGGAACAACGACGAGGCCGAAGCCCTAATTCCAGAGGAGCAGCCATTATCTCAAGCAAAAAGAAAGCGGGCCGGTGTAAAAGAAAAAAAAACATAAAGGGGGCCGGCATTTTAATTAAGGGCTTTAGTTTTTTTTGTCTATTATTTTGGGCCGGGTTATTTTAAAGAGCAAAATAGTTTTCAAGTTTAGATTTAATTTTGCCCTTATTTTCTGTTTTTAAGTTTGTATTTTTCAAATTAAATCAGAGAAAATCACCACCTAGGGTTTAGGTAGTGTTAGATTGTCTAGTTAGAATTAGTTCAGTGAGCAGGGTTTGCGAGTTTGCAAAACTCTATAGGTGGTAGCAGGGTGTGCAAGTCTGTTAGAGTGTTTGTAAGCGGGATACTGTTTATTTCTAATAGAAATCTAGGAATGCAGCAGTAGGCAGGGGTTGCCGAAGCTGGGTAAATTTTGTGTGTGATTTACTTTTCAGCATATTTATTTATCTGCAGTTTGATTTCGTGTTTAATTAAAGAAAATTTGCTATAACCCTATTCACCCCCCTCTAGGGTTAATCAAGATCCTACAAGTGGTATCAGAGCCCGGTATTTTTTCTTTAACTCTAAAGTCATGAATCCACCAAATAATGCTTTTTCTTATGGGCAATCTATTGCTAGGCCACCAATGTTTAATGGGAATGATTATGCTTACTGGAAAGTTAGGATGAGTATTTATCTTAGCTCTGTTGATTATGATGTTTGGGATATTACTGAAACTGGCTATACATCTCCCACTATAACTGTAGGTGATACTGAGATTCCTAAACCTAGGGATAGGTGGGACGCTAATGATAAGAAATTAAAAACTACAAATGCTAAAGCCATGAATGCGTTGATATGTGCTCTTGACAAGACTGAATTTAATAGAATTTCTCATTGTAAAACTGCGTAGGAAATTTGGCATACCTTGGAGGTGACACATGAAGGAACTTCTCAAGTCAAGGAGTCTCGTCTAGCCCTATTCAGCAATGAATACGAGAATTTTGTAATGGACAAAGGCGAGAGCATAAAGGACATGTTTGGACGCTTCTCAACCTTGGTGTACAATGCTAGAGCGCTTGGAAAGGTATTCTCCGAGGTAGAGCTAGTGAGGAAGATACTACGAGTCTTACCGATGAACTTTGAGGCAAAAGTCACGGTAATACAAGAATCGAAAAATCTGAGTAAACTCAGCATGGAGGATTTGATCGGTAACCTGATGACATATGAGCTTGAGCTAAAAGCAAAGGAGGAACACAACAACTCCAAATCAAAGAAGAAGACGATTGCCTTAAAGAGCAAAGAAGAGAGCGATGATGAAGCAGAAGATCCACTTGAAGAACTTGAAATGGTTGTCAATAATCTTAGAAAATTGTCAAGGTTCAAGCCACGCAAGAAGAAAACAAGTGGTAATAGGCCAAAATATTCTGACAATTTCGATAATGAATTAACCTGCCATAACTGCAACAAGCCTGGTCACTTCAAGCAAAATTTCCCACTTCTCAAAAACACCAAAGGAAAGAAAATGAAGAAAAAGGCCTTCGCAGCAACTTAGGATGATGAAGAAGGAGAGGAAGTCTCGGATGATAGCTCAAAGGAGGCTAACTTGTGTCTTATGGGAAAATCAGATTCAGAAGCAAGCTCAGAAGAATCTAGTGAGGTAAGTAACTATTCATACAAAGAACTTGTTTTTATGTGCCTTGATCTTACTAAAACAGTTGATGCTCTTGATTCTAAAATTGAAAAACTGAAATCTGATAGAAGAAAACTTGCTCATGAAAATTTTAGGTTAGAAACTGAACTTGAAAATATTCAAAATCTAGACTGTAAAAACTGTAAAATTCTAGATTCAGAATTATCAAAAGTGAAGAATAGCTTTGAGAATCTTGAAAAAGAAAACTTAAATCTTAAGGAAACCATTGACACTAGGAAAAGGATTTTATAAATCGGTGCACCTCACTTGTGATTGAAAACACAACACTGAAAACCAAAGTCCAAGATCTTGAGAAATCACTGAATAACTTTTCAAGAGGAGAAAAATCATTCAACATGTTATTGGGAAATCAACTATTTGCTAACAACAGAAAAGGACTAGGCTTTGGGAAAACACAAGTTGATGATAGTGCAAAAGGTAAGAGTGTCTTTGCTAGATGTGAAATAATTGAACAACGTGTTGAAAATTGTAGTCATAGGAACAAGAACACAAAATTTATACAAGTTTGGGTTCCTAAAAATTTTACAAACAAATTTCATGTCTATTGAAACAAGAATGAAAGGACAAAACAAGTTTGGGTGCCAAAAGGAACATATATTAATAGTTTTGGGTCTACTCAAACATTTTCATCTTATTCTGCCACTAACAACCATGGACCTATAAAAGCAAATAGGTCACAAAAACTTTTATCGTGTAGGTGTGGTGGCTGGCTAAGGAACAACATTAGTGTTATCTGGATTCTGGTTGTTCCAAACACACAATGGGTGACAAATCAATGTTCCTTAGCCTAGTATAAAGGTGATAGATTCACAATGGGCAAACAACGAAAGATTATCGTACAAGTAAGACAGGTAATTGTATTTATTTTCAAACGATAGATAAAGTTTGAAAATCTGCACCATAATCTGAATTAAATCAGCCAGTTATGTGAAATGATTGATTTTGATTTTTCATCTTTAAATAGAATTACTCGTAGTAATTATGATGGTTGACAGATTCTAACTTACTTGATATGACTTGTTCTTATCTATGACTTTGATTTGTGCTTAAAAATTGACCAACAATCTTTTTCCATTGAACTTAATCTGTTTGGTCAAATTATGAGGTTGATTGATTATTGAGTACTCATGCTATAAAAGGGATTTTTAGAAATTGTTAAAACTTTGAGAAGTGATCATGAAGGCTTTGAACATCTAGTGAGAAAACTGAAAATAGGGCTGTTGATGATGATAGATTGAAGTTAAAGACCAATCTTCCTCCTGAATTGGTTATTGGTGATCCTACGGAAGGTATACGTACTCGCTCTCCATTTGATAAAAATTTGTGTGCATTTTGTTGTCACGGTGGTTTTATTTCTGAGATTGAACCTGATTCTATTGAAATGGCTCTTAATGACGAAAGTTAGATCTTAGCGATGCAAGATGAACTTAAATCAATTTGAGAGAAATAAAGTTTGGAAATTAGTTCCTAGGCCTAAAGATTATCCAATTGTTGGAACGAAATGGGTGTTCAAAAATAAACTAGATGAATCAGGAAATGTAATTAGAAACAAAGCTAGGTTGGTCGCAAAAGGATATAACTAGAAAGAAGGCATAGTTTTTGATGAAACATTTGCTCCAGTTGCTAGGTTAGAAGCCATTAGGATTTTGCTAAGTTTTGCTTGTTATAAAGGTTTCGAACTTAAACAAATGGATGTAAAGAGTGCCATTCTAAATGGTGATTTGAAAGAAGAAGTTTTTGTTGAACAACCTCCTGGTTTTGAAAATCACGATTTTCCAAATCATGTGTATAAGCTCGAAAAAGCATTATATGGTCTTAAGCAAGCTCCTAGAACTTGGTATGACTGTCTTTGTACATATCTTTCGGAAAATGGCTTCAAAAAGGGAAGTGCTGACACGACACTGTTTCTATTACATAAAGAAAGTGATTTTTTGATTGTTCAGATTTATGTGGATGATATTATTTATGGTGCTACTAATGAACTCTTGTGCGAGAAATTTGAACAAGTCATGCAGGCTAAATTCGAGATGAGCTTGGTTGGAGAATTGAAATATTTTCTTAGATTTCAAATCAAGCAAAGCAGTGATGGTATTTTCATTTCACAATCCAAGTATGTGTTGAAACTGTTGAAGAAATTTGGAGTTGAGAACTTCAAACAAATGAAAACTCCTATGAGCCCATCAATGAAGTTGAACAAAGACGAGAAAGGAGTTGCTGTTAATCAGAAGAAATATCGAGGGATAATCAGTTCACTTCTCTATCTTACTGCTTCTAGACCTGATATTATGTTTTCTGTGTGTTTGTGTGCACGTTTTCAATCTAACCCTAAAGAATCTCATTTGAAAGCCAATAAACGAATTTTGAGATATCTTTCACACACACACAAATTTGGACTATGGTACCCTTCTTGTGAAAAATTTGATTTAGTTGGTTATTCTGATGCTGATTATGCCGGTTCATTTGTTGACAGGAAAAGCACTAGTGGGACATGTTTCATGCTAGGACATTCATTAGTTTCATGGTCAAGTCGAAAACAGAATTGTGCTGCATTATCCACCACTGAAGCAGAATATATTGCTTTAGGAAGTTGTTGTGCTCAAATTTTATGGATGATGCAAACTCTTTCTGATTTTAGCTTAGTTTATAAACTAGTTCCATTAAAATGTGATAGTAAAAGTACAATAGACTTGTCAAATAATCATGTTCATCATTCACGCATAAAACACATTGATGTGAGACACCACTTTCTTAGAGATCACATTGCTAGGAAAGACATTTGCATTGAATTCATTTCAACTGAGGATCAATTTGCTGACATTTTCACAAAACCCCTCCCCGAAGACAGATTTTCCAGATTACGTTTGGATTTGGGGATTATGGAAATTGACTAATCATTTTTCAATTTTTGGTTGAAATACTCTTGGATATTTATTTTCAACTTCAATTTCTAGGATTCAAACCTGTTCTGGATATTATTCAAAGATTGATTCGAATATGGTATTCAGTAGTGGAAATATGTTTGTTTTATTTTAAGAAATTTCATAATATGATTAATTTGGTAACTTATTCCACGACCATTTCTATTTCTACCATCTTTTTATCATTCATAATGGTTTTGAAAAATGAGAAGAGTGAATTACTTTTTAAATTAAAAAGAAAAATAAAGAAATTTTTTTAAAATATTTCTCATGCATCCGTTCTCATTTAAAAGTCCTTATGGTTATGTATGGATGGATAATGTGAATTTTAGTTTATCATCACTCCATTCTCATTTAAAAGTCCTTATGGTTATGCATGGATGGAGCTTGATAGCTAATGAGTAACTGCTAATCCCATTTAAAAGTCCTTATGGTTATGCGTGGTTAGTAAGTGCTTATTTTTTGTGCTTAAATGTTCAAATTATTTTTTAAAAAAAAACATCCCTCTTCTCATTATATAAAAACCGAATCATCGATCCATTCTCTACAATGTGGAAATTGTTATCTTGTTATGATTTATTATGATTTTTCTTGGTTTTACATTTGTTTTTCCCCCTACTGTTCCATTATTTTTTTTCAGTCTTTTGATGATAACAAAAGGGGGAGAAGAACGAGATTTTGATAAGGAAATAAGTATTTTTGGAATACTTCACAAAATTTGTTAAATGCTGATAGTTATTTTTCTATAGTTCTTTTATTCTTCTGTAATTTCCTAAGTCTTCTAAATAGGGAGTGGTCTCAGTTGTAGGGGGAGTATTCATGTAGGGGGAGCATACATATAGGGGGAGCTAAATATTCATGCTTAAACACATTTACTGGAATTTCAAAATCTTTAATATATATGTTTGTCATCATCAAAAGGGGGAGATTGTTTGATGTGTGTTTCTTGTTTGATGATAACAAAATATATATCGATTTATAGATGTGTTTGCAGATTATACTATACATATACAGGAATAAATATTAATATTGAGTAATAATACTATTGCATAGAATTTAACAAATTCAATCAGTATTTTTATTTCAATATAATATTTTACAAAGTTTTCAGCTCATACACTGATTTCATACATTTCACACTCATACACTAATTTAATACATTTCATATTTACATTTGTTTCCTCACTACATCACTCAACACTCAGCTATAATTATCTGCATTGTCCAGCTCCAGTTCTTGTCCTGTCTCCTGTGTACCTGTATAATTAACAACCACAGCAGTAATCTGAAATAAACAAATTTTAATTTGCAAAAATATAGAATTTGTTTTTATAGTTGTCTCAGATATATGGGTTATTGTCATCATTTTTTATTGTGTAATATCTGTGCATATCAGTATTCTTATCAGGGACAGGTAATCTTGAGTGGCTGCAGTACACACGTATACACGTGTGCACTGCCTTGCCAACTCGTGCGCACAGTCAACCAATAACAAGGTCAAATCCAAACCAGATTCAACTCAGTTGTAATTGGAAGAATCAAATGGCATTGACAAAAATACAAAAGTATCACTGCAACAATAAAACTGTGCATGTACACAGATTTGAACCGTGCGTGTACACAACTAAGAAATGCACATGTCCAGTTACAACAGTAATACAAGATGAAACAAACCCAAAACTGGAGTCTACAAAACAGTTTCAAAAATGTAGTGCACTACAGTAGCTCAAAGTCAAGGAAGCAAAACTCAAACCAACTTCAAATACTCAAGTCAATGCACAATAAGAAGTGCACCAGCATAGTTAAATATGCAGTGAAGTCAAAGAAATGCACACATGCACATGAACAAGTGATGAACAACAAAGTATGTACAGGACAGTGAATAACAATGATCAAAAGATGGCAGTACACATCAAAGAATACACAGGGATGCAACAATATATCAGTGAAACAGTCTCAAGATTCAAATACATGAATGCAGACTCAAAGTATAGATTCAACATGCATCTGGAAACCAGAGTGCACAACAACACTGATTCAAATGATCAAGAGACAATCCAGAGCATAGGTGAACAAGCATAGGTGAATGTGCAGACTAGAGTATACAATGGAATGCAACATGATGCAGCAACATTATAAATAGTGAACAGTGCAGCATCGGATCGAGCACAATGCAAGTACAACTAATTCAAGTAAAAGGGAACAAGCCCAGAACCAACTGCAACACTGCTTCACATCCATGTACAAGTAAAATAGTGATGAAACTGGAAAATTCAAATGAATCGGTGATGCAGGCAATGACCAGACCAAAAAATGAAACCAAGTGCAGACAACAATGAAGCATGAATGCAGTAACAACCATCGAGCTAAATGTAATTCAAGTGAAGATAGTGGCAACTACACAAAGCAACGAGACAGTGGTATAATGCAAATAAACTCCACCAAGTACAAAATGTACAAACCACTGACTCGAGTATACTAGTGATATCAGTAAAGTCAAGATAGTCCAAGTCGAAGTATACCAAAGAAAATCACAAATTAAAATATCAATGTCGAGTTGCAGTTCAAAACACAGTGATTATAAAGCAACGAATACATAAACACCCAGAATATCATCACCGAACAGATAATCAGAGAAAATGTTAAAGTCAACAGTGAAGACAAAGCCAGATGGTCAGAGAAGATGATCAGAGACGAAGTTCACAGGGGCAAGAAAAGTCAAAATCAAGTTCAACAGTGAACAAGTCAAAGTTGTGATCAACAGTGAACAAGTCAGAGACGTAGTTAGAAAGCAATTTCAAAAATCAAATTAAATCAAGTTGAAAAAGTCAGAAGTATAAATTAGGAAAGATTCTGAGATATAAATCAAAGAACGAATCGAACGTCACAAAATAAAAGTCGTGAGTTCAACGTAAATACCAAAAATATCAAAGCTAATTAAAGGAAAGTTTTAACGGCGTGGAGATCACGTAAATCAAATCAGGCAAGTTTAAGGGTTTCGAAAACCCTATATAAAGACCCGATATCATCATCGAAAGGGGGAAGAAAAAGTGAACCCAAATCATCATTGACAAACAGAGAACGCAAAAGCAAGAATAATCGAATTCAAGCAAACAGAGCAGAAATCACATACCAAGGCCAAGCTGAAATAGCAACGATCGAATCATCTCGAGGCAAGCATCCATCAATCGACAGAGCGCAACTCACAGAGAAATCGATCAATAGAGCGAGGCGCAAAATCTATCAATCAATCACAATCGGCATCAATCAGAAGCTTCAAATTACAGAGGAACGACGATGAGGCCGAAGCCCTAATTCCAGAGGAGCAGCCATTATCTCAAGCAAAAAGAAAGCGGGCCGGTGTAAAAGAAAAAAAAACATAAAGGGGGCCGACATTTTAATTAAGGGCTTTAGTTTTTTTTTGTCTATTATTTTGGGCCGGGTTATTTTAAAGAGCAAAATAGTTTTCAAGTTTAGATTTAATTTTGCTCTTATTTTCTGTTTTTAAGTTTGTATTTTTCAAATTAAATCAGGGTAAATCACCACCTAGGGTTTAGGTAGTGTCAAATTGTCTAGTTAGAATTAGTTCAGTGAGCAGGGTTTGCGAGTTTGCAAAACTCTATAGGCAGTAGCAGGGTGTGCGAGTCTGTTAGAGTGTTTGTAAGCGGGATACTGTTTAGTTCTAATAGAAATCTGGGAATGCAGCAGTAGCCAGGGGTTGCCGAAGCTGGGTAAATTTTGTGTGTGATTTACTTTTCAGCATATTTATTTATCTGTAGTTTGATTTCGTGTTTAATTAAAGAAAATTTGTTATAACCCTATTCACCCCCCCCCCACTCTAGGGTTAATCTAGATCCTATAGGAAGCGCAAACTTTTGGTCCGACCGCAAACTTCCAATATTGTCCTTTATATTGGACATGGAAAAATATATGTTCATGTATAATTAATTTTAACAAATAAACCTAACTTGATTTATTGTATACCATATTTGGAGATTTACAAATTTCAAGGTTATGCATCAAACTATGAATAAGTGATACAAATGTCAAAAGAGGAAATTGTTTAATAATTTTGGAAACGTTTAATTAGTTGATTTTGATTAATTAATTTGAACAAATGAGTAATCTTGATTTATTGTATACAATAACTAGAGATTTATGAATTTCAAGGTTATGCATTAAACTGTGAATAAGTGATACAAATATCAAAACGTATATGTATGACAAACTTAAAGAAAGGAATAAAATGTTGGAAAGTGGAATTAATAAGCATAATTTGAATTAATTCGATAATGTCATTATTATACCAAAGTGGTAAGTGATATATCATTCAGAAGTTTTGAAAAAAATAATATAATTAAATTTTACTATCAACCGCCATTTTTTCTTCCTATTTTTGCTATCAGTGTAAACTTCCACAAATGCATCTCTATAGACATTACCAAATGTTACTATCACTTAAAAATAGGATCTAGCAACTATACTTTTTTACAAATTCAATATGCTCTCCTACATATATTACCATACTTAGTATCACTTAAATATATGAACTAACAATTAAACTTTCTGTACATTTTCACTCTTTATTAACTGATAACGGAAATGAAAACTCAAAATAACAAAAAATTAAACGTTCTACCTTAGAAGTGAAATTCAAACCGTTTATAAATGATTCCAACGCAAAAAAAATTGCCACATATTTAAGAAAATTATTTCTCTTAAACACGTTAAACACATATAATTTGTAAAAATATGACTTACTTGCAAAGCGTGTGCTATTATCATGCGTGAAGCGTGTGTCGTAACACTTGTTTTGAATAACTGAAACTGGTTTGTTAACATGGAAATTTTGGTTCTTTTGACCTTACTTGTCCCTTCATATGTAATTTGCAATCTTCTCCAAATTTCAAATGCAAACTTACACATAGATAATCTATTAAATTCATTTCTATCAACTGAGAAAAATAATGTATTCATAGCCTTAGATTTACTGTGTGCAACTGCATTTTGGTCAGCAATCCATTGTGCAAAATTAGTCTCGGGTTCAGTGTACTCAGTTTGTATGATATTCCAAGTACCTAAACCAGTTGACTGTAAATAAATTTTCATTCTACATGACCAACATACGTAATTATTGCCTTTAAAAAGTGGAGGACTAGCCGTAGATTGTCCTTCGGCAAATGAGTTAATAAATGTATTAATAGTGTTACTAACAGTACAATTACCGGCGTTGGTAGCCATTTAAACTTTTTCAAAAATCAAAGATAAATATTTTGAAAACCAATGCTTCGATACCAAATGTGAGTCAGTGGAATAGAAATCTTAAGGCTAAATTAATACTAGGGGGAGGGTGAATAACGTTTAATGGATTATATTAATATTTTTCAAATTCTTTAAGATGTTACTTAGAATGATGTAATTAACAATCACAAAATCAAGATGCATAGAAAAATAAATGCAGTAAAAGTAAAAAGGAAAGAACACATCATGATTTTATACTGGTTCGGAGTTACCCTACATCCAGTCTAATATCTTACACTATACACTATATATATCTTGATAAAACATTAGTAAAACATCCTTTAGTCGTTATCATTGAAACCAATACATAAAATACTAACATCAAATTGAAAAATAAAATCCTTATTGTAAAATTAAGCCTATTTTACAAATGCGAAACCCTAATGGCAGCTAACTTGTACCGACCCCACCGCGATACCATATTATTAAAGAACATTATAAATAATGTCGCCTAATAATAAGGAGAATATGGCTTGATAAGGGCGATTGAATATGAATATATTTTTAAACTAACACTGACACGTTATACTTACGGTTTATTTAATCTCTAGAATAAAATTTAACGTGTACAGTCTCAGTTCAAAATAATACTCACATCGGTTTCTTAGAATCAGAACGGTATATCATATAAATAATAGTCACAGATCACAGCAGAATGATAAACATCATATACATATAAAAAGAGTGAGTCTATCAAATATCACACTAGACACACATAATGTACATCTGATATAAATCTCTATCTCAATTATGCATCTCATACATAAATACAAATCCTAAATGGGATAAACTAAAAGTAAAAAATGTTTATCTCCTTGCTAGCACAACCATCCAAAGGTCTGCCTATTCTGTAACCTGAAAAGTCTCGGCCTGACCAAAGCATTAAAATAACACCCGGGTCAAACTATATCTAAATATCCAAAACGGTGAGAACAAGATATAATATAAAGATATATGACATATAAGTAAATCCAGATGCCCAAGATATAACAAGTCACAGAATTAATTCAACTCAAATCCACCTCAAGACACGAGAGTATACATTTATTTAACGAACAAAGAATAGTCACATAATCCAAATTTCCAAAATCCAAAAGATCTCAATCTGTATCGGTCGTAATAATCTTCCATACCAATCGCAATGATTGTACTCAGACCATGGCAAACAAATAAACAAAGTTATCACTCATACTGATCCGATACCAAAGATCATACTTATACCAGGAACATAGAATCACAACTGATCTCAAGGATAGTCCATACCGATTACAACCCTAAAGTGTTAAATACTTTCTAATAGCAATCACAATAATTTAACCAAGTCATCATATTCTACCATGCGAAATTCGAATATTCGCTAATGGGATGGTAATTACCACTCAAACATTCTATTCAATGAGTGGTACAATATTCAATGAAGCATCACTCAATTTAAACTAATCTGTAACACTAAATCAATTATCAGTACTCCCCATATTATATAATTAAGGCTCCCAAAACATTTTTCTCTTTTGATTATATAGTATAGAAGGCAAAAATTATGATTTTTCATGAATTCCTTTATTATTTAACCTTATATAAATATTCACTACTTGACAAAATCTTCCATGAATCCGAATCGTTCTAATATTGCACTCATATATATACATAGTTGTCTCAAATTTTCATACAAGCTACTTGTTAACAACCATGTTTTAAACCCCTCCCTCCCCCCACAACACACACACATATGTATGTATGTGTATGTATGCATGTATATATAAGTCCATTTATCTTATAAAACCATATTTGTTTTTCTTCTAAATCCATTTTGATATATATTACCATTTTACTTAGAAATTAATTAGGTTTATATTTCCAAAACCATGTTTCCAAAATCCATAACCATTTATAATACCAATACTATACATATAACTATTTATAAAATTCATTTATAAAAAGAACTAGATTAATTTAGAAACAAGTTTTATATTTATAAACTTAAATAAAACTCTCTTTTATAAAATTATTTATATAAATAATATAGATAGATATAAGTTTTAGAATTTCACACCTTTGAATCAAAGTGATTCAAAATCCATAACACAAGAGAATACACTACTACACACCACCAGATCATAAAAACAAATTGGTCCATAGGGTTCGAATCTATGTCATTTCCAAACATATTTTTATAAGTTTATTCTACTAGAAAATATGAGTTGAAATTATCTCCATAAATATTATAATCATCCAACCAAAACACAGCAACAAACAACAACAAATGGAGCGACGAGCAGGCGAACCAGGAAGGTTTCCTAGAGCCAAAACTGCCCCAAGATATAACCACCGATGACCGATCGCACACCACCAGTTCATTGGTAGGGGCGAATTCTAGAGTTGTTCCATCTCCAGAATACCATCAGGTCGATCCCCAGTCGGTTTGACCATAAGTCTTGAGTGATTATTCTAGGGTAATTTCTGAGTGCATGCATCCATATAAACAACTATAATTGTCAACTAATTAAGACCAAAAGGCTAGGGATTCAGCAATTTAGAAGTTGAACAATATGAAATACGAACAATACAAAATTGAGAACAACACAACCATAGATTTGTCCAATTCAACCATACAATGAATATACATTCACTTAGAGATAGTAGTGTGAAACAAACTCACCTATAATCACTTGAATTCAAGACTAAAACTCGGATCAGCTTCTCTTGATAATTACCTATGTTATTTTCAGAAATTGAAACAAAGAGATTACAAACAAAAGATAAAAACAGAGATTACTAACCCTAATTGATTCACTAGGAGTTTAGGAGATTACCCCAAGTTGATTTCTATAATTATTGATCAAAAGCCCTTTGATTTGCATTTGAATTAGGGTGATTTAGGTTCTAGGGTTGAGAAATAAGAAAATTTTGTTTACGTTCGACTAAAAAAGAAATATGAGAAGTAAAATGAAAGAAGGTTTTAGCATCTTATTTCTCCTACGTAGGCCAAATGGGTTTACCCAATAAAAAAAACGTGTTATAATTATTTAGTTTTACTTATTATAAAACACTAGTTTACACTAAACAATGATTTATAAATTATAAATTTGACTCTTATAAAATTTTACAAACACTAATATATCAAAAAAATTCATTCCTATTAATTTTGAGATATTTTATAAAATTAAATATAACCTTTGAGAATAAAAGTTGTTCTTATTATTTTCATTAAAATAAACTATTAGTTATAAAAATCTCATTTTAAACAATAAATCCCAATATTAACATTTTACTAAACATTATAACTGTTAACGTTAAAATATGAACGCTAACACTCGGTGTGTGTAATAAGATTGTGAAAGCACCACCCGTGTGACGGGAACAGAAATCAAGTAGGAAAAATAGCAGAAATGCAGTAAAAGACAGCAATTTATAGTGGTTCGGCTTGAGATTAAGCCTACGTCCACTTTGAATCTCTTTATTACTGAATTCGGTTACAAATCGGTACAACTCTCTTATCAAAACAATACAACTTGATCAAAAGAAACAATCTTGACTACTAGCTCAATCTTCGTCGATGAAATTCGATGAATTCATGTTGAATGCAGGGAATTATCTCTTGAAGATTGTTGTAGCGTCTTGAATGCTTGAGGATCTTTGATTGCTGGTTGAATGGAGGCTTCGACGGAGTAATGACGCTTGAAGAAATGATTTGGCAAAAGTCCTTTTCATGTTGGAAGTGGTGGCCTATTTATAAGAGCAGATTTCTGAGCTTTCGGTTTGGCCAAGTCATGAGTCGTGACCGACTCATGGTAAGTCGTGACTCGTATTCGACTTATGATGTCTCGTGGGCGCCATATTTGGTTCATCTTGTGGCTCAGTTGGATGACAAGTGCTAACTCATAGCCGACTCATCAGATCAAAGTAGCTCAGGCACGGGCTTTGGATTTTAGCTTGATAGCCTTTAAGTCGTAAGCCTGATGAGTCGTAATACCTCATGAGTCGTAAGTCCTCATGAGTCGTAAGTCTTCATGAGTCATAAACCTGATGAGTCGTAGATCCAATGAATCGTAAGACCTTGTGATTCGTAAACCCCATGGCGTAAGACCTCATGGGTCGTAAGTCCTTGTGAGTCATAAACCTCATGAGTCGTAAGACCTCATGGGTCGTAAGTCCCCATGAGTCGTAATACCTCATGAGTCGTATAGACCTTGACTCGCTGTACCGTCTGGACTATGAGTCGTATACTCCTTATCTCGTAAGACCATGAGTCGTATACTCCTTATCTCGTAAGACCATGAGTCGTATACTCCTTATCTCGTAAGACCATGAGTCGTAGAAACTTAAGGGTTAACATTTGCCCCTCGAAGTACACGCCTAAGTCGTAGGTCGTGTGCTTCGACTCATCTTATCCCGTGTATGCCTTTTCGTGTTCCGCTGCCCAAAGGTATAAAATGCTTGAGTCGTCACTTCTACCCATTACCTATCTCCTGAGTCGTATCCGCCATTACTATTCCTCCAAGCTTTCTCGAGGCAATACCTTCCTTTTCTAGCAATCTACCAATTCGATTCTCCATTCTTTATTGCGTAAGTGTTTCTGATCCATACTCGACCTTTAATCATCATTGATTCGTGAACTCTCCCCCCCATACTTAATCCATCCCCTCGTGCAATGCTTTGTTGTGAATTCCACCATACCGGTAGTTCGTGAGCCCGATTTTGCTCGATTTCATCTTTAGATGAATGGGGCGATGGAGATGTAGGGTTACTGCGCTTCAGGCTTTAATTGATTAGGTTGACGAGGCTTTGGTGATCTGAACTTAACTCTTTGGGTGGTTCAATGGTGTCGTGGAATTAGGATGGGGATCGTAATTTGATTGGGAGGTTACCGGGTTTGGAAGATAACGGGTTAGAAGAAAAGTCAATGGGTTCAAATCGAGTGAGATGCTAGCAGGGCCATGGTTCAGTAGCTTTGTACGACTCACGAGTCAAGCCTCCTATGACATAATTCTTGAGTCGTAGACGACTCAGGACTTAGGATTTTATGCCGCTTTGGACTGTAGCCTCTTCTTTTTTTTTCACATGACTTAAGACCTGAAGTACGACCGACTTGCCTTGTAATCCTTAAGTCGTGGACGAGTCAGAACATCAGTCATGGACGAGTCAATACATAAGTCGTTGGCGACTCATGACTTGGGCTTTGAACGAACTTTGAACTGCTGCATTTTGAACTGCTGAACTATGAACTGCTGCATTTCCCCACAGATCACTCTAACTTGCAGACTAATAACCTGTCTAATAAAATATCCACAAAGAAATTGGGACGAATATACTGTCACCGACTGCCCATGTCAAATGACAGATTAGTTAATAACAGATAATCAACATAAACAGATTGTGTGTATGAAGTGCTTTAAACCAACAAGTTCAAGCAAAGTATTAAAACAACATTGAAATAGTCAACTGAAAATGTCCGGTTTGCATTTAATACTGTACCTGAACTTTTAGATTAACAAGTCCTGAAATTTGATAATCGATCAGTTACCGACTAGCTTAATTCCAGTTTGTATTTATTTGTTACCTTTGTTAATTTTGCACAACACTTCACACTATTTAGGAAACGTGCACCTTCATATTTGAATATCCAGTTGCTTGTGTAGAATGGCTTCTCAACAAGGAGATGTAACAGTTCGGACCGGAGAGTCAATTTTCATTCCAGCTCCTTTAGTCAACCCCCCAGAGAGAGCCCCTTCCACTTTATTGTACAAAACTTTTCGGCAATTGTGTACTCAATTTGGCATTGCTGAGGATGACGCTATCCTTCCTGAAAAGAACAACATTGCTGATGTAGCACCTCCTGGCTTTGTGGCGGTCAACCGACAAATGTGCTCGAGCGGAGCCATTCCTCCTTTCAACAATTTTCTTCAACATCTTCTCCGCCAACTGGCAATCGCTCCATTCCAATTAAATCCCAATGGTTATGCTGTTCTAATGGGGCTATGCATATTATTCAGCAGAACGCTTAACCGTCTCCCCAGTGTTGACGAAATCTGTTACCTGTGCTCTTTTGTCAGAATCAAAGATCATCCTTCGATCATTGTTATAAGAAGTGCCAGGAATCACAAACTGGTTGTCGGCCTCCCTGATACTGCTCATGGGTTTTTGACTCAGTATTTTTATGTTCGCTGTCCCCCTGGTTTTTATGCCGTGTGGAGAGAAGGAAGTAAGAAAGCCTATCCTTTTTTCTCCTTGTTCTCTGAGTATCTTGCAGTCCGAATCACTAAGTGTTTAACTTTGCTTTCTCATTTCAGCGCTCCTCTCCCCCTCTAGGGATCCTAGCCACAAGCAAACTCTAGAGAAGCTCATGGCTGTTCCGATTGAAGAACGGGATGTGAAATTTCTGTTGAAAGATGAGTTTCTCCACCAGTTTGGACTTTTACATCCTTCTAGATCGACTCAAATTCATGAAATCTCGATTTCTGATGCGGAAACGTTAGCCGCTTCAGGTTCACAAGCGAAGGCCTTGAATGCCCCGGCTCCTGTAGAAGAAACTACATCAGAAGCACCTGTCGTAGAGGCTGCTTTGATAAAATGCTCCGCATCCACCGATGTTGTCGGGTTAGCCAGCAAATCGGCACTTGCCCCGATCATTGAGGAGGAAGAGAATCCTCAAGTCTTTGAAAAATCAATTGATACAAAAGTTGAGAAGGAGAAGTCTGCTGAATACCAGGGTGATGATACCTTTGATGGCTTGAGTGATATCATGATAACTTCTCAAGAACTTTTCGGGGATAATAATCCAACAGTGACTTCTCCTGTTGTTGAAGCGACTTCCACCTTAAAACAAACCCTGACGCCTACTACGCCAGTCGTCTCTGTTTCAATACTAAAGCGTGGTCTGTAGTTTGACGCATGTAGCTTGCACGCCACACACACTTAGGATTTTTCAGCACTTATAAGCATTTATCCTCTTTTTCTGGAAATCTCTAAACTTTACTTCTTTCCCGTTTTTCAGATTCTCCGATGGGACGTACCGGCTCATATTATGACAACTTTCGGCGCTACGGAGGGCGTGATTCTTACGATTATGGACGTTATCTTCCCCCCCGCAAAGAATCTGACGAAGAGCGTGCAGTTAGAAAAGCTCAAGAAAGGCGTGCTTACGAAGAGCAGCAAAGAAGGAGAGACGATGACGCTCATAAAAGAAAATATCATGATGACAAAGGGAAGAAGCATGTCACCGATGACCCAAGTAAGCGGGTTAAACTTGATGAGAAGGACGCGTCTGAAATTTCTGAAAAAACTGCCGCTCCTATCCCTTCTGATATTCCGGCCGGCTCTCCTCCTCTAAAGAAGTCCGATATTCAAACAATTATAAACAGGCCACAATATCAAGTTAAGGACGGCCCTCCAATGCTTCAGAGCCGATTCCCAAATTGGTGCCTAAAAGGAGTGCGCTTTGACTTGGATTTGGTTCCGATTGATAAGCAAGACATGCTTAAAGGTCTTGACGCGGTCAGACTCAATATCGAGAGGATGTCACAGTGGCAGAAGCTTGTCGACGAACTCCAGAGGGTTAATCACCTGAATCTTGAGGCGATGATGACCATGGAGAATGATAAATCGGAATGGGACAAATGGCATAAGCAACATGATGCGGAGATGACGAGTATCGCAGATGACAACGCAAAGCTTACATCTGAAGTTAAGCAACTTAAGGAAGATCTCGCCTCGTCTTCTGCATCGCATACCCAAAAGGAAGAAGTCTTTCAAAAGCAAGTGCGGGATGCACATGCTGCGCAAAGGGACGCCGAAATGAAGCTTGCAGCTGAGCAGCACATTTCTGAGAAATATCGCACTGAAAATATTGAGTTGCGGGGAACAATTGCGTCAACAAATGCAGAAAATGAGATGCTGAAAGCTAAGCTTCTTAAAGTTGAGAAGGAGCGTGATGACGCGGTTGCTGGACAAGTTGCGGCCGAAGAGTCTCACGATGCCACTAAAGCTAGCATCGATTCTACTCTATTTGACTTCTACATGCACAGCGTTTTGGGCCGTGGCAGCCTTTCATTCTTGGGTCCCAAATATGAGATTACACTTGCTGAAGTTTGGGAGACCATACTTGATACATTTGCCGGTTATGCGGAAGCAGACCTTGCAGCGCTTTATCTAGACGATGAAACACGTGATGCGCTTATTAGAGGCAAAGAGCAACTGGCCGAAGCTAGAGCTGGGACAGCGGTAGAGGAACATCCAGAAAACACAACATCTTTGCCTGCCCCTGTCCATACTTCAACTTTGACTGATGTTGATATTATCGGTTCCAGCTCTCAATCTCCTCTTGCTGTAAAAGATGCTGAAGCTAAACTCGATACTTCCGAGACTCCTCTTTCCCAAATTGAAGAGAAGAGCTAGGAAGAAACTGAGGCCGATAAATATGAAATTGAACTTGCGAAGCCAACTCCTCCAGGTAACTTTGGTGAAGTTCCGGGTCTAACGAACCAGTTATTTGATTTAACCGAGTTTGATGACCTTCTTACTTGTTACTTGAATTTTGATGAACCGATGCCTTCTCTATTTTCGGAAGATGTTTACTTTAACTTCTTTTCTTCTACAGCGGAGGCACCAAGCACTGCACAAGTTTCCACTCCTTCAGTTGCCATCCCTTCATCTTTACAGGTTACTCCTCCTTCTGCTTCCCAGCCGGGATCACAGGCAGAGAAAATCGAAGCCCTTCAAGGCCTGGATGATCCGGCAGCTTCGCAGGAACAGAAGGCGGAGGACCTTGAAGACGTCGAGAAGACCCCGGAGCATTCCCTTGACGATGATACGAAGCTTTCAACATTGCTTGCTACTCCGGGGAGCGAATCTTCCTCAAAGAGGAAGGGGAAGCGCGGCATAAGGAAGAAGAAGAGAAGTGCTCCAACTGGGGAGGAAGCAGAAGTTGATCCAGTCGCGCCTCTTTCTCCTTCTGCCCCGACCCGTCCACAACGGCTCCAAAAATTAGTCATTAGGCCGGGGAAAGGATTCAAAGGTGGCGAGAAGAAGGGATAACAAGCTAGATTTTTTACTCCTTACTTTTGCTCTTTGCATGTATCGACCGGGGATTGTGCAGGTACCGGTCCCTGCTTTTGCTTTTTGATATATCTGCATATGTAAAGAATTTTCATAGTACTAAATAAAACAATTATTTTACTTGTACAAACTCTTGTGTATGTGAGAATGATCTGTTTTTTTTTATTTTTAGTGTAGAACAAACGATTCTTCTCGTTTGTGCAAACTTTTTGTCTGCGTTTGAGAATGCATTTATTCCACACTATTTATTTTCCATGATATTGTGATGAACTCGCGGTATGTTGCTTGTATATCACTTTGTTTATGTAACTGAATCGTGTAGTATTGCCCCCATACCGCAAGTGCATCGCAATATTCCTAGCTTTTTCAAGACTGATATTCTCATTCCAGAGAATAATTACTCCACTTTTAAGGGAAGAATTACTCTGCTTTTAGTAGGGTATATCTAGTCTTTGGAGGAATTTCTATTTTCCTGTGAAGTGAAATGGACTTTTCTGATAGAATTTTGTAGTAATTCAACTTTTTTAGGAGGAATTTTTTTTGAGATGAACAATTTAATCCTTCCTTTGAGAGTTGAAGTGTGCTTCCGGAGAATGCTTTTCGTTCGAGTATTCTATTTTGGGACATGCCTCCGGAGAGGGCTCCTCTTAAAGAGTTATGCCTCCGAAGAGGTCTTGTGCCTCCGAAGAGGGCTTGTGCCTCCGAAGAGGGCTTGCGGTGCTTTGGGAAAGGGCTTTTGCCTCCGAAGAGGTCATGTGCCTCCGAAGAGGGCTTGTGGTGCCTTGGGAAAGGGCTTTTGCCTCCGAAGAGGTCATGTGCCTCCGAAGAGGGCTTGTGGTGCCTCCGAAAAGGGCTTTTGAGTGCCTGGAAGTTACTTTCTCATGGTCGGATGGGTCCGCGAGGCAGGCGTAAGTTGCTTGATTGGATGTTTGTTTGCACAAATGACCGTAATCAATTAACAAGGTGCCCCTTTGGTGGTCCCACCGATCTTTTTGATTGAGGAAAGCACTCCCATTTATTGGCGTGCCTCGTTAGAGGGCTTTGGTTGGTTGGTTAGTGTGCCGGGTAGGTTGCGTCTCAGGGGCGAGTGAATCCACGGGACGGACGTAAGCTATCTGATCGGATGCATCACGACCAGTTAGCGAGGGTCCTGTTACTTCCGCTTGGGAAGGTGTCCCTTTAGTGGATCTTCTGGCCTTCCTGTTGAGAAGCATACCTCCCTTTGTCTGCTTCTTTATTTGCTTGGCAACTTTCTTTCATCATTTGCCCATTAGCGATTTCTCATTATCTTTCCCAAGCACATCTTCTTTCCTTTCACAAGTAAATTGCTTTATCCGAAGGAGCGGACTTCACTGTTGAATGACTTCACGAGACGAACACAAGTTATCTAGTTGGATGTCTATTCATAACGACAATCTCAACTAGTGAACACAGGTTCGTCACGGTGGAGTTGCCAACTTTTATGTGAAGTTTTCCTTGCATAGGACTTGATTTTTGGAATTTTTGTCGCTTGGTTTTCGTGTAATAGCTGATTTATAGAGGTCGCTTAGCTTTATGACGAGCAAGCGTTGTTTTGATGTCCTGCAATTTTGAATCGACATTTTAGCAATACATTTAAAGTATTTATATATCGAAATAAAACAGGCATTATGAAATAGTAAAGAACATAAGATTTATAGTGGTTCGGCCAAAAATCGGGCCTACATCCACTTTATAGCTTTCATTCATTCACACTGATTTACAATTTCTTACAATACAACTGACACATTCATCGTTATTTTACAATTTTGAACCAAGCCTTTTCTTTTAAGTAAAATAAGGACGTAAGTGGTTGCTGTTCCAGGCTCTTGGAATTGCATCTCCTTCGACAGTTATGAGTTTGAAAGTGCCATCAAGAAGTTTAGTGCCTATGACATATGGTCCTTCCCAGTTTGGCCCAAACACACCAGCTGCTGTCATGATCCTTTTCAAAACCAAGTCTCCGATCTCAAAGCTGCGTTGGCGAACCTTAGAGTTGAAATGCCTGGCAATTCTCTGCTGATGAGCTGAAACCCTGAGCCTAGCTTCTTCTCTTTTCTCATCAAGAAAATCAAGTGCTTCAAGCTGTAGTTTCTCATTTTCAGCTTCGTTGAAGTGAACTCTTCTATGTGAAGAAACTTCTACTTCCACTGGAATCATTGCCTCTGATCCGTATGCCAGTGAAAATGGAGTGTGCCCAGTCGCAGTTTTGTGAGTAGTTCTGTATGCCCATAGTGCTAATGGAAGCTTATCAACCCAACCACCTTTTGCTTTTTCGAGTTGCTTTTTGATAGTTGACTTGATGATCTTATTAACTGCTTCCACTTGCCCATTTGCCTGCGGATGAGCCACTGCTGAGAAGCTTTTTCGAATTTTGAACCGTTTGCAAAAATCCTGGAATTCTTCACTTTCAAACTGAGTACCGTTGTCTGTGATTATCTTCTGTGGCACACCATATCTGCAAATGATGTTCTTCGTTACAAAATTTATCATCTTTTTAGAAGTGATGGTGGCCAAAGGTTCAGCTTCAGCCCACTTGGTAAAATAATCAACGGCAACAATGGCATATTTAATCCCTGATTTGGCGATCGGTAATGGTCCAATTAGGTCTATCCCCCAAATGGCAAATGGCCATGGGCTGACCATTAGTGTGAGTTCGGTGGAGGGTGCTCTTGGGATCTTTGCGAATCTTTGGCATTTGTCACATTTCCTGGAATAAGTTGCAGCATCTCGATTAATATCCGGCCAGAAATATCCATATCGGAGAACTTTCTTGGCTAAAATTTGACCACCTGAATGGTCTCCACATTCTCCTCCATGTACCTCTGCTAAGATTGTCTTGGCTTCTTCCTTAGTCACGCATCGGAGTAGTGGGATTGAAAATCCCCGCCTGTATAATCGGCCATCTTGAATTATATACCTTGACGCTTTTCTCAATAATTTTCGACGTTCCTTAGAACTTTCTGGCAGGGAACCACTGAGTAAGTATTCTTTGATTGGAGTCATCCATGATTCCTGCTCTTGAGACGAAGTCATAATCCAATCAACATCCATTTCATCAATGCTTGGAGCTGACAGAACTTCTACAGGAACTAATCCCAGTAATTGAGCTTCTCCGGAACTTGAGTACTTTGCTAAAGAATCCGCCTTCATATTTTCCTCTCGGGGTATGTGGCTTATTAAGTAGTGATCTAAATCATTGAGGAGTTCGGAAGTTTTTGTCAAATATGCAGGCAAATTTCCTCCTTTGGCTTGAAATTCTTTCTTCACCTGGCAAACAATAAGCTGAGAATCGCTGAAAATCTGTAACACTTTATGTTTAGTTCCTTGGCGATTTTTAAACCGGCAATAAGGGCTTCATACTCTGCTTCATTGTTTGTCGAAGGGAATTCTAGTCTCAATGTATAACATAATGATCGTCCTTCGGGGGTTTCAAGCACAACTCCTGCCCCAGAACAATAATCATTTCTTGAGCCATCAACATACAACTTCCACTGTATCGGAATGCAGTCAGTTGTTTCTTCCTTGATGTCACCTTTGTCAGTGGACTCTGCAATGAAATCCGCTAAAGCTTGTCCGTTAATTGCTCTTCGGGGATGGTAAGTGATGTCATATTGGCTGAGTTCTATGTTCCACTTCAAGAGACGACCCGAAGTTTCAGGACGATACAGGACTTGCTTTAGAGGTTGATCAGTTAGGACCTTGATAGGATGAGATTGAAAATAGGGCCTCAACTTCCTGGAAGCGATTAACAAACAAAAAGCAAGCTTTTCTATCTTTGAATAATTCATCTCTGCCCAGTAAACCGTTTGCTGATGTAGTAGACTGGACGTTGTATTTTCATATCTTCTCGTACAAGTGCTGCACTTAGAGCATGGGATGAAATTGCTAAATAGATGAAGAGGTCTTCGCCATCACTAGGCTTGGAAAGAACCGGAGGAGTTCTCATATGATGAATCAGTTGATCGAAAGCATCCTGACATTCGGGAGTCCATTCAAAATTTTTCTTTCCTTTCTTTAAAGCATCAAAGAAGGGAATGCATTTGTCTGTGGCCTTGGAGATGAAACGACTAAGAGCAGCAACTTTTCCATTGAGACTTTGCAGTTCTCTCTTTGTTCTAGGGGCTTTAACTTCTCTCAGGGCTGTGATTTGAGTAGGATTGGCCTCAATACCCCTAGCGCTTACGATGTAACCCAGGAATTTTCCAGACTCTACCCCGAACGAACATTTCAACGGATTGAGTTTCATTCCATACTTTCGAAGAATTGTAAACATCTCCTCCAAGTGTCCCATGTGATCTACAGCTTTCTTTGATTTTACCAACATATCGTCGACATAAACTTCCATGGTTCTACCAATCTGAGGCTTGAACATTGCATTGACGAGTCTTTGGTAGGTTGCCCCAGCGTTTTTCAATCCGAAAGGCATAACTTTGTAGCAGTAGAGACCCACATCTGTGATAAAGCTTGTGTCTTCCTGATCTGGTTCATTCATCATAATCTGATTGTATCCGGAGTAGGCATCCATAAAAGACAACAACTCATGTCCAGCCGTCCCATCTACTAGTTGATCGATTCTAGGCAACGGGAAGCAGTCTTTGGGGCAGGCTCTGTTTTGATCTGAGAAATCAATGCATACTCTCCACTTTCCATATGCCTTCTTAACCAGTACTGGATTTGAAACCCAATTTGGATAAGTGGATTCTTTGATGAAATTATTCTCCATGAGACGATCTACTTCTTCCTTTAAAGCTGCCGACCTCTCTGGACCTTGAGTTCTTCGTTTTTGTTTTACTGGTGCGAATTTCGGATCGACATTCAGAGTGTGAACAGCAATTGTTGGAGAGATTCCACACATATCAGCATGACACCAAGCGAATACGTCCAGATTTGCTTTTAGAAATGATATCAGTGTGTTTTGAACTGTTGTACTTAGTTGCGAACCCACATTAAGTACTTTGTTTGGGTCTTTGGAGTCGACAGGTATTGGTACCGTAACTTCCACGGGCACCACTCTATTCTCCTCTGCACTGGATTTTCTGGGGTCCATTTCTCGCCTTGCACCACTATGCTCACCAGTGCAGGGACCACCCTGTATTTGCTATAAGGTTGGGTTTTTGATGCGGAGGGGAGCTGCCGCATCTTTACCCATCTCTCTCTTTCTGGCTTCTCGAAGCTCTATGAGATAACATTCGCGTCCAGCATTTTGATCTCCCTTGATGACACCAACACCATTTTCTGTAGGAAACTTCATAGTTAGGCACCACGAGGCCAAAATGGCCTTGAATGCAGCTAGAGTCGGCCTGCCTAAGAAAGCATTATAGGCAGAAAATCCATCAACAATCACAAAGGTTTGTTTTCGAGCTACCCTTTTTTGCCCTTCACCAAGTTCCACGAACAAATCGACAGTTCCAATTGGTTGCTGTGGTTCCCCAGTGAAACCAACGATCTTATGTGATGAAGCCTGAACGTCGGTCATTGGGATCTTCATCTGGTCAAATGTTTTCTTGAAGAGTATATTGCAGGAAGCACCACAATCAATGAGTACTCGTCTTACTATTGCTGGTCCAATTCCTGCAGAGATAACTAAGGGATCTATGGTGGGAGCTTCAATACCAATAGAATCCCTAGCCTTGAACAAAATATCATTATCTGAAATCTTTTGCTGTTTCAGGGGTGCAGCATTTTCTACAGCAAAAACATCTTCCTCTGCCGGGATATACTTCAAAGCATGAGCATATCGTTCCATCTCATCCCAGATTCTGCCTGTTGGGTGTGGGCCCCCTGAAATGACGTTGATAACGGGCCTCTCAGATTCTTGTGCCGCAGTGCCTTTGCCGGAACCTGATGGCTGATTAGAGGGTTGTTGCCTCTGAGTAGACGAAGATGGGTCACTTCTGTTTTTCTTGACATATTGCTGCAACTTATTCTCTCTAAGCAATTCTTCAATCAGGCTTTTCAAATGGCGGCACTCATTGGTATCATGCCCTGGTTGGTTGTGAAACTTGCAAAATCTTCCGCTTTGAACAGCATTCTTCCCAACTTTCACGGCCGGTGGCTTTGGAAATTCAACAGCATCCTTAGTGGCGATGAAAATATTTTCCGGGGTATCGGTCAGAGGAGTAAAGTCTGAAGGTTTAAGGAAGCGGGGCTTTTTGAAGTATTTCTGCCTTTTCCCACCATTACTTTCCCTTTTCTGATCTGCCGGTTCTTTCTTGATTTGAACGGTAGCATTATTTTCCACCCCCGTTGTCACAACTTTAGCTGGTGCGGAAAGATTCTCTAAGCGTATAAATTCGTCAGCCTTTTTGTAGAATTTCTTGAGTGAATTTGGCTCCTTCATCTTCAGCCATTTTCCAAATTCGCTCGATTTGTCGATAGCACGCATCAAATAGGTCAAGATCATTCGTGGCTCTGCGTTATCGACTTCTGCCAGAGCTAGGTTGAAGCGGTTCAAGAATGACTTAATAGGCTCTCCCGGATTTTGTTCAAGACTGGACAGTGACATTATATCTTTTGCCTTTGAAGCGTATAGCCTGAATTGCTCTTTGAATTTTCGGGTCAGATCGGAAAACTGATCTACAGATCGGACTGGAAGCTTGGTAAACCAGAGAAGCGCCACTCCTTCTAAATAAACTGGGAAATATCGGCACTTTATCTCGTCGGTTGCTCTTGCGCCGGTCATATGCCAGTCGTATTTATACAAGAACTGATTTGGATCACTTGTCCCCCGGTAAGCAGGAATAGTGGGGGGAACAAACTTTCTAGGAAATTCAGCTTTCAGAATCTTCTCGGTAAATGGAGTTCTACTTGGTGCGAATCCCCATTCGCTTTCGTCTTCATCTCTCTGCATGCTCTCTTTCATTATTTGCTTGATCATGCCAGAAAGGTATTCCTCATTGTTCAAAGATTTTGCGGAGTAGACTTCTGCCATTTTCTCAGATGTTTGCCCGGGCAGATTTTCGTGGAAAATTGGCGATGGTCTAGATCCTTCAGCTCGGAGGGGTGCCCCTTCAGCAGCACCTGATCCCCCCTGAGGAATATTCCTCCCTTCGGAGTTGCGAAGAGCATCAGCGGCGTTTTCTTCATTACCCACTGGTTTTTGGTTGGCACCAAGCAGAGCATTCAGTTTTTCCATTATCAGATTGTTTTGAGTCTCAATCTGTTGATATAGTCCGGATACAGCAGCGTCTAGCTCCTCTCGCGTCACCCCGACACTTGGAGCTGCTTGACTTGGTGAAGCAGAGGTGGCGGTATCATCATGAACATTTTCAGATCTGACAACCTTTCGTTTCCTTCCAGGAGCCATTATGTCTGATAGACTTCTGGTTTTGTAGGAAATCTTTTCAACAAACTTGTGTGAAGCAATGATGGATGGTAGCCTGAGTTGGGTTCTCAGTGAAAGCACCAAAATGTTAATGTTAAAATATGAACGCTAACACTCGGTGTGTGTAATAAGATTGTGAAAGCACCACCCGTGTGACGGGAACAGAAATCAAGCAGGAAAAATAGCAGAAATGCAGTAAAAGACAGCAATTTATAGTGGTTCGGCTTGAGATTAAGCCTACGTCCACTTTGAATCTCTTTATTACTGAATTCGGTTACAAATCGGTACAACTCTCTTATCAAAACAATACAACTTGATCAAAAGAAACAATCTTGACTACTAGCTCAATCTTCGTCGATGAAATTCGATGAATTCATGTTGAATGCAGGGAATTATCTCTTGAAGATTGTTGTAGCGTCTTGAATGCTTGAGGATCTTTGATTGCTGGTTGAATGGAGGCTTCGACGGAGTAATGACGCTTGAAGAAATGATTTGGCTAAAGTCCTTTTCATGTTGGAAGTGGTGGCCTATTTATAAGAGCAGATTTCTGAGCTTTCGGTTTGGCCAAGTCATGAGTCGTGACCGACTCATGGTAAGTCGTGACTCGTATTCGACTTATGATGTCTCGTGGGCGCCATATTTGGTTCATCTTGTGGCTCAGTTGGATGACAAGTGCTAACTCGTAGCCGACTCATCAGATCAAAGTAGCTCAGGCACGGGCTTTGGATTTTAGCTTGATAGCCTTTAAGTCGTAAGCCTGATGAGTCGTAATACCTCATGAGTCGTAAGTCCTCATGAGTCGTAAGTCTTCATGAGTCATAAACCTGATGAGTCGTAGATCCAATGAATCGTAAGACCTTGTGATTCGTAAACCCCATGGCGTAAGACCTCATGGGTCGTAAGTCCTTGTGAGTCGTAAACCTCATGAGTCGTAAGACCTCATGGGTCGTAAGTCCCCATGAGTCGTAATACCTCATGAGTCGTATAGACCTTGACTCGCTGTACCGTCTGGACTATGAGTCGTATACTCCTTATCTCGTAAGACCATGAGTCGTATACTCCTTATCTCGTAAGACCATGAGTCGTATACTCCTTATCTCGTAAGACCATGAGTCGTAGAAACTTAAGTGTTAACAATAACATTAGTTGAAATAATTTGAGATGAGAAATTTTTTTATCACAAATCTCCATTAATAATAAATAAGTGAATAAATGTTTATACTTCCCATTTTTATGTTATAATTTATTTTCATATATTTAATTGTCAAAATTACCAAAAACTATTCATATATTATCAAATATAAGATTCAAGTTTCACCAAAGGATATTTCTTGAATTTCCAATTTATTAAATCCCAAATCCATTTTAATTTGAAAATTGTAACTAATAAAATTCCCAATTTTATCTTAAAATTATTTAGATAAATCAAATCATATTTTTAAGTTTAGTTCCATGTAATCTCGACCAGGTGAATCATATTTTTATAATCTCAAACAGGGCTGCTGCGTAACTTTTCTGCCTAACCCTAGTCCTCCTTTTCTCCTCTTTTTTCTTCTCTTTTTCTCAACGGAATTTTTCATTTATCATCTCTTTTCTCCTCTAAACTAGAATATGTCAATGATGCCAGAGGGGTAGTTTTTAAAAGGTGATGCAAGATAGGATGAAGATTGGGACAAGCTTGTTAATCGGAAGTGAAGGGTGGTTGTAGTGATCAAAGGAGAACATGGTGATAACTCATATCTAACAAATAAATATCGCTATGGTAGATCTAAGCCAACAAGACCTATGCCGTTTGGAGCTAGATTAGAGAGGAAAAGGTATCAAATTTTATGTTTCAAATGATGCTAAAAAACTCTCCTATTCAGATGCAGTTAGAGGAGCTTAGATGTAGTTCAAGAAGATTTTGAAGGTTGTTCTACCAATCTAGAGTATATCAAACCCATAACTATAGAAGGCAAAAGGAAAGGAGTTCTAATAACTGAGGCCCTAAACGAATTTGAAAGTGGATGGAACTACTATGTTATGTTTTATGTTGTGGGTACTAGACCTTATTGTTACTAGTATGAAGCCCGTGCCGATGGCACGGGTGTGAATTTTGTCTTGTTTTTAAATTCTTAAGGTACCTGTTACACAATTGAAAATTTGTTAGGTGTAGAAGTCGTAATAATATGTAATCACACTTGCATATATGCAAATGCATAATCGAAATAAGAATTCGATATATATATATATATATATAAATTAATAACTTAAGTACTATTTTAATAATAAATTTAATCAATTACCTTCTATATAGCTTTCATAATTACATCCCACTTTCATAATTCATGCGCATTTCCCTTGCCATGTCATGCCTTCCAATTTGCTCGTACACATTTTCATGCTTTCATTTTCTTGTACATAATTCTTAGCACATATATTTCTAAGTCTATGCATATTTATCAACATGCATGTGTCCATATTTCCCCATGTCTGCATGCTCCATCACTATGCACAGCTATTGCACCACCCAACGAGTGCTCCTAACTGTAGCCGTCAGCACCGCACTCTGCCTATCACTGCCCGACACCTGACTTCGGCCACTGCCTCCAACTTGCTTCTAACGTTAGTTTTTTTCTTATTTTCTTATTTTTCCTTTTCTGCTAACTGGGCACATTTGTGTTGCCTGACGACCAAGCCCGCCATTGCCAAACTCGGCTACCAGCATTAGCAATAAAGAACGTAGCACCTACTTTTATTTTTACTGGAGTCATCTGCAATGCCTAGAAACTTACCAAACTTAATGATTAAGTAATATGATATATTAAGTGAGATGATATATTAAACACATTCTAATTGTTTTAATTTGTCCCACATCGTCAAAAAAAACATTAATTGTCATTGTATATAAGCTAAGGAATGAAGAAGGAAGTTGTTCCAATAACATCTAATTGAGTTGAGATGATGGCGTCAAGTTTAACGATACGGCTGTACTATAATATGCAGTCTGACCAATAACCTAAGATCCAATTACCATCCATTACCATCCATATTTCTCTATGGAGATTTTATGGGTATTTTAGGAAATTTAAAAAGGCGCGGTTGAATTCTATTCATGGAATTCTCATTGGTATTAGTAGAGATGAAGAGGTTAAGCCCTAATATGAAAAAATAGAGATTTATCCACTTCCATGCTAGTCTGCATTTGAATTTGGATTTCCTAACTTATTAGAACCTATGGGAGAAAATGGAGCAATATTCATTTAAGAGGTCATGTATGAAAATCCACCTTCAAGATGTGATAGTTGCTACTATTTTGGTCACCTAACGAAGAAGTGTCCAATGAGCACAATTTGGATGCCTAAGTCAAAAGTTAAACAATCCCAACATGAAGGAGAATCAAAAACAAAAGAAGACATTAGTGATGCGCCTTATCCTTTTGTTGACATTAATGATGCACCTTATCTTTCCAATGATAATAAGCTAGAAAATATGAAGATGACACAATGTTGTAGACTGCTAAAGTTGAAATGGAGATCAAAATTTAGAAGAAATAGCTAAGGATAGTGTTAAAGGTAAAAAAATCAACTGGAGCCACTCTAGAGAAATCATTAAAGGAAGTACAAGAGGCGATTCATCAACTGAAGCAAGTGAAGGAGGTTCTAACAAAAGAGATATCCGAAAAAATCATTCGGTTAGGATTATATAGTGAAAGTTAAATGAAGCCATATTGAAGGGGACAACTCAAGAATAGGGAAGAAAAGGCCATAGCATGATAGCAGAGTCCTCAAGTATAACATAACTTCCACCCATTGACACATGCCAAAAGGAGCCATTAGACCCATCTAGGCCAGTGTCGAGTCACCAACTACTCCAGTTCACATAGTGAACTCCAGCGAATCATCACATGACCCCTTGACCTATCTATGATAGTAGTACATCTATTCTTATCTCTGATAATGATATTAATTTTATAAAAAAGAGTTTGTGTCTATAACAGGAAAATCATAATACCAAGAGCAATGATTCTCAAAAGCAAAGGATTGATCAAGATACATAAGATCAAAAACCTATTAAAGATTGTGACAATGTTCCAGAGAATTGAATTCTAACGACTATCAACAAACAAGACACTATTAGAAAGGATATACTTGACAAAAATCTTGAATGGGAAGATCCAACTAAGGGAAAAAAGATGAGATAGAGGGGACCATATTACAAGAGAGCTTAGAAGCGGTCATAACAAACCGCTTAAACAAAGAGGATAGCTGTTGGAATGTAAGAGGTTTACATAAACCCAATAGATTGCTTGACCTGAGAAGAATTATTAATTTGCATAGAGTTGGCTGCTTTAGTATTGTTTAAAATAAAATAAGAGAAAAAGAAATCGAAAATATGAGGGAATATTAGATTTAAATTGGGACAATGTTATTAACGTGTCACGCTATTACAAGTGTAGAATTCTAGTTATGACCAATCAAAATATCTGGGACTTCAATATGATCAGTATGAATGACCAACACATCATTTTATAACTCATTAACAATAGGGTTTTAAACTTGATATATCTTTCATATACACCCAAAACTTCGATTTCTAAGGGAGAAACTTTGGAATCATTTAATTGATGATGCAAATCAAATACCTAGAATGTGGATACTTCATAGGGATTTCAATTACATTAGAATGGCTAGTGTAAAAAATAGAGGAACTCCAGTTCCATTTAGTAAAATGCTAGAATTGGATAATGCAATGTATAGAGCTGGATTTTTTGAAACACAAATTCAAGATTACCAATACTCTTGGTGATCTGGCCCTAGTATAAACATTTTTACAAAAATTGTTAGGGTACTAGTAAATGTCATGTATGGAGCAATTCAATGGCATGGCTGATAAATTCATTTCGTCTAGCATTAGCGATCATACATTTACTTCTCTCCGTAGTTGACCAGCCGCTCACCAATGCTAAACCATTCAAGTTATTAAACCATTGCACCCTATTCTAGGACTACATGGACAAATTTAAGGAAGGCTTGAATACTGAAGCGTATGGCTACCCACTTTAATGTTAAATTTTGGTGATATAAAATCACAAATAGAAGGAAATAAATATAATTTTTTTTTGAAAACCTTAGAGAACCCGGCGGGCCGGTAAACTCCTGAGGAGGGTAGAGTAAAGTCGTCCGCTGATCCAAGCCCCCATACCCCCGGGTAAATTTATATAGGATAGGGAAGCGCATGGTAGGAATCGAACCTGGGTCTTTTTACCAGAACCCAAGCCTCCTTTCCACTGTGCCGTACCTGTGGACATAGAAGGAAATAAATATGAAAAAGAAAGAAAGAGAAGATTTTGTTTCCCCTAATTAATAGACATATTTGATTATGCTTATTTCTCTCTCTAATTGGCGAATAAATTTTTATTGCCATCTAATATTAACTTGGGCATTAAGTAATTGATGTTATAAATAGAGACTAGAAGAGAGAATGTAAAAGGTGTGGAAATCTATTTGCTAATTCTCTCTTCTTTTATCTTTGTTCTTCTCCTCCAACAATTTTAGCCATAGAGATCAAAACTCTCTTTCTCAATTTGGTTATTGGTTCAATTTGTATTTTGTTTACTTGTATTTTGTTCGATTAATTGTAAACAAATTTTGGTTAATCAATAAAGAGGGTGGTTGGGTGGAATCTCTTGTGTATTGATTTTTGATTTCATGTCCGTTTATTTTCTATCCTAATTTATCTCTTTGTGATTTGGATGATAAAAGATCTATTGGGAAAAGCTTCCGCAAAGCAAAGTTTTCACTACACTTATTATTTTCCTTACAAATAAAAAGCTGTCAAGGAAGTTTTGAAAAGATGGAGTTGATGAAAAAAAGACACAAAAAAGCTAGTAGAATCCTGCAGAGGCAAATGCAGTGAACCATAATGTAAACTTGAGACTATTCCAAATGAAAGCATAAGCACTAAAATTACTAAAATGAAACCAAAATTTGAAACTGCTTTGAACCAAAAATACATGGATACTATGCAGAAATCTAAATGCGATTGGATCTTTTTAGCCGATGAAGCAACTTCCTTCTTTTATGCCAGAATGTCAAATAAAACAACAATGAACAACTAGGCTGGCTAGACCTTGGTAGAAGGAAATCCTTGCTTCAACATAGATCAATTCATGGTGAACATTATTGACTATTTTAAAAGACTATTCAATTAATAGGAAAGTTCTGATTTTCTTAGAATCGTCTGCAATAATATCATTACTAAATATGTCCAATACTATCTAATTGATTAATTCAACCTTGTGGAAATTCATGAAGCTGTTTTTAGCATTAACGGTAGCATAATGCCTGGACCATATGGATTCAATCCAATTTTTACAAAGTGCATTGGGATCTAGAAAATTAAAAAATTCACTGCTAAATGTAGTTATTTATGCATTTGCGAATGGAAAATTGATCAAAGAATGCAACCATACTTTCATCCATCTAATCCCAAAAATCAAAGAGGCAAAAAAATACTTCACTTTAGATCCATTTCCTGTTATAACACGATCTATAAGATAATCGTGAAACTAATGTGTAATAGAGTGAAACCGTTCATGGATGAACTAATTTTTGAAAATCAATGTGCATTCATTCATACTAGAACAATTGGAGATGGTATCTTATTAGCTCACGAAGTTATAAGAGGATTTAATCGAAAGGCAACAAATGTATATGTATAAAAGTTGATCTTTGGTAAGCTTTTGATTCAGTAAACGGACTGTATGTTCTACAAATAATGAAAGAAATAAAATTTCCCTACAAATGGTTAAAAATGATTAGTGAAATGACTCAATCGCCTAGTTTCTCGATCATTAGATATAGCAGCCCGTATGGCTTCTTTCGAAGCACTTTGGGTCAATGGTAGGAATACCGTTTATCTCCTCTCTTGTTTGCTATTATTATGGAGTATTTCTCTATTCTAACGAAACAAAAAGTTAAGGACGGTCTTATTACTCTAACTTTGCTTGCACTAGAGTTAACCATCTCATTTATGTGGATGATATATTAATCTTTACTGCAGCAGACATTTCAAATACAGAGGCAATTAAAGTTATCTTCAAAATCATGGCAGATACAACTAGATTTATTCTCTATAATGAAAAGTCAAAAGTTTTCTGTGGATAAGGGGTTGACATTGCTTCAAATATATCTAAAATTCTAAGCATATGTCAAGGCGAGTTACCCATTATATACTTTGGTATCTCACTTACTTGTATGGCATTAAACAACAAGGACTATGATATTTAATTAAAAAAAAGAAAGATAAAAGGATGGGAATTCAAGCTTCTTAGCATGGCTGGAAGACTTGAACTTATCAATTCTATAATTTGGCCTACGATTCAGTATTGGATGCATTGTTTCAAACTCCTATCGGCCACAATCAACAAATTGAAACACATTCGTCTGAAATTTTTGTAGGAAGGTAAAACATGTAAACTTCCATGCGATATCATATGTAAAACCAAACAAGAAGGATCACTAAGACTTAGAATTTTCAAGGATATCAATTTATCAAAAAATATGTGACGACCCGACTTTCCACTCCCGGAAAGTCGCATCGACAGTAAGAAAGAAAGGGTGAGAAGTAGAAAAGAGAGTAAGAGAAAAGAAACAAACACAAATACTCACAGCGGAAACGAACAAAATATATTATATCACATAAATATTATATAGTATCATATACATCATCTATCAGAGTTACACAGATTACACATCACATACTAGACAGTTATAAACATCTGTCTAGTTATTACATCTCAACATAATACAGATCAATACAAAGATCAACACAGCGGAAACTACTAACTATATCTACAACGCTGAAGCCTCCTGCTCCATTGCTCCTCCACAATTCGTCAAGGCTAACCTGAATCCCTTGGCTACTCGTAAAAATTTGAGTACCCAAGAGTTTATAAAACAGAAATAAACAACTTGGGTCAGACATGGGTCTGGTGTGAGTAACAGGTTAAACTTGTTTAACTTCAAAACCTTTTGAAAGAAAAGGTATCACGTAAGACTTCCCACACATAAACATGGGTAAGTTTTTACCTTACGCTAACCAAAACATTTGATAGGAAATACGATTGTATTATAATAGGGTCTAGGGTTTTCAAGTAAAATACAGAAATAGCTGAAATGCTTACATCTCACATTCCAACATAGTTGGGCACAACTAATACGTACGACACTTATTGGAGTTTGGATTCCATACAATGGCAGGGCTACTGGGGTACCGCCCGTCACAGTACGTGGCCTAGATCACCGTACCGAGGATCACTCCCAATCCCCTGCAACACAAGGTCGGAACATCCCTTACTGGATAATTCCCGCACAAGATACCTCACGGTTGGGATCAGCAACCGCACCACTAAGTCGAAAATAGAAAGGGACATCTAGACAGAGGTAACCTTGTCCTACTTGGGTGCTACCCACTAACCTTGCTGCACCTCCCCTGTTTTAGCCATTCCCGGTTTGTGAGGTTTGAGGTTACGATTACCTTTAAATAGAATACATCTATCTTAGAATGCTCATCGTCCACCTGACGATGTGCTGAAAGCATTCAATCCATATAAGTTCGTTCCGGGTTCGAACGAAACCGAAGGCATTATCTCGTTACACTCGTTTTGGAATCACCCTCAGAGTTAACGACAATAACCCTTGCACTCTGAATCTTCATCTTCACTTGATTCACGACCTATCGTTAATTTGGATCGATGTGGTATTCGGGTCTCCAGACCTGGAAATCCGGTATACGGAAACCCGATCCCGGTCTCATCGAAATCCAAAACGTATCTTTTAAGGCCAAGTTGTTTTAAAGGTTAAAACAATTCAATTCTTATCTATATACACAAAGATAGATAATTCAATAGATAATCTACATTATCATCCCAAACAGATAATTCACATTATCATTATATTTCAACCAAACATCCATATCATACAGCATATATCTCATCAGAGATATCAATCAATGTCAAGTATCCAATACTAACACCCATTCATAAGTAATGATTTATCATCTCTAATTAATTTAAAGTGAATTAAATTAATTACTTCATTTTATAAATCCTTCTTACTTAACCATTAATTAATTACAAATTAATTAATTATTCTCTAATTACCTTTTTTAATTAATCATCTTTGATTAATTATCTTTTAATTACATCCAAGTAATATATCTTCAATTAATTTCTCAAATTAATTATCCTTAACCACTTATAGTAATTAACCTTTAATTACTTCATTAATTAATTTACTAAAATTAATTAACTTAATCAACTATAATTAATTACATTAATCCTTAATTAATTACATTGATTAATTACTTCATTTATTAATTATTACTTAATTAACCAATCTTAATTACATCATTAATTATATTAATTAATGATCCTTAATTACAACTTAATTATTAATTACTTAATTAAATTAATTACATTAAGTAATTAATCTTTATTTAAACAACATTTATTAATCACTCTTGATTAATCTCATCTAGTAATTAATTCCCCTTAATTACTTTCATTAACTAAATTAATTACTTCCTTAATTAATTTCTTAATTAATCCCTTGATTAATTATTCAAAGTAATTAACTCAAATTACTTCTATTAATAAAATCATTTATTCAACTAATTACTTCCAGTAATTATCTTATTATTTACTTCCCTAAATAATCTTATTTTAATAATTACATTAAGTAATTATTATCAAATCATCTCTTGATTATCCTAAATTAATTAAACTTACTTAATTAATTTAACTAAATCAAATTAACTTCAATTAATTACAATAAGTAATTAATTCTTAATTACTTCCAATAAGTAATTACATTTAAACAAATTCTATAATTGATTATCTTCAAATTAATTAATCTAATTAACTATTAAAATTAATCCTATTAATTAATTATTAAATAATCCATAGTTAATGACTTCATTAACGATTAACAACTCTTTAATTACTTTTCTTAGTAATTAACTTAGATTAATTATTATTAATTCTAAATTAATAAATCTTAATAACCAATTTATTAATCTCTAATTACTAAATTAATTAAGTGTTAACCATAACTTAATTAATATTTAATTACTTTATTAATTAATTCTTAATCATTAATTAATATTCTAACTTATAATCCTTAATTATAAATTAATTATTCCTAATTAATTAATCTTAATCATAAATAAATTAGTTTAAATCTTTAATTACCTATTTAATTAATCCAAATGATTAATTAATCAAATAATTTAATTATCTATTAAATCTCCTAATAAATTAAATAAACACAAGTCTTTAATTATTTTAAGATAAACTTATTTTTTTATTGATAATCAAGTTATCATTTACCATTCATATTTGAAACATCCATTTCAAATTTACTTTTAAAATTTCATTTTAAATTATATATTTAAAATGAATACCAATTTATTTTAACAAAGTTTTTAAAACCAATTTAAAAACCTTTACCTGTTAAAGAACCTTATATTTTCTAAAAAGTTTTTAAAAGAACTTAAATCAAATTTCTTCTTAAATTTAAAACATTTAAACATAACTACATTTAAACCTATTTAAACATTTAAATTCATAAAACTATTTATCTAATATTAAAGTTTAAAACTAAACTTGTCTTCATATATCAAACTTTGATTTACTGATTAACTATTGCTTCAAAATTTAAATTAGATTTAAATTTCAAACTAACAGGTATAAAAACCTGGCAACACTAAAAGTACTCGAGTCTCCACTAAATCACTTCGAGTCGCAGCCCTATATTCCCCGAGTCTCCCCCGTAAGAAAATTTGAAAGTCACGAGACCTTTCTCTCAAAAATCTAGACTTCACCAGAATTAGCAGTGCACCGTGCACATGCACGGAGACTTTAATCACCTCCGACCATCTCCGATGGTCTTCCCTCATCGGCAACCTCCTTCACATTCAACTACGATCATCAGATCACTCTATAATTCTCGAAATCGAATTCGAGGCCTTCAACCAAACCTGGAACCATCAGTTCGAATTCGCCAAAGCCTGTCAACAATCCTTCGTCCTCCCATTGCTGATCACCAGAACGCCAGCGACTCCAGCGACGACTTCGTCCACGTCATAGCTACCATTTCCCAGAGTTCAGTTGAACTCGATCCATCCTAGACGTCGAGACGATCGATTTTCCTAACCTAGTTAAAACTAGGGCTACAGATAAGAAACCATCACCGCAGCTACCAAAGTGATTTACATCACCATCTCTTATTTTTCCCAACTTCTCTGATTGCTCCTCTACCCCCAAGAACAATCCCGACCTTTTAATATCAATAGATCACCAGAATTTCAAGTTTCCCCCTTTTTAGTTCATCACAGAACTGCACCATTTCCACATTCTTAAAAATCTTGATTTTAGTGTTAAAAATCATGATTTGGTTTATTTATTCAATTCATAATACTGGAACTACAATTCTCACAGTTTGAATTTTCACTTTATTTAATATACACTGATGTTTTAAGCTTCCAGAGACACTCAAGCTTAAGATTTGACTTAATTTAAATTTTTAAGCTTAAACTTATGATCACCCAAACAATTTTTCTTTTGTATCACAATTCATAGCAATGCTTAGATCATGAGATAGGGATTAAAACAAAAACACTGGTCTTGAATATGGGAACAGAGGCATTACAGATAATAGCATCCATGCACACATCATTCATTCATATGTATATTCACAAATATACTCATAAACATACACATAGGCAATCTTATTTCCAGAGAAAATCAGACAATTAAAATCTTACTAACTTAGGCAACAATGATTTAACTTCAGTAATTATCAAAAATGTTACTCACTTGGCATGCATGAAACAGAGGGCAGTTTTAGCTTTTGAAAACTTGAATTGTTTTAAAACTGGAAACTTGCATTGCCATTGCTTTTGAAAACTTTTTGAAAAGCTTGAAACTGTGAAAACTTGTTTTTCTGAAATGCTGCTTGAGTTAAAAACTTGAATTGCTTCTTTGATTTAAAAACCACAGTTGCATGTAGGCTGTTCTTGTTTGATTCCATGTTGTTGAAGAATGGTTACAGATTTGGCTTGATTATCTTGCTTCAGATTGCATTATGAAGATGTTACAGGCTTTGCCTTTGATTTTGGAAAATGATTTACAGGTTTGATTTGCATTTTGATTTGAGGACTTGTTTACAGGTTTCAGTTGATCTGAGATTTGCTTAACAAGATTCCATTTGTTTTCTTTGTTTAGAAATGAGATTAGAAAAAGAAATAGAAAATGGAGATGTATGCTTATATAAACATAATTTATGGTTTATTAAAAATCAAAGAAAATGATAATAAAACATGACACTTGTCATTAGAGTTGATCATTTATTCACACATGTTAACACAAAGCCTTTAGCTATTTACACATGTCATTTAAGTAATTAATATTTACTTTAGCTATTAATAAAAAGCTTTTATAAATACTTATCTAAATACATATAAGAATTACTTTAAAAGAAAATAAAATAAAACCAATTATATATAAATAAAAGCTTAAACAAATATTTTTAAAACCAAATATTTCAAAATATCCATCTTTTGAATTTCAAAGCTTAAATTCAAGTTCAAATTAAATTAAATTATAAGATTCAATTTAAAAGTTAACTTATATATATTTACATACTATTTATTCAAATTAAAATAACAATTCCTTTTAGCATTTAAAATTCATACATATTAAAAATAATACATTATACTTATTATTTGAAATTAACATATTTTATAATTTAAACAAGAGATTATATTATCAAGAAATATTTTAAAAAGAAATAAAACAAACCATTTTGTAAATCTTATTTATTTAAACTTAAGTTAAAAATATATCTTAACCAATTAAAAGATTTATCTAAAGTATATTTAAAACTAAAATGTTATTTATTTAAATAACTTTAAAAAGTCCAGATTAAACTAAATCTAAATTTCCAATTTACCAAAGCTTCTATTTACAATATATATAAATAAATATATATATTCAAATAGAAAATATCTTATTAGATTTTAAAAGATAAAATTACCAATTAATACTAATTTAATCAGATTATTAAATTAAATTCAAATTTTATTATCAAAGACCATCAATATCAATTTAATTATTTAACAGATTATTAAATTGATATTGCTCAAATTTCAGGGATATTACATTCCTCCCCCCTTAAAATAATTTCGTCCCCGAAATTTAAACAAAGGTAATTTAATAATCTTATTAAAGATTTTAAATTCAAAACACAAGCATCTACTATCATCCATATGCTAGCAACCATAGCAACCAAATCATCCAATCAAACAATCTAACTATCTAGACTAAATTCTAGATAAAATTCCTCGAGTTTCCCCAAGTATATATATATACCGGAATACTCGCTCTACAAACAATCTAAACTACTAAGCTATAGATCTCCTACTCATCTAGATCTACAGAACTAAACAGAATATCAGACTACAGACGAGTCTGACTCAACTACCAAACTTCCCAAAACTGCAGATTCTAAAACCAGAGATAGATCAAATACGTATTCCCTCAGAGATACGTAAAATACAATGAATTCCAGTTATCCAAACTGACAATTCAACCAAGTAGACCAATTACTTATCCAAATCAGAATACAGACGAGATCCAAACATAACTCTACTTCACAACATCAGTAGATTCCAAACTTACTTCTTCCATCCAGAGATACACTCCAAACTGCTTTCGCTGCTTAACTCTGATCTGAGGTAGAACACAAGCACAGACTGGACAACTCATTCCAGAAATAAGGTTCACTGATCCATAAATAAAACTCAGATATTCCTGCAAAACTTGAGTTGCTTCACCAACTCTATCTCTAGGAAAACATCCTTCCACTAGACTGAACCACCGGTATCACTCTTGGAATCCAGTCGATAAGAAAACTCAACCTTCAGATGCGGACAAACTTCTGACTTCTCTGAAGACATCCAAAAAAATTCTGACAACCCAAGAGAACACTCAGACAATCGCAAGTCGCTTTTGCGATCAACCCATCCTAATTCCAAACAGACTGTTCTCTCTTTACCAATCAGAACAGCTTACACTTATTTATCCAATTTATCGAAGAAATGGATCCACTCTGCTGCTTCTGAACTTCATTTCCAGAAAAACTGCTCATCCAGAAAACTTCCTGCCATCACAGAATACTCCGAGCTGTATTGCTGACACTGATGCTCTTATCCAAAGCTCTTCGAGAAACTCGGACTCCAAACCAAAGCAGAAACTTCATGTTGAACTCAGCCACAACACCGAAGCATTCACACTTCCTTAATCTTGTTCCAAAGAAAACATCTTCGGGAACATCCATCGTCACTGTACCTCATCATACAGCTACTATTACCTGAGGTATCAAGGTACCATCACTCGCTTCTGTCTCATCGACAGATCCAACTCTACTCATCCAAACTTCAGAGATAAACTCCGAACCATTATAGTTTCCTTCGGAGATCGATGAAATCCTTCACCACAGCAAAGCTTACTCGAGACAGTATTAGGTCTACAGTCTCGTCAGATATACTTCCAATCTCAACACTCAAACTCCAACCATTTGTAGTCGTGTTACTCACACTACCACCTTATCTACCTTTATAACTTATATTGGAAAACCCGAACAGGTAACCCAACAAATAGGTAGAATAGATATATATATTTAAAATGATACTTTTTATATAGAAATTATTTCTGGGTAAAATTATTTCATCTACCTCTTTAAAACAATATTGTGTCCATTGGCCTGGTTCAAGTGTTTAGAGATCCCTATCAATAACGTTAGCTACTCGTATTGACCAGAATCCATATACCACTCAACCGATCAATTAACACAATATAAAACCATTTTATATAACTAACAAATACGCGCTCTCGTATATATATATATACTCAGACTCAAATAGGTTGCTACAGATCCTATCTCTAATGAACAATCCTTCTGAACCTAGGTATTCACTCAACCTAGTGTTCTGATATTCAATTAACCAAAAGCTTAGGCATTCGCTCAACCTATGCTCTGATACCACGTGTGACGACCCGACTTTCCACTCCCGGAAAGTCGCATCGACAGTAAGAAAGAAAGGGTGAGAAGTAGAAAAGAGAGTAAGAGAAAAGAAACAAACACAAATACTCACAGCGGAAACGAACAAAATATATTATATCACATAAATATTATATAGTATCATATACATCATCTATCAGAGTTACACAGATTACACATCACATACTAGACAGTTATAAACATCTGTCTAGTTATTACATCTCAACATAATACAGATCAATACAAAGATCAACACAGCGGAAACTACTAACTATATCTACAACGCTGAAGCCTCCTGCTCCATTGCTCCTCCACAATTCGTCAAGGCTAACCTGAATCCCTTGGCTACTCGTAAAAATTTGAGTACCCAAGAGTTTATAAAACAGAAATAAACAACTTGGGTCAGACATGGGTCTGGTGTGAGTAACAGGTTAAACTTGTTTAACTTCAAAACCTTTTGAAAGAAAAGGTATCACGTAAGACTTCCCACACATAAACATGGGTAAGTTTTTACCTTACGCTAACCAAAACATTTGATAGGAAATACGATTGTATTATAATAGGGTCTAGGGTTTTCAAGTAAAATACAGAAATAGCTGAAATGCTTACATCTCACATTCCAACATAGTTGGGCACAACTAATACGTACGACACTTATTGGAGTTTGGATTCCATACAATGGCAGGGCTACTGGGGTACCGCCCGTCACAGTACGTGGCCTAGATCACCGTACCGAGGATCACTCCCAATCCCCTGCAACACAAGGTCGGAACATCCCTTACTGGATAATTCCCGCACAAGATACCTCACGGTTGGGATCAGCAACCGCACCACTAAGTCGAAAATAGAAAGGGACATCTAGACAGAGGTAACCTTGTCCTACTTGGGTGCTACCCACTAACCTTGCTGCACCTCCCCTGTTTTAGCCATTCCCGGTTTGTGAGGTTTGAGGTTACGATTACCTTTAAATAGAATACATCTATCTTAGAATGCTCATCGTCCACCTGACGATGTGCTGAAAGCATTCAATCCATATAAGTTCGTTCCGGGTTCGAACGAAACCGAAGGCATTATCTCGTTACACTCGTTTTGGAATCACCCTCAGAGTTAACGACAATAACCCTTGCACTCTGAATCTTCATCTTCACTTGATTCACGACCTATCGTTAATTTGGATCGATGTGGTATTCGGGTCTCCAGACCTGGAAATCCGGTATACGGAAACCCGATCCCGGTCTCATCGAAATCCAAAACGTATCTTTTAAGGCCAAGTTGTTTTAAAGGTTAAAACAATTCAATTCTTATCTATATACACAAAGATAGATAATTCAATAGATAATCTACATTATCATCCCAAACAGATAATTCACATTATCATTATATTTCAACCAAACATCCATATCATACAGCATATATCTCATCAGAGATATCAATCAATGTCAAGTATCCAATACTAACACCCATTCATAAGTAATGATTTATCATCTCTAATTAATTTAAAGTGAATTAAATTAATTACTTCATTTTATAAATCCTTCTTACTTAACCATTAATTAATTACAAATTAATTAATTATTCTCTAATTACCTTTTTTAATTAATCATCTTTGATTAATTATCTTTTAATTACATCCAAGTAATATATCTTCAATTAATTTCTCAAATTAATTATTCTTAACCACTTATAGTAATTAACCTTTAATTACTTCATTAATTAATTTACTAAAATTAATTAACTTAATCAACTATAATTAATTACATTAATCCTTAATTAATTACATTGATTAATTACTTCATTTATTAATTATTACTTAATTAACCAATCTTAATTACATCATTAATTATATTAATTAATGATCCTTAATTACAACTTAATTATTAATTACTTAATTAAATTAATTACATTAAGTAATTAATCTTTATTTAAACAACATTTATTAATCACTCTTGATTAATCTCATCTAGTAATTAATTCCCCTTAATTACTTTCATTAACTAAATTAATTACTTCCTTAATTAATTTCTTAATTAATCCCTTGATTAATTATTCAAAGTAATTAACTCAAATTACTTCTATTAATAAAATCATTTATTCAACTAATTACTTCCAGTAATTATCTTATTATTTACTTCCCTAAATAATCTTATTTTAATAATTACATTAAGTAATTATTATCAAATCATCTCTTGATTATCCTAAATTAATTAAACTTACTTAATTAATTTAACTAAATCAAATTAACTTCAATTAATTACAATAAGTAATTAATTCTTAATTACTTCCAATAAGTAATTACATTTAAACAAATTCTATAATTGATTATCTTCAAATTAATTAATCTAATTAACTATTAAAATTAATCCTATTAATTAATTATTAAATAATCCATAGTTAATGACTTCATTAACGATTAACAACTCTTTAATTACTTTTCTTAGTAATTAACTTAGATTAATTATTATTAATTCTAAATTAATAAATCTTAATAACCAATTTATTAATCTCTAATTACTAAATTAATTAAGTGTTAACCATAACTTAATTAATATTTAATTACTTTATTAATTAATTCTTAATCATTAATTAATATTCTAACTTATAATCCTTAATTATAAATTAATTATTCCTAATTAATTAATCTTAATCATAAATAAATTAGTTTAAATCTTTAATTACCTATTTAATTAATCCAAATGATTAATTAATCAAATAATTTAATTATCTATTAAATCTCCTAATAAATTAAATAAACACAAGTCTTTAATTATTTTAAGATAAACTTATTTTTTTATTGATAATCAAGTTATCATTTACCATTCATATTTGAAACATCCATTTCAAATTTACTTTTAAAATTTCATTTTAAATTATATATTTAAAATGAATACCAATTTATTTTAACAAAGTTTTTAAAACCAATTTAAAAACCTTTACCTGTTAAAGAACCTTATATTTTCTAAAAAGTTTTTAAAAGAACTTAAATCAAATTTCTTCTTAAATTTAAAACATTTAAACATAACTACATTTAAACCTATTTAAACATTTAAATTCATAAAACTATTTATCTAATATTAAAGTTTAAAACTAAACTTGTCTTCATATATCAAACTTTGATTTACTGATTAACTATTGCTTCAAAATTTAAATTAGATTTAAATTTCAAACTAACAGGTATAAAAACCTGGCAACACTAAAAGTACTCGAGTCTCCACTAAATCACTTCGAGTCGCAGCCCTATATTCCCCGAGTCTCCCCCGTAAGAAAATTTGAAAGTCACGAGACCTTTCTCTCAAAAATCTAGACTTCACCAGAATTAGCAGTGCACCGTGCACATGCACGGAGACTTTAATCACCTCCGACCATCTCCGATGGTCTTCCCTCATCGGCAACCTCCTTCACATTCAACTACGATCATCAGATCACTCTATAATTCTCGAAATCGAATTCGAGGCCTTCAACCAAACCTGGAACCATCAGTTCGAATTCGCCAAAGCCTGTCAACAATCCTTCGTCCTCCCATTGCTGATCACCAGAACGCCAGCGACTCCAGCGACGACTTCGTCCACGTCATAGCTACCATTTCCCAGAGTTCAGTTGAACTCGATCCATCCTAGACGTCGAGACGATCGATTTTCCTAACCTAGTTAAAACTAGGGCTACAGATAAGAAACCATCACCGCAGCTACCAAAGTGATTTACATCACCATCTCTTATTTTTCCCAACTTCTCTGATTGCTCCTCTACCCCCAAGAACAATCCCGACCTTTTAATATCAATAGATCACCAGAATTTCAAGTTTCCCCCTTTTTAGTTCATCACAGAACTGCACCATTTCCACATTCTTAAAAATCTTGATTTTAGTGTTAAAAATCATGATTTGGTTTATTTATTCAATTCATAATACTGGAACTACAATTCTCACAGTTTGAATTTTCACTTTATTTAATATACACTGATGTTTTAAGCTTCCAGAGACACTCAAGCTTAAGATTTGACTTAATTTAAATTTTTAAGCTTAAACTTATGATCACCCAAACAATTTTTCTTTTGTATCACAATTCATAGCAATGCTTAGATCATGAGATAGGGATTAAAACAAAAACACTGGTCTTGAATATGGGAACAGAGGCATTACAGATAATAGCATCCATGCACACATCATTCATTCATATGTATATTCACAAATATACTCATAAACATACACATAGGCAATCTTATTTCCAGAGAAAATCAGACAATTAAAATCTTACTAACTTAGGCAACAATGATTTAACTTCAGTAATTATCAAAAATGTTACTCACTTGGCATGCATGAAACAGAGGGCAGTTTTAGCTTTTGAAAACTTGAATTGTTTTAAAACTGGAAACTTGCATTGCCATTGCTTTTGAAAACTTTTTGAAAAGCTTGAAACTGTGAAAACTTGTTTTTCTGAAATGCTGCTTGAGTTAAAAACTTGAATTGCTTCTTTGATTTAAAAACCACAGTTGCATGTAGGCTGTTCTTGTTTGATTCCATGTTGTTGAAGAATGGTTACAGATTTGGCTTGATTATCTTGCTTCAGATTGCATTATGAAGATGTTACAGGCTTTGCCTTTGATTTTGGAAAATGATTTACAGGTTTGATTTGCATTTTGATTTGAGGACTTGTTTACAGGTTTCAGTTGATCTGAGATTTGCTTAACAAGATTCCATTTGTTTTCTTTGTTTAGAAATGAGATTAGAAAAAGAAATAGAAAATGGAGATGTATGCTTATATAAACATAATTTATGGTTTATTAAAAATCAAAGAAAATGATAATAAAACATGACACTTGTCATTAGAGTTGATCATTTATTCACACATGTTAACACAAAGCCTTTAGCTATTTACACATGTCATTTAAGTAATTAATATTTACTTTAGCTATTAATAAAAAGCTTTTATAAATACTTATCTAAATACATATAAGAATTACTTTAAAAGAAAATAAAATAAAACCAATTATATATAAATAAAAGCTTAAACAAATATTTTTAAAACCAAATATTTCAAAATATCCATCTTTTGAATTTCAAAGCTTAAATTCAAGTTCAAATTAAATTAAATTATAAGATTCAATTTAAAAGTTAACTTATATATATTTACATACTATTTATTCAAATTAAAATAACAATTCCTTTTAGCATTTAAAATTCATACATATTAAAAATAATACATTATACTTATTATTTGAAATTAACATATTTTATAATTTAAACAAGAGATTATATTATCAAGAAATATTTTAAAAAGAAATAAAACAAACCATTTTGTAAATCTTATTTATTTAAACTTAAGTTAAAAATATATCTTAACCAATTAAAAGATTTATCTAAAGTATATTTAAAACTAAAATGTTATTTATTTAAATAACTTTAAAAAGTCCAGATTAAACTAAATCTAAATTTCCAATTTACCAAAGCTTCTATTTACAATATATATAAATAAATATATATATTCAAATAGAAAATATCTTATTAGATTTTAAAAGATAAAATTACCAATTAATACTAATTTAATCAGATTATTAAATTAAATTCAAATTTTATTATCAAAGACCATCAATATCAATTTAATTATTTAACAGATTATTAAATTGATATTGCTCAAATTTCAGGGATATTACAAAATATATAATAATTTGAAAAACCATTAATCATGAAGGAGTTTGGGCAAATGGATGCATGTTCGATACATTAGAGATTAATCATTCTAGGAAACTTAAGCAAGAAGCAATAATTCTAGTGTATTGAAAAAGTTTCGTAAAGACAGAGCAGAAGTCCTAAAATGTATAGGAAAGCAAATAGTGGACGAAAAATCAACTTCACTTTGGTTCAACCCATGGATTCAAGGAGGAAGAATGTTTAGCAAACTTGGTGCTGAAACACTCGAAAGGGTCAGAGGGTAAAATATGTTAGTTAGTGACATCTTAGAAGAAGGCAGTTGAATGAGTGAAAATTTTAATTTTCTTGGTCAACTAAAAGATCAAAATTGCATCCACCAAAATTTATAGTGAACAATCAGTGCATAATTGGGTTTGGACATGCATCAAAGTTCGAAAACATAGCTTCATAGTCTTATGGAAAACAATTCGATAATGTTTAGTGGGCTACATTCATATGAAAATGCATTCATATTCTTAAATGGCAATTTATCTTTATAAATAAATCAATAACATACTACAAACAAAACAGAGGCTAATTCAAAGATGAATCAATGTGAATCCAACTTATGGTCTTTGCAACAGATAAGACAAAGACAACCCAACACGTATTTTCATTGCAATTTCAATGGCTATATTTGGATGTGGTGCAAAGAAAAACTAAAACGACCAACTGCTCATTATGAAATTCTACAATTACATATGGAGATTGAAAACATGACTTCAAGATTCAACAAGAAAAAAATCAGAATAGATATTGCTTACGTTGTATTTTCAATCTGTGTATACGCCATTTGAAGAGAGCAAAATCATAGAATTTTGAACAACAAACATCAACACGGAACAAGCTATATGTAGGTAGCTCAGTACTAGTCAAATTTATAATATGCAAATCCAAACACATAAGTAATGCAGACATTAATGATGATTTATGTGCTGAATGGTTATAAGCATACTACATCATCTGGAACGGATGATATTAGTCTAGAAAGTATTTGATCATGTATATTCGCCGCCTCTTAGCGGTCGAGCTCTGGTATGTGATACCCATGTTTTAATTTAAAAATCTATTTCTTTGAAAAAATAATACTATAGGGATTTGAATTTAATACTCTATCTAATAGCCTAAACATTCAGTTGAAACTGTTTCATAAGCTAATCCTATTTCCCAAGCTTTCTGTTATTAAAATTCACTTATTTGGGAGCATATTCATTCATCAAAGGTCGAATAAAGCAACCGTAGCAACAAAATCACTCAAGATAGAGCAAAGGAAGATGTTGTAAAGCAGCGATGAGTGGAAGTTTATGGAGAAGCAGAGATTATTTCTCTCATATTTACATTTTATTTCTACAGGGACTTTTGTGCAGGGACTTTTCCTATAACAACATCAAAAACAGGGACCTGTAACTCTTTTCTTGTATTTAAAATGAAATCTAAATGCAAATTGTTGTACCAAGTCTTAATACATAGTCAAGTCTTGTCCATCATAACTTATAATCATTTCCCAAAATAATTTTGAGGAAGAAGAATGGCATGACTTGCCTTAGTAAAGCGCTTTTAGCATGATTTGTTGCCTTATTTATAGTATAAGAAATAAACTACCTTTCATTACTTGAGTATAGCATAACTATATAAGTTTTTCTTTTAATTTAGAAGCATTTGGATAAAAAATCACTTTTCTAATTTAATTAATATATTCATATTTTAAATTATATTGAATATTCTCTTTACAAATAATGACACATCGCAGTCAAATTGAATTAGAGGATATTTGAGAAAACTAACAAAATGGCTTTTAGGGTATTAAGTAAGAATACTATAATCAAATAAACTTAGAACTTCATTCAAAATCAATATCAAAAATGAATATATATTTACAGTTAATATCAAAAGTTAAAAACAATCAGAATAATATTATAATATTATTTTGATCGTTCTAAAAAATAAATGGCTTAACTAAATATGGTGCTATATGTTCATTTTTAGCTTAACCTTCTTTATCAACATTGTCTATATTAGTAACACTAGATTTGGTTTTGGAAAACTTCTAAAATGAATATTCTGTATCAATAACTGCAAATGGACTCATTTACTAACCTGGAAAAGTTCTTATATACCATTTTGGGTGGGTAAACAAATACTCATTTTATCTTGTTAGTTAAAAATAACTAGTACAAACCCATGCTACACATACGTAGTCGACATTATAAGTTGGCTACTAACAAATCTAAATGATATAAGTTTTGTTTATAACCTTGGAAAATGAAGGCATATGCCTAAAATGGCATTTTCTATTTTTTGGTGTATAACGTTAAAGGAGAGAAAATAAGAAAATTTTAAATTGCCTTGGTGCTGCATGACCAATTGTGTCGTTACATATGTACAATCATAAAGTTATTATGCAATTTAATTTAAATTTTTTTTCCAAAAAATTAATTTAGGAATCAAGCAAAACGTAGCATTGGTGTGATAGTTTATCTTTTGTTTCCTATCAACTAAACTTCAATCCCATCATGGTATATTTTCATTAACCTATAGTATTTTCATTTAGGGAAATTTTTTTAAGGAAAAATGATGTTAAAAAATTAGGCAGAAGGACAAGCATGTTATTTTTTCTTTCAAGGATAGACCCAAATCCCATTCGTAACTTAAACCTTCACCTTCCCTCTACCATTATGTTTCGTTCTATTCGTCCATCTTCTTCATTTTCAAACTCTTTTCACGATTCATTCTCAAAACATAAAACCACTCTATCAATGTTCTTGAAACAAAAATCAAATCATCATCTCTAACAGAACCGCAAACACCAACGCACGATGAACTGCGATAAGAAATTCAACAGCAATCCCCAAATCGCGAAATCGAAAACCTGGCTCCGCCTGAAATTCAACAGCAAACCCTAACCACATCAACTAAAAACCTAATTCCAGTAGAAATGCAACAACAATCCTCAGCTTGAAAAACAGAAAACCTAGCTCAGAATGACCCAAAATCGCAAATGAAGAAAGTAAAACCTAGAAAGCTAAAATTATGAAAATGACCAGTTGAACAAGAAACATAACAAATGCTAGAAAAAAGAACAAAGTGAATAAATTAACAACATGCAGAAGATGAAAATCAATCAAAAATGACAGAAAACACAGAGGAAAAGATAACTGATACAATAAAATCAAGTACAACAAATTTAATATGGTTGTATTGCAATACATTGAATTTTTTTGACAGAACACTAAAGAAAATATGCAACAACAAACAGCTGCTAAAAAAGAAACTGAAGAGCAGCTTAAAAAGTTAGAAACAAGAACAAAGGAAAAAAGATGAAAAAAATCCGAAGGACAGTTAAACAAAAACTAAAAAGACAGTCCAAAATGTAAACGATACTATAAAATTATAAAAGCGATACTAACATTATCATATTATTAAACATATATACTGATAGTATCAGCATTTTTAAACAGGAAAAACCAAGCAAAGGAAATGAAAAAAAAATTGTCGTTGAAAAAGCTGAAGAACAATAAATAAATTCGGTAAAATTACAAATAATATCACTTTATAACATTTTATTTATTGACAACTTAATACTTATAGTATGTTTGTTTGAAGTAAATGGTTTGTAGTTATAGAAACTGTCTTTACTATAATTTGTAGCAAAACTAATATCAATCTATAACAAAAATGATACCTACCTTCTATTTGTTTGAAGACAAAGCTTTGCAATTTTAGAAACTATTGTCATTGTAATTTGTAGCAAAACTGATACAATTATAAACCAAAATTGATACCTACAGTATGTATATTTGAAGTTAATGATTTGGAAATTTACAAATTGTTTCCACTGTTATTTTTAACAAAAATGATACATATATTTAACAAAAATGATACACAATGTCTGTTTTGAGTAAAGTTGAAGGCTTCTAATTTTATAAATTGTTTTCCATGTCATATGTAGCAAAAATGACACCAATATCTTGCAAAAATAATACGAATAATCAGTTTGTTTGAAGTTTGTACTTTGTATTTTGACAAATTGTTTTCACTGTATTTTGTATAAAAACTGATACCATTATAATTCAAAAATGATACCTATAGTCTTTATGTTTAAAGATAATGATTTGGAATTTTACAAATTATTCCCACTGTCATTTTTAACAAAAATGATACCACATTTACAATAAAAAAGATACCACATTTTCACTGTATTTCCACTGTTATTTTATAAATTATTTTAATTGTTATTTACAACAAAACTGATATCAATATATGTGCAAAATGATACCCAATAGCTATTTGATATAATATGATGCTATATAAATTTAGTTATTTAGTTGACTACCATGTATGACAAAAGTGATACCAAAATATTGCAAAACTCATACCTCGTAGTTATTTGATTGGAATTCATACTTGGTTATTTTATAAATGACTTTAAATGTTATTTACAATAATGCCGATACATATACATACATGCATACATACATACATATATATATGTATGTATATATGTATATATATAGGTAAAAATGACACCCAGTAGCTGCTTGATACAGTATGATGCTCTATAAATTTAATTATTTATTTTACTGTCATATATGACAAATGTGATACCAAAATTTTCTATAGCAAAAACTTACAATTTCCTATAACAAAAACATACAATTTCCTATTGTTAATGCAGATAATCGATTGGCACGTGTCAAAATGTAGGCTGGTTGAACATAACTAAGCAATGACGACGATAATGATGGTAAATGAAATTTAATATGCAAGTATATGATAATTTCTACATACACTGAATTATAATTAATTTTTGTATTCAACAGAAAGGTGACTCACGAACCTAAAAAGTAATAAAAAACATTTAATCGTCCCTTTGCTTGAAGAAGTTGTACGGAATAAATATGCAAATGCTATTTATTTCCCTTTACATTGTGAAGACCGTTGGACATTGGTAACATTGACATATCCAACAATGCAATGGTCTCACATAGATTCTTTATGCCCTAGAAGATCAAATGAAAGAAATAACATAAGTCTGAAAGCAGCAATGACATTGGTACGATATTTTTTTAAATAATTAAATAACATAATCAAAAAAACTAAACGTTAACTAACTTTGTATTGTTTTATCTTTAATAGAGAAAAGAAGTAGAAGAAATCCTGCAAGAATTATGAAAGAAAAACAATGTACAAGATATGGAAGTGAAGCCAGATCAAATGCATCAAATTAGATGTGCACAGCAAGGATCAGACACGTAACTTTTTTTAGTATTAGTTTTCATTATAATGTTATATATTTTTTCAGTATTAGTTTTCATTATAACATTTTATATAAAGTACTATACGTCTTAATATGCCTAGTACATTGAACTGAATTTGATTGATACATAAGATATTTTCTTTCAGTTAAGTAAAAATTTGCTTCAGATCAAAACAAATACCCACAAACAAACAAAATGATACCTACAGGCATAAAAACCGATAACTACAGACATTAAAACTAATACTAATGGTATAAAATTAAAACTAAAACAGAAAAAATATCATGAATTTTAAAAATGATACATACATGCAATAAAACTGATACTAAAACTCATGCTAACATTAAAACTGTAACTTTTAATGTTTGCACCATCATCTATTAAATACAATGTTATATATTTGTTATACATATAATGCTACAAACGATGCCGGCTGATACTAACAACATATTTTGCTTTAAACAAGGTTGACTATGGGATTTATCTTATGATATTCATCATCTCGTTGAACAAAGGTCCAATAGCTATCAAGATAAATTCTGAGCATATGTTGCGAACTAGAGCAAGAATTATGCATGTGATATTGACGGACAATGATCACTGCTAAAATTTGACTGATTTTATGTCAAGACTTGAACAAAGAGAAAATATAAAGAAGTGAATTTATTGTAAAAATTGATGTGATGTTCACTTCTAGTAATATACATTTAAGATGTTGACTTAGAACTAATTGAATTTAACGTTGTTTTTACGTAGATATGAACACTTGATGAAATTTTGTCAATTTGTTGTAAAAACTATGATCTTATTTCTGATGTTGTAAAAATTAGCCTTGTTTAACTTTTCATACACTTGATGTTATGTTATGACTGTATTTTATTTCTATTTACACTTGAAACTGATATCAACAGTGTGCATGAACTGATACTAATTTTTGACATACTTGAAACTTTTACTGATACTATTACAATGCAGAAACTGATATCATATTCTGCTATACTTGAAATGATACTAATAGCATGCAGAAACTGATACTATATTATGTTATACCTGAAATTGTCACTAATAGCATGCAACAAATGATAGCATAATTGTTAACACCTGAAACTGATATTAAAAACATGCAAAAAACTAATTTCTTCAGCCAATAACTCAATTTCATCTATTCTTAGCTGTTTGATTAGCAAAATCATCTATAGTTGTGTGCAACAATTTTTTCAGCATGTTTCATCCATGATTATATCAGAATCTAGTTCAACCATTTTTCATCAAATATTTTAATTTTTCATTACCATAGGAACCATTGTAAATCAAAACTCTTCATCAGATCTTATACAATGTTGTGCTTCTTTTTTTCAACAATCTCAGCTAACCTGACGAGTGTAACGACCCGTATTTTGAAAATTTAAAATTATTAAATTTAATAAGATTTTGGAATTTAATATTGTGAGGAATTAAAATTTAGGATTTATAAATGGAGAAAATAATTAGAATATAATTTAATTTTATTGTTTGAAGGTTATTGACAGCTATTTCAATGTAATTTCAATCAATTGAAATAATTGTAAAGTTGACTCGATAATAATTGTAAGGTAATAAGGAATTAAATTAAATGATTGAATTAATGGTGAAATAATATGTATTTTATTGAGACTAGTTAATATAGAATATGAAATCAGTTTTGGTAAGCAATTTATAACCTTAGTTGTAAACAATGAATTAATAGATATGAGTTACTAAGTTGTAACAATTGATTTATTATCATCTTACTATTTAATCCATTTTGAAATTAATTTGGAAATCAATTGAAATTTAATGTGATTAAAATATTGTAATTAATATGGTAAAAGATGTTAACAGTAGAATAATGATTGTAATAAGATGGAAACTTATGTTTAATTAATTCATAAGGTAATAGTTGATAAATAAAAAGAATATAAATCAAAATAAAAGAAATTTTTGGAATTTAAAATATAATAAACAGGGGTTTTATTAAAGTTGTAATTGAACGCTGAAATTTGTATAATAGTTAAATATTGGATTTAACATGGAAAACTGTATTGTAAAAGATTATTAAATTCTGTGTAATCAAGAATGATGAAAATTAATAACTTTTAAATTTGAATTTAAAAGTGATCAAATGATTTTTAATAATAATTCATTTAATTAACATGTAAAATTAGCCATTTTGGATACTGTTTCAAATTTCGACGAAATCAGTTTCATCGGATCCGTTATACTGAATTATTATAGGATTTCAATTTTCGTAGCGATCAGACTTATCGTTTGACCGTACGAGCTCGAAACACGTAGAAATCAATTAATGGAATTTAAATGAATATAATTTGATTTAAAAGCTAACTTCTAAATACAATTGAATTAGGGTTTGAAACTAGTTCTATTGAGTTTAAAAATATCGAAAACCTATATTCGATATATTGGAAGACCTACTTTCGTTTCGAGGAAGAAACATGATTTTCGAGTCTGTGTTAGCACATCGACCCATTTGATTTGCTCCATCCATTCTTATCCATCTCTATCTATATAAATGGATTTCTCCAAAAACCCTAGTAGCCTTTTATTCTATTTTTGTACGTACTGTTATTCTCATCTACTCCCACACCAATGTCAGACATCTCTAAACCCTAATTCCCAAATTCCAAATCAAATCGAAAATTCAAACTACTCAAAACCTATTATTACTCAAAAAATTCGCTTTTCAACTTAGTTGGAGGGTCTTTCAGCAAAGTCTATAGAAAAGGAGTTTAGATCAAACCTTTCGAAGGAGTCGAAGGGATGCAGTCAACAGTGTGTAGCGGTCCCAGACTTTTTGGAGGGGACGACAGGTTTCATTTCTTAACATTCAAAGGATTCTTACCTTTCGAAGAGGTGGAAAAGTCAAAGCAAGTGCAAGCAACTCTATAAGCATGGAAAGCCTTTCGAACCGGTTGAAACACGTACAAGATTCCTTTCGACAATGTAGAGAAGTTTATGAAGAAAGCAGCACTCATAAGTCGGCAAGGAATGGAGGACAACCTTTCGAAAACGTCGAAGGGAAGCATAACTCTCGACTACAATCAAATGAAGAGCAACTTTCCATCTAGGTTCTCAGGGTTCAAAACAATCAAGAAAATAGAACCTTCCGACAAAGCCGAAAGGTTCACGAAGACATAAGGAAAGCAAAACTTTCGACAAAGCCGAAAGGTCCATAATAGTAGATAAAAGGCAAGTCTTTCGACAAAGTCGAAAGGTTCACAACCGCATATAAAAGGCAGACCTTCTGACCCAGTCGAGAGCATGGAGTCGATAGGAAGGCCGCGAGCATCTATAAATAAGGCCCAAGGGTTCCTGTTTTAGGGATCCGAATCCTCCCATTCTGATCTTGTATTTTCTTAATCAAATCATTGTAACCCTAATTGGGCACTGATTTGGGAATTTAATAAAATATAGTTTTACATGGATAAGAAGGAAAGTCCTATATTCTATTAATTACTTTACTGTTTTGCTTAAACTTTGTCTGATTAACTATTGGTTTCAGGTTCTAGACCACCGAAAGGTTCTTGCCGACAAGGTCAACAACACTTCTGATTCAATTAAAGATTGCAACCTTTCGAAGCCTTCAACCTTATAGCATAAACCTCTCGACAAGGTTAAAAGCGCTTGCGCTGTAAGGTATCAATAACCTTTCGAAGATATAATCCAAGTGGTCCAACCATTCGACTTGATCGAAGGCTGTCCTCTGAATATAAATATGTGGGATTGCAAGGCTCATTTTATAAGGAACCGTTCACATACCTTTCGACATAGACCAAAATACACCTTATAAGTAGTCTAACCTTTCAACAAGGTCGAAAGCTTCTACATATCTTTAAAGGAGTCTGGCACCCTACTTAAACATAAAGAAGGCAATTATCCTAACCTTACGATAAGATGAAATCCGACCTTTGAAGGACAAATTCAAGGGAATTCAATCTAAACCAAGAAGGAAACTCTTGAAGGGAATCTCACATTAACTCAATAAAGTTGGAAGGTTTCATAACCAAGAAACTAAACCTTTCCACATCGTCGAAAGGTCTGATTCAAAGGATATTTACAAGTGAAAATACAAATGCAATCCCTAAGGGTATCAATCCCTTCATTCAAACCAGGTTAATCACACTACTTGGAACAACTTTGGGATGTTAACAAGAAATCTTGTTAACATTTTTGGCGCTAGGAGGGCTCGAAACTCTAACTTGGTTAAACCCCTAACACCACTATTCCTTAACTGCCCTTTGGGTTAATCTCAAGCCAAGTTACTTCACTTTGGTTTAGTCATTATCAGAAGATTTAAAAGATCTGAACAATGGTCCTCTGAACCACACTTATCAAGGTCCACCCAAGCAGATATCAAAAGCTCCAATCAAGATGAAGAGCAAAGGCTAAAGCTCGAAGCCTTAAGGATCATAAACAAAAAGAAAGTAGAATCTTATGATCCTAAGAAATGGAGTCTAACCCCTTTCATATTGGCCCTACCCCAATCTTTACGCTTGGAAGGAGAACAAATGGAAGTGACAACATCTTTAATCAAATGAGAAGGACCATTCTGTCATATTCCCATGGGACAATCTTTGAAAAGGAAACGATAAAGGATTATGACAGTTTTACACATAAATGGAGTAAGATTATAAACAAGGCTCACCATTCAAGGGAAAACCATGAACGCATAGAAAAATCCACAATTGAAGAACTAAGGATAATAAAGGAATTACCTAGTGGAAGTATAAAGATTACTAAGAAATTTATGACTGAAACCCTAAGGTTGAAAGAAGGGCCCTTGGAAGAGGATCAATGGATAATGTAAAGGAAACCTACTCCTATAGGAGAAGTACTTGAACCAAGCTGCAAAAGAATTAGACGCCACTCAAAGATGGCTCAAAAATCAAGACTTCTTAGAGAATATAATCTTACTACCTCGATCGAAGACATCTATATCCAAGCCAAAGAAGAACTAAATTATTGGCCTTTTTAGAAAAAGAAGCTAGGATTTGAAAGGAAACTTAAGGAATTATATTGCAACTTTCATAAGATAAACGGGCATGATACAAATCAATGTAAGGTCCTTGAAAAGATGGTCCTACACTTTCTAAGACAAGTAAAACTTAAACAGTTTGTAAAGGATTGAACAAATTACAGAATAAAAATTCTATTCTCAAAATAAGAGAAGTCTACATGGTCGGGAGTAAAATTCTCCTTAAAACTTGGACTACCTAAAATGGTAGGCTACCAATAATGGTAGAAATCCCTTGGTCGTGCCAAGTAGGCCAGGTCAAGGCACCTCCTAGAGGGAGGGCGTAAGCCATTAGCCGTGCTAAAGTTAGAAATGGCCAGGTTAAAGCAGCACAATCCCTTATCCGTGTCACGCAATGGACAAGATAAGGTGCCTCCTAGAGGGAGGACGGGTAATCCCTTTGGTCCCGCCATGCTATGGCCTGGCCAAGGTACCGAACAAGCCCTTAAACGCGTCACGCTATGGCCAGGTTAAGGTGCCTTCTGGAGGGAGGTCGGATAAGTCCTCGAGCCCTGCTTGAGAATAACTAGCCGAGCGCACCGAAAACCCGGATGAAATCTCCGGCGGACAAAGAAAAGTCCCTGCTTGAAATGGGCACCGTTAAAAATCGGCACCACCTAAAATGGCAACTTCTTAAATAAGCACAAGAATTGGATGAAAAAGTCCCTGCCTAAAATAGGCCAAAATAATTGAATGAAGAACCTCGGGCCCGAGAAAGAAAAAGCATGCAAAATATCATCAAAGCCTGAAGTTGGCGCATTCGACAAGGGAATCAGGAAGAATTCACTGACTTCTCCTCATGAACACCTATCAAAAATTGTATTCTGTTCTTCTATTACTTATTACCGGAAATGGTATTCCAGTCTTCTATTACTTATTGCCAGATTGATTCTCTGGTTCTATATTACTTATTGCCAGATTGGTTTTCTGGTCTTCTATTACTTATTGCCAGATTGATTCTCTAGTTCTCTATTACTTATTTCCAGATTGGTATTCTGGTCTTCTGATACTTATAGCCGAAAACGGTCTTCTGGTCTTCTATTATTATTACAAGATTAGCTGATATGGTTTTCTAACCACTTATCATTCATTACCAGAAAGGGTATTCTGGGCTTTAGGAATCTCGTATATGAATTTCAAAATCTAAAACCCAAATATGGGTTTTGGGTCATTATCAATCGCCAACATATTATGCATGAATCTGGGTATCAAGACTGTTGTTTATTTAAACACTAATCTGGGTACAAGGTCTTCGGATTTCTATTCATCTCAAATGCCCGAATCTGGGCCAAAGACTATTATTAAAATGATCGCTGTTAAGGGCCCTCGAATGGGAACTTCAGGCTTCTATCTTTTTAAATCCCATTAATGACAGGGAATGGGTGAAATAGTTATTACTTCAAAACCTCAGATACTGACTCTTGAATTAGGTTCTTTGTTGAATGAAAGTTATATTCTAATATTCATGACCTTATGACAAGGCGAAATCTACTTTCAACAAGTTTTATGCATTCCAAACAAATGGAAGGAGTTAAATCCTTGATCATTTCTCATCATGGTTAAGGATGAGATCTTACCATTTTGAATGAGTTACTTTTCATGCATTTAGCAAAATGATTTGTTAATCTAAAGCAAAGGACATACATAGACAAATACGTCAATTTAAAAGCTAACAATTAGAGGCATTGTTTGCTACACATGTTCCGCAGGGAAGTCAAAATAGCAAAAGATTTAGCTAGCATAAAAGTCGCTGAATGAGCAATTCAAAAGTATATCAAGGATTACACCATAGAAAAGGATCGCAAATCAGGTGATATTTACAAAATTTCCATAATTTTCATGAGTTATATAGTCATTTAAAAATAACACAATTATGTACAAGATAAATTTACACGGCTCAAATGTATTAACTACATATCCTGAGCTGCTTTATTGAGAGACTCCACCACTGAAGGACTTACTACGTGATTAATTGCTGTGCAGAGGACTTCCTTAAGCTTTTTCTCCTTTCTCCTAATTATATTCTCATCGTCGATTGCATCAATGTTAGTTTTTAAGGCACGATTAAAGGCCCTATTTGCAGCCTTAAGGGTTTTGTTTTCTCTTTCAAAGTCCGCGACAAGCTTGTCAAGCAAGTAATTGTCGTATTCCAATTTCTAATTTTTGGCAGCATAATCTTAATAGTTTGGGAATACTTGATTTTCTGCTGCTCATTGAAATACTTGGCAATTTCAAACTTCACCCTCCGGGACCAGTTTCCAACTACATTATCATCTAAACCCGGAGGAGGGTTTCACATAGTGGGAAATTTTTGAGCTGCGAGAAGTTTTGATCTAGTAGGCTTCGCAACTGAAGAGGTTGCTTAAGGGAACGGAAGTTCAATCTTTGAAGTCTTATCGGCCAAAATGAATTCTAGAGAGGCACATTGTGCCTGACTATCTTTCAATTTTAATTCCAAGTCACTTATTCGTTGGATGAGTTCAGACATTCTTTCATCGAAGTGGACTATAGGATTTGACTTCACTTATCGTTTGAGCATAGTGATCACTTCATCTTTTTTCTTAAATTCAGCTTTAAGATAGTCGATGTAATCTTTATGATTTCTGGCGATGGTTTTTTGGATAAGGTGTCTTTTATGCCATCTTATGGCTCCAACGTTACCACCAAAACATTCTAATAATACTTTATCTTGAACCATAATTGCTCCAATCTCTGTCAATAATCTTTCCCTTATGGTATCAACACGGGATACTAAGTTTTGAGTGAGAGAGTGTGTGGACGACTATGGCTCCTATTTAAACAGAAAAAAATGAAATAAAATCAAAATAGAGAAAAAGATATCTTTATTACTATAGTAATAGATTACAACTCAAGCAGCCACAAAGTTAAAAAGAAGAACAAACACTTTCATTACATCCAAAGTTGAGAGGCAACACTCCTAACTTTGTCTAGAGTATTAGAGGAAAGCATGAGTGTCGAGTCAAAAGGTATAGTAACTCCTTCAGGGGTAATAACTGACGGACATTTACTATAATCCCATTTTCCGGCAGGTGGAATATTATGACCACAAATTAACTTGGAATGGAATGATTGGATTTCTTTTAAGAATGATTCTTTTTCTTCGTCGAGGAAGTCAAAGCGGAGATGAGGGTAATCCAAGTACAATTTTTGTAAATCTAGAAGAAAGCAATATTTTGCTAACTTCGAAGTCTTTAAGAGCGATGCATTTTTAGACTGAAACCTTCTCAGGTAAACCTATGTACTTAGATGGTCTCTTGGGACAACACGACCTAAAGAACTGATTCTGAAATAGTACAGCAAAAAGAAGCTAAGCATAGGGAGCATTATAAAAACATGCATTCATAAACCGACTATCTGTTACATATTAATAACTACTCATCAGGGGGGAGATCTTGTGGAATTGATCTGACCAGTGGTAAATTCCAGCAGTCTCCGGGATGCGGGTGAGAACCAAATTCATCTAAGAATCTCTTATGAAAACATCTGAGTAGACCCCCATGAAATTCGCCTAAATAAGAAAATCTATGATTGAGTGTCTACAATACACTTTTTACAAAAATTAATTAAAATATCTCTCTCTAATAGTGTTTTTAACTCTCTACTTTCCTTCGATAGGGCGTCATACCGGAGATGCGCTTTCTTTGGTAAAGAAGCATCCCTCTGATATTTTAAAGATACTAGTGCACAACTTGTTAACAATTTAAGGGTTTCGAGATGATCCATGAATTCAAAGCGATTCATATAAAAAGCTTGTCTTATGCAGGAATTTACCAGATAGTTTCTATTTATTATTTATTTTTAAATCAAACGAAAATTGTAATCATGCAAAATGACAAAACAGCTTCATTACATTTTCAAGACATATAAAAGAGAACGCCTAAATTTTCCCACAAAAACATCAATCTAAACCCATTCGTCTTCTCCCTTCTTTTATAAAGATAATAATAATAATAATAATAATAATAATACTAGATCATTCATCTCCGCAACAAAAAGAGCACTAATGGTAGCCTGCAAAATTCATCAAATTCATCCCGACTTTGTTAAAGCAGGGGTGCCACACTGCTACTGCTGTTACATAATAGGATTACTAAATCAGCTTCAAGAGGTAGTGGAAATACAAAGCGCTCAATCCGGCAATTGAATTCATCAACAACCTAATTTCTTTAATCCCCACTTAGTGGCTACGTGGTCCATGTTCTACGACTTAACTACTGCCACATTCTGGATGGATTTGGCCATTTGGGATACCTCTGATGAAAACCCCACACTGGTGATGTATTCGCCCTATCAGCCAACATGGGTTGAACCCACCGTCATCAACCCAGCTAATTTAGCTACTGACCTACCTTCTTTCCTAAATGAACAATGATTAGAGGGTTATCTTATCTTTTTGCTAGTCATCCCCGATGTTTAATTCTGAAATAGTGACTTCTTTTTTAATGTGTATGTGCTAACTGATACATGATGTATATAAGTTAAAGTTTCCTGATGTTTGAATTATCATTAAATGTTGATGCTGGAATGATTTTTTATAGCTATAAATGTGCTTAACAGATTAGTATTTTGTTGTATGATGTTTTGTCATGCAGGAAGTAATTAGAAGGTTTAGATCACTGACTTTGAAGAAAAACTTATTTTCCCAATCCTTAAACTTGTTGATCCCATCTAATAAAATAGCAAACAAAGTTTCCTTAAAAAGCCTAAGTACAAAAACATATATAAAACTGATGATGATGATGCAAAAGGTTAAGTAAAAATCTTAATAGTCTAAAGCTTTCGACGAAGTCAAAAGTTTTATAGAGAAAGATTTCAACAAAATCGAAAGGTTCATAGAAAAGTCTTTTGACAAAGTCGAAGGGTTGATAGGAAAGTCTTTTGGCAAAGTCGGAAAGTTTATGGGAAAAGCCCTTTCAACTTTGTCGAAAACCCTATGGAAACCTAGACCTGCTATAAAAGTAACATAAAGATAAGTGGTAAGACCTTTCGACATGGTCAAACCCAAAACCTCAAAATTCCTAAGATAGAAAATATTGATATTGTTGATGTTCTCGAAAGGTCTGGTCAAAGTCAGCAAAATATGTCATACACATTAAAGTCGACAAAGTCTGGATTAGGCTTACTTTAAACATTTAGACAAAGATGGGCAAAAGCAATTCTAAGGTTAAAGAATTTCAACCATATCAAAAACAAGTAGTCGAAAGTTTCCAAACTCTTCAACCTTGTCGAAGGCTCATTGTCGAAAGATTACACCATAAGGTTACCTAACCTTTCGACAACAATGAAAAGTTGGCATCAAAATACCTCCCGGCCTCATCGAGAGGTACAAAGAGGGGCAAGTCTGATGTTGCCGCCTCAACCTCTTTCAAAAGGATAGGAAAGTCATTTTGCATTGCCTAATTGTACATTAGTGGGTCCCAGGTTATCATATCGGGTTTAACAAAAACCGAATTCAATAATAAATGCAGTTTTCAAATCTCCCTTGAAAAACAAGTAGGAGAGGAGGTTAATCTAAAGTTTTAAATCGAATTTGAGAAGCTACCTTGTTGTTTGAGAGCGAAGTTCAAGAAGTTTGGGAGAATTATTTTAATTGTACTTGATGATTTTGTTTGCAGGAAGAAGAAGAGAAAAGAGAAGTGGAATACGGAATAAGAAAAATTACACGAATTCTCAACCATTGGATCAGACATAAATAGACATCCTAGATTGACGCGTGAAGCAAAGAGGCCGGAAATTTTACAGCTTTCAACAAAGGTGACTTGAAAAGTCAAAAGCATCCCTTCGAATGGGGGGGATTATTACTCAACAAATCCGCCTTTCGACTAAGTCGGAGGGTCTTTCAGTAAAGACTAAAGAAAATGAGTTCAGATCAAACCTTTTGAAGGAATCAAAGGGATGCAGTCCACAATGTGTAGCAGTCCTAGACCTTTTGGAGGGGACGAAGGGTTTCATTTCTTAACATTCAAAGGATTCTTACCTTTCGAAGAGGGTGGAAAAGTCAAAGCAAGTGCAAACAACTCTATAATGACCTTTTTGAAAGCATGGCAAGCTTTTGAACTGGTTGAAACACGTAAAAGATACCTTTCGACAATGTGGAAAGGTTTATGAAGAAAGCATCACTCATAAGACGGCAAGGAATGGAAGAAAACCTTTCGAAAACGTCGAAGGGAAGCATAATTCTCGACTGCAATCAAATGAAGAGTAACCTTCCCGTCTAGGTCGAAGGGTTCAAAACAACCAAGAAAAGAGAACCTTCCGACAAGGCCGAAAGGTTCACGAAGACATAAAGGAAAGCAAACCTTTCGACAAAGCCGAAAGGTCCATAATAGCAGATAAAAGGCAAGTCTTTCGACAAAGTCGAAAGGTTCACAACCGCATATAAAAGGCAGACCTTCCGACCCAGTCGAGAGCATGAAGTCGATAGAAAGGCCACCGGCATCTATAAATAAGGCCCAGGGGGTCCTGTTTTAGGGATCTGAATCCCCCCATTCCGACCTTGTATTTTCTTAATCAAATCATTGTAACCCTAATTGGGCACTGATTTGGGAATTTAACAAAATAGAGATTTACATGGATAAGAAGGAAAGTCCTATATTCTATTAATTACTTTACTATTTTGCTTAAACTTTGTCAGATTAACTGTTGGTTTCAGGTTCTAGACCACCGAAAGGTTCTTGCCGACAAGGTCGACAACACTTCTGATTCAATTATAGATTGCAACCTTTCGAAGCCTTCAACCTTATAGCTTAAACCTCTCGACAAGGTTAAAAGTGCTTGTGCTGTAAGATATCAATAACCTTTCGAAGATATAATCCAAGTGGTCCAACCTTTCGACTTGATCGAAGGTTGTCCTCTGAATATAAATATGTGGGATTACAAGGCTTATTTTATAAGGAACCAATCACATACCTTTCGACATAGACCAAAATACACCTTATAAGTAGTCTAACCTTTCGACAAGGTCGAAAGCTTTTACATATCTTTAAAGGAGCCCGGTACCCTACTTAAACATAAAGAAGGCAATTATCCTAACCTTACGATAAGATGAAATCCGACCTTTGAAGTACAAATTCAAGGGAATTCAATCTAAACCAAGAAGGAAACTCTTGACGGGAATCTCACATTAACTCAATAAAGCCGGAAGGTTTCATAATCAAGCAACTAAACCTTTCGAAGTAGTCGAAAGGTTTGATTCGAAGGATATTTACAAGTGATAATACAAAGGCAATCCCTAAGGGTATCAATCCCTTCATTCAAACCAGGTTAATCACACTACTTGGAACAACTTTGGGGTGTTAACAAGAAATCTTGTTAACACCTATCATATAATATATCATCGCGAAGCTCTCGACGAACTTAATCTACATCTGGAATTCGTTTTTGCAATCGAGGTTCGGTCTGGCCAGAAATTAATGAAGTCTCGACCGTTGAAACTAGGGTTTTGTTTTCAATGGTGGATCTTTGACTTTGGAGCGATCAGCGAGAATTGCAGTGTAGAGGCGGCCAAGTGCTTTTGATCCATGGTCTCCGTTCATTGCCTAGTGGCTCGAGTTCACCAGAAAACAGTAAAGAAGGCGAGTGGTGGCGCACCGCCGCTGGTGTCTTCGAGAAGCTTGCGATGATCTCTGATCTGGGTATAGATGAAGGAGGCGGCGACGTTTCATGCTTGTACATGGCGGTTGTGTTGTGCGAACGTGGGTTCGTTGTTGCCGTTAGGGTTTGCGTAAGGTGATAGTAATTACTTAATTACCTGTAACGATCCTAGATTTTAATTTAATTTAAATTGATAATTAAATGAATTTTTGAATAAAAATTGTAAAATTTATTTATAAATAGAAATAAAAATATAAGTAAAAAAAATACAAACAAATGTACTAACAATGATAATAAATTAAGTAGATTTTTAAAGTAAACATATTAGCTAACAATATAACCACATAAATTGATTCACATTGCAAAACAAGAGAAAGTAATAAATGCAAATCTTTGTGCAGCTGAAATGAAGGAGGGGAGGATGTAAATTGTACAAATTTAATTAATGAAAGCATGCTAAAGATTATCATCAGCCGAAATCAAGTTAAGCTTGTAAAAGCAAGACAAAAGTATGTATTTAGGTTAAAAATAAGGTAAGGAGGAGACATAAAGGACTTGAGTTATCTTCAGCCATGCCTAGTATTGTACAAACAAACATACCCTATTGTATAAACAAACAAATTGTATCCATCAGCCGCTATAGCCGAAATCTTTCTTAGTTAAAAAAAAGGAAATACAAGATCTTGTACCAGCAAAGATATTCAAGCCTACATACTTCTTTTTATACATATCTCCTCTCCATCTCAAACAACAACATTTTCAACAAATCAAAGCAAGTCAAAACTAAAGATTCATAAAACAAGTGCTGCAGTTTTTGGCCAGAGATAGTGCAATATTCTCTGAAAATGAATAAAGTTGCAAGAAGAAATCAAGCTCAAAGATTTAACCTATTTCTGGATTTCAAGTTGCAGAGAAAAAAAAACTTCTCTGTCATTCAACTATCTAAACTCTAAGATCTAAAGAAGAAAAAAAAAGAGAAAGATTCTGGCTTTCACTCTTTGAAGCTGTCAAAACACTTCCCTGCTTCTTCTTTTTTCTCTGTCAAAATTTTCCAAGGTGAGTAACATTTAGTAATTTAAAACTGAAGTATATGTTGAATTTGCTCTGTGTATATATGCTTGTATCAATGCTTCCTTCTTCTCTGTTTGATTTACAGAGTAACACACAACAAAGAAAATTCAATTCCTATTTTTCTAATCCATATCAGGCTTTAGTTTAAAAACAAAGTAGTTGTGTTCGAGTATGACGTATCATCTAAAAATAGTTTTAAGAAGCGTAAATGTTTATATATCGAAAGATCAAATTTTTACAGTGGATAATAGATCATATGATAAATTCAAAAATTTTAATTTAATGATTTGATTATGTAGCTTGAATCAACATTCAAAAACAAGATTTTTAAAACAAGAATGGTAAATTTTAGTCGAGTATGCAAAGTGTAGTTCGTAAATGAACCAAAAATGCCTTTTTGTCGATTTTTGATGATCAAACAAATCTTAGATGTTGAAATTCGTTGTGAAGCTAGATTGTTGATTCAGGAGTATAGGAAAAATGTTAGAAAAATTTTCAAATGCAAGAATTAGTGGGTCGAATCGAATATAGGGTTTTGGGTTCGAGTATTGTGTGGTCTGTGAATTCGATGATTTTGTCATCGGCGATCGACCAAGTTCAACGCGCTCTTGGGGAATGGTTGCGGGGTGGTAGTGGAAGCCATAGCCAGTGGTGAAAACTTTTAGGTGGTCGTAATTAGGAGTACGACGAAGTTCCAGGTTTTGGTGGCGATGGGTATTCGTATTCCAGGTTTGGGTTTTATCCTCGATTTCGATTTCGAGGCGACGGTGATGTTTAGGTGATCGGAGCATGATCGGGAGAGGATCGTCGACTTGTTCGACGATGTAGCGCTGACCGGAGATGGCGATCGGGGCTGTGCACGTGTACGGCACGAAGCCAGTATCAGTGTCATTGACCAGAGAATGATCGCGAGTCAATACTCGAGTCGACCAGATGTTTGCTTCGGGTTTTAGATCATGTGATGCGTGATTTATAACTCAAATTTTAAATTTAATACTTACTGGAGAAAAAAAAGAATAGGGAAGAAGAAGAACGAATGCGAGAGGGAGATGGAGATGACTCGTGAATGATGGAAGGAAACCCGAAGCATTGCTCGAGTGAAACAGGGTAAAACTCGGGTTTTGTTTTAAACAGGGTTAAGCTCAACAAATTCCTAAATTTTGTAAACAAATTTTAGTGTTGATAAAATAATTTATGATTTAAGGTTGATTAACCAAGTGATCAAACAATAATTGATTAAGGATAATTAATGATAATTAATTATGGTAATTAATAAATTCTTAATCAAGAATTAATCAAGTAATTAGAGATTGATTAACTGGTAATTGAAAATTACTTAATGTAATTTATTAAAGAATTTATAAATTAAGGGTAATTAATTACTTAAAGATAATTACTTAATTAAAAGTAATTAATTAAGGATTAATAAATTAATTTTTGTAATTAATTAAGAATAATTAATTAAATGATAATTAATTAATTTATTAATTGAGGCTAATTAATTTATTATTAAAAGTTAATCAATAAATGATTAAAGGTTAATTGATAAAAATGATTTGTAATTAATTAATGTTAATTAACCAGAATTAGTAATTTATTCATAAGTAACTAATCTGATTTAAAACTAATCAAAGGATTAATTGACCTTACTTATGGATGTTTGAATTGTATTGCATGTTTTGAAATTGTTAGATATTCCCTGATTTCTATGTGATGTTGTATGATATGAATTGTTTTAATTCAAGCTGTGATGATTGTAACTTATTATCTGTGATTTATATATCTAGGATCTGTGAATTAAAGATAAGCATTATAGTTATATCGCTTATCAAATATATCGTTGTATTTGAATTTGTGATGATATGATGATTGGTAATGTTGCACTATTGTGTGTGAAACCCCTGGACTACACCTTTACACACACAAATATGGATTTCACGTGGAAATCGGTTAAGTCACAGATAATTTAAATTTGATGTTTTTGAAATGGAAATTTTAATTTCAATTGATTTTGAAATTAGAAATTTGGGTTTAAAGTGAAAAGCTTTTGAAATGGAATTTCAAAGATAAAAGTTAAATTTGAATAACTTAATCGAGTTTTGAAAATTTAAATAATTTGATTTAAATTAGAATTCAATATTTGAAATTGAATTCAATGATTTGGAAACTAGGGTTTAAAAAGGCTGTTCAACTTATTTATGAGTTTATATGAAATTAAACCCTTTTAAAAGTATAATTTTGAGAATTTGGATTTAACCAAAGAACTTTAACTCGTATATATGAATCAGATTTCCAAAATGAAAACTGTTTGTTTTAAAAGAATAAAAGCTTTCAGATAAGAAATGAAATTCCAGTTTAATTAAAGGAATTTCAAGATTGAATTGAAAAATGGTTTTCCAAGTTATGAATGAATTCTTTTTGAAAGCTATGAATTAAATCTGTTTATTTTTAACAGATTTAAAATGATGATTTATTTAAACCATTCGAAATGAAATTGTTTTGAAAGCTATAAGTTAAATCTTTGATTTAAAGATTTTACGAGTTAAATTGAAATGGAAATTGATTTGGAAAATCTGTGAATGGATTTTTGTGAAATTGAGTGAACTTTGTGAATTAAATTTTTTTGTTTAAAAGATTTGAAATGGTAATCAATTGAAACCATTTAAAAAGAAGTTGAATTATTAAGTTGTGACTTAATTAAAATCACATATCCATATGTTTTTAAATATTGCGCTCACTATTCGGGTTAGCCGGGAAAAGACCTTTGTGTCATATAACTCATTCCGAATAGTGATACGTCGTATATGGATGGCATTTGAAGATCGGTGGTGAAGACCGGATATTCACGAGAACAAAAGGATAACTCGTCGATTGTCTCTGCACTGAGTCGCGCAGGTATAGAGATCTCCGAAGTGATGGGAAGTCCAATCAGGATTGTGGATACCCGGATTGCAAGGGCTTCGTAAGAAGTGCCTTCGGTTCTGTTCGAACCCGGAACAAACTTGTATGGTTACATGTCTGACATTACACTTTGAGATATAAAGCAGATTTCTTTCAAATACATTTCTGTTTGGTGGCGGAGAATTTATTCTCTTAGCTTAACACCCTTCTCTGAGATGTACGAGCTCAGAGGTTATGTAGTTGAAGGTTATCAGCGATATATTCCCAATTTGGTAATGTGGCATGCTGAGTGTTGCTGTGTGATGATCATTGTTTGATCATTTGTGATATGATCATTTGTGATATGATCATTTGTTTGATCATTTATCTTTGTGATCATTACTTTGATCATCTGTTGACCCAAAGCATGGCTTTGTGACAAAGCGTAGCTTTGTGGACGAGACTTCGTCGAACCTCACACCCTGGATTGGTCAAAACAGGAAAGATGCGGCAAGGTTATTGGGGGTAGCGCCCTTTAGGGTATGTACATTCCTTCTGGATAGAGGTGGTATCATTGTATGGAGCCCAGGTACTTAACCTATGTGGTTGCTGCAAATTTATTTCTTTGTGGTTGTTGGTTGATGGGATCCCAGATAAAGGTTGGTTACAACCGGGGGATGGCATACTCGTGTTAGTAGTTACCCAGTTAGGGGTAACCCGGCCTTGTGTTGGCAGAGATCCGGTTTGGTTCTCAGGACGTCAGTCCAGAGGCGTTTCCATGTGGCAATGGGAAGTTCTTTGGCCTGACCATTTCTTGGAAATCCAAAGAAACAATACGAGCCTTGTACGGTGTTAGTTGTATAACCTGCTTTGGAATGTGGCGGTAACCTGTTATTGAACATAGTTGCTATAGTAGGCATAGTTCGGAATGTCTATGCTGGCTAAGATTTATATTCTACTTTAGAAATGTTTTCTACACTATGCACTAATAATAATATCAAGAATGATTTGTTTTGTGTAGTAAGCATCTTTGACTATCATAAGGAGAAATCTTCTCCAATTCTGCGTTTGCATTGTGTGTGTGGCGGGAGGCCTTATGGTAGTTCCATTTTCCAAAAGCATTGCGAATATGTTTTAAAATTCTTTTATTGTTTGTTTTAAAGATAAACTGTTTTTGTTGCTCACACCAGTCCCATGACTGATCCGGAGTTTATTGTTTCTTTCCAAAACTCTGGGTGCTCAAAATTTTCTACACGGGCAGTCTAGAGTTGGGTTTTTCAGATAGTCAGGATTAGTAGATTTTCTGGAGCTAGTTCAGTCTTTGGATCGGACTGCACTTGCTTATCTTAGTGTGTCGTTTTTGGGAGTTCGAGCTATTTCTGGATTGGTGCTTTGGAGATGGAGATTATCCGCTACTGATGTTATCGTTTTCTTTTCCGCTGCTATTTCTTGTATCATATCTCTAATGTATATTGATATTCATTGTATCACTCTGTTGTATCAGATATTGTATCAGACAGTGTATATCAATGTATTATTCTTTTTCTTCCGCTGTGTTGTTATACTTAATTATGTTATAAGCTCCGACGACTCGGATTTGAACGTTCGAATCTATGGCATTCGAGTACGATGAAAAGTATGGATGTCGATTTTCGAGCGGGAAAAATTCATTTTCGTTAGATTTGGTATCAGAGCTAAGGTTGAACTTTAGCTTAGGAGTATAACACATTAAGTAACTCGTTAGAGATAGGGTGAAGTATCCCTAGAATGAGTGTATCCTTAAGATATCCGCCTAAATGTCTCAATAAATTCTCTTACTATCCACTGATAGTGAGTATGAGTGCAAGAAGAGGATGAGATAGGGGACAGAGGAATACGACTATAAATGGTCAATACCCTGCAACAGTGGAAACAACTTTCTTATCAATCTCCTTTGATTCGTTTCCAAAATTCTTTTGATTGCTTTGTATCAGCTACAAGAAGAAGTTTCGGTGTGATGATGGTTCTACGAATCATTGTAGAAAATCCTTACTTTGTATCTTCATCGGTTTCTTATCAGTTTTTTATTTAAACCTTAATGAATATAAATTGGAAATTTAGAATTAATTGAAGATTTTAAATTGTTGATAGTCTGATTTAATGAGCCAAATACAAAATGGATATACAGTTTGATTTGGGAAATTGTTTCTCTATCTTTGTGTATCTATCTGTGTTGTTTTCGTGCCTGCGAATTTCGGGGACGAAATTCTTTTAAGGGGGGAAGTTTGTAACGATCCTAGATTTTAATTTAATTTAAATTGATAATTAAATGAATTTTTGAATAAAAATTGTAAAATTTATTTATAAATAGAAATAAAAATATAAGTAAAAAAACAAACAAATGTACTAACAATGATAATAAATTATGTAGATTTTTAAAGTAAACATATTAGGTAACAATATAACCACATAAATTGATTCACATTTCAAAACAAGATAAAGTAATAAATGCAAATCTTTGTGCAGCTGAAATGAAGGAGGGGAGGATGTAAATTGTACAAATTTAATTAATGAAAGCATGCTAAAGATTATCATCAGCCGAAATCAAGTTAAGCTTGTAAAAGCAAGACAAAGGTAAGTATTTAGGTACAAAATAAGGTAAGGAGGAGACATTAAGGACTTGAGTTATCTTCAGCCATGCCTAGTATTGTACAAACAAACATACCCTATTGTATAAACAAACAAATTGTATCCATCAGCCGCTATAGCCGAAATCTTTCTTAGTTAAAAAAAAAGGAAATACAAGATCTTGTACCAGCAATTATATTCAAGCCTGCATACTTCTTTTTATACATATCTCCTCTCCATCTCAAACAACAACATTTTCAACAAATCAAAGCAAGTCAAAACTACAGATTCATAAAACAAGTGCTGCAGTTTTTGGCCAGAGATAGTGCAGTATTCTCTGAAAATGAATAAAGTTGCAGGAAGAAATCAAGCTCAAAGATTTAACCTATTGTTGGATTTCAAGTTGTAGAGAAAAAAAAAACTTCTCTTTCATTCAACTATCTAAACTCTAAGATCTAAAGAAAAAAAAAGAGAAAGATTCAGGCTTTCACTCTTTGAAGCTGTCAAAACACTTCTCTGCTTCTTCTTTGTTCTCTGTCAAAATTTTCCAAGGTGAGTAACATTTAGTAATTTAAAACTGAAGTATATGTTGAATTTGCTCTGTGTATATATGCTTGTATCAATGCTTCCTTCTTCTCTGTTTGATTTACAGAGTAACACACAACAAAGAAAATTCAATTCCTATTTTTCTAATCCATATCAGGTTTAGTTTAAAAACAAAGTAGTTGTGTTCGAGTATGACGTATCATCTAAAAATAGTTTCATGAAGTGTAAATGTTTATATATTGAAAGATCAAATTTTTACAGTGGATAACAGATCATATGATAAATTCAAGAATTTTAATTTAATGATTTGATTATGTAGCTTGAATCAGCATTAAAAACAAGATTTTTAAAATAAGAATGGTAAATTTTAGTCGAGTATGCAAAGTGTAGTTCGTAAATGAACCAAAAATGCCTTTTTATCGATTTCTGATGATCAAACAAATCTTAGATGTTGAAATTCATTGTGAAGCTAGATTGTTGATTCATGAGTATAGGAAAAATGTTAGAATAATTTTCAAATGCAAGAATTAGTGGGTCGAATCGAATATAGGGTTTTGGGTTCGAGTATTGTGTGGTCTGTGAATTCGATGATTTTGTCATCGGCGATCGACCCAGTTCAACGCGCTCTTGGGGAATGGTTGCGGGGTGGTAGTGGAAGCCATAGCCGGTGGTGACAGCTTTCAGGTGGTCGGAATTAGGAGTACGGCGAAGTTCCAGGTTTTGGTGGCGATGGGTATTCGTATTCCAAGTTTGGGTTTTATCCTCGATTTCGATTTCGAGGCGACGGTGATGTTTAGGTGATCGGAGCATGATCGGGGGAGGATCATCGACTTGTTCGATGATGTAGCGCTGACCGGAGATGGCGATCGGGGCTGTGCACGTGTACGGCACGAAGCCAGTATCAGTGTCGTTGACCAGAGAATGATCGCGAGTCAATACTCGAGTCGACCAGATGTTTGCTTCGGGTTTTAGATCATGTGCGTGTATAGGCCTGATGCGTGATTTATAACTCGAATTTTAAATTTAATACTTACTGGAGAAAAAAAAAAGAATAGGGAAGAAGAAGAACGAATGCGAGAGGGAGATGGAGATGACTCGTGAATGATGGAAGGAAACCCGAAGCATTGCTCGAGTGAAACAGGGTAAAACTCGGATTTTGTTTTAAGCAGGGTTAAGCCCAACAAATTCCTAAATTTTGTAAACAAATTTTAGTGTTGATAAAATAATTTATGATTTAAGGTTGATTAACCGAGTGATCAAACAATAATTGATTAAGGATAATTAATGATAATTAATTAAGGGTAATTAATAAATTCTTAATCAAGAATTAATCAAGTAATTAGAGATTGATTAACTGGTAATTGAAAATTACTTAATGTAATTTATTAAAGAATTTATAAATTAAGGGTAATTAATTACTTAAAGATAATTACTTAATTAAAAGTAATTAATAAATTAATTTTGTAATTAATTAAGAATAATTAATTAAATGATAATTAATTAATTTATTAATTGAGGCTAATTAATTTATTATTAAAAGTTAATCAATAAATGATTAAAGGTTAATTAATAAAAATGATTTGTAATTAATTAATGTTAATTAACCAGAATTAGTAATTTATTCATAAGTAACTAATCTGATTCAAAACTAATCAAAGGATTAATTGATCTTACTTATGGATGTTTGAATTGTATTGCATGTTTTGAAATTGTTAAATATTCCCTGATTTCTATGTGATGCTGTATGATATGAATTGTTTTAATTCAAGCTGTGATGACTGTAACTTATTATCTGTGATATATATATCTGGGATCTCTGAATTAAAGATAAGCGTTATAGTTATATCGCTTATCAAATATATCGTTGTATTTGAATTTGTGATGATATGATGATTGGTAATGTTGCACTATTGTGTGTGAAACCTCTGGACTACACCTTTACACACACAAATATGGATTTCACGTGGAAATCGGTTAAGTCACAGATAATTTAAATTTGATGTTTTTGAAATGGAAATTTTAATTTCAATTGATTTTGAAATTAGAAATTTGGTTTTAAAGTGAAAAGCTTTTGAAATGGAATTTCAAAGATAAAAGTTAAATTTGAATAACTTAATCGAGTTTTGAAAATTTAAATAATTTGATTTAAATTTGAATTCAATATTTGAAATTGAATTCTATAATTTGGAAACTAGGGTTTAAAAAGGCTGTTCAACTTATTTATGAGTTTATATGAAATTAAACCATTTTAAAAGTATAATTTTGAGAATTTGGATTTAACCAAAGAACTTTAACTCGTATAGATGAATCAGATTTCCAAAATGAAAACTGTTTGTTTTAAAAGAATAAAAGCTTTCAGATAAGAAATGAAATTCCAGTTTAATTAAAGGAATTTCAAGATTGAATTGAAAAATGGTTTTCCAAGTTATGAATGAATTCTTTTTGAAAGCTATGAATTAAATCTGTTTATTTTTAACAGATTTAAAATGATGATTTATTTAAACCATTCGAAATGAAATTGTTTTGAAAGCTATAAGTTAAATCTTTGATTTAAAGATTTAACGAGTTAAATTGAAATGGAAATTGATTTGGAAAATCTATGAATGGATTTTTGTGAAACTGAGTGAACTTTGTGAATTAAATCTTTTTGTTTAAAAGATTTGAAATGGTAATCGATTGAAACCATTTAAAAAGAAGTTGAATTATTAAGTTGTGACTTAATTGAAATCACATATCCATATGTTTTTAAATATTGCGCTCATGTAATACCCCAAAATTTTGTGAAAAATCATTTTTGTAAAATGATTTAATTTTGAAATATTTAGATTTAAATATGGTGAAATTTCTGGAATAAATAGTGTGCAAGTATATGTGTGCACGTGCACACTGAAATGGCACAAGAAAGAACTCCAGATTTCTTGGATTTAAAACAAGAATTAAAGAGTAATACAAACATGATTTTGCAACATGGTTATTTGATTTCTGAGATTTTATGGGTCATCTTAGAAAATAAGAAAAGTAAGTTTTACTTTAGATCAGTAAACAAATTTATTTAAAACCCAGAAAAGAAAATAATATATATATATTGGTAAAACCTGTATACATATAGGTGCATATGCTTCTGAAATTAAAGAGAAATTAAATAAGCCTAGATAAGATATGTGTACAAATATATATATATTTTTAAGTGCTGAAAAGTGTATATATATATATATAAGCAGGTAAAACTCTAACATTAAAATGACATGAAATGTGATACAAGTTAATAAGCTTGTATAGGCAAAAATAGCAAAGGAGAATTTCAGAAATAATTGAAAAATAAAAGAAAATAGTCACACTTTTAACATGACTAGGTGAGTGGCCATTTTCTGAAAAAGTAAAAGAAAGAAAATGCAGCCTTTAAATTGGTTAATATGGCCGGGGTAATATGAATGAAAAATGCATGATGCTAAGCCAGGACAGAAATGGAATTCTGTTTCAATAAAACCCTAGAGGAAAAATGCTTATAAATAGGCAGTTTAGCCAGTAGAATTATTTTACCCCGAGCTGCATAAAAATAAGAAAAGAAGAAGAAAATATTGAAAGGAAGGAGAAAACACTCAAACAAGAATTTTCTGGATTAATAAGAAGAAACATTTAGGTGAGTAATCTCACTGAGTTCATGGCATTAAGACCTGAGTTGAGGCAGCCACTTTTTATATTGCCATTTATGTATTTCTGGTTTTGATGTATATGATTTCATCAATGCTTTTTGGATGTTTTATTTTAAATCTGATATGATTTAATATGGATGATTTTGATGATCTTTGATTGGTTGAGACATTTGTCTTTGGATGAGTATCATACTGTTTTATTTATACTCATAAATGTTAAAGTTTAGGATCTTAAAAATTATATAGAGAATACTCTCAACTGTTATAGATCTATGGCATGGAAACCTTATAAAAATGATTGGAGCTGCATTATACTTGGTATAAGTGCTGAGGCTTGAAAAGAAAAATGTTAAGGGTGCAATAGAAATTTTCTAAGTGATGAGCCCTTAATCAAAAAAAAAAAAACCCACAAGCTAAAATTATGACTGAACCAGATCTTGAATCTGAATCAATCATAAAGGCTTGCAGATCAGTATAACATGCCATGCCTCTTTTACAGTTGAAAATGTTCTTATATTTACTAAGATCAAGACATATTGACCCCATTTAGGAAATGACTGTCTGATTATTTCTGAGGGGAAATTATGCTAGAAGAAATTATGGATGTTTCCATGTTTGTAGTGACATGTTCACTTAGCATATTTGATGTTAGGATTTAAGACAATACACTAGTAAATAAACTAGGGAAGGGAAGGCCAAGATGACTGCTGGAATGCTTGTCATATTTGAAGTATGCAAGTTGGCACATGGTTTGTTTAAGCCCTGAGATCTTTGTGCAATGATGTGAATTAGTTCATTGCAATGTGTCCCAGTGATTCCTTAATAGCAGATGAGGCAGGGATTTAAATTGAATATTACAACTTGTAAATGAAGAAATAGGAATGTGGATATTTCTTAGGTTGAATGGTATGGAACCAAGATGATTCCAGTAAATGAAATTGATGCCAATAGATAATCATGTTTGCATGATTATGTATGCAAGTGAAGGAATGATAAGTGAATATATCATACCTGAATCAACTTAATTATACTATGTTAAAATATTTGATTGCAGAAATTTGCTTAAATAACAAGTTAGTACCCTTATATTCTCTATTGCTTAATATCATGAATGAATTGATGTTATTCATACCAGATCATAGATCTGACCCTTGTTTGCTCATGGCATCTGGGGTGTCTCATTTTAAAATGAGGCAGCCACTTATGTTCTTTCATGTATCCCAGGCACTAAGTAAAAATGAAATAATGGCTATTATGGAGGAGTGAATGAACATGCTAGCTAGTTTCAATAAGAGCTTAAATTGATTATATCTGCATGTATTCAGGAAAAATATTATGTTTCTAAGACTTCCAGTCATGTAATGAATTCTATTATGGTTAGATGAACTAGTTGTATCATGTTAAATATATTGTTATGCACTAAGGTTTAAAATCTCAAAGGAAAAATGACGCAGCGGATAATTCAAAACAATGTAGATCGGTGAAAGTAGCAGTCGATGGATTGATGAATGCTGAATTGCCCGAATTCGTTGATCCGAAGATGCCGAACTCTAGCTATCTCGAACTCGTTGATCGCGCACGATACCGGGTTCAAAGATCTTCAATTCTTCAAGCGTTGATCAAGCGCACTTGATTCCGCGAATCGGCTTCTACAATCGTTGAATCGAGCGCACTCGATTAACCGAAAGAGGAGATAGGAGATTACACTCAACTACCAATTTGGAATGAAAGCACAAAGCAATCAAAGAGAATTTTATTCAAAAAATCAACAACCTTTACAAATGACTCAACCCCGCTATTTATAGCTTTTACAACTCAACACAAAAACTTCAAAAAAAAATCACAAGTACTTAGGTCGGAAACGACCTACGACCTTGAATGTTGCGACCTAGTACAGACGCGTCCTAACAAACAGGTTAAAAGACAAACGACTCACTTAGGTCGGTAACGACCTAATTACATTATTCCACGACTTAACAAATGAACGGCATCTGATAAAGCAGCATAACAATCTACGGCTACAATCTTCCGCGACTTAAGATCACACAGCATTCCAGATCGGCGAGTTAGGGAAATCAATGGCCTCTAGAGCTTTGTGACCTAAGAATGAACGGCATCCCTTCGTTTGCGACCTAACAGAAGCGGCTTCAGAAATTGTTTGCGACCTAAGCCTTCGCGACCTAAGCCTTTGCGACCTAAGCCTTTGCGACCTAAGACTTTGCGACCTTAGCCTTCGCGACCTAAGACTTTGCGACCTTAAGCCTTTGCGACCTAACTTAGCTCGCAACTCGTTAGGTCGAATCACCTTTCCCTTCAGACTGTTAGGTCGGAGCACCCCGCTAGCTCGTTCCAGCACCTTCTTCCCTATCTTGTTAGGTCGTATGCGACCTAAAGGTATGTTAGGTCGTTCCAGCGACCTATCTCCTTGTTTTAGCTCGCCATCCACTAACCCGTTAGGTCGTAGCTCTGTACTTGGTGTTATGTTAGGTCGTTCACCATGTTGTACTGCACACTTAGGTCGTACGCGACCTAAGAACATGTTAGGTCGTTCCTCCAACTTAAAAGCTTTGTTAGGTCGTATGCGACCTAACACTTCACCGAATTGGACTGTGTAACTACTCTTCTCAGCATCACTCACTCCCCCCTTTAACTCCTTAGGTCGTGAGCGACCTACACACTCCTTAGGTCGTGAGCGACCTAGACCTTTGGCTTTCTGTACTGCATCATCCTCCCCAGGTTGAGGAAAATTCGACCTCGAATTTGCACTTTCTGCATCCATCACAACAAACTCATTCCCATGATATGGTACGAGATGTTTAACATTGAATACGTCTGACGTGTACACATCATCTGGCAGCTTCAGTTTATAAGCATTTTCATTGATTTTCTTTAAAATTTCAACTGGGCCAATCTTTCGTGCTTTCAATTTATTATACGTTCCCACCGGAAAACGATCTTTCGTCAATATTGCATAAACCAAATCTCCTTCATTAAACTCAACATTTCGTCGTTTCAAATCTGCAGACTGTTTATACTTCTCATTTGCTTTCTCTAATCGTTCTTGAACGATTTTATGACACTCTGTCAACCCTTCAACAAAATCAGCAGCTTTCTTAACTGTCCCCTTTGAATGTGGTATCACAGTTAAATCCAACGGTCCTTTCGGTAAGCTCGAATAGACAATCTGGAATGGACTGAACCCAGTACTTCGATTCACAGCATGATTATGAGCAAATTCTGCCTGGCATAACTTCACATCCCAACTCTTCAGATTATCTTGAACAAGACACCTCAACAAGTTTCCCAATGATCTGTTAACCACCTCAGTCTGTCCATCCGTTTGCGGATGATAAGCACTACTGAACTTCAGCTTCGTTCCCACCATTTTCCACAAACTCAACCAAAAATGACTCAGAAATCGAGTATCTCTATCCGACACAATAGATTCTGGCAATCCATGAAGTCGATAGATCTCTCTGAAAAACAACTGAGCAACATGAACCGCATCTGCCGTCTTCTTGCAAGCAATGAAATGTGCCATTTTCGAAAATCTGTCAACCACCACATATATGGAATCGTTACCACGCTGTGTCCTTGGTAATCCCAACACGAAGTCCATACTGATATCCACCCATGGTTTTACAGGAACGGGTAACGGCATATACAAACCCGCATTAGTCGCAGTTCCTTTCGAAACCTGACAAATATGACAACGCTCCACAAATTTCTCCACTTCTTTCCTCATCGATGGCCAAAAGTAGGATTGTGAAATTAACTGTAAGGTACGGTCTCTTCCAACATGCCCTTCTTCATGCAACTCCTTGATAATCTTCATTCTCAAACTACCCTCCGGTATGCACAATCGACTTCCTTTAAAAAGAAAACCATCTACCATCACGAAGTCATCCGTCTCTCCCTCCTTAACCTTTTCAACAAATTTTGCAAAGTAAGGATCATCAGTGAATAACTCTGGCAATATTTCAAATCCCGTCACTTCAACCTTTAGTGTAGTCAACAAATGACTCCTCCTACTCAAAGCATCAGCCACACGATTTGTCACCCCTGACTTGTGTTTAACAACAAAAGTAAACTGTTGTAGATATGCAATCCACGATGCATGTCTCGCTGAAATCTTGTCTTGCCCCTGCAAATGCTTCAATGCTTCATGATCGGTGTAAAGAACAAACTCCTTCTGAAATAGATAGTGTCTCCAGTGTTTGATAGATTGTACAACAGCATAAAACTCCACATCATATGTACTGTATCGTATCTTCGCTCCTGACAACTTCTCACTGAAATATGCAATTGGACGTCCCTTCTGACTCAACACCCCTCCAATCCCAACCTTGGATGCATCAGTATGTAGTTCAAATACCAACTGAAAATCAGGTAATACTAGAATTGGTGCAGTCGTCAGCAATTCCTTGATCTTCCCAAAAGCACTCCCTGCTTCCTCTGTCCATGCAAACTGTTTACCTTTCATGCAATCTGTAACAGGTGCCATCACACTACTAAAGTGTGGAATAAATCTTCGATAAAATGAAGCCAACCCATGGAAACTACGTACTTCCGTTATCGTCTTGGGTTGCGGCCAATTTCTGATCGCCTCAACTTTACTTTGGTCAACCTGTATTCCTTTCTCTGAAACAACATATCCCAAAAATAAAACACTGTGCGTCATGAACACGCACTTCTTTGTAGCAGCATAAAATTGTTCTTGTCTCAGTACCATCAACACTTCTCTAAGATGATTCAGATGTTCCTCTGAACTCCCACTGTAAATCAGAATATCATCGAAATACACCACCACGAATTTCCCAATGAACGGTCGAAAAATCTGATTCATCACCCTCATGAAAGTACTTGGTGCATTCGATAGACCAAACGGCATTACCAGCCATTCATACAATCCTTCCCTTGTCTTGAATGCTGTCTTCCATTCATCCCCTGGTCTAATGCGAATCTGATGATAACCGCTCTTCAAGTCAATCTTAGAAAAGATAGTAGCTCCGCTTATTTGATCCAACAAGTCATCCAACCTCGGCATTGGAAATCTATATCTCACAGTGATCTTATTCAATGCTCGACTGTCAGTGCACATCCTCCACGTCCCATCCTTCTTGGGTACCAATAAAGCTGGTACAGCACAAGGACTCAGACTCTCCTGCACACGCCCCTGCTCAAGCAATTCCTCAACCTGCCTCCGTAATTCTTCATGTTCCTTCGGACTCATTCGATAATGTGGTCTGTGTGGCAATACAGCACCTGGAACAAGATCTATCTGATGTTGTATGTCCCTCAACGGCGGTAACTCCGTTGGTAACTCCTCTGGAAATACATCGTCAAATTCTTTCAAGATTGGTTTAACTTCTTCAGGAATTTCAACTTCTTCACTGCTCTCATGCCCAATCAACAAGAATACTTCCGGTTCTTCCTCAACCTCTTTAACAAACTCTTTTAAAGTCAATAAAGTTTTCAGCTCTTCAATTTCTTCTGATTTACTTTCTTCTTGTGATCTCTTCTTTGGAACTAAGATAATCTTCGTGCCTTTAAACATAAAACTGTAGCTATTGGTCCGACCGTCATGTTGTACTGCTCGATCATACTGCCATGGTCTTCCCAATAATAAGTGGCAAACATCCATCTCTACTACATCACACCATATTTCATCTTTGTATTTCTTCCCAATAGAGAATGGTACACGAACTCGTCTATCCACTTTCACTTCTCCTCCTTTTCTCAACCATGCTAACTTGTATGGACTCGGATGTTTCTCTGTCTTCAATTTCAACTTCGTCACAGCTTCGGTTGAAATAATATTATCACAGCTTCCTGCGTCGATCACAAACTTACACACCTTCCCCAGAATAGTACATGTTGACTGAAAGATATTACTCCTCAACCAACTAGCTTCCTCCTGCTTCGGTGTTAAACACGATCTCCTCAGCATTAGGTTACAACCTTCGTCTCCTGACGCAATATCCTGCTCATCCTCCTCAGCTGGATTAGAACAATCTTCATCAACATCCTCATCGTCAACTTCTGCAATCATGGTTCTCTTCTTTGGCTTTGGACACTCACTGCTTTTATGACCCAATTTCTGACAATTGTAACATTTGAAACCATTGTTAACTTTCGCCTTCTCAGCCTCCTTCACCACTGGTCTACTGTTAGGTTTAGAAACATTAGAACTTCCTCCAACACCCTTCGCTTGATTGTTAGAATTAGGAAACACACCACTTCCTCGTCTCCCTTGTTTTTCCCAAGCCAACGCTTTCTGATGTGCTTCTGCTACAGATCTTGGATCGAACATATTCACCATATCCTGAATCTGCATTCTCAATCCTCCAATGAACCTAGATGTCAGCTGCTCTTCTGTTTCCATAATATCGTTCCTTGCAATGAGTTGATAAAATTCATCAGCATAGTCATTAACTGTCTTCGTGCCCTGCCTCAAGTTCTGCAAACGTTGATACATAAGCGATTGATAATTATAAGGTAAGAATGTCGCTTTCATCAATTTCTTCATCTTTTCCCAAGATTCAATCTTTGACTTCCCCATACGTTCACGTGTAAGCTTGGTTTGCTGCCACCATGCCAAAGCTCTACCCCTCAGCCTTGTAGCAACCAACTTCACTCTACGATGTTCTGGTACTTCTTTGAAGTCAAAAATCTCCTCAACATTAGCCACCCAATCTAGAAACTCCTCCGCTTGCATACCACCCTTGAATTCAGGAATTTCTGTCTTCATCCCCGATTCCCACTTGTGATCATACTCAGAATAGTTTCTTCCTTGACCTCTTCCTTGAATACTACCACCATCATACTCCTCTTCAAAATCAGACGCATAACGATGTCGATTATGACCACCAACATCTCTACTACCATTACGCCTTCCACCATCATCCCTTCTATCAACATTCCTCCGTTCGCGATCATTCGCGTTCCTCCCACGTCTTTGATCATTTTCAATACTTCGGTCTCGATTAGAATGTGGCGAGACTCTACTACCCCCATGGTTAGATTCTGGTGAAACCCTTCTCCGATTTTGATTCATCTCCGTCATAAGCTTCTCTAATCGGCCAATTCCTTCATTAAGCTTCTCGCTAAAATTCTCATTGATTCTTTGCTCCATCTCATCAGCCTCTTCTCTTCGATATAAAGCTTCTACGTTTTGGTGGCGGTTAGCTCTTCTTGGCGGCATACTTGAAAACTTCACAAATTCTCAAACACTTCAAATTCAAACACTTTCCGGATTTTGATCCAAAATGAAACGGATCGAAAACTTCCACTTTGTAGCAAATCGCGATGAACACGATGGACAAAGTTTCGGCCTCCAATGCAAATTTTGATCAAACAACTTCGAACAAGATGAACTCTTCTTCCTCTCGGCCACGGCTTTACACTTCAAGCACTCGGCTTCTCTTCAAACTTCAAAAGTCTTCAAATGATTAGGCTCCAAGTCTCGATCTAGCTATGATTGGCTAGAACAAGCTCTGATACCAAACTGACGCAGCGGATAATTCAAAACAATGTAGATCGGTGAAAGTAGCAGTCGATGGATTGATGAATGCTGAATTGCCCGAATTCGTTGATCCGAAGATGCCGAACTCTAGCTATCTCGAACTCGTTGATCGCGCACGATACCGGGTTCAAAGATCTTCAATTCTTCAAGCGTTGATCAAGCGCACTTGATTCCGCGAATCGGCTTCTACAATCGTTGAATCGAGCGCACTCGATTAACCGAAAGAGGAGATAGGAGATTACACTCAACTACCAATTTGGAATGAAAGCACAAAGCAATCAAAGAGAATTTTATTCAAAAAATCAACAACCTTTACAAATGACTCAACCCCGCTATTTATAGCTTTTACAACTCAACACAAAAACTTCAAAAAAAAATCACAAGTACTTAGGTCGGAAACGACCTACGACCTTGAATGTTGCGACCTAGTACAGACGCGTCCTAACAAACAGGTTAAAAGACAAACGACTCACTTAGGTCGGTAACGACCTAATTACATTATTCCACGACTTAACAAATGAACGGCATCTGATAAAGCGGCATAACAATCTACGGCTACAATCTTCCGCGACTTAAGATCACACAGCATTCCAGATCGGCGAGTTAGGGAAATCAATGGCCTCTAGAGCTTTGTGACCTAAGAATGAACGGCATCCCTTCGTTTGCGACCTAACAGAAGCGGCTTCAGAAATTGTTTGCGACCTAAGCCTTCGCGACCTAAGCCTTTGCGACCTAAGCCTTTGCGACCTAAGACTTTGCGACCTTAGCCTTCGCGACCTAAGACTTTGCGACCTTAAGCCTTTGCGACCTAACTTAGCTCGCAACTCGTTAGGTCGAATCACCTTTCCCTTCAGACTGTTAGGTCGGAGCACCCCGCTAGCTCGTTCCAGCACCTTCTTCCCTATCTTGTTAGGTCGTATGCGACCTAAAGGTATGTTAGGTCGTTCCAGCGACCTATCTCCTTGTTTTAGCTCGCCATCCACTAACCCGTTAGGTCGTAGCTCTGTACTTGGTGTTATGTTAGGTCGTTCACCATGTTGTACTGCACACTTAGGTCGTACACGACCTAAGAACATGTTAGGTCGTTCCTCCAACTTAAAAGCTTTGTTAGGTCGTATGCGACCTAACACTTCACCGAATTGGACTGTGTAACTACTCTTCTCAGCATCACTCACTCCCCCCTTTAACTCCTTAGGTCGTGAGCGACCTACACACTCCTTAGGTCGTGAGCGACCTAGACCTTTGGCTTTCTGTACTGCATCAAAAAATCTGACTGGGAAACAATGAAATGATTTTATTTATTGATATGAATGTTTGGAAGAGAAATATGCACATGTAGTTGAGCTACTGTTTTGTATAATTTTTATTATGTATTAGTTAACCTTGAGACATAACAGAGCACTGAGTTTTAGAACTAAAATCTGGATTTAGCAGGAAGTAAACTTAAAGGATTTTATTTTCTTTTTACTGAAATGCTTTGTAAATAAATCTGAATTCATTTCTGAATTGAATTAGGAAAAGTAAAATGTTTTTTTCTAAAAGCTTCAGATAGAATGAAATGAAAGGTATCTCCCTTGTTTTTGAACTAGTGTATAGCATATACAAGACTCATGAGTTAACCAGCCTCAACTAAATGAGGTATTGGTTGATCATGATAGACTGTATCTTGAAAATATAGATGCATTTCAAAGCATAGTACATTTAGCAATTGTTTCACTCAGTTTTCTGGAAACTGGACAAAGGTAATGACATGTACATAAATACCTATGTACATGTTGATAAATTGGGCAAAAATATAAATTTAAATTCTTAAAACAGTTGTAGGAATGGGTTTTAAAAATAGTTATGTAAAAAGAATTGTTTTGTATGTTAGGTTATAGGCAAAATCAAATATATATGCACAATTATAGGTAGGTATCAGATTTCTAACCATACAGGAGAAAAATAAAAAGAAAAACCAAAAATTGGGTTGAACCGACCAGCATAGCACTCGAACTCGTGACCTTTCATGTATAAGTTAGGCGCGTTTCCATTACGCCTAGATGTTGCTTGTGTTCACTTAGGATCCACTTTCTTTTATACTGAATTTGATACTATCCAGACTTTAACACAATCATCTATATTGAAAGCTTGTTTACCACTGATTATTACTTGATCATTTCTAAATTATAATGACAGTCTAAAATACATGTTTCCAGTGGATTTTAGGTCCAAAAATCAGGGTGCAATAATTAATCTGAAGTGCTAAAAATCTAAATCAAACAGGATGTTCTTGTACAAAAAAAAAGATAAAGTATATACTCTGAATTTAAACAAGAAGAACACATACATCTTCATATGTATGTGTATGTTATTAGATATATACTGATATATTTATATTGGTAAGTTATTTTGATCCTGGATATATTTTGTTTATTGGAAAAAGAAAATGACCTTGGAAAAGATATTTGCAATGAATGATATATCTATATATCATCTCTTAGCAAAAAAAAAAAATCCTTATGAAATTAGGGTGGAAATAGGAGGGTCATTTCAGTTGGTATCAGAGCACTTGGTTGCATTGATTGTTAAGTATTATAGAAATGTATAATGTCTGTTTGTTTTGGATGAAATAATTTAGATAAGAAATTAGAAATTATAGAAGCACTCATAATATACTAATACCATTTACCCAGAATTTAGTTAGCAGAACATGGTAGGAAGAGGATCTCATCACAATGCAGGAACCAGTGCACCTCAAATGCTTGATATGCAAGAATTTGTGAGGGTTTTAAGAGATGGAATTGGGCATAGGCCTGAGAACCCACATGAAGAGCTTTCAAAACTACTGAAGACTTATTCCAATTTGGGAGGCAAGAGTTTTGAAGGAACAGAGAGTGTGATGGAAATTCAAGCATGGTTGAGAACACTTGATAGGATTTTCAATGACATGCAGTTGGATGACCAAAGAAAGAGGCAAGTAGCTTCTAGACAACTGAAAGGGGTAGCTTTAAGCTGGTGGGAGGTGATCATAGCTGGAAGAAATGAAAATGAAATCACTTGGAATCAGTTCAAGGAGATGTTGGAGGCAAGATTTGTACCAGCATCAGCCAAGACCATTTTGCTTGAAGAATTTATCAAACTTAGGCAGGGAACTTTGAATGTCACTGAATACACTCAAAAGTTTGAGGGGCTATCTAATTATGGAGCAATGCTAGTGGCAGATGAAGCATCCAAGAATGATAGGTATATAAAAGGGCTGAACCCAGGACTTAGCAGAGCTATGCTACCATATGCAGATAGAACATTTGATCAAGTAATTGATCTGGCTTTGAAACTGGAACAACATGACAAAGAAAGAGAGAAATATAGGAATTTTAAGAGCAACAACAAGAAGGATAAGGGAAGATATCACCCTTATGATAAAAAGAAGAAGTGCATTTCCTTGGGCATGTCATCTCTGCCAAAGGAATATCAGTAAACCCTAACAAAGTAGTGGCAATCCAAGCATGGAAAAGGCCTAGCACCATCAGTGAGATTAGATCATTTATGGGGATGGCAGGATATTATAGGAGATTCATAAAAGATTTCTCAAAAATATCATCACCACTTACCAATTTAACTAGAAAGAACCAAGCCTTCGTATGGACAGAAAAATGTGAGCAAGCTTTTATCAAAATAAAAGAAGCCCTGATTGATGCACCAGTATTGAGAGTGCCAGAAGGAAATGAAAATTTGGTTGTGTACACTAATGCAAGTGGCTCTGGGTTAGGGGCTGTGTTGATGCAGCAAGACCAGGTGGTAGCCTATGCATCTAGGCAATTAAAGCCACATGAAACCAGGTATGCAACCCATGATCTTGAACTAGCAGCAGTTGTGTATGCTTTGAAACTTTGGAGACATTATTTGTTAGGTGCCAAATTCATTTTGTACACTGATCATAAGGCACTGAAATATTTATTCTCACAAAAAGATTTGAACATGAGGCAACATAGATGGGTAGAGTTCCTAGCTGCCTATGACCTAGATATACTGTATACACCAGGCAAGGCAAATAAAGTTGCAGATGCCTTGAGTAGACAACATGCCAAAGTAGCCATGTTGATGATGGAAGAGTTTAGGGATTTGTCTATACTTACTGATTTGGAAATTGAGGAAAACAGTGAGGAACAAATGATGCCTATTGAAGAAGGTAAAGGTAAAGGAAAATTAAGTATGATATCTCTGCAATCAGATTTACTTCTTAAGATTGGACAAATGCAGGAACAAGACTTAAACATGATGGAAAAGAAAATGCTCATATCAAAAGGGGAGGAAGTAATAAATTATCAAATTGATAAAAATGGTTATTTAAGGAATAAAAATAGGATATGTGTTCCAGAAAATATAGAATTGAAAGAGGAAATATTAAATGAGTACCATAGGAGTAAGTACTCCATACACCCAGGTAGCACCAAGATGTATCAAAATTTGAAAAGAAATCTTTGGTGGAAGGGGATGAAGTCAGATGTGGCCAGATATGTTGCAAGGTGCATGACTTGCCAACAAGTCAAGGCAGAGACACAAAGGCCATCAGGACTATTGCAACCCCTTAGTATACCACAGTGGAAGTGGGAGGATATATCTATGGATTTCATAGATGGTCTTCCTAGATCTAAGAAGGGAAACACAAGTATATGGGTAATAGTGGATAGGCTAACTAAGGTAGCACATTTTATCCCAGTTAAAACAGAAAGAAATGCTCCAAAATTGGCTCAAATATTCATGAAAGAGGTAGTAAGGTTGCATGGCATACCCAAAACCATTGTGAGTGATAGGGATACCATCTTCACCTCAAGATTTTGGAAAAGTTTTCAAGAGGCTATGGGGAGTGAATTGTGCTTAAGCACTGCCTACCATCCACAATCAGATGGTCAAACTGAGGTGGTGAACAAAGTCTTAGAGGATTTGTTGAGAGCATGTACACTGGACTTTGGAGGCAACTGGGAAGACCACCTCCATCTAGCTGAATTCACCTACAATAACAGTTACCAAAGCACCATAGGGATGGCACCATTTGAAGCCTTATATGGCAAGCCATGTTTATCACCTATATGCTGGGTAGAGGCTGGAGAAAGGGCTATTCTTGGACCTGAATATGTTAAAGAAACCACAGAGAAAATTGGGTTAATAAGAAAAAGAATAGCAGCAGCTCAAGATAGGCAAAAGAAATTTGCAGATAGGAAGAGAAAGCAAGTGGAATATGAAGTGGGAGACTTTGTTTTCATCAAGATTTCACCTATGAAGAAAGTCATGAGATTTGGCAAGCAAGGTAAGCTTACACCAAGGTACGTTGGACCCTATAAAATTCTGGAAAGAATTGGTTCATTGGCTTACAAATTAGAACTACCAGAGGAGATGAAAGCAATGCATAATGTTTTTCATGTGTCCCAACTTAGAAAATGGGTACATGATAAGGAAGACATTTTGGAAAAGCCTACCAAAATTCAAATAAATCCTGACTTGGTTTATGAAAAAGAACCAGTGGGGATTATAGCCAAGGAAGAAAAGAAATTAAGGAGCAAAACCTTGAAACTAGTTAAGATCCAGTGGAGTAGTGATCCTAATGACTGCACATGGGAGTTAGAGGATAAGATTAGAATGGATTATCCTAAGCTTTTTGCAAATTAAAAGGTAATTTTTTTTTCTTCTGGAAAAATTATTTGTTATGCATGGTTGATATGGTTGAATTTGTTTGCTTATGCATATATTTGATAAATTTTCAGAAAAGAAAAATGATGCTTACTAAATGTTAGAAAAATTGTGAGGACACAATTCCTAAAAGGAGGGGTGAATGTAATACCCCAAAATTTTGTGAAAAATCATTTTTGTAAAATGATTTAATTTTGAAATATTTAGATTTAAATATGGTGAAATTTCTGGAATAAATAGTGTGCAAGTATATGTGTGCACGTGCACACTGAAATGGCACAAGAAAGAACTCCAGATTTCTTGGATTTAAAACAAGAATTAAAGAGCAATACAAACATGATTTTGCAACATGGTTATTTGATTTCTGAGATTTTATGGGTCATCTTAGAAAATAAGAAAAGTAAGTTTTACTTTAGATCAGTAAACAAATTTATTTAAAACCCAGAAAAGAAAATAATATATATATATTGGTAAAACCTGTATACATATAGGTGCATATGCTTCTGAAATTAAAGAGAAATTAAATAAGCCTAGATAAGATATGTGTACAAATATATATATATTTTTAAGTGCTGAAAAGTATATATATATATATAAGCAGGTAAAACTCTAACATTAAAATGACATGAAATGTGATACAAGTTAATAAGCTTGTATAGGCAAAAATAGCAAAGGAGAATTTTCAGAAATAATTGAAAAATAAAAGAAAATAGTCACACTTTTAACATGACTAGGTGAGTGGCCATTTTCTGAAAAAGTAAAAGAAAGAAAATGCAGCCTTTAAATTGGTTAATATGGCCGGGGTAATATGAATGAAAAATGCATGATGCTAAGCCAGGACAGAAATGGAATTCTGTTTCAATAAAACCCTAGAGGAAAAATGCTTATAAATAGGCAGTTTAGCCAGTAGAATTATTTTACCCCGAGCTGCATAAAAATAAGAAAAGAAGAAGAAAATATTGAAAGGAAGGAGAAAACACTCAAACAAGAATTTTCTGGATTAATAAGAAGAAACATTTAGGTGAGTAATCTCACTGAGTTCATGGCATTAAGACCTGAGTTGAGGCAGCCACTTTTTATATTGCCATTTATGTATTTCTGGTTTTGATGTATATGATTTCATCAATGCTTTTTGGATGTTTTATTTTAAATCTGATATGATTTAATATGGATGATTTTGATGATCTTTGATTGGTTGAGACATTTGTCTTTGGATGAGTATCATACTGTTTTATTTATACTCATAAATGTTAAAGTTTAGGATCTTAAAAATTATATAGAGAATACTCTCAACTGTTATAGATCTATGGCATGGAAACCTTATAAAAATGATTGGAGCTGCATTATACTTGGTATAAGTGCTGAGGCTTGAAAAGAAAAATGTTAAGGTGCAATAGAAATTTTCTAAGTGCTGAGCCCTTAATCAAAAAAAAAAAAAAACCCACAAGCTAAAATTATGACTGAACCAGATCTTGAATCTGAATCAATCATAAAGGCTTGCAGATCAGTATAACATGCCATGCCTCTTTTACAGTTGAAAATGTTCTTATATTTACTAAGATCAAGACATATTGACCCCATTTAGGAAATGACTGTCTGATTATTTCTGAGGGGAAATTATGCTAGAAGAAATTATGGATGTTTCCATGTTTGCAGTGACATGTTCACTTAGCATATTTGATGTTAGGATTTAAGACAATACACTAGTAAATAAACTAGGGAAGGGAAGGCCAAGATGACTGCTGGAATGCTTGTCATATTTGAAGTATGCAAGTTGGCACATGGTTTGTTTAAGCCCTGAGATCTTTGTGCAATGATGTGAATTAGTTCATTGCAATGTGTCCCAGTGATTCCTTAATAGCAGATGAGGCAGGGATTTAAATTGAATATTACAACCTGTAAATGAAGAAATAGGAATGTGGATATTTCTTAGGTTGAATGGTATGGAACCAAGATGATTCCAGTAAATGAAATTGATGCCAATAGATAATCATGTTTGCATGATTATGTATGCAAGTGAAGGAATGATAAGTGAATATATCATACCTGAATCAACTTAATTATACTATGTTAAAATATTTGATTGCAGAAATTTGCTTAAATAACAAGTTAGTACCCTTATATTCTCTATTGCTTAATATCATGAATGAATTGATGTTATTCATACCAGATCATAGATCTGACCCTTGTTTGCTCATGGCATCTGGGGTGTCTCATTTTAAAATGAGGCAGCCACTTATGTTCTTTCATGTATCCCAGGCACTAAGTAAAAATGAAATAATGGCTATTATGGAGGAGTGAATGAACATGCTAGCTAGTTTCAATAAGAGCTTAACTTGATTATATCTGCATGTATTCAGGAAAAATATTATGTTTCTAAGACTTCCAGTCATGTAATGAATTCTATTATGGTTAGATGAACTAGTTGTATCATGTTAAATATATTGTTATGCACTAAGGTTTAAAATCTCAAAGGAAAAATCTGACTGGGAAACAATGAAATGATTTTATTTATTGATATGAATGTTTGGAAGAGAAATATGCACATGTAGTTGAGCTACTGTTTTGTATAATTTTTATTATGTATTAGTTAACCTTGAGACATAACAGAGCACTGAGTTTTAGAACTAAAATCTGGATTTAGCAGGAAGTAAACTTAAAGGATTTTATTTTCTTTTTACTGAAATGCTTTGTAAATAAATCTGAATTCATTTCTGAATTGAATTAGGAAAAGTAAAATGTTTTTTTCTAAAAGCTTCAGATAGAATGAAATGAAAGGTATCTCCCTTGTTTTTGAACTAGTGTATAGCATATACAAGACTCATGAGTTAACCAGCCTCAACTAAATGAGGTATTGGTTGATCATGATAGACTGTATCTTGAAAATATAGATGCATTTCAAAGCATAGTACATTTAGCAATTGTTTCACTCAGTTTTCTGGAAACTGGACAAAGGTAATGACATGTACATAAATACCTATGTACATGTTGATAAATTGGGCAAAAATATAAATTTAAATTCTTAAAACAGTTGTAGGAATGGGTTTTAAAAATAGTTATGTAAAAAGAATTGTTTTGTATGTTAGGTTATAGGCAAAATCAAATATATATGCACAATTATAGGTAGGTATCAGATTTCTAACCATACAGGAGAAAAATAAAAAGAAAAACCAAAAATTGGGTTGAACCGACCAGCATAGCACTCGAACTCGTGACCTTTCATGTATAAGTTAGGCGCGTTTCCATTACGCCTAGATGTTGCTTGTGTTCACTTAGGATCCACTTTCTTTTATACTGAATTTGATACTATCCAGACTTTAACACAATCATCTATATTGAAAGCTTGTTTACCACTGATTATTACTTGATCATTTCTAAATTATAATGACAGTCTAAAATACATGTTTCCAGTGGATTTTAGGTCCAAAAATCAGGGTGCAATAATTAATCTGAAGTGCTAAAAATCTAAATCAAACAGGATGTTCTTGTACAAAAAAAAAAAGATAAAGTATATACTCTGAATTTAAACAAGAAGAACACATACATCTTCATATGTATGTGTATGTTATTAGATATATACTGATATATTTATATTGGTAAGTTATTTTGATCCTGGATATATTTTGTTTATTGGAAAAAGAAAATGACCTTGGAAAAGATATTTGCAATGAATGATATATCTATATATCATCTCTTAGCAAAAAAAAAAAAAATCCTTATGAAATTAGGGTGGAAATAGGAGGGTCATTTCAGCTCACTATTCGGGTTAGCCAGGAAAAGACCTTTATGTCATATAACTCATTCCGAATAGTGATACGTCGTATATGGATGGCATTTGAAGATCGGTGGTGAAGACCGGATATTCACGAAACGAAAGGATAACTCGTCGATTGTCTTTGCACTGAGTCGCGTCGGTATAGAGATCTCCTAAGTGATGGGAAGTCCAATCGGGATTGTGGATACCCGGATTGCAAGGGCTTCGTAAGAAGTGCCTTCGGTTCTGTTCGAACCCGGAACAGACTTGTATGGTTACATGTCTGAAATTTCACTTTGAGATATAAAGCAGATTTCTTTCAAATACATTTCTGTTTGGTGGCGGAGAATTTATTCTCTTAGCTTAACACCCTTTTCTGAGACGTACGAGCTCAGAGGTTATGTAGTTGAAGGTTATCAGTGATATATTCCCAATTTGGTAATGTGGCATTCTGAGTGTTGTTGTGTGATGATCATTGTTTGATCATTTGTTTGATCATTTATCTTTGTGATCATTACTTTGATCATCTGTTGACCCAAAGCATGGCTTTGTGACAAAGCGTAGCTTTGTGGACGAGACTTCGTCGAACCTCACACCCCGTAATGGTCAAAACAGGAAAGATGCGGCAAGGTTATTGGGGGTAGCTCCCCTTAGGGTATGTACATTCCTTCTGGATAGAGGTGGTATCATGGTATGGAGCCCAGGTCCTTAACCTATGTGGTTGCTGCAAATTTATTTCTTTGTGGTTGTTGGTTGACGGGATCCCGAATAAAGGTTGGTTACAACCGGGGGATGGCATACTCGTTTCAGTAGTTACCCAGTTAGGGGTAACCTGGCCTTGTGTTGGCAGAGATCCGGTTAGGTTCTCGGGACGTCATTCCAGAGGCGTTTCCATGTGGCACTGGGAAGTTCCTTGGCCTGACCATTTGTTGGAAATCCAAAGAAACAATACGAGCCTTGTCTGGTGTTAGTTGTATAACCTGCTTTGGAATGTGGCGGTAACCTGCTATTGAACATAGTTGCTATAGTAGGCATAGTTCGAAATGTCTATGCTGACTAAGATTTATATTCTACTTTAGAAATGTTTTCTACACTATGCACTAATAATAATATCAAGAATGATTTGTTTTGCGTAGTAAGCATCTTTGACTATCATAAGGAGAAATCTTCTCCAATTCTGCGTTTGCATTGTGTGTGTGGCGGGAGGCCTTATGGTAGTTCCATTTTCCAAAAGCATTGCGAATATGTTTTAAAATTCTTTTATTGTTTGTTTTAAAGATAAACTGTTTTTGTTGCTCACACCAGTCTCATGACTGATCCGGAGTTTATTGTTTCTTTCCTAAACTCTGGGTGCTCAAAATTTTCTACACGAGCAGTCTAGAGTTGGGTTTTTCAGATAGTCAGGATTAGTAGATTTTCTGGAGCTAGTTCAGTCTTTCGATCGGACTGCACTTGCTTATCTTGGTGTGTCATTTTTGGGAGTTCGAGCTATTTCTGGATTGGTGCTTTGGAGATTGAGATTATCCGCTGCTGATGTTATCGTTTTCTTTTCCGCTGCTATTTCTTGTATCATATCTCTGATGTATATTGATATTCATTGTATCACTCTGTTGTATCAGATAGTGTATATCAATGTATTATTCTTTTTCTTCCGCTATGTTGTTATACTTAATTGTGTTATAAGCTCCGGCGACTCGGATTTTAACGGTCGAATCTATGGCATTCGAGTACGATGAAAAGTATGGATGTCGATTTTCGAGCGGGAAAAATTTGTTTTCGTTACATTTCCCTTGATTAATTTTAATTTTAATTTAATTTTCAACATGCTAATCTCCATAACTTTTGCATACGAACTCATATTTGTTCTCGGTTTCTTCCATTAGGATCGTACCGAAATTCTGGACAACATGGAACAAGTTTGGTTGGATTTGGAGACTATTCAAATTTTGGGCTTTATTTTTAATTGAATTTTATATTGAATTAAATTGACATTTAAATTAATATTAGATTTAATTGCTAGTTAAATACCTAAAACTGATAATCAGTTAATTGTTGTGGTTTATTTGCTGGTTTGGATGTTGATTGTTATAGATGTTTATTTGTTGACATTTTGCATGATTGGATGTTTATTTATTTTTATATATCTCTGTTATCACCCTGTATATTGAGTGACAGCCTATAAAATGTTAGATGAATTTTTTCGAATAAATTAAAAAATAGGTTGAAATGATATTTACCTATGACATTTTGATTTGGATTGAAATGATATATATCCATCCCTATAATTAAAATTGAAATAACTGATCACTTGGCCATAGGGTAGAAAATTATATACGGACACTAGATTGGTTAACTTAAATGGTTTTAAAAATCTTGAAATTTGGATTTTGGTTAAATGATATTGTTTTAAAGGAAATTTTTTTTGGATTTATATGAATTGAATTATTTTCTAACTCAAGCTTTGAAATGTTGAAACTGATAGCGGTAAAAAAGAAATTGTTTTAAAGAATTGAATTGGAAATGTGAAATTGTAATTGATATATGAATTTAATTTTGGAAGTCGAATTATTTAAAGATTTAGATCTTAAAATTTAGCAATGAGGGTTAATTTGATTTAAGTGTTTTAAATCAGTAAAGTGTAATTGGACATGGGTCCAGATTGTTGAAATGGAAATGAAACTATTTAAACCTATTCAAACTATTTCTAAAAGTTTCAAAATGTGCAAAGTTGGAATGTTTATATTTAAATTGTTGATTTAAATTCAAATGTGTTTAAGTGATGTTATAACATACGTTGGAATTTGAAATGATATTTTCTAATGGAATTGACATATTTTGAGTAAATATGATGGTTTTGAAATGAAGGATATTTTGAATTGAATATGATATTTTGATATCAATTATGAATTAGTTTTGTAATGTAAAAGAACCAACCGGTGTGAAAAATGACGTTTGGTTGTTAAAGAGACCAGGGCCTCTTATTGGCATACTCTCTATCAATATTGGAACCACTTTAACAACTGTGTACGTGGTGGATGTTATCCAGAATGTGAATTGGAGGTGTTTGCTGGATTTGAAGAAAGAGAACGATGATGGATAGCCTGACTTTCGAGTCATAATTAAAATGACTAAAACAAGAGCCATAACCAGGCCAAGTGAGGTTGCTCCTCCGATCGGACATACTTCTTCGGTACCATATCTTTGACTTTGCGATTGATTGGTGGCCACCCTTAATTGTCGGAGTGTTGTCCGAGGTGGGCAGTAGCTGCGGCTATGCGTTACCACCAGCCTGGTTCCATAATCTGGTAGAATCCTACCGTGGGTATAGCATTGTGTGCCTTGTCATATTATCCCTAATCGCACCCACTATGAATTTGTTTTGTGTTGTACCTATGGAGTGCTCCCTGATAGCCCACCAGTTTACGGTGGAGTTTACAGTACTATATAGACGTCAATGCTTATATAAAATGTGTTAAAGGGGATATGGGTAACGCCTTAACGCTATTTTCAATATTATACTTACTGATAGACACTAAATATATATCGTATATTACTACATATAGATAGTTTAACGGATCCTTAGGAGATGGAAAATCTCGTAACATCTCTTAAGTTATTGCATGCACGTTATACACTGGATAGGAGATGTAAAATGCCGTAAACATCTCTGAAGCTATTACACTCATATTTACTTGTTGTTGATTTAACTTACATAAGAACTTTTAGTTCTGACTTGAGTGTTTTGTCTTTTCAATACGCTCGGGTCAGCCTGAGCTTTTCAGTGTTGAAGACTTAATTTTTGAAGGACGAAGACGGAGTTTGGTATATTATATTATTAGTAATTTTCCGCTGCATCGTTATTGGTATGTCGTTGTTTGTACTCAGATTGTTGTAAAAATTTTGTAATCAAATGTATATTATAAAAAAGCTTCATAAACTATTTATTTAATTATTATATTTTATCATTCCGCTGCGAGATTCTATGTTTTGTGTTTCCTTCTCTTCTCTTATTTTCTTATTTACCCCATTGACAATTCTTCCTTTTGAATGGCTTGAGTTAGACATGTGTGGTTTATTATTGATTTAAACCGTCCAAAAAGGTGGATCGTCACAATGAGCATACAAACCGATACCACATTTTTACATGCTTGAAACTGACACTAATAGTATCAAAAAGTAATACCCAACAATAAATAATATTGAATAAACTAACCAACATAAATTATGATTTGCCTTGTTACTGTCCATCTCCCACTCTCATTTTCAACACTTACAGCCCCAACATTACTACCAATCATAATTTTACTTCAAGCCTACATCATCAAACACTTGCTTGCTTTTAATCACTTAATCAATGCACTCTTCATCAAGCACATAAGAAATCTCAATGGACGAAGGAGTAAGTTGAAACCAATAACGACAAATTTCTTTCTTCAAATCATAAAAAGAACAGTTAGTGGACAACCGAGTGCTGAAAGTATTATCATCGAATACAAACAAAACAAAAATGATATTGTCACCATTGCAAAAGAAAAAAAACATCGGTAAAAAATGTTTGCTTCAGATTTTTATTTTATTCTAATACTATAATTTTCTTTATACAAAAAAATCAAAAGGAAAAAACAAAATTTTCAAAATGATACCTACAGTATATAAAACTGATACCTAAAATTTAATACTCAAACATACTTTATTAAATGTATGATACTAACAAAAAATAATTCAATGCATTGATTGTTTCGTGCATGTCATCCTATCTACTCTGTAACAACTTCATTTTTTTATATACTCAAACAAACAAAACATTAAAACACTTCTACATTGCATATTATGAAAAATGATGCTAAGAGAAAACAAAAATGATACCTAAAAACCAATCCTCACTAAACTCAACACAACAATACATTTTGAATCAAACCAATATGAATGCAAAATATATATCAGTAATCAAAAAACAAATAACATTCAATTTAAAATACAATAAGAAAATAATAGTTCATAAAGAAGAGACGAAACAAAAGGTACCTGCTTCTACTTCCAAATTTGCTATGGAATATCAAATAAGTAAACAAAACAACAAAACTGAATCTAATTTTTAAAAAGAAAAACATTCAAAAATTAAAAACGATCAAAATCAAACTCTGACAGAACAAAAAGCAAAAATAGAGCAATAAAAGCATACCTAAATCTGAAAATTACTGTATCCATAGAAAAGAAACGGGATTCGAAATCAAAAAATTATGAATGGATCGCACACAAGAATAGAGAAGCATGATGAAGAGAATTTAATTTTGAACGTGCGAAAGAGAGTGAAAAAGAATTAAAGAAGAAGACTAACGAGGTCGAGAAGAAAAGGAGAGTGCACGACGATAGTTTGGGCTCCTTCAAAAATTTGAACGTTTTTGTCCTTGGGAAAAATATTAATATGTTGTCCTAGATAATTAAAAAGCCTTTAAATTTGTCCTTGAGAATATTTTCCTATTTTATTTGTTTATTTTAAATTTGACATGGTTTGTTACATTAATAATTAGTTCAAAAAAAATACATTAGTAATTCCCAACTTCACCCAAAGCCATTCAGACACATATAAGGAAGAAAAAAAATTGTACAACGAAAAAGCATAAATCATATATTGCATTTAGCTTGCAGTATTTATAAATGAAAACAAATATAATTAAAATAAAATAAAATATTTATGGAAAACGTTGAGCAAATCATATATGCATCGACAACTCTACATAAGATTAATGTATAACATTTATTGTACACTTTGAACTCATTTGTTAAATAAAAACAATTGTCTGGAATTTCGTAATTACTTGAAGACCTAGATAAGAAAATACTCATAGATTCACTGTATATATTAAATTTTATTTGGATTGTACAAAATGACTATATCATAGACAATTAGTTGGCTTGCATTTCGAAATCATCTTGAATCTTTAGTTTTCAAGAATTTTAAATCATGTTAGCTTAACATTTCTCAGAACTTACTTTGCAAAACACTCACTACACAAAACAATTTTTACAGGTAAAACTCAAAAAATACTATATTGTTTTGAGTAAATTTTGAAAATTTAAAATTTGAAAAATGGATAAAAATAGTTGTAAGAATTCAAAGAAAATAATTTTTTGAAAAAGTTTAACATATTCACAAACATGCAAATATTATAACCTTTAAGAAACCGCTAAAAAATCATGAATATTTAAAATTTGGGTAAAAGTTGTAAAGTAAAAAAAACTACAAAGGGTTAGAAAGTTGGAAATAAAATATAGAAAATAAAAAAACTATAAATGGCATGAAAATAAAAGTACGAAAAAATTAAAGAAAAAGTGAAAGTTTCGTGAAAATAAAAATCTAAAAACTTTAATTAATCCATAAAAAGACAATATTTGAAAAGTAAAAAAAGTAAAAAGATTAAATCTTCTGAAATTAAAAAAAACGTATTGGTCTACAATTAAAGTTTTAATTTCAGCAACTTCCTCTTTTACCTTAGTTTATTGTTAAGCTATAGTTTTAAGTTCAAGCTTCAAAGATGAAACTATACTACATTACATGCTTCTCCTTTTCTTTTTATATCACCCAACTATTTAGGAACTGCCTAGGTGAATGCATCACCCTCTGCATGTTAGCCTTATAATTGCTTATGATCTTCAAGATTGAATTTTATTTTTTGTTCAATTGTCTTTGTCTTAGTTTTTTCTTAGAGTAAGGCGCAATGAATCCAAAGTATAATCTTTCTCGAATTGAGTCTTTAATTCTTCTTGATGAGTAGTTAGTGGATAACTTCACATGTAGAGGAGTTTCTCTTACGGTTGCAATTCCTTTGACATCTACTCAATTTTCACTAATTCACTTCTGACCATTGCTTAAACATAACTCCTGAGTGCGTCTTTTTTTTGCTTTGGTTGAAGTGGAAAACTCCCTCCTCATTCTTATGAATTCATATTTAGTGAATACGAATGAGAATATGTTATCTCATTCTATGTTATGCAGCTATATGCCGGTTATTGTAAATGGTGCGGTCATGGGCCATAATCTGGCCCAAGCCTGCATTAGTTTATTTTTTACTTGTTGTATCTGTATAAATACGAAAACCTTGTATCGGTTTCAAATAATTAAGCAATAATACATTTCTTTTCACTCTGTTTCTATTTTTCAATTCTGCAATTCAAAATTCCTCAAAATTTAACTTGATATCGAAGCTACATTGCCTCACGGCATAATGTTGATCCTTTTATCATCAGATTCCTAATCATTATATGATATTTGTTCAAGGTGGAAGATCTCATCAGATTGAATGTCATCATTGGAGATTTATCAAGTGTCATGCCAAAGATTCAGTGATTGAATCTGGCTGCAGTAAGATCTTGTGTTCAGAAAAGCAAAACCAAATTTTTTTCTTCAAGAAATCATCAAAAGAATCATTAAGAAAAGTGCCATGCCAGAAAAACTCATCAAAGGTTCATCATATGGGTTTATGTCTGCACTTACCTCTCCTCTTTGAAGATTTTAAATCTACTGCTTTTGCTTTTCTTGTCTTTTGAAATTTCTTTGAAAATTTTCTTTTTCCCACCTGTTTGACCTTTTTCCATCCAAGAATTCATCCATTTCTTCATTTGGTGTCACCGTTCTATCATGGCTGGAGAGGATTCAGCAACATCTAACAGTTCATCTACATTACAGCAAATGGCTACAGAGGATCTGATTAAGACCATAATCAGTCCACATAGTCAGCTGATAACTGCTTATCTTGATGAGAGCAATTATCTTCTTTGGAAATATCAAGTGCAGACTGCAATCAAAGGATATGGCCTCAACAGTTTCATTTCTGCCACCTCAAGCATTCCTCCTCAATTTCTGAAAGACAATAAGGGAAGATCGGTAGAAAATAAAGAATACTTTGCTTATCAAAGACAAGACAGCCTGCTGAGTTCTTGGCTTTTATCATCTATCAATGCAAATTTACTGCCACAGATTGATGGATGTGATACTGCTTATGAGATATGGTCCACTATTGAACAAACCTTTAGCACTCAATCAGCAGTAAGAATCATGCACTATAAAAGGCAACTTCAAAACTTAAAGAAAGAAGAAATGCCAATGAGAGATTACCTATCCAAGATTAAAACCCTCTGTGATTTACTATGTACCGTTGGTCATAAATTTTCTAACACAGAATAGGTTCTTTCTATTCTAAATGGTCTCAATGAAGAATATGAATCAGTTGTTGCTGTAATCTCATCAAAGAAAAACCTACCATCAATTCAATATGTTCACTCCACTCTACTGGCACACGAGGGAAGAATTGAACAAAAGATATAAGTGGAAACAAACTACACTATCAACTATGCAGCACACTTCAACAATAAGCATCAAGAACAGAAATATACTAACAGAACCGAGTCAAGCAACAAATCAAATCAATCTTTTCAAAGAGGAGGTCAGTCTTATAGAGGAAGAGGTAGAGGATGCAGGTGGAATAATAACAACATAATAAAAAGTCAAATATGTGGAAGAAATAATCATACTGCCATGAAATGCTACTTCAGATTTGATACTCAATATACTCAACAAAGTCAGAGTTTAGGAAATCAAAGAAAAATTAATCCAAGTGCAAACATTGCTCAAATGCAGACTAAATCAAAAGATGTTACAGGAAACATTAAAGTTCATCACCTGGAGACTGATGAGATTGCAAGAACAGAAGATATAATGAATGAGAGATGGTACCCTAATTTAAGTGCAACAAATCACATCACTAGCAATTTGCACAATCTGAACATTGGCAATAAGGAATACAAAGGTAACAAATTTGTATATATGGGAAATGATGAGTCAGTTTGTATCACTCATACTGGAAATGGTGTTATTCAAGGGAAAAGATGCTTATGTTTAAAAAATTTACTTATAGTACAACAAATAATAAAAAATCTTATTAGTGTATCTCAATTTGCTACAGATAACAAAGTGTACTTTGAATTTTTCCCTAAAACTTGTTTAGTTAGAGACTTACTAACTAAAAATATTCTCTTGCAGGGTGAAGTGCAAAATGGTCTGTAAAAATTCAATCTATCAAATTACAAGCTGCAAGAAAATTCAGGAAATTTATGCAATCTTACTGAATGTAATACAACAAATAGAGAAGATAATATTTTTGATGTATGGCATTATAAGCTTGGATATCCAAGTGAAAAAATTGTAAAGAAGGTTTTAACAGACAATAAAATTTCTTTTGATGATGTATCCTTACCTTATATATGCACTTATTGTCAATTAAGTAAAAGTCATAAACTTGCTTTTACTGACTCATCTATAGTGTTTCACAGACCACTTGAGCTTATTGCATCGGATCTATGGGGTCCAGCTCCAATCAATTCAGATTATGGTTTCAAATACTATATTTCTTTTGTTGATGCTTATTCCAGATTTACCTGGATCTACTTGCTCAAGGCAAAATCAGAAGCACACAATGCAGTGATACAGTTTATCACTCAAGCAGAGAATTGGACAAATTGTCAAGTTTAAACTATTCAAACAGATGGAGGATCAGAATATAAACCTCTGAATATGTACTTTCAGAAGAAGGGGATTATACACAAAACTACATGCCCCTATACTTCTGAGCAAAATGGTTTAGTGGAAAGGAAGCATAGGCATATTGCAGAGGCTGGACTTACTTTATTAGCCCAAGCTTCCTTACCACTAAAGTTCTGGCCTGATGCTTTTAATACTACTATTTATCTTATTAATAGACTTCTACAAAAATTTTAAGTTATAAAAGTCCAATTGAAATTATGTGCAGAATAAAGCCTGACTATCAAACTTTGAAAGTGTTTGGGTGTCTTTGTTTCCGATATTTAAGACCATACAATTCACATAAACTCAGTTTCAGGTCATCTCCATGCATATTCCTGGGATATGCAAGCAAGCAAATAGGCTACAAATGTCTTGACAGTAAAGGTAAGATATTTATTTCCAGACATGTAGTTTTTAATGAATTTTTTTTTCTTATGCAGATGATAAGAAAAGACCAACTCAAAAGATATACAATCCTATAGTGTCCGTTCCAACCATACCACTCTATTCAAATGACATGGAACAAAGGAATACAAATGAAACTCAAGACATACTAGATCATGAGAGATTAGATATACCAGAGCACATCACCTGTACTCCTCAAATTATTCAAAGCACTGGGCAAAGTAGTCAGCATGAATAGAGTAGCAATCAAACATCAGGAACATACAATAATCAAGGAGCTACAACAACATCTCACACTCAAGACAGACAAAATCAAACTGGTCATCACATGACAACAAGATCAAAGAGTGGGATATTCAAGCCAAAATTATATGCAACAGCCTTAAACAATAGTGAACCAGAGAGCTTTGAACAAGCTATACTTGATAACAAATGGAAAACTGCTATGGATGAGGAATACAATGCTCTAATAAAAAAAAGACTTGGGAACTTATCACTTTACCCAAAAATAAAAGTATCATTGGATGCAAATGGACATAAAAGTTAAAAAGGAATCCTGATGGAATAATAGCTAAGTACAAGGCCAGACTTGTTGCTAAGGGCTATACACAGTAGTATGGTTTTGACTTCAATGAAACTTTCTCACCAGTGGTTAAACCAGCAACTATAGGAGTTATCCTTACAATTGCTTTACTTAAAAAATGGGATATCAGACAGTTGGATGTCAATAATGCTGTTTTAAATGGAGAACTTTAGGAGGGAGTGTACATGTATCAACCACAGGGATACAAACAATCAAACAATCATGTATGCAAACTAAACAAAGCTATCTATGGTTTGAAGCAAGCCCCAAGGGTATGGTTTGACAAATTGAAAACAACTCTCATGAAGTTACAGTATCAACCAACAAAGTCAGGCAATTCATTATTCATAAAACATGACAAGGATGGAACAACATACATTCTTGTATATGTGGATGACTTTATAATAACTGGGAGCAACACAAGGAAGTCAACAGCATTATACAATATCTTGACAGGCAATTCTCCCTTAAAGATTTGGGTAATCTAAACTACTTCTTAGGCATAGAAGTGAAGAGACAGTCGATTCAGCTATGCATCTAAGTCAGAAAAAATATATCACAGAAATATTATGTAGAGCAAAAATGAATTTAGCAAAGCCACTGCCAACTCCAATGACAAGTAATCTTAAACTATCTAAATTCAAAGGTGAAACAATTACCAATGAGAAGCAGTACAGAAGCATTGTAGGAGCATTACAATATGCAACTATTACAAGACCAGAAATATCATATAGTGTAAATAAAGTGAGTCAATTCATGCATCAACCCCTTAGTGAACAATGGAAGGGAGTTAAAAGAATTCTTAGATACTTAAAGGGTACTCTAAATTATGGTCTGACACCTAAAGGAGGGAAGACTCTTAATCTCAACGTTTTTGCTGACGCTAATTGGGCTACCGACCCAGATGATCGCAGATCAACAACTGGGTATTGTATCTATCTAAATGACAATCCTATTTCTTGGAGCTCAAAAAAACAAGCCACTATTTCTAGGTCAAGTATAGAGGCCGAGTATAGAAGCGTGGCAAGTGCCACCGCAGAAATTATGTGGTTGCAATCTTTACTTAAAGAACTACAAATTGAATCTGCTAGCAAGCCAGTTTCATGGTGTTACAATTTGAGCACGGTGTCACTTGCCACTAATCCTATTCTTCACTCAAGGACCAAGCATATAGAAATTGATTTATATTTTATTCGTGAACAGGTATTAAAATGAAACCTTAGTATCAATCACATACCCGCAACTTACTAGCGTGCTGACATTCTGACAAAGCCACTATCAATACCAAATTTTAACATATTAAGAAAGGAGTTAAAGATTGAAGAGCTTCAGCTTCAATCTTAATGCTCTGCTATCGGTCTCGAGAAGCAATAAAGCTTCAGATCTGGAAAGCTTCAATAAAGATCCATACTGCTCCATCACAGATTTGCTCGTACTATGGCAGATCTGTGATGCTACTAGCATCTGGAAGCTTTAATGTCTCATATCCATCCATCTCAAGGAAGATCAGCTCAGCTTTACCTCAGTTTCCCTCGTCCTATGACAGTTGTATGTTGTCGTACTTTGTGTAAGTCTCAGGAAGAATTATAACCACGGATTTGTTCATCTTATGGTAGATCTGTGATTATAATCTCAGATCTCTGCTTTTGCTCACTTTTCCTTCGAATCTCATTCAGCTATTCTGTCTTTTCGACCTTAAATCTGGATGCTGTTGTGTTGCGAGCCTCAGATCTCATAAGGTTCGAAGCCATTTCTGTGTTTTTCTCCCTCAAATTGAAAGAAGAGAGAGGTCGGCAAAACCCTAGATCGCTTTGAAAGGTGGGATTAGTGAAAACGAATCAGAATATTTTATCTCATTCTATATTTTGCGGCTATATGCCGGTTATTGTAAATGGTGCGGTCATGGGCCATAATCTGGCCCAAGCCTGCATTAGTTGATTTTTTACTTGTCGTATCTATATAAATACGAAAACCTTGTATCAGTTTCAAATAATTAAGCCTCGTTAACATACAGGTTTAAGTTTTCCATTTCGGTTTGCTCAATCGTTAAATTTATCATTGAAATGGTTGGCTTTTGCCTTCCCTCCTTCAACAGCTTTTACATCTTGTTCATTTGATCCATTGAAGTTAGTTTAATGCTAGATCCAAAATATCATTCATGGCTCTTTCATTTTTAGTATTAGCTTGTGCACGTGCCATCTTGGTTGTTTAAAGTTGTTCTTTAAACTTGTTTACCTCGTTCCAGGCCAAATGGTGATGTGGATTTGTCGCAAGTGTTCTTTGTTAAGAAGTCGCATCTCTTGGAAGACTGGAAGCCCTTGTTAAAGAATACACCTTTGTTTTATATCCTTGTGATCCACTACCTTGAAATGAAACTTAAAATAATAAGCTCACACATGATTTTAAGTATTCAAATGGAACATTTGTTGAAATTCTAAAATTATAGCAAAATGCTAACATATATGAAAAAAATAATTACTATAAGTTAAACCAAACATTTTGCAAATGTATTGAAGCATTCATGCTCATCCAAAATATTGGACAACAATCAACAAAGTTGGTGATTAATAATGGACCGCAGGGAACTTTTTTGGACATTTACCAAATAAATTCAGGTTATAGTATCATTTTAGGCACTATATTTGTTAGGTTATATCATCCACAAATTTTTCTCAGTTTTCAAAACAACAATCACATTAGTTAATTGAACTACATTTTCACAATCATAATTATCACATATGGTACATGCATATATTAAGATGAAATGACACACTTAAGCATATATTTGATAGCGGGGGATTTGTATATGTTTTCTAAAATAAATTAACAAACTAATGCATATTTGCAATTTACTTGTTATTTCTTTTTCCTACTTTGTTCACAAATGTTTTAAAATTTACTAAATTAAGTCAAGTAGTATGATAATCGGCTCTTCTATATGAATCGTGTGTGTATAACTGTTGTTATTCATTATTTGTTTATGAAATGTGACTTGCATTATTATTAGGAAAAAAAGAAGTGAAGGTAGTGGATTTTTCTTCTAGCGATAAAACTCTATTTTTTAAATATATATACATGGAATAAATGTAACAGAAGAACTATGACATGATCATTTGGAAATCTATATTTGGATGCAATATAAATTAGATAAAAACACACGAAAAATAATAACATAACTAAAGTAAGTACATTAAACAAACAAAATGACTAATAACTCAACCTTATTAATAAACATTTGATTTACTTTGTTATCCAGTTTGTAAAATTTCTATGTTTACAATGAATAAACATCCCATTTGACACTGCATATATATAGAGAAGCAATTTTGAATGTCATTTGGTTGTTTATGGAAGAAGAGGCATGCCTGCTTGAATTGTTTTGAATGAAGATATTCATTGAGGTTAGATTTTTGGTAACTTTGAAGCATACATGCAAGTTTTCAATTCTTTTCTCAATCGAACTGTGAGGTTCAAAAAGTTTCACTTTAGCCACCACGGACAAAAAAATTATATCTTTTATTCCATTCATATATATATAGTAAACATTTTAAATTATTTGCAAGCGCAACGTTATATGTCTACAGTATGCACGACATATAATGATATTGCAGCAATTTGAATATGTGATTTATGTGCAAACAAAGGAGATGTTATCACTACATCCATAAAAAGAAATATAAGAAAAAATAAATGTATGTACTCATCAAAAAACAGGAAATAAATTTTTGACGCTGACCACTAGAGTCATATAGTTTATATCTTTGTCACTGTCTTTGATAGGTTTATGCTTAATCTTTCAGTTTCAAATAGGAAATCCATCAAATTCGTCGGCGAACCACTAGTTCCATATCCTGCACATTATGAATTTATAAATTTAAATAGGACAAATATGTACAAAAGTCTTTTTAACAAACTAAACGGAATAAGTCGATCGGATTATGCAGAAGTAAGTCCCACCTAAGACACACGTTAGCTCACTTGCATGTGTGAGTACACATTTAACTCAATGGTTAATGGATGCCAAAAATGTGAAAGAAAATTTGTACACTTACAAACAACAAGGTTTTAAATCTCGGATTTCGATCATGTCTCGTCTCGAAGAATTTAGATAGCTTATCTCGTATCGGGTGAGATCTCGAACGAGATGAGTGCATCTCGATCGTCCATCTCGGATTTACATCTCAGTTTATAAAATTCATTTCGGAGTTATCTCGGAGTATATGTCATGTCGAAAATTAGTTTTCATAAACCCAAATTTATAATACTAGTCAGTAGTCACTACCTTAAGGAAAACACTATGCACTTACCTTGAATATATCACACGCTTATCATTAGTAATTTAGTATGGAAAAATATCACTTGTATCATGTAAAATAAACAAATAACTAGATTTCATAAATAATATTCAATATAATATCATATGAGATAAAGTAGACAAGAAACAAATCATAACATATGCACATTTACTTTGTTTGATCATTCACTTAACTTTCCTACATAATATAGTGTCTCAGTTCTACCTTTTATGATTTATAGTGCTGCAAGGGAAATCTTAATTTTATAACTTCAAATACAAAAGTATACAAGTAGAATTAAGATATTCTATGTCAGATTATAGTATTTAATTATTAGCAAACAAAATCTCATTAAGCAACTAATAGCATAGATATTTCAAACAAACGTAGAAAATAGCATACATAGTACAAATAATTTTCAAACATTTAGTAATATTATAAGAAAAGCAAAAAAATGATGTATGAATGAACATGTAATCATCAAATGAAATTAATAGATGAAAGAGAATTCCTTTATTGCTTAAAAATAAGCCTTAAGGAAAAAAATTATAGCAGTAATGACTAAATGAAATCAAATTGGGAATCCATTTGGAACATAAAGTTAAATAAGTGAAGCCCAAAATTTATAGCCGCAAAAAAGTAGGGTTAGGAAAAAACTCAAGAAAGTGTCGAAAAAAGAAACATGAAATCGGATGTAAATTAATTTGGATCAAAAACCTAAATGAAAATCATAAAGCGAAATACTTACCATAATCGATGTAGATTTTATCATCTTCATACATTCGTCACTGCTGTAAAATAAGAGACGAGATTAAATGAGATTTATATAAGAAATAAGGGTTAAAAAGTACAATTAAGAAGGCTTAAATTAAGGTAAAGAATGAGCCAGCCCAATACGGAAAAAGGGTTGATTTTTTCCAAAATCCAAAATTCGACCGATATCTCGCTGTTAAATCTCGTCCGAGATACCGGACGAGATACTGAAATATCATCCGAGATTTGGTCAGACGAGATTCAAACGAAATAGCCTGTTTCGAATCGCCCGGGCTTGAAACCGAGATCTCGGCCGAGATGAGCGAGATTTAAAACCTTGACAAATAGAACACACTATTTTAATACCAATATTATTCATTAATTAAAAGGAATAACAAACCAAAATTAAAATAATTCTCGGTCTATATACAAAGAGAAAAAATATTTTTTATGCAATAATATATCTTAGTTTCCATGTTGCACCTGAAGAAAAGCGGACAAATCTTGTTGTTTCTAGGGCACATTAGATCTGGCTATTGGTGAACTTTGCAACTTGAATTATATAGAAGAATTTGTTGGAAGTTTTCTTCAATAGCAAACAAATTTGATTTTAAAAGGAGATACATAAGATGCTGGAGAAGAAAAAACGATTTTTCTTATAAGGAGAAAAACTCAACTACAAAAGTTCATATCTTTTTCTTTCTTTTTTCTTGCATCCAAAATGAGTGAATCCACGTCTATTTATAGGAGTTCACATGTCAAATAAAGGGTGGAGATTCGCTTAATCTAACGGTTCTTCATAAATATCTCCTAAACATTCTCTCATATAATTTCAAATATATTAATTCATAATATCTCCTAAATATTCTTTCATAAAATTTCAAATATATTATTCCATATTTTATGATTCTAGATATTTCTTATATAAGAAATATTGTAACGACCCAGAATTTCTGTCAATTGAAATTTGGATATTTAATTAATTTTAAATATTAATAAGTGAAATTAATAAGTCGAATAATTTATTTTTCGAATAAGAGGATTTAATTGAATAATTAAATCAATAATTTAATAGTGAAATTCCAGAAATACTTTAAATCTGGATTAAATGTGATTAAAAATGATTTGTAAAGTTATATTAAATCATATTAAAGTTATAGTGATGTTATAGAACTTTTAAAATTGAATTTAGAGTTAAATTGTGAAAATTGAATATTTTAATATTTAATCGACTAGTGAAATTAGCCATTTTTCGAACAGTCTCAGAATTGGACGAAACTAGTTCCATTGGATCCGTAATAGTTTGTTATTATCGGATTTCAATTTTCGTAGCAATCAGAGTTGTCGTTTGACCGTGGCAGCTCGAAATGCATCGAAATTGTTTTAATATTAATTTGGCGAGTTAAAATAGTCATTTTTCAAAAAGTCTCGGATTTCGAATAAACCAGTTTCATCGGATCCGTAATGTGATATTATTGTATGGTTTCAAATTTCGTCTCAAGCGGATGTACCGTTTGTCCGGGGCAAGCCAAAACGCATCGAAATCGGTTTAATTTAAAATCGATCGTTTAATTCCGTAACTCGCACATATGACCGAATTAGCCTCCGAAACACGTTCCATTGTGTTCGGAATGCGGGGTAAACCTTAGAAACGCCAACTGGCATGCTTCGTTTGGAGATCGGAAAATTTTCGATGAATAGTGTTTTGGCGATTTTCTATATAAGGACCTCATTCTTTGTTTTTGCACTCAAGCCCTTGTCTTCAACAGCAGCCGGCCCTAGATTTCAATGGCTGAAATTTTTTGAAACTTCCTCCTCTATTATCTCCAAATCTACAAACAATTAGCAAAAGTCGTCAACTACAAAGTTGTAGAGGACGATAAGAGCTTCAAATCCATACGGAGATGATCGAAAACGGAGCAACGGATCAACGGCAATTGGCGATCAAAGTGGTGCGTTTCTCCTCATTTTGCGTGCAGCAGAGATGGCCGAGTTCAACCAGGTTGTAGCCGAGTGTAGAGCTCTTCGAGAGTTTCGCAATGGAGGTGGCCGATCGTCTTCAAGTCGAGTGTGGAGGTCGCAATAATTCGTTGAAGGGGGGCGGCTATATGGGTTTGTGCGTGCGTTTTGAACGTGAATATCACGTTTGGGAAGATGAGGGGGGCGGCTATATGGGTTTGTGCGCGCGTTTTGAACGTGAATATCACGTTTGGGAAGATGAGGGGGGCGGCCAGATCTGAAGTGGGAGGAAATGAACGGCTGAGATGTATTAGGGTTTGGAAATTTAGATTTAACTATAAATTAATTTATATAAAAATTGGTATAAACTTTAAACTATCATACCTTCTTCATACGAGGTCCGTTTCGGACGAATTTTTTTGCGTTGGAATCGTATTGACGAGCACTAAGCAATGGAGCTGGTTTGAAGTCAATTGGAGTCAGTGAAAATTTTGGATAAAATTAAACGCGTGTTTAATTTTATTCGAAATAAACGCTGAAACTGAACTGAAATCAAGGTGAGAACTTCTCACTCAACCGAATGTGTTTGATTTATATTTTAAATAGTTGATTTAAAATTTCTTGATTGTATGCCTCGATGATAAATTATTATCTGTTGTTGATTGAAATAGACATTATATGCCATTATTAAGCGGAGGTTATTTATTAAAAACATATACCACGAATATTTCACATTGAAGTGAAATTGGTATTATATATGTATATAGCAATATATATATATTGGAATATGTATATATTGGAGTTGATTTCCCACATTTTTTATAGCGGATGAGACCCTATTGCGCCGCATAATAGCGGATAATATTTATTAAACCCATATACCATGATATTCCGTACTGGAACGGAATTGGTGTTGTGCTAACATCTATGGATGCAGGGAAGCAGGTTGGAGGGATCCAACTGGACTCCTCACCAATATTTATTTGATTACAGATATTGTGATATTTGTTGATTATCATATGATGATATATGATGTTTGATTGTCGTGATTGATTATTGGGTGCTGTTGCATCATCGGATCCATTTTTGAAGTTTAAAAATAACGATATTGATTTATAAAGCATTTTTAAAGTGATTTTTGAAAGTATACGTTTTATTGAATTTTGGAATTGATTCATTTTAAATAAATGAATGTTATAATTTTTATGTTATGAAAATTATGAGATTTGTGAAATATAACCAAAGTGTGATTTTTGAAATAAATAGTTGATTGATTTATAAAATAGTTTAAATTGGGATTTTTGAATTATTATAAACGGTTTATATAAAAGATGTATAAAATTGATATTTTATAAATTAAGAATACTGGAATTATAAAACGAGTTTTTATAAGTGTTAAAATGGAAAAAAATGGATTTCATAAGTGAACGAAATTTATAGACTTATAATTTGTGAAGTTATAAAATGAATAGATGTTGTAAATAAATGGATTATAAGTTCTTAACATATAATATAGACTTCCGGTATAAAATTGAGTTATATAAATTGAATTGGATAATAAAGGAGATATATTCGTGATTTCGGACAATGAATTATCCTTTAAGTTAAATGTTGTAATAATAAGAGTTTGGTTGGGAATTTTATCCACGATTTTGGACAGTGGATAATCTTTTAAATAAAAAAGTGTAGAAATGTTGAATTTGGATAACGAATTATATTCACGATTTTGGACAGTGAATATATTATTAAATAAAATGGATCTGTTTTGGGAAAGTGATATTGGAATAGAATGAAAACGATTTAAAGATGTTTTAAAATGTGTTATGTATCGAATACATAGATTTCAACATTCATTGTTGAAATAGATGTTTTCAAGGAATAAGGAAATGGTGGACTATAACACTGTTGTTATAGTAAATGATTTCCAAAAGGAAATATTTTGTGTAGTATTGGGATTTATATATCTATCTTAATTTCGAATCCCTATACTAGTGATTTTGAGTTGTCGTAACGATGTTTTACGTAACATTCGTTTTGACTCAAATAAAATTTGTAAAAGAGAATGGTTTCCTTAAAGAATGAAATATATACTTAATTTTGATTTAAGTATATCGAATATTTTCCAAGTGTTGAAAATAAATGATTTGTGAATTACTTATTTTTAAATAAGTATGGAAATGCTTTTCCAGTATGAAATGAAAGGTTTGAAATTTTATCTTTTAAAGATAAATTGAAAAGTGAATATTTGAAATTTGTTTCAAATGGTTAAGTGTGGAAAATTATATATCTTGTAAAGATATTTTTGGGAAATTAAATAATTTGGAAAATCATTTGGAATCTGATGATGTTGAACATCTTTATTGATAGTTAAATAACCGACTATCAATATTTACCCTTGAATGGGTATTTGTTGTGATTTGCTTGAATTTGAATGCAACACTTATTTTTGAATAAGCGCTCACTATTCGGGTTAGTCGGGAAAGGACCTTTGGGTCGTATAACCCATTCCGAATACGTGATACGTCGTAATGGATTGCATTTGATGACCGGTGTTGAAGACTGGATATTTTTTAAAACGGAAGGATTACCGTCGAGTTACTCTACATCGGTTGATCTCCGATATAGAGGTTTTATCACCCTTAGTGACGGGAAGTCCGGACGTGATTAGAAAATTATCCGGATTTGCAAGGGCTTCATAAGAAGTGCCTTCGGTTCTGTTCAAACCCAGAACAGACTTATATGGTTGTATGTCTGACGTTACAAATTGAGATATAAAGCTGGTTTCTTTCAAATACATATCTGTTGGTGGCGGAGAATTTATTCTCTTAGCTTAACATCCTTCTCTGAGACGTACGAGCTTAGAGGTTATGTAGTTGATGGTTACTAGTGATATACTCCCAATTTGGTAACATGACATGCTGAGTGTTGCTGTGAAATGATCATTGTTTGATCATTTGTGATATGATCATTTGTTTGATCATTTATCTTTGTGATCATTACTTTGATCATTTGTTGACCCAAGGCATGGCTTTGTGACAAAGCGTATCTTTGTGGACGAGACTTCGTCGGATCTCACACCCTGGAAATGGTCAAAACAGGAAGGATGCGGCAAGGTTATTAGGGGGTAGCGCCCCTTTAGTGTATGTCATTCCTTCTGGATAAAGGTGGTATCATGGTATGGAGCCCAGATACTTAACATATGTTGTTTCTGCATTATTATTCTTATGTGGTTGTTGGAATCGAGGATCCTCGGATGTAGATCGGTTACGATCGGGGGATGACATATTCGTGTCAGTAGTTACCAGTTAGGGGTATCCCGGCCTTGTGTTGGCAGAGATCCGGTTTGGTTCTCGGGTCGTCTTTCCAAAGGCATACCTATGTGGCAATGGGAAGTTCCTTGGCCTGACCATTTGTTGGAAATCCAAAGAAACAATACGTGACTTGTACTGTTTTAGTTGTATTACCTGCCATGGAATGTGGCGGTAACCTGCTATTGAACATGGTAGCTATAGTAGGCATACGATACTGGTCGTATGTTGGCTAAGATTAATATTATACTTTCGAAATGTTTTCTACACTATGCACTAATAATAATATCAAAAAGGATTTTATTTTGGTAAAGCATCTTTGACTATCATAAGAACAAATCTCCTCCAAGTCTGCGTTTGCATTGTGTGTGTGGTGGGAGGTCTTATGGTAGTTTCATTTTCCAAAAGCATTGCGAAATTGACTTTAAAATCTTCCTGTTGTTTGTTTTAAAGATAAACTGTTTTAAGTTCTCACACCAGTCACCATGACTGACCTGGAGTTTATTGTTTCCTTCCTAAACTCTGGGTGCCCACCAATTTCCACACGGGCAGTCTAGAGTTAGGTTATCAGGTCATTCTGGATTCGGGATGCTGTGGAGCTTCGCGGCGAGCTGGATGGCGAGACGTACCACTTGTATAGGATATTATTTATTCCACTGTGTATTCTGTATGAGGACAAGTTTATATAACTGTCCAGTGTTGTATTGTTGTTGTAAACTCAGATGATGATGTAATGTATAAAATGATATAGTTCTTTGATTTAAAGATTATTCATTTATCTATTATATGTTGTTCCGCTGCGATATGTGAGATTCTGATATTGTTTCTATTTCTGTGTTTTCTATTGTTCTTCTTTCTTTTTCTTCTATCTTTTCTTCTACCTCTTCTTTCTTAAACCCTAAGAATTCGGTTTTCCGGCATTCGATGGCTCGGCAGTCGATACAGTGGACGTATTGATGTCGATATTCGGAAGTCGAAGAATCGGGTCCTTACAACGTGGAATCAGAGCATATGGTTAAGCGACAACCCTGCTCTGTTGGGTGTTACTCATTAGAGATGGAGTCAGTAGTACTCTAAAATGAGTTTGAGTGTAATAATAGGTACGAGCGCGTATTTGTTAGTGAATATAAAATTGTTTTATATTGTGATGATTGGTTTGTTGAGTGGTATATGGATTCTGGTCGGTATTGTCAGTACAACTCTATCGATAGGGATCTCTAAACACTTATATAGAACAATTCGGCATGATATTGTTTAAATTGGGTAAATGAAATAATTTTACCTTGATTTTATTTTGTATATAAAGGAAATAATTTTTCAAAATTATTAAAGTGTATATAATTGATTGATTGGTTGGTTGTTTGAATAAGTTAAATGAAACAACAATTGTGAAAGAGTAAATTGTATATGCAAATGAATTATAATGTATGAAGTTATAATTAAAATGATTTACAATGGAAAAATAATCTTATCTTATATATAAATAGTGAAATTTTATAAGTAAAAGATTTGTAATGAGATTTATAAATCAAGGAAAATTTTTGAAAGAATTTAAAGAACTGAATTCACTATTGTTGCTGGGAAATAGTACGGTGATGACTACAGCATCATCAGTATCATTTTCGGGTTTCTGTGTGATTGATTTGCTACCATAGTAAATTGGAAATTGAATTTTTGTTGTGATAAACAGATTTGATTTAAAATCCAAGTTGAAGTTGATAAATGTAAGTGAAATAAGTTTATACTTATAATATGAAGTAAAATTAACTTTGGTAAAGGTTGAATAGAATTTATTTAGAATGGGAATCTAAATTTAATTTATAAGTGGAAACTTAAGTTAATTTGAACAAATGAAATTTGAAGTGGAAAATAACTTAAGTCATGTTGAACGAAGTTGATTTTGATATCAAAGTAAATTAATAAAGTGAATTTATTAAATGAATGTGAACTTGAGTTATATAAATGGAATTCAACCATATTTGCAAAATGAATTAGCAATTGAATTAATAAATGGATTGAATGTTAATCAATCTATTGTAAATGAATTGAGATGAAATAATGGATGCAAGTGTTAATTCATTAAAAGCTAAATGTTATTGGAAGTTGAATAATTGAATGGAAGTCAATTTAATATCAACCAATTGAAATTAAAAGTGTTGAACCAAATTGAATGTAAAGAAATGTAAATTGAATAAATTTGGTTGTAATGGATGTACATTGGTTGTTATATGAATGTTAGTTGATTGTATATAATTCATTAAGTGTTAATGAAATTGAATTGACAAATTGAAAGCTAAAGTAATTGAAATCAAATTGGAAGTTAAGTGAATCTTAAATAGAATTGAATTTGATTTGTAAGTGAACCAACTTGAATGTAAATTAGTGAATGTAACTAATTAAATAAATGAATGTTGATAAAATCCAATGTAAGTAAATCAAATATGATAAGTTGGAAAATCAATTCATTGAATAATTAATGAGAAATGAACGTATATTGATTTGGTTATGAATTGATTTGGATAGACATTGATTTGTTGGATAATTATTGGATGATAGTTGCATTTGTTGTTTTGTTGCTTTGCTAGGTTGGCATATGTAGTTGTTGTAGTGATATATGTTGTATATCGATATTATTTTCTATATACATGTTCTCATTGTTTGATTGAGTGTTTAGTAGGTGCGGATGGCGTTTGCTTCGCATATCGCGCTATATTAGCCGTATACGCTCGCTAATTATAAATAAGATACATATCTCGGATTAAATATTGTACTTTTACACTTTTTTCCCTACGGGATGCCTCATCACTTGATGAGTTTTATATTTGTGATATATATACACTGTCATTTTTTTCCGGATCGAGCCACGCAAAGGAGGCTATGGTGAATTTTTTCGAAAATTTAAGGCGTTAGAATATTTTTGAGAAAATTGGAAAATTTGAAAATTTTGAAAACTTAGTAAAGTTGTTGTAAGAAGTTTAACTATTGAATTTTGGAAAAGTTAAACACTTAAGAGATTTGTTAATCTAATTTGAACGGTTTGTTCTGGAAAGTTAATGGTTTTTGTGAATTTTTCTTACTTGGTAATTTCGAGGACGAAATTCTTTTAAGGGGGAAGTTTTGTAACGACCCAAAATTTCTGTCAATTGAAATTTGGATATTTAATTAATTTTAAATATTAATAAGTAAAATTAATAAGTCGAATAATTTATTTTTCGAATAAGAGGATTTAATTGAATAATTAAATCAATAATTTAATAGTGAAATTCCAGAAATACTTTAAATCTGGATTAAATGTGATTAAAAATGATTTTTAAAGTTATATTAAATCATATTAAAGTTATAGTGATGTTATAGAACTTTTAAAATTGAATTTAGAGTTAAATTGTGAAAATTGAATATTTTAATATTTAATCGACTAGTGAAATTAGCCATTTTTTGAACAGTCTCAGAATTGGACGAAACTAGTTCCATTGGATCCGTAATAGTTTGTTATTATCAGATTTCAATTTTCGTAGCAATCGGAGTTGTCGTTTGACCGTGGCAGTTCGAAACGCATCGAAATTGTTTTAATATTAATTTGGCGAGTTAAAATAGTCATTTTTCAAAAAGTCTCGGATTTTGACGAAACTAGTTTCATCGGATCCGTAATGTGATATTATTGTATGGTTTCAAATTTTGTGTCAATCGGATGTACCGTTTGTCCGGGGCAAGCCAAAACGCTTCGAAATCGGTTTAAATCGGTTTAATTTAAAATCGATCGTTTAATTCCGTAACTCACACATATGACCGAATTAGCCTCCGAAACACGTTCCATTGTGTTCGGAACGTGGGGTAAACCTTAAAAATGCCAGCCGGCATGCTTCGTTTGGAGTTCAGAAAATTTTCGATGAATAGTGTTTTGGCGATTTTCTATATAAGGACCTCATTCTTTATTTTTGCACTCAAGCCCTTGTCTTCAACAGCAGCCGGCCCTAGATTTCAATGGCTGAAAAATTTCAAAACTTCCTCCTCTATTATCTCCAAATATACAAACAATTAGCAAAAGTCGTCAACTACAAAGTTGTAGAGGACGATAAGAGCTTCAAATCCATACAGAGATGATCGGAGCAACGGATCAACGTCAATTGGCGATCAAAGTGGTGCGTTTCTCCTCATTTTGCATGCAGCAGAGATGGCCGAGTTCAACCAGGTTGTAGTCGAGTGTAGAGCTCTTCGAGAGTTTCGCAATGGAGGTGGCCGATCGTCTTCAAGTCGAGTGTGGAGGTCGCAATAATTCGTTGAAGGGGGGCGGCTATATGGGTTTGTGCGTGCGTTTTGAACGTGAATATCACATTTGGGAAGATGAAGGAGGGGCGGCCAGATCTGAAGTGGGAGGAAATGAACGGCTGAGATGCATTAGGGTTTGGAAATTTAGATTTAATTGTAAATTAATTTATATAAAAATTGGTATAAACTTTAAACTATCATAACTTCTTCATACGAGGTCTGTTTCGGACGAATTTTTTTGCATTGGAATCGTATTGACGAGCACTACGCAATGGAGCTAGTTTGAAGTCAATTGGAGTGAGTGAAAATTTTGGATAAAATTAAACGCGTGTTTAATTTTATTCGAAATAAACGCTGAAACTGAACTGAAATCAAGGTGAGAACTTCTCACTCAATCGAATGTATTCGATTTATATTTTAAATAGTTGATTTAAAATTGCTTGATTGTATGCCTGGAGGATAAATTATTATCTGTTGTTGATTGAAATAGACATTATACGCCGTTATTAAGCGGAGGTTATTTATTAAAAACATATACCGCGAATATTTCACATTGAAGTGAAATTGGTATTATATATGTATATAGCAATATATATATATTGGAATATGTATATATTGGAGTTGATTTCCCGCATTTTTTATAGCGGATGAGACCCTATTGGGCCGCATAATAGCGGATAATATTTATTAAACCCATATACCGCGATATTCCGTACTGGAACGGAATTGGTATTGTGCTAACATCTGTGGATGCAGAGAAGCAGGTTGGAGGGATCCAACTGGATTCCTCACCAATATTTATTTGATTACAGATATTGTGATATTTGTTGATTATCATATGATGATATATGATGTTTGATTGCCGTGATTGATTATTGGGTGCTGTTGCATCATCGGATCCATTTTTGAAGTTTAAAAATAACGATATTGATTTATAAAGGATTTTTTAAGTGATTTTTGAAAGTATACGTTTTATTGAATTTTGGAATTGATTCATTTTAAATAAATGAATGTTATAATTTTTATTTTATGAAAATTATGAGATTTGTGAAATATAACCAAAGTTTGATTTTTGAAATAAATAGTTGATTGATTTATAAAATAGTTTAAATTGGGATTTTTGAATTATTATAAACGGTTTATATAAAAGATGTATAAAATTGATATTTTATAAATTAAGAATACTGGAATTATAAAACGAGTTTTTATAAGTGTTAAAATGGAAAAAAATGGATTTCATAAGTGAACGAAATTTATTGACTTATAATTTGTGAAGTTATAAAATGAATAGATGTTGTAAATAAATGGATTATAAGTTCTTAACTTATAATATAGACTTCCGGTATAAAATTGAGTTATATAAATTGAATTGGATAATAAAGGAGATATATTCGTGATTTTGGACAGCGAATTATCCTTTAAGTTAAATGTTGTAATAATAAGAGTTTGGTTGGGAATTTTATCCACGATTTTGGACAGTGGATAATCTTTTAAATAAAAAAGTGTAGAAATGTTGAATTTGGATAACGAATTATATTCACGATTTTGGACAGTGAATATATTATTAAATAAAATGGATCTGTTTTGGGAAAGTGATATTGGAATAGAATGAAAACGATTTAAAGATGTTTTAAAACGTGTTATGTATCGAATACATAGATTTCAACCTTCATTGTTGAAATAGACGTTTTCGAGGAATAAGGAAATGGTGAACTATAACACTGTTATTATAGTAAATGATTTCCAAAAGGAAATATTTTGTGTAGTATTGGGATTTATATATCTATCTTAATTTCGAATCCCTATACTAGTGATTTTGAGTTGTCGTAACGATGTTTTACGTAAAATTCGTTTTGACTCAAATAAAATTTGTGAAAGAGAATGGTTTCCTTAAAGAATGAAATATATACTTAATTTTGATTTAAGTATATCGAATATTTTCCAAGTGTTGAAAATAAATGATTTGTGAATTACTTATTTTTAAATAAGTATGGAAATGCTTTTCCAATATGAAATGAAAGGTTTGAAATTTTATCTTTTAAAGATAAATTGAAAAGTGAATATTTGAAATTTGTTTCAAATGGTTAAGTGTGGAAAATTATATATCTTGTAAAGATATTTTTTGGAAATTAAATAATTTGGAAAATCATTTGGAATCTGATGATGTTGCGCATCTTTATTGATAGTTAAATAACCGACTATCAATATTTACCCTTGAATGGGTATTTGTTGTGATTTGCTTGAATTTGAATGCCACACTTATTTTTGAATAAGCGCTCACTATTCAGGTTAGCCGGGAAAGGACCTTTGGGTCGTATAACCCATTCTGAATATGTGATACGTCGTAATGGATTGCATTTGATGACCGGTGTTGAAGACCGGATATTTTTGAAAACGGAAGGATTACCGTCGAGTTACTCTACATCGGCTGATCTCCGATATAGAGGTTTTATCACCCTTAGTGATGGGAAGTTCGGACGTGATTAGAAAATTATCCGGATTTGCAAGGGCTTCGTAAGAAGTGCCTTCGGTTCTGTTCAAACCCAGAACAGACTTGTATGGTTGTATGTCTGACGTTACAAATTGAGATATAAAGCTGGTTTCTTTCAAATACATATCTGTTGGTGGCAAAGAATTTACTCTTACCTTAACACCCATCTCTGAGATGTACGAGCTTAGAGGTTATGTAGTTGATGGTTACTAGTGATATACTGCCAATTTGGTAATGTGACATGCTGAGTGTTGCTGTTAAATGATCATTGTTTGATCATTTGTGATATGATCATTTGTTTGATCATTTATCTTTGTGATCATTACTTTGATCATTTGTTGACCCAAGGCATGGCTTTGTGAAAAGCGTATCTTTGTGGACGAGACTTCGTCAGACCTCACACCCCGGAAATGGTCAAAACAGGAAGGATGCGGCAAGGTTATTAGGGTGTAGCGACCCTTTAGTGTATGTCATTCCTTCTGGATAGAGGTGGTATCATGGTATGGAGCCCAGATACTTAACCTATGTTGTTGCTGCATTATTATTCTTATGTGGTTGTTGGAAATCGAGGATCCTCGGATATAGATCGGTTACGATCGGGGGATGACATATTCGTGTCAGTAGTTACCCAGTTAGGGGTAACCCGGCCTTGTGTTGGCAGAGATCCGGTTTGGTTCTCGGGTCGTCTTTCCAGAGGCGTACCAATGTGGCAATGGGAAGTTCCTTGGCCTGACCATTTGTTGGAAATCCAAAGAAACAATACGTGACTTGTACGGTTTTAGTTGTATTACCTGACATGGAATGTGGAGGTAACCTGCTATTGAACATGGTAGCTATAGTAGGCATACGATACTGGTCGTATGTTGGCTAAGATTAATATTATACTTTCGAAATGTTTTCTACACTATGCACTAATAATAATATCAAAAAGGATTTGATTTTGCGTATTAAGCATCTTTGACTATCATAAGAAGAAATCTCCTCCAAGTCTACGTTTGCATTGTGTGTGTGGTGGGAGGTCTTATGGTAGTTTCATTTTCCAAAAGCATTGCGAAATTGACTTTAAAATCTTCCTGTTGTTTGTTTTAAAGATAAACTGTTTTAAGTTCTCACACCAGTCACCATGACTGACCTGGAGTTTATTGTTTCCTTCCTAAACTCTGGGTGCCCACCAATTTCCACACGGGCAGTCTAGAGTTAGGTTATCAGGTCATTCTGGATTCGGGATGCTGTGGAGCTTAGCGGCGAGCTGGATGGCGAGACTACCACTTGTATAGGATATTATTTATTCCGCTGTGTATTCTGTATGAGGACAAGTTTATATAACTGTCCAGTGTTATATTGTTGTTGTAAACTCTGATGATGATGTAATGTATAAAATGATATAGTTCTTTGATTTAAAGATTATTCATTTATCTATTATATGTTATTCCGCTGCGATATGTGAGATTCTGATATTGTTTATGTTTTTGTGTTTTCTGTTGTTCTTCTTTCTTTTTCATCTATCTTTTCTTCTACCTCTTCTTTCTTAAACCCTAAGAATTCAGTTTTCCGACATTCGTTGGTCGGTAGTCGATACAGTGGACGTATTGATGTAGGTATTCGGAAGTCGAAGAATCGGGTCCTTACAAATATATATTTCAAAATTAAGTTTATTTCCAACACCTCCCCTTAAACTTGATTTTGCTACTCCAAGCAGACTCACCAACTTGACAAAATCTTCATGCTTGAGAGGCTTGGTAAAGATCATCTACTTGAACATGTGTCTTCACGTACTCTAGTTGTACATCCTTTATGGTGACACACTCTCTAATGTAGTGATAGCATATATTAATATGCTTGCTTCTATCATGGAAGACTAGGTTCTTGGCCAAAGCTATTGAAGACTTATTGTCCACGGAAATCTTGGTCGGCTCCTCTTGTGGAAAATTCAACTCTTTTAACAGGTCTTGTAACCAAAATGCATGGCAAACACATGAAGAAGTAGCTACGTACTCTACTTTGCATGCGGAAAGAGTGACAATCAGCTGCTTCTTCGACATCCATGTGAAGGTCGTGTCTCCCATGTAGAACACGAAGTTGCTTGTTTTTTTTCGATCATCCATATCTCCACTCCAATCGCTATATCCAAAAAGATTGTAATTATCAGAAATAGAGTAGTACAAGCCAAAGTTTGTTGTCCCTTTGGCACGGTGAAGAAAACCTCTTTGCTGCCTTCAAATGAGTTTTTGTTGTGTTCTCCATGTATTGACAACAACTCCTACCGCATATAGGATGTTAGGTCTTGTGCACGTTAAATATCGCAAGCTTCCAACAAGATCTTAAAGAGTGTTGGATCCACCTTTTCTCCTTCCTCATCCCTTGACAACTTGATTCCTCATGTAGTATGGGTTAGAGTCATCCATCTTGAACTTCTTTAGAATTTCCTTAGCATGGCCTTCTTGAGTGATTAAGATGTCTTCGTCTTCTTGGTTTACTTCAATGCCATGGTAGTAAGACATAAGCCCAATATCAGTCATCTCAAAACTCCTTCGTCATCTCTTTCTTAAACTCATTAAACATACGTGGTTTACTACTAGTGAAAATCAAGTTGTCTACATACAAGCATACAATCAATGTATCACTGTTTCAAATTTTGATATAGAGTGCATGCCTATACGGACACTTGATGAAGTTTCTCTCTTGGAAGTACTTATTAACTTGAACATTCCAAGCTCTAGGGGCTTGTTTCAACTCATAAAGTGCCTTCTTTAGCTTCAAGACCTTGTCTTCTTCCCTCCTGATTTCATAGCCTTACGACTGATCGATATAAACTTCTGATTCAAGAACTCCATTTAGAAAGGCAGATTTCACATCCATTTGATATATCTTCCAATTTTTTTGAGCTTCCAATGAAATTATTAGTCTAACAGTTTCTAGTCGAGTGACTGGAGCGAATACCTCATCATGGTTAATGATGGCTCTTTGTCTGTAGCCTTTTACCACCAATCTCGCCTTTTATCTTTCAACTTCTCCTTTGGCATTCTTTTTTACTTGGTATACCCACTTTACATCGATTGCCTTGTGCCCTTGTGGAAGTGAAGTCAACTTCCATGTGTCGTTCTTCTTGATTTCCTTTGTCTCTTTATCTATAGCATTCCTCATATATTTCTTGAAGGCTTCTAAAGCATGAAGCCCTTTCACTTGAGCTTTTGTCTTGTTGATAACTCGTGGCTGCTGAAGCTAGTGGAGAAGTAGGCTCTTCTCTTGATTGTTCCATCATTGGTTGTTGCATGTCATCTTCTTCAAAATATGGAAAGAAGTTGTAGTCTTCGTTATGTGAACTCCAATCCTGTTCTCCTTCTTCATCAAACACAACATCTTGACCAATGATTATCTTCCCCTTATCAGGATTGTAGAGATTGTAGCGTTTGGTGTTGGTGCCATAACAAATAAAGATGTACTTCTCACTTTTTTCATCTAACTTGCTTTGCTTCTCGTCTAGTACGTGTACATGAGTTATGCTTCCAAACAATCTTAGATGGGAAATGTCAGGCTTCCTTCCACTCCATGCCTCTTGTGGTGCCCCCCCCACACACTTCTTATTGGAGATCGGTTTGATAGATAAATCGCACATGCAGCTGCTTCTACCAAAAACTCATTTAGCAGCCTCTCACTTTTGAGTATGCTCCTTGCAATCTCAAGGATTGTCCTATTCTTCCTTTTTTCTACTCCATTTTGCTGGGGGGATCTAGGCACCATCAGTTATCATCGGATTCCATTATCTTCACAATACTTCTAGAATTCTTTTGATGCGAACTCTTCTCCGCACTCAAATCTCATGGCTTTAATCATAAGGTCACTTTCCATTTCAACATGGGTCTTGAAATTTTTGAAGTTCTCAAACACCTCTGATTTCTCCTTCAAAAAATATACCCATGTTTTTTTGAACAACATCGATGAAAAGATGGAAATAGTTATTCTTACCAAGTGAAATTGGCTTGATCGGACAACACAGTGTATGAGTTCCAACGGTTTTTTAGCTCTTGAGTATGACTTATTTGGAAAGCTCATTTTAAATTACATTCCAAGTAGACATCCTTTACACACTTGATCGGGATGGCTGATGTAAGGTAATCCTCTTACATTTCCTTCTTAGAGAGCAACTATAATCCTCTGAAATTGAGATGCCCAAATCGAAGATGCCAAATCCAAGAAGTATCTTTGTAGCACATCTTAGACATTGTACAACATCATTTTGAATGTTGAGAACGAACATTATATTTTTTTCATCGGCACCTTAGCAATGAAGTTACTTCCACCGTCTCTTATAGAAAGGTTTTTATCTTTTAATCGAATATCATAACCTTTCTCTAATAGTTGTCTTAGGCTCAAGATGTTGCCCTTTGTGTTTGGCACATAGTAAACATTGGAAATGAATTGGTGCTCTCCATTCTTTAATCAAATGAGAACATTTCATTTACCTTTCACCTCTACTTTGGATTCATCTCCAAATTCCACGTTTCTCTTCATTGATTCATCAAGCTCTACGAACATGCTTCTTCTTCTGCACATATGATTGCTTGCAATGCTTTCTAGGTACCATTGATTATCTTCACCTCTTTCATTTTCCTTATAAGCTGACAGTAAGGTACCATCTTCTTGACTTCTTTCTTCAATGTAATTGGCCTACCCTTCAAATTCATTGTTGCTAGGAGCTCTACATTCAGAAGCATAATGCCCAAAATTTGGACCTGTCATGCCTTGACTTTGAATTTCCTCTCCCATGACCACTTGTTGATCTTTCTTCTCTTTGGTTATTGTTGTCATTGTTGTTGTCATTATTGGGTCTCCAACCTCGTCCATGTCCATATCCACGATCTCTTTCTTGTTCTTGACCACAACCTCGTCTTCGTTGGTTTCGAATACTTTCTTCCTTTTTTGAATCAACTCGTGTCTTAAGTACTCGCTCCACAATCTCTTCCTTCTTCCTTTTCTTTTCTTCATAGCTTGCAATGAACCAAGAAGCTCCACTATTGTCATAGCCTCCAAGTTTTTTGTCTCTTCGATGATGGCGACAATATGTTCGAATTTTGAATCTAATGATCTAAGAATCTTCTCCATAATTCTTATATCATTTAACTTCTCATCGTTTCTTTTTAGGTTATTAGTAACCGTTAAAACTCTTGAGAAATAACCATAGACAAGTTCACCTTCTTTCATATGCAAAGTTTCAAACTCTCCTCTTAAAGTTTGAAGACATACCTTTTTGACCTTATCGGCTCCTACGTAAGTGTTCGAAGCTTCTCCCATGCTTCTTTGGCCGACTTTGATCCCAAAACCATCTCAAAAGTATCTTCATCCAATGCTTGATAGTTTAGACAAAGAACCTTCTTGTCTTTCATCCTTGAGTGTCTTAAACTATCCCCTTGAGTTTGAGATGGACTATCTTCATTCTCTTGTTCGTTATAGTCTTTCTCGACTATCTCCCATACGCCGTGCGCTCCAAGGAGGGCCATCATCCTAAAACTCCAATTGTCATAATTGACCTTGGTGAGCATTGGGACTTGTAAGGGAAGCCGATATTCTCCATCTTTTAAGGAGGATCTTCAAGCTTTGATAGCACTTATTGAAATTTTCTTCAATAGCAAATAGATTTGATTTTAGAATAAGATAAATAAGAGGTTGGAGAAGGAAAAAATGATTTTATTCTTATAAGGAGAAAAACTTTATTACAAAAATTATTCTTTTTTTCTTGCATCCAAAATGAGGGAATCCACCTCTATTTATAGAAGTCCACATGTCAAATAAACAGTGGAGGTTCACTTTATCTAATGGTTCTCCATAAATATTCTCTCATATAATTTTAAATATATTATTCCATATATTCTAGATATTTCTTATATGAGAAATCTTAATTGTAAAATGAAGTTTATTTCCAATAGAATTATATGTATTCTATACCCGCAATAGAATAATAACATTTTTTTTTTATCTATTTATCACTAAATTATGGAATGACATAAGTAGGAATTAACTTTTTTTGAATAGGCGCAACTTTATCCTTCATTATTCACTTTTCCGAAGGTGTTCTTTTCAGGTGAGGTGATACTTATTCACAATTATTATGTTCAGTCGAAACCATTTTTGATTTTCCATCTTTCTCTATCTATTCATATCCCATCATCATTTCACTCACATACATAACTTTTGATGTGTTATATTTTACATTTGAATATTAAAAAACCTTTTTGCATCTTCTATGTATGTTGTTAATACATACTGCCTAACTATAGAAAGTATCGTAGCAATTATTTCAATCAATAGATTTTTGAAACATGTATTCTCTATGCTAAGAAAAACCATAGTCTATAGCTTTGATTGTCTTGTGTATCTACAGCTAACTAAACATACATGATCATAGCCATAGGTTGACTTAAATTGGCCTTTAAGTACAACTAACAATTTCAATTTTAGCTTTATGAAAATAGAAACTCACTCAAATTTACTCATTATTCGTGGTGAAGGTGAAGTTCATGACGTTTATAAGGCATTATTATTATAAATAATTCATCATACACTATCTGGATTAAAAATATATACATGCCAAATTCAAAGAAATTAGTGATTAACTAAATAGGATATCGATATAGTTGTGAGCAAAGGAAAAAACAAATATACCAAAGTTCCTATTTGATGTGATAAAAGGGCCAACAACAGAGATCAAGGAGCGTAAAATCATTGTCGACACCGTGTGAGATAAACAACACGATGATGGCTGTAATGACTTGTAAACTTGCAAACAATGGTGGCCAATTTACACTAAATAAATTTGAAAAGAAGATGTTTCTGATGGGGAGAAAGAGGAAGACTTTAATGGTAAGTTATTTATTTAGGAGGGATGAAGTGAACGTTAGTCCGATTATTTTGAAGAGAGGAGAGGAAAAGAGTCGATTTTGATTATGCGATGAATTGAATAGAGAAGATGAAAGAGGTTGTGTTTTGATTCTCAATTAGAGAGAGAGAAAACTAAAGTAAAAACTAAAAAATAAAAAAACTTTAGGAAATGGACAGGTATACCACGAAGAAAGAATATTATGGAAAGAAAGGAGAAGCATTCATTCTATGCTAGCTTTTAATAATGTAATATATATAATATAGATAGTATAGATAGATAAGTTTGTTATTTACTAAAGGAATGACATTTCGAAGAGGAAATTAAGTATTATTAGTTAACACACCCTTGAAAAAATTACATAAACCATTAAAGTGATAAATAACTTTCCGTTCTTTTGGGTAAAAAATTAATTGTAAAATCATCGACTAACTATATAATTTATGTGTTTTAAATTATATTCTATATGCTATCAACATGTCTCAAGAAGCAGCTCTTTAACATTATTCTATGAACTAATCAATGAAGCACACAAACTTTTATAAGGAGTCATGTCCATAGATCATTCAAAACCAAATGAATGCAAATTAACATTTAAAGAAGGAGAAGTTGTTATTCTGTCATCTCTCAAAGCAAATGTGGATTTGTGTTGTTAGTCTACGAAACACGATGGTTGAAAGAATATTAGGTTAAAAATAATGAAAAAGAACAAGTTAATCAAAGTTTGTTGGTTATGGAAGAAAATAAAATAATTCTTATTGTAAAATTGAGGGAAAAAAGCCAAAAAAGGATGATGTGGGAAAGGCTATTTGTGAAATTTAAATTGTATTTAATAATTAATTACCCTGTTATTTTCTCACCTTTGTCAGTAGATATGATTACTAGCTATGATTGAGAATAGGGATAATAGTGGAGCGAGTTTAAAATCTAAGCCCATCATATCTGCCATTACTTTTCCCCATCAAGACCTACTCCATTGAGTCATAGGGGTTGATAGACCCATGACCCGCTCACGAAAGCTCTAGATCATAGGTTGAGTTTGGGCTTGGTAAATCCACCCCAATCTAACCCAACCCATTCTCTTAAAGCTTATAATATCAACTAATTATGATTTTTTGATCTATTTAACAAAAATTCTATAATGAAGATATCATAATGTTTTATTCAATAAGTTCTAGTATTTTCAAATACTAAGTTGCATATTGCTAACTATATAACAAAATATTTATATTGTCTGAATTGTAATTGAGAACTTTATTTTTTCCTTTTCATTTTATATGCACTACTATCAATAACTAATACCTTTTAATATCTATCATTCTTACACATAAAATATTAGTGTATGCAAACCATAATCAACTTTTGAAAGAACATACAAAGATACATCGGGTTTTGGGTTGGGTCAGGTCTTCTCTTGACCCATACGTATCTCGGGTTTGGGTGAAAATCTAAACCTACATCAGGTCATTGGACAGATCTGGGGCGGGTTTTAACAAACCTGGTAGGTCTGGGGTGGGTTTTAACAAACCCGGGTCGGGTATGGGACATGAAAAACCTGTCTCATTGTTATCTGTAATTGAGAACAAGGGCAAAGTTCACAAGGAACATGGATTTTTAGTTAAGAGATCTAATGGTCAAAAACAATATTTGCATTTTAGCGCAACTAAATTTACGTAGATCGTTAAAATTTAAATAATGTAAACTATTTGAAAACATGTTAAGTCTATTTCCAATGAGACAAAGGGAATTTATTGATTTCAAAATGATATGGATAATCACCATGTCAAACACATAATTAAGTGACATACTAGTGTGAACTCGTGCTATGCATACAGATTGAAAAATATTGTCAGTTGAACTTAAGTTTGTATGTAATATTTTGGACTTTTAGAACAAAAATTGGTAAAATAAGTATTGAGAAAGTTATGTTAAAAGTGAAGTAAAGTATAATTAGCAAGTCAAATAGAAGTAGTTTTTATTTGATAACATTTGTGAGTCATAGTATCATTTGCCAAGTCTAACTCAAAAAGGTCTTAAAGGGAGAAACCTAGTCTATAACTCAGCCACAAAGACACTACAGATTCAGATCAAGTTACAACAATTTTAAGAAATTATGGCTTCGAGCGCTGACGACTCTGCTGCCCCGAGATTAATATTTCAGGTTCCGATTGTATCTGATGCACCGTTCAGAATTGAGGACCTACATTTCAAATGATGGCATCAAAAGTTGGAGTACTTTTTGACTACGTGGAAGGTAGTCATTGTACTAACAACAAACAAACCGCAACTACCAGATGAACCCCATGAAGCTGAGATAGAACAGATGCGAGCCTGGACAAAAAAATCAAAACGGCTGCAGATCTGGATGGAGCAAGATGATCTGTGCAAAAATTTCATGCTCAATGGACTTAGCTATGATCAGTACAATTACTACAACTCAGATAAGTCAACAAAGGAGATTTGGGATGTGCTGCAAAAGAAATATGATATCGAGGAAGCTGGAGTGAAAAATTATGATGTCAGTCGCTATTTGAAGTTTTAGATAATGAACGACAAATCTATAGAGGCGCAGTCGCAAGAACTTCGGAAAATTACGCATGAGACCATCTCTGAAGATAAGGCATTAGATGAATAGTCTCAGGTTGCTATGTTAATTGATAAATTACCTCCTAGTCGGAAGACTTTAAAAATATTCTTAGGCATAAGTCTAAGGAGTTTTCCTTAGAGAGTTTGATTACTCGTCTTTGTATTGAAGAAGAGACTAGATAATAGGACCGAAAGAAGAGGTGCTTGTTGTATCTAGTAATAATATAAGGAATCCACAAATGTGGGTCTAAAACCAAATGCGAATAATTTCAAAAATCAGAATCACAATCCAAATTAGAGCCGCAATAATTAGCCTTTGAACAAACAGATAAATGCCTCCCTAAAGAATGGTACTGGATAGTTGTTCTTATATCACTATTGTGCTAAACCAAGCCATATGGCATGAAAGTATCGGAAAAGGCCAAATCCTGCACCGTAGGCTAACTTGACTGAAGAAGCCCTTGTGGCTATGCTTACTGTGATCAACCTAGTTAATGGATCAAAAGAGTGGTGAGTAGACACTGGTGCTTCTCGCCATGTCTGCTATGGTCATGAAATGTTTAAAACGTATAATGCTGCTAATGACATGAAAGTGATGTTGGGAGATTCTTACACCACTACTGTTGCTAAAATTGGGACTGCGGTGTTAAAGTTTACCTTTGGAAAGAACTTGTTCCTAAAAGATGTGATGTATACTCCAAAGATGAGGAAATTTAGTATCTGGTTTCTTGTTAAATAAAGCTGTTTTTACTCAAACTATTGGATATGACTTTTACACCATTACTAAAAATAGTGTTTTTATTGGTAAAGGATATGATGTAGATGGGATATTTAGGTTAAATGTTTATTTTAATAAAGTTAATAGTTCTACTTATATGCTATGTGATTTTAATGTTTGGCATGCTAGACTTTGTCATGTTAATAAGTGAATGATTCATAACACGAGTAACTTAGGCTGAATCCCTAAATTATCCATAAGTGATTCAGAAAAATGTGAATATTATAGCCAAGCTAAAATTAGAAAGACTCTACATAAATATGTATTTAGAGAGTCAAAACCTTTAGATAAGACCCTACATAAATATGTATTTACAGAGTTAGAACCTTTAGATTTAATACATTCTGATATATGTGAACTTGGTGGCACTCTAACTAGGGATGGAAAACGCTACTTTATTACTTTTATTGATGATTGCTATGATTTCACTAATGTTTATCTCATGAAAAATAAAAGGGATATGACAGATATGTTTAAATTATTTGTCATTGAAATTGAAAACTAATTTAATAAGAAAACTAAGAGATTCTAAAATGATAGAGGAATAAAATAAGAATCTAGCCTATTCATTGAATTTTATAATCAACATAGCATAATTCATAAGAGAACTACACCATATTCGCCTAAAATGAATGGTAAAGCTAAAAGAAAAAATAAGACTCTTACCGATTTAGTTGTAGCTGTTTTATTAAATTCGGGTGCAACATCACACTGGTGGGGAGAAATTTTTAACTACTGTTATGTTTTAAATAGAATTCCTAAATCTAAAAGCAAAATTTAACCGTTTGAGATTTTTAAAAATCATAAACCCAACTTGTCTTATTTTAAAACTTGGGGTTGCTTAGCATATGTTCGTATTCCTGACCCTAAAAGAATTAAATTATCAAGTTGAGCATGTGAATGTGTTTTCATTGGTTATTCCCTCAACAATAAAACATATAGATTTTTTGATTTGAATGCTCGAGTTATTATTGAGTCAAATGATGCTGATTTCTAAGAAAATAAATTTCCTTTTAAACTTAGGAATAGTAAGGGCACATCTACCACTAATAATCCAATAATCAGAAATAATGAAAATAATACGAAAATTTAATTTGAACCTAGAAGAAGTAAAGGAGCTAGGATAGCTAAAGATTTTGGTCCAGAATATTATTCTTATGCGCTAGAAGAGGACCTTGCTAATCTAAAAGAAGCTCTGTCTTTTTTGATTCAGATCTCTAGCAAGAAGCTATAAATGATGAAATGGAATTTCTTGAATCTAGTAAAACTTGGCATCTTCTTGATTTACCTCCAGGTTGTAAGACTATAGGTTGTAAGTGGGTACTTAAAATGAAGTTGAAACTTGATGGTACAATTGATAAATATAAGGCTCGACTTGTAGCTAAAGGATTTAAACAAAGAGAAAACATTGACTTTTTGGATACCTTTTCACCTATTACAAGAATAACAACAATTCGAGTATTAGCTTCTTTTGCTTTAATTTATGATCTACTAATTCACCGAATGGATGTTAAAACTGCTCTTCTAAATGGTGAATTAGAAGAAGGGATTTATATGGACCAACCTAAAGGTTTTGTTATACCCGGTCAAAAGCATAAATTGTAAATTAGATAAATCTCTATATGGTCTTAAACATGCACCTAAACAATGGTGTGAAAATTTTGACAATTTAGTTATTTCACATGGTTTTAATGTAAATAAGAGTGACATGTGTATTTATTATAAATCCAAGAATAACATTTTCATTATCATATGTTTATTTATAGATGATTTACTTATGGTTGGTTCAAATATTCGTGTTATGGATCATGTTAAGTCCATACCATGCGCCAATTTTGGTATGAAAGATTTTGGTGAAGCGAGTGTAATTCTTGGTATTAAGATTACTAAGTCTAAAAAAGGAATTTCTTTGGATCAATCTCATTATATCGAGAAGATGTTAAAGAAATATAATTACTTTGAATGTAAACCTACTAGTACACCATATGATCCAAGTGTAAAACAATATAAGAACACTGGTGAAGGTGTAATATATTCTAAATATGCGAGCATCATCGACAACCCTCAGTATGCCACTGATGGTACTAGATCCGACATTGCCTATGTTGTGGGATTATTGTGCGGGTTTACTAGCAAACCTAGTGTAGAGCATTGACACGCTATAGAAAGGGTCATGAGATACCTTAAAAGAACTATGAACCTTTGATTACACTATTAAAAGTTTCTTGCTATCCTTGAAGGATATAGCGATGTTGATTGGAATACGTTATCAGACGGTTCCAAAGCCACTAGTAGATATATTTTCAATATTGGAGGTGGAGCTGTTTCTTATAAATCTATGAAACAGACTATTTTGGTTCAATCCATCATGGAGTCATAAATGATAGCACTGGCTACTACTAATGAATAAGCAGATTACTTAAGAAATGTGCTAGCTGAGATCCCCTTAGAGGAAAAACTGATCCCAGATGTGTTGATCCATTGCGATAGTACCGCAGTAATTTTAAAAGTTGAGAATCATTATTACAACAGTAAGAGATAACAAATTCGTCGTAAGCACAGTACTATAAGAGAGTATATCTCTTCAGGATCTATAAGAGTGGATCATGTACGTATTGATGAGAATCTGGTGGGTCCTCTGACGAACGGGTTGGCTAGAGAGAAAGTATTTTCTACATCTAAAAGAATGGGATTATTGCCCATAGAATGAGAACTAAGGGAATGATTAGCACTAATAATAATAACCCAACCTAATGACTGGAGATCCAAGACCTAGGTTCAATGGGTAATAACAACTGATGAAGTGACATTGATTGAACATTGTAGCTAGAAACATGTAGTCCTGAAGTAATAGGAGGATGAGTTTAACTCTTAATGAAACCTGTACTCTATGTGGAGTGGAGTACCTAGTTATAGGAGCAATCTTGATAGATTCACTTATGTGAATGTGGAAATGTGGCCATTTCCTATGGAATTTCGGGCAAAATTCCTAGAGCCTAAAATGGGATAGACGTTCATGGCCTTTAAAGCACGGGCTATAAACTATATCCTAGAAAGGTTGTGTATGGTTTGATGTCAGAGATAGAGTTCAAAACTATGAGTCACTCTAGTATAATCTAGATCTTACTAACTATGCAAAGGTTCATATCGAAAGATACCTTTATTTATGCACAATCATATAAAATCGGAAATTGCTCGAGAAAAATATTTTTAAAAATTCAAGTAGGCGATTGTTGGAAAATTTGATTTTAAAATGAATTGTTAGAAATATTGAAAGGAGTATAGAATACCCCTCTTATTGAATAGTCCTATATTGTGGGGAACTATAGAGTGGTCTTATTTAAATATAGGACTCACAGGAGAAAGAATGGGCCCTTTGGGCATCCAACATTTTCTCTTGTGTTGTGGAGTGAGAGCATGCTGGCCATCACACACATGCGTGCGCAGACCGACTAACTCGACCCGACCCTGTGAGTCAGCGGAATAGGGATCTTAAGGCTAAATTAACACTAGAGGGAGAGTGAATAGTGTTTAATGGATTATATGAATATTTTTCAAATTCTTTATTATTCTAATTTGAATGATGTAATTAACAATCATAGAAACAATCACAGAATCAAAGCACAGATAAAAGTAAATGCAGCAAAAGTAAAAAAGGAAAGAACACATCAGGATTTTATATTGGTTCCGAGTTACCTTAAATCCAATCCCGGACAATTCCTTGTATGGATTTCTTTTCAACTAGTAAGTGCAAATACAATCTCGATTTCAATGCTAAGAGGCATACTTTGTAGAAGCCCGACCTCTGGGTAGAGTCACTTGATTTCCAGGCTACAAGCACACCTAATAGATTTACGGGCTACTAAGCGCACCCAATTGAGTTTAACAGGCTACAGTCACACTTACTTGGATTTCAGGGATACCAAGCACACCATAGAGTACAAGAGTATGATATGATAGAGTTTAAGACTCAGATCTTTGATCTTGATTATAATTAATCCTATAAATCTTAGATAGCATTATGATCTTGAAACGGATGAGAGAAATCAGAGAGTATATGAAAGAGAATCAAACTAGTAATGATTGAATTTGATTCTAGTTGAATTTCGGTAGAGTTTTATAGAGGTTGATTTAGAAATCAAGAGAGTGAAGAGAGGAGAGAAAAATGAGAAAGTAGTTCATGAAAATTCGTTTGGAAGTCTGGTATATATAGGAAAACGACGGACATGTCCATTCACGAAGAGGTATGATGAAAAGACATTTTCATTCAAATTTGAATTTTGAAATTATGGCTAGTTTGTCGACATATAAGAATTGGATATGTCGATATATCCTTCACAAAATAAAAAAACTCTTTATAAAAATAATTTTGAAAATCCGTTGCTTTGTAAAATAATTTAATACTTTGTATAATTATTAAATATATTTTACACACATTTTAATCAAAATATTACTTTATAAAACTTTATAAAATAATTTTGGAAGATTTAGTAAGAATATTCAATATAATGTAAATAATACATATAATCAATATAGTTGTAAATTATTAAAGTATAAACAAAAAATCAATATATATAAACTTAAAAACACTAAAATAATATTTTATAAGTATAAGAAATTTAAAAATCATTTTGGGAAATATTTTGAAGAATTATTTTAAAAATAGAATATTTTGAAAATAATTTAAAAAAAATTAGAGAAGGTGAGAGAGATAAGGAAAGTGCTATCAAGGTTTTAAAATAAATTCTATGACTCTATAACTTTTTTGAATATCTTGAATTATTGAACTCTTCAATACTCATGAGTCTTCATTCTTGAAATCTTGAATCTACTCTTGATATTAGCATCTTGATATTGTACAGTCTTCTTAATCAATACCTGTCTAATATTCAGCACTATATACTATATATATCTTGATAAAACATAAGTACTTATATTTTATATAATATCCTATAGTTGTTATCATCAAAACCAATACTTAAGGTACTAATAATCTCCCTCTTTTAGATGATGACAACTATATATATATATATATATATATAATATTATAACTTCCCCGGGTTACAAAACTCCTCCTTAATCTATGCCTGGATTTTATATATTTCTCCACTTTTGTCGTCAACAAAAATAAACTCCTAAAATTATAACTCCAACACTAACTCTTACTATAATCCTAACTCTAACTTCCCTATAAAAATACTAATCAATATGTATAAGAATTATACATATTGATGATGTGAAAGATTATATAAAAACAATAAGTGATATGTAAAAGTAGATAATCATGAAATAATCAATCCAAATATTCATCCACTCAAACAAAGTTTATGTCACACATCATTCAAACAAATCCATACAAATCCAAACCAATCAAATCCAAACCAAATCAAGTATTATTATCAATATACAATCAAACCTATTTAAACTAGACATTTCGAGGAACTTCAACCCATCCATCAGCACCAAAGATTGGATCCGCTTTGACAACGTCCCAATCTTCATCGTCTTTGTTAGTGGTACACTCTGGATTTGTGGTTGGTTCTTCATTGTTCAAGGAAGAAATCATCCATCGATTTGTGCCAAAATGTCTTTCTTTCTCCTTGATCATCTGCATTTGACTTGATCTAAGTGTCTCTATCGTGAGATGATAAAGAGAATGTTCTTGAATGATTCAAGAGTTTGTTCGAGGTTTTCGGTTAGTTTTTGGATAGGAGAAGCCATTATTTTGGTTTTAGAGTTTTGGAATGCAAAGGAAGAAGAAAAAGAGTATAAAATAATGATTTTTTAGTCTTAATAGATATTTAAAGGAGTGGAATTCGTTAGAAATGGTTGACATTTGCTATTTATTCAAGTTTCAAAATTAAAATTTTTTGAAAAATTACCATTGTATGTCAACATATATACCTACGGTATGTTGACATGTATGTAGAAATTTTCAAAACAACTTTTTTTTACTTTCCTATTGTATTTAGCTTATACTATTATGCTGTTATGTTTTTTCAAGATGATAAACAATCTATAATAGCAAGGAAACAGATTTTTCATTAATACTTAGATAGAGAATACATAGAACATAAAGAAATGAAAACATACATAAGATTGAACATAAACTAAAACAAGAAAATCCAAATATAAGGATAGTTTAAACAAACAACTAGAAAGATATGGATGAAGATAAAGAAGAACCACCAAGCTTGGGGATGACCTTTCCAAAGAATTTATCCATTTTATTGGAAATTAAAGTAAATATCTTTGAAAATGATTTTTTTAAGCTTCTATTGGTTATGTATGATCTTCTCTTGATTTTTGAGAATTTCTTTGTTGGATGGATTTGGTGGCATATTGATACTTTCCAAAGAAGTATCCTCCTCCTCTTCTTGTTCTTCCTCCTCAACTTCCATTCCTTGTCCCTCCTCCTCCTCCTCTTCTCATATTTCATGCTCTTCTTCCCAAGCCAACCTTTGTTCCATTTCCGTAATCGTTTCATAAGGCTTGAAAAAGGGTGAAATATGCATAAGTGAAATGTTGGCCTTGTTAAATATTTTTCGAAGAATTGTTTAATCTCCTTTAAGGCCAAAACCAAAATAATTTAAAACACGAGTAAGATACACACCATGAATAGTTTGTTTTCATGTTTAAAAAGATTCTTAGGAAAAATTTTATCCAAAATGACTTGAGACCGTTTATGTTGTATGACCATAAATTGCGAAAAGAGCTTTGAAAACTTTTTGAGTCGGTTTATTATAATTACCCATTCTAGGAGTGATAATTTGTTACAAATGAAGGCTCAACATTCTTGCTTTTGGACGCAAGTTTTTGTTTTTAAATTCAAATCATAATTACTTTTGAAATATCTTGAATTAATTTACAATTTTGAAAATCAATTTGAAAAGATGAAAGGTCCATTTCCACTAGATTTGCATCGAAGAATGTGACCCAAAAGTTCACAATTTAAACAATTTGTGTCCCTTTGACACTATACCAAACTTCTCCTCTACCATGATAAAACTTTCCTTTTAAATTTGCATAAAACATCTTTACTAATTTTGGATAAGAAACAAAATCATTTTGATAAGCATTGATTAAACCAAGAATTTCATTTTGCAAACAAAGATTGAAAAGATCATAAGCGGGAAATTTTAAAAAAAATAGCAAATCTTCCATGAAAGACATTTCCGAAATATAAATACTCAATATAGGCTTGAATTGCTTCTTGATCATTGAAAAGGTATTCTTTTATTTTCATAGAAAGCCTCATGGTTGCCTTAGTATTGCTTGAGAAAACCATTGAAAAATAGTTTGAAGAGAGAAGAGAGTTTATGATTTTTGACTTTGAAAATGAAAATGAGAAAGGAATGGATGGAGTAGAGTAAGTAAATAGAGAAACAAATGACATGTTCTCTGGTTAAAAGGCAAGTTTTCAGAGCATAAGAGTTGGTGAAAAGGTGGAGGGAAATTCAAATTTTGAATCTGAAATTGAAATTCTAAATATGTCCACATATGTCGACATATGCTCGCGAGATATGTTGACATATAGGTCAAAATTTACAAAAATGATTTTTGTTTAACTATATCCTATTTTATTATATAGATCTATTTATAGTTATTTAATTTTCAGAAAAATAATTTTAAAATAATTTTAAATATACTATATACTATTATCTTATTATTAAAATATATAAGATATTTTATTTAAAATATAATCACACAATATTGAACCAATATTATTGTTAATCTATAGGGCAAACAAAAGTAAAGAAAAAATCATTCAAGAAATTAAAAAAAATTGATATATTAAAAGCATACCTTTTTCTGATCTGTTTCACCATTTTGTTCTGAATTGTGTATTGATGTGAGCACATGTTAGAAATTACTGTGTCTTGTTCATTACCACTTGAGGATGTATTTGAATCCTCTAATGCTGCAGTATAGGCACTTCTCCATTTTCTAGATGAATCAGTGTTTGGTGTAGTTTTCAGTTTATCGGGATGTGGACAGTCTTGTTTTAAATGACCAGGGTCATCGTAGTCATAACATCTAATGCCATTTCCATTTCTGCTTCCTTGATTTTTGTTGTCATTTCTTTTGAAATTGTTCATCTTCCTCTATTTTAGAAATTTTCTGAAATTCCTTGTCATGAAAGCAACTTCTTTTACGTCATCGCTGTTTGAATCTAGATTATCCGACATTACATTAAAAGCTATAGATTTCTTCTCTATTATTTTGCTTTCTCTCTTGCCCTGCATTTGTGCTTCAAAAGACATTAAATTGCCAATTAACTCTTCAATTTTTAGAGTGCTAATGTCATTAGCCTCTTCGATTGCAAGAGTCTTTTGATCTCATTCAGGAGTAAGTGAATTAAAGATTTTTCTAACTTGATCCTCCTTCGAAAAAAATTTACCTAGTGCAATAAGTGAGTGTACTATATCTTGGAATCTACTATACATATCAGATATGGACTCATTTGGACTCATTTTGCATAATTGAAACTGGTTTGTTAACATGGAAATTTTGGTCTATTTGACCTTACTTGTCCCTTCATGTGTAACTTGCAAAGTTCTCCAAATCTCAAATGCAGACTTACATATAGATATTCTATCAAGTTCATTTCTATCTGGTAAACAAAATAATATATTCAAAGCCTTAGAGTTACTTTGTGCAACTGCTTTTTGGTCAGTAGTCCACATTGCAGAATTTGTCTCGGGTTCAGAGTACTTAGTTTGAGTGATATTCCAAGTGTCTAAACCAATTGACTGTAAATAAATTCATTTTACATTACCAATATGTGTAATTAGTGCCATTAAAAAGTGGAGATCTAGCAGTGGATTGTCCTTCGACATATGAGTTACTAATAAGTGTACGAACAGTGTTACTAACAGTACTATTACCAGTGTTGGTAGCCATTTAAACATTTTCAAAAATTATATGATGAATACTTTGAAAAACAATCCTTTGATACCAAATGTGAGTCAACAGAATAGGGATCTTAAAGCTAAATTAACACTAGAGGGGGGTGAATAGTGTTTAATGGATTATATGAATATTTTTCGAATTCTTTATGATTCTACTTTGAATGATGTAATTAACAATCACAGAATCAAAGCACAGAGAAAAGTAAATCCAGTAAAAGTAAAAAGGAACGAACACACCAGGAGTTTATACTAGTTTGGAATTACCCAACATCCAATCTCGCACAATTCCCTATATGGATTTCTTTTCAACTAGTAAATGCAAATACAATCTCGATTTCAAGGCTACGAGACACAACATCCAAAATCCTGACCTCTGGGTTGAGTCACTTGATTTCTGGGCTACAAACGCACCTACTAGATTTACGGGCTACTAAGCACACCCAATTGACTTAAACTAGCTACAATCACACCTACATGGATTTCAAGAATACCAAGCACACCATAGAGTATAAGAGAATGATTTGATAGAGTTTATAGACTCGGATCTTTGATCTTGATTATAATTAATCTTATAACTCTTGAATAGCACTTTGATCTTGAGAGAGATGAGAGAAATCAAAGAGTATATGAATAAGAATCAAACTAGTAATGATTGAATTTGATTCTGGCTGAATTTCGGCAAAGTTTCGATAGAAATTGATTTAGAAATCAAGAGAGTGAAAAAAGGAGAGAAAAATAAAAAAGTATTTAATAAAAATTCATTTGGAAGTTCAGTATATATAGGGAAACAACAGTCATGTCCATTCGCGAAGAGATACGACAAAAAGTCACTTCCATTCAAATTTAAATTTTGAAATTTATGGCTATTATGTAGACATGTCGGAATTGAATATGTCGACATATCCTTCACAAAATTAGAAAATACTTTATAAAAATTATTTGAAAATCCGTTGCTTTGTAAAATAATTTGATACTTTGTAGAATCATTTAAATATAGTTTATACAAATTTTAATCAAAATATAATTTAATAAAGCTTTATAAAATAATTCTGATTAATAAGAATATTCAATATAATGTAAATAATATATATAAAATCAATAGAGTTATAAAATATTAAAGTATAAACCAAAATTCAATATATATAGACTTAAAAACACTAAAATAATATTTTTATAAGAATAAGAGATTTGAAAATCTTTTTGGGAAATATTTTGAAAAGATTATTTTAAAAACAGAATATTTGAAAAATAATTTAAAACAAAATTAGAGAAGGTGAGAGAGATCAGTAAAGTCCTGTCAAGGTTTTAACATAAATTCTATGACTCTATAACTTATATGTAATATCTTGATATCTTGAACTTGTGACGACCTGCAAATCCGTACCTTTTGAATCGACAATAAACCACACATGTCCGACTCAAAAAGCGCAGATTGACGGAAAGTCATGAGAAAGAAAAGAAGAGAGAAGAAGATAAGAGAAGAAAGAGAGAAGAGAGAACCAAATAGAACAATACAGAATCCCACATCAGTGGAATAACATATAATATCATATCAATGATCTTTACAAAAGAGAAACTGTAATATACATACATTAATCAGAGTTCAACAATCAATCACTAATCATCAGCCTGGAAAGTTATAATAACTTATCCTTACAATTGCTAATAATTTAAATAACAAAGCAGTGGAAAATAAAAAAATACGTATATATGACATGAAGATCTCCAGCTCGCTTGCTGAAGCTTCAAAAGAACCAAATCTGAACCTGTAAATATACTCGGTCTGACCCGAGCATTGAAAAGCTAGAACGCTCGGATCTGTCTAGTAAACCAGCATAAGAAACACACTCAACTGAATTTATTAAATTACCAAAACTTTTCTTTTCAAAACAAAACTATCTCGTAAAACACGCCCACACATAAACACAGACATGTTTTTATACGATAACCAAAACATTTCATATCAAATCTGATTATATTATACCAGTGTCTAGTATACAAATAATAATCAAAATAGCCAAAAAATTTACCATTATTAAATTCCAGTATACTTGGCTCTACAAACAAAATTGCAGGCACGTAGTGGAGTTTGGATTTCCTTACAAATGACCAGGTGAAGGGACTACCTTCCGGCAGTACATCTCTAGAGGAATGTATCGAGGCACAGAACATCTACCCTCTACCAACACAAGACCCGCCCACCTCTATAGCTAGGTAGTACCGAATATGTCATCCCCCGGTCGTTACCGACCTTTCCGAGGGCCATCTAGCATACAAACCACATTAATTTACATCCCGAACGTCATAGAGGGAAGAAATATATCTAGAAGAGGATGATCATATCCTAATTGGGAATGACCCACTTAGCCTTACCGCATCTAACCCTATTTCGGTCATTTTCGGTTGATGAGGCCTGAGGTAACGATTACCTTTCACATATCACATATCACATCACTTTGAATGCCACATTGCCATTTCCGTTGACTACTAATTGCCTTCCACAAAAATACAACCCTTAAGCTCGTACGTCTCAAGGAGAGCGTTAAGCTAAGAGAAGTTCCCTTCTCCGCCACCAACTGATGTACGTTTGTAAAAACCAATGTACGTAATCATAGAAATGCAATGTCAGACACTCGTCCATACAAGTTGTTCAGGAACATGACAAACCGAAGGTACTTTCCTACCACATCCTATCGGGAAATCCCTAGGATTAGTAGCGAATAGTCCTTGCATTGGATATTTCATAACGAAGAGACTACTACCACTGGATGTATATTGGGATTTTAACCCCAAACGATCAAAAAGCAGTCCTTCACTATGAAAATCCTAAATATCAATATCTTTAATAACCTGCACAATCGAACGCATATACGTTGGTCCGAAGTGGTTTTTAGATAAATCCGATCCCAGTCTCTTCGCACCAACAACGCAAAAGCGTTTCTCAACCTCAAACACAAACTAAGTCTCATAGACTTATCACGTCTCCAACTTCTAACTTTCTATCCTTCGGCCAAGAAGGAAGCTCGATAGATTGGAGTAATCACTCCGCACTACATGAATCGACATTCTCAACACAAATGATAATCAAGCCTACATAGTCAGTTACGTACTAAGTGTACGACTAATTAGTTTCCACATCAAGTTGAGGAACTAAAATGGCCAAATTTGATAATCGGTTATTTAACTATCAAAGCAACAAACAAATATCTAACACCATAAGCAATCACTAGGCCCTTTTAATTAATCTTTTGTTAATTAAATCACTTTCCAAATATTCACTTCAAATTATCTTTAAAAAAGATATATTCAGAACCATTTCACTTATTTCACTATTTGGAAAACATTTCCATATACTTATTTTAATAATAAGTAATTCACAATTTACTTTATTTCCAAACCATTCAAACTTCATTTTAAAATATCACTTCCCAAAATATTCATTTAATTTAAAGAATTATTCACTGTCCAAGATCGTGAATATAATTCTCTTACCAAATTCATTACTTCTACACATTTAATTTAAAGGATTATTCACTATCCAAAATCATGAATTTAATTCCTTTAATAAACTTTCAAATTTAACTTATCAAAGTAAATTGATTTCACATTTATAATAAAATGTTTATAAATTCCATTTATATTTTATAAACTTCCATATACAAAATTCCTTTATTAACCAATTCCATTTATAACTCACTTATATGTCAAAATCCAATTATAAGTTAATTTACTTATAATTCTCTTATTTACAAATTCATTGTTTTTAAATCCTATTATTTATAAAATCCATTATAAATTCATTTCTAAATTTCAATTCCAAATCCATATACAAATTTGATTACAATTCCATTTCTAATGTTTATAAGATACTGTTTACAATTCCATTACTTTTATTTATAAAATATCAATTTTATAAATCTTATATACAACCGTTTATAATAAGTCCAAAATCCTACTTTTAAATTATTTTTACAAAATAGTTAACTTTATATTTCAAAAATCATATTTGAGTATATTTCACAAAAATAATAATATTTATAACATAAAAATTATAACTTTTTATTTATTTAATATAAATCCATTCCTTAACAATTCAAAAATTAATAAAACATATATATTTCCAAAATCACTTTGAAATTCTTTTTAATTTGAAATCATCATTTCAATATTTTTTAAAATTCCAAAATATGGCCTAATGCTGCAAAAATGCTGAACAAGGGGATTCACATCAATCACGGCATCCAAACACCATATATCACATGATAACATCATATATAACAATGTATGTAAATAAAAATCAACACTGATGAGGAATCCAATTGGATCCCTCCAAACTGTCACCTGCAACAAATATACATATGAGAAAATATGTACAATGTCTGCTTCGAGGCAGACGCGCGTACAAAGGGTCATCCGCTCATACACGGGAACGTATAGGGTCTCATCCGCTAAAATATGCGGGAATATATCCAAACCAATCAATATATATATATATATATATATATATATATATATAATATCATATATCACCTAAACAATCAACAATCATCATAAACTAAATTTATTCTCACTTATATAAAAATATAAGCTAGTCAGAAAGAGTGAGTTGTACTCACTTTGATTCCAATAGCCGCTACAGCGTTTTATTCCGAATAAAATTAAACGAACATTTAATTATACCCAAATTCCTAGTAGCTTCAAATCAATCCAAACCAGCTCCATCGCGTAGTGCTCGCGAATACGAACCCAACACAACTTGTTTCATGCGATTTCAACCTCGTATGTAAAAGATTTGACTTTTATAAGTTTACACAATTTTAAATATAAATAAATTACAAATTCTTTTTATTTATTTTAACCTTAGTAAATTGTGGCCGTTGATTTTTCTTCTGAAATCAAGGCTGCACAATTCTTTTTCTTCCAGCATATACGCGCGAAACCACACTCTGCTTTCTTTTCTTTTTTTTAAATCGCGTTCGAACTTCAATCACCACCCCACGCTGAACCACCGCCTACAATCCATCGTCGCCGCGCCTGACCTCGCCCAGACCTATGCCAGCCACGACCTGGCCCATGGCGCACGTACGTCATGAATCAATGATGATCGAAACCTAAAAAAGGAAGAACGAAAGGAGGCGAATTGCTGCCACCTCGCGATGCCGTGGACGATCTCCACCGTTGGATTGAAAGGTCTCGACGAGCTATAGAAGTTTGTAGTTGGAGGCTTTCGATGAAAGTGGATAGATGAGGAGATCAAAGGGGATGAAGGTGAGATTCTAGCCATCGGTTTTTAGGTGGCGGCTGGCCTTATTCTAGGTTAGTGTTTGGGGTATGGGGTCTTTATATAGGTAACGTTTAAAACACTATTCATCCCAAAATATTTCGAACTCCAATCGAAGCCTGTCGCCAGGTGTTTAGAATGTTTTACCCTTATTCCAAACACAATGGACTATATATCGAGAGCCAATTCCATCATATTTGGAAGATAGGTTTTCGAATCGAATTATTTTAATTAAAATTACTTAAATAAATTTCTACGCATTTCAGCTTCACACGACCAAACCGTAAGTCCAATTGACACGAAATTTGAAATACTATAATAATTCACTATTACGGATCCAATGAAACTAGCTTCGTCGAAATCCGAGACTGTGTCAAAAATGACTATTTTTACATGTTAACTAAACATTACAATTTCCAATTTCTATAAATTAACTTTTAAATCAATTTTAAAAGTTTACTAATATCATTCTAATTCAAATAGAATTTATATCAACTTTATAAATCATTTTCATTCACATTAGATTCAAAATCGAATTATTTCTGCAATTTCAAATATTAAATTAACAATTTAATCATCCAAATAAATTATTATATTCAAAATATAAGTTATTCAACTTATAAAATTAACTTGTGAATATTTAAAATCAATTAAATATCCAAATTTCGAATGACTAAAATTCTGGGTCGTTACAGAACTCTTCAATACTCATGAGTCTTCATTCTTGAACTCTTGAACTTTATATCAACATCATGAATCTTCTCTTGATATCAGCATCTTTATATTGTACAGTCTTCTTAATCAATACATGTCTAATATCCTACACTATATACTATATATATCTTGATAAACATTAGTATCTATATTTTATATAATGTCATATAGTTGTTATCATCAAAACCAATACCTAAGGTACTAATAGAACCGACCTAAGCCGGGCCAAGCCGGATTTGGCTTAGCTTGGCTAATGCGGTGTAGAGCTCCTTATTTTTGGGTATATTTTTAAACCGACTTTGACTTAGTAATAAGACCCAATAAATTCAGGTCCGATACTTTCCCATGACTCAACCCTATTTTCTACTCAGATTTTTTTTATATAAACCAAGCTATTTGGCAGAATTTTCATCAGTTTGAAAACTGGGTTCTCTTCTTCTTCTGCCTTAAACATTCTTAGATCCGAGCAGTATTTTTTGGGTGCTATTGACTCACCAGTCTTTGTGCAAGAGGCTGTTGATATTGATTTATGACTATTTTATCCTAGAGGCGCGCAACATCAAAGATTGCCTTGCACGATTTCGGCACAGTGGCAAAACGTCTTAAAGAGAGTGTAACGATCCAGAATTTTATTTATTTGAATTTGGAATATTTAATTGATTTTAAATGTTGAAAAGTCAGTTTTATAAGTTAAATAATTTGAATTTCAAATATAGTGATTTATTTGATAATTAAATTATTAAATTTAATATTTGAAATTGTTTAAATAACTGAATCTTGAATTTAATGTGAACGGAAATGATTTTGAAAGTTGATTTAAAATTCTATTTGAATTAGAATGGAGATAGAAAACTTTTAAATTTGATTTAAATGTGAATAAACAAAAATTGGAAATTACTCGTTTTAATAAACGTGTAAAAATAGCTTTTTGGGGCACTGTCATGGATTTCGACGAAACTAGTTTCATCAGATCTGTAATAGTGAATTATTATATGCTGTCGAATTTCGTGGGGATCGAACGCATCGTTTGGTCGCATGAGTTCGAAATGTGTATAAATTAATTAAAGGAATTTTAATTAATATAATTTAATTTTGGAAAGCTAACTTCTTAATATGATGGAATTGGCTTCTAATATATACTCCATTGTATTCGGAATATGGTATAACATAAAGAATGTCAGGCGGCACACTTCGTTTAGAATTCAAAATTTTAAGGTGTGAATAGTGGCGTAAAATTTTCTATATAAGGCCATGAAAATTTGCTTTTGCAATCTAAAACCCTAACTAGGTCACAGTAGCCTCCTTTTAAATTTTTAATGACCAGAAATCACTGGCCTTCCTACTTCGATTTCTCTCCATCCATGCACTTTTAGCCTTTGACTTCAACTAGGAATATGGACAGCTCGACGAGCTTACAAGATCGACGGTTGGATCGTCAAAATTCACCGCGTGGTAGCCAGGAATTACTCGCATTCGCATCAGCAATCATGGGTTTCGATCGCGTAATCGCGCGTACACGTGGGCAAGCGAGGCGCACAGGTAGGCGGCTTGGGGTTGGGGAGCGGGGCATGTCGGCAGCGATGGCTCGGTGTCATTCGTGGTGGGCGGCGATTGAACATCGAAAAAAAAAACAAGCGCGGCCTGATACTTGGGAAGAAAGCGTGCATGAGGAAGGAGGCGCGTGAGAAAAAAGGGTAAAGTTTAAACTTTTAATTTAATTAAGTAATTAAAATTTAATTATTCGAATGTTCAATAATTCGTAACTTTTGTTCCAAATTGAAAGCAACGAGTCGCATTGTGATCGTATCGACGAAGGCTGAGCTATGGAGTTGGATTGAACGAGATTGGAACTTGTCGGAATTTATACTAAAATCGAATGGCCATTCGGTTTTAGTCCGAAATGGAATGTTTTGACAAAACAAAAGTCAATGTGAGTTAATCTCACATTTTTGGTTAATCGAAAAATTTATATAGTTAGTAAATATTATTTATTGGATGTTTGGATATTTATTTCTGGTCGTTTTGATTGTTTGGATAATATACTAAATTATATTGTTGGATTGGATATATTCCCGCCTGCTGGAGCGTATGAGACCCTATTACGTTCCCGTATAAGAGCGGATGACCCTTTGTATACGAATCCCGCCTCGAAGCGGTTGATTTATATTTTTATGATTATATAGTATGTGATGCAGGGTGGCAGGTTGGAGGGACCAACAGGATTCCTCACACTACTGATTTTATTTTTCATATATATTCTAATATATGATATATTGGACGTTATATTGGATGACATGGACACGATTTTGTTTATTTAGTGCTTTAATAGCACTATGCCTTATATTCTGGTATTTTAAACCATAAAATAGTAATTAATTTTGAAAAGAGATTTCAAAGTTATTTTGGAAATTATATACGTTTAATAATTATTCTTGAATTATTTGAAGAAGTAATTTATTTTAAATCAAAGGTATGATTTTTGGATATTAAAATTTAATAGTTTTATAAAATATTTCAAATGGAGATTTTCGAACTGTAAAAAAAATTAAACTTAAGATAAATGCGAGATTAAACATTAATATAAATATTTATTAATCATCTTATTTAAAGTAATATAATATATGTATATGTAAATATATTAAACATTATTTACAAATGCGAGATTTATAAATGTGATGAATTATAAAAGTGACATTTTACAAAGTAAGTGAAGATGTGTAAAATAGTAATTTATTTATAAAGGGATAGATTATTAATGATGTTTTATAAATAAAAGGGAAACTATTATCATTTAATAAATTGGCGAAATAAATCAAACGGTGGATTTATTTTAAGATACGGAATGAGATTTTAGAAATAATTGACTCTATTTTGGTAAATTAAAGGCGAGGGTAAATTGGTATGTTAAACGATATTGTATAAATAGAAAGGGATTTATAAAAGGAATTTATCCATGGGAAGTAATGTTAAAATGGATGGTGATTGATGTTTTAAATAAGATTTATAAATAAGCGAGATTCATAAAGGAAATATATTTATAAATGGCATTCATAAATAAATGGGTTTTATGAAAGGAATTTTTATAAAATGGAAAGTGATTCTTAAATTTAGTTTTATAAATAAGAGAATGATTGGGTTGAAGATTTAAGCATGGATTTTTTTTCAAGAAAATATATTATGTTCCAAAAGTTGGTTACTTATATTAGTATTTTTTAATGTTGTTGGTTAATATTTAAATATTTTGAAAGGCTGATTATTTAAATCGTTAATATGGTCTAAAGGTAATAGTAATGATTATTAATAATATTTTGGTAATTTATCATTATTATTTGTATGGTAAAGATTAACGATTGTTTTATTCATAATGTTTTGAATTATTAATTATTATTTTTAAGAGGTTAAAAATTAATAATAATTATTTATTTATGATGTTTTTGAGATTCATAAACAGAGTTTTGTAAACGAACTCGGATTTTTATTAGAGGAGCTTATAAAATGGTTTGAAGATTTTAAAGGAAGGTTATTTACAAGGTAAGGAGGTTTATAAATAGATGGATATTTATAAACAAATTTTAGAAATGGGTTGACAGAATTATAAAAAGGAATTTGTAAATAATTGCTTGGTTTTATAAAGGGTATAAAAATGACTTGAGATATAATTTATAAATGGTATATAAATGGTTTTAGAAATTTATAATGGAGTTTATAAATGATTTTAGTATTCGGTAAAAGAGAGATCTTCCTCTGTGTTTGGTAAATATACTTATATCGTTGATATAAGTATATGAATATTTTCTAAGTATTTAAAATAGAAGGGGTTTGTGAATATATTTTTGAAAAGTATTTCGATACAATCATTTACAAGATGGTTTTAACTAATGAAAATATTAATTAAGGAGGCTTAGTGTTGCTTGCTGCTTAACCAGATGTTGGGGTTTTCCCTACGAAACAAAAATCTGATTGAATGTTTGTTATTCGATAGTTAAATAACCGACTATCGAAATTTGGACCCAAAAGTAACTTTGGAAATATCTAGGAGAAACACGTGAGTTATATGGCACAGTCATCTCCGATGATGTTGTACCATGCGTATAATTCTCGTTTCAGCCTCCTAGGACAATGATTTGGAAATCCATCCGCTAACGGTTAGGAGGTGATCTCCGATCTTATCTTTGACTGTTTATTTTCTAAAGAACTGGGGTTGAGTTTACCGGAAATTATCAAAAAGTTGTTTCGAAGTGACCGAGATCGGATAGGTTATCTGAAAACCACTTGATCCAACGAATGCATTTCGAAGAGAAGATATCTTGAAGATGATGGAATTGAAGATGGAGCTCTAAAGTGTTTCGTTCAGTCCTAGAATGATCTTATATGGATGGATGCTGGTATTGCATCATTTCCTGGAAGACAGTGTTAGCATTCCAAGTGGGTAGTGCTATATTAAGGTAAAACGTAGCCTCAAGCCTCATTAACCGGGAATGATTAAAACAAGGGAGATGCAGTAGGGCTAAGTGGGTCGCTCCCAAGTAGGGTATGATCATCCCAATCTAGAGTCGCTATTATCTCTCAAATTGTTTGCTTCGGTGCCCAAAAGGGGGGTGATCATATTCGGTACTACTAGTCAAGTAGTAAGTCGATCCTGTGTTGGCAGGGGATCCAGGCTAGGTCCTCGGTGTTATTTATCCAGAGATGCACTGTGACATACGGTACCCCAATAGCCCAGTCATTGTATGAAATCCATTCTCCAATAAGCGACGTACGGACTTAGTTGTATCCAACTATGCTAAAACGTGAGATGCAAGCATTTCAGCTATATTCATATTTTACTTTGACCACTAGACATTATTATTATGTAAATAGATTTTCTATAGAAAATGTTTTGTTTATCGTAAGGTAAAAACACGTCTGTGTTTATGTGCGGCTTGGTCTTATGAGATACCGTTTATTTTCAAATAGTTTTTTAGAACGTTAAAATCCAGTTGGGTGTATTTTCTCATGCTAGTTTTCCTAACTGACTCGGGTGTTATTTTATTATAATGCTTGGGTCAGATCGAGTATATTACATATTGCTTTGGATGCATTGGAACTCAGGAGACGAGTTGGAGGTCGTCAAGTTGTATTCATGTATATATTATTTTTCTGCTACTTTGTTGTTGAAATCATCAGCAATTGTGAGGGCAGATTGTTATAACCGTCCAGGCCGATGATTGTGATTATTGTTGTACTTTGATGGATGTAAATATATAACAGTTTCTCTTTTGTAAAGATCATTGATATTATATTATATGTTGTTCCGCTACGATTGTGAGATTCTGCGATTGTTTTAGTTTCATTCTCTTCTTCTTCTCTTCTTCTTCTTTCCCATAACCATCAGTCTTTCCGTTTGAATTGGGTTGGACATGTGTGGTTTATTATTAGCTTGAATTGTACGGATTGATGGGTCGTTACAGCTGGTATCAGAGCTTAGGTTGAGCTGAAACCTAGGCTTTGGTGGGAATTTACTCATTTGGGATAGGGTAAGCGAGACCCTAGGATGAGTTTAAGCATATATATATATATGAGCGCGTATTTGTTGGTGGTATAAAAATGTTTTATATTGTGTTAATTTATCTGTTGAGTGGCTTATGAATTCTGGTCGATACGTGGGATGCCACGATATTGATAGGGGATTCTAAATACTTAAACAAGGCAATCCGACACTTTATTGTTCGAAACGGGTAAATGAAACAATTTACCTAAATTATATTATATATAAAGGAATAATTTTTAAGACATTATTACAGTTATATTAGGTTTGTTTGGTTATTAGTAAATGATAAAATTGATTTTTATCATTTGTTTTTAGTTGTTCTAGTAAAAGTTGTTATTATTAAAATACAAACAAATATAAGCATTTCTGAAATATTACATTAGAAGTGAGATTTAAAAAAAATATGATTTATAAATGGAAAGGAAATGAAATTCCAGAAGTATATTTATAGATATGGTTTTGTAAATGGAAATGGTTTTAAAACAAGGAATTTGAGAATTTAAATTCCATTGATCTGGAAATTGTTTTTTTAAAGGTTTTGGAAAATAATAATAGTATTATTTTAAAAATATTTTTGTTAGAAATATTTTGAAATAGGATTTAAAAGAAATAGAAAGCACTGAACTCACTTCAGTCGTTGGAAAATAATTCTGGTGATGACGGCCGCATCATCAGTATTCATTTTCGAGTTTTTAAGTGATGGATTGCTACCATTGAAGTTTTTATTTTCGCAAAACAAATTTGTTTAGATTCCAGAAGTGTAGTGTTTAAAATCTTGGAAGTTTTTATCTAAATGTTTTGATGAAACGTAAGATATTAAGTTTTTGAACTTAAAATTTGGAAATGTCAAGATAAGAAAAGAAAAATCGGAATTGAGATATGAAATTAAAATTTTAACTTAAATAAAGTAAAATAAATTGAGTAATGGATAAAATGAAATAAAGTAAACTTAATAAAGGTTAAATGAAGTTGAATTGGTTTTGAAATGAATTAATTATGGAATAAAATGTTGTTAAATATAATGTAAATAATTCAATGTGAACCAATGAATGTTAATTAATTGAATGTAAATTAATTGAATGAGGATTAATTGGATGAAAAGTGAGTGGGCATGAATGAATTGGATATGAAATAATGAATGTTCAATAAATGAATGTTAATTAATTGAATGTAAATCAATTGAATGCAAATGGGTTGAATGTTAATTAATTGAATGTTACTAAAATAAAGGTGAATAAATTGGAAGTGAATCAACTTAATGTTAATAAGAAATGAAAGTATATAATGTTGACATTTGAAAATGCAAATTTATATGATGACGAATAAATTGGATGGATGTTATTTGCTTAATAAGTTCTCTTGTTACATTCACTAGAATTGCATATAGTTATGGTATAGTCTATGTTATACAGTAATATTACTTTCTATATACATGTTCTAATTGGTAGTTAAGTGATTATTAGGTGCGGATGGCGTATGCTTCGCATATGGAGCTCACGTTCACATTATATTCGTTGTATGTGCTTGCTAATATAATAAAAGGTACATATCTCGTATACTTATCGTACTTTTATATTTTTCCCTATGGGATACCTCATCCTCGAATATGAGATGTATATTTGTAATTATATATATTGTAAATTTTTATGATCGAGCCACGCAAAGGAGACGCTGGCAAAAAAATTCATAAATTTAAGGCGTTGGAAATTTTTTGAGAATTTTAGAAAATTTTCGATAACTAAAATATGATTTTTGGTTTATAACTTGGAATTGTATTAGTTGATTTTTGGAACAATATTAGTTAATAACTATGAATGAAGTTGAAAGATTTAGAAAGTTTTTATAAGAAGTTAAACAACTTAAAAGAATTTGGGAATTTATTTCAACTAATTGGTTTTGGAAAGTTAATGGGTTTGTGGCATTTTTCTTACCTTGGAAATTTGGGGGATGAAATTATTTAATGGGGGAAGAATGTAACGACCCAGAATTTTAGTTATTTTAATTAAGAATATTTAATTGATTTTAAATATTTAAAAGTCAATTTTATAAGTTAAATGACTTGAATTTCAAATATAGCGATTTATTTGATAATAAAAATTTTAAATTTGATATTTGAAATTGTTTAAATAACCGAATCTTTAATTTAATGTGAACAAAAATGATTTTGAAAGCTAATTTAAAATTCTATTTGAATTAGAATGGAGGAAGAAAATTTTGAAATTTGATTTAAAAGTGAATAAACAGAAATTGGAAATTACTCATTTTAATTAACGTGTAAAATTGCTTTTTGGGGCACTGTCTCGGATTTCGATGAAACCAGTTTCATCGGATCCGTAATAGTGAATTGTTATATGCTATCAAATTTCGTGGCGATCGAACGTATCGTTTGGTCGTGCGAGTTCAAAACACATAGAAATTAATTAAAGGAATTTTAATTGATATAATTAATTTTGAAAAGCTAACTTCTGGATATGATGGAATTGGCTTCTGATATATGTTCCATTGTGTTTGGAATAGGGGTATAATATATAGAATGCCAGGCAGCACACTTCGTTTGGAGTTCGAAATTTTAAGGTGTGAATAGTGTCGTAAAATTTTCTATATAAGGCCATGAAAATTTGCTTTTACAATCTAAAACCCTAACTAGGTCACATCCGCCTCCTTTTAAATTTTAAATGGCCAAAAATCGATGTCCTTCCTACTTCGATTTCTCTCCATCCATGCACTTTTAGCCTTCGACTTCAACTAGGAATATGGATAGCTCGACGAGCTCAACCAGATCGACGGTTGGATCGTTAAAATTCGTCGCGTGGTGGCCAGAAATTAATTGCGTTCGCAGCAGCAATCATGGGTTTCGACCGTGAATTCGTGCGCACGTGCGCATGCAGGTAGGCAGCTCGGCATGGGGGAGAGCGATAGGTCGACGGAGGTGGCTCGGCGTCGTTTGTGGTGGGCAGCGATCGAACATCAAAATAAAAAAAGAAAAAGAAAAAAAAACGCGCGCGGCCTGATGCCTGGGAAAAAAGCGGGCATGAGGAAGGAGGCGCATGAGAAGAAAGGGTATAGTTTAAACTTTTAATTTAATTAAGTATTTAAAATTTAATTATTCGAATGTTCAATAATTCGTAACTTTCTCGTACGAGGTCCAAATTAAACGCGACGAGTCGCGTTGTGATTATATCGACGAAGGCTAGGCTATGGAGTTAGATTGAACGAGATTGGAGCTTGTCGGAATTCATGCTAAAATCGAATGGCCGTTTGGTTTTAGTCCAAAACGGAATGTTTTGACAAAACAAAAGTCAATGTGAGTTAATCACACCTTTTTGGTTAATAAGAAAATTTAAATAGTCATAAATGTTATTTATTGGATGTTTGGTGTAACGACCCAGAATTTTTGTCATTTGAAATTCAGATATTTAATTGATTTTAAATATTAACAAGTGAAATTTGTAAGCCGAATAAATTTAATTTCGAATATATAGATTTAATTGGCTAATTAAATCGATAATTTAATATTTGAAATTGCGTAAATAATTGGAAATTGGATTAAATGTGTATAAAAATGATTTATAAAGTTATATTAAATCATATTGAAGTTAGAATGATGTTATAGAACTTTTAAAATTGAATTAAAAGTTAATTTATGAAAATTGAATATTTTAATATTTAATTGACGACTAAAAATAATCATTTTTCAAACAGTCTCGGATTTCGATGAAACTAGTTTCATCGAATCCATAATGTTAAATTATTGTAAGATTTCAAATTTCGTGTCAATCGGATATACGGTTTTTCCAGGGCAAGCTAAAACGCATAGAAATCGTTTTAATCGATTTAATTTTAAATTGATCGCTTAATTCCGTAACTCACACATATTATCGAATTAGCTTCCGAAACACGTTCCATTGTGTCCGGAACGCGGGTAAAACCTTAGAAACACCAACCGGCACGTTTGATTTGGAGTTCGGAAAATTTCCAGTGAATAGTGTTTTGAGAATTTTGTATAAAAGGACCTGATCATTCACATTTTATCACAAAACCAAACAAGGGTTTCCAGCCGCCACCATTAACATTCAATGGCCAGAAAATTGTTTCGTTCTTCCTCGTTTTTCATCCAATCCATCGACAATTACAAGAAACTTCCAACTGCAACATCGTAGAGCGTATCGAGATCTTCGATTTCAACGGTTGTGATCGATTTTGGAGACACGGTTCGACGTGAATTTGGCCACAAACGTGCATGTTTATTCACGTTTTTCTTGGGATTGGGGCAGCCGAGTTCAACACCATTCGAGACGTTGGTAGGGCTGGCCACGGCGCGCGTTTTGGCGGCAGTAGATCGTTCTCCGGTCGAGTAAAGGGGGCGGCGTTCGAAAATTGAACATGAGTAATTGGTTCGGTTGCATTCGTTCTTACCTGGGGAAGAAGAAGTATCACGCGGCCCTGATCTGCAATTCGAAAATGAACGGCCATATTTTGATAAAGGTTTAAAAATAAAAAGAAAATGAAATTATTATATTATAAATTTGTATAAACTTCTAAATGTCATAACTTTTGCATACGTTGTCGAAATTCGACGAAACAGGAAGCGTTGGAATCGCAGCGACGAGATATACGCTGCAGCGTAGATCTGGGCATGTTTGGGGCAAGCGAGCATTTTTGATTAAATCGAACGATTCGATTTAATTTAAAATTTAATCACTCGACAACTCAAGGTGAGAACTTCTCACTCAATCGAATTTGTTTCGATTTAAAATTTTAAATAGTTAAATTTAAAATTGCTTGATTGTGTGAATTGAATGATGGTTGTTATCTATTGTGCTGAAATAGACCCTATACACCGCATATTAAGTGGAGGTTATTTATTAAACACATATACCGCGATAATTCCACTTTGAAGTGGAATTGGTATTATATATGTATTTGGAGTTGATTTCCCACATTATATAGTGGATGAGACCCTATTGCACCGCATAATAGCAGATAGTATTTTATAAATCCCACACACCGCGATAATTCCACCTCGAAGTGGGATTGGTATTGTGCTAACATCTGTGGATGCAGGGAAACAAGTTTGAGGGATCCAACTGGATTCCTCAAATAATTGAATTTGTTTCAATATTGTGTGTTGATTATTTATAATCTCTATGTGATTATATTGTGATTGAAATTATTGAAGGCTAAAATTTAGCCGAATGTATTTTTGGTATCGCTGGATACCAGAAATAAATAAAATTGGATTTTTTGAATTTAAAGTTGAAAATTTTAAGAAAATTCCTTTTGAAAGAATTAGGTGAATTTTAAAGAAGGAATTAAAGTATAAAAATTGATTTTTGTAGTCTTATCGAATTATTTTCGAAAATATGTGAAAAGATATAAATTAATGGGTTTTGAATAATATTATTTATAAGTTGTAGAATTTATTTAAAATTTGGATTTTTAAATAAATTTGAAGAGATAAAGAAATTTATTTTAAAAAGGAAATAATTTGGAAATTCGTTGAAAATTTGATTTGGTGTTTCGAAATAAATTTGAAAATCAATTTGAAATAAATTGATTATTAATTTACTATAACTAGTAAAATTTATTTACAGAAATTTATCCGATTCAAATTAATCAGATGATTAAATTAATCCTACTTATGGATGTTTGGATTTTACTGGATGTTGGATTGTTTGATATCTCTAATATGTGATGCTTTGTGATATATCCTGATTCATGTTGTGATCTATAATTTGTTTATCTGTGATACATATATATCTGTGATCTGTGAATGAAAGATAAGTGTTATAGTTTATACCGCTTATCAATTATATTGTTATATTTGATCTGTGATGGTTGAATGTTGTTGCACTATTGTGTTAAACCCCTGGACTACACAATACACACACAAATGTGGATTTCACGTGGAAATCAGTTAAGTCACATATTTTTGACAATTCTAAAGATTGAATTTTTGAATCCAAATTATTTTTGGAATTTGAATTGAAAGCTTTTGAAAATGAGTTTCAAAAATAAAAGTTATTTTAAGTAACTTAATAAAATTGAAATTTGAATAATTTGATTTAAATTTGAATTCAATATTTTGAAATTGAATTCAATGATTAGGGAACTATGGTCCAAAAGATTATGCAAGTATAAAAGGTGTTTATATGGTTTTTAACCATAAAAATTAGGGTTTTGGAAATTTAAATTTATATTCAAGTTTAATACTTGGATGACTTTAACCTGTGTAATTGTAACAACCCGAGTTTTTCCTACACGAAAAACCGGACCATTTGAGTTAAGAAGAAGAGGTAGAAGAAGAAGAAAAATAGAAAACAACAACTGAATCTCTCATACGCAGCGGAATAAACTATAATAGGTAATAACAGATCTTTACACAAAAAGAAATCTATATCTGTTTATATATACATCATCCCAATACATCATCAGAGTACATCACATCAATATCATACAACTGGACAGTAATCATAACTTGTCCTCACAATCTGAATACACAGCGGAATATATAACTCAAATACGAAAGTACGTATCGCCATCCAGCTCCACAGCATCATTTCCTGTAATTTATAATACTCGGTCTGACCCGAGCATCATATAAAACAATACCCGAGTCAGTCTGGAAAACCAGCGTGAGAAAATCACACTCAATTGATTATTAAAGTTTCAAAAATCCTTTAAAAATAAAAAGCATCTCGTAAGACCACGCCACAAATAAACATGTCGGGTTTTTACCTTACGATAGCTAAAACACTTTTTATAAAATCCTCTGATATTATAATAGTGTCTATTCACAAATACTTATTAAAATAGCTGAAATTGTTACATTATTAAATTCCAGCATACTAGCCACAAAAGTGGGTAATACAAACAAATACCGTACAAGGCACGTAGGAAGAATGGATTTCCAACGAATGACTAGGCACTGGGGTACCACCTATCACAGTACGTGGCCTAGATCACCGTACCGAGGAGTACGCCCGCTCCCCTGCAACACAAGGCCGGAACCATCCCTTACTGGATGATCCCGAATAAAATCACCCCACGGTAGGGATCAGCAACCGCACCACTAAGCCGAAATAAAAAGGGACATCTAGACAGGGATGACCTTACCCTCCAGTGGGAGCTACCCACGAAGCCTTGCTGCATAACCCCTGATTTTCAGTCATTCCCGGTTGATGAGGTTCGAGGCTAAACGATACCTTTTCAGAACATATCCCTTAGAATGCCCATCGTCCGCTGACGATGTTTCGCAAGCATTCGTCCATACCAGTCCGTCCTGGGTTTGAACGGAACCGAAGGCACTACTCCTACTACATCCATTTTGGAAATATCCTCAGGATTAGTAGCGACTAGCCCTTGCACTTCACAGCTCCATCTTCGACTCTGAAATCGTTTTCACGAAACGTACAAACCGAATCGAAGTGGTATTCGAGTCTCCAGACCTAGTATCCCGGTATACGGAAACTCGATCCCGGTCTCTTCGAAACGATCAGCGCATTTGGCCAATATTGATAGTCGGTTATTTAACTATCAATTTACATCCACAAACAACCATTACACAAAATAAATAATTTACCACATTATTTATTTGCCCAAATATCTTTCCAAGATATATTTTCAAATTTTCAAAGCTCATTTGAAAACAATTTCAAAACAGTTTCCGCTTACGGAAAACATTTCCCAAATAATTATTTCCACTGAATCACCAAGTACAAAATACTTTTAATTTTAAAATAATTTAAAAACACTTTATTTTAAATATATCTTATAACATTGAAATTTAAACTACTTTAATACTTTATTAAAAATATATACTTTAAAATAAACCACTTTATAAATATAAACTAAATTTCTCCTTTTAAAACATAATAGCAAATCACTTTTATATAATTACTACAATAATGGATTTTTAAAAATACCTACTTTGAAAATTAACATTTAGAAATAATCAATTTCCTAAAACATGCTTTTTAAAACATACTTAAAACTTTTAACTTATATTTAAAATTGCTTTGAAAACGTACTTGGCTATCCAGAGAAATACACTTCTCATTTCCATCTTTTAAAAATAAATCAACATTTATTTTAAACCAAACCATATCTTTTTATAAATCCCCACTTTGAATTTATATTCAAATATCCACTGATATTTTATTTTACTTTATAAACCCAGTTTATATCTCCAAAATCTCACTTCTCTTTTAAAATTCCAATTTTAAACAACTAAATCAATTTCCAATTGATTTTCCAATTTACTTTACTTTACTTTGAAATAAATTTCCTTTACTACTTCATTTATTTCAAAATACATTAACTTTTAGATTTATTCCTTTATTTGAGTTAAAACCCTTTTTAACTGAAAATACCAATTTTAAACTTCCAAAATTCCTTCTTTAGCCTTTAATTAAATTTAATCCTTACATTCAAAATAAATCCTTTATTCTTTAAATTTAATATCACTTTAGTTTAAAGTTAATATTTCCCTTGTTATTTCGAAATTCCCTTATTCCAATTCACTTGAATTATTTACTTAAAATTTACTCTTTTATTTCTTTCAAAATCCAATTCAATATATTTTGATAACTCCTTTTATTGAAATATTCAATCCAACCATATCATCCAATATTTCAATCATCAATAAAATCATCACAGGATATCAATATTCATAGAACAGAATATCAAATAATCTAAATAATTTTGTGGAATCCAGTTGGATCCCTCCAACCTGTTTCCCTGCATCCACAAACGTTAGCACAATACCAATTCCACTTCAAAGTGGAATATCGCGGTATATGGGATTTATATAAAAATCATCCGCTATTATGCGGCGCATAGGGTCTCATCCGCTATATAAATGCGGGAATATCAACAACTCCAATATATACATATGCCAATATGTATATATTGCTATATACTACTATATATATAATATAGCATATTCAATCAATGCAATCATCCAATCAATTATTTAAATTTAACCATTTAAATTTTAAATCTAACTGAGTGAGATTAACTCACCTTTGCTTTTATTTGCGATCCATCCCAATATTGCCTTGGTTTCTTGATTTTTAACCTTGAATAATCATTATATAACTTATCAATATTCGAAATAGTTAAACAGTTAATTACCCTAAACAATCAATTACTTCTTATTACTTACAAATAGATTTTAACCCATTTCCTTAAGATAAATAATTCCTAGTAACTAAAATAAATTAAATTAGTTAATTTTATACTTTTAATCACTGAATCCACTAATTTAAAATAAACTAGTACATTGAAAACATGCACTTGATCTTCATTATTTCTTCTTCAAATCGAATCTGCATAATTACTTTTATAAAAATAAATGTAAGTTTTCGAAATAAGAAAAAACAAACTTTATAAATTCTTCAAACCCTAACTTTATAAATTCTTCAAATCAAATTTCGGGTCTTTAATAAAAGAAGACTCTGGAAAGTTGTTAGAACTGTTGATTGGAAAATAGTCTATATGTATATAATATATTTATATTTATAGATTCAAACAGAATTCTTGTTTTCAAATTTCCCTATAAAATTTCAGAACAGACAGACTCGAAAAGAAAGAAGAAACCATACCCAAGTGCTTTATGAACTGCTGAGCCTCACCCCAAATCCTTGTTGTCATTTGAATAGCGGCATCGTCGTTGCCTCCCTGACAAGTTCGAACGTGAAACATGCCTACTGCCACCGCCGCTTGAGGCCGAACCCTGCACCACCCTACTAATCAACAATATTCAATTCGACTTCAACTCATTTACATTTAACTCAATTCATCTCCAACTTCCAAAAATCGAATTTTATTTAGCTCGAAAACAATCCAAGTTAATTCATTCAATAACTATTTCTCAACTTATTTAAACCACTCAATCATTATGAATTTTAATTTCCATACTCAATTTTTATTTAACTTATCTTAAGTTAAATTCAAATATATTTTATTCACCTTCATATACTCGAATTAAATTTTAATTCTAGGATAAAATTTTATACAAGATTTTACAATTCATTCACCTTCAAGTTCTCTAACTCTTTTATCTACCAACTTATATTACTCATTGAGTTATTTTCATCTCATAATTATAATCCCAGAATTTAACTTTCACTTAGTATATATATTTTTTTTATTTTTCCATTACAAAATTACTAAGTATATATATTGTGTAATTGTAACCAGTTTTTCCCAAAATGAAAACTATCTGTTTTCAGATAATAATAGCTTTCATAAAAGAAAAGGTTTCCAAAATTGTATCGAAACATTTCAAGTTGAAATGAAATTGTGAATAGTTTTGGAAAAAACTATGAATTAACCTTTGTGAAGATGATTAAGTTTTAATTTGAAATCAAAGAAGATTTTAAAAGGGGTATCTTTTATATTATAAAAGACTTGAATTGTGAATAGTTTTGAACGCTATAAATTAAATCTTAATTTAAAGATTTAATGAGCTAGTCCAATTAGAATGGAAATTGATTTGGAAATATGTGAATGAATCTTTGTGAAACTGAGTAAACTTTGTGAAGTAAATCTTTTTGTTTAAAGATTTAAAATGGTAATTTGTTTAAACCATTTAAAGGAAAGGATTTGGGTAATAAGTTGTGACTTAATTGAAATCCATATATCCATATGTTTTAAATATTGTGCTCACTATTCGGTTTAGCCGGGAAAGGACCTTTGTGTCATATAACCCATTCCGAATAAGTGATACGACGATATGGATCGTATTGAAGACCGGTGGTGAAAACCGGGTATTTGTGAAAACGATAGGATGACCTATCGATTGTCTCTGCACCGTTAGCTATGGTATAGAGATTTCCTTTGTGATGGGAAGTTCGATCGGGATTGTGAATACCCGGATTGCAAGGGCTTCTTCGGAAGTGCCTTCGGTTCTGTTCGAACCCAGAACAGACTTGTATGGTTGCATGTCTGACATTACATTTTGAGATATAAAGCTGATTTCTTTCAAATACATTTCTGTTGGTGGCAGAGAATTTATTCTCTTAGCTTAACACCCTTCTCTGAGACGTATGAGCTCAGAGGTTATGTAGTTGATGGTTATCAGTGATATACTCCCAATTTGGTAGTGTGGCATGCTGAGTGTTGCTGTGTGATGATTATTTATTGATCATTTGTTGATCAAAGCGTGACTTTGTGAAAAAGAGTTGCTTTGTGGATGAGACCTCTTCGGACCTCACAACCCGAAATGGTCGAAACAGGAATGATGCGGCAAGGTTATGACGGTTGCTCCCTTTAGGGTATGTCATTTCCTTCTGGAAAAGGGTGGTATCAGGTATGGAGCCTTGGTATTTAACCTATGTGGTTGCTCCAATCTCATTTACTATGTGTAATTGTTGCTTTGTGATCGAGGCGCCTCGGATAAAGGTCCCACAAGACCGGGGGGTGGCATATTCGTGTAGTAGTTACCTAGTGTAAGAGGTAACCCGGCCTTGTGTTAGCAGAGAGCTAGTTAGTTCTCGGGACGTCCATCCAGAGGCGTACCCATGTGGCAGTAGGAAGTTCCTTAGCCTGACCATTTGTTGGAAATCCAAAGAAACAATACGAACCTTGTACGGTTTTAGTTGTATAACCTGCTATGGAATGTGGCGGTAACCTGCTATTGAATATAGTAGCTATAGTAGGCATACAATAATGGTTGTATGTTGGCTAAGATTAATATTATACTTTCGAAATGGCTTTCTACACTATGACTAATAATAATAATAATCCAATGATTTTGCGTAGTAAGCATGTTTGACTATCATAAGATGAAATCTCCTCCAATTCTGCGTTTGCATTGTATGTGTGGCGGGAGGTCTTTTGGTAGTTTCATTTTCCAAAAGCATTGCGGATGTCTTTTACTTCTTTCATTGTTTGTTTAAAGATTAACTGTTTTAAGTTCTGACACCAGTCCCATGACTGACCTGGAGTTTATTGTTCCTTTCCTAAACTCTAGGTGCCCATCATTTTCCATGCGGGCAGCCTAGAGTCAGGTTATCAGTTCATTCTGGATTCAGGAGATGCTGTAGAGCTCAAATGGCGAGCTGGATGGCGAGGCGTATCACTTGTATATGATATTATTATTCCATTGTGTATTCTGTATAAGGACAAGTTTGTATAACTGTCCATTGATGTGTTGTGTTGTATATTGTTATTGTAAACTCTGATGATGTAATGTACAAACTGATATAGTTCTTTGTTTTAAAAGATTATTCATTTATCTATTATATGTTGTTCCGCTGCGAATGTGAGATTCTGTTATTGTTTCTTTTTCTTTTTCTTTCTTTTTCTTCTTTTTCTTCTACCTCTTCTTTTTAACCATAACAATTCGGTTTTCCGGCATTCGATTGCTCGGCAGTTGATACAGTGGACGTATTAATGTCGGTTTTCGAACGTCGAAAATCCCGAATCGTTACATGTGGTATCATAGCATATGGTTGAGCAATAACCTTGGCTCTGTTGGGTGTTACTCATTAGAGATAGAGTCAGTAGTACTCTAGAATGAGTGTGAGTGTAATAATAAATATGAGCGCGTATTTATTAGTTAATATGAAATTTTTTTGTATTGTGTTGACTTATCGGTTGATTGTTTATAGATTCTGGTCGGTGCAGTCTAGCTAACTGTAATCGATAGGGGTTTCTAAACTCTTAAACTAGATGAACCGACACAGTATCATTTTAAATTGGGTAAATGAAATAATTTTACCTTGATTATATTTTACATATAAAGGAAATAATTTTTCAGAAATTGTTAAAGTGTATATAAAATTGAATTGTTTGGTTGTTGAAAATGTAAGAATATATATGAGTTAACAGAAGTTGTTTGAATAATCTAAATAAAAGCAACAATTGTATAAGTATGGAATTATAATTAATATGATTTGTAGTTGTGAAATAATCTTGTATAAGTAAAGTTAAATAGTGAAATTATATGAGAAAAAGATTTATAAATGTGATTTATAAATAAAAAGGAAATTTTGAAAGAATTTAAAGCATTGAGTTCACTACTGTTGCTGGGAAATAATAAGGGTGATGACTGCAGCATCATCAGTATCATTTTCGAGTTTCTGTGTGACGGATTTGCTACCATAATAAATTGAAAAAAAATTGAAGTTTTGTTGTGATAAACAAAATTTAAATTAAAATCCAAATTGAAATTGATGAATATAAGTGAAATGAGTTTTAGACTTATAATATGAAATAAAGATTTTAACTTTGGTAAAGTTGAAATGAAATTGAGTTAGCATAATTTAATATGTGATTTGAAATTTAACTAAAGGAAGGTTAAATAAATTTAATTGGATTTTAACTAGCTTAGGTAAGTTATTGAAATTGAAGATATAAACTTGAACTTTAAAGTGGTTATAATATGAATTTGGAAGTTTAAATAAATAAGTTGTATAACTTGTAAAATGAGAAAAGATAAGTAAAACCAAATGATAAAATGGTTAAACAATTTTGTTAAGAAAAACAAAATCTAAATTGGATTTATAAGTGGAAATTTGAAATGGAATATAACTTAAGTGATGTTAAATGAAGTTGATTTTGGTGTCGAAGTAAAATAATAAAGTGAATTAAATGAATGTGAACTTGAGTTATATAAATGGAATTCAACTTTATTTGTAAAATGAATTAGCAATTGAATTAATAAATGGATTGAATGTAAATCAATCTAATGTAAATAAATTAATATGGAATAATGGATATAAGTGTTAATTCATTAAAAGCTAATGTAATTGGGAATTGAATAATTCAATGAAAGCCAATTTAATATTAAACCAATTGGAATTAAAAAAAATGTTGTACCAAATTGAATGTAAGTAAAGTAAATTGAATAATTTGGTTATGTTGGTTATGATTTGATTGTTATATGGTTGTTGGTTGATTGTATATAAATTCATTAAGTGCTAATGAAATGGAATTTGTGAAATTAAAAGCTATGTAATTGAATCCAAATTGAAAGTGAACCAACTTGAATTTAAATTAGTGAATGTAAACTAATTGAAATTGAATAATTGAATGTCGTTGTATATAAATTGGTTGTAAACAATTACAAGTAATGTCGAAATTATATAAGTTGCTTATAAACCTTGTTTAGTATGCATTTCTTTTAATATGCATATGTTGTAGTTGTTTAAAAGAGTGGAATGTTAATAACTTTATATATATGTCACTTACGTGTTTAAATTGAGTAAGTACAGGTACCGGGGCTACCGTTTGGCTGGTTGGGTCGCGCTAAAATGCTTAATAAATAACTGCTTTGCTTAAAAATGCTAAAAAAGGTACGCGTACGCAATAAAAATAGGAAATATGAACTGTTTTTCTGCTTTTCCGACCGTGTGGGTCGATGTATATATATTTATGTCTATTGTGATCCTACTACGATCGAACCGCACAAAGGAGGCTATGGAGAATTTTTCTGAAAATTTAAGGCGTTAGAAAATTTTTGGGAAATTTTGGAAATTTTGTGAAAACTAAATTTTGGATTTGGAGTTAAAAGTTAAACAATATAGTTTGTTTTGGAAAGTATAACTAAGTATAGATTTGAAAAAATTAGTAAAGTTTTTGAAAGAGTTTAACTATTGGATTTTGGGGAAGTTGTACACTTAAGTGATTTTAAAATCTAATTTGAACGAATTTTTTTTTGAGAAGTTAATGGATTTTTGGCATTTTTCTTACTTTGCAATTTCAAGGACGAAATTCTTTTAAGGGGAGAAGAGTGTAACGACCCAGAATTTCTGTCATTTGAAATTCAGATATTTAATTGATTTTAAATATTAACAAGTGAAATTTGTAAGCCGAATAAATTTAATTTCGAATATATAGATTTAATTGGATAATTAAATCGATAATTTAATATTTGAAATTGCGTAAATAATTGGAAATTGGATTAAATGTGTATAAAAATGATTTATCAAGTTATATTAAATCATATTGGAGTTAGAATGATGTTATAGAACTTTTAAAATTGAATTAAAAGTTAATTTGTGAAAATTGAATATTTTAATATTTAATTGACGACTAAAAATAGTCATTTTTCAAATAGTCTTGGATTTCGACGAAACCAGTTTCATCGGATCTGTAATGTTAAATTATTGTAAGATTTCAAATTTCGTGTCAATCGGATTTACGGTTTGTCCGGGGCAAGCTAAAACGCATAGAAATCGTTTTAATCGATTTAATTTTAAATTGATCGTTTATTTCCGTAACTCGCACATATGATCGAATTAGCTTCCGAAACACGTTCCATTATGTCCGAAACGTGGGTAAAACCTTAGAAACGCCAGCCAGCAGTTTGATTTGGAGTTCGAAAAATTTCCAGTGAATAGTGTTCTGAGAATTTTGTATAAAAGGACTTCATCATTCACATTTTATCACAAAACCAAACAAGGGTTTCCAGCCGCCACCATTAACGTTCAATGGCCAGAAAATTGTTTCGTTCTTCCTCGTTTTTCATCCAATCCATCGACAATTACAAGAAACTTCTAACTGCAACTTCGTAGAGCGTATCGAGATCTTCGATTTCAACGGTTGTGATCGATTTTGGAAGCACGGTTCGACGTGAATTTGGCCACAAATGTGCACGTTTATTCACGTTTTTCTTGGGATTGGGGCAGCCGAGTTCAACACCATTCGTGACGTGGGTGGGGCTGGCCACGGCGCGCGTTTTGGCGGTAGTAGATCGTTCTCCGGTCGAGTAAAGGAGGGGGCGGCATTCGAAAATTGAACGTGAGTAATGGGTTCGGTTGCGTTCGTTCTTACCTGGGGAAGAAGAAGTATCACGCGACCCTGATCTGCAATTCGAAAATGAACGGCCAGATTTTGATAAAGGTTTAAAAATAAAAAGAAAATGAAATTATTATATTATAAATTTGTATAAACTTCTAAATGTCAAAACTTTTGCATACATTGTCGAAATTCGACGAAACAGGAAGTGGTGGAATCGCAGCGACGAGATATACGCTGTAGCGCAGATCTGGGCGTGTTTGGGGGCAAGCGAGAATTTTTTATTAAATCGAACTGTTCGATTTAATTTAAAATTTAATCACTCTACAACTCAAGGTGAGAACTTCTCACTCAATCGAATTTGTTTCGATTTAAAATTTTAAATAGTTAAATTTAAAATTGCTTGATTGTGTGAATTGAATGATGGTTGTTATCTATTATGCTGAAATAGACCCTATACGCTGCATATTAAGCAGAGGTTATTTATTAAACACATATACCACGATAATTCCACCGTGAAGTGGAATTGGTATTATATATGTATTTGGAGTTGATTTCCCGCATTATATAGCGGATGAGACCCTATTGCGCCGCATAATAGCGGATAGTATTTTATAAATCCCATATACCGCAATAATCCCACCTCGAAGTGGGATTGGCATTGTGCTAACATCTGTGGATGCAGGGAAACAGGTTGGAGGGATCCAACTGGATTCCTCAAATAATTGAATTTGTTTCAATATTGTGTGTTGATTATTTATAATCTCTGTGTGATTATATTGTGATTGAAATTGTTGAAGGCTAAAATTTAGTCGAATGTATTTTTGGTATCGCTGGATACCAGAAATAAATAAAATTGGATTTTTTGAATTTAAAGTTGAAAATTTTAAGAAAATTCCTTTTGAAAGAATTAGGTGATTTTAAAGAAGGAATTAAAGTATAAAAATTGATTTTTGTAGTCTTATCGAATTATTTCCAAAAATATGTGAAAAGATATAAATTAATGGGTTTTGAATAATATTATTTATAAGTTGTAGAATTTATTTAAAATTTGGATTTTTAAATAGATTTGAAGAGATAAGAAATTTATTCTAAAAAGGAAATAATATGGAAATTCGATGAAAATTTGATTTGGTGTTTTGAAATAAATTTGAAAATCAATTTGAAATTAATTGATTATTAATTTACTATAACTAGTAAAATTTATTTATAGAAATTTATCTGATTCAAATTAATCAGATGATTAAATTAATCCTACTTATGGATGTTTGGATTTTACTGGATGTTGGATTGTTTGATATCTCTAATATGTGATGCTTTGTGATATATCCTGATTCATGTTGTGATCTGTAATTTGTTTATCTGTGATACATATATATCTGTGATCTGTGAATGAAAGATAAGCGTTATAGTTTATACCGCTTATCAATTATATTGTTATATTTGATCTGTGATGGTTGAATGTTGTTGCACTATTGTGTTAAACCCCTGGACTACACAATACACACACAAATGTGGATTTCACGTGGAAATCAGTTAAGTCACATATTTTTGACAATTCTAAAGATTGAATTTTTGAATCCAAATTATTTTTGGAATTTGAATTGAAAGCTTTTGAAAATGAGTTTCAAAAATAAAAGTTATTTTAAATAACTTAATAAAATTGAAATTTGAATAATTTGATTTAAATTTGAATTCAATATTTTGAAATTGAATTCAATGATTTGGGAAGTATGGTCTAAAAGATTATGCAAGTATAAAAGGTGTTTATATGGTTTTTAACCATAAAAAAATAGGGTTTTGGAAATTTAAATTTATATTCAAGTTTTATACTTGGATGGCTTTAACCTGTGTAATTGTAACCAGTTTTTCCCAAAATGAAAACTATCTGTTTTCAGATAATAATAGCTTTCATAAAAGAAAAGATTTCCAAAATTGTATCGAAACATTTCAAGTTGAAATGAAATTGTGAATAGTTTTGGAAAAAACTATGAATTAACCTTTGTGAAGATGATTAAGTTTTAATTTGAAATCAAAGAAGATTTTAAAAGGGGTATCTTTTATATTATAAAAGACTTGAATTGTGAATAGTTTTGAAAGCTATAAATTAAATCTTAATTTAAAGATTTAATGAGTTAGTCCAATTGGAATGGAAATTGATTTGGAAATATGTGAATGAATCTTTGTGAAACTGGGTAAACTTTGTGAAGTAAATCTTTTTGTTTAAAGATTTAAAATGGTAATTTGTTTAAACCATTTAAAGGAAAGGATTTGGGTAATAAGTTGTGACTTAATTGAAATCCCTATATTCATATGTTTTAAAATATTGTGCTCACTATTCGATTTAGCGGGGAAAGGACCTTTGTGTCATATAACTCATTCCGAATAAGTGATACGACGATATGGATCGTATTGAAGACCGGTGGTGAAGACCGGGTATTTTTGAAAACGATAGGATGACCTATCGATTGTCTCTGCACCATTAGCTAAGGTATAGAGATTTCCTTTGTGATGGGAAGTTCGATCGGGATTGTGAATACTCGGATTGCAAGGGCTTCTTCGGAAGTGCCTTCGGTTCTGTTTGAACCCGGAACAGACTTGTATGGTTGCATGTCTGACATTACATTTTGAGATATAAAGCTGATTTCTTTCAAATACATTTCTGTTGGTGGCAGAGAATTTATTCTCTTAGCTTAACACCCTTCTCTGAGACGTACGAGCTCAGAGGTTATGTAGTTGAAGGTTATCAGTGATATACTCCCAATTTGGTAATGTGGCATGCTGAGTGTTGCTATGTGATGATTATTTATTGATCATTTGTTGATCAAAGCGTGACTTTGTGAAAAAGAGTTTCTTTGTGGATGAGACCTCTTCGGACCTCACAACCCGGAAATTGTCGAAACAGGAATGATGCGGCAAGGTTATGACGGTCGCTCCCTTTAGGGTATGTCATTTCCTTCTAGAAAATGGTGGTATCAGGTATGGAGCCCTGGTATTTAACCTATATGGTTGCTCCAATCTCATTTACTCTGTTTGATTGCTGCTTTGTGATCGAGGCGCCTCGGATAAAAGTCCCAAAGGACCGGGGGGTGGCATATTTGTGTAGTAGTTACCTAGTGTAAGAGGTAACCCGGCCTTGTGTTGGTAGAGAGCTAGTTAGTTCTCGGGACGTCCATCAAGAGGCGTACCCATGTGGCAGTAGGAAGTTCCTTAGCCTGATCATTTGTTGGAAATCCAAAGAAACAATACGAACCTTGTACGGTTTTAGTTGTATAACCTGCTATGGAATGTGGCGGTAACCTGCTATTGAACATAGTAGCTATAGTAGGCATACAATAATGGTTGTATGTTGGCTAAGATTAATATTATACTTTCGAAATGGATTTCTACACTATGCACTAATAATAATAATAATCCAATGATTTTGCGCATGTTTGACTATCATAAGAAGAAATCTCCTCCAATTCTGCGTTTGCATTGTGTGTGTGGCGGGAGGTCTTATGATAGTTCATTTTCCAAAAGCATTGCGGATGTCTTTTACTTCTTTCGTTGTTTGTTTAAAGATAAACTGTTTTAAGTTCTCACACCAGTTCCATGACTGGCCTGGAGTTTATTGTTCCTTTCCTAAACTCTGGGTGCCCATCATTTTCCACACGGGTAGCCTAGAGTCAGGTTATCAAGTCATTCTGGATTTAGGAGATGCTGTGGAGCTCAAGTGGCGAGCTGGATGGCGAGGCGTATCACTTGTATATGTTATTATTATTCCGATGTGTATTCTGTATAAGGACAAGTTTGTATAACTGTCCATTGATGTGTTGTGTGGTATATTGTTATTGTAAAATCTGACGATGTAATGTACAAACTGATATAGTTCTTTGTTTTAAAAGATTATTCATTTATCTATTATATTTTATTCCGCTGTGAATGTGAGATTCTGTTATTGTTTCTGTTTCTTTTCTTTCTTTTTCTTCTTTTTCTTCTACCTCTTCTTTTTGTAGGATCTAGATTAACCCTAGAGGGGGGGGTGAATAGGGTTATCGCAAATTTTCTCAAATTAAACGCGGAAGTAAACAACAGATAAATAAATATGCAGTAAAGTAAATCACACACAGAATTTACCCAGCTTCGGCAACCCCTGCCTACTGCTGCATTCCCAGATTTCTATTAGAGTTAAACAGTATCCCGCTTACAAACACTCTGACAGACTCGCAGACACTCGCTCCCGCTCACAAACACTCCTACAGACTCGCACACCCTGCTCCGCCTATAGAGTTTCGTTTACTCGCAAACTCTGCTCCCGCCTATAGAGCTTTGCAAACTCGCAGCCTCCCTGCTCACTGAACTAACCCTAACTAGACAATCTGACAACACCTAAACCCTAGGTGGTGATTAACTCTGACTGAACTTTGAGAAAACTGAAAATACAAATTACAGTTTGAACCCTAGGGCAAAATATAGATTGACAGTTTAAAATATTTTTGCCCTCAAAATAAATTTGGCCTAAAAAACTATTTCAATAAAACACTGGCCCAAATTTAAAATAAAACTAAATTAAAACCTTATTTTAAAAAGAAACCTAAACCCTAATTAAAAACCGACCGCCCCTTTCTATTTTATTCAACCCGTCTTTTATCTTCGTTCCTCTGAAAAAAATGGCGACCGTCCCTCTTTGCAGCTGAGAATTTGGGCTTCGGCTCTTCAAAAAAATTAGGGCTTTGATTTGGAACGTCGACTGGATCACGTTCGCTCGTTTCTCTGAGTTGCTCTCGGCCCTTTGAAATTGATCGAGTTTGGATGATTGCGTGTTTGAATTATCGATCAATAGTCTGTCTTTGCTCTGAAAATTTTGAGGTTATGAAAATTGAAGGCGCCGTTCTTGTCGAATTGAGTATTGATGATCGCGGCTCCTCCTCTCGAGTTCGTTTGTGATGCTGGTATGTGATTTTCACCTTTTCGCTTTTCTGGTTATTGCTTATTGAACTCGATTGCTTGAGTTGATTCGAGATGAATTATTACTTGTTCTCTGTTTTGCTCGAACTCGAATCACCCATTTTTGCCGATGATGATTTGTGGTTTTTATAGGGTTCGAATACCTAAATTCTCGTTCGTATATTATCATTTGAATTTGTCACCTGATATATCTTGACTGTTGATTTTCGTATGGATGTTGTTGATGAATTCTGACCTTTTCAATATGCGTATATTTCGTTTTTCTCTATTACGTGATAATCACGGTATTGATTCTTTGCTTGGTCAATTTGCTTGGTCATCACGGCATTGAATTGCATTGACGATGTTGATTTTGGTTCCGTGTTCTGACTTGTTCATTGCGGCTTTGAGTTTGACATTTAACTAGGCTTCGGCTATGTCTGTTCATCCCTGTAGCCACCTCTGTTTCATTTTTGTTCTTGTGTTTATCTCTGTATTCTCTGATGTAGTTGCATTGTTGCACTGTGTTCATCACTGTTACGTTGTTGTATTGTCTTTAACTTGTGATGATCATCTGTTCATCACTGTAGTCTTTGTAGTTGCTCTCTGTATACTTGAACTGTCATTGTTTCACTTTGTCACTTCCAGTTATACTGCTATTTGTATCAGCTTGAATATGTTGCAGTCTTGATCATTTGAGTCGAACTTGTACTTCACCTGATGTATTTGACTTGAGTTGATGGTTTTGAGTTCCTTGTGTAGTAGTCTGATTATTTCACTTGCATGTGGTCTGGATTTGCTGCCTTGTACTGGTTCATTTCAGACTTGAAGTCTAGTTCCTTTGTTTGGTTGGTTCATGTCTGGTTACACTTCTGGTCTCACTTGATGATATTGTTACTGGTGCAGTTTTGGGTTTCCAGTTGTACTTGGTTCATGTCAGATTGGTTCATGTCTTGTTGTAGTTCCTTGGTCTGCCTGGTCTGGATTTTGATATTGTGCTAAGCGATGTGACTTTGTATATATTGCACCTGAGTTGAATCCGCTTTGGTTTTGACCTTGTGTTTGAACAATGTGACATCATTTTATTGTACTTGAGTTGAATCCTGCATTTGGGTTTGACCTGTGCTCCCTGTCCCTGTAAATATATCAAGTGTACATTTTGGTGTGCACGGCCTTGTGGCATGTACAGTGATACACTGTGCATGTCACAAGTTGTTCGTGTGTGTGATAAATTCAGAATCAAATGATGACGAACAACCCAAATAACTGAGGCAAATAATATTTTCAAAATCACATTTTTGTTTTATACTGCAAAAACATTTCATTTTCAATTTTACTGCGTCAATGTATATTTCTGCAGATTGCTCAGATGCTGGATTCACATTGGAATGAAGTTGAAGATAAATACGAGTGTGAGTGATATGTAGTGAGGAAATGATGTAACTATGAAATCGTGATGTAATTGTATTGTGATCAAAAATGATGTATATAGTGAGAGCTTGAAATTGTACTATCAAAAATGTAATAAATATTTGTTTGAATAAAATATTCGTTTGAATTCAAATATCTATTTAATCTGTGAAAAATAAAATAGTACAATATCAAATACATTTAAATGAATGTATATATGTTTATTATCATCAAACAAAAGGCATATACATGCATATTCCACACTTTTTAACCATAACAATTCGGTTTTCCGGCATTCGATTGCTCGGCAGTTGATACAGTGCACGTATTAATGTCGGTTTTTGAATGTCGAAAAGTCGAGATGTTACAATATTTATTTCTGGTCGTTATTGATTGTTTGGATAATATACTAAATTATAATATTGGATTGGATATATTCTCGCCTGTTGGAGCGGATGAGACCCTATTACGTTCCCGTGTAAGAGCAGATGACCCTTTGTATACGAATCCCGCCTCGAAGCGGTTGATTTATATTTTTATGATTATATAGTATGTGATGCAGGGGGACAGGTTGGAAGGATCCAACAGGATTCCTCACACTATTGATTTTATTTTTCATATATATTCTAATATATGATATGTTGGATGTTATATTGGATGACATGGACACGATTTTGTTTATTTAGCGCTTTTGTAGCACCATGCCTAATATTCTGGTATTTTAAAATACCATAAAATAGTAATTGATTTTGAAAAGGGATTTCAAAGTTATTTTGGAAATTATATATGTTTAATAATTATTCTTGAATTATTTGAAGAAGTAATTTATTTTAAATCAAAGGTATGATTTTTGGATATTAAAATTTAATAGTTTTATAAAATATTTCAAATGGAGATTTTTGAACTTTAAAATAAAGATTTTTAAATCTTAAGACAAGTCCGTCATTTATAATAAAGGATATGGGCTTAAAAGAAAATAGAAATATTTTAATATAAATATTTATTAACCATCTTATTTAAAGCAATATAATATATGTATATGTAAATATATTAAACATTATTTACAAATGCGAGATTTATAAATGTGATGAATTATAAAAGTGACATTTTACAAAGGAAGTGAAGATGTGTAAAATCGTATTTTATTTATAAAGGGATAGATTATAAACGATGTTTTATAAATAAAAGGGAAACTATTATCGTTTAATAAATTGGCGAAATAAATCAAATGGTGGATTTATTATAAGATATAGAATGAGATTTTAGAAATAGTTCACTCTATTTTGGGAAATTAAAGGCGAGGGTAAATAAGAATGTTAAACGATATCGTAAAAATAGAAAGGGATTTATAAAAGGAATTTATCCATATGTAAATAACGTTAAAACAGATGGTGATTGATGTTTTAAATAAGATTTATGAATAAGTGAGATTCATAAAAGAAATAGATTTATAAATGGCGTTCATAATTAAATGGGTTTTATGAAAGGAAGTTTTATAAAATGGAAAGAGATTCTTAAATTTAGTTTTATAAATATGAGAATGAATGGGTTGCAAATTTAAGTATGGTTTTTTTTCAAGAAAATATGTTATGTTCCAAAAGTTGTTTACTTATATTAATATTGTTTAAAGTTGTTGGTTAATATTTAAATATTTTGATAGGTTAATTTTTTAAATCGTTAATATGGTTTGAAATTAATAATAATGATTATTAATAATATTTTGGTAATTTATCATTATTACTTGTATGGTAAGGATTATCGATTGTTTTATTCATAATGTTTTGAATTATTAATTATTATTTTAAGAGTTTAAAAATTAATAATAATTATTTATTTATGATATTTTTGAGATTCATAAACAGAGTTTTATAAACGAACTTGGATTTTGGTAAGAGGAGCTTATAAAATGGTTTGAAGATTTTAAAGGAAGGTTAGTTATAAGTTAAAGAGGTTTATAAATAGACGAATATTTATAAACGATATTTAGAAATGGGTTGATAGATTTGTAAAATGGAATTTATAAATAATTGCATGGTTTTATAAAGGGTTTGTAAATGACTTGAGATATAATTTATAAATGGTTTTAGAAATTTATAATGGAGTTTATAAATGATTTTATAATTTGGTAAAAGCGAGATCTTCCTCAGTGTTTGGTAAATATACATATACCATTGATATAAGTATATGGATATTTTCTAAGTATTTAAAATGTATGGGGTTTGTGAATATATCTTTGTAAAGGTATTTTGATACTAGCATTTACAAAATGGTTTTAATTAACGAAAAGATTAATTAAGAAGGCTTAGTGTTGCTTTGTGCTTAACCAATTGTTGGTTTTTTCCTATGGAACTAAAACTCTGATTGAATGTTTTTTATTCGATAGTTAAACAACCGACTATCGGAATTTGGACTTAAAAGTAACTTTGAAAATGTCTAGGAGAAACACGTGAGTTATATGGCACAGTCATCTCCGATGATGATGTACTATGCGTATAAATCTCATTTCATTCTCCTAGGACAATAATAAGGAAATCCGTCCACTAACGGTTAAGAGGTGATCTCCGATTTTACCTTTGACTTTTTATTTCCTAACCAGCCGGGGTTGAGTTTACCAGGAATTATCGAAAAGTTATTTCAAAGCGAGAATTCTATTGGAGCTTATCCTATAAAAAGTGCACTTTTAATTTGCTTTTTTACAAAATAAACAAAATTGGTCCTCAAAAAGTGCACTTTTAATTTGCTTTTTTACAAAATAAACAAAATTGGTCGGGAAAGTTTTCGCCTTTTGGTATTCTACGTCCAGTCTTACGTAAATTAATACGCCCATTCCTACGCGAACCTGAAATTTTTTTGGGGATATTCATTTTCCCGGAGAGACAGATAAGATATCCAAACACAGCGGCATTTTAATACCACCGGAACCGGGATCAGATTGGTTATCCGAAAACCACTTCGATCCAACGAATGTGTTTCGAAGTAAAGACATCTTGAAGATGATGGAATTGGAGATGGAGCTCTAAAGTGTTTCGTTTAGTCCTAGAACGAACTTGTATGGATGGATGCTGGTATTGCATTGTTTCCTAAAAGGCAGTGTTAGCATTCCAAGTAGGCAGTGTTATATAAAGGTAAAACGTAGCCTCAAGCCTCATCACCCGAGAATGACTAAAACATGGGAGATGCATCAGGGCTAAGTTGGTCGCTCCCAAGTAGGGTATGATCATCCCTATCCAGAGTCGCTATTATCTCTCAAATTGTATGCTTAGGGGCTCAAAAGCGGGGTGATCATATTCAGTACTACTTGTCAAGTGGTAGGCTGGTCCTATTTTGGCAGGGGATCCAAGCAAGGTCCTCGGTGTTATTTTATCTAGAGATGCACCGTGACGGGCGGTACCCCAGTAGCCCAGTCATTGTATGGAATCCATTCTCTAATAAGCGCCGTACGAACTTAGTTATGCCCAACTATGTTGAAATGTGAGATGCAAGCATTTCAGCTATATTCATATTTTACTTTGACACCTAGACATTATTATAATATAAATGGATTTTCTATAGAAAATGTTTTGGTTATCGTAAGGTAAAAACCCGTTCATGTTTATGTGCGGCATGGTCTTACAAGATACTTTTGATTTTCAAATGGTTTTCTAGAACTTTAAAATCCAATTGGGTGTGTTTTCTCACGCTGGTTTTCCAGACTGACTCGAGTGTTATTTTATTATAATGCTCGGGTCAGACCAAGTATATTACAGATTGCTTTGGATGCATTGGAGCTCAGGAGAGAGTTGGAGGTCATCAAGTCGTATTCACATATATATTATTTTTTCGCTGCTTTGTTGTTGAAATCATCAGCAATTGTGAAGGAAGATTGCTATAACTGTCTAGGCTGATGATTGTGATTGTTTTTATACTCTGATGGATGTAAGTATATAACAGTTTCTCTTCTGTAAAGGTCATTGATATTATATTATATGTTGTTCTGCTGCGATTGTGAGATTCTGTGATTGTTTTAGTTTCTTTCTCTTCTTCTTCTTCTCTTTTCTTCTTCTTTCTTCTTCTTTCCCATAACCATTGGTCTTTCCGTTAAAATTGGGTTGGACATGTGTGGTTTATTGTTAGCTTGAATTGTACAGATTGGTGGGTCATTGCAGAGAGCGACTTAGTCCTCGAGTTAGCCAAAAAGACATTATAGATTCAAATTGAGGTACAACAAGAAGAGAAACCGAAACATGACGCTGTAAATGTTGGGGTGAGTATTCTAATGGAAATAGAGTCATTGGTTATACACTACCACATTACAATTATTGTTCTTGATAACTAGACTTTAATGATATGTATTTATGAAGTGCCTTAACTTTCAAGTTATTTGATGGACTTGTATCTTTTATTAGTTTAAAATTGTAAATTTGATTATTTTTGACTCATAGACTATTTATTTTCTTTTCAAATATTAACTTTGACTAATAAACTGATTACTTTTTTTCAAAATAACAACTTAGAGAACTCTAAATTGTAATTATTCACTTGAGGGTAATAATATTAGGCTTCATTTAAAAAGTTATTGTCTTATATAAAGGCAAATTCGCTGGAATTGGTCACATAACTTACTCATGCATGGCCTCATGGATATTATATTAAATGCCTAACTATTTGATTATTTATCTTCATTGTGAAAGTGATGATTAGATCAGTCTTAACATATTATATTAATGGTTTCCTAGAAACTATCTATTTTTGTTAATCACGAAGAACTCAATATTTCTAATCAAAAACATCACATAACTGTACTGAGTATAAAAATACATAGTAAGATCCAAGTAGCACCAAAACCTTACTAAAATTCAGTATGAAACCAAATCGAATCTTATTCGAATGTATTATGCACAAAGAAATATACAAACACACACAACCACCCCCTCCCCTCTCCAAAACAACACACACATAAGGAGATGTCTTGTTTGTTACTTTTTGTTATGACTACCAAGACTATGCTAGTACATATTGTGTAATAGTTTCTCGGTTGATATTTTCATACACTACTAAAGTTACCCATAAATTACCCATAACACCATTATTATATATAAAAGAAATTAAAGAAAATTTGATACAAAATAGAATATGAGGATGCTAAATTTCACAGCCTTTTCCATAAATTTCATAACATTTATAAAAGTACATAATATACAGTTTTGAAATTCAAACTTCAGACTTCCTATGATTTGATGACTTAACCTAAGAACTAAAAGCAGGAGTCCCAATAAGCTCAACCATGCTATATCGACTGAAACAAATGCAAATTAAGTCAGAACATATTTTTGCTTTCTAGTAACTTCACCTTTATCTCGACCATGATTGTTTAACCAAAAATAAGTTACTAACCACGTCATCAAAAAAGATGAAATTATTTACACCAACTGTAACGACCCGATATTTTGGACCATTCAAATCGACAATAAATCCACACATGTCTGACTTGAATAATTCAAAATATCAGATTGTTAATTTAAATTTGGCAAAACTCAGCATATGCAGTAAATAAATCAATCACATAATCACAGACACAGAGTAATACAATAATACGCAGCGGAATAGATAAAATAGTAGTTCATGAAGCTACTATATAAACATCAGAGTTAGAAATAAAATACAACAGAATATCTCAAATGCAGTGAAGTCTCCAGTACAACAGATGACTTCTCTGAACAAATCAACTAGAAGAGCTGAAAGCTGAGGCGATAGTTGGATCTCCAAAGGAAGCTCCAAACTCCAAGGGTGAGTCTCAAATGCTGTATCACTCGGTCTGACCCGAGCGTAAAGCAAAACACAAAACACTCGAGTCAGGATTAACATTCTTATATAAATAAATCCAACTCGAGTGAAATATCAATTGAAATACGAGTAACTTAAAGGATGTTGGGATAACCATCCTCTAAGGATCTTCAGAACTATCTACAAGGTGGAAATATACATTTTAACACCGTGGTCATTTCAATTAAATTTATACTTCAAAACCCAAATATCATTTCATTTCAAATATATCCATTTTCCAAAATAGTATATATATATTAAATGATTTAAAAAGTAAAGTATTTAATTTCCTCAAGTCTAGCAAATCGATTCAAATCAACTTCAAATTCCAAATTCAAATTTATTCAAAGCTCAATTCATCAATTTAATTCATTTCTAAACAGATCATTTAAATTTTGAATATATTTCAAAGCTTTAATATTCAACATTTTCAAAGTTAAATTTAACAGTTTCATATAGCTCTTGATTTAACTTCATTATTATTTAATCAGGGAATATTCACTTAATAAATTCAATATCATTTAACTAGCCTTAAATTACATTTTTACTAAATATTTCCTTAAACTTTAGTTAAACAAAAAAATATATTCATTAGATTACTTATAAATCAAACTCAAGTTATAAATCATATCTTACATCTCAGTTTCAATAAGTTTCAAATCGGTTTAATTAAATAAAATTCTTTATTGAATACAATTTCAACTAAATTTAAATTATCTTTCTAACCTTAACTTATTCAAATTATTACCAAAATCTATTTTGAAATATATTTTAAACACTCAACATATTATATGTATTTAAATCAATCATTCCCATTTATATATAATAATTTAAGGCTCAACATTTATTAAAACCATATATTTGTTTCCAAAACCATAGAATTTATTTTTCAAAATATATATGGACCAACGGTGTCTGTATATATTTATCATATGGTTAAGTGATACGGATATTTATCATTTCAATCCGTAATTTAAATATATATACGGGTAGATATCATATCAACCCGTAATCCCAATTTCAATTCAAGTGAAAATCGCTTGGGTTTATCATTTCAACCCATAACGATTTTCTCCTATTCTAAAGTTCGTTCGGGTATGTATCATTTCAACCCATAGTGAATTCTATACTAACAGGGAACTTGCAGAGTGATAACAGATAATATAAAATACAACAACAGGCATATATCATTAATAACAATAAAATATAAACAACAGGATATGGTGTCATATCCCACAGGTGAACAGTTATAGATAATAGCATATATAACAATTTAAATAACTACAGCAGCATATTTCAATTGTCATTTCAGTTGAAATTAAACTTAATAAATATAAGGACGTTAATCGTGAGTGATTACTCACCTTTCGAGGCTAGAGATAAATGAGAATGGGTGTGTTACGAACTGGATCACGATCTAGACCGTCGAACAAATCCAAACAACAATTTCAAAGCGAGGTAAGCTGAAAGTGGGTTGACGGGCAAAACTGAAAGATATGGATTGATGAGAACGAATCAGAATCATCTAGATAGAACAGAATATGATTATTACCTCGTTGAAATTAATATTTAAAACAAATAAATAAAATATATATAATTTAAAAATCATTGCTTTTAAACACATATATTTAAGAGTCAGTTTATTTTAAACTTTCAAATCAAAACAACTTTGTATGCACAGATCTATGATAAAACAAAGATGTAATGCATGTATGTAGGTAGAATTGTGAACCAACCATATGTAAACAAATGCAAAATTCTTGAAATGCAGCGATGTACGTATACTGTTATGTAAACTGTACTAAATGCATACCTATAAACAAGCATTTTATATATGCTTACAATATAAAGAATTTTAATAAAACCATTAATCATCTCATATTATAATAATAACCTCTGTACTATCAATTCAATTATAACAGTGGATATGCAACTATATATGATAATATGCAGCTACGCCCATATATGCTTATACTTATATACTAAATAAACTAATCTGTAAGTCAACTGACAATAATTAAGTTTCGAAAGTTTATTATAATTTATATATGTATAACTGAGACCATAGTACTTTCATTGTATAAACTTATATATTTTATATAACATACATCTTATATAACTATCTATAAACTTATACAACTATGCAGACACCCAACAGCAACCTATTATTATGTATGCAAACTATCATTGGAAAAATGCAGACTACAAATATACTCAGACAACAAACTTTATGAATATATATAATTTTTTTGTTTGAAAATATATCCACTACTTATTATATAACAAATATTATAAAACTATTCGTATATTAACTGAACACGTATAACCATCAAAATCTAAGACCATACAACATATACAACGTTGTAAACTCTCCTATATAACAGACCAAAACTACAACGACACGTTATAAAATTTTATATAAATATATCACTGTGTGAATAAAATTGTAAAATGATATAAAATATTTCTTTAAAAAATGAATCTACTGTAACTATGCGTTTGCAAAACAATACACGTATGTATATTAACATATTATAATATACCATAGGCTTAAATATAAAACATACTTTACACGAGAGAAAGAGAGCTGCTAGCCGAGGTGATCGCTGTAGGATGTCGGAAGCTGATGACGTGTGGGTTCGGCACTCGGTGGAGGGGACAGGCGTTGGCTGCTCGGCTGGCAACAGGAAGGTGGCTCGGTGGTGGGTCGGTGTTTGGTTGCAAGGAGATGTGGAAGAAGGTTGTCGGATGGGGAGAAGCATGGTAGGTCGGAGGGGCTACGGTGGTGATGACCAGGGAGGCCAAGCGCGGATAGCGGAGGCTGGGAGATGGGTGGGAGTTCGGAAGTGCTGGTGGAGGAAGCTTGCGGTGGCAGATCCGGGAAGGTTGGATTATGGTTGCCGTGTGTGGCGGCTTCCAGGTGGCGGGTCAGGCGAAGGGATGGGAGGAGCGGTAGCTAGTTAGGGGGTGAAGGCGGAGGAAGGACGTGGAGGGCTGGTTCGGTGATGTGGGTTGCGAAGTCGTGAAGGGTGGAGCATGGGGTTGTATGGGCGGAAGTGGATCTGGAAGTAGAGGGGAGGAGGCACAGATCTCGAGTGAGGGGAGATGTTGGGACAGACAGGAAACAATATTAGCTTTGCAATGAAGAGAAAATGAAGTGTGAGAGGAGAGGAGAAGGATGGGCACAGTAAAAGTTATACATAAATGAACAGTCGCAAAGCAAAAGCTGGAACGAATATATATCCAAAGTAAGAAAAGTAATAGCAACTGTCACATGCTTTGTTTCAGGTGAGAATTTAAGGCAATTAATATTTGTGCGTGCAGCACGTCAATATTTGAAACCGAAGGAAAGTTAATAGTCATAATTTTGGTACGGTACGACGTATAGTTTTTCCCGTTTCTATCGCGTACCGGACCTCAAAATACAGAAATAAATATACCATGGTGATCAGCGCGACGAGACGATCAAAACGGTATACAAATATTAGTGGCAGGATCATCCGATCAAAAGTCGATACGGACCCTAATATACGTTGCTATTCCGTACAGAAAAATCCTAACGGAGCTAGAAACGTCCAAATTTGGAAAAACGAATTTCGCAGTCTGATTCAGAATGATCTGAATAAATTTTCTCCTGTTGACGTATTTTGGTTTCGGAAAACTTTTAAATTCACTGTTATTAACCGGTTTGATTTGAAATAAAATTTCACAGGAAAATAAACTTCAATATTATCAGATGAAAATTTACCGGTTGCAATATTAAAATAGACGTATTCCAAATAATAAATTTTTATTTTCAATTTTTATTGTTTAAAATTTCACAAAATTTCAATTAATTTAACAAATAAAATCACTAAAGTTTAGGGTCGTTACACATCATCTCTATTGCTGTAAACATTTGGATTTTCTAAATTTTTGTAAACAATAATTGATTTTTATTTACAAAATAGATACCTTTATGCTTAAGGGAACATAACATTGCACCTTGATGTATAGTTTGGAAAAAGTATACTCTTCATAGCTTACACAAATTTAACAGCTGCATTCGAGAATAGGAAGCAAAATATTCATGTACAGTAATTAGTTCAACAAATGCAAATTAAAGCTCTGCATGAGATATTTGAAAATAAATATCCACTCATTTAATTATTGAACATTGGTTTTAATGTTACATATTTCTGACGAAAGCCGAGGAAGCCAAAGAGTGAGATATATGAATATGATTGAATCAGGTTCTTTTATACTTTGATAATAATTTTTCACTAAATTATTTTGTTTCCATTAAAGAAAATTTTATGCAACAGTTTTAATAAAAATTCCTAATGTTAACACAAAATTTAAATAACTATCAGAAAGCACATTTAATTTTTGTATCAAATAAAACATTAATAATATTATACATCTTTATGGAGTGAAAATGTTTTCCTATAAACAAACCATGTATGATAATATTAATTAACCACTTTTATGGTAAACATATATGGTTGAGTAAAAATAATAAAATAAACAGTTAAAATTTGAATTTTGGACCGCGAATAATTATGGGAATAAATTAAAATTTTGTTCTCACATTTCAAATGAAAATTAACATGACAAAAAATTATAGCTATATTACTTAACCATAGAGAAAAATTACATTTGTCTATTATAATTTCAATCACAACTCGGAACAATGGACCTGTATTTCAATGAAGTAGAGAATAATTTGATCTAATATTTGTGATGTATCACATATTTCATTCAAGGATACGAATGTCAACAATTTTTAACATCCAAAATACATTATGTATGAATTCATAAAATATGATTTTTGATAATCGACACAGACATATATGGTTCCTAAATCATTTTCAACTAATAGGTAAGATATTTGGTGCCATATTACATTTGATAAATCTGGCATAATTGAGGATTATGTGGATTCATGTTACCAGTTGTAGAACATGGAATGTAAACTGAATTACATTATTTAAAACAGCCTAAGATCAATTAAAATATAAAATATTACCTTTCTTCATAAATTATTATTTGGTTCATGAAAGGTGAAATATCAATATACGTACTTGTTTCCAAAAGCTTAAAATAACATAAATCTTTAAAGAATGGAAAAATAGCTTGAGAATTTGATCCAATTTGGGGATGATGTGCATAGCAATCGTATATGCCTTCCTAACAATAGATGTGAATCCGTTTTTGAAAATAAGACAAAAAAATCATACCTCGGCAACAACCCAAATTGTTTAGTAAGAATTAGAAGTGGTGGAGGGACGAAATTTAAGATGTCGAAGAAGAGTCAAATAACAGCATGCTGCAGCTTCTCACCAATACAAACCTGACCATTATTGCAATATTTATTTTACCCTGTAAAGTTATAGATATTATCAAACCATTCCTATCAAATTGAGTACCCAAAACATAGATATTAGTAACTTTTTTTTGAAATGGTACTTAGATACAACATGTCACTAGGACAACAAACCACAAATCATGTGTCAATAAATGTCCAAATCACGCTACGCAAGTTTCGAACTTGTGAGCTCTCGCACCAAAGTCGAATCACTTAACCACTGGGACAATGGTGTTTGTCGATATTAGTAACTTTTTTGCATTAGGTAAAGGTTTCTACTTTTCACTATTTAGTGAATAGCCACTTAATAATTGAGCATACTAATCAATATATAAATCACTATTTGTTATTGCACTAATAATGATAATTTGACCATATAGACTCCAGATTACAATATATGAAAATGTCATAGTAATACAGCATAAGGCAAAGTAGAGCACTATGGAATTCTAAGGGGAATAGGGCCCAGACCCAAAAAATATAAGGCTCCCTACAGACTTATTGGTTGGGTAAGGGACACTCTACTTATAATCGATCTGACCTATTTAATAATTAATGAAAATGCAACTATTATGGTCAGTGTTGAACATAAATGTGTATCTTCTGAGTATAGCAATGCTCAGAAAACAAACTAAGATTGGGCAAAACCAGATAACTGAGCTTTTAAATGCAATGCAAACATGTCTAAATGTTTCATAATAATTTACTAAGAAATTGGCAAGTTCGCAATAGTTTTATAATGCAAGAGTAGCAAAGAATATTTTGTGAACTTTGATTATTTATATATTATAAGCTGTGAATCGGTTCATTATTATCAGCAAAAAGTATTATCATGATAATTGCTTATTTAGCAACAATCATTTTATCCGTACAAAGAGAGCTTCAAAAATTAGCATGAGTGGTTTCAAGTGTTGGAATATTTCAATAATTTGGGCCACATATGTAGAATAAAATATATTATGCTATTTTGGTGCAAAGCCTAACTAAAGTGATTAAATTTTGAATTAAAACTAAAAGGCTTAAAGATATAATTGTTATGGTATTTATATATAGATACCGGGGCAATTCTAATTCAATGAAAGGTTAAACTAGAAAATACCAATATTATAATTAAGAGGTTATGGTCCCTAAATTACATAGTTATATCTCTTCTATGAAAATAATTTAGATTTAAGGTTTGTGTCAATTAGGAAGATCAATCAATTCTTTGTCCTATTAGTCAGCAACTACGGATTTAGGTATGACTTCCACTGGTTTATTTACTTTCCTCTAATTTCTTCTCAATCAAATCAAAATAGGTCACCTATTTAGATATATGGTTTCATGACATCAATCATAAAGTATATTGAAGTCCTAAGAGTAGTATTAGAGCAACCAACCATTGATTTCATGGGAAAAAAATTCATTTTTTTATTATGAGTAAGTTTTGAATTAAACTTCATTTAGAATTCATTAAATTCCACTTAAGTTTCAGATTTGCTTGATTTCTGTGTATCTAGGATTTTTTTTGGTAATGATTTTGGATTTAGTTTAGTATCAATTTTTTCTATATATTGTAAATTGAAAGGCTAATTTGTGAAACTGTTTTGGTTTTGAAATGTAGATATAAATAATTTGTATCTTATTTATGAAATAAGATAAAATTTTGAAATCATTAAATTTTTGGGAAATAATCTAAATTTCTCTAAATTTCGAAAACAACTTAGGTTGGTTAAAGCATCCACATGTTTATTATTGTATATTTTGTAAATAAGTTGTGAATTTTAATGTGAGCAATACTTTGGATTTGATATGTACAGTCATTTTCTTTAATGTTTATTAATGTTATGGATAGATATATATAATTTATAACTATTTATGCAAGAAATATAAATCTGGTTCTATGATTATTTTACCTTACTTAACTTAAGACTAAGTAATTTGGATATAAGTGTGTATATATATATAACTTATTTGGGTTGTTTCGAAATTTTGATTAATTAGAAATAATGTATGCTCCTTTAAGGTCTTTATGTTTATTTTATTATTAGAATAAATATTAATACGATACTAATTTACATTTAGACCACATAATGGCCAATTGCATTTATTTTTATCATAAATGCACTAAATGCATCAATTGCAATAAATTTTTAATGATGCAGCATGTTTATATTTGAAATAAAAAAAGGCATATAGTTTATTATTCGATGCATTTATTCATCCAAATAAAAAGGTAAAGCTTTTAAAAGATTATCCTATAGAAAATATACTAGGAGATATTGAATCTGTTGTTAGAACTAGAAATCAACTAAATAACATGAGTAATGTAGCTTTTATATCATCTATTGAACCTAAAAATCCAAAGGAAGCATAGTCTGATGATTCATGGATTTTGGCTATGCAAGAAGAAGTGAATCAATTCACTAGAAATGATGTTTGGGAACTTATTCCTAGACCGAGGATAAAACTATAATAGGAACTAAATGAGTTTATAAAAATAAAATGAATGAACTAGGTGAGGTCGTTAGAAATAAAGCTCGATTAGTCGCACAAGGTTATTGTCAAGAAGAAGGAATAGATTTTGATGAAAACTTTGCACCCGTAGCAAGATTAGAAGCTATTAGAATTCTACTTGCTTTTGCAAACTATAATAATTTCAAATGGATTTTGTGATGCCCCACCTCTATACCCACGCTAACCAAGAACACTACGAGGTAGTGCTGTCAATTAGCACGGAGAATAAGGCTATGGAGGAGCGACCATCCATGTAACTTCTTTGTGCGAGCACCGATATGTCAGATAGAATAGGATGCATGTCTTTCAAGGAGGAAATCCGACATATCGATACAAACTCAAAGCTATCACACGGTGGCTATATATAATCTTCGGAAGCAAACATAGAAGTAAACATAACATAATTCAGTCACAGACATCCATATCACAAAGGCGGAAAAAGATATGAATATATATAACACATGAAAGTGTACATCAGAGTAGTGGTCGGAAAGATCCACGATAATACGAAAGAATAGCATCACGTGCTACACAAAAGATAAGTACACAATATAGAGTCTATATCTCAAAGGTGTACATCCAAAAACTACTAATCTATGTAGTTAGTCAAAAGTCAGAATAATCCTGAAGAGAAGTCAAGCAGAAGCACCTGTAACATCTCGGTCTGACCCGAGTATTATTTATAAGAAAATAATAAACGGATCAGTCTAGCTATAAATATCAGATGATATGGTATAAAGTAAAAGACATGGCATGAACATGTAATAACCATCGTAGCATACTACTATAAGTACGTAATTGAAAATCAACAATGGATTAATCAATATCACAAGAATCTTCTCAAAGATAAAATAGGGTATCATACCCTAAACTTGTATTCATAACAAGTCAATAACACATAAATTCACCAATGCACAAAAACTGATATCATATCAATGAAAATCACGGAAATTGGTGAAGAACAAAATTCCAGAAATCATCACAAGAAATCCAGAAAAACACATAAAAAGGGGGAGGCCTAACACATGAACGGGAGCATGAAAACTCACCAACGCGTATAACACATGAACGAGAAGCTATCCATTAAATTTTAACACATGAACGGCCCGAAGACCATGGGGTGCTACCCCATATATGTGATGGTGAAACATCACAAAAGAGGGGTCTAGTCTCCCTCACAGACAAAAAGACATCGCTCAATCGCTAGTCTAAATCACAAAAATGATCATCATGATCATCAAGAAGTGTCAATCACACCAAGCTAGTAAATATATGAGTTAAGCTTCATGTCCCATAACCACTTGCTTAACTTAAATATTTACGAACAAGTTGTAGGTCTTCACTAGAAAATTGTCACAATAGGGTTCAATCGAACAAGTCCAAGAATTAACTGGCGAAGTGAACGCAAGCGTTTCATACCACTCGTTTTACTAAGCCGTTTAATTAGATTTCTCATCCGAGTGAAATAAAGGCTTGTATATACTAGTGGATTGGAAAATGGTTTGAGGAAAAGAGCTTTGTAGTTAAAACAGTGTTGAAATCGCTTTGATGAAAGGGTTTTGATATTCGCTACTAGTATTGAAGCCTTCAAATTCTTAAAGCGATAAGTCACAAAACGATTGTTGAAACAAATCGCATCACAAAATTTCACATTCGAAGATGTGAGAAAAATCCAAGGAAACCAGTTCCAAAACCATCATAGTAGAAATATACTTGCGACCAAACGTGGACGAATTAAAGTGCAACGACTTTAAGTCAAATAGGTCGAACGACCAAATGGATGCGACCTAGGGGTCTAAGGGGTCAAGCGACCTAGTGGTTACGACTTAGAGGCGTTCACGAGTTAGCATTAAACAAGGCCAAACGACCTAGTAGGAAACAAGGTCTAACGACCTAACACCAAAATTTCGAACGACCTAACGATCTGAAGTGTCGAGCGACCTAAGGGTTAACTCGCGAGTGACCTAACTCATAGCCGAGCTAAACAGTGGAACGACAAAACAGGGGCGAGCGACCTAAGGGACTCGCGACCTAAAGACTCTCGAATGACCTAATTGTCGAACGACCTAAAGCAAATAAGTCAAACGACCTAAAGGGGGAATCATCCTAAGGCCAGCGACCTATCAGAGAGGAGCCGAGCGACCTATCGAAGTTAAGTGTGGAGCGACCTAAGGGAACGCGACCTAAGGGTACGCGACCTAACGAGGTTCGAGACCTAAGAGGTACGCGACCTAACGAGGTTTGCGACCTAAGTGTGGCCGAGCGACCTACGACCTAACTTCCCCTGAGCGACCTACGACCTAACTGCAGGCGAGCGACCTAAGTCCAGAATGAAAATCTACAGTCTTTCTTCCTTAAGGCAGTGCGACCTAAGGCCCAGAATTGCAAACACACACGAAAATTTGGGGTTTTCACCCATTCACTCCAAATCCAATACAAACAAACATGCTAAAGTGATGGGGAATCATTCCCAACAGTCCAATGACGATTATAGGCAAGATGTGAGATTAAAAATCTCACCTTTTCACTAAAATGGATGAAGATGGAGCTTGAAAGCAAGGAGAAGCAATCCAAAGCTTGAATCCAATATCTTCTACTTGAATTTGGAGTTGAATGTTGGATTTGCAATTGAATTTGAGCTTGGAGTTTTTAATTTCCCCTTCCCACCACCATTTTTGATGAAGCTTGAATGTTAAAACAAATGATGAATGAAGTGAGGAAGTGGGTTGGGCTGAACTAAAGAAGGTGCAGTCCAAACCAAAGTCACAAGCGGGAAAAGGTAGCGAGAATTCCACTAACTCCAAACATATCGAAGTTTACACTCAAAAAGATCGCAAACGTCATTTTGAACTCAATGGGAGTGGTCTCGAGTCCTAATTTGACTGTATGCAAAAAGTAGCTTTTCGGACGATAAAATATTTAAATAAAATATTTAAATATAAAATCGATAAATATACGGGTTGTTACAGATGTTAAAAGTGCTTTTCTAAATGGATTTGTTAAAGAGGAAGTTTATGTTGAACAACCTTCGCTCTTTGAAGATGAAAATTTTCCAAACCATGTTTTCAGACTTAAGAAAGCTCTAAATGGTCTGAAACAAGCTCCTAGAGCATGGTATGACAGACTAAAATCTTTTTTATTACAATCAAATTTTGAAATTGGTAAAGTAGATAATACTCTTTTCATTAAAAGAAATAAAAAATGATATCCAACTAGTACAAGTTTATGTAGATGATATTATTTTTGGTTCAACTAATCATGAAATGAATAAAGAATTTTCTGAAATAATGACAAAAGAGTTTGAGATGAGTCATATGGGTGAACTTACTTTCTTCTTAGGTTTACAAATAAAACAATTAGATAATGGTATTTTATTAGTCAAGAAAAATATGCTAGGGATCTAGTTAGTAAATTTAGTATGACTACTGCGAGTGGAAACCCACTCCCATGGCAACCAATGAAGCTTTAAATAAAGAAGATCTTTCAAAAGATGTAAATCAAAAAATATATAGGGGAATGATTGGATCACTACTCTATATCACTACGAGTAGACCTAATATCATGCATAGTGTTTGTCTCTGTGCAAGGTACCAAACTCAACCCAAATAGACTCACTTAAAAGCTATGAAACGCATCATAAGGTATGTTTAACATACTTTTGACTATGGTTTATTTTACCCTAAAAATGATTCATTTGATTTAATCTCTTATTGTGATGCTGACTGTGCTGGTTGCAAATCTGACTGGAAAAGTACAAGTGGAACTTGTCACTTTTTGGGGCATTCTCTGGTTTCATGGTTTAGTAAAAAGAAAAACACTGTTTCTTTATCAACAACTGAAATAGAATATATCTCCGCTGCTTTGGCTTGCTCTCAAGTCATTTATATGCAACAAAACCTAAAAGATTTTGGATTAACAATTTCAAAATCACCGATTTATTGTGATAATACTAGTGCAATAAATTTATCTAAAAATCCTACTCATCATGCTAGGACTAAACATATTGATATCAGACATTATTTTCCCAAAGATAATATAAGTAAAGAGATTATTTCTCTTGAATTTATCAACTCCGAGAATCAAATTGCTGATATTTTAATCAAACCCTTAAATCAACCTATATTTACTAAATTAAGAAGAGAACTAGGCATTTGTTCAATAACTAAGATATAGAATATAGATATAGTAACATATATTTTTAATAAAGGGAGATATACAAGAAAACCAAATTTTTCATAGGGATGTCGACATACCCCTACCACCCATGTCGACTTACAACGGTAAAATTTGAAAATTTGATTTTTCCTCTAAAATTAGTTTGGTAGTTATATAAACCTATGTATTTTGAATTTTTCTGTCTTCTCACTTCTCTTTCTCTGTAATAAACTTCTGAAAATTAAAATTAATGGCCTCCTCCACTAAATCAAACCAAAATGTGTTTATGTTCCATATATATATATATATATATGTGTGTGTGTGTGTGTGTGAAAATATAACATCGTATATAATAAAAAAATTGTTTCTCTTATTATACTTCTTTATTAGTATTTAGTTTGGGTAGCATTAGATTAAGGGGGAGTTATACAAGTTTAGAATAAGTTTTTTTTGTTGATGACAAAGAGGGAGAAGTATAAAATAGAGTAGTTAGGCTTAGATTAAGGGGGAGTTATTAGTTTTAAGGGGAGTTATAGTGAAGGTGAAGTATATTTTATAAACATAGGTTGTCATCATCAAAAAGTGGGAGATTGTTAGTCCTTGAGATGATGGTTTTGATGACAACAACCTTAGGACTTGTTATAAAATATAAATACTAACGTCATGGTGTAGATATATATGTATATGCAGAATATAAACATGCAGGTACCAAGAATGAAGACTGTAAAGTATAGAGATACAAGACTAATGAATTTAAAGATCGAAGATATCAAGATTGAAGACTCATGAGTATCAAGAAATCAAGTTATCAAGAGTTCAAGATTTCAAACAGTACAAGATAATGTAGTTAGTCTAGGATTATGCTAAAACTTCTTGAAAGCACTTACATCTTTATTCGAAATTTGTTCGTGGAATGGAATCCACTTCGAGCCTGTTAAAGGGATGGAACCCGCGACAATATCTAGTGGAACATATAGTAGTCCTATTTTGATATCCACTAATATTATAAAAATGTTTTTCAAAAATATATCTCTTGTTTTTTAAAAATGTTTTCAAAACTTTCTTTTCAAAAAAGACATCTCTCTTATTTGAAATATTTTAGCCTCAAAACTATTTTTATCATTTATAATATTTTAATTTCAAAATTGTCCTTGTTTTTAAACCATCTCTTGTTTTAAATATTTAGCTTTAAAATATTTATATACTCGTAAATCACTTTATAGATTAAGATTATATACATTAAAAAATATTTTCTAAACTCTTTTATAGGTTTAAACTATATAAAAATATATTTACAAAGTTTAGAAATTGTTTTGACAAATTATAGAAACCAGTTTTAATAAGAAAATCAAAACATCAATTTTGCCTTGAGCATGTCGACATCCCTCAACCTCCCATGTCGACATGGTGTCCGTTATTTTCAATTTTCAATTTTCAAAAGAAGGGTCTATTCATCATATCCTTTCATGAATAGATATGGTTGTTGCTCTACTATAAATACCAGTAAGTTCTAAATGAATTTTTATCAGATTTCATTTATTTTCTCTCCTCTTCATCTTCCACATTTATTCTAAAGAATCCTAAACTATACTCTGCCAATATACCAAGTGAATCAAACCTGATTATCTCTTGTTTGATTCTCTGCCACTCTCTCCATAAGATCTCAGTGCTATCCAGAGTTATAGAACCTTTTTTAAATCAAATTGTTGAGTAAAAGGTGCGGTTGAGCCTTGAAATCAATTGGGTGTGATTGTAGCCCCGAAAATCAATTAGGTGATCTTGTAGCCTAGTTAAATCAAGAGAGTTTGCCCTGGACTCGAATACAGGAGGGTGTACCTCGTAGCCTTGAAACCGAGGGTGTAATCTGGGAGATTATTTTGATAAGAAATCTGTACGATTGTACGTGACTGGATGTAGGGTAACTCCGAACCAGTATAAAATCCTGGTGTGTTCCTTCCTTTACTGCTTTTATTTAGTATTTGCACCTGTGTCTGATTCTGTGATTATATCTGTGTTTGTGAATTGCATTTGTTGGTGTTTAAATTGAATAAAATTCAAAAAGATTTAAAAAAATCCATAAAACACTATTCACCCCTCCTCTAGTGTTATTCCAGCCTTAAGGTTCGTAATCCGCATTTCTCATAGAAATAACGTCGGATATATTTATAGTTGTTTTTTTATGAAATCTATAGACTTATAAAAGAATTTTACTAGATAACACATATGTCGTGTCTAAAAATATATGCATATTGTTTGGATTTGTTCGATATTTTTGTTATAGTGTCACTTAAATAAGTTTCGGTTTCTAATTTTGATATGAACAAATTTTGTTATTATTGTTCATTTAGTAATAATAAGATTGATTTATGAACAAATTCAAACTTTATTGGAATTAAAGCTCCTAATGTTTAAAATATAGCGTATATCTACTTATGCTAAATACCTTTTATAATGAAGTCTCGAATTTTGAATTGGTGATTAATGTAATTATTTATTCTATCTTACTAATAATTCTAGATTGTGGCACTAAAGATGGCAAATAATTTATTAATATTCTAAGTGATTTAAAAGCTATAAGTTTTATAAACTCACACTAAGAAAAGAAATTAAGATGGGAAAAGCAATAATTTTTTAGAATGTTTTGAGGATGTTGAGTTCGAGGGAAGAAATAAAGTATGGATCATTGTCTTTAAAGAGAATCATCATTTTTTATTCTACTACAGTTACTTCTTCATATAATGTATATGATTTGTTCCCTTTTATTGAAAAGAAGTGACATAGGAACCATAATAAGACAATGTTGAACAAAATTTTCTTTAAGTTAAGGTTGACGTTTCAAGAAAACAAACTCAACAACCTTAATGTACAAGGCCACCAAGGAAATCCACTTGAAAATGAAGAAATACTGTTCCGGTTAATATATAGTATTTCTCCATAAAGATAAATAGTGGATTGTTGAAGATGTTTTTGTTGGCTTACATCAATTCATACATGATATTAATTTGAAATGTTGATTTAAGTTATGAATATATACTTTAAATCTATAAAGGATAATAAAGTTTGAGACCTTTCCCCATACCTTGAGGTAACAAGATCATTAGTTAAGAATTACTATTCAAAACCAAAAGGGATTAAGTGGGTAATATGGAAAGGTATAAGGCTCTTTATAGAAAAGACTATACTTAAAAAGAAAACGATGTTTGCTTTTAAAGAGACTTTCTTTGTGGTTTTACTGAAAGACTCTTTACAATTATTTTATAGCTTGTTGCATATTATAATTTTAAGCAATATTCAAAGGATATTAACGTCATGTTTCCAAATGAAGGCATTGATGAAACAACTTAAGAAACCCACTATAGATTACTCTTTTGTATTACGGATTAAAATGCACCATTATTATTCATGGGGTGATATTTGGATTATCATAAAAGAGCTAGGCGGATAAGTTCTTAAAAAGGGTTGGTATGCAAACTGCGAATCAATTGATTCTCTTTTACCAAAAGAGACAAATGTTGTCTTATATGGTGATATAAGAACATCCTCGAAGCTAAAGAAATGTAAAAGATTCCTCATGCATTTGCAGTGTGGAGTCTAATGCATGCTATGGCTTATACACATATGGATATTGCATGTATTATATGATAGATATCTTATTGACACTGAAAGTGGATCATTGGTTAGTAACCAAAATGGTTATGAGATATCTTTAAGGAAAAGATTATATGCTAATAGATAAAAGATCAGATTGGTTGGAGACTATAAAGCATTATGATCTGAATAATTTGAATGCCAAGGGTGCAAAAGATCCTGTTCGGGTAGCAATAATAATTTTTTGGGTGGAGTTATGTAAGGAAAATTGTCATACAGACACTTATAGCCTCCTATACTATGGAACTAATGTTTATTTTCTGTTATAGGGCAGCAATGAGGTAAAATAATTGCAAAATTTTATCATAAAGTTATGGAATATTGTGACAATAAACAACATATTATTTTCCGACATTAATATGAAAACTTAGTTATGTGCAATTGTAAAGAAATTGATACTTCTTTTGATGGATAGAAGCAGCTTGCAAGTTATTGCTGAAATACCAAGTCATGTTATCCCGACATTAATAAACAAGCCCCTATCAATCTGACATATTCGAAAATATTTTTCAAAGTATTAAAACATATCTAAACTAAGAAAATTTGCCTATTTTTGTCCACAGTGGTATAATTTTTATAAACAATCTGCATACATGGCAATGTAATCATCAATAAGCTAAAAAAGAATGCCAACTTCATATAAGTTTTAATTATATTTCTCAATATTTCAAGGACCACTAGCCCAAGTGGTAAGATTTCTAGATTGTGTTCTCGAGATCTTACCACTTGAGCTTGGTCCTTAGCATGTTGAGAAATACGAGTGTATAGGCAATATATAAAGATATAAATATATTGTGCACCTTCTTAGGAGTACTTCCTGCGAACTAATTACGAATAAAGCAAATTTAAGTCCATCAACTTGATTCTTTCCTAGTTGTGTGATATATAAACAGTCCGCATGCTCAAATATCTGTATGATTGGTACAAAAGGAGAAGCAACACTACAAATATACCTAATATAATAGTGAAGTGTGCCAACTTAATTCTTTAAAATAACTGAAAAAAAGTTCATTGTTTTCTAATTATCTATGTTAAAGGAAAATAAAGCACCATTTAAAAAATATTTCAGGTTAGACATAGAGATCCACTGAACACTATGTACATCATTGGATATTTGCTGCAATTTATTGTTTGGTTGGTTACATAAGTTTATTACCACTCGTTAAACATGTGAAATTTCTCAATCATTTCAAATAAACAATTCTGTTTTGTAAATTTGAGATATACCGTTAATCATCTAGTGTTTTTATCCATAATCCTAAGAGCGATATATCACGATAAATAATACGAGTACTCAAAAATAATAAAAACAGAACTTTTACGTGAACATCGAAAAACAATATGAAAACCTCATGAAATTCTAAAGTAAACCTCACATTTAATGTGTTAAAATTTTCAACTTTGTAGTTCAAGTACTCAAATATGCGAAATCAATTATTTTATGTAAATAAAAATTAACGAGTCATCAAACGATTGCTTCTAAAATGCTATCTTAGTTTTACACTATAAGCAAAATAAAAATTAGCAAAGTTGTAACATACTACTGGAGATATGATTTGGATGTTTTGATATAATAATGAAAACGTTGTTAAGGCCTCAAAAACAATATCTCCATACATTGGGAAGAGAAATAACAGGTCCATATCCTCAATTTCAAGCTAAAGAATAAGTAAAAGTTGACTCGGTGCATATGGTTGGGTCACCGATTCATGACTATCGATCAGTACACATCCGTCTATCGATCGTTATCGATTGATCAACTTCAGTATTATGTTTTTTGCAACTTTGCCGATCGATTCACATTTCCTTATAGAGTGTTCTCCAGTCCAAAGTTTTTTGTCTCATGGATCGGTATCTTGTGGATCGTTATCGATCGATGCTCATAGATTAGTATTGATTGATGACCATGGATTGACACCGACCAATGCTCATGGATAGACACCAAGATCAATAGATCAGAACTGATCGATAGAGATTTCCACACTTGGTCATTTTTTCTCTTGTTCTCTCGCAATACTTCAGTCTTAGTCGTTTCTCGTGACGTCCAAGTGTATAATCATTAAAGATATATCATTTCGCTAATCCTCAATAGAATGTAGTACAATTCTGTGTAGACCAAAGTACGATCGATCCATATCTACAACCAAAATCCATTATTAATAATGTCTAAGTTTGAAAATACAAATAAAGTTCCCATGATAATAATGATTTTATTATGGAGAAAGGAAAAAAATTTAGCACCTTAGGTATTGGTTTTGATGATAACAACTATAGCACATTATAAAATATAGATACTAATGTTTTATCAAGATATATATACTATATAGTGTAGGATATTAAACAGGTATTGATTAAGAAGATTGTATAGTATCAAGATGCTGATATCAAAAGTAGATTCAAGATGCTGATATAAAGCTTCAAGAATTCAAGAATGAAGACTCGTGAGTATTGAAGAATTCAAGGCTTCAAGATATTCCAGATAAGTTATAGAGTCATAGAATTTATGTTAAAACCTTAATAGCACTTTCCTAATCCCTCTTACCTTCTCTAATTTTGTTTTAAATTATTTTTCAAATATTTTATTTTTAGAATAATCTTTTTAAAATATTTTCAAGATGATCTTCAAATCTCTTATACTTATAAAGATATTATTTTAGTATTTTTAAGTTTATATGTATATTGAATTATTGTTTATACTTTAATAATTTATAACTATATTGATTTTATATATATTATTTACATTATATTAAATATTCTTATTAAATCTTTCAAAATTATTTTATAAACTTATATTAATTTTTAATATGATTAAAATATGTATAAACTATGTTTAAATGTTTGTACAAAGTTTCAAAATATTTTACAAAACTTCATATTTTCAAAACAATTTTATTAAGTAATTTTTCAAAATACAAAGGGATATGTCAACATGTCCTCTGCAAGTATGTCGACATACTAGCCGTATTTTTCAAAATTCACATTCAAGTGGAAGTGTCTATTCGTCGTTTCTCTTCGCGAATGGAAATGATGTTGTTTCCCTATATAAAACTAGTCTTCAAACGAATTTTTATTAACTACTTTCTTACTTTTCTCTCCTTTCACTACAACAAACTGGACATTTAACAGCATTTATAAAACGCTATAGAAGCCTTTAACAATGTTTTTAACTACGCTGTGTAACGACATGCAGTTATAAGTAGGAACATACCATATCAATAGAGTAAACGCTGTAAAATGCCATTTTTAATAGTGTTTTTTGGTTGTTATTAATGCATTTTACAGCGTTTATGCTGAAGTGCTAAAACCTTTTCATAGCGTTTAAATTCTACTGTCAACTATATTTAACGACGTTTATCTCTTGTTGTCAAATTTATTCATAGTGTTTAATTTATTGCTATGAGTGATCTTTTTACTACGTTTACCATTGTTAAGAACCCTTTTATGACAGTTTAAAAACGTTGTTGAAGTGTACCACAGCATTTTTAAAACGCTGTTGAAGTGTACACAGCATTTTACAAATGCTATCGTTTACTGTTTTTGGGTTTTTCCCTTTCAGTAGTTCTATTTCTATGCATATCAATCATAATTTATATACCAACGCAGTTAAAATCAACACGTACATTTCACAATCAAAATAATATATTAACCACACATTTCATAATCAAAACACACGATATTCTTACATCAAAACATATATAATACATCCATAATATTCATAAACAATGTAAAACAAATAGTAGCTAGTGACCAAAAGTAGTCGTACAAAAAGCATACAAACTAAAATGTAGTTCTGGCATCAAAAATAAATTTGAATCTATAACATGCTGCGGCACTTTTTTGTATCAAAGATACCTATTTACCTGTAAAGTAAAAGTTTAAAAATTAGCAAAAATAAATAATTAATACAATAAACACAATCTGAAACATAGCTAATGCAAGCAACAGTAACATGAAATGCTGTCTAGAACAAGTGAAAAATGATGGTACTGTTTATATGATATTATTTAATATATTTATAATTTATTTTATAATAATTCATGTATAATTTTGTATTGTTTGCGTATATATAATTCTATGATACGTTTATATTTTCTGGTTTAATGAGTTTATCCATTATTATTATTACCACCGCCACTATTACTTGTATGTTGAGTGTGTATGCAATTTACGAATATAATTTATATGATTTGCGTATATATGTATATATGTATCGTTTATATAATATTTATTTATTATATATATAATTCGTATTAATTCATATACTTATTATATACATTTATTATATTATTAGTTATATTAATTCATATATAATTTATATTAATTAGTACGTAAAATTCTATAATAACTTTCCAAGCTTTGGTTAAGTTTATCAAGATATTATTACTACTCGTACTACTATTACTATTTACTATTGCTATTTATAGTATGTGTGTCTGGGTGTACAATTTAATATAGTTTATATGATTTACATATAAATATGTAGTTTATATTTATTCATATGCTCATTTATTATATATATATATATAATTATTATATATTAATTCATATATAATTCATTTCTATAATAAGCTAACATGCTAAGATATTATGATTATTATTCATTTGTACTTCACATGGTATAATTCATACATAGCATAATTAATCCATACATGGGAATTGATGTAATGCTTTTGATTTCTAAGTCACAATGGGAGTTGATGTCACTAAAATATTTTGTATAGAAGTTGTCATAAGTTTGATTCCCAATAAGCACATTCTTTTTGTTTAAATATTTTTGTACCATTTTGGTTGTTCAAGGAAACATTTTAAATATCTCCATGAAAGATATATGATGTAGAACCATCTCTCTATATATAGTCTATGATATATAATGAAGTTTTATATAATCTATATATGATGGAGGTTATACAATGTTTTTGAGTTAATCTAATAATTAGAGTTGATGTCAAACAAAAGTTTGGTGGTAGCGACGGTTACAAATTTGATTCCTAGGTGATTTGTAAGAGCACTTTACACCTAGACTATCAGTAGAAAAACACAGTTTAAGTTATGGAAGTGAGAATGAGCTAATAATCAGTAAAGGCGCTCAAGAAATCACCATTTTCTTCCCATTGCCCGTACTGTCTAGCCACTCAATGACTTTAGAAGAAGCGTCTTTGCATGACAAGCCATTAATAGTTAATCTAGTGAGAGAACTAGATGAGTTCACTAAAATACCATTATCGCCTGTATATGGTTTACCATGACTGTGAGTTTCACCATTTGGAGTCACAACTTGAACAATTTGAATGTTGTATTTTTCAGCAAATTGATGATCACGAGAATCATGTGCAGGTACAGCTATAATTGCTCCAGTGCCATGACTATTTAACAAAAAATATAATTAGAAAATATTTTAGCTACTTGCATTGCACTACTGAAAGAACAGGTTGCAGAGCATAAAGAAGAAGTGTCATTTATAATTAAAAAAAAGCATATTTCTATGACATAACATGTTTTTATTATGATATTTATATAGCATAATTTTCTCCGGAAAGTTGGAATGAACAGCTAGAAGTTATAGAAATGAAACTTCCCAAGACATAATCTGCCCCCCAAATTGGAATGAATTCCCCAGTAGCAGGATTCTTCGCATATTGTTACCTGAAGGTTTGGCCAGGCAACTAGGCACTCGGCACTTACATTCTAGAGTGATCGGCATACATTGGGTCGGCATTCTAGAGAGATCGGCATACAGGGATCGGCATATCCAGAGCGTTCGGCATATATGGATTGTCATACCTAGAGCGTTCGGCACTCCATACTGCTCGGCATCCACACTTCGTTCGGCAAGGCAGAGCATTCGACATACGGAGTTAATCGGCGTCTAGAGATGTCTGACATCATTCTGGTCTGCATTGATGGTTTGGCATCAATCTGTTCGGCACCAGACTGTTCGGCATCAATCTGTTCGGCATCAATGGTTCGGCACCAGACTGTTCGGCATCGATGGTTCGACATCATACTGTTCGGCATCAATGGTTCGGCACCAGACTGTTCGACATCGATGGTTCGGCATCATACTATTCGGCATCAATGGTTTGGCACACAGAACTTACTCTTTCTGGGCTGAGGTAATCGGCTGCCAGGCCCACCAGGGGAGTCCAACCCATCTTTGTCTATAAATAGAGAGGCATGGGTATAGTGAAATGGACCTTTTTTCGAGAACACTGGGGAGACTCTGCCGCTTTCAAGACTCGTTCTTTTTACTTAGCAATTGTATTCAAGTAGTCGGTGTACGGATTGTATCTGTAATTAATTATCAAGTAAAGCAATAAAGTTCAACCTCAAAGTGGATGTAGGCAATTACGCCGAACCACTATAAATCTGGTGTTCTGGACTTTGCATTCAATTTAGCATATTGTTCTCTGTTTAAATTGACTTTCTTCATTAATCTCTCTACATAATCTTTCTAAATGGGGTTAGTGATCAATTTTGGTGCTAACACTTTGGTGCTTTCACTGAGAATCGAATTCTCAGACCTCACGGATCTGCTTTGAAGCTACTGGATTGAATAAATCCCCCAAAGAAGATCCGAGTCATTCGTAGGACGTCCGTTGATTCTACTCAGAGTGTTTACCAATAACTCTACAATAGCAAGACCACGTACCAGATCAGTCTCTCATAATGCGGACGCCCATGAGACTGCTAGCGTACAACAAGCGGGGCCTAGCAATCAGCAAGCAAATCTAGGTGCAGGGACTACCGCCCAGGACCAGATGCCAGTTGTCACTAGAATAGAGTTCAACGACTTGATGAGAGAGCTCAGGGAAAGCAGGAGACAACTCGGAGAACGAATGCAAGCCAACGCCAACCTCATGGCACAGCTCACTCAACAACAACGTCAGAATGCTGGGGGCAGTCCAGCTCTTTATTCTTCATCTGATAGCTCGACTTCATCCGATGAACCTCCCAGGCATAGACGCCGCAAGACTGAAACTACGTAGGCAGGTGCCGCTGTCCACACAACTGGGGACCATTTACACCTCGGAGACTGTGACCAAGCAGGAACTGGAAACTTAGGAGCTGGAGTGCAGGTGGAGGATGGACGCCCGGCTCACCAAGATGCTAATGATGTCGAACCTCAAGATGCACGTTTGGTAGATCGCCAACAGAGGAGGCATCAGCCTGATCAATCCCGTAGGGCAGACTCCAACCTTCCACCTTCCATACAAACCCCAAACCTAACAGCTATGATTAGACAGTTGATGAAAGAGAATCAAGGCCTATTAAACGACGATTGGGGAGTGTCTAGAAGTCATACTCCTTTCACGGACGTTGTTCTACACGCGGAGTACCCAAGGAAGTTCAGCATGCCAACTATCCCGGATTATGAAGGAAAGACTAATCCCAGACAGCATGTGATGAGGTACGAATGGATGATGGATTCAGCTAGAGCGAATGATGCAACCAAGTGCAGGTGCTTTCCAATAACTCTATCTGGGATCGCTACCATGTGGTTCACCCGACTTCCTCCGCGGTCCGTATCCAGTTTCGAGGAGTTGGTGAAGAAGTTTATAGAACAGTTTAGGATACATACTACTTGTCCAAAGGACGTGATGTCTCTATCAAGTGTAATCCGAGCTCCTGGGGAGTCATTGAAGGAGTATTTATAGAGATTCCATGTTGCAGCTACTGAAGTCAGTAATCCCAATGATCATGCAATTCTGATGGCTGTGATGCGAGGGGTGGATCCGGATTCAGAGTCCGGAGATTAGTTGGCAGGAAAACCTCCAACTACACTAGAGCGTTTTTACTCAAAGGCACATCAGTTCATAAGAAGAGAGGAAGCCAGGTGGATAAGGCGAGATAAGGCACCGGGGGCTGTCCAGAAGTCCGTAAAAAGCAACATTGCTGTGAAGCAGTCCGGAGACAACTCGGGGAAAGTTCAAGTCAATGTCCAGAACAAGCCCGGGAAATCTAAGGAATCCGGAGGAAGAAATCAGGGGAAGAAGAGAGAAGCGGGGAAATGGAAGCCGAGAATTCCAATGTACAATGAGTACACCCCGCTGAATGCATCTCTTGAAAATATTTACCCATCAACTTGCAATACCTTTCAGTACAGAAAACCACGTCCAAAGGAGTCAACCAAAGAACAAAAGTGGACCGGGAAGTACTGCCGCTTTCATGAGACTTATGGGCACAATACTGAAGAATGCAGACACCTACACGATGCTATAGAGAAGTTGATTAGGCAGAAAAAGTTATAGGAGTTTGTGAAGAATCCGCAGGAAGGTGGACAAGGAACATCCAATCCAGGTCGTGCACCAGTTCCACGTCATCCTGAGGAGCCTGCTCGGACCGTGGGCAGACTAGTCATAAACACGATCATCGGTGGTTCTCACCTTGTGGATAAGAATTGGCAAGAGATGGAATGGTACACAACTTCCCTGAGCCATGCAGAATTCGAGTGTTGCTCCAATGTAGAGGATGGGACCCCTGCTAAGCAGCTGCGCATGATGACAGACGATATAGTATTCAGGAGCAGAGATGCTGACCAAGTGAAGGCTCCTACCATTGACCCGATGGTCATATCTGCAACAATCGGGCTGGCTTATGTAAAGAGAATTTTTATTGATTTTTGAAGTTCTGTCAATATCATCTTCAAGAAGGCTTATGATTAGATGAAGATGGAGACGATGGATTTGAAGCCATCTAATGCTCGTATACATGGCTTTAATGGCGCAGCGACCGATGCAGTGGGATATGTTGAGTTGCCAGTTGAACTGGGGCAAGGTGAGCGAAGGAGGGTGCGAATCCTACCTTTTGTAGTTTTGGATGTAGATTCTCCATACAATGTGTTTTTGGGCCGACCGGCCCTGGCTGAGTTTAGGGCAGCATTAGCCCCATGGTGTTTGACTCTAAAATTTCCGACCGACAAAGGAGTAGATGTTGTTCATGGCGACCAAGCGACCAGTCGTGCATGTTATGTGGCTGAGCTCCGAGAGGCCCAGCGGAGAGAGAAAGGAAAGGCTGCAGACAATTCCGTCCACATCCAGAATACCGACAATTGAAAAATAATACCCGAGCCCTAGCTCGGGCAAAATTCTCGGATCTATAGAGACATAGATCCGAGAGACGACGATGAGGAACCCAGGGAAGAAAAAGCAGCACCGGCTGAACTGACGATTGACATTTCAGTCAGTCGAGACGATCCATCGCGAGTACTGAAGATCGGATCACAACTCAGCCCCGCAATGACTGAAGGCCTTAGTGATTTCCTCCGACCGAATCTTGATATTTTCGCTTGGACACATTCTGATATGTGTGGGATTTCTCCCGCTATTATGAGTCATATATTGAACATAGACCCGAAGTATGTCCCAGTTAAACAAAAGAGGAGAGGAATGGACCCGGAGAGGTCCGCTACTCTCAGAGAAGAGGTGGACAAACTCAAGGCCAATGGGTTCGTCCGCGACGCCCTTTACCCTGAATGGGTATCAAGCCCCGTGCTGGTGAAAAAGGCGAACGGGAAATGGAGAACTTGCGTAGATTATTCCGATTTGAACAAAGCATGCCCCAAGGATAGTTTCCCATTGCCTAGGATTGATCAGTTGGTTGACTCCACTGCAGGACACGAGTTGTTGTCATTCATGGATGCGTACTCGGGATACAATCAGATCCCGATGCATATTCCGGACCAGGAACATACCAGTTTCGTCACATACATTGGGCTATATTGCTATGTAGTAATGCCTTTCGGATTGAAAAACGCGGGAGCGACCTATCAGCGTTTGGTGAATCGAATGATCAAAGACCAGATTGGTAGAACGATGGAAGTCTATGTGGATAACATGCTCGTGAAGTCACGACAATCGAACGACCACATTCGAGACTTATCAGAGATGTTCGATATACTCAGATATTATAGGATGAAGATCAACCCTCTGAAGTGTTCCTTCGGCATTGCATCTAGGAAGTTTTTGGGATTCATTGTCAATGCCAGGGGAATTGAAGCAAACCCAGAAAAGATTCAAGCTATTCGAGATGTGCAAGTGCCTAGAACTATAAAACAGGTGCAAAGCTTGAATGGAAAGGTGGCCGCGCTGAGTCGATTTATATCCAGAGCCACGGACAAGTGCATTCCTTTCTTCGATATAATAAAGAAAGGGAAGAGGAATTTCGAATGGACGTCCAACTTTGAGGAAGCGTTCCGAGATCTGGTCAGGCATTTAGAGAGTCCTCCAGTGCTATCGAAACCAGTAGACCACGAGATGTTGTACGTATACTTGGGCGTATCCCCGCATGCTATAAGTGCGGCTTTGGTCCACGAGGAGGACCGAGTCCAAAAGCTGGTGTATTACGTTAGCAAATGTTTAACGGGGGCAAAAAGAAATTACCCTAAAATTGAGAAATTGGCCTATTGCTTGGTGATTGCATCACGTAAGCTGCATCCATACTTTCAAGCTCACTCAGTCAGTGTTTATACCGATCAGCCCTTACGGCAGGTACTCCAACGACCAGAAACTTCTGAAAGGATGTTAAAATGGAATATCCAGTTGAGTCAGTTCGATATTACTTACCTGCCACGAAGATCCATACAAGGGCAAGCATTAGCATATTTCATCGCTCAGTTTACTGTATCTGATGAACCAGATGGTCACAGTGTCATTCCCCCCATTGAATGGAAATTGTACACCGATGGGGCATCAAACGACCGTTGCTCCGGAGCTGGTGTAGTTCTCGTGACTCCAGGAAATCGATCGATCTGTTATGCTTTGAAGCTCAATTTCTCGGCTACGAATAATGAAGCAGAATATGAAGCATTGATTTCCGGTTTAAAGCTTATTGGAGAACTCGGGGTAAAGTCAGTCAAAATATTTTATGACTCACAATTGGTGGTCTACCAAGTGCGGGAAGATTACCAAGCAAGGGGACAGAAGCTTGCTCCGTACCTTGCTCTGATTCAGGAATTATTGGCAAATTTCGAACATTATGACATTTCACATGTCCCACGTGAACAGAACAAGGAAGCCGACTCGTTGGCTAAATTCGCAAGCACTGGTGATGCACAGCAAATGGGATTGGTTCCCGTTGAAACCTTACATGCTCCTAGCATAGATGCGATGAAAGTTGATTTTGTGTTGGAAACGGGCATCGAGAGGGACCCCATTCAAACTATACCTGATGACCGGGACTTTACCAGAAAAAAGGAGCGAAAGACGACACGTCATTCACAAAGCCGCACGATATGTGATGTAGGATGGAGTAATGTATCGGAAGGGGTTCTCGGTCCCCTTATTACGATGCATTGCCCATGATGAGACAAAGCGGGTCTTGAAGGAGGTTCATGAAGGAGAATGTGGCGACTATACTTAGGGGCAAACGCTAGCAAAAAAGATCCTCTGTTATGGATACTATTCGCCAACTGTGAATCGGGATGCTGCAGATTATGCAAGAAAATGTGACAAGTGTCAAAGATATGCGAAAATCCCGAGAGCTCCACCAACGGAACTCACACAAATGGTTAGTCCCTGGCCATTTGCAATCTGGGGAATTGAGATAATCGGTTCTTTGCCTATATCCAAAGGTGGTGCAAAATACGCGATAGTTGCGGTCGACTACTTCACGAAGTGGGCCGAGGCAGAGCCTTTAGCCACAATCACCTCCAAGAAGGTCATTAATTTCGTTGTACGAAACATTATATGCCGCTTTGGCCTCCCGCGAACCATCATTACGGACAACGAAACTCAGTCTAAAAGTAGAGAGTTCAAAGATTTCTGTTCAAAGTACGGCATTGAGAAAAAGATCGCCGCCGTTGCCCATCCGAAGGCTAATGGACAAGTTGAAGCCGTGAACAAAATAATCAAGTCCATATTGAAGAAGCATTTGGAAAAGGCTGGAGGCAAGTGGGTAGATGAACTCCCAATAGCGCTATGAGCTTATAGAACTACCCACAAGTCCGCGACTGGCCACACTCCATTCGCATTGGCATATGGCTCGGAAGCTGTTATACCCATGGAGCTTGAAGTTTCATCACATAGAGTGACACATTATGATCCTAAGACGAATCAGGATCTCTTGTTGGAATCACTGGACTGCGTTGATAAAAAACATGAAGAAGATGAATTAAGGGCGGCAGCATATAGGCATCGAGTCAAGCGATATTACGATGAGAAAGTCTGCCCTAGAATCCTTGATGTGGGTGATCTCGTTTTGAAACGAGTTTTCCCGGTACCATCACGTATGAATCCCAACTGGGAAGGTCCATATGTCGTTGAACGGAAGCTTGGAGAGGGAACTTTCAAGCTAGTGACCGTTGATGGTGTGACACTCCCCCGAGCGTGGAACAGTGAACATTTGCGACGTTATTACATTTAGCCTCTTTCTTTCCTGTTTTAGGTACAATTGTTTGCTGTATGTTTTTATTCCATTGATTCTTAGTTTCCTTTTAGCATGTAATCGGAAAATTTAGTTTGTTTCATTAATAAAGGCTTGAAGCCGTCTTTTCCATGAATTATTGATGTTTATGTACCTTATAATCTGATGATGAACTGCTGGAGTTACATTATTCCGTATGATGTACGAACTCGCATAAACGACTTCAATCTCCGAGTCCCCTGAATGCGGACCGGAGTACTTTGAGTCCCCAGAGCGCGGACTAGAGTATAAACGACTTCAATCTCCGAGTGCCATGATTGTGGACCGGAGTACTCTGAGTCCCCAGAGCGTGGACTAGAGTATAAACGACTTCAATCTCCGAGTCCCCTGAGTGCGGACCGGAGTACTCTAAGTCCCCAGAGCGCGGACTAGAGTATAAACGACTTCAATCTCTGAGTCCCCTGAGTGCGGACCGGAGTACTCTGAGTCCCAGAGCGCGGACTAGAGTATAAACGACTTGAATCTCCGAGTCCCCTGAGTGCGGACCGGAGTACTCTAAGTCCCCAGAGCACGAACTAGAGTATTAACGAATTGAACCGCCGAGTCCCCTGAATGCGGACTGAATTACTCTAAGTCCCCGGAGCGCGAATTAGAAAATATTCTAAGTACCAAAAATGTGAAACAAGAGATGTACAATTCCAAAGAATGTCCGAACAATGTAAGAATGGATTGGGAATTTATGCAACTCACAAGAACTTAAGTTTCGACCACAGTTATACAGAAAGCTAAAAAGCAGAAATCGTTCAAATGACAAGAAACTAAACTTTATCCAATTATCCAAAATGAGGTTATACAACCACTCCTCCAAAACTTGGAGTCAAAAACCTATCTACATAAACTACGAAAATGAAAAAGTAAAAGTAGTTACATGACCTAAGCAAAATCTCGTTGAACGAGTATAGTGGCTACTTCTTCGGCTTCTTTTTCTTGTCCTCCTTTGCTTTTTCAGATGACTCCTCTCCCTCACGCTTCCTCTTGGACTTTTTGCTTGCCAAGGAAGCAAATTCAGGAGTGGGAGGAGGAACTTCCAGTGGTTTGGATTTGTCGGGAAGGATGACTTTAAGAGGCCTATTCAACGGGTCGGTGAGTTCTAGTACTTGAGATTCGACCTTGATCTTAACTTTCTTCTTCTTCTCTTCTAGGAGTCGCTCCTTCATACTCACCTTCAAAGTGGGTTCTGAGGCGCCCGTGATTTCAATTTCATAACTCCCTTCAACGGGAGATGAAGTGTCAGACTTATCATCATCTAGCGCCCCGATCACTTGAGCATCAGGACCAGGAGTTACTCCCGCGTGAGCAACATGTTTTCCCCGTCTCCTCCTTGGCGTCATCGCTCCTCAGAGTCGGTTTAGGGTCAGAGAGGCCTGCACAAAAACATAAAGAACAAACATTAGGACCAATGACCGATCGCAGAAAGCGACAAATCTTTGAACTTCTAGAAGAAGAGTTTTATACCAGTTTCTTGCTGGCTTTCAGCTGTGCGCGGAGTTTCACCCTCCAGAATGGGAGACAGCATGTGAATTCCGAAACCGGGGTCTTCCAGATCATAGCCAGCATGCTGCTCGAATGGGTCAAGTGCCGGCCGATCGGCCGGTTGAGTAGAAGGAGGGGCTGCAGCCTCGGTTCCAGATGGACCAGCTTTTTCATCTTTCTCTTTTGGCGGGGGAGAACCTTAGCTGCAGACAAGTCTGATGGTTCGTTCCCCCTGAGGAACTCATTCACTAATGTATCCTCATCGACCTCCTCGGTGCCTGACTCCACCTTCCTAATCTGTATTAAAGTCTCCCAAGCCTCGGCCAAAGATTCAAGGTAGCCCTCGCCTAAAAAGGTCAGGTCCCGGTGCATGAGGATACGAGCATCGTATTCGGCTATTAGTAGGTCGAACATACACTTAATTTCTTCTCTACCGGCCTCTGCAGCCGCTTCAAGGCGGGAGTCGATCTCCGCAGAAGCTATTTTTTTCCCTCCTTGCAGGCTTCATCTTTCATTGTTCCAACCTTAGAAAGCTCATCCTCAAGCTTTGCCTTCAAGAGACGTGTATCGACAATCTCGTCACAGTACCGTTGAGACTCCTTTTGAGCCGCTATCTTCTCTTCCCTCTCCTTAGAGAGTAGCTCCTTCAGCTCTTTGACCTGCAGGGCAAGTGCATCCCTTTCTTTTTGAATAGAATCTTTTTCTAAAGCTAGGGCCCCACTACATTGAACTGCGACGTCAAGTTCTTTCTTATGAGTCGTCTCTAGACGAGCGACGGCCTTCGCAGTCTCCTTAGCACTCTGTTATGCAGTTTCAAGTTTAGACTTGTATAAAGCGAGCTCTTCGTCCTGGTTTTTGATGATGTCTTTATCGAAGATAGCTTCGAGCTTCAAGCGGTCGATTTCTTGTTGGCGCTCAACGGATACTTCCGAAACTTTTTCGACCAAATGAACAAATGCATCATGTTGAACATAGACATCGTTGTTGCAAGAAATGGCACTCTGCTTGACGTGTCCCGGAATGTGATGTATAGCTGGAAGGAACTTCAGACCGTCGAAGCAGATTTTTGAGAATTTAGCTTTAAGCTCCACCAGCTTCTCCGATACCGTTAGGTCTATCACAAGGACAGGGGGAGGAGGTTTTGAAAGTTCAGTTATCTTATGATGTTCCCAAGATTGTCGTGTGCTTGATGAACCAGAATGTTGATCTCGGGAAACATCGGGTTGAGACCCCTTCTACGAAGATTTTTCTCTGTCTGTTTCTGTTTGAGGAGGAAGATCACGAGAGTATGAAGACTGAGAATGCGATTTCTTCCGATAAGTCGAGTCCCGGGGACGGTTGTCACGATTTCCGTAATCATCCCTATCCCGGCGCTTGCCAGATCCCGAATCCCGGCCGGAATGGTGAAAAATGGATGAGCCGTGGAGACGATCGAATCCGTGGGAACATCCCATGTCACCTACATAGAATAAAAATAACAACGAGTTAGGAAGAATCGGGGTAACGGCAAAAATTGAAGTGTATGGTGAAGTGCATGTGTGCATGTGTGTCCTAGTGTTCCCCTCGACGGACCAGTTCCTTTATCTTTACTGATTGGAGTATTATCTCCCTGGACTCGGGCTTGAACTCCTGTATCGCCTCTAGCGGGCGAATGAAACTTAAGGGCCTCTGGATCGTCGAAACTGTAGTTGAGTAGATCGTCAGGAATGGTAAGGTTCGACAGACCCTTTAGAGAACTTTCTAAATGTTGTGAGGAAGCTTCTTTCTCCACTGGGACAAGGGTAATTTTAGAAGTTCCACCAACTTTTTCCTTCCTCATCTTGTACGTCGGTTTCTTTTTCCCCTTAGAAGGGGAAGATGACGTTTCGATGTCGTGAACTTCGACCGTTGGATCTTGAGTAGGACCGACATTCTCATCTTGTGCTTCGGGTGTTTCAGCCTCCTTAATTTCCCCCTCTTCCAGTGCATTAGGAGCGTTGTGCGCTGAAGACTTAGCCTGTTTTTTCCCTTTGCCAGAGGCAGGCCTAGGAATGGTGATGCCCTGAGGAAGGCTTATCTGACGGCCTTCTGCCAACAGCCCAAGCCTTGTAAGTGACTCGTTCGAAATAAGAGCTCTAATGTCCCGTTCTCCGGCAGGAAGGGCTCGAATAGCTTCGACGGCATCAGAATATTCGCGGCCGTCAGGACGTGGAGTGATACCTGGAAAGACGGGTAAAAGTTAGAAGAGGCACAGCTGCTGCTAAACACGAGTAACGGTTCAAGAAATAAGGCTTACTTCCTTCGACCCATCTCCTCGCAAAGCCGGGAGGACAACGCACATAGAACCATTCCTGTTTATACATAGCAAACTTGGTCCACACTCCGGTTAAGATTTTACACTTGTTGTGCAGCTTGAGAAGCATGAACGATGGGCCATCCTTCTGCTTCTTGATGCAATATATGTATCTGATATCGCCCGGAGTTGGGAGCCTAGAGAAGACATTCATAAAGAGGATGCAAGTGCCGTAGAGGAATGCATGGCCGTTCGGGTGCAATTGCGAAATGTCGATGTATTGCAGCACATCCCGAAGAAACAAGTTGAATGGTGGCACACTGCCAACCCAGCACATGAATTTGTTACAAGCTGTGTATCCGACTGGGGGCAAGTATGGACGGTTGTGCCCCGATGGGACTAGCACGTCATCAAAGAGGATTCCGTGGACAGAGCATATCCAGCGGAGTGTACTTTCATTAATCTTTGAAGTAAGTGAATCGACAGGGTTGTCCAAGAAAATTGCTGCCTCCAACGCATCGGGAGCTAAGTCATGTGCAAGGGAAGTTGACGGATTTGAAGTATCTGCGACTTCTCGTCGGGAGGACGGCCCAGGCCTGTCCGAAATCGTGGCGGAGATAGATTTTCGAGACATTGCTGATAAAGACTGAATCTAGCAAAGTACCTGTTCGAACTATACTTAAAAAATAATCGACGTCAGACTTAACAATACGAATATTCCCCCCGTGTAGTGTGTGAACTAGTGCGATCATTCAGGTGTCAATGCTGAGAAATTATAAGTTACAGAATTGATGGTATAAAGTTTAGCCTTGAACTGTCGTCTTCGGAGACCGTCATCGCTGACCGTCTCCGAAAGCCAGCCTTGCAATGTTTTCAATTTCGAACTCGGACATTGGCACTGCGTGTTAAAAGATCTAATCCGTTCTTATTGGTTTAAGTTCAGGCTTGTGATTATTGAAACTAAAAAGTTATCAGTCCAGATTAGTTCGATATGCTGGTATGCTTAAGTCCTTGTCCTTGTGTTTGATGTTTGATTAGGCAAGGTGAATGGAGTTCGGTCAAGAAGTCTGTTCGGCTTAAGTTCTGTTCGGCTTAAGTTCTGTTCGACTAAGTTCTATTCGGCTTAGGTTCTGTTCGGTTTAAATCTGTTCGGCTTAAGTTCTGTTCGGCTTAAGTTCTGTTCGGCTAAGTTCTGTTCGGCTTAGGTTCTGTTCGGTATAAGTCTGTTCGGCTTAAGTTCTGTTCGGCTTAAGTTCTGTTCGGCTAAGTTCTGTTCGGCTTAGGTTCTGTTCGGTCTAAGTTCTGTTCGGCTTAGGTTCTGTTCGGTTTAGGTTCTGTTCGGCCAAAATTCTGCTCGGTCAAAATTCTGTCCGACCAGAATTCTGTTCGAACACTCTTCTATTCGGCCTGAAAACGAGTGCACGCAGCAGGTCGTGCTGAGTTGATTCACTCGGCCTTCTGCCCTTAACATCATTTCCCTTCTTTTCCTCCATCTCTCCCAGCCAACGTACCTGAGTCGTTCGGCAAGCCATGTCAAACCACGGTCATGCCGATCCACTTCACTAAACCTTAACTCCAATTTCACTACCGTACATCCCCTCCATCGCTCGGCATCAAGAAGTCATGCTAAGCCACATCAATACGTCTTCCACCAACTCCCTCCTTCAAACACCTCTGCCATCCTCTTCTCTTCTATCGTTCGTCTAGCCTTAAACTCCTGTAAAAAACAGCCACACTTCGCCCTTAACTCCTCCTAGTCCACGCAATTACTTCTGACTTTGAGGTTGTAGAGATTCGCGAGTTCGAATCTCATGCTAGGTTTCCTAATCGGAGTGAAGTATTTGAGGAAAAGTTTTTTACCTAAGAATTGAGTCGAAGCTCGGGGAGATTCTGGAGTAGGGAGCGTGGTTCTAATTGGATTCAATCGGTTAGGGAAGGAAGTGAGGCAACTTGTGGTGTTTGAGAAGGGGAGGGAAAAGTAGATAATTCTCTGAAGTCGGTTGGGAGGCAAAGTTCGTAAATACTGAAAAGCGGAGGTAGAAGTAAAAGGGAGAGGAAGAAGGAACATCAGCTTATATAGAGAGAAGGGAAGTCGAAGAGACTATAACCGGTGGAACCGGTCAAATCGACATTGTTCGGCAAACAGGGTGCTCGGCATCGGCTATGTCGTTCAGCATCCAGGGTGCTCGGCTTCGGCTGTGTCGTTTGGTATTTGCATATCGTTCGGCATCCTGGGTGATTCAAAGCATACCACGTTTAACCACATGATGTACTATGGGGGTCAAGTGTTACCTGAAGGTTTGACCAGGCAACTAGGCACTCGGCACTTACATTCTAGAGTGATCAGCATACATTGGGTCGGCATTCTAGAGTGATCGGCATATAGGGATCGGCATATCCAGAGCGTTCGGCATACATGGATCGTCATACCCAGCGCGTTCGGCACTCCATACTGCTCGGCATCCACACTTCGTTCGGCATGGCAGAGCATTCGACATAAAGAGTTGATCGGCATCTAGAGATGTCTGACATCATTCTGGTCGGCATTGATGGTTCGGCATCAATCTGTTTGGCATCAATGGTTCAGCACCAGACTGTTCGGCATCGATGGTTCGGCATCAATCTGTTCGGCATCAATGGTTCGGCACCAGACTGTTCGGCATCGATGGTTCGGCATCATACTATTCGGCATCAATGGTTCGGCACCAGACTGTTCGGCATCGATGGTTCGGCATCATAATGTTCGGCATCATACTGTTCGGCATCATACTGTTCGGCATCAATGGTCCAGCATACAGAACTCACTCTTTTTGGGCTGAGGTAATCGGCTGCCAGGCCCACTAGGGGAGTCTAACCCATCTTTGTCTATAAATAGAGAGGCAAGGGTACAGTGAAATGGACCTTTTTTCGAGAACACTGGGGAGACTCTACCGCTTTCTAGACTCGTTCTTTTTACTTAGCAATTGTATTCAAGTAGTTGGTGTACGAATTGTATCTGTAATCAATTATCAAGTAAAACAATAAAGTTCAACCTCAAAGTGGACGTAGGCAGTTACGCCGAACCACTATAAATCTGGTGTTCATGTTTTTGCATTCAATTTAGCATATTGTTCTCTGTTTAAATTGACTTTCTTCATTAATCTCTCTACATAATCTTTCTAAACGGGGTTAGTGACCAATTTTGGTGCTAACACATATGAACCATTAAAGACTCCATTTTTTTCTTTCTACTGATCAGTTCTTTCAAGTTCACTTTTCCGAGCTATAATTTCTTGATAATTTTCAACTTACATTTACAATCTAGTTACATCAGTAGAAAAACACAGTTGATGATGTAGAAAGCAAATTATACTTAACTTGCAGGATCTATAAAACTATAAAGGTTGCCAAGTTTATGATTTGTTATTTCAAGTTTAGATCCATAAAATATTCGTAGTCACACTAAAACAATGCTTATGATCAAATGTTGATTTAAATCACCATTCGTTCACAGCAAAAATAGAGATGTGGTAGAACTAACAAAGAGTCATGACACACCAAATATCCCCCAAAAAATAGCAAGTGAATAACAATATTAAAAAGCAACTGTACATAGTAAGATTAAGTCAACACTGGTCATATCTTATGATGAGTCTACTCTTTTGAAATTGATGTAAGTTGACCATTTATGTGAAAAACAAAGCATGCTTAGTATGTTACTAAGGAGAACCTGAGCAAAAATTTAATCTATGTTGTTACAGGTCGAATGAAGCACTTTAAGGTCAATGTTCCAAAAAATACGGCAGATGAATAAAGTGATAAACAAATAAACAACATTATAGAAAACCAAGGCAAAATGATGTAACACCTTTCTTGTAGTGTTAGCACTTATTCGGTCAAAATAATCATTACTAATGTAAAATTAAGGGTACCATTCCAGGTTTGGTTCTGCGTAAATTTTGTATTGAGATCCAAGGAGGAAAATGTATAAAATGAACATCTAGATGAAAAATTACTATCGATATGACATCTAATATTCAATCATCGCTTACTGAAGGAAATATACATCACCAATATTTTTTCCCACCAAACATATAATTAGAAAAGGAAGTTGGGTGTGGAAAAAAAATGTACATTGCTATTTCTTTGCTTTCTTTACTTCCATAAACCAAACCATAAATTCTACCTATCATGAACAACTCCTAAACTAAAAGAATATGTAAGAATTATAACAAATAAACTGACCACCGATATTAAATTGATGAAATATACAAAAAAATTGTATTGACAATGTGTACAAATATTCACATTTCTATGCTTTATACTATAACGCATAATAGAATCAAGTGATAAAGTCACACAAATCATGGTTCCTATGATTTTTGATACTATTGCTAAGGACCTCTGTTATATTCTAGGTTGTGTTGTTTCACATTCATCTTATCCATTACACACATCTGTAAAGTGTGGGTAGGAGAATAATCACCATATTATGTGCATTGTAGTATAATTTAAAACATATAACTGTTTAATAAGTCATAAAAATTCATATTCTGTTAACTTAATAATAAAAACTCAAAATCAAAAATGTAAAACAACACTAGAATTTTAAAAATACCTTAAAAACAGAAAAGTGCTTCCTCCAAGTTCTCCTAAAGTGATGAACAAGAAAAGCCTGAGAGTTTAATCCTCCAAGTTCTCCTAAAGTGATGAACAAGAAGACCCTCATCTGTCAATGAATGGTAGGCATTGCTTTCACCTCATTATAACAAGCAAGGGTTAAGGTTTAAATTTGAAGATTAGGACAACTAAATCATCAAATAAATAATTCCCTCGGTAGATACGAAAATCAAACCTTGTTAAATAATCCCAGAGACTATTCAACAAAATGACATCTTATGAACTAGATTTTCTAATAGAGAATGTACTAAAGCAAATTTAATGATGTCGTGTATACAATATTTCACCTAAATTAAACTCTAATTTCAAGTATTCCTTCAAATCATTGCACTCATTCGTAGCATCTCAAGAATAAGTAATATAACTGTGCACTAATTAGTGTTTCTTCTTAAGTTATAAACATGAAAACACCTTAAATTTCTACAAGCTATGAAATGTATTATATATTTTTTTCTAAGAACCAACAAGGTTAGTCTTATCTTGAGCAAAATGTATCATCGGTGTCATAATTATTCCATCTACTGATTAACTACTTTTAGATAGTTCAATTAGACTTATCATTCGCTGTTACTGGAATTGTATTATTCACTTGTTTTTACTCATGTCACAATGACCAGTGTTGCAGTTTTCCTTCGATACTAACATAGATATCAAATGTATAAATGCAAAGTTTTGTTTTTGTTCTTTCTAACTCAAAACTAAAGTATCATAAAAGGATCATACAACCATTGTAATATAATTTATCCTCAAATAAAACTAGTAATTATTTTGATAGTATTTGATGAACAATATTAGGTGAGTATATTGGAATAGGATTATTTAGAGGTATGTGATCCTGTGTGCATTTTGCAATTTTTTCCAGTAAAGCTGGTTGATTCGTAATTGAAAATACAAATAAAATAAAAGAGAAAGTTCAACTGTTTTTCATAGGTCTACAATCAGATACCATATAAATCCAATCCCTATGCGAAAACACAAATAATTATTTCGATCTTGTCTGCTAGATGCTGTCAAAAATAACCTATTTTTGATTTCCTTGCACATAATTTTGGGTAATGTCTAACATGCAATAAAATAAGAGCAAAATCAAACTTTTCAACATTTCTTCATTGGAATTTTTTTATTTCATGAAATCAAAAGATTGTTACCTTGCTAAAACGAAGGGGAAAACCTATTATTACTCTTCCACTGACGAGCTGCAGGCGTTTCTCTTCCACAGACAATTGCAAGGACAATGAGGATGAAGACGCCGATTCTCTTCCACTGACGATTGCAAACGCCGATTCTCTTCCACTGATGAGCTACAAGCGACGAGAATTAGGTTGGAGGAAGATTCTATGATCGAAATTTTAAGTTTTGTTTGGATTAAAATTTTGGGAAAGTTTTTTATTCCTAAGGATCGAATAATTGGAAATGAACGGAGGGAAAGAAAAATGTTCGTGTTAAATCTCACAGCGTTAAGGTTAGGAAATTTAGAAAGTTAGCGCCGAAATAATTCATTCTTAGCGCCACTATTAGAAACGCTGTTTGCACCTGCTAAGAAAATAAACTTTTCTTGTAGTGTTTTTTCACTCTCTTGATTTCTAAAGCAATTTCTATCGAAAATCTGCCGAAATTTAACCAGAATCAAATTCAATCATTACTAGTTTGCTTCTCTTTCATATACTCTCTGATTTCTCTCATCTCTCTAAATTCAAGTGTTATTCAAGAGTTATAGGATCAATTGTAATCAAGATCGAAGATATGAGTCTGTAAACTCTATCAAATCATATTCTTATACTCTATGGTGTGCATGGTATCCCTGAAATCCAAGTAGGTGTGATTGTAGCCTGATTAAATTATTTGGGTTTGCTAAGTATCCCGTAAATATAATGGGTGTGCTTGTGGTCCGGAAATTAAATAGCTCTACCCAGATGCCAAGATTTTGAAGGGTGTGTCTCGTAGCCTTGAAATCGAGATTTCATTTGCATTTACTAGTTGAAAAGAAATTCGTACAAGGAATTATGTGGGACTGGATGTAGAGTAACTCCGAACCAGTAAGAAATCCTGGTGTGTTCTTTTCTTTTTACTTTTACTGCATTTACATTTATCTATACTTTGATTCTGTGATTGTTAATTCCATCATTCGAATTAAAATCTTTAAGAATTTGAATAATATTCATATAATCCATTAAATACTATTCACCTCCCTCTAGTGTTAATTTAACCTTAAAATCTCTATTCTGCAGAGTCAAATTTGGTATCAAAGTATTGGTTTTCAAAGTATTCATCGTCTGATTTTTGAAAAAATTTAAATGACTACCAATACTGGTAATAGCAGTGTTAGTAACACCGTTAATACCCTTGTTAGTAACTCATTTGTCGAAGGACAATCCACTTCTAGACCATCACTTTTAATAATATTAATTACACGTATTGGTCATATAGAATGAAAATTTATTTATAGTCAATTGGTTTACATACTTAGAATATCACACAAACTGAGTACACGAAACTCGAGACAAATTTTGCACAGTGGACTGCTAACCAAAAAGTAGTTTCATAAAGTAACCCTAAGGTTATGAATATATTATTTTGTTCACTAGATAGAAATGAATTTAATAGAGTATCTATATGTAAGTCAGCATTTGAAATTTGGAGAAATTTTCAAGTTACACATGAAAGGACAATTAAGGTCAAACAGACCAAAATTTCCATGTTAACAAACCAGTTTCAATTATTCAAAATGAGTCCAAATGAATTCAAATCTGATATGTATAGTAGATTCCAAGATATAGTACATTCACTTAATGCACTGGGTAAAAGTTTTTCTAAAAAGGATCAAGTTAGAAAAATCCTCAATTCACTTACTCTTGAATGGGATCAAAAGACTCTTGCAATCGAAGAGGCTAATGACATTAGTACTCTAAAAATTGAAGAGTTAATTGGCAATTTAATGTCATTTGAAGCACAAATGCAGGGTAGGAGAGAAAGCAAAGCAATAGAGAAGAAATCTATAGCTTTTAATGCAATGACGAATAATCTGGATTCAGACAGCGATAAAGATGAAGAAATTGCTTTCATGCCAAGGAATTTCAGAAAATTTCTAAAATACAGAAAGATGAACAATTTCACAAGAAATGACAATAAAAATCCAGAAAGTGGAAGTAGAAATGGAAATGGCATTAGATGTTATACCTGCGATGATCCTGGTCATTTAAACGAGACTATCCACATCTCGATAAATCGAAAACTACACCAAACACTGATTCATCCAGAAAACAGAGAAGAGTACTGCAACATTAGATGACTCAGATACATCCTCAAGTGATATTGAATCAAATACAGAAATTGCTAACATGTGTTTCATAACAATACATAATTCAGAACAAAATGGTGAAATGGATCAAAAAAAGGTACACATTTAGTTTATCAAAAGTTTTTTTAACCTCTTGAATGAATATTTTTTTGGTAGCTTTATTGGTTGTTAGGAATATCCTATAGATTAATAACAATATTGATTGAATATTGTGATTATATTTAAAATATTTTAATATTATAATAGTAATATAAAATATTTAAAATTATTTTTTGGAAAATAGAATAACTGTAAATAGATCAATATAATAAAATAGGAACTAGTTAAACAAAAATCATTTTTGAAAAATTCAACCTATATGTCGATATATCCATAAGCATATGTCGACATATGCAAACATAATTTGAATTTGAATTTCAAATTCAAAATTTGAATTTTCCTCAACCTTTTCACCAACTCCTGTGTTCTGAAAAGTTATCTTTTGACCAGAAAACATGTCCTTTGATTCTCTATTTACTCTATTTCCATTCATTTCTCACTTTCATTTTCAAATTCAAAAATCATACTCTCTTATCTCTTCAAACTATTCTTCACTGACATCCTCAAGCAATACTAAAGCAACAATGAGGCTTTCTAAGAAAATAAAAGAATATCTTTTCAATGATCAAGAAGCCATTCAAGCCTATATAGAATATTTATCTTTTGGAAAAGTCTTTCTCAGAAGATTTGCTATTTTTGAAGATTTTCATGCTTATGATCTTTTCAATCTTTGTTTGCAAAATGAAATTCTTGGTTAAATCGATGCTTCTCAAAATGATATTCTTTCTTATCCAAAGTTAGTAAAGATGTTTTATGCAAATATAAATGAAAAGTTTTATGATGTTAGAGAAGGAGAAGTTTGGAGTAGTGTCAAAGGGACACAAATTGTTTTTAAATTATGAACTTTTGGGTCACATTCTTGAATACAAATCTAGTGGAATGGACCTTTCATCTATTTAAATTGATTTTTAAAATCGTGAAGTAATTCATGATATTTCGAAAGTAGTGATGATTTTGAATTCAAAAATAAAAACTTGCATGCAAAAGCAAGAATTGTAAGTCTTCTTTTGCAAAAAAGTATCACTCCTAGAAAAGGTAATTATAATAACCCAACTCGAAATGTTTTCAAATCACTTTTCGCAATTACGGTCGATACAATGTAAATTGGTCTAAAGTCATTTTGGATGAACGTTTTTCTAAGAATCTTTCTGAACATGAAAACACACTTTCATGGTGTCTATCTTACTCATGTTTTTAATTATTTTGATGTTGACCTTAAAGGGGAGGAAACAATTACTCGAAAAAATATTTGACAAGGCCAACATTTCACTTATGCATATCTCACCCATTTTCGAGCCTTATGAAATGATTGCGGAAAAGGAACAATGGTTGGCTTGGGAAAAAGAGCATGAAATAAGAGAAGAGGAGGAAGAGGAAGAGGAGGGACAGGGAATGGAAGTCGAGGAGGAAGAACAAGAAGAAGAGAAGGATACTTCTTTGGAAAGTATCAATTTGCCACCAAATCCATCCAACAAAGATCTTCTCAAAAATCAAGAGAAGATCGTCCATAATAAAAGGAAGATTAAGAAATGATTTTCAAAGAACTTTACTTCAATTTCCAACAAAATGGATAAATTCTTTAAAATGATCATCCTCAAGCTTGGTCGTTCTTCATCATTTTTATCTGTATCTTTCTAGTTGTTTAAACTATCTAGTATTTGGATTTTCTAGTTTTAGTTTATGTTGAATCTTATGTATATTTTCATTTCCTTATGCTTTGTGTAATCTCTAAGTATTAATAAAAATTTATTTCCTTGCTGTTATACATCGTTTATTATCTCTGAAAAATATAAAAGTATAATAGTGTAAGCTAAATACATTAAAATATCAAAACAAAGTTGGTTTGAAAATTTCTGCATATATGTCAACATACCCCTAGGTATAAATGTCGACATACAACGCTAGCTTTTCAAAAAAATTAATTTTGAAAACTAAATAGACAGCAAATGCCTATTCATTTCCAACGAATTTCCACCCTTTTAAATATCTGTTGAGAACAGAGAATCATTATTTTCTACTATCTTTCTTCTTTCTTTGCATTCCTGAACTCTAAAATCAAAATAATGGCTTCCCATATCCAAAAACTAACCAAAAACCTCATACAAACTCTTGAATCATTCAAGAACATTCTTACTTTCATACTAAGAAATAAAATACACTTAGAATTAAGTCAAAGGTAGATGATCAAGGAGCAAGAAAGGCATTTCGACGCAATTTGGTGGATGATTTTTGCTTTGAACAAAAAAGAACAAACTATCAATCCAAAGTGCACCATCAACAAGGATGATGAAGATTGGATGCTATCAAAGCAGATCCAATCTTTGACGCTGATGGATGGGTTGAAGTTCCTTGAAATATCTCGTTTAAACGTGTTTGATTGTATATAAATAATAATACTTAGTTTGGTTTGGATTTGATTGGTTTTGATTTGTGTGGATTTATTTGAATGTTGTGTGACATAAACTTTGTTTGGTTGGATGAATATTTGGATTGATTATTTCGTTTTACATATCACTTATTGTTTGTATATAATCTTTCTCACAATCAATACATTTAATTCTTATACGGATTGATTAGTGCTATATTTAGAAAGTTAGAGTTAGGATATAGTGAAAGTTAGTGCTAGAGTTATAACTTTAGTTAATTATTTTTGTTGATGACAAAGGAGGAAAAATATATATATAATCTAGAAATAGATTAAGGGGGGTTTTTGTAACTGAGGGGGTGTTATAATATATTTTATATACAGAGTTGTCATCATTAAAAAGAGGGAGATTGTTAGTACCTTAGATATTGGTTTTGATGATAACAACTATAGGACATTATTTAGAATATAGATACTAATGTTTTATGAAGATATATATAGTAAATAGTGTAGAATATTAGACAACTATTGATTAAGAAGACTATACAGTATCAAGATGCTGATATCAAAAGTAGATTTAAGATGCTGATATAAAGTTTCAAGAGTTCAAAAATGAAAACTCATGAGTATTGAAGAGTTCAAGATTTCAAGATATTCCAAAAAAGTTATACAGTCATAGAATTTATGTTAAACCCTTCATAGCACTTTCCTAATCTCTCTTACTTTCTCTAATTTTGTTTTAAATTATTTTTCAAATATTCTATTTTTAAAATAATCTTTTCAAAATATTTCCAAAATGATTTTCAAATCTTTTATACTTATAAAGATAACATTATAGTGTTTTTAAGTTTATATATATATATTTAATTATTTTTTATACTTTAATAATTTATAACTATATTGATTTTATATATATTATTTACATTTTATTAAATATTCTTATTAAATCTTTCAAATTATTTTATAAAGTTTTATTAAGTTTTAATATGATTAAAATATGTTCAAATGTTTTTACAAAGTTTCAAAATATTTTACAGAATTTAATATTTCAAAACAATTTTTATTAAGTAATTTTTCAAAATACAAAGGTATATGTCGATATATCCTTTGCAAGTATGTTGACATACAAGCCGTATTTTTCAAAATTCAAATTTGAATGGAAGTGTCTTTTCTTCATATCTCTTCGCGAATAGACATGGCCGTTGTTTCCCTATATAATATCAGTCTTCTAAACGAATTTTTATTAACTACTTTCTTATTTTTCAATTCTCTTTTCACTCTCTTGATTAAAGCAATTTCTATCGAAACTGTGTCGAAATTCAATCATTACTAGTTTGATTCTCTTTCATATACTCTCTGATTTCTCTCATCTCTCTCAAGATCAAGTGCTTTTCAAGAGTTATAGAATCAATTATAATCAAGATCGAAGATCTGAGTCTGTGAACTCTATCAAATCATACTCTTATACTCTGTGGTGTGATTAGTATCCCTAAAATCCAAATAGATGTGATTGTAGCCTGATTAAATCAATTGGGTGTGCTTAGTAACCCGTAAATCTAGTGGGTGTGCTTGTGGCCCGGAAATCAAGTGGCTCTACCCAAAGGCTGGGATTCTGGAGGGTATGTCTCGTAACCTTGAAATCGAGATTGTATTTTCATTTACTAGTTGAAAAGAAATCCGTACAACGAATTCTGCCGGACTAGATGTTGGGTTACTCCGAACCATTATAAAATCCTGGTGTATTCTTTCCTTTTTACTTTTACTACATTTACATTTATCTGTACTTTGATTCTATAATTGTTAATTCCATCATTCCAAGTAAAATCTTAAAGAATTTGAATAATATTCAAATAATTCTTTAAACATTATTCACCCCAACCCCACCCCCTTCCTAGTGTTAATTTAGCCGTAAGATCCCTATTCCACTGACTCACAAAAATAGCTAGTGTTCAATTAAATAATATAATATAACAAATAATCCTAACTTTTCAATTTAAAAGTATACATATGTTTTATACAATCTACTAAGTTTGATTTACGAAAGTACAACATTTGCTAATTGTTGTGAACTCGCTATCTACAACTTAACATTTACTCAGGTTTGTAACAAGTGGGCATTGGAAAAATAAAAAATGTAGTATCTCACGTGTAAAATGAAGTATGTTCTATTCTTTTATAAAATGGCCTTAAAACGGTAAATAAACAAAAAATGAATATTTAAGGCTTAAAAAGTGTAACTCTAATGTAAGAAATGTGTAAAAACCATAGTGATTTTATATTTTATTAAAAGAAAAGTTGCTATATATAGTGTTATGGTCTTCAAATTGTAGAGTTTTATTTCTCTCTACACCATATTCTACCCAGAAATAAAGATATAAAATTTATGCTAATTTGGAAAAATCACATACACCGTTTCTTCTTAATCAGTTCATGAAATCAATGTTTGTATTAATTTCAAAGATCATCTTTTTTTTATTTATCCTAGTCATCAATGGACTCAAGTTGGCTTCTGCAAGTTTATTAACATCCTTTAATTTCTTTTGATTGAAATCAATACGGACTATATACATTACAGATTGTAAAGAGGTTGATAGTGTTAGGGGAAACAAGAACACTAACTGATAACAAGTTTCAAAGAGTTAAATTTTACTCATTCCCCTTACCGTTACAACCACAAACAAATGCCAACAACCAGTACAAATATATCTTATAACTAAAAAGTTAGATATATAGAACCACTGAATACCATGTTCATCAATAGATATTTGCTATGAATTTTATGGTTTATTTAGTTACTTCAGCTTATTAATTAAAACCTAAAAAACTTGCTATTTTTTCTTATCGTTTCACATAAAAATCTGTTAGTTGTGAAGTTTAAGGTTTACTGTTAATTATACAGTACTTTTAAAATCTTTACTACTAATAATGAGAATTCCTTGAATAGGAATTCAACCGTGTCTTTTTGAAATACCAGAAATACCCCTCATTATAATAATGGAAATCGTTCTGTAACGACCCAGAATTTTGAACAAATTAAATTGAGAATATTTAATTAATTTTAAATATTTGAACGATGATTTAATTTGAATCCCCAATATAACTTTGAATTGGCGATTAAATTATAAAATTTAATCGATTGAAAGTTGAATAAAAATTTGAATCTTCAATTTTAAGCTGAAGAAAAATATTTCAAAAGCTTGTAAAATTTATATTAATGATACTGAAGATAATAGAAGCTTCGGAATTGAATTTGAAAGTAATTTGATTAGTGTTGAAATTACATCGTTTGAATCGATATTTAAAAATAGTCATTTTTCACACAGTCTCGGAATTCGACGAAACCAGTTCCATTGGGTCCGTAATGTTGAATTATTATCGAATTTCAAATTTCATATTTTTCGGAGTTGTTATGTGAGCATACGACACAAAAACACATTGAAATTTAGTCAAAATCAATTTAAATTTAAATTTTAAATTTTAAAGTTGGTCAACATTATCTCCTCTAATCACGCCTACAATCATGGATACGAGATCGTGCAACCCATACCCGAGTAATTTTAAATAACCCCTCTTTCTCGTTCTTCCCTCCGTTTACAGTTCAAAGAAAAAGAAATTCGTATCTTCCTCTTCTCATTTCCTTAATCAAACTCGAGCCATTCTCTAGTTCTTCCTTTCAATTTTAATTCGCGATGGGTTCGAAATCAATCGCGTGGCCATGAAATCGAGCAGCGCGCGCAAGTGCAGCAGGAGAGACTCGTGTTCGCGAGACGAAGCTAGGGCTTGGCAATTCGAAGGCGAGCTCGTGGCAACCGGAGGTGAAGGCGATTCGCGCAGGGGCGGCTTGCATAGTGGAAAGGGGAGTCGCGTGCGTTGTCGCGATGGAGGATTCCAAAAAGGCGATGACGCGTGGGCGTCGACGAGGCTAAGGCGACAGTGGCTGATGTAGAGTCGCGATCGACAGTGAGTTGCTCGAACTCGGGAAGGAGGAAGCGCGATTTAAGGGGGGCCTCGTGTTGGTCACGCTCGCGCACGCGAGGAGGAGGAGTGGGTCGAACGGCGGTCGCAAGAAGTGGAAGGCGCAGCGGCGACTTAGGGTGGCACCGCGAGTTCAACTGGATAGAGGTGGGTTTCGCGATGACCGGAGGCAGTTCGCGATTTATGGCTAAGGCTTCGGTTGGTCTCGAATTCGACTGTGAGGTATTTTTCTTTTGAAATTTATTTATACAATTATATACTTGTAGTAGAAAAAAATGATATAAAAATAAATGTTTACAGTTTAAAAACAAACAAATGAACAAGTTTTAATTTTGAAAAAAATGGAAAATAGAGACAAAAATACAATTTACTAATTTATTTTAGTAATTAAATTGTTTAGTTAACTTAGGTAATTATTTTGATTGCTAAATGTTTTTAAAAGGAAATTTGTTTAAAATTTGATTTTTGGTTTAAAATTTAAATCATTAAACTGAACTAAATTAGGAGATGAATTAAAATTTGATGGAAAAAAAATGGCAATTGGATTATTCGATTTGTTCGAATATTAATAAATTTATATAATGTTTATACAAGGTTGAAATTGTGAAGGAAATCAAGCCGGAAATGGAAAATGGGATTGCAAAATAAAAGCAAAGGTGAGATTTTCTCACTCGAAGGAAAATTTAATTTTGCAGTTATTGATTGATTGCTATTTGGATGTGATAGTATATATAGTATTGTATATAGCAATATATATGTATTGGCTTATGTATATATTGGAGTTGTTGATTTCCCGCACTATATAGCAGATGAGACCCTATTGCGCCGTTCTTAAGCGGATGATATTTTTATAAATCCCATATACCGCGATATTCCACCTCGAAGTGGATTGGGTATTGTGCTAACATCTGTGGATGCAGGGAAATAGGTTGGAGGGATCCAACAGGATTCCTCACCAGTATTTATTTATTTACAGATATTTGTTGTATATTCTGTTGTCATATCGATATATGATGTTTGTTGCCGTGATTGACCATTTGGTGCTGTTGCATCATCGGATCCATTTTAAAGTTATAAAAATTATTATTATTTTATTTTTTGTGAAATATAACCGAAAGGTGATTTTTGAAATAAATAGTTAAGTAATTTATAAAATGAATTAAATTGGGATTTTTTGAATTATATAAAAGATGTATAAAATTGATATTTATAAATATAAAATATTGGGATTATAAAACGAGTTTTATAAGTGTTAAAAATGAAGTATAAATGGATTTCATAAGTGAACGGAATTTTATATTTATAAATTGTGAAGTTACAAAATGAATAGATTTTGTAAAACAAAAGATTTATAAGTAATTTACTTATAAATCGGATTTTGGTATTTTAATTGAGATTTTTGAATAAGTATGAATGGTTCATAGATGAGATTTATAAAATATATATTTTATAAATCAAAACAATGGAATTATAAAAGTAGTTCAGTTATTGTTGAAAATAAGGTTATAAATGAAATTTTATAAGTAATAAGATTTAAAATCTGTAAAGTTTAAAAGAACGATTTCTTTTAAAATAAATGAATTATAAGTTATTAACTTATAATATGGACTTGTGGTATATATGTTGAGTTATAAATTGAATTGGTCATTAAAGGAGATTTATAAAATCGAAGTTGTTATAAAAATGGAATTTATAAACGTTGTTTTATAAATCCGAAAATCAATCAAATTTGATGAATTTAATATAGAAGGTTATTAAGGGAATTTTATCCACGATTTTGGATAGTGGATAATTCTTGAAATAAAATGTGTAGAAAAGATTGAAATTTGGTTAATGAAGTATATTCACGATTTTGGACAGTGAATATATTATTAAGTAAAATGGATACGTTTTGGGGAAGTGACATTTAAAAATGAAGTTAATTGTTTTAACGATGTTTAAAATATATTAAATATCAAAATCATAGATTTCAACATTCATTGTTGAAATAGACGTTTTCGAGGAAGAAGGAAATGGTGGACTATAACACTGTTGTTATAGTAAATGGTTTCCGAAAGGAAATGTTTTATATAGTATTGGGATTTACATATCTATCTTAATTCTGAATCCCTATACTAGTGATTTTGAGTCGTCGTGTGACGCCCCACCTCTATGCTCATAATAACAAAGAGTATTAAAGGAAATACTGTCTATTATTACGAAGAATAAGGCTGGATTGGAGCGACCATCCGTAATTGGCCTTACACTAATATTGGTTATCTCGATAGGAGTGGTACATACTTTTTATTTTTCTTCTATTATTTATTTACTCCCATCGACACACCCAATACTAGTATAAAACGAACTACGACGGTTCATAATAGTTTAGGACATTAGATATAACAATAACATAGATAATATAAATGCGGAATACAGATAAAATCAAAAGTCTCATATATATATAACTGATGTCAGTTAATACATAGTTGACACGATACATATGATACAACAACGGTCGACTCTAGAAGTTATATATACAAGTACATTATCGACTAATATACATGAATACATATCGTTCTATACAATGACATGACTACTACAAAATGACACTGACAACTTCAGAAGATGTGAAAAGTCTTCAAATCCTGAACAGCAACTCAAAGAAGAAAATCTACAACCTGAAATAACTCGGGTCTGACCCGAGTATTACATTCAAAAGAAAATAATACACGGGTCAGTCTAATTCAAACTCAGTTATTAGTGCATAGAGGCAATAATAATCAAACAGTCAAATAGACGACAGTCACAATAATTCCCGTCTATCCGACTCTTCAAAACAGAGAAAATATCAATTAAAATTTATACTGAGTGACTGCAGTACACCCTAACGTGCACTGCCCCGCCACTACAGTGATGAAATACATAAAAGATCAACAAAAGCCCACAGACGAGCACAAGGTCAAAAGGTATAACAGACTGGACAACAATGAGTGCCAAGGCAACATGAAACAACACATACAACAAGTACATGCAACAGTGAGACTCGAGACCAATACAACACAGTGCCCAAAACAGTATCAAACTGACTCACAAGTGAGCAAAGTAAACATCATGTTTCGGCTATACTGGAACCATAAGTGAAACTCAATTCAGAAGTGAAGTGCAACAGTGAATGATTCAACATATCCAACTAGAAGTGCAGTGAACCCAAACAAAGTTCAAGTAATGAAGTAAAACAAGCACACATCCATGACCATAATTGTGACAACTAATGGCAGAGCATATATGTACAAATCAGGGTAGAAGGAGATGCAGTGAAACAAGCTACAAAGACAACAACATGGATGCAGATTCAAGACTGTCTACCAGTAACAAAATGACCAAATGCAAAGTCACTAAACTCATGCAAGTTCAAAGAAACAACACAGTGCAGACCAGAGACAAGCATGTACAAGAGCTGAACTACACAAAGTCCAAATGTCACCAACGTAACCAAAGTGAACCAGACAGCTATACTAGATGATCACAGACTGAACTACAGATGCAGCAAAAGATTCACAAATACAACTCAAAGTTTACAGAATGCAGACTACAGGGTCAAAATTTATAGTGGTAATCACAAAACAACACTAACAGACCAGAGAATCAGACCAAGAATATCATGATGCAGTACATGAATGCAACTAAAATCCGCAAACATGCAGTACATAAATGCAGATCAATATCCAAACAGACTACAAGTGAATGTGTCAATATATACAACTACGAAGTATAGATGAAATGAATGAATCAAAACAGCTAACTCACATGACAACTACCAACAACAGAGGAGCCAAAGTCAACTACACAAAGAATAAAACCAGATGAAATTCCAATGTATTGCAGTTGCAAATAATTTCACTAAAGTGTCAAGAAATCAAAATTCAACCAAATTAAGTGACCGAAGGATGGCCATAGTTGAATAAAATCAACATCAAAAGATCAAGTCTGTAGTCCAAACAACTGTAGGTCAAATCAAACTATGCCAAAGCTACATATACCAACTATTATTTGAAGCCGTGGTGGTCATGAGCTAAGACAGTAAGTAAAATCGAACAAAGTCGAAAGTCGAACGATCTCGACATCGCCCAAAATATCAAGTTCAAATGCCGAAAATTGAATAAAATTTAACACTGTGGTGGCCATAGTTCAAATCGATGCCGTGAAAATCCAACAAACAAAATATATGAAGTTGAAGAACCCAAAGATCAATCACCAGCATCAAAACGAAATCAATTGGCCCAGAAAATCAATCGGCCGAGCAAACAAATTGACAAATTCAAACAAATGAACGCAATTAAAGGAGATCGAATACATATAAACGAAAACAAGATCTAGAATGAAATTAGATGTGAGTAAATAAATTTACTCACCTCTTCCCAACGAACTCAACCAAAATAGAAGCGGCTGAAAGCATTTCAAAGGCGAGCTTCTCAAAGCAAGGAGATCGAGTTGTAAACGAGCATTCGCGATCGGCATCATCGAAGAAGAACGTAGCCGAAATCGACAAAAGCCCTCATTTGAACGAGACAGCCACCATTTTTGTTTTTTTTTTGTTTAGGGTTTGAAATCGAATCGTGAGTCAAGGGGGACGGGCTACTTACATTGATAATTATCACGGCAAACAACAAGTATGGGCCATAATATTTTTCTTTAAAGCCCGCTTTAATATTTACAAAATTTACAAAAGAATTTCAGATCGATTCAAAACTACAATAGCAATCAACCAACGATTTTAATCGTCATTAGACAATAACAAGATAATTGCGAAATCTCGGGTTGTTACAGACTCCCCTCCTTATAAAAATTGCGTCCCCGCAATTTTCATAATTAAGGTCGTCATTAACAATAAATTTTCTAACATAAATTGGTTAAGCTAGAAAATAAAAGTCGAGAATTCAAATGCTAAAGGAATCTTTTAATTTCGTAAAAGAAATTCACAAATACTCAACAAAGTTTAATTATCAATAGATGATCAGAAAACAGCAAAACTGGATAAATGCAATTATCAGCAACATTCAATTATCAACTAGATAATTAAAATACAAAAATCACAAACAGCAATATCTAATTATCGATACGATAATTAGAAAACAACAAAATTTAATTATCAACAAGGATAATTATAAAACACAAATCATAATTTGCAAAGCTGGAAATATCTAGTTACCCAACAATTAACTAGAAAACACAAACTCCATGATCAACAAACTCTAACTATTACGAGAAATAGATAGAAACAGCGATTCAATAAAATCAGCAAACATCCAATTATCCAAACGATAGTCAGAAAACAAATCAACAATTATCAAATTATCAATTATCTACTGTTCAATTATCAAAAACGATAATCAAATTTCAAATCACAAATATTCGATTATCAAAAACGATAATCAAATTTCAAATTCAACAAATATTTGGTTATCTCAAGCGATAATCAAATTCCAAATTCAATAAATATTTGATTATCTCAAGCGATAATCAAATTCCAAATTCAATAAATATTTGATTATCTCAAGCGATAATCAAATTTCAAATTCAACAAATATTTGATTATCTCAAGCGATAATCAAATTTCAAATTCAACAAATATTTGATTATCTCAAGCGATAATCAAATTTCAAATTAGCAAATATTTAATTATCTCAAGCGATAATTAAATCTAAAATCAATAAATATTTAATTATCTGAAGCGATAATTAAATCTCAAATCAACAATTATTTAATTATCTCAAGCGATAATTAAATCTCAAACCAGCAAATATTTAATTATCAAAAGCGATAATTAAATCTCATATCAACAAATATTTAATTATCTAAAGCGATAATTAAATCTAAAATCAACAAATATTTAATTATCTGAAGCGATAATTAAATCTCAAATCAACAATTATTTAATTATCTCAAGCGATAATTAAATCTCAAACTAGCAAATATTTAATTATCAAAAGCGATAATTAAATCTCATATCAACAAATATTTAATTATCTAAAGCGATAATTAAATCTCAAATCAACAAATATTTAATTATCTAACAGCGATAATTAAATCTAAATTCAACAAATATTTAATTATCTCAAGTGATAATTAAAAGCAACAAATATCCGATTATCAAAAACGATAATCAGAACTCATATCAACAAATATCTAATTATCACAAGCGATAATTAGAAACAACAAATATCTGATTATCAAAAACGATAATCAGAACTCATATCAGCAAATATCTAATTATCACAAGCGATAATTAGAAACAACAAATATCTGATTATCAAAAACGATAATCAGAACTCATATCAGCAAATATCTAATTATCACAAGCGATAATTAGAAACAACAAATATCTGATTATCAAAAACGATAATCAGAACTCATATCAACAAATATCCAATTACCTGCTGATAATTGGAAACAACAAATATCTAGAAATCAATTAAGAAGACTAGAAAATCAACATAAAAGCTTGGATCGATCCCATCAGATGGCGAGTTTTTAATTCGCCGCACGTGCAACAACATATGGCCGAAGCCTACCAAGTACTCAACATAATTTTTGGCGCCCATCAGATTGACCCGAAGGTCCGCAGAGTGACCCGAAGGTCTAGTACTGGTATTTGACCCGAAGGTCCAACATATGACCCGAAGGTCCAACATAGTGGCTCGAAAGCACACGAAAGCATCAAAATATTTCAATTAACGAGTCCGGAATTAACCAAAATAGTAAACGCACATGTCCCATAACCACGAGTTTTACTAAATTGTTTAATTTTCTTCATCGTTTCCTTGAAAGTGTAAAATTCATCAAAATCATCAAAACAACAGATATTCAATTAACGAGTCCGGAATTAACCGAAATAGTAAAAGTGTGGTTCCATACTCTGCACTTTTGCTAAATCGTTTAAATCTCTTCATCGTTTCCTTGAAAGTGCAAAATTGTGTATTTTGTAAAAATACACTTTACATTCTCAAACGGACAAGTCCGGAATTAAGCGAATCAGTAAAAGAAAGGGGTCATAGTCCTCGATTTTGCTGAAACGTTTAAATCACTTCCTCATTCTTTTGAAAGCGCAAACTGTTACAATTTCTAAAAACAATTTTATTTATTTTGTAAAAATAACAATTCGCATTCTCAACTGGACAAGTCCAGAGTTAAGCGAAACAGTAAAAGAAAGGGGTCATAATCCTCGATTTTGCTGAATCGTTTAAGTCACTTTCTCATTCTTTTGAAAACGCAAACTGTTAAAAATTTATAAAACAAATTTCATTTTTAAAATGATTTTCCAATCACGTGATTAAAATAGCAAATCAGTAACAATTTCGATAAGGAAACTGTACTTCTCAAAATACCGTAAAAACGGTCACAAATCAGTATTGCGGAATAACCGCTTGAAAATCCACTTTTTAAAACTTGACGGTTACTGAAGCCAAAGCGACAGTAATTTTAAAACGTCAAAATCACATCAAAACAATTTACATCAAAATGTAATATCAGTGAATTTTCATTCATCAAAATGCCACAAAACACCGTACTTCAAAATATAGCATTGGTGTAAAATCCCGTTATAAAAATAACGGCAACAAAATACGTTTCATAACCAAGCATCGGTTCAACGTAAAATAAATGCAATAACGTGCAATTCATTTGCACGCACATTACAATATAAACAAGGAAATCATTAGAGTGTATCTTCAATGAAGACAACTCAAAACAGCAAAAGTTAATCAATAGATGATTAGTACAAAAGAAAGCCAGCGGAAATTTCAACAAAAATCACATAACTGTAATTTCTTCGAATCCTCAATTCGGATTCGAAATTCTCAAAGAAACAAAATAATTACAGCTATGTAAACAACAAATGAAATTCATATTAATTTCGTATTTCGATTTTTAAATCAAAAAGATTATCAGTTGTACTCAGCGAAGACAGTTTCACTGTTTCCGCTGCGCACTCTGATAACTAGAACACAAATCAATCAAATCATCGGAACACAATTTCATCAAAACAACAAAACACAATTCCACTTTTATTTTTAAATAAAGATATTTAAAAATTTCATCAAAATTTCAAAACTTTAGTTTTGACTCAAATCACAGATAAAACATCGACCAATAGTTGTAACATATGTTCCATCCGAGTTAAGTTTTATATTATGTCCATAAACCCCAGGCTCTGATACCAACTGTGACGCCCCACCTCTATGCTCATAATAACAAAGAGTATTAAAGGAAATACTGTCTATTATTACGAAGAATAAGGCTGGATAGGAGCGACCATCCGTAATTGGCCTTACACTAATATTGGTTATCTCGATAGGAGTGGTACATACTTTTTATTTTTCTTCTATTATTTATTTACTCCCATCGACACACCCAATACTAGTATAAAACGAACTACGACGGTTCATAATAGTTTAGGACATTAGATATAACAATAACATAGATAATATAAATGCGGAATACAGATAAAATCAAAAGTCTCATATATATATAACTGATGTCAGTTAATACATAGTTGACACGATACATATGATACAACAACGGTCGACTCTAGAAGTTATATATACAAGTACATTATCGACTAATATACATGAATACATATCGTTCTATACAATGACATGACTACTACAAAATGACACTGACAACTTCAGAAGATGTGAAAAGTCTTCAAATCCTGAACAGCAACTCAAAGAAGAAAATCTACAACCTGAAATAACTCGGGTCTGACCCGAGTATTACATTCAAAAGAAAATAATACACGGGTCAGTCTAATTCAAACTCAGTTATTAGTGCATAGAGGCAATAATAATCAAACAGTCAAATAGACGACAGTCACAATAATTCCCGTCTATCCGACTCTTCAAAACAGAGAAAATATCAATTAAAATTTATACTGAGTGACTGCAGTACACGCTAACGTGCACTGCCCCGCCACTACAGTGATGAAATACATAAAAGATCAACAAAAGCCCACAGACGAGCACAAGGTCAAAAGGTATAACAGACTGGACAACAATGAGTGCCAAGGCAACATGAAACAACACATACAACAAGTACATGCAACAGTGAGACTCGAGACCAATACAACACAGTGCCCAAAACAGTATCAAACTGACTCACAAGTGAGCAAAGTAAACATCATGTTTCGGCTATACTGGAACCATAAGTGAAACTCAATTCAGAAGTGAAGTGCAACAGTGAATGATTCAACATATCCAACTAGAAGTGCAGTGAACCCAAACAAAGTTCAAGTAATGAAGTAAAACAAGCACACATCCATGACCATAATTGTGACAACTAATGGCAGAGCATATATGTACAAATCAGGGTAGAAGGAGATGCAGTGAAACAAGCTACAAAGACAACAACATGGATGCAGATTCAAGACTGTCTACCAGTAACAAAATGACCAAATGCAAAGTCACTAAACTCATGCAAGTTCAAAGAAACAACACAGTGCAGACCAGAGACAAGCATGTACAAGAGCTGAACTACACAAAGTCCAAATGTCACCAACGTAACCAAAGTGAACCAGACAGCTATACTAGATGATCACAGACTGAACTACAGATGCAGCAAAAGATTCACAAATACAACTCAAAGTTTACAGAATGCAGACTACAGGGTCAAAATTTATAGTGGTAATCACAAAACAACACTAACAGACCAGAGAATCAGACCAAGAATATCATGATGCAGTACATGAATGCAACTAAAATCCGCAAACATGCAGTACATAAATGCAGATCAATATCCAAACAGACTACAAGTGAATGTGTCAATATATACAACTACGAAGTATAGATGAAATGAATGAATCAAAACAGCTAACTCACATGACAACTACCAACAACAGAGGAGCCAAAGTCAACTACACAAAGAATAAAACCAGATGAAATTCCAATGTATTGCAGTTGCAAATAATTTCACTAAAGTGTCAAGAAATCAAAATTCAACCAAATTAAGTGACCGAAGGATGGCCATAGTTGAATAAAATCAACATCAAAAGATCAAGTCTGTAGTCCAAACAACTGTAGGTCAAATCAAACTATGCCAAAGCTACATATACCAACTATTATTTGAAGCCGTGGTGGTCATGAGCTAAGACAGTAAGTAAAATCGAACAAAGTCGAAAGTCGAACGATCTCGACATCGCCCAAAATATCAAGTTCAAATGCCGAAAATTGAATAAAATTTAACACTGTGGTGGCCATAGTTCAAATCGATGCCGTGAAAATCCAACAAACAAAATATATGAAGTTGAAGAACCCAAAGATCAATCACCAGCATCAAAACGAAATCAATTGGCCCAGAAAATCAATCGGCCGAGCAAACAAATTGACAAATTCAAACAAATGAACGCAATTAAAGGAGATCGAATACATATAAACGAAAACAAGATCTAGAATGAAATTAGATGTGAGTAAATAAATTTACTCACCTCTTCCCAACGAACTCAACCAAAATAGAAGCGGCTGAAAGCATTTCAAAGGCGAGCTTCTCAAAGCAAGGAGATCGAGTTGTAAACGAGCATTCGCGATCGGCATCATCGAAGAAGAACGTAGCCGAAATCGACAAAAGCCCTCATTTGAACGAGACAGCCACCATTTTTGTTTTTTTTTGTTTAGGGTTTGAAATCGAATCGTGAGTCAAGGGGAACGGGCTACTTACATTGATAAGTATCACGGCAAACAACAAGTATGGGCCACAATATTTTTCTTTAAAGCCCGCTTTAATATTTACAAAAATTACAAAAGAATTTCAGATCGATTCAAAACTACAATAGCAATCAACCAACGATTTTAATCGTCATTAGACAATAACAAGATAATTGCGAAATCTCGGGTTGTTACACGTCGTAACGATGTTTTACGTAACATTCGTTTTGACTCAAATAGATGTTGTATAGTAAATGATTTCCTTAAAGAATTAAATATATACTTAATTTTGATTTAAGTATATTGAATATTTTCAAATGTTGAATATAAATAAGATTGGTGAATTACTTATTTTTAAATAAGTATGGAAATGTTTTCCAAAATGAAATGAAACGTTTTGAGATTTTATCTTCTTAAAGATAAATCGAAAGTGAATATTGAAATCGATTTGAAAATCGTTTATCAGTAGATATTTGAAATATAAATTCAATATGGAATTTATAAAAGAAAAGGGAAATTGTTTAGAAAAATAAACGTTGATTTATTTTTAAAGTGTGGAAATTATATATCTAGTAAAGATATTTTGGAAATTAAATAATTTGGAAAATTATTTGGAATCTGATGATGTTGCGCATCTTTATTGATAGTTAAATAACCGACTATCAATAATTACTTTGAATGGGTATTTGTTGTGAATTGGATGAATTTAAATGCCATACTTATTTTTGAATAAGCGCTCACTATTCGGGTTAGCCGGGAAAGGACCATGGGGTCGTATAACCCATTCTGAATATGTGATACGTCGTAATGAATTGCATTTGATGACCGGTGTTGAAGACCGGATATTTTTGAAAACGGAAGGATTACTGTCGAGTTACTCTGCATTGGTTGATCTCCGATATAGAGGTTTTATCACCCTTAGTGACGGGAAGTCCGGACGTGATTTGAAAATTATCCGGATTTGCAAGGGCTTCGTGAGAAGTGCCTTCGGTTTTGTTCGATCCCGGAACAGACTTGTATGGATTGTGTGTCTGACGTTACAGATTGAGATATAAAGCTGATTTCTTCCAAATACATATCTGTTGGTGGCGGAGAATTTATTCTCTTTGCTTAACACCCTTCTTTGAGACGTACGAGCTCAGAGGTTATGTAGTTGAAATTTATCAGCGATATACTCCCAATTTGGTAACGTGGCATGCTGAGTGTTGCTGTGAAATGATCATTGTTTAATCATTTGTGATATGATCATTGTTTGATCATTTATCTTTATGATCATTACTTTGATCATTTGTTTGACCCAAAGCATGGCTTTGTGACAAAGCGTAGCTTTGTGGACGAGACTTCATCGGACCTCACACCCCAGAAATGGTCAAAACAGGAAGGATGCGGCAAGGTTCTAGGGAGTAGCGCCCCTTAGTGTATGTCATTCCTTCTAGATAGAGGTGGTATCATGGTATGGAGCCCAGATATTTAACCTATGTTGTTACTGCAAATTTATTATGTGGTTGTTGGAAATCGAGGATCCTCGGGAAGATCGGTTACGATCGGGGGATGGCATACGCGTGTCAGTAGTTACCTATTTTTGCAGAGGTAACCCGGCCTTGTGTTGGCAGAGATCTAACCGTAATGTTAGGTTATTTCTCAGGACGTCTTTCCAGAGGCGTTTCCATGTGGCAATGGGAAGTTCCTTGGCCTGACCATTTGTTGGAAATCCAAAGAAACAATACGAGACTTGTACGGTTTTAGTTGTATTACCTGCCATGGAATGTGGCGGTAACCTGCTATTGAACATGGTAGCTCTAGTAGGCATACGATAATGGTCGTATGTTGGCTAAGATTTATATTCTATTTTTGAAATGTTTTCTACACTGTGCACTAATAATAATATCAAAAATGATTGCATAGCAAGCATCTTTGACTATCATAAGGAGAAATCTCCTCCGATTCTTCGTTTGCATTATGTGTGTGTGTGGGAGGCCTTATGGTAGTTTCATTTTCCACAAGCATTTCGAATAAATTTTATTTTCTTTATGAAAAATAACTGTTTTACGATCTCACACCAGTCACCATGACTGACTCGGAGTTTATTGTTTCCCTTCTAAACTCTGGGTGCCCATAATTTTCCACACGGGCAGCCTAGAGTTATGTTATCAGGATATTCTAGATATTTTGGAGCTTTGGAAGCAAGCTGGATGGCGAAACGTACACCCGTACTTGTTTATTTACTCCGCTATGTATTCTGTATGAGGGCAAGTTTATATAACTGTCCATTGTTGTATTGAGTTGTATATTGACTCTGACTGATGTATTGTATAAAACCGATATAGTTCTTTGTTTAAAAGACTAGTGATTATCTATTATATATTGTTCCGCTGTGATATGTGAGATTCTGATATTGTTTTTTGATTCTGATGTTGTTCTGTTGTTCTTTTTTTTTCTTTTTCTTCTATCTTTTCTTCTACCTCTTCTTTCTTTTAAACCCTAATGGTTCGGTTTTTCGTTCATCTTGATTTAATCGACGGAGATTAGTGTCTACTCAAGAGGTACGGAAAAGCGGGTTATTACACGTTCACTCTATCTTTATCTTTATCTTTACTACTAATAAAGAGAATTCATTGAATAGATTTACTCAGTGTCTTTTTGAAATTCCAAATATACCCTTTTACATCTTATCTTATAGAGAAATAGTATTCAAATATGGGAATATAGCCTGTTATTTTCTAAGTACAACTGTCAGTCCCTATGGATAACTACAGTGTACGTTCACAAGATGAAGTATCCATGTGTTTCATATTGTCCGTAATTTAGGTGGGAGTTAATCGGTCGAAATCTCGTCGGATTCCGAGTTAGTATGAAGAAAATATTGCAGTCTGAACAAAAAAAAATAGCGGCTTCTCCACTAGGCGGAGTTCAAATATGGGGATGTGGTATCCTGTTATTTTCTAAGTACAACTGTCAGTGCCTATGGAGAACTACAGCGTGCGTTCACAAGATGAAGTATCCGAGTGTTCCATATTGTTTGTAATTTAGGTGGGAGTTAATTGGTCGAAGTCTCACCGGATTCTGAATTAGTATGAAGAAGTTATTGCAGTTTGAACCAAAAAAATAGCGGCTTCTGCACTAGGCGGAGTTCAAATATGGGGATGTGGTATCCTGTTATTTTCTAAGTACAACTGTCAGTGCCCATGGAGAACTACGGTGTGCGTTCATAAGATGAAGTATCCGAGTGTTCCATATTGTCCGTAATTTAGATGGGAGTTAATCGGTTGAAGTCTCGCCGGATTCCGAGTTAGTATGAAGAAAATATTGCAGTTTGAACAAAAAAAATAGCGACTTCTGCACTAGGTGGAGTTCAAATATGGGGATGTGGTATCCTGTTATTTTCTAAGTACAACTGTCAATGCCCATGGAGAACTACAGTGTGCGTTCACCAGATGAAGTATCCGAGTGTTTCATATTGTCCGTAATTTAGGTGGGAGTTAATCGGTCGAAGTCTCGCCGAATTCCGAGTCAGTATGAAGAAAATATTGCAGTCTGAACAAAAAAATAGCGGCTTCTGCACTAGGCGGAGTTCAAATATGGGGATGTGGTATCTTGTTATTTTCTAAGTACAACTGTCAGTGCCCATTGAGAACTACAGTGTGCGTTCACAAGATGAAGTATCCGAGTGTTCCATATTGTCCGTAATTTAGGTGGGAGTTAATTGGTCGAAGTCTCACCGGATTCTGAATTAGTATGAAGAAGTTATTGCAGTTTGAACAAAAAATATAGCGGCTTCTGCACTAGGCGGAGTTCAAATATGGGGATGTGGTATCCTATTATTTTCTAAGTACAACTGTCAGTGCCCAAGGAGAACTACGGTGTGCGTTCATAAGATGAAGTATCCGAGTGTTCCATATTGTCCGTAATTTAGGTGGGAGTTAATCGATCGAAGTGTCACCGGATTCCGAATTAGTATGAAGACGTTATTGCAGTCTAAACAAAAAAAATAGCGGCTTCTGCACTAGGCGGAGTTCAAATATGGGGATGTGGTATCCTGTTATTTTCTAAGTACAACTGTCAGTGCCCATGGAGAACTACAGTGTGCGTTCACAAGATAAAGTATCTGAGTGTTCCATATTGTCCGTAATGTAGGTGGGAGTTAATCGGTCGAAGTCTCGCCGGATTCCGAGTTAGTATGAAGAAAATATTGCGGTCTGAACAAAAAAAATAGCGGCTTCTGCACCGGGCGGAGTTCAAATATGGGGATGTGGTATCCTGTTATTTTCTAAGTACAACTGTCAGTGCCCATTGAGAACTACAGTGTGCGTTCACAAGATGAAGTATCCGAGTGTTCCGTATTGTCCGTAATGTAGGTGGGAGTTAATTGGTCGAAGTCTCGCCGGATTCCGAGTTAGCATGAAGAAAATATTGCAGTCTGAACAAAAAAAATAGCGACTTCTGCACTAGGCAGAGTTCAAATATGGGGATGTGGTAGCCTCTTATTTTCTAAGTACAACTGTCAGTCCCAATGGAGAACTACAGTGTGCGTTCACAAGATGAAGTATATGAGTGTTCCATATTGTCCGTAATTTAGGCGGGAGTTAATCGGTCGAAGTCTCGCCGGGTTCTGAATTAGTATGAAGAAGTTATTGCAGACTGAACAAAAAAAATAGCGGCTTCTGCACTAGGCGGAGTTCAAATATGGAGATGTGGTAGCATGTTATTTTCTAAGTAAACTGTCAGTCCCCATGAAAAACTACAGTGTGCGTTCACAAGATGAAGTATCCGAGTGTACAATATTGTTCGTAATTTAGGTGGGAGTTCATCGGTCGAAGTTTTGTCTGATTCCGAGTTAGTATGAAGAAGCTATTGCAGTCTGAACAAAAAATAGCGGCTTTTTCCTAGGCAAAGTTCAAATATGAGGATGTAGTCTGTTATTTTCTAAGTACAACTATTAGTCACCATGGAGAACTACAGTGAGCGTTGAAGTGGGGATATAGCATGTTATTTTCTAAGTACAACTGTTAGTCACCATGGAGTACTACAGTTTGCGTTCACAAGATGAACTATCCAACTATACCGTATTGTTCGTAATTTAGATGGGAGTTCATCGGTCGAAGTATCGCCTAATTCCGAGTTAGTATGAAGAAGTTATTGCAGTCTGAACAAAAAAAAATAGCGGCTTCTGCACTAGGCGGAGTTGAAATATGGGGATGTGTTAGCCTGTTATTTTCTAAGTACAACTGTCAGTCCCCATGGAGAACTACAGTGTGCATTCATAAGATGAAGTATCCGAGTGTTCCATATTGTCCGTAATTTAGGTGGGAGTTAATCTGTCGAAGTCTCGCCGGATTCCAAGTTAGTATGAAGAAAATATAGCAGTCTGAATAAAAAAAATAGCGGCTTCTGCACTAGGCGAAGTTCAAATATGAGGATGTTGTGCCATGTTATTTTCTAGGTAAACTGTCAGTCCCCTTGGAGAACTACAGTGTGCGTTTACAAGATGAAGTATCCGAGTGTACCATATTGTCTATAATTTAGACAGGAATTCATCGGTCGAAGTTTTGCTTGATTCCGAGTTAGTATGAAGAAGTTATCGCAGTTAGAACAAAAAAAATAGCGGTTTCTGCCTAGGCGGCGTTCAAATGTGGGGATGCTACTATCAAATCTACTTCCACGGGTACAAATAAAAATGCATGCACATTGTGGTTAAATGCAGGCCCACCTGGGCGTGCATATGTACTCGTAATCATAAGAGCAAGATACATCAAGATGAATAATATTAGAATTAATTTCAAAACTTTCAAGAGAAATTCTCAAAGCAGTAAGAGAGTTATATAGTATATCACACAGAAATTTCATTTCTCCAACCCATGCCACTATAACATTGTTTATAATATAATGCACAAGCAAAAGTTCAGATGTTATTAACAATTATATTTTTCAAATCTGCAACCAATATCACTTTTAATAATTTCAAAGCAAAGTTGAAACCTGAAAGCACAAAGTAACTGATTAGATGTTATTAACAAAAATATCTATAAAGATACAAAAGAAAAACAGTTAGTATCTAGTCAAACAATATTACAGTATAGTATAATCTTTTCACACTCTAAACCTGAACTGCTTAATTGATGAATTTATGAGGATGTTACAACTTATAAAACTATAAAAGTATAATGTTTGTTAAATAACGAAAAATCATAGTTCCTGATCACTGATTCAAGAATAATATAATAATTCCAGTCTTGGCTAAACACCCTTATAACCAATGATCAACCCATGTTTGCATTAGTATCAAACTGAGATAAAATGGTGGTGTTAGGTTATAAACATGAAACAATCACATAAATGATATAAAAAACAGAGAGGAGTGTAGGAATGAATGAAGTATGATACCAATGGATCATAGGTATATCAATTGCAAAACTTATATATTGATCTTGTGCAGTTATAAAGAAAATAACAATGCTGGGAGTAAAAAACGAATATTAACTGATACCAAGTTACTAGTGCAAAATTCTTGCTAAGCGCAACATAGAGAAGTAGGGTTCGAAAGTACTCTTTACCGATATAATTGCAACCATAAACGGATATGTACACACAAGTGCAATCACTACAATAGAAACCGGCTATTCCAACAGCTCCAAACCGTTGGCGGTCGTTGGGAGCCGTTGGAATAACGTTCACGCTTTCCAACGGCTTCCAATGAAAACAACGTGGCTTTTCCAATGGCTTTTCCAACGGCTCCCTACGGCATTTAGCTGATGGACGCCGTTGGAAGCCGTTGGCATAAAATGACCAAAGAGCCGTTGGTAACCGTTGCTAATCTGGGTGAATTTTTTTTTATAACAGCAAGTCATTCACCTTCCAGCCACACACAATCAATATATATCAATTTCCATTCCATTTCCACTCCATTTCACATATATATCACATATCCAACACATTATACCACAAACAATATAAACAACCAAAAATCAACATCAAACGTTACATTTTCAAACCAAACTCCAAGTCAATATGTACATAAACAACAAAACCCTCACTAACACCAACTCTAACTCCATATACAAGTCAATATATACGATGCAAACACTTAAACCTCACCACCTCAAAGTCAATACATACACAATAACCATCAAACACAATCCTCACCACCTCAAAGTCAATATATACAATAGCCAACCACAAACAATAATCCTCATACCTCTCAAGCATCATCATCACCTCCGGAAGCACCAGACGACGAAAGGAAGGAATCATGCCTCTACGCGTACTCCGCTAAACGTTGATTCAGCTGCTCCATTTGTATAGCGCGAAGACGGTCCTGCTCTTGCAGCTGCTCAACCATGGCTCTAAGCTTTTTTATTTCAGCTTTGTCACACGCCATTTGAGCTGCCCGAACCTACAAATAGAATGTGAGATGTTTACATTTGTATTATAATCATTTTCTTAAGCAATGCATATTTTAAAATATAGAAACGTAAATGACGTGATCTTAAGCAATGCATATACCACAAGGAAATGCATATTTTTAATACAATATATAGGTGTTAAAAGTATTCTTATATTTTTTTTTGGTTCATACATTTTCATCACATATCTTTGTATATTTTTTCTTTTTTACTTATCTAATATTTATAAATAACATATATGTTAGATTTAACTCAGGTAGAAATCATCATATGTATAGTGTATCTATAGGTTAATTTATTAAATATAATATTGCAATGTTTATAAGATTACCGCTTGGTTTCCATAGCCATAGCGCCTATTCCGCTGCGTCGGATCCATAATAACATCGAAAATATTATCTTGCTCCTCTACCGTCAACTCATTGCGATCCGATTCTGAAAGCAGCTCTACCCGTGCCTCCTAAAACTTTGCCTAAAATAAAAAACAATTACATATTAAAATTAGTAGAATAGGATTTAAACATATCGATATTAATAAAATAAGATTTAAAATATGCATACATATGCAACCGTCGCCTTATCATCATCATCCCACTGATATGTAATATTGCCAGCATTGACTGCTTGTCTTGATGCGTGGGTGCGGGTAAATACCACAATCATAGACATGGGATGTCCAAGCAATCTTTCCTGCACTAAATAATTTATATATTTTAATTTTTTATAGCTAATTACTGAACTGATTAATATACAAAATGTAATAACGGTTTAGATTCGTATTTGATAAATTTACCAAGTCCTCACGGTGATGCTGAAAAGACTTGGATCCGCCACGATGCGTTACGGGATTCCTAATTCTATTGGCAGAGTTCCTCTCCGACTCCATCTGCAATTTAAATTGAATATTATATTTATACTAATTGCGAAATAATTAACTATATATTTGGTAGATTTACCTTGAACTCGTCGGTCTCCCACCAAATCATCCAAGAATCCCATACGGAAGCGCCTATCCAGTTTGGTTTCTTCCTTGATTTTTTAAGAGCTGACATTACCTCCCTATAATTTTTGGCGACCTTCGAATTCCAATGGCGCTGAACCATGGCGACATCGGGCTCCGCCAAGTCCACTTGCCCCTGTACAAAGAGAAAATATTACTAATTGTTCATTTATACTTATTCATATAGTAAAGTGGTATAAATTCACCAGAAAATCCTGCCAGATGGCCTCCCTGACATGGTCAGGGATCTTACTTCACTTAGGCCAGCAATTTGTCATCCTGCTCATATATGATTGCTTGGAAATGCCAAGCACAACTCCTGAAGGCTCCAAATCAAATCCCCTGTGTTAAATATAAAACAAAGCTTTAGACAAGTATATATATGTATGAACAAATTTATATTATTATCATTTTAATTTTAATACTTACGCTCCATCAGCCTTCGACTACAAATATACAAGTGGTCGAGTCGGAGGCTCACCACTACTCTCGCCAACCGAGCGAGAAGAGCTACGACGTATGGAGCCTGACATAATACCTGTTGAAAGTTTCATTTTTAATTATAGACATAAATAAAATGATGATGATATGTGGTGCATGTAATGATGATATATATGTGATGCGTGCGCATGAATAATTGTAAAAATTACCGAATATTACTCAGTGCTTGTCGTTTTCTGATTCAGAATCGATCTCGTGTTCTATATCGTTTTCCTCTACACTCTCAAATGCTTCGACTAATACATTTATCTCATCATTTAATTGTCCAAAATCAGTTTGATCGTCTGTAATTGTGATTTCAACATTTTCTTCGATATCTGCTTGATAGGCTTGTTCTTCTGGAATATTCTTTCCATCGAATGTAAATCTCGCCTTGGTTTTAAAAACCGCAGACCAATCCGGTTTATCTCTTTTAAGAGACGGATAAGAGGCGTAATAAACTTGTAGGGCTTGTTTGGCTAGTACAAAAGGATCGTACTGCTGATCACGGGAGGTATGTTTTATTTCTATAAGATTATAATTTGGATGCACGTTAATACCAGAACCTAGAACATTACTGAACTAGTTGCATCTAAACAAAAAACTTCCTCTACTGGTCTTATAAAATATGTTAATTGCAAAATCTAGGTTAACACGCTATAAAAATCATGTATATGATTATTAGGATCATCACTGCCTTTAACAAATACACCGGTATTGTTTGTTAATTTTTCAGCACCGTATTCTTTGGTGTTGAATTTATATCCATTACCGAAAAATATTGGATACATTTTAACTTTCCTTTTCGGTCCCAACGCCAAATGTTTTAATCCTTCATCGACCACATTATTTATAGGATCACAAACGTAGTTCGAAAATCAAGTAGCGAAATTTTTGCTTAAATCTCCGTTTGGATTTTGTGATTCATAAACACTGCAAATAAAAACATAATATATTGCTTTATTATTAATTTACACATGCAGTATTAAATTAAATTTATCAAAACTTGTAATCTGATAATTACCTAATAAATGGTGCAACTTCTGGACAATTAAGAAGAATATATGTGTGTGCTACATGGTAATCTCTATCATCTAACCATACTTCTACACATTTTCCAGCATGTCGACCATGTTGTTTAAAAATAGATAACATTGCTTCAGAAGAAGAATCTTGTTCAACAGTCTCATCATTACGCGCAACACTTTGAAATGATAAATTCACATGATCATTGAAATAATGAGAGAAAAAGAACGATGCTTCTTCTTCGATATATGATTTGCAAATCGAACCTTCAACTCGAGCTTTTTGTCTCACTTTTTTCTTTAAATGATTTAAGTACATAATAAAAAATATTTCATATCAATATTGATTTTTATTTATAGTTAAATTAACATTTACATACTCAGTATTAACAACATACCTCTCGAATGGATACATCCATCCATATTGCACGGGACCTCGAAGACGTGCTTCAGATGGAAGATGAACAGGTAAATGCTCCATTACATTGAACAAACCTGGAGGAAATATTTTCTCCAGTTTGCAGAGAAGTATAGGGATTTCTACCTCAAGTTTACGAAGACGGTCAACTTTTAACGTAGTTGAACAAATCTCCTTATAAAATAAACTAAGTTCTGTTATAACCTTCCAAACTTTTATGGGCAACAATTCTTTGAAAGCGACGGGTAACAAATTTTGCATCATTACATGACAATCATGGCTTTTCATCCCACTCAGTCTTCCGTTCTTATAGTCGACACATCTATGAAGATTAGATGAAATTCCATCAGGAAATCGTAGTCCTTCCACCCATTTTAACAGTACTTTAACTTGGTTGTTATCTAATTCATAACATGCTTTGGGTTTTTTAGTGTCATTTGGCTTCATATGAAGCTCAGGACGATTACATATTTCTTCTATATCACGTCTTGATTTCAGATCGTCCTTAGTCTTGCCCTTAACATTCAAAAGTGTATTAAACACATTATCGAATACGTTTTTCTCGTTATGCATCACGTCAATGTTATGACGGATTAAGAGATTTTTCCAATAAGGCAACTCCCAGAATATACTCTGTTTGCACCAATTATGAAACGTCGATTTACCTTGGATTTCAGTTTGCTGCCCGGTTTCATGTATCTTTGGATAATCTTTTACATGTTCATATATATCTTCACTTGACCAAATCGTTGGTGGTTGTAAAGTCTCATGTCTATTAGCTATGAAGTTTTTTTGTCTCTTCTAAAAGTATGATTAATATGGAGAAAACGTCGATGACACTCAAACCATGAAATTTTCTTCCCATGTCGTAAAGAAAATGCTCGTGTTTCTTCCATATAGTAAGGACAAGCAAAACGACCGACCGTACTCCAACCCGAAAGCATTGCATATGCAGGAAAATCGCTAATAGTCCATAACAAAGAAGCGAACATCCGAATTTTTTTTTTCGATACGTCGTATGTTTCAACTCCTTCATACCACAATGTTCTCAACTCTTCGATTAGCGGTTGTAAGTAAACATCGATACCCTGTCTCGGATCATCAGGGCCAAGGATGACTATTGTGAGAAACATATATGGAGTTTTCATACACATCCACGGGGGTAGATTGTAAGGTGTAATGATTATAGGCCAAGATGAATATTTAGAACCAAACTGAGAAAACGGTGAAAATCCATCAGTACACAAACCTAGTCTAACGTTACGGCTCTCCGCTGCGAAATCGGGATATTTCTTATCAAAATACTTTCATGCTTCTCCATCAGGTGAGTGTGTTAACGTACCTTCTTCAGGTGTTCTCACACTGTGCCATCTCATATGATGCGCTGTTACAGATGATGCATATAACCTTTGATGTTTAGGAGTGATAGGTAAGTAATGCATACGCTTGTATGGAACTTCTTTTCCCTTTTTTCCTTGGTTTGTATCTTTCTTGATTACATATTTTATAATTCCGAAGACTGACATCATCTTTCCAAAACAACATGCAACCATTTAGACATGTATCAATTTTTTGATACGGTAAACCGAAAGATGACATTAGTTTTTTCACTTCATAATAATTTTCGCACATTAAATTATCTGATGGCATATGGGGTTTAGCAGCTTGTAAACAGCCGTAAATCCGGCTTCTGTGAAGTTGTACTTTGATTTCATCGCAATGTACTTTGAAGTTGCCGATAATTGAGTGCCGCTAGTACATCCATTCCAAAGAGGTTTCTTAGCAGCATCCAATAAATCATATATTTTTTTCGCTCCAACATTTGGTTCCTCTTCGACGTTAACATCGTCGTTATTAATTTCAACAGTAGGGAACATTAATCATGCTGCATTTTCAACTATATGTTTTATGAGATTCGTCGTACTAACTTCATCACTAATGACCTCTATCTACTGTTCTTCGTTACATGTTATAATTTCTCCATGACGATCCCACACCAAATAATTGGTTACGAAACCATATTGGCGCAAATGAATCCTAACAATATTCGTTACTAAATGCTTCAACAATTTGTACCTACTACATGGACAATGAATTTCTACGTCTTTTTCAATATTAATTAAAGCAAATTCGACAAACACATTTACCCCGTTAAGAAAATGTTTACTTATTGAGCCTCCCATTTCTCTTCTTTGATACATCCAGCTCCGATTAATAAAATAATTGACCATTTTTCCTACTGTAAAACCTATGATCAATAGTAAAAAAATTATTAATCAAATTCGATAAACTCATTTTAGATTTTACTATTTTTTATAATCCATTTTCGTTTATATACAAAGTTATATTTCTTGCTATTTTGTTTACATTTTTATACCTTTTGTGATGGTCGGTTATCCTACTTCCCATTACAAACACAATAGTAATTACATTTCTTAAATCATATCATTATAAACGATTTCCCAAAATTTCGGCAGCACTTCCTCCATGTTCCTTGTATCGTACACATATGCATGTACACAAGGAATGAAAAGGAAATGCCGTCGAAATTTTGTGAACCGTTTATAGCGATATGATTTACAAAACGTAATTACTTTATAGTGTTTGTAACTTATCCAATACAGGGACAAATCCAACAAATATTGTATCAGATGAATATGAATATCCGTTTTGCAATAAAAACGAATATTCATACAACGATCATATACAACACTTGTCAGACGGAGCCAAAAATTCACTAAGAGATTTAAATTTTGTTTATATGTTACCGTTTTATTAAATATATAAAATAAAGCATATTATGCATTATTTTATTTATATTCTACTACTTTGTTAAATATATAGTAAATTATATGATTTTTACTATTTCGCAAAATATATAATTCATGTGTATATATATACTAAATTATATACTTATCTAATGCTAATATATTTTGTAAAAGATATAATTCATGTTCGTAAAATATTCGAATAATTCATGTTTGCCTAATATTTTACAAAACATACACAAAATAATTTAAATCAATCCTAACTAATCTAACGCTAACTAAAATGCGCATTTACACTAAATTATCAATATATGTATATATGTGCATAATATATACACAAACAATTTGGATATTTGGATGGTAATAATTGTAATTAGCACTTAGTTTGGTATAATAAACAATCAATAGGCCATTAGATACAACTATAACAACAAATTAAACACAAAATTAGCAAAATTTAAAATTTTACGGTTTTAGACAAAACCTGATTATGGAGTGGAATTTGATGTAGAGAGGCTGCTGGTGTTGATTGATGGCATCGGAGTGGCTGCCGGTTGCGTGGGGAGGATGGGAGCAAGAAAAGAGGAGGAGTGGAGGAAGAGGGTGGAGGATTTGGGGTTTTTTGGTGGAGGGAGGAGAATGAATGTTACTCTCGGCCTGCTGTAGGTTTACATTAATATTTCCAACGGCTTCCAACGGCCGCAAACGACATTTTTACAACGGTTACCAACGGCTACCAATGGCTTGTTAAAAAATAACGAGCTGTTGGAAATTCCCGTTGGCGGCCGTTGAAACCCTGTCGTGGCTATATACTGTAGTTCTAGTAGTGAATTAGTACAAAACCGTCATAAAATTAAATATGTGGTCTAACTAGAACACTCTAATTGACACAAGGTAATAATTCAGTTTCATTAAAAAAACGAAATTGATATTGAACTTATAGGAATAAAGATAGTATAGCTTATAGGTCTTCAAAAAGAAGGATGATACATGGTGCACTAAAATATAAATACAACATATATATGTATAAGGAATCCTAATACTTAAACAAACTCAATCCTTATCTCGAACTAAGTTGTTAATCATATCAACCAAAGGTAAAGTACCCTTACCCATGATTTCTAGCCTAGAAGTATTCGAGGCATGTGAGAACAACGAAAGCCCAAAAGTGAACAGTTTATGTAGAAACAATCTAGAAGATTAAAAAACCATGCCAATACGGAGGTTCTAAATTAAAAAAAAATGCATACCAAAACAAAAGAACTCCCTTTGTCTCCTCCTTTCAACAGGCCAAAGATCTTTCCAAACCTCAGAAGATAGTTCTTCCCCATAGAGCCCTTCATCTGAACTAAGATACTGCACTATAGATTTTGCAACAATAAGAGTTGCTGCTAAAGTTCTAGCTATCATGTAACCAGTAGAAGGATGAACCATGCCCGCTGTCCCTCCAATACCAACTACTCTTTGTGGGAACACGGGTAAGGGCCCTCCTATAGGTATAACACGTCTCTCATCTTCTTCTATAGACTTGATCTTTATACCCAAATGATTCAATCTAGCTGCCATCCTTTCTTGTATATCCTCCATTTTTAAACCAGGTAGACCGACTATTATAGGCCCGTCAAACGGGTCAGGTCGGGTCATAAATGGGTCGGGTTGAATTTGCCATGATCTATTCAGAACATAAACAAACCCGACCTGTTTGACCCATTTAATAAACGGATCAACCCGATCCAACCCGTTTAATAAAAAGGTCAACCCGACCTGACCCATTTAACAAGAATTGCACTATAAACAGCAAAACATGCAAAAAAATGAAACATTACACCATTATATTATCAATACTGTTTTGTAACCAAAAACTGCACCACCAAAAAATAAAAAACTGCATCATATTATCAAAAAAACTGAAGCGTAGCCTAAAACTGTAACATATTTGAAAATAACATATAAAGGACAACCTAAAACTGCAACATGTCACAGACTGAATCAAATAACCAAATACTGAAGCAGTTCTACACCATACATGCCATACATAAACAGTTCTACATCATACATGACATTCAAATAACACCATAAGACAGCCTAAAACTGAAGCAAAGCCTAAAGCGCTGAAATGTTGATGTGCTGAAATCACCTGGGCAGTAAGATTGAACTACTTGTGTATCGCATGTCTGCAATCTTGTACTCTACTACAATAAGTAGCTCTGATGATAAACTGAGCATCACTGTTTCTGACAAAGGAGTTGCCTTGGTGAATGAATTCATGTACCGAAGAGCAAATATAAGGGATACAGCCTAATTCATCTCTATAGCAATAGCTTCTTCAGGCTGCTCATATTTACAAGCAATAGATTCCAAGTTAGATATTATATGATCAAAGTATATGAGTCTTAGTTACTTAATTCAGAAAAAACGTATGTATGTGTAGGTCAATACTCTAAAAACATACAAAATGAGTATGGTATGATCAAAAATAAATAAATAAATAAAAATAAAGTAAGATCAACATAAAAGTGCAGGAGACATGAGTGAAGAATAAGCTTTCTAAACAAATACCAGTCATTTGCCCAAAGATATTTACTTATCTTTTACTAATCACATGCGTAGCTTGAGAAAAAGGTATATGCAGCACATGTAATATCATTTTAGTTAGTTTTTTAGAAATAAAAGCATATATAACATTTGACATCAGCTTTCAAGCCTGTGGAATAATGGAAATTGTACCTTTGATCATATATTTAGCTGTAATGTTTCAACCTTGTAGATGTATGGTACTGATACTGATACCCTCCGCCAACAAATGGATTAGGTCTGTTGGAAATGTTAGTGTCAAAACAAATAAAAAGACTCAAGACATACGATTAAAAAACCTTGATCAAGATGAAGACACAAGCATGAATAATGAACCGCATGGAAAAATACAGGCTAGCAAGTGCAAGTCTATCATATTATATGACAGATGATTTCTAACAATAAATATTAGATTGCAAACAACAATTTTAATTAGGAAATTGAAAATCGTACCTTGTATTATGCAATCAATGATCGCCTAAGGATGGTATAGGAAATTGAGTAAGCTGCTACGCATTAATATGAAATTTGGAAATATCTTCATCTTCTTGTTCCACTTCCGTAGCAATTGCATTCTCGTACAACCAATCACGCGTGCAAAGTAGCGCCTCCACAATATCATCTTTAAGGGAACTGCGATAATCGTCCAAAACTCTTCCGCTGACACTAAATGCACTTTCGGATGCAACGGTGGTGATAGGCACGGCTAAAATATCTTTTGCCATGAAAGAGAGAACGGGATATTTATGTTGTTTAGATTGCCAAAATGAAAGAATATCGAGTGGTAACTTACGATCTAGCGGTCCATCTTCTAAATATAACTTAAGTTCTGAATTATGCGAACTTTCAGCAAACTCAATATTTCTAAATATATCAAATTCCTTCATTACATCAACACACTCCTGCGAGTAAGGTCCCATAAATGGATCACTACAATCTAATTCTTTTGATCCACTTGCTTCATTGTTCGATTCCTTCTCTATTTTTCTTTTGTAATCTTCATAAAAACCTTTTAATTTTGACTCTACCACCTCAAACTTTTCACCATAATCATTGCCATAAAGCCTTTTGTAACAAAACTTGACAAAATCCATCTTATATCGGGGATCAAGAAAGCAAGCAATGCAAAGCAACATACTAAATTCACTCCAATATTTGTTGAACTTTAAAAACATTCTACTTGCCATGTCTGACATAAAATCATTAGATCCCATTCATTTTTGCAATGTAAACAAAACCATAACAATTTTTGGAAAAAACAAATTAGATGTTGGGTATTTCGTTCCAGAAAACAAGCAAATGGCATCATAAAATACTTCTAAAAAGTCGGCAATTTTTTTCGCTTTCATCCATTCCTCTTGTGTAGGACAACAAATATAATTTTTATCAACAAGCTCTAAACGACAAAGTGCTTGTTTATAATAAATGGTACTTTTCAACATAATAAAGGTTGAATTCCACCTTGTTGGAACATCTTGACGCAATCCTTTGTTACTATTATCCAACGAAAGATCAGCTATACATTCTACGAAATGTTTTTTTCTTGATTGTGAACCTTTGATATACTTGGTGCTTTCCCTTATATTAATTAAACACGAAGCAATGCATTTTAAACCATCCTGTACCATTAAATTTAAAATATGTGACGCGCATCGCACATGCAAATATTCTCCGTTTGCAATCAAGGCTTTACGATATGTAAGATGAGACTCTAGTAGCTCCACAAATTTATCGTTAGAAGAAGCGTTATCTAATGTATAAGTAAATATCTTATCTTCAATGTCCCAACTAAGCAAAAGACTGGATATTTTTTCAAAAATAGCAGCTTCGGAATGGGGTGGTGGCATAAGACAAAAACTTAACAATTTTTTCTTTAGTTTCCTTTCATTATCAATAAAATGAGCCGTTAGAGTGATATAGCCATCCGTATTAACCAATGTCCATAAATCGGTTGTCAAACTTACCATTTCCGTACATGTTTTCAAAAAACATTTAAGCTTAGATTTTTTCTTTTCATGTAATTTCAAAACATCGGTACAAGAGGTATTTCTCGAAACGGATAGAACTCTATCGTTAAGGTATGAATGTATATCACGGATGCCTTCATAATGGAGTTGAAATGAAACGGTGAAAGCGAAGATTGAAAATTAGAAAGATTGAAGCCTGTTTGGATCTCACTAAGGGAGTTGAAGTAGGGTCAGGTAGACCATTTAAATACATGAATCATTGAAGCCTTTTAGTGTTGTTGAGGAGGGATGGGGACCCTTTATCGAGGGTAAGTCCATGTTCAAACTGCTACAGAAGCAAAAAACAGTCAAAGAAAAGCTTATGGTATGGAGCAAAAACAAGAATAACACAAAGAAGGAGATGGACTAATGCAGGTCAAAATGTGGGGAACGTTAAGAAATGTTGGAAGTCGATAAAAATGAAAACGTGGGAAAGGAGTTTGTACATATGAAAGATAAGCTAGAGCAAGCAATAACGCAAGTGTATTTAGACAGGGAACAAAAAATTTATATGTCTGGCTACATTTGGGAGACGAGTCCGCCTCTTTTTTCTAAAAATGTCGAATAAAAGATGTTAATAGAATTGGGGATTGATTTCAAAAGATGGACAGCCGAAAATTGATCTGTAAGAGATAAAACAAAGAGCGGCTAGTTATTTCTGAAAATTATATAACCAGCGCCATAACGCTATTTTCACGAAGGTCGTATGTAAAAAGATCATATCTGACTACTGGGAATAACTTCCTAAATGATCAACACGATATTTAGTGTTAAGGATGATACTTTTCCAGGACTAACGACGTCTCCTCCAAAAATACTCTTGTAGATGAAAATGGCATTGCATAAAGAAAAGTTGGTATCTTCGCATTTCTCTCCTTTAAAGTGACGTTTTTGTTCAGATGTGAATCTCTCCCATCCATCAAAAGCATTTTATCTACAGCAAATGGATGTTCTTCAACTTCCATGTGTTAACCCTGTTGTTACAAATTAATATTGACTTCTTTTCATCATGCTTCACCTTTAAAACCTTTTCATGATGAAATTCTACGTCATTGGATACACATTTGTGCACCATTTCAGATTTGAGATTCTTACGTTAACACATGCATATGGGCGATTGAGCTCCTTGGCGAGTCTATCGTTTATGTGAACTAAGGCACCAAACCAAGTGGCGACAAGGCAATCTAACAAATCGGTGGCTTTAAACTCATCGACCAAAACACCATGGCTACTGCTTCTCCATTACTATCACCTGTATGCAACTCCTTCATCTAACCATGGAGTCATTGCAATGATGAGGTTACAAGAACACAAGGCAGTAGAATAGGAGAAGAGAATACAAGGATCCAGACCTTTTGGATTCGATAAGGAGGGGAGATAGATGTCCGTGTAGTGGGGATCAAGACGCTAAAGGTGAACCGGAACTACTGGTCAGCCGGATAAGGTAGACGTATTGGTCAAGCAGTAGATAGGACGGAACGAATAGCAACACTCTAACCTCGTCGCAAAACCAGGAAGCTAGGTTAGATAAATCAATCGGATGGCAGGGAGAAAAAGGTACACCACCAAACTGGAGTCTAGCACGAGCGGAGGTAGCTGAAGCAAAGCAGAGTACGGTGGCGCAGAAGAATGAGCAGGTTAAGGGAAACTTAGTTCAGAAAAAGAGGCTTGTAATTTGGGGATGTGTGCTTCTGCCACCAATATCATAATCCTTCGCTCGATTACAAACAACCGTTTGTATCAACGGTTCTTCGGTGGTTTAACGCCGTACGGCCGTTGGCAACCGAAATTTATTCATGACAAACGGTCAAAGGTGGCCGAACAGTATTTCAGTCATTTGCAGCCGATCGGGGTGCCGCTTGATTTGGAGAGAAAAGTACGCAGTGTCAGAAAGAGGAGTGCATGTTATTTTGAGGTGGCCTTTAGTGTAGGTGATCAGAAGAGAAAATCGGGGTGTCAATAGCCATACACTTTGGGATAGTTAGAAGTTTTGACGAGATGAGGAGGGATTGTGGACGGTGAGAGGACGAGCGATAAAAAGGAATAGATTGAAGAAACGAAATGGGGGTGGCACTTGTCTAGATCCCGACTACATTTTTAGCTACATTGTATTGTATTTTGACTAGCCTAAAATATACCTCAGGTGTAGAAGCATATTTCTGAATAGGTTTCCTTTCCTAGAAGAAAACCTATTGCAACTTTAGGCTCAAACAAAACTTATTACAAAAATAAATGGGGTGAATTAATTTAAAGGACAAAAATTTGTATATTTTTAGCCTCAAGGATACGACCTCAATATTTTAACCACCAAGACAAACATTCTCCTAAAAATTAATCATAAGGACAAACATTCTTTCAAAAAATTTCATAAGGACAAACATTCTTCCAAAACTGCTACCGAACTAAAAACTGCTAACGATAACTACAAACTGATACCTAGAAACTGCTATCAATAACTAACAACTGATACCTAAAGAAAGTTGTCACTCAGTCTAAAATACTGAAGGTCTGTCCTTGAGGCTAAAACGCTGAAAATTTTTGTCCTTGACAATAATTTCCTGAAATGGAAAAAAGGTAAATCTAGTTTTGCACAAATTTGAATTGTGCAAATGTTTTAAAAAATAAAAAAATTGTACTTACGCAAGTTTAATTTTAAAGAAATCGTACTTGTGCAAATTTGGATTGAACAAGTGTAATTTTTGAAGAAGAAAAAATTATACTTACTGAAATTTAGATTGCGTAGGTATAAAATGTTGTAATAAGCAAAACAAAACCTATTTTTGTAATTAGTTTTGAATAAGACTTAAGGTTGAAATAGGTTTTTTTTTTTTAACTAATTTGAAATTTGTCCATTTTGCACAGTTAGCACTATCATAAATATGGAGAAAATATGTCAACTTTTATTCCTCGGTTCAAAAAAATAAATGATTAGATTAGGTCAATTAATGTTGAATCCGCTGAATGGTTTATGCTATTATATTTGAGTAACATTATGTAATGATAAGCTTTAATAAATATATTATAGTGATAATGTTCAATTGTATTGATTATTTTAACATATATACTATAGTAACAATGTACAATTGTATGGATTATTTTAACATACATTATAGTAACGATGTTCAGTTGTATATATTATTTTAAATAGTACGCTATTATCAAGTGCATCAAAGATTATGAACAAAAACTCAACCGTTAGTCAGTTTTAAATGACTATTGCATCATGCAAGGTACGTGTTGTAATGGTGACAAGTTGTATATATTTTAGGTATCTTCTCACATAAGTTATCTTGGAACATATGCTGGGTGATTTAAACAAGTGAAAATAAGGAACACGTCCTAAAATGGGTATGAGTATTATCATTTTTCCTTTTCCCATATTATGTATCTCAAGGACGTATTTTAATTAAATGAGACTCATGGATAAACTATTGGAAAATAACACAAATGTACCCTCCTACTACTAATATTATTTAGAACATATTTTTAACAACTTTTTGTATCTCACCTTTATAATCATAATGGTAGGTTTTTTGTAGTAATTTATAGCAAGGACATGGATGGAACACATCAACTTCATAACATATCAATAATAACGCTTCTTCGCATTTGTCAATGATGAAAGAACTAAAGTCTCGCTACACTAAATTGAAAAAACATTTTGGAGAAGACATTTCATATACAAGTACCCGAAACATATGAGCACGCAAATTCGCAATTGAAAATGGGATGTTCAGTGTAATTTTTTCTTTGTAACATGTTTCAAATTCTTGGTGTTGTTCAGATGAGATTGTTTGGTGATACTTTAATGAACTCTATAATATTGGTGTCAAAAAAAAATTTTCTTTTTTAAAGTTCTTCCCATTTTCCTGAGTTTTTGTTTCTATATAACTTTTAAAAAATTCTAAATGAATTTAGACAAAAAGTCAAATATATCATATGTTATATAGTAACAACGCATTTAATATAAATTTTGTATTTTTCTCTTAGTGGATTAATGTTGATATTTAGTACATGGTTTATGCTCGAAGCGACAAACTCGTTATACTTTAGGATTATTAAATCATTTTTTGCATATGCATTGGAATCGCCATTACAATTATTATAATCTATTTTAACTATTTAATTTATATTACTTTTAACATGGCGTGTGTATCTACGAAGAGAATTCAAACTACTTGCTTTAAAAGCGACTAAATTTTAAATTGACAAACTTTTTATGGATATCGTATGCATAATTTTTTGTTCAATTTGAAACTTTCAAATATGCCTTGAAATTTAAGAAGTTTTAAATTGGATGATTATGCATCTCTTACTTATTATAAGCAAAATCCATCCCAGCACATTTAGCACAGTAAGCGGTTAATGATTCTATCTAGCATTAAATAATTTTCATATGCAAAATAAATGAAGATTTAATTTTTAAGCCGCTCTATAGCCCACAAATTATTTTATTAAATGAAATAAATGCAAATTGCTGTACTGAAGCTAAATACTAAATACGTAGTCAAGTCTTGTCAATCATAACTTATAATTATTTCCAAAAATAATTTGCGGAAAAATAATGGTGTGACTTGCCTTAGTAAAGTGCCTTCAGTATGATTTGTTGCCGTATATATACTATATAAGAAATAAACTAACTTACATTATTTGAGTATAGTATAATTGTATATGTTTATCTTATAGTTTAGAAGCATTTGGATAGAATAATCACTTTTCTAAGTTAATTAATATACTCATATTTTAAATTATATTGAATGCTCTCTTTACAAATAATGACATATCACAATCAAACCAAATTAGTGGATATTTGAGAAAACAAACAACAAGGATTTTAGTGTATTAAGTAAAAATTCTATAATGTAATAAACTTTGAACTTCATTCAAAATCAATATAAAAAATGAATATATATTTACAGCTAATATCAAAAGCGGCATAAAATTAGAAATTATAATATTATTTGGATCATTCTAAAACATACATGGCTTAGCCAATATGGTGTTGTATGTTCAGTTGTAGCTTGACATTCTTTGTCGGTGTTATTGATGCAGCCCAGCCTGAGCCTGATTTTTCAATCCAAGATTTGAAGCTTATCTTAGGTCGCGAGCGACCTAACGAACTCATAAGTCGCCAGCGACCTAATGAAGGCCTAGCGAGGTACGAGAGATGGATGATGAAGAACACCATGAAAAGTCACATGAGCGACCTAACGTGCCATGCCTTGAGTCGCTTGAGCGACCTAGCGAGGTATGCGAGTTAAGTTACGAGTTCGAGAGCAACGACCTAACAAGTTTATGCCACATTTTCTTAAGTCGTTTGAAGCTTAGGTCGTTCCAGAATCATAGGTCGCGGAGTCCTAGGTCGCGTGCAGAATTCCTATGCCGCTTTTCAGTTAGGTCGCTAAAGTTCATATGTCGCTCATTCTTAAGTCGTTCAGAACATAGTGACGAGCTATGACCTAAATCTACTATGCTATGACCTAGGCAAGATATGCCGCACTCTCACATGCCAATCTCCTTAAGTCGCGTCAACATCAAGTCGCAACCACCTTAGGTCATAAGTCGTATGCCGCATTGACTTAGGTCGCTGACCTTAAGTCGCTCTCCGTTTGGTGCTGTTGTCTACTTTAGGTCGCATGGATCATATGTCGTTGAAGGGTTAGGTCGCAAGGTCGTTCAAGCTTATGCCGAAGTGAAGATGATCCTGTTGCTGTGTCAAAGTTTTAGGTCGTAAGTCGCGTGCTTTGTTAAGACGTGTGTGCTGTATTTTCTTCATGTTGTATTTTCTTCATGTTGTTAGGTCGTTAACGACCTATGTAAGATCGTAGGTCGCGTGTTGTGCTTTGTGATGTAATGTGTTGTATTTCTTTGTTTTAGGTCGTAGGTGTTAGGTCGTTCACGACCTATGTGTTGTAATGTGTTGAGTCGTGTAAGTGTGTTATTGTAACCCTATAAATAGGGATGGTGGTGTCATTTGTAAAGTTGATTGATTTTGAATAAAACTTTGTTTGAGTGCTTTGTGCCTCTTTGAAATTGGTAGTTGAGTGTAATCTCCTATCTCCACCTTCGGCATTCGAGTGCGCTCGAATCAACGATTGTTGAAGCCAATTCACGGTATCAAGTGCGCTTGATCAACGTCTGAAGAATTATAGATCTTCCTTCATGGCATCGTGCGCGATCAACGTGACGAAGATAGCTAGAATCCGGTATCTTTGAGATCAACGGATTTGGGCGTTTGGTATTTTCAATTCCCCGATTGTACTTTCACTGTTTCATCCATTTCAGTTATCCGCTGCTGCATCATTTGGTATCAGAGCTAGACTTAGGCAATCATAGCTAAGCCGAGTCTTTGGAGCCAATTTCTATTGAAGAGTTAAAACCGAGGGCTAGAAGTTGAAGTCGTGCATCACTTTGTGTTGAAGAGTCAAGGCCGTGCATCATTTTGTAATTCAAGGCCGAAAGTTTAAAGTTGAAGTTGTGAAGTTTGACAATGCCGCCGAGAAGAGCTAATCGCCATCAGAATGTTGAAGCGTTGTATAGAAGAGAAGAAGCCGAGCAAATGGAACAACGTATCAATGAAAAGTTTGATGAAGGCATTGGGAAGTTAGAGAAACTGATGAATGATATGAATCAAGGACAAAGGAGAAGGTCGCCAGTCTCGAACCATGGAGGAAACAGAGTTTCGCCATCGGTTACGGAAGCGAGGAGGGTGTCGCCACAATCTTACCGAGAAAGGAGAGAATCTTCAGTTTCATTGAGAAGAGATCATCATGAGTATAGAGATGAAGAGAGAAGAACTCCACGTGAGTTTGAACATGAACCATACCGTGATGATGAAAGACAAAGTAGAAGGGATATGCGGGATCATAGAAATGTGGATGGTCGAGATCGTTATCGAAGTGCATCTGTTTTTGATGAAAATAGTGGTAGATGTAGTGTTCATTCTCGAGATCGAGACCAAGTACGAAATGCATATCGGGATGTAGAAGATGATCGACGATGGGAATCGGGGATGAAAACTGAAATTCCAGAATTCAAGGGTGGAATGGTAGTGGAAGAATTTTTGGATTGGGTTTCAAATGTTGAAGAAATTTTTGACTTCAAAGAAGTTCCTGAGGATCGAAGAGTGAAGTTGGTTGCTACGAGATTAAGAGGGAGAGCTATGGCATGGTGGCAGCAGACTAAACTTACACGGGAGAGAATGGGGAAGTCAAAGATTGCTACATGGGATAAGTTGAAGAAGTTAATGAAAGCTACATTCGTGCCGTATAATTATCAGTCTCTTATGTATCAACGATTGCAGAATCTACGACAGGGAACAAAGTCAGTGAATGATTATGCGAATGAATTTTATCAATTGATCGCGAGGAATGACATCATGGAGATGGAGGAACAGTTGACCGCGAGATTCGTTGGAGGATTAAGAATGCAGATTCAAGATACGGTGAATATGCTTGACCCCAGAACTGTTGCTGAAGCACATCAAAAAGCTATCGCTTGGGAGAAGCAAGGTAGGAGAGGTGGTGGTGTGTTTACAAATTCCAACAATCAAATGAAAGATGTTAGTAGCAGCGCGGATGTTTCCAAAGTCGTTAGTAAGCCAATTGTGAATGAAGCCAACAAATCAAAGGTCAATTGTAATCTCAAATGCTTTAATTGTCAAGAGTGGGGCCATAAAAGCAATGAATGTACAAAGCCAAAGAAGCGAGCAATGATTGTGGAGACTAAGAATGAAAATGCGGAGGTAGAGTGTGTCAATTCAATACCAGTTGAAGAAGAAGAATTATTGACTGGAGATGAGGGTTGTAGTTTGTTGATGAGGAGATCTTGTTTAACACCAAAGCAAGAAGATGATTCTAGTTGGTTGAGGAGTAATATTTTCCAGTCGACATGCACTATTCTGGGGAAGGTTTGTAAATTTGTCATCGATACAGGAAGCTGTGATAACATCATTTCTACCGAGGCTGTGAAGAAGTTGTCATTAAAAACAGAGAAGCATCCAAACCCCTACAAATTAGCTTGGTTGAGGAAAGGAGAGGAAGTGAAGGTTAAACGAAGAGTTTGTGTTAATTTTTCCATTGGGAAGAAATACAAAGACGAAATTTAGTGTGATGTGGTTGACATGGATGTATGCCATCTGTTGTTAGGAAGACCATGGCAATACGATAGAGCTATGCAACATGATGGTCGCACAAACAGCTACAGTTTTATGTTTGTTGGGCGTGTTCTCACCCAGAAGATCTCGAGACCAAGGAGCTTGATCCATCCATCCAGGTTTGCCTAAACCCATTCGGCATTCTCATCCCACAATGTCCATTCGGCAGTCTCGTCCTAAGGAACTCATCCGGCGTTCTCATCCCACAGTGCCCATCCGGCATTCTCATCCCACAATGCCCATCCGGCATTCTCATCCCACAATGTCCATTCGGCAGACTCCATAACCGGACCAACCTTCCTAACTCCATAACCGGACCAACCTTCCCAACTCCCACCGAACCACCGCCTGCCGAACCAACTCATTTCCGGTCCAAGCCTCATCTCCAACCACCGAAGCAAAGTCCTATCGAGCCAAAGTCCTACCGAGCCAAAGTCCTACCGAGCCAGAGCAGTGCCAGGCCAGATTGTAGCAGCCTAGGCCCACCAGCTGCTATATACCTCCAAGACCCCTACCCCCAGCCACACTCTATAAATAGAGGGGCAGGGGTACAACAATGGGGGACAAGTTTGAGAGCTCAAGCACGAAAGGAACTCTACAAACAACTTTCTTTTACTTGTACCAAAGCATTGTACTTGTAATCATAACAAAAGAAGAGAAATAACATATAAAGTGGACGTAGGCACATTCTGGCTGAACCACTATAAATCTGCGTGTCTTTTTACAGTTTAGCCCCTATTTTTTACGTATTTGCATAAATTGCTCAAATTACTAAGAATAACATAAGATCTACTAAATCATACAACTTTGAGGTGTTTGTCCATTTTTTGTGCAAACATTTTTGGTTCTTTCACTGAGAGCTAGAAGCTCGAAGCTTCAACTTCATCTACTTAACAAGTTTTCCTAACAGCATCGTCCGCCATTTGGAAAACATGCCTCCCAAACAGAGAAAAGATGTTAACAAAGGAAAAAACATCGCATCCAGCAGTCTTCCGGATCCAGCTGTCACGAATCAAGTAAATCGTCCTCCTCCAGCAACAGTAACGAATGAAGAACAGGCTAACCCAACTACTCCTGCCACAGAACAACCTGCAGCGATTACTAGAGCAGATCTGGACAGAGTCGTGGTTGAAGTAACTAACCGCTTCACGTCCCAGCAGGAAGCCTTGGTGGACCATCTCATGTCACGCTTGAGGGACGCTGAAGAATCCAACCGCAACACTGAATCATGGGGCAAATCCCAGTCTGGAGGATCTCAGAGACAGCAAAGATCTTCCTTCTTCGAAGGAGCTAACGGCAGAAGTAGCCGTGGTAGGAGCCGAGACCGAGCACAGCCCGAAGTTAGGCCTGAGGAAACGTTTGGTACCGAACCCAACGGGGAAGGTACCGGGCGAAGGTCAACTGTAGCTGAGCCTGTCATGCTGCCTAACCACAGAAACACCAGTGAACGGGGCCGAGCTAGAGTTCAGCCCGAAGTTGGACCCGAGGAAGTGCTTAGATCAGAACCCAACAGGGGGAGATCAAGGCAAGGGCCAACTGTAGCTGACCCAAGCGTGCTCCCAGAAGATCAAAGGCAGCCACTGGAAAATATGAGGAATGATAGACGATACCATCCCTACAGGTCGTCTGGACGGAATCAATCCCACAGAACAGAACCAAACTCATTTCTATCTGCTCCAAGTTCTGATGAAAGGATGGCATGCTTATTCAGAGAGTGTGTCCAACGGGAGCAAAGAGATCGAGGGATAGGCGCTAGGGTAACCAGCCCTTTCGCCCGCAATATCGAAATTGCTATCACCCCCCGAGAATGGAAGATGCCAATAATGGAACCCTACAAAGGAACCTCCGATCCCGTTGTACACTTACAGAGGTACACGCAGCATATGCTCATGAGTGGAGCAACAGAGGGAGTACTGTGCAAATGCTTTCCGCTCTTCTTAGCAGATCTTGCTACCTCCTGGTTCTGTCATCTACCCCAAGGATCCATCAGCTCGTGGGAAATGTTGAAAGAAAAATTTATCAGTCAGTTCCGCATTCATGTGGAGCAACCTAAGGACGCTTATTCCTTATCCAGCGTCAAACAGAAACCTGGAGAAAAGCTGCAGCAATACCTAACCAGATTCAACGCCGCAGCAGCCGCAGTTCAAGATGCCGATGAGAAGCTTATCCTAATGGCCCTCTGCAGTGGAGTGCATCCGGACACTAAATTTGCTAGAAGATTGACAAAAGAAAAGCCAGCTACTTTACCCGATTTCTTCCATGAAGCCGGGAAATACATGAGGCTTGAGGATGCTGCCGTTGAGGGGCAGTCAGGACAGCAAAATAAGACGACCCATGGCAACGCCCTTGCTGTGGCGAGGGACGTTCGAAGAAATGATTCCAGAGACAATGCTGGGGGCAAGAAGGTAGAAAAGCGCCTATATCGGCCATGACCAAGATTCGACACTTACACCCCTTTGAACGAGACCGTCGAAAATATCTTCCTTGCCACCCAAGGCGAAGTTAGATACAAACGCCCACCATACAAGAAAGAATCAGATAACGCACAGAAGTTTGGAAAATTCTGCCGCTTCCACGAATCTCACGGACATGATACCAACGAATGCCATCATCTCCGAGATCTGATTGAGGAACACATCAGAAGGAAGAAACTGGAACGTTATGTAAAAAGTCAAGACAGGACTCCAGCTCCTGCCAACGAAAACCCAAGGCTACCCTCACCAGGGACCGACAGAGGAAACCGCAACGCTAGCAGCTCTAGTCAAGAGAAGATAGTGGTCCATACCATCTCAGGAGGTCCGCACATCGCAGACAGAAGTTGGAGAGAGATGGAAAGATATGGGAAGTCGCTTAGAGACAATAAAGACTGTGTCAATACGGTTATAGAAGAGCGCCACCCAAAGCGGAAAGAAAGTGATGACATCACATTCAGTAAACGTGACCTAGAAGGAAGACAGTACCCTCACATGGATCCCATGGTTATCTCTGCCCGACTCGGTCCCGCCGAAGTTTACCGAATCCTGGTAGACACTGGAAGCTCTGTAAATATCCTGTTCAAACACGCATTCGACAAAATGAAGCTATCAATGAAGGATGTATCTCCCTGCGATAAACCACTACACGGTTTCACTAGAGATGCGAAGATGCCCCTCGGGCAGCTGGACCTCTTTGTTGAGATTGGAAGCCATCCCCGCTCCGTTGTGAGGAAACAGACGTTTGTGCTGATAGAAAACCATTCGGCCTACAACGCCTTCTTAGGAAGACCAGCCTTGTCTGACTTCCAGATTGTCCTAGCCCCATGGTGCCTGAAAATGAAATTTCCAACAGACAATGGGGTAGGGGAAGTGGAAGGAGACCAGGATATTGCACGAGACTGCTATGTAACCGAACTTCGCAACAACCACAGGAAAGATAAAGGGAAAGGTGTAGAGATTGCCCTCTGCACAAAAAGCCTTAAAGCATAGCAACTAAAGAAAGCCCCTCCTCTTCGATACACCAGCGACCCTTTCAATGAATTAGACCCTAGGGACAAAGAGGAGGAGGCCACCGCCGAGCCTGCAGAGGCTATGGAGTTTATATCTGTAGACAAGCACGACTCAAGTAGGCTACTGAAAATTGGGTCCCAGCTGAAAGCTGAATTGAAGGAACAACTCATTGATTTTCTCCGCCACAACTTGGATGTGTTCGCTTGGTCACACGCTGACATGACCGGAATCTCCCCCGACATAGCATGCCACGTATTAAACATTGATCCTACCAAGGCGCCTGTAAAACAAAAAAAGAGAAGTATGGGGGCAGAGCGATCAGCAGCCCTCGATGAAGAAGTAAAGAATCTACTCGCCAATGACTTCATACGAGAAGATGTTTACCCAGAATGGATCGCCAACCCGGTACTAGTAAAGAAGGCTAATGGGAAGTGGCGGACCTGCATTGACTTCTCCAACCTAAACGACGCCTGCCCAAAGGATTGCTTCCCGCTTCCCAGAATCGACCAACTTGTAGACAGCACAGCCGGGCACGAACTCCTATCTTTTATGGATGCATACTCAGGATATAAACAAATTCCTATGCATGCTCCCGACCAAGACCACACTAGTTTCATCACCGACCGGGGTTTATACTGCTACAAAGTGATGCCTTTCGGACTTAAAAATGCAGGAGCCACCTACCAGCGCCTCGTCAACAAGATGTTTGCAGGGCTAATAGGACAAACTATGGAAGTATATGTGGATGACATGCTGGTAAAGTCAAGGAAGGCCAAAGATCACGTAAGCCACCTAGGCGAGATGTTTCAAGTACTTCGGCAATATGGAATGAAGTTGAATCCACTAAAATGCTCCTTCGGTGTGTCGTCAGGGAAGTTCTTAGGATTCATCGTTCATGCCAGAGGGATAGAAGCAAACCCTGAACAAGTCCGAGCGCTAAGGGATATCAAGATACCTTCCACCCGAAAGGAAATGCAAAGCCTAAATGGAAAAGTGGCCGCCCTAAGCCGATTCATCTCCAAGGCAACGGACAAGTGCGTCCCCTTTTTCGAAGCCCTAAAGAAAGATAAAGGAAAGTTCGAGTGGACTGACGAATGCCTGACCGCTTTCCTTCACTTAATCGAACACCTCCAGAAACCACCGGTACTCTCGACCCCAAGCGAAGGCGAAGAATTATACCTATACCTTGCTGTGTCATCTCACGCTTTAAGCGCTGCCTTGGTAAGGGAAGACAACCACACGCAACGACCAGTTTACTTCGTCAGTAAAAGGTTTACTGGGGCAGAAGTCAGATATCCTAAACTTGAAAAGTTAGCATACTGTTTACTAATCACTTCACGAAAACTACGTCACTACTTCCAATCCCATTCCATCAAAGTTCTGACCGATCAACAACTAAGGCAGGTACTCCATCGTCCCGACACTTCCGGGCGACTACTTAAATGGTGTATTGAGCTGAGTCAATATGATATCACCTATCACCCTCGCACCGCCATCAAGGGACAAGCCATGGCTGATTTCATTGCAGAGTTCACTACCAACGAGGATAAGGAGCAACTGGAAAAAACAGAAGATATCAAGTGGAATCTCTTTGTGGACGGTGCATCTAACGAACAAGGCTCGGGGGCCGGTGTGGTAATAATCACTCCCAGGGGAAATAAACTGCACTATGCTATAAGGTTGGAGTTCGCTGCCACCAACAACGATGCAGAATATGAAGCAGTGATAGCTGGACTAGAAATTGCCATAGAAATCGGAGCCAATTCTTTGTGTCTTCACAGCGATTCTCAACTTATTGTTAATCAAATACTAGGAGAATTCCAAGCTCGAGAGGAACGACTCATAGCATATCTAAAGAAGACCAAGTTGCTTCTCAGCCGATTGGATCAGTACTTAGTCAAACACATCCCTCGGGAAGAGAACCGAGAGGCCGACGAATTAGCAAAGCAAGCAAGTGTGAGAGACATCACCATCTTCGGGGCAGTAACCATCTCAAAGCAACTGGCCCCGAGTTTTGAGCAAGTGAATCTGATAGCTGCAATCGAAGAAGCAACTTGGATGACTCCCATCCGAGACTACCTACAAAGTGGCACTCTACCCAACGGGCGTAACGAAGTCAAGAAAATCTTGAGGAGAGCATCCCGCTACACAATACAAGAAGACATCCTCTATCGGCGTAGATTCTCTAACCCGTTATTAAGGTGTGTCGCTGGGAGAGAAGCCAAGGAGATCTTATCCAACATCCATCAGGGGAGCTGTGGAGATCACACCGGAGGGCAAACGTTAGCAAAAAAGATACTCCGATACGAATATTTCTGGCCCACCTTAAGCAAGGACGCCTTAGATTTCGTCAAGAAGTGTGACAGATGCCAAAAATTTGCCAAGATCCCTCGGCTACCAACAACCGAGATTACTCAGATGACTAGCCCTTGGCCCTTCGCAATATGGGGAATTGACTTAATCGGCGAGCTACCAATAGGCCGAGGCGGGGCCAAATATGCTATAGTGGCAGTTGATTATTTCACCAAATGGGTGGAAGCGGAACCTCTAAATAAAGTATCTTCAGCAAAAGTTATTAACTTCTTGATCAAAAATGTTCTATGCAGGTACAGAGTCCCACTCAAAATCATATCAGACAATGGACTTCAGTTTGACAGCGAGGAATTCGCCAACTGGTGCCAAGAACACAGAATTCATAAAAGCTTCTCATCCGTAGCATATCCCCAGGCAAACGGACAAGTCGAAGCAGTCAACAAAATTCTGAAAGCTCTGATCAAAAAGAAGCTCGAAAAGTCAAAGGGCGCTTGGGTGGATGAACTCCCTACGACACTATGGGCCTACCGCACATCTTTCAGAACATCGACAGGGCACACTCCTTTCTCTTTGGCATACGGATCGGAGGCTATGCTCCCAGTAGAAACTATTGTGCCTTCCCACCGTCGGATCCACTATAACCCAGAAGAGAACGAAGAACTCCTTCACATGTCTTTGGATCTAATCGAGGAGAGAAGAAACGATGCAGTCCTCAAAACTGCAGCCCACAAGCAAAAAGTGGCAGCACAATACAACTCCAAAGCCAAGCATCGTACCTTGCAGGAAGGGGATCTTGTCCTCAAACGAATCTTCCCTCGCCCTGGAGCACTAGACCCAATCTGGGATGGACCATATGTAATTCATAAAGATCTCCACAACGGAGCCTATATTTTGTCAACAGTGGACGGAGAGGTGTTCCAGAGGGCATGGAACATCCAACACCTCCGTCGATACTTTTCTTAACTTGTATTGCCCATATGAAGTGAATTAACAAAGAGAATCAGTGGACGTAGGCCTTTTCGTGCCGAACCACTTTAAAAAACCTTGTCTCTTTTTTAACTTGTTCCTTTGTATCTTGGCTGCTTGTTAACTTTATCCTTTTCTGTTGAACAAAATCCTGAGTATACAGCATTTCTATTCAAAGCACTCCACAACGCAACTTCACCTGGACAAGACCCAACAGGTACTATGCGAATCTATGCCCTCGCCAATGAGACACTTTTGCTCCAGCATCCCTCTGCTGCGGGTTAACTCATTGCTCGCGACGGCCCTTAAAGCCAACTGTAATGAGCCGATTATAAGGCACCGAGAAGGCCGACTATAGCCGAGGCAGCTCATTACGGCGTTAGGCTCGCCGGCAACTGTGAACCGACTATAAGCCCAACATAAGGTGTGGCCAGCCAGGGGCAGTTCACAGTTGACGATCGGCACCCACGCTAGCCGGCCACAGTAAATCGAATAATACCCACGATTGCGGGCCATAATGGCACGGGTAGTTACTGTGCGCGATCTCGGCTCCGATGTGTCTTAAGTACGGCTGTGGTAAAAAAGAATTAACTCCCCGCGGAGGCGTAAGATGGGTGACGAATGTCTCCAAGACCCACAGCTAGGGAAAGTGACTACAAAACCCGTTTGCCACGAACTTAAGCACATCGAAGGCCTTCCGTGATTGGAAGTTTTGCTATTTCACATATTTCAATTTTACTTAAAAAGCTTTCCTCCTATCCTCTATAACAATCCATCAAGTACAGGATACGGAGTAGAAGACACTCGCCAATGGATGCGTGGATCCACAATCAGATGGCAGGGCATTCAACTACTTTCCATGCTCAGTCATACAAGATATTCGAAACTGCCATCTACAAACATAACATGAAAGGCGGTATTTTCTTCCTTTATGTACAAATGCATGACTATAATTTGTTCACACCACACACTAATATTACAAGTCATGAAATTATGTTTTAAAACCAAAACCTGACATCAAACACAACTCAATTGCAAGAATACGCATAGCTATATTTCTCATACAACATGTCGAAAAAGCAACAAACATTCAAGAAAATCAGCCCAAGTTAAAGAATTACACGTCAAAAATAAGACTATTTATTACAAGTGGCAAAATATTATAACCCAAAGGCTACTTTACTATTTTTCGACTAACATATACAACCCTGTCAAACCCACAAAAAGAGTTTTTTTCAGATATAATCAAGGGGCCGGCTGCAGTGGAGCTTTATCCTTGTCCTGTTGACCCCCTGTCCAGTCAAAGAAAGGACTCATTAGCAATAAGCAACCAAGTTGATGGAGAAACTAAAAAGAGAGATTTACCAGCGCCTGCTTCCTGACTATCCTGATCGTCATCCTCTACCTGCACGCCTACCTCCTCAGCGGCAAGCAACCGCATACCTTCCTTCACCGCCACCTTCTCCTCCTTGGCAAACTGGGCAGTGACCGCATCCATGCTGAAGGCCACGCCACCATCTTTATCCGCATCGGCCTTGGCCTCCTCCAGAGCCCGAAGATAGATCTTAGCCATGATCCTGGGATAATCATCCATCCAGGATAGGTTGCCCTGCTTCCAGGTTCGGAAGTACATGTCCTGGAGCATTTCGTCCATCATCCCCTCGTTCTCCTCAAACTCCCTCATCCGGGCCTCGGAAGCCAACAACCTCCCAACGGCAGCATCTCTCTCCGATCGGTATCTCGAGCAGTCGGCTAGAAGGGATCCCCGCATTGCCTCCATCTCCTCCCTCAACTTAGCTTGAGCAAGCTCTGCAGCCTCAAGTTTCCTGGACAATTCCTCCACCTGCTCGAGATCCGCTTTCCGAACCTCGTCCACCGTGGCAATATCCATGTCAATCCGCTCTTTGCAAGTAGCTTCCATTTTCCGCAATTCGGCCCGACTGGCCTCTTCCATGTTTTTCCTTAATCGTCCAGTAGCAGCCTCATGCTGAGAAATATGAATAGCCTGATCCGCAAGCTGTTTGGCCTGATCCAAAACCACCAATCGAAGTCGGATATTGGCGCTCCCAATCTCCTCTCCGGCCTTAACCAGCCGGGCATGATGCCCCATCAGCTTCTTGGTCTCCTCCGCCACCCGATCAATATTAGCCTTGGCCTCATCTCCCAGAGTGACTATACGAGTAGTGAGTAAATCGAGATCTAAGGACTTAGCTTCATCAAGTACTCGTACCATGGGATTACGGGGGAGAAGGTGTTCACCAGTGACTTCGTCAAAAGCAATATCATGAGAGCTTGGATCCAGATCAGGATGACCCGCAAATGGATTACGAGCCAAGTCAGGACGGTCGATATGAATAACAGAAGGGTTTCCGGACGGGTGCGGAGAAGGTGCAAACTCGCTACCCTCCTCAGTGATATCATGAAGAGGCTGAGCCGGAAGCTGAGGACCGGGCAAAGGTTCGGATAAAGGATGACTCCTCTTCCTCTGCTGAATACCCTCTTCGATGACCCCAAGAAGAGGACTGTAGCCGACTACATCCCCGGAGCGTTGGGTCGAGGGCTTCGGCTTAGCAGAAGTTTTGAAAAGCTTATATTGCTCAAGCCTGTGTCGAAGATCTGAGGCCTTGGACGTCTTGCCTGCTCCTGATATAAAGAACAAGTGTCACAAACTTACATCACTATATGATTCGAGAAACGCGGTAAATTACAAGTTAAAAAAGGAAAAAGAAACACAGTTGTGGTTGTACAAACCCTGGGGAGGAGTAGGATACTGCAATAAGTCCTGGATTTCATTCCAGGACGGGAGCGGGTCATAAAATATTCCTAAGTCCCTATCATTAATGAAGCATGCAGGAGTCAAGAGTTCACCTTGAGTCGTCGGAGCCGCCTTGGCTGGAATGGTCTGAGAAGACTCGCTTGCACCGGTCCCGGCCTTGTCCGCTTTCCCGGTTTTCTCTACCAAAGCCGGATTTTCATCCAGCCCCTCGAAAGCCTGGTGGAACGCATCATCCGTCCACTCTTGAATCTCGCCCGCTTGCCCAAGAAGCAAGGCCTCGATGCCATAACCACCTTTATCACCTTCCCGACCATCTCCACCCTCACCTCTTTCCTCCTCTATATCTTCCTCCTTCTGGGTAAGTGGACAGTTGCTGGGGGAGGGACCATCCGACTTCTTGAGTTTCTTACCTCCGACGGCTGGAGGTTTCGTGAAAGGTTTCCGCTTGCTACTCTCTACCGTAACACCTTCCTTGGTCTGAGCAGCCGCCCTCTCCTCCGCCATTTCCCTCAGCTTAACTACTGACTGCTGTGGGAGGATTAAGTTGTACTCCAGAAGGATCGCATTTCTGATCAGGAAGGCAGATGATCTATATTTCCCAAGAATAGCTTCTATCTCGGCCGCCGTCTGAACCAGGCGGTCAGTCTCCACAACCGCAAAGCCACCTGTCGCTAGCAAAAATGAGAGAGTATGAGAAGAAGCATCGCAACCGGAATAGAAATTATAAGCGAAAACTCAACTTACATCCAGAGGTGAAACGTCTAAAAGAAACTGAGTCGTCCTTGACGAAAAACCACTCCTTCTTGAACATGCTGAATTTGGAGTACAGATCCAAAACCGGCTTGAAGGTCACAGCCGACTCCAAGCTAATGTATGGGGACCCTTTCTTATAGCCCCTCAGATTATATAGATACCGGATCTCCCGATTGGAAGGAGCCCGACCAAACTTCCTCTGGAAGATGACGAAGAGGCTCACCAGTATAGCGTAAGAGTTGGGTTGAAGCTGGAATGGGGCCACCTTGAGATATGTAAGGAAGCTGATTACCCAAGCATTAAGAGGCGGAATGGCACGACACATGCAGTGGTATCTGCTGTAAGCAAAGTACCCCTCAGGGGGGTCGTATGGCATAACATCTCTCCCTGGCAACAGCATTCGCGCCCTATCAATTCCGAAAGAACGAGAGATGGCATCTAGCTGCTCCTCCTTGAGGGAACTAGGAAAACAGTCGGGCGGGGAGTTCAGAATTTCCTGAGGGCCGTACCCGTCCACTAGTGATCTCGGGGTTGGTCCATGACGTTCGGGATTCGGCTGAGCTGGGGGCACGGCAGAGGAACCTCCTTTGCCCCCGGATTTCTTTTTGTCTGATCGAGTTTCTGCCTTTCGAGACATTTATCTGCAACATCGGAAAAACATGTTGTTAAAACGGGGGATATACACAAGCGAGTCTATGTAAAGTCCATCCCACACAAAAGTCCGTCTAGTAAAACAAGGTTCATTCGTTACTCCCGATACCGGAGTTTCGTTCGGTATTCGAGTAAAAGGTTCATTCGGCACTCGGTTGAGCCAAGCTTCGTTCGTCATATTCCATTCGGTAAAACTGAAGAAAACTCATTCGGCAGAATATTCCCTCACCTGATTCGGCAAAAATCTTTGGTTCGGCTAGCACTGTGATTCGGCAAAGGCGAGGGAATGATTCGGCTGATAAAAAAAATGGTGACGTGAGGCTCGTACTTATAGGCAAGCACGAGGCGACCGGACCAATCGGTTGGCACTTTGGACCGAACGGGCTATCCAAATAACAAAGCACGGCACACACTGGCGTATGCCCCACTTTGGGGGGCAAATGTTGGGCGTGTTCTCACCCAGAAGATCTCGAGACCAAGGAGCTTGATCCATCCATCCAGGTTTGCCTAAACCCATTCGGCATTCTCATCCCACAATGTCCATTCGGCAGTCTCGTCCCAAGGAACTCATCCGGCGTTCTCATCCCACAGTGCCCATCCGGCATTCTCATCCCACAATGCCCATCCGGCATTCTCATCCCACAATGTCCATTCGGCAGACTCCATAACCGGACCAACCTTCCTAACTCCATAACCGGACCAACCTTCCCAACTCCCACCGAACCACCGCCTGCCGAACCAACTCATTTCCGGTCCAAGCCTCATCTCCAACCACCGAACCAAAGTCCTATCGAGCCAAAGTCCTACCGAGCCAAAGTCCTACCGAGCCAGAGCAGTGCCAGGCCAGATTGTAGCAGCCCAGGCCCACCAGCTGCTATATACCTCCAAGACCCCTACCCCCAGCCTCACTCTATAAATAGAGGGGCAGGGGTACAACAATGGGGGACAAGTTTGAGAGCTCAAGCACGAAAGGAACTCTACAAACAACTTTCTTTTACTTGTACCAAAGCATTGTACTTGTAATCATAACAAAAGAAGAGAAATAACATATAAAGTGGACGTAGGCACATTCTGGCTGAACCACTATAAATCTGCGTGTCTTTTTACAGTTTAGCCCCCGTTTTTTACGTATTTGCATAAATTGCTCAAATTACTAAGAATAACATAAGATCTACTAAATCATACAACTTTGAGGTGTTTGTCCATTTTTTGTGCAAACAATGTTCGAGGATACACGAATCATTTTGGTTCCTAAAAGGCGTCAACAGAGTGAAAACAAATTGGAGGAAATCGAGGAGCTAAAGACCTTGTTGTCTTTAAAGGAATTTGTTGATGTGGAAGATGAAGTCGATTGCTTTCAATCACCAAAGGTTGATGGAGATGAAGTTGATGATTTTCAACCAACGAAATCTGATGAACATGAGGTTGAAAATTCACAATCAGCAAAGTTGGATGAGGGTGAAGTAAGTAAGTCAGGAGATGAAGAGGGTAATTTGTTGATGAAGTAGGTGGATTCGACTAGTCTACAGTCTACAAGAGAGCTTGTTAAAGAAGTGGAGGATAGTGCAGAAGTATTCCTGTTGAATGAAAATGAAACAAGTGAAAGTGTTGAAATTATCGAAGAGGTTAAGCCAGTGGTGAATGAATGTGAAGATGTAGCTCCTACAGAGTTGTCCAAGGAATTACTACCACTGAGGGACGTACAACATCATGTTGATCAAGTGTCAAGTGCTATTGTACCGTATATGCCACGTAACCATATGTGTCCGACAGAGCAGGTAGAGTTGGGAAGATTGGTTGATGGGTTTCTGTTCAAAGGAAGGCAATTGTATACTCTTGATTGCAATTGGCGAATAAGAGTTATCAAAGACTTACATATAGAAAGACATGAGGACTGTGATCGTACCATGTAGTTGATTGCAATGACTTGTTTTGGGCCGTCAATAAGAAAGGAGGTTGGAAGGTTTGTTCAGAGGAGCCATAATTATCAAATTTCAAATGAAACCGCAACAAAGTCAGGATTATGTATGTCATTACCAATATATACTAGATTATGGGTGGAGGTAAGTATGGACTCTGTAGTGGGTTTGACGAAGACGCAAAGTGGCAACGAATCTATTTACTTGATGGTTGGAAGATCTCTTGTTGGTACTTACAACAAGCTAGATGCTGGAGGGATGGGTCGTTTGGAAATTATGAAGGAAATTTGTGAGAATGATTGTAAGTTGAGCTTGCCGGATCATCGTCCTATTACTAAAGTTGACAATATCAAACACTTGGTTCTGTTTCACGAGGATAAGAGTGTCGAAGACAAAGCAACTGTAAATTCGAGGACGAATTTCTATCAACCGAGGGAGGATGATGCAGCCCAGCCTGAGCCTAATTTTCCAATCCAAGATTTGAAGCTTATCTTAGGTCGCAAGCGACCTAACGAACTCATAAGTCACCAGCGACCTAATGAATTATGGCCTAGCGAGGTACGAGAGATGGATGATGAAGAGCACCATGAAAAGTCACCTAAGCGACCTAACGTGCTATGCCTTGAGTTGCTTGAGTGACCTAGCGAGGTATGCGAGTTAAGTTATGAGTTCAAGAGAAACGGCCTAACAAGTTTATGCCACATTTCCTTAAGTCGTTTGAAGCTTAGGTTGTTCCAGAATCATAGGTCGTGGAGTCCTAGGTCGCATGCAGAATTCCTATGCCGCTTTCCAGTTAGGTCGCTAAAGTTCATATTTCACTCATTCTTAAGTCGCTCAGAACATAGTGACGAGCTACAACCAAAATCTACTGTGCTACGACCTAGGCAAGATATGTCGCACTCTCACATGCCAATCTCCTTAAGTCGCATCAATATTAAGTCGCAACCACCTTAGGTCGTAAGTCGTATGCCGCATTGACTTAGGTCGCTGATCTTAAGTCGCTCTCCGATTGGTGCTGTTGTCTACTTTAGGTCGCATGGAGCATATGTCGTTGAAGGGTTAGGTCGCAAGGTCGTTCAAGCTTATGCCGAAGTGAAGATGATCCTGTTGCTGTGTCAAAGTTTTAGGTCGTAAGTCGCGTGCTTTGTTAAGACGTGTGTGTTGTATTTTCTTCATGTTGTTAGGTCGTTAACGACCTATGTAAGGTCGTAGGTCACGTGTTGTGCTTTGTGATGTAATGTGTTGTATTTCTTTGTTTTAGGTCGCAGGTGTTAGGTCATTCACGACCTATGTGTTGTAATGTGTTGAGTCGTGTAAGTGTGTTGTTGTAACCCTATAAATAGGGATGGTGGTGTCACTTGTAAAGTTGATTGATTTTGAATAAAAATTTGTTTGAGTGCTTTGTGCCTCTTTGAAATTGGTAGTTGAGTGTAATCTCCTATCTCCACCTTCGGCATTCGAGTGCGCTCGAATCAACGATTGTTGAAGCCAATTCACGGTATCAAGTGCGCTTGATCAACGTCTGAAGAATTGTAGATCTTCCTTCACGGCATCGTGCGCGATCAACGTGACGAAGATAGCTAGAATCCGGTATCTTTGAGATCAACGGATTTGGGCGTTTGGTATTTTCAATTCCCCGATTGCTACTTTCACTATTTCATCCATTTCAGTTATCCGCTGCTGCATCAGTTATCTATGTTAAGAACACTGAATTTGGTCTTGGAAAACAACTAAAATGAATAAATATATTAATAACTACAAATGAACTCATCTATAACCTAGAATGGTTCTTGTATACCATTTTGGTTGGGTAAACAGATACATTGATAATCATGATCATTATCACGTTAGTTAAAAATAACAGATAAGTTTGTTATTTATTAAAGGAATAACACTTTAAAGAGAAAATTAAATAATCTTAGTTAACACTACCTTGAGAAAATTACATAAACCACTAGAGTGATAAATGACTTTTTGGGTTAAAAATTAATTATGAAACCATTCAATAACTATATAATTTATGTGTTTTAAATTATATTCTATTTATTGTTAACATGTCTTAAGAAGTAGCTCTTCAACATTATTCTGTGAACTAATCAACGAAGCACAAAATTTTTATAAGAAATCATGTCCATAAACCATTCCAAAACTAAATGAATGCAAATTAACATTTAAAGAAGGGGAAGTTGTTATTCTGTCATCTCTCAAACCAATTGCAGATCTGTGTTCTTAGTCCACTAATTAACAGTATATACCAAGATTTAATAAAGGAATCACTAGCAATAGTGCAACTGTAGGTGAACTGACCAAAGCTTAAAGTGACTCATAAGGCTCTATTCTCCTGTGTTTAATGGTGCGTTTCTAAGATTTTATGCTGCACGTTCACATAATTTTATATAAAATAACAACCTTGTCGGTTTCAAAAAAACAAATATAGATTATTTCTATCAAGAACTCATGCAAAATATTATACAACTTCTTTGAGTGTCACAAAGTATATTTTACAATCCATTGGAAACCAAAATTTCATAATCATTGAAGAATATGCTTTGAATTTCCACTTAACAAAGTATACTAGATTCATTGTTGCCCAACTATCTAAACACCGTCATTTTCCAAATATTTATAAATTCTTAATGATTCAACATCACAAGTATTGTCAACTGAAAAAAAACGAAAAAAAACACATGATGCTTGAAAAAAGATCAAGTTAACGATAATGAAAACGAATAAGCTAATCAAAGTTTGTTGGTTATGGAAGCAAATAATTAAATCCTTATTGTAAAAAAAGAGAAAAAAAAATAAAAAAGGTGACGTGGGAAAGACTATTTGTGAAAATTTTGAATGGTATTTAATAATTAATTATTTTGTTATTTGCCCGCCTTTCTAAACAGATAGGATTACCTGCAATGATTGAGGATGAGGATGAAAGTTGGGCGATTTTAAGGGCCAAGCCCAACAAACTCGCCATTATTTTAACCCATCAAGACCCACTCTATTGGATCATTGAGGCAGGTAGAGCCATGATCTGCTCAAGAAAACTCTAGGTCTCATGTCGAGTTGGGGCTTGGCAGACCTGCCCCAAACTGGCCCATACTCTTGAAGCTTATTGTATCATATAATTATGATTTATTAATCTATTTTAAAAAAAAGTTTCTATAACGAAGATATCATAATGTTTTATTCAATAAGTTCTATTTTTTTTAAATATTAAGTTGCATTATTTCTAATTATATAACAAAATGTGCATATTGTAAGAAATTTAATTAAGAACTTTATTACTTTATGCTTTTCATTTTATACTCATTATTATCTATAACCAATATATTTTGTCAAATCTATTTTTCTTACAAATAAAATATTAGTGTATATGAACCATAATCAGCTTTTTAAAGAACATACAAAGATGCATCAGGTTTTGGGGTGGGTCGGTTTTTACCCTGACCCGTACGTGTCTCTGGTTGGGGAGAAATCAGGATCTAAATCGGGTCTACGGGGCAGGTCAAAGGCGGGGTTTAACAAACCAGAGTCGGGTATTAGGTATGGAAAACCCACGCTATTACCACCTATAATTGTGTACGAGGGCAGAGCTTCAAAAGGAACATGGATTTTTCGATAAGAGATCTAATGGACTAAAATAATCTATGCATTTTAGAGCAACTAAATCTATATAGATTGTTAAAATATAAATATTGTGAACTATATGAATACATATTAAGTTTATTTTCAATGAGTCGAAGGGAATTTATTAATTTTAGAATGACATGGATAATCACCATGTCAAACCCATAATTAAGTGATACATTGGCCAAATTTATATGATTGAATTGCCTAATATTATAAATAAAGATGGACATATTGAATGGATAAAAGCTTATAATATATACTTTGTACCTAGTAAGATCCTATCCTATACAAATGATTATCCAATAGTAATCAAAGCTTATCTCAATAACAAATGCAAAACCCAAAGGGCCTGTACATACTAGGTCCTTATTTCTGATTTTGTTATAAGAAAAGTTCCTATAGCGATGAATACATAAATTAGTACCTATTTTTCTGAATCGGAATGATAAAAAGTGTAAGTTAACTTGCGCTTTTTAAAAAAGTTACTCAAAAATTAAAAAATCAAATTTCTTTATTCGTAAATAATAATGATTATTATTTAAGTATTATTTTATTAAATAACTACAGTTTTTCACCTTTATTGAGTTTTATAGAATTTTTTTCTTTGAAAACTCCATGTTTCCTTGCATTTTCTGTCAGAAAATGCAAGTTAAATTGTGTTTTCTATTTTTCAAAACAAGGGATCTAATTTACATATTCATTTCTCCAAGGACTTTTCTTATAACAACATAAAATACAAGGACCTGTAGCTTTTTTCTTGAAATCCAAGTCCACCGACCTAATTCTCCTGATTGTGAAACATAAATAGTTGGCATACCCAAATCGATATGATCATTGAAATAATAGAAGCAACATTGTAGATATACCTAAAAAAACATAAAGTTTCATGCCTGCACAATTGGCTGGTATGATCCAATTAATAAAGTTCGTTGTTTTCAAATTAGGAATATCATTGAAATACCACACTATTCTATAAAAGTGTTCCAAGTAAGATATGTAGAGCCAAGGAATACTATGTTCATCAACAATCATTTAATGTCTATTTTTTAGATACTTCCATACTATGAAGTTAAAGCCCCGCTAAAGCCTCGCAAAATCTCCGTTATAGCTCGTAGCGCTCTCCGACCGCTATGCTTTTTCAGTTTAGCGCTACTAAACAGTAGATCCACTTTAAGTTTTACTATTTTCCATTACACTTACTAAATCAAGGCTTTATAGCACTCGCTTTAGCAACTTTAATATAAAATGGTTGATTTGATTGATTCTCATTTAAACAAAATCAATAAAGTTAGGGTAAAGACTTAATTTTAAGGCACAAGTGCTCCATATAAGTTAGAAATCTATTGTAGTCACCAAATCTAGACTACATAAATCCTGATATTATTTGGTTTTATTATACAAGATTATTAAATATATTTTTCTTATGCAAATAATGTGAGAATGAGAATAAAGTAACTTTAAATATTTGGTTTTATATCTAATGAAGCTTTTTGCAAGTCTATTACTTTTCGCTATATCCTCGCTTTATCCCCGCTATAACTTTTTGCACTTTCACAGCTATAGAACTGCTAAACGCTTTAACTACACTGCTTCTGTATACCAACACCCATAAAATATATAGTGAAAAAAGTCAACCATTGCACGTAAAATCTTTATTCGTGGAATTTGAAGTTTATTTTTAATATTTCAGTAATTATAGGAGAAAAATATATCAAGATAAGTTTATAAAAAAATTCAAACATTAAGGTAACTTCACCGAGCACTATTTAAGTTATAGTATATAATTTATAGCTACTACATTCTTATCTACCACCGACATCATCTTTTAAGATTGCGAGAAAAAGTAAGATATCATATGATAATGACAATTAGGTTATAAATAAGAATTTAAACACCGATATCCAATTCAATAATATAATATAACTTTACAACCTAGAAATATCTAGCCTACTTTATTATAGCGATCAAATTTTTTGAATACTTCATATTTAAATATATGAATTATTTAAATATTTGAATCTTGGATTTAACATGATTAAGTGGATTTTATAACCTTGTTAACCCCTTTTTAACTAATAACTAATGATGGTAGACTTGTTTTTGAAAAATGTTTACAAAAATAAATAGTTCAAAAAATATCGATAATGTAACCGAAAATCATTTTATCGACAAGCGGCTCTTTTTTCGATAAAAGTTGTTCGAACTTTTACTTTTTGAGCTTGCCCGATATATTAATGTGTAATTAATTAGTGACTAAATATTTTCATACTTTACGGTTAACTAAATAAGTTAGTGACGTAAGCAATGATGTCATAGAAGATATTTATGAAGAGGGATATTTTGGGAAGTCTTAAGGGTGAAGTAATGATGTGTAAAGGTGAACACGTGGGTGATGGGCTTTGTGGCTAGCCAAGAAGGTTAGGAGGTGGAAATGAATTCTTGATAAAGTCTATTTAACCTCTACATAATATTCACAAATTGCCTTGCTAGTTTATAAAACATAGAAACATAATGTCTTCATCTTCTTCTCTCTTCTCTTTAACATTTTCAAATCAAAAAAAGTGAAGTCCAAACTTCACCAAACTTTGGCCAAGAGTTTAAGGCATCATAAGAATAAGGAAAAGAGGGTAAAAGTTGGAAGAAAGTTGGCACAAATTGGTGCACCATTTCTGGCCGTGAGCTAAAGGTGAAGAGGAGAGGTGGCCAAGAGCATAAATGAAGGAAAGTTGAAGTCTTTTGGCTTATGGGTGATGGTAGGAAGTGTTCATGTAATTCTATATGGTTTGTGTTTATGTTAGCTTAGTTTTGGGGGGTGATTTTGCTCACCATTTAATAGTATATATTGTGTATATATGTGTGCTTAAATATAAAGTTAAGTATTTAACTAATAAAGTTATAACTTTGGATCATATTTGCTTTTGAATGAAAACGACAGTTCTATATTATATATTGTCACTACTATTACCCTCTATAATATGTAATGTGTCCTTGACTTTTTGTTTACATGTTTGGTTCGGTTGTGTGTGGCATTGAAGTGTGTTTGAAAGTGTTTTAAGCGAGAAATGTCGTTATAAGTGCACATTGAATCCCTTATGTGTTTAACTTGCTTAAAATGTTTATATGTGGAAATATAATAAAAATATATAACTTGATTGTTCTCTACACTTATGATAGTGTATGAGACAGTGAGAAAATGGTTTAGAAAATTATAGAATTGGTAGGATAATGCGGTAAAAGTTAGAAGCGAAATGGTCGCTATGGATGCAATTTGTAAATTCCTTGTGTTTGGTGATTTTTAATATTTTTTTGGAAGATATACTTAGGGGTTTCTTTTCATAGTTATCAAGTAATATAAGTAAAGCGACCAACACCATTATCCCAGCGGTTAGGCACTTTGACTTTGGTACGAGAGATCACGGGTTCGAAACTTGCGTAGCGTGATTCGAATATATATTGACATGTAATATGTTGTATATCACATAAGACTTGTAGTACTAATATGTACTAACATCTAAGTACCCAATTTCAAAAAAAATGTAACATAAGTAAAGTATTTATAGTAAAAAAATTGGATTTTAAACGATTGTTAATTAGATGAAAATTGGTCAAACATTTAGGACTCTAAAACTGGTTTTGTGGTAAGAACAGGAAACTGCAACACTTTGCAACTGTCTGGATGTTTCTAAACTTTTGATAGCAATTCTATTAAATGTTGTTGTTTGCAGTTTAAAACTTTAAAATGGTTAAAAGTGTTACTTCAATAAAGTATTTTTTCAAGATATTTTTAAGAATGTTTAGTAACATTAATTAGAGTATTTTAAAAGTGGTTTTCATTCCAAATATATTTTTAATAATTATTTTTGAATTTTTAAAGTAAAGGGTTTTAAGTACAAAACATGTTATTTTATGACTTTTGTTAAATTTGAAATTAGTTATTTTTAAGTAATATTTTATATAGATATTTAAAATCTATTTATAAGTGTTTTTAAAGTATTTACAAATATAAGTTTAGGAAAGAAAGTTAAGTAATTTATAAAAGGATAAAAGTGGTTCTGTTGTAACCTTAAGTTATAATGAATTGTTTTTGAGAAGTTAATTAAAAGTACATTACCTTGTAAAATAAGTGTAGATGTAGTTAGATCGTTGAAAAGAATGTTTATTCAGTATAAAATTGTTCTGGGTTTATAGTAAATGTAACGAACTAGGACTTTTGACCCTCGAATAATCGACACTAATACGTCCACTGTATTATGTGCTGAGCAATCGAACATCGGAAAACACGATTGTTGAGGGAAAGAAAGAAGGAAGAAAGAAAACAAGAAGAAAAGAGAAAAAGAAAACTAGACAACACAGAATCTCACAATGCAGCAAATAATATAAAGTATGAAAAAGGTCTTTACAAAAGAAAACAAAACTTTAATATATATATACAGACATCAATAAAAGTATACTAACCTATTTCAGCCCGGACAATTATAACAGCCCGTCCTTATAGTTACTGATAATACAACCAACAAACAACATAGCGGAACACAAAAAAATACGCAGATACATCTTGGACCCCCAGCTCGTTCCTTAGCTCCAATACATCCAAAGAATCTGTAAATATGCTTGGTCCGGCCCAAGCATTATAATAAAATAACACCCGAGTCGGTCTGGAAAACCAGCGTGAGAAAACACGCCCAACTTGATTTTAAAGTTATAAAAAGCCTTTGAAAGAAAGTATCCCGTAAGAGCACGCCGCACATAAACACGGACGGGTTTTTACCTTACGATAACCAAACCATTTCATATGAAAATCCAGTGATATTATAATAATGTCTAAGATACAAATACTTATTAATCATAGCCAAAATTGTTACATTAATTAAATTCCAGCATAATAGGTATACAACTAAAACTGTAAACTGGGCTAGTAGGGGATAATCACCATGTCAAACCCATAATTAAGTGATACATTGGCCAAATTTATATGATTGAATTGCTTAATATTATAAATAAAGATGAACAAAATTGAATGGATAAAAGCTTATAATATATACTTTGTACCTAGTAAGATCCTATCCTTTACAAATGATTATCCAATAGTAATCAAAGCTTATCTCAACGACAAATGCAAAATCCAAAGGGGCTGTGCATACTAGGTCCTTATTTCTAATGTTGTTATAAGAAAAGTTCCTATAGCGATGAATACATAAATTAGGTACCTATTTTTCTAAATCAGAATGATAAAAAGTGTAACGACCCATAATTTAATCACTTTGAACATGAATAGTTAATATGTTTTTAAATGATTAAATAATGGATTTTATGTCTAGCAGTATTAACCCTACCTAATAAATAGAATAGTATAATTACTTGCCTAATAAAACAAGAGAGAATTATTAACCTTTCCTAATAAAAACAGAATAGTATAATGACTTGTCTAATAAAACAAGAAAGAAACCTAGCCTAATAAAACAGAATAGTATAATTACTTGCCTAATAAAACAAAATAGCATAATGATTATTATATTCCATACGGATGGTTGCCATTGAACCAAAATCTGGTCGAATCAGGTTATGCCATGCGGATGGTTGCCATTAGACCAAAATCTGGTCGAATCAGGTTAGGCCATAGTTGATAAGGAGAATTCCTATTAGACCAAATTATGGTCGAATCAAATTAAGCCACAAGGATGTTTTCTATTGGACCAAAATGTGGTCGAATCAAATTAGGCCATATGGATGGTTTCTATTAGACCAAAATCTGGTCAAATCAGGTTAGGCTGTAGGAAATGACTAAAGTACCCTTCTCTTCACCTATAAATAGCCAAGTCCATATCTCATTTTAATTCATTCACAAATAAAAGAAAAGAACTAAAAGTCATTATCAAAGGTCAAGTATTCCAAGTCTCCATCAAAGCAAATAGGATGTGAGTACATTCCTTGTTTCCATAGTTTAGTGAGTACATTCCTTGTTTTCATAATTTAGTGAGTATATTCCTCGTTTTCATAGTTTAGTAGGTATAACTTATTCTGTGAGTATAATTTAATTATTTTACAGTGAGTGTAATCTTAATCTCTTTCCTTTGACTTATTCACATTTTAATAAATGTTGTGTTAACTATTGATCATAAATTGTTAATAATAATGGGTCTATTATTATTCTTGTTATTTTTCTTGTTTGGTTGTTTGATTTGTGCTCGGCCAGTTTATGAGCAATAACTTTGATGTTTAGTTAAAAGGAACTTACACCACCTTTTAACTTAGGATTGATATTTAGTGACATTTTGGTTAAAAGGAAATAACATCCCTTTTAGCTATCTCGTTTGATTAAGAGGGAGCTTCACCCTTCTTGGTCGTATTCTCCTTTAAAGATGATGGGTTTAAGTTATGATTTGAATGCAAGTTTTAAATCTTGGTTTAAAGTATTATAAAGAGCTTTGAAATTTATATAATGATTTAAATAGGTTATTTATGCAAAGTAAGTAGTCCTATACTTAGCACTAAAAGCCGATGAGTAGATTGATCTTCTATCTGTGAGATCTGGAACCGAAGTGTCTAGGCAAGGCTAGGAGCAACCAGTGCCCTGACTTACCTGGCTTTGTTTCTGGGCGAGGGGTAGAGTAAGTCGAGAATATCGGAAACGTGACAAGTGTAGGAGATTTGATTTCCATAAATGATCTTTATAATTATAATGGAAAACATTCACACTTCTTATATACAATTGTTTTTGACCCATCTAAGTATGCTTTTGAAATATTAAATCATCCCAAATGTTTTGTGAATATACTTATATCGATGAGATAAGTATATGGATATTTTCCAAGCATTGAAAAAGTATAAGATTTAATTTCCATATACGATCGTTTTGTTATCCCCGATAGTTGATATCTTGACTATCAATTTCGATACCCTTCTTCCTTTTGTTTTAGTTTCGTCAATCTAAGACGATTTGTTGCTCATTTAGAGCATTGATATCCTTTATCGGAAATGACTAAATAAAGAGCGAGTGGGGGCCAAGCTATGTGGGGTTGCTCCCATTAGGGTATTTTCACATCTACTCTAGATTGGTTTCGGTTGTATGCGCACGGAGATGTGAAATACTCGGATACTCGGTAAGGTTGGCGGGGTCCGGCTTGGAGGTTTCCGAGAGCCATCGTAGTTCTCAAGTATATTTTCTAGAGGTATACTTTCGATAAGGGGGGCGCACCCTCCTAGTCATTGTTGGAAAAATTCATTTTCCTTATTTTTGATTCAAAACTTTAGATTGATTCTTTCTTAATTTCGTCGGGAAGCGTCTTGCGCTCTTCGCGATGTTTAATTATCTGCATCCATTCTTTTATGCTTGGATGTTGTCCTTGTGAGGGAAAAACCCATTCTGCATTTTTGCGATGTGGTCTCAGTAGTTACTTTGTGTGTTCTATTTTTGGAGTTTACTCATACCGGACTTATTATCTGACCCGAATTGTTTGTTTTTCCTAAACATTCGGGTACTCATTTATATTTGAGTAGTCCAGAAATGACAGGTTTCTTTGGGCTCTTTTGAAGATGGTGGATGAGCAGGAGGCTTCTTATCTATCTAGTTATTTATTTCCGCTGTTATGAGATGTTGACTCTATGTTTGTATATTTAAAGGCAGGTTGTTATAACTGCCTAGACCGACAGTAGTACTTTTGTTGTAACTCTGATAACTCCATGTTGGGGAGTAACCTTATGTACTATCTTATTTTTATGTTATATTTAACCGTTCGGTTGTGAGATTATTGTTCCTTTCTTATATTTTACCCCATGACAACTCGTCTTTCAGATACTTGGGCAACGGCACATGAATACCATGGATGTATTAAGTGTCGTTCTCAAGGGTCAGAAAGATGGGTCGTCACAGTTGGTATCAGAGCTTTGGTTGAGCGAACACCTTAGCCTGGTTGGGGTACAACTCATTAGAGATAGGGTAAGTGATGCCCTAGAATGAGTTAATCTTAAGAGAGCGTATTTGTAATTTTTTTAATAATAATATTTATACTCTAAAGTCCCATTTGGACTTGGATTGATAGACACACCGCTCAAGAAAAATGAAATGTTTGCGAATGGAATGCGACTAGAGTTCCATCGTGAAATGAACAATTATCTTATGGGTACGTTCACCGACATTATTAGCATGGCTTTGAGGTTTGAGGCTCTTGATATTAAGGAAGGAGTCCAGAAGGGTGTAGTACCAGCAATAAGTACCAAGCCTTTATCAGTTATACCAGTTGAAGGAAAGCCAAACTTCAAGCGTAAGTTTAAGGGAAAGAAGCAGGGTGTAGGGAAGAAACCCGAAGATGGCGTTCCAGCACAGAAGAACCAGACCAACTTGGCCAACATTCTTTGTTTCAAGTGCAATAAGATGGGCCACTTTGCAAATCATTGCCCAATTGCCACATGTTTTAATTGCGGCCAGTCGGGACATATGAAGAATGAGTGCCCTTTTCCTAAAAAGGGATCTCAAGGACAGACTTTTACCATTGAAGAGATACCATCCACTTCTTCAGATAAAAAAAGAGAAGCAAGTGTTGCAAGGTACATTATCCATCTATGATATTCCTGTAAGGGTGCTATTTGATATAGGAGCTTCCCATAGTTTTATTTCTTATGATCTAATGGACAAACTAAACCTTAAATATGTTATCATAAGTAATCCTCTTTGTGTGTCAAACCCAATTGGAGGTCCAACAAATCTTGACATTGTGTGTCTAAATGTACCTATTTCTTATCGAAATCGTCTCTTTCCTTTTGACTTGTTTGTTCTTGGGTTTATGGGTTTTGGAGTGTTGCTGGGAATGGATTGGTTATCTAAGTTTAAATCTATCTTTGATTGTGGTAGAAGGCTCGTTAGAGTTAGTGATGTAGGAGATGTTGGTGTTGATATTAGTTGTGAAGAGCCTAAGAAGTTAATGAGAAGTTTTCTCTATTCACTCGAAGTGGCTAAAGCGGAGCTAGGAGATGTGCCAGTTGTTTGAGATTTCATAGATTTTTTTAACGAGGTGCAAGTTTTACCTCCTCACCGTGAAGTCGAGTTCCGTATTGATTTGGTTCCGGGAACTAGACCTATTGTACAACCCTTACGAAGGATGGCTCCAAAAGAGAAGAGGGAGTTAGAAAGGCAGACTTATGATTTGTTGCAGAAGGGCTTGATCCGACATAGTACCTCGAGTTGGAGATCGCCAGTCGTCTTTGTTACAAAGACAGACGGTTCTCTAAGGTTATGTGTAGACTATCGGGAGTTGAACAAAAGGACTATCAAGAATAAATATCCTTTGCCAAGAATTGATGATATGTTTGATCAACTCCACGGTGCTCGAATATTTTCTCAATTAGATCTTGCCACCGGTTTCCACCAATTAAGAGTGGTAGAGGAGAGTGTTCCTTTAACAGCTTTTCGAACTCCTGAAAATTTCTACGAGTGGTTAGTTATGCCGTTTGGATTTACTAACGCACTCGCTTATTTTGTGGACTTAATGAATCGAGTATTTCGAGATATTCTTAATAAATTTGTTCTCGTCTTTATTGATGACATTCTTATCTATTCCAAGACAGAGGAGGAACACAAATATCATCTCCGTGTCGTACTCGATACCTTAAGAAGCCATGTGTTGAAGGCTATGTTTTCCAAGTGCCATTCCTAGAAATCCGAAGTTAGGTTTCTAGGGAGAAGGCATATCGGTGGACCCAGCTAAAGTTGTGGCAGTTCAAAACTGGAAGAAACCTGAAAGTGCGACGGAAGTTAGAAGTTTCTTGGGATTGGCTGGTTTTTATCGTAGGTTTATCAAGGACTTCTCGAAGATTGCTTCTCATCTGATGAAGTTAACAAAGAAAGATGTTAAGTTTGTTTGGACTTCTAAGTGTGATCAAGCATTCAACGAATTGAAAGAGAAGTTGACTAGCGCTCCTGTATTAACCATTCCAAATGGGAGCGAAGGTTTAACCGTGTATACAGATGCTTGTGGAACTGGATTGGGAGCAGTTCTGATGCAGCATGGGAAAGTTATTGCCTATGCGAGTCGACAGCTAAAGCCGCATGAGAAAAATTATGCTACACACGATTTGGAGCTTTTAGCTGTTGTCTTCGCACTAAAGATGTGGAGGCATTATCTTTTGGGTGAAAGGTTCGAGTTATACACGGACCACAAATCCTTAAAATACCTTTTTACCCAGAAAGATTTGAATTTGAGGCAACAGAGATGGTTGGAGTTTCTCACCTCTTATGACCTAGAGGTTCTTTATACCCCTGGAAAAGAAAATGTTGTTGCCGATGCATTGAGTAAGAATGTAGCAATGGTTGCAAATTTAGAAGTCAAGCAAGTATTGTTAGAGAGAATTGCATCCATTCAAGAGGCAAATCCTATTTTAGCTCGACTTAAGAAGGATGTTAAAGAAGGTGTTGTTTCTAGCTTTAAGATTGATCTCCGGGGCATATTGAAAATGAATGGGCGTATTTGTTTTCCAGACTTTGATGGACTTAGGCAAGAAGTGTTAGCCGAATGCCACCATTCAAAGTTATCTTTTCATCCATGAGTGACCAAGATGTTCAAAGAAATGAAGAGGGTATTCGGGTGGAAGGGGATGAAGCGAGATATTTCAATCTTTGTGAGTCGTTGTGCAAACTGCCAGCAGATTAAGAGTGACCAGCAGAAGACAGCTGGATTGCTTCAACCACTTGAGATCCCAAAGTGGAAGTGGGAGCAGACTTCTATGGAATTTATTGATGGGATTCCTAGGTCAAGAAGAGGTAACGATGGCATTTGGGTTATAGTCGATCGACTAACCAAGACTGCCCATTTCATTCCTGTTAAGCTGACTAGGACTGCTACGAGTCTGGCGAGTTTGTATGTGAAGGAGATTGTGAGACTCCAAGGGATTCCTCGTAGTGTTGTAAGTGACCGAGACCAGATATTCACTAGTAGGTTCTGGGAGGGACTGCAGAATGCTTTAGGGACTGAGCTAAGTCTAAGTACAACATACCATCCCCAAATGATGGGCAGACGGAGAGAGTGAACTGGATTTTGGAAGATTTATTGCGAGCATGCATTCTAGACTTCGGGGGTTCTTGGGAAGATCATTTACCCTTAGTCGAATTCACTTATAACAATAGCTATCAAGCAAGCATTGGTATAGCCCCTTTCGAAGCTCTTTATGGTCATCCATGTCATTCTCCGTCGTGTTGGGTTGAATCTGGAGATAGACTTGTTCTTGGACCCGACATAATCTTAGAAGCCAATGAGAAGGTAGCTGATATTAGAAGAAAGATGAAGGAAGCGCAAGATCGGCAAAAGTGTTATGCAGATCAAAGGCTGACGCAGCAGCGGAATTAACAAAATGATGATTCTGTGAAAGTAGCAATCGATGGAATGAAGAATACTGAACGGCCCAAATTCATTGATCCGAAGATACCGAATTCTAGATATCTTCGTCACGTTGATAGCGCACTATACCGTGAAAGAAGATCTTCAATTCTTCGAGCGTTGATCAAGCGCACTTGATACCACGAATCGGCTTCAACAATCGTTGAATCGAGCGCACTCGATTAACCGAAAGTGGAGATAGGAGATTACACTCAACTACCAATTTGGTGAAAGCACAAAGCTAACAAAACAAAAGTTTTTATTCAAATCAACTAAACTATTACAAATGACCCAACATGTCTATTTATAGACGTACAACTCACACATCACTAGGTCGTGCATGACCTTACAACACACACTTTACAACACAACTCTTAGGTTGGCAATGACCTAACACAGAAACGACCTAGGACCTAAAAAATACAATGCATACGACCTACGACTTACATATTACATCACATCACTTCACCGACCTAACATAGGTCGTCAACAACCTAACAGATAGCGTCCTAAAAACAAGGCAGCGACCTACTTCTCAGCACATAAGGTCGAGCGACCTAAAATGAATGCGGTTTAAGCTTCAGCGACCTAAGACGTTATCCTCTGGAATTCTTCACACGACCTAACTTAGGTCGTAACTCGTTCATGCGACCTAATTTAGGTCGTAGCTCGAGACAGTCTTCTTTTGGAATATCAGAGCGACCTATCTTAGGTCGTAACTTGTTAGCTCGTAAGCCGCTAGGTCGTTTGCGACCTTAAGAAAACGCCCCTGGCATACCTCTTCGTTCACAGCTTGCAGTTAGGTCATTTGGCGACTTATCATAGGTCGCTGGAACTTCTTCACGCGACCTAACTAGGTCGTAACTCGAAATGTCGGAGCGACCTAACGAAACACGTGCTGGTTTGTTAAACTCCCAAGGTCGCTTGCATGCCTTAACTCTGCAGTTGACTCGTGAGCGACCTATAGGCTCCTTAGGTCGTGAACGACCTAAAAGTTCAGTAGGTCGTGAACGACCTAAAATTCTCGAACGACTTAAATCAGAAGCTGATCGCACTGCATCATCCTCTCCCTGTTGGAAGAAATTCGTCCTCGAATTTAACAGTTCTTCGTCTTCGATACTCTGATCCCCGTGAATTGGAACCAAGTGTTTGATATTGTCAATATTACCCATAGGACGATGATCCGACAAGCTCTTCTTACAATCATAAATTGTCTTCATAATTTCCTAACGACTCAGTCCACCAGCATCTAATTTATTGTACGTACCAACAAGAAATCGTTCAACCATCAAGTAGTTAGATTCGTTGCCACTTTGTGTCTTCATCAAATTCAATACATAGTCCATATTTTCGTCTACCCATGATCTAGTATGTATAGGTAATGATTTACATGATCCTGACTTCGTCGCGGCTTTCTTTGAAATTTGATAAATCTGACTCTTCGGAACAAACTTTTTGACCCCCTTCCCCAAACAAAATGTCGCAATCACTGCATGTTATGATCATAGTCCTCGTGTCTTTTTACATGTAAGTCTTTGACAATTCTTAATTGCCAATTGTAATCAGGGATAAACAATTTCCTTCCTTCGAACGGAAACCCATCAACCAGCCTTCTCAACTCTTCCTGTTCTGTCAGACACATATGTTTACTTGACATATATGGTACAATAGCGCTTGACATTTTATCAACATGAGGTACGTTCTTCAGTGGTAGTAATTCTTTGAACATTCCTGCAGAAACTAGATCTTCATTTTCATTCACCATTGGCTTAACCTCTTCAACACTTTTGCTGGTTTCAATTTCATTCACCAAGAATACTTCTGCACAACCCTCCACTTCTTTAACAAGCGCTTTTGTAGATTGTAGACTAGTCGAATCCACCTCCTTTATCAACAAATTACCCTCTTCTAACTTTACTGGTTGTGAATTTTCAACCGCATGTTCAATAGATTTCGTTGGTTGAAACTCATCAACTTCATCTTTATCACACTTTGATGATTGACAACAACCGACTTCATATTCCATATCAACAAATTCCTTTAAAGACAACAAAGTCTTTAGCTCCTCGATTTCCTCCAATTTTTTTTCACTCTGTTGATGCTTCTTAGGAACCAAAACGATTCGTGTATCATCAAACATAAAACTGTAACTGTTTGTGCGTCCATCATATTGCACAGCCCTGTCGTATTGCCATGGTCTTCCCAACAACAGATGGCATACATCCATGTCAACCACATCACACCAAATTTCGTCTTTGTATTTCTTCCCTATGGAAAAATTAACACAAGCTCTTCGATTAACCTTCACCTCCCCTCCTTTCCTCAACCAAGCTAATTTGTGGGATGTGGATGCTTTTCTGTTTTCAATGACAACTTCTTTACAACTTCCGACGAAGTAATGTTGTCACAACTTCCTGCATCAATAACAAATTTGCAAACCCTTCCCAAGATAGTGCATGTTGACTGAAAGATGTTACTCCTCAACCAACTTGAGTCATCCTCTTGCTTTGGGGTCAAACACGATCTTCTCATCAACAAACTACAACCCTCATCTCAAGACAATAATTCTTCTTCTTCAACCGTTAATGAATTGACGCCATCTATCCTTGTTCCTTCATGCTCCATCTCCGCAATCATTGCTCGCTTCTTAGGTTTTGTACATTCATTGCTTTTATGACCCAACTCTTGACAATTAAAACATTTGAAATGACTATTGACCTTTGCTTTGTTGACTTCGTTCACAATTGACTTATTGACGACTTTAGGAACATCTGCACTGTGATTAACATCCTTATTCTGATTGTTGGAATTCGTAAACACTCCACCACCTCTCCTTCCTTGTTTCTCCCAAGCAAGGGCTTTCTGATGTGCTTCGGTGACAGATCTTGGATCAAACATATTCACCATGTCTTGAATTTGCGTTCGCAACCCTCCAACATACCTAGATGTTAGCTGTTCCTCTGTTTCCATAATATCATTTCTCGCAATCAGTTGGTAAAAATCATCTGCATACTCGTTCACTGATCTTGTCCCTTGTCTTAATTTCTGCAAACGTTGATACATTAGAGATTGATAATTATGCGGCAAAAATGTAGCTTTCATCAACTTCTTCATTTCATCCCAAGTAACAATCTTTGACTTTCCCATTCTCTCCCGTGTAAGTTTAGTCTGTTGCCACCACGCCATAGCTCTCCCTCTTAATCTCGTAGCAACCAACTTTACTCTTCGATCCGCGGGAACTTCTTTGAAGTCAAAAATTTCTTCAACATTTGAAACCCAATCCAGAAATTCCTCCGTTACCATTCCACCCTTGAATTCTGGAAGTTCAGTTTTCATCCCCGACTCCCATCGGCGATCATCCTCAGCATCCCGATATGCATTTCGTGTTAGGTCTCGATCTCGTGAATGAACACTACCTCTACCACCATCTTCTTCAAAAACAGAGGTACTTCGATAACGATCTCGATCACCCTCATTTCTATGATCTCGCATATCTCTTCTACTTTGCCTTTCATCAACTCGATATGTGTCATTTTCAAATTCTCGATGACTTCGTCTTCCTTGATTAGATTGTGGCGATATTCTCCTTTCTCCCGAAACCGATGGTGAAACCCTGTTTCTACCTTGGTTTGAAATTGGCGATGTTCTTCTTCGGGGTTGATTCATATCCATCATGAGCTTCTTTAACCTCCCAATACCTTCATCCAATTTCACATTGAATTTATCACTAATGTGTTGTTCCATTTGTTCAGCATCTTCTCTCCTATACAAACCTTCAACATTTTGATGACGGTTAGCTCTTCTCGGAGGCATGATTGATTACTTCACAAACTCTTCAATTCTCGGTTTGGACAAATCAAAAGATACCAAATGATGTACTTCACACTCTCGGCCTTGATAAAATGATGCACGGCTTTCACTTGATCTCGGCTCTACTTAAAACTTCAAAACTTGGCGTGCAAACTCCACGGCCCAAATTCAAACACCTTTCAAACTTAGATCCAAAATGATACGGATCGAAACTCCAAACTTGTTGCAACTTGCGATGAACACGATGAACAACCACTTCTCCAAATGATGTTCGACTTCAATTAACTTCTACATAGCTCGGCTCAATACTTCAAGCTCGGCTAACACTTCAACTTCGAATAGATTGGCTCCAAGACTCGGCTTAGCTATGATTGGCTAAGTCTAGCTCTGATACCAAATGACGCAGCAGCGGAATTAACAAAATGATGATTCTGTGAAAGTAGCAATCGATGGAATGAAGAATACTGAATGGCCCAAATTCGTTGATCCAATGATACCGAATTCTAGCTATCTTCGTCACGTTGATAGCGCACTATACCGTGAAAAAAGATCTTCAATTCTTCGAGCGTTGATCAAGCGCACTTGATACCGCGAATCGGCTTCAACAATCGTTGAATCGAGTGCACTCGATTAACCGAAAGTGGAGATAGGAGATTACACTCAACTACCAATTTGGTGAAAGCACAAAGCTAACAAAACAAAAGTTTTTATTCAAATCAACTAAACTATTACAAATGACCCAACATGTCTATTTATAGACGTACAACTCACACATCACTAGGTCGTGCACGACCTTACAACAGACACATTACAACACAACTCTTAGGTCGGCAACGACCTAACACAGAAACGACCTACGACCTAAAAAATACAATGCATACGACCTACGACTTACATATTACATCACATCACTTCATCGACCTAACATAGGTCATCAACGACCTAACAGATAGCGTCCTAAAAACAAGGCAGCGACCACTTCTCAGCACATAAGGTCGAGCGACCTAAAATGGATGCGGTTTAAGCTTCATCGACCTAAGACGTTATCCTCTGGAATTCTTCACATGACCTAACTTAGGTCGTAACTCGTTCACGCGACGTAATTTAGGTCGTAGCTCGAGACAGTCTTCTTTTGGAATATCGGAGCGACCTATCTTAGGTCATAACTTGTTAGCTCGTAAGCCGCTAGGTCGTTCGCGACCTAAAGAAAACGCCCCTGGCATACCTCTTCGTTCACAGCTTGCAGTTAGGTCGTTTGGCGACTTATCATAGGTCGCTGGAACTTTTCACGCGACCTAACTAGGTCGTAACTCGAAATATCGGAGCGACCTAACGAAACACGTGCTGGTTTGTTAAACTCCCAAGGTCGCTTGCATGCCTTAACTCTGCAGTTGACTCGTGAGCGACCTATAGGTTCCTTAGGTCGTGAACGACCTAAAAGTTCACTAGGTCGTGAACGACCTAAAATTCTGGAACGACTTAAATCAGAAGCTGATCGCACTACATCAAAGGCATAGGGATCTAGAGTTCTTAGTCGGGGACTTGGTATTTGTAAAAGTCTCTCCTCTAAGAAGTGTCGTGAGGTTTGGGAAGACAGGGAAGTTAGCTCCTCGATATATTGGTCCTTTCCCCATAATGGACCGGATTGGTAAACTTGCATATAAAGTGGAGTTACCAGATCGACTATCAGATGTGCACAACGTATTTCACGTATCTCATTTACATAAGTATGTACACGACCTTTCGATGATAGTAGAACCGGGACAACAAGTTGATTTGGAGGTTCAGCCTAACCTAACTATTCTTAGGCGGCCAATTCGTATTGTTGCCCGAAATGTAAAGCGATTAAGGAAGAAGGTTGTGAATCTTGTTAAGGTTCAGTCGAGTGGAGATGTTAAAGATTGTACTTGGGAAACTGAGGACTATATTAGGGATTCTTATCCCGAGTTGATGTAGTAGTTGTTTGTATTTTGTTGTTTCTTTTTAGTGTACTCACTAGTTGTGTTAAGGTCACTTTCCTTGTATATTTGTGTGGTATATATGATATCATTTGGGTTCTTTGATATCTAGAGTTTATCCGATTAATTTCGAGGACGAAATTTCCTTTAAGGAGGGGAGGATGTAACGACCCATAATTTAATCACTTTGAACATGAATAGTTAATATGTTTTTAAATGATTAAATAATGGATTTTATGTGTAGCAGTATTAACCCTGCCTAATAAAACAGAATAGTATAATTACTTGCCTAATAAAACAAGAGAGAATTATTAACCTTGCCTAATAAAAACAGAATAGTATAATGACTTGTCTAATAAAACAAGAAAGAATTATTAACCTAGCCTAAAAAAATAGAATAGTATAATTACTTGCCTAATAAAACAAAATAGCATAATGATTATTATATTCCATACGGATGGTTGCCATTGGACCAAAATCTGGTCGAATCAGGTTATGCCATGTAGGTGGTTGCCATTGGACCAAAATCTGGTCGAATCAGGTTATGCCATGCGGATGGTTGCCATTGGACCAAAATCTGGTCGAATCAGGTTAGGCCATAGTTGATAAGGAGAATTCCTATTAGACCAAATTGTGGTCGAATCAAATTAAGCCACAAGGATGTTTTCTATTGGACCAAAATGTGGTCGAATCAAATTAGGCCATATGGATGGTTTCTATTGGACCAAAATCTAGTCAAATCAGGTTAGGCTGTAGGAAATGACTAAAGTACCCTTCTCTTCACCTATAAATAGCCAAGTCCATATCTCATTTTAATTCATTCACAAACAAAAGAAAAGAACTAAAATTCATTATCAAAGGTCAAGTATTCCAAGTCTCCATCAAAGCAAATAGGATGTGAGTACATTCCTTGTTTCCATAGTTTAGTGAGTACATTCCTTGTTTTCATAGTTTAGTGAGTATATTCCTTGTTTTCATAGTTTAGTAGGTATAACTTATTCTGTGGGTATAATTTAATTATTTTACAGTGAGTGTAATCTTAATCTCTTTCCTTTGATTCATTCACATTTTAATAAATGTCGTGTTAACTATTGATCATAAATTGTTAATAATAATGGGTCTATTATTATTCTTGTTATTTTTCTTGTTTGGTTGTTTGATTTGTGCTCGGCCAGTTTATGAGCAATAACTTTGATGTTTAGTTAAAAGGAACTTACACCACCTTTTAACTTAGGATTGACATTTAGTGACATTATGGTTAAAAGGAAATAACTTCCCTTTTAGCTATCTCGTTTGATTAAGAGGGAGCTTCACCCTTCTTAGTCGTATTCTCCTTTAAAGATGATGGGTTTAAGTTATGATTTGAATGCAAGTTTTAAATCTTGGTTTAAAGTATTTTAAAGAGCTTTGAAATTTATATAATGATTTAAATAGGTTATTTATGCAAAGTAAGTAGTCCTATACTTAGCACTAAAAGCCGATGAGTAGATTGATCTTCTATCTGTGAGATCTGGAACCGAAGTGTCTAGGCAAGGCTAGAAGCAACCAGTGCCCTGACTTACCTGGCTTTGTTTCTGGGCGAGGGGTAGAGTAAGTCGAGAATATCGGAAACGTGACAAGTGTAGGAGATTTGATTTCCATAAATGATCTTTATAATTATAATGGAAAACATTCACACTTCTTATATACAATTGTTTTTGACCCATCTAAGTATGCTTTTGAAATATTAAATCATCCCAAATGTTTTGTGAATATACTTATATCGATGAGATAAGTATATGGATATTTTCCAAGCATTGAAAAAGTATAAGATTTAATTTCCATATACGATCGTTTTGTTATCCCTGATAGTTGATATCTTGACTATCAATTTTGATACCCTTCTTCCTTTTGTTTTAGTTTCGTCAATCTAAGACGATTTGTTGCTCATTTAGAGCATTGATATTCTTTATCGGAAATGACTAAATAAAGAGCGAGTGGGGGCCAAGCTATGTGGGGTTGCTCCCATTAGGGTATTTTTACATCTACTCTAGATTGGTTTCGGTTGTATGCGCACGGAGATGTGAAATACTCAGATACTCGGTAAGGTTGGCGGGGTCCGGCTTGGAGGTTTCCGAGAGCCATCGTAGTTCTCAAGTATATTTTCTAGAGGTATACTTTCGATAAGGGGGCGCACCCTCCTAGTCATTGTTGGAAAAATTCCTTTTCCTTATTTTGGATTCAAAACTTTAGATTGATTCTTTCTTAATTTCATCGAGAAGCGTCTTGCGCTCTTCGCGATGTTTAATTATCTGCATCCATTCTTTTATACTTGGATGTTGTCCTTATGAGGGAAAAACCCATTCTGCATTTTTGCGATGTGGTCTCACTAGTTACTTTGTGTGTTCTATTTTTGGAGTTTACTCATACCGGACTTATTATCTGACCAGAATTGTTTGTTTTTCCTAAACGTTCGGGTACTCATTTATATTTGAGTAGTCCGGAAATGACAGGTTTCTTTGGGCTCTTTTGAAGATGGTGGATGAGCAGGAGGCTCCTTATCTATCTAGCTATTTATTTCCGCTGTTATGAGATGTTGACTCTATGTTTGTATATTTAAAGGCAGGTTGTTATAACTGCCTAGACCGACAGTAGTACTTTTGTTGTAACTCTGATAACTCCATGTTGGGGAGTAACCTTATGTACTGTCTTATTTTTATGTTATATTTAACCGTTCGGTTGTGAGATTATTGTTCCTTTCTTATATTTTACCCCATGACAACTCGTCTTTTAGATACTTGGGCAACGACACATGAATACCAGGGATGTATTAAGTGTCGTTCTCAAGGGTCAGAAAGATGGGTCGTCACAAAAAGTGTAAGTTAACTTGCGCTTTTTTAAAAAGTTACTCAAAAATTAGAAAATCAAATTTCTTTATTCATAAATAATAATTATTATTATTTAAGTATTATTTTATTAGTTAACTACAGTTTTTCACCTTTATTGAGTTTTATAGAATTTTTTTCTTTGAAAACTCCATGTTTCCTTACATTTTCTGTTAGAAAATGCAAGTTAAATTGTGTTTTCTATTTTTTAAAACTAGGGATCTAATTTACATATTCATTTCTACAGGGACTTTTCTTATAACAACATAAAATACAAGGACCTGTAGCATTTTCCTTGAAATCCAAGTCCACCGACCTAATTCTCCTGATTGTGATACATGAATAGTTGGCATGCCCAAATCGATATGATCATTGAAATAATAGAAGCAACATTGTAGATATACCTAAAAAACATAAAGTTTCATGCCTGCACAATTGGCTGGTATGATCCAATTAATAAAGTTCGTTGTTTTCAAATTAGGAATATCATTGAAATACCACATTATTCTATAAAAGTGTTCCAAGTAAGATATGTAGAGCCAAGGAATACTATGTTCATCAACAATCATTTAATGTCAATTTTTTTAGTTACTTCCATACTGTGAAGTTAAGGCCCGGCTAAAGCCTCGTAAAATCTCCGTTATAGCTCGTAGCGCTTTCCAACGCTATGCTTTTTCAGTTTAGCGCTACTAAATAGTAGATCTGCTTTAAGTTTTACTATTCCATTACACTTACTAAATCAAGACTTTATAGCACCCGCTTTAGCAACTTTAATATAATATGGTTGATTTGATTGATTCTCATTTAAACAAAATCAATAAAGTTAGGGTAAAGACTTAATTTTAAGGCACAAGTGCTACATATAAGTTAGAAATCTATTGTAGTCACCAAATCTAGACTACATAAATCCTGATATTATTTGGTTTTATTATACAGGATTATTAAATATATTTTTCTGACGCAAATAATGTGAGAATGAGAATAAAGTAACTTTAAATATTTGGTTTTATATCTAATGAAGCTTTTTGCAAGTCTGTTACTTTTCGCTATATCCTCGCTTTATCCCCTTTATAACTTTTTGCACTTTCACTGCTATAGAACCGCTAAACGCTTTAACTACACTGCTTCTGTATACCAACACCCATAAAATATACAGTGAAAAAGTCAACCATTGCACGTAAAATCTTTATTCGTTGAATTTGAAGTTTATCTTTAATATTTCAGTAATTGTAGGAGAAAATATATCAAGATAAGTTTATAAAAAAATTCAAACATTAAGGTAACTTCACCGAGCACTGTTTGAGTTATAGTATATATTTTATAGCTACTACATTCTTGTCTACCACCGACATCATCTTTTAAGATTGCGAGAAAAAGTTAGATATCACATGATAATGAAAATTAGGTTATAAAGAAGAATATAACACCGATATCCAATTCAATAATAAAATATAACTTTACAACCTAGAAATATCTAGCCTACTTTATTGTAGCGATCCAAAATTTCGAATACTTCATATTTAAATATATGAATTATTTAAATATTTGAATCTTGGATTTTACATGATTAAGTGGATTTTATAACCTTGTTAACCCCTTTTTAACTAATATCTAATGATGGTAGACTTGTTTTTGAAAAATGTTTACAAAAATAAATAGTTCAAAAAATATCGATAATGTAACCGAAAATCATTTTATCGACAAGCGGATCTTTTTTCGATAAAAGTTGTTTGAACTTTTACTTTTTGAGCTTGCCCAATATATTAATGTGTAATTAATTAGTGACTAAATATTTTCATACTTTACGGTTAACAAAATAAGTTAGTGATGTAAGCAATGATGTCATAGAAGATATTTATGGAGAGGGATATTTTGGGAAGTCTTAAGGGTGAAGTAATGATGTGTAAAGGTGAACACGTGGGGGATGGGCTTTGTGGCTGGCCAAGAAGGTTAGGAGGTGGAAATGACCTCTTGTTAAAGTCTATTTAACCTCTTCATAATATTCACAAAGTGCCTTGCTAGTTTATAAAACATAGAAACATAATGTCTTCATCTTCTTCTCTCTTCTCTTTAACATTTTCAAATCAAAACAAGTGAAGTCCAAACTTCACCAAACTTTGGCCCAGAGTTTAAGGCATCATAAGAACAAGTAAAAGAAGGTAAAAGTTGGAAGAAAGTTGGCACAAAGTGGTGCACCATTTCTGGCCATGAGCTAAAGGTGAAGAGGAGAGGTGTCCAAGAGCATAAATGAAGGAAAGTTGAAGTCTTTTGGCTTATGGGTGATGGAAGGAAGTGTTCATGTAATTCTATATGGTTTGTGTTTATGTTAGCTTACTTTTGGGGGTGATTTTGCTCACCATTTAATAGTATATATTGTGTATATATGTGTTCTTAAATATAAAGTTAAGTATTTAACTAATGAAGTTATTACTTTGGATAATACTTGCTTTTGAAAGAAAACGACAGTTCTATATTATATATTTTCACTGCTATTACCCTCTATAATATGTAATGTGTCCTTGACTTTTTGTTTACATGTTTGGTTTTGTTGTGTGTGGCATTGAAGTGTGTTTGAAACGAGAAATGTCGTTATAAGTGCACATTGAATCCGTTGTGTGTTTAACTCTCTTAAAATGTTTATATATGAAAATATAATAAAAATGTATAACTTGATTGTTCTCTACACTTATGATAGTGTATGAGACAGTGAGGAAATGGTTTAGAAAATTATAGAAATGGTAGGATAATGCGGTAAAAGTTAGAAGCGAAATGGTCGCTATGGATGCAATTTGTAAATTCCTTGTGTTTGGTGATTTTTAATATTTTTTTGGAAGATATACTTAGGGATTTCTTTGCATAGTTATCAAGTAATATAAGTAAAGTGACCAACACCATTATCCCAGTGGTTAGGCACTTTGACTTTGGTACGAGAGGTCATAGGTTCAAAACTTGCGTAGCGTGATTCGAATATATATTGACATGCAATATGTCGTATATCACATAAGACTTGTAGTACTAATATGTACTGACATCTAAGTACCCAATTTCAAAAAAATGTAACATAAGTAAAGTATTTCAAAAAATATGTAATATCCATACAAGTTCATTCTAAGACTACGCGAAACGCTTGAGAGTTCTGCCTTCAATTCCATCATTTCCAAGATGTCTTCGCTTCGAAATGCTTGAATTGGATCAAATTGGTTTTTGGATAAGATATATGATCCTGGTCTCTTCGAAAAAACATTCGATAGTTTCCGGTAAACTCAAGCCCGGTACTTGAGGAAATAAACAGTCAAAGAGGAGTGGAGATCACCTCCTAACCGTTATTGGATGGATTTCCTTATCATTTATCCTAGGAGAACGAAACGACATTTATACGCACAGTACAACATTATCGGAGATGAATGTGCCATATAACTCACGTGTTTCTCTTAGATATTTCCAAAGTTACGTTGGGTCTATATTTTATAGTCGGTTATTTAACTATCAACAAACACACATTCAAATCAGGTATTTTATTCAAACGGGAAAACCAACATTGGTTAAGTACATAAGTGACCACTAGCCTCCTTGGTTAATCTTTTCATTAATTAATATTACTTTGTAATAATTGTATCAAGATCCTTTTACAAAGATATATATATATATATATATATACACACACACATATATCCACAAATCCGTAGATTTCGATACTTGGAAAAATATCCATATACTTATCTCAATGGTGTAAGTATATTCACTAAACACCGAGGAAGATTCCCTTTTTATACAATTCTAAATCATTTATAAACTCCGTAATAAATTTCTATAACCATTTATAAACTATTTTATAAATCTCAAGAACCATTTATAAGACTCTTTTACACATTCCTAAAATAATTTATGACCCCTTTATAAATCCATAAAATCGTTTCTAAAAATCCTTTTATAATTTTTTTTATAAATATCTAACCATTTATATAACTCTTTTTACCTTGTAAAAACTTTCCTTAAGCCCTTAAACCATTTTATAAAACTCCCCTTATAAAACCCAAGTCTGTTATAAAACCCTATTTATAAATCTCGAACATTTATAAATTAATAATAATCATTTACTTCAAAAACGATTATATAATAATAGCTTTTAATAATAAACCTTATAAATAAATAAATAATATTAACCTTAAAACATCTTAAAATAATAATTAATAATTTCAAAGACATTACAAAAAAACAGAAATAATTAATTTTCAACATTGTTATAAATAATAATAATTAATTTCTAAAACAGCATTAATAAATCATTATTATTAGTTTCAAACCGTATTAATTATTTAAATAATTAATCTTCAAAATATTAACATATTGATAAATAACCTTAAAACAATATTAATTATAAATAAGAAACTTTTAATCAATAGTAAATATAAATAAGTAATTTTTGAAACAGTTCTAATGACATAGAAAGATGGATAATAAAGTTATATTAAAATAGAAATTAAATCCTTAAAAACCAAATATTTCCGAAGCTCAATTTCAGATTTAAGATCATTTCCTATTTCAAAATCAATTCCAACCCCAAATGGCAATTTATAGTAATTTTAAAATAATAATTTGTGGCCAATAGCTACCTATCACTCAACCAATATCGATATCGATTTTTTATCACTACATGGTTTATGTTGAATATATAACAATGCCATAACCCAAAAGTTTCAAATAATAAGGTTTAATATCCAATAATTCATATGATAGGAATATTATTGAAATTAAAATCAATAATGGCAAAGAATCCCGTTGGTTCCCTCCAATTAGTCCCCCTGCATCACAACCCATATATATCAACACACATATATAGGTAAATAAAATCAATAGTGGTAGGGAATCCTACTGGATCCCTCCAACCTATTCACCTGCATCACAAACAATGTATAATTATATAATATGGGTCATCCACTACTAAGCGGGTGTGTGTGTGTAATGTCATCCGTTCTAGGGGCGGGAATAAAACCAAACCAACAAATAAAACAGTAAATCATCCAAACATCGAATCAATAATTTTTTTATTAACTATATAACATTACCGGTTAACCAAAAAGGTGAGTTTAACCCATCGAAATCTATGTTGTCGCTGAGGCATTCTGGTTCCGACTAAAATCGAACAATGTTTGATTTTCAGCATGAATTTTCTTTGGCTCTAATTCCATCAATCCAATTCCATAACGAAGATCTCGTTATTACGAACGCAACGTGACTAACCGTGCTTGGTTTGGACCTAATATGGATTATATATTCAATTTACAAAATTCAAAAAATTAATAATATATTTATTACTAATCATTGTCATTAAGCAACAATTACCCCTTAATCTTGCTTAACCTACAAATCACACTCGTTCAACCCATTCCTGCTCATCTTCATACGTTCGCTTCTCCACCTTGCACCGCCGCTTGGGTCAACCTAAGATTGTCGCACTTCGCCAGTGCCTTGCCCTTACCCTCTACCACAATTCTCCTTCTGATCTCAAACCCCTCAAGGTCCTTAGCTCGAGCACGAACCAAAAGAACGAATGTCGAAATTTTTTGATCAACTGCAAATTTCGACGAGCTCCGACCACCATCGGCTATAAGATTTTTCTTCTAGCTTGCCTTCGACCTCCTCAACAACTTTCCTTCGGTCGCATCGCCTGAAAGTTCACCAATTCGCCGGAATTAATGAAAACTCGAACCACATTCATCTCGAAACTGCGGCCACCATGCGACGATTAATGACAATTCAACCGTTGAATGTCTTCATTTTGGCATCACGCACGTTTCGCTAGTTGAAGACTTCGCCTGATTTTTTCGAAAATAGCTCTGATGGATGTAGATCATTGGATATGGCTATGTTAATAAATTGGAAATATTGGCGAACTAGATTTTCTCTGGTTAACGCGATTAAATAAGAGGGAGAGGGTATGGTGCGAACGTGGGCAAGGGTATAGGCTAGAGTGTAGAAGTATGGCTTGAATGTGGTTATAAAATAGGGTATATATATTATTTTAATTAAAAATATAGGGCTTTTAAACGTTCGAAATTTTCAAACTCCTATCGAGACGTGCTGCCTGGCGGTTTATATGTAATACCCCTATTTCGAACACAATGGAACTAGTTTCGAGACCTAATTCGATCATGTGCATAAGTTAACTTTTCAAACCCATTTATATTATATTAATTTCTATAATTAGTTTCTACGCGTTTCGAGCTCTCACGACCAAACGATACGCCCGATTGCCACGAAATTAGACAACATCTAATAATTTATTATTATGGATGTAATGAAACTGGTTTCACCAAAATCCGAGATAGTGCCCTAGAAGGCTATTTTCACACGTTAATTAAAACAATTATTATAAAACAAATTTAACCGCTTTCAAATTCAAATTTAGAAGTTTACTATCTTCATTCTGATCCAAATTTAAGTCAACTTCCAAAACCATTTCCATTCACATAAAATTCAAGATTAATTACTTAAACAATTTCAAATATTCAAATAACCATTATATTTGAATTTTAAGTTATTTAACTTATAAAAATAATAATTCAATATTAAATATTTCAAAATCAGTTGACTAAAATTCTGGGTCATTACAGTAAACAATGTTTAAATAATATTTGTTACAAACCCATTTAAATATACTTTTGAAATTGTGAATTTGACCAAATTAACTTAGGAAGTATATAAAAGCTTCACGGCTTCATACGGTTTGAGATCCCTCGAGGATGACTCATTGGTAGGAAACATCTCTCACTTTAAGAACGTATTTATATGAGATCCCTCGGGGAGGACTCCTTTATATTGTTCACTTAATTCTAAAAGAACCAGAATTGAGTTAACTAGAAATTCACCATTTATTTTTGAAGAGTCGAGGATCAGATAAATATACTTATGTATTACTTAATGAAAACCACTTCAAACTAATATATGAGTTCTGTTTTTTGGAAGTGGTTGTGAAGTGGAATGTTATAGAGTTGAAATGTCCATCCTATGTTTATGTCCATAGGAGAGGTCAGCGTTAGCATTTCGTACAAATGCTATAGAGTTAAACTGTCTGTCCTAAGGTTAAGTCTAAGGGAGAGGTCAACGTTAGCATTCGTCGGACAACTTATGTGGGATCCATAGAGAGGTTCGTGGATTTTTCGAGATGCTAGAATCCAAGCAGAGATTTGTGAATTATTTGAGTAACGATGACTCGTGTGAGAGATGCTGAACGTGACTTCACCATCGAAAATGACAGAAAACTTAGTAGGATGCATAGGCGGGGGTTTAGCTAACCCAGAGGGCACATCTACTCCATATATCTAGAGATGCTTTCGGTTGTTGCTAGCGGGAGTGTTGGTATTCGATGTTGATAGAGTTAAGGGCTATGCCTTAGGAGAAATTATGTAATTTGTTACATATATCTAACTCGTTGACCAATCTTGTTTGAAATAAAGTTGTTTTCTTTCTATTATATACTTAATATAATGTGATTATATAAATTAATTAAAAGTATATTTAATTGAAAATCCATAAATGGTATGTTTTGTGATAGTAGTTATAAAGTGTTGTAACCGTGAGTAATTTATCATAATAAAATTAAATATACCATTTTAAATGTTCTTATTCAAGATGCATCGAGATTGGATATCAATGTATCCGTCGAGACTAGAGTACGTAACTCTTTCCAAATGTTGGATAGTGTATTACTCATGGCTGGTGAGGGCACCAAGAGGTTACGTACTGATAGTTATTGGATAACTATGGAACGACTCACTCTATAGTTCTTTGTTGGTTAATATAACTAGGGTCAAGCAGAAAATATTGATGTAACTGATTTACATAGTTCTCTTGACATGAAAATATTATGGGTCTTTAATATAAATGTTGTACTTTGATTATAGTCAGATCATGGCATGGCATCCATCGAACGACAATAGTTGGGTCGAGTGGAAGCATTAGAAGTGAAACTATCCAAGAGAGGATTTTCCTCCTTGATTATATGAGGTTAGTATCATGGTCAACTGAAGTCAACTGAAAGTCAGGGTCCCTGGCCAGAGCATTTAGTTAATAATAATAATTATTATTGAACCAAGGACTTTGTGTTTGGAATATAAAGTTGAATATGGATGATATTGGAATTTTGACAATTACCAAATTCCATAAGTTCCAATGTGCTATGTTTTTGATAAAGAGAATTAGTGTAAATAAAAGGTGGTAACCTTTCTCTTGCAAAGCTAGGAGACTGATTCAGATTTGGATCTAGGAGCGCCCATCAATCAAGGTGCATTCAAAAGCTACATCTATTAGGTAAGATCTATCCTATTTTATATGTGTGTATTCATCATGATGGTATAGATCTATTTAATTGACTATTTTAACAAATTTGTATATGCATTGCTTGTCCATCTTTCTTTTGTATATGTATAGATCTGAATTTTGAATTTGTTGATTTGAGTTAGATCTGAGAATAATAACAATGATTTTGATTATTGATTCTTATTTATTTCTTCATGTTGATGATGGCATTATTTTACATCTAAATATATTAAATAAGTAATTGTTATATATATATAGTGATAGAGTTAGAGGTATGCCCAAGGAGCAATTATGTAATTTGTTACATATATCTAAGTCGTTGACCAATCTTGTTCGAAATAAAGGTGTTTTCTTTCTATTATTTACTTGATATAATGTGGTTATATTAATTAATCTATTTAATTAAAAGTATATTTAATAGAAAATCTATAAATGATATGTTTTGTGATAGTAGTTACAAAGTGTTGTAATCGTGAGTAATTTATCACAATGAAACAAATATACCATTAAATATTCGTAGTCAAGATGCATCGAGACTGGATATCGATGCATCCATTAAGACTAGAGTATGTAACGCTCTCCAAAATTTAGGCAATGTATTACTCATGACTGCTGTGGGCACCAAGGGGTTACGTATTGATAGTTATTGGATAACTATGGAACGACTCACTCGATAGTTTTCTTTTGGTTAATATAACTAAGGTCAAATAGAAAATATCGATGTGATTAGTTTACATAGTTCTTCTGACTTGAGAATACTGTAGATCTTCAATGTGGAAACTCCACTTTAATTATAGTCAAATTATGGAACGACGTCCATCAAGTGACTATAGTTGGGTCGAGTGGAAGTATTGAAAGTGAAACACTATTCAAGAGAGGATTCGTCTCCTCAGTTATGTGGGATTAATATCACGGTCAACTTAAGTCAACACAAAGTCAAAATCTCTAGCCAGAGTAGTTCGGTTAATAATAATTGTTATTATTGAACCAAGGTCTTTGTGTTTGGATTATAGAGTTGAATATAGATGATATTGGAATTTTGACCATAACCAAATTCAATAAGTCCAAAGTGATATAGTTTTGACGAAGAGAATTGGCATAAATAATTATCACAAAAGGGTAACTCTTACTAAAGTGAAATTGGATTTTACCAAAGTTTAGTAAGCGATAAATTTGGCCATAATGTCACACCACCTGCTAAGTGACGTGTGAACGTTGACATTCGAATAGGTCAATGTTGATCGTTGACCGAATTTACACCCAAGAGTCACACAACCGAAATAATTAATTCTCTTTAGACCAAATGATTTAATTGGTTTATAATTGTTATAAATTAATTAATATTTATGAAATATTAATTATGAAATTCGAATATGATATGAGAAATAAATTTATTGCATATATTTATAATAGTTGTAAATATATTAGTCGATATAAGATATCGATAAGAAATTGAATTAAATATGATTGTACATATTTAATTTGGGTTAAATGGGATAACAACCCATGAAATTATGGAGTTGTAGGCATTGGTTATGGCTAGGGTTAGAGGTGGCTTGAACAAATGGTTAGGGTTTGGAGATGTGTGGTTAAGATCTAGTGGTTTACTCTCTTATCTTACCATATAAATAAATGGTCTCAAAACCCTAATTTGTGAGAATTCTTTCTGTTCGTTTTTGAGCCACCACCCTCTTTCCTCTTTCATGGCTGAAACCATCCTCTAATTCAATCCTAAAATTCTCATATCAAATTCAAATCAAAACTAAAAGCTATTCGATAGTAATTGGTCGTAGATTCCAGATCAGCATTCTGGAGAAACAAAACATTCCAAAAGAAGGGAATTGATTATTCAAGGTAGACTTTAGGGAATCTAATTTGGGTAACTTTGATTTTATTTTTATCATATTATTGTGCTTTCATAATTTGTTAATAATATGAACATATGTGTATAATTAGAATGCTGTTTTGTTAATTAGGTGAGATTTTTGCACGTATTTATGTTGTCACAATGGAGATTGGATATGTGTATAATAATTAAAGATCTATTCCATGATAATGTTTCAGATCTGAAATTAAACATTAAAATTAATTTGAAGTCTGAAATTATTTATGTTTAATGTTGATCATAAGTGCAAATCTTATATATTAATCTTTTGTGTTAAATCTTCACATACAATTTGAATTAAGAGATATGTTTTATTATATGCAGTATATATAGATCTGAATATTTGCAAATGTTTTTTTGTGTTTGTTATGAATTATAAGTGATGATTTTTTTTAATATTTATGTATTTTACTAATTTTAATATTTAATGATTATCTGAACCAATAAATTCATATATAATAATAAACGTTTCTTAACTTCGGTTTAATATTTTCTAAAATTCTTTCTTCATGTTAGAAGCCTTCAGAAAACATTGCAGATTTTTTGAACTTAAAATAATAATTTTAAAAATTAATTTTATTTCGGACCTGAAAATAATTAATTGAATTAAAATATCATTTTAATTTAAAAAATTCTGGAAATTTTTCTTAAGACCCAAAATATATTACAGAAACCTCAGAAAAAGTTTCAGATTTTTATAACTTAATTTTATAATTTTAATAATTCTGGCTAAATCTATTTTATTCAATATTATATATGTATATGTATATGCATATTAAATAATAAAATCTTTGGAATCCAGATCTAGTATATTTTCTAACTGTTAATTGTAATTGAAAGGAACTTTTAATTTATATATATATATATATATATATATATATATATATATTCATTGTTATTTATGGTTCAATATATTATCATATAAATAAATAAATATTTTCTACAATATTTTAATGAGAAAAGTAAATTTTATGCATACATAAAATAGATATATATAATTTTTCAAAATAATCACATGAAATTCATAGTTATATATTTGTGCACATATTTAACAGCATACAATACATACAAAATGAGCTAATGTGTCTGTTGCGATGCAAATCCCAACGTCTATATACGGGCATGTTATACCCTACACGGATTACTATGTTACAAATGCACACATGTATATATATGTATGTATATGATACATATATATACACACACACAAATATATAAGCAAAACCAAAATTAAAAAAAATCTAAAACTACTATTTATAAATTTAAATAAAATACATGATTTTATTTAAATCAAATTTAGAAAAGTTCTACATAAATTTAGACTTCATAGGCCCATCAAAGATTCAAAATGGCAAAAAAATTTGAAATTCATCCATTTCTTCAGTTGTGGGCTGGCCCAGTTCCTTCAATGGTATCAGAGCCCAATAGCCTATGTAGTATAAATTGGTCATGTTAGGGCTAACAAATTAAGCTTGTGCACTTAGTATGGTGTCTAGAAAGGTGATGTCTAGGATTGGAATTAGGTAATTAAGTACCCTGTCCTACCTGGTTACCTGCCTTGCTTGAAAGGTGATGTGAGCCCAAAGGTTGCCCTTAATAGAAAAGGCCCAATTTCAATTAGTCCTTGGACTAATTTTCAAAACAGTTTTGAAAATTAAGACATTATTTTAAATTTAAAAGTTAAATTTAAAATAAAAACATGTTTATTATAAAAGGTTATAATATAACATAAATTTTCAAAATGTTTGAAAATGTAATGAAAAGTTCAAAATATTTGAAACTATGTAAATATTAATTTCGAAATTTAAAATTATTAATAAGATTAATATATAAATTAATTAAATGAGTTAATTAATTAATACTTAATTTATACACATGTATTATATATGTTGATGTATGTTATGTTATTTTAAAGTGTTTAAGATAACATAAGCATACATGTATGTATATAAGATAAAATTTTAGAATTAATATAATTTAGTTAAAATTGTTTAACTAATAAATTAATTAAAGGTTAATTAATTAAATAAAAATATACAGATATAAGATATATGTGTTACACTATAAAGGTAATTGTAGATATGTCCAATATAAATGTTGTATTGGAATACTAATATAAAATTAATTAAAGAGTTAATTAATTAAAATTTATTAAATGAGATTTAATTAATGAAATATTATAAATAAGACTATCATATAAGTGATATGAAATATAAAAGTTATTTAACAACAAAACTTATATGATGTGAATGTATAAACTAAAAGTGGAACATTCAAGAAACCCAAATAGACTTAAGGAATAAATACATATGTAAATGTACGTATACTGTGATTTCTGATGTGTATGACAGTTGAATAACGAGGGTATTTGATAAGAAATACATTATTCCATAAGTTTATATCACTCAATATAATATATTGAAGATTATGAATCCTAAATATAATGTTGTCCTCTACCATATGTATATCAATAAATTACTTGCATACTCCTTAGTTGTTGAGCAAACTAAAGCTGGGGATGTTATATGTAGTATTATTAATACATTGAACAGATGAGGTAAGATAACTATATGTATTTGTTGAGCAAACTCAAGGTACATATACTATACTTAGGCCATCACGATATGGTAGGTACGAGTGAATAATCTCTTTCGATTTTTTGAGCAAACTCAAGGTCGAAATGAGATTAGAAAAAGAAAAAATGGGTTAGGAGTTGTATGTGATACAACCGATAAGGAGTTATCCATCGTTTGTGGGGCTATGATTTGTTGAGAAAACTCAAGGTCAGAATACCAAGACAGACGAGTCCTAACACCCACTAGTGAAGTCGAAAGACTTCTGTGTTTCATCTTAGGGTTTGGAGAAACGTAAAAGACTAGAGGGAGCCTAATTAGAAAAATAAATTGGTAAATTTTAACCTTTCTAATATTGTAAGAACATATGCTAAATAATGTTATAATTATCTACAATGATAAATTTGTGCATTTAATATGATTGATAAAATGTTTATCAATTAACATATACAAATGAACTGAATTGAAAGTTGACAAATGGAAATAAAATGCCCACTTTTAAATTCCTATTGCATATTAATGTTTCAACACCCATGCAAATGCCTAATTTTACAACTACTGAATTCATTCGTGGTTTGGTCACTTGTGCATTTATTTGGTCAAGACCATATATTGCATTTTACGAGTTTTGAACTTTAAAAGAATTATAAGACTATGGATATTTGATCCATATACAATTGCATATAAATGTTATATGGTAAATGGTCAAAGTTTGTAATATACAATATTTCGATGAAATTAGTTCATCCGAAAAACCAAATAAACCTTAGTGCGTGATTTGATATTCAATCTGATTGATTACAAAAGGGATCATATTATGTTAATATAACACAAGACCAAAAACTACAAGATAGATATAAGAACCCGATCACTGAAATGTCATTTTGATCGATTTATGTAAAGTGCAACATATTTGATGTCCTTAAATGTTAAGGATAATCGAATGTGCTTTTGTAAAGAGTTTGATATGTTATTGTAGAAAGGTTTTCTTTTGAATAGTTTGACCATTTGAAAGGAAACAAATGCATAAGAATATATGTAATTTAAGGTACAGTTGGGATGAAGAGAATGAATAGTCGCTTATGCTTCATAGAGAAACATTGGAAACGAGAATCATAATAATAATTGATACTTAATATTGGAATAAGAAATACGATTTTTATTCCAAAATGTATTTTCATATGGAAAATTGTTTTCTATGACATTTATTTCTTTGAGCTCAAGATATTTGATCAACGAACTCTCCACTGTAAATAGTTACAATGTATGAAATAAAAAAATTGTATTAAGTGAATAATGGACCTTCGAATTTAGTACGTTGTTATAGTAATAGTGGAAATAATGGGAGCTGCCATATAGCACTTATTAATTGCATCATAGTATGAAATTGTTTTCGTAAAACTTACCATACGTTATTTATTAAATAATGATTATTTTTCGGTATCGACTGAAAAAATAGACTTAGTTATATTTCAATATGAGTATCATGAATATTCTTTGTGAAATAAAACTAAAATGTGGTAAAAAAATTATCACAAAAGTGATGCATTGGAAAATACAGAAGTATCTAATATTATTTATAGTTGTTTTGGAGTTATTAACTAAGCCGTAGTTTTGAGAAATAATTTTATTGTATGATTTTGAATCATGTGATACTTGTTAATTATATCTCAAACAATAAAGGGCTATGCACCTATTTAGTGGGAGTATCATAAGAGTTTATGAACCCTACGGATTGATACATATAGATGTATGCAATCGTAATTATATAAATACCAAAACGGTTCCATGTACTTCGTCATATTCACCGATGAGTCATCTTCGACATGGACATGTGTATTTGATACACATGTAGTATGTCCATGGTAAACTCATAGAGTATAAAACAGAAGTAAATAAAATAACATGCAATAGAAATGATTCGATTTGACCAAATGAGTGAGCATATCGGAAAAAGTTCCGAATGTACCTAAAAATGAATAAAGATTCAATCTCAAAAGTCACTCCTCCATGTGATACATAATGATGCATCGATAAGGAGTAATCAAACATTGTTGGATACTGTACGATTATGTGTGAGTGAAGTTGAGTTGGTTTCTTTCTATAAGGTCATGTACTTAAAAGTAGTACATAAGACTAATATTATTTCATCCATAAAACTGTTTACAAAATCACACAAGATGATGGTTTATAAAAAACTCCAACATATCCTAGGCTAAGGAGTTGGCAGGTTGTGCGAGTCAAAAGATTGCACGTAATAATTGTTCATGAAGGATCTTGTATGAAGCTGCCCAAAAGGATTTTGCGAAATACTGTCATTGGATGACATATTTATGTTTTGAACATGAGTTTTGAAACAGAAAATTCTAAATAATGATTTAGAGTAAGCTATTTACGCATATTAACCAAAAATATCTCAAAGTCAGTGGGAGCGATATTGAGTTTGTGAGTCTTTGGATATGATCCAAGAAATGATACAAAAGTATCATTTTACAAGCATTAAGATTGAATAAGCATTTTGATAAAAATATCAAATAGTTTGATTATTAATCAAAGTGCAGAGGAAGCGTGTGTTCATAAAGAAAGAACGATAAAAGGTACATTGATATTTCTAAACTATAAGTAAACAACACATTTCTGATTTTAACGATGTACTTGTGTCAAAATCAGCCTTAGTTGTTTTAATACTCAACATTGGATTAATAAATGATGTCTTTTATAGTAAGTATAAAAGATGTCGGGAATGTCCCAAATGATATGCAAGGACACCTTATTAAAATGTTTAATACGTAACATGTAAGATTGATTCTATAACAACCCGCATATTTTACGATTGTATATTTAAATGTTTTATTTAAATATATCATCGTTAGTCGGATTTAAGTCCGAAATGTCACTTTTTTCAAACAGTCGAATTGGGACTCGAGACCACTTCCATTGAGTCCAAAATGGTGTTTGCGACCATTTTAAGTATAAACATCAGTACGTTTGGAGTTGAGTGAAATTTTGATATTTTCATTTAGAGCTTTGGGTTTGGGTTTGAGCCCACCAACCCATCTAATACCCTAACACTCCACTCAACTCCTCTTCATTCACTCATTCCTTTTCCTAACACTCTAGCTCAAGAAAAATGGGGGAAAAAGTTTGGAAATAGAAATTCCAAACCCTAGTTTGATTTGGAAACTCAATTTCTTGCTCCAAAATCAAAGAGAAGCTTAGGTAAGCATCCGCTTCATCTTCTCCATCTCAATCCCTCTTCTATTTTCAGAATTTCCTATAACCTAACTTAAGGAAATATTCTTCTTATGAGCTTAGATTGAAGCTTCTTGAGTTGTTGTTGAAGAGAATTGATCTTAGCTTGTTTGAGAGCTTCTCACTTGAGTTTTTGAGTTAAAGGTGAGTTTTTGAACTCACATCTATGTCTATATCTTTGATAGTTGTTTGGTAGTAATTCCTAACATCTATTCCTTGTTCATTTGCTTTTGAATTGAATTGGTTTGATGAATATTCCAATTTTTGGTGTCTTGAGGTCAAATCTTTAAAAATCCTATCTTTGATGTTTGAACATATTTTTGGGGTGTTTCAAAGAGCCATACAAGGCTGGGTTGTCGCTTAGCATAAATCCTTAGTCTCCGTTGCTCGTCCGTTCGCCTTCGGTTAGGATTTTGCCCCACTTGGGGGCTAGGCTGATAATGCTGTAGAAGCAGGTTCAGTCGACTGAACCAGGAGGTCAGTCAACTAAACCAGGGAACAGAAAATGCTTTGTGCCTGTATCAGTCGACTGACCACCTGGGTCAGTCAATTGACCTGGAAACCGAAAGTTTCCAAGCATTAGGTCAGCCGACTGACCACCTGGTTCAGTCGACTGATCTACTTGTCTCAGCCTAATTTTCCTATTTTGTATGGGTTTTCAATTTTAATCGATTTTTGTTGATCCGATTTGTTGTTATCATTTGTATCGACTTTGATGACTTATTTTTCGGGATTTTTGGGAATATCCCATTTGTTGGATTCAGTATCGATTTCTATGGTTTTGATTTACATCTTCGAATGTGAATCTTTGGTGATTGATTGTTTTTACAATCATCTTTGTGATTTGTCACTTTAAAATACAAAGGATTCTATACTAGTAGTAAATATTCAAACTCTTTCACAAAGATGATTCCAACTCTATTTTATTACAAATCTCATTTATAAAACCGTTTTCCAATCTAGTAGTATATACAAACCTTTATCTCATTCGTATGAGAAATCTAATTAAACGGCTTAGCAAAACAAGTGGTATGAAACACTTGCGTTTATGATGCAGCGCAACCCATAATTTTCCAAGGCCTAAGTCGTCCACGACATAACGAAGCTGAAGACCTAAGTCGTCCATGACATAACGAAGCGGCTATAAGTCGTCCATGACTTAACAAGAATGATAAAGGGGAGCAACAGATTCAAGGTGCGTCGGAGCATGTTAGGTCGCGTACGACTTATATGGAACGACTTAACGAAAGACTAGAACAAGGCGGTGAAGCAAGTTATACGGAAAAAAGAAAACCAACGACTTAAGATAAGTCGTCTACGACCTACGACTTAGTTAAGTCGTCTGAAATTCTTAAGCCGTGAACTGGGTTAAGTCGTTGAAGTCTTATCCCCTAAGTCGTCCATGTTATAAGTCGCATAAAGATTGGCCTGAAGATGTTTCTTAACTCGTTACCGACCCAAGCTAAGTCGTGTGTCGTTTGTTTCTTGAGTCGTGTATTTTGTAAATAAGGTGTGTTGATTTTGTTAAGTCGTTAACGAGTTAAGTAGGTCGTATGTCGTGATATGGTGTTGTAATGTGTTGTATGTTTTTTATGTCGTGAGTAGTTAGGTCGTATACGACCCAAGTGTTGAAAATATCGGTGGTGTAACTGTTTGAGTCGGAACGGTTAATAAGTCGTCGCCGACCTATAGTAAGTCGTAAGTCGCAGGTGTGTGGCAGATTGTACTAAGTCGCAGGTTATAAGTCGGAAACGACTTAAGTGTTGTACATTTTGGTGCGTGAGTTGTAATGCCTATAAATAGGCAGGTTGGGTCATTTTGTAAAGTTTAGTTGATTTGAAATAAAAACTTTGTTTGTTAGCTTTGTGCTTTCACCAAATTGGTAGTTGAGTGTAATCTCCTATCTCCACTTTCAGATAATCGAGTGCGCTCGATTCAACGACTGCTGAAGCCGATTCACGGAATCTAGTGCGCTAGATCAACGTGCGAAGAATCGTAGATCTTTAAACACGGTATAGTGCGCTATCAACGTGTTTGAGATAGCTAGAATTCCGTATCTTCGGATCAACGAATTTGGGCCATTCAGTATTCTTCATTCCATCGATTGCTACTTTCACAGAATCATCATTTTGTAATTCCCATGCTGCGTCATTTGGTATCAGAGCTTATTTTAGCCAATCATAGCTAAATCGAGTCTTGGAGCCGAGAATTTGAAGTTGAAGTGTTAGCCGAGCTTGAAGTGTTGAGCCGAGCTAAGTAGAAGTGTTGAAGATTGAAATTTGCATCATTTTGAGGAGTTTGGTTGTTCATCGTGTTCATCATAATTTGCAACAAGGTTGGAGATTTTGATCCATATCATTTTAGATCGAAAGAAGAAAAGTGTTTGAATTTTTGCGAGAAAGAGTTTGCACACCAAAATTTGAAATTTGGAGTTAGAGCCAAGAGTTGAAGAGTAGAGCCATCATTTGGTATCATTTTGAAAGAATGCCGCCGAGAAGAGCTAACCGCCATCAAAATGTTGAAGATTTGTATAAGCGAGAGGACGCTGAACAAATGGAACAATGCATAAGTAACAAATTCAATGAGAAGCTGGATGAAGGTATTGGGAGGTTAGAGAAGCTTATGATGGATATGAATCAACCCCGAAGAAGAACATCCCCAATTTCAAACCAAGGTGGAAACAAGGTTTCGCCATCGGTTTCGGGAGGAAGGAGAATGTCACCACAATCACATCAAGGAAGAAGAAGTCATAGAGAATTCGAAGATGAACCATATCAAGATGATGAAAGACAGAGTAGAAGAGATATGCGTGATCATAGAGATGTGGATGGACAGAATCGTTATCGAAGTACATCTATTGTGGATGAAGATGGTGATAGAGGAAGTTATCATTATCGAGATCATGGCCAAGGGCAAAATCGAGATCGATATTTTGAAGATGATCGTCGATGGGAATCGGGGATGAAAACTGAAATTCCAGAATTCAAGGGTGGTATGCAAACTGAGGAGTTTTTAGATTGGTTGTCTAATGTGGAGGAGATTTTTGACTTCAAGGAAGTTCCTGAACAACGTAGAGTGAAGTTGGTTGCTACAAGGCTAAGGGGTAGAGCTTTGGCATGGTGGCAGCAAACCAAACTTACACGTGAACGGATGGGGAAGTCAAAGATTGAATCTTGGGAGAAGATGAGGAAATTGATGAAAGCCACATTCTTACCTTATAATTATCAATCGCTTATGTATCAGAGGCTGCAAAACTTGAGGCAAGGAACGAAATCTGTGAATGACTATGCTGACAAATTTTATCAACTGATTGCAAGGAATGATATTATGGAGACAAAGGAACAATTGACAGCTAGATTTGTTGGGGGGTTGCGAATGCAGATCCAAGATATGGTTAGCATGTTTGATCCCAGATCTGTAGCAGAAGCACACCAGAAAGCGTTGGCTTGGGAGAAACAGGGAAGGCAAGGAGGTGGTGTGTTTACAAATTCCAACAATCCAGTGAAGGGTGTTAGTGGAAGTTCTAATGTTTCAAAAGTTGTTGCAAAACCAGTTGTGAATGAGGTTGGGAAGACGAAAGTCAATAATGGTTTCAAGTGTTATAATTGCCAAGAAATGGGCCACAAAAGTAGTGAATGTCCAAAGCCGAAGAAGAGAGCTATGATAGCGGAGGTTGAGGATGAAGAAGCTGAATGTTTTAATTCACCACCTGATGAGGAGGAAGAAGAAGTGTCGGGAGACGAAGGTTGTAATCTGATGATGAGAAGGTCTTGTTTGACACCAAGGCAAGAGGAGGATTGTTGTTGGTTGAGGAGCAATATATTTCAGTCAACATGTACTATTCTGGGGAAAGTGTGCAAATTTGTTATTGATGCTGGAAGCTGTGATAATATAATTTCTTCAGAAGTTGTGAGGAAGTTATCATTGAAGACTGAGAAACATCCGAAGCCATACAAGTTGGCTTGGTTGAGAAAAGGCGGGGAGGTGAAGGTTGGACGAATGGCTTGTGTGAATTTTTCAATTGGAAAGAAATACAAAAACGAAATCTGGTGCGATGTGATAGATATGGATGTCTGTCATTTGTTGCTGGGATGACCATGGCAGTATGATAGGGCGATGCAACATGATGGGCGTAACAACAGTTACAGTTTCATGTTTGAAGGCATGAAGATTACTCTAGTTCCAAAGAAGCGACAACAAGAAGAAAACAAACTGGAGGAGATTGAAGAGCTGAAAACTTTATTATCCTTGAAGGAGTTTGTTAAAGAAGTCGAAGAGGAACCTGAAGTGTTTTTGTTAATACCTGAAGAAGATAAACCAGTACTTGAAGAATTTAATGATGTATTTCCTAATGAGCTGCCAACGGAATTGCCACCGTTAAGGGATATACAACACCAGATAGATCTTGTTCCCAGTACTGTGTTGCCACATAAACCACACTATATAATGAGTCCGAAAGAACATGAAGAGTTGCGAAGGCAGGTAGAGGAATTGCTTGAACAGGGACGAATATAGGAGAGTTTGAGTCCGTGTGCTGTACCAGCATTACTCGTACCGAAGAAGGATGGTTCATGGAGAATGTGTACGGATAGCAGGGCACTGAATAAGATCACTGTCAGATATAGATTCCCGATGCCGAGACTTGATGATCTGTTAGATCAAATTAGTGGGTCTGTGATCTTTTCGAAGATTGATCTTAAAAGTGGTTATCATCAAATTCGAATTAGACCAGGAGATGAGTGGAAGACAGCATTCAAGACAAGGGAAGGATTGTATGAATGGCTGGTCATGCCATTTGGTCTGTCGAATGCACCAAGTACCTTCATGAGGGTGATGAACCAAATTTTCAGGCCGTACATTGGGAAATTTGTGGTGGTTTATTTTGATGATATTTTGATTTACAGTGCTAGTACAGAGGAGCATGTTCACCTTTTGAAGAAAGTGTTAATTATTCTTCGTGAAGAACAATTCTATGCTGCTATGAAGAAATGTGTTTTTATGGCGAGGAGTGTTTTATTTCTAGGGTATGTTGTATCGGAAGGAGGAATACAGGTTGACCAAAGTAAAGTCGAAGCAATTAGAGATTGGCCACAGCCCAAGACGATAACAGAAGTTCGAAGTTTTCACGGGTTGGCTTCATTCTATCGAAGATTCATTTCACACTTTAGTAGTGTGATGGCGCCGGTTACAGATTGTATGAAGGGCAAACAGTTTACGTGGTCGGAGGAAGCAGGGGTTGCTTTTGAACGAATCAAGGAACTATTGACGACAGCACCAATTCTAGCATTACCTGATTTTCAGTTGTTGTTTGAATTACATACTGACGCATCGAAGGTTGGAATTGGAGAGGTGTTGAGTTAGAGGGGGCGTCCTATTGCATATTTCAGTGAGAAGTTATCAGGAGTGAAGATGAGATATAGTACGTATGATGTGGAATTTTATGCTGTTGTGCAAGCCATTAAACATTGGAGACATTACTTATTTCACAAGGAGTTTGTGCTATACACTGATCATGAGGCTCTGAAACATCTGCAAGGACAAGAGAAGATTTCGGCAAGGCATGCATCGTGGATTGCGTACCTGCAGCAATTTACCTTTGTTGTGAAACACAAATCTGGGGTTACGTACCGTGTGGCAGATGCGTTGAGCAAAAGGAATCATGTGTTGACTACAATGAAGATTGAAGTAACAGGGTTTGATGTGTTGCCAGAATTATTTGTCGATGATCCTTACTTTGCAAAGTTTGTTGATGAAGTCAAGGAGGGAAAGACAGATGAGTTTGTAATGGGGAATGGTTTTCTTTTTAAGGGAAATCGATTATGTATACCGGAGTGCAGCTTACGGATGAAGATTGTGAAGGAGTTGCATGAGGAAGGACATGTGGGGAGAGACCATACATTACAGTTGGTTTCACAATCATATTTCTGGCCTACTATAAGAAGAGAAGCTGAAAGTTTGGTGGAGAGATGTCATATCTGTCAAGTTTCGAAGGGAACAGCGACGAATGCGGGATTGTATATGCCATTACCTGTACCTATTAAACCATGGCTTGATATCAGTATGGATTTTGTTTTGGGATTACCGAGAACTCGAAGGGGAAATGATTCTATATTCGTTGTGGTGGATAGATTTTCCAAAATGGCACATTTTATCGCTTGTAAAAAGACAGCTGATGCCGTCTGTGTTGCCGAGTTATTCTTTAAGGAGGTGTATCGATTGCATTGGCTACGTGAATCGATTGTTTCAGACAGGGATACTAGATTTTTAAGTCATTTTTGGCTAAGTTTATGGAAGATGGTGGGAACAAAGTTGAACTTTAGTAGCGCTTATCATCCGTAGACAAACGGTCAGACCGAGGTTGTGAATAGATCATTGGGGAATTTGTTGCGATGTCTTGTGAAGGACAATCTGAAGAGTTGGGACATGAAGTTATGCCAAGCGGAGTTTGCTCATAATCATGCAGTGAATCGTAGTACGGGATTCAGTCCATTTTAGATTGTATATTCAATTTTACCCAAGGGACCGTTGGATTTAACGGTTATACCGCAACCAAAGGGGACAGTCAAGAGAGCTGTTGATTTTGTTGATGGATTGACTGAATGTCATAAAATAGTTCAGGAACGATTGGAGAAGGCGAATGAGAAGTATAAAAGGTCCGCAGACTTGAAACGAAGAAATGTTGAGTTTAATGAAGGAGATTTGGTATATGCTGTGTTAACAAAGGACCGTTTTCCAGTGGGCGCTTATAACAAGTTGAAAGCCAGAAAAATTGGTCCTGTAGAAGTCGTGAAACGGATTAATGAAAATGCTTATAAATTGAAGCTGCCGGAGGATGTGTACACGTCTGACGTATTCAATGTTAAGCATCTCGTACCTTATCATGGGGATAAACAATCCGATGGGGAAGAGCTTACAAATCCGAGGACGAATTTTTCTCAACCTGGGGAGGATGATGCAGCGCAACCCATAATTTTCCAAGGCCAAAGTCGTCCACGACATAACGAAGCTGAAGTCCTAAGTCGTCCACGACATAACGAAGCGGTTATAAGTCGTCCACGACTTAACAAGAATGATAAAGGGGAGCAATAGATTCAAGGCGCGTCGGAGCATGTTAGGACGCGTACGACTTATATGGAATGACTTAACGAAAGACTAGAACAAGGCGGTGAAGCAAGTTATATGGAAAAAAGAAAACCAACGACTTAAGATAAGTCGTCTACGACCTACGACTTAGTTAAGTCGTTTGAAATTCTTAAGTCGTGAACTGGGTTAAGTCGCTGAAGTCTTATCCCCTAAGTCGTCCATGTTATAAGTCGCATGAAGATTGGCCTGAAGATGTTTCTTAACTCGTTACCGACCCAAGCTAAGTCGTGTGTCGTTTGTTTCTTGAGTCGTGTATTTTGTAAATAAGGTGTGTTGATTTTGTTAAGTCGTTAACGAGTTAAGTAGGTCGTATGTCGTGATATGGTGTTGTAATGTGTTGTATGTTTTTTATGTCGTGAGTAGTTAGGTCGTATACGACCGAAGTGTTGAAAATATCGGTGGTGTAACTGTTTGAGTCGGAACTATTGATAAGTCGTCGCCGACCTATAGTAAGTTGTAAGTCGCAGGTGTGTTGCAGATTGTACTAAGTCGTAGGTTATAAGTCGGAAACGACTTAAGTGTTGTACATTTTGGTGCGTGAGTTGTAACGCCTATAAATAGGCAGGTTGGGTCATTTTGTAAAGTTTAGTTGATTTGAAATAAAAACTTTGTTTGTTAGCTTTGTGCTTTCACCAAATTGGTAGTTGAGTGTAATCTCCTATCTCCACTTTCGGATAATCGAGTGCGCTCGATTCAACGACCACTGAAGTCAATTCACGGAATCTAGTGCGCTAGATCAACGTGCGAAGAATCGTAGATCTTTAAACATGGTATAGTGCGCTATCAACGTGTGTGAGATAGCTAGAATTCGGTATCTTCGGATCAATGAATTTGGGCCATTCAATATTCTTCATTCCATCGATTGCTACTTTCACAGAATCATCATTTTGTAATTCCGCTGCTGCGTCAGTTTACTTTGTCGGTTAATTCTTGGACTTGTTCGATTGAAATCTTGTGACAATTTTCGAGTGAAAATCTACAATTGGTTCGTAAATATTTAAGTTAAGCCAGTGGTTATGGGACATGAAGATAAACTCATTTATTTACTAGCTTAGTGTAATCGACACTTCTTCATGATCGATGATGATCATTTTATGGTTTAGACTAGCGATGTGCGATATCTTTTTGTCCGCGTGGGGGACTATACCTAGTTCTATTGAGCTTCGTCTCATTTTTCGTAGGCTAGCGACCTATGGTTTTTATGGAATTTGATTCATCGTACGTTCGCTGTACTACGTCGTTGTTCCAGATTATTTGAGTTTCAGGTTCATCGGGCGTTCGCTGTACTACGTCGTTGTTCCATATTATTTGAGTTTTGTTTATCGGGCGTTCACTGTACTACGTCGATGTTCCGGATTATTTATGTTCAGGATCATCGGGCGTTCGCTGTACTACGTCGTTGTGCCTAATTATTTGAGTTTGGTTCATCGGGCATAACGCTGCACTACGTCGATGTTTTGGGTTATTTGAGTTTCTGGTTCCTCGGGCGTTCGCTGTACTATGTCGTGGCACCAGCTCTATGGTTAGCAACCATGGGATAGTGACCCATTTGTGATACACGTGTTGGTGAGTTTTCATGCTCCCATTTGTGATAGGCCTTCCCCCCGTTTTGTGATTTCTGGATTTCTAGTTGATGATTTCTAGAATTTGTGTTTTACCGATTTTTGCGATTGACATTGATATGTTTTGTCAATATTTGTGTTTTGGTGAATAATTTAAAGAATGTGATTCTTTTTGGTGTTTTGAGATTCTTGAGATAGCGTATGATTTTTTTGTTATTTGATATATACTTGTCACAGTATGGCATTTTTGTTATCATAAGTTTTTGGTCATATCTCTTATCCTGTCTCATTTTATATGATATTTATAGAAAGACTGATCCGTTTATTATTTTCTTCTTAAATAATACTCGGATCAGACCGAGGTATTTCAGGTGCTTCTGCTGGACTTCTTATCAGGGTCCTTCACCTGACTTTTGGCTAACTACTTTAGCATAGTAGTTTTTGTTGGTATACATTTGAGATAGAGACTCCTTGATGTATACTTATTCTTTTGTCTAGCACTTGTATCTATTCTTTTATGATGTAGTGGATCTAGTTTGACCACTACTTTGATGTACACTTCTATGTGTTATATTCATATCTATTTCTGCCTTTGTGATATGAATATCTGTGACTGATGTGTGTTATGTTTATTTCTATATTTGTTTTCGAAGTCCACATAGCCACTGTGTGGTAGCTTTGAGTTTGTATTTGATATGTTGTATTTCCTCTTGAAATGAAATGTAAGTTATATTATCTGACATATCGGTAATCACACCAAGAAATTACACAGATGGTCGCTCCTCAACAGCCTTATTCATCATGCTAGTCGACGGCATTACCCCGTAGTGTCATTGGCTAGCGTGAGTATAGAGGTGGTGCGTCACAGCTTGGTATCAGAGCCAAACTTCGGAACAATGTAGAATAATCTAGCAAGGATCATTGTCCTTAGTCTTTCTTAGGAATCGTGCCATAGGATTTAATTCGAGTCTTCGTACCGTTCTATCCTATTTTCTTTTGTGATGCCTTGTTTTATCAATCAAGTTTGTTTGATATTCATTCTGAGAATAACCTTTTTCCTCTTCTTTCTTTCTTTCTTAGAGAAGAGAAATGGTTAGACCAGGCCGTCCCAGCACCAGTCAATCTGGTGCTACTCCTCAGGATGGAGTATTTATGTCTGCTCAACAACTTTTAGATCTTGTAAACAATGCCCAAGCTGCCGGACCCATTCCAGCGCCTACTCACCCTAAATCCGAGTTTGCATGCTTGTGCAGAGATTATACCGCTTTGGGTGGAAGGCCATTCAAGGGTTCCGAAAATGTTATAGAAATCCAAGCTTGGCTTAGATCATGCGATCGCATCTTTTCCCACATGAATCTTATTGATCTACATCGAGTCCAAGTGGCTTCTAGCATGCTCCAAGAAAGAGCATTAGATTGGTATGAGATTTTGATTTCAGAATTTATTGAAGCGGATCTTACTTGAGAGCAATTCCGGGAAAGGTTCGAATTGAAGTTTGTGCCGGAAGCTGAAAAAGTAACTTTAGCGCGACGCTTTATTGACCTTGTTCAAGGTGAATCTTCTGTGACGGATTACGTCGGATATTTTGAATCTCTCTCTAAATATGGGGTCGAATATATTTATACCCCATTGAAGAAAAATCAGAGATTTTTTTATGGGTTGAACAAGAACCTCAAAAAGCCCTTACTTCTGAAATTAGAAGTTTCTTTCTATCAGCTTGTAGATATCGCTCTTTGGCTTGAAAAGGCCGATAGATAAAGTGATGTTGAAGTTGTGCGTGCCAAATAGAACTTTAACAATAACATGAAAAGGCCTATTAAGTTCAAAAGCCTCAGTCCCAATAAGAAAGGGAAGCAAGAAACTTCGGTAGCAAAGACTCCTACCTCTAGTCGTGGACGATGCTACAACTGTGGGTCTACGGACCATTATGCAAATGAGTGCCCAAAACCATTTTTTTGTCGTTATTGCAAAAGTTCGGGCCATCTTATATCTACATGTCCCATACTCCAAAGTAGGAGAGAGGGAGAGTTGAATGTCGTGCAAGCTCATAGTGACACTTCTTTTGGTCAAGGTATTCCTCATTCTATCCTTGACGATATTTGTTTTGTGATTATCTTATTCGAGTTCATTTTGATACGGGTTCATCTCCTTCTTTTAGATCAAAAGAACTTGTTGATTTTTTTTCTTTAAAATATTATGGGCTTGATAACTTCATTGAGAATTGCGAATTCGATTGGTGGATCCGCAACACTCATTTCACTTTGTGGAGATGTCGAGATTATTTTATGTGATTATTCTTTTCGAGTCGATTTTCATGTTATGTGTTACTTAGGCTTCGAAATTGATTTTTGGGAAAGGATTGGCTTGATCATTATGAAGCCCACATCCTATGTCCTGAGCAGACTATATATCTTCGACATTCTCAATCTATTAAGCAGATTTCTATTGTTCTTAATGATTTTGATTCCAATTTGGTGGCATCAATTTATTCTTTAAACCTACTTGATGACGAAAATGTTATTTCCCTCACTCAAGTAGTTTGTGAATTTTCCTGTAATTTTTAAGCTTGTCTTAGGATTATCACCTAAGCAATATATTGAGTGACTCGTGATGTCATTCAGTTTCTTCAGCTTATTTCATCCATTTTGTGAATCGAGTATTCTGTGAATATCTCGATGAGTCTATCCTTGTATTCATTGATTATGGATGAAAACAACAATTTAAAATTTGCAAATCTTTTTCATAAGATATTTATAAGTATGTGTGGATTTTGTTCTTAAAATGAGCAGAGAATATTTGTAAATTTTATAAGAGGCATGTTTATCCCATAGAAGATGATGTTGTGTTATTTTGCCCATTGAGTGCTTTAAGAATTCTGGTCGATGCGCTTGATCAACGTTATCGATAGGAATCTCCTAAACGCTATGATGAGATAGTCAGACACAGTAAATTGACTTGTAATAAGTAAATTTTTCTAAAAAGATGATTACATAAAGTTAATTATAATTTTGAATGTCTCAGCTTTTCGGGAAAGAGGATCAATTAAAAGAACTCTTTTCCCGATGCTTTTATTCTTGCGATTCCCGAAGGGAACCAAGATTTTATTGTTTATACCAATGCTAGTCGTGTTGGTTTGAATGCCGTTCTCATGCAAAAAGCGAAAGTGTTATCGCTTATGCTTCTAGGAAATTAAAGCCTGCCAAGACTAGATATGCCACTCATGATTTAGAGCTCGCGGCTATTATTTTGCCCTTAAAATTTGGCGTCGTTATCTTTTGGGAGAAAATTTGTTCTCTACACCGATCATAAATATTTGAAGTATTTATTTTCTCAAAAAGAACTTAATTTACGTCAACAACGTTGGCTCGAGTTCCTTGCATCTCATGATCTTGATATTTTTTATACTCCCGGAAGGGGTAATCGAGTTGCCGATGCCCATAGTCGTAAGCAACAAGCAGCTGTTTCTATGATGATATCCGAATGGAACGATCTCGAGACTTTGTCCACTTGTGAGATTCGACATCGTGAATCCGATCTATGTTTATCTCTTGTTCTGTGTAGCCTTGAGGCTCATCCTTCTCTTTTGGACCATACCTCTTTTGGCTAAACTCTATGTCAAAGGAATTGATAAATTGCATGGAGTTCCTACTTCTATTGTTAGTGATTGAGATCCATTATTTACTAGTAGATTTTTGGAAAGGTCTTCAAAAATCTTTGGGAACAAAGCTTAATTTTAGCACCGCTTATCATCCTCAGTCCGATGGACAAACCGAGCGTGTGAATCAAACTCAAGAAGGTCTCCTTCGTGCATGTGTTCTTGATTTTGGTGGAAGTTGGGAAGATCATACTTCTCTTGTTGAGTTTTCCTATAATAATAGCTTCCAATCTAGTACTGCTATGGCACCTTTCGAGTCACTATACGGAAGGCCATGCCGATCTCCTTCGTGTTGGCATGAGGCCGGTGAGAAGCTGGGTTTAGGTCCAGACTTTATTGGTGTTCGTTTGTGTTTTGCCTATAATGGGTGTTGTGCGTTTCAGTTGATCGGAAAAGTTAGCACCTCGATATGTTGGTCCCGTTCCCATCACAAACGTAATGGTTCCACGGCTTATCGCCATTTATTACCGGCACAATTTTCTGCTATTTAGGACATTTTCCACGTCTTTCAACTACGGAAATACCTTAGGGATTCCGATTTTATTCTTGAGTCCAGTGTAATTGAAGAAATTGAAGTTTCACAAAATTTGACTTATGAGCAACATTCTATTCGTATCATTACTTCGAAGGTTAAACGCCTTCGAAATAAAGAGGTTCTTCTTGTAAAAGTTCAATGGTCCTCAAATCCTAAGGATTGCTCTTGGGAATTTTGAGAATTCATCGAGCAAACACATCCGGACTTACTCTTTCATGCTCTTTAAAGTGAACTTCTTATTTCAAATTTTCTTTTGTGTTGATATGCTTTTATGGTTGTTACTCTTTATTTTCTTCTTAAGTATTGCGAGGACGCAATTTCTTTAAGGAGGGGAGTCTGTAACAACCCGCATATGTTACGATTGTATATTTAAATGTTTTATTTAAATATAGCATCGTTAGTCGGATTTAAGTCCGAAATGTCACTTTTGCAAACAGTCGAATTGGGACTTGAGACCACTTCCATTGAGTCCAATTGGTGTTTGCGACCTTTTTAAGTATAAACATCGGTATGTTTGCAGTTGAGTGAAATTTTGATATTTTCATTTAGGGCTTTGGGTTTGGGTTTTAGCCCACCAACCCATCTAATACCCTAACACTCCACTCAACTCCTCTTCATTCACTCATTCCTTTTCCTAACACTCTAGCTCAAGAGAAATGGGGGAAAAAGATTGGAAACAGAAATTCCAAACCCTAGTTTGATTTGGAAACTCAAGTTCTTACTCCGAAATCAAAGAGTAGCTTAGGTAAGCATCCTCTTCATCTTCTCCATCTCAATCCCTCTTCTATTTATAGAATTTCCTATAACCTAACTTAGGAAATATTCTTCTTATGAGCTTAGATTGAAGCTTCTTAAGTTGTTGTTGAAGAGGAATTGATCTTAGCTTGTTTGAGAGCTTCTCACTTGAGTTTTTGAGTTAAAGGTGAGTTTTTGAACTCATATCTATGTCACTCTCTTTGATAGTTGTTTGGTAGTAATTCCTAACATCTATTCCTTGTTCATTTGCTTTTGTATTGAATTGGTTTGATGAATATTCCAATTTTTAGTGTTTTGAGGTCAAATCTTTAAAAATCATATCTTTGATGTTTGAACACGTTTTTGGGGTGTTTCAAAGAGCCATACAAGGCTGGGTTGTCACTTGGCGTAAATCCTTAGTCTCCGTTGCTCGTCCGTTCGCCTCCGGTTAGGATTTTGCCCCACTTGGGTGCTAGGCTGATAATGTTGTAGAAGCAGGTTCAGTCGATTGAACCAGGAGGTCAGTCGACTGAACCAGGGAACAGAAAATGCTCTGTGCCTGTATTAGTCAACTGACCACCTGGGTCAGTCAACTTACCTGGAAACCGAAAGTTTCCAGGCATTGGGTCAACCGACTGACCACCTAGTTCAGTCGACTGATCTGCTTGTCTCAGCCCAATTTGCCTATTTTGTATGGGTTTCCAATTTTAATCGATTTGTGTTGATCCAATGCTGGGGGCAAGAAGGGAGAAAAGCGCCTATATCGGCCAGGACCAAGATTCGACACTTACACCCCTTTGAACGAGACCGTCGAAAATATCTTCCTTGCCACCCAAGGCGAAGTTAGATACAAACGCCCACCATACAAGAAAGAATCAGATAACGCACAGAAGTCTGGAAAATTCTGTCGCTTCCACGAATCTCACGGGCATGATACCAACGAATGCCATCATCTCCGAGATCTGATCGAGGAACACATCAGAAGAAAGAAACTGGAACGTTATGTAAAAGGTCAGGACAGGACCCCAGCTCCTGCCAATGAAAACCCAAGGCTGCCCTCACCGGGAGCCGACAGAGGAAACTGCAACGCTAGCAGTTCTAGCCAAGAAAAGATAGTGGTCCATACCATCTCAGGAGGGCCACACATCGCAGACAGAAGCTGGAAAGAGATGGAAAGGTACGGAAAGTCGCTTAGAGACAATAAAGACTATGTCAATTCGGTTATAGCAGAACGCCACCCGAAGCGGAAAGAAAGTGATGACATCACATTCGGTAAGCGTGACCTAGAAGGAAGGCAGTACCCTCACATGGATCCCATGGTCATCTCTGCCCGACTTGGTCCCGCCGAAGTTTACCGAATCCTGGTAGACACTGGAAGCTCAGTAAACATCTTGTTCAAACACGCATTCGACAAAATGAAGCTATCAATGAAGGATGTATCTCCCTGCGATAAACCACTACACGGCTTCACTGGAAATGCGAAAATGCCCCTCGGACGACTGGACCTTTTTGTTGAAATTGGAAGCCATCCCCGCTCTGCTGTACGGAAACAAACGTTTGTGCTAATAGAAAACCAGTCGGCCTACAACGCCTTCTTAGGAAGGCCATCCTTGTCCGACTTCCAAATTGTCTTAGCCCCATGGTGCCTGAAGATGAAATTCCCAACAGACAATGGAGTAGGGGAAGTGGAAGGAGACCAGGACGTTGCTCGAGACTGCTATGTAACTGAACTTCGCAACAACCACAGGAAGGATAAAGGGAAGGGTGTAGAGGTTGCCCTCTGCACAAAAAGCCTAGAAGCATAGCAATTAAAGAAGGCCCCTCCTCTTCGATATACCAGCGACCCTTTCAATGAATTAGACCCTAGGGACAAAGAGGAGGAGGCCACCGCCGAGCCTGCAGAGGCTATGGAGTTTATATCTGTAGACAAGCACGACTCAAGTAGACTATTGAAAATTGGGTCCCAACTAAAAGCCGAATTGAAGGAACAGCTCATCGATTTTCTCCGCCACAACTTGGATGTATTCGCTTGGTCACACGCTGACATGACCGGAATCTCCCCCGACATAGCATGCCACGTATTAAACATTGATCCTACCAAGGCGCCTGTAAAACAAAGAAAGAGAAGTATGGGGGCAGAGCGATCAGCAGCCCTCGATGAAGAAGTAAAAAACCTACTCGCCAATGACTTCATACGAGAAGCTATCTACCCGGAATGGATCGCCAACCCGGTGCTGGTAAAAAAGGCTAATGGGAAGTGGCGAACCTGCATTGACTTTTCCAACCTAAACGACGCCTGCCCAAAGGATTGCTTCCCACTTCCCAGAATCGACCAACTTGTAGACAGCACAGCCGGGCACGAACTCCTATCTTTTATGGATGCATACTCAGGATATAACCAAATTCCTACGCATGCTCCCGACCAAGACCACACTAGTTTCATCACCGATCGAGGTTTATACTGCTATAAGGTAATGCCTTTCGGACTTAAAAATGCAGGAGCCACCTACCAGCGCCTCGTCAACAAGATGTTTGCGGGGCTAATAGGACAAACTATGGAAGTATATGTGGATGACATGCTGGTAAAGTCAAGGAAAGCCGAAGATCACGTAAGCCACCTAGGCAAGATGTTTCAAGTACTTCGACAATATGGAATGAAGTTGAATCCACTGAAATGCTCCTTCGGAGTGTCATCAGGAAAGTTCTTAGGATTCATCGTTCATGCCAGAGGGATAGAAGCAAACCCTGAACAAGTCCGAGCGCTAAGGGATATCAAGATACCTTCCACTCGGAAGGAAATGCAAAGTTTGAACGGAAAAGTGGCCGCTCTAAGCCGATTCATCTCCAAGGCGACGGACAAGTGTGTCCCCTTTTTTGAAACCCTAAAGAAAGACAAGGGAAAGTTCGAATGGACTGGCGAATGTCTGACCGCTTTCCTTCACTTAATCGAACACCTCCAGAAACCACCGGTACTCTCAACTCCAAGCGAAGGAGAGGAATTATACCTATACCTCGTTGTGTCATCTCACGCCCTAAGCGCTGCCTTGGTAAGGGAAGACAACCGCACACAACGGCCAGTTTACTTCGTCAGCAAAAAGTTCACTGGGGCAGAAGTTAGATATCCTAAACTTGAGAAGTTGGCATATTGTTTACTAATCACTTCACGAAAACTACGTCACTACTTCCAATCCCATTCCATCAAAGTCCTGACCGATCAACCACTGAGGCAGGTACTCCATCGTCCCGACACTTCTGGGCGATTACTCAAATGGTGCATTGAACTGAGTCAGTATGATATCACCTATCACCCTCGCACCGCCATCAAGGGACAGGCCATGGCTGATTTCATTGCAGAGTTCACTACCAACAAAGATCAGGAGCAATTGGAAATTACAGAAGATATCAAGTGGAATCTCTTTGTGGATGGTGCATCAAACGAACAAGGCTCGGGGGCAGGTGTGGTAATAATCACTCCCAGGGGAAACAAACTGCACTATGCTATAAGGTTGGAGTTCACTGCCACCAACAACGATGCAGAATATGAAGCAGTGATAGCTGGACTAGAAATTGCCATAGAAATCGGAGCCAATTCTTTGTGTCTTCACAGCGATTCTCAACTTATTGTTAATCAAATACTAGGAGAATTCCAAGCTCGAGAAGAACGACTCATAGCATATCTAAAGAAGACCAAGTTACTTCTCAGCCGATTGGACCACTACTTAGTCAAACACATCCCTCGAGAGGAGAACCGAGAGGCCGACGAATTAGCAAAGCAAGCAAGTGTGAGAGACATTACCATCTTCAGGGCAGTAGCCATCTCAAAGCAACTGGCCCCAAGTTTTGAGCAAGTGAATCTAATAGCTGCAACCGAAGAAGCAACTTGGATGACTCCCATCCGAGACTACCTACAAAGTGGCACTCTACCCAACGGGCGTAACGAAGTCAAGAAAATCTTGAGGAAAGCATCCCGCTACACAATACAAGAAGACATCCTCTATCGGCGCGGTTCTCAAACCCATATTTAAGGTGTGTCGCTGGGAGAGAAGCTAAGGAAATCTTATCCAACATTCATCAAGGGAGCTGCGGAGATCACACCGGAGGGCAAACATTAGCAAAAAAGATACTCCGTTACGGATATTTCTGGCCCACCTTAAGCAAGGACGCCTTAGATTTCGTCAAGAAGTGTGACAGATGCCAAAAATTTGCTAAGATTCCACGGCTACCAACAACCTAGATTACTCAAATGACCAGCCCTTGGCCCTTCGCAATATGGGGGATTGACTTAATCGGCGAGCTACCGATGGGCCGAGGCGGGGCCAAATATGCTATAGTGGCAGTTGATTATTTCACCAAATGGGTGGAAGCGGAACCTCTGAATAAAGTATTTTCAGCAAAAGTTATTAACTTCTTGATCAAAAATGTTCTGTGCAGGTACGGAGTCCCCCTCAAAATCATATCAGATAATGGACTTCAGTTTGACAGCGAGGAATTCGCCAACTGGTGCCGAGAGCATGGAATTCATAAAAGCTTCTCATCCGTAGCATATCCCCAGGCAAACGGACAAGTCGAAGCGGTCAACAAAATTCTGAAAACTCTGATAAAAAAGAAGCTCGAAAAGTCAAAGGGCGCTTGGGTGGATGAACTCCCTACGGCACTCTGGGCCTACCACACATCTTTCAAAACATCAACGGGGCACACTCCTTTCTCTTTGGCATACGGATCGGAGGCTATGCTCCCAGTTGAAACCATTGTGCCTTCCCACCGTAGGATCCACTATAACCCAGAAGAGAATGAAGAACTCCTCCACATGTCTTTGGATCTAGTTGAGGAGAGAAGAAATGATGCAGTCCTCAAAGCAGCAGCCCACAAGCAAAAAGTGGCAGCACAATACAAATCCAAAGTCAAGCATCGTACCTTACAAGAAGGAGATCTTGTCCTCAAGCGAATCTTCCCTCGCCCCGGAGCACTAGACCCAATCTGGGATGGACCATATGTAACTCATAAAATCGAAATGCTCAGACTCCCATTGACATTCGGTAATGTAAATGTAAAATTTCATTCGACATCCCCATCTAGAAATCCCATTCGGCAATCTCAACGAGATCCCATTCGGCAATCTCAACGAGATCCCATTCGGCAATCTCAATGAAATCCCATTCGGCAATCTCAACTAAATCCCATTCGGCAATCGTACTCCACCATTCATTCGGTGCTTGGAAACCTGAAGCTCATTCGGTAGTGCAGTATACAAGTTCATCCGGCAGTAAAAGGGTCTCACCTGGTTTGGCTAACACAGCTGATTCGGCTAACACAGCTGATTCGGCAAAGGGTAGGAATTTTAAATTCGGCAATCGGTCGGTTCGGCTATCTCACTTGGTAGGGAATAACGAAAGCATGATACCCCTACTTATAAGCAAACAAAAGCGACCGGACCAACTGACTCGGCACGCGGACCGGATAAGAATGACAGAGCTAAAACAAAGCGTGGCATACGCTGGCATATGACCCGCTTTGGGGGGCAAATGTTGGGCTATTTCTCACCATCGAGCCTAGCCCACACCGATCCAAGCTTAATCACCGGACGGATACCACCGAACCAACTCATTGCCGGTCCAGGCCTCATCTCCAACCACCGAACCAACTCATTGCCGGTCCAAGCCTCATCTCCAACCACTGAACCAACTCATTGTCGGTCCAAGCCTCATCTCCAACCACCGAACCAACTCATTGCCGGTCCAAGCCTCATCTCCAACCACCGAACCAACTCATTGCCGATCCAAGCCTCATCTCCAACCACCGAACCAACTCATTGTCGGTCCAAGCCTCATCTCCAACCCCAGACCAACTCATTGCCGGTCCAAGCCTCATCTCCAACCACCGAACCAACTCATTGCCGATCCAAGCCTCATCTCCAACCACCGAACCAACTCATTGCCGGTCCAAGCCTCATCTCCAACCACTGAACCAACTCATTGCCGATCCAAGCCTCATCTCCAACCACCGAACCAAAGTCCTACCGAGCCAAAGCATTGCCAGGCCAGATTGTAGCAGCCCAGGCCCACCAGCTGCTATATACCTCCAAGACCCCTACCCCCAGCCTCACTCTATAAATAGAGGGGCAGGGGTACAACAATGGGGGACAAGTTGGAGAGCTCAAGCACGGAAGTAACTTTCAAACAAAAAACTTTCTTTTACTGGTATCAAAGCTTTGTACTTGTAATCAAAAGAATAGAAGAGAAATAACATATAAAGTGGACGTAGGCACATTCTGGCTGAACCACTATAAATTTGCGTGTCTTTTTACAGTTTAGCCCCTGCTTTTCATATATTTGCATAAATCACTCAAATCGCTAAGAACAACATAAGATCTACTAAATCATACTACTTTGAGGTGTTTGTCCATTTTTTGTGCAAACAGCACCAGAAGTATAATCTGCTTCAGTTGTTGATAGAGAAACTGTATTTTGCTTTTTACTAAACCAGGAAACCAGAGAATGTCCCAAAAAGTGACAAGTTCCACTCCTACTTTTTCGGTCTAATTTACATCCAGCATAGTCAGCATCACAGTATGATATTAAATCAAATGAATCATTTTTAGGATAAAATAAGCCATAATCAAAGGTGTGTTTAATATATCTTATAATACTTTTACAGCTTTTAAGTGGGTCCCTTTAGGTTGGGATTGATACCTTGCACAGAGACAGACACTATGCATGATATCAGGTCTACTAGCAGTGATATAGAGCAATGATCCGATCATTTCTCTATACAACTTTTGATCTACATCTTTCGAGAGATCTTCTTTACTTAGATATTCATTGGTTGCCATGGGAGTAGGTTTTCCACTCGCAGTAGTCAAACCAAATTTATTAACTAGTTCTTTAGCATATTTTTCTTGACTAATAAAAATACCACTATCTAATTGTTTTATTTGTAATCCTAAAAAGAAATTTAATTCACCCATATGACTCATCTCAAACTCTTTTGTCATTATTTCAAAAAATTCTTTATTCATTTCAAAATTAGTTGATCCAAAAATGATATCATCTACGTAAACATGTACTAGTTGAATATCATTTTTATTTATTTTAATAAAAAGAGTATTATCTACTTTACCAATTTCAAAATTAGATTGCAATAAATAAGATCTTAGTCTATCATACCAGGCTCTAGGAGCTTGTTTTAGACCATATAAAGCTTTCTTAAGTTTGTACACATGGTTTGGTAATTTTTCATCTTCAAAAAGGGGTGGTTGTTCAACATATACTTCTTCTTTTACAAATCCATTTAAAATGCACTTTTAACATCCATTTGAAATAATTTGAAATTATTATGATTTGCGAAAGCAAGTAGAATCCTAATGGCTTCTAATCTTGCTACAGGAGCAAAGGTTTCGTCACAATCTATACCTTCTTCTTGACAATAACCTTGGGCGACTAAACGTGCTTTATTTCTAACGACCTCACCTTGTTCATTCATTTTATTTTTATAGACCCATTTAGTTCCAATTATAGTTTTATCTTCCGGTCTAGGAACAAGTTCCCAAACTTCATTTCTAGTGAATTGATTTAATTCTTCTTGCATAGCCAAAATCCATGAATCATCAGTTGATGCTTCTTTAGGATTTTTGGGTTCAATAGATGATATAAATGCTACATTACTCATTTTACTTAGTTGATTTCTAGTTGTAACAATAGATTGCATATCTCCTATTATATTTTCAATAGGATGATCTTTTAAAAGTTTAATCCTTTTATTAGGATGATTAATTTCATTATTAATTTCGGTTGATTCCTGATTTTGAGTAATTAAATCTTCTTCATCATTTGTAATTTCAAAATCTTTTAAATTTTCATCAAACGAAACATGCATTGTTTCTTCGATAGTGTTAGATCTTAAATTAAAAACTCTATAAGCTTTACTTCTATTAGAATATCCAATAAAGATTCCTTTGTCGGATTTAGGATCAAATTTATCCAAATTATCTTTTGTATTTAAAATAAAGCACTTACTTCCAAAAATTCTGAAGTATGATACCTTAGGTTTCTTTCCATGAAGAAGTTCATAAGGTGTCTTATCAGCTAAAGGTCTAATTAAATTTCTATTTAAAATATAACAGGCGGTAGCAACTGCTTCTGCCCAAAAGTGTTTTGGTAAATTACTATCTGAAAGCATAGTTCTCGCACACTCTTGTATTGTTCTATTTTTACATTCAACTACTTCGTTTTGTTTTGGAATTCTTGGAAATGAGAAATTGTGAGTTATTCCCTTCTTATTGCAGAATTCCTCAAACTTTTCATTTTCAAATTCACCACCGTGATCACTACGAATAGTTATAATTTTTAATGATAATTGATTTTGAATCCTTTTTGTAAAGTTCTTAAAACATTCAAAAGTATCACTTTTATGTTTCAAAAATATTGTCCATGTAAATCAAGAATAATCATCTACAATTACAAAAACATATTTACTATGATTTATTGACTGAATTTGAGATGGACCAAATAAATCAAGATGAAGTAACTCTAGGGGTTTTAAAGTTGAAATCATAACTTTTAATTTAAAGGAACTTTTTCTAAGCTTTCCTAATTGACATGCATCACATAAACTATCTACTTTAAAATTCATTTTAGGGAGACCTCTTACTAGATCAGGTTTTGACAATCTAGATAAGAGTTTGAAATTCAAATGTCCAAATCTCTTATGCCAAATCCAAGGGTCACTTGTATTTGCCAGAAGACATAGGTTATCATTTGAAACTTTCATACTAAGAATATAAATATTCTTTTTCTTAGTTCCCTCAAATATTATGGTTGAGTTATTATCTTCAATATGACATTTATTGATGCAGCGCACCAATGTCACGAGATCGAAGCTGCTCCAGAATTCATGAAATTCCATAAGTTGCGGAACTTAAGTTGCTCACGACCTAGTGAAGGTCGCTCGCGAGGTAACACTTTAAGCACCAAAGCATTGGATTTAGGTCGGCCGCGACCTAACAAGTGGGATTATACGACCTAACGAGGAACATAGGGGAATTGAAGCGTGGCAAGGTACGAAGCGATCTAACATTTTCGGACTAGACTTAAGTCATAAGCGACCTACTTAGGTCGCTCAAGTTGATAGGTCGTTACTCCATAGGTCGCGAGCAATTGCATTGAAATTCCTAAGTCGAAGATTCCTATGTCACTGAAGCTATGTTAGGTCGTTACATGTTTAGGTCGCAAGGCTTGATAAGTCGCATTGATTATAAGTCGCTCGATCTTATGCCGCGTCTCTTCCTTGCAGCTACTGAATTTTAGGTCGCTCGACCATATGTCGCTCCAGAAATTTTAGGTCGCAAACGACCTATCCTAAGTCGTGCAGTCTTTAGGTCGCTGAAGCTGATTTTCTTATGCCGCTTGAATGCTTGGTCGCTAAAGTTCATATGTCGCTCATTCTTAAGTCGCATGAGATGCTCAACTTTAGGTCGCTCGAAGATTTCCAGAAACCACTTCTTTAAGTCGCTCAAGCTTAGGTCACGTGAAGAGTTACTGAAGCTACGACCTAACTAGGTCGTGTGAAGGATTCCTAAAGCTGGATTGACTTATGCCGCATTACTTCTTAGGTCGTAGGTCGTTGAGTCGCTTTGAGGTGTTGTATTTGTATTCCTTTCTTAGGTCGTATGTTGTTCTTGTATGTTGTTGTTGTAAATAGAGTCGCTATGTTGTTTGAAGTATTAGGTCGTTAACGACCTATGTAAGGTCGTAGGTCGCGTGGGTGTGTTAGGTCGTTGCCGACCTATGTGTTGTACTGTGGTGTCATGGAAGTGTGTTGAGTTGTAAGCCTATAAATAGGCAGGTGGTGTCATTTGTAATAGTTAGTTGATTTTGAATAAAAACTTGTTTGTGTGCTTTGTGCCACTTCTCAAATCGGTAGTTGAGTGTGATCTCCTATCTCCACCTTCGGCATTCGAGTGCGCTCGAATCAACGATTGTTGAAGCCGATTCACGGTATCTAGTGCGCTAGATCAACGTACGATGAATCGTAGATCTTTAAACACGGTATCGTGCGCGATCAACGTGTTTGAGATAGCTAGAATCCAGTATCTTTGGATCAACGGATTTGCGCCTTTTGGTATCTTCAATTACCCGATCGCTACTTTCCCCGATTCATCCATTTTTGTTATCCGCTGCTGCATCATTTAATATCAGAGCGAGACTTAGCAAATCATAGCTAAGACGAGCCTGTTGGACCAAGAAGAAGTGCTTGTTCAATTTCAGCTGAGCCAAGGAGAAGGGTAGATCCAAGTGTTGGAGCTAGAAGCGAGCTAGTTCAAAATTGTGCGAGATTTTTTCAAGTCGTGAGCTAGGAAACTAAATTATCCAAGTTCGTTGGGCGTCAATTTTGAGATTTGATGTTTTGGAGTTCGAATTAAGTTGTTTGTTTATTTGGGGTGTTCGTGAGATTTCAAACAAGTGGGGAAGTTTGATTCAAAATTTTTTGGATCAAAGTGAAGATTGTGTTTGGATCTGTTAAAGATTTGATCATGCCTCCGAGATGTGTTGACCGTCATCATAATGTTGCAAACTTGTATGGGAGTGAAGATCCTGAACAAATGAAGCAACATATCAATGAAAGATTCAGTAAGGGTTTCGAGAAAGTGGAGAGAATGAAGTCTGACATGAATCGAAATCAAAGGAGAGTGTCGCCACGTTATGATAGAGAAAGAAGAGAATCATCTTTGTCGATAAATCGAGATCGTGGAGTTTGAGACAATCATGATTATCAGAATGAAGAAAGAAGAACTTATCGTGGTTACGAGCATGAGCCATATTGTGATTATGAAAGAAGAAGTAGAGAGGACGTGCATGGTCATAGAAGAGTCAATGTTTAGAATCGACATCGAAGCTCATCCAATTTTGAAGAAGAAAGTTTTGGTGATAGTGTTCACTTTCGATATCCAGGTCAAGAGCAAAATCGATATAGAAATGTTGAAGAGAATGGTCATACACGGGAATCAAGGAAGGATACGAAGATTCCAGAATTCCGAGGTGGTCTACCAGCAGAGGAATTCTTGGATTGGTTATCAAAGGTTGAAAAGATTTTTAAACTCAACAACGTGTCTGAGGATCGTCAAGTTAAGTTAGGTTCTACAAGATTGAAAGGACGAGCTATGGATTGGTGGCAACAAACTAAATCAACCAGAAAGAGAATGGGGAAATCCAAAGTTGTCACGTGGGATAAGATGAAAAGGATGATGAAGGAAAATTTCTTACCCTACAATTATCAAACACGTGTGAACCAATAAGTGCAGAAGTTGAGACAAGGGAGTCAAGGAAAGGGTGTGGTTACAAACTCCAGCAATCAGAATAAAGGCGTTAATTACAGTATAAATGTTTCTAAGAGAGTCAACGAACCAGTTGTACATGGCAGCACTAAGACAAATGTTGATGGCCGAATTAAGCGCTATCATTATCTGGAGTCTGGCCATAGCAGCATTGAATGTACGGAGCTCAAGACGAAAGCCTTAGTTGTAGAAGAATGTGAAAACGAGGATGTGGATGATTCTACTGAAAGCGAACCAGAAAAAGAAGAGGAACCGACTAGTCCAGTATCTTTCAATGAAAGTGTTGAAGAAGCGGAAGGTAGTGCTGAATCGTTGGTTAGGTATGAGGCAAGTGAAGAGCTTAAAACTCCCGAGGAGGTTAAACCAATGTTAGAAGAGTTTGAAGAGGTCGGTCCTACAGAATCGTTCGAAGAATTACCACCTAAATTTGACAACAATGAAGGAGTTTTGTCAGGAGATGAAGGATGTAACTTGTTGAGGAGGACTGCTGAATTTGAATTTTATCAACCGTCGAAATTTGATGATGATGAAGAAATTGAGTCAAAGTATGTGGAAGTAGAAGTTGAATATTCTTCACCGCCGAAGATTGATGTCAATAGTATGGAAGAAGAAATTGTGTTCGGAGTTGAGGGAAATTACTTGATGATGGAGGAGTCTTGTTTAACACTTGAGCTTATGGACGAGAGCCAACTAAGTGTAAATTCCATTGTTTCCGAGAAGTCCAAACAAAGTAAAAGTGAAACAGAAGAGAAGGCAGAATCAGATAGTTTATTATCTTTGGAAGAGTTCGTCAATACAATGAAAGATAGTGATGAATTATCATTGTTGATTGAATCTGGAGAAAGTTCTGATTTTGAGAATCCCGAAGATGTAGGATCTAGATTAACCCTAGAGGGGGGGGTGAATAGGTTTATAGCAAATTTTGTCGAATTAAACACAAAAACAAACTGTAGAGAAGTAAATATGCTGAAAAGTAAATCACACACAAAATTTACCCAGCTTCGGCAACCCATGCCTACTGCTGCATTCCCAGATTTCTATTAGAATTAAACAGTCTCCCGCTTAAAACACTCTAACAGACTCGCAAACCCTGCTACCACCTATAGAGTTTTGCAAACTCGCAAACCCTACTTACTGAACTAATCCTAACTAGACAATCTGACACAACCTAAATTCTAGGTGGTGATTTACCAAGAGTTGGTTCGAAAAGTAGAATAAAAACAAGAACAAAAATAAAAACCAAAGCATTAAAATAAAGGTCGGCCCAAAACAAATAAATGATAAAGAAAATCCCTTATTTAAAAAACAAAGCCGTCCCCTTTCTCCTTTTTATTTCAGCCCATTTCTTTTCTTGAGAAAAATGGTGGCTTGCTGTTGCTTATCTTCGTTCGTTCCAATTTAGGGCTTTGTATGAAATCGAAGAAGCCGACTTTAATTTCTCGATCGAATGATGATTCCACGTTGTTTGCTCTGTCGATCGACGTCTCTTTGTAGCTTGGCTTCGGCTGCTTCTATGATCGAGTTCGATTCTCTAAAATTAGGGCTTGTGAAATTTGGTGAAGTCGGCTGGTTGCTTCGAGTTGATCGAATTCAACTTTTCTCTGGTATGTTATTTGTGTCTTTTGCTTTCTGGATTGATTGCTTGAATTTAATAATTAAAATTGTCGATGATGGTTGGTTAATATAGGAGTTCGATCTCCTTTATTTGCGTTCGTATATCTTTGTTTGAATTTGTCAATTATTTGCTCGGCCGTTCGATTATTGTTGGATGCTGATGATTTCTATGACTAAATCAAACTCGTATAAATTGATACTTTCTTCTCACGGTTTTGATTTTAAATCGTTCGATCTTTCCTTGATCGATACGGAAGAAAACTTTCCTCTTTTATTTGGATTTGATTTTTGACTTTTAGTTATTTTTGATTTCGAGAATATTTTCTGGTTGACTATGTTGATTCTTTGGTCTGCATTTACATTTCTTTTGGCTTCTGTGTACTTTGACTCTGGTCATCTTTTGTTTCAATGCTGATCTTGATTTCTAACTTGGTCAACTTCGATTTTTCTGATGACTTTGGCCTTGTCACTGATCGTGTTTACTTCGGCCATCACGATTTTGACTTTGATCATTTCTGATTCCATGAATTTCTGGTTTTTGACTTTGAAAACAACTATTGACTGCATTTGAACTTGGTATTGTTTCTGTTCTTTGATCCTTTTGCCTCTGGTTATACATCGCGTACCCATACATCTCTGTAGCATTTCATTGGATATCGTTCACTGTTTTGATTTGAAACTGTGTTCATAAGCACTTGAGTTGTTTGCACTGACCATGTTGTCCAGACCTTTGCATATGCTCTCTGTAGCATGTATTGCTGTTGGGTTGCTTTGTGTAGCTGGTGTCTTTACTTGAATTGCATTTATTTAGTTGAAGCTCATTTGCTGCTTCTCGCAGTTTCAATTACTTGAGTATGTTGTAGTCTTCGTTGCACTTGATTGTGATGTTGTGATTGACTTCATTAAACTTTAACTTTGCATTTGCTTTGAGACTTTTTGCATACAGTTGCATTGTTTCATTTAGTCTTCATGTACATGCTATGTCTGATCGAGTTCATTGCTGTTTTGTTGTTATATCTTGTTTGGTTCATCTTGATGTTCTGTAGTCATTTATGCATTGATGCTATTCTCTGTTGCACTTGCTCATTTGAGTTTGCACTGCTTCATCATGTCACTTGATCTGTTGTAGCTTGATAACCATGTCTGCAGTTCTTTCATTCCCTGTTGTCTTCGGTGATGATATTTCTGACTGATATACTTGTTTGAATTTGTCTTGTTGTTTTCTGACCATATTCAGTTGTTCATATGCTGGTGCCATAGTCTTTGTTGTAACTGGACTTGAACTTGTAGTTCTCATTGTATACTCGAGTCTACATTTGCATTTGGTTTGAGTCCATTTTGTACTTCTGGTCGATGACCTGTCTGCATTGCATACATGTAGCTGGTACACATTTGTGATGAGTTGCACTGAGATATACATGTACACCATTGATGTATCACCTTATAGCTTGTATTTGTACATTTGTTGTAACTGCTTTATTTGTTGAGTTATCACTCTGGCCTTACTCTGTCACCTGTTTATTCAAGTCTGTGCACATTGTTGCCTTAGACCTGGTGCATTTCACTGTTTTTTGTTGTCTTATACTTTGTTTGTTGTGTTCTTCACCTTGGTATTTGAACTGGTGCATGTTGTATCAGTCTGGATTTGATTTCTTGAGTTTTGACAATTTGCACCTGTGTTAAATCCAGTTTCACAACTCGGATTTGACCTTGTGCTGAAAATTGTGACATTGCTTTATTGCACCTGAGTTGAATCTGATAATTTGGGTTTGACCTGTGCTCACCTATCCCTGTAAATTTATCAAGTGTATATATATCGGTGTGCAAGGCCTTGTGGCATGTACAGTGATACACTATGCATGTCACATTGTTCGTGTATGATGAATTCAAATATAAATGATGACGAACATCCCAAATAACTGAGGCAAATATTATTTTTGAAATCCACATTTTATTTTAATTTGCAAAAATATTTTATTTTCAAATTTACTGCGTTAGTGTATATTTTTGCAGATTTCTTAGATGCCGGATTCAAATTGGAATAAAGTTGAAGATAAATACGAGTGTGAGTGATATGTAGTGAGGAACTGATGTAATTGTATTGTGACTGAAATTGATGTAATTGTACTGTGACTGAAATTGTATAGTTATATTGAGAGCTTGAAATTGTACTATCAAAATTGTAATAAATATTTGTTTGAATAAAATATTCGTTTGAATTCCAATTCTATGTTATTTATTTTATTCAGCAAATATTCATTTTATCTGTGAAAAATAAAATAGTACAATATCAAATACATTTAAATGAATGTATATATGTTTATTATCATCAAACAAAAATCATATACATGCATATTCAACAATCTCCCCCTTTTGATGATAACAAACATATATTTAAGATTTTGACTATTTTAAATGTATTTGATTATTCAATTTGCTCCCCCTATTTAAATGCTCTCTTTCTACACAATACTCCCCCTACATATATGCATGAGAAAAAAAATTCAAATAAGCCTTGATACAATTAGTACAATTAGAAAATCTTTGACCTTTATTTTAAAAATCTTAACATTTCTCTCCCCCTTTTGTTATCAGCAAAAGAATAATAGTAATAGAAAAATAGAGATATAGTAATAGACATTAATACAATATTAAAGATCAATCGAGTGTAAATATTGATTTCAATAAGAAAATCAAACAAAAATCATAAATACTTTAATTGACGCATATTCCACTTTAGAATGATTGGTTGATATCATCAAATAAAACCATATAGTTGTGTCTATTTGTGGTATATTTATTTCAGGAAATTTGAATATCTACTAACCATGCATAACCGTTATGACTTTTAAATGAGATTAGTAGTATTCTAAATTTTTATTTTTATTTTAAAAATGAATTCAAGTATCTTCTAACCACGCATAACCGTGAGGACTTTTAAATGGGATTAGAATCAACTTGTCTATTTAATCAATTAATTTTGATATGCGTTCCATACATGCATAACCGTGAGGACTTTTAAATGAGCATGGAAACACATAATCAAAAATCCAAGTAATTCACCCATGCATAACCGTGAGGACTTTTAAATGAGAGTGAATATTTTGGATATTATTATTTATTGTTAGAAATATAATAAAATTGAAGCACAAACGATTTCCCGTTTAAACTACCACATATTGACATACTATATTGACTTTTGATGAGTGATGGTCGATAGAAAAATGATAGAAATAGAAATGATCATGGAATATTTATCAACAAAAAGTTTTTATAACTCTTGTTTAAATTTCTAAAGAAATTTTCTAATTATACTTTCTCAAGTCATAATATATGATTAATATCAACACTCATCTTATTTTCAATCACTATCTATCTTTTTAGATAATTATTAGGGGGTCAGATCAGTTAACATAGTTATTCAAAATCAATTTCAAAAATAGTTATAAAATCAAATTTTCTCAAATAACTAATCTGATACAAGGTCAACAGAAATTATTTTCTAGAAGGGGTTTTTAAGAAAAATTTCTACTAAAATAGAAATTATTTCAAGTGAAAAATATGCATATATTTTCTTTGAAAAATGATGCAGCAAATGAATGTCTCGAAATATAATCATGTTCCACTAGTAATTTTTCTATCAACTATATTACCAGTGTGATCTGCATCTGACTTTAAATTTCACTCAATATTCACTCGTTGGATGTCATAGACCAGATTGTGAAATTTCAACAAACTATCTCAGAATTATTTTCAACAATTTTTAAACGAAATTTTCTTGACTTTGAATTGAAGTCGTGTTAACCATCAAACAAATATCATAGTGTCAGATTTAGAAACCGTAGGACCAACAGTCATTAAAACACCATCATTATTTCAAAACAATTTCTTGAAGTTTCACCAATTTCATAAAGTTTCAACAATTTCAACAATTTCTTAAAAACCTTTTTATAGCATGAGTAATCAGTAATCAATCAACATCATAATTTGACCAAACAGATTAAGTTCAATGATGAAAAAAAATGGTTGGTCAACTTTTAAGCACAAATCAAAGTCATAGATAAGAACAAGTCATGTAAGATCATATCTAGTAAGTTAGAATCTGTCAACCATCATAATTACTTCAAGTAATTCTATTTAAAGATGATTGGTTAATAAAAAAAATCAGAATTAACATCATCAATCATTTCACATAACTGGCTGATTTAATTTAGATTATGGTGCAGATTTTCACATTTTATCTATAAATACAATTACCTGTTTTACCTGTACGAAAATCTTTCATTGTTTGCCCATTGTGAATCTGTCACCTTTATACTAGGCTAAGGAACGTTGATTTGTCGCCCGTTGTGTGTCTGGAACAGCCAGAATCCAGATAACACTAATGTTGTTCCTTAGCCTACCACCACACCTACACGATAAAAGATTTTTGTGACCTATTTGTTTTTATAGGTCCATGGTTGTTAGTGGCAGAATAATTTGATGAATATGTTTGAGTAGACCCAAAACTATTAATATATGTTCCTTTTGGCACCCAAAATTGTTTTGTCCTTTCATTCTTGTTCCAATAGTCATGAAATTTGTTTGTAGAATTCTTAGGAGCCCAAACTTGTATAAATTTTTTATTCTTGTTCCTATGACTACAATTTTTAACACGATGACCAATTATTTCACATCTAGCAAAGACACTCTTACCTTTTGCATTATCATCAACTCGTGTTTTCCCAAAGCCTAGTCCTTTTCTGTTGTTAGCAAAAAGTTGATTTCCCAATAACATGTTGAATGATTTTTCTCCTCTTGAAAAGTTATTCAGAGTTTTCTCAAGATTTTGGACCTTGGTTTTTAGTGTTGTGTTTTCAGTCACAAGTGAGTTGCATCTATATATAAAATCCTTTTTCCTAGTGTCAATAGTTTCCTTAAGACTCAAGTTTTCTTTTTCAAGATTCTCAAAGCTATTCTTAAGTCTGGATAATTCTGAATCTAAAATTTTACATTTTTTACAGTCTAGGTTTTGAATATTTTCAAGTTCAGTTTCTAACCTAGTATTTTCATGGACAAGTTCTCTCCTATCAGATTTCAGTTTTTCAATTTTAGATTCAAGAGTATCAATTGTTTTAGTAAGATCATAACACATCAAAATAAGTTCTTTATAAGAATAGTCACTTACCTCACTAGATTCCTCTGAGCTTGCTTCTGAATCTGATTTTGTCATAAGACACAAATTAGCCTCCTTTGAGCTATTATTCGAAACTTCCTCTCCTTCTTCATCATCCCAAGTCGCTGCAAAGGCCTTCTTCTTCTTTTTCTTTCCTTTGTTTTTTTTGAGATGTGGGCATTTTTGTTTGAAGTGGCCAGGCTTCTTGCAGTTATAACAAGTCAATTCATTATCGGAATTGTCAGAATCTTTTGACCTATTACCATTTGTTTTCTTCTTGCATGGCCCGAATCTTGACCATTTCCTAAGATTATTGACAGTCATTGCAAGCTCTTCAATTGGATCTTCTTCTTCTTCATCGCTCTCTTCTTTGCTCTTTAAGGCAATCATCTTCTTCTTTGATTCGGAGTTGTTGCGTTCCTCCTTTGTTTTTAGCTTAAGCTCATATGTCATCAAGTTGCCAATCAACTCCTCCATGCTTAGTTTACTCAGATCTTTTGATTCTTGTATTGCCGTGACTTTTGCCTCAAAGTTCATCGATAAGACTCGTAGCACCTTCCTCACAAGCTCTACCTCGGTGAATACCTTCCCAAGCGCTCTAGCATTGTACACCAAAGTTGAAAAGCGTCCAAACATGTCCTTTATGCTCTCGCCTTTGTCCATCACAAAGTTCTCGTATTCATTGCTGAATATGGCTAGACGAGACTCCTTGACTTGAGAAGTTCCTTCATGTGTCACCTCCAAGGTATGCCAAATTTCCTGTGCAGTTTTACAATGAGAAATTCTATTAAATTCATTCTTATAAAGAGCACAGATCAAAGCATTCATGGCTTTAGCATTTATAGTTTTTAATTTCTTATCGTTAGCGTCCCACCTATCCTTAGGTTTAGGAATCTCGATATCACCAACAGTTATAGTGGGAGATTTATAGCCAGTTTCAATAATGTCCCAAACATCATAATCAACAGAACTAAGATAAATACCCATCCTAACTTTCCAATAAGCATAATCATTCCCATTAAACATGGGTGTCCTAGCAATAGATCGCCCCTCAGAAAAAGCATTATTTGGTGGATTCATGACTCTAGAGTTAAAGAAAAATACCGGGCTCCGATACCACTTGTAGGATCCAGATTAACCCTAGAGGGGGGTGAATAGGGTTATAGCAAATTTTCTCTGATTAAACACAAAAACAAACTGCAGAGAAGTAAATATGCTAAAAAGTAAATCACACACAAAATTTACCCAGCTTCGGCAACCCCTGCCTACTGCTGCATTCCTAGATTTCTATTAGAATTAAACAGTCTCCCGCTTACAAACACTCTAACAGACTCGCAAAACCTGCTACCGCCAATAGAGTTTTGCAAACTCGCAAACCCTGCTTACTGAACTAATCCTAACTAGACAATTTAACACAACCTAAATTCTAGGTGGTGATTTACCAAGAGTTGGTTCGAAAAGTAGAATAAAAACAAGAACAAAAATAAAAACCAAAGTATTAAAATAAAGGTCGGCCCAAAACAAATAAGTGATAAAGAAAATCCCTTATTTAAAAAACAAAGTCGGCCCCTTTCTCCTTTTTATTTCGGCCCGTTTCTTTTCTTGAGAAAAATGGTGGCTTGCTGTTGCTTATCTTCGTTCGTTCCAATTTAGGGCTTTGTATAAAATTGAAGAAGCCGACTTTAATTTCTCAATCGAAAGATGATTCCATGTTGTTTGCTCTATCGATCGACGTCTCTTCGTAGCTTGGCTTCGGCTGCTTCTATGATCGAGTTCGATTCTCTAAAATTAGGGCTTGTGAAATTTGGTGAAGTCGGCTGGTTGCTTCGAGTTGATCGAATTCTACTTTTATCTGGTATGTTATTTGTTTCTTTTGCTTTCTGGATTGATTGCTTGAATTCGATAATTAAAATTGCCGATGATGATTGGTTTATATAGGAGTTCGATCTCCTTTATTTGCGTTCGTATATCTTTGTTTGAAATTGTCGATTATTTGCTCGGCCGTTCGATTATTGTTGGATGTTGATGATTTCTCTGACTAAATCAAACTCGTATAAATTGATACTTGCTTCTCACGGTTTTGATTTTAAATCATTCGATCTTTCCTTGATCGATACGGAAGAAAACTTTCCTCTTTTATTTGGATTTGATTTTTGACTTTTAGTTATTTTTGATTTCGAGAATATTTTCTGGTTGACTATGTTGATTCTTTGGTCTGCATTTACATTTCTTTTGTCTTCTGTGTACTTTGACTCTGGTCGTCTTTTGTTTCAATGCTGATCTTGATTTCTAACTTGGTCAACTTCGATTTTTCTGATGACTTTGGCCTTGTCACTGATCGTGTTTACTTCGGCCATCACGATTTTGACTTTGATCATTTCTGATTCCATGAATTTCTGGTTTAGACTTGTACATTCAAATCTCTTTGACTTTGTTAACAACTGTTGACTGCATTTGAACTTGGTATTGTTTCTGTTCTTTGATCCTTTTGCCTATGGTTATACATCGCGTACCCATACATCTCTGTAGCATTTCATTGGATATCGTTCACTGTTTTGATTTGAAACTGTGTTCATAAGCACTTGAGTTGTTTGCACTGACCATGTTGTCCAGACCTTTGCATATGCTCTCTGTAGCATGTATTGCTGTTGGGTTGCTTTGTGTAGCTGGTGTCTTTACTTGAATTGCATTTATTTAGTTGAAGCTCATTTGCTGCTTCTCGCAGTTTCAATTACTTGAGTATGTTGTAGTCTTCATTGCACTTGATTGTGATGTTGTGATTTACTTCATTAAACTTTAACTTTGCATTTGCTTTGAGACTTTTTGCATACAGTTGCATTGTTTCATTTAGTGTTCATGTACATGCTATGTCTGATCGAGTTCATTGCTATTTTGTTGTTATATCTTGTCTGGTTCATCTTGATGTTCTGTAGTCATTTATGCATTGATGCTATTCTCCGTTGCACTTGCTCTTTTGAGTTTGCACTGCTTCATCATGTCACTTGATCTGTTGTAGCTTGATAACCATGTCTGCAGTTCTTTCATTCCCTGTTGTCTTCGGTAATGATATTTCTGACTGATATACTTGTTTGAATTTGTCTTGTTGTTTTCTGACCATGTTCAGTTGTTCATATGCTGGTGCCATAGTCTTTGTTGTAACTGGACTTGAACTTGTAGTTTTCATTGTATACTCGAGTCTGCATTTGCATTTGGTTTGAGTCCATTTTGTATTTCTGGTCTATGACTTCGACCTGTCTGCATTGCATACATGTAGATGGTACACATTTGTGATGAGTTGCACTGAGATATACATGTACACCATTGCTGTATCACCTTATAGCTTGTATTTGTACATTTGTTTTAACTGCTTTATTTGTTGAGTTATCACTCTGGCCTTGCTCTATCACCTGTTTATTCAAGTCTGTGCACATTGTTGCCTTAGACCTGGTGCATTTCACTGTTTTGTGTTGTCTTATACTTTGTTGGTTGTGTTCTTCACCTTGGTATTTGAACTAGTGCATGTTGTATCAGTCTGGATTTGATTTCTTGAGTTTTGACAATTTGCACCTGTGTTAAATCCAGTTTCACAACTCGGGTTTGACCTTGTGCTGAAAATTGTGACATTGTTTTATTGCACCTCAGTTGAATCCGATAATTTGGGTTTGACATGTGCTCACCTGTCCCTGTAAATTTATCAAGTGTGTATATATCGGTATGCACGGCCTTGTGGCATGTACAGTGATACACTATGCATGTCACATTGTTCGTGTATGATGAATTCAAATATAAATGATGACGAACATCCCAAATAACTGAGGCAAATATTATTTTTGAAATCCACATTTTATTTTAATTTGCAAAAATATTTTATTTTCAATTTTACTGCGTTAGTGTATATTTTTGCAGGTTTCTCAGATGCCGGATTCACATTGGAATAAAGTTGAAGATAAATACGAGTGTGAGTGATATGTAGTGAGGAACTGATGTAATTGTATTATGACCGAAATTGATGTAATTATACTATGACTGAAATTGTGTAGTTATAGTGAGAGCTTGAAATTGTACTATCAAAATTTAATAAATATTTGTTTGAATAAAATATTCGTTTGAATTCCAATTCTGTGTTATTTATTTTATTCAGCAAATATTCATTTTATCTGTGAAAAATAAAATAGTACAATATCAAATACATTTAAATGAATGTATATATGTTTATTATCATCAAACAAAAATCATATACATGCATATTCAACAGAAGAGATTGAAGTATTTAAGGAGTGTGAAGATGAGATGTTTGAGGAACTGCTTGAAGGGACTAATCTTGTATTTTTGGAAGAGTCTGTGAAAATTAGCAATGAATTGTTTGTATTGACCGAGCAAGGAACGAGTAAAGATCTTGATGTTTTTGAGGAAGTTGGATCAGAATTCGATGAATCTGAAGACGAATATCCTGAGAAACTACCCGAAGAGTTACCACCACTATAGGACATTCAACCTCACACTGGACTAGTACCAGATGCTATTTTACTACAGAGATCGTATGATCTTCAGAATCTGAAAGAACAGGAAGAGTTGAAAGGACATGATGAAGAGAATGATTGTCAGTTGGAATGGCCTGATCATGTCCGCACTGTTGACGTTATCAACAACAATTGATGGGAATCGTTTCATGAAAATAAACATGTTGAAGGAAAAGCGAGTGGGAATTCATTTCATTCAGGGGAAATTGATGCAACACATCAAGGGAAGATTCTAAATGAGGACACACCTGAACGAGATAAGGAAAGACGAGAGTCTGAGCATGAGTCCTCACACTTTTTCAGTCGTGATTTCCTAAGTTGTTCCGTGATTTTAAACTTCCTTATATCGTCTCACATTTTCGACACGTTTTGGTTCTATATCACATCTTCCTATTGGCACAAGCAATATGGTATACGACACTATTCTTATGAAGTTCTATGCTACATGAATTGGATCTAGCACCTAGTGCTTAGTTCATCCCACACTTTTTCATATGTCATCTCCCTCAGATCACTTCCTTATGCCGCTTGTCTAATGCCGCGTCTGCTTATTGCCATGCGTTCCTTATGTCGAGCTATATCATCAAAGAGTCAAGACAAGATCAATCACAAGATTGGTTATCCCAGAGCCACATCAGACCAGATAATGAATGGAAGACAGCGTCTCGGAGAAGGAAAGAAAATGAATTCGGGACGAATTCTTTTCAATCAGGGGAGTATGATGCAGCGCACCAATGTCACGAGATCGAAGCTGCTCCAGGATTCATGAAATTCCATAAGTTGCGGAACTTTGGTCGCTCACGACCTAGTGAAGGTCGCTCGCGAGGTAACACTTTAAGCACCAAAGCATTGGATTTAGGTCGGCCGCGACCTAGTATGATGATAGGTCGACCAAGCGACCTAACAAGTGGGATTATACGACCTAACGAGGAACATAGGGGAATTGAAGCGTGGCAAGGTACGAAGCGATCTAACATTTCCGGACCAGACTTAAGTCACAAGCGACCTACTTAGGTCGCTCAAGTTGATAGGTCGTTACTCTATAGGTCGCGAGCAACTGCATTGAAATTCCTAAGTCGAAGATTCCTATGTCGCTGAAGCTATGTTAGGTCGTTACATGTTTAGGTCGCAAGGCTTGATAAGTCACATTGATTATAAGTCACTCGATCTTATGCCGCGTCTCTTCCTTGTAGCTACTGAAGTTCAGGTCGCTCGACCATATGTCGCTCCAGAAGTTTTAGGTCGCGAACGACCTATCCTAAGTCTTGCAGTCTTTAGGTCGCTGAAGCTGATTTTCTTATGTCGCTTGAATGCTTGGTCGCTAAAGTTCATATGTCGCTCATTCTTAAGTCGCATGAGATGCTCAACTTTAGGTCGCTCGAAGATTTCCAGAAACCACTTCTTTAAGTCGCTCAAGCTTAGGTCGCGTGAAGAGTTACTGAAGCTACCACCTAATTAGGTCGCATGAAGGATTCCTAAAGCTGGATTGACTTATGCCGCAATACTTCTTAGGTCGTAGGTCGTTGAGTCGCTTTGAGGTGTTGTATTTGTATTCCTTTCTTAGGTCGTATGTTGTTCTTGTATGTTGTTGTTGTAAATATGTGTTGTAAATAGAGTCGCTATGTTGTTTGAAGTATTAGGTCGTTAACGACCTATGTAAGGTCGTAGGTCGCGTGGGTGTGTTAGGTCGTTGCCGACCTATGTGTTGTACTGTGGTGTCATGGAAGTGTGTTGAGTTGTAAGCCTATAAATAGGCAGGTGGTGTCATTTGTAATAGTTAGTTGATTTTGAATAAAAACTTGTTTGTGTGCTTTGTGCCACTTCTCAAATCGGTAGTTGAGTGTGATCTCCTATCTCCACCTTCGGCATTCGAGTGCGCTCGAATCAACGATTGTTGAAGCCGATTCACAGGATCTAGTGCGCTAGATCAACGTACGATGAATCGTAGATCTTTAAACACGGTATCGTGCGCGATCAACGTGTTTGAGATAGCTAGAATCCGGTATCTTTGGATCAACGGATTTGGGCCTTTTGGTATCTTCAATTACCCGATCGCTACTTTCCCCGATTCATCCATTTTTGTTATCCGTTGTTGTATCATTTATCTTTTTCAAATTTAATTTTATATCCTTTATCACATAGTTGACTTATACTTAGCAGATTGTGTTTTAGATTCTTAACTAGCAAAACATTAGTAATAATAGGAGTTTCAGAGTTACCGACATTGCCGATGCCAATCACGTATCCTTTCGAGTTGTCTCCAAAGTTAACCAGTCCTCCCTCTTTGTATATAATATTATTCAGCATATCCGGATTACCAGTCATGTGTCTAGAGCATTCACTATCAAGTATCCACTTATTCCTTTTGATCTGCACAGACTGTCCATTGTGGATTGATTCCTTAATACCCATAAAGCATCTTTCCTGCACATTATAAAATTTGGGTAGACAACTAGAATTTGAATAACATTCATATGCAGACTCATGGAACAATGATGATTTAAACAATTCTAAACTAGTTTTAACAGATTTTTCAAAAATAGCCATTTTAAAACTTTTCAAAATTCAGATTATGAAACTTTTGAAAACAAGGCTCTGATACCAAATGTGTAATGACCCTAAAATAAAATAAAATAATATATATATATATATATTTATATTAGAAAATTCTGAGATATATATATATGCATATATATTGCATTAAAACAGAAAAGAATTTGGCAATAAATAAAATTAAATGGGAGCTTCAGTTTGATAAAATGCAAGGAATTAAGGTAATTAGAAGAAAAATTGGAACTCAAAATAAATATAGCTTTATGTTCAAAGAATTATGTAAATATATACACATTTAATATATATGGGGTGTTTGCTGTTTTATATGAAGATAAAAATAAAATGAAGTTTAATATAAAGGTTTATATGTCTTATAATTGTGCCAGAAAATAATTAGCATAATATATGTGATTTTTAAATTTAAAAGAGAGTTGACTGATTTGACATAAAGGCAAAAATATATATATATACACATATATAGAATCAAATAAAAATTTCCATACCATATTTATTCCAAGCAAATAATTTGGGTAAATGATTTTACATTACAAAGTATGGTAGTATGTCTGATTGAATGGAGGTAATAGATAGGTAGAAAAATATACAAAGTAGTTTTCAGATTTCCTTAAAACTTATAAAAAGAAATAATAAACTAAGGGTCACATGCTTATTGCATGAGTAGAAAAGAGTCATGAAAATAGTATTGAGTGTCTAAAAATGCATGATCCCCGAAATAGCTAATTAAAGTGTGCATTTCTAATTTATGATCACACAGAAATATGATGTGTACATAAACATCTAAGGGTATCAGGGGAATTACCCATTTTCTAAAACCCTAGAATGGATTTATAAATAACTGCACATAGCCAAATCCATCACTCTCTCGGGATCAAAAACAAAATAAAATAAACAAGGAGAAACACTAGCTTGAGGCTTTGGGGGATTTGCTATTCTAAGAAATTAAGGCAGTGAAAGGAGAAACATTATGTGAGTATTTATCTTTTGTATGCAATGGCATTAAGTCCTATTGCAGGCAGCCTAAAAATACTATGAGTTATTTGAATCTCTGAAATGATTTGTTATGGGTGATATGGATGTTTTTTGTGCATTTTTGTTTGGAGCATTGATCTGTAATTTGGCTTTCAGAGTTAACATGTTTTAAGTATTCTTGTTCTATCATCATTAAACATGGATCAAGATTAATAGGGGAACATGGGGATTGAGCCAGAAAATATGCAGGCAGTCATATTTCTCTGATATATGAATGAAAGAAAAAACTAAATTGGTCACTTGGGGGTAGTCAATGATCTGCTTACTTCAGGTGGAAGCAAGTATATGCATGGTGCAACCGCACCCTGAGGCCTTTGTGTGTTGGAATAATTTAAACAACCTGGGAGTTTCCATCACAATGCATACATAGTGTTCATTTGACAAGGAGTTAAAGACCATAAAATAAATGGGGGTAGGGGTTTAAAAAAAATCTGGGTTATAAACTTTCAAATTTGGTGTTAGATTTAATCAAGATAAATATTGTTCATTGATTAATTGCTGGGTGAAAGTCTGGAGTATGAATCAGTGATTACTTATCCAAGATTTGATGAGGATGAATTAAAATTGTACACATGATTAATCTTAACTGACTGTTGTGCATTGTATAATTTGTTGATCGTGATATTGTGTCTACTTGCATGAACCAAAACTTGCTAAGTATAAGACCTGTTAATCTAGGAAGGCACTGCAAGATTACCAAAATTATGTGTAAGTATACAAAAATTGATAAATGCTCATACCAGTGTAAACTGACCCTTTTGGTTGTCCTTGCAATCATCTGGGTGTCTCAAAAAAATTATTTGGGGCAGCTAAATGATTTTCTTGCAGGAAATTGAAGTTGGCTTGATGAGTAAAGAAGGCATTGGCTGCTAGTATAAATAAGAGAGACTTGTTTTAAATTTGCAGTTGCTTTGTAATGGAATTACTAGACAAATTCTATTTTCTGTAATTGAAGTACTTGTAGGAAACTTTCTAAGTATTTGGGGTCGAAAACTTGTACTTAAGTAAAATTCATTTTGAATGATATTTGATGGAGTTTGATTTTTATTGATTTTATGATCATCTGATTTGGAGAAAACAAGGGGATGGATATAACACATAAATATAAAATGTTAATGTAATGATCTCTGGTTTTATTGCCTGAGTTTATTCTATGATTTTCTTTAAATAAAATTACAATAGGTTTGACAAGATTTGAATAAGAAATACTCAAGTGGAATAAATGTATGCATGTCAGATAAATTGATACTGAGAAATATATATATTTGAATCTCTGATTTCTATTGTTTATATTTTGTCTTATGGAAATTAAACAACTAAGGGGATTTAATTTTTGAAATGAACTCTCAAAGATTTTAGCAGAACATTCAAGTAAAATGAATTTGTGCATGGCAAGTAAATGATACTGGCAGGTGCATAAATTCTGGAAATTTGTATGGATTTGAGCATTTAAAATTTCAAAAAAAGATCTTTGAGAATAGTAGACCTGGAAGGGTAATGGACTTTGGATATTTGGTTGAACACCTATAAGAAAGTATTTTCTAGAAAACTTGAACTAGGCATAAGAAGGCTTGGAAATTTAGGAGTAAGAATTTTGTAAAAGCTTGTCAAAATGAAGGGTATGGGTTTGCAAGTGGTAAAAGGGGGACTATGGCTGGTCTAGGTGGCCATGGGTCAAACCCTTGGAGCCTGGAATCTCTTCAGTTCAATTGATGAAGTGTAAGTGCATCCGGGACAAAACCAAGAAAAACACCAAGCAACCCTCAGATAACACCAAGCAATTATAGTGATATACCAAGCAACTAAAAATCTATACCATGTCAAATATAGAAATGCAATCTAACTTCAATTGTTTAACTTGAGACAGTGATTAGGAAATCACTTTTAATGTTCCTAACTACAAGTAGGATCTTGAAATAATTTTATGCATAAGCCTAATAACTGTCACAAGAACAAATAAATGCAAATAGCCTTATTTAGGTAGATTAATATTTATATATAGTCAGATATCAAGTTTAGGTATTATAATTTGCTAAAAATATACCTCTGGTAGTAGAATAAGATTTAAATAGGAAATAAGTGGCTTGTCAATAGCTTGTATGATATTTTGTTTTCAAATTAGTTTAAATTGACTCTGATATATATATAAAATATATATATATATAAATAATAATAAAGGAACAATTGTATATCATCAAATATATAATTGGTTTAATCTTTGTATACTGATATGATTATATTAGTAATTCCAGGGTCTTGAGAAAAATATTTGGAAACTATATAAAAATTTAAATATAAAAGTATTTGGGGTTTAGTGGTGAGTCCCTCTTGAATAAAAAAAAAATCTAAGTGATTTTAAAGATGAGGGCCACCACAAAATGTGAGAAATGCGGATTAAGGATCTTAAGGCTAGAATTAACACTAGAGGGGGGTGAATAGTGTTTTAAGAAATTTGTTAATCTTTTTGAGTTTATTTTAATTTGTTAACAATGTATGCACTAATCAGACACAGGTATGAATACAAAATCAAACACAGATGCAATTATAAAGTAAAAGCAGTAAAGGAAAGAACACATCAGATTTTATACTGGTTCAGAGTTACCCTACATCCAGTCCCGCAACACAAGTACGGATTTCCTTTCAAAATCAATTCAACAATTACAACCCTCGGTTTCAAGGCTACAAGGTACACCCTCTAGAATAACAATCCTCTGGGTAGAGATACTTGATTTCCTGGGCAACAAGTTCACCCAATTGATTTCCAGGGCTACAATCACACTTTCTCTCGCTCAATTGATTACAAAAAGTCTATAACTCAGATTAGCACTTGGATCTTGTAGAGATAGTGGAGAGAATCAAAACCAGAATTTATCTAGTTAGATTCGATATTGATTTCGGCAGAGTAATGGTGTAATTTGTAAATAAGAAAGTGGAGAGAAGAAGAGAAGTTAAATCAGAGAAAAGTGTTGCAAAATTCGTTGAAACTGACCCATATTTATAGAAGAGCAACAGCAATGACCATTCATGAAAAGTTATGGCGAATAGACACTTCTTTTGAAATTTGAATTTTGAATAAAACTGTCACCATGTCGACATGGTGCCTATGGGCACGTCGACGTCCCTCAGCCAAATTTAATGTTTTGAATTTCTATAAAAATAATATTTATCTTATATTAAAACTTTATAAATATACTTGAATATAGTTGAAATTCATAAGTAAATATAAAGAACAATATATATATATATATTATTTAACTATAATTTAAATCAAAGTATAAATAATTTAAAAGTTAAATATATTATTTGAAAAGATAGTTTAAAATCAGGAGAAATTTTGACTCTGAAAATAAAGATGTTTTGAGGCTAAAATTATTTTAAAAACGGAATCGAGGGTTTTGAATCTTTTTAAAAGGAAAGTTTTGAAATCATTTCGAAAACAAGATAATTTTGAAAAATCATTTGAATTAAGGTTAGTGGATACAAAACAATGTCCCACTAGATTTTCGTAGATTCCATCCTACTTAGGGTTCCATCCCTTTAACGGGCTCGAAGTGGATTCCATTCCACGAATAAATTGGATATTAAGATGCCAATGCTTTTCTACGAGTTTTAACAAATATTCCTAATAAAACAAACTTAACCTTGAAATCTTGAACTCTTGATAATCTTGATACTCATGAGTCTTCTATCTCTATATCTTGAATCTTTATACTGTACAGTCTTCATTCTTGATACCTGCATGGTTAGATCCTGCATATACATATATATCTAAACTTGTAATGTTAGTATTTATATTTTATAATCTATTCTAAGGTTGTTGTCATCAAAACCATCATCTCATGGACTAACAAAAAGTTCAAAATGTTTAAAACTATTTAAATATTAATTTTGAATTTAAAATTTATTAATAAGATTAATAAAATAAATTAATAAAATGAGTGAATTAATTAACAGAGGGAATTAGGGAAAATGACAAACTTTGAATAAAATTTAGGCCGAAGGACACCAAGTTTCATTTTTAGGCCGAAGGACAAATGCTAGTTATAATTAGCATTATATTCAACTTTTACACTATACAAAATGCTAATTATATCTAGCATTATATTCAGTTTTACACTATACAAAATGCTAGTAAAACTAGCATTGTCCTTCAGCCTAATTTTTTTCTAACTTTGTCCTTATTCCTATTTTTCTGTAATTAATATTTATATGCATGTATTATATATGTTGATATATATTATGTTATTTTAAAGTGTTTAAGGTAACACAAGTATACATGTATGTATATAAGATAAATTTCAAACTTAATATAATTTAATTAAATTGTTTAATTAAATAAATTATTTTAAGTTTAATTAATTAAATAAAAATACACATATATAAGATATATATATGTTACACTATAAAGGTTATAGAAGATATGTCCAATATAAAAGTTGTATTGGAATACTAATTTAAAATTAATTATAGAGTTAATTAATTAAAATTAATTAAATATGATTTAATTAATATAATATTATACACAAGACTATTATATAAGTGATATGAAATATAAAAGTTATATAATAATAAAACTTATATGATATCAATGTATAAACTAAAGGTGGAATATTAAAGAAACCCAAATAGACTTAAGAAATAAATACATACATAAATGTATATATACTATGATTTCTGATGTGTTTGACACCTGAATCACGATGGTATTTCATAATAAATACATTATTCCATAGGTGGATATCACTCACTATAATATAATGAAGATTATGAATTTTAAATATAATGTTGTCATCCACCATATATATATATATATATATTAATAAATTACTTGCATATTCCTTACTTATTGAGCAAACTCAAGCTAGGGATGTTATGTGTAGTATTATTAATATATTTAATTGATGAGGTAAGATAACTATATGTATTTATTAAGCAAACTCAAGATACATATACTATACTTTGGCCATTGCAATATGGTAGGGACGAGTAAATAATCTTTTCGATTTGTTGAGCAAACTCAAGGTCGAAATGAGATTAAGATAAGGAAACATGGGTTGGTAGCTGTATTTTATATAACCAATAAGGAAGTGTCCATCTTTTTTGGGGCTATGATTTGTTGAGCAAACTCAAGATCAGAATACCAAGACAGACGGGTCCTAACACCCACTAGTGAAGTCAAAAGACTTCTATGTTTCACCTTAGGGTTTGGAGAAACATAAAAGACTAGTGGGAGCCTTATTAGAAAAATGAAATGATAACATTTAACCTTTCTAATATTGAAAGAACATATGCTATATAATGTAATAATAATCTACATTGATAAATTTGTGCATGAAATAAGATTAATAAAATGTTTATAGATTAAGATATACAAATGAATTGAAGATTGACAAATAGAAATATAACATATACTTACTAGGGCTGCACAAAGTATAGGTTGGGTCGGGTTTGACCAAATACTTCACCCGACCCGTATAGGTATGAGTTAAAGGTAGTCCAACCCGTATCCAACCCTATATGCGGTTGGATATGAGTTGGGTTGAAGTATGGATTGGGTCGGGTTTAGTAGGGTTGGGTTACATGAATCTAATACAAAAATGAGAATATAAAGAGAAAATTAAAATATAATATTAAAATATTTAGCTTAAAATATCAAATTTTAGCTAGCATAAATTTAATACAATTGATTCACTACAACACATATTTATTAGGATTTCATTATAAAATACATCATACGAAATTAATTCACTACATATTAGAGTAAGAATTTCATTTCAAAATACATTAAAATGCTCTTTGAAATCTCTTAGTCAATCCTATGTATTTTGCACTGACATCAAATATGCTTTTTTGGTATATTTATACGAGAATACATAAATTCTATTCTAGATCTTGACTGTTCTAATTTTACATGGGCTGATATTAAATTAGTTTTTTATATATGGTTGGGTTGGGTTAAAATAGAGTTGGGTTGAACAAAATATTTCACCCGACCCATATATAGTATGGGTTACGAATTGTAACCCACATCCGACCCGAATTTAGATGGTTTGGGTTGGGTTGGTGGCTTGGGTCGGGTTGAGTATGGGTTGTGTGCACCCTTAATACTTACCAATAAAAGATTATTGCATGTTAACGTTTCAACACCCATGCAAGTGCTTGATTTTACAACTACTAAATACATCGTAGTTTGGTCACTTATGCATTTATTTGGTCGAGACCGTGTATTACATTCTATGAGTTTCGAACTTTAAAAGCGATACAAGATTATAAATATTTGATTCATAAACAATCACATATAAATGTTATATAGTGAATGGTCAAAGTTTGTAATGCACAATATTTCGATGAAATTAGTTCATCTGAAAAACCAAATAAACCTTAGTGGGAGATCTAGTATTCAACTTGATTGATGACAAAAGGATTGTATCATGTTAAATATAATACTAGACCAAAAATACAATATAAATCCAAGAACTTGATCACTAAAATGTCAGTTGATCAGTTTACATAAAGCAGAACATATATAATATCTTTAAAAGCTAAGGATAATCGAATGCGCTTTTGTAAAGAGTTCGTTATGATATTGTAGTAAGGGTTTTCTTTTGAATGGTTTGACCATTTGGAAAGAATAACAAATGTACAAGAGTAGATATGATTTAAGGTACGGTTGGGATAAAGAGAGTGAATAGTCATTTCTGCTTCATAAAGAAACAACAAAAATGAGAATTGTAATAATAGTGATTAATGAACATTGGAATAAGAAATATGATTTATATTCCAAAATGTATTTTCATATAGAAAATTATATTCTATGAGATTTGTTTCTTTAAGTTCAAGATATTTGATCAAAGAACTCTCCATGGTAAACTAGTTGTAGTATATGAAATAAACAAATCTATATTAAGTGAATGATGGACCTCCAAATTTATTGCACTGTTATAGTAATGGCAGAAATAGTGTTGGAGCATGCCATATAGCACTTATTTTTGCATTAAATTATGAAAATTGCTTTCATAAAACGCACTGAACATTATTTATGAAATAATGACTATTTTCGGGTATCGATTGAGAAATAGACATAGCTATATTTCAATATGAGTATTATGAATATTCGTTATGAAATAAAATTATAATGTGGTATTTGTTCTTATAATAAAAATGATGTATTAGAAAATACAGAATATCTAAAATTATTTACAATTATTTGGAATTATAGACTAGTTCGTAGTTTTGAGAAATAATTTTATTATATGATTATGAATCATATGATACTGGTTAATTATATCCCAAATAATTAAGGTTTATGCACCCAATCAGTGGGAGCATCATAAGGGTTGATGAACTCTTCGAATTGATACACATATATATGTATGCAATCGTAAGTCTATTAATATTAAAACGGTTCCACGTACTTCGTCACATTCACCGATGAGTTATCGCCGACATGTACATGTGTATTTGATACACATGTAGTACGTCTATGGTAAACTCATAGAGTATAAAACAGAAGTAAATAAAATAACATACGATAAAAGTGATTCGATTTGATCGAATAAGTGAGTGTATTGGAAAAGTTCTGAACATACCTAAAAATGGATTAAGATTCAATCTCAAAAGTCACTCCTCCATGTGATACATAATGATGCATCAATAAGGAGTAATCAAACTTTGTAGGATAATGTACGATTAATTGTGAGTGAAGTTGAGTTAGTTTATTTCTATAAGGTCATGTACTTAAAAGTAGTACACAAGGCTAATATTATTTCATCCATAAAACTGTTCACAAAATCACACAAGATGAGGGTTTATAAAAAAATCCAACATATCCTAAGCCAAGGAGTTGGCAGGTTGTGCGAGTCGAAAGGTTGAACATAATAATTATTCATGAGGGATCTTGTATAGATCTCTCTAAAAGGATTTTTGGAAAGACTGTCATTGGATGACATATTTATGTTTTGAATATAAGTTTTGTAAACTAAAATCAAATCACTTTTATAAATAAAGTAATTCATAAAACGTTTATGAATACCTATTATGTTGCACTAAGAAACAATTGTTGTTTCAAGAAATACCAACTTCATCGTGAAGGAATTTCTTTAAGGAATTATTTGTAGTAAAATGAAATTGAATAATGACCCATAGATAGAACTGATTAGATGAAATAAAATGAAATTGACTAACCTAAACTATCGCATTAGAGTGTCTAATAAGTATTCTCACACATTGAAGAGAAACTATGAGTTTTTTATAAATGTCAAATATATATAATCCCTGATTGTTAAATTAAACCATTAAGAGTGTCGACTCTATGATATGATATGATGCACAAATCTGAAAGAATTCCAAGTATGCTATCAAAATATGATATTGGTAGTCCTAACCAAAGGGATAAGATCCATTGGCTGCGGTTGTGTCTTCATGAACAAGACTAATGCATTTAGAATTAAATGAGCAATGTTGATAAGAATAATATCGCAAATTTAAATTGTTGAAATTAGCGTAATAGATTCGGTATTCAACGTGCTCAGGTTAATTCGGATTTACTCATAACCAAAAATGTCCCGAAGTCAGTGGAAGCGATATTGAGTTTGCGAGTCTTTGGATATGATCCAAGAAATGATAGAAAGTATCATTTTATAAGCATCAAAATTGAAAAAATATTTTGATAGAAATAACAAATAGCTTGATTATCAGTCAAAATGCAAAGGAAGCGTGTGTTCATAAGAAAGAACGTTAAAAGGTACATTGATATTTCAAAACTATAAGTAAACAACACGTTGTTAATTTTAACGATGTACTCATGTTGAAATCAACCTTAGTTGTTTTAATACTTAACATTGGATTGTAAATGATGTCATTTATTGTGAGTATAAAAGATATTGGGACTGTCCCAAATCGATATGCAAAGACATCTTATTAAATGGTTTAATACAGAATATGTGAGATGGGTTCCTTATGATTGGCAATAGGAATTATAATACATGTTATGTTATCTACGATATTGTGATTTGCTTTTGTATTTGATACATGAAGAAAATATCAAATCCAAATTGATACGACTAAATGGTTGTTTGAAGTGTTCTCGTGTATTTATGAAATACTTGAGAATAGTTTACAGAAACAAAAACTCCTTATGAAGGAGTGTTCGGACTTAAACATCAAAAGTGATTTTGAGTATAGTATGTCAACAATAAATTCAAGTTAAGAATCTTCAAGTTGGAAATGTCCAAATAAAAGACCGTGGCTGGTTCAATGAAAAAGGCTAAGTACATTGTCTTGAATAGCACAGCAATAAAAGAAATTTATATAAAAAATATAGTGCAAAATTTATAATTGAGCCGATTTCAAATGTTGAGAATCTCATAACATTATTATATGATAACTGTAACGACCCGTATTTTTACGGATCAAAACATTCTAAAAACAGTAGTTATTAGATCGTAGTATGGTTAAGTCGTTCAGAGCCTAGGTCGTTCGGAGTTTAGGTCGTATAGTAGTTAGGTCATAGCCGACTTATAGGAGTTGGCGACCTAAGGAAGCTAGTGGTAGCAGTTAACGACTTAGGGACTAGATGAGGTACGGCTTAGGTCGTATGACAGTTAGGTCGCGTAGTGGTTTAGGTCGTATGTTAGTTTGGGACGACCTAAGGAAATAGGCGACCTAAGGAAATAGGCGACCTAAGGAATAGGCGACCTAAGGAAACTGGGCGAGTTAGCGACCTAGGGAATGAGTGATTTTGCGACCTAAGAGTTGGCAACCTAAGGTTTGAGCGACTTCAGGAACTAAGCGAGTTAACGACCTAAGAAGGTTAGGTCGTGGACGAGTTAAGGAGATAAGTGGGATGAGTCGTTAGGTCGCGTGGATGTTAGGTCGTATCCTGGTTAAGTTGTTAGGTCGTGTAGTGTTAAGTCGTGCAAGGGCTTAAGTCGTAGGTCGTGCATTAGTGTTGAGTCTTAGGTCGTGACATTTTAGGTCGTGGAAGCACATATGCAGTTAGGTCGCTGAGTGTTAGGTCGTGAACGACCTGGGAGCGAGCTAAAGTTAGGTCGTGGCTTCCGTTAAGTCGTAGAGTCGAGTGTGCACTAAGTCGTAAGTCGCAGGTCTGTTAAGTCGTAGGTCGCGCGTACGTGTTAAGTCGCGCGAATGTTAGGTCGGAGGATTTGTTAGGTCATGGACGACCTAAGGGAGCGAACGACCTAAGGGGATTTCTGCCTATAAATAGGCGGGTTCTTCTTCATTTTTGGGATCCGGATTTCGAAGCGACGAAGTGCTGCCATTTTGAGAGCTCGAGTTCTACACTTCTTCACTTATTTTCTCCACTTTAATCTTGTGATTCCTTCCATCCAAATTTAAGATCAAATCGAAGATCCAAGAGCTTAGATTGAAGATCTACATTCTTCGAAGAGAGATTTCATCGTTTGAAGCGGATTTTTGATAGAACAAGTTAGATCCTTCGCTGTCCAGATCTGAAGTGTGTTGCTTTTGAGGTGTTTAGGTGATTTGGTGAGTGGTGATTATCTCTCACACGGATCCAAAGGAGTATATCGGATCGTTGGCTTGATTTTGTGTTAAAGTAGTGATTTCTATGCATTTTCTTAAACTTAAGTATATATCCATTGTTCATGATGATTTGACATCCATTTTACTACATGTTAACCTATGTAAGTTCATTCATCAAGTTATAGAGATATTGTTCATAATTCATGCTTGTTAGATTTGGACACTTTATTTACAAGATTGCCACTATTATTATAATTGTTTATTAGATCATGTTTGAATGTTTGATTACTTGGATTAATGATTGATTTGATTGATTGTTATGAATTAGTTGATTAATGATTTGATTTAGACAAGATGGTCGAAGATGATTCAAAAGCTAAGTGAAAGGCTCTTGAATTGGAAAAGCTGCTCGTGGCATATGTGGCGGATGATGAAGCCCATATGGATAGATTTGATGATGTTGATGTTGAGATGAGACTTTGCTATGATAAGATGAAGCGAGGCATGATATGAGATAGCCTTGGTTTAATCCAGACGGGATCATTCCAAGCATGTTGATAACTCGATGAAATGGTTCGGGTTTGAGGATAATGGTTTGCTCGAGAGGCGGTTGAGCTAGTATGGAAATAGTCGTCGAGGAGGATGACTAGAAGGCTGAGATTTCATCATTGTTGAAGGTTCTAGCATGCCCAAAGCAAGAGTACGCTGGGCAGATTCGATAGTCCCAAAAGACTACTGATTGGTAGTCGAGTACTCTGGGCAGATTCGATAGTCCTAGGCACGGGCTGCGACGACGTGCAGAGCTTTGTCTAGAACCAGGGTTACCATTAGCCCTTGACGGACGGCTGAAAGAATGTGGCGGTCATTCAATTAACGGTGGTATCGAAGCAATGATAACAGTGATAGCCAGAGTCATGGATGTTTGGTTGTATCGTCATTCGGTCTCAAGAGCAATATTTTCTTGGTGCTTATCTGATCTTGGTTTAGGCCTTGGGGGTTTGTACTTGGAAAACATCGCCCTTGACTCGAGTGATAATTGCTTTACTTTAAATTGTCTGCTTTGCTATGTTTACTTCTGCTTAGTGTGTGTCTGGGGGCTATCACTGTAGAAAGAGGTGGAGTGGGAGGGTTGGATTCCTATTCCTTTTCCTTTATGCTCTTTTGGTATGTTGTTAGTTAATTTACCGCTCACTAAGACTGTTGTCTGACTCAAGGCTTTATGTTTTAACTCTTATTGCCTTGGGCTATTCGTCCATTTTGGGACGGGCAGACTAGGTAGCAGGTGACAGGTGCTGTTCTTAGTTTCCGACGATGCTGATGACGAAGACGAGCTGGAGGCTTGCATATTATTTTCCTATTATATGTCCTGGATGTTCCGCTGCTTTGTATAATTCTCTGAGTGATATGTAGTGAGGCTTGATGTATTGACTATTCAAATGTTTGTATTCAACTATTATGAAGTTTTATTGATGAGATTCTATTCTGTGAAGCTTCACTATATATATTCTCTATTGTATTTTATCCATGCGCTGTGAGTAATACGATAGATTCTGTTGTTTTATTTTACCTTGGTGATCGTCCATGGCTGCCTGGCACACCTTACAGCGCACTATTTCCATGTTTAGTGCAGGGGTCATGGGCGGTCGTCACATTTGGTATCAGAGCTTTGGTTAATCGATTTTACCCAACGCTCGCTGACATAACTACGTATGAGAGACGTAATTGTATTTTGATGGATGATTACTATATATAATATAGTAGCTTAGAAGAGTTGGAGTCCTTTATGCAGTTGTTTCTCAAGGTGTGCTGATCATTTCTTTTATAGATATTAAGGATGAGTCGAAGAGGGAGACCAGTTGCTAGGGAAGGCCGTGCTACTGAGGGGGCTGCTGATTATGCAGCTATGTTCGAAGCTATGATGACCTCGATCATAAGAAGGATGCTAGTTCCGGGGTCAGCAGTTGATGTTGGAGTTCAAGTCCAAACTCCAAAACCGGTGGATTTTGCTAAGCTGTGTAAAGACTATACTGCTCTTGGAGGAAAGGTTTTCTTGGGAACAGAATCATCCATTGAAGTCCAGAGATGGATAAATGCTTATAGAAGGATCTTTGGTGATTTGGGAATTGAGGATGCAACTAAGAGGAAGCTAGCATCAAGACAGCTTCAAGGGAGAGCTTCTGATTGGTGGAATTCTATCACCATTGATACTCCGGAGGAAGAAATTACTTGGGAGCAATTCCAAGTCAGATTCAAAGCTAAGTTCATTTCTACGGCTTAGAAGTTTGTTCTGTTCAAGAAGTTTGTGGAGCTCAAGCAAAATGGAAGACCAGTTCTTGAGTATGTTTCTGAGTTTGAAGCTTTGTCCAAGTATGCCCGGTCGTATATTGAATCTTCGTACCAGAAGAATGAGAAGTTTGTAACAGGCTTGGACAGTTATCTTGGGAGGCAGTTGGTGGATCATTTGGACGATTCATTTGAGAAGCTTGTGGAGAAAGCTCTCAGGCATGAGAATCTGTTTCCTAAAGAGGGATCTGTTGTTGCTGTGACCAAGGGAGAGTCTAAACCACAGCAAGGTGGAAACAAGAAGAGAAAGCAGCAGTAGCAGAAGGGTAAGGATGGCCAAAAGAAGTCGAAGGGCGAAGTGACCTGCTACAACTTTCAGCAGAAGGGCCATTTCTCCAGGGATTGCAAGAATCCAAAGGTGCCGGTGAAGTGCCACAACTGTGACAAGCCGGGGCATGTCAAGAGGAATTGTCCAAAACCGTGGAAGGACAAGCAGATTGTGCAAGCTTATGCTTTGGGGGCTGTTCCATCATCTTCGAAAGCTCCTACCGTTGAAGAGAAAGGAAAGAGTGTGGTGGTTCAAGGTACTCTTTACATATGTGGTGTTCCAGTTAGAGTGTTATTTGATACCGGGGCGTCGCATTCTTTTGTTTGTAATGAACTTGTAGGCCGGTTGGGTTTAGAACCGGATATTGTTGATAGGCCATTGGTTGTGACTAATCCAGTTGGGGGTTCGTCTTGTTTGTGTATGATATGCCATGGTCTGATTGTATCGAGTCATGATTGCTCTTTTGTTGTGATTGTTTTGTTCAGAACTTTGCGGGGTTCGGAATTATTTTGGGTATGGACTGGCTTAGGAAGTATGCGGCAAAGGTTGATTGTGAAAGGTTGGAGGTGACAGTCGAGAATGTGGAGGGGCGAAAGGTTGTGATACGATGTAAGCATGAAGAAGGCGTCTTCATGAGCTTCATGTATTCGCTGGTTGTTCCACGGGATGGACTGTCATCGTTGCCAATCGCAAATGGATTTGAGGATGTCTTTGATGAGGTCAAAGGGTTACCGGCGCATAGAGAGATCGAGTTTCGTATAGATCTAGTTGAAGGAGCCAGACCTGTTGTGATGCCTCTTAGGCGGATGGCTCCTAGAGAACAGCAGGAGTTGAAGGTGCAGGTTGATGATCTTTTACATAAAGTATTCATTCGGCGTAGTGTGTCCGAATGGGGTGCACCAGTTGTGTTCGCAACCAAAGCAGATGGATCGTTGAGGTTGTGTGTGGATTATCGTGAGCTGAATAAAGTGACTAAGAAGAACAAGTATCCATTGCCGTGAATATATGACTTGTTTGATCAGCTTCACGAAGCTAAGGTGTTTTCTCAGATGGATTTGGCAACGGGATTTCACCAGTTAAGAGTGGCTAAGGATAGTGTGCCAAAGACTGCTTTTAGGACACCATCCGGTTTCTTTGAGTGGCTGGTAATGCCGTTTGGATTGACTAATGCGCCAGCATATTTTGTGGATCTTATGAATAGAGTGTTCAGAGATCAGTTGAGCAAGTTCGTACTAGTGTTCGTGGATGATATTCTGATTTATTCTAGAACTGAAGAAGAACACACGATGCACTTGCGTATTATTTTGGAAATCTTACAGAAACATCAGCTGAAGGCTAAGTTTTCGAAGTGTCACTTCTGGAAGAGTGAAGTGAGGTTCTTAGGCCATATTATTTCTGGAAATGGAATAGCGGTTGATCCCGCTAAGGTGGCAGCAATCCAGGATTGGGTTAGACCTAAGAATGCATCGGATGTGAGAAGTTTTCTTGGATTAGCAGGATATTATCGTCGATTTATCAAAGAATTCTCCAAGGTGGCTGCACCATTAACAGGATTGACGAAAAAGAACCAAGTATTCAGATGGGATGATAAGTGTGAGCAAGCTTTCGGAATCCTGAAAGAGCGATTGACAAGTGCTCCTGTTTTGACTATTCCCAATGGAAATGATGAGATGGTGGTTTACACCGACGCATGTGGTACGGGACTTGGAGCAGTGCTGATGCAGAAAGGTAAAGTTGTTGCGTATGCAAGTCGACAACTGAAGCCGCATGAAAGGAATTACTCGACTCATGATTTGGAGTTAGCGGCGATTGTTTTTGCTTTGAAGATGTGGAGACATTATCTATTGGGAGTTCGATTCGAGTTGTTTACAGATCATAAGTCGTTGAAGTATCTTTTCTCCCAAAAGGATTTGAATCTTCGGCAGCAACGATGGCTAGAGTTTTTAGCATCATATGATTTTAGTATAGCCTATACTCCGGGAAAGGGTAACGCAGTGGCAGATGCGTTAAGTCGAAGACATGCAGGATTGGGAGCCATGTTTTCAGAATGGAAGAATCTCGAGTATTTAGCTGGATTTGACTTCAGGCCCAGATGTGAATTGGAACCTGAGATGTTGGCAAACTTATCGATAAGACCGACTCTTGTGGAAAGGATTGGCGAGAGCCAAAAGCGAGACGATAAACTTGTCAAGATTATCCGTGATTTGGAATCTGAATTGGACCCAGAAAAGGATAAAGGATTCGAGGTCGATCAAAAGGGTTGGCTTCGGAAGCAAGGACGACTAGTTGTTCCCGATATAGATGAATTGAGGAATGAAGTGCTAAAGGAAAGTCATCACTCAAAGCTGACAATTCATCCAGGTGGAAATAAGATGTATGGGGATATGAAGAGAACCTACTACTGGGAAGGTATGAAGAAGGATGTTGGAAATTTTATTTCCAAGTGTATGAACTGCCAGTTGGTGAAAGCCGAGCAGAAGAAGCCCAGTGGATTGCTTCAGCCATTAGAAGTTCCTACATGGAAGTGGGAGCAGATATCGATGGATTTTATTGATGGGCTACCTAGAACAAAAACGGGAAATGAAGGGATTTGGGTCATCGTAGATCGTCTGACTAAGAGTGCAAGATTCATTCCTGTTCAATCGACTAGGACTGCATAAAAGTTGGCTGAGTTGTATGTTAAGTGGATAGTTCGTTTCCATGGTATTCCGAAGAGTATAGTGAGCGATCGAGACCCATTGTTCACTAGTGGATTTTGGAAGAGCTTCCAGGAAGTTTTGGAAACCAAGTTGTGTTTGAGTACAGCTTATCATCCCCAAACAGATGGTTAGACTGAGAGAGTCAACCGAGTTTTGGAAGATTTCCTTAGAGCTTGTGTTTTAGATTTCGGAGGATCATGGGAAGATCACCTTCATTTGGTGGAATTCTCATATAATAACAGTTACCAGTCAAGCATTGGTATGGCACTATATGAGGCATTGTATGGAAGACCGTGTAACTCTCCGACATGTTGGTTAGAAACAGGAGAGAAATTAATACTTGGGCCAGAAATGATTCGACAAACTTCGGATTGCATAGAGATCATTCGGCAACGAATGAAGGCAGCCCAAGACCGTCAGAAAAGTTATGCCGATAGGCGTCGTAAGGATTTGGAATTCGACGTAGGTGATATGGTTTTTGTGAAGATTTCTCCACTGAAGAATGTTATTCGATTCGGGAAGAAAGGAAAAATGACCCCGAGATTTGTTGGACCATTCCCGATCATCGAGCGAATTGGAAAGCTCGCCTATAGATTGGAGTTACCAGAAAAGATGTCGGGTGTGCACAATGTTTTTCATGTATCATATCTACGGAAGTATGTGCATGACTCGAATACAGTGGTTTCTGCTGATAGCTGTGAAGATTTCGAAGTTGATCCAATCGATAGGAGACCTCGTAAGCTGCTTCGTGTTGTGGAAACCGACACGAAACAGCTTAGGAGGAAGGTGGTTAAGTTGCTCAAGATACAATGGAGTGATGATGATAACGACTATACATGGGAGGTGAAAGAGAGGATGAAGGCAGCTCATCCTGAACTCTTCAAGGTATGGCCATAAGGTGTTGTGTCATCTCACGACATTGTAACTTGTTCTAGTTTTAGAATTCTGCATGCTAGGCTAGAATTGGATGCATGGTTTGTTGATTTCTATGGATGATAGGCATGCGGAATAGTTTTGATTGCTCTTGTTGTTTGGAATTTCGGGGGCGAAATTCCTAAGGGGGAGAGAATGTAACGACCCGTATTTTTACGGATCAAAACATTCTAAAAACAGTTGTTATTAGATCGTAGTATGGTTAAGTCGTTCAGAGCCTAGGTCGTTCGGAGTTTAGGTCGTATAGTAGTTAGGTCGTAGACGACTTATAGGAGTTGGCGACCTAAGGAAGCTAGTGGTAGCAGTTAACGACTTAGGGACTGGATGAGGTACGGCTTAGGTCGTATGACAGTTAGGTTGCGTAGTGGTTTAGGTCGTATGTTAGTTTGGGACGACCTAAGGAAATAGGCGACCTAAGGAAATAGGCGACCTAAGGAATAGGCGACCTAAGGAATAGGCGACCTAAGGAAACAAGGCGAGTTAGCGACCTAAGGAATGAGTGAGTTTGCGACCTAAGAGTTGGCAACCTAAGGTTTGAGCGACTTAAGGAACTAAGCGAGTTAACGAACTAAGAAGGTTAGGTCGTGGACGAGTTAAGGAGATAAGTGGGATGAGTCGTTAGGTCGCGTGGATGTTAGGTCGTATCCTGGTTAAGTTGTTAGGTTGTGTAGTGTTAAGTCACGCAAGGGCTTAAGTCGTAGGTCGCGCATTAGTGTTGAGTCTTAGGTCGTGACATTTTAGGTCGTGGAAGCGCATATGCAGTTAGGTCGCTGAGTGTTAGGTCGTGAGCGACCTGGGAGCGAGCTAAAGTTAGGTCGTGGCTTCCGTTAAGTCGTAGAGTCGAGTGTGCGCTAAGTCGTAAGTCGCAGGTCTGTTAAGTCGTAGGTCGTAGGTCGTGCGTACGTGTTAAGTCGCGCAAATGTTAGGTCGAAGGATTTGTTAGGTCGTGGACGACCTAAGGGAGCGGACGACCTAAGGGGATTTCTGCTTATAAATAGTCGGGTTCTTCTTCATTTTTAGGATCCGGATTTCGAAGCGACGAAGTGCTGCCATTTTGAGAGCTCGAGTTCTACACTTCTTCACTTCTTTTCTCCACTTTAATCTTGTGATTCCTTCCATCCAAATTGAAGATCAAATCGAAGATCCAAGAGCTTAGATTGAAGATCTACATTCTTCGAAGAGAGATTTCATCGTTTGAAGCGGATTTTTGATAGAACGAGTTAGATCCTTCGCTGTCCAGATCTGAAGTGTGTTGCTTTTGAGGTGTTTAGGTGATTTGGTGAGTGGTGATTATCTCTCACACGGATCCAAAAGAGTATATCGGATCGTTGGCTTGATTTTGTGTTAAAGTAGTGATTTCCATGCATTTTCTTAAACTTAAGTATAGATCCATTGTTCATGATGATTTGACATCCATTTTACTACATGTTAACCTATGTAAGTTCATTCATCAAGTTATAGAGATATTGTTCATAATTCATGCTTGTTAGATTTGGACACTTTATTTACAAGATTGCCATTATTGTTATAATTGTTTATTAGATCATGTTTGAATGTTTGATTACTTGGATTAATGATTGACTTGATTGATTGTTATGAATTAGTTGATTGATGATTTGATTTAGACAAGATGGTCGAAGATGATTCAAAAGCTAAGTGAAAGGCTCTTGAATTGGAAAAGCTGCTCGTGGCATATGTGGCGGATGATGAAGCCCATATGGATAGATTTGATGATGTTGATGTTGAGATGAGGCTTTGCTATGATAAGATGAAGTGAGGCATGATATGAGATAGCCTTGGTTTAATCCAGACGGGATCATTCCAAGCATGTTGATAACTCGGTGAAATGGTTCGGGTTTGAGGATAATGGTTTGCTCGAGAGGCGCTTGAGCTAGTATGGAAATAGTCGTCGAGGAGGATGACTAGAAGGCTGAGATTTCATCATTGTTGAAGGTTCTAGCATGCCCAAAGCAAGAGTACGCTGGGCATATTCGATAGTCCCAAAAGACTACTGATTGGTAGTCGAGTACTCTGGGCAGATTCGATAGTCCTAGGCACGGGCTGCGACGACGTGCGGAGCTTTGTCTAGAACCGGGGTTACCGTTAGCCCTTGACGGACGGCTGAAAGAATGTGCCGATCATTCAATTAACGGTGGTATCGCAGTAATGATAACAGTGATAGCCAGAGTCATGGATGTTTGGTTGTATCGTCATTCGGTCTTAAGAGCAATATTTTCTTGGTGCTTATCTGATCTTGGTTTAGGCCTTGGGGGTTTGTACTTGGAAAACATCGCCCTTGACTCGAGTGATAATTGCTTTACTTTAAATTGTCTGCTTTGCTATGTTTACTTCTGCTTAGTGTGTGTCTGGGGGCTATCACTGTAGAAAGAGGTGGAGTGGGAGGGTTGGATTCCTATTCATTTTCCTTTATGCTCTTTTGGTATGTTGTTAGTTAATTTACCGCTCACTAAGACTGTTGTCTGACTAAAGGCTTTATGTTTTAACTCTTATTGCCTTGGGCTGTTCGTCCATTTTGGGACGGGCAGACTAGGTAGCAGGTGACAGGTGCTGTTCTTAGTTTCCGACGATGCTGATGACGAAGACGAGCTGGAGGCTTACATATTATTTTCCTATTATATGTACTGGATGTTCCGCTGCTTTGTATAATTCTCTGAGTGATATGTAGTGAGGCTTGATGTATTGACTATTCAGATGTTTGTATTCAACTATTATGAAGTTTTATTGATGAGATTCTATTCTGTGAAGCTTCACTATATATATTCTCTATTGTATTTTATCCATGCGCTGTGAGTAATACGATAGATTCTGTTGTTTTATTTTACCTTGGTGATCGTCCATGGCTGCCTGACACACCTTACAGCGCACTATTTCCATGTTTAGTGTAGGGGTCATGGGCGGTCGTCACAATAACAATGTTGTGATATAGTTCATAACAGAACTTAGAGCTCACTAGAAGTCGAGAGATATACTCCGAATTATTCCACATGATAAAACTGTTTATCACCATCGAAGAGAGTTGATTGACAGAGTAGATAATTGAAACATAATAGCATACCCGTTCACAAAGGGACTGACCCAATTGGTTTTGACAAAACCAATTGGATAAGTTGGAATAAGATTCTATAATTGACCCCAAGTGCAAGTGGGAGATTGATAGAGTTAGGGGTATGCCCTAGAGGCAATTATATAATTTGTTACATATATCTAACTCGTTGACCAATCTTGTTCGAAATAAAGGTGTTGTCTTTCTATTGTATGCTTGATATGATGTGATTGTATTAATTAATTAATTTAATTAAAAGTATATTTAATAGAAAATTCATAAATGGTATGTTTTGTGATAGTAGTTACAAGGTGTTGTAACTGCGAGTAATTAATCATAATAAAATTAAATATACCATTTTGAATGTTCCTAGTCAAGATGCATTGAGACTAGATATCGATGTATCCGTTGAGACTAGAGTATGTAACACTCTTTAAATGTTAGGCAGTGTATTACTCATGGCTGCTGGAGGGCACCTAGAGGTTACGTACTGATAGTTATTGGATAACTATGGAACGACTCACTCGGTACTTCTCTGTTGGTTAACAAAACTAAGGTCAAAAAAATATATCGATGTGACTGATTTATACAGTTCTCTCGACTTGAGAATACTATGGATCTTCGATGCATAAACTCCACTATTTTTATAGTCAAATCATGACATGGCATTGGAAGTGAAACATTATTCAAGGAAGGACTCGTCTCCTCGGTTATATAAAGTTAGTATCATGGTCGACTGAAGTCAACTCAATGTCAAAGTCTCTGGCCGAAGTATTTCAGTTAATAATAATTGTTATTATTGAACCAAAAACTTTGTGTGACGACCTGACTTTCCACTCCCGGAAAATCGCATCGACAGTAAGAAAGAAAGGGGTGAGAAATAGAAAAGAGAAGAAGAGAAAAGAAAACAACAACAGATACTCACAGCGGAAACGAAACGAAATATAATATATCACATAAATATTACATAGTATCATATACATCATCTATCAGAGTTACACAGATTACACTTCACATACTAGACAGTTATGAACATTTGTCTAGTTGTTACATCTCAACACAATACAGATTAATACAAAGATCAACACAGCGGAAAACTACTATCTATATCTACAACGCCGAAGCCTCCTGCTCCATTGCTCCTCCAGATTACTCGTCAAAGCTAAACCTGAATCCCTTGGCTACTCGTAAAAATTTGAGTACCCAAGAGTTTATAAAACAGAAATAAACAACTTGGGTCAGACATGGGTCTGGTGTGAGTAACAGGTTAAACTTGTTTAACTTCAAAACCTTTTTGAAAGAAAAGGTATCCCGTAAGACTCCCCACCAATAAATATGGGTAAGTTTTTACCTTACGCTAACCAAAACATTTGATAGGAAATTCGATTGTATTATAATAGGTCTAGGGTTTTCAAATAAGTATGAAATAGCCGAAATTGTTACATTCATTAAATTCCAGCATACATAGGTATACAATCAAGTCCGTTATCGCTTATTGGATTTTGGATTCCATACAATGGCAGGGCTACCGGGGTACCGCCCGTCACAGTACGTGGCCTAGATCACCGTACCGAGGATCACTCCCAATCCCCTGCAACACAAAGTCGGAACATCCCTTACTGGATAATTCCCGCACAAGATATCCCAGCAGTTGGAGCTCACAACTGCCCACACAGCCGAATAATAATAAGAAGGGACCTCTAGACAGAGATAATCTTGTCCTACTTGGGTGCTACCCACTAACCTTGCTGCACCTCCCCTGTTTTAGCCATTCCCGGTTTGTGAGGCTTGAGGTCACGATTACCTTAAAACAGAACACATCACTTAGAATGCTCATCGTCCACCTGACAATGTTCTGAAAGCATTCAATCCATACAAGTTCGTTCCGGGTTCGAACGAAACCGAAGGCATTATCTCGTTACACTCGTTTTGGAATCACCCTCAGAGTTAACGACAATAACCCTTGCACTCTGAATCTTCATCTTCACTTGATTCACGACCTATCGTTAATTTGGATCGATGTGGTATTCGGGTCTCCAGACCTGGAAATCCGGTATACGGAAACCCGATCCCGGTCTCATCGAAATCCAAAACGTATCTTTTAAGGCCAAGTTGTTTTAAAGGTTAAAACAATTTAATTCAATTATCTTTATACACTTAGAAAGATAATTCACAATAGATAATCAACATTATCAATATCATCAGATAATCCATATTATCACAATTCAACTAAACATCCATATCACATAGCATATATCTTATCAGAGATATCAATCAAATGCAAAGCATTCAGTATTATCATCCATCCATAAGTAATGATCTATATCATCTCTTAATTAATTTAAAGTTAATTAAATTAATTACTTTTATTTTATAAATCCTTCTTACTTAAACATTAATTAATTATAAATTAATTTATTATCCTCTAATTACTTTTTTTTTTCAATTAATCATCTTTGATTAATTATCTTTTAATTACCTTCAAGTAATTTATCCTTAATTAATTACTTAAATTAATTAACCTTAACCACTTATAGTAATTAACCTTTAATTACTTCATTAATTAATTAACTATAATTAATTAAATTAATCCCTATAATTAATTATATTAAACCTTAATTAATTACATTAATTAATCACTTCATTTATTAATTATTTCTTAATTAATCAATCTTAATTACATCATTAATTATATTAATTAATGATCCTTAATTACAACTTAATTATTAATTACTTTAATTAAATTAATTACATTAAGTAATTAACTTTTAACAATATTTATTTATCACCTTGATTAATCTTCAATCAGTAATTAACTACCCTTAATTACTTTTCTAAACTAAATTAATTATTCCTTAATTAATTCCTTAATTAATCCCTTGATTAATTATTCAAAGTAATTAACTCAAATTACTTTCCTTCAATTAATTACTTCCAGTAATTATCTAATATTTACTTCCCTAAATAATTTTACATTATTAATTACAATTAAGTAATTATTTAACAAATCAATCCATTGATTATTCTAAATTAATTTGACTTAATTAACTTAACTACTCAAATTAACTTCCTTAATTACAATGAGTAATTAATCCTCTTAATTACTTCCATTAAGTAATTCATTTAAAACAAATTCTATATTGATTATCTTTAAATTAATATAATTAACTATTAAAATTAATTACATTAATTAATTATTAAATAATCCATAGTTAATGACCTTCATTAACTATTAACAACTCTATAATTACTTTTCTTAAGTAATTAACTTAGATTAAGTATTTATTAATTTTAAATTAATAAATCTTTATAACCAATTAATTAATCTTTAAATTATTTAATTAATTAAGTGTTAACCATAACTTAATTAATATTTAATTATTCATCTAATTAATTCTTAACCATTTATTAATACTCTAATTTATAATCCTTAATTATAAATTAATTATTCCTAATTAATTAATCTTAATTATTAATTAATTTGTTTAAACCTTTAAGTATCTATTAATTAATCCAAATGATTAATTAATCAAATAAATAAATTATCCATTAAATTCCTTATAAATTTAATGAATACAAACTTCTAATTTTCTTAAGATAAAACTTTGTTTTATTAATAATCAAGTTATTCATTTACAAAGTATTTTAAATCAATAATAATAAATTAATTAATCCAAAACATTGATTTATTAAATTTATTAAACCATTTTTAATTACCTTAAAGTTTAATGATTTCAACTTTAAGATAAAACATTTTTCTTATCCATAGATAAATTATCATTCTTACCTACATTTGAAAATATTCATTTCAAATTTACACCTAAATTTCATTTTAAATTTGAGACTTAAAATGAATAACAATTTGTCTTTATCAAAGTTTAAATCTAATTCAAAAACTTTTACATGTTAAAGAAATCTTATATCCTTTTAAAAATTCAACTTCCTGTTTTTAAATGTTTCTTTACAGTCTTTAAATTTAGATTTAAATTTAAACAGACAGCCTGTTTGAAAAAAACCTGGTAACACACAAAAATACTCGAGACTCCCTTAAATCACTTCGAGTCAAAACTTAAAAACTTCGAGTCGCACTCAAAAAAACTCGAGCAACACTGGAACCTTTCTCTGCTAACAACCAGACATCACCAGATATATCCGATCTCGTGCACGTGCACCGTCCAACCAGCCTTCTCTGACCATCGCCGATGATCTCCCTACCTCGACAACCAACCCCTTATCCTACCCCGGCCACCTTCTAGCTTCCAGACTACTCGAATGTGAATTCGAGTTCAAATTTCCTAAACCTGGAACAGAAATTCCAGACCATCACAAAACCTGTCAACTTCACCTCGACTTCGAAATCCCGTCCATCTGAACTCCTGCAACTTCGACCATGTCATCGTTATCGAACGAACTTCACTCTCTCAAACGCCTGTAGCACTCGATCCACCATGGAAGTCGCGATGATCATTTTACCCAAACTAGCAAAAACTAGGGTTCTAACAAAGAAACCACTACTGCTACCTCCTCCCTGAATTAAACACCTTCCAGACAATTTTCCAACCATCTCCGATCACTCCTCTGTCATTACCCAAAACCCCAGCTACCACAAATCAAAAGATCACCGGGATTTTCCAAAACTTCATATTTAGTTCATCACAGAACTGCTCCTTTAATACTAAGCTAAAAATTATGATTTCACTGCTAAAAATCATATTATAGTCTAAGTATTCCATTTATAAACCTGGAATTTCAAATTACAAAGTTTTAAATTTCCACTTTTATATCACATTACTGATATTATGGTTACAGAGGCACTCAGACTCAAAGGTTTGTCTTAAATTAAACTTTTTAACATTTATATATGATTAATCAAACCATTCTTGTTTGTAAATTAAGTTATTTCAAAACTAGATCCAATGACAAGGGATTTTAAAAGAAATTCTCGAGTCTGGCAACAAACAGAACAGAATTCAAATATAACAGACATGCATACCTAACCACTCATCCATGTATACATAGAAACTCAGATATAAAATCATATATCAATACATAGATATGCAGAATCATTTATAAATATTCACATGCAACCATCTTTCATAACTTAAATCTTAAGGATAAAATGTTACTCACCTGTTTTGATGAACAGAGGCAGTTTAATTTTTTGAAAAGCTTTTGAACTGAAAACTTGAAACTGAGAGTTTGAATGTTTTTTTCTTTTTGCTTTAAAACTTGAATTGCTGGACTTTATATTTGCTTTAAATCTACATGCATGCTTCCTCCAGGTTGAAGAAATGAAGGCAGATAGACTTGAGGTGGTTCCAGATTGAAAATGAATGCAGACAGTTTTCTTAAGTTGATTCCAGATTGAAAAATACATACTGGCCTTTGTTTTTGATTTGAAGAAGAATGTTACAACAAGTTGATTTGCAATTTAGTTTGAGGAATGATACAGATTTGTTTTTGAAGAAGAAATGTTGGCTGATCTGTTTGATTTGGAAGATGAATTACAGAGGTCTTTGGTTTTGAATATGCAGACAGCTTTTTGAGATGATTTGGAAAATGAATTATAGATTATTTGAATTTGGTTTTGTTTTGAGGTATTTCGAATACTGATTTCAGATTTTGTATTAGAGAATTGGTTTGGGTTTCCTTGGTTTTGAAATGAAGATTTTTAAAAGAAAATGAAGTGGAGATATGCAAATGTATATATGTATGTAAATTATATTTTTTATAAAATAAAAGAAATGGAATTAATTAAGACACTTGTCATACACAATTGTTACTTAAATTACACATGTTAACATGAATCCTAAAATGATGACATTTGTCTTTTTTTTTTTTGCTAACTTTTATTTATTTTAAAAGTAAATCAAAAGCCTTTTCTTATTTATTTAAATGCTTATCTATATATATATATCTTTTTAAAGAAAGAAAACCAATTTATTTATAAATATAAGTTTATACAAATATTATAATATCCAACAATTTAAATATTTATTCTCTTGAATTTCAAAACTTAAATTAAATTCAATTCAAATTAAATCCTAGATTCAATTTGAAAAGTTAAGTTATACATATATAAAACTACTTATCAATTTTAAAAATAGCAATTCCATATTCTTTAAAATCCATTCATACAATATTCAAAATAATACATTATACTTATTATTTGAAATTAACATATTTGATATTTAAATAATTTATATAAGAGATTATATTATCAAGTAATATTTTAAAAAGAAATAAAACAAACCATTTTTGTTAATCTTATTTATATTTAAACTTAAGTTAAAATATCTCTTAAACAATTTAAATAATTACCTAAAGTATATTTAAAACTATAAAGTTATTCATTTAATATCTTTGAAATATTCAGATAAAATTAAATCTAATTTCCAATTTACTAAAGCTTTTCTATTTACAATATATACAAATAAATATATATATTCAAATAGAAAATATCTTATTAACTTTTTTTAAAAGATAAAATCATCAATTAATACTAATTTAATTAGATTATTAAATTAAATTCAAATCTTATTATCAAAGATCATCAATATCAATTTAATTATTTAACAGATTATTAAATTGATATTGTTCAAATTTCAGGGATATTACATTCCTTCCCCCTTAAAATAATTTCATCCACGAAATTTAAACAAAGGTAATTTAATAATCTTATTAAAGATTTTAAATTTTAAAACTCAAGCATATACTATCATCCATATGCTAACAACCATAGCAACCAATTCATCCAATCAATCAAATCTAACTATCCAGACAAAATTCTAGATAGAATTCCTCGAGTTTCCCCCAAGTATATATATATACCGGAATACTCGCTCTACAACAATCTAAACTACTAAGCTATAGATCTCCTACTCATCTAGATCTACAGAACTAAACAGAATATCAGACTACAAACGAGTCTGACTCAACAACTAAACCTTCCAGAACTGCTGATTCCCAATCCAGAGATAGATCAAATACGTACTCCCTCAGAGATACGTAAAACACAATGAATTCCAGTTGTCCAAACTGACAATTCAATTCAGAAGTCCAAATACTTATCCAAATCAGAATACAGAAGAGATCCAAAACACAGCTCTACTCCATAATTTCAGTAGATTTCCAAACTTACTTTTCCTATCCAGAGATGCACTTCCAAACCGCTTCTGCTGCTCCACTCTGATCTGAGGTAGAACACAAGCACAGACTGGACAACTCATTCCAGAAATAAGGTTCACTGATTCATAAAGAAAACTCGGATACTCCATCAAACTTTGAGTTGCTTCACCAACTCTATCTCTAGGGATCATCCTTCAACTAGACTGAACTACCGGTACTACTCCTGGAATCCAGTCGATAAGAAAACTCAACCTTCAGATGCGGACAACTCCTGACTTCTCTGAAGACACTCAGAAAAACTCTGATAACCCAAGAGAACCCTCAAACTATCGCAAGTCACTTTTGCGATCAACCCAGCCTATTTCCAAAGAAAACTGTTCCTCTTAACAAATCAGAACAGCCCATACTTAACTATCCAATCCATCTAAGAAATGGATCCTCTTTGCTGCTTCTGAATTTCACCTCCAGAAAAACTACTCAGCCTGACAACTTCCTGCCATCACAGAATACTCCGAGCTGCACTGCTGATACTGATGCCAAGGACTCCTAACCAAAGCTCTTCGAGAAACTCGAACTCCAAACTAAACAGAAACACCATGCTGAACTCAGCCATAACACTGAAACAGACACACTTCCACAACTTGTTCCAAAGAAAACATCTTCGGGAAACAATCCATAATCACTGCATCTCATCACACAGCTACTTCTTCCAGAAGTTACCAAGATACCATCACTTGCTTCTGCCTATCCAACTTCAAAGATAAACGCCGAACTTTAACAGGTTTCCTCCAGAGATTCGATGAAATCCTTCATCACAGCAAAACTTACTCGAGACAGTATTGGGTCTACAGTCTCGATAAATACACTTCCAACCTTAATTCCAACCATTTGTAGTCGTGTTTCACACACCACCACCCTATCTACCTTTATAACTCATATTGGAAAACCTGAACGGGTAACCCAACAATATAGGTAGAAATAATATATATATATATATATAGTTATATAAAAATTACAAATACGCTCTCTCAAGATAGACACCACTCCAGAGCTTAGGTATTCGCTTAACCTAATGCTCTGATACCACGTGTGACGACCTGACTTTCCACTCCCGGAAAATCGCATCGACAGTAAGAAAGAAAGGGGTGAGAAATAGAAAAGAGAAGAAGAGAAAAGAAAACAACAACAGATACTCACAGCGGAAACGAAACGAAATATAATATATCACATAAATATTACATAGTATCATATACATCATCTATCAGAGTTACACAGATTACACTTCACATACTAGACAGTTATGAACATTTGTCTAGTTGTTACATCTCAACACAATACAGATTAATACAAAGATCAACACAGCGGAAAACTACTATCTATATCTACAACGCCGAAGCCTCCTGCTCCATTGCTCCTCCAGATTACTCGTCAAAGCTAAACCTGAATCCCTTGGCTACTCGTAAAAATTTGAGTACCCAAGAGTTTATAAAACAGAAATAAACAACTTGGGTCAAACATGGGTCTGGTGTGAGTAACAGGTTAAACTTGTTTAACTTCAAAACCTTTTTGAAAGAAAAGGTATCCCGTAAGACTCCCCACCAATAAATATGGGTAAGTTTTTACCTTACGCTAACCAAAACATTTGATAGGAAATTCGATTGTATTATAATAGGTCTAGGGTTTTCAAATAAGTATGAAATAGCCGAAATTGTTACATTCATTAAATTCCAGCATACATAGGTATACAATCAAGTCCGTTATCGCTTATTGGATTTTGGATTCCATACAATGGCAGGGCTACCGGGGTACCGCCCGTCACAGTACGTGGCCTAGATCACCATACCGAGGATCACTCCCAATCCCCTGCAACACAAAGTCGGAACATCCCTTACTGGATAATTCCCGCACAAGATATCCCAGCAGTTGGAGCTCACAACTGCCCACACAGCCGAATAATAATAAGAAGGGACCTCTAGACAGAGATAATCTTGTCCTACTTGGGTGCTACCCACTAACCTTGCTGCACCTCCCCTGTTTTAGCCATTCCCGGTTTGTGAGGCTTGAGGTCACGATTACCTTAAAACAGAACACATCACTTAGAATGCTCATCGTCCACCTGACAATGTTCTGAATACATTCAATCCATACAAGTTCGTTCCGGGTTCGAACGAAACCGAAGGCATTATCTCGTTACACTCGTTTTGGAATCACCCTCAGAGTTAACGACAATAACCCTTGCACTCTGAATCTTCATCTTCACTTGATTCACGACCTATCGTTAATTTGGATCGATGTGGTATTCGGGTCTCCAGACCTGGAAATCCGGTATACGGAAACCCGATCCCGGTCTCATCGAAATCCAAAACGTATCTTTTAAGGCCAAGTTGTTTTAAAGGTTAAAACAATTTAATTCAATTATCTTTATACACTTAGAAAGATAATTCACAATAGATAATCAACATTATCAATATCATCAGATAATCCATATTATCACAATTCAACTAAACATCCATATCACATAGCATATATCTTATCAGAGATATCAATCAAATGCAAAGCATTCAGTATTATCATCCATCCATAAGTAATGATCTATATCATCTCTTAATTAATTTAAAGTTAATTAAATTAATTACTTTTATTTTATAAATCCTTCTTACTTAAACATTAATTAATTATAAATTAATTTATTATCCTCTAATTACCTTTTTTTTTCAATTAATCATCTTTGATTAATTATCTTTTAATTACCTTCAAGTAATTTATCCTTAATTAATTACTTAAATTAATTAACCTTAACCACTTATAGTAATTAACCTTTAATTACTTCATTAATTAATTAACTATAATTAATTAAATTAATCCCTATAATTAATTAGATTAAACCTTAATTAATTACATTAATTAATCACTTCATTTATTAATTATTTCTTAATTAATCAATCTTAATTACATCATTAATTATATTAATTAATGATCCTTAATTACAACTTAATTATTAATTACTTTAATTAAATTAATTACATTAAGTAATTAACTTTTAACAATATTTATTTATCACCTTGATTAATCTTCAATCAGTAATTAACTACCCTTAATTACTTTTCTAAACTAAATTAATTATTCCTTAATTAATTCCTTAATTAATCCCTTGATTAATTATTCAAAGTAATTAACTCAAATTACTTTCCTTCAATTAATTACTTCCAGTAATTATCTAATATTTACTTCCCTAAATAATTTTACATTATTAATTACAATTAAGTAATTATTTAACAAATCAATCCATTGATTATTCTAAATTAATTTGACTTAATTAACTTAACTACTCAAATTAACTTCCTTAATTACAATGAGTAATTAATCCTCTTAATTACTTCCATTAAGTAATTCATTTAAAACAAATTCTATATTGATTATCTTTAAATTAATATAATTAACTATTAAAATTAATTACATTAATTAATTATTAAATAATCCATAGTTAATGACCTTCATTAACTATTAACAACTCTATAATTACTTTTCTTAAGTAATTAACTTAGATTAAGTATTTATTAATTTTAAATTAATAAATCTTTATAACCAATTAATTAATCTTTAAATTATTTAATTAATTAAGTGTTAACCATAACTTAATTAATATTTAATTATTCATCTAATTAATTCTTAACCATTTATTAATACTCTAATTTATAATCCTTAATTATAAATTAATTATTCCTAATTAATTAATCTTAATTATTAATTAATTTGTTTAAACCTTTAAGTATCTATTAATTAATCCAAATGATTAATTAATCAAATAAATAAATTATCCATTAAATTCCTTATAAATTTAATGAATACAAACTTCTAATTTTCTTAAGATAAAACTTTGTTTTATTAATAATCAAGTTATTCATTTACAAAGTATTTTAAATCAATAATAATAAATTAATTAATCCAAAACATTGATTTATTAAATTTATTAAACCATTTTTAATTACCTTAAAGTTTAATGATTTCAACTTTAAGATAAAACATTTTTCTTATCCATAGATAAATTATCATTCTTACCTACATTTGAAAATATTCATTTCAAATTTACACCTAAATTTCATTTTAAATTTGAGACTTAAAATGAATAACAATTTGTCTTTATCAAAGTTTAAATCTAATTCAAAAACTTTTACATGTTAAAGAAATCTTATATCCTTTTAAAAATTCAACTTCCTGTTTTTAAATGTTTCTTTACAGTCTTTAAATTTAGATTTAAATTTAAACAGACAGCCTGTTTGAAAAAAACCTGGTAACACACAAAAATACTCGAGACTCCCTTAAATCACTTCGAGTCAAAACTTAAAAACTTCGAGTCGCACTCAAAAAAACTCGAGCAACACTGGAACCTTTCTCTGCTAACAACCAGACATCACCAGATATATCCGATCTCGTGCACGTGCACCGTCCAACCAGCCTTCTCTGACCATCGCCGATGATCTCCCTACCTCGACAACCAACCCCTTATCCTACCCCGGCCACCTTCTAGCTTCCAGACTACTCGAATGTGAATTCGAGTTCAAATTTCCTAAACCTGGAACAGAAATTCCAGACCATCACAAAACCTGTCAACTTCACCTCGACTTCGAAATCCCGTCCATCTGAACTCCTGCAACTTCGACCATGTCATCGTTATCGAACGAACTTCACTCTCTCAAACGCCTGTAGCACTCGATCCACCATGGAAGTCGCGATGATCATTTTACCCAAACTAGCAAAAACTAGGGTTCTAACAAAGAAACCACTACTGCTACCTCCTCCCTGAATTAAACACCTTCCAGACAATTTTCCAACCATCTCCGATCACTCCTCTGTCATTACCCAAAACCCCAGCTACCACAAATCAAAAGATCACCGGGATTTTCCAAAACTTCATATTTAGTTCATCACAGAACTGCTCCTTTAATACTAAGCTAAAAATTATGATTTCACTGCTAAAAATCATATTATAGTCTAAGTATTCCATTTATAAACCTGGAATTTCAAATTACAAAGTTTTAAATTTCCACTTTTATATCACATTACTGATATTATGGTTACAGAGGCACTCAGACTCAAAGGTTTGTCTTAAATTAAACTTTTTAACATTTATATATGATTAATCAAACCATTCTTGTTTGTAAATTAAGTTATTTCAAAACTAGATCCAATGACAAGGGATTTTAAAAGAAATTCTCGAGTCTGGCAACAAACAGAACAGAATTCAAATATAACAGACATGCATACCTAACCACTCATCCATGTATACATAGAAACTCAGATATAAAATCATATATCAATACATAGATATGCAGAATCATTTATAAATATTCACATGCAACCATCTTTCATAACTTAAATCTTAAGGATAAAATGTTACTCACCTGTTTTGATGAACAGAGGCAGTTTAATTTTTTGAAAAGCTTTTGAACTGAAAACTTGAAACTGAGAGTTTGAATGTTTTTTTCTTTTTGCTTTAAAACTTGAATTGCTGGACTTTATATTTGCTTTAAATCTACATGCATGCTTCCTCCAGGTTGAAGAAATGAAGGCAGATAGACTTGAGGTGGTTCCAGATTGAAAATGAATGCAGACAGTTTTCTTAAGTTGATTCCAGATTGAAAAATACATACTGGCCTTTGTTTTTGATTTGAAGAAGAATGTTACAACAAGTTGATTTGCAATTTAGTTTGAGGAATGATACAGATTTGTTTTTGAAGAAGAAATGTTGGCTGATCTGTTTGATTTGGAAGATGAATTACAGAGGTCTTTGGTTTTGAATATGCAGACAGCTTTTTGAGATGATTTGGAAAATGAATTATAGATTATTTGAATTTGGTTTTGTTTTGAGGTATTTCGAATACTGATTTCAGATTTTGTATTAGAGAATTGGTTTGGGTTTCCTTGGTTTTGAAATGAAGATTTTTAAAAGAAAATGAAGTGGAGATATGCAAATGTATATATGTATGTAAATTATATTTTTTATAAAATAAAAGAAATGGAATTAATTAAGACACTTGTCATACACAATTGTTACTTAAATTACACATGTTAACATGAATCCTAAAATGATGACATTTGTCTTTTTTTTTTTTTGCTAACTTTTATTTATTTTAAAAGTAAATCAAAAGCCTTTTCTTATTTATTTAAATGCTTATCTATATATATATATATCTTTTTAAAGAAAGAAAACCAATTTATTTATAAATATAAGTTTATACAAATATTATAATATCCAACAATTTAAATATTTATTCTCTTGAATTTCAAAACTTAAATTAAATTCAATTCAAATTAAATCCTAGATTCAATTTGAAAAGTTAAGTTATACATATATAAAACTACTTATCAATTTTAAAAATAGCAATTCCATATTCTTTAAAATCCATTCATACAATATTCAAAATAATACATTATACTTATTATTTGAAATTAACATATTTGATATTTAAATAATTTATATAAGAGATTATATTATCAAGTAATATTTTAAAAAGAAATAAAACAAACCATTTTTGTTAATCTTATTTATATTTAAACTTAAGTTAAAATATCTCTTAAACAATTTAAATAATTACCTAAAGTATATTTAAAACTATAAAGTTATTCATTTAATATCTTTGAAATATTCAGATAAAATTAAATCTAATTTCCAATTTACTAAAGCTTTTCTATTTACAATATATACAAATAAATATATATATTCAAATAGAAAATATCTTATTAACTTTTTTTAAAAGATAAAATCATCAATTAATACTAATTTAATTAGATTATTAAATTAAATTCAAATCTTATTATCAAAGATCATCAATATCAATTTAATTATTTAACAGATTATTAAATTGATATTGTTCAAATTTCAGGGATATTACACTTTGTGTTTGGAATATAAAGTTGAATGTGGATGATAATAGAATTTTGACCATTACCAAATTCTATAAGTCCTATTGTGATATAGTTTTGACGAAAAGAATTGATGTAAATAATTGTCTCTACCAGATGACGCTTAAATAAGTAAAATTGGATTTTACCGAAAAGACATGTAAGCAATAAATTCGGCCATAATGTCACTCCCCTAGATAAGGTGATGAGAGAACGTTAACATCTTGAGTGCGTATATAAAAATTGTATACATCAAATCGATATAAGGTATCGATGTGTATTTAAATTTGATTTAAATCTAACTACTTGCTAAGTGCTATTGAACAAATTAAAGGGCCATAAAACCTCTTTCATTACAATCCATATAAAGAAAAAGGAGGCTTGAAATCCAATGGTTGGATCTAGAAAATGAAGGGAGGAGGTCAAGGAAAGTTAACTTTATAAATACCTTGCCTTTTATTCACTTTCCTCCTTTAGTCATTCATTTTCAAAACCCTAGCCTCCATATGCTTTTTCTAACACCCAAGGCCTAAATTTCAAGGCAAAATAAGAGAAAAAAATTATTTTAATGGCATCCAATTAAATCAATCAAATAAAAGTTGGTTCTTCTTTCTCTTGAAAAGCGAAGGGACAGATTCAGATTTGGATCTAGGAGCGTCCATCAATCAAGGTGCATTCAAAAGCTACATATATTAGGTAAGAACTATCCTATTTTATATGTGTATTCATCATGATGGTATAGATATATTTAATTGATTGTTTTGACAAATTTGTATATACATTGATTGTCCATCTTTATTTTGTATATGTATAGATCTGAATTTTGAATTTGTTGATTTAAATTAGATTTGAGAATAATAACAATGATTTTGATTGTTGATTCTTATTGTTTTCTTCATGTTGATGATGGTGTTATTTTAGATCTAAATATAGTAAATAATTAATCACTACATATATATAGTTGAATGTCAGTGATGATTTTATTATTTCACAACTGTTTTCTGTTTTAAAACATGTATGTATGTATGTAGGTATATAAATATATGTGTGTGTAATTGTATTAAAATTAATTTGAAAACTATTTTACAATGAATGTTTCAAAAAAAAGCTTATACACACACACTCCTTGACATTAATGGAGATCGGTATTAATGTAGAAATCTACATGTATCAATATTCTAATTTTGTTTAATAAATTTTACTTTATCATAGCTAGTAAAATATCTTCACTTTAGCTTACTTTAAATTATTAACATATAAACATAGATTATATTTGGATTTATAGATTACGATGTGTTATCAAATTGTTTTACTAAATCAAATCATTGCATGTTTTGGAAACAAATCTTGAATTCAAACTAGTCAATTTGGTTGAACCAATTTAGTTTAATTAAAGGATTCACTAAGCACACATACACACCTATATTTATATTAAGTATATTTAAACGTATATACACACACACACTAATATAACTTTAAATAATGTCTTGGAAAACCAATGCATATACAAAGGGAGAATGTGTCTGTTATGGTGTGAATCCCAACACCCAAACACGTACACATTTACTGTAACGACCCGCCATTTCAAAACCCAGAAGTCAACACTAATACATCCACGGTATTCACGTACCAAACAACTAAGTGCCGGAAAGGCAGATTGTTAAAGGAAAGAAAGGAGATAGAAGATAAGCAGAAACTAAACAATCAAAGAATCTCACAACGCAACGGAATTTATAAATGGAGTTTTATAAATATTAAAAATGGATTTGTAATTGATATTTGGTAAATAGATTCATAAATGGGATTTTATAAATAAATGAGATTTATAAAGGAATGGATTTATTAATTAAATTTTAAAAATAAAGAGATTTTATAAAGGAAAGTTTTATAAAATAGAGTGGAGATTTATAAATAAGTTTTATAAATATGGAAATGATTTATGTTGAGATTTGAGTATGAATTTTTATAAAGGAAATATATTCATGTTTTAAAAGTTAAAATAATCTTTTAAAGGAACGTTTTGAAAGTGATATTTTTAGATGGAGTTAATGGATTTAAAAAGTGGTTTAAAATGTACTAAGTAATGAAAACATAGATTTCAACATTTATTGTTGTAATAAACGTTTTCGAGAAAGTAAGGAAGACATAGACTATAACACTGTTGTTATAGTAAGTGATTTCCAAAAGGAAATGTTTTACATAATATACAGGATTTATATAAATATAAATAGTCGAATCCCAATACTATTGTTTTGGGTTATCGTAACGATGTTTTACGTAAAATTCATTTTGACCCAATAAAACGTGTTTTGGAAAATATGAAGCTTTCCTCAAAAGATTTGTAAGTATACTTATTATAGATTTATGTATATGGAGATATTTTCTAGGTGTTGAAAATGAGATGGTTTGTGAATATACATATACCATTGAGATAAGTATATGGAAATGTTTTCCAAATATCGAAAGATTAAAATGGTTATAAGAACATATCTTCTTAAGATATTTTGAGATAAATATTTGAAAAGTAATTTAATTAATAAAAGATTGATTAAATAGGCCTTGTGACTGCTTGTGTGGTAGATTGTATTTTTGGCCATTTTTGGTTCCATGACCTGATGTGGGAACTAATTAGTCATGCATTTAGTACGAGGCCAGCTAAGTAGGCTTGATTATCGTTTGGTGTTAAGAATGATGATTCGAGTAGTGTATAGTGACTATGGTACTACAATCTACTGAGCTTCCTTCTTACCCGAAGGATAGTAAGTTGAGAGTTGGAAACGTGATATGTCTACGAGACTTGGTTTCCTTATGAGGTTGAGGGCCTCTTATCGATTATTGGTCTGGGAAGGCCAGGATTGGATTTATCCGTAAACTACTTCGGACCAATGTATGCATTCAAAAGTACAGATTTGTTGAAAATGATGATTTTTGAAGACGGAGATCTTCATGATATAGGGCTGCTTGCCACTAGCCTCGCGATTCCATATTATATATATATGGTGGCGGTAGTGCTCTGTTACTTATGAAAATCATCGATGCAAGGACTGCTCGCTACTAATCCTAGGGTTGATTCCCGATAGGATGTTGTAGGAGCGTGCCTTTGGTTTGTCATGTTCCTGGACAACTTGTATGGATGAATGTTTGACATTGCATTTCTAACATACGCGTACATTAATTTTTACAAATCTACATTTGTTTGGTGGTGTAGGAAGTAACTTTCTTACACTTAACACCCTTCTCTAAGATCTACGAGCTTAGAGGTTGTACATTTGCGGAAATCAATATTGTGTGATGGATTCGGCAATGTGGAATTCAAGAGGAATGTGCTATGTGAAAGGAAAACGTTAAATTAAGCCTCACACACGGAAATGGCTGAAATAGGGTATGCCGTAACACTAAGTGTGTCGCTCCCATTAGGATATGGTCATCACCTTTCTGGATTACCCTCTATATTTCAGGTTTTGCTGTGTATGTTGTGGCCACGAATAGGTCAGGAATGACCGGGGTGATGTCATATTCGATTTTATCCGCCACTAGATGGGTCTGTGGGTAGGCCGGTCTTGCCAGATGCAGAAGTTTCAAAGTTGTTGGTCCTTGATACATTCCTCTAGAATGTACTGTACGGAAGGTATTTTCTTACCTGCCATTGCATGGAATCCATTCTCCAATTCGAGCCTTTACGGTTTTAGTTGTAAACCTATTATGCTGGAATTTAATCGATGTAACAATTTCGGCTATGATTAATATGTATTTTTATACTAGACACTATTATAATATCAGAGAATTTGATATGAAATGTTTTGGTTATCTTAAGGTAAAAACCCGTCCTTGGTTATGTGTGGCATGGTCTTACGAGATACCTTTGTTTTGAAAAAAAATTATAACTTTAAAAATCCAATTGAGATGTGTTTTCTCACGCTGGTTTACCAGACTGATCCGGGCATTATTTCCTTCCAATGCTCGGGTCAGACCAAGTATATTTACAAATTCAGTTTAGATGCTTTGGAGCTTCTGAAGATGAGCTGGAGTTCTACAAGTTGTATTCGCATATATGTTTATTTTCTACTACACTGGCTATCTAAATTATCAGCATTTGTGAGGACATGTTGTTATAACTGTCTAGACTGATGATTAGTGATTTGTTGTTGTACTCTAATTGATGTATGTATATTATAATTTGTCTTTTGTAAAGATCATTGATATTATATTATATGTTGTTCCACTACACTGTGAGATTCTATGTTGTTTGGTTTTCTTTCTCTCTTCTCTCTTCTCTCTTCTCTTCTTTCTTCTTTCTTCTTTCATCTAACTATTCGCCTTTTCGTTCAATTCAAGTTGGACATGTGTAGTTTATTGTAATCTTGAAATGTATGGAATTACGGGTCGTTACAGCTTATATCAGAGCTTTGGTTAGCGAACACCTAGGCTTTGTTGGGGTACTCATTATAGACAGGGTCAGTAGCACTTTAGAATGAGTCTGAGTGTATATATATGTATGAGCGCGTATTTGTTAGTGATATAAAAATGTTTTATATTGTGTTGGTTGATCTGTTGAGTGGCTTATGGATTCTAGTCAATACGAGTAATTAGCGTTATTGATCGGGATCTCTAAACACTTGAACATAGTAATTCGACATAGTATTGTTTTGGAATTAGGTAAATGAAATTATTTTACCTTGATTATATTTTATATATAAAGTGATAATTTTTCAAAAATTATTATAGTTATATATGGTGTGCTTGGTTGTTAGAGCATGATAATATTCGATTATTATCATTTATAGTTTGTTGTGCGTACTTTAATAAAATTTGTTTATTATAATCTAAACAAAGATAAACAATTGTAAAATGAGTTATATAAGAAAGTGAATTTATAAAGTATAGATTATAATTAAAATAATCAACATTTGTGAAATGATATTATATAAGAAGTGAAATTATATAAGAATATTTATAGATGTGATTTATAAAAAAGGAAATGAAATTGTATAAGTATATTTATAAATATGGGTTATGAATAAAAATGGATTAAAAACAGGAAATTGAGAATTTAAATCTTTGTGATTTGAAAATTGTTTTTCAAAGGTTTTGGAAGAAAATATAATAGTATTATTTTGAAAATATTTTGATTAGAAATATTTTAAAATGGAATTTAAAAGGAGATAAGAAAGCACTGAACTCATTTTGGTCGCTGGAAAATAATTCGAATGATGACTGAAGCATCATCGGTGTTCATTTTCGAGTTTCTAAGTGATGGATTGCTACAGTTAGTGATTTGATATAAAGGTTTTTTTGGTAAAATAATGTTTTGTTTTGGCAAACAAAGATTGTTTAGATTTCAAAAGTATGATTTGATATACAAAGAAGTTATGTATATATTATGATTTCAAAATGTTTTGAATTCTGAAAATTTTCATCTAAGTGTCTTATGAAAATATAAGAAAATAACATTTGGTAACTTATAAGTTGAAAAATAGTAAGTTAAAACAAATTTAAAAATTTGTTAGATATTCTGGTTAAGTAAGCCAGATTGGAAATTTTATACACTCTTAGGATATAGAAGAATGTGAAATGAATATAAACTTAAGTTGTAAAGTGATTATATAACCACAAGTTATAATTATAGAATGTGGATGAACTTAACTAAAGATATAAGTAGATAAGTTTATATAACTTATAAATTTGAGAAAGTGGAAAGTAAAAACAAATTTTAAAAATGGTTAAACATTTTGGTTAACAAAAGAAAATCTGAAAATGAGTTATGAAATGAAATTTAAGTTAAGTAAAGTTAAATGAAATTGATTGTGATTTAAAATGAATATGAACTTAAGCTTAGAGGAAATAATAAAAATAAGTTGTGTTGTACAAAATGTTTATAATAAACTTAAGTAATGATTTTATGGAATGGTTCCTAAGAGATATTGGTATTAAAAGAAATATACTAAGAATGAAATAAATGCGAATAAAAAGAATTTGGTATAGTTAAGAAAACAATTCAAATAAATGAGTAAGTTGTACGTAGATCATTTTATTTGCATAACTGTTTGATCCAGATTCGAGTACATGATTTCGAGGTGATTTACACTGGTCCAAGTTTGGATCGTTCACCTAATTCTTGACAGCGAACACTAAATACTGATTTTTGATTTATTCTAAAATTCTCATGGCTATGCAAGGAGAATGACGGTTTCTAATGAAGGAACCGGATCGGAGTCCGCACTAGAGAAGTTAAGCGAGCGATATTAGTTCGGAAGTGAAATTTTGTGATTGAGAGAGCGATCGGATTTGATATTTCATACGGATGGTCTATGGACATCTTACGAGCTTTGGTATGATTGTATGCTATGATTAGCTAACTTTGTTTACTAGTAATTGTAAATACTATTAAGTAAGGATGTGTGATGGTTTCTTTGGTTGCATATGGTGGTTATATTAGTTTGTATTATATAGTGATTTTACTTTCCATATAGTTGTTCTCATTTATTGCTAAGTATTTAGTAGGTGCAGATGGTGTATGCTTGGCATTTGGAGCTCGCTTTCATATTATATTGATTGTATATGCTTGCTAATATTAAAAAAAGGTACACATCTGAAATGACCCTCCTATTTCTACCCTAATTTCATAAGGATTTTTTTTTCCATCAAAGGGAATTTAAATCACGTAGAAATCAAAATTCCATACAAGCTATTGACATAGCCACTTATTTCTTTTCTAAATAGGCAAATTAGGCAAAATCAGCAGTTCAGACGTCTAAATTCTTATGACAGGCGTCTAAACTTAATTACAGACGTCTATCTAATTATGACAGACGGCTCAGAGATCAAAAATTGAAACAGAGAGAAAAAGACATTTTGAACTGAATTCAGACATCTAATTATTTTGTGACAGACGTCTACATTTAACCTTAGACGTCTAAATTATTTAGACTGTCGTCTAAGTTTAATCTCAGACGTCTAAATTATTAAGACTGACGTCTAAATTCGATTTCTATGTACATGCATATGCACATTCAATTTATATGTGTCTGGATGTCCACCTACATTCATTTACACTTTTAAGTTCGGTTTAAACTTCCTTAGAACTATCAGAGATGATATATAGATTGATCATTTATTACAATTATATTTTCCAGGGTCATTTTCTTTTTCCAATAAACCAAAATATATCCAGGATCAAAACAATTAACCAATATAAATATATCGGTACTTTCACAAAGATAAGCACATACATGTGAGGATGTATATGCCTCTCTTGTTTATATCAGAGTTCTGGTAAACAAGAGGAGATTGGATTGATTGGATTTAATCAATCCACACATAGTACAGTGTCATATGCAATAAAAATTCCATTCATGTTTGATTTTCTTCTTATAAAATCTATCTGGAATTTAAAATGCATTTGGTTAAAATCTGAATGAAAATTCAAATTCCTATTACAGTTACAAAGGAAAAGGTGTGTTAATATTTGCACAAAACATGTTTTTGTGCATATATAACTGCAACTATTTGGATCTGGCTTTCAATTCCCTTATTTCAGATCCTTCCTTCATTTTAAAAATAAGACATGAAACATTTGTATGAAACAAGTTAGATTATGGGAACCTTGCAGTCATATAAAAACATTCAACCTATGCCTATTATCTTTTGTATACACTTACCCTGTTTGAAAGATAAAACCATTTAATTTTTCTGAGAATCATCTATCCAGATTTCCCAAAACTTAAATCCTTTCTAAAGACTCAAAATTGACTAATACATTTATAAAATGTAATCATTCAGTTTTCAACATGATGTTCTTACTAAATCCACTTACAATATTTTGATTAACTTCTTTAATATCAGATATTAACTAGATTCATAAATTCCAGATACAAGTCAATCTCTTAATAAAATACTTAACAAAATATCCATCCCATATTCAACACTTAATACAAGTAACAATTTAAATCATTAATACATGCGGATTTTATCATTTTGGCTCTTATCTAACTAAGTTTAGCATGCTATAATCCTCTTCTCAAAGCCTTGCTCCTACTCCTACTTAGTTGCTGCAATCCCTGAAAAAGCATTTGAAGCTGCCTCATTTTAAATGAGACACCCCAGATGCCATTAGCACACTAGGGTCAGACACATGTCTGGTATGAGAAAATTCACCAAAGCAATTAGTTAATCAGGTTAAAATCAAGTTAAATACATATACATAAAGTTCTACCCTTTGGAATCAGGTTATACTTGTGTGCATGCTCTGTGTCATTGTGCATGTGCACACTTAAATTTTCCTTTCCAGAGACTACATATATCAATATGGCACATACATTCAAGCATACAATTCAGTCATAATCAAACTATCATTCATACCAACAGGAAAATAACCAATATGAGTTAAATCATTTATTCAATCCTCATATTTCAATTCTGGGAAAAACTCTAGTTTTCTCATCATCTCAAATATTATTCCCTTGGTATATTTATCTATCCTGGTCTCACCTACAATATTTATGAATCAATGGACACACTGTAATGAACTAATTCACTCCATTACACAAAGATCTCAGGACTTAAACAAGCCATGTGTCAACTTGTGCTACTCAAGAACACAAGTCATTCCTGCAGTGTTCTTGACCCCAATTTCCTAATCAGGTTTAAGTTAATAATAACTCTTTTGATTTTTCATGACTAAACCATTCAGTGATCCATTTCACTAACTAAAACATCCATATCATGGCATCTCATATTATTCAAAACCATACAGAGACAAGCAAGCAAACAACCATTGGTGACTAAATAAATAAGGTTCTGTATATATATGTATACATTCTGGTATTTTAAAAAGGGTAATGGCAACTAACATTGGCTTATGGCTTTTGAGAGAGTTTTTCTTTTTTTTTTGCAAACATCTGTGCTTGAGTTAAACTCAGAATAACCTGGTTTCACTAAATCACAAAATTTTGTTTGCTATGCATATGAACATATATATATTTTCATTGAATCAGGAGCATCAGCACATAGGCAACCCTATTGCACCCCTAATTCCTTTTTGTCTCAAGCCTCAGCACTTATACATGAGTATATTGCAGCTCAACATTATTTACATCTTTCTGGGTTGAGCCAAAACCAATACTACTTGCCTATTTTCAACATTTTATTTTCTGGGTATTTGTTTATGTTCCTAAACATTAACATATCAGAGATCTAGATTTATAAAACATATATGTATACTAACTACACATAAAACTTTCTTATAAATAAACAAGTAAAACAACCAAAGAGGATCAAAGCATTTTCAGATTTAAATTCACAGATAAGCATTCATATAAGAAAATACTCTTTTAAGAAAATTACTTATAACTGGCTGCCTACATTAGGACTTATTGCCTTAGATTTTTGAGTGAGTTTTCTCACCTAGCTCTCTTCTTTGTTGCCTTAATTTATTGATGAACTTCTGCCTTTAGCCTCAAGCTCTTTTCCTTCCCTTGCCTTATGATTTCTATGGTGTTGTTTCTTTTTTTTTTCAAAGTTCTTTTCTGAGAAGGAGAGGAGGCTGCTGCATATACATGTATATATACAGGGTCTTCCTTAGGGTTTTGGGTATTGGCTAAAGCCATTTTTGCCCACCAGAAAAAAATCATGTTATCTGCATTTTATTTAAACCCAAAGTTCTACCCTTCCCGGCTTAATTTAGGTGAAGAGAAAAGTGGTTACATTCTTTTCAGAATTTTGCTTTTCAGAAAATACTTTTTCCTTTGTCTACAATCATGCCAAAAATGTGACTTGATTTTATTATTTATCAAATACTCTTCCTAATTTTGCCTATAGCAAACAATTCCCTGTTTTGTCTTATTTTTCCTATTTTTAGCTTTCATGTAAATGGTATGTACCTTCTTTATTTATTTACAAGAGGACTACTCCCTTTTACATCTTCAGTTTTTCTTTCTTTCTTCCTATATACTAAAATATGTCTGTATATTTTATCTTACTAATTTGAACTCTAGTATTTTATTAACACATATATATATTTATATAAGTCTTACTGAAATAATTAGTACACCTATATTTATATGTATATATATATCTCATTCTGTATTGACACACACATGCACATGTACACTCAAAAATATTCAGTAGCATCCATATATGTATATTTACTTATGCATTCAGCTTTTAAGGATTTAATCTATATATATATATTTCCATACATATCAATATGTATTTATTCTTAGAGTTCAGGGATTTTAGCTTTTGTTCATGTGCATTTCCTGTGCACACATGTACACATATACTGATACACTATCAAGCTATATCACTCCCCTTTCAAAATTAATTCAAAAATTATTTTGAATTCATTTATATTTTTCAGAATAGATTCCTAAAATCTTGGGTCATTACATACACCCCTCCGTTTAGAAATTGTGTCCCACAATTTTCCTAAGCTTAAAATAAATTTTAAACTTAATTCAGAGAACAAGTACATTCTCACCCAAATAGATTTTTAGTTCTATAATAACTAAAAACATGTGCATCTAAAAAAAACAATCAAAAATCAGAATTACCTTTAATCTGAAAATAGCTTAGGATAATTCATCCTAACTTTGTCTTCTAATTCCCATGTGCAATCACTAGGATCAAGACTCCACTGTACCTTCACAAGTTTCAGAGATTTATTTCTCAACTTCTTCACATCTTTTGCCAAAATTCCCACTGGATCCTTTTCATAAATCAAATTAGGATTTATCTGCACTTGGGTTGGGGTCTCAAGAATTTCTGCCTTGTCATGGACCCACCTTCTCAATTGTGATACATGAAAAACATCATGTATAACTTGCATGTTTTCTGGTAATTCCAACTTATATGCCAAGGGACCAATTCTCTCCAGAATTTTGTATGGTCCAATATATCTTGGGGTTAATTTGCCTTGTTTTCCAAACCTCAGCACATTTTTCATAGGTGAGATTTTGATGAAAACAAAATTTCCCACTTCATATTCTACCTGCCTTCTTCTCATGTCTGCAAATTTCTTTTGCCTATCTTGAGCTGCTGCCATTCTTCTTCTTATCAACTCAATTTTCTCCTTAGTTTCTTGTATGTACTCAGGTCCTAAAATAGACCTTTCTCCTGCTTCTACCCAACAAACAGGGTTTACCATATAAGGCTTCAAATGGAGCCATTCCTATGGTGCTTTGGTAGCTGTTGTTGTATGTAAATTCAACTAGATGAAGATAATCTTCCCAGTTGCCCCCACAATCCAGTATACATGCCCTCAACATGTCCTCCAAAACTTTGTTTACTACCTCAGTCTGCCCATCTGATTGAGGATGGTAGGCAGTACTTAAACATAGTTCACTTCCCATTGCTTCTTGAAAGCTTCTCCAGAATTTTGAAGTGAAGATGGTATCCCTATCACTCACAATGGTTTTGGGAATGCCATGTAACTTTACCACTTCCTTTATAAAAATTTGAGCTAATTTTGGTGCTGTTCTTTCTGACTTGACTGGGATGAAGTGTGCTACCTTGGTTAGCCTATCAACTATCACCCATATACTTGTATTACCTCTCTTAGATCTAGGCATTCCATCTATGAAGTCCATAGATATGTCTTCCCACTTCCACTGTGGTACACTAAGAGACTGCATCAACCCTGATGGCCTTTGGGTTTCAGCCTTGACTTGTTGGCAAGTCATACATTTGGCAATGTATTTAGCTACATCAGATTTCATCCCCTTCCACCAGAAGTCTCTTTTCAAATTTTAGTACATTTTTGTGTTGCCTGGGTGTATGGAGTATTTACTTCTGTGATATTCATTCAATATTTCTTTCTTCAATTCTGTGTCCTCTAGTACACACATCCTATTTTGGTATCTCATATAACCATTTTTATCAATATGGTGATTCATCACTTCCTCCCCTCTTGAGAGGAGCACTTTCTTCTCTAACAAGTTGGCATCTTGTTCTTGCATCTTTCCTACCTTCAGAATTAAATCTGGTTGGAGTGTCATTAAGCTTAACTTCCCTTTATCTTCTTGTGCACCATGCATCTGCTCATCCATGTGCACACAACCATTCTCCCCAATTTCTAACTCAGTTAGCAAAGACAAGTCTTTAAATTCTTCTATCATCATCATAGCCAATTTAGCATGTTGTCTACTTAGAGCATCTGCAACTTTGTTTGCTTTGCCTGGTGTATAGAGTATGTCAAAGTCATAGGCAGCTAAGAACTCCACCCATCTATGTTGCCTCATGTTCAAATCTTTTTGTGAAAATAAATATTTCAGAGACTTGTGGTCAGTGTACAGTTCAAACTTTGTGCCAAACAAATAATGTCTCCAAAGTTTTAAAGCATAGATCACAGCTGCTAATTCGAGATCATGTGTGGCATACCTTACTTCATGGGGTTTAAGTTGTCTGGATGCATATGCAATGACTTGGCCTTGTTGCATCAACACTGCACCCAAGCCAAATCCACTAGCATCAGTGTATACCACTAGTTCTTCATTCCCATATGGTACCTTTAAAATTGGAGCATTCACCAATGCCTCCTTCAACTGTTCAAAAGACTTCTCACATTTTTCTGACCAAACAAAAGCTTGGTTCTTCCTGGTTAGGTTAGTGAGTGGTGTAGAGATTTTTGAAAAATCTTTTATAAACCTCCTATAATACCCTGCCATCCCCATAAATGACCTCACTTCACTCACAGTGCTTGGCCTCTTCCATGCTTGAATAGCCACTACTTTATTGGGGTTCACAGAAATTCCTTGAGCAGATATAACATGGCCAAGGAAATGTACTTCCTCTTTCCAAAATACACATTTTGAAAATTTTGCCTTTAAATCTTTTTCCCTTAACCTAGACAAAACCAGGTGCAAATGATGCTTATGTTCTTCCACTGTTTTGGAATAAATCAAAATGTCATCTATAAAAATAAGCACAAACTTGTCTAAATAATCTCTAAAGGTTCTGTTCATTAAATCTACAAAGTATGATGGTGCATTGGTCAAACCAAATGGCATAACCAAAAATTCATACAACCCATACCTAGTATTAAAGGCAGTGTACTTGATGCTTGATTCTTCCACCTTCATTTGATGAAAACCAGATGCTAAGTCTAGTCTAGAAAACACTTTTGCCCCTGCTAATTGATCAAAAAGATCATCTATTCTTGGCAATGGGTATTTATTTTTAATAGTTACCTTGTTTAATTCTCTATAATCTATACAGAGTCTTAAGGAGCCATCTTGTTTCTTAACAAATACCACTGGTGCTCCCCAGCAAGAATTACTTGGTCTTATAAAACCCTTTTCTTCCAGTTCTTCTAACTGTTTCTTTAATTCCTTTAGTTCATTTGGCCCCATTCTAGTTGGCTTTTTAATCACTGGGCTTGCTCCTGGAACTAGATTGATCTGGAACTCTACTGGTCTATGGTGTGGAACACCCTTGACCTCACCAAACACATCCAAATATTCATTGACTATGGGAATTCTTCAATGGTTAGTTCACTAGAATCTTTTTCTGAGTCAACTAAATGATATAGTTTTCCTTCCTTAGCTACTTCACATAAAACTGTGATTCTCTGACCTCTAGAATTTTGCAATGATATGGTGGATGAGTCTAAATTAATTATGGCTTTAAATTGCCTTAACCAGTCTACCCCCAATATAACACCTATATCTGGGTAATTCAAAACATATAAATTGGAAATAAAAATATTTCCTCCTATGTTTAATTCCACATCCACACAAATCATATTTAAAACACTAGAACTCCCCAGTGGACTTTGTATATGCAATGGGGTTTCAACCAATATGCAATTCAGTTTTAGCATTTTAACTAGTTCATGAGAAATTAAAGAGTGAGTTGCCCCAGTATCATATACTACTGCTATGGGTATGGTACAAATAAGTAATGTACCTTCCACTTGGCTATGGTTTTCTATGTTACTCTCCACTGTGGCTTTGCCTTTTCCTTCCAAATTTGCCAATTTTCCTTGCTGTTTGTACTCAGGACAATTCCTCTTCATATGCCCCTCTTTCCCACATAGATAGCACTTGAAAGCTCCTCCTTTCAATTCTGGACATCTTGGTTTGATATGTCCTTCTTTTCCACACTGATGGCACACAATTTTCTTCTTGGTTTCCTTAGCTTTGACATCTCCAGTGCCTTTGTTACTGGCCTCTTCCTTCTTCTTATCAAAAGGGTGATACCTCCCCTTACTCTTCTTAGTATTATTGTTCTTAAAATTTCTGAACTTCTCCCTTTCCTTGTCATGCTGCTCCAACCTCAAAGCTAAGTCTATCACATGGTCAAAAGTCCTGTCTGCATAGGGTAACATGGCTCTGCTAAGTCCTGGGTTCAACCCTTTTATGTACCTATCATTTTTGGATGCCTCATCTGCCACAAGCATTGCTCCATATGTGGAAAGCCCCTCAAACTTTTGAGTGTATTCTGTGACAGTCATGGTTCCTTGTCTAAGTCTAATAAATTCTTCTAGCAAGGTAGTCTTTGCTGATGCTGGTACAAACCTTGCTTCCAACATTTCTTTGAATTGATTCCAAGTGATTTCATTCTCATTTCTTCCTGCAATGATAACTTCCCACCAGCCTAAAGCTACTCCTTTTAGCTGTCTTGAAGCCACTTGCCTCTTTCTTTGATCATCAAGTTGCATGTCATTGAAAATTCTTCCTAATGTTCTCAACCATGTTTGAATTTCCATGATACTCTCTGTCCCTTCAAAGCTTTTGCCTCCTAAATGAGTATATGTCTTAAGTAATTTTGAGAGTTCTTCATAGGGATTTTCTTGCCTTTGTCCTGCCCCATCCCTAAATGCTCTCACCAAGTCTTGCAGATTGACCATTGGTGGTGCATGGGAAGATCCTGCTCCCTGATTTGGTGGTCTTCCTACCATAGTTTGCTAATAATAATTTACATAGCTGGTTAGTTTGATTGGTAATTTTATTATTTCAGTGGTTTTTTTTTCACACTGAAAACATTGATATATATATATTTAGTTCCTTTAAATTTTATTTCTATCTAAGAACTTGATCATTACTTCTACTATGTTGAATAACATAGCTCTGATACCAACTGAAATGACCCTCCTATTTCTACCCTAATTTCATAAGGATTTTTTTTCCATCAAAGGGAATTTAAATCACGTAGAAATCAAAATGCCATACAAGCTATTGACATAGCCACTTATTTCTTTTCTAAATAGGCAAATTAGGCAAAATCAGCAGTTCAGACGTCTAAATTCTTATGACAGGCGTCTAAACTTAATTACAGACGTCTATCTAATTATGACAGACGGCTCAGAGATCAAAAATTGAAACAGAGAGAAAAAGACATTTTGAACTGAATTCAGACATCTAATTATTTTGTGACAGACGTCTACATTTAACCTTAGACGTCTAAATTATTTAGACTGTCGTCTAAGTTTAATCTCAGACGTCTAAATTATTAAGACTGACGTCTAAATTCGATTTCTATGTACATGCATATGCACATTCAATTTATATGTGTCTGGATGTCCACCTACATTCATTTACACTTTTAAGTTCGGTTTAAACTTCCTTAGAACTATCAGAGATGATATATAGATTGATCATTTATTACAATTATATTTTCCAAGGTCATTTTCTTTTTCCAATAAACCAAAATATATCCAGGATCAAAACAATTAACCAATATAAATATATCAGTACTTTCACAAAGATAAGCACATACATGTGAGGATGTATATGCCTCTCTTGTTTAAATCAGAGTTCTGGTAAACAAGAGGAGATTGGATTGATTGGATTTAATCAATCCACACATAGTACAGTGTCATATGCAATAAAAATTCCATTCATGTTTGATTTTCTTCTTATAAAATCTGTTTGGAATTTAAAATGCATTTGGTTAAAATCTGAATGAAAATTCAGATTCCTATTACAGATACAAAGGAAAAGGTGTGTTAATATTTGCACAAAACATGTTTTTGTGCATATATAACTGCAACTATTTGGATCTGGCTTTCAATTCCCTTATTTCAGATCCTTCCTTTATTTTAAAAATAAGACATGAAACATTTGTATGAAACAAGTTAGATTATGGGAACCTTGCAGTCATATAAAAACATTCAACCTATGCCTATTATCTTTTGTATACACTTACCCTGTTTGAAAGATAAAACCATTTAATTTTTCTGAGAATCATCTATCCAGATTTCCCAAAACTTAAATCCTTTCTAAAGACTCAAAATTGACTAATACATTTATAAAATGTAATCATTCAGTTTTCAACATGATGTTCTTGCTAAATCCACTTACAATATTTTTATTAACTTCTTTAATATCAGATATTAACTAGATTCATAAATTCCAGATACAAGTCAATCTCTTAATAAAATACTTAACAAAATATCCATCCCATATTCAACACTTAATACAAGTAACAATTTAAATCATTAATACATGCGGATTTTATCATTTTGGCTCTTATCTAACTAAGTTTAGCATGTTATAATCCTCTTCTCAAAGCCTTGCTCCTACTCCTACTTAGTTGCTGCAATCCCTGAAAAAGCATTTGAAGCTGCCTCATTTTAAATGAGACACCCCAGATGCCATTAGCACACTACGGTCAGACACATGTCTGGTATGAGAAAATTCACCAAAGCAATTAGTTAATCAGGTTAAAATCAAATTAAATACATATACATAAAGTTCTACCCTTTGGAATCAGGTTATACTTGTGTGCATGCTCTGTGTCATTATGCATGTGCACACTTAAATTTTCCTTTCCAGAGACTACATATATCAATATGGCACATACATTCAAGCATACAATTCAGTCATAATCAAACAATCATTCATACCAAACAGGAAAATAACCAATATGAGTTAAATCATTTATTCAATCCTCATATTTCAATTCTGGGAAAAACTCTAGTTTTCTCATCATCTCAAATATTATTCCCTTGGTATATTTATCTATCCTGGTCTCACCAGCAATATTTATGAATCAATGGACACACTGTAATGAACTAATTCACTCCATTACACAAAGATCTCAGGACTTAAACAAGCCATGTGTCAACTTGTGCTACTCAAGAACACAAGTCATTCCTGCAGTGTTCTTGACCCCAATTTCCTAATCAGGTTTAAGTTAATAATAACTCTTTTGATTTTTCATGACTAAACCATTCAGTGATCCATTTCACTAACTAAAACATCCATATCATGGCATCTCATATTATTCAAAACCATACAGAGACAAGCAAGTAAACAACCATTGGTGACTAAATAAATAAGGTTCTGTATATATATGTATACATTCTGGTATTTTAAAAAGGGTATAGGCAACTAAAATTGGCTTATGGCTTTTGAGAGAGTTTTTTTTTTTTTGCAAACATTTGTGCTTGAGTTAAACTCAGAATAACCTGGTTTCACTGAATCACAAAATTTTGTTTGCTATGCATATGAACATATATATATTTTCATTGAATCAGGAGCATCAGCACATAGGCAACCCTATTGCACCCCTAATTCCTTTTTGTCTCAAGCCTCGGCACTTATACATGAGTATATTGCAGCTCAACATTATTTACATCTTTCTAGGTTGAGCCAAAACCAATACTACTTGCCTATTTTCAACATTTTATTTTCTGGGTATTTGTTTATGTTCCTAAACATTAACATATCAGAGATCTGGATTTATAAAACATATATGTATACTAACTACACATAAAACTTTCTTATAAATAAACAAGTAAAACAACCAAAGAGGATCAAAGCATTTTCAGATTTAAATTCACAGATAAGCATTCATATAAGAAAATACTCTTTTAAGAAAATTACTTATAACTGGCTGCCTACATTAGGACTTATTGCCTTAGATTTTTGAGTGAGTTTTCTCACCTAGCTCTCTTCTTTGCTTCCTTAATTTATTGATGAACTTCTGCCTTTAGCCTCAAGCTCTTTTCCTTCCCTTGCCTTATGATTTCTATGGTGTTGTTTCTTCTTTTTTTTCAAAGTTCTTTTCTGAGAAGGAGAGGAGGCTGCTGCATATACATGTATATATACAGGGTCTTCCTTAGGGTTTTAGGTATTGGCTAAAGCCATTTTTGCCCACCAGAAAAAAATCATGTTATCTGCATTTTATTTAAACCCAAAGTTCTACCCTTCCCGGCTTAATTTAGGTGAAGAGAAAAGTGGTTACATTCTTTTCAGAATTTTGCTTTTCAGAAAATACTTTTTCCTTTGTCTACAATCATGCCAAAAATGTGACTTGATTTTATTATTTATCAAATACTCTTCCTAATTTTGCCTATAGCAAACATTTCCCTGTTTTGTCTTATTTTTCCTATTTTTAGCTTTCATGTAAATGGTATGTACCTTCTTTATTTATTTACAAGAGGACTACTCCTTTTTATATCTTCAGTTTTTCTTTCTTTCTTCCTATATACTAAAATATGTCTGTATATTTTATCTTACTAATTTGAACTCTAGTATTTTATTAACACATATATATATTTATATAAGTCTTACTGAAATAATTAGTACACCTATATTTATATATATATATATATCTCATTCTGTATTGACACACACATGCACATGTACACTCAAAAATATTCAGTAGCATCCATATATGTATATTTACTTATGCATTCAGCTTTTAAGGATTTAATCTATATATATATATATATATATATTTCCATACATATCAATATGTATTTATTCTTAGAGTTCAGGGATTTTAGCTTTTGTTCATGTGCATTTCCTGTGCACACATGTACACATATACTGATACACTATCAAGCTATATCACTCTCCTTTCAAAATTAATTCAAAAATTATTTTGAATTCATTTATATTTTTCAGAATAGATTCCTAAAATCTTGGGTCATTACAACATCTCAGAATACATATCATATTTTTATGTATTTTCCTATGGGATGCCTCATCTTTGAGATGAGATGTATATTATATATGTATTGTAAATTTTCAGATCGAGCAATGCAAAGGAGACGCTGGCGAAATTTTCCGCAAATTTAGGCCGTTAGTAAGTTTTTGAGAATTGTGAGGAATTTTGAAAACTAAAATTTGAATTTTTGTGTTATAACTTGGAACGGTATTAGTTGGAGTCGGTGAATGAAATTAAAGACTTAGAAAATTTTATGATCTATTTCAGCTAATTGATTTAGGAAAGTTACTCGGTTTTGTGGCATTTTTCTTGTCTTGGAAATTTCGAGGATGAAATTCTTTTAAGGAAGGTAGTTTGTAACGTTGTAGGATTTCAATCAGTTGAATTTCAAATATTTAATTAATTTTAAAAATTGAAAAGTTAATTTTATAATTCAACAACTTAAACTTCAAATATATTGATTTATTTGATAATGTGAATTGTCAAATTTAATAATTGGAATTGTTTAAATAATTGAATCTTGGATTTAATTTGAATAAATGAATTTCAGAAGATTGTTTAAATTGAATTTTAACTATTAGTTGGTGTAAACTTTAGTTTATATTTTAAAGTGATTAGAATGGTTTTAATAATAATTTGTTTTAAGTAACATGTGAAAATAGCCTTTCGGGACACTGTCTTGGATTTTGATGAAACTAGTGCCATTGGATCTGAATACTGAATTATTGTATGCTAACAAATTTCGCGACGATCGGACGTATCATTTAGTCGTGCTAGCTCGAAACACATAGAAATTAATTAAAGGAATTTAAATTAATATAATTTGATTTTGAAAGCTAACTTCTATCGATGATGGTATTGGGTCCTGATACTAGTTCCATTTTGTTCGAAATAGAGGTATTACATATAGAACGCTATGTGGCACGCCACGTTTGGTGTTCGAAATTTTTAGGGACAAACAGTGCTTTGGAAATTTTCTATAGAAGGACCCTCACTTCTTTTTTTTCGTTCTAAACCCTAACCCTAACCGTTCCATCCAACGGCCAAAATTATCCTCGACGATCGAAGCCGTTTCAAACGAAGTGGTTGACATGGAAGTTATGGAGGGTGGGCATATAAGTTCATCTATGGTGGCCGATCATCGAACGACTGAGCATGGCGGTGGCGAAGCCGAGATGAATGGGGTACGATTTGGGGTGTTTTTCTAGTGATTGCGACGTCGAGGTGGCACGTGGTTGATGGCATTGGGCACGACATGGATGCGATGATCTTCGACAAGCTAGCGGTTGCGGTAGGAGGTGCGAGGTGGCGATCGATTGAAGATGGACGGCAATGTTGAATTTCAAAACATTGGCTTGGGTTGTTGAACGATGGAGGGAAAGGTAATTAATGTTTAAAATTTAATTTGTCTAAGTTAATTAAAATTTAAATAATCTCATACATTCTAACGTCTGTACCTTATCCAAATAAGACAGATATGGATGCGGTTAGTCACGTTGCACTCATTACAATGAATATACATTATGGAATTGAATTGGATGGATTTGGAGCTGGTAGGAATTTATGTTAAAATCAAATGCGTGTTCGATTTTAATTCAAACCGAAATGTTTTGGCAATAACTGGAATTTCGATGAGTTAACTCACTTCTTTGGACCTACTTATATTTTATATAAGTGTGGATATTTTTATTTATGCTTGTTTGTTGCTTGTTCGGATGATTTACTGTTTTATTAGTTCGTTTGGATTTATACCCGCCCTTGGAGCGGATGACTTTTTTGTATATACCCGCCTAGCTGTGGATGACCTATATTATAAGATTATATACTATATGTGATGCAGGAGGACAGGTTGGAGGGATCCAACAGGATTCCTCACCATTGTTGATTTTACTATTCATATATATTGTGATATATGATTTGTTGGATGCCATATTTGATGACATGGATATGATTTTGCTTATTTAGTGCTATAATAGCACTTGGCTTTATTTTCAGTATTTCGAAATACTATAAAGTGAAGATTTTAATTTAAAAGGATTTTAATGTAATTTTGAAATAACATATGTTTTTAATAATTATTCTTGAATTATTAAAAGGAGTTTACTTTAAATAAAATAATAAAAGTAAGATTTTTGTATTATAAACTAATAGTTTGTGAAATATGTTAAATAGAGATTTTTGAACTATATTATAAAGGTTTTAAAAACTTAATAAATAAGTTTATCTTTTATTATAAAGGAAATACAATTTTAAAGAAGATAGAAATAGTTGAAACAAATATTTCTGAAATGGTTTATATAAAATACTTATAAAAGAAATAATTTATAAATAAAGAATTAGATTTATAAATGGAGTTTTATAAATATTAATACTGGATTTGTAATTGATATTTGGTAAATAGATTTATAAATGGGATTTTATAAAAATGAGATTTATAGAGGAATGGGTTTATAAATAGAATTTTATAAATAAAGAGATTTTATAAAGGGAAGTTTTATAAAATAGATTGAAGATTTATAAACATAGTTTTATAAATATGGAAATGATTTATGTTGAAATTTGAATATGGATATTTGTAAAGGAAATATATTCACGTTTTAAAAATTAAAATAGTTTTTTAAATGAATGTTTTGAAAGTGATATTTTTAGATGGAGTTTAATGATTTTAAAAAGTGATTTAAAATGTACTAAGTAATGAAAACATAGATTTCAATATTGATTGTTGTAATAAATGTTTTCGAGAAAGCAAGGAAGGCATAAATTATAACACTGTTGTTATAGTAAGTAATTTCCGAAAGGAAATGTTTTATATAGTATACGGGATTTATATAAATATAAATAGTTTAATCCCTATACAATTGTTTTAGGTTGTCGTAATGATGTTTTATGCAACTTTCATTTTGACCCAATAAAGCGTGTTTTGAAAAATATGAAGCTTTCCTCAAAAGATTTAGAAATATACTTACTACGGATTTAAGTATATGGAGATATTTTCTAAGTGTTGAAAACGAGATGGTTTATAAATATACTTATACCATTGATATATTTATATGGAAATGTTTTCCAAATATCGAAAGATTAAAATGGTTATAGGAACATATCTTGTTAAAGATATTTTAAGATAAATATTTGAAAAGTGATTTAATTAATAAAAGATTGATTAAACAGGCCTAGTGAGTACTTGTGTGCTAGATTGTACTTTTGGTCATTTTTGGTTTCTTGACTTGATATGGGAACTGATTACTCGTGCACTTAGTGCGAGTCCAAGTGAGTAGGCTTGATTATCATTCGGTGTTAAGAATGATGATTCGAGTAGTGTAGTGTGACTACGGTACTCCAATCTACTGAGCTTCCTTCTTGGCCGAAAGATAGCAAGTTGAGAGTTGGAAATGTGATAAGTCTACGAGACTTTGTTTCCTTATGAGGTTGATGGCCTCTTACCGATTGTTGGTCCAAAGAGACTAGGATCGGATTTATCCAAAAACCACCTAGGACCAACTATGCGTTCGAAAGTGCAGATTTGTTGAAAATGATGATTTTTGAAGACGGAGATCTTCATGATGTAGGGCTGCTTGCCACTAGCCCTACGATTCCAGGTTATGTATATATGGTGGTAGTAGTGCTCTGTTATGAAAATCTTCGATGCAAGGACTGCTCGCTACTAATCCTAGGGTTGATTCCCGACAGGATGTAGTAGGAGAATGCCTTTGGTTTGTCCTGTTCCTTGACAACTTGTACGGATGAATGTCTGACATTGCATTTCTAACATACACGTAGATTGATTTTTACAAACGTACATCTGTTTGGTGGTGTAGGTAGTAACTCTCTTACACCTAACACCCTTCTCAGAGACGTACAAGCTCAGAGGTTGTACATTTGTGGAAATCAATAGTGTGTAATGCAATTGGCAATGTGGCATTCAAAGTAGAATGTGCTATGTAAAAGGTAAACGTTAGCTTAAGCCTCACACCTGGAAATGGCTGAAACATGGTATCTCGTAAGGCTAAGTGGGTCGCTCCCATTAGGTTATGGTCCTCACCTTTCTAGACTACCATCTATATTTCGGGTTTTATTGTGCATGTTGTGACCACAGAAAGGTCGGGAACGACCAGGGTGATGTCATATTTGGTCCTATCCGTCACTAGATGGGTTCGCGGGTAGGCCGGTCTTGCAAGATCTAAAGGTTTAAAAGTTTTTGATCCTTGGTACATTCCTCTAGAAATGTATTGTACGGAAGGTAGTTCCTTACCAGCCATTGTATGTAATCCATTCTCCAATACGAGCCTTTGCAGTTTTAGTTGTAAACCTATTATGCTGGAATTTAATCGATGTAACAATTTCGGCTATGGTTAATATGTATTTGTATACTATACACTATTATGATATCAGAGGATTTGATATGAAATGTTTTGGTTATCGTAAGGTAAAAACCCGTCTATGTTATGTGCGGCGTGGTCTTATGGGATACCTTTGTTTTGAAAAGTTTTTATAACTTTAAAAATCCAATTGAGATGTGTTTTCTCACGATGGTTTACCAGACTGATCCAGGCATTATTCTCTTCCAATGCTCAGGTCAGACCGAGTATATTTACAGATTCAATTTAGATGCTTTTGAGCTTCTGAAAATGAGCTGGAGATCTACAAGTCGTATTCGCATATATGTTTATTTTCCGTTGCATTGGTTATTTAAATTCTTAGCATAAATTATTACAACTTTCCAGACTGATGATTAGTGATTTGTTTTTGTACTTTGGTTGATGTATGCATATTATAGTTTCTCTTTTGTAAAGATCATTGATATTATATTATATGTTGTTCCGCTACGTTGTGAGATTCTGTGTTGTTTGGTTTTATTTCTCTCTTCTCTCTTCTCCTCTTTCTTTCCCTTAACTATTCGCCTTTTCGTTCAATTCGAGTTGGACATGTGTGGTTTATTGTCTGCCTGAAATGTGCGGAATTGCGGTCGTTACACAAGTTTGGTGAAATCTTTTTTTTTGTGAATGGGCTTATTAGTCATAGAAATTTGTCGGAAAATTTAATGCAACATTCAAAGGCAATTTTAAAAATTATTTAGCTATGCAATTTTCTCACCTTTCTATGCTTATAATTATAATAAAATTCCATTTACTTCATTATTAATTCCTAATAGTTTATAACAAACTACTAATTGTTGACGTATTTCAACCTACATGGTAGTATCTTTTGTGAGTAGGATGTCTGACCTCGGTATGAGGTATTGTATACTATATTAAAGCTATATTAACTTGACACTATACCTACGCTAATACGCTATAAAATGACTTAATTCTTCGATATAATTTTTGTTTTACACAAGGCGCTCTATATTGAATGAACAATGTGCCTACTATAGCTTATGGTTGTTCTTACTCACAAGTATAAAGGTAAAAATTTGATACACTATATCAAATCCACAACCTAATGCTCCTAATTGTGATACAGAAATAGTCTACATGCCTAAATTAACATGATCACTTCAAAATTTGAAGCAACAATATAGATATACCAAAAATAAAAGGTAAAGTTCTGTGCCTACTTAATTAGTTAAAACTAAATGAACTAATAAAGTTCATTGTTTTCCAATTAGGAATATCATTGAATTACAACATAATTGTATAAAATGTCTTTTGGTCGGAGGGGATTAATTTATAATCTATTTATTTTTTAGGTCCATTGTTATAAATTTATAAATTGAGGCCTCCTATTTAATAAAAGTAGTTTAATACCCTTTTGATGGTTTGATAATTACGATAATGGTTGATTTCAAACAGATCCACTTATTATCTTAAGAAGATATTTTTATATTTGAAAAGTAAATTAAAATTCTCCAACATATTTCAAAAAAAATCAATTTTTTCCATTAATTATACATCAAAGTTGATAAATATTTTATCATTATTGCTAGATGCATACATAAGAAACCTTTTGATAGTTTTATGATTATGACAATGCTTAGTTTGAAATAGATCCACTTATTATGTTAAGAAGATATTTTTATATTAAAAAAAATAAATTAAAATCCTCCGTCATATTTCACCAAAAAATTAATTTTTTCATTAACTATACATTAACAATAAATATATGTATCATTATAGTTATATGCATACATAAGAACCCTTATAATAGTTTGACGATTATGACAATGCTTAATTTGAAACAGATCCACTTATTATGTTTTTTCTTTTTTTGAAAACCCAGGAGAACCCGACGGGTCGGTAAACTCCTAAGGAGGGTAAAGTAAAGCCGTCCGCTGATCCAAGCCCTCATACCCCTTGGTAAATTTATATAGGATAGGGAAACGCATGGTAGGAAGTGAACCCGGGTCTTTTTACCAGAACCCCAAACCTCCTTTCCACTGCGCCGCACCCGCGGACATCCACTTATTATGTTAAGGAGGTATTTTTACATTTAAAAAATAAATTTAAATTCATCGTCATACTTCACAAAAAAAATTAATTTTTTTCCATTTGTAATACATCAAAGTCGAAAAATATATGTATCACTATAGTTATATGCATACGTAAGAACCCTTTTGATAGTTTGATGATTATGACAATGCTTAGTTTGAAACAAATCCACTTATTATGTTAAGAAGATATTTTTATATTCAAAAAAAAATTAAAATCTACCATCATATTGCACAAAAAAAATCAATTTTTTCCATTATTTATACATCGAAGTCGATAAATATATGTATCATAATAGTTATATGCATATATAAGAACTCTTATATACATGTATTAAATATAATATCCCTCCCCCCAACATGCATGTGTATGTATGTATGTATGTATGTATATGTACGCACGCACACGTATGCATCAAGTTTGATAAATATCGATATCATAAATGAAAATTTGATTTAATGTATCAGAAATTATTTTAAAGATGAGCATACTTTTATATTCAAATGAAAATTGCTTGCATAAATGTGTGTATGTGTTTTATCAGAACTGATGCGCGCATACACACTCTTATGCACATACATTCATCAATGATAAATATCAATATCATATATAAAAAAATTGAGTTTGGTGTATCAAATTTATGTTGTAACCAAATATAATATAATATTCAAGTTAGGAAGCATGATATGTGTATCAAAACTTACACACACAAGCGCGCGCGCACACACACACATATATAAAACTGATAATATTAGTATCATAAGTGAAATTTGGTTAATAGTATTATATGATATTTATAAGCACGAGTGTAGAAAATCAAAATTATTTTTTTACATGTCCTAAACCTAATATACGTCTGTATAAAGATGCATAAAGGTTGATAAATATCAGTATCATAAATGAAAAATTGGTTTAATGTATAAGTCATTTCAAAGCTGAATGTAATTATATATTCAAATCAAAATTTCCATATACATGCATGCATCAGAACTTGTATGTATGTATGTATACACATACATGCACATGCATACCAACACACACATGCATATACATGCATACATGCATATATACATACACACACACACACATATATATATATATATATATATATAAATCTTTGTGTGCATACATGTATGTATGTATATATGTGTGTGTGTGTGTTTCAGATATGATCCATATAATAAATAAAATTTTGATTTAAAGTATCATAATCTATTTTATAGCTGGACATAGTTTTATATTTAAACTAGAACTACTATGTATACATATGTATGTGGAACGAAATGACATATATACAAACGTATATACACACACATACATCAAAGTTGATAAATATCAGTATCATAAATGAAATTTATGTTTAATGTATCAAAAGTTATTATAAAGAGAAACATAGTCTGATAATCCAGTTAGAGACTTTATATACATGTATCAAAACTGATATATATATAAACTTAAGAATGTCAATATCATAGATTCGTAAGTGAACATTCAGTTTGTTGTATTTCATAATATTTTTAAGAATGAGCATAGTTTTATATTCAAATCAAAACTATTTATTACATGTCTCAAAACTGATATAATATATATATATAAACATATGTATATGTATGTGTGTATGTATATATCAAAACTGATAAATATTATTATCATATATGAAATTTTAGTTTAACGTATCAGATGTTGTATCAAATCATAGTTTTAAGAATGAACATGGTTTTATATTCAAATCAAAGCTATTTATTACATGTCTCAAAACATATATAGGTATGTATGTATATGTATATGTCTATCTATCTATATGTGTGTGTGTGTGTGTGTCTATATATACATAATATGTGTGTGTGTGTGTTTGCGTGTGCATACATATATGTGTGTGTCTCTCTCTCTTTCAATATAGGTATGTATGTATGTATATGCATGTGTGTGTGCGTGAATATGTATATGTATATATATGTACACACACATACATATACATATATATACACACACATGAATATACACACATATACATGCATACATATATATATATATATGTGTGTGTGTGTGTGTGTGTGTGTGAATCAAAACTGATAAACATCAATATCATAAATAAAAAATTTATTACTGTATAGAAGTCATTCTAAAGCAGAGCACGACCTTGTATCAAAACTGATATATATATATATATATGTGTGTGTGTGTGTGTGTGTGTTTATATATATATATACATACATACATACATGTATGTATGTATGTGTATGTACATGTATAAACTTAAAAATATCGGTATCATAAGTGAACATTTGGTTCGTTTTATAAGATAACATTTTTAAGAATGAGCATAGTTTTATATTCGAATCAAAACTATATATTACATATCTCAAACTGCTCTATGTGTGTAAACATACTTATATGTATATGTATATGTATATGTATATGTATGTGTATGTGTATGTGTGTGTATCAAAACTGATAAATATTATTATTATATATGAAATTTTTGTTTAACGTATAAGATGTTGTATCAAATGACATTTTTAAAAATGAACGTATTTTGTTTGCACAAAAAATGGACAAACACCTCAAAGTTGTATGATTTAGTAGATCTTATGTTGTTCTTAGTGATTTTGGAGGTTTATGCAAATATATGAAAAACAGGGGCTAAACTGTAAAAAGACACGCAGATTTATAGTGGTTCAGCCAGAATGTGCCTACGTCCACTTTATATGTTATTTCTCTTCTTTTGTTGTGATTACAAGTACAAAGCTTTGATACAAGTAAAAGAAAGTTGTTTGAAAGTTCCTTCCGTGCTTGAGCTCTCAAACTTGTCCCCATTGTTGTACCCCTGCCCCTCTATTTATAGAGTGAGGCTAGGGGTAGGGGTCTAGGGTATGTATAGTCGTTGATGGGCCTGGGCTGAGATGATTTGGCCTGGTATGTCTTGGTTCGGCATTGCTTGGACCGGTGTGGAGATGGACGTAGGTTGGATCGGTAGTAGTTGGTCCGGTAGGATGGAGTTTAGGTTGGATCGGTGGCCGTTGGTTCGGTAGGATGGAGTTAGGCTGGTCCGGTAGGAGTTGGTTCGGTAGGATGGAGTTAGGCTAGTCCGGTAGGAGTTGGTTCGGTAGGATGGAGTTAGGCTAGTCCGGTAGGAGTTGGTTCGGTAGGATGGAGTCTGCCGAATGGACGTGGCGGGATGAGAATGCCGGATGGGTTTCTATTGGGCATGGGAACCGAATGAAGTTCTGCCGAATGGGCCCTGGAGATTGTCAATGCCGAATGACTTTTAGGTAATCCTGGGTGGATGCATCTTGCTTTTTGGTCTCGAGGTCTTCTGGGTGAGAACACGCCCAACATTTGCCCCCCAAAGCGGGACATATTCTCGAATATGGCGTGCTTTGTTCGATACTTTCATTCGGCCCTTGGATACCGATCCAGATGGTCCGGTCCTGTCCTCTTGTCTATAAGTAAGGACCATATGCCTTGGCTATTTCCTACCTACCGTACTAAACACTTGTCTTTGCCGGATCAGACTCTTACCCTTGCCGAATCAAAACGTGGTAGCCGAATCACATCTGGTAACCGAATCAGATCTGGTGGCCGAATTAAACATTTCGCCGAATCAGTTGCTTTGCCGAATCAGGTGAGTGAATATTCTGCCGAATGAGTTTACGTATTGTATCACTGAATGCCGAATGATCTTGCGTTCGTGCGTTTGTATGCCGAATGGACTTAGTCCTCCGATACCGAATGACATATAGACGTTTAATACCGAATGAGATTATTGAGTTGTTGTACTGAGTAAACATGTGTTTTATACTTTGAATTTTTAAGCGAAATTCCAGATTATGCTGCTTGTATGTTCTAACGATATACCTTTCCCATGTTTGCAGATAAAATGTCTCGAAAAGTTGAAACTCGATCAGATAAGAGGAGATCCGGGGGTGAAGGAGAGTCCTCGGCCGTGCCCCCAGCTCAATCAGGATCGGAGCGTCACGGGCCCGCCCCGAGGTCATTAGTGGATGGATATGGTCCCCAGGAGTTGCTGGATTCCCCGCCTGACTGCTTTCCTAGCTTTCTCAAAGAGGAGCAACTCGATGTTATATCTCGTTCCTTTGGGATTGATAGAGCCCTCATGCTGCTGCCGGGTCCAGGAGTCATGCCATACAGTCCTCCCGAAGGATACTTTGCTTATAGCAGGTACCATTGCATGTGTGGTGCTATCCCGCCTCTCAATGCTTGGATAGTCAGCTTCCTCACGTACCTGAAGGTGGCCCCATTTCAGCTTCAGCCCAACTCTTACGCCATACTGGTGAGCCTTTTCGTTATTTTTCGGAGGAAGTATGGTCGCGCTCCCTCCAATCGGGAGATCCGGTACTTGTACAATTTAAGGGGCTACAAGAAGGGGTCCCCATATATTAACTTGGAATCTGCTGTGACCTTCAAGCCGGTCCTGGACCTTTATTCCAAATTCAGCATGTTCAAGAAAGAGTGGTTCTTTGTTAGGGACGACTCCGTCTCTATCCGGCGCTTTACCTCTGGATGTAAGTTGATGCTTTTACTTATAATTTCTATCCTGATTGTGATGCTTCTTCTCATACTTTCTCATTTTTGCTAGCGACAGGTGGCTTTCCTGTTGTGGAGACTGACCGCCTGGTTCAGACGGCGGCGGAGATAGAAGGCATCCTTGGGAAATACAGATCATCTGCTTACTTGATTAGAAATGCGATCCTTCTAGAATATAACTTGATCCTTCCGCAGCAGTCTGTAGTTAAGTTGAGGGAAACGGCGGAAGAGAGGGCGGCTGCTCAGGCCAAGGGAGGCGTTGCGGCAGAGGGTGGAAAGAGAAAACCATTCACGAAACCTCCAGCCGTTGGAGGTAAGAAACTTAAGAGGTCAGACGGTCCTTCTCCCAGCAATTGTCCACTTACTCAGGGGGAGATAGACGCGGAGGAGGAAAGAGGTGAGGCGGAGGGCGGAAGTGACGTTGAGCGTCTTGGTGACGAGGGTGGCGATGGACAGGGTGGTGATGGTTCCAGGGCTCTGTCTTCTGGGCAAGTAGGCGAGATGCAAGAGTGGACGGATGATGCTCTCCGTCAAGCTTTTGAGGGGTTGGGTGATGATCCGGCTTTGGTAGAGAAGACCGGGGAGGCGGACAAAACCGGGACTGGTGCAAGTGAGTCTTCTCCGACTATTCCGGCCAAGGAGGCTCTGACGACTCAAGGTGAACTCTTGACCCCTGCATGCTTCACTAATGATAGGGACTTAGGAATATTTTATGACCCGCTCCCGTCCTGGAATGAAATCCAGGACTTATTGCAGTATCCCACTCCTCCCCAGGGTTTGTACAACCACAGCTGTGTTTCTTTTCCTTTTCTAACTTGTAACCTACCGCGTTTCTTGAATCATATAGTAATGTAAGATTATGACATTTGTTCTTTATATCAGGAGCAGGCAAGACGCCCAAAGCTTCAGACCTTCGACACAGGCTCGAGCAATATAAACTTTCCAAAATTTCTGCTAAGCCGAAGCCCTCAGCCCAATGCTTCGGGGATGTAGTCGGGTACCGTCCTCTTCTTGGGGTCATCGAAGAGGGTATTCAGCAGAGGAAGAGGGGTCATCCTTTATCCGAAACTTCGCTCGGTCCTCAGCCTCCGGCTCAGCCTATTCATGACATTACTGAGGAGGGTAGCGAGTTTGTACCCTCTCCACACCCGTCCGGAAACCCTTCTGTTATTCATATCGACCGTCCCGACTTGGCCCGTAATCCCTTCGCGGGTCATCCTGATCTGGATCCAGGTTCTCAGGATATTACTTTTGACGAAGTTACTGGTGAACACCTTCTCCCCCGTAACCCCATGGTACGAGTACTTGACGAAGCCAAGTCCTTAGACCTCGATCTACTCACCACTCGTATAGTCACTATGGGAGACGAGGCCAAAGCTAATATTGATCGGGTGGCAGAGGAGGCCAAGAAGCTGATGGGGCATCACGCTCGGCTGGTTAAGGCCGGAGAGGAGATAGGGAGTGCCAATATCCGACTTCGATTGGTGGTCTCGGATCAGGCCAAGCAGCTTGCGGATCAGGCTATCCAGATTTCTCAGCATGAGGCTGCTACTGGGCGATTGAGGAGAACCATGGAAGAGGCCAGTCGGGCCGAATTGCGGAAAATGGAAGCTGCTTGCAAAGAGCGGATTGACATGGCTATTACCACGGTGGATGAGGTTCGGAGAGCGGATCTCGAGCAGGTGGAGGAATTGTCCGAGAAGCTTGAGGCTGCAGAGCTTGCTCAAGCTAAGTTGAGGGAAGAGATGGAGGCGATGCGGAGGTCCCTTCAAGCTGATTGCTCGAGATACAGACTGGAGAGAGATGCTGCCGTGGAAAGGTTGTCGGCCTCCGATGCCCGGATGAGGGAGTTTGAGGAGAACGAAGGAATGATGGATGACATGCTCCAGGACATGTATTTCCGGACTTGGAAGCAGGGTAACCTCTCTTGGATGGATGATTATCCCAGAGTCATGGCCAAGACATATCTTCGGGCTTTGGAGGAGGCTAAGGCTGATGCAGATAAAGAGGGTGGAACGGTCTTCAGTATGGATGTGGTCACTGCCCAGTTCACCAAGGAGGAGAAAGTGGCGGTAAAGGAGGGTATGCGGCTGCTTGCTGCTGAAGAGGCGGGTGTGCAGGTAGAGGATGACGACCAGGATGGTCAAGAAGCTAGTACTGGTAAGTCTTCCTTTCTAGTCTTTCTGTTAACTTGGTTACTCATCACTAATGAATCCTTTTTATGACCGGACAGGCGGGCAAAAGAACAAGGACAAGACTTCGACGCAACCAGCTCCATGACTGAACCTAAAAAATTCTTTTTGTAGGCTTGGCATTGTTGTATCTGTTAGTCTTAAGACAGTAGAGTAACCTCTAAGTTGTAATTCTTGCTACTTGTAATAACATTATTCTTGACGTGTACTTTTTTAGCTCAAGTTGATTTTGTCATTTCTTGAATATTTGTTGCTATTTCGACATATCGTATGAGAAATGTAGCTATGTATATTCTTGTAATTAAATTGTGTTTGATGTCAGATTCTGGTTTTAAATCATAATCTCATGACTTGCAATGTTAGCGTGTGGTGTGAAAAAATCAAATTATAGTCATGCATTTGTACATAAAGGAAGAAAATACCGCCTTTCATGTTCTGTTTGTAAATGGCAGTTTCGAATATCTTGTATGACCAAGCATGGAAAGCAGTTGACTGCCCTGCCATCTGATTGTGAATCTCTGCATCCATTGGCGGGTATCTCTTACCCTGCATCCTGTACTTTATGGTTTGTTATAGAGGATAGGAGGAAAGTTTTTCAAGTAAAATTGAAATATGTGAAATAGTAAAACTTCCAGTCACGGAAGGCCTTCGATGTGCTTAAGTTCGTGGCAAACGGGTTTTGTAGTCACTTTCCCTAGCTGTGGGTCTTGGAGACATTTGTCACCCATCTTACGCCTCCGCGGGGAGTTAATTCTTTTTTACCACAGCCGCACTTAAGACACACCGGAGCCGAGATCGCGCACAGTAACTACCCGGGCCATTATGGCCCGTACTCATGGGTATTATTCGACTTACTGTGGCCGGCTAGCGTGGGTGCCGATCGTCAACTGTGAACTGCCCCTGGCTAGCCACACCTTATGTTGGGGCTTATAATCGGTTCACAGTCGCCGGCGAGCCTAACGCCGTAATGAGCTGCCTCGGCTATAGTCGGCCTTCTCGGTGGCTTATAATCGGCTCATTACAGTTGGCTTTAAGGGCCGTCGCGAGCAATGAGTTAACCCGCAGCAGAGGGATGCTGGAGCAAAAGTGTCTCATTGGCGAGGGCATAGATTCGCATAGTACCTGTTGGGGCTTGTCCACGTGAAGTTGCATTGTGGAGTGCTTTGAATAGAAATGCTATATGCTCAGGATTTTGTTCAACAGAAAAGGATAAAGTTTAACAAGCAGCCAAGATACAAAGGAACAAGTTAAAAGAGACAGGGCTTTTTTAAAGTGGTTCGGCACGAAAAAATGCCTACGTCCACTGATTCTCTTTGTTAATTAACTTCATATGGGCAATACAAGTTAAGAAAAGTATCGACGGAGGTGTCGGATGTTCCATGCCCTCTGGAACACCTCTCCGTCCACTGTTGACAAAATATAGGCTCCGTTGTGGAGATCTTTATGAATTACATATGGTCCATCCCAGATTGGGTCTAGTGCTCCGGGGCGAGGGAAGATTCGCTTGAGGACAAGATCCCCTTCTTCTAAGGTACGATGCTTGACTTTGGAGTTGTATTGTGCTGCCACCTTTTGCTTGTGGGCTGCTGTTTTTAGGACTGCATCATTCCTTCTCTCCTCGACTAAATCCAAAGACATGTTGAGGAGCTCTTCGTTTTCTTCTGGGTTATAGTGGATCCTACGGTGGGAAGGCACAATGGTTTCAACTGGGAGCATAGCCTCCGATCCGTATGCCAAAGAGAAAGGAGTGTGCCCTGTTGATGTTCTGAAAGATGTGCGGTAGGCCCATAGTGCCGTAGGGAGTTCATCCACCCAAGCGCCCTTTGATTTTTCGAGCTTCTTTTTGATCAGAGTTTTCAGAATTTTGTTGACTGCTTCGACTTGTCCGTTTGCTTGGGGATATGCTACGGATGAGAAGCTTTTGTGAATTCCGTGTTCTTGGCACCAGTTGGCGAATTCCTCGCTGTCAAACTGAAGTCCATTGTCTGATATGATTTTTAGTGGGACTCCGTACCTTAATAATGGGTTAGAGAACCCGCGCCGATAGAGGATGTCTCCTTGTATTGTGTAGCGGGATGCTTTCCTCAAGATTTTCTTGACTTCGTTACGCCCGTTGGGTAGTGTGCCATTTTGTAGGTAGTCTCGGATGGGAGTCATCCAAGTCGCTTCTTCGGTTGCAGTTATCAGATTCACTTGCTCAAAACTTGGGATCATTTGCTTTGAGACAGTTACTGCCCCGAAGATGGCGACGTCTCTCATACTTGCTTGCTTTGCCAATTCGTCGGCCTCTTGGTTCTCTTCCCGAGGGATGTGTTTGACTAAGTAGTGGTCCAATCGGCTGAGAAGTAACTTGGTCTTCTTTAGATATGCTATGAGTCGTTCTTCTCGAGCTTGGAACTCCCCTAGTATTTGATTAACAATAAGCTGAGAATCGCTGTGAAGACACAAAGAATTGGCTCCGATCTCGATAGCAATTTCTAATCCGGCTATTACTGCTTCGTATTCTGCATCGTTGTTGGTGGCAGTGAACTCCAACCTTATAGCATAGTGCAGTTTATTTCCCCTGGGAGTGATGATTACCACACCTGCCCCCGAGCCTTGTTCGTTAGATGCACCGTCCACAAAGAGATTCCACTTGATATCTTCTGTTATTTCCAGTTGCTCCTTATCCTCGTTGGTAGTGAATTCTGCAATGAAATCAGCCATGGCTTGTCCCTTGATGGCGGCGCGAGGGTGATAGGTGATATCATACTGACTCAGCTCAATACACCATTTAAGTAGTCGCCCGGAAGTGTCGGGACGATGGAGTACCTGCCTTAGTGGTTGATCGGTTAGAACCTTGATGGAATGGGATTGGAAGTAATGACGTAGCTTTCGTGAAGTGATTAGTAAACAGTATGCTAACTTTTCAAGCTTAGGATATCTGACTTCTGCCCCAGTAAACCTTTTACTGACGAAGTAAACTGGTCGTTGCGTGCGGTTATCTTCCCTTACCAAGGCAGCGCTTAGAGCGTGAGATGACACAGCAAGGTATAGGTATAATTCTTCGCCTTCGCTTGGAGTCGAGAGTACTGGTGGTTTCTGGAGGTGTTCGATCAGGTTAAGGAAAGCGGTCAAGCATTCGTCCGTCCATTCGAACTTTCCTTTATCTTTCTTTAGAGCTTCGAAAAAGGGGACGCACTTGTCCGTTGCTTTGGAGATGAATCGGCTTAGGGCAGCCACCTTTCCATTTAGGCTTTGCATTTCCTTTCGGGTGGAAGGTATCTTGATGTCTCTTAATGCTCGGACTTGTTCAGGGTTTGCTTCTATCCCTCGGGCATGGACGATGAATCCTAAGAATTTTCCTGATGATACTCCGAAGGAGCACTTTAGTGGATTCAACTTCATCCCATACTGTCGAAGTACCTGGAACATTTCGCCCAGGTGGCTTACGTGATCTTTGGCTTTCCGAGATTTTACCAGCATGTCGTCTACATATACTTCCATTGTTCGTCCTATTAGCCCTGCGAACATCTTGTTGACGAGGCGCTGGTAGGTGGCTCCTGCATTTTTAAGTCCGAAGGGCATCACTTTGTAGCAGTACAAACCCCGGTCGGTGATGAAACTAGTGTGATCTTGGTCGGGAGCATGCATAGGAATTTGGTTATATCCTGAGTATGCATCCATAAAAGACAGGAGTTCGTGCCCGGCTGTGCTGTCTACAAGTTGGTCGATTCTGGGAAGCGGGAAGCAATCCTTTGGGCAGGCGTCATTTAGGTTGGAGAAGTCAATACAGGTCCGCCACTTCCCATTAGCCTTCTTTACTAGTACCGGGTTGGCGATCCATTCTGGGTAAATAGCTTCTCGTATGAAGTCATTGGCGAGTAGATTCTTTACTTCTTCATCGAGGGCTGCTGATCGCTCTGCCCCCATACTTCTCTTTTTTTGTTTTACAGGTGCCTTGGTAGGATCAATTTTTAATACGTGGCACGCTATGTTGGGGGAGATTCCGGTCATGTCAGCGTGTGACCAAGCGAATACATCCAAGTTGTGGCGGAGAAAATCAACGAGTTGTTCCTTCAATTCATTTCTCAGCTGCGACCCAATTTTCAGTAGCCTACTTGAGTCGTGCTTGTCTACAGATATAAACTCCATAGCCTCTGCAGGCTCGGCGGTGGCCTCCTCCTCTTTGTCCCTAGGGTCTAATTCATTGAAAGGGTCGCTGGTGTACCGAAGAGGAGGGGCTTTCTTTAGTTGCTATGCTTCAAGGCTTTTTGTGCAGAGGGCAATCTCTACACTTTTCCCTTTATCTCTCCTGTGGTTGTTGCGAAGTTCGGTTACATAGCAGTCTCGTGCAATATCTTGGTCTCCTTCCACTTCCCCTACTCCATTGTCCGTTGGAAATTTCATTTTCAGGCACCACGGGGCTAGGACAATCTGGAAGTCAGATAGGGCTGGTCTTCCTAGGAAGGCGTTGTAGGCCGAATGGTTTTCTATCAGCACAAACGTCTGTTTCCTTACAACGGAGCGGGGATGGCTTCCAATTTCAACGAAGAGGTCCAGCTGCTCGATGGGCATTTTCGCATCTCCAGTGAAACCGTGTAGTGGTTTATCGCAGGGAGATACATCCTTCATTGATAGCCTCATTTTGTCGAATGCGTGTTTGAACAGGATATTTACAGAGCTTCCGGTATCTACCAGGATTCGGTAAACTTCGGCGGGACCGAGTCGGGCAAAGATGACCATGGGATCCATGTGAGGGTACTGTCTTCCTTCTAGGTCGCGTTTACTGAATGTGATGTCTTCACTTTCTTTCCGCTTTGGGTGGCGCTCTTCTATAACCGTATTGACACAGTCTCTATTGTCTCTGAGCGACTTCCCGTATCTTTCCATCTCTTTCCAACTTCTGTCTGCGATGTGTGGACCTCCTGAGATGGTATGGACCACTATCTTCTCTTGACTAGAGCTGCTAGCGTTGCGGTCGCCTCTGCCGGTCCCTGGTGAGGGTAGCCTTGGGTTTTCACTGGCAGGAGCTGGAGTCCTGTCTTGACTTTTTACATAGCGCTCCAGTTTCTTTCTTCTGATGTGTTCCTCAATCAGATCTCGGAGATGATGGCATTCGTTGGTATCATGTCCGTGGGATTCGTGGAAGCGGCAGAATTTTCCAGATTTCTGTGCGCTATCTGATTCCTTCTTGTATGGTGGGCGTTTGTATCTAACTTCGCCTTGGGTGGCAAGGAAGATGTTTTCGACGGTCTCGTTCAAAGGGGTGTAAGAGTCGAATCTTGGTCCTGGCCGATATAGGCGTTTCTCTACTTTCTTGCCCCCAGCATTGTCTCTGGAATCATTCCTTCGAACGTCCCTTGCCACAGCAGGGGCGTTGCCAGGGGTCGTCTTACTTTGCTGCCCTGACTGCTCCTCAATGGCAGCGTCCTCAAGCCTCATGTATTTCCCGGCTTCATGGAAGAAATCGGGTAAAGTAGCTGGTTTTTCTTTTGTCAATCTCCTAGCAAATTTAGTGTCTGGATGTACCCCACTGCAGAGGGCCATTAGGATAAGCTTCTCATCGGCATCCTGAACTGCGGCTGCTGCGGCGTTGAATCTGGTCAGGTATTGCTGCAGCTTTTCTCCAGGTTTCTGTTTGACGCTGGATAAGGAATAAGCGTCCTTAGGTTGCTCCACATGAATGCGGAACTGACTGATGAATTTTTCTTTCAACATTTCCCATGAGCTGATGGATCCTTGGGGTATATGACAGAACCAGGAGGTAGCAAGATCTGCTAAGAAGAACGGGAAGCATTTGCACAGCACCCCCTCTGTTGCTCCACTCATGAGCATGTGCTGCGTGTACCTCTGTAAGTGTACAACGGGATCGGAGGTTCCTTTGTAAGGTTCCATTGTTGGCATCTTCCATTCTCGGGGGGTGATAGCAACTTCGATATTGCGGGCGAAAGGGCTGGTTACCCTAGCGCCTATCCCTCGATCTCTTTGCTCCCGTTGGACACACTCTCTGAATAAGCGCGCCATCCTTTCATCAGAATTTGGAGCAGACAGAAATGAGTTTGGCTCTGTTCTGTGGGGTTGATTCCGTCCAGACAACCTGTAGGGATGGTATCGTCTATCATTCCTCATATTTTCCAGTGGCTGCCTTTGATCTTCTGGGAGCATGCTTGGGTCAGCTACAGTTGGCCCTTGCCTTGATCTTCCCCGGTTGGGTTCTGATCTTAGCACTTCCTCGGGTCCAACTTCGGGCTGAACTCTAGCTCGGCCCCGTTCACCGGTGTTTCTGTGGTTAGGCAGCATGACAGGCTCAGCTGCAGTTGACCTTCGCCCGGTACCTTCCCCGTTGGGTTCAGTACCAAACGTTTCCTCAGGCCTAACTTCGGGCTGGGCTCGGTCTCGGCTCCTACCACGGCTACTTCTGCCGTTAGCTCCTTCGAAGAAGGAAGATCTTTGCTGTCTCTGAGATCCTCCAGACTGGGACTCGCCCCATGATTCAGTGTTGCGGTTGGATTCTTCAGCGTCCCTCAAGCGTGACATGAGATGGTCCACCAAGGCTTCCTGCTGGGACGTGAAGCGGTTAGTTACTTCAACAACAACTCTGTCCAAATCTGCCCTAGTAATTGCTGCAGGCTGTTCTGTGGCAGGAGTGGTTGGGTTAGCCTGTCCTCCATTTGTTACCGTTGCTGGAGGAGGAGGATTCACTTGATTTGCGATAGCTGGATCAGGAAGGCTACTGGATGCGATGTTTTTTCCTTTGTTAACATCTTTCCTCTGTTTGGGAGGCATGTTTTCCAAGTGGCGGATGATGCTGTTAGGAAAACTTGTTAAGCGGATGAAGCTGAAGCTTCGAGCTTCAATCTCTCAATGAAAGCACCAAAAATGTTTGCACAAAAAATGGACAAACACCTCAAAGTTGTATGATTTAGTAGATCTTATGTTGTTCTTAGTGATTTTGGAGGTTTATGCAAATATATGAAAAACAGGGGCTAAACTGTAAAAAGACACGCAGATTTATAGTGGTTCAGCCAGAATGTGCCTACGTCCACTTTATATGTTATTTCTCTTCTTTTGTTGTGATTACAAGTACAAAGCTTTGATACAAGTAAAAGAAAGTTGTTTGAAAGTTCCTTCCGTGCTTGAGCTCTCAAACTTGTCCCCATTGTTGTACCCCTGCCCCTCTATTTATAGAGTGAGGCTAGGGGTAGGGGTCTAGGGTATGTATAGTCGTTGATGGGCCTGGGCTGAGATGATTTGGCCTGGTATGTCTTGGTTCGGCATTGCTTGGACCGGTGTGGAGATGGACGTAGGTTGGATCGGTAGTAGTTGGTCCGGTAGGATGGAGTTTAGGTTGGATCGGTGGCCGTTGGTTCGGTAGGATGGAGTTAGGCTGGTCCGGTAGGAGTTGGTTCGGTAGGATGGAGTTAGGCTAGTCCGGTAGGAGTTGGTTCGGTAGGATGGAGTTAGGCTAGTCCGGTAGGAGTTGGTTCGGTAGGATGGAGTCTGCCGAATGGACGTGGCGGGATGAGAATGCCGGATGGGTTTCTATTGGGCATGGGAACCGAATGAAGTTCTGCCGAATGGGCCCTGGAGATTGTCAATGCCGAATGACTTTTAGGTAATCCTGGGTGGATGCATCTTGCTTTTTGGTCTCGAGGTCTTCTGGGTGAGAACACGCCCAACATATTTTTTTAATAAACCTTTGATCGATTACTAGGTTCATCGACCTCTAACTAAGGATGTAGGTTGGACCGCTTTAGCCTCACCCCCTTTTAAGCTAGGCTCTCACCGAGGCACTTTTAGATCCATGGGTGTTTTAAACGCAGAGCTTGGGATCATTACATGCCCCCGCAAAAAATAAGCCATTTAACTGTAGCTGCCAAGGCTCGAACCCTCTCCCTCTGTTGGGGAGCTGGGAACCCTTGCCAACTCCACTAGAGCTGTAGAAAAATAGTTTTATATTCAAATCAAAGATATTTTGTAATAGCCCGCAAACCCGTACCGCTTGAATCGACACTACTCTCCAACATCTCGACTCAAAGTGAACGGAAATACGAACTATTAGGATTAAAAGAAGAAGGAGGTAGAAGAAAAGAAAACAACAAAACAGAATCTCACATCACAGCGGAATAAAATATAATAGATAATAACTGATCTTTACAGAAAGAAACTATATCTGTTTATACATACATCATCAGAATACAACATCAGAGTACAATACAATCAACATCACAATCCAGGACAGTTATAATAACTTGTCCTCACAAAACTGGCTATACAACTTATGATACACAGCGGAATACATCAAATACGTGTGATACGTCTCGCCATCCAGCTCGTCTCCTAATCTCCACAGCATCCTATCCTGTATCTGTAATACTCGGTCTGACCCGAGCATTATAATAAAATAACACCCAGCGTGAGAAAAACACACTCAATTGGATTATTAAAGTTTTCCAAAAACCCTTTGAAATCAAAAGCATTTCGTAAGACCACGCCACAAATAAACATGTCGGGTTTTTAACTTATGATAGCCAAAACACTCAAATTCGTCTGATATTATAACAGTGTCTATAGAAAGTAAAATAGAATCTAGTTGAAATGCTTGCATCTCACGCTTCAGCAATAGTTGGGCACAATCAAAACTGTACAGGCGCATAGGGAGAATGGATTTCCAACTAATGACTAGGCACTGGGGTACCACCTGTCACAGTACCTGGTCTAGATCAGCGTACCAAGGACCACGCCCGATCCCCTGCAACACAAAGCCGGAACTACCCCTTACTGGATAATTCCGAGTAAGATCACCCCACAGTTGGGATCTGCAACCGCACCACTAAGTCGAAATAAAAGGAACATCTAGACAGGGATGACCTCACCCTAATGGGTGCTACCCACATAGCCTTGCTGCATAACCCCTGATTTTCAGTCATTCCCAGTTGATGAGGCTCGAGGCTAAGCGTTACCTTTTGATGCAGCCCAGAATGACACCCAAAATGTTGAAGTGTTAGGTCGTGGACGACCTAACGGGTCCTTTAAGTCGTTCCAAGAAGATGCAGCTCAAGTTGGTAAAGTGTTAGGTCGTGAATGACCTAACGAGGGCTTTAAGTCGCTCCAACGACCTACTAGAGACTCGCGAGCTAACGAGCTAAAAGGAAAGACGCTCAAACGACCTAACGAGTTACGACTTACCTTAGGTCGTGGAGTTATGTTTCGATCTATGTTAGGTTGCAGAGAAAAGGAACGACCTAAATTAGGTCGCGGGGAGATGCGGAGAGATAGGTCGCTCACTATAAGTCGTGAGGACTTAGGTCGCAAAGAAGTGATACGACCTAAGTTAGGTCGTATGGACGACCTAAGATAAGTCGCTCCGAAATTCAGAATGAAGAATGCCTCGACCTACGACCTACGACCTAAGTTAGGTCGCGTACGATCTACGACCTAAGTTAGGTCGCGAGAACTTTAGGTCGCCGATTGCTACAGTCACTGCCGCCTGGATTCTTGGAAGATGATACCTTGTTTTAGGTCGTTCAAGTGATAAGTCGTATAGTTTTGGGTCGTTTTCGACCTATGTGTTGTAAAGCTTTGTGTTGTATTTGTTAACTCATGATGTTTTAGGTCGTAATGTTTTTTAGGTCGTGATGTTTTTTAGGTCATGAAGTTTTTTAAGTCGTGATGTTTTAGGTCGTGGCCAACCTAAGTGTTGTACAAATTTCTATTGTGTTGAGTTGTAGCCTATAAATAGGCATGTGTGGTCATTTGTAATTTTTTTAGTTGATTTTGAATAAAAACTCTTGTTTGTTAGCTTTGTGCTTTCGCCAAATTGGTAGTTGAGTGTAATCTCCTATCTCCTCTTTCGGCATTCGAGTGCGCTCGAATCAACGATCGTAGAAGCCGATTCGCAGAATCAAGTGCGCTTGATCAACGTCGAAGAATCGCAGATCTTTAAACATGGAATAGTGCGCTATCACGTGTTTGGGATAGCTAGAATTCGGTATCTTCGGATCAACGAATTTGGGCATTTCGGTATCTTCCAGTCCATCGATCGTTACTTTCACAGAATCATCAATTTGAAATTCCGCTGCTGCATCATTTTGGTATCAGAGCTTGTTTTAGCCAATCATAGCTAAATCGAGTCTTGGAGCCGATTTATTTGAAGAAGTTTGAAGAGATAGAGAGGCCAAGCTACATCAAGCAAAGCCGAGTTGAAATCGAAGTGTTGGAGGTTGAAATTTTGCATCAATTTGAGAAGTGGTTGTTCATCGTGTTCATCATAATTTGCAACAAGGTTGGAGATTTTGATCCAGATCATTTTAGATCGAAAGTTGGAAAAGTGTTTGAATTTGGCCGAGGTTGTTTGCGCGCCAAGGAGTTTGAATTGTTAAAGTGGACGTGCGAGTTAGTGAAGTACCTAGCCAAGTTAGGTCGGTCGAGCTGAGTTAGGTCGCCAACTATTGTTGCCAAGCTAACGGGAGAAGTTGCGCGAGCTAAGTAAGTCGTGTTCTGTTCAAACCAAGCAAGTGAATTGAAGGGCGAACGAGTTAGGTCGTTTCACATTGAAGAGAGCTAATTGAGTTAAAGTTTTTGAGGTTTCGAAATTTGAGAATTGTAGAGTTTGTGAAGTATTCAATCATGCCACCAAGGAGAGCTAATCGACATCAAAACGTTGAAGCATTATATCGAAGAGAAGAAGCTGATGAAATGGAGCAAAGAATTAATGAAAACTTTAGTGAGAAGCTTAATGAAGGGATTGGATGATTAGAGAAGATAATGTTAGAGATGAATCAAAATCGAAGAAGGGTTTCACCTGAATCTAACCATGGGGGAAGTAGAGTCTCACCACATTCTAATCGGGAGAGAAGTATTGATAATGATCATAAAAGTGCGAGTCGAGATTGTTATAGAAATGATGATGATCAAAGGCGTGATAGGAATGTAAATGATCGTGAACGGAGGAATGTAGATAGAAGGGATGTTGGTGGAAGACGTGATGGTAGTAGAGATGTTGGTGGTCAGGATCGACATCGATATACATCTGATTTTGAAGAGGAGTATGACGATGGTAGTGTTCATGGACGAGGACATGGACAAGGAAGAAATCAGTCGGAGTATGATCACAAGTGGGAGTCTGGGATGAAGACTGAAATACCAGAATTCAGAGGTGGTATGCAAGCTGAGGAGTTTTTGGATTGGTTGTCTAATGTGGAGGAGATTTTTGACTTCAAGGAGGTTCCAGAACATCGTAGAGTGAAGTTGGTTGCTACAAGGTTGAGGGGTAAAGCTTTGGCATGGTGGCAGCAAACTAAACTTACACGTGAACGGATGGGGAAGTCAAAGGTTGAATCATGGGAAAAGATGAGGAAAATAATGAAAGCCACATTCTTACCTTATAATTATCAATCGCTTATGTATCAGAGGCTGCAAAACTTAAGGCAAGGAACGAAGTCTGTTAATGACTATGCTGATGAATTCTATCAACTGATTGCAAGGAACGATATCATGGAGACAGAGGAACAATTAACAGCTAAATTTGTTGGAGGATTGCGTATGTAGATTCAAGACATGGTAAATATGTTTGATCCTAGATCTGTAGCGGAAGCACACAAGAAAGCGTTGGCTTGGGAGAAACAGGGAAGACGAGGAGGTGGTGTGTTTACAAATTCCAACAATCCAGTGAAGAGTGTTAGTGGAAGTTCTCATGTTTCAAAAGATGTTGCAAAACCAGTTGTGAATGAGGTTGGGAAGATGAAAGTCAATAATGGTTTCAAGTGTTATAATTGTCAAGAAGTGGGCCACAAAAGTAATGAATGTCCTAAGCCGAAGAAGAGAGCTATGATAGCAGAGGTTGAGGATGAGGATGAAGAAGTTGAATGTTCCAATTCACCACCTGATGAGGGGGAAGAAGAAGTGTCAGGGGACGAAGGTTGTAATCTGATGATGAGGAGGTCTTGTTTAACACCAAAACTAGAGGAGGATTGTAGTTGGTTGAGGAGCAATATATTTTAGTCAACATGTACTATTCTGGGGAAAGTTTGCAAATTTGTTATTGATGCTGGAAGTTGTGATAATATAATTTCTTCAGAAGCTGTGAGGAAGTTGGCATTGAAGACTGAGAAACATCCGAAACCGTACAAGTTGGCTTGGTTGAGGAAAGGCGGGGAGGTGAAAGTTGGACGACGAGCTTGTGTGAAATTTTCAATTGGAAAGAAATATAAAGACGAAATCTGGTGTGATGTGGTAGACATGGACGTATGTCATCTGTTGCTGGGGAGACCGTGGCAGTATGGTAGGGCGGTGCAACATGATGGGCGTACCAACAGTTATAGCTTTATGTTTGAAGGCACAAAGATTACTCTAGTTCTGAAGAAGCGACAACAGGAAGAAAACAAACTAGAGGAGATTGAAGAGCTGAAAACTTTATTAACCTTGAAGGAGTTTGTTAAAGAAGTTGAAGAGGAGCCAGAGGTGTTTTTGTTGATTGGACGAGAGAGCAATGAAGTGGTTGAAGTTCCAAAAGAAGCGAAGCCAGTTTTGAAAGAATTTGAGGATTAATTTCCAAATGAGTTACCGAAGGAGTTACCGCCACTGAGAGACATTCAACATCAAATTGATCTTGTTCCGGGAGCAACGTTGCCGCACAAACCACATTATCGAATGAGTCCGAAGGAACATGAAGAATTAAGGAGGCAGGTGGAAGAGTTGCTTGAGCAGGGTCGTGTGCAGGAAAGTTTGAGTCCATGTGTCGTGCCAGCTTTGTTGGTACCCAAGAAGGATGGAACGTGGAGGATGTGCACAGATAGTAGAGCATTGAACAAGATAACGATTAGATACAGATTTCCGATGCCGAGGCTTGATGATCTGTTAGATCAAATCAGTGGGTCTGTGATCTTTTCGAAGATTGATCTTAAAAGTGGTTATCATCAAATTCAAATTAGACCAGGAGACGAGTGGAAGACAGCATTCAAGACGAGGGAAGGATTGTACGAATGGCTGGTCATGCCGTTTGGTCTATCGAATGCACCGAGTACATTTATGAGGGTGATGAACCAAATTTTCAGGCCGTACATTGGGAAATTTGTGGTGGTTTACTTTGATGATATTCTGATCTACAGTGCTAGTACGGAGGAGCATGTTCAGCATTTGAGGAAAGTGTTAATTATCCTTCGTGAAGAACAATTCTACGCTGCTACGAAGAAGTGTGTTTTAATGGCGAGGAGCATTTTATTTCTGGGATATGTTGTATCGGAAGGAGGAATACAGGTTGACCAGAGTAAAGTCGAAGCAATTAGAGATTGGCCACAACCCAAGACGATAACAGAAGTGCGAAGTTTTCACGGGTTGGCTTCATTTTATCGAAGGTTTATTCCACACTTTAGTAGTGTGATGGCGCCTGTTACAGATTGTATGAAGGGTAAACAATTTGCATGGACAAAGGAAGCAGGGGTTGCTTTTGAGAAAATCAAGGAACTGTTGACGACAGCACCAATTCTAGCATTACCTGATTTTCAGTTGTTGTTTGAATTACATACTGACGCATCAAAGGTTGGAATTGGAGGAGTGTTGAGTTAGAGGGGACGTCCTATTGCATATTTCAATGAGAAGTTATCAGGAGCAAAGATGAGATATAGTACATATGATGTGGAATTTTATGCTGTTGTGCAAGCTATTAAACACTGGAGACACTATCTATTTCAGAAAGAGTTTGTTCTTTACACTGATCATGAGGCGTTGAAGAATTTACAAGGGCAAGACAAGATTTCAGCAAGACATGCATCATGGATTGCATATCTGCAACAATTTACGTTTGTTGTGAAACACAAATCGGGAGTGACGAATATTGTTACGGATGCATTAAGCAGAAGAAATCATTTGCTGACAACAATGAAGGTCGAAGAGACAGGGTTTGATGTGCTACCAGAATTATTTGTTGAAGATCCTTACTTTATGAAGTTTGTAGATAAAGTGAAGAAAGGAGAGACGGATGAGTTCGTGATGGTAGATGGTTTTCTGTTCAAAGGAAATCGATTGTGCATACCTGATTGTAGTTTGAGAATGAAGATTGTAAAGGAGCTACATGAAGAAGGCCACATGGGTAGAGACCGTACACTACAGCTGATTTCTCAATCTTATTTTTGGCCGTCGATGAAGCGGGAAGTTGGAAGGTTTGTGGAGAGATGTCATATTTGCCAAATTTCTAAGGGAACAGCGACGAATGCGGGATTGTATATGCCGTTACCCGTGCCTATTAAACCATGGGTTGATATCAGTATGGATTTTGTTTTGGGTTTGCCTAGAACTCAAAGGGGAAATGATTCTATATTCGTTGTGGTGGATAGATTTTCCAAAATGGCACATTTTATCGCTTGTAAGAAGACAGCTGATGCCGTCCGGGTTGCTGAGTTATTCTTCAAAGAGGTATATCGTTTGCATGGTTTACCAGAATCCATTGTTTCTGATCGAGATACTAGATTTCTAAGTCATTTTTGGCTATGTTTGTGGAAGATGGTGGGAACAAAGTTGAACTTTAGCAGCGCTTATCATCCGCAAACGGATGGACAGACCGAGGTTGTGAACAGATCGTTGGGGAATTTGTTGAGATGTCTTGAGCAAGATAATCTGAAGAGTTGGGATATGAAACTATGTCAAGCAGAATTTGTTCATAACCATGCAGTGAACCGGAGTACGGGTTTCAGTCCATTTCAGATCGTATATTCAGACTTACCAAAGGGACCGTTGGATTTAACGGTAATACCACACTCGAAGGGGACAGTTAAGAAAGCTGCTGATTTTGTCAATGGATTGGCAGAATGTCATAAAATCATTCAGGAACGATTAGAGAAGGCGAACGAGAAGTATAAACGATCTGCGGATTTGAAACGAAGTGGCGTTAAATTTAATGAAGGAGATTTGGTATATGCTGTACTAACCAAAGATCGTTTTCCAGTGGGAGCATACAATAAGCTTAAAGCTCGGAAAATTGGTCCTGTAACGATTGTGAAACGGATCAATGAAAACGCTTATAAGTTGAGGCTGCCGGAGGATGTGTATACTTCTGATGTGTTTAATGTTAAACATCTCATACCATATCATGGAGATGAGCTTGTGGTGGAAGAGGATGGCGCAAATTCGAGGACGAATTTTTCCCAACCAGGGGAGGATGATGTAGCCCAGAATGACACCCAAAATGTTGAAGTGTTAGGTCGTGGACGACCTAACAGGTCCTTTAAGTCGTTCCAGGAAGATGCGGCTCAAGTTGGTAAAGTGTTAGGTCGTGAACGACCTAACGAGGCCTTTAAGTCTCTCCAACGACCTACTGGAGACTCGCGAGCTAACGAGCTAAAAGGAAAGACGCTCAAACGACCTAACGAGTTACGACTTACCATAGGTCGCGGAGTTATGTTTCGATCTATGTTAGGTCGCAGAGAAAAGGAACGACCTAAATTAGGTCGCGGGGAGTTGTGGAGAGATAGGTCGCTCACTATAAGTCGTGAGGACTTAGGTCGCAAAGAAGTGATACGACCTAAGTTAGGTCGTATGGACGACCTACGACCTAAGATAAGTCGCTCCGAAATTCAGAATGAAGAATGCCTCGACCTACGACCTAAGTTAGGTCGCGTACGATCTACGACCTAAGTTAGGTCGCGAGAACTTTAGGTCGTCGATTGCTACAGTCACTGCTGCCTGGATTCTTGGAAGATGATACCTTGTTTTAGGTCGTTCAAGTGATAAGTCGTATAGTTTTGGGTCGTTTTCGACCTATGTGTTGTAAAGCTTTGTGTTGTATTTGTTAACTCGTGATGTTTTAGGTCGTGATGTTTTTTAGGTCGTGATGTTTTAGGTCGTGGCCGACCTAAGTGTTGTACAAATTTCTGTTGTGTTGAGTTGTAGCCTATAAATAGGCATGTGTGGTCATTTGTAATTTTTTTAGTTGATTTTGAATAAAAACTCTTGTTTGTTAGCTTTGTGCTTTCGCCAAATTGGTAGTTGAGTGTAATCTCCTATCTCCTCTTTCGGCATTCGAGTGCGCTCGAATCAACGATCGTAGAAGCCGATTCGCGAAATCAAGTGCGCTTGATCAACGTCGAAGAATCGCAGATCTTTAAACACGGAATAGTGCGCTATCAACGTGTTTGGGATAGCTAGAATTCGGTATCTTCGGATCAACGAATTTGGGCATTTTGGTATCTTCCCGTCCATCGATAGTTACTTTCACAGAATCATCAATTTGAAATTCCGTTGCTGCATCACCTTTTTAGAACATATCCCTTGGAATGCTCACCGTCCTCTTGACGATGTTCTGAAAGCATTCATCCATACAAACCCGTTCCAGGTCCGAACGGAACCGAAGGCACTATTCCTACTACATCCATTTGGAATCTTCCTCAGGATTAGTAGCAATTAGTCCTTGCACTTCACTGCTCCATCTTCGACTCCAAACTTGTTTTCCCCACGAAAACGTACAAACTGGATCAAAGTGGTTTTCGAGAAATTAATCTTGATCCCGGTCTCTTCGAAACGATCAGCGCATTGGCCAATATTGATAGTCGGTGATTTAACTATCAATTAACATTCACAAGACATCCAACGAACATAAATAATTTCCCAAATTATTTATTAATCTCAAAATATCTTCGCAAGATATATTTCCACTTTTCAACCCTTTGAAAACAGTTTCAAACCGTCTTCTCTCATGGAATAAATTCCCAAATATTTTCTATTTCCACTGAAATCACCCAGTACAAATACTTAGACTTTAAAATCATTTAAAACACTTAATTATATAATATACCTTTAAACATTTAGATTTAAAACTACTTTAATACTTTATTTTAAAAAAATATACACTTTAAGAATATTTAAATAAAGCTACTTTATAAAATATAAAACTAATTTTTTATCTTTTTCAAACATAATACCAATTAACCTTTAAATAATTACTACTAAAATAAATTTGAAAAATACTTAATTTAACATTTAAACATTTAAAAATAATAGATTTTCCAAAACATACTTTTAAAACATCTTTGAAACTTTAACTTATACTTAGAATTTGCTTTGAAAACGTACTTGGCTATCCAGGGAAATATACTTCTCTTTCACATCTTTAAAAATAAATCACTATTTACTTTTAATCAAATTTACCCATTCTTTTTATAAATTCCAACCTTGAATTTATTCTTCCAAATATCCACTGATATTACTTCACTTTTATAAACCCCGTTTATAAATTCCAAAGTCTCACTTCTCTTTTAAAATTCCACTTTTATACACTTAAATCAATTTCAAATTGATTTCCAAATTTCTCCATTTTGAAATAAATCCCTTTACTTACTCAATTTATTTCAAAACCCATTAACTTCCGATTTTAAAACCTTTTTATCTGAAATACCAATTTCATAATTTTTTCCCAAATTCCTTCTTTATCCTTTTTAAATAAATTTAAACCTTAAATTTTAAAGTAAATTCTTTATTACTTTAAATAATATCACTTAAGTTTAAATTTCCATTATTTCTCTATTTGCTCAAAATCCTCTTTTCCCATACTCGGAACTTATTTATTAGGATTTTAAAATCACTTATATTCTTTTCCAATTCATTCTCGAATTTATTCAAATTCTCTATAATTATTTTACTTAAAAATTCACTCCTTTATTTTCTTTTCAAAAATCCAATTCTATATATTTTGGTATCTCAGTGCACCGAAATATATTCAAACAAACCATAGCATTCAATATTCCAATTATCAATATAATTAATCATAGAATATCAAATATTCATAACACAGAATATTAAACAATCTAAATAAATTTTTTAGGAATCCAGTTGGATCCCTCCAACCTGTTTCCCTGCATCCACAGGTGCTAGCACAATACCAATTCCACTTCGAGGTGAAATATCGCGGTATATGGGTTTATATAATATCATCCGCTATTATGTGGCGCATAGGGTCTCATCCGCTATATAATGCGGGAAATCAATCACTCCAATATATATATATATATACTACTATATATAATATATCACATCCAATCAATTTCAATCAATCATTCATTCAATTTAAATTTAACTATTTAAATTTAAATAACCAAGATGAGTGAGATTAACTCACCTTTTATTTTTGATTTGCGCTCCGATCCACACCAGCTTGTTTCTCCATTATTTTTGACCTTGTATAAATATTTATACAGTTTATTAATATTCGAAACAAATCGAACAACCCAATTACCATTTAAATAAATTTTATTTAACTAAAAATTGGGTTTTAAACTAATAATTAAATTTTAAACTAATCTTCTTATAATAAAATATTTTTAGTGACTAAAATAATTAGATAAGTAAATTAAACAAATTAATCATCTACTCCATTATTTTCTTAAAATAAATCTAGTAAATTAAAACATGTATAGTTATTTCTATTTTTATTTCCATTTCCAAACTGCATATACTAAATAATCTATATAAGCTTCAAACATTTAAAATCCTATTTCTCCTCAATCTTATTTGTAAATGATAACCCCTGACTATTAAAAAGCTTCTGTTTTCTGTTAAGACCTCGGTTTCGATGTCTACTATGAATTTTGACAAACGACAACTATATACATTATGTACTAACATATGTTTTGCAGGAATAGCCACAAGACTGGATTCATATTATCTTCATGCTGCATATATGTTGTTTTGGGTCTTTGTTTAGTATTAAAATATTGTGAAAATCTCTCCTCTAAGATATATATATATATACTCACCAGTGCTAAGAATAAAACTCAATTTCAGGTTGAATTCAGACGTCTGAAATAACCTATTCAGACGTCTGAATCTGAAGATAAAATTCAATTTTTCAACAATATTCAGACGTCTGGTTCTGGTATTTCAGACGTCTGAATATAGATAAAAATAGCCTAATTTCTTTCTGTTTTGCACGCTTAAAATTTCAGAAGTCTAAAAATTTACTTTCAGACGTCTGAATCTTTACAACTGCTATTTTTGTGAAAAGACACTTCTCTTCACCTAAGAGAAACTCTTTCAAAATCAATGGTTGCAACTGTTCTTTTCAATATATCTTTTCATCTATAGTTGCAACTCTTTATACACTATAAATAGATTACAGAATTCAACAAACAATTCACCGAATCTAATTTTAATATTCTTGAATTCCTATCTATTCTATATTTTCAAACTACACTCAAACTAAATACATTTTCTGATCGTTGATCACTCTATCTTCCACTATTCTCAAAGCACATCACTATATATCCTAAAGGAGAAGATTATAGGAAGATTGTATTATCAAGAGACAAATTCGTGTTATTGAGAACACACAGTGTCAAATACTTTTTGTATAAGTTGAAGTCCTGTTCTGCTGTTCAGGCGTGTGAAGTCCTCTTCGGCTGTTGAGGCAAAATCCTGTTCTGTTGCTCAGGTCCCTTGTTCGGCTGTTCAAGGGTTGTTGTAAACCTGTTCCTCCGGGTTAAGTGAGGATTGTTGTTAGTGAAATTCCAGAAGGAGTCTGGGACTGGACGTAGAACGGGAAGTTCGAACCAGTATAAAAATTCCTGGTGTGCTCGTTTATTATTTACTATTATCTGCTAATTATTCTTTTATTCCGCACTGCTTTTGTACTATTCCATATAGCACGATCCGCACCGAACTTTCATTTGGTATCAGAGCAAGAATCTAATAACCGTTACACAGTTATTTGATAATCTGCTTATATGGCCAACATGGATAACAACGCTATTCCAAATCCTGTCACTAACTCTGGCATCGTAGAAGGACAAGCCACTGGACGACCTCCTTTCTTCAATGGATTAAATTATAACTATTGGGCGACAAGAATGCGTATTTATATGCAGGCTAATGGTTTTGATGCTTGGAATATCACACAAGCCGAATACACTGCACCAACCACTGAATATACTACTTGGTCGACAACCCAAAAAGCAGAAGCTACCTTAAATGCCAAGGCTATGAACATGTTGTTTTGTGCTCTAGATAGAAATGAATTCAATCGTGTTAGCATATGCACCACTGCATATCAAATATGGCAAACATTAAAAACAACTCATGAAGGAACAAGCAAAGTCAAGCAAAGCAAGATATCTATGCTCAAAAATCAGTTCCAAAATTTCAGAATGAAGCAAGACGAGTCCATAAATGATATGTACTCAAGATTTCAAGATATCCATCATGCCTTGATCGGACTTGGTGTAACATATTCAGATGCAGATGTTGTCTCAAAAATCCTAAACTCTCTAACTGACGAATGGGAAAGAAAAGTTTTGGCAATTGAAGAAGCTAACGATATTTCCGAAATGAGGCCAGAAGAATTGATAGGAAATCTAATGTCATATGAAGTCAATCTGCAGGCAAAACGAGTTCAAACTCAAGACAGGAAGAATATAGCCTTCCATGCTGAAAAAGATGAATCAGAATCAGATGATGAAGATTTAGCATTTATTGCTAAAAATTTCAAAAAGTTTCTCAAACACAAAAAGGGAAATAGAAACAATGGAAAAAGGAACTTTAATAAACTTTCTTCATCTGTTCTAGAATGCTTCAACTGTCACAAGAAAGGACACATGCAAAAAGATTGTCCAGACCAGAAGAAATCAAATTACAACAAGTTTAAGAAGGACAAGATCAAGAAGAAAGCATTCTCTGTCACTTGGGATGATTCAGACTCTTCGTCTTCTGATAGTAGCAGTGAAAGCGAAAATGAACAAGCTAATCTATGCTTCATGGCTACTGAAAATGAGGTATCAAATTTTACCTTCGATGATATGGTAGAAATTAATACTGAATTAATTAGTACTATGAAAAATCTCAAGAAAAAGTATAAAGAAGCTGTTGAACAAAAGAACAAAGCAGAATTCGAAAGAGATATGCTTAAAGACGAGAAGAAAATATTAGAAGAAGAATTAGAGAAAATTCAACTTTCATCTTCTAATAATGATTCTCAATTAACCTTCTTGAGTCAAGAAATTGAAACTCAAAAAGGAAAGAACGATGCTTTGTCTTCTGAAAATCATGAGCTAAAATCTAAAGTCAAACTGATTGAGTTGGAAAATACTGGATTAAAGGCTAAATTAGAAGATATTTCTAAAAATATCTCTAATTTTAATAAGGGGAGAGAAAATTTATCTAAGATAATTGAAAACTCTCAGCCTTCGACCAGTAAAAAGGGACTAGGATATATTAAGAAACAAATAGCTCCTCAAAATAATTGGAGACAGTTTGTTAAATCAAAATCCACATCAGTTCAATCTAAAAGAAATCAAGAACTGAAAGCTTCTATACATAAACCAAAAAGGATACAGATATCTAAAACCATAAAAATATGGGTTCCTAAAACAAACAATAGTTTGATTAGGAATACATATATAAAATCCTTTTTGGAAACTGTTCATAAAAGTCAGAATTATATTTACAAAGGGAATACCGGACCCGAATGGGTTTGGTTTCCTAAGATCTAACTCTTAGGACCCTATAAAAAGGTGGGTACCAATGGTCTTAATTCTATTTTTTGCAGGTCCCACTTAAAAAGAGAGGAAAGTGGATTCTAGATAGTGGTTGCTCTAAACATATGACTGGAGACAAAAGTATGCTGACAAATATTACCTACACAAATGAAGGCTCAGTCACATTTGGAGATAATTCCAAAGGTTATATCATCGGCAAAGGCGATGTGAGCAACTTCGGTAATTCTAATACTCCTCTTATCTCTAATGTTTTACTTGTTAAAAACCTGAAGCACAATTTGTTGAGTATCAGCCAATTGTGTGACAAAGGATTCAAAATCTCTTTTTCCGAAGATAAGTGTAGCATTTTAGATCACAGTGGAAATCTCATATTTGAAGGTAATAGAAACAGAAATATATATGTTCTGAATATGAAAGTCAATCATAATTCAGATATGTGCTTAATAGCTAATGAAAATGATCCTTGGATATGGCACAAACGTTTCTGTCATATTAACTTCAAATCCATTAATAAGTTATCTAAAAATAACTTAGTAAAGGGGTTACCAAAAATGAACTTTAAAGTAGATCATATTTGTGATGCCTGTCAATTAGGTAAATTAACAAAATCATCATTTAAATCTAAAAAGGTCATTTCGACATTACAACCACTAGAGTTACTTCATATGGATCTATTTGGACCAACACAAGTGCAATCCATAAATCATAACAAATATGTGTTTGTAATTGTCGATGATTTTTCTAGATATACTTGGACAATTTTTATGAAAAATAAAAGTGATACTTTTGATCAATTTAAAATTTTCGTCAAGAGAATCCAAAACTTGAAGGAATTAAAAATTAAGAATATTCGGAGTGATCATGGAGGAGAGTTCGAAAATGAAGCTTTTGAACAATTCTGTAAAAAAGAAAGGAATTTCTCATAATTTCTCGTTTCCTAGAACTCCACAACAAAATGGAGTTGTAGAACGAAAGAATAGAACTTTACAGGAATGTGCAAGAACTTTGTTAAATGGAAGCACACTTCCAAAACATTTTTGGGCAGAAGCTGTAGCAACTGCCTGTTATGTTTTAAACAGGGTTTCCATTCGACCTCTCACTAAGAATACTCCGTATGAACTCTTTAATAGCAGAAAACCAAACATATCCTATTTCAAAGTTTTTGGTTCAAAATGTTTTATATTAAACACTAAAGATCAGCTTGGTAAATTTGATGCGAAATCTGACGAAGGTTTCTTCCTAGGATATTCGGATCGAAGCAAGGCCTATCGAGTGTTTAATAAAAGAACAAATACTGTTGAGGAAACTCTACATGTATCGTTTGATGAAAATTTTCAACAAATAACAAGTATAAATAATGATGATGATGATAACATCATAAATACAGAATCTGAAAATGTTAAAATAAATGAAAACGAAATTGATAATCCTAATGAGAACGATAATATTCAAAATGAATTAAAATCTCCACCACATATCTTACGGGATCATCCTGTTCAAAACATTATTGGAGAAATTAATTCAAACGTTCGAACTAGGAATCAATTAAACCAAATGGGCCATGTAGCATTCTTATCTACTATCGAGCCAAAGAACCCAAAGGAAGCTTCTACCGACGAATACTGGATCATTGCAATGCAAGAAGAACTAAATCAGTTTGAGCGCAATGAAGTTTGGGAATTAGTTCCTAGACCAAGTAATCAAACTGTTATTGGAACAAAATGGGTTTACAAAAACAAGGCGGACGAACAAGGAAATATCACTAGAAATAAAGCAAGATTGGTGGCTCAAGGATACAATCAGGAAGAAGGTATCGACTATGAAGAAACATTCGCTCCTGTAGCAAGACTAGAAGCAATTCGAATACTACTGGCCTATGCGTGTTTTCATAATTTTAAACTTTATCAGATGGACGTTAAAAGTGCCTTTCTGAATGGATATATTAAAGAAAATGTTTATGTTGAACAACCTCCCTTATTTGCTCATGAAAAATATCCCAATCATGTATATAGACTTAAGAAGGCTCTATATGGTTTAAAACAAGCACCACGTGCTTGGTACGAACGACTTAAGAGCTATCTAATCTCTTCGGGATTTCAAATTGGAAAGGTTGATCAAACATTATTCATTAAACATTCAAAAAGGGATATTTTAATAGTTCAAATCTACGTTGATGATATCATATTTGGTTCCACCAACGACAAATTATGTCAGGATTTTTCGGATATTATGACTAAGGAGTTTGAAATGTCCCATATGGGAGAATTATCATACTTTCTTGGTCTACAGATTAAGCAATTACCGAATGGTATATTTTTTAATCAAGAAAAATATTGTAATAATCTAATCAAACGCTTCGGAATGGAAAATACTTCTGCCAAACCAACTCCTATGAGTACGACAACACATCTTGAAAAAGATGAAAATGGCAAAAGTGTTGATCAGAAACAATACCGAAGTATGATTGGATCATTACTATATTTAACTGCAAGTCGTCCTGACATAATGATGAGTGTCTGTTTGTGTGCTAGATTCCAAGCCAATCCAAAAGAATCACATTTACGAGCAGTGAAACGTATTCTACGTTATCTAACAAACACAAAGGATTTTGGTCTATTCTATCCTAAAGAATGTCCATTTGAATTAGTTTCATATAGTGATGCTGATTTCGGTGGTTCTCGAACAGACCGAAAAAGTACAAGTGGTACGTGCCATTTTATTGGAAAATCAATTGTATCTTGGTTTAGTAAGAAACAAAATTGTGTTTCTCTTTCTACATGTGAAGCAGAATATATTTCTGCTGCTTTGGCTTGTACTCAAGTAATCTATATGCAACAAACACTCAAAGATTTAAATATAAATCTATCAAATTCAACTATATATTGTGACAACTCTAATGCTATTAACTTATCTAAAAATCCTATTAATCATTCACGAACAAAACATATTGACATTCGTCATCATTTTCTTCGTGATAATGTTGAAAAAGGGACAATTATTTTAGATTTTGTTTCTTCTGAAAATCAGTTAGCTGATATTTTTACAAAACCTCTTTTAGAAAATATTTTTGTTAAACTGAGGCGAGAACTTGGTATTATGTCTCTTCAAAATTTATGATTTTTTTTAATAATTTTTTTATGGCTAATATCCTTTTTACTATTTTTATCTTTTGTTTTAACAGACGGATATTACTAACAAATGAGTTTTAGCCATTCCTTTTATACTATATATGAACTTTCTATCTTATTATAAATTGTTCAACTCTAATCTTCTTTTTTCATCAAAGTCATTTCTATTTTCTGTTTTCCAATAGAAAAATCCCTCTACAATGAAAATCAACTTGTTCATACTACTTCTCTCCATGGCTTCTGAATCCGATGATTCTCCATCATCTTATTCTACATCATCTCTTGAAATTTTAGTAACTCCAACACCTCATGAGAAAAATAGACCTTGTCCTTCTCGTGAACGTTCTAGCTATACTCCTGAAAAAAAGAAATCTCGCCGGTTTCTTTTCTTTGGTTCTCCATCAACCAAAGAGAAAATATCAGAGATGCATCATTACCAAAGAGAACAGTTGGATTTACAACGAGAGATGTATTACGAACAAAAAGTTAATTCCAAACGACTTAGTTTTATTGAACAAGTGGCTTTGAAATTCTGTGGTACATCTCCTAAGAAAGATGTAGTTCAACCTTCAACATCTCAACAAATAACTTCATCTGGATGGAATTCATGGGAGCCGAGTCCACAAACTCCTTCGGTTCCACAAAACTCTTGGGAACGTCAACCATATTGGTCTCCCTTGCGACCATACACAGAGATAACCAAGATCGAACCAGAAGAATGTAAAACTCCAAGTGACTCGGATAAATAATTTCTTATAGATTCTTTTTATTTTGTGTATTTCTATTTTTTTGTAAAAAGAAAAATTTCAGACGTCTGAACTCTTTATTACAGACGTCTGAACAGTGTAAGAGAATAAAATTTATAACAGTTTCAGACGTCTGAAACTATGATTTCAGACGTCTTAAAATAGGCCTTTTTGCACTGTTTTCTTTCTTTTTCCATTTTCTTATATTCAGTCGTCTGAAAGTATTTTTCAGACGTCTGAAAACTGGAAATTTTTTTTCAAATTAAAATTACACGAATTTCAAGACACCAAACCCTTTTATTCCTCCCGTCCTTTGCTTTTTTGCTTTTCTTCATCTTCTTCTTTCAGTCCTTTCTTCTCCATTGTTATTACCTCCTTCACAAACAACTCAAATGGCACCTAAATCAAAAAGATCAAGACCATCATCCTCTTCATCTACTCCAAACATTGATCAGTGGCTATGGAACGACCAAGCAAGGCAACGATTTGCTCAAATGAATAGATCCAATTTTTTTCCTGGAGCCTTCATCAGATTCGAAGAATTCAGCGCTTATCGTATTCATCAAATTGTAAGAGCAAATGGGTTAGAGTCTCTAGTCTCTTTTGATGCCAACAATATCAAAATTAATCATCTTCTAGTTAAATTATTTTTTGCAAACATGAATCTAGACCATCATACTCCTCACAATCGCAATGATTGTATTTGGACTTTGGTTTGTGGAGTTAAAATATATCTGCCAATATCAAGGCTTGGTGAAATTCTACGTTGTCCATCAACCGGAATTGATTTAGATGAGATTGATGTGTCTTTAGATTTAACTAATAGAGATGAAGTTTCACATCAATTCCTGAATGATGATATTAATCGTCTCACGTCTATTCAACTTCGTCCTCAAGCTCGCATTCTTCATAGAGCATTAATTCGTTCTGTTATTCCAAGGACAGGAAGTTATGAGATAGTTAATAAAAGAAATTTTCAAGCCTTATATGCTGTATACTCCGGTCAACCTATAAATTGGGCTCAAATAATTTTGGAAGAATTCATGGATGTCAATCATAGGAGACGATATAAGACCTTCCACTATGGTGCTTATATTATGAAAATACTTCAAAACTTTAACATTCCTTTTCCTGAGTCCGAATTCTCTTCGATCAAAGAACTTGGGTCTAAAACATTAGGTCTTATGGGATTGCCAAAACGCCCGGAAAGTTTAGCATATATCTCTTTCCAAGAATGGGTTGCCAACCGTGATCAAAACCAGCCACAACCTCGTCGGCACGATTCTCATACTCAATCTTCTATCCCTCCATCGGAAGAAGAAGATGATAATGATATTGTGATTCTTTCTCCCGACTCTAGCTCAAGGAATGCCTTGGTAACACTTTCCCAAAATCAAGCAAAACTTCAAACCCGAATGAAATCAATAGAACGAAAATCTGAAAAACGTTTTAATTCCATTCGAGGCTTTCTTAACAAAATTTGGGAACGTATTGGTTGTTCAACCTCTTCTTCTACCGAAGTTTTCAACCCTACTCCTTTTCAATGGTCATCAAGTTCAGAGAATAGAATTAGTGGTGATGATGATGATGAAGTTGGAAGTGACTCCAGTCCTAGATTCTGATCTTTTTGCTCTTTTATGTTATTTGTTATGTGACTTTTATGTTGTTTGTTATGTATCTTAAACTATCTTGTGCAACTTCTTTAATTTATGTCTATCTTGTAAGATTACTGATTACCTTTTTGCAATGACAAAGGGGGAGAATATGGTGTTAATTCCTTTTAACAGGGGGAGCTTTCGTATATAGTTGATAAAAAGTATTAATTCTTTTTGACAGGGGGAGTTTTAGTATATAGTTGTCATCGTCAAAAAGGGGGAGAATGTTAAGACCTCGGTTTCGATGTCTACTATGAATTTTGACAAACGACAACTATATACATTATGTACTAACATATGTTTTGCAGGAATAGCCACAAGACTGGATTCATATTATCTTCATGCTGCATATATGTTGTTTTGGGTCTTTGTTTAGTATTAAAATATTGTGAAAATCTCTCCTCTAAGATATATATATATATACTCACCAGTGCTAAGAATAAAACTCAATTTCAGGTTGAATTCAGACGTCTGAAATAACCTATTCAGACGTCTGAATCTGAAGATAAAATTCAATTTTTCAACAATATTCAGACGTCTGGTTCTGGTATTTCAGACGTCTGAATATAGATAAAAATAGCCTAATTTCTTTCTGTTTTGCACGCTTAAAATTTCAGAAGTCTAAAAATTTACTTTCAGACGTCTGAATCTTTACAACTGCTATTTTTGTGAAAAGACACTTCTCTTCACCTAAGAGAAACTCTTTCAAAATCAATGGTTGCAACTGTTCTTTTCAATATATCTTTTCATCTATAGTTGCAACTCTTTATACACTATAAATAGATTACAGAATTCAACAAACAATTCACCGAATCTAATTTTAATATTCTTGAATTCCTATCTATTCTATATTTTCAAACTGCACTCAAACTAAATACATTTTCTGATCGTTGATCACTCTATCTTCCACTATTCTCAAAGCACATCACTATATATCCTAAAGGAGAAGATTATAGGAAGATTGTATTATCAAGAGACAAATTCGTGTTATTGAGAACACACAGTGTCAAATACTTTTTGTATAAGTTGAAGTCCTGTTCTGCTGTTCAGGCGTGTGAAGTCCTCTTCGGCTGTTGAGGCAAAATCCTGTTCTGTTGCTCAGGTCCCTTGTTCGGCTGTTCAAGGGTTGTTGTAAACCTGTTCCTCCGGGTTAAGTGAGGATTGTTGTTAGTGAAATTCCAGAAGGAGTCTGGGACTGGACGTAGAACGGGAAGTTCGAACCAGTATAAAAATTCCTGGTGTGCTCGTTTATTATTTACTATTATCTGCTAATTATTCTTTTATTCCGCACTGCTTTTGTACTATTCCATATAGCACGATCCGCACCGAACTTTCATTTTCAACCTTACTGTTTTGTAAAATTAACAAAACTAAAATTACAGAAATCAAATTCATATGTCTTACCAAAAAAACTCTGGCTATACTGAATTCGTCCTTGCTCAGCTCACTCCGACATGCCTCATCGTTGAACACGACCCCTCACTGCTCAAAGCCGCACTCGACGCCGCTCTAATTCTGTTGCGCCATCTTCAACCTAGAGATACGATGCGACTCCTTCCGCCTTCGCCATCGCAGATCTCAAACCGCGCAACCTCCTCGAGTATGACCATCCCCAGATGCCGATCTTGGACCGAGACTCAACCACGAATGCATCTCATCGAATCGACTTCCTCATCCACGCATGCTTCCGACGAAGCTCAGCCCTCCACTTCTTGAGCTCATCGTCCCGAGGCAATCGCGACTAGGTCGCGTACATGCATTCTTCGAACGATTTGGTTGGATTCGAATTCATGTGCTCGGCTATTTTGTTTGATTTAGAAAGAGGGAAGGAAATCGAATTTTATATAACGAACGATTTGAATTTCAAAAGGGAAAGAGGGATTTTGTTTTCGGCCATTAATCTTGATTTTTGAAGTGTCGGCCAGTATTTGTTTTAAAGGAGAATCGACTGTTATATATTTTTTTCCCAAATGAATTTGGATAGGAGCTTTCAAGAAGAAGGTAGAAAAAAAAAAGGAAACACGATTTGATATCCACGTGTTTGAGTACCTCAACAGTGATATTGTAAAAACAAAACCTGATGGTGTACAGTGATGACAAGGGGGGATAAAGCTGATGTGAAATAAATTTGACTGGTCAGCAAAAATATAGAGTATTATTTAAATTTAAATTTAAACCGTCTCAAAATCGTAGCGCAAAATCTCGACATCCTATCAAGGCGTGCTGCCAGGCATTTATAAGGTTAAACCCCTATTCCGTTCACAATGGAAAAGGTTTCAAGTCCTAATTCGATCGTATGGAGAAGATAGATTTTTGGACCCAATTATAATATTAAATTTCGATATAAATTTCAACGCGTTTATATATCGTATGCTCACACAACAACTCCCATCACTACGAAAATTGAAATCCGATAATAATACACTATTACGGATCCAATGGAACTAGTTTCGTCGAATTGCGAGACTATGCCCCGGAAGGCTATTTTAAATATCGATTTAAACGATATATTTTCAAAACTGAACAAAACACCTTTAATTTCAATTTTAACAGTTCTATTACCTTCAGTGTTATCAATATAAATTTTCCAAGTCTTCAAATTATTTTTAACAGGCTTAAAACTCCAGATTCAACATTTTACCCAACTTCAAATTATTTAATTTAATAATTAAATTACTCAATAAATTGTTATATTTGAAATTCAAGTTAAAAACCAACACCCGAATATTTAAAAACAATTAATTATTCCAATTTCAAATGCTCAAAAATTCCGGGTCGTCACATATTTATTCATGTCTCAAAACTGATATATACACACACACATGCATATATATATATATATATATGTATATGTATATGTATATGTATATGTATCTATATATATATATGTATGTTTGTATTTGTGTGTGTGCGTGTGTCTTTTAGTGTGTATCAAAAGTAATAAATATCAGTATCATAAATAAAATTTTGATTACTGCATTAGAAGTCATTCTAAAGCAGAGCACAATCCTAAATTGAAATAAGAAACTAAGAAATTTTTCATTGTATATTTAGTAAAATCTTATAATGAATTAAGAAAGTATAATGCAAAATCTTATAATTTTTACGACAAGAAAAATTAAAATAATATTTTATCATTTTTCACATGATAAATTAACATTATATCAGCCACTTTTTAATGAAAATATTTTAAACGGTTTACCACGAAGAAACTTTATAATTAATGGTGTTGATTTGATTTAATTGAATTAATTGATAAAATATTTATGCAAAGGGTATAAATGTCTTTACAGATTTTTAAAAATGAGTTTTTTCTTAACATGTGGTTTAAATTTAAAAAACATGTCCTAATTTTAAATAAAACAGAAGGAGGGCCTAAATTTTATGTGTTTTAGAATGCCCTTCTTACAAATTTCCACTTATATAAACGTGTTTCATGTATGATATGTAGAGCAAAGGAATACCATGTTCATCAACAATTATTTATGGCATATCTTTTAGTTACTTCCAAATACCAATATAAACAAAATACGTAGTAAAAAATTCAACCATTGCACATAAATTCTTCAGTTGTGGAATTTGAAATTTATTGATAATATTTCAATAATAGTAGGAGCAAAGTATATAAGATATGTTTATATATATTTTTTCAAACAGTAAGGTAGATTCGTTGACCACTTTGAGAGTTAGGACATATGTTTTACAGATAATACTTTCATATCTGCAGCAAACATCACTTTTTATGCTTGAGAGCACAAGCAATAGATCACGTGATAATGGAAATTAGATCATAGAGAAGAAGAAACAACACTGGTATCCTTTTTAATTATAAAATATAACTTTATAACCTGAAAATATCTGACCTACTTTATTGATGAATGTAAGGGTAATATGCAATATCTAAAATGAAAATGCAGTTGGAATAGCTTATATAAACTTATGAATATGAGTTATTAGTACAGATAGGAGCATTACTGTGCATAGTATCAATGGAATACTTGAAAAGAAGTTGATACTATTGTTGGTGGATAACTGCAACTTACAAGCTATTGTTAAAATAACATGTGTTATTGTAATGAAAATCAATTGCTCAATATAAAGTTTATAGCAAATATGTCTGAAACACGATCTCCTTTGTGGTACCCAAGTTATAGCAACAATCCACATTCTGGAGTTGAAGAACTCAACCAAAAATTGGAAGTCCTGCAATATGTAAAATATTTATTGCCTATTAAATTTAGATATTAATAAATAGGACACAAAATATTTTCGAAGTGCTAAAACATATCCAAACTAAGAAAAAATACCTATTTTTGTCCACAGTGGTATAAATTTTGTGAACAATCTGCATACGTAGTAATGTAATCAATAATAAGTTAAAGGAGCAAGCCAACTTCACACACATATATATATATATGTTTCTCAACATTATAAATGAAGATCAAGAAAATACGAATGTATAAGCAATAATTATACAAAACATATTGGCACCTTTGTAAACAAGTTGATCCAATTGCAAACAAACTAGGTTCCGAGATATGTGAACAACGTACATTCTCAAATCTATATGATTACAAAAAAAGAGAAGCAATACTACAAATATACATGTTAACCCGCCTTTTGGCAAGGTAGCACCCATGTTGATTTAACCTAACGAACTTCACATCAAGGTGGGACGCCCGAAGAAATAGTTTTCAGGCTCGTAGATCGGTTATAAACGAGACTATGAGCGATAGTCAAGCGGATTCGGATCGAATCCCTAATTTTTATCCCAATCAAGGTGCAATTGGTATGAAGTGATAAGGAAGGCCTCATAAGGCTATATTTCAAATTTCAAGTCGATCCGAGTTCGTATGCTTGAGTTATGGGCAAAAGAAGTGGGATCGGGTCATATTCAGCTCAATAGCACAACTCAATGATGATCGCTCCATAACCCAACAACCACAAGGCGGATTGAAGCAAAACTTTGGAAACAGGAAGAGGGGACCCTAGGGAGTCTACCCTAGCAATTGCCTGGCATTTGGAGAAGTTGGAGGGTTCGACATCTACCCCTCCATAAGGATTGGTAGAAATCAGGATTCAGACAACACTACTTCATGGAAAACGCGATATCTCACAAACCGTAAGTCGAAATGGCACGAAATTTGGAAGGCAAGTAACTAACATCATGGGAAACCCCTTAAAGTGATCGCACCCTATTTGGACACCAAAATAGGGATCGGTACCGATCACTACCGTGGACCCCAATGGGACTAGAAATTTTTAGGTGGCCTCGTCTTGATCTCCCGAATCTTCTTTCAAAATTTCAGCCTGATCCATGTACATCTTCCCTTATAAATACAGCAGGCATGGCGTTAGAAAAAGGATCGTTTTTCACTACAAGAAAATCAGTATTTTGTTGCACTCATTGGCAGCGTTTGATATGCAAATGCAACTAATATTATTTTAAGATTTTTTGTTAAGTATATTTTATTTTATTCAACGCAACCAAAAATTTACCGCCCGCGCCCGCCAATGGTAAAATAATTGAGTTACCGCTTCTTCATTGTCACGTTTCCTATCTTTTTTGCCTCTTCCCTTCAAAGAAATTCATTTTGCTACAACGTCTCCTCCAACATTGCACTACTCCTTCGCGTCAATTAACTTCTCTCCACTTTGTCGATTCAATCCTCCAATTTTACCGTTTACTTGCTAGAGATTTTTGCACAAGCCCTAGATTGGTATCCAGAACAAAATGAGGTCTATCGAAAAAAGGTACATTATCAGACGAACCCTAATTTTTGTCCTATGTTTTATTCAATGCTTCTATAATAATGGATTTACTCCTCCAATCAATATATTCCTATACTAATTGTTGTTACCTTATCACAAGATTTTGTCATTGGATTTTAGGATAAAAAATTAAATTTTTTCAAACCCTAACCTTGTTCGCGCTTATCCTAGATGCACCATCACTAAAAAAAATCCCGAGTATCTTGTATTAAACAGAAAGTAATATCTTTCCGAGTAAGGTTACCATCACTAATTTTTGGCTATATCATAGTTTTTTGATCACAATCCTGATTGAATCCTCTTCTTTGGTAAAAAAACCAGAGATATTCACCTATGATCTAAACTGTTGGATCTTGAAGTATGTGTCTCACAAAAAATAGTGCGTATAGAGAACTCATTTTGGATCAAAATGGTGCATTTTATCATCGAACTTGATTCGTGTTAATTAAGCAACACCTTTTTTAAACCTAGAATTCAGACTTCATGTTCTGATGACCCGGATCTTTAGATGGCTTCCTTATTTGGGAGTAACCAAAGTAGAGGACCAAATCCAATCACATTATTTGCCACAAACACAGAAGAAAATTTAAAGATTATAATATCCTTTTTACACAAAAATAGTTACCAGGCCAAGGCTGTGAACTGTGATAAATAACATCACCAACTTCAATTCCAACTTCTTCCCATGTTTCCCTTTAAACCGCCTCTTCTAAACTTTACCCTGGCTAATGCATAGCAAGATTACAAGAGTACTAAATTTATGGTTTTGGTTGGTAACCATAAGAGAGTAGGGACTGCATCAATCCAAATATAAAATGGTGAAGAAAACAAATTAAAGCGGTTTTCATTTTCTGCTAACGTTCAATGATCATTGCACATTTTGGCTAGTTTTGAAATGATTTGCAATTATTGATTCTGTCGAGTCGGCGCTAATGTATCATGGTTTTTTCTTCTCGCATAGGCACGGTTGCGAGTTGTCTCCATATTTTGTAAAATTGGCACAACTTGCGCAAATATGATTCTCCATGGGTGTTATTGGAAATTGCTCCAATGTAAAAAAATGTGGCTGTAATTCACAATGTGACCATAAGCTAATTTTTTTCTAATGAGATTACCACTACACCGCTAATGTGAGTCTGTGACAAAAATAAGCATATACTTGCAAACTGATTTTTATTTTTTTTCTTCTAATGAGAATGCCATTATAGCATTGTGAGTGTGACAAAAATAAGCCTGTGTTTGCAAATAGTTTTCAAACTAGCCAAAAAGTACATGAAGTTTCGAAAATTAGCCTAGAATGAAATCGTGTCCTATAGAAACTGAACATAGTGTCTTATTGCTACATGTCTATTTACCTTAACTAGGCATTGAAACCGTGTACAAATTACCTAGAAATACGCTTAAGTATACTTTAGTGAACTTTGAATTCAAAAATGAATGTAATGCCTAATAAAAATGGAAAAAATACAACAAGGTAATATGGTGTAACTTAAATTTTCATCAAATGTAATTACAAATCAAGTATATCTTGCATTTATTAAGGTTCACCGCGTACATTTAGAACTTCACTATATATACCTAACCAATTTGATTCTTTTATCATCACTAAAAAAGGACGAAAATTGTAAAAGAAGAGAAATTAATTCATGGATTATTCTGATTTAGGAGAAGATGCTCAATTCATGGATATATAAGAATGACTTTTGCTTTTGATTTCAGAAAATGAAGACAAACTAAAGAACCAATATTCTTTTGACAACCAGTTAAACAAAACTTACACTGAAGTAGTTGTGCCAAATAGAAGACCACTGATAGAAGCAGGTAGGTTTTCTATTTTGCCTGACGTTACAGTTGTAGAGTCAAAAATGTTTGGTTGGAGAATGGAGTCGAAATTGAAGGGTAAATTAACTGAGTTTTCATCCCATGGTTAACTGCTTCAGTCAACGAGGGAAGGAAGAGAGTTCAAGCAAGGGTTTCTTTTGTTTCAAACTAAACAGTAGTAATGGCTGATGAGATGATTTTTTTGTTTGTTTGTTTTGAATTGGGTAATTTTGAGACGGGTTATTTTTCCATTCAAAAAATAATGAGATTATACATGTTTCTTAATAAGATCGTATACTTTGATTCATATTTACATTTTGCATGTTGTCATAGTAACTTGTATTGCACTTTAAGTAAATGGAAACTGCAAAAAATATATTGATTATTGTCATTAGCTTAGTATGCTTTGATGAATCAAATTATGATTATTTGACTTTTTACTTCATATTTTATTCCGAGGGTAATGATGTATGCTTTCTTTTACTGGGTGTTTAACATTACACATCTAACACAGAGACGTACCTTATGGTCCTGATCCACCCATATAACCTAAGCTCGCTAGATAACAAGATTGAATGCATGTTGCTTCTAAGGAGATTCAACTTATTTTCAGTGAAGAGCTTACACTTGCAACTTTTGAAGTTTTATTAGGTTCACATACATACATTCCACTTATTTATCATTATTGTTTTCATGGTTTCTGTATCATGTTGTTTCCCTCTTTATTTAAGTTAAAAGGAACTCATTTTTTCAAAATTTATATAGCTAAAAAAAAGAATTACAACTGTTTTTTCAACTTCATATATATTTCAATCCAAAAGTGTACTATAAGTTTAGGTTGGAAGAATACTTCAAATTTTTAGTCTTAAAAATACACTAATAATTCTTTGAATCTGAAGTCATGACTTTGGCTATGTAGGCACCAAGGTTTTAAATCTCGCTCATCTCGGCCGAGATCTCGTTTTCAAGCCTGGGCGATTCGAAACAGGCTATTTTGTTTGAATCTCGTCTGACCCAAATCTCGGACGATATTTCAATATCCCGTCCGGTATCTCGGACGAGATTTATCAGCGAGATATCGGCCAAGTTGTTGAATTTTGGAAAAAATCAACTCTTTTTCCGTATTGGGCTGGCTCATCCTTTACCTTAATTTAAGTCTTCTTAATTGTACTTTTTTTAACCCTTATTTCTTATATAAATCTCATTTAATCTTCATCTCTTATTTTACGGCAGTGACGAGTGTAAGAAGATGATAAAATCTACATCGATTATGGTAAGTATTTCACTTTATGATTTTCATTTAGGTTTCTGATCCAAATTAATTTACATCCGATTTCATTTTTCTTTTTTCGACACTTTCTTGAGTTTTTTTCCTAACCCTATTTTTTTGCGGCTATAAAATATTGGGCTTCACTTATTTAACTTTATGTTTTAAATGGATTCCCAATTTGATTTCATTTAGTCTTTGCTGCTATAATTTGTTTCCTCAAGGCTTATTTTTAAGCAATAAAGGAATCCTCTTTCATCTATTAATTTCATTTGATGATTACATGTTCATTCATACATCATTTTTTTGCTTTTCTTATAATATTACTAAATGTTTGAAAATTGTTTGTACTATGTATGCTATTTTCTACGTTTGTTTGAAATATCTATGCTATTAGTTACTTAATGAGATTTTGTTTGCTAATAATTAAAAACTATAATCAGACATAGAATATCTTAATTCTACTTGTAGAATTTTGTATTTGAAGTTATAGAATTAAGATTTCCCTTGCAGCACTATAAATCATAAAAGGTAGAAATGAGACATTATATTGCGTGGGAAAGTTAAGTGAATGATCAAACAATGTAAAGGTGCATATGTTATGGTTTGTTTCTTTCCTACTTTATCTCATATGATATTATATCGAACATTATTCATGAAGTCTAGTTATTTGTTTTTTTACATGATACAAGTGATATTTTTCCATACTAAATTACTAATGATAAACGTGTGATATATTCAAGGTAAGTGCATAGTGTTTTCCTTAAGGTAGTGACTAGTATTATAAATTTAGGTGTATGAAAACTAATTTTCGACATGACATATACTTCGAGATAATTCCGAAATGAATTTTAGAAACCGAGATGTAAATCCGAGATGGACGACCGAGATGCACTCATCTTGTTCGAGATCTCGCCCGATACGAGATAAGCTCTCTAAATTCTTCGAGACGAGACGTGACCGAAATCCGAGATTTAAAACCTTGGTAGGCACATCTCTACCATAGTTCATTGCAAATATTATAATTTATTATTCACAGATTAATTTATATGTCGCCCACGGACAACTGCATCACATAATATTGTTGGAGTTTTATGTGTCGGTAAAGTTGGTGCTATCACCACCCTTTTTAATTCTTTCATTCATCTGAAATATCATATAATTTAATGTTAGTGACTGAAAATCACTTTGCTCTTGACTATGTGTATGGTTAGTTGCATAAAAATACAAAAGGCGCTTTTTTGTCACTTCAGCTTGTATTATTTTGGATGGCAAAAGTTTGATTTAATTTTAACTAAGGACTTTATTTGTTGATGATTGTATAATTTGGGATTACCATTCTCATTTTGTCACTACGCCAAATTTATATTATACATGCAAAGATTTAACTAGGCTTGAAACATTAAAGTGTCACTTGTTATCTCTTACTATTTATATTAAATATATTATATTACCCACATGATATTATTCCAAATACATCTTCTCATGCATCACATATGATAAGTTAAACATGTAGACACTTGCATCGATTGATAAACACATACAAATTAAACATGTTTTGATATTATATCTGAAAATCACTTGTTACAAAGCTAATTAATAATGGTAAATCCTTAATTTTGAGCATTTATATAAAATCTATTATATCATCATTATTATTATTATTAAAAGGAAAGGGGAGAAAATAGATTTACTTCCTTTATTGAGTGTAAAAAAACAGTAATGTACTTTGTCGACAGGGGTCATTGCCTCCATTGGTCACTACCTAGGTCCACCCTTGCTTATTGTTGCATGATCAGAAACTTGGTTTATTTACTGATATACATTAATGCATGCATATAAGATTTTTTTCCTTCAAAGCTGGTCCATTTCTTAGAATTTTCTTCTGGCATGATAAGCCATATATATATATATATAAGTCCGCGGGTGTGGCGTAGTGGAAAGGAGGCCTGGGTTCTGGTAAAAAGACCCAGGTTCGATTCCTACCATGCGCTTCCCTATCCTATATAAATTTACCCGGGGGTATGGGGGCTTGGATCAGCGGACGGCTTTACTATACCCTCTTCAGGAGTTTACCGGCCCGTCGGGTTCTCCTGGGTTTTCAAAATATATATATATATATATATATATATATATATAATCTTGCATTATGTTACAGATTGATTCTGAAGAATCCTCTTCTTATGTGGAGGTGCCTTTATTGACTTAGGAAAGACAATTTCAGAAAGCTTATTTCTACAATCTGCACTTCATTATGCAAATTATTTTTATCACTTATCATTTAATTATAAAATACTCAATTAGGAGACAGGAGTCTTCCATCTGTTTCAGAGCACCTGTGCGTACGACCATGAGCAGCGGTGGTCTAACAAGTGCCATTGTAACTTCTTCCGTGTTAGAGTCGGTAAGTTCACACTATAGTTTTCTTACCAACTCATGTTATATCACCAATAATTTTTCTTTGAATTTGACAAGGTTGTACACAACTTTTATAATGCCTAGGTCGAAAGTGGTGGCCTTACTGCATATGGTTTGATACCAGAATTTATTGGGAGGTTCCCGATGCTCATCGGTCTTTCCGTCCTAATGGAGGATCAACTTATGGAGGTATATATTTGAATGATGTCATTATATGATTATGATATATCAAACAACCATTTGGATCATGTGCTTGATTACCTAGTTTGAGTAATGTTCACATTTTTTGATTTCTTGCCTTTTGTTATTATTAGGTTCTTATGGAGCTAAAAAAGCACTTGGAAAGCAGTATAAAAAGTTGTTTCTCATGAATAATGTAAATAGTTGGGAAAGTTTATCCAACGTATGTGAATAATTGTATGCTTTCTTTGTTGACAATTGATGGCTTAGTTGATTATGCTAGGTCAAATTGCATTTCACTAAGGCGTCTCTCGGTTGATTGCGAAGAGGGATATTACTAAAAACTGTAGAGCTTGAGGTCTGCGATCAATATTCAAGAAAATTTTGATAGAAGCAATGTACGAGGTAAAGTTTGATGAAAGGTTACGTTGTGGAAACTTTTCTAAACTGTTACTTTAAAAATAATCCACTCTTTTAAAGATACTTAGCTTCTGTTTTGCGTGGTGTTTAGTCTTCTAAATTTTATTAACTATTGTTTTCTCAATACAACGAAACTCTCTAGTAAACAATGTACCAATGTTAGATATTACTATACACAACCATAAAAGATTGATACACACAGAATACAAATCATTACTTGTTTATAATATACCCTGCTGCTCTTGATTCAAAACAAGTCTCATTAAAGTTGCAGAAGTATTTAGAAGTTATAACATAAATAAGTATATCTTAATCATTAAAATTTCATGATATGCTTAAACATACATATATTAGAAATGATACACACATATGCACACTAGTGTATATAACACACATACACAAGTTGTTGTGAAAGTAGAACAAATCATCATATTTTGACCGCTACGATGTTCTTCAGTTACTTTTGAAAATTAATGACGTCTTCCTCTTCATCTCTTTCTTCTTCTTCTTTTTCCTTGGACTCGGTTTCGTTTCCTCCTCTTTCTTTCTCTTCATCTTCTAATTCTGCTTCGATCTATTCTTCTTCTGCTCAATCTATTTCATCATCTCTTCCTATTTCTTCTAATTCTCACCAGCTTGATACTGAGGCAACTTGTATCAAGAATGTCTCGTCTCCCTTTAATGCTAATTGGTCGTCTCTTTTCAAATCTCTTCCTCGTAATGCTGGGTCATATAAGCCAATTCACTTTGAAATTCCTAGGGATAAGTCTCATTTTGTTCTTCCAGATCTAGTCAAAGAGGAAGGTATTAAGTACTGGAATAATCACTTAGTTGGTTTCTTTTTGGATGGTACGCTTTCTTTTTTAACAGTGATTAATTTCATGAAAAGGCATTGGAGGATTAAGGGTGAAGTTGATTTTAAATCAGATGGGTTCAATTTCTATTTTAATTTTTCTAATCAAGAGGATAAAGATCTAGTTCTTAATTCTGATCCAATTTTTATTAGAGGAAGAATGTTCATTATCACTAAATGGGATCCCTCTATTGGTATTTCTCAAGCGCAGATCAAAAGAGTTCCTGTGTGGATTCATTTTCATAGAATTCCTCTTTTACTGTGGACACTTGTAGGGATTAATTGGTTAGCTTGTCATGTTGGTAGGCTTATTTGTTTTGATAAAAGTACTGAGAAGCTGCAAAGATTTAAATATGCCAAGGCTTTAGTGGAGATTACACCTGATGTTGAATTACCGGATTCTATTGCCATACCTGAGTTAGGTGATAACTGTCCTGTTGTATATGATTTCGACCGAACCAACCACATCCGGATCCAGGCCAACTCCATACTTCACCGGACCAGGCTACGCTACCGGACGAAGCTCAACCGGACCAGGCTGCGCTCCCACTACCGGACGAAGCTCAACCGGACCAACTCCATACTTCACCGGACCAGGCTACGCTACCGGACGAAGCTCAACCGGACCAGGCTGCGCTCCCACTACCGGACGAAGCTCAACCGGACCAACTCCATACTTCACCGGACCAAACCCAGACCGATCCAATTCGACACCGGACCAGGCTGCGCTCCCATTACCGGATGAAGCTCAACCGGACCAACTCCTCTCCACCGATCCAAGTCTCAACCGAACCAAACCCCCTCCACCTATCACCGAACCACCTCATGACCGAACCAAGAGGATGCCGAACCAGACTGCCAGGCCAGATCACTTCAGCCCAGGCCCACCAGCAGCTGTATATATCCAAGACCCCTGCCCCCAACCTCACTCTATAAATAGAGAGGCAGGGGTACAACAATGGAGGACAAGTTTGAGAGCTCAAGCACGGAAGGAACTTTCAAACAACTTTCTTTTACTTGTACCAAAGCTTTGTACTTGTAATCATAAGAAGAGAAGAGAAATAACATATAAAGTGGACGTAGGCACATTCTGGCTGAACCACTATAAATCTGCGTGTCTTTTTTACAGTTTAGCCCCTGCTTTTCATATATTTGCATAAATCTCCAAAAATCACTAAGAACAACCTAAGATCTACTAAATCATACAACTTTGAGGTGTTTGTCCATTTTTTGTGCAAACATTTTTGGTGCTTTCACTGAGAAAATAGAAACTCGAAGCTTCAGCTTCATCTACTTAACGAGTTTTCCCAACAGCATCGTCCGCCACTTGGAAAACATGCCTCCCAAACAGAGAAAAGATGTTAACAAAGGAAAAAACATCGCATCCAGTAGCCTTCCTGATCCAGCTATCGCGAATCAAGTAAATCGTCCTCCTCCAGCAACGGTAACAAATGAAGGACAGGCTAACCCAACCACTCCTGCCACAGAACAGCCTGCAGCAATTACTAGGGCAGATTTGGACAGAGTTGTTGTTGAAGTAACTAACCGCTTCACGTCCCAGCAGGAAGCCTTGGTGGACCATCTCATGTCACGCTTGAGGGACGCTGAAGAATCCAACCGCAACACTGAATCATGGGGCGAGTCCCAGTCTGGAGGATCTCAGAGACAGCAAAGATCTTCCTTCTTCGAAGGAGCTAACGGCAGAAGTAGCCGTGGTAGGAGCCGAGACCGAGCCCAGCCCGAAGTTAGGCCTGAGGAAACGTTTGGTACAGAACCCAACAGGGAAGGTACCGGGCGAAGGTCAACTGCAGCTGAGCCTGTCATGCTGCCTAACCACAGAAACACCGGTGAACGGGGCCGAGCTAGAGTTCAGCCCGAAGTTGGACCCGAGGAAGTGCTTAGATCAGAACCCAACAGGGGAAGATCAAGGCAAGGGCCAACTGTAGCTGACCCAAGCATGCTCCCAGAAGATCAAAGGTAGCCACTGGAAAATATGAGGAACGATAGACGATACCATCCCTACAGGTTGTCTGGACGGAATCAACCCCACAGAACAGAACCAAACTCATTTCTGTCTGCTCCAAATTCTGATGAAAGGATGGCGCGCTTATTCAGAGAGTGTGTCCAACGGGAGAAAAGAGATCGAGGGATAGGCGCTAGGGTAACCAGCCCTTTCGCCCGCAATATCGAAGTTGCTATCACCCCCTGAGAATGGAAGATGCCAACAATGGAACCCTACAAAGGAACCTCCGATCCCGTTGTACACTTACAGAGATACACACAGCATATGCTCATGAGTGGAGCAACAGAGGGAGTACTGTGCAAATGCTTTCCACTCTTCTTAGCAGATCTTGCAACCTCCTGGTTCTGTCATCTACCCCAAGGATCCATCAGCTCATGGGAAATGTTGAAAGAAAAATTTATCAGTCAGTTCCGCATTCATGTGGAGCAACCTAAGGACGCTTATTCCTTATCCAGCGTCAAGCAGAAACCTGGAGAAAAGCTGCAGCAATACCTAACCAGATTCAACGCCGCAGCAGCCGCAGTTCAAGACGCCGATGAGAAGCTTATCCTGATGGCCCTCTGCAGTGGGGTGCATCCGGACACTAAATTTGCTAGAAGATTGACAAAAGAAAAACCAGCTTCTTTACCCGATTTCTTCCATGAAGCCGGGAAATACATGAGGCTTGAGGATGCTGCCATTGAGGGGCAGTCAGGACAGCAAAGTAAGACGACCCATGGCAACGCCCCTGCTGTGGCGAGGGACGCTCGAAGAAATGATTCCAGAGACAATGCTGGGGGCAAGAAAGTAGAAAAACGCCTATATCGGCCAGGACCAAGATTCGACTCTTACACCCCTTTGAACGAGACCGTCGAAAATATCTTCCTGGCCACCCAAGGCGAAGTTAGATACAAACGCCCACCATACAAGAAGGAATCAGATAGCGCACAGAAATCTGGAAAATTCTGCCGCTTTCACGAATCCCACGGACATGATACCAACGAATGCCATCATCTCCGAGATCTGATTGAGGAACACATCAGAAGAAAGAAACTGGAACGCTATGTAAAAAGTCAAGACAGGACTCCAGCTCCTGCCAATGAAAACCCAAGGCTACCCTCACCAGGGACCGGCAGAGGCGACCGCAACGCTAGCAGTTCTAGTCAAGAGAAGATAGTGGTCCATACCATCTCAGGAGGTCCGCACATCGCAGACAGAAGTTGGAAAGAGATGGAAAGATATGGGAAGTCGCTTAGAGACAATAGAGACTGTGTCAATACGGTTATAGAAGAGCGCCACCCAAAGCGGAAAGAAAGTGATGACATCACATTCAGTAAACGCGACCTAGAAGGAAGACAGTACCCTCACATGGATCCCATGGTTATCTCTGCCCGACTCGGTCCCGCCGAAGTTTACCGAATCCTGGTAGACACTGGAAGCTCTGTAAATATCCTGTTCAAACACGCATTCGACAAAATGAGGCTATCAATGAGGATGTGTCTCCCTGCGATAAACCGCTACACGGTTTCACTGGAGATGCGAAAATGCCCATCGGGCAACTGGACCTCTTCGTTGAAATTGGAAGCCACCCCCGCTCCGTTGTAAGGAAACAGACGTTTGTGCTGATAGAAAACCATTCGGCCTACAACGCCTTCCTAGGAAGACCAGCCCTATCTGACTTCCAGATTGTCCTAGCCCCGTGGTGCCTGAAAATGAAATTTCCAACAGACAATGGGGTAGGGGAAGTGGAAGGAGACCAAGATATTGCACGAGACTGCTATGTAACCGAACTTCGCAACAACCACAGGAGAGATAAAGGGAAAGGTGTAGAGATTGCCCTCTGCACAAAAAGCCTTGAAGCATAGCAACTAAAGAAAGCCCCTCCTCTTCGATACACCAGCGACCCTTTCAATGAATTAGACCCTAGGGACAAAGAGGAGGAGGCCACCGCCGAGCCTGCAGAGGCTATGGAGTTTATATCTGTAGACAAGCACGACTCAAGTAGGCTACTGAAAATTGGGTCGCAGCTGAAAACTGAATTGAAGGAACAACTCATTGATTTTCTCCGCCACAACTTGGATGTGTTCGCTTGGTCACACGCTGACATGACCGGAATCTCCCCCAACATAGCATGCCACGTATTAAAAATTGATCCTACCAAGGCGCCTGTAAAACAAAAAAAGAGAAGTATGGGGGCAGAGCGATCAGCAGCCCTCGATGAAGAAGTAAAGAATCTACTCGCCAATGACTTCATACGAGAAGCTATTTACCCAGAATGGATCGCCAACCCGGTACTTGTAAAGAAGGCTAATGGGAAGTGGCGGACCTGCATTGACTTCTCCAACCTAAACGACGCCTGCCCAAAGGATTGCTTCCCGCTTCCCAGAATCGATCAACTTGTAGACAGCACAGCCGGGCACGAACTCCTGTCTTTTATGGATGCATACTCAGGATATAACCAAATTCCTATGCATGCTCCCGACCAAGACCACACCAGTTTCATCACCGATCGGGGTTTATACTGCTACAAAGTGATGCCCTTCGGACTTAAAAATGCAGGAGCCACCTACCAGCGCCTCGTCAACAAGATGTTTGCAGGGCTAATAGGACGAACAATGGAAGTATATGTAGACGACATGCTGGTAAAATCACGGAAAGCCAAAGATCACGTAAGCCACCTAGGCGAAATGTTCCAGGTACTTCGACAGTATGGAATGAAGTTGAATCCACTAAAGTGCTCCTTCGGAGTGTCATCGGGAAAATTCTTAGGATTCATCGTCCATGCCCGAGGGATAGAAGCAAACCCTGAACAAGTCCGAGCATTAAGGGACATCAAGATACCTTCCACCCGAAAGGAAATGCAAAGCCTAAATGGAAAAGTGGCTGCCCTAAGCCGATTCATCTCCAAAGCAACGGACAAGTGCGTCCCCTTTTTCGAAGCTCTAAAGAAAGATAAAGGAAGGTTCGAATGGACGGACGAATGCTTAACCGCTTTCCTTAACCTAATCGAACACCTCCAGAAACCACCGGTACTCTCGACCCCAAGCGAAGGCGAAGAATTATACCTATACCTTGCTGTGTCATCTCACGCTCTAAGCGCTGCCTTGGTAAGGGAAGACAACCGCACGCAACGACCAATTTACTTCGTCAGTAAAAGGTTTGCTGGGGCAGAAGTCAGATATCCTAAGCTTGAAAAGTTAGCATACTGCCTACTAATCACTTCACGAAAGCTACGTCACTACTTCCAATCCCATTCCATCAAAGTTCTGACCGATCAACCATTGAGGCAGGTACTCCATCGTCCCGACACTTCCGGGCGACTACTTAAATGGTGTATTGAGCTGAGTCAATATGATATCACCTATCACCCTCGCACCGCCATCAAGGGACAAGCCATGGCTGATTTCATTGCAGAATTCACTACCAACAAGGATAAGGAGCAACTGGAAATAACAGAAGATATCAAGTGGAATCTCTTTGTGGACGGTGCATCTAACGAACAAGGCTCGGGGGCAGGTGTGGTAATAATCACTCCCAGGGGAAATAAACTGCACTATGCTATAAGGTTGGAGTTCGCTGCCACCAACAACGATGCAGAATATGAAGCAGTAATAGCCGGATTGGAAATTGCTATCGAGATCGGAGCCAATTCTTTGTGTCTTCACAGCGATTCTCAGCTTATTGTTAATCAAATACTAGGGGAATTCCAAGCTCGAGAAGAGCGACTCATAGCATATCTAAAAAAGACCAAGTTACTTCTCAGCCGATTGGACCACTACCTAGTCAAACACGTCCCTCGGGAAGAGAACCAAGAGGCCGACGAATTGGCAAAGCAAGCAAGTATGAGAGACGTCGCCATCTTCGGAGCAGTAACTGTCTCAAAGCAAACGATCCCAAGTTTTGAGCAAGTAAATCTGATAGCTGCAACTGAAGAGGCAACTTGGATGACTCCCATCCGAGACTACCTACAGAATGGCACACTACCCAACGGGCGTAACGAAGTCAAGAAAGTCTTGAGGAAAGCGTCCCGCTACACAATACAAGGAGACATCCTCTATCGGCGCGGGTTCTCTAACCCATTGTTAAGGTGTGTCGCCGGAAGGGGAGCCAAGGAAATCTTATCCAACATTCATCAAGGAAGCTGCGGAGATCACACCGGAGGGCAAACATTAGCAAAAAAGATACTCCGATATGGATATTTCTGGCCCACCTTAAGCAAGGACGCCTTAGATTTCGTCAAGAAGTGTGACAGATGCCAAAAATTTGCTAAGATCCCTCGGCTACCAACAACCGAGATTACTCAGATGACCAGCCCTTGGCCCTTTGCAGTATGGGGAATTGACTTAATCGGTGAACTGCCAATGGGTCAAGGCGGCGCCAAATATGCTATAGTAGCAGTCGACTATTTCACCAAATGGGTGGAAGCAGAACCTCTAAATAAAGTATCTTCAGCGAAAGTTATCAACTTCTTAATCAAAAATGTTCTGTGCAGGTACGGAGTCCCACTAAAAATCATATCAGACAATGGACTTCAGTTTGACAGCGAGGAATTCGCCAACTGGTGCCAAGAACACGGAATTCACAAAAGCTTCTCATCCGTAGCATATCCCCAAGCAAACGGACAAGTCGAAGCAGTCAACAAAATTCTGAAAACTCTGATCAAAAAGAAGCTCGAAAAGTCAAAGGGCGCTTGGGTGGATGAACTCCCTACGGCACTATGGGCCTACCGCACATCTTTCAGAACATCAACAGGGCACACTCCTTTCTCTTTGGCATACGGATCGGAGGCTATGCTCCCAGTTGAAACCATTGTGCCTTCCCACCGTAGGATCCACTATAACCCAGAAGAGAACGAAGAGCTCCTCAACATGTCTTTGGATCTGGTCGAGGAGAGAAGGAATGATGCAGTCCTAAAAACAGCAGCCCACAAGCAAAAGGTGGCAGCACAATACAACTCCAAAGTCAAGCATCGTACCTTACGAGAAGGGGATCTTGTCCTCAAGCGAATCTTCCCTCGCCCCGGGGCACTAGATCCAATCTGGGATGGACCATATGTAATTCATAAAGATCTCCACAACGGAGCCTATATTTTGTCAACAGTGGACGGAGAGGTGTTCCAGAGGGCATGGAACATCCAACACCTCCGTCGATACTTTTCTTAACTTGTATTGCCCATATGAAGTGAATTAACAAAGAGAATCAGTGGACGTAGGCATTTTTTCGTGCCGAACCACTTTAAAAAAGCCTTGTCTCTTTTTTAACTTGTTCCTTTGTATCTTAGCTGCTTGTTAACTTTATCCTTTTCTGTTGAACGAAATCCTGAGCATGTAGCATTTCTATTCAAAGCACTCCACAATGCAACTTCACGTGGACAAGGCCCAACAGGTACTATGCGAATCTATGCCCTCGTCAATGAGACACTTTTGCTCCAGCATCCCTCTGCTGCGGGTTAACTCATTGCTCGCGACGGCCCTTAAAGCCAACTGTAATGAGCCGATTATAAGCCACCGAGAAGGCCGACTATAGCCGAGGCAGCTCATTACGGCGTTAGGCTCGCCGGCAACTGTGAACCGATTATAAGCCCCAACATAAGGTGTGGCCAGCCAGGGGCAGTTCACAGTTGACGATCGGCACCCACGCTAGCCGGCCACAGTAAGTCGAATAATACCCATGAGTACGGGCCATAATGGCCCGGGTAGTTACTGTGCGCGATCTCGGCTCCGGTGTGTCTTAAGTGCGGCTGTGGTAAAAAAGAATTAACTCCCCGCGGAGGCATAAGATGGGTGACAAATGTCTCCAAGACCCACAGCTAGGGAAAGTGACTACAAAACCCGTTTGCCACGAACTTAAGCACATCGAAGGCCTTCCGTGACTGGAAGTTTTACTATTTCACATATTTCAATTTTACTTAAAAAACTTTCCTCCTATCCTCTATAACAAACCATAAAGTACAGGATGCAGGGTAAGAGATACCCGCCAATGGATGCAGAGATTCACAATCAGATGGCAGGGCATTCAACTGTTTTCCATGCTTGGTCATACAAGATATTCGAAACTGCCATTTACAAACAGAACATGAAAGGCGGTATTTTCTTCCTTTATGTACAGTGCATGACTATAATTTAATTTTTTCACACCACACGCTAACATTGCAAGTCATGAGATTATGATTTAAAACCAGAATCTGACATCAAACACAATTTAATTACAAGAATATACATAGCTACATTTCTCGTACGATATGTCGAAATAGCAACAAATATTCAAGAAACGACAAAATCAGCTTAAGCTAAAAAATTACACGTCAAGAATAATGTTATTACAAGTAGCAAGAATTACAACTTAGAAGTTACTCTACTGTCTTAAGACTAACAGATACAACAATGCCAAGCCTACAAAAAGAATTTTCCAGGTCCAATCAGGGAGCCGGTTGCGTCGAAGTCTTGTCCTTGCTCTTTTGCCCGCCTGTCCGGTCATAAGAAGGATTCATTAGTGATGAGTAACCAAGTTAATGGAAAGACTAGAAAGGAAGACTTACCAGTACCCGCTTCTTGACCGTCTTGGTCGTCATCCTCAACCTGCACACCAGCCTCTTCAGCAGCAAGCAGCCGCATACCCTCCTTTACCGCCACTCTCTCCTCCTTGGTGAACTGGGCAGTGACCACATCCATACTGAAGACCGTACCACCCTCTTTATCTGCGTCAGCCTGAGCCTCCTCCAACGCCCGAAGATAGATCTTGGCCATGACCCTAGGGTAATCATCCATCCAAGAGAGATTGCCCTGCTTCCAAGTCCGGAAATACATGTCCTGGAGCATGTCATCCATCATTCCCTCATTCTCCTCAAACTCCCTCATCCGGGCATCGGAAGCCAACAACCTTTCGACGGCAGCATCTCTCTCCAGTCTGTATCTCGAGCAATCAGCCTGAAGGGACCTCCGCATCACCTCCATCTCTTCCCTCAACTTAGCTTGAGCAAGCTCTGCAGCCTCAAGTTTCTCGGACAACTCCTCCACCTGCTCGAGATCCGCTCTCCGAACCTCATCCACCGTGGCAATAGCCATGTCAATCCGCTCTTTGCAAACAGCTTCCATTTTCCGCAATTCAGCCCGACTGGCCTCTTCCATGGTTTTCCTTAGTCGCCCAGTAGCAGCCTCATGCTGAGAAATCTGGATAGCCTGATCCGCAAGCTGTTTAGCCTGATCCGAAACCACCAATCGAAGTCGGATATTAGCACTCCCAATCTCCTCTCCGGCCTTAACCAGCCGAGCATGATGCCCCATCAGCTTCTTGGTCTCCTCGGCCACCCGATCAATATTAGCTTTGGCCTCGTCTCCCATAGTGACTATACGAGTAGTGAGTAGATCGAGATCTAAAGACTTGGCTTCATCAAGTACTCGTACCATGGGGTTACGGGGGAGGAGGTGTTCGCCAGTGACTTCGTCAAAAGTAATATCATGAGAACCTGGATCCAGATCAGGATGACCCGCAAATGGATTACGGGCCAAGTCGGGACGGTCGATATGAATAACAGAAGGATTTCCGGACGGGTGCAGAGAGGGTACAAACTCGCTACCCTCCTCAGTAATATCATGGATAGGCTGAGCCGGAGGCTGAGGACCGGGCAAAGTTTCGGATAAAAGATGACTCCTCTTCCTCTGCTGAATACCCTCTTCGATAACCTCAAGAAGAGGACGGTATCCGACTACATCCCCGGAGCGTTGGATTGAGGGCTTCGGCTTAGCAGAAATTTTGGAAAGTTTATATTGCTCAAGCCTGTGTCGAAGGTCTGAAGCTTTGGACGTCTTGCCTGCTCCTGATATAAAGAACAAATGTCACAATCTTACATCACTATACGATTCGAGAAACGCGGTAAATTACAAGTTAAAAAAGGGGAAAAGAAACACAGCTGTGATTGTACAAACCCTGGGGAGGAGTGGGATACTGCAATAAGTCCTGGATTTCATTCCAGGACGGGAGCGGGTCATAAAATATTCCTAAGTCCCTATCATTAGTGAAGCATGCAGGGGTCAAGAGTTCACCTTGAGTCGTCAGAGCCACCTTGGCCGGAATGGTCGGAAAAGACTCACTTGCACTAGTCCCGGCTTTGTCCGCCTTCCCGGTCTTCTCTACCAAAGCCGGATCATCATCCAACCCCTCAAAAGCTTGGCGGAGAGCATCATCCGTCCACTCTTGCATTTCGCCTACTTTCCCAGAAGACAGAGCCCTGGAACCATCACCACCCTGTCCATCGCCGCCATCATCACCAAGACGCTCAACGTCACTTCCGCCCTCCGCCTCACCTCTTTCTTCCTCCGCATCTATCTCCCCCTGAGTAAGTGGACAATTGCTGGGAGAAGGACCGTCCGACCTCTTAAGCTTCTTACCTCCGACGGCTGGAGGTTTCGTGAACGGTTTTCTCTTTCCACCCTCTGCCGCAACGCCTCCCTTAGCCTGAGCAGCCGCCCTCTCTTCCGCCGTTTCCCTCAACTTAACTACAGACTGCTGCGGAAGGATCAAGTTATATTCCAGAAGAATCGCATTTCTAATCAAGAAGGCAGATGATCTGTATTTCCCAAGAATGGCTTCTATCTCCGCCGCCGTCTGAACCAGGCGGTCAGTCTCCACAACCGGAAAGCCACCTGTCGCTAGCAAAAACGAGAAAGTATGAGAAGAAGCGTCGCAATCGGAATAGAAATTATAAGTAAAAGCATCAACTTACATCCAGAGGTAAAGCGCCGGATGGAGACGGAGTCGTCCCTAACAAAGAACCACTCTTTCTTGAACATGCTGAATTTAGAGTACAGGTCCAAGACCGGCTTGAAGGTCACAGCAGACTCCAAGCTAATATATGGGGACCCCTTCTTATAGCCCCTTAAATTATACAAGTACCGGATCTCCCGGTTGGAGGGGGCGCGACCATACTTCCTCCGAAAAATAACGAAAAGGCTCACCAGTATGGCATAAGAGTTGGGCTGAAGCTGGAATGGGGCCACCTTCAGGTACGTGAGGAAGCTGACTATCCAAGCATTGAGAGGCGGGATAGCACCACACATGCAATGGTACCTACTATAAGCAAAGTATCCTTCGGGAGGACTGTATGGCATGACTCCTGGGCCCGGCAGCAGCATGAGGGCTCTATCGATCCCAAAGGAACGAGATATAACATCGAGTTGCTCCTCTTTGAGAGAGCTAGGAAAGCAGTCAGGCGGGGAATCCAGCAGCTCCTGGGGACCATATCCATCCACTAATGACCTCGGGGCGGGCCCATGACGCTCCGATCCTGATTGAGCTGGGGGCACGGCCGAGGACTCTCCTTCACCCCCGGATCTCCTCTTATCTGATCGAGTTTCCACTTTGCGAGACATTTATCTGCAAACACGGGAAAGTATATCGTTAGAATATACGAACAATGTAATTTGGAGTTTCACTTAAAAAGTTCGAAGTATGAAACGCATGTTCACTCAGTACAACAATTCATGCAGCACTTCAATAATCTCATTCGGTATTAAACGTTCATGTGTCATTCGGTATCAGAGGATTAAGTTCATTCGGCAAAAAGGAATAATACCTGATTCGGCTAAAAACTCGGTCCGGCTAAAACACTTGGTTGATTCGGCTAAAAATCTGATTCGGCTAAGGACTTGGTTCGGCTAAACTCTCACTTGATTCGGCTAAGGACTTGGTTCGGCTAAACTCTCACTTGAATCGGCTAAGGACTTGGTTCGGCTAAACTCTCACTTGATTCGGCTAGAGACTCGATTCGGCAGATAGAAAAATCGGAGGTCCTAGTCCCCTACTTATAAGCGAAAGCAGAATACCGGATCAGATGATTCGGTAGTGGGAACCGGATGAAGATGGTAAAATGGGATTGTCGAAAAACAAAGCAGGACATGCACACGCACACGCCCTACTTTGGGGGGCAAGTGTTGTATATGATTTCGACCGAACCAACCACATCCGGATCCAGGCCAACTCCATACTTCACCGGACCAGGCTACGCTACCGGACGAAGCTCAACCGGACCAGGCTGCGCTCCCACTACCGGACAAAGCTCAACCGGACCAACTCCATACTTCACCGGACCAGGCTACGCTACCGGACGAAGCTCAACCGGACCAGGCTGCGCTCCCACTACCGGACGAAGCTCAACCGGACCAACTCCATACTTCACCGGACCAAACCCAGACCGATCCAATTCGACACCGGACCAGGCTGTGCTCCCACTACCGGACGAAGCTCAACCGGACCAACTCCTCTCCACCGATCCAAGTCTCAACCGAACCAAACCCCCTCCACCTATCACTGAACCACCTCATGACCGAACCAAGAGGATGCCGTACCAGACTACCAGGCCAGATCACTTCAGCCCAGGCCCACCAGCAGCTGTATATATCCAAGACCCCTACCCCCAACCTCACTCTATAAATAGAGAGGCAGGGGTACAACAATGGAGGACAAGTTTGAGAGCTCAAGCACGGAAGGAACTTTCAAACAACTTTCTTTTACTTGTACCAAAGCTTTGTACTTGTAATCATAAGAAGAGAAGAGAAATAACATATAAAGTGGACGTAGGCACATTCTGGCTGAACCACTATAAATCTGCGTGTCTTTTTTACAGTTTAGCCCCTGCTTTTCATATATTTGCATAAATCTCCAAAAATCACTAAGAACAACCTAAGATCTACTAAATCATACAACTTTGAGGTGTTTGTCCATTTTTTGTGCAAACATGTCCAGAGGTTAAATTGTCATATGATTGGAGGCCAAAAATTTGTACAAATTGTAAAATTTTTGGTCATGATACTTGTAACGACCCAGAATTTTGAACGAATTAAATTGAGAATATTTAATTAATTTTAAATATTTAAACGATGATTTAATTTGTGTCCCCGATATAATTTTGAAATCCGCAATTAAATGATAAAATTTAATCGATTGAAACTGGATAAAATTTTGAATCTTTAATTTTAAGCTGAAGAAAATATTTCAAAAGCTTTTAAACTTCGTATTGATAGTACTGAATATAATAGAAGCTTCAGAATCGAAATTGAAATCGATTTGATCAGTTTTGAATAAATCGTTCGAACCGATATTTATAGAATAGTCATTTTTCAAACAGTCTCGGAATTGACGAAACCAGTTCCGTTGGGTCCGTGACATTGAATTATTGTCGGATTTCCAATTTCGTATTTTTCGGAATTGTTATGTGACCATACGATAGTTAAACGCGTTGGAATTTAAATGGGATTCAATTTAAATTTAAATTTAAATTTGTAAATATCAGCCACGTTCTTCCCTCGTCCACGCCTAAATTCACGTCTTAAATCACGGGGAGAATCGTGCAGCCCATACCCTTTCGTTTCAAATACCCCTCTCCCCTTCCTCTCCGTTTTCAAAATCAATCTCAGAGAAAAAGAAAAAAAAAATCAAACGAGATAAAATTAAAAATGGCCGAAGCCCTCAGTTCCTATCCCTCGTTCCAAAATCAAACAACACTGGAAGCACGCGCGCGATGGGTCGGCGTCGCGATGGTGATGCTTAGGTTCTAGGAGGGTTGTTCGTGGTCGCAAGCGAGGCTAGGCTAGAGGACAGGGGCGATGGTTCGGGGCGATAGGTGGCTCGCGAACGCGAGTTGAGTCGCGCGGCGAAGTCAGATGTCGATTGGGGAGATGCTCGCAATCGATCGAGGCAGGTAGATGGGGGCGCGTACGTTGGGATGGTGGCAGCACGTTCGTGAAGACTCACGACTTGATCACGGCGACTCAGGCGAGGAGTTGTTGGCAGCGACGTTGTCGATGGGGTCGCATGGAGCTCGGTCGTGTGTTCGAGCTGGTGGCTTTCGCGAGAGATGTCAAAGTCGAGTTCGAGTTCTGGGTTTCGATCTGGATTCAATTTTGGCAGTGAGGTATTCGATTTAATTCCTGTCTTCTTTCTTTTTGATTTAAACTCGATTCCATACGTATATATAAAAAAAATGATGAAAGTAAAAATTTACAGTAAGGTATAAATTGCAGTTATTTAGAGTTTAAATAAAATGTGTTTTAAACAGTTGAAGATTTAAAGTGAATAAAAATATTTATGCAGTTTAAAGAAAGTAATAGTTTTTATATATATGAAGTTTAAAAATAAATATACATATGTTAAAAAGGAAGTATTTACAGTAAAGTAAATTTCTGTTTTGATAACTACAGAAAGGAAATATTTATAAGGAAGTTAGTTTAAATCAAATGTTAGTAAATTAAAATTAAAATCATTGTATAATTGAAAGTTAGAAATTGATTTGTTCGATTTAAATTCGAATATTAATAAATTGTATTAAAAATTTTTATACAAGGTATAAATCAAGAAATCGAGTCAAGATGGAAATGGGATGGCAACATAAATGCTAAGGTGAGATTTTCTCACTCGAAGGAAATTTGAATTTACAGTTATTGATTTGATTTACTGTTTGATTTCTATTGAATGTGCTATTAGATATAATAGGATATATCTATATATAGCAATATATACATATTGGCATATGTATATATTGGATTGATGATTTCCCGCCTCGTATAGCGGATGAGACCCTATTGCGCCGTTAGTAAGCGGATTTATAAAAACCTATATACCGCGATAATTCCGTACTGGAGCGGAATTGGTATTGTGCTAACATCTTTGGATGCAGGGAAACAGGTTGGAGGGATCCAACTGGACCCCTCACATTGATTGAATTTATTTCTATTGTGATATGAATCTGTGAATGATTATAGTGATGCTATTAATCATATTGATATCTGGAAATTGTTTGAAAGCTAAAATTTAGCTGAATGGATGTTTGACATCATTGGATTCCAAAGATAAACGAAATTGAATTTTTGAGATTCAAGTAGAAAATTTCTAAGTGAATCAATTTTTGAATTTGAAGAAATTTTGAAGAAAAGAATTTAAAAGTATAAAAGCTGTTTTTATAATCTTATCGAATAAATTCCAGAATAAAGTGAAAATGCTAAATAAATGGATTTCATAAAACAGTGATTTTAAATTGAAGAAATTAATTTAAATTTGGATTTTTAAATAGATTGAAAGAAACGATTGAAATTTATCTTCTTAAAAAGGAATTTATTTAAAAGAAGATAAGTTGGAAATTCAGTTTGAAATTTAATTGGTAAATTGAAATAAGTTGTGAAATCAATGTAAAATGATTTCAATTTGAAGAATCCATTTTAAAACAGAATATTGAATAATTTGAGAAAAATAAGGAATTTATTTTAGTAGTGATGAATAAAATTTGAAATCAATCTGTAATTGATTTAATATTTAGAAATGAATTTTTGAGAAATCAATATGGAAATTTTATTCAAACGTTTAAAATAAAATTAGAAATCAATATTGAAATTGATTGGTATTGAAGCTTTTATAAATAGAATTAAAATTTATAAAAGTTGTTTATAAACCCAAAGTCACTTATTTTGATAAGTTAAATATAGAAGTTGATAAAAGAAGGTTTATAAGTCGAAGTGTTATTAAAAAGAGAAATAGAATTTATAAACGTGCTTATAAATTCGAAAATAGATTGAATGTGATAAATTTAATATAGAAGATTATTTAAGAAGATATATTCACGTTTTTGAATAGCGAATTTTTATTGAAATAAAAATGTGTAGAAATGATTGAAATAGGGTTAAGTAAATTTTATTCACGATTTTGGACAGTGAATATATTGTTAAGTAAAATGGATTCATTTTTGAAGAAGTAATATTTTAAAAATGAAGTTAAACATTTTAAAGGTGTTTTAAAATGTGTTATGAATCGAAAGCATAGATTTCAACATTTATTGTTGAAATAGACGTTTTCGAGAAATATAAGGAAATGGTGGACTATAACACTATTGTTATAGTAAATGATTCCCGAAAGGAAATGTTTTATGTAGTATTGGGATTTATATATCTATCTTAAAATCCGAATCCTTATACTAGTGATTTCGAGTCATCGTAACGATGTTTTACGCAACATTCGTTTTGACTCAAATAAATGTGTTAAAAAAATATTCTCCTTAAAGGATGAATATATACTTGATTTGATTTATGTATATTGAATAATTTCAAATGTTGAAAATGAATAGATTTGTGAAACACTTATTTTAAATAAGTATGGAAATGCTTTTCCAAATGAAATGAACGTTTTGAGAATTTATCTTTGTAAAAGATAAATTGAAATTGAACATTTGAAATCGATTTGAGAATTGTATATCAGAAGATATTTTGAAATATAAATTCAATATGGAATTTATAAAGAAATGGGAATTCGTTTTAAAAATAAACATTGATTTATTTTTAAGTGTGGAAATTTTATATCTAGTAAGATATCTTTGAAGAATAAATAATTTGGGAAAATTATTTGGAATCTGATGATGTCGCACATCTTTATTGATAGTTAAATAACCGACTATCAATAATTACCTTTAGATAGGTATTTGTTGTGAATTGGATGAATTTGAATGCCACACTTATTTTTGAATAATCGCTCACTATTCGGGTTAGCCGGGAAAGGACCATGGGGTCGTATAACCCATTCCGAATATGTGATACGTCGTTATGAATTGCATTCGAAGACCGGTGTTGAAGACCGGATATTTTTGAAAACGGAAGGATTACCGTCGAGTTACTCTACATCGACTGATCTTCGATTTAGAGGTTTTATCACCCTTAGTGACGGGAAGTCCGGACGTGATTAGAAAAGTATCCGGAAATGCAAGGGCTTCGTGAGAAGTGCCTTCGGTTCTGTTCGATCCCGGAACAGACTTGTATGGATTGTGTGTCTGACGTTACAATTTGAGATATAAAGCTGATTTCTTTCAAATACATTTCTGTTGGTGGCGGAGAATTTATTCTCTTAGCTTAACACCCTTCTCTGAGACGTACGAGCTCAGAGGTTATGTAGTTGAAATTTATCAGCGATATATCCCAACTTGGTAACGTGGCATACTGAGTGTTGCTGTGAAATGATCAGTGTTTGGTCATTTGTGATATGATCATTTTTTTGATCTTATATCTTTGTGATCATAGGTTGATCATTTTGTTTGACCCGAAGCAGGGCTTTTTGAGAAAGCGTAGCTTTGTGGACGAGACTTCGTCGAGCCTCACACCCCGGAAATGGTCGAAACAGGAAGGATGCGGCAAGGTTCTAGGGAGTAGCGCCCCTTAGTGTATGTCATTCCTTCTGGATAAAGGTGGTATCATGGTATGGAGCCCAGATACTTAACCTCTGTGGTTACTGCATTATTATTATCTATGTGGTTTGTTGCGAATCGGGGATCCTCGGGAAGATCGGTGACGATCGGGGGATGGCATACGCGTGTCAGTAGTTACCTATTTTTGCAGAGGTAACCCGGCCTTGTGTTGGCAGAGATCCGGTTAGGTTCTCGGGTCGTCTATTCCAGGGACGTACCCATCGTGGAAAAGGAAGTTCCTTATCCTGACCATTTGTTGGAAATCCAAAGAAACAATACGTGACTTGTACGGTTTTAGTTGTATTACCTGCTATGGAATGTGGCGGTAACCTGCTATTGAACATAGTAGCTATAGTAGGCATAAGTGCGGAATGCCTATGCTGGCTAAGATTAATATTATACTTTCGAAATGTTTTCTACACTATGCACAAATAATAATATCAAAAATGATTTGATTTTGCGTAGTAAGCATCTTTGACTATCATAAGAAGAAATCTCCTCCAATTCTGCGTTTGCATTGTGTGTGTGGTGGGAGGTCTTATGGTAGTTTCATTTTCCAAAAGCATTTCGAATTGACTTTAAAAATTCTCTGCTGTTTATTTTTAAAGAATAACTGTTTTACGATCTCACACCAGTCACCATGACTGACTCGGAGTTTATTGTTCCCTTCTAAACTCTGGGTGCCCACAAATTTCCACACGGGCAGCCTAGAGTTATATTATCAGGATATTCTGGATATTCTGGAGCTTTGGAAGCAAGCTGGATGGCGAGACGTAGTATTTGTATCTGATATTATTTATTCCGCTGTGTATTCTGTATGAGGACAGGTTTATATAACTGTCCATTGATGTGATGTATTGTATTGAGTTGTATATTGACTCGGATTGATGTATATATAAAACTGATATAGTTCTTTGTTTTAAAAGACTAGTAATTATCTACTGTATATTGTTCCGCTGCGAATGTGAGATTCTGATATTGTTTTCTGTTTCTGTTTCTGCTCTTGTTCTGTTGTTGTTCTTTCTTCTCTTGTTCTTCTTTCTTCTTCTGTTCTCTTCTTCTTCTGCCTTTTTCTTCTTTCTAAAACCCTCACTATTGGAGTTTCCGGCCCTCGATTGTTCGGCAGTCGATAAAGTGAGTATCGATGTCGAATTTTCGAAAGTCGAAAATTTCGGGGATGTGACAAAGTGGTATCAGAGCATATGGTTAAGCGACAACCCTGCTCTATTGGGTGTTACTCATTAGAGATAGAGTCAGCAGTACTCTAGAATGAGTTGAGTGTAATAATAGATACGAGCGCGTATTTGTTAGTTAATATAAAATTGTTTTATATTGTGATGATTGATTTATTGAGTGGTATATGGATTCTGGTCAATACGAGTAATTAACGATCATTGATAGGGATCCCTAAACACTTGAATAGAACAATTCGGCACAATATTGTTTTAAAATAGGGTGAATGAAATAATTTTGCCCAAAACTATTTTTGTATAGAAAAAGAAATAATTTTCTATGAAATATAATGATATATGGATGCTTGGTTGTTAGGAAAGTGATGATATTGAAATGTTATCATTACTATTGAAACAGAATAAGAAACTGAAATCATAACTCCAAAGTTAAGAAATAAATTCACATACGAATGAAATTTAAGAATATAAATTATAAATGTGAATTGTAATTCAAAACGAAATGCCAGAGAAGTTTTTGGAAATGTTTTGAAAAGAATTTGATAATTTTGGAGATTTGAAAAGTTTAAATCTGTTGATTTGAAAATGAATTTCAAAGGTTTGAAAAGTATTTTAGAGAGATGAAAGCTCTAAACTCTTTTCGGTCGCTGGAAAATAACTTCGGTAATGACTGCAGCATTACTGATGTTCATTTTCGGGTTTCCAAAAGAGAAATGGCTGCCAAATTGTTTTAAAAAGGAAGTTGTTTGAAAATTTTGGATTTTGTTTTAGAAAATTCAAAAGATAAATTTGAATTGATTTCAAAATGATTTTTGAAATGTTGGTAAGATTCTGGAATACTATATGAAAATGTTTATGAAATATAATGAAGTTGATAACTTGTAAAGTTTAAAGTTTAAATAAAAATCTAACTTAAAGAAATAAAATCCATATACAAATAAAATTTGTGAATATAAATTGTAATGTGATTTATGAATGAAAATAGAATTCCAAGAAGATAATTGAAAATAAAATTCCTTAATGAAATGGAATTGTGAATGTGAATGTATAAATGATTGTATATATCAAAATGTAAATAAATTGATAACTTATAGAATATTTGAAATTTGATTGGAATGAGAGATTCAAATTTAAAATGAAAGAATTTGTGAACGAATAAATAAATTTGAATTTGATTTGTGAAAAATGAAGTGAAGGATTAAACTAAAGATTAGTAAGTGAAGCTAATTGAACGAAAGAATAAAACTGGAATTGAAACTGAATATTGAAAACAAATTTGAATAAGTAGATTAGAATTTGTAATGAATTAGTAATTGAAACTAATTTAAAATAAGCAGTTGTAAACGAAAGTTAATCGATGAAATTCAATATTTCAGAATTGAAGATGAATAGAATTGAAATTGAATTGAAATTGTGAATTGAATTCAAATGAAATTGAAATGCAAGATTGAACGAAATTTGATATGTAACTTCAATAGTGAAGTAAAAATGATACAAGTAGTTATATCGAAATTTTGTAATCGAATTTGCAAAATAGTTTGAATGTATGTAACTAGATATTATGGCTAGTAGGATATACAGGTGATAAATTGGGATTTTGATTTTCAAAGATAAATTCGAATTTCTCGACAAAAGGTATGTATTTAAATTCCAATATGAGATTTGATGACTTATTTCTCTAGCCGCTTGGCATTTTTCTTTTCTTTTTGAAATCTGAGAGTCCGTAGGGACGTTTTGTAGTCGTACCGTATTAGCCGCGCAAAGGAGACGCTGGCGAAATTTTTCGGAAATTTAGGGCGTTAGAAAATTTTTGAGAAAATTTTGAAAGCTTAAATTTGAATTCGAATTTGAATTTAGAAGTTAAACAATGTTGTTTGAAACTCAAAATTGAAGTTGGAAATTTAGTTGAATTGATAACGAATCTTTAGTAGAAAGATTTGTTTTGAAAATTTGATAAAACTATTAGGGGTTGAAAAATAGTAGACGAGTTAAGGACAATTTTTTTTCCTAACTTGTAATTTCGAGGACGAAATTCTTTTAAGGAGGGAAGTTTGTAACGACCCAGAATTTTGAACGAATTAAATTGAGAATATTTAATTAATTTTAAATATTTAAACGATGATTTAATTTGTGTCCCCGATATAATTTTGAAATCCGCAATTAAATGATAAAATTTAATCGATTGAAACTGGATAAAATTTTGAATCTTTAATTTTAAGCTGAAGAAAATATTTCAAAAGCTTTTAAACTTCGTATTGATAGTACTGAATATAATAGAAGCTTCAGAATCGAAATTGAAATCGATTTGATCAGTTTTGAATAAATCGTTCGAACCGATATTTATAGAATAGTCATTTTTCAAACAGTCTCGGAATTCGACGAAACCAGTTCCGTTGGGTCCGTGACATTGAATTATTGTCGGATTTCCAATTTCGTATTTTTCGGAATTGTTATGTGACCATACGATAGTTAAACGCGTTGGAATTTAAATGGGATTCAATTTAAATTTAAATTTAAATTTGTAAATATCAGCCACGTTCTTCCCTCGTCCACGCCTAAATTCACGTCTGAAATCACGGGGAGAATCGTGCAGCCCATACCCTTTCGTTTCAAATACCCCTCTCCCCTTCCTCTCCGTTTTCAAAATCAATCTCAGAGAAAAAGAAAAAAAAAATCAAACGAGATAAAATTAAAAATGGCCGAAGCCCTCAGTTCCTATCCCTCGTTCCAAAATCAAACAACACTGGAAGCACGCGCGCGATGGGTCGGCGTCGCGATGGCGATGCTTAGGTTCTAGGAGGGTTGTTCGTGGTCGCAAGCGAGGCCAGGCTAGAGGACAGGGGCGATGGTTCGGGGCGATAGGTGGCTCGCGAACGCGAGTTGAGTCGCGCGGCGAAGTCAGATGTCGATTGGGGAGATGCTCGCAATCGATCGAGGCAGGTAGATGGGGGCGCGTACGTTGGGATGGTGGCAGCACGTTCGTGAAGACTCGCGACTTGATCACGGCGACTCAGGCGAGGAGTTGTTGGCAGCGGCGTTGTCGATGGGGTCGCATGGAGCTCGGTCGTGTGTTCGAGCTGGTGGCTTTCGCGAGAGATGTCAAAGTCGAGTTCGAGTTCTGGGTTTCGATCTGGATTCAATTTTGGCAGTGAGGTATTCGATTTAATTCCTGTCTTCTTTCTTTTTGATTTAAACTCGATTCCATACGTATATATAAAAAAAATGATGAAAGTAAAAATTTACAGTAAGGTATAAATTGCAGTTATTTAGAGTTTAAATAAAATGTGTTTTAAACAGTTGAAGATTTAAAGTGAATAAAAATATTTATGCAGTTTAAAGAAAGTAATAGTTTTTATATATATGAAGTTTAAAAATAAATATACATATGTTAAAAAGGAAGTATTTACAGTAAAGTAAATTTCTGTTTTGATAACTACAGAAAGGAAATATTTATAAGGAAGTTAGTTTAAATCAAATGTTAGTAAATTAAAATTAAAATCATTGTATAATTGAAAGTTAGAAATTGATTTTTTCGATTTAAATTCGAATATTAATAAATTGTATTAAAAATTTTTATACAAGGTATAAATCAAGAAATCGAGTCAAGATGGAAATGGGATGGCAACATAAATGCTAAGGTGAGATTTTCTCACTCGAAGGAAATTTGAATTTACAGTTATTGATTTGATTTACTGTTTGATTTCTATTGAATGTGCTATTAGATATAATAGGATATATCTATATATAGCAATATATACATATTGGCATATGTATATATTGGATTGATGATTTCCCGCCTCGTATAGCGGATGAGACCCTATTGCGCCGTTAGTAAGCGGATTTATAAAAACCTATATACCACGATAATTCCGTACTGGAGCGGAATTGGTATTGTGCTAACATCTTTGGATGCAGGGAAACAGGTTGGAGGGATCCAACTGGACCCCTCACATTGATTGAATTTATTTCTATTGTGATATGAATCTGTGAATGATTATAGTGATGCTATTAATCATATTGATATCTGGAAATTGTTTGAAAGCTAAAATTTAGCTGAATGGATGTTTGACATCATTGGATTCCAAAGATAAACGAAATTGAATTTTTGAGATTCAAGTAGAAAATTTCTAAGTGAATCAATTTTTGAATTTGAAGAAATTTTGAAGAAAAGAATTTAAAAGTATAAAAGCTGTTTTTATAATCTTATCGAATAAATTCCAGAATAAAGTGAAAATGCTAAATAAATGGATTTCATAAAACAGTGATTTTAAATTGAAGAAATTAATTTAAATTTGGATTTTTAAATAGATTGAAAGAAACGATTGAAATTTATCTTCTTAAAAAGGAATTTATTTAAAAGAAGATAAGTTGGAAATTCAGTTTGAAATTTAATTGGTAAATTGAAATAAGTTGTGAAATCAATGTAAAATGATTTCAATTTGAAGAATCCATTTTAAAACAGAATATTGAATAATTTGAGAAAAATAAGGAATTTATTTTAGTAGTGATGAATAAAATTTGAAATCAATCTGTAATTGATTTAATATTTAGAAATGAATTTTTGAGAAATCAATATGGAAATTTTATTCAAACGTTGAAAATAAAATTAGAAATCAATATTGAAATTGATTGGTATTGAAGCTTTTATAAATAGAATTAAAATTTATAAAAGTTGTTTATAAACCCAAAGTCACTTATTTTGATAAGTTAAATATAGAAGTTGATAAAAGAAGGTTTATAAGTCGAAGTGTTATTAAAAAGAGAAATAGAATTTATAAACGTGCTTATAAATTCGAAAATAGATTGAATGTGATAAATTTAATATAGAAGATTATTTAAGAAGATATATTCACGTTTTTGAATAGCGAATTTTTATTGAAATAAAAATGTGTAGAAATGATTGAAATAGGGTTAAGTAAATTTTATTCACGATTTTGGACAGTGAATATATTGTTAAGTAAAATGGATTCATTTTTGAAGAAGTAATATTTTTAAAATGAAGTTAAACATTTTAAAGGTGTTTTAAAATGTGTTATGAATCGAAAGCATAGATTTCAACATTTATTGTTGAAATAGACGTTTTCGAGAAATATAAGGAAATGGTGGACTATAACACTATTGTTATAGTAAATGATTCCCGAAATGAAATGTTTTATGTAGTATTGGGATTTATATATCTATCTTAAAATCCGAATCCTTATACTAGTGATTTCGAGTCATCGTAACGATGTTTTACGCAACATTCGTTTTGACTCAAATAAATGTGTTAAAAAAATATTTTCCTTAAAGGATGAATATATACTTGATTTGATTTAAGTATATTGAATAATTTCAAATGTTGAAAATGAATAGATTTGTGAAACACTTATTTTAAATAAGTATGGAAATGCTTTTCCAAATGAAATGAACGTTTTGAGAATTTATCTTTGTAAAAGATAAATTGAAATTGAACATTTGAAATCGATTTGAGAATCGTATATCAGAAGATATTTTGAAATATAAATTCAATATGGAATTTATAAAGAAATGGGAATTCGTTTTAAAAATAAACATTGATTTATTTTTAAGTGTGGAAATTTTATATCTAGTAAGATATCTTTGAAGAATAAATAATTTGGGAAAATTATTTGGAATCTGATGATGTCGCGCATCTTTATTGATAGTTAAATAACCGACTATCAATAATTACCTTTAGATAGGTATTTGTTGTGAATTGGATGAATTTGAATGCCACACTTATTTTTGAATAATCGCTCACTATTCGGGTTAGCCGGGAAAGGACCATGGGGTCGTATAACCCATTCCGAATATGTGATACGTCGTTATGAATTGCATTCGAAGACCGGTGTTGAAGACCGGATATTTTTGAAAACGGAAGGATTACCGTCGAGTTACTCTACATCGACTGATCTTCGATTTAGAGGTTTTATCACCCTTAGTGACGGGAAGTCCGGACGTGATTAGAAAAGTATCCGGAAATGCAAGGGCTTCGTGAGAAGTGCCTTCGGTTCTGTTCGATCCCGGAACAGACTTGTATGGATTGTGTGTCTGACGTTACAATTTGAGATATAAAGCTGATTTCTTTCAAATACATTTCTGTTGGTGGCGGAGAATTTATTCTCTTAGCTTAACACCCTTCTCTGAGACGTACGAGCTCAGAGGTTATGTAGTTGAAATTTATCAGCGATATATCCCAACTTGGTAACGTGGCATACTGAGTGTTGCTGTGAAATGATCAGTGTTTGGTCATTTGTGATATGATCATTTGTTTGATCTTATATCTTTGTGATCATAGGTTGATCATTTTGTTTGACCCGAAGCAGGGCTTTTTGAGAAAGCGTAGCTTTGTGGACGAGACTTCGTCGAGCCTCACACCCCGGAAATGGTCGAAACAGGAAGGATGCGGCAAGGTTCTAGGGAGTAGCGCCCCTTAGTGTATGTCATTCCTTCTGGATAAAGGTGGTATCATGGTATGGAGCCCAGATACTTAACCTCTGTGGTTACTGCATTATTATTATCTATGTGGTTTGTTGCGAATCGGGGATCCTCGGGAAGATCGGTGACGATCGGGGGATGGCATACGCGTGTCAGTAGTTACCTATTTTTGCAGAGGTAACCCGGCCTTGTGTTGGCAGAGATCCGGTTAGGTTCTCGGGTCGTTTATTCCAGGGACGTACCCATCGTGGAAAAGGAAGTTTCTTAGCCTGACCATTTGTTGGAAATCCAAAGAAACAATACGTGACTTGTACGGTTTTAGTTGTATTACCTGCTATGGAATGTGGCGGTAACCTGCTATTGAACATAGTAGCTATAGTAGGCATAAGTGCGGAATGCCTATGCTGGCTAAGATTAATATTATACTTTCGAAATGTTTTCTACACTATGCACAAATAATAATATCAAAAATGATTTGATTTTGCGTAGTAAGCATCTTTGACTATCATAAGAAGAAATCTCCTCCAATTCTGCGTTTGCATTGTGTGTGTGGTGGGAGGTCTTATGGTAGTTTCATTTTCCAAAAGCATTTCGAATTGACTTTAAAAATTCTCTGCTGTTTATTTTTAAAGAATAACTGTTTTACGATCTCACACCAGTCACCATGACTGACTCGGAGTTTATTGTTCCCTTCTAAACTCTGGGTGCCCACAAATTTCCACACGGGCAGCCTAGAGTTATATTATCAGGATATTTTGGATATTCTAGAGCTTTGGAAGCAAGCTGGATGGCGAGACGTAGTATTTGTATCTGATATTATTTATTCCGCTGTGTATTCTGTATGAGGACAGGTTTATATAACTGTCCATTGATGTGATGTATTGTATTGAGTTGTATATTGACTCTGATTGATGTATATATAAAACTGATATAGTTCTTTGTTTTAAAAGACTAGTAATTATCTACTGTATATTGTTCCGCTGCGAATGTGAGATTCTGATATTGTTTTCTGTTTCTGTTTCTGCTCTTGTTCTGTTGTTGTTCTTTCTTCTCTTGTTCTTCTTTCTTCTTCTGTTCTCTTCTTCTTCTGCCTTTTTCTTCTTTCTAAAACCCTCACTATTGGAGTTTCCGGCCCTCGATTGTTCGGCAGTCGATAAAGTGAGTATCGATGTCGAATTTTCGAAAGTCGAAAATTTTGGGATGTGACAATACTGTTAGATGTGAGTTAGTTAACAAGATTAAGGAGAATAATGCACAGAAGATAGTTAATCCGGTTGAGAATGGTGATAAGAATCAAGGTGACTGTGGAGTTACTAATAACAACATTATTGATCAGAGCTGGAAAATGTAGAGAGGAAAAATAAGGGAGTATGGAAGAAAAAGGAGATAATGGATAAAGGAAAGGTACATGTGAGTGTTGATCCTATGATAAGTGTGGAAGTTGGAAAAGGAAAAAGTAGTGAAGGAAGTACTTCATCTCTTTCCTTAAATCCTTTCTCAGTTTTATCAGATACTTCACTTGATTCAACTAATGATTCAGGAACTTTAACTTCTTCTTCATCTTTCTCCTTTGATACTTTATCTAACTCTTCAATTGATTCTGCTACTAAAATTGATTCTTCTGCTACTTCTGTTTCTTGCAGTTCTCAATTTAGCTTTCAGTCTCCTTCTTTGTTTACATCTAACCCTTCATCACCTTATATGCATTTATCTCCACCTGGTCACATTATTCTTCCTCCTTCTTCTAAATCAGGTGAATGTGTCATGACAAGTAAAAGTAATATCAATATTCCTGGTGACTTGAATAATGGAAAAGATTTTAAGGCTCAGGAAGTACTTCCTTTATCTTCAACAAAAAATTCTAGACACAAGGAAAAATCCATATCCTTTGCTTCCCCCTCTTCCATTGAAATGAATAATATTGCCTTTTGGAATATTAGGGGTGCTAACTTGCCCTCTAAACAAGTTGAAATTAGGAATCTTATCAATGTAAAGGATATTCATTTGATGTGTGTTTCTGAAACAAAGTTAGATATTCAGTCTACTCTTAAGGCTGTTAAATTGATTTCTCCTTCTTGGTTATATGATCATAATTTTGTTGAATCAAATTACGGTAGACTATTAACTTTATGGAATCCATCTATCTTTAAGCTTTCCAAGATCATTGCCACTGATCAATTTATTCATTATAACTGTGTTCATTTGCCATCTAATTTGAGTTTTCTTTTCACTTTAGTTTATGCTCAGAATTCTTTATCATTGAGGCAGTATTTTTTGGATCAACTTCCCACTCTAAATACTTCATATGTTCCTTGGTTGATAGGTGGTGATTTTAACTGTATGCATACTAGTAATCAAAAATATGGTGGTTGTCCCTTGTCTCTAAAGGATATTGCTCCTCTTAATAGTGCTTTAAGTCAATCTAATCTGATTTCGGTCAGATTTCTTGGTTCAATCTTCACTTGGTCAAATAGTAGCAGGAGTGGTAATCTTACTCTTTGTAAATTGGATCATATCTTTGTAAACATTCCTTTCCTTCAAATCTGGCCCAAACCATTTTATGATATACTTCGACCTTCTTTATCTGATCACTGTCCCTTAATTTTTCAATGGGGAGTTGATGATAATCGTGGTGGTAAACATTCTTTTAAATTTTTTAATTTTTGGACTAAGCATGTGGATTATCCTATTATTCTTAAACAGGTTTGGAATATGCAATTTGGCAGAAATCCTTTAGCTAATGTTTCTCTTAGGATGAAGGCTTTCAAATTTCATTTAAGGATCTGTTCTACAGCTAATTTTGGTAAAGATTCAAAGCTTTCTAATCATATTAGGAATGAACTTATTAAGGTTCAGGAAGAATTGATTGCTAAACCTCATGATGCTCTGTTACAACATACAGAATTAGAACTAAGGAAGAATCTTGAACAGGTTATTGATAGGGAACTGTTATCTCTTAAACAGAAAGCTCACTTGAGAATAGAAAAGGAGGCTGATAGAAATACAAAGTATTTTCATAATTTTTTAAAAGTTAAGAGAGCTAAGGAATGTTTACCTCAAATTAAAGATATGAATGGTAACTTGGTTAATTCCTTTATTGGTACTAATGATGCTTTTGTTCAATATTTTTCCTCCATCTTAGCTCCGTCCAAGCCTTTTGTACCAAATATAAAACCTCTCTTTGATATAAATCTTCCAGTCTTATCTTTTACTCAATCTGTTTCTCTGATTAATGCCATTACTGATGAGGAGATTAGATCTGCAGTGTTTAGTTTGGATCCTAATAGTTGTGGAGGTCCAGATGGTTATAATGCTTATTTTTTTACAACAAGGTTGGAACATAATTGGTGATGACATTGTAAAAGCTATTCAATTCTTTTTTCTCAACAATAATCTTCCTACTGGTCTCTCTACACTGCCATTGTCTTAATTCCTAAGATTGATAACCCTACATCAGTAGCTGATTTTAGGCCAATATTTTGTTGCAACATCATTTATAAAATCATTTCAAAAGTATTGGCTAATAGACTGCAGTCAGTTCTACCATTCATTATTTCCAATAATCACACTGCTTATATCAGTGGAAGATCTATTAGTGATAATATCCTATTAACTCAAGAACTATTGTTAGGGTATGAAAGGAAAAATATATCTCCAAGATGCATGTTAAAGTTGGATATTAAGAAAGCATTTGATTCCACTGCATGGAGCTCTATTTTAGCTATTATGTCTAGGATGAACTTTCCAAAACCTTTTTTAGCTTGGATCTTCACATGTATTTCATCTCCTATGTACTCTATCTCGAGAGAGGGTGGTCTGCATGGATATTTTAGAGGTTCACAAGGTGTTAGGCAGGGCGATCCTATTTCACCCTATTTGTTCATTATTGTTATGGAATTGCTTAATTCTATTTTGTTGGATTTAGTTTCAAAGAAAGCACTTGAATTGCATCCAAAATGTAAAAATCCACTAATTACTCATCTTCTTTTTGCTGATGACCTCATCATCTTCACAAAGCCTTCTTATAGTAACATTCAGAGTATTTTGTCATCTCTACAGTTTTTCTATTCCATCACTGGCCTTCAAATTAATCTTTCTAAATCTAATATTCTGGTTGGTGGTTTGCCTTTTTCAAAGAACATTGATATTATTAATTACTCAGGGCTTCGGGATTTGCCCAAAAATTCATTTTATTTGGGTCTACCTATTATAAACTCTAGAATTACAAACCAAAATTGTTTACCTCTCTTTGAAAAGATTATTGAAAGGTTGCAGCTATGGCCTTGTAATAAACTATCTCAAGCTGGTAGGCTCACTATTATTCAATCTATTGTTGTGGCTATGACTACTTATTGGACAAGACATTATATTCTTCCGATTAAGCTGATTAATATGGTTTCAAGTGCTTTCAATAAATTTCTTTGGCATGGTGATCCTTTCTCGAAAAAGCTTATACCCATATCTTTTTTTAAACTGTTTGATCCTAAAAAGTATGGGGGTCTTGGTATCACTAATATTTTCCAATGGAATAAGACAGCAATCTCTGTTTACTTCAACAAAAAAATTTCACCTGGTAAAAACTTATGGTCTCAATGGGTTATCCAGAATCTTATTGGCAAGAGAAATTTTTGGAATATGAGAATACCCCAAAATTGTAGTTGGAGTTGGAGATGTATACTTAAACTCAGGGAAACTTTTTTACCTTTTATACAATGTAACTATGCAGTGATTAAAGGTTTATCCTTTTGGCATTCTCCATGGGCTAAACCGGGGTTGATTTTAAGTTCTTTAGTGGATTACAATTTAAGAAGAAGCTCTGGAATTTCAGAAGATGCTATAGTTGAGGATTTTATACATGATGGTACTATTGTATTACCATATTCCAGTTCCTTTCAGTTAAGAAATCTATGGAATATTATTACCAGTTATCAACTTTCTATCAGTGATAATGCTTTAATTTGGTCAGGTAAGAATAAAATACATTCTATTAAGCTTGTATATCAGTATCTTTGTAAGTGTGATACTATTTTCCCTTGGCATACAAGAATTTGGAATATTGGTTGTTCAGCTAAGCAGAATCCATTGTTGTGGAAAGTAATGGCTAATGCTTTGAATACTAAGGACAGGATTTGTAGAATGGGTATTATTTCAGAGGATTTATGTGTTCTTTGCAAGTCAGAATCTAAAACTAATACTCATATATTTTTTGAATGTCCATTCGTTTATCAAATATGGTATAGGCTATTATCTAATGGTGGTTTTTATAAGCCTTCAACTGTTAGTGCTATTGAATGGTTTAATGTATTCAAAGCAACTAGATGGAAGACTCGTTCAACCAGGCTTTTGCTTAAACTTTTGAAGAAATTAATTCAGGCTGTGTGGACTAAGAGGAATAATAGGATATTTGGTATTGGTGAAAGGAATATATCTCAGCTTTATTCTATGATTCATGGTAGTATTTTGAGGGATTTAAGGTTTGATAAATTTTGAAGATTGAATTATCAAGAACTACTACTATTCAGATCTTATTGCTATGTGAACTGAATGCAATTACATCTCAGCTATGCATTATGAGTCTGTTCTCTTGTTGTATGGATTAATTATGTATTTCAGTTCAGTTTATCTTGTGTCAGGTTTGGTTCAGTTTTGTTCATAACTGTAGTGTCTAAGTTTGTGTGTTTGGTTGTATTATAGTGGCTGTGTTGTCATGTCCTTGGAGTTGTGTGAGTTATAATTGTTGTAATGGAACATTAGTTTATAAAATGAGCTTTTGCTCTTGCTTTACAAAAAAACAAGTTGTTGTGAAAGTTTGTGAGTGTTCGTGCGACTTTAACCACACTAGCATATAACACACACACACACACACACACACACACACACACACGACCAAGTCCTGCCCAGGTCTCTACCAAGTACTATAATCAAGTTGAAAAGTAAAATGAACCAGCTTGATCACTTGCTTGATTCCGGAGGTAAGTTCAGAACGATTCTTCACTTTGAATGGCGTGAGGATCTTACCTATGAAGAGGCTGTGAAGCTTCTTGAGAAATGCTTGCTTGTGCTTTTGTATCGTGACAGATCAACAATTAACAAGTTTTAGGTATAACTCCGAGAAATATCCTTTTCTTACTATTTTATCTCATATTTAGAATAAAATAAGTCAGCGGTGGAAGTTATCTCAGTTTATCTTATGCTATCCCTTGATGATCTTGTACTGACTTTGTATATAAAACTCTAATTACTCAAATATTGTCATTTTGTGTATAAAGTGCTATTATGGCAGTCTTCAAACATTTAGGATTGAATTGTGGGGATTAAATATTATACAGGGACTAAAGCAAACCAAAGACTGTATTTCCTTGAAATTCCATAACTGAGTTCAGTGTTATGGCATAAATTACTGTTTTGATTGTTTAAATTTCAAATTGCAAAGATTTTGAAGGAAGGAGTGACAATTTCTCAACCGTACTCGCTGAAAACGTATTGGGTTTCTCTGCATTCCAGAACCCCGGCAAGGGTGCTGAAGGATCACGGTCATATAATGAAGGATCGGGACATGTATTGAGTAAGAAAACCTGAGCGAATAATCTTTTACTGGTATGTGATGGTACATTCTTTTCCATTGTATACCGTGATTAGCTTGACTTATTTCAAACTGTGCGTAACTCAATTTATACTGATAAGCATATTATGCTTTTCAACCGACTGAATTAATTTTGTTTCTCAGATATGGTGTGAGCGAAGGGAAGTTTTATCAGGTACTTTTATTTGAACTTGATGCGATTCGAAAGGTAATCAAGTTTTCAACCATATATGTTCATTTTTATGATTTAATGCTAGAATTTTATGCAACTCATTCCTTTCTATTTTTAGGCATGTGCTTCTCTTAAGGCAGAATATTAGCCCTTTGTAACATTTGTGGTTGTCCAAAAACGTCATCATACATGATTATTTGCAAATAATCATAAAGACTTGTCATTTGTTGACATGAGTGGAAATATATTGTCTGGTATCTTCTTTGAATAGCAGCCAAGTCATTACTAGTTATTTTTGCAAACCACCTTTGCACACAAAATTTATGTTGACAGATTGCTTTGTTTTTAAGCATGTTTTGTATTTCTTAATTTGCATGCTACCTTACTTTTGTTGATTCAAGCATTTACCATCCAACTGAATTTGACTTTTACCTCTACAGTCATGCTGGCATTCGGGTAAGTTTATCAAATGTACCATGCTATATTTTATAGCACGCTGTTAGTAAAGCTTCAATACTAATTGTTAAATTGGCAATGTAAATTCTGACAGGGCACAAGCCGCCCAGTGCATTACCATGTCTTATGGGATGAAAATAAATTTTATGTTGATGCTTTGCAGACACTTACAAACAACCTGTGTCATACGTAATGAATTCATTCCTTAGATTTAACTATTGTTGTTTATTGCCATCTTATTGTAAACTAAACAATGTTCTATTTTGTAGTTATGCAAGGTGCACAAGGTCCGTCTCTATTGGTAAGCTATTATCAACCTACTTTATTTGATATTTTTTTTAGTCCTTTGTTTGATTTTCTCATTTGACGATTTGTTTTGCACATATGCTTCTGTTAATTTCATTTTGCCACTGTAAAGTATAGAATAACTTATGAGCTCAAAGTGGGAACTGAAACAAGAAAACACCGTTTAGAAAAGTTAAAAAAATGAAAATGCAATTGAGGAAAATGCAATTAAGGTATTTTAATGTGTTAGAAAAAGTTGGTAGGAATTTATGGTTGTTTAAATAAAAGATTACCAAATAACACTAATGCTTCAATCATTTGAACGGTTTAATGTGGTAAATTGTCTAATTATTTTGCTTAAAATGATGTTGTAAAGCCATCTTGTAAGTATTTTGTATGAATAACTTCATCTTATTTTAGTAACTTGATATGTTATTTAAATACACACAGTTTTTTATATCAGCAGTATTAGTGACATGGAATATATATATTATTATTAGCAAATTCTTTTGGAAGCTTTGAGTTTATGCTTGGCTTTGAGATCATATATAACTTGTTTATTTTAAAACAATATTTTAAATTGTGTCACTTTTACAAAACTTAAGTCAACAAAGCTACGCTACTTATTTGCTGGGTGGATATAAACTTACTGATGCATTCTCGATATGCTTACCTATCTATAAAGAGTTTCGGAATTTATTCGTTTAGTCAGTGTCCAAAACGGTAATGAACTACATTTTCCTTATAAAGAATGACTAGATCCGTAAGTGCTTGGAATCTTCTAAATGGCCATTTGAAGTAGAAGATTAAAGTTGCATGCTGAGAAATGGACAACTGCAGTCAATAGTTACATTTATGCATGTCTATCACTGTGTCAATTATGTTGGAAACTATTTTGTTCATCTTTATATCATCAAGTGCAAATTCCAGATAGTCCTGAAAGGGCACTTTGGTAACATCCATTTGTCATATCTCTTTAATAATATATAATGCTTTATTTACTTATGATGATGATTTCACTAATAATCAATTCGTTTATGTGCTTGTTTGAATAATAATCAATTAATATTGTTTGAATGTTACTTGATAATTCATGGCAAATTATTGTTGTTGATTATCAACCTTGTTTACAGGTAATTAGCTTTTCCAGAGTGAAGACCATCAACAACAATGAACATAACTTTAAATTTTATATGCATTATGATATTTGTTAGTACTGGTTGTGTAAACTTGTTTGTGAATGCTTATGGTATGTGAATTTTCTCATTTTGTCAAATATCTATTATCTAAATGGTTATGGATATTATACTTATGTGATTAATGTGTTCTCGATTATTTGAATATGATGATTATATGATTGATTAATTGTTGGTTTGAATATGGTAATTATACGATTGTTGCTGATTTTAATATGACTATTATATAACTGGTTGCTGGAAATAATATAATCCATTAACTGTATATAGTAGCATTTAAAATATTTTACAAAATAATCAATACCTTTTAGTAGCATTTTTAAAATGCTACAGAAACAAATGTAAAATACCACCTGAATTTATACAGGCATAAAATAAATGCAACGAAAAGTTTTAGTAGCGTTTAAAATACGTAGTTATACTGAACATTTTTTAGCGTTTATTAAAACGCAACCAAAAAAATCATACTTTTAGTTGCGCGACCTGTAGTAGCGGTCTTTAAAACGTATCTAAAAGTTTTGGTAGCATTTTTTCAATGCTACTAAAGGCCTTTTCTGGTGTAGTGTTTCTGCTTTTGTTTATCTTCAACCTAGGCTACAGTCTGTCAATTTTATTCTTGGATTTTGGATTGTAACTGTAAACAAACTTTAGTATAATAAAAAGGATTATTTGGGAGTGGACGTAGGCCGGTGAAAGCTCAGGAAAGGACAAGGGTAAACAGAACATGGATAATAGCTTCAATGGATCGAAGCAATAGAGGGGGGGACCCAAATTCCCTTCTTACTCGAAATTGAATGAAACCTTAGAACGGATATATTTGGATATTCGAGGACGCCTTTCATATCAGAGGCCGGTAAGGAGGGAACCCTCCGAACGCGAGCGGACATCTGGAAAGCACTACCTATTCCATGAGCTGGATGGGCATAATACAAATGACCGTAGGCATTTAAAGGATATCATTGAGGAACATGTGAGGAATGGTTAGAAACAACAATGTGTAAGGACTCGGGCTACGGCGGTGGAACGGGAGCAGCCACCGCCCGCCTCGAATGAAAATGGCACTCGATGAAGGCATCATCATCAACTTGTCATCAATTGATCGGGATGGCATGGAAAAAGTAGCAAACTCCGTAGTAGGAAAGCTAAGTCACTTACACATGTACAAGATCGAGGACGGTCCCTAGGCATGCTCTGAGATGATGATAAACAATAGTGCTTAGGTTTGTGAAATTAGTTTTTGGTTTTCTTATCTTTTCATCTTGTTTGCTTCGAACTCTATTTTATTGGTTGTACGGACTCTTATTTTATATTTTAGCAAATGGACTTAGGAATGTTTAAATTTGGATCAATGTAATGGTTAACATAGGTCGTCAGGTATGGACTATGCCTGGCAAGGGGTAGGTCGCTTCGCTCAAATGTGATGGATCGGCCTACTCAGGTCATCGATTATGGATTGTGCTCGGTAGGGATCGAGAGAGGTCAAGGTCGTCAGGTATGGACTATACCTGGCAAGGGGTATGTCGCTTCACTCGAATGCGATGGAACGGCCTACTCAGGTCATCGAGTATAGATTGTGCTCGGAAGGGATCCAAAGAGATCAAGGTTGTTGGGTATGGACTATGCCTGGCAAGGGGTAGGTCGCTTCGCTCGAACGCGATGGATCGGCCTACTCAAGTTGTCGAGTATGGATTGTGCTCGGCAAGGATCTGGAGAGATCAAGGTCGTCAGGTATGGACTATGCCTGGCAAGGGGTAGGTCGCTTTGCTTGAACGTGATGGATCGGCCTAATCAGGTCGACGAATATGGATTGTGTTTGACAAGGATCCGATGAGATCGAGGCTTTGCATTTGGCAAATGATCCGGTAAGATCACGAATTTGGCTATTGACTTTAGATAGATATGGATTCGTGTAACAGCCCTAGATTTTTGTATATATTTTATTTGACTTTATTTTATTTTGAAAACTATTTTAAACTTGTTTTATTTCAAACATTTCATTTTTAAATATAAATGTTGATTATTATGTAACTTTTAATTTCAAACTTGTATAAATTGAATAATTTTCCTGAAAGGTGGATTTTGGTCAATCTGGTCAAACTTTGACTTTTAATTTTAAAATTTAAATATTTGAATTCTTAAATTTTATCTTTTATTATGAAAATAGATTTAATATCATGAATACTGCTTTTTGTTTCGTTAAAATTGGATTTAAATTGTGAAAGTTATACCCTTTACAATATTGTGTGTATATTGAATTATTTAGCAATATTCTTCATTTTAATTTATATAAATAATATTTTATTTGTCAAATCATGTTCTAATATGTGTTATATGACATGTTAGGTATATATTTTATTTTAAAATATTCTAAAGTGATAATAGAATTTTTCCAAAATTTATTGCATTTATTTCCTATTTTTAAAGGCTAGTTTCCATTTTCTGCTATTTTCTTCATTTAAATTATATTTAATTAAAATTTATTTATTCATTTTGTGAATGCATTTTTATTTTTGTTCTTATCTTTATTTATAAATATTTTTCATCTACATATAAATTTTTTCAAAGTTTGTTCCATTTAATTTCAAATTTTCTAGACTAGTTTTCATTTTTGTGCTATTTTCTTGTTTTAATCATATCTAATTAATATTAAATTATTAATATTTTTTTTATCTGTTATATTTTCGAAATTTTAACTGAAATTATAAGTATTTTCAGTTATTTAAAAATATATAAATATATATGGAAATATGAAAGGTTTAAAACCTTTTATCTTCCTTTGGCTTTTTGGCTTCCACCTTTTCATTTTCCCAACCCCACCTCTTCATGTTTTGGCCGTGCTCTTCATTTCTCATTTCTGCCGTACTCCCCTCAATTTTCACGTGAAAGAAACTCCTCTTCCCACCAAAAAAACTCACGGCCATCTCTCATTTTTTTATCAAAAATTTTGTAGGTAATTTCCTCTTCCTTTTATATTATTTTCTTGATTTTTATAACTTGTATTTGCATTTGTTCTCATCTTTGTAGATCGGCTCCTCCTCCACCATCACCTAGGCTGACTCCACCACCTTATAGGCTGACCATCACCCCCTCCAAATCACCACCACTTCAGGCCGAGAACCCATAGCATGATCCTCCACCAAATCTACATAAACATCACCTTTTTACACTCTAGTCGAACTCCTCTTACTCCATCACCTTCAACATCCCTTTGGCCGCCACTTCCACCACCACCACCAGCCCAGATCTGACCACCACCCTCTGCCACATCATCCACCACCACCTGGACCTCTGGCCGTACCCATAGGACCCATGGCTGAACCCTCTTGAAGCCTTGAGATGATGTAGCATTGCCTTGTGATGATAGTTGTTGCACCTATACCTTCACACCAATAAAACACAAGCTAGGCCGACCCTATAGGGACCCAAACCTGACCTTAATCCCTGCCTTGGCCATGCTACTTCAGTTCATAACTGAAGTATGTGAAGTTGAGAACAAGTGCAAGACATTTGTTTTTGTTTTGGGCAGTGATTTCTAATGTTGAGTAGTGAAATTTTGCTTTGAAAACTTATGTATTTTGAATTGTTTTGTGTAAATGTATTCAAGGCAATTAGAGTTGACTCTCCACACTCAAATCGTATTAGAGTTGTCGTGCCTTCATAATCTTTGTGTTGTGTGCTTTGTTGGCAAATCTCCAGCTTAACAGGTGAGTTATTCTCACCAGACAATATGTACATATATAACTAGTGAATTGACCCCCTTTGAATCTGTAAAATGCATTATCATGTTACACTTGCTATGTTATGATTTTATGATGTTCACCCATGCTTAAACACCTATTATATTATATGTTACTGTTATATTATGCTGTTCTATTATTTTTATCAGTTTATCACACTGCAAGTTCCCTTTAGATTAGAATCACTATGGGTTGAAATGATACATACCCGAACGGACTTTAGAATAGGAGAAAATCATTATGGGCTGAAATGATAGGCCTGAATGATTTTCAATTATTTTTCATTTCCTTGGGATTGCGGGTTTGAAATGATCAAACCCGGGTTTTCTTTGTAAATTACGGGTTGAAATGATATATTACCCGTATCACTTTACCTAGACTAGAAATGAAATACAGACCCGTTGTTAAAATATGTTTTTATAAAAATCTTAAAAATATTTTTGAAATGTAAATATTATAATATTTGATTTAAACTAAATAAAAAAATTATTTATGTAAGCATTATTGATTTTTTTGAAAATTTATAAGTGAAATAAATTATTGGTAAAACTAGAAAATTTGAAATGTAAGTTATTTTGGGAAATTTTAATTGGGTGATAATTGGAATTTAAATTAAATATGAAATGTGATAACTTCATGATAATTTGGATTAAAGTGAATTTAAATGATTTTTATATTATATTAATGATTTTGAATAAAGTTAAAATGTGAAATGAATGAATATTTAAGTTGAAATTTTGAAATATAACTAAAATTGGAAATTTGTGAATTTGGCTTAAGAGTGAATTTTAAGTTAAGTAAATAAAAATGGAATTAAGTTATATTTGAAAATTTAAAATTAAGTGTTAAGTTAATTTAATTTAATGAATTTATAATTTAAAATTGGAATTTAATAAGTGAATTATTATTAAATTTTGATTTTTGAATGGAGGTTTAACTTTATAAAATCATGAATATAAGGGTATTTGAATGATTATATATGATTTTATAAGTTAAAAATGATTTATATAAAAATATAATTGTTTGTGAAATTATACTGAATATTTGAAGTTAATTAACTACATCTCTGAAATGCTATTAATTCTAATGTAAATGATAATACAACATCTGTAAATGCTGTAGTTGATAATAATGAACCAAATGGCTAAATTTAATTAAAGGCTATTATAGCATTTTTGTAATGTTATAATGGTTGAATTTAACTAAGTTTATTTGAAACTAATGTAACCCTATTACAGCATTTTAAATGCTGTCTTTTGTTAAATTGAACTGTTTTAAATGTGACTTTCCGTAGCATTTTCTAAATGCCGCAAAAGTTGAATTTTCATTGTTTTAATTAATTTAAGTGAACGAATGAAAGATTAAAATTTTGGAAATTTAATAATTTAATTATTAATAATAACTTTATTTTTATGATTTAAAATAAAGTAATTTGTTTCGAAATATAAACTATTTTGAAATATGATATTTTGATATTTTGAAATGGATTTTTGAAGGATATTGAATTTTGAAATGATATTTGATTTCGAAGAATAAAATACCATTTTGAAATTTTAACCACGGGGTGTATTTAATTTATTGTTTAACTGATCCTTGAAGGATGGGCGATCCCAAGCATCCTTTGAGTTATTGTGCATTTCTACTACAGCTCACTTGAGTTGGTTTACATTATATAAGTATATATTGTCCTGACTCGAGTGTTTTGTGTTTTACTTTACGCTCGGGTCAGCCTGAGTATTTACAGCTTAACTTTGGATTTCTTTCTGGAGCTAGGAATCGCTGGAGATTCTGCTTGTCTAGTTATCTGTTCCTTTCAGTTCAGTTGTTCTATTTCAGTTCTGGTATTCATAAACTTCTATTTATTTAAGATGTCTATTGTATATGTTTTCAAGCAGATATTATGTATTATGTTTTGAGAGTTTGTTATAGTAGCTTCATGAACTACTATGGTTTTTTTATATTCCGCTGCGAGTTATTCTGATATGTTCTGTGTCTATGATTCTGTGTATTTGATTTCATTTGCTCCAAATTTATTTACAATCTGTTATTTTGAATTATTCAAGCCAGACATGTGTGGATTATTGTCGATTTGAATGGTCCAAAATAGTGGGTCGTTACAGTTGGTATCAGAGCTTTGGTTTTAGGCAAACCTTAGCCTACGGAGCAAAAAACTCATTAGAGATAGGGTAGAAATACCCTAGAATGAGTGAAATCAATCTCAGAATCATTTCTTTGTGAGAGAACGTATTTTCGAAGTATAAAATGATTTTCAAATGATTTTTAAAGAATTTTGAAAGATTATTTTGATATAAATTTCCTTGCTTTAAAAGTAAAATATTTCTTAAACTACATTCCTTTCTTTTCCACCTTGTTAGTAATTTCTTTGATTAGGATCCTCTAAAATTTTGAACTTCTCTCTTGATTGATCTAGATCCATTGTTGATAGGGATCTATTTTGGGTATGGCAAAATCAGTAGTTTGTTAGGATGCTTTGAGTAAACTCTGTTGTATCTTTTGCTTAGCTAAAGTTGTCCAACTAAAGATATTTATGCTTCTGTTTTCGTATGTTATGAATTCGAGTCTTTCCAAATTTTTATGGGAATTTTTCTGTATCGATATAGGTTATATATCTCTAATCTTCGTTTGGATTCTTATCGAATAAGATTCCTTTGAATTTTGGAACGCTCCCACTTGTTCTGAAATCCATTCCTGTCTCCCCTAATTGTATTCTTTTGATTTTGGAGCATTGCATCACTCCACTTTGTATGACCTTTATAGGGTGGCGATTCCGCAAATCTTTGAATGATTATAATTGGCATTGATTCATCGGAGATTTCTGTATCCTCGGTTTACGATGTTTTCTATCTTCTGCTATATTTAGATTCTATCTCTGGCAATCGAAGGTCGATTTGCCTTAGATTTTCGCATCGATTATATTCCTGAAGTCACGGTTGACCAGTTAAGGTCGCCCGCGATTCATATAGGCTTATCCATCTTCTATTTGGTAATTTAATTATCTTATCTTCGTTTGAGCCTATCTTTGAATTAGAATTCTATTTGATTAGAGTCCTTCTAAATTTGAATCTCTGTTTTGCTTTGAAATCCATCCTTGAATCGTCCCTTGGAAAGTTTGTGGTTGATTGTCTTTTGAAAATTGTGTATTCATCGTAGTTTTTATTTTGATAAGGATGGTCATATTTTTATATAAAGATGAAATGTTTTTGATAAGGATTATGTACCTTTTAAAAAAAAATGAGAATTTGAAGTTTTGAAAGGATTTGAAATTTTGAAAATTTTATAAGAAATGTTTTCATATAAAATGATTTATAACTGAAGGTTTTGAATCTGAATTTAAGTGATTGAACTCCGGCATTTTGGAACTGGTTTTAAGATTTTGAAATAATAAATAATATGATTGAAATTATTTTTCCGAATAAGTAATGTTTCAATGATTTTAATGGGTTTTAATGATTTTGAAGGAATTTCAAAGAAGTTTTCAAAGTAAATGGAAGTCCAGAACTCACTTGTGTCGCTGGAAAATAATTTCGGTAATGAGTGCACGCATCATCGACATTGATTTTCGAGTATCAGAGTGGGGGATAGGCCACTTCAGTAGCATTGCTACGCGAGTTATTTTGCGAAACCAATTTTGATTTCAAAATTTTGAAGTATGATTTGATATTCGAAAGATATATGTATATATATATATTTGAAATGATTTGAAGTAAGCCGGTGTTCAGTCCTCGAGTTTTGGATTTGATATAACCCTATCTATTAAAATTGATTTACTGATTTGTTGCTAATTTCCAACTCTTGAATTTGAAAATGATTTCTTCAACTATTTCGAAGTTCGAGTACTTCCAAATCAAGGTTAACTTTTCAAAGCTAAGAAATTTGAAAAGTATTTTGATAAAGTATATAAGTTTGTTTTGAATGTTTAAGTATGAAGTAATCTGATTTAAATAAGTTGAAACTGTTTTGTTAAGTAAATGAATAAGGCAATTTAAAATTTTCTAATATGAAATTTAGATTCGAAATGCTTTGAAAAGAATTTGGTCTTCAAAATATTTTGAATAAAATTTAGTTTAAATGTTTTAACTTAGTAACATCTTTATGAAACTATATATTTAACAAGTTGGAATAAATATATAAGTTGTACGTATGGTGTTTTATTCGCATAATTAATTTGATCCAAGTTTGAGTACACAAGTTCGAGGTGGATTACACCATTTCGTGTTAGGATTTTCATTCGATTCTTGATGGCAAATATTTGATATGGATTTTGGGCTTGATTCTAGAATTCTCTATCGTAGTATATGGCTATGCAAGGAGACTGATGGCTTCTAGTCGAGAAACCATATCGAAATCCGCATTAGGGAAGTCGAATGGACAATACTAGTTCGAAAGCGAACTTGTGTGATCGAGTGAGCGATCAAATGTAGTTTTGCGAAATGATGACGTATGTACATCTTATATCCTAATATCATTTATATATTTTGACGCTGAAATTGAAAGCTGTCGAGTTAGAATATCTTTGCTTACTAAAAGAAAATTCCAATTTAAATTACAAAGATATATAACCCATAAAAGCAAAGATATTCAAATCCCATATGGCTCTTCATACAGCGAAATTTATTTTGAAAAATTTGATCCTTATATAAGATGGACCTTACATAAGTATAAGATGATTTTGAAAACATTTGATTTTGGAAATGAATTGGTTGACTTAAATTATTGATTTGGAAATTTGGATTTATTTTCTAAATCTATTATTCTGGAAATGTTGAAACTAAAGATAATTAATTTGAGAAGAAATAATTCGGTGAAATTGTATATGATTTTGAAATTGAACTGATATTGAAACAAATTGAAATTTGAGAACCTTATGTTACTAAACACTTGATTTGGAAGTTGTCGAACTTATATAAAATTGATTTGTATGAGTATGAAATTGATTCGAAAACTATAGATTTGAAAAGGTACTCAATTTGAAAGTGAAATCTTATATATAATGGATATTATATAAGTACGATATTTGAAAGTGATTTGAAAAGGTACTATATGATACATATTTTCGAAGTAAAGATATGGAAAGTGCCTTCTGCTTGATATCCGATTTGTGGCCACATCTTGGATTCATTCTATCGATATTATTCTCTCTGATTTTGGTTTTCCGGATATGATACTCGAGTGTCCTTCGAATTCCATGGCGTTACCCATGGTCTTACGAACTCGACTGCATAGCGTAATTCGTAAGGCAGTGATTGCTTAAAAGGTACGGATGTTTCCTGGGGGATCCAGGCGTAACCATTGTGTATCTGCGATCTATGGTCGTGTTAGTGGCGTAATCCGCAAGGCAGAGATTGCTTAAGGGGTATGGATGTTTCCTAGGGGATCCAGGCGTAACCATTTTTATGTATCCTGCGGTCCACCGTTTTGTTGCATGGCGAAATTCGCAAGGCAGTGAATGCTTAAAAGGTACGGATGTTTCCTGGGGGACCCAGGCGTAAACATTGTGTATCTGCGATCCATGATTTGATTCGTTTTTGTTTGGATTGTACTTTCCATATCTGTTTTTAAAGGTTTTCCCAGTATTTTCACTAGGTGTTGAAACAGGTCTACTAAGTACCTGGAGAATTCCAGTTTTGCGCCTGATCAACGCACTACCAGAGTCTACAGGAACAAGGATAAACTTGTTGAAACATCGAGTTATAAAAGTATTTTGATAAAATATTATATAAAGGATATTTTGATCAGTTATTTTCCTTCCTAAAGGATTTTAAAGTGTTTTAAATATTTTACCTCTTTAACCAACAATTTAAAATAATGGTTCATCCTTCTCTTTCAACCTGCTTTCCCTCCTAGCTAATTTTCTTCCCTACCTTCTTTCGGGATGTCTTCCAACCTATTGTTCTTTCTAGTTGTTTCTCAGCTCCCTTCCTTTTCGAGGACGAAAAGATTTGAGTGGGGGAGAGTGTAACAGCCCTAGATTTTTGTATATATTTTATTTGACTTTATTTTATTTTGAAAACTATTTTAAACTTGTTTTATTTCAAACATTTCATTTTTAAATATAAATGTTGATTATTATGTAACTTTTAATTTCAAACTTGTATAAATTGAATAATTTTCCTGAAAGGTGGATTTTGGTCAATCTGGTCAAACTTTGACTTTTAATTTTAAAATTTAAATATTTGAATTCTTAAATTTTATCTTTTATTATGAAAATAGATTTAATATCATGAATACTGCTTTTTGTTTCGTTAAAATTGGATTTAAATTGTGAAAGTTATACCCTTTACAATATTGTGTGTATATTGAATTATTTAGCAATATTCTTCATTTTAATTTATATAAATAATATTTTATTTGTCAAATCATGTTCTAATATGTGTTATATGACATGTTAGGTATATATTTTATTTTAAAATATTCTAAAGTGATAATAGAATTTTTCCAAAATTTATTGCATTTATTTCCTATTTTTAAAGGCTAGTTTCCATTTTCTGCTATTTTCTTCATTTAAATTATATTTAATTAAAATTTATTTATTCATTTTGTGAATGCATTTTTATTTTTGTTCTTATCTTTATTTATAAATATTTTTCATCTACATATAAATTTTTTCAAAGTTTGTTCCATTTAATTTCAAATTTTCTAGACTAGTTTTCATTTTTGTGCTATTTTCTTGTTTTAATCATATCTAATTAATATTAAATTATTAATATTTTTTTATCTGTTATATTTTCGAAATTTTAACTGAAATTATAAGTATTTTCAGTTATTTAAAAATATATAAATATATATGGAAATATGAAAGGTTTAAAACCTTTTATCTTCCTTTGGCTTTTTGGCTTCCACCTTTTCATTTTCCCAACCCCACCTCTTCATGTTTTGGCCGTGCTCTTCATTTCTCATTTCTGCCGTACTCCCCTCAATTTTCACGTGAAAGAAACTCCTCTTCCCACCAAAAAAACTCACGGCCATCTCTCATTTTTTTATCAAAAATTTTGTAGGTAATTTCCTCTTCCTTTTATATTATTTTCTTGATTTTTATAACTTGTATTTGCATTTGTTCTCATCTTTGTAGATCGGCTCCTCCTCCACCATCACCTAGGCTGACTCCACCACCTTATAGGCTGACCATCACCCCCTCCAAATCACCACCACTTCAGGCCGAGAACCCATAGCATGATCCTCCACCAAATCTACATAAACATCACCTTTTTACACTCTAGTCGAACTCCTCTTACTCCATCACCTTCAACATCCCTTTGGCCGCCACTTCCACCACCACCACCAGCCCAGATCTGACCACCACCCTCTGCCACATCATCCACCACCACCTGGACCTCTGGCCGTACCCATAGGACCCATGGCTGAACCCTCTTGAAGCCTTGAGATGATGTAGCATTGCCTTGTGATGATAGTTGTTGCACCTATACCTTCACACCAATAAAACACAAGCTAGGCCGACCCTATAGGGACCCAAACCTGACCTTAATCCCTGCCTTGGCCATGCTACTTCAGTTCATAACTGAAGTATGTGAAGTTGAGAACAAGTGCAAGACATTTGTTTTTGTTTTGGGCAGTGATTTCTAATGTTGAGTAGTGAAATTTTGCTTTGAAAACTTATGTATTTTGAATTGTTTTGTGTAAATGTATTCAAGGCAATTAGAGTTGACTCTCCACACTCAAATCGTATTAGAGTTGTCGTGCCTTCATAATCTTTGTGTTGTGTGCTTTGTTGGCAAATCTCCAGCTTAACAGGTGAGTTATTCTCACCAGACAATATGTACATATATAACTAGTGAATTGACCCCCTTTGAATCTGTAAAATGCATTATCATGTTACACTTGCTATGTTATGATTTTATGATGTTCACCCATGCTTAAACACCTATTATATTATATGTTACTGTTATATTATGCTGTTCTATTATTTTTATCAGTTTATCACACTGCAAGTTCCCTTTAGATTAGAATCACTATGGGTTGAAATGATACATACCCGAACGGACTTTAGAATAGGAGAAAATCATTATGGGCTGAAATGATAGGCCTGAATGATTTTCAATTATTTTTCATTTCCTTGGGATTGCGGGTTTGAAATGATCAAACCCGGGTTTTCTTTGTAAATTACGGGTTGAAATGATATATTACCCGTATCACTTTACCTAGACTAGAAATGAAATACAGACCCGTTGTTAAAATATGTTTTTATAAAAATCTTAAAAATATTTTTGAAATGTAAATATTATAATATTTGATTTAAACTAAATAAAAAAATTATTTATGTAAGCATTATTGATTTTTTTGAAAATTTATAAGTGAAATAAATTATTGGTAAAACTAGAAAATTTGAAATGTAAGTTATTTTGGGAAATTTTAATTGGGTGATAATTGGAATTTAAATTAAATATGAAATGTGATAACTTCATGATAATTTGGATTAAAGTGAATTTAAATGATTTTTATATTATATTAATGATTTTGAATAAAGTTAAAATGTGAAATGAATGAATATTTAAGTTGAAATTTTGAAATATAACTAAAATTGGAAATTTGTGAATTTGGCTTAAGAGTGAATTTTAAGTTAAGTAAATAAAAATGGAATTAAGTTATATTTGAAAATTTAAAATTAAGTGTTAAGTTAATTTAATTTAATGAATTTATAATTTAAAATTGGAATTTAATAAGTGAATTATTATTAAATTTTGATTTTTGAATGGAGGTTTAACTTTATAAAATCATGAATATAAGGGTATTTGAATGATTATATATGATTTTATAAGTTAAAAATGATTTATATAAAAATATAATTGTTTGTGAAATTATACTGAATATTTGAAGTTAATTAACTACATCTCTGAAATGCTATTAATTCTAATGTAAATGATAATACAACATCTGTAAATGCTGTAGTTGATAATAATGAACCAAATGGCTAAATTTAATTAAAGGCTATTATAGCATTTTTGTAATGTTATAATGGTTGAATTTAACTAAGTTTATTTGAAACTAATGTAACCCTATTACAGCATTTTAAATGCTGTCTTTTGTTAAATTGAACTGTTTTAAATGTGACTTTCCGTAGCATTTTCTAAATGCCGCAAAAGTTGAATTTTCATTGTTTTAATTAATTTAAGTGAACGAATGAAAGATTAAAATTTTGGAAATTTAATAATTTAATTATTAATAATAACTTTATTTTTATGATTTAAAATAAAGTAATTTGTTTCGAAATATAAACTATTTTGAAATATGATATTTTGATATTTTGAAATGGATTTTTGAAGGATATTGAATTTTGAAATGATATTTGATTTCGAAGAATAAAATACCATTTTGAAATTTTAACCACGGGGTGTATTTAATTTATTGTTTAACTGATCCTTGAAGGATGGGCGATCCCAAGCATCCTTTGAGTTATTGTGCATTTCTACTACAGCTCACTTGAGTTGGTTTACATTATATAAGTATATATTGTCCTGACTCGAGTGTTTTGTGTTTTACTTTACGCTCGGGTCAGCCTGAGTATTTACAGCTTAACTTTGGATTTCTTTCTGGAGCTAGGAATCGCTGGAGATTCTGCTTGTCTAGTTATCTGTTCCTTTCAGTTCAGTTGTTCTATTTCAGTTCTGGTATTCATAAACTTCTATTTATTTAAGATGTCTATTGTATATGTTTTCAAGCAGATATTATGTATTATGTTTTGAGAGTTTGTTATAGTAGCTTCATGAACTACTATGGTTTTTTTATATTCCGCTGCGAGTTATTCTGATATGTTCTGTGTCTATGATTCTGTGTATTTGATTTCATTTGCTCCAAATTTATTTACAATCTGTTATTTTGAATTATTCAAGCCAGACATGTGTGGATTATTGTCGATTTGAATGGTCCAAAATAGTGGGTCGTTACAATTCGGCTAAGAATGTATTTCGAATTAGATATCAACTTGGAATAGTCATGGATTTCACTATCTATCCAGAGAGATCGTGGATTCGGATTAGCAACGGATTGGATTCTGGATTAGAAAATACGGCTATCAATGGATTATGGGTTTCGAATTTTGGATTTATGGCAATTCAAAACACACCTTCCTATCGCAAGGCATATTTTCGGGGCAAAGTGTTAACCTACCTTTTGGCAAGGCAGTATGCAAGCAGATTTAACCCAACTGACTTCATGATCATCAAGGCGGGAAGCACGGAGAAACATTTTCCAGGCTCGGAGATCGGCTATAAACGAGACTATGGACGATAGTCAAGTGGATTCAGATCGGATCCCTAATTTTTGGTCCAATCAAGATGCAATTAGTATGAAGTTATAAGGAAGGCCTCATGAGGCTATATTTCAAATTTTAATTCGATCGGAGTTCGTATGCTCGAGCTACGGGCAAAAGAAGTGGAATCGGGTCATATTCAGCTCAACAGCACAACTCAACGATGATCGCTCCATAACTCAACAACCACAAGGCGTATTTAAGTGAAACTTTGGAAATAGGAAGAAGGGACACGAAGGAGTCTACCCTAGAGATCGCATGGAATTTGGAGAAGTTGGAGGGATCAGCGTCTATCCCTCCATAGGGTTCGGTAGAAATCAAGATTCAAACAACACTATTCACGGAAAACGCAATATCTCACAAATCGTAAGTCGAAATAGCACAAAATTTGGAGGGAAGGTATCTAACATCATGGGGAACCTGCTAGAGGAATCGTACCCCATTTGGACACCAAAATAGGGATCGATACCGATCCATACTGTGGACCCCAATGGGCATGGAAATTTTTAGGTGGTCTCGTCTTAGTCTCCCTAACCTTCTGTCAAAATTTCAGCCCGATCCGTGCACGTCTTCCCTTATAAATACAGTAGGCATGGCATCAAAAAAAGGATCATCTTTCTGCTTCTCTTTATCTTCAATCTAGGCTACAGTTTGCCAATTTTATTCTTGGATTTCAGATTGTAACTATAAACAAACTTTAGTATAATAAAAAGGATTATTTGGGAGTGGACGTAGGCCGGAGTTACCCGAACCATTATAAATCTTGTCTATTTTTACTTGCTTTCTGATTGTTTTAATTTTGCTCTTCATTTATTTCTCGTCATATTTCTGTGATTGGATTGGACATTGGTACTTTTACATAATTGGGTGTTGGTGGCCAATTTTGATGCCAACAATACCTAACACATAGGTGAAGTTCTCTACCTGCTTAATTCATTAGAATAACCCGAATAAAGTTCATTGCTTTCTAGTTATCAATGATAAGGAAAAACAAAATACTATTTTAAAATTGTTTTAGGTTAGACATAGAGAGCCATTGAATACCATGTTCATCATTGCACATTTGCTACAATTTATTATTTAGTCGGTTTCATCGGTTTATTAACACCATAAAACATGTGAAATTTCTCAATCATTTCACATCAAAAATTCTGTTTTGTGAATTTGAGATTTACCATTATTCACCTTGTATTTTTATCCATAATCCTAAGAGTAATATATCAAGATAAATAATACAAGTAGTTAAAAATAATAAAAACGGAACTTTTACATGAACATTGGAAAATAGTACGAAAACCTCATGAAATTTTTAAGTAAACCTCACACATAATGTGTTAAAATTTTCAACTTTGCATTTCAAGCATTGTTTTAAAATGCAAAATCATAGGTGAGGCATTTTCAGAGCCATGAGGCAAGACGTAAGCCCCGAAATGTGGAGGCGCAAGCTTTTTCGGTAAAAATAAAATGTAACATATAATGAAATATGACATTTTAAATTAAACTATTCAAAAGATGGAGAAAAAATCATTCATTTATTACTCCAAACATGTATACATCATTTTTTTAAAGATTAAAAATAAATAACTGAAATACATATGATTCTAGTTTTGATTCCACATAATTTATTTGGAGATTCCACAAAATTTCGGTTTCAATTCGTTCTAACAATTCAAAATGATCTGCAAAATTAATTTGGAGATTCAATGAAGTCTATTAAGAAATTTTCTTTAAATAACAATGAGAAAATCCATTACATGGCTCTTAATCATTGTTTCAAAAACAATCTTACTTAATCATGTCGTTAATGAAATTGAAAAGTAAAAAATGCTAACTTCTATTTTCTTTAATTTTGTTCTTTATTTGTTTTCCATCAAATAATTGAAGTTTAATAACTTCTTACTATCACTATTTGTACCTAAGGGTAAAAAAATTCTTGGGTCGCATGACTCAGTAGTTTGAGGCATACGCTTTGTACGTTTCGTATGCCTCAAGTTATTAAGGCGTAAGCTTTAGAGGTAAATGCCTTTCGAAAAATGCCCCAAGGCGTTTTATTTCTCATTTCGTCGAGAACTCCTTGAAGTAAGTATCAATGCGGGGTTTTTCAAAACAGTGATTTCAAGTACTCAAATATGCGAAATCAATCATTTTATGTAGCTAAAAATAAGCCTGTTGTCAAAAGATCGCTTCTAAAATGTTATCTTTTTTTACATTATAAACAAAATAAAATATTAGCAAAGTTGCAACATACTATTAGGGATTTTCTTTGGATGTTTTGCTATAGTAAAAACTTTGTTAGGGCCTTAAATAAAGTATCTCCATATATTAGGGAGAGAAATATTAGGTCCATAACCACAAATTCAAGGCAAAGAACTAGTAAAAGTTGACTCAACGGGTATGGTTGAGTCATCGATCCATGATTATTGATTAGTACCTATTCGTCTATCGATCGGCATCGATCGATCAACTTTAGTATTATGTTTTTTATAACTTTGTTGATCAATTAGCATTTCCTTATAGAGTTGTTCTCTAGTCGACAGTTTTTTGTCTCATGGATTACTATTGATCGATGCTTATGGAAAAGTACCGGCCAACACTCATGGATAGACACCGATCCATGCTTATAGATAGACACCAAAATCAATAAATCAGTAACGATCGATAGAGATTTCCACACTTGGTTAATTTTCTCTTGTTCTTTCATAATACTTCACTCTTAATTATTTCGAGTGACGTCCAAGTATATAATCATAAACTTGTATTATTTAACCGATTCTTGATAGGATGTAGTACGATCCCATGTAGACAAAAGTACGATTGGTCCATATCTCCTTGTTCGAAGTCAGATTTATGCGCGGTTTGGACCGTACGTCTTGTATTATGTAGAACATTAAGTACTTTCATTTACTTCGTTCATCGAATGTTTGAGGTACTATTCCATGGTATCCTTCTTATCTGTAAGAATTGATTACTAAGAAAGGTCTAGGAAGAAAAAAAGATAATCGATCCATAATTCATTTATTTTAAGCCATAGTCGCATGCATTTTAACAACTTATCTTTATTATTATGTAAAACATCCTGCTACATTCCGTTGTATAGGTTCCTGAATATTTCATAGGCGTCTCTAAAGTAATATTCTTATCGATATGGATTGATCGATAAGAATGCTACATGGAGAAAAAGGGCGATCAATACATAACTCCTTCATTCTAAGTTGAAATCCCCCACAATTCGAACCATTGATCTTCTATTACCATGATAATGTTACTTGAAAGTTAGGGTTGTTACTCAACTATTTCTTCTTTTACAATTTAATTAAAATATCTATTTTTGTCTTTCATTGTTATTGCTGGAAATTAGAGTTCAACACTTACAGTAATTAAATCACAAAATGTAAATTGAGTATAACACTACATGAAAAAAGGCCTTTTGTAGCGCTGAAAAAACGCTAGCACAACTTTTAGTGGCATTTCGCTATACGCTGCGATACGGCATGCAACTAAAAGGCTGAATCTTTTTGTAGCGTTGTAGAAAATGCCCAAAACTTGACCTATTGTGGGGATTTAGAAACGCTACAAAAAGTTTCAGACTTTTAGTTGCATGTCGTATCGCAGCGTTTATCGAAACGCTACTAAAAGTTTTTGTAGCATTGAAAAAACACTTCAAAAGCCATATTGCATATATTTACATTTATTTTACACGCTACAAAAAGTTATTAACTATTTTATAGCATACCGTGCATGCCATTATTTCATATTAATGGCTTGTACCATTTCCAGCCATTGCTTACATAATAGTCTTATTACAACCAGCAATCAATCACATAATCGTCATATTCAACAATCAAACAACCAATCACATAATCAACGTATTCAAACAATTAAAAAAACACGTTAATCACTTAATCAAATATAATATCCACAACCATTTCGATAATAGTTTTTCACGAGCAAATTCACATAAAATCCATAACCATTCATAAACAAGTTTACACAACAAGTAATAATACTTTTCTAGGAAATTTGGAGATTGTGAAGAATATTGTGAATTAGCTAGCTGAGGATTATAAGAAATTGAATGTGGAATGCTTGCATGGTTGCTTGATGGACCAATATATCCTTGAGGAAGCATGGGCGCATTTACATTTGCAATAGGCAGCGAAACACAAGAGCCATGTCGAGACCCACTTTGATACAATTGATAATGCTGACCTAAACATAAACCTGGACCTAGAAATTGCCGGCATGGATCTGAATATTGATGGCCTGGACCTCCTGGAAATTGCTGGCCTGGACTCGGAAAATGCTGGCCTGGACTCGGAAAATGCTACGACTCCAACTGAAGTAGCAGGGGTGACGGAAGTAGGAGCATGAGCATATTGCGACTATAACGGACAATTTGGTTAAATCAAACTGCATACACAAAAGGATTCTTGACAAATAACATTTACAAGTTAATGTACATACCTGAATGATCGCTGGGTCATCAGATATATGTTGCTTCGAAGGAACGGAAGGTGCCGACTTTACTTGCAGATCCTAAAATTAACTAGATAAAGTAAGTAAATGCACTCCAGATAGAGAAACTTGAAAGAAAGAAAAAACACTTACACACAAAGATACCAAAGATAGAAATATGTATATGGATGATGGATGATCTTGAAACATGCAAAGATCAGTATTTTTTCAAACATGGTTAATTGTTATGAAACTTGGTTGATTTTTATAAACTTAGTTTATTTATTGTTATTATGATTATTTTTGTTGTTGTCATTATTTATAAACTACAGGAAGAAAGATTAATGAAGAAAATCAAGGAACATGCTCATTAAAGTTGGTAAGTTATCACCCTTAATGAAAAACTTCTCAGCAGATTGTGACCTATTAGCTTACTCAGCATAAAATGATAATTAAAGAAATAAAATTATATCCATGGATACAATCAGTTTTAATTTAACAAAATAATGCATTGCATGTGCAAATCAGGAGTTACATAATAACGGTCATCCCAATTGCTTAAATATAACCTTCCATGGTCATCATGCTCAATTATTTTACATTAATGTACCAACATTTATCAAAGTAAGAACAAATGGAACATAGTTACAATGTACCTTTAGTAGTTTATACAGGAATATCCAAAGCAGAAGAAAGCTTTTTGGGAACAAAGACTGGGTCTCCTACTGCAACTGACTTCCCAATTCCAGGAGCAGACAGAGATTCCTTGCATACTAAATTCAATCCAAAATATGTGTGGAAAAAAATAACAATCTTTTAAGGATCTTTCTACGATTGTGTTTAAATTTCAACTAGTTTGCACATAAGGAAACAAAGAAGAATTACCTTTCCCTGCTTGTTCTTCAAGTTCAACACATGATCTGAGCGCACTTTCATTAGTGTTGCATTCGGTTCATCACACAAAGTTGCATTTTCCTGGTTGACGGATGGTATCTAAAGAGGAGGGAGAAGATATTACATAACTTATATCATAAAATTAAATTTAAATTAGTAACATACTCTAAATAGACCCATATGTGTTAATTAATTTGAGTACAAATTAAGATGAAAAGAAACAATATGTCATGATTGTCCACTCCTTTTGGATGGGTTTCCATATGCAAGATCATGTACAGTGCAACATCTATTTGAAAGTATAGTCGAAGATATAATCATACCTTACACCGTGAACAAAGCTTTACACCATCAAATGTCAGATTGTTTATCTTGATATTTTTCCATAAATCCTCTGAATATGGTTCACACCCATCAACAACAATACTATAAAAAACGTGGAGAAAAAAACATTAACTTCAGTGTTTTTTCCTTCTGTAAACCTATGACGGGCTTTCTACGTATTGTTTGAGCATTTGAATTTATTGATTAAATTCTTACTTGGGTCTGAACTGATTTATTGATACAGGCTCTTGGAGGAGTTCGTTTAGCTTATTTAGCGATCCCTGCAGGCAAATCCATTCAATAGAATGTAAGATGATTTTCAGTATTTGTTATTGTTTGGTCTAAATGTCACTTACCTGAGATACAATCAAGAATGGAAATAGATCGGAAAATACGATACTGTATCCTTGAGCATAATTTAGATCTGCAGTTCTAATTTTTAAAGTTGAACAATGCATAATTTTTTTAGCATATTTAATAAGAGAATCAAAACAGGATCCACAACCACTTCAATTTTAGCCCCTTTTGTATTCTATGCATTATGACCATTGGATTTGATAAATAAATGATTAAATTTCATGATGACGTAAAAGAGAGAGAAATGATACGGTATGAGGGAGCATCATGAAATTCAACCATTTGTTTATCAAACTCAATCACCATACTGATTTAACCCAAGTGCGAAAAGGTCTGATTTGGCACTTCTTCGTTCTCTTGGAAACTGTAAAAAAAAGAAGCATGACTAAAATTTTCTTATGTTTTGAATCATTTTCAGACATTTCCGCCAAATTCTACCCTTTACATTGGTCAGCCAAATGGCTTCGGGACTTTTCCGAATTGTTTTTTTTTGAAAACCTAGGAGAACCCGGGGGACCGATAAACTCCTAAGGAAGGTATAGTAAAGCCGTCCGCTGATCCAAGCCCCCATACCCCTAGGTAAATTTATATAGGATAGGGAAGCGTATGGTAGAAATCGAACCTGGGTCTTTTTATCATAACCCAAGCCTCCTTTCCATTGCGCCGCACCGCGAACTCCAAATTGTTGCTACAATTGGTAGATCAATAGTTATTGCAAACACATTTGGTTCCTTTGCTCAACTAGTATTCATAGTACTTGGTGGTTTTGTTATATCAAGAGATACATATTTGTACAGCTTTAATCAATAATACACGTACACAAACTGGTAACCAGAATCTCAATCCAAGAAACTAATGTTCTACTAGAACTAGATATTCATTTTATTTACCTCATCCTACATTTTATAGATGATATCATAAGTTGGAGGATATGGGGTTATTATTCATCACCTTTGATGTATGCACAAAATGCAGTAGTAGTAAATGAGTTTCTTGGAAACAAATGGCAACAAATAAACCTGAAACCAGTATTAGTTGTTTGTGACCTGAAATGAGAGATGAGGATTAATATCTGATGTTCTCCGCTGTAGGTGGTTAATATAATTGTAAGTCCGAAAACAAGAAAGGTATACAAACAGTTTTATTTATATCAGTGAATGGGTTTATTATAGTTGTAAAAGTTAAGCATATCGTATATAAATAAATATACATTGGTTATTTATTGTAGAAACCTGAGAACTAGTATGTACTGCACTCAAATGCAATGCCTTTGGTTTCTAAAATTCAGTAAAAAAATTGAAAATAGAACATCTGAGTCAATTTTTTACACAAAATTTCATTATTTAACAAAATTTAATTGAATATACAAATCCTCCACCTTGTTGCTTTTCTCAATTTCATTTCACTACTATTGTCATTTTCACCTTATCTCCACCTCAATCTAGCAGTGGATGGCATGGATAACATATAACATTTACAACATAAGTGAAAAGAAAGCCCTGTCACTAAGTACAAAAGTATAAACTAATAAAAGAATATCCACTAAAATTTCATTTTCAGTAGTCAGTATAACCAACCCCATTAATCAGTAATATCTAAAAAATTATTTTGTTCCAATCAGTTTTGTTAGATACACTAGGTGTTTACGGTGCTAATCATGTAATATCTAATGTTTTCAGTAGTCAATACAACAAACTCATTAGAGTTTTATTCAAGAGAAAAGTGTTGAATAATAATGAATTTAAAGAATGTGCATTAATAGGAAAATACCTCAGGAAACCAAGTGTTTGGAGGTCTTTCTTGAAATTGGACACTAGGTGCATGTTGACGCTTAGAAAGATTTTCCAAGAGCTTTGTCCTTATATCATCTAACATTTCACGAGTATTCTTGTTTTCCATGTTACTAGGTACAACATGAAGTGTATAATCTGGACCAAAATACTCATAATACTCATTTGGTGGCATCTTGTCATCAACATCAACACCAAGTGCAACACTTGTCCGCTCAAATTAAAAGAATAAAAGTCAAATTAAGTCTTAATTACTTTCAAGGAAGCTGAAATTTCTATTTATATGAACAATAAGTCGCTAACTGGCCATATTAAGCATCTAAATCTTAGACTGGGTAAAAGTAATGCATACAGATATTCGACCCATACTAAAAAAAGATGATTCAATTCATTGTATTTGTAAGATACGTAAGGTAGAAGTGAGTGAAATTTTGTACACACTAATCCAAACAAATCACTAGTTTTTATTGGTTATATGGATAGGGACAACATGGAAAACACAATGTTATTCAATAAGAACTAGTGTTCTGATCAAATAGTGTCAACAAAATTATACTCATTAAAGTTATTTTTATCATACTAGCCTTTAACGAAAACATAGAAGTTGTCAGTTCCAATGATTCAAAAAAGGCAAAAGTTTTGTGGTAATTTATCATTTCATTCGAAATATAAAAGACTTTCGGAACCTTTTTTTAAGGAAAATATGCCTGTAAGGTAACATAAAATATTAGAAATAAAATAAATACCTCATAGCACCAACAACGAGCAACATTGCGAATTATGTAACCATCTCCACCTAATAGCAGAATCGGCACATTAAACGATCTCATGTACCTCACGCATTCTCCATGTTCTTTGATCGAAAGATTAAAACAACACAACCGATCTCTAGATAATGAGTCGGTGCCACATTGGAGAACAACAGCACCAGGCTTAAAAGCTTCCATCACTTTACCTGTTATTAGTTTAAAAAGAGAATGATAAAAAGATATTAAAAAAGAAAAAAGTATTAATCATTTTTCATAAGATAAAAACAATTTATTTTTTGAAAAATATATTTCAAAAGCAGTTTTTAAAGAGAAAATTATATGTAGCATTTTGTCAAAAGGAAAATGTATATAATTTGTTAAAAATAATAATAATACATTTAGCATTTCCTAAAAATGATAATAAGTTTTCTTTTGCATGATAAGTTAAACTTTTGCATCATGACAGTTAACAGAACACAAGCTTAAACTTGTTTTGGAAATAAACTAACATATGGTACAATACTTGGATATAATTGTAGCTAATTTATTTATGAAATACAGTAAGTATATCCATACATAAAAAAAACTAAGAAACCTACGTAACTATGATTTTGGAGTGTTCACCATCATTATCATAAGCATTCAGACCTCTTTCGGTTCATAGATTAGGAATAGATTGCTATTATAGTTAAATAGAATAAAAGTTATCATACCGTTAATTTCCACCATTGTCCCTATCTGAAAACACTGGCATCGGTATCTGTTATTCATGATTGAACAATCTTATAAAAGCTGTCACCTCGTCCCTTAAGAGCAAATCCATTAGGATTCATTTTAAGAAGAATATGAAGATGGATGTTTTTAACAAGCAATGCTGCCTACATGCACACAGGATGTATAAGACATCAAATAAAGATTGGCTATAAGAGAGTTCATAGAACATGCAACTTCCTCTGAATACAACAGTGTTTTTTGCTACAATGTGCAAGTAGTTACAGATCTAATTAAATTCACTAAAATACATAATCTAGCACACTAGATCACTTCTTCTTTTAGAAAGAAAACAAATGTAGATTGAATCAACCATCGTTGAGTGAAAAGGGAGCCAACTTGTAACACGGTGTGTTATTGTGCATTCAAGTAGGAATAAACTTCATGATTTTATAAAATTACAGCCCAGAGGATACTGTAAAACAAGAAATACTGCAGAGTAGATACATTGAAGACATCATAAAACATATCAAAATAGTAATTATTCAATCTAATGGTTTTCAACTTTAGAATGTGATAATACTTATTGAAAAGGTTTTACATTCAATGAAACCGCAAGTTAGCGACATCACAGGGTTTCCTTGTTGATCTGTGATGTATCTTGAGTGATCAAAGGTGGAAGTTCGAGCCACGAGATCTGGAGTGTGTATTGTGGGTGCAGTGCGTACTCGCTCAAAGTTTAGAAAGCAAAGTTTGGTTCTCTTGGTATTAAAAAACCGTAGATTAGCTTGTGTATGGGTGGTGTAAAAGTCAATGAAAGCATTACAAGTAACATAGGTGACAATCAATAGTAAGTAACTGAGATTAAGGGTGCTTTGTATACACAAATATATCTATCCAGTATATTGAGTACCCGATTTCCCTAAAATGTTAAGATGTCTAGGAGTTTTATATTCTAAATAAAAAAGAGGAGGAAAACATTACATAAATAAACACGTGTGAAGGAAATTGTCCATAGGAGTACTTGAGAATCCCTCATATAATTATCACACAACCAATTTGCAAGAAGTATGAGCAATTTTCGACCCATGGGCTCATCACCATGCACATTCCCAATGAACTGCATAATAAACAAAATATTTTTTAGTATCATTTATCATACAAGTTATTTATAATTGAGTAATGATAGAGTTGCTTTTAAGAAATTAGAACTATGAAGAAAAATTAGTACAAGTAAGCTTTTACATTGTGCAAACAATTATAACGAACAAGATATTAGCCAAACAATCCAACTAGCTGGCAGGAAACAGTAATTGCATACACAGCAATTTATGGGTAGGTTTCTACTAAATATTTTCTTAAAATTATACTATCAGGCAGTCAATTTCTCCACCGTTGTATTGTTATACTAGTAACCTCTAAGGTTCTCTACATGCTATAGAATAATTTACAATTTACTTCATATTAAACAACAATTAAAAACCGACAAATATATCAAACATAAATGCATAATGCACATGTTTCGCTATCTTTCAAATTTCAACAGTATCCAAAAGGTTGTGGCTTGGACAGGAACTTGAAAGAAACTAGTATAGGTTGTTTGTTCTGAAGATGAAAAAATAAAATGTAAGCTTTCTTTAAAATCTAGACAAATAATAATAAGCCAACAGTACTTATCTTATTTAATCCATTACAATATACATAAGCAAGTAGAGAGATTGCATTCGTACCTGCATATATTCACACACCAATGTGACTAAATGCATCAATTGACCTTAACCATTGAACCTTTTCATCTATATAGGCAAGGCTAAAAAATATGGAAATGGGATCATCTGATTAAAACACTGACAATGAAAAATATGGTTCAGAGCATTTTATCATCTTTATTTCAGATTAAAATGCACTGAAAAATTACCTAAAAAAGACATCAGCAATAAGAAAAAAAATATGATATCAATATGAAAAATCACTCATTAAAAAGATATTAGCAAATTCATATTTTTGATAGAAAATTCCACCAGTATGGTCCTAAAGAAAAAACCATTTCCCTAGGATTCTACGGTTTCCATATAATCAATCCTCAATCGACCTTTTCGAAAAAGCCAAACTAATCATACAACAATATCATTTATTCAGTAAACAAGTCAGAAGAAAACAAATTGATGAAGTCACAAATGACCAATATTTCAATATCATATTTAAAACCACAAGCTTAAACTCTTTACCGATGAACATAAACATAAAAAAAGTATAAAAGAGTAAAAAGAAAGGATATCAAGTAGATATAATATTCATGAAATTTAGGACTTTTACACTGCCTCAATCTTAAGTCGTGGAAATATAAAATTGGGGAAGATTTACACTACCTCCATCTCGTGCATCCTCCCCTTGTAGGATGTATTTTTAAGTCCCAACATAACAAAACAATAACACGTATTTATTTTTTTCCAAAATCCGCACCACACTTTGCTGCAATAATTATTAAATCTGAACGTATATTGTACGTGTGCATAGCTAATGCCTTTAAAGGAACTAAGCTATCTTAATCTGAAAGCTCGTAAGTCACAACTTCCAATCATTATCAACATTTTATCCTTCTCTTCATCTAAAACCTAATATAATTTCAACTAATAACAAAAACTTTCATTTAGATTTAATCGTAGTTTAAAATGCTCACTTCACAGTTGAGATCAAATAAGGTGCATGCAAATGCTAAAGCACAACCCCATTGTCCAGCTCCTGTTTCTGTCACCACATTTTGAATTCCCTCTTTAGCATTTTAATACACTTAAGGAATTGTGGTATTTGGTTTATGTGAACCTGCTAGATCAATCCCTCGTATTTGTAGTATATTCTTGTAGAAGTATCGAGTGATTTCTCTAGTCTTTGTGCTTTGTATTTGAGGTACAATAACAAAACATAAGAATTAAGGGCTTCGACTAAGAAAACATCATATATAGAAGGTACATATTACAAGAACTGAACTATAAGAACTATATATAGCAATGCTGTTGGACGCCTGGTAGATGTCATTAACTTTTTTAGGAATAACTTCACTCCTAGGCTTGATTATATTATGATAGTTTGACTGTATTTTTAGTGCCATGGATGCTGCTACTTCATCGGAGGTGCTATTGTATACTTGATCAGTAGTGGATGATGAAGGTGTTACTGTGTTGGAGCACCTATTAAGCAAAGTCTCAAATGCTGAGTTACTTCAAGTAGCTTTAGGTTGGGTAATTTTTTTCATTTCAATAGCGTCAGAAGCATTTGTCCATCTTCATGTTTGAGATGCTGGTTAAGCTCGCTTCTCGCTTCCTGATATTTGAAACTTAATTGGATTTCTAGATTAGATTATAGCGATGTGTTGGTTTTCCATTTTTGAGTTGTGTTGCACGTAGTGTGTGAGTATTAAATCCTCCTTCAGTACCACTTGCGTTCCAGAAAATATATGTATATTATATAGAAAAGAAAAAAAAGATAAGCAAAATGCATGCATAATTTAACAGTTAATCCATAATGCACTTCATAAACACAATAAGTTGTGTACAAATGAATTTTCCAATTTCTTATGGGTGTATCGATTCGAATAAAACTAAATATATTGTAGTTAATTAGTTGTCAAGTAGCATTATGGTATATCTATTTGCCCAAATACCTGCAAGATCCCTTTTAGCTAATATATAGTTAAAATATTTAAAATATGGGTGTTTCCATGTAATTTCAAAATGCCATCTTTCCATGTAATTCCACTTAGCTAATAACAACTTCAATGGACCTCTTCCTTCTTCAGTTGCATATAACATTATCAAATTAGTGTAAGTGTGAATAATTTAGTCAAAATTCTATTATATACCACTTTTCTACTTATATGAAACATTGATATTTTAGGCTTTTACCTTTTAACGACTAATCCATCAGGGTTGATGGCAATTTAAATCTCTGTCACTCATGCTAGTCATACAAAACATTCAAAAGTTAATGATCACTGAATTCTCGAAATGAATCAATTGACTCTCCTACTGGTACAACTGCAAAGAGAAATAAAAACATTAAGAGAGGAACATATATCATCTTAGTTTTAGAAAATTGCTCACATTTTACATGTTGTGCGGAAATTTCAATTAATTTGCACTAACTTCAAAACTACAGCGGAATGCTAAAGTGCAGAAATAATCAAAACAAGGACTAGCTTGTCGATTAATTACCAACCACCGATTCAATGAAAAATAATCACCAAAGAAAGAGAAACAGAAGAGTAGAGAACACAGAGATTTAACGTGGTTCGGCTAGATTGTCTACGTCCACGGACCCAACAACTATTCTTTATTTCACTGAAGAAAGAGAGTACAAAAGAGACAGAGATTACAAAATTATAGGTAGTAGTGGAGAGACTAGCCTATAATAACAAATTGAATAATCAATTTATCCAAAGACTTATTTACGCACAAAACCCCTAATTGATTGATTGCAGAAATTAGGGTTTACTGAAAAAGAGGATAATGGTGGATGCTCTCTCATTCATGAAGATGAACTTCCTTTATTTAAATAGGCATGAAAATGAAGGATGCTTGGAGATGAAGAAAATTAATTTTCTGATTATGTGACAACCTTTCCAAGTTACTTGATTTGATTCCAATGCACATAAATGACAAAAAATCTATGTTTCCATAAATTTTCATTGCTAAAATCAATCTTCATGTATAAACTTGTCTATCTTCATATAACAAATTCTTTGACTAATTAATTGGTTAGCAATTAATTAGTTTCCTTTCTCAAAAAAGATATCACACATATCCTTCCTCTTTATCTTTCCATATATAGCCTAATTAATTGATTGAATGAATCAATTAATTATTTTCTTCTCTTCTTTGGAATTTGAATCACATAAATTCAACACTCCACCTTGATTCAAATATAACAATCTCTCTGCATCACCGCATCTCGACAAATTGTTGGGTCTATGTCAATAAGCTCAATGTGAACTATTTTGGGCAATATTGCCCAAACAAAGCTTCCAAATCTTTCCCAAGCACAAGAAAGATAGTATGTACATCAACAAACAAAATGCATACGAACAAATACGAAAATTCTTCGACAAATATGATGTTGGAGACGAACATGTAGATACTAAGCTTCGAGAGACCAATGGAGATTTGACAGCACGCTTCACCTTCTCCATTCCAAATTGAGTGAGGATATACTCAACATTTCTACTCCAATATCCTCGATAAGAATTTTGCTAGACTTTCCTAAGTCAACATCAGTAGACTCACCAACAAGCTCCACAACATTCAAAGCATAAGATGAAGAATCACCGCTACAAATATGCTTACAAATAGGGCCAACTGAACCAAAAAGCCTTTCTAGCAAGTGAGCTCCACCTAGAGTCTGAACCTCTGTAATCTTCTCATCAACCATGGTATCGTCAGAAATACCAATATCTTTTTGAATATGGAAACAATCTGATGACTCCAAATGTGTTTGGCAATTTTTTGTCCTCCCAATGTCATCACTTTATAGAGGCTCCACCTTCAACAAAGACCTCTCATCAAATATCGCATGCCTGCTAGTCACAATTCTCCTAGTTGTTTTACACCACAACCTATACATCTTCACTCCTTCTCTATAGCCTAACAAAATGTGCTTGCTTTCTCTAGGCTTCAACTTATCATGTCTCTCATCTTCTAAATAAGCTGAACAACCAAACACTTTAAGGAATGAAAAATCAACAGGCTCTCTTTTCCATATTTCTTCTGGGATCTTCATATCTATGGCAATAGAAGGTGTGCGGTTGATGAGAAATACTGCCATAGATATCGCTTCTGCCCAAAATCCCTCTTTTAGACCAGCAGTCGTTCTCAAGCTTATAGCTCTCTCCCATAATATCCAACACATGCTCTCCACCACTCCATAACAACGTGACTCAATAGAAATAGAAAAATCTCTAATTACATGCTCGGACCCACAATAGTTAGTGAATTCTTGTGACATAAATTCACTATTATTTCCAACTTTGAGAACCTTTAAACGCTTCCTCGACTGCTTCCCTACCAAGGTCTTCCACTTACAAAATTGGGCAAATATTTCGTCTTTGGCCTTTAACAAATAGATCCAGACCTTACGTGAGAAATCATCCATAAATAAGACGAAGTAACTGGCTCTACCAAAAGATGCAACTGGGGTGGGTCCCCGCACATAAGAATGAACATATTCTAGAAACTCTGTAGCTCTAGGTCTTCCAACATCAAATGTGACAAGCTTCTTATTTCCAAAAGAACAATCTCCACAAGAGCTAGGCTTCAACTAACAAACATCATCAATCAACCCACGCTTCTTTAATACTTCAAGACTCTCCTCATCAACATGACCTAAACGAAGATGCCATAACTGAGTAGAATCTGAAATACTAGAATCAGTAGAAACTACCGACTCTTCTAAAACTATCTCTCCATGAAGCACATAAATATCATTAACTCGCACCCCTTTCATCACCACCAAGGAACCCTTCGCCACTCTTAAATTCTCTCCATCTATTATTATCCTCATACCAAGTCTACTCAAAGCTCTAACTGATAACAAACTTCTACGCAGCATCGGAACATGTCTAACATCCGTGATAGTCCTAACAACACCATCATGCATCCTAAACCTCATACTTCCAACGCCCACAACATGACAAGATGTGTCATTCCCCATATGAACTGCTTCACCATCAATCTTCTTGTAACTGACAAAACAGCTCCTATCTGGCGTCATATGACAAGAGGCTCCAGAATCAATCACCCAACTATTATACTCTAAAGGTGAAATCCTTGCTGAAAATATTGATGTATTACTATCACTTCTATCCGCATCTGATCTAACTGCTGTCAGTACTGAAGCTTTCTTCTTCTTCTCTCTCTTCTTTCTAAGAGCTGGACAATCCCGTATGAAATGTCCCTTCTTCTTACAATAATAGCAAGCACCCCTTCTAGGAGCCTTGAAGTGGGACCTATGCATATCTTTGCCTCCAAGGTGCTTCTGGATTTTATCTCTTCCTCTAGATGAACGAAGTTGTTGCTGAAGAATACCGTCATTAGTCTTCACCTTCCATGTCCCTAAAACTCCTTTTCTAACATATTTGATGATGCCATAATTTTTCATACCACTACTAAAAGAATTTGCCATTAATAACTAATCTAGAACAAGACAGCTAGCTCTGATACCAAACTGTTGTGTGGAAATTTCAATTAATTTGCACTAACTTCAAAACTGCAGCGGAATGCTAAAGTGCAGAAATAATCAAAACAAGGATCTAGCTTGTCGATTAATTATCAACCACCAATTCAATGAAAAATAATCACCAAAGAAAGAGAAACGGAAGAGTAGAGAACACAGAGATTTAACGTGGTTCGGCTAGATTGCCTACGTCCACGGACCCAACAACTATTCTTTATTTCACTGAAGAAAGAGAGTACAAAAGAGACAGAGATTACAAAATTATAGGTCGTAGTGGAGAGACTAACCTATAATTACAAATTGAATAATAAATTTATCCAAAGACTTGTTTACGCTCAAAACCCCTAATTGATTGACTACAGAAATTAGGGTTTACTGAAGAAGAGGATAATGGTGGATGCTCTCTCATTCATGAAGATGAACTTCCTTCATTTAAATAGGCATGAAAATGAAGGATGCTTGGAGATGAAGAAAATTAATTTCCTGATTATGTGACAACCCTTCCAAGTTACTTGATTTGATTCTAATGCACATAAATGACAAAAAATCTATTTTTCCATAAATTTTCATTGCTAAAATCAATCTCCATGTATAAACTTGTCTATCTGCATATAACAAATTCTTTGACTAATTAATTGGTTAGCAATTAATTAGTTTCCTTTCTCAAAAAAGATATCACACATATCCTTCCTCTTTATCTTTCCATATATAGCCTAATTAATTGATTGAATGAATCAATTAATTATTTTCTTGTCTTCTTTGGAAAATATTTGAATCGCATAAATTCAACATTACAATGGTTTAAAAAAATATCTAGTACATACTTAAGGCATAATTAATATATCTAATCTATAACCATTTCATTTATGCGCAATCTCTAATTAATAAACCTAATCAATATACCAAACTTCTATGTTAATTTAGACATGTTTGGTCACCAATGAAAGTGGTCCGGTGTTCTATGTGTTCTAATAATATCAGCTGTCTCACAACTTCCTCATTTCGAGTCATTACTTTGAGTATAGTGAGAATTTCTACTTTGAATTTGGTTTCATATGTAAAACTAAACTAAAATTTGAAGTTGGTTTCGTAAATCAATAATCAGTTAATAAATTTTATATACATAAATAAAGAGAGAATAAATTCATTTTTTTATTTCGTTGATACATTAAAGATGAAAACTTAATAACACATATTTTTCCCTCACGGTAAAACCTGGATCGTTCATTTTATATAGCACATTTTAAAAAAATTATAGGACAATGTTTAGTTTATTTTGGATATTGGAAAAACCGTTCGAATAAATGAAGAACGTGATTATTAACTTATATATTCCATTATCATAGTAGCATAAAACAGTACATTGATAATAAGCCGATGGAATTAATACCAAGAAGCACTTAGAAAACATATCAACATACAGTTATTTTCCTTTTCATAATTCCAATCTCTTGTAGTTTAGTGTTATGGTTTTAATCAAAAACCAATATAACAAGCATTTCAATTGAGATGAACAATGAATCATGGAAGTGAGGTTTAGGCTATTGGAACTATAAAATAATCAAACATATAAATAAATTATAAAAAAAATTACCTTTTTTGGGATACAATCACTAGTAGTTTAGGGCTTGTATTTCGGTTGCACAAATTGATTCAAAGCGCTGGTAAAAAACAAGGAATGTGGAGAGTGAGATAAAGACGGGCCCAAAGGAGAAGAGGAGGACATATGTGGAAGTTAAGATAAAGTCGTTCATAAATTTGTATATGAGGATGAAGGCTCAGATAATGGAGGAAGCGTAGATAGGACACAAACTAAGATGGGCAAAAGCAGCGACAAGGTGGAAGCCAAGACGAGGCAGAAGAGGGAGGTAGAGTTAGATGAGAACTAGGGTTATACTTATGGTGGAAGAAGTGAGAAGAGGGAAATGAAAAATAGATAGTGTGGAAATGAAAAAAGTGCGGGAACTAAAAAAATTAAGGGCTGGTTGCGTTTCTTTTAGAGGAAGAAAGGAGGAGAAATGCCAACAAATGCATTTTGCTAATAAATGCAACCGTATAATGCAACTAATACCTACTTTTCTTGTAGTGTAAGTTCCTGACGATTTAGCTATGAAGTGCACTAAACATCTATAGGGTGTCATTATCAATATCTAACCATGTCTCTTAATAATAAATTTTATTACAAATATTTTGCACTCTCCTCTGAAATGATCCATCTACAAAGTAGTAGCTTAAAGATAAGGCGACATTGATCCAATTTAAAATTCATTTCCAAATTTTGTTAAATTTTTGTACATGCCCATCGGACGTGCATACGTACTCGTACACACAAAGAGTAAAAAACATGGTTTAAAACTATAACATTCCAAAAAATATTAATTTTCTACTAGCTAACTGGATTCTACTTTGCCATTTTTATAACAGATATATAACATGTACAAGTACCATAATATATTGGCATCTATCTGAAAATAACTCCGAGACCATTACCAATAATGGACTTGTTCACTTTCCATCTCTCTCTTTCTTTTGCACTGAACGAACCAATTATGCATCCAGATAACTCCTAGTTATCCACAAATCGATTGAAAACAAACAACAAACTTTAAAATGGAAAAGCATTCGCCATTTTAATTGTAACAGCAAAGTCTCTGTCTTTTTAAATTATAAAACCCTTCCCAACCACAACCCCCTTTCCTTTCCTCCTTCCTCACTTTCATTTTTCCATTTGGTCAAGAGAGAAAGCTCCCTCCATTTTCACCATTTCCTTACACCAAACCCCCAAATCAAAGCAAAAATACACAAATGAAACATTGTTATTTAGATCTACACTTGTTGAAATATCTAGATTGCTCAATTTTTTTGCAAAAAAGCTCATGCATGGAGAAATTAGTAGCGGTGATAGCGGCAGCGATAATGGTGGTTACCGTGGAGAAGATAAGATTGTACCGTATAGATATGAGCAAGGAATAGAAGAGCTACTTGAAGTCGTCAAAAACGTCATTGAGGAGGGTGGAGGCAAAGATGGTCATGGAGGTCGGCGGGTTGTAGAGGCCGCATCGATGGTCGAGCAGGAAGAACTCGTAAAAGAGTGAGGCAGGTTTTAGCCAGAGTTGCTGAGCTTACTAGTTTTGAGGATCCGAACTTGAGTGTGGATAAGGTTCTTATAGATTTTCTGGTACTTCTAAAAGAAAAGTGAAATGACCCACTTTAAATTTTTTTTTTTTATATATAAATATTCAGTGGCCATTTAATCAAGAAAATGTTTGATTCCAATTTTCTTCTATCCAGGACCTTTCTGCCAATAAAAATATTGGTTTACTCATTTTATCTTGAACTTATATATGTGAAGATATATAAGTCACTTTCTACTTAAATCAGAGTATAGAAATTTTGAAAGTAGAAATCTGTTTGAGTATTACTTAAAGGAAATACTCTTTACATAGCAACTGTATTTCTCAAAACTAGGTTTTTCCAAATAACTTGGGATAGTGCTTGACTATTGGTCTTATGCCTCAAGACTTACCATTTTACATAAATTCCCCTAATTTTATTATTGAACAAACTGTGCTTTTACTTGTGCATGTGTGTGTGCATGTTTCTGTGCATGTGTCAGTGGGCAACTCAGGTGCCTTATCTTTCTTGTTAACATACTTGTCTGAGTTTGTCCTATACTTTGGGATATGAAACAGATCTGAAAATTTAATTTAAACCCTTGGTTGCTGGCTTAACTCAGGCTCAAGAAAAATGGCTATGTTAGCCCTGTTCTGGTTTGCACTATTTTGTTACAAAATACCTGCTATTTTATTTTCTTTTCAAAGCAATTCAAACCCTTTCTATCAGATTTTATTTTTGACTTAAACATGGATTTTCTTATGTAAGTTCTTTAGATATACATACAAGCCACAAATTCTTTCAATCTCAGATTTTCTACCATTATAGCCTAACTGTTCTGGTAGCTTAAAATTCATTTTTCCTTAGCAAAGCATTTGGCAAAACAAAGCACATAGTTCAGCTGAAACATATAAGTTCAACAACTACAAAACAGCAATTAACAATACATTGGTTTCTCAAAGTAACTTTAAACAATGGTCTTAATCTAGTTCATGATGAAGGTTTGGTTTACTTCAGCAAAGTCTTTTAAAACATAGCATCCAAATCTTAAGCAGTTAAACATCCAAAGCCTGATCAAAGCAGTTCCTATTTTCCTGCAAAATCACCATGAGCTGCCCCATATGAATATGAGACACCCAATGGTGCATAAACACAAAAGGGTCAGACTAGTTGTCTGGTATGAATAATCCAACTGAAAACATGACCTCATTCAATTCTCTTTATATTTTAATACTTTGCATGAATAAGAAACTCAGTATCTTCCTTGTGCTTGTTTTTGTGAAGCATGTGCCTTCATCTCAGTGTTAACAGATTATTTATATATAATCACAATGACTTGATTCATAGAAAACAATCATGAGATTCATCAATAAAAGCATCAAAACCAACCAAATACAAACATCAATTCAGTTATCATGCCCTTTTCAACTTTTCTGGCCATCAGGGATTTTTGCCCAGGCCTCTCCTGAATCTATTCCTAGAATTCATTATCAAATATAATAGGGTCTTTAGCTACTTTCTCCTTTTTAAACACACACTGCCTGGGACATCTCTCTGTTAACCCAGCACACTCAGGCCCCTGGGTATAAACATACCATGTGTGAGCTTGCAATATTCCCCTTGCCAAGCTATACTTTGGTAGCCCTAAGATCCCAAGTCCTTAGTTAAATTACTAAGTGTTTTTTTTTTCATAACAGTGCTAATCCCTTCTGCATCTCACTTCTTAATCAGAGAAATATAAACAATGCAACCAACATGTATTCGTCCAGAGTTTGGTAAGTTATATACTCAGAAGCAATCATTTAATCATGAAAACAGATGTGATTTCTTAGTATAACATTTCTCCCATGGGTTACAATGGGTCCAGTTGCACACATATGGTCCTAAGTAGTTTACTAGTTATCTTTTCTTACCTCTGGTTCAATCAGATTCATGATCTGGCTGAACCACAAGTATAATTTGATTTGGGTATTTCATAAAACATAGAAGCTCAGCACATGTACAACATTGCACTTCTACATTTTCTTTTGTTTTAATTAATATGAGACATAAGCAACAACACTATGTTGCAGCCCCATATTTCTTCCTGTCTTCAGACCATATATCTACCACATAAATCCGGGGATTTTTATAAACAACTTTATAAAGAAAACTTATAAAAGAAATCACTCCATCTCAAAGCTAACCCATATCACAGACAAACATTTTAAATCATGAATCCATGACTCTTATTTTTCTGGGTAAATCAGATAGAGGTTTTACACTTAAACAAATCATTAACAAACCAAAGTCATCCAATCATAAAACATAACTTGTAAAAGAAAATGAATGATTAGTTCAAACAGGCTGCCTCAATATTCAGGTCTTAATGCCAAAGTTTTCAGTGAGGTTACTCACATTAATCCTTCTTCTTTCTATGCCTTATGAACCCCCTTTTAGTCTTCTGCCTTCTCCTATTTTTCTCTGGTTTATGTCTTGTATTTTTTTTTTTCTCTAGGTTAATGAAGAACAAAATGTATGGTCTTACTATACTAGGCCTTTTATATAAATCTTGGCTGTTACTATGGTTTATGGATTTACCCAATGTCAGTTCTACCCCATCCCAAACATAGCCTGCCTCTGGTTTGATTCAAGAAAATAAAGGGGTATGTGGTCCTTGTCTTCCTTTTCAGAAATCAGCTTCACCCTTTTAATTTTTCCCCGGTCATGTCATAAGCATGACTTCTTATTTTTCTTAATTAAACCAAATTACTGGAAATAGATAAAGTGCTTGTTTAGGGACTCATGCCATTTTCATGCAACTTCTGTTTTCTTCCAGAAATTGGTTGACTGTATACATGTATAACCTATGTATACCTAAGTCTTTTATCTTTCTTTCTTTAAATAATTTTAAGTTTTATTTCAGCCTAGCTCTTATTTTCTTTGTACTATATTTTATTTAAAGACAAAATTCTATCTTTATGCATATGTATTTCTAAATCAGTTATTTTATTTTATCTATTAATTTCTGCCAAATTTTGTTACACAGAAATCTGTGTGCATGTGTACACTGTCTTGTGCACATGTACATGTTTTATACTTTATATCTGCAAATCAATTTCCTATTCCTATTTTTCCAATGCAATTTCAAACAAATACAAACTAAATTAAATCATGAAATTACTCACAAAAATCAGGGTTATCACAAAAAGTGCATGTCAGACCAGCTTAGCTATAAGTACCTTTTTTCACAGTACAATTAAAGTAAATTATCATTTTATAATGTATATTTAAGAATTCGTTTAACTTAAACAATCATGGAATATTCATTTCTGGGGTTCGTTAGCTAATACCCTAAGATATTTTCAAAAGCATTTGACAAATATTCCTAGAGTTATAGTGTTTCTACATGAGCTTAGATTTCATCATTTCTTAGGTAATTTAATCATTTATTTAACTTAAAAGAATTCCATCAATTTACTGTAGTTTAGTATAACTTGTTATGTAATTTAATATATTAGGCATCAATAATGTTATTAAAGGCGATGTTCAATTGTGTGCTGCTATTGCTCTTCGGTGGTACAAAACCATCCATACATTTCATTTTTTTGCGGTGAGTCAGTCGTTAGAATTTTCTGTGCTCATTGGCATTAGCGTAGGAGTGGCTGATTTTCATGTTTGGATACGGCGTATAGTTATATTCGTGTTGTGGTAGAAGGGTTTTTTGTTGGTTTAGAGGACAGATGTTAGGAAAACTGTTAGAATGTTATAATAGATCAAATGGACGATTTTAAGAAGTAGAGAGATATTTTGCTACCTGTTTTTTTGCTCAATCGTTTAGCAAAAAAAGACATTGCGTAGTAGAGAGGAAAGAAGTGAAGAATATTGATATGGAGGAAGGAAGAAGGGATGGTATGATATATATATATATATATATATATATATATGTAGGGTTGGGGTATATAATATCGGTAAACTAGCCCTTTAAGAATTTTAACGTTGGGAACTAAAATGGTGTAGACTTTGTCATTTTAATTATAAAATGGCAAAGTCTTTGCCGTTTTAAAAACTAGTCACATGTTCAATCAACTAGCCACGAAATCAAGTAGAACTATCCATAACAAACTGAACAAGCCATACCTGATTGCGCGATGTGTAGCTTTCAACTAAACAAGCTATTGCTGGTTGTGCTCTGACCATGGTCAAATCCCTCTATCGAATCATACTTAAATACAGGTAGAACCATTTTTAACGGAGTTATGGAATATAGGATAAACTCATATTCAACTTTATATACTTGACACATGATATTAATCCATGTATTGCTCAAAGTAAGTACTTAATAAATTTCATATGATACTTGGTATTGATTAGCCAATATTAACCATAGATTTTACATGATCAAATTGGTTAAATAATTTTTTAAAAATTCGTGTGTTATAAAATATAAAGTGAGCAAAGAATGACATGTGAGTTATAAATGATATCATAGTGGCCTATACTCACACCTTTTCTTTTCCATTGTCAATGTCATGTGAATGATATGTTTCTTTTGTTGTTTTAGTCATTTTCCTTTTCTATATCTTTTATGCATGTTAATACAATTAAAAATACTTTCAGATTTTCACGTATCATGAAGCTGATTATTCAAATTCATTACTACATGGCCAAAATCGTTTCTAAACTTAAGTTTGTCTAAAATAATATCGATTTATACAAATGTTTAGTTTTACAATGTTCATTTTAAAAGTTCAAATTATCTTCAAAATTAGCCTGATGGATATACTTTCTTGTTTCATGCTCTTATAGTGGCATTAAATCTCTTTTGTGACCAAAAACTTAAAAGCAATATAAAAGGAGGCTATAGTGGACACATATCCCTTCCAGATCGAATCATTCTACCTTGCATGTTGTTTATTTTTTTGCACCATATTCCATGCTTTTACTCCTCATTTTACATTTTTAATGACGTTTTAGTGAGTAACTTTCACCAAAGACCTACATTATCTAATAGCTCGAGGTTGGCTAGAAATCTAGTACTTTACGTCGTTGTATTTATTTTTTAAGAATTTCGACTAATTTATATTCATCAAACATTTATTGTTTACATTTTTGTTTAAGTTACAATGATAAACTACACCAAATTGAAAAATATTTCTAACCATAAACAATGATAAAATATTTGACAAGATGGAATACAAACACAACATTTTCACATATAAAAAGAAAACTAATAAAGATGTTACTTGCTAAGCACAATCACCTATGGCTGACAGATACTACCTCCAATTATTTGGATTTTCAAATTCAACAAATATTGTGTTGTAACTTCATCCATATGCAACGTCCCGGAATTTCACTACTTTGATTTGCGAATATTCAATTAATTTTAAATATTAAAATAATAAGTTTTATAATTAGAATAAAAATATTTTAAATGATAAATAATGATGGTGAAATAGTTTCAAAATTTCTTTACAAAAATATATAGTTCGATGAAAACCGAAAATATGACCAGAAACTATTTTCCAAATTTTTGACGTTTCATCGTATAAAAGTTGTTTGAAATGTTATGACTCTTATTTATATTTAAAAACAACATTTAAATGTTTGGAACATCCTTAGTTAATGTAATGACCCACCTTTTTGGATGGTTTAAATCGAAAATAAACCACACATGTCAACTCAAACCATTCAAAAGGGAGGATTGTTAATGGGGTAAATAAGAAAATAAGAGAAAAGGAAGAAGAAAACAAACAAAGAATCTCACAGTGGAACGATAAAATATAATGATCAAATAAACAGTTCATGAAACTGTTCATATAATACATTTGACTATATACAATACAACATTTATCAGAGTTATATATATACATCAGAGATACATAAGTAATGCAGCAGACAACATAATGCAGGAATAATAATAGTAATAATATACCAAATCTTCGTCTTCGTCCTCCAAAATAGATCTTCAATAAGCTGAAAAACTCAGGACTGACCCGAGCGTAATGAAAACACAAAACACTCGAGTCGGGACTAAAATATCTTTATGTAAGTCAAAATATCGTATATAGCATGAGTGTAACGGCGTCAGAGATGTTTACGGGTTTTCACATTTTATGTCCAGTGTAACGTGCGTGCAATAACTCAAGAGATGTTACGGGATTTTCCATCTCTTAAGGACCCATCAAAATATTTATATGTAGTAGAATACGGTATATATATAATGTCTAATCAATAAAATAAATATTTTTCTTAGCGTTAAGGCTTTACATTGATCCCCATTAACGCGTTTTTAAGCATTGTCGTATAGTTTGCATATAAAACACCAGTTAAACGGTCGGTGGATAGGGATGCATCGTGATACGAAAACACTAAACCAAAATCGTATGGGTCTCGTTTAGGGATAAAAGTATGACAAGGCACGTGAAGCAATGCCTAAGGTAGGATACTACTAGTTTGGGTCGTAGGGTTGGTGGTAACGCATCATAGCTATGACCGCCCACCACGTCGATCCATCCCCTATCGAGTCAAAGGGAGTCTATCCCAATCAAGGTGCACCAATCGAAACCAACAACAAGAGTAATAATAATATGGACCAAGTCCAAGAGAATCAAAGAACGGATGTCCGCTCGGGGTAATTAGTCCACTTGTGTCAAGCCGTCCTGTTTTAGTCATTTCAAATTGGCACAAGTGATAGGGTCTATCCATCATCGTTCTCTTTCTTCAAATCCAGTAGTCGTCGCCAAATCCAACCACTTCATTCTGGAGTCTCCTACTCGTACACAGTTGTTAAAGTGGTTTCGGTATCGATAGAGAGTATGCCTATATCCCGCCTCGGTCTCTTTAACAACCAAACGTCGTTTTACACACCGATTGGTTCTTTTACATTTCGAAAACAATTCATACTTGATATCAAAATATCATATTCGCTTCAAAACTAAATCCATTTTGAAATCATCATATTTACTTAAAATATACTATTTCAGTTCAAAATCATTTTCGTCTTAACATCTCGATTTCGATTCCAAAATTGTTTCGAATTTCAATTTGGGTTATAACTTCGTTTAACCCAATTCGTATTTAAATCTGTGATTTAAAAATAACATTCCACTCTTGACCAATTTGAATTTTTAAAAAATAGTTTGAATAGTTAAAATAGTTTAAATGGTTAAATAGTAAAAATAGTCTAAATGGTTAAAATAGTTTAATATAAAATAGTGTAAGTATTAAAATGGTTTATATAGTAAAATAATTTGGAAAATCAAAATAATTTGAATATTAAAAGAATATAGATTTTTAAAATAGCCTATACTAAAATAACTTATTTGAAAATTGTTTGAAATTCAAACTGATTCAACTCCCAAATCTTCTCAATTCAAATCAAACTGATTTCCATTCAATCGATTCAACTTCGATTTCAATTCGAATTAACTTCAATTACCGTTTATATTCAAATCCATTTTTAAATTCGATTCCAAGTTACTTCAATTTCGATCTCAATTCCTATTAATTCAATTCAATTCAATTCCAATTTGAATTAATTTCCATTCAATTCTCAATTCAAACCATTTCGACTTATATAAATTCAAGTTCGATTTTCAAAATATCGATTTTAAATCAATTAAATTAAATTTAACTTCAATACTCAATTTAAAATCCAATTTTCAAATATAATTCAATTCTGAGCTCAATTCCAAAATACAGTTTTATATCACTTTTATTTAGCAATAATCCAAAGTTCGAATAAAAATCCAAATCTTTAAAAACAAATCAATTTATGAAATTCGATCACATTCCAATTTTAACTTCAAAATCTCAACTTCAATTATTAAGCAATTCCTTTTAACCAAAAATTTATTTCAACCATTCAAACTCGAATTCGTGATTAATTTGATTTCTATAAATTGATTTTTATTTCTTTTAATTCAAAACCATTTAAATAATTTCAAATCATAGATTTTAAATCATTTAATTTAACCAATCTAGTGTCTGTATATAATTTTCTATCTTATATCCAAGTGATCGGTTATTTCAATTTAATTTCAGTGATGGATATATATCATTTCAATCCAAATCACAATGTCATAGGTATATACCATTTCAACCTATTTCTTAATTTATTCGAAATAATTCAATTACAGTTTTATACACTGTAAATAATATACAGGGTGATAACAGGATATATATCAACAAATAAACATCCAAACATCCAAATATCAACCAATTTGCATCCATCACAATTAATCATACAAACAGATAATATAATTCACAACAGTTTCATAGTTATTAATATTGGGTAATTTACTGGCAATTCAATTTCAAATTTAACTGTCAATTTTAATTTATAACGGTTAATTCGAATGACAATTAAATTTTATCAAACAACGACCAATAAATTCATATCACTTTATAAATTCAAATATAACTAGCATAAAAATATTCTAGTACGTTGTGAGCGTTATAAAACACTCACCTTGAGTTTTCAATTTTAAATCAAATCGAACAACGTTCAATTTAACCTAAAATTTTAACTAGCTCCAAACGACTCCAAATTAGTTCTAAAATGAAATGCTCGTTGCCACGATTCCAACGCCGCTTGTTTCGTCCAATTCTGATAACGTATGAAAAAGATATACAGTTTTAAAGATTTCATAATATATAATATAATTAATATTCAATTTTTTAATTTTTTTTAAATACCAAATCAAATCAGGCCGTTGATTGGAATAGAGAGATCCAGGCCACGTCTATCTTCTTCCCAGAGAAAGTCGCACGCTACTGAACCCAAACACACGTACAAACCCTAGATGCCGCACCTCCTTCATTCGTCTATTTGACGATCAACGACCACCATGCGAATGCACCAGCTCCACTCCACCCACGCCATGAATTCCATAGAGCTTGGTGCCTCCATCGTCCAACACTAGCAGTACAAACGCCATGTCTTCTCATCCCCGTAGCTTCCGTCGTGGACCATCGTGTGCGATCATAACCGTTGAAAGTGAAGATCTCGACGAGCTTGACAATTTCCTAGTTGGAAGATTTCGACAAAAATGCTTGGAGGATGAGATATTCGAGGAGGAATAGATTATCTTCTTGGCCATTCGAATTATAGTGGCGGTTGGCCCTAAAAATCTAGGGTTTTGGGGAATGAAGGAGAAAGGTCCTCTATTTATAGGCAACCCCTCAAAACACTATTCATCCGAATATTTTTCGAACTCCTAACGAAGCGTGCAGCCTGGTATTTATAATGTTTTACCCTTATTCTGAATACAATGGAACATGTTTCGGGGCCTAATTCGATCATATGCGGAAGATAGCTTTTTGGACCCAATTATAATATTAAATTATCGATATTAAATTCAACGCGTTTCTATCCCGTACGACCAAACGATAACTCTAAACACTCCAAAATTTGAAATACGACAATAATACACTATTACGGATCCAATGGAACTGGTTTCATCGAAATCCGAGACTATGCCTCAGAAGGCTATTTTTAACGTTTCGATTATAATATAAAATTTCCAATTTATAATTATTCACTTTTAAATCTAATTTAAATATTAACAATCTTCATTGTTGTTTAAATAAAGTTTACATCAACTTCCAATATTATTTTAAATCATATTAAATTCAGAATTCACTTATTCAAATAATTGCAATATTAAATTTAAACAATTTGGACTATTTAATAAATCACTATTTTTTGAAATATAAGTTAATGAACTTATGAAATTTAACTTTTTAAAACGAATTCAAATTATAGAACAACTATTTCCATTTTATAGTCATTCGATTCCCGTTATTCAATTTCACTATTGATTTTAAATATGGTCAATACGTAGAATTTATTTCAATACTCGTTATCACAAAATCTTCGAAATTAACAATTTCAAAATTTCATTCAAGTTCATGTCCAATAACTTACATTCAAAATAAATAAATTTTATTTTTAACCATTTTTATTTGATAATTACGTTAAATTTAATAATTTGAAATAGGTAAAAATATGGGTCGTTACAATCTTCCCCACTTAAAACTTTTCGTCCCCGAAAAGGCATTAAGTCAAGAATTTAACATCTAATATATTTTAAAAAAATAATCAACTTATAAAACATAAAATCTATTAGACAACTTTTACTACATTTAATATATTTTCTACTACGCTACTTTGATCGGCTTACGGAAAATACAAGTTAGTTATCAAAACAAGTTATAAATATTTTAAACTTCAAAAATTTTCTAACACAAGGATTTACGGAAAATTTTGACAAAGTCTCCTTTGCGCGGCTAGATCCAAACAACTACAAATCGCCACTACGGGCCCCAAACCAATAGAAGAAAACAAAAGCCAAGTGACTCCATCATAAAACCATCAAATCCAATGAAAAAATAAACGCGTACCTTTTTGTCGGGCAATCCAAATTTTTCTTGATTTTAAATACCTGCATCTTATTTACCAATGATATCCAATCATATAATTTAAACTCATTTTATATTTTGCATTTTTAATTTCCAATATTTACTTTACTTAAGCTTGTACGATGTACATATATTATCTGTATGCAATATCAAATCTGATCGCTCCTTCGATCACACAATTTCACTTTCGAACTAGTACCGTCCACATGACTCTCTAATGCGGACTCAGATTTGGATCCTTGATCCGAAACCGTCATTCTCCTTGCATAGCCATATACTATGATAGAGAATTCCAGAATCAAATCAAAAATCCATATCCAGGTTCACCGTCGAGAATCGAGTGAAAAATTCTAACTCAGATCGATACAAATTATCTTGAAATTATGTGCTCGAATCTGGATCAAATCGTTATGCGAATAAATAATATACTTACAACTTATGTAGTACCTTTCAGTAGATTTCTAACCAATTCATCTATATTAAATTTCTTTTGCTTTCCTTTATTTCATTTACAATCAATTATTCACAATTCATTATTCATATCCCTTATTTACTTGGTATCTATTTCTTTACATAGCATATTCTTTAATACTATCATTTCTTAAACATCATTTCATAGAATTTGCTTACTTAATTTTATTTTAAACATTCTATACAATTTAATTAAATTCAATTTCAATTTCCATTGATTCTTAGTTACACCCAATTCTTTTCATTTACATTCATTTTCATAATTTCAGTTAATAACAAATTTATTTGTGGAACATTTTATTAATCATCACTTTAGTTTATAATCATTCTATTAAAGTCATATATAAAAAGTTGGACTATCTAAATTCATAATTGTCCCAAAAGTTATAAATTCAATTTCAAAATTTCTTTGAAAATTTATATTTAATTTTATAACCAATTTACAAGGATATTATTTGATTCATTTGTCTACTTTCTTAAGCTCGCTTACTTATCCCATTTAGTCAATAATCATTTCATAATATACTTAAGTATATAACTTTTACTATTACAACTAAATTTCTATTCATATACATTTTAATTACTTTTAAGTATGTTTACTTGTATAATATCCCATTAAATCTCCAAATCATCTTTTTAACTTTTATCATTTGGTAAGTCTTATTATATGTTATTAGAATGCAATTTGGTATTATACAAATTACTCAGATTCATTTACTTAATTAGAAGGTTCACTATTTTAATTTGTTTAGCTTTCCTTTACCTTCAATTTTAGAGTTGCAAACTTCATCTCTAATGTTCCTTAAACATTTATAGCTTAGATTCCTTAATTCTCTTATTTTATGAGTTTTGGTTATTTAAATATTTCATTTCATTCAAATAATTTGAAGATTGTTAGATAATAGAACTTAAATTTAAACACTGGGTTTATTTCAAATCATTAAGAATAAATACATACTTATATCTTTTATATATCAAATCATACTTTTGGAGTTTAAACCAAAATTCGTTTATCAAAACAATTTCGAAGCAAAGCTTCTCAGAAGTCTCCCCCACTTTGAGACTCGAAAATGAATGTCGATGATGCTGCGCAGCCTCACCGAAATTATTTTCCAACGACAGAAGAGAGGAGCACCGAATTTATTCCTTTAAAAATTTATTTGAAAACAATTTGTATTTGTATACACTTTTAAACAATACTAAAATTACTTTCCAAACCTTGAAAACCTTTTTCATAAACACCGATTTAAATTTCTCAAATTCTCAATTTTATATTCATTTACTTGCAAATTATATTTTACAAATCACATTTATACAATTTCATTTCCTTATAATTATATAATAGCTAATAGTTTAGGAATATTGACTAATCAATCAATGAACGATAATGATCAATATTATCATTTCTAACAACCTATTCACACTATATATATACCATAATAATTTCAAAAAATTATTCCTTTATATATAAAATATAATCGATGTAAAATTATTTCATTTACCCCATTTCAAAGCGATATTATGTCGAATTGTTCTATTCAAGTGTTTAGAGATCCCTATCAATAACGTTAATTACTCGTATTGACCAAAATCCATAAGCCACTCAAAAAATCAGCCAACACAATATAAAACATTTTTTATATTCACTAACAAATACGTGCTCATATCTATTAATACACTCAAACTCATTTTAGGGTACTATTGACCCTATCTCTAATGAGTTAACCCACAAAGCTAAAGTTATCGCTAAACCAAAGCTCTGATACCAACTATAATGACCCACCTTTTTGGATAGTTTAAATCGACAATAAACCACACATGTCAACTCAAACCATTCAAAAGGGAGGATTGTTAATGGGGTAAATAAGAAAATAAGAGAAAAGGAAGAAGAAAACAAACACAGAATCTCGCAGCGGAACGATAAAATATAATGACCAAATAAACAGTTCCTGAAGCTGTTTCTACAATACATTTGATTATATTCAATACAACATTTATCAGAGTTATATATATACATCAGAGATACATAAGTAATGCAGCAGACAACATGATGTAGGAATAATAATAGTAATAATATACCAAATCTTCGTCTTCGTCCTCCAGAATAGATCTTCAATAAGCTGAAAATCTCAAGACTGACCCGAGTGTAATGAAAAGACAAAACACTTGAGTCGGGACTAAAATATCCTTATGTAAGTCAAATTGATATCATATATAGCATGAGTGTAACGGCGTCAGAGATGTTTACGGGTTTTCACATTTCATGTCCAGTGTAACGTGCGTGCAATAACTCAAGAGATGTTACGGTATTTTCCATCTCTTAAGGACCCATCAAAATTTTTATATGTAGTAGAATACGCTATATATATAATATCTAATCAATAAAATATATATTTTTCTTAGCGTTAAGCCTTTACATTGATCCCCTTTAACGCGTTTTTAAGCATTGTCGTACGGTTTGCATATAAAACACCAATTAAACGGTCGGTGGATAGGGATGCGCCATGATACGACAACACTAAACCAAAATCGTATGGGTCTAGTTTAGGGATAAAAGTATGACAAGGCACGTGACGAAATGCCTAAGGTATGATACTACCAGTTCGGGTCGCAGGGCTGGTGGTAACACATCATAGCTATGACCGCCCACCACGTCCATCCATCCCCTATCGAGTCAAAGGGAGGCTATCCCAATCAAGGTGCACCAATCGAAACCAACAACAAGTGTAATAATAATATGGACCGAGTCCAAGAAAATCGAGGAATGGATGTCCGCTCGGGGTAATTAGTCCACTTGGCCCTGTCAAACCGTCCTGTTTTAGTCATTTCAAATTGGCACAAGTGCCAGGGTCTATCCATCATCGTTCTCCTTCTTCAAATCTAGCAATCGTCGCCAAATTCAACCACTTTGTTCCGGAGTCTCCTCCGCGTACACAATTGTTAAAGTGGTTCCGGTATCGACAGAGAGTATGCCCATATCCTGCCCCGGTCACTTTAACAACCAAATGTCGTTTTACACACTAGTTGGTTCTTTTACATTTCGAAAACAGTTCATACTTGATATCGAAATACCATATTCGCTTCAAAACCAAATCCATTTCGAAATCATTACTCAAAATATAATATTTCAGTTCAAAATCATTTTCGTCTTAACATCTCGATTTCGATTCCAAAATTGTTTCGAAATTCAATTTGGGTTATAACTTCGTTTAACCCAATTCGTATTTAAATCCGTGATTTAAAAATAACATTCCACTCTTGACCAGTTTGAATTTTTGAAAAATAGTTTGAATAATTAAAATAATTTAAATGGTTAAATGGTTTAAATAGTTTAAATGGTTAAAATAGTTTAAAATAAAATAGTTTAAGTATTAAAATGGTTTATATAGTAAAATAATTTGGAAAATCAAAATAATTTGAATATTAAAAGAATATAGATTTTTAAAATAGCTTATACTAAAATAATTTATTTGAAAATTGTTTCAATGTCAAACCAATTCAACCTCCAAATCTTCTCAATTCAAATCAAACTGATTTCCATTCAATCGATTCAACTTCGATTTCAATTTTTATTAACTTCGATTTCTGTTTATTTTCAAATCCATTTTTAAATTCAATTCCAAGTTACTTCAATTTCGATCTCAATTCCCATTAATTCAATTCAATTTCAATTTGAATTAATTTCAATTCAATTCTCAATTCAAACCATTTCGACTTACATAAATTCAAGTTCGATTTTCAAAATATCGATTTTAAATCAATTAAATTAAATTTAACTTCAATATTTAATTTAAAGTCCAATTTTCAAATATAATTCAATTCTAAGCTCAATTCCAAAATACAGTTTTATATTATTTTTATTTAGCAATAATCCAAAGTTCGAATAAAAATCCAAATCTTTAAAAACAAATCAATTTATGAAATTCGATCACATTCCAATTTTAACTTCAAAATCTCAACTTTAATTATTAAGCAATTTCTTTTAACCAAAAATTTATTTCAACCTTTCAAACTCGAATTCGTGATTAATTAGATTTCTATAAATTGATTTTTATTTCTTTTAAATCAAAACCATTTAAATAATTTCAAATCATAGATTTTAAATGATTAAATTTAACCAATCCGATGTCCGTATATAATTTTCTATCCTATGGCCAAGTGATCAGTTATTTCAATTTAATTTTAGTGATGGATATATATCATTTCAATCCAAATCACAATGTCATAGGTATATATCATTTCAACCTATTTCTTAATTTATTCAAAATAATTCAATTTACAGTTTATACACTGTAAATAATATACAGGGTGATAACAAGGTATATATCAACAAATAAACATTCAAACATCCAAATATCAACCAATTTGCATCCATCACAATCAATCATACAAATAGATAATATAATTCACAACAGTTTCATAGTTATTAAAATTGGGTAATTTACTGGCAATTCAATTCAATTTCAAATTTAACTGTCAATTTTAATTTATAACAGTTAATTCGAATGACAATTAAATTTTTTCAAACAACGACCAATAAATTCATATCACTTCATAAATTCAAATTTAACTAACAGAAAAATATTCTAGTATGTTGTGAGCAATATAAAACACTCACCTTGAGTTTTCAATTTTAAATCAAATCGAACAACGTTCGATTTAACCTAAAATTTTAACTAGCTCCAAACAACTCCAAATCAGTTCTAAAATGTAGTGCTCATCGCCATGATTCCAACGCCGCTTGTTTCGTCCAATTCTGATAACGTATGAAAAAGATATACAGTTTTAAAGATTTCATAATATATAATATAATTAATATTCAATTTTTTTGTTTTTTTTATATACCAAATCAAATCGGGTCGTTGATTGGAATAGAGAGATCCAGGCCGCGTCTATCTTCTTCCCGGAGAAAGTCGCACGCTACCGAACCCAAACACACGTACAAACCCTAGATACCACACCTCTTTCATTCGTCTATTTGACGATCAACGACCTCCACGCGAACGCATAAGCTCCATTCCACCCACGCCATGAATTCCATAGAGCTTGGTGCCTCCATCGTCTAGCACTAGTGGTTCAAATGTCATGCCTTCTCATCCCCGTAGCTTCCGCCGTGGACCATCGTGTGCGATCATAACCGTTGAAAGTGAAGATCTCGACGAGCTTGACAATTTCCTAGTTGGAAGATTTCAACAAAAATGCTTGGAGATAATCGAGGAGGAAGAGAAGTGCTTCCTGGCCGTTCGAATTATAGTAGCGGCTGGCCCTAAAAATCTAGGGTTTTGGTGAATGAAGGGCATAGGTCCTCTATTTATAGGCAACATCTCAAAACACTATTGATTTGAATATTTTTCGAACTCCAAACAAAGCATGTCGCCTGGCATTTATAATGTTTTACCCTTATTCCGAACACAATGGAACATGTTTCGAGGCCTAATTCGATCGTATGTGGAAGGTAGCTTTTTGGACCCAATTATAATATTAAATTATCGATAAATTCAACGCGTTTCTATCCCGTACGACCAAATGGTAACTCTAAACACTCCGAAATTTGAAATACGACAATAATACACTATTATGGATCCAATGAAACTAGTTTCGTCGAAATCCAATATTGTGCCCCGGAAGGCTATTTTTAACATTTCGATTATAATATAAAATTTCCAATTTATAATTATTCACTTTTAAATCTAATTTAAATATTAGTAATCTTCATTGTTGTTTAAATAAAGTTTACATCAACTTCCGATATCATTTTCAATCATATTAAATTCAGAATTCACTTATTCAAATAATTGTAATATTAAATTTAAATAATTTGGACTATTCAATAAATCGCTATTTTTTGAAATATAAGTTAATGAACTTCTGAAATTTAACTTTTTAAAACGAATTCAAATTATAGAACAACTATTTCCATTTTATAGTTATTCAATTTCACTATTGATTTTAAATATGGTCAATACGTAGAATTTATTTCAATACTCGTTATCGTAGAATCTTCGAAATTAACTATTTCAAAATTTCATTCAAGTTCATATCCAATAACTTACATTCAAAATCATTAAATTTTATTTTTAACCATTTTTATTTGATAATTACGTTAAATTTAATAATTTGAAATAGCTAAAAATACGGGTCGTTATAGTTAAGATAAAATAAGGTTTAAAATTAGATAAATATAAAAATAAGTATACTTAAGTTAAATAAGTTAGAAAAATAAAATAAAAGTAAAAATGTCATGTCATAGGGGGACATAAGTACAATTAAGTAAAAAACATGTTTTAACATATTAAAACATGAAGTGTTAGGAGGGGGACAAGGCTAGGTGGGAAAGGATGAGTGGAGGGCAAAGGACAAAAGGGTAGTTTAGTAATTTACCTTTTCTATTGCTTATAAATAGCCTTCCACTTCTTCAATTATTCCTCCTCTTCTTTCTATCATATCTTTCCCCTCTCCGATTCAAATGGAGATATTATTTTTTTAGCTATGTAAAATTCCAGTGGCTACAACTTCTATTTGTACCACTTCTTCAAATTTTGACCTCTATGTCAAAAATGCATTTCTTTCAGACCTAATTTTGGACTCAAATTTTCTAGTCCCTGAAAATACCTCTTCTTCTTTTGACCATACCTCCCTCAAAATAGATTCAAATTGAGTGATTCTTTTTTTGATATTGTAAAGAAACGAATTTCCAAAAACTTTTCTTTTTAGCACTTTACAAAATTCCGAGAGTAACATGGCCAAAAATTCAAGAGAATATGACTAATTTTTGGGTCCGGTTTTGTGAATTCAACCTTATCTGAAGTACCTCCACCTCTCCAAGTCAAGCTCACACATCCTTGTTCTTATCACGGCCGAGCCATGCATTCCTTAGGCCGAGCCTGTTTCAAGATGCAAAGGTCCTAAGTCAAGTTTCGCAAAGTTATTTCAAGTTTTCAAAAAGTTTTCAAAACTTCGGTGAGTAAACTTTTGATTTAAATTTAAAAGTTTTAACATTAGTTTTTATACTACTTGGTTGTTAAGTATGATGCTTGCTTGGATGAGATTTATGTTAAGATGTAAGTGTACATTTGTGCTTGGGTTTGACGGTGGTTAATATGTATACATATATACTTGGATGTGATGTTTAGTTTGACTTAGAAATCTAAGTTTAAAAAGAGTAAGTAAATGGAAAGTTGTAATCTTGCCCGTGGCTTGTGTATGACATGTGAATGCATGATTTTGGTTTGTGTATATGTTTAGAAGTTAGCATTATGTTGTGAACAAGCAACGCAGAAATTCTTTGCTTTCAAAGTGTGTTTACTAAAGTTTTATAAAGTTTTAAAATTTGAAATCATTTTTAAGTTTAAAACTTTTTTTAGCTTTATCAAATACTTATTTATGTTTTATATAAGTAAGCAAGCTTTAAAAATGATAAAGATTTTAAAGAAAATTTAGAAAACATTTTTAGTGAAGGCATCTGCAGCGATAGTCGTTATGGATGCAGTTTCGCCTAAAAATCCAATTTTTGGAAATTTGGTTTCTATATTTAAAAATGATTTTAAAATGTTTTATAAACTTAATAAAAAAAATTTAGAAAGTTAATTAAGTTTTTATTAATTAATTATTAATTAATTAAGTTTAGTAATTAATAATTAATTTAGATTAAACAAGGTTTATTAATTTTCATTAAGTAAAGATTAGTACTAATTATTATCTTTTAAAGGTAAGATTAGTTTTTAATTAATTACTAATTAAATAAGATTAATTTTAATTAATCATGATTTAAGTACATGATTTATTTTTAATTAATTATTAATTAAATATAAGGTCAATTATTTATTTATTTAATTAATCAAGTGTTTAATTATTTTTAATTCTAAATTAGTTAAGGTTTTAATTTAAAATAGTTATTTATTAATAGTTTAATTTATTATTTAAGTTTTAATTAAAAGGCCATTTAATTAATTAATTGAGATTAATTAATATTAATTATTAATGAAGGCCTTAAATTATTATTTAATAATTAATAAAGGATTAATTAAGGGTTTAATTTTAAATAAATTATTTATTAAAGGTTTAATTAGTTATTAATTTATAATTAAATAAATTTTAAATTTAATAAAGATTGATTATGATTTAATACGAGTTTAACTTGTAATTAATCATTTTAAGAGGATGTTTTAAGTTTTAATCCTTGTTTTCCAAGAATCAAATTGTTAAAAGTACTTCTTTTTCAAAGATGGTTCAAACACAAGGAATTCAAATGCTGATACTATTAAGTAGACAAACAATTATGAATGAGTTATGTAAATGGTTTGATTGTGTGAACATGTGTTAGCAAAATAAATCTCTCTTCTGCTATAAGTTGATTGTTTGATTGTTTAGACATCTGTTAGCAGAATAAATTCTCGTTCTGCTATAATATAATTGTTTATTGTGTGGACATATGTTGAGTAGAATAAATTCTCATTTTTCTATAAGTAGTGAATTGTTTGGACATCTATTTAGGAAAACAAATCACCATCCTACTATTATGTTATTTGGATATGTATATGCTAGTTGAGTTGTATTGACATGTTATTCCCTGATTTGGATACGAATTGCATTTACATATATGTTGACTTATGTAAATAGATGATTAAGTGACTTTAAAGTGAAATTAATGTTAAATGGTAACTTAAATTACTACCATTGGGATTGCTAAGCCTCCTTTTGAAATTATAAAGTACGATTTCGAATTAATTTCAATTCTTTAATCAATTTAGGGTTAAGGTTTATAAATGATTTTTCAAGTTATATTATTATTTATAAAGGTATTTATAAATAATAACTTGTTTATAAAAATGGGTTTTACTATGTAAAAATGTTTATTTAAAGTGATTTAAAAGGATGAGTTGCAAAAGATATTTTGTAAAGGATTTTTCTTAAAGAAGATTTATCAAAGGAGTTTTAAATGGGGAAATGTTTTATAAATGATTTTAGAGATTTTTTAAGAGGTTTTATACTTTAACTTGGAGAATTTTAAAAGTGAGTTATAAGTTTATTTGGAAAATTTATAAGTTATTTGAAATATAAAGTGAGCTTTTAAAAAGAAACTTTTTATAAAGGATAAGTGGATTGATTTTTATAGGAAGTGATGTTTAAAATGGAATTTGTTTGGCCATTTAATATGGAATTTGAAAATAAGAAAACTTCTGTAAAGTTTGTTAAATATACTTATACCATTCAGATAAGAATATAAATGTTTTTTCCAAGTATAAAAGGGATGTAAGGGGTTTGGGAATAGTGTTTTGTAAAGATCTTTGATTGAATGTTTATAAAGTGATTTTAATTAATTAAATAAGGCTTAGTGGATTCCATATGGGATTAAATCCATGTTTGAATGTTTGTTTATTTGATAGTTAAATAACCGACTATCAAAATATGGTCCAAAATATAACTTTGGAAATATCTAAGAGAAACACGGAAATTATATGATACAGTTACCATCGGTGGTGCTATACTGTATGTATAAATTCGTTTCGTTCTCCTAGGACAAATGATAAGAAAATCGGTCTACTAATGATTAGGAGGTGATCTCTGCTTTTATCTTTGATTGTTTATTTCCAAAAGAACCGGAGTTGAGTTTACCGGAAACTATCGAATATTGTTTCGAAGAGACTGGAATCAGATATGTTTTCCGAAAACCACTTCGATCCAACTCAAGCGTTTTGAAGTGAAGACATCTTGAAGATGATGAAATTGAAGACGGAGCTCTTTGAAATACAAGGGCTGCTTGTTACTAATCCTGAGAGTGATTCCAAAATGGATGTAGTAGAAGTAGCGCCTTCAGTTTGTTTATGTCCTAAAAAACTTGTATGGATGAATGCGACATTGCATTGTTGCCTGGAGGGCAGTGTTAGCATTCCAAGTGGTAAGTGTTATATAAAAGGTAAAACGTAGCTTCAAGCCTCATGTAACAACCCGCATATTTTTACGATAATATATTTAAATGATTTATTTAAATATATAGCATCGTTAGTTGAATTTAAAAGTCCAAAACGTGACTTTTTGTAAATGCTCGAATCCAGACTCGAGACCACTTCCATTGAGTCCAAAATGACGTTTGCAACCTTTTTGAGTATAAACATCGGTATGTTTGGAGTTGAGTAGAATTTTGCTATTTTTCTATTGGGCTTTGGGTTTGGGTTTCAGCCCACCAACTCATCTAATACCCTAACTCCTCCTCCAACTCCTCTTCATTCATTCTATCATTTCATAACACTCAAGCTAAAGGAAAATGGGGGAAAGAAAGGGAAATTAAAATTCCTAAACCCTAGATGACTAGGAAATTCAAGATTCAAGCTCCAAAATCAAAGAGAAGCTTAGATAAGCATCCTCTTCTTCTTCTCCACCTCAATCTCTCTCCAATTTCAAGAAAATCCTATAACCTAATTTAGGTAATATTTGCATTTAATCATAGATTGAGGGTTCTTGAAGTTAAGTGGAGGAGAGATTGATCTTGCCTTGTTTTAAAGCTTCTCATTCGTATTTTTGGGTTTAAAGGTGAGTTCTTTAACTCACATCTATGTCTATAGCTTTCATTGATGTTAGGTATGAATTCCTAACATCGATTTCATGTCCAATTGCTTTTGATTTGAATTGATTTGGTGAATTTTCTATTTTTGGTTTTTGAAGTCAAAATTTATGAAAATCCTACTATGGATATTTGGACATGATATTTGAGGTGTATCGAAGAGCTTATAGGGCTGGGTTGTCGCTTGGCATGAATCTCTAGCCTCCGTCGCTCTTCCGATCGCTTCTGAATTGATTAAGCCATCAATAGCCTAGGCAAACTGTTGCCCAGTACAGGCAACCAGACGTCTGGTTGAAGAACTCAGACGATTGGTTAGGCCACCATAAGAAATAAAATATACGGCAAAAAAATATATATATCCAGAGCCATGAACCATAAGTCTGGTTCAATCGGTCAGACGTCTGGTTAGGGGTTCTGGAAATTATAAAGAAACGAAAAAATAAAAGAAAATGGCAGAACCCCTGGTCAGATGTCTGGCCAAACCAACCAGACGTCTGGTCCTATGAAATTTTGCCTATTTGCCTATTTTTGAGTGGATTTCCAACTTTTATCGATTTTTGTTGATCCGGTTATTGTTGCCATTTAATATCGACTTTGATGACTTCTTTTATGGATTTTTGGGAATATCCATTTGATGGATTTGATATCGATTTTTATGGTTTTAATTCACGTCGTCGAATGTGAATTTTTGGTGATAGATTGTTTTTACAATCGTTTCTATGATTTGTCACTTTAAAATACAAAGGTTTCTACACTAGTAGTAATACTCAAACTCTTTCACACAAAAAAATGATTTCAACACTACTTTTAATACAAAACTCGTTTTCAAATCTATTTTCCAATCTATTAGTATATACAAACCTTTATCTCATTCGTATGAGAAATCTAATTAAACGGCTTGGCAAAACAAGTGGTATGAAACGCTTACGTTTACTTCGTCGGTTAATTCTTAGACTTGTTCGATTGAAACCTTGTGACAATCTTCGAGTGGAAATCTGCAATTTGTTCGTAAATATTTAAGTTAAGCCAGTGGTTACGGGACATGAAGCTAAACTCATTTATTTACTAGCTTAGTGTAATTCACACTTCTTGTTGATCAATGATGATCATTTTATGGTTTAGACTAGCGATATGCGATGTCTCTTTGTCCGCGTGGGGGACTATACCCCGTTTTGTGGAGTTTCGTCTCATTTCATTGGCTAACAACCCATGGTATTTTGACCGTTCGTGGAGCAATCGACTCGATAATTCGGTGCATGAGACGTATCTTTTAGGTGCGTTGATGTTCGACTGTGCATCGGGCGTATCTTTTTAGGTGTGTCGATGTTCGTTTATGCATGGAGCGAATCTTTTTAGGTGCGTCGATGTTCGACTGTGCATGGGGCGTATCTTTTTAGGTGCGTCGATGTTCAGCTCATTTTATGGGTTAGCGACCCATGGGATAACATCCCGTTTATGTTAGGCCTCCCTCTTTTTTGTGTTTCAGGATTTTCTATTATGGATTTCTGGAAATTGTGTTTCACAAATTTTTGCGATTGGCATTGATATGTTTTGTCAATATTTGAAGTTTGGTGAATAAGCTAAAGAATGTGATATTCTTTTAGATGTTTGAGGAGATTTTGAGATATTGTATGATTTTTGTTGTTATCATATATATATTTGTTATATCTCTTATCCTATCTCATCTTATCTGATATTTATAGCTAGACTGAAACGTTTATAATTTTTCTTCTTAAATAATACTCGGGTCAGACCGAGGTGTTTCAGGTGCTTCCACTTGACTTCTTAGTAGGGACTAGCTTCTGACTTTTGGCTAACTACTTTATCTTAGTAGTTTTTGTTTTTATACATTCGAGATAGAGACTCCTTGATGTATACATATACTTTTGTCTAGCACTTGTACCTATTCTTTTGTGATGTAGTGGATCATGTTTGACCACCACTTTGATGTACACTTCTATGTTTTATATTCATATCTGTTTTCGCCTTTGTGATATGAATATCTCTGACTGATTTTTGATATGCTTATTTTATATTTGTTTCCGAAGGCCACATAGCCACTGTGTAGTAGCTTTGAGTTTGTATGGGATATGTTAGATTTCCTCTTGAAATGAAACACATGACATTCTATCTGCCATATTGGTACTCGCACAAAGCAATTACACAGATGATCGCTCTTCAACAGCCTTATTCTTCGTGCTAGTCGACGGCATTATCCCGTAGTGTCCTTGGCTAGTGTGAGTATATAGGTGGGGCGTCACACCTCATCAACCGAAAATGACTAAAACATGGGAGATGTAGCAGAGCTAAGTGGGTCGCTCCTATTAGCGTATGATCATTCCTATATAGAGTCGATATTATCTCTCATTTGTATGCTTCGGGGTCGTTAACTAAGGAGTGATCATGTTCGGTACTATCCAACAAGGGGTATGCCGGTTCTGTTCTGGCAGTGGATCCCGGCGAAGTCCTCGGTGTTACTTTATCTAAAAGATGCACCATGATGGACGGTACCCTAATCATTGTATGGAATCCACTCTCCAATAAGCGTCGTACGAACTTAGTTAAGCCCAGCTATGTTGGAATGTGAGATGTAATCATTTCAGCTATAGTCATATTTTACTTTGACCTCTAAACATTATGATGATATCAATGGATTTTCTATAGAAAATGTTTCGGTTATCATAAGGTAAAAACTCATCCGTATTTATGTGCGGTGTAGTCTTACGAGATACCTTTGATTTTAAAGGAGTTCTTAAACATAATAATTTAGTTGTTTGAGTTTACTCACACCAGACTCATGTCTGACCCGGAGTTTTATTTTCTTCCCCTAAAACTCTTGGGTGCTCAATTTTTATGGACAGCTAAGTAGTTCAGGTTTCCTACAGATGCATTTTGAAGGAGCTTGGAGCAGGAGGCTTCATCGATAACTAGTTATTTTCTTGTTTTTCGCTGTATTATATGTATCCTATATCTGATAGGTAGGGACAGGCTATTATAACCGCCCTAGGGTAGAATTTGTATTAATATGACTATGATGTATCAATTTGGAAATGACTTTGTAAAACATTATGTTGATTAATATAAATTATTCCGTTGCGTTGTGAGATTCCGTATTTGTTTAGTTTCTTCTTATATGTTCTGTCTTTCTTTCTTTTCACCCTTAATGACCAGTCTTTCAGACACTTAAATGATCAGCACATGAATACCGTGGACGTATAAAGCGTCGTCTTTAGGTGTAAGAAAAAAAATCGTTACACCATATCTGTCAAATGCTTCTCCATAATAAGACCCCATGCCTTTCACGTTCAAGTTCTAACTTTTCATGCCTAGTATCAACAAGCCTATCGATCACAATGATCTTCTTCTTGAGCAACCGTCCTTTCTTCATTTAATGACATACCTTTTATGCAAGGTAGTTAATCATGCGTTTAAAGTTGTCGTTACATTATTTTTCTTCTTTGTTGTTTTCACCCCCATCGTCTAGAATCTTCATCTATTCACGTAAGATATACATCGTCATCATTCTCTTCCTTAAATTTTGACCTCAGCTACCTTCGGAACATGCAAAAACTTAAAGAATAAGTAGGAACACAAAGATTTTTCGGTTGAAAGAACTTAAAGAATTCATAATTCGAACTCAAGACTTCTAAATCTTAATCTACAACACCTTACCACTTACCACTTGAGGTACTAGTTCGTGATAAATAAATACAAGAAACATGAAAACAACTTAAAATTAGAGACTAGGAAATTACCAATTCCAACTCTCCTGTAACCTGTGTAGTTAATGCCCCGCTATTACCCCGCTATAACCCTGCTATATCTTGTAGCGGACTTCTACCGCTACGATTTTTCCATGTAGCCCCAAATATAGCCTTTCCGCTTTAAGCCCCGCTATTTCCGTTATATCCCATTATTCCCGCTATATTTTGCTATTTCCGCTATATCTTCATTAATAGAAATGCATTAAAAAATGACATTTATACATTATACAAATTATGAAATTAATTAATTTAATTTAATTTTTAATATATTTTCAGAAATGAAAATACTTTAATATTCTACTAAATTCAATTATGTTATATAATAGTTTTATGTTTATTTACAGTATATTCGCATATGTTTTTACTTCAAATTATTTATGTATTAATTATAATCCAATTGAACGTTAATTTTTTATTTAATTACCATTTATATATTTGTAAAGACATTAAGTACGAGTTTTATATGCTATTTTAGAGTCATCCGCTATATCCCGCTATATCCTCGCTATATCTCTGCTATGACTTTTTACGCCTCCGCCGCATTGAATCTGTCGAGCGCTTTAACTGCATAGCCTGTAACGTCACTTAGAAAAAATTGTATAATTTTGTACATTTATGACTCGTAAAACTAGATATGACGATCTGGACGCGAGGGTTAGGTCACCCGCATTGTGATCTGGTCGTGCAGATTCGAGTCCGGAAACAGTCTCTATGCAATGTGAGAGAAATGTTACCTACATTATCGACCTCTTCAGAGCCCGCTATCGTGCGGAGCCTCATGCACTGGGTTCCATCTTTATGACTCGTAAACCTAGATATGACAGTCGATCTTTCTAAAATGTCCTTCTGTTAATGAAACTGAACACGCCTTTCTTGGGTGCTTTTTGTTGTGTATAATAATTTTTCTCCCAACATTTCACATTTTTTAATCATTTCCCTGAACTAATCTTTGAAAATGAGACCCCACATAATATGAATCAAAATCTTCGATATTTTTTTGATGGGGCAACTATATGATAACTAACATATGCTCTACATTACCGGAGCGTCTTCGTAAACAAAATCTCTCTAATTAGATCGTTGAGCCAATGACTCAAATGGTGAATACATATTTTGTGTTGTGAGACTGGTGAAATGTGCTTATACTAATAGAAAATGTAAAATATGGTTATAAATGAAAACTTATGTTTAATGTTAAGGTGTACATGTCGATGAACTTGATAATGGAAACGTTATTAGCAGGCATGTATTACATCTACACTCGGATGTTGCTCTAATAAATGCTTTAAATCAGATGTTTATTTAATAAACGCCTCATGCGCTTGTTAAACAAACGTATAATTCTAAAATTCTATTAAATCCGAAATTTCTTACGTTTTCCAAACTCAAAATGCAACCTTATGTTGGGTGAAGTTGGATTAAACCGTTGGAGAGACATTGTTACCAAAACTTATGATTAGGAACATAAACTACCTTCTATCATAGATGATCTTACTTGTGCATTTAAACAATGAATCAATGGTACGTAAAACAAATGTAACAGCACATTGGTTAGTTTGGGGTTCATTCTTTTTTTTGAGGGCACGTGTGAATTCTCTTTATTTTTGAATTTTTAGGCATAGCAGACTAACGTCCAGACAAAATATAAAATGTTGGTTTTGGACCTCATCTTCTCCTGATATACAATTTCCACAAAATCATTTTGTTCAATATCAAATAATCTATGAAGCTTTTATTACGGCTCCACAAATCTACAGGCTCTTCTCTCTTCTCTCTCTCCATGAAAAAGTAAGCTTTTTTCACTATTTTTTTTGCAGTTTTCTGTTTCCTACTTATATTTTTAACACTTCTACTATATTATCTGCTAGTTGCCTCAATATCCACATCAATTTTGGAATATCCCAGAAAAATCGGTCGAAAAAGTGAATTTTGAACCTTCCGTCCAAACCCACCTTTAGAATCCATGGATACGCTTCTGAGAACTCACAACAGGCTAGAATTGCTATACCCACTTCATGAATTAGCAGAAAGACACTTCCTTTCCCCTTCTTCCAATCCACATAACCCAAAGTTGAAGTCTTTCGTCAAAAAGATCTACCAAAAAAGATGCAAAAACATCTCTTTTAAGATCAATAGCAGCGCGATTCTCGATTTAGTCCCAGAAACCAAGAAAGAACATCTAGACATCGAACTTCCACTTTACGATCCTTCCAAAAACATCACGCTAGACCTTGCCGTAGTCGGTGGTGGGCCAGCAGGGCTTGCAGTTGCGCAGCAGGTTTCCGAATCGGGCCTTTCGGTTGTCTCCATCGATCCAAACCCAAATCTGATTTGGCCCAACAATTATGGAGTTTGGGTCGATGAGTTTGAAGCCATGGATTTGTTAGATTGCCTTGACGCCACTTGGTCCGGTGCCCTAGTTTACGTAAACGACAAAAGCACTAAGGAGCTCAATCGCCCTTATGCACGTGTTAACCGTAAAAACCTCAAATCCAAAATGATGCACAAATGTGTATCCAATGGCGTAAAATTTTATCAAGCAAAAGTTTTAAAGGTGATCCATGAAGAATCGAAGTCAATTTTGATTTGTAACAACGGGGTTAAGATTGAAGCTAAGGTTGTTCTTGATGCAACCGGATTTTCTAGATGTTTAGTTCAATACGACAAGCCATATAACCCTGGATATCAAGTTGCATATGGGATATTAGCAGAAGTCGAAGAACATCCATTTGATGTAGATAAAATGCTTTTTATGGATTGGAGAGATTCACATTTGAATAAACATGCCATTTTAAAGGAGAGAAATGAGAAAATACCGACTTTTCTTTATGCAATGCCATTTTCATCTACAAGAATATTTTTGGAGGAAACGTCATTAGTGGCTCGACCTGGTTTAAAAATGGAGGATATACAAGAAAGGATGGAGGCTAGATTGAATCATTTGGGCATAAAAATTAAGTCCATAGAAGAAGATGAAAGGTGTGTTATACCTATGGGAGGGCCCTTACCAGTGCTTCCACAAAGAGTAGTTGGTATTGGAGGGACAGCAGGCATGGTTCATCCTTCTACTGGATACATGGTAGCTAGAACTTTAGCAGCAGCTCCTATTGTTGCAAAGTCTATAGTGCGGTATCTTAGTTCAGAAGAAGGGCTCTATGGGGAAGAGCTATCTTCTGAGGTTTGGAAAGATCTTTGGCCTATTGAAAGGAGGAGACAAAGGGAGTTCTTCTGTTTCGGTATGGATGTTTTGCTTAAACTTGATTTAGAAGGAACCAGAAGGTTCTTTGATGCATTTTTTGATTTAGAACCTCGGTATTGGCATGGTTTTTTATCATCTAGATTGTTTCTACCTGAACTGTTCACTTTTGGGCTTTCGTTGTTTTCACACGCTTCGAATACTTCTAGGCTAGAAATCATGGCTAAGGGCACTTTACCTTTGGTCAATATGGTTAACAACTTAGTTCGAGATAAGGATTGAGTTTGTTTAAGGATTAGGATTCCTTATACATACATATGTTGTATTTATATTTTAGTATACCAAGTATCATCCTTCTTTTCGAAGATCTATAAGCTGTATTATCTTCCTTCCTGTAAGTACGCAATATCATTTTTTATTTATAAAAAAATGGAACTGAATTACTAGATTGTGTCAATTAGAGTATTCAAGTTAGAACATATATTTAATTATATGACAGGGTACTAATTGCAGTTGTGTGTGCATATCTGTTAATAAGTTGCAATGATATCAGTAAACGGTAGTCTAGAACCCTTCTTCTCTATGTTGCCCTTTGTTAGAATTTTGCAGTAGTAACTTGATATCAGTTAATATTCTTTTTATACTTTCAATATTGTTATTTTCTTTATAGTTGCACAAGATCAATACATAAGTTTTGCATTTAATATACTTATAGTATCATACTTTATTCATTCCTATGCTCCTCTCAGTTGTTTATCATTTATGCGATTGTTTCACGTTTACAAGTTTATGGGTAATTCAACACTACACAATTTTATTTTAGTTTGATACTTATGCAGACATGGGTAGATCTTTAGCTATAGTGTTGTTTTGCCAAGACTGGAATTGTTGTACTATTCTTGAATCAGTGGTCAGGAACTGTGATTCTACAGCAATTTACAAACATTATACTTTTGTAAGTGGTTGCAGCCTCATAATTTCTTCAATAAAGTGGTTCAGGTTTAGAGTGTGAAAAAGTTATATTATACCGCAATACTATTAGAGTGGATACTAGCTATTTTTCTTCCGTATCTCTATGAATCTTTTTGTTAATAACATCTAATGATCTAATCAGTTACTTATGCTTTTAAGTTTCAAATCAAACTTGAAAACTATTAAAAGTGATCGGTTGCAGGTACAAAACCTCGTTGTTAATAACATCTGTTATGTTACTTCTGCTTTCAGTCATAAAAATGTAAAGGACCTCTAATTGAAGTGGGTAGGGGTATGACGCTTCAGACATACCTTTTAAATGTCAAGGTGTCGATCTCCTATGACATCATAACGAGTGCTCTATGACATCATAACGAGTGCTCTGTTTGAAAAAATTATTACTCTCCTACTGCTTTATGAATTTCTCTTGAAAGTTTACTTAAGAGAAACATATACTATTCGTCTTGATGTATCTTACTTTTATGATTGCAGTAAAAGCACTTGATAATTAACAATAAATTTTAAACTTCACAAATTTTTGTGTTTTAATAAGCTGAAGCAACTAACTAAACCATAAAATATTGTGATTGTCTATTGATGAACATGATATTCAGTGGTTCCATATATCTAAATTCGAAAGATTTTTAAAACAGAATTGTATTTCACATATAAGTGTTAGCTAGAAAACAAAATTTGTGTGGGTCATTTAACAAATTAAGTAGGCACAAAACTTTACTTTTTGTGTTAGGCATATATATACTGCTGCTTATGTTTTTGTAGCAATCATATTTAGGCATGCAGTTATTCATAAATATCAGGTGAATCAGGTTAATTGGAACAGTGCTTGTTTCAGACTCTTAGGAAGGTGCATAGTATCTATTTATATCCTTTTACATTCATATTTTTCTTATTTTTTTAAACTTTTTTAACTATTTTAATTTTTTAATTGTTGAGGAATTTGATTACAACAAATATGAAGTTGGCATGCTCTTTTTAACTTATTGATAGTTACATTACCATGTATGTGGATTGTTCATGACATTTATTTTTATACAACTGTGGAGAAAAATAGTTACGGTTCATTTGAATTGACTTAAATAAGCTAAAATCAATTCATTTTGATTTAAAAAAAGAAAATAAGTAATTTATTTAAATCGATTCAAATGATGCATTGTAAAAATGTTCAGGATCATGTTTCAGAAATATTGTTACTGTAGGCTGTATGATTGAGTATTCATTATTTTAGCAATAGCTTGCAAGTTGCTGCTATCAACCTAAGAACTCAGAAGTTCAAGTTAGAAGCACATGAAACATTATGAATGCTTATCACTACAGTTAATATGGAGAATGTATATGTGGAGGTTACTTTGAAAGACTCGTCTTCAAGTTTCAAAGATAGCGAGTTGCTTGATTAAGAAACTATTTTTTATTTATAAGATATATTTGTACAGACGCAGACGTTTGTGGTTGCAACGATAACTGGAAAGAGTAAATTCTAACTCTTTGAACTGTTTATAAGTCAGTGTTGTTTTTTGAAACCAACATTATCCATTTCTTTACAGTTACACGTAACTATATATTCAAATGGGCATACTAATCCATTGGGCATTATACTTCATTCGCCCAATGCTCTTAATTTTATTAATTTTAGAACCAATTAATCTTGAAACCCTAATTATATATGGAAAATTCTATTTGAACCCAAATTGGGATTTTAACCATTAGGTCTTTCTTTGTTTTCCACTTCACATGTAAAACAAAAAAGATTTAATTGTTAATGTTTGTGTCAAATTTTGTGTTTTATTTTGTGTCGTAATTGTCGCTTCCAATTATTAAGACAATAAAGATATGTTCTTCGTAATTAATATAAACTTTGATTTCATGAATTTATTAAGAAGAAATGACCGATATGATCTTCCAAATTAACACAAATCTTAGAGTAGAGAGAAATAAACCTTCTATAATTTAGGAACCATAACCCCACGCATATACATACATGAACATAAATGCACACATATGTATAGTGTGACATTTCCATTTCACGCTTTAACAAAATAAAAAATCACCATAGTTGAGAAGAAATGATGGACGTGATGTTTTAAATTAGCACAAATCTTAGTTAGAGATAAATAAATCTTTTATAATTTAGGAATCGCACGCATGCACACACACGCACACACACAGTAAGGATTGAGTACACCGTATTTTTGCTATATTTCTAATCTCCCGATTTCAACCACATGTTCTGAATTAAATATATACTTTGTCACTCTTATCATTTATGCAGAAATGGTATACTATTTAATTCGGAATATATGGTTGAGGTCTATGGGATTTGAGGTGTAATCAATCCTAGCCCTTTACACACACTATGACATTTTTCATTTGAAGCTTTAACAAAATAAAAAATCACTATGGTCCTTGGACGTCTATAACATTAGAGTTATACTTTCTAAGCCTTAAATATTCAATTTTTTTTATTTTATCATTTTTGTAAAGCTTATTTATAAAACAATAAAACATATTTCATTTCACATGCGTGATATCACAAAGTAGAATTTTCCGAACATTCATTTATTACTAATCGTTCATGTTCGTATCATTATGATTGGCATTAATCTCCAAATGCATTATGATCATAATATTTTACAAATTTTTTTTTGTATTTTTCAGCAAATTTGGGTAAATCTGAAGCTTTAAATGGGGGTTTCACAGTAATTATTAAATCTTATACTTTCATAAATCAAACTTAGAAGACTGAAAAAGTCATCGATAAAGCACAAAAGTGATTTTTTGAATTTAAAAACTACGACTATTTGTCGTACTATTTAATTAAACACAAGTGGTTTTTCCTTTCTCCTCCATCATCTATTGATCATTATCATGTAATTTTTATTTGTATTTTCAACCTTAGACGTTATTAATAATGGATATTAGTTGTTGTTATTAAGATTCAAAAGTTAACATGGTTTGAATAATTTTGTAAATATTTTTTGGATTATTTTACAATAAAGATTGTAATTCCAAAATTAAAATATTTGTTGTTATAAAACAAAAACAGGAAATATAGTAGATTATAAGACGATCAAATTATTTATTTTAATGATTTTAGATTGTTTTATGGATATTAATTTTTGATAAAATCAAAATTTTATTTAATTTTGATATTCTTGACCAATCAATTAAGAACTTTTTTTGTTAGTTTACTCAAATATCTTCCAATTCAATTTGATTGTAATAAGTTATCATTTGAGAAGAGAGTTTCAATATGTCTTTAAAATGTGAATCTTTTAAACCAACACACCTTTTTAACGAATACAAAAAATGAATTTTTATGCTAATGGTTTTAATTATAAGAAAAACTTATACTATATTCAAATAATGAATTTAATATGTTTCTTATACTGTGTACAAAGCAACATATCATGCTAAAAGTACTTTCCTGTAACTAGTCACACAATTCTTTTTTGTTAATTGAAAAATGATTATAGGTTAAGTTGGACAAAAACTGTGAATTAAATCCTAGTATAAAATTTCTTTTATTTATTTATTTTGCACTTGAAAATTATTAAATGAAAATAGGATCATTAGCCATTTATTAGGACAAATGTTTTGTAATGATGTATTATTATAACCACGATCAGCAAGTTTTTTATAATTTCAAATCAACTCAAAACAGTCGTAAAATGTCCACAATGTAAAATGATGAATTCTGATCGGATTTGCTTCCAAATCCATGTTACTACGACGAAAATATCGTAATATGAAGACGGATCCTCCATTTTCCGTAATAGGTCCACCATGACAAGCTTATCAAATATCGAGGAAATCAAGCCAATTGATTGTCGGCGATCTCAATTTTGAACGAAAAAATTATTAATCGATTGTCTTTTTTCCTCCTATATCGTTTTGTCGTTCTACCCCATCGATAAAAATGTCGCTTCAAACTAGCCTATGAAACAAGGTATGAGGTATCGGCCGGTACCTCGAAATTTCGGTGATACCATACCGGTATCAACATCGATCGAGCCGAAACCAAGCATAAAATTTAGTTTTAGTTAGGTTTGAAAAAAATCAAAATCAAAACCAATTACGCAACTTACCTAAGCTTGAATCGAACAAATATCATCATACTTAAGTCGATAATAAGGAATTACAACATCTAATCGAACAAATTTGCATCTTTTTTGTAGTGATCTACCATTCCATACTCTTTGAGTTGACATTAAATCACACTTGTCCAAGTCAAATTGTACGAAAAGACGAATAACTAAGAGAAAGAAGAGGATAGAAGAAGAAACAGAAATAACAATACATAATCTCACAATCGCGGCGGAACAAAATATAATATATATTAACAGATCTTTATACAAAGAAAATTGTAATTGTAATATACATACAATCATCAGAGTACAACAATTAACAATCAATCTGGATAGTTATAATAACTTGTCCTCACATGTACTGAATATACAGCATAACACACACAGCATAAATAATCAAATACGAGTAATACGCCTGAAAACCTCCAGCTCGTCTCTTGAGCTCTATAGCATCCTAACCTGGATATGTAATACTCGGTCTGACCCGAGCATTAAAATAAAATAATACTCGAGTTAGTCTGGAAAACCAGCGTGAGAAAACACACAGAACCGACCTAGCACTTGACTACTAGTACCGAATATGTCATCATCCCGGTCTTCCGACCGTAATCGAGATCTCTCATGCACAACCAAATCCATAATAATAGGGTAATCTAGATAGATGATGACATACCCTAATGGGAGCGACCCACTTAGCCCTGCTGCATGCCCTGTTTTAGACATTTCCCGGTTGATGAAACTTGAGGCCACGTTTACCTTTTTGAATAGCAATCCCACTTGGAATGCTAACACTGCCTCCCAGACAACAATGCAATGAAAACATTCATCCATACAAGTTGTTCTGGGTCTGAACAAACCGAATCTCCTTCGAGATTACCATCTCCATTATCTTTGAGATATCACAATTCGTAACTCAAAAATCGGATCGAAGTGGTTTTCAGATAATTAAATTCAATCCCGGTCTCTTCGAAATGATTAACGAATTTGACCATATTTGATAGTCGGTTATTTAACTATCAAATTACACATATAAGCAGTTAGGGCTGTCAATGGGTCGGGTCGGGTTTGGGTCGGGTCAAGTCGGGTTCTGGTTGATTTTAAATGGGTTGGATCAACCCGTTTATTAAACGGGTCAGAAAAAGCTCAACCCGAACCCGACCCGTTTATAAACGGGTTGACCCGACTCGACCCGTGTAACATGATTATAAACGGGTCGGGTCGGGTCAACCCGTATAAGGGGTAAACGGGTCGGGTCAACCATATAAGGTATAATTTGATCGTAAACGGGTCGGAACGGGTCGTAAACGGGTCGGGTCAACCTGTATAACCCGTATAAGGTACAAACGGGTCATAAACGGGCCGGGTCGGGTCGTAAACGGGTCGGGTCAACCTATATAAGTATAAACAGGTTGTTAACGGGTCAATTTCGGGTTAGCGGGTCAACCCGAAACCCACTCGTTTATAAACGGGTCGAATTCGGGTTACCCAAAAATGACCCGCCAAATTAACGGGTTGGGTTAACCTGCTAATTTCCGTGCGGGTTTCGGGTCGTGTAGGAAATTGGCAGCCCTATAAGCAGTCACTAGGACCATATTATAATCTTTCAAAAACATTCATTTCAAAATATCTTTACAAAGATATATCTTCAAATCTCTTCCAACATTTCAATACTTAAAACAATCTCAAATACTTATATCCATAACAGGATATTTCAAACCATTTCGCACTTAGAAATATTTCCGAATTCAATTTATAACACTTAGAAAAATATTTCTATACCATTCATTTCACACTTAAAATATTTCCAAAACCCTCCTTTTCAATACTTAGGAAAATATTTATAAACATATTCTCCAAAATCATTTAATATCAACTTATGTGCGACGACTAAATAAAAGCGGGGTAGACACACGGCGTGGGGTTTACTTAAGTGAGTATTAATGAATACCATGATCTTAAGGTTCCCCATGATCTAAAAAAAAATCAACTTAGGGAATATTCCATAATTTATATCATAAATCTCTGGAATCATTAATAAATTCCTTTTTACAATTTCCAAAACCCATTATACTTATTTATAATTCCATTCAACAATTAATAACTTCTTTTATGAATTCTGATTCATTTTCGAAGTTCTCATATCTAAACACTTTGGAAATTTTCCTAAGTTTTCAGAGTTCCATTATACGATTCCTCTTATACAATCACCTCCATTGAATAAAACCCTATTTACAAATCTCAAGAGAATTTATAAATAACTTCAATCAATTTTCAAAACTATTTTGTAAAAGAAATATTTTTAAGGAATAATAATTTATTTTCAAAACATGTTTAAGTAATTATTTACAATATCAATACTTTTAAATAAACATCGAAAACTCATTTCCAATTCATTTTTAAATAAAACTAATCAATTTACAAAACTTAAATATCTTTTCAACTAATATTAAATATTTGAATAACTAAATTTATGAAATATTTCGATACTACAACAGTTTAAAATTTCATAGCTAAATAAGTAAAAATTTCCCTTTAAACAAACTTAACTTCTTAATAAAAATATATTTTTAAAAATTCCAATATAACCGATCTCAATTTATAAATCCCTCTCGATTATCACAAATCGATTACATTTCCAATTTCATAACCATTCTCACATTTCAAAAATAGAATCCACTATTTCTTTCAATAACCGATTTTCACCTTTCATTATAAATTCACCCTTTGAATTTATATTTCCCATTTATCAAATGATAATCGTTTCATTTTATTCAAAAACATTGTTTATAAATTACAAATTCATTTGAGTTTCACTTGGTTTATAAAATATTCCCATTTATAAATCCATCCCTTTATAAATTCCATTATATTTTCCAAACTATTTTAAATCTCGAATTTCAACTCATTTTCCATATTTTCAAAAATATCACTTAAAATTTATTATACAAATACTTTATCCATCACTTAAAAATCTCTATTTAAAATCCCTTAGGAAATAGTTAAGTAAAAATTCCAAAATCAAGTCATTTATTTTATACAATCAATTTCTTTTAGATAATCCCAGATTTCACCGAAAACACTGATTATTTCAAAAATTATTTTAAATTCCTTTTTAAAACTCAAATATCACTTATAGTATTCCAAAAATCAATCTTTTATTAAATTCAAATTCATCCCTTTAAAATAAATCCAAATTTCCATGTAAATATATTTTATTTTCAAAATCACCTTCGAATTACTTTTTAAGATTCAAAATATGATTTATGGTATTTAAAATACCAAAATTAGGACCAGTGCTACTATAGCATCCAATATATCAAATCATACAACAATCTATAATAGATTATTCAATCTCATCATATATCACTATATATGAAACAATCAATATATTTTTGAGGAATCCAGTTGGATCCCTCCAACCTGTTTCCTTGCATCCACATATGTTATATAACATAAAATACCAATCCGCTTCGAGGTGGGATATCGTGATAATATAGGGTCATCCGCTATTATGCGGGGCGCATAGGGTCTCATCCGCTCCAATCGACGGGAATATCCAATCCGACTACTAATATACATATAATACAACATTCATCTGATAATAATATATCAATTCATCCAATCAACCAATAAATAAATTTTTAACATTTTATATTGAAACCAATAATCCAAATGAGTGAGATTTACTCATCTTGATTTTTAATTGTCGCCAAAACGTTTCGTTTTTGAATTAAAATTGAATTGACAATCAAATTTTAATCCAAAATTCTAACAAACTCCAAATCCATCCCAACCAGCTCTAAAACGTAGTGCTCGTCCATACGAATCCAACGCCACTTGTTTCGTCCAATTTCGACCTCGTATGAAAAAGATATGCATTTTTAAAGTTTGAATACAATTTATATAATTTTTTTTTTATTTTAACCTGAGATTAAAATCTGGCCGTTGATATTATACAAAAGCAGATCTGGCTCGTGCTTTTCCCTCTCTCCCATCTTCGTGTACATTCCCAGGTATTCTTTACGCAACCGAACCCATACGCGCTTGCCTTCACGCCATCGCCACTCCTCCGTTATTCATCGAGACAACGATCAAGGGCCTCCATTCGAAAGCCCCTCGCACGCCCCACCTTCGGCCGCGACCACATGAAACTCGACCCCACATATGCCTCGATTTTTGTGTTTAAACGTAGACGAACGCAACCCCTTTTCTCTCTCCTCACTGCGCCATAACCCATCACAACCGTTTAAAAGCTAGAGCTCGACGCCGCACACATCTTTCCTTTAGAGCGATATTGAGTGGATGAGGAGATAATCGCGGTGGAAGCTTGCGAAATTTTGGCCATTGGTTTATAAAGTGGCGGCCATGAAAGGGTTTGACTTAGGGATAGGGTTTTTTTAGTTAAGGTTGCGTGGGCCCTATTTATAGACCAAACCAACACACTATTCATTCGAAAATTTTGAGAACTCCTACCGAGGCATGCCACCTGGCGTTTATAATGTTTTACCCTTATTCCGAACGCAATGGAACAAGTCTCGAGCCTCAATTCGATTGTAAATGCTATGAAATTTGAAATCTGATAATAATACACCATTACGAATCCAATGGAACTAGTTTCGTCGAATTCCGAGACTGTGTCCCGGATCGCTATTTTTCACTATTAAATAAATATTAATTTCAATTTATCGACTTTTAATTCAATTCAAAAGTCCACTACCATCACTCTAATTCGAATAGAGTTTAAATCAACTTTAAAAATTATTTCCATTCACATTTAACTCCAGATTCACGTATTTACCCAATTTCAAACATTAAATTTACTATTCACCAAATCCATTTAATCGCTATATTTGAAATTTAATTTCACTCTAAAATTTCAACCAAAATCTTCATATTAAAAAAATCAATTTATATCCCAAATACAAAATTTAAAATTATTTAAATATTCAACATTAAATGTTGGAAAATCCGGGTTGTTACATTCCTCCACCCTTAAAGGAATTTCGTCCTCGAAATTGCTAAGGTAGGACGAATGATCCAAGCCCATTACTTTTCAAAAAAAACCCTTTATTTAAAACTGGGTATTTACACATCTCTAAGTCTTTTAGATTTACCTATGCTGACTAATTTCTATTTATTTGTCAAAACCCTTTATTTCAAGCTATAATTTCAAATCAAATTTAATTAACAAAATTTTTCAAAAATTTTCTAACACTCTAAATTCCCGAATTTTTTTGACAGAGTCTCCCTTGTACGGGGAGCCTTTTATAATATCACAAATATGATAAATATAATATAAATCGATCCACACGGTCGGAAACACAATATATAACAGCGGAACGAAATAATATATATTACATAACATAAGTTTACATAGTCATTAACAATACAATACATCAGAGTAATAGTAATACAGACACCATATTAGACAGTCGTAACTACCTGTCCATACATTACAATCCAAAATACATATACAGACGCAATGGAAATAGATAGTAACTAGCTAATGGTGAAACCACCTGCTCCAGCTCCGTCAAAATGCAATCGTGAGAACCTGGGTCACTTTGCTACTCATAAAAATTTGAGTACCCAAGAGTTTAGGGAAAAACAGAAAAATAAACTCCGAGTCAGACATGGGTCTGGTGTGAGTAAAACGGTTAAATTATTTTAAAATGAAAATCATTTGAAATCAAAGGTACTTCGTAAGACCACGCCTCACATAAACACGGATGGGTTTTTACCTTACGATAACCAAAATATTTTAATAGAAAATCTAGTGATATTATCATAATGTCTAGAGTTTTCAAATAAAATAATTAACATTGACGAAATTGTTACATTAATTAAATTCTAGCACAATATGTAATACAACTAAGACCGAAGGCACTTATTGGAAAATGGATACCATACATGGCAAGGTAAGGAACTACCTTTCGAAGAGTGCATCTATAGATAAAAGGCACTCGGGGTATGACAAGAACATCTTGTACCCTTGCTACACAGAACCGCCCTATCACTTGACTAGTAGTACCGAATATATCACTACCACGGTTGTGATCAGCAACCGTACCGAGCATACCAAAATGGGACAAATATCAAGTCTAGATCTGGTGATGACATACCCTAATGGGAGCGACCCACTTAGCCCTGCTGCATACCCTGTTTTTGCCATTTCCGGTTGGTGAGGCCTGAGGTTACGATTACCTTTCAAGGAATTCACACTTAGAATGCCCATTGCCCTCCAATGACAATGTGCTGATAGCATTCATCCATACAAGTCCGTTCTTGGTCTGAATGAAACCGATGGCACCACTTCCACTACACCCATTATTGGAATCACCCTCCGAGTTAGTGACAAATAGCCCTTGCACTTCAAAATCTACATCCTGGATCTTGCCTTTAGAACCTTCCAAATCGCTCGCCTAAATTGGTTCGAAGTGGTTTTTGGAAAATACTGTTATCTGATCTCGGTTTCATTGAACCAAAACGATAATTTTTTTAAAGGCCAAATTTGTTTTAAATAAACAATGCTACAACCAGAGTGTAAATATTCACATATGGAAATAAATTCCATATGTTTGCTTTATCATGACTTGTCCATCGAAATTAATTCGCCTGTAATCATCACATTTTCTGAAACTCAGAATAGTGATCGGTACAAGTCGGTTTACTTTCAATAAAATGTGTCGACCTTTTATTCTAACTACTTTAATTTGTTTGGCTACTTAATGACATAGACAAAAGATAATTGAAATTAATATTCAAGAGAAATAGAAGTCAAAGCATAGAATCATTAACTTCAACCAATGACTATAATTAATATTAAATCAATCTATAACCAGAACTGAATTGGTTTCAATTAACCGAGTCAAATTATATTTTAATCCAGATTACTTGTCAATCAAAAAAATTCATAAAATGATTTATTCTTAATTTATTAAAATTAAACAATACATTTAATAATTAATTTATTAATTAACATATAATTAATCAAATAAGAAATCATTAAATTTTAACATTTGCGGAAATCTTGACAATATTAGCTTAGATGAAGATACTAGATGATAGGATCACGACGCAAAATTCTATGCGTCACTTGGATTAAAAACGAATGAGAAATAGTGGTTTCCTTATATAGAATATTAAATAAAATAATAAATTAAATTTACTTTCAAAAACAACCCACCTAGTCCATATAAACTCAAAACCGACCGGCCCATACAAACCCCTTCCTTCTTTCTTTCAGTTCTCCTCTCTTCTTTCATTTGAATGCCTGGAATGTGCACGAAGACGTGCACGAATGTGTGCATGCACACACTGCCTCTGATTGACTATTCTCGCCGCCGACCATCCTCACTAGTCGCTCTCGACCACCACACCATGTCTAACCACCTGGTGACGCAAACATGTCTTCAGTTCGAAAACTCGAACTCTCAACCCAAACTTGGAACGACAACCCTGCCACTAACACGCCTCGCCACTTCACCTCAGGCCATCATCCACCGCCAAAAATCACCTAGAGTTCCGCCATCATCTTCTCTACAATCCCCCCTAGTTCGCACGCTTATCTCTCCCTCTAGTGATCGCCATTGACCATGAACCCGAGAACAAAACGAACGTGCCTAAAACCCTAGTTCAACTTCGCCTTGCCTATTCACGATATTTAAAAATCATGCAACATTTTTCCTAGCTGCGCCAACGTCCAACGCTCCTCCACACCAAACACCCTCGCCTGAAATCGTCTAGATCGCCATAATTTGACAAAAACCCCAATTCCGTTCATCTCCACATTTCCTCCTCTACACCCCACTAAAAATTCTCATACCACTCTTAAAAATCATCTTTTCCAATCGCGATTCTAACTGTATAATCCATTTGTAAAAATTCGATAGTCGAATCTCGAACAAAACTAACCTATTCACTGTTATAAGTTGTTTTCTCACTCTTTGTTTGATGAAAATGAATGAAATAAATTTTAAAAGGTTCTGTACTTAAGAACAAACCACTTTTGTTTTGGAATTAAGATTTAAAACTAAATGGTTGATGAGACATTGATTTTTTTAAAGTTAGATTTTTAACTGTTTTATAAAAAAACATGAACAGAGAGCTTGAGGAAGAAACGCAGTGTCTTGGGGAAACTAACATGTCAAACACATACAAACATACACATATTCACAAAACAAATACATATATACTTAACACAGATCATAATCAAAGTCATATATATGTATATATCATATAACCAGTTAACAAAATTAAAGCTTGTTTTACTCACTGCTTTTAAACAGATGAACAACAGCTTTAGTTCTTCTCCTTCAAGCTTTTGAATAACCCAAACTTTAACTTAACAGCAGATTTTTTTCCTTTTTTAAATATAAACAAGTTCGGCTATATATATAAGAAAGGAAGTGTATGGTGCAATCTAGAAGGAGGCTGTATACTTAGGGTGGCTTGATATTTTTTTGTTCAGGCTTTATCTCCTTATATTTTTTTTTATAATTTCCTTTTCTTCTTTGGTAAGCTTGATTGATTTTTTCAACAATTTTGGGCTTGATATTTTCACTTTGTAGGCTGATTTGAAGTTTGCAATTATGAAGCTTGATATTTTTCTCTTTATAGGATGATTTGAAATTTCATGCTTGATTTTTAGGTTTACCATCATGAAGCTTATACACACACAATTTATCATAAGTTTGAAATGGCGAAGCTTATATATATATATATATATATATATATATATATATACACACGCATACTTATCATATCCAGCAGTTAGCGTTTGAAAATTTTGTACAACTTTCAAAATTCACAGATTCCATTATTCTCAATATCAGAAAATTTTGTTATTCGACTTATAAAAATTAACATTTCAATATTTAAAATTAGTTAATTATTCTAATATCAGATGGCTAAAAATCCAGGTCATTACATTCCTCCCCCCTTAAAAGAATTTCGTCCCCGAAACTAGAAAGCAAAGAGATAATACAAGCTATAACAAAAAGTCATATATTTATATCAGAAAGCACATACATAAGTCATACACTAACAACCATAGCTAACAACGCATACACTATATATATATATATATATCAACAACTAGCTATCCTAACATCATCTCTGGATAGGCTTCTCTCATACGATTCACAGTTTTCCATGTACAGTCTCTAGGATCCTCACTCCATTAAATCTTAACTAACTTCACCACTTTATTCCGAAGTCTCTTCTTATCCCGATCTATAATATGAACTGGATGTCTGACCACTGTCAAGTTAAGTTCTATCTCTAAATCCTCCTGAACTAATGGCTCCACAATCAACGATGGATCGTGAACGTATTTCCTTAGATGAGATACGTGGAATACATTATGAATTCCCACCATCCTTTCTGGCAATTCAACCTTATAAGCAAGAGACCCAATCCTTTCAGGAATATGGAAAGGTCCGATATATCTTGAAGTTAACTTCCCAGCCTTTACAAATCTAATCGCTCCTCTAATTGGCAAAACCTTAACGAACACAAGATTTCCAATAGAAAATTCTTGATCCCTTCGTCTTTTATCAACACATCTTTCTACCGATCTTGAGCTTCCTTCATCCTCCTCTTAATCAATTCAACCTTCTCAGATGCCTCTCGAATCATATCTGGATCAAGCACTAGACAATCTCCAGACTCTACCCAACAGGTTGTTGGCTTGCACGGCCTTCCATAGAGTGCTTCATAAGGTGCCATGCCTATGCTAGCTTGATAACTATTGTTGTAGGAGAATTCCACTAAGTGTAGACGATCCTCCCATGACCCACCAAAATCCAAGATGCAGGCTCTCAACATATCCTCCAAGGTGCGATTAACCCTCTCAGTTTGACCATCGGTTTGAGGGTGGTAAGCAGTACTCAGACTTAACTTTGTTCCCAGGGCTACTTGCAATGCTTCCCAAAATTTACTAGTAAAGATAGGATCACGGTCACTTACTATACTTATTGGGACTCCGTGCAATCTAACAATCTCCCTCATAAAAATCTCTGATAAAGAAGCTGCGATTCTAGTTGGTTTCACTAGTATAAAATGGGCACTCTCGGTCAACCGGTCCACAATGACCCATACTCCTTCATTTCCCTTTCTGGTTCTAGGTAAACCATCGATAAAATCCATGGATATCATTTCCCATTTCCATTTTGGGATTTCTAAAGGTTGTAACAATCCAGCTGTCTTCTGATGATCACCTTTGATTTGCTGACAGCTCGCACACCTGCTTACAAAGATAGAGATATCTCTCTTCATTCCCTTCCACCAAAACATCTGTTTCATGTCCCTATGCATCTTCGAGACACCTGGATGGATACTCAACTTAGAACGATGGCATTCTGATAAAACTTCCTGCCTAAGACCATTGATATTTGGTACACAGATTCGTCCATTCATCCTCGAAACTCCTCAGTATCAATCTTAAAACTTGTACACTGTCCCTCCTCAACCTTTCTGACGATCGCCATTAAGCTTCTGTCCACTCTTTTCTTGCTCGCTATTCTTTCTAGAAGAGTTGGGGTAACATCCAAAAGAGATAAAACCGCACTATTGCTTAGAGCATCTGCTACAACATTCGCCTTCCCTGGCGTATAAAGAATATCCAAGTCGTAGGATGCCAGAAATTCCAACCATCTTTGTTGCCTCGGATTCAGATCCTTCTGAGTAAAAAGGCACTTTAGGGGCTTGTGATCCGTAAAGAGTTCAAAATTTTCACATAGTTAGAGAGAGAAGACTAACTTACTACAATTTTAGAGATAAGAAAGACAAGAAGAATAGAGAGATTCTTATCCAACAAATAGTATCTCCACATTTTCAATGCAAAGACAACTGCTAATTGCTCCAAATCATACGTTGCATAATTATTTTCAAGTGGCTTCAATTGCCTGCTTGCATATGCAATCAGCCTACCATTTTGCATCAAAATAGCACCCAATCCTACTCCACACGCATCGGTATAAACCGTGAATCCATTCCTTCCGTCTGGAACAGCTAGAACTGACGCACTAGTCAATCTCTTCTTCAATTCCAAAAATGCTTCCTCACACTTAGGAGCCCATACGAACTTCTCACCCTTCTTAGTCAATTTTGTCAAATGAAAGGAGATGTTGGAATAATCTTGTAAGAACCTCCTATAGTATCCAGCCAATCCTAAGAAACTACGAACTTCAGTAGGAGTCCGTGGTTGCTTCCATTGTTGCACAGCTTCAACTTTTATCGGGTCAACTGAAATACCCACTCCTGAGACAATATGACATAAGAATCTTACCTCCGACTGCCAAAAATGACACTTGGAGAACTTTTCCTTCAGAACATGCCTCCGCAAAGTTTCTAACACTTCTTCCAAATGGTGTCTATGCACTTCTTCAGAATTGGAATAGATGAGAATGTCATCGATGAAAGCCAACACAAACTTATTAAGGACTTGTCTGATAACGCGATTCATCAAGTTTATGAAATAGGCAGGTGCATTGGTTAGCTCGAAAGGCATAACCAGCCACTCGAAAAAGAAGTCTGGACCCCTAAATGCAGTTAAGGGTACACTATCTTCGGCAATTCTTAATTGATGAAATTGTGTAGCTAGATCCATTTGGGAAAATACTGTTGCCCCATGGAGTTGGTCAAAAAGGTCATCAATTCGGGGTAAAGGATATTTATTTCTAATGGTCACCTTATTCAATTCCCGATAGTCTACACACAGTCTCAGAGAACCATCGGACTTAGCCAGAAAAACTGCTGCTGAGCCTCAACTCGAATAACTTGGTCTAATCAACCCTCTATTCAATAAATCCTGGGTTTGATTTACTAACTCTTCTCTCTCCCTCGGAGCCATTCTTCTTTTGGGTTGAATCACAGGCCTTGCACCAAGAACTAAATAAATTCGGAATTCTTTTTCTCGGTGAGGGGGTAAGCTTTTAACTTCTTCAAACACATTGGAAAAATTTCTAACAACTTCAATAGACCCTAAATTTTCTTGAGCTCCTTAAAGGGCATATAGGAAACTACACATATGGATACCGGGTTTCTTACATGGCACCTTAGCCTTTGTCCCTATATTGGTTACTAAAGATACAGTTCTCTTATCACATTTTAAGACATCCTCATACTTATATAACCAATCCATACCCAAAATAATGTCAAATCCCTTAAATTCTAAGACATACAGGTCATAAGAAAAGTTATGAGAGAGGTAGGAAATTGGCACATTCTTACAGATCATATTCAAGTACGTTACTCCACCTATTGGGTTAGATACGCACATAGGGTTTTCTACAATAGTAGGAATGAGGTGAAACTTGTTCACTGGTTCTAAGGAAATAAAGGTATGAGAGGCACCAGTTTCAAACAATGCTCGAACATAAATGCCATTAATAAGTAAGGTACCTTCAAGGGCGCCTTTTCCTTTTACGTTTGCTGAACTCAATGATTCATTCTTTATAGCATACACCTTAGGCTGCTGGCTCCTGCACTTTCTTCATGAGTGGATAGTCTTTTACCATATGCCCTGGCTGATGATAGTTGAAACAAAGGTCTTCTGGACCATTGGAGAGATAGGTCCATTTTTTTATCGAGGTTGCTGCTGCTGCTGCTTCTGAACTTCGGAACTCTTGCAAAACTTCGCGATGTGGCCCTTCTACTGGCACTTGTGGCAAATAAAATCCTTAAAACGATTCCCTTGAGTCTCTCTGCCCGACTTCCCTTTTCCTTGATTCTTCCAATTGGGATTGAACTTCCTTTTATTAGGGTTGTTACCACTCGTATTCCCACTGGGTGCTGTTGGAACTGGCTTCTTCATATCCAATGCTTCGTATCGGAGAGCCATATCCACTAAGTCAATGAAAGATCCCTTGAGATGGCCCATCATCTTTCCAAAATCAAGTCATTTATTTTATACAATCAATTTCTTTTAGATAATCCCAGATTTCACCGAAAACACTGATTATTTCAAAAATTATTTTAAATTCCTTTTTAAAACTCAAATATCACTTATAGTATTCTAAAAATCAATCTTTTATTAAATTCAAATTCATCCCTTTAAAATAAATCCAAATTTCCATATAAATATATTTTATTTTCAAAATCACCTTCGAATTCCTTTAAGATTCAAAATATGATTTATGGTATTAAAAATACCAAAAGTAGGACCAGTGCTACTATAGCATCCAATATATCAAATCATACAACAGTCTATAATAGATTATTCAATCTCATCATATATCACTATATATGAAACAATCAATATATTTTTGAGTGATCCAATTGGATCCCTCCAACTTGTTTCCCTGCATCCACAGATGTTATATAACATAAAATACCAATCCCGCTTCGAGGTGGGATATTGCGGTAATATAGGGTCATCCGCTATTAAGCGGGGCGCATAGGGTCTCATCCGCTCCAATCGGCGGTAATATCCAATCCGACTACTAATATATATACTAATATACATACAATATAGCATTCAACTGATAATAATATATAAATTCATCCAATCAACCAATAAATAAAATTTTAACATTTTATATTGAAACTAGTAATCCAAATGAGTGAGATTTACTCACCTTGATTTTTAATTGTCGCCAAAACGTTTCGTTTTTGAATTAAAATTGAATTGACAATCAAATTTTGATCCAAAATTCTAACAAACCCCAAATCCATCCCAACCAGCTCTAAAACGTAGTGCTCGTCCATACGAATCCAACGCCACTTATTTCATCCAATTTCGACCTCATATGGAAAAGATATGCATTTTTAAATTTTGAATACAATTTATATAAATATTTTTTTTATTTTAACTTGAGATTAAAATCTGGCCGTTGATATCATACAAAAGCAGATCTGGCCCGTGCTTTTCCTTCTCCTTCCATCTTTGTGTACGTTCCCAGGTATTCTTTATGGAACCGAACCCATACGCGCTTGCCTTACGCCATCGCCGCTCCTCCGTTATTCATCGAGACAACGATCAAAGGCCTCCATTCGAAAGCCCCTCGTGCGCCCCACCTTCGGCCACGACCACATGAAACTCGACCCCACATATGCCTCGATTTTTGTGTTTGAACGCAGATGAATGCAGCCCCTTTTCTCTCTCCTCACTGCGCCATAACCCATCACAACCGTTCAAATGCTAGAGCTCGACGCCGCACACAATTTTCCTTTAGAGACCGAGGCTCAATATTGAGTGGATGAGGAGATAATCGTGGTGGAAGCTTGCGAAATTTTGGCCGTTGGTTTATAAAGTGGCGGCCATGAAAGGGTTTGACTTAGGGTTAGGGTTTTTTAGTTAAGGTTGCGTGGGCCCTATTTATAGACCAAACCAACCACTATCCATCCGAAAATTTTCCGAACTCCTATTGAGGCGTGCCGCCTGGCGTTTATAATGTTTTACCCCTATTTCGAACGCAATGGAACAAGTCTCAAGCCCCAATTCGATCGTATAGAGAAGATAGTTTTTTGAACCCAATTATTATATTAAATTTTCGTTATAAATTTCAATGCGTTTCTATCCCATACGACCAAACGGTAACTCCAAATGCTACGAAATTTGAAATCCAATATAATACACTATTACGGATCCAATGGAACTGGTTTCGTCGAATTCTGAGACTGTGTCCCGGATCGCTATTTTTCACTATTAAATAAATATATAAAATTTCAATTTTCAATTTATCGACTTTTAATTCAATTCAAAAGTCCACTACCATCACTCTAATTCAAATAGAGTTTAAATAAACTTTAAAAATTATTTCCATTCACATTTAACTCCAAATTCACATATTTACCCAATTTCAAACATTAAATTTACTATTCACCAAATCCATTTAATCGCTATATTTGAAATATAAATTCATTCTAAAATTTCAACCAAAATCTTCATATTCAAAAAAATCAATTTATATCCCAAATACAAAATTTAAAATCATTTAAATATTCAAAATTAAATATTGGAAAATCCGGGACGTTGCATTTTTCTTCTTCTCCTTGCCCTAGTCGACATTGACTTTGATCTAAAGCGGTAGTCGACATCAAGGAAGAGGATTGGTAGTCTCTTCTTTATTTCAGTTTAATATACAACAAACACACGTGAAAGGGGAGTAGAAAATATGAAGACAAGGGGAGTGGTAGTCGACATCGACTTTGAGCTGAAGTCAGTGGCTTGAGAGAAGATGAAGACGAGGGTGAGAAGAGATAAAAGACGAGAGGAGTTGAAAGGGGATTTATGTATTTAGGGCTAGATATTGGGCTTAGATATTATTTGTTAAGTTAATTTAATGTACAACACATATATTTTTCATTCTAATTGAGATTAGTTATAATGTTTCATTCTAATTTTGGGTTAACTAATAAATTATACTATTTAGTTTAATTCTAATTGGGATGTTATTGTTTTTTCCATCACAAAGTACAAAAGTTCGAAATCTAGACCAAAACCGAAAGCGAAACCAAAACGCCCAGAACTTTTGAAACTAACCGAAACTAAGAAAACTTCAATGACCGAAATCGAAACGGAAACCGAGTTCTCAAACCTACTATGAAATATTCAGAATGCGAGGCAATAGAGCATATCAAGATTTTATAAATAATAATAAAATATGAATGGTTCAAATTGTGTGTAATTTCAACTTAGCACTACTGAGTTATGGATTGATTGTCGTTTTTCTCCCTTGACCATTCTTATTAATCAACCTCTATCGATAAGAACCCCACTATGAACAAGTACCTCAAATGCCCAATGGATGAAGTAAAGGAGACTAATGGAATGTCTATATGATACAAGATTAACGGCTCAACAATGTGTAAATCCAACTTCGAAAGAAGGAGTTATGGATCGATCGTCCTTTTGCCTACATATATCATACCGTAGGACCAAAAGTTGTTCCATCTTCGAGGCCTTAATTTCATGATCTCTACACTTTCTTCCTTTTCTACAACAACCGGGTATTCATTAAAAGAATGCATTTATTTGGAAAGAGAACTTTAATCTTGTTATAGTTAGAGGAAAATGAAAGCACAATGTCGATCGATAATCAACGAAATAATAAGTTTAATGATTATACACTTAGAAGTCATGTAAAGCAGCTAAGAGTGAAGTATCATGGAAGAATAAGAGAAAAATGACTAAATATGGAAATACCTATCGATCGCTGTCAATCCATTGGCATCAACGATCCATGACCATCAATTAGTGCCTATCCATGATGATCGATTGGTGGCGGTCCATAAAACATAAGAATTTTGAACTATAGGACAACTCTACAAGCCAATGTGAATCTATCAAATAAAAATACAAAAAACATAGTTTTAAAGCCGATTCATCCGCATCGATCGACAAACATGGATAAATATCGAGACGTGGATATGCATCGATCAATAGGCATTAACATCGATGATTCTTGGCCATTAATTAGTGCATATCCTTTGTGATTGATCACTACCGGTCCAAAAAAATAAAAGAATTGAACCGAAGAATAATTCTACAAGGCAACGTGGATAGATCAACAAAGTTGCAAAAAACATAGTATTGTAGTTGACTAATCGGTATCGTTGCTCAAATTTCTTATAAGTATGATTAAGTTTGCAATAGAGCTAAGCCTAGTCCAATCCATGTCGATTTGCACTTACAAAACCAACCCAGTTCAAGCCAATTGAAAGAAGGAGATAAAGATAGTTCTTCTGTTTCGATATGAATGCTTTTCTTAAACTTGATTTAGAAGGAACTAGAAGGTTCTTTGATGCATTTTTTGATTTAGAACCTCGATATTGGCATGGTTTTTTATCATCTAGGTTGTTTCTTCCTGAACTGTTCATTTTAACTATTCACTTTTGGGCTTCTGTGGGTTTCACATGCCTCAAATACTCTTCTAGGCTAGAAATCATGGCTAAGGGCACTTTACCTATGATCAATATGGTTAACAACTTAGTTCGAGATAAGGATTGAGTTTGTTTTAAGGATAAGGATTCCTTATACATACGAGTATATATGCACGTCCAGATGGACCTACATATAATCAATGAAGAATATTCTTTTCTTTCTATTCGTAACATGGAGGTTTTTTCCTTTTTTTGTAACATGTAGATTCCGTTTATAACTAAAGAACAAACCACATTAATGAACTATGAAATCAACTACACAGCTAAAAAGACATAAATTATGGGTGTGAGTTAATAAATATGCATTGTAAGCGACTGAACCATAATAATCTATGGAACCATAATAAATATGCAGTGTAAGTGAGTGGCCCGTGCTACACACATGGATGGTCGTGGAATTCATAATGTATGTCGTATTGTGTGCCTTTATTGAACGTTCTTCCATTATTTGTACCTGCTATTGAGGGATATGCGTTTGGTTAGTTCAGTTGGTCCGATAATGAAAATTGTTAAACCAAACCAAAACCAATAAAAATAAAAAGCAGATCAATTGGTTTGATTCTTTATCCAATTTAACCAAACTAAAAAAATAATTCATATTTTATGTTTAGAATATTCATTGTACTTTAAAATAAAACATAAATATAGGATTAAAGTATTCATATTTAGTATTCTTATGCCTTTTAATACCATTTTTTACACATATATGATAAATAGATATATTTTGATCACTGGACTAATCTAAAAAAATTACTATAACATTAATAATTTTGACAATACAATAAAAATTCGGTTAGTTTAGTTAAATCGATAACCGATTTGGTTTTTTTTGGGATCGATTAGAAATCAATCTAGTTTTAAAATTGGATCAATTCATCCAAAATAAACAGGTTTTATTGGTTTGTTTGATTTAACCAAAGACTACTCACCCTACTGCCTACGGTTATGTTACTGGCAACATGTAAGGGCTATAATTGTATTTATTATTTTTGTACCGTTGCTTCAATATTCTCTTTTTGTAACAGGATGATCAAATTTGCTGGACAACTGGATCACTAATTGCGTACATACTTTTCACTCCAATGTAAAGTAAGTGTGTCTAAAATTGCAAAACGTTTGTATATTTCTATGAAGCTCATTCAATACCCATCGACAATTGGAATTACCCATTCTATAGAATATTCACAACACAGAGTATTAAAAAATTAATTCTACCAATACACTCTTAAATGGAAGCCAGTTTAAGTATTTCATTTTATGCTAATAAAACGCTTTTATACCAGATAAGGAAATATGCATAAATCATAATATCAACCCGACAAAGTATAGAAACAATATTTTGATTGTGTTGAAATTTCGTTATCAAGTGCTTCCATGCCTAGAGAATAAAAAACTTAAACATGATACACTTAAAAAAAGGTTAAATGCAAATTATTATGTGGTTTGATATTAAACACCCTCTCTTTCCACCATTCATTTATCTTTGTTGCTAATATCAAGGTACATCATTCTGGTGAGAGTTCACACTTTACAGATTACTTTTTTGTAACCAAAATCAACAATATAAACCAATGATTTCTCCAACAACTAACCTTCTACATGGATGGCCATCAAGAAGCACCATCTTCAAAGCCTCCATCAACATATTTCTTATCAGTGATCTCTTCAACAGCAGGTTTCAAGTTAGTGATTCTTTGTTCACTTTGCTTTAGTTGGTCAATAATTCCACTTGAAATTGTTCTAAACAAAACCAATGTGAAAACGATGGTCAGTGACATGGAAGAAGTGTAAGTAAATGAGTTATAACATGTTAAGATTAACGCATAACACTCAGTGGCAAGGGAGAAGCTAAATGTAGGACACATGGCCCTACCTCAAATTTTCATTTTCTTTTATTAAAGTGTGAGTTTATATTGTTGATTGATTTTATACTATTGATTTTATAATAGAACAATCCACATTTCATGTTTGGGTGATCACATGTGGTCCATTACAATAGAACCTCCTCTCTCCTATACTACCGATGTATACTTGAACATTGTTTGCACTTAAAATATGCATTTGTTTATTATTATTTTCTTTTAGACGTGAATATAGTCTACTATGGGAGGTTTCACATATGAGTTCAAATATGTTGTGAATGTATCCTTGAAAAATTTAATCTTCATAGTACATAAATACCAACCTTTTGTTGCCTCAAAAGTAAATGCTTCCGGTTAACTCTTACAATTGACTCCATGCCTTCTCAATTTTTTTTGACGGTGTATTGATCTAGATCAAATCTAACTTCATTTACACCATTAAAACCAAACTAATGTGACCACCATGTACTCCCCAGTCTTAAATTGTTTCCATGACCAACTCATGGATGATTTTATAGTCTCTACATGTATGTCAATATCCATTAATTTTAAACATGTCTGCTTTTGCAAGTAGAGCAGAGCAAGTGTTCTTGGGCTCATCCACATGCATCAACATGAAAAGACCAATTATTATCCCTAATAAAAAATATATGACACATAACAGTGATTATTCATAGACCCCAAACCAAGAGAAACTGATATAAGCACAGATTCCAATAATATTCATTTTAACCAACAGGTAAATACCACCAGATTTCACAAATTTTCACCATGTTATGAAGTGAGACCAAGTCCATTTTTAAAATGTGATATAATACTAATCCACATCTTTTAAAAAGTAACATATTTTTGAGTTACTATACAATCAGTACATATGATTAGAAAGAAAATTCTTTATATAGGATTACAAACACTTTTGCATTCATAAAGTGGTACCATATTTATGAAAAATAAAACCCTATTAGCAAGTAAAAAAGTACTCACATCTAAGCTAGCAAGAACAATCCACCAACCAAATTGTCTAATTCCGAAGCACATATGTCACTACAAAAACAAATACATATTTGTTTATTAAAAAGGAAAGAGTAAAACACATAAAAATGCTTTTATTAAGTACGTCTTAAACTTAACTTTTGGTATTGTAAAATTAATATGGACATAGATTTCGCCTAATAAATAAATTGCTAACTATACAACCATGATGAAACAATATTGCTACATAAGGACTTAGGAGTAGAAATTGATTAACATGCATTAGCTGTATCATTTTTGCAAATAATAAATTTATTCACCATGCTATATACAACTTCAATCGCTTGTGTTATCACAGACATTAATTCAAAGTCTAAGCATTAATATATTCTATATATTGTAGCTCATCAACATGCATAAATCAAAATTTTAGAAAAACAAAGAGTAAAACTGTAGTGATATTTATTATAAATGCTTCATTTCCAGTTGAGATTTTACGACTCAAGCACAGAAGAAAAATTATAACAAATATCATTAGAGGTGATAGTGATTTCCTGCTTCATTAATAATTTTATAATATTATTTCTTATGTGTTCTTAATATAAGTTAAGAACCAAAAAAGTACAGTGTTACTTATCATACATGTAGCATTTTGTAAGTGTACTTAGGTAAATATCTATTGCATCCATTAAACCAAAATATACATGTACTTAATTATTATAATGATTTGGTTGGGTACTTTAAAGAGTATATTTTAGCTATAATCGTTTCCTTCTTATAATTTGGCATAATAAACAATAGTTGTAAATTAAAAAAAAATATTGTAATGGACCTAAATGAAATATAACATGCTACTCATCATTACATGGACATGAATATTTGAGACTGCAATTTGGTAGAAACAGTTCAAACTTCAAACATGAACGCAACTTTGAAACTAAATAATCCGACAACGACATTTTTTGATAGTGAAACTACAATCTTAGCATGATATGGATTGAAAATATACATTAATACGTATATAAGTTGTTTATACTTCTGTATAGATAACTTTCAGTTTAAATATTAGCATTAGATTAAGATGAGTTACAGGTTTTTTTCTTCTTCTAGATTTTCCTGCATTATTCATGTTACAGAAGGATGAGCTTCCCTTAAGCTTTAAGTCACATGTTTAGTAATTTTAGAACTTGCAGTTTTATTTGAGATTAGTAACCGACTCTTTTTCATATTGAGGATATACAATTCCTAACATCCATGCAATTATTAATGGAAATAAGTCAATGGTGATTAAAGTCACTCGACCGGCAAACAGAATACAGCCTACATGCATCTCAATCGATTATGTTAATGACATGAATATAAACTTAGATTAAAACTTCTATAAACATGATTATTTATCAAAGTAAGGGATATAGCATATGCAAACATCATAGAATGTTACTGAAATTCATCTCTATCTTCTTTCATTTACTATTGTTAGCGCCAGACTCACTTGTATAAATCCCAGTTCACTGAGTAATATTTAGTTCTTACTATTAATCATCTACTGCGATAGAAATAGCATTTACTAAAATTGGAAAAATAATAATACACAAAGAGTAAGTAATACTATGCAGTATGCATAATAATTTACAACACAAACAAACCATGTCCTATAAATAACAAAAGAAATATATGTAAATTTAAGGTTGCGTTGACGAAAGGTTCAATTTCTCCATCCAATACCAAAGTATAATTTGATAATACTACATACATTCAAGAGAAGTTTAATAATCTACATCTTCTTTCAATTCATTATCACTTGCAAAAGATTCTCTTCCATGAAATTTTATAATATTTATCATGTTTTGACTATGCATATTTTTGTATATGTTGCAAAGTATCAGTGGAAAGAGAATTTTGCACCAATTCGGTACTTTTCAAAATAAAAGAGAAGCCAACTAAAAAATGATTTAAACCAGTTTGGGTTATTTTGGCTGTATTGCACTAAACCAAATCATCGATTTGGACTTTGAAAAAGTCAAAAATTGTGTTAAAGTAATGGTAGTACATTTCAATATTTCCAAAATTTACAGTTACTTTGGTCAACTTAAATATAATGATTACCAAGGCGCAATATAAGATCGATTTCATAAAAAACAACCAACCATGATGAATTTTATCAGATCAGGTCGATAAATATAAATCAAATATGAAAACAAAATTATGTGATTCTTACCTTTTTTTTCTTAACTGTAATAGAATAAGCATAATTGATATGACAGTGAGTAAAGATCAAGGTTTAATTTTTAGATTCAACAAATTACCTTGAAATCATACGACTCGATAAAATCGAAAAGCAATATCATACCAATAAATGCTTCAGAATTTTACCGTGGTCCTACATTGTGTTTAGTAGTACCAGAAGTATACCATGTGGAGAAAACATAAGGCAAGAGAAACCGCCTGCCGCCTAAGCTGCCAGATCGGTGAGAAGTAAACCCTAGATGGAACATCACTGGTGAGGTCGAGTTTGGGGATGAATGGAATTGGGAGTGATTAGGGAGGGAATCAAATTTGGTGATTTGCAGTTAACTGAGATCGACATTGAGGGAGGTTGATGTGGAAGTTATGTCAGTGGTGAGGTTGATGGAGATGAATGGAAGTGGGGATTTTGTGGATGAATTCAGGGAGGAAGAGAATTAGGTTGTAGAACTGGAGAAGGAGAATAAGAGGAATGGATGTGGTAGGAAGCGAGCGTATCGGTGCGGAATGGAAACCGCAGGGAATAAGGGTATTTTTGGAATTTCAAAACGACGCAGTGGAAATTAGTTCAATGAATTTTCTTTATTAGTAGTAGAGATATGTTGTATTTATATTTTAGTATACCATGTATTATCCTTCTTTTTGAAGACCTATAAGCTGTATCATCTTCCTTCCTATGAGTACGCAGTATCAATTTTTTTAAATGGAATCGAATTATTACCATGTGTTAATTAGAGTATTTGAGTTAAAACATTTAATTAACTATATCACAGTTTTGTGCTAATTGCACTTGTGTACATATACGTTTATGGGCACTGTTAACGCTAAAAAGTGAACGCTAACACCCGGTGTGTGTAATAGAATCGTGAAAGCACCACCCGTGTGACGGGAACATAATTTAAGCGGTAAAATGGCAGAAAAGCAGTAAAAGACAGCAATTTATAGTGGTTCGGCTTGAGATTAAGCCTACGTCCACTTTGAATCTCTTTATTACTGAATTCGGTTACAAATTGATACAAATCTCTTATCAAAACAGTACAATTCGATCAAAAGAAACAATCTTGACTACTAGCTCAATCTTCGTCGATGAAATTCGATGAATCCGTGTTGGATGTAAGGAATTTCTCTTGAAGCTTGTTGTAGCGTCTTGAATGTTTGAAGATCTTTGGTTGCTGGATGAATGGAGATTTCGACAGAGTAACGGTGCTTGAAGAAATGAATGGCCAAAAGTCCCCTTCATGTTGGAAGTGGTGGGGTATTTATAGGAGCTGATTTGGACTCTGGAAATTTTCCTAAGTCCTAAGTCATCGCCGACTTAGTATAAGTCGCGGCCGACTTATGATAGATCGCAGCCGGCTCATCAACACTTCCATAGTAGTTCACCTCCTCTTCTGGTTTTATGCTTTAAGTCCTAAGTCGCCGAAGACTTAAGGTAAGTCGGTGACGAGGTAAAGGTGTAAGGTGTTCTGAGATTACATACGACTCAGTATAAGTCGTAGGTCGGCGACGACTTAAGAGATAGGTCGTAGGTCTTTAAGTCGAAGACTTTTTTAGATCGGAGCAGAGTTAACTCGCAATCTTAAGTCGGCAATTTTTAACTCGGAAGCCCTTGCTAACTCGCAGTTTGTTAAATCGGTTGGCTTCCTTAAGTCGGTAGGCTCCTAGATCGGCACACATCTTAAGTCGGCAGCTCTTCTCAGTAGTTAGATCGACAACTGTTGGGTCAGAGCTTTCTTAGGTCGTGGCTTGTTAAGCCGGAGACCTTTTTAAGTCGGAGCCTTCCTTGAGTCGGAGCCTTCCTTGAGTCGGCTACTGTTAAGTCGGACCTATAGCTTAGGGCGTATGTTGCCTTAAGTCAGATCTGTTAGGTCGGTCTACGTCTTGAGTCGGTCGCGCCTTTAACTCATTAGGTTATGAACTGAAAGAGGGTTAACATTTGCCCCTCGAAGCATATGCCTAAGACGTAGGTCGTGTGCTTCGATTTTCTTAACCTGCTTCTTGATGAGTGCGTTAGATCGTGACCAACTTAAAATGAGTCGTAAGTTGTTTGTGCCGATTCACATCTCGCCGCCCCAATATAAATAGCTTAAGTCGTTCCTTTTCCTCCTTCACTTGTTCCTATCATCTCATTCTGCCATTTGCAAGCATTCGAGTTCTTCTAAGACGAATTCAATTATTCAATTGCCAGTTATCCTCATCGTTATACTGCGTAAGTGAACTCGATTATTCAATCCCCGACTGTCACTGTATTATGATCCCCATTTTCAACCCACTTTTATTTTGCCACGCTTCACTGCAGCATTTGTTTCAATCGGTTATTGATGGATTCAAGATGATTTGTCTTAGCCTTGGACAGTCTTGTGTGAACAAGGCGACGGATTGCGGCGATTCAGTTTGACTGATTTGTGATTTGTGATGGAATATCATTACACTGGGCGTATGGTGATTTCGGGATGATTGAATACGTTGAGGGGACGAGAGTTTTGGTTGAAGGAGAGGCTAATGGGTTAACGGGTTGACGGGCTAGGAGTTAGGAGAATTGATGTACTGGGGAGAATGAACGACTTAACACCTTTGAACAGAAATCGCAACTAAATTTTTGACGACCTAAAGTAGGTCGTAGGTCGTAGGTCGGCAATGACCTAGGACATTGCATTTTTGCATTCAGACTTGAAACTTTTCCTTGCAGTGCGACTTAAGGGACTGATGACTTGACTTAACTCATAGGGAACCTTCCTTAAGTCGTCACCGAGTTAGCATTTGAGTCTTCAGCGACTTAGCAGATGACTTTTAAACTTTGCTTGGACTTCAAACTATTGAACTATGAACTGTGTTGCATGTTATTCTTTTTACAGATTGCTTCAATTTGCAAGTTAACAGTCCTGTTTAACACAACATTCACAGAGTACTGGGACGAATATACTGTCACTGACTGCCCACATCGAATGATAGATTAGTTGGTAAAGAGAAAGTTAAATTGAATGAATATGAATGAGATGTTGTACAATAACCAATTCAAGTGAAGTATTAAAACAAAATCGTAATAGTCAAATGAAACTGATTTGTCTACATTAACACTGCACTTGAACATTGACAAGTTCTGAAATTCTGTAATCGATTGATTGTCAACTAATATAATTCCAGTTATGCTTGTCTTTTATTTTCATTAGTTTTGCACAACACTTCACACTTTTTAGGAAACGTGCACCTTCACATTTGAACACTCAGCTGATTGTGTAGAATGTCTTCTCCACAAGAAGGAACGGAGCAAGTTGAAGATGCATTTCCAGTTGCTGTCCCGCTAAATGATCCTCCAGAAAGGACTCCTACCACCCTGAGCCATAAAGCCTTTCGTCAATTATGCATCCAGTTTGGCATTGCCGAAGCTGACGCTTTGCTTCCTGAAATAAATGATACTGCTGATAGGCCGCCCCATGGCTTTGTCGCAGTTAACCGCCAAATGCTCTCGAGCGGAGCTATTCCCCCATTCAATGACTGCCTTCGAGAACTTCTTCTCCGACTATCTATCTCCCCTTTTCAATTACACCCTAATGGCTACGCCATCCTGCTGGGACTATGCGTGCTTTTTAGGAGAACGCTGGACCGCTTTCCTAGTTTCGGAGAAATTCGCTATCTGTGTACTTTTGCCAAAAATAAAGATCATCCCTCTATCATAGTCGTGAGGAGTGCTAGAAATCGTAAGTTGATCACCGGTCTCCCTGAAAGTGTTCATAGTTTCCTGAGCCCGTTTTTCTATGTTCGCTGTCCCCCGGGGTTTTATGCTATTTGGAGAGTAGGAAGTAAGATCACTTGCCTCTGTTTCTTATGTTCTTTCAAACTTACTGAAGTCCGAGTTATCAAGTGCTAACTTTGCCTTTTTTCCTTTTCAGCACTTCCTCTTCCCTCTAAAGATCCTGGTCATAGAGTGATTTTTGAGAGGCTTATGGCGGTGCCGATAGAGGAGAGGAGTATCCAGTTTTTATTAAATGATGAGCTTTTGCACCAATTTGGGCTTTTACATCCTTCCAGATCGACTCGAATTCATGAAATTTCTAGTTCTGATGCAGAAACGTTAGCCGCTTCGGGCTCTCAAGCAGAGGCATTGAATGCCCCAGTTTCTGCAGAAGAAGTTGCATTAGAAACACCTATCGTGGAGGCTGCTTTGATAAAATGTTCCACATCCACCGATGTTGTAGGGTCAGTCAGCAAGTCGGCACTTGCCCCAATTATCGAAGAGGAAGAAAATCCTCGAATCACTGAAAAGTCAGCCGATGTAGAAGCTGAAAAAGAAAACTCTGCCGGGCACCATGATGATGACACCTTCGATGGTTTAAGTGATATAATGATAACTTCCCGGGAGCTTTTTAAATATGACATAACTAAAGTCACTTCTCCTGTAACAGAAGCAACATCTACTCTACGGCAAACTTTGCCAGCTCAAGAATCATCTCCCGTTTCCCAATCTGCTATCACTCCCCAACCAAAGAGTGGTTTGTAGTTCGACGCGCGTAGTTTGCACGTCACACACACTTAGGATGCTTAGCACTTATATGAACTTAGCCCCTCTTTAATTTGAAGATTTCTAAGACTTGTCTTTTCTTCAATTTCAGGTTCTACAATGGGACGAACTGGCTCGTATTACGACAACTTTCGGCGCTACGGAGGGCGTGATTCTTACGATTATGGACGTTATCTTCCCTCCCGTAAAGAATCTGACGAAGAATGTGCAGCTAGAAAAGCTCAAGAAAGGCGTGCTTACGAAGAGCAGCAAAGAAGGAGAGACGATGACTCTCATAAAAGAAAATATCATGATGACAAAGGGAAGAAGCATGCTACCGATGACCCAAGTAAACGGGTTAAACTTGATGAGAAGGACGCGTCTGAAATTTCTGAGAAAACTGACGCTCCTATCCCTTTTGATACTCCGGCCGGCTCTCCTCCTCTAAAGAAATCTGATATTCAAACAATCATTAACAGGCCTCAATATCAAGTTAAAGACGGCCCTCCAATGCTTCAGAGCCGATTTCCGAATTGGTGCCTAAAAGGAGTGCGCTTTGACTTGGATTTAGTTCCGATTGATAAGAAAGACATGCTTAAAAGTCTTGACGCGGTCAGGCTTAATATTGAGAGGATGTCGCAATGGCAGAAACTTGTCGACGAACTTCAAAGGGTCAACCACATGAATCTTGAGGCGATGATGACCATGGAGAATGATAAATCAGAATGGGACAAATGGCGTAAGCAGCATGATGCGGAGATGACGAGCATTGCAGACGACAACGCAAAGCTTGCATCTGAAGTCAAGCGACTTAAAGAAGATCTGGCCTCATCTTCTGCATCGCACACTCAAAAGGAAGAAGTCTTTCAGAAGCAAGTGCGGGACGCACATGCTGCGCAAAGGGACGCCGAAATGAAGCTTGCAGCTGAGCAGCACATAACTGAGAAATATCGCACAGAAAATACTGAGCTACGGGGAACAATTGTGTCTCAAAATGCAGAGATTGAGATGCTGAAAGCTAAGCTTCTTAAAGTTGAGAAGGAGCGTGATGACGCGGTCGCTGGACAGGTTGCGGCCGAAGAGTCTCATGACGCCACTAAAGCTAGCATCGATTCTACCCTATTTGACTTCAACATGCACAGCGTTTTGGGCCGCGGCAGCCTTTCATTCTTGGGTCCCAAATATGAGATTACACTCGCTGAAGTTTGGGAGACCATACTTGATACATTTGCCGGCTACGCGGAGGCAGACCTTGTAGCGCTTTATCTGGATGATGAAGCACGTGATGCGCTTATTAGAGGCAAAGAGCAACTTGCCGAAGCTAGAGCCGGGACAGTGGCAGAGGAGCATTCAGAAAAAACAATTCCTTTCACTGCCCCTGTCCATACTTCGACTTTAACCGATGTTGACATCATTGGTTCTAGCTCTCAATCTCCACTTACTGCAAAGGATGCTGAAGCTAAGCTCGATACATCCGAGACTCCTCTTTCCCAAATTGAAGAGAAGAGTCAGGAAGAAACTGAGGCTGATAAGTATGAAATTGAACTTGCGAAGCCAACTCCTCCAGGTAATTTTGGCGAAGTCCCGGGTCTAATGAACCAGTTATTTGACTTAACCGAGTTTGATGACCTTCTTACTTGTTACTTGAACTTTGGTGAACCGATACCCTCTCTATTTTCGGGAGATGTTGATTTTACTTCTTTTCTTCTACAGCGGAGGCACCAAACACTGCACAAGTTTCCACTCCTTCAGTTGCTGTCCCTCCATCTTTACAGATTACTCCTCCTTCTGCTTCCCAACCGGGATCACAAGCAGAGAAAATCGAAGCTCTTCAAGGCCTGGATGATCCGGCTGTTTCGCAGGAGCAAAAGGCGGAGGATCTTGAAGACGTCGAGAAGACCCCGGAGCGGTCTCTAGATGATAACACGAAGCTTTCCACATTGCTCGCTACTCCGGGGAGCGAATCTTCCTCGAAGAGGAAGGGGAAGCGCGCCATAAGGAAGAAGAAGAGAGGTGCTTCGACTGGGGAAGACAAGATAGAAGATGACCCAACCACTCCTCCTACTCCGTCCCGCCCACATCGGATTCCGAAGTTAACTATTAGGCCAAGCAAAGGCTCCAAGGGTGGCGGAAAGAAGGAGTGACAAGTTGAACTTTCTACTTCTTATTTTGCTTTTTACATGTATAGATCGGAGATTGTGCGGGTACCGATCCCTGCTTTTGCTTTTTGAGATATCTGCACATGTAAAGAATTTTCATAGTATTAAATAAAACAATTATTTTACTCGTACAAACTCTTGTGTATGTGAGAATGCATCTGTTTCTCTTTTTTAGTGTAGGATAAACGATTCCTTTTACTTGTACAAACTTTTTATCTGTGTTTGGGAATGCATTTATTCCACATCTATTTTTCATGATATTGCAACGAACTTGTGGCATGTTGCTTTTATTAATATAATTGAATTGTACAGTATTGCCCCCATGCCGTAAGTGCATTGCAATATTCCTAGCTTTTTCAAGACTAATACTCTTATTTCAGAGGATAATTACTCCGCTTTTAAGGGGAGAATTATTCTACTTTTAATAGAGTATATATAGTCTTTAGAAGAATTTTTATTTTCTCTTTCTAAAGAACGCTTCGACTTTCGGGGATAATCACTTTTATTTATTAAGAAGTGAATTTCCCTATGAAGTGAAATGAACTTTTCTGAAAGAATTTTGCAGTATTTCAACTTTTTTAGGAGGAACTTTTTGAGATGAACAAGTTAATCCTTCCTTTGAGAGTTGAACTGTGCTTCCAGAGAATGCTTTACATTCGAGTATTTTATTTTGGGACATGCCTCCGGAGAGGGCTCCTCTTAAAGAGTTGTGCCTCCGAAGAGGTCTTGTGCCTCCGAAAAGGGCTTGTGCCTCCGAAGAGGGCTTGTGCCTCCAAAGAGGGCTTGCGGTGCCTTGGGAAAGGGCTTTTGCCTCCGAAGAGGTCATGTGCCTCCGAAGAGGGCTTGTGGTGCCTTGGGAAAGGGCTTTTGCCTCCGAAGAGGTCATGTGCCTCCGAAGAGGGCTTTTTGATTGCTTGGAAGTTACTTTCTCATGGTTGAGTGGATCCACGGGGCGGACGCAAGTTGCTTGATTGAATGCTTGCTTGCACAAACGATCGCAATTAAGTAACAAGGGCCCTGTTCCTTCAGCTTGGGAAGGTGCCCCTCCGGTGGTTCCACCAATCTTTTTTGATTGAGAGAAGTACTTTCATTTTTTGGCGTGCCTCGTCAGAGGGCTTTGTTGAACTTTGAGAAGGAGCATTGGGTGGTTGGTGTGCCAGGAAGGTTGCGTCTCAGGGGCAAGTAGATCCACGGGACGGACGCAAGCTGCCTGATCGGATGCATCACGATCCGTCAGCAAGGGCCCTGTTCCTTCCGCTTGGGAAGGTGTCCCTTCGGTGGTTCTTACTGGCCCTTTTATTGAGAAGCATACCTCCTTTTGGCTGCTCCTTTGTTTGCTTGGCAATGTTCTCTCATCATCTGCTCATTAGCGATCTTTTGTTATTGTTTCCAAGCGCATCTTCTTTCCTTACATTGCTATGTTTGAAGAAATGGACTTCACTGTTGAACGACTTCACGGGACAAATGCAAGTTATCTAGTTGGATGTTTGTTTATATCGACAATCTCAACCAATTAACAAAGGTTTGTCACTGTGGAGTCGCCAACTTTTTATGTGAAGTTCACTTTGTATAGGATTTGTATTTGGAATTTCTTGTCGCTTGGTATTTGCATAACAGGTGATTTATAGAGGTCGCTTGGTTTTTGTGACGAGTAAGCATTGTTTTGATGTCCTGCAATTTTGAATCGACATTTTAGCAATACATTTAAAGTATTTACATATCGAAATAAAACAGGCATTATGAAATAGTAAAGAACACAAGATTTATAGTGGTTCGGCCAAGAATCGGGCCTACATCCACTTTATAGCTTTCATTCATTCACACTGATTTACAGTATTTTACAATACAAATGATACATTCATCATTATTTCACAATTTTGAACAAAGCTTCTTCTTTCAAGTAAAATAAGGACGTAAGTGGTTGCTGTTCCAGGCTCTTGGAATTGGATCTCCTTCGATAGTTATGATTCTGAAAGTGCCATCAAGAAGTTTACTGCCAATGGCATATGGTCCTTCCCAGTTTGGTCCAAACACACCAGTTGCCGTCATGATCCTTTTCAAAACTAAGTCCCCGACCTCAAAGCTGCATTGGCGAACTTTAGAGTTGAAGTGCCTGGCTATCCTTTGCTGATAAGCTGAAACTCTGAGCCTAGCTTCTTCTCTTTTCTCATCAAGAAAATCAAGTGCTTCAAGTTGCAGCTTTTCATTTTCAGCTTCGTTGAAATGAACTCTTCTATGCGAAGGAACTTCTACTTCCACTGGTATCATTGCCTCTGATCCGTATGCCAGTGAAAATGGAGTGTGCCCAGTTGCAGTTTTGTGAGTAGTCCTGTATGCCCATAGTGCTAATGGAAGCTTATCAACCCAACCACCTTTTGCTCTTTCGAGTTGCTTTTTGATGGTTGACTTGATGATTTTATTCACTGCTTCCACTTGCCCGTTTGCCTGCGGATGAGCCACTGCTGAGAAGCTTTTTCGAATTTTGAATCCTTTGAAGAAATCCTGGAACTCTTCACTTTCAAACTGAGTACCATTGTCTGTGATTATTTTCTGTGGCACACCATATCTACAAATGATGTTTTTCGTTACAAAATTTATCATCTTTTTAGAAGTAATGGTGGCCAAAGGTTCAGCCTCAGCCCACTTGGTGAAATAATCAACGGCTACGATAGCATATTTGATTCCTGATTTGGCAACTGGTAATGGTCCGATTAGATCTATACCCCAAATGGCGAATGGCCATGGGCTAACCATCTGTGAGAGTTCGGTGGAAGGTGCTCTTGGGATTTTTGCAAATCTCTGGCACTTGTCGCACTTCCTAGAGTAGATAGCAGCATCTCGGTTAATGTCAGGCCAGAAATACCCATATCGGAGAACTTTCTTGGCTAAAGTTTGACCAGCTGAATGATCTCCACATTCTCCTCCGTGTACCTCGGCTAGAATTGTCTTGGCTTCATCCTTAGTTACACATCGGAGCAGAGGCATTGAAAATCCCCGTCTATATAATTGGCCACCTTGAATTATGTATCTCGATGCTTTTCTCAATAATTTTCGACGTTCCTTAGAACTTTCTGGTAGGGAACCACTGAGTAAGTATTCTTTGATTGGAGTCATCCATGATTCATGCTCTTGAGACGTAGCCGTAATCCAATCAATATCCATTTCATCAATGCTTGGAGCCGACAGAACTTCTACAGGAACTAATCCCAGTAATTGAGCTTCTCCGGAACTTGAGTACTTCGCTAAAGAATCTGCCTTCATATTTTCCTCTCGGGGTATGTGGCTTATTGAGTAGTGATCGAAATCATTGAGGAGTTCGGAAGTTTTTGTCAAATATGCAGGCAAATTTCCTCCTTTGGCTTGAAATTCTTTCTTCACCTGGCAAACAATAAGCTGAGAATCGCTGAAAATCTGTAACACTTTGATGTTTAGTTCCTTGGCGATTTTTAAACCGGCAATAAGTGCTTCATATTCTGCTTCATTGTTTGTTGAAGGAAATTCCAGTCTCAATGCATAACACAATGATCGTCCTTCGGGGGTTTCAAGCACAACCCCTGCCCCCGAACAGTAATCATTTCTTGATCCGTCAACATACAACTTCCACTGGATTGGAATGCCGTCAGTTGTTTCATTCTCACCATCGTCTTTGTCAGTAGATTCTGCGATGAAATCCGCTAAAGCTTGTCCGTTGATTGCTCTTCGAGGGTGATAAGTGATGTCATACTGGCTAAGTTCAATGTTCCATTTCAAAAGACTACCCGAAGTTTCAGGGCGATACAGGACTTGCTTTAGAGGTTGATCAGTAAGAACTTTGATAGGGTGAGCTTGAAAATATGGTCTCAATTTCGTGGAAGCAATTAGCAAACAGTAGGCGAGCTTTTCTATCTTCGAATAATTCATCTCTGCCCCAGTGAACCGTTTACTGATGTAATAAACTGGACGCTGTATTTTCATATCTTCCCGTACAAGTGCTGCGCTGAGGGCGTGAGATGAAATTGCTAAATAGATGAAAAGATCTTCACCGTCAGTAGGCTTGGAAAGAACTGGAGGTGTTTCCATGTGATGAATTAGTTCATCGAAAGCATTCTGGCATTCTGGAGTCCACTCAAAATTTTTCTTTCCTTTCTTTAGAGCGTCAAAGAAGGGAATGCATTTGTCTATGGCCTTGGAAATGAAGCGACTCAGAGCAGCAACTTTTCCATTGAGACTTTGCATTTCTTTCTTTGTTTTAGGGGCTTTGACTTCCCTTAGAGCTGTGATTTGAGTAGGATTGGCTTCAATGCCCCTGGCGCTCACAATGAAACCCAAAAATTTCCCAGATTCTACTCCGAATGAACATTTCAATGGATTGAGCTTCATTCCGTACTTTCGAAGAATTGCGAACATTTCCTCCAAGTGTCCCATATGATCTACAGCTTTCTTTGATTTTACCAACATATCGTCGACATAAACTTCCATGGTTCTACCAATCTGAGGCTTGAACATTGCATTGACGAGTCTTTGGTAGGTTGCCCCAGCATTTTTCAATCCGAACGGCATAACTTTGTAGCAGTAGAGACCCACATCTGTAATAAAGCTTGTGTCTTCCTGATCCGGCTCATGCATCATAATCTGATTGTATCAGGAGTAAGCATCCATAAACGACAGCAACTCATGCCCAGCTGTTCCATCCACCAATTGATCAATTCTGGGCAGCGGGAAGCAATCTTTGGGGCATGCTTTGTTTAGATCTGAGAAATCTATGCATACTCTCCACTTTCCATTTGCCTTCTTGACCAATACTGGATTTGAAACCCAATTTGGATAAGTGGAGTTTCTGATAAAGCCGTTCTCCATGAGCCGATCGACTTCTTCCTTTAGTGCTGTCGATCTTTCTGGGCCTTGAGTTCTTCTCTTCTGCTTCACTGGTGTGAATTTCGGATCTATGTTCAGAGTATGCACAGCAACTTCCGGGGAGATCCCACACATATCAGCGTGACACCAAGCGAACACATCTAGATTGGCTTTTAAGAATGATATCAGTGTGTTTTGAACTGTTACACTTAGCTGCGAACCCACATTGAGTACTTTGTTCGGGTCTTTCGAGTCTACAGATACTGGTACCGTCACCTCCACGGGTACCACTCTATTCTCCCCTGTACTGGCTTTTCTGGGATCCATTTCTTTTCTTGCATTGCTGTGTTCGCCAGTACAGGGGCCGCTCCGTAGTTGCTACAGGGTCGGTTCCTTGATGCGGAGCGGAGCTGCCGCATCTTTCCCCATTTCTCTTTTCCTGGCCTCTCGGAGTTCTACAAGATAACATTCTCGTCCTGCGTTCTGATCTCCTTTAATAACAGCAATCCCATTATCAGTAGGAAATTTCATTGTTAAGCACCAAGGAGCGAGGACGGCCCTGAAAGCAGCAAGAGTAGGCCGACCCAAGAAAGCGTTATAGGCGGAGAATCCATCAACAATTACAAAAGTTTGCTTCCGAACTAACTTCTTCTGCCCTTCGCCCATTTCAACAAACAAGTCCACCGTTCCAATTGGCTGTTTCAGCTCTCCTGTAAATCCGGCAATCTTGTGTGAAGAAGCTTGTACATCAGTCATCGGAATTTTCATTTGGTCAAATGTCCTTTTAAAGAGAATGTTGCATGAGGCACCACTATCAACCAACACTCTTCTGACAATAGCCGGCCCAATACCGACAGAGACAACCAAAGGGTCCTCAGTAGGAGCTTCCACATTAATAGAATCCCTGGCTCTGAACATAATATCATCATGAAAAGTCTTCTGCTGCTTTAGAGGTGAAGCACCATCCAAGATTAAGACACTTTCTTCGGTTGGTGCATACTTCAAAGCTTTTGCATACCTTTCCATTTCACCCCAACTCCTGCCAGCCGGGTGAGGTCCCCCTGTGATCACATTAATAACAGGTCTTTCCTTTCCAGCAGGCCTCTCTCCTGAATCAGATGAATTAGTTGGAGGTAACTGCCCTTGGCTGGATGAAGATAGGTCCTTTCTATTCCTCTTGACGTATTGCTGCAACTTATTCTCTCTTAACAATTCTTCAATCAGGCTTTTCAAATGACGGCACTCATTGGTATCATGCCCTGGTTGGTTGTGAAACTTGCAAAATCTTCCGCTTTGAACAGCATTCTTCCCAACTTTCACGGCCGGTGGTTTTGGAAATTCAACAGCATCTTTAGTGGCGATGAAAATATTCTCCGGGGTATCGGTCAGAGGAGTAAAGTCTGAAGGTTTAAGGAAGCGGGGCTTTTTGAAGTCTTTCTGCCTTTTCCCACCATTACTTTCCCTTTTCTGATCTGCAGGTTCTTTCTTGCTTTGAACGGTAGCATTATTTTCCACCACCGTTGTCACAACTTTAGCTGGTGCGGAAAGATTCTCTAGGCGTATAAATTCGTCAGCCTTTTTGTAGAATTTCTCGAGCGAATTTGGCTCCTTCATCTTCAGCCATTTTCCAAATTCGCTCGATTTGTCGATAGCACGCATCAAATAGGTCAAGATCATTCGTGGCTCTGCGTTATCGACCTCTGCTAGAGCTAAGTTGAAGCGGTTCAAGAATGACTTAATAGGTTCTCCCGGATTCTGTTCAAGACTGGACAATGACATTATGTCTTTTGCCTTTGAAGCGTATAGCCTGAATTGCTCTTTGAACTTTCGGGTCAGATCGGAAAACTGATCTACAGATCGGACAGGAAGCTTGGTAAACCAGAGAAGTGCCACTCCTTCCAAATAAACTGGGAAATATCGGCACTTTATTTCGTCGGTTGCTCTCGCGCCGGTCATGTGCCAGTCGTATTTATACAAGAACTGATTTGGATCACTTGTTCCCCGATAAGCAGGAATGGTGGGGGGAACAAATTTTCTAGGAAATTCAGCCTTTAGAATCTTCTCGGTAAACGGAGTTCTACTTGGTGCGAATCCCCATTCGCTTTCGTCTTCATCTCTTTGCATGCTCTCTTTCATTATTTGCTTGATCATACCAGAAAGATATTCCTCATTGTTCAGAGATTTCGCAGAATAGACCTCGGCCATCTTTTCGGGGGTTTGTCCAGGTAAATGCTCATGAAGAACTGGTGACGGCCTGGATCCTTCGGCCTGGAGGGGTGCCCCTTCGGCAGCACCTGATCCTCCGTGAGGAATATTTCTTCCCTCGGAATTGGGAGCAGCATTAGCAAAGTTTCCCTCATTACTTACTGGTCTTTGATTCGTACCAAATAGAGCATTCAGCTTTTCCATCATCAGATTATTCTGAGTTTCAATCTGCTGGTACAGTCCGGATACAGCAGCATCTAACTCTTGTCGCGTCACACCGACGCTTGGAGCTGCCTGATTTGGAGAGAGAGAAGTGGCAGTATTATCACGGTCATCATCAGTTCTGACAGACTTTCGTTTCCTTCCCGGAGCCATTATGTCTGATAAACTTCTGGTTTTGTAGGAAATTCTTTCAGCAAACTTCTGTGAAGCAATGGTGAGTAGTAGCCTGAGTTGGGTTCTTAGTGAAAGCACCAAAATGTTAACGCTAAAAAGTGAACGCTAACACCCGGTGTGTGTAATAGAATCGTGAAAGCACCACCCGTGTGACGGGAACAGAATTTAAGCGGTAAAATGGCAGAAAAGCAGTAAAAGACAGCAATTTATAGTGGTTCGGCTTGAGATTAAGCCTACGTCCACTTTGAATCTCTTTATTACTGAATTCGGTTACAAATTGATACAAATCTCTTATCAAAATAGTACAATTCGATCAAAAGAAACAATCTTGACTACTAGCTCAATCTTCGTCGATGAAATTCGATGAATCCGTGTTGGATGTAAGGAATTTCTCTTGAAGCTTGTTGTAGCGTCTTGAATGTTTGAAGATCTTTGGTTGCTGGATGAATGGAGATTTCGACAGAGTAACGGTGCTTGAAGAAATGAATGGCCAAAAGTCCCCTTCATGTTGGAAGTGGTGGGGTATTTATAGGAGCTGATTTGGACTCTGGAAATTTTCCTAAGTCCTAAGTCATCGCCGACTTAGTATAAGTCGCGGCCGACTTATGATAGGTCGCAGCCGGCTCATCAACACTTCCATAGTAGTTCACCTCCTCTTCTGGTTTTATGCTTTAAGTCCTAAGTCGCCGAAGACTTAAGGTAAGTCGGTGACGAGGTAAAGGTGTAAGGTGTTCTGAGATTACATACGACTCAGTATAAGTCGTAGGTCGGCGACGACTTAAGAGATAGGTCGTAGGTCTTTAAGTCGAAGACTTTTTTAGATCGGAGCAGAGTTAACTCGCAATCTTAAGTCGGCAATTTTTAACTCGGAAGCCCTTGTTAACTCGCAGTTTGTTAAATCGGTTGGCTTCCTTAAGTCGGTAGGCTCCTAGGTCGGCACACATCTTAAGTCGGCAGCTCTTCTCAGTAGTTAGATCGACAACTGTTGGGTCAGAGCTTTCTTAGGTCGTGGCTTGTTAAGCCGGAGACCTTTTTAAGTCGGAGCCTTCCTTGAGTCGGAGACTTCCTTGAGTCGGCTATTGTTAAGTCGGACCTGTAGCTTAGGTCGTATGTTGCCTTAAGTCAGATCTGTTAGGTCGGTCTTCGTCTTGAGTCGGTCGCGCCTTTAACTCATTAGGTTATGAACTGAAAGAGGGTTAACAGGCACTTTCCAATTCCACTTCTGTATGTTGCACTTTGCAAGAATTTTGCACTAGTAACTTGATATCAGTTAATATTCCTTTCGTACTTCCAATATTGTTATTTTCTTTATAGTTGCACAAGATCAATACATAAGTTTCACAATTAATATTCCTATACGTTGGTATCATACTCTATTCATTCCTTAGCTCCTCTTAGTTGTTTATCATTTATGTGATTGTTTCATGTCTACAATTTTATGAGTGGTTCTAACCACACCATTTTATCTTAGTTTGATACGTATCCAGACATGGGTCGACTTTAGCTATAGCGTTGCTTTGCCAAAGACTGGAATTGTTGTACTATTCTTGAATTAGTGGTCAGGAAATGCGATTTTACAGCAATTAACAAATTTTGTACTTTTGTAAGTGGTAACAACCACATGATTTCTTTAATAAAGTGGTTCTGGTTTAGAGTGAAAAAGTTATATTACACTGCAGTAATATTTGACTAGATACTAGATATTTTTCTTCTGTATCTCTATGAATCTTTTTGTTAATGACTTCTAATCGGTTACTTATGCTTTTAAGTTTCATGTCAAGCTTAAATATTATTAAAACTGATTGGTTGCAGATACAAAAACCTAGTTGTTAATAACATCTGATATAATACTTCTGCTTTCAATTCTAAAGATTTTAAAGGACCTCTAGTTGAAATGGTTATGGGTATGACGCTTTAGACATACCTTTTAAATGTAAAGGTGTCGATCTCTTAGGACATCATAACGAGTGCTTCGCTTGTCACAACGAGTGCTCTGCTTGAAAAAAATATCACTTTTCTCTTGCTTTATGAATTTGTCTTGAAAGTTTTCTTAAGAGAAACATATATTACTCGTCTTGATGTATCTTACTTTTATGATTACAATAAAAGCATTTGATAATAAACAATAAATTTTAAACTTCACAACAACCATAAATTTTAAACTCCACAACTAGGACTGTCAATGGATATCCGATAAATCTGAAATCTGTCCGCATCCGCATCCGAAAATCGGATAAATATCCGATATCCGAAAAAATGGATGCGGATGCGGATATGAAGACATCCACATACGATAATTATCCATCCGGTATTTTCCAAGATTATAGTTTAAATTATGCGTATTTTAGTAAAGTTAAAGATATTTATTTATGGTTTTATTAAGTTAGAAGTTTATATTATACGCACTAAATGAATATTACTGCTCAAAACTATTTATTATCATTATATTTGTTTATTTTTAACATTTTTATAATCAATGGATTCGAAAAAAGTTCATGATAAACGAAAATTATCTATTTATATTTTTTGTTTTATTGACCATTATCGGATAGCATAATTATCCGATATCCGTCTGTATCCACGGATGCAGATATCCGATATTCGAAAATGATTTCAGATGTGGATGTAGATATGGCATTATCCGCATCCGAAAGTATCCGTTGACAGGGCCTATCCACAACAGATTTTTACACAAAAAGTAGCAAGTTTTTGGAATTTAATAAACTGAAGCAACCAACTAAACCATAAATTGCTGTGAATGTCTATTGATGAACATGGTAATCAGTGGTGGCTTATATATAAATTTTCAAGATTTTTAAAACAGAGTTACACATAACTATATATTCAAATGGGTATGCTAATCCATTGGCATTATACTTCATTCGCCCAATGCTCCTAATTTCATTAATTTTAGAACCAGTGTGACGACCTGGAATTTTGGACATTTGAAATTGGAATATTTAATTGATTTTAAATATTCAAAAGTAAACTTTTAACTTGAATTTCAAATATCACTATTTATTGGGTGATTTAATTATTGAATTTAAATAATTGGGAATTGAGAAAATTGTTGAATCTTGGGTTTTAAGTTTGTTAAAAATATTTCAAAGGCTTATAAAATTTGTATTATCAATGCTGAAAATAATAGAACTTTTAAAATCGAATTTAAAGGTGATTTGTTCAGTTTTAAAAATATATTGTTTAAATTGAATTTAAAATAGCCTTCCGAGGCACAGTCTTGGAATTCAACAAAACCAGTTCCATTGGATTCGTAATATTGTATTATTATCGGATCTCAAATTTCGGAGCGTTTGGAGTTGTCGTGTGATCGTACGATAGATAAACGCGCTGAAATTTATATCAAATTCAATATAATAACTGAGTTCAAAAAGCTATCTTCTCCATACGATCGAATCGGGACTCGAAACCTTTTCCATTGCGTTTGAAATGGGGGTATAACATTATAAACGCCTAGCGGCACGCCTCGATAGGATGTCGAGATTTTGAGTTGCGAATTCAAGATGAGATAAATTTAAAACTTTAATCTAAATTAATATACATACTTATTTGTACATTCTGGTCAACCATTAGCTGAGATTTTTTCTCACATTAGGGCTTTTTGCCTCTTATCTCAATCACCGTAGCTAGACGTTGCAGGCACGTTACCATCGCTTCTTGTCCCCCCATTCCCAGCTAAAGCACGTGCAATCTCCCTTTACATTCTATTAAAAACAGTCTAGAAAATAAAAATAAAATTCGAAACAAAGAAAATGGCGGACGAAAACAAATCTCGCGTTCGTTTGTAATTCAATCGATGGAACGAAGCCGTTCTCTTCTACCTTTAACTTTGTATGCCTTTCCCTTCATCTCCAGTCTTCAAATCGAAACGCCTTACTCTTTTCAGTTGTCCAAGCCGGTCGATTCGTGAGAGGGAGGAGCTCAAGCTTGAGCGCGCGAGTGATTCGCGATCTTGTAGGGAAGAAGGAGGGCGACCGGAGGTTAGAGAAGTAAGGGGGTCATGATGATATTGAGCAATCGAACGGGAAGGTGGAGAGGCTCGCGAGTTCTATGTTGAGCTGGGGACTGGAGTGGGCTACACCTACGTCAAGGTTGGAAGCACCCATCACCATCGAAGTTTGGGCATGCGGCGTTTGCAGTTGATGTCGATTAGAGATTTGGCCGCGTTGATGTTGGCCGAGGTCAAGGCTTGTGTTGAGTAGAGGTATTTTCTATTTGTTCATTTCAATTTAAAATTTATAATAGTCATAAAAATGTAAAGAACAAAATATATAAAATTTTAAACAGAAAACCTTTTTCTAGAGAAGTATATATATGCAGATTTATCTTTATATACATATATATGTGTGTATATTGGTAAACAGGAGAAATATTTTTCTATGCAGCCTGTTCTAAATTTTATAGTATATATGGAAACAGGAAATAACTATATATAGATAAGTTTGAAAAAAAAATTGGATTTTTAAACTCATATAGATTGTTTTTATAAGTGTAGCTTCACTTAACTAGTTTATTATAGAGATTTAATTTGTTTAATTGACTTGTCTAAACTATTTTAGTTACTAAAAGATTTATTAAAGGGAAAATCAGTTTTAAACTAAATCATTAGTCAATTAAATTTGAAAATGGCAATTAATTGTCCGATTTGTTTCAAATATTAATAAACTGTATAATGTTTATACAAGGTCAAAAATCATGAAATCAGTCGAGATTGGAATGGATTGCAAACAAAAATCAAAGGTGAGTTAATCTCACTCTTCTGGATTGCTATTTAAATTTAAATGGTTAAATTTAAATAACTGGTTGAATGACTGAATTGATTGGATGTGATAATATATATGGTAGTGTATATATATTGGAGTGATTGATATTCCCGCATTATATAGCGGATGAGACCCTATGCGCCGCACAATAGCGGATGATATTATATAAACCCATATACCGCGATATTCCACCTTGAAGTGGAATTGGTATTTTATATTGTGCTAATATCGGTGGATGCATGGAAACAAGTTGAAGGGATCCAACTGGATTCCTCAAAATTATTTAGATTGTTTAATATTCTGTGTTATGAATATTTGATTTTCTGTGATGGATTATATGGACAATTGAGGTTGAATGCTATGGACTACTTGAATATATTTCGATACTCTGAGTTATCAAAATATATAGAATTGGATTTTTGAAAAGAAAATAAAAGAGTAAATTTTCAAGTAAAATAATTATAGAGAATTTGAATAAATTTAAGAATGAATTGGAAAAGAATATAAGTGATTTTAAAATCCTAATAAATAAATTCCGAGTATGGGAAAAGAGGATTTTGAGCAAACAGAGTAATAATGGAAATTTAAACTTAAGTGATATTATTTAAAGTAATAAAGAATTTACTTTAAAATTCAAGGTTTAAATTTATTTAAAAAGGATAAAGAAGGAATTTGGGAAAAATATGAAATTAGTATTTTCAGATAAAAAGGTTTTAAAAGCGGAAGTTAATGGGTTTTGAAATAAATTGAGTAAGTAATGGGTTTTATTTCAAAATGGAGAAATTTGGAAATCAATTTGAAATTGATTTAAGTGTATAAAAGTGGGATTTTAAAAGAGAAGTGAGACTTTGGAATTTATAAACTGGGTTTATAAAAGTGAAGTAATATATCAGTGGATATTTGGAAGAATAAATTCAAGGTGGGAATTTATAAAAAGAATGGGTAAATTGATGAAAAATAAATAGCGATTTATTTTTAAAGATGTGAAAGAGAAGTATATTTCCCTGGATAGCCAAGTACGTTTTCAAAGCAAATTCTTAAGTATAATTTAAAGTTTCAAAGTTGTTTTAAAAGTATGTTTTGGAAAATCTATTATTTTAAAATGTTTAAATGTTAAAGTAAGTATTTTTCAAATTTATAGTAGTAGTAGTAATTTAAAGGTTAATTGGTATTATGTTTGAAAAAGATAAAAATTTAGGCCCCGTTTGGCTTGTCGTTTTTAGTTTTTAGTTTTCATCTATACAAAAGCACGTACGTTGTATGTATTGTTGAAAAACAAATAGTTTTGAAGAATGAAATTAACATGTAAAATAGAAAACAAGTTTATTTTGTTTTTCGTGTTTTGAGAGATAAGAAAAGCATGGGGAACAATCCAATTCCTTCGTTGTCCGTTGGTCGTCGCAACGGCTAAGAAATATAAATATTCTTCTCTTGTTTCTTCATGTTTCTTAGTGCAAGTTGAAAACACAAAACGCAAAATACAAAATGAAACCAAACGGGCCCTTAGTTTTATATTTTATAAAGTAGCTTTATTTTAAATATTCTTGAAGTGTATATTCTTTTAAAATAAAGTATTAAAGTAGTTTTAAATCTAAATGTTTAAAAGTATATTCTATAATTAAGTGTTTTAAATGATTTTAAAGTCTAAGTATTTGTACTTGGTGATTTCAGTGGAAATAGAAAATACTGGGAAATTTATTCCGTGAGAGAAAGATGGTTTGAAACTGTTTTCAAAGGGTTGAAAAGTGGAAATATATCTTGCGAAGATATTTTTAGGTTAATAAATAATTTGGGAGAAATTATTTAAAGGTCTGATGGTTGTTTGTGAATGTTATTTGATAGTTAAATAATCGACTATCAATATTGGCCAATACGCTGATCGTTTTGAAGAGACCGGGATCGGGATTTATTTTCCAAAAACCACTTCGATCCGGTTTGTACGTTTTCGTGGGGAAAACGAGTTTGGAGTCGAAGATGGGAAGTGAAGTGCAAGGGCTAGTCGCTACTAATCCTGAGGATAATTCCAAAATGGATGTAGTAGGAGTAGTGCCTTCGGTTCCGTTCGAACCCGGGACGGACTTGTATGGATGAGTGCTTCCAGAACATCGTCAGGTGGACGATGAACATTCAAAGTGAAACGGTTCTAAAAAGGTAACGCTTAGCCTCGAGCCTTATCAACCGGAAATGACTGAAAATCAAGGGTTATGCAGCAAGGCTATGTGGGTAGCACCCATTAGGGTGAGGTCATCCCTGTCTAGTTGTCCCTTTTTTTCGGCTTAGTGGTGCGGTTGCTGATCCAAACCGTGGGTCGATCTTACTCGGAATTATCCAGTAAGAGGTAGTTCCGGCTTTGTGTTGTAGGGGATCGGGTGTGGTCCTCGGTACGCTGATCTAGACCAAGTACTTTGATGGGTGGTACCCCAGTGCCTAGTCATTAGTTGGAAATCCATTCTCCCTACGCGCCTGTACGGTTTTGATTGTGCCCAACTATTGCTGGAACATGAGATGCAAGCATTTCAGCTAGATTCTATTTTACTTTCAATAGACACTATTATAATATCAAACGGATTTGATAAAAAGTGTTTTGGCTATCATAAGGTAAAAACCCGACATGTTTATTTGTGGCGTGGTCTTACGAGATGCTTTTGATTTCAAAGGGTTTGGAAAACAAATAATAATCCAATTAAGTGTGTTTTCTCACACTGGTTTTCCAGACTGACTCAGGTGTTATTTTATTATAATGCTCGGGTCAGACCGAGTATTACAGATACAGGATAGGATGCTGTGGAGCTTAGGAGACGAGCTGGATGGCGAGACATACTTCCGTACTTGATTATTATTCCGCCATGTATTCAGTTTTGTGAGAACAGGTGATGAAACTGTCCAGTTGTGTGTTATGAATTGTGATGTACTCTGATGATATAATGTATAAAAAGATATAATTCTTTTGTTTTAAAGATATGTTGTTATCTATTATATATTGTTCCACTTCGATTGTGAGATTCTGATGTTGTTTTCTATCTTCTTCTTCTACCTATTTCTTCTTTAACCTTAATGATTGATATTTCCGACCACTTTGAGTTGTACTGATAGGAAATATTGTCGGCTCAAAGGCGTACGGATTTGCTGGGCCGTTACAGTGGTATCAGAGCATAGGCTGGCGATAACCTTGGCTCTTGTGGGAATTACTCATTGAAATAGTGTAACGAACGCGATTTTTCGACGCTCGAAAATCGACATTAATACATTCACTGTATCAACTGCCGAGCAATCGAATGCCGGAAAACCGAATTGTTATGGAGAAAAAGAAGTGGTAGAAGAAGACAGAAGAAAAAGAAAGAAGAACAACAAAAAACACATAAACAGAAACAATATCAGAATCTCACATTCACAGCGGAACAATATATAATAGATAAATGAATAATCTTTAAATCAAAGAACTATATCATTTTATCCATTACATCATCATCAGAGTTTACAACAGCCATATACAACACAACACAGCACTGGACAGTTATATGAACTTGTCCATATACAGAATACACAACGGAATAATACTATCATATACGAGTAATACGTCTCGCCATCCAACTCGCCACTTAGCTCCACAGCATCTCTTGAATCCAGAATGACCTGATAACCTGACTCTAGACTGCCCGTGTGGATATTGGTGGGCACCCAGAGTTTAGGAAGGAAACAATAAACTCCAGGTCAGTCATGGTGACTGGTGTGACAACTTAAAACAGTTATCTTTAGAAACACAACAACAACAAAGGAAGTGGAAAATATCCGCAATGCTTTTGGGAAATGAAACTACCATAAGACCTCCCACCACACACACAATGCAAACGCAGAATTGGAGGAGATTTCTTCTTATGATAGTCAAACACGCTTACTACGCAAAATCATTCGATATTATTATTATTAGTGCATAGTGCGGAAAACATTTCGAAAGTATAATATTAATCTTAGCCAGCATATTCATTTCACGTTATGCCTACTATAGCTACTATGTTCAATAACAGGTTACCACCACATTCCATAGCAGGTAATACAACTAAAAACCGTACAAGGCTCGTATTGTTTCTTTGGATTTTCCAACAAATGGTCAGGCTAAGGAACTTCCTGTGCTACGAAGGAATGCCTCTGGCTGGACACTCCGAGAGACAACCTGCTCTTTGCCAAAACAAGGCCGGTTACTCCCTTCCCGGGCAGTAAACTTGAGATATGCCACCCCCGGTCCATTGGCACCTTTATCCGAGCGCTCGGTAATCAACATCACACATAATAAATAAAGTGTGTCCACATGAGTAAGTATCTAGGCTCCATACCATGATACTACCCTTTTCCAGAAGGAATGGTCATACCCTAGGGAAGCTACCCCTGAAACCTTGCCGCATCTTTCCTGTTTCGACCATTTTCGGGTTGTGAGGTCTGACTAAGTCTCGTCCACAAAGCTACGCTTTTTCACAAAGCCACGCTTTGATCACAAATGATCAATAAAATGATCATCACACAGCAACACTCAGCATGCCATATTACCAAATTGGGAATATATCGCTGATAAATTTCAACTACATAACCTCTAAGCTCGTACGTCTCAGAGAAGGGTGTTAAGCTAAGAGAATAAATTCTTCGCCACCAACAGAAATGTATTTGAAAGAAATCAGCTTTACATCTCAAAATGTAATGTCAGACATGTAACCAAGTCTGTTCCGGGTTCGAACAGAACCGAAGGCACTTCAAAAGAAGCCCTTGCAATCCGGGTATTCACAATCCCGATAAAACTTCCCATCACAAAGGAAATCTCTATACCGTGGCTAACGATGCAGAGACAATCGATAGGTCATCCTATCGTTTTCACAAATACCCGGTCTTCACCACCGGTCTTCAATACGATCCATATCGTCGTATCAGTAATTCGGAATGGGTTATATGACACAAAGGTCTTTTCCCGGCTAACCCGAATAGTGAGCACAATATTTCAAACATATGAATATTGGGATTTCAATTAAGTCATAACTTATTACCCAAATTCTTTCTTTCAAATGGTTTAACAAATTACCATTTTAAATCTTTAAAACAAAAAGATTTACTTCACAAAGTTTACCCAGTTTCACAAAGATTCATTCACAGATTTCCAAAGCAATTTCCATTTTAATTTGAATTAACCTATTAAATCTTTAAATTAAGATTTAATTTATAGCTTTCAAAACTATTCACAATTCAAGTCTTTTATAGTATATAAGATATACCATTTTAAAATCTTCCTTGATTTCAAAATAAAGTTTAATCATCTTCACAAAGGTTAACTCATAGTTTTCCAAACTATTTACAATTTCATTTCAACTAGAGATGTTTCAATACAAATTGGAAATCTTTTCACTTAATGAAAGCCATTATCATTTGAAAACAGACAGTTTTCATTTTGGGAAAACGGTTACAGTTACACAAGTTAAAGCCATTCAAGTATAAAACTTGAATATAAATTTAAATTTCCAAAATCATATTTTTAAATGGTTAAAAACCCAGATAAACACCTTTTATAACTTATAAAATCTTTTAAACCAAATTTCCCAATTCATTGAATTTAATTTCAAAATATTGAATTCAAACTTAAATCAAATGATTTAAATTCCAATTCTATTAAGTTATTTAAAATAACTTTTATTTTTGAAACTCATTTTCAAAAACTTCTAATTTAAATTCCAAAACTATTTGGATTCAAAAATTCAATTTTTTCCAAAATTGATAAAAATCTGTGACTTAACCGATTTCAATGTGAAATCCACATTTGTGTGTGTATTGTGTAGTCCAAGGGTTTAACACAATAGTGCAACAACATTCAATCATCACAGATCAAATATAACAATATAATTGATAAGCGGTATAAATCATAACGCTTATCTTCATTCACAGATCACAAGTATATATATCACAGATAAATAGATCACAAATCACACACAAATCATAATATATCACAAAGCATCACACATCAAAGATGTCAAACAATTCAACATCCAATATAATCCAAACATTCATAGATAGGATTAATTAAATTATCTGATAAATTTAAATCAAATAAATTTCCAAACATTTTCAAATTATTTATTTTCAATCACCCAAAAATCAATTACTAAATGGATTCCTAAATTTATTTCCTTTTCAAAATAAATTCCTTTTTAAGAAGATAAATTCCTTTATTTTCCAAACTAATTTCAAATCCAAATTTTAAATAAATTCTCAACTTATAAATAATATTTTCGAAATCCATTTATTAAGCCTTTTTGAAATTTAATTCAATACCGTTCAAAAATAAGATTTTTATCTTTTAAACTCCTTTTAAATTTATCCAATTATCAAAAATAAAAATTTTCGATAAATTTTCGACTTATATTTTCAAAAATCCAATTTTAAATATTTCTGGTATCCATCGATACCAAAAATATCTTCGGCTAATTTATAGCCGTCTACAGGTTCCATCACAATATAATCACACAATGATTATAAATAAATCACACAAAATATGAATATAAAATCAAATGTTTGAGGAATCCAGTTGGATCCCTCCAACCTGTTTCCCTGCATCCACAGATGTTAGCACAATACCAATTTCACTTCAATGTGAAATTATCGCGGTATATGGGATTTATAAATATTATCCGCTATTATGCGGCGCAATAGGGTCTCATCCGCTATACAATGCGGGAAGTCAACAACTCCAATATATACATATTCCAATATATATATATATATATTGCTATATACATATATAATACCTATTCCACTTCAATGTGAAATTATCGCGGTATATGTTTTTAATAAATAACCTCCGCTTAATATACGGCGTATAGGGTCTATTTAACACAAAAGATAACAATTATCATCCAATCATCACAATCAATCACTATCAACAATTTTAAATCTAACTATTTAAAATTTAAATTGAAACAAAACATTCGATTGAGTGAGAAGTTCTCACCTCACTTTCAATAACGATTGCAGCGTTTTATTTCGGATAAAATTAAACGCGCGTTTAATTTTACTCAAAATTTTCACTGACTCCAAATGACTCCAATCCAGCTCCATTGCGAAGTGTTCGACAAAACAAAGCCAACGCAATTCATTTCGTGCGTTTTCGACCTCGTATGTAAGAGATACAGCATTTTAAACATTACACAATCTGAATATTATAATTATTTACAAATTTCTTTTAATTTTAAAACCCCTACTCTCTGGACCGTTGGATTTCGTTCAGAAAAATCAAGGCCGCATATTTACTTCATCTTCCTTGTCCAGTTTCACGTACGTTTGAACCCAAATAGCCTCACGAAACCCTAATAGCCGCCACCTCCACGTTGACTTCTGCATCGATCAAAGCCCGCCATCGTGAAGCTCATCACCAAAGCCTCCAACGGCCACAATAGCATGAAGCTCGGTCGCCTATTGGCCTAGGAATTCAAGTCGAAACGTGCGGCCTTCATCACCATTTTGTCGCCGATCCACCGCTTTGATTTTGATCAGAACCGTTGAAGTGAAAGATCTCACGTAGCTCTAAAACTTTGTAGTTGACGACTTTTGCTAATTGTTTGTAGATTTGGAGATAATAGAGGAGGAAGTTTCGAAATTCTCAGCCATTGATAAAGTAAGTGGCGGCTGAAGCATTTGAGAGGAAACCCTAGTTTTGTTTTGCAAAATTGAAATAACAAGTCCTTTTATAGAAAAATCTCAAATTACTATTCATTCGGAAATTTTCAAACTCGAAATCCAGCGTGCCGACAGACGTTTCTAAGGTTTACCCCGCGTTCCGAATGCAATGGAACATGTTTTGGGAGCTAATTCGATCGTATGTGAGAGTTACGGAAATAAACGATCAGATTTAAATTAAACCGATTTCGATGCGTTTTGGCTTGCCCCGGACAAACCGTAAATTCGATTGACACGAAATTTGAAACCATACAATAATTTCACATTACGGATCCGATGAAACTGGTTTTGTTGAAATCCGAGACTGTTTGAAAAATGGTCATTTTTAGTCGTCAATTAAATATTAAAATATTCAATTTTCACAATTTAACTTTTAATTCAATTTTAAAAGTTCTATAACATCATTATAACTCCAATATGATTTAATATAATCTTATAAATCATTTTTACACATTTTTAATCCAATTTACAATTATTTCTGTAATCTCAAATATTAATTGTCGATTTAATTATACAATTAAATCACTATATTCGAAATTAAATTCATTCGACTAATAAATCTTACTTGTTAATATTTAAAATTAATTAAATATTTGAATTTCAATTGACAGAAATTCTGGGTCGTTACAAACTTCCCCCCTTAAAAGAATTTCGTCCTCAAAATTACAAAGTAGGAAAAATGCTCAAATTCATTTACTTTTCAAAAATCCACTTAGTGAAAATTTTATATTCAACTTTTCCAAAACCTTTAACTTCAACCAAAACAATGGTTTCCATTTTCTAGTTCAATTCCTACTCTTTCATTTCATTTTGGAAATTGACTTCTCATAAACAAAAATTTTCCAAAATTTTCAAAATTTTTTCTAACGCCTTAAATTTTTAGAAAAATTCGCCAGCGTCTCCTTTGCGCGGTTCGATCGTAGTAGGATCATAATAGAGATAAATATGTATACATCGACCAACCCGGTCGGAAAATCAGAAAAACAGTTCATATTTCCTATTTTTATTGCGTAGGCGTACCTTTTTAGCATTTTTAAGCAAAGCGGTTATTAATTTAGCATTTTAGCGCAACCAAATCAACCGAACGGCAGCCACCGCACCTGTACTTACTCAGTTTAAACATGTAAGTGACATATATATAAAGTTATTAACATTTTGTTCTTTTAAACAACTACAACACATGCATTTTAAAGGAAATGCATACTAAACAAGGTTCATAAGCAACTTATAAAATTTCAACATCACTTATAATTGTTTACAACCAATTCATATAAAACGACATTCAATTCTTCATTTCCAATTAGTTTACATTCACTAATTTAAATTCAAGTTGGTTCACTTTCAATTCAAATCAATTTCTATTTAAATTTACTTCACCTTCAATTTAAATCTAATTACATAGCTTTCAATTTTCATCAATTCAATTTCATTAATACTTAATGAATTATACCATATACAATCAACCAACAATCATATAACAACCAATGTATAATCAACACAACCAAATTTATTCACTTTAATTTACTTTACATTCAATTTGGTTCAACACTTGCCTTGCCAAAAAATTTGGTTCAACACTTTTAATTAGCTTTAATGAATTAACACTTACATTCATTATTCCATATCAATTTATTCACATTCGATTGATTAACATTCAATCCATTTATTAATTCAATTGCTAATTCATTTTACAAATAAGGTTGAATTTCATTAAATAACTCAAGTTTATATCCATCACTTCAGTTCATTAATTTACGTTATTAATTTACTTTGATATCAAAATCAACTTCAATTAACATCACTTAAGTTATATTCCATTTAAACATCATTTGTTTAACTTAACTTAAATTTCCACTTATAAATCCAATTCAGATTTTGTTGTCCTTAACAAAATTGTTTAACCATTTATTTTACAATTGGTTTTGTTTACATTCGCTCATTCTATAAGTTACACCACTTATTTATTTAACTTCCAAATCAAATTATAAGTATAAAACTCATTTCACTTATTTTTATCAAATTCAACTTGGATCTTAATTTCAAATTTGTTTATCACAACAAAACTTCAATTTTCAATTTATTATGGTAGCAAATCAATCACATAGAAACTCAAAAATGATACTGATGATGCTGCAGTCATCACCCTTATTATTTCCCAACAACACTAGTGAATTCAGTGCTTAAATATTCTTTTCAAAAATTTCCTTTTATTTATAAATCACATTTATAAGTCTTTTTCTCATATAATTTCACTATTTAATTTTACTTATACAAGATTATTTCACAATTGCAAATCATTTTAATTATAATTCCGTACTTAATAACTCATTTGCTTATATACTTCATTCTTTTACAATTTGTTGTTTTTATTTAGATTATTCAAACAACTTTCATTAATTTATATATATTCACATTTTCAACAACCAAACAATCAATTTATATACACTTTAATAATTCTGAAAAATTATTTCCTTTATATACAAAATAATACCAAGGTAAAATTATTTCATTTACCCAATTTAAAATGATACTATGTCGACTTGCCTCGTTTAAGTGTTTAGAAACCTCTATCGATAATATGGCGTCCGACATACCGACCAGAATTCACAAACAGCTCAACGGATAAGCAAACACAATATAAAACAATTTCATATTCACTAACAAATACATGCTCATATATCTATTATTACACTCACACTCATTCTAGAGTACTACTGACTCTATCTCTAATGAGTAATACCCAATAGAGCCATGGTTATCGCTTAACCATACGCTCTGATACCAAATGTAACGAACGCGATTTTTCGACGCTCGAAAATCGACATTAATACATTCACTGTATCAACTGCCGAGTAATCGAATGCCGGAAACCGAATTGTTATGGAGAAAAAGAAGAGGTAGAAGAAGACAGAAGAAAAAGAAAGAAGAACAACAGAAAACACATAAACAGAAACAATATCAGAATCTCACATTCGCAGCGGAACAATATATAATAGATAAATGAATAATCTTTAAATCAATAAACTATATCATTTATACATTACATCATCATCAGAGTTTACAACAGCCATATACAACACAACACAACACTGGATTGGTGATTGAAACCTTATTAATTACTTATAAGTGCTATTTGGTATGTATGGCTTATGTAATCCATGTGTTAGCCATTGAATATGAGTGAAATGTGAATAAATTTTCTATATATGGCACTTACATGTTTGAATTGTGTAAGTACAGGTATAGGGAAGCCGTGTGGTTAGATTTGGTTGCGTTAATTGCTAAAATAATAAGCCGTTTGCTTAAAAATGCTAAATAAAGGTACGCCTACGCAATAAAAAGATAGGAAATATGAACTGTTGTTTGTTTTTTTTGTTTTCCAACCGTGTGGGTCGATGTATATATATTTATATCTCTTGTCAAATTGCAAAAGCTCCTCCGTACAAAGGAGACTCTGACAAAATTTTCTGAAAATTTGGGAGTTCGAAAATTTTTAAAAATTTTCACTAATAACAAATGATTTAAAATTGGTAAGCAAAGAGAATTGAAACTGAATATTGAAATCTAATTTAAAATTGTGTATGTGAAGTAAGGTGAAATCGAAGAAATTGTTCGAAGAAACTAAAGGAAGAAAAGTTTGCAAATAAACTTTTATTTGAGATTTTAAATAAATTAGCAAGTGAAACTAATAAAAGGAAATGGTTAATTAAATATGGGTTGAGATAAGGTGAACAAAATTCAATATTCAGAGTTTAAAGATGAATTAAATTCAAGTAGAATTGAAAATGAAAATTTGGAAATGATGGAAATAAAAGTATTGAAGTTTGAAAGTAATTAGTATATTGAAGAAAATTGAAATTTATATGGAATTGGAATTCAATTTGAATATAAACTTCAGTAGTGAAGTAGTGAAAATAAATATAAGAAATATTTATATTGGACTTAAGAAATGAAGGATGAAACTCTTAAGTAAATTGGTATTGTGTAACGACTCGACTTTTCGAAGCTCGAAAATCGACATTAATACATTTCACTGTATCAACTGCCGGAAAACCGAATTGTTATGGGGAAAAAGAAGAGGTAGAAGAAGACAGAAGAAAAAGAAAGAAGAAACAACAGAAAAACATAGAAACAGAAAACAATATCAGAATCTCACATTCGCAGCGGAACAACATATAATAGATAAATGAATACTCTTTAAATCAAAGAATTATATCATTTTATACATTACATCACATCAGAGTTTACAACAACAATATACAACACAACTGGACAGTTATATAAACTTATCCTCATACAGAATACACAGCGGAATAAATAATATCATATACGGGAATACGTCTCGCCATCTAGCTCGCCACAGAGCTCCAAAGCATCTCCTGAATCCAGAATGACTTGATAACCTAACTCTAGACTGCCCGTGTGGAAAATGATGGGCACCCAGAGTTTAGGAAGGAAACAATAAACTCCAGGTCAGTCATGGTGACTGGTGTGAGAACTTAAAACAGTTTATCTTTAAAAACAAACAACAATAGAATTTTAACATTGAAACCCGCAATGCTTTTGGAAAATGAAACTACCATAAGACCTCCCACCACACACACAATGCAATCGCAGACTTGGAGGAGATTTCTTCTTATGATAGTCAAACATGCTTACTACGCAAAAGAAACTCTTTTAATATTATTACTAGTGCATAGTGTGAAAATCCTTTCGAAAATACAATATTAATCTTAGCCAGCATAGGTACCATTATATTATGCCTGCTATAGGTGCTATGTTAAATAGCAGGTTCTACAACTAAAACCGTACAAGGTTCGTATTGGAAAATGGATTTGCCAACAAATGGTCAGGCTAAGGAACTTCCTATGCCACGAAAGATAACGCCTCTGGCTGGACGCTCCAAGAGACAAACTGCTCTCTGCCAACAAAGCCGGGTTACCCCTGTAACTAGGTAACTCACGAATATGCCATCCCCCGGTCCTTTGGGACCTTTATCCGAGCGCTCGGTAACCAACATCACACATAATAAATAAGGTGTGTCCACATGAGTAAGTATCTGGGCTCCATACCATGATACCACCCCTTTCCAGAAGGAAATGACATATCCTAAAGGGCGCGACCCTCATAACCTTGCCGCAACATTCCTATTTCGACCATTTCCGGGTTGTGAGGCCCTGACGAAGTCTCGTCCACAAAGCTACACTTTTTCACAAAGCCACGCTTTGATCACAAATGATCAATAAATGATCATCATCACAACAACACTCAGCATGCCACATTACCAAATTGGGAATATATCACTGATAAATTTCAACTACATAACCTCTGAGCTAGTACGTCTTAGAGAAGGGTGTTAAGCTAAGAGAATAAATTCTCCGCCACCAACAGAAATGTATTTGAAAGAAATCAGCTTTACATCTCAAAATGTAATGTCAGACATGTAACCATACAAGTCTGTTTCGGGTTCGAACAGAACCGAAGGCACTTCCAAAGAAGCCCTTGCAATCCGGGTATTCACAATCCCGATAAAACTTCCCATCACAAAGGAAATCTCTATACCGTAGCTAACGGTGCAGAGACAATCGATAGGTCATCCTATCATTTTCACAAATACCCGGTCTTCACCACCGGTCTTCAATACGATCCATATCGTCGTATCACTAATTCGGAATGGGTTATACGACCCAAAGGTCCTTTCCCGGCTAACCCGAATAGTGAGCGCTTATTCAAAAATAAGTGTGGCATTCAAATTCAAGCAAATCACAACAAATACCCATTCAAGGTAATTATTGATAGTCGGTTATTTAACTATCAATAGGTCTGCACAGCATCATCAGATTCCAAATAATTTTCCAAATTATTTATCTTCCAAAAATATCTTTACAAGATATATAATTTCCACACTTCAACTATTTGAAAACAATTTCAAATCAATTTCCACAGTTCAATTTATCTTTGAAGATAAAATCTCAAAACATTCACTTCATATTGGAAAAACATTTCCATACTTATTTAATAATAAGTAATTCACAAATCTATTTATTTTCAGCATTTGGAAAATATTCGATATACTTAAATCATAATTAAGTATATATTTCATTCTTTAAGGAAATCATTCTCTTTCACAAATTTATTTGAGTCAAAACGAATGTTACGTAAAACATCGTTACGACAACTTAAAATCACTAGTATAATGATTCAAAATTTAGATAGATATATATATAAATTCCAATACTATATAAAACATTTCCTTTCGGAAACCATTTACTATAACAACAGTGTTATAGTCCATCATTTCCTTATTTCTCAAAACGTCTATTTCAACAATAAATGTTGAAATCTATGTTTTCGATACTTAACACGTTTTAAAACATCTTTTTAAAAAAATTACTTCATTTCGTAATATCACTTCTCCAAAACATATCCATTTTATTTAATAATATATTCACTGTCCAAAATCATGAATATACTTCATTAACACATTTAACGTTTCTACACATTTTACTTAAAAGATTATCCACTGTCCAAAATCGTGGATAAAATTCCCAACCAAACTCTTATTATTACAACATTTAACTTAAAGGATAATTCGCTGTCCAAAATCACGAATATATCCCCTTTATTAAACTTCTATGTTTAATTTATCAAATTCAATTGGTTTCAGATTTATAAAACAATGTTTATAAATTCACATCTATATTTATAAAAGCTTCGATTATAAAATCCCTTTTATAAATCAATTCAATTTATAACTCAACTTTATACCCAAAATCCGATTTATAAGTTAATTATTTATAAATCCTTTATTTTACAAAATCTATTCATTTCATAACTTCACAATTTATAAATCTATAAATTTTATTCACTTGTGAAATCCATTTATACTTCATTCTAATACTTATAAAACTCGTTTTATAATTCCAATATCTTCAATTTATAAATATCAACTTTATAAATCTTTTATATAAATCGTTTATAATTTTTTCAAGAATCCCAATTTAAAATCAAAATCGTTATTTTTAAACTTCAAAAATGGATCCGATGATGCAACAGAACCAATCATCAATCACGACATCCAAACATCATATATCAATATGACAATAGAATATACAACAATATCTGTAAATAAAATAATACGGTGAGGAATCCAGTCGGATCCCTCCAACCTGTTTCCCTGCATCCACAGATGTTAGCACAATACCAATTTCACTTCACAGTGAAATTATCGCAGTATATGGGATTTATAAATATTATCCGCTATTATGCGGTGCAATAGGGTCTCATCCGTTATACAATGCGGGAAATCAACTCCAATATATACATATTCCAATATATATATTGCTATATACATATATAATACCAATTCCACTTCACGGTGGAATTATCGCGGTATATGTTTTTTAATAAATAACCTCCGCTTAATAACGGCGTATAATGTCTATTTATCACAATAAATAACAATCATCATTCAATTATCACAATTAACACTATCAACAATTTTAAATCTCAACTATTTAAAATTTTAAATCGAAACAAAACATTCGATTGAGTGAGGAGTTCTCACCTTGATTTCAATTCCGTTCCAGCGTTTTATTTCGAATAAAATTAAATGGACGTTTAATTTTACCCGAAATTTTCGCTAGCTCCAAACGAATCCAATCTAGTTCCATAGCGTAGTGCTCGTCAATACGATTCCAACGCAACTGGTGTTGTAATTTTTCGACCTCGTATGAACAAATTACAGCATTTCAAAGTTTATACAAATTTAAATACAAATTAATATACAATTTCTTTTTATTAATTTTAAACCTAGCAATCTGGACCGTTGATTTCGAAATCTTAGATCCTGGCCGCACATCCTTTCTTCCCTCTTATGCGTTCCTCCAGGTCACGTACGCAAGGAAGAACCCATAGCCGCCCGAACTAGGGTTGAATTATACTCCCCCATCATCGACATATACCTCGATCAGATACTTCCACCCAACCGCCCTTGATAAGAGCTACCCATGGCCGCGACTATGGTGAACTCGGTCACCCCCTACTCCTCGAACGACATGCACAACCGGTCACGAACGGAAGCAGATATCCCCCTCTACAAAACTCGAAAACCCATCATCACCGTTGATATTCTAGATCTCGTGATGATCTTCAATTTGTTAGTTGATGATTTCTCGAATCGATGCGTGGATTGGAAGAAAATTGAAGAGGAATGATATGAATTTTCGGTCATTGTTTTGAGAAGTGGCGGCTGAAGATAATAGACTAGGGTTTCCTCTTGTGATCGTATATATATACGTATATAAATAATATTAAATTTATTGTACAACGACTTTTTCAAACGATCTCCAAATCACACGTGCCGCCTGACGTTCGTAAGGTTTTACCCACGTTCCGAACACAATGGAACGTGTTTCGGGAGCTAATTCGGTCATATGTGCGAGTTACGGAATTAAACAATCGATTTTAAATTAAACCGATTTAAACCGATTTCGATACGTTTTGGCTTTCCCCGGACAAACCGTACATCCGATTGACACGAAATTTGAAACCATACAATAATATCACATTACGGATCCGATGAAACTGGTTTCGTCGAAACTCGAGACTTTTTGAAAAATGACTATTTTAACTCGCCAAATTAATATTAAAACAATTTCGATGCGTTTCGAGCTGCCATGGTCAAACGACAACTCCGATTGTTACAAAAATTGAAATCCGATAATAAAAAACTATTACGGATCCAATGGAACTAGTTTCGTCCAAATCTGAGACTGTCCCAAAAATGGCTAATTTCACTAGTCGATTAAATATTAAAATATTCAATTTTCACAAATTAACTTAAAATTCAATTTTAAAAGTTCTATAACATCACTATAACTCCAATATGATTTAATATAACTTTATAAATCATTTTCATTCACATTTAATCCAGATTTCAATTATTTCTGGAATTTCAACTATTAAATTATCGATTTAATTACCCAATTAAATCCAGATATTCGAATTTTAAATTATTCGACTTAATTAATTCCACTTGTTAATATTTAAAATCAATTAAATATTCGAATTTTAAATGTCAGAAATTATGGGTCGTTACAAACTTACCCCCTTAAAAGAATTTCGTCCTCGAAATTACCAAGTAAGAAAAATGCCCAAATCCATTAACTTTTCAAAAATCCACTTAGTGAAAATTTTATATTCACCTTTTTCAAAACCTTTAACTTCAACCAAAACAATAGTTTCCATTTTCTAGTTCAATTCATATATTTTCATTACAATTTAGAAAATTGACTTTTCATTAACAAAAATTTCCCAAATTTCCTGAAAATTTTCTAACGCCTTAAATTTTCAGAAAAATTTGCCAGCATCTCCTTTGCGCAGTTCGATCGTAGTAGGATCACAATAGACATAAATATGTATACATCGACCCACCCGGTCGGAAAAGCAGAAAAACAGTTCATATTTCCTATTTTTATTGCGTTGGCGTACCTTTTTAGCATTTTAAAGCAAAGTAGTTATTAATTTATCATTTTAGTGCAACCAAACCAACCGAACGGTAGCCACCGCACCTGTACTTACTCAATTTAAACACGTAAGTAACATATATACAAAGTTATTAATAATTTACTCTTTTAAACAACTACAACATTTGCATATCAAAAGAAATGCATACTAAACAAGGTTTATAAGCAACTTATAAAATCTCAACATTACTTGCAATTGTTTACAACCAATTCGTATACAATGACATTCAATTATTCATTTTCAATTAGTTTACATTCACTAATTTACATTCAAGTTGGTTCACTTTCAATTCAAATCAATTTCTATTTAAATTTACTTCACTTTCAATTTAAATCAAATTACATAGCTTCCAATTCCATTTATTCAATTACATTAACACTAATGAATTATACTACAATCAACTAACAATCATCAAACAATCAATGCATATTCAACCCAACCAAATTATTCAATTTACTTTACTTACATTCAATTTGGTTCAATACTTTTAATTCAATTGGTTGATATTAAATTGACATCCATTCAATTATTCAAATTCCAATTACATTAGCTTTTAATGAATTTACACTTATATTCATTTTTCAATATCAATTTATTTACATTCGATTGGTTAACATTCAATCCATTTATTAATTCAATTGCTAATCCATTTAACAAATAAAATTGAATTTTATTTATATAACTCAAGTTCACATTCATTTAATAAATTCACTTTATTAATTTACTTTGATATCAAAATCAACTTTATTCAACATCACTTAAGTTATATTCCATTTCAAATTTCATTTGTTCAAATTAACTTAAGTTTCCACTTATAAATCCAATTCAGATTCAAATTCTAAATAAATTATATTCAACATTTACCAAAGTTAATTTTATTTCATATTATAAGTATAAACTCATTTCACTTATATTTATCAACTTCAACTTGGATTTTAAATCAAATATGTTTACCACAACAAAACTTCAATTTCAGTTTACTATGGTAGCAAATCCATCACACAGAAACTCGAAAATGATACTGATGATGCTGCAGTCATCACCGTACTATTTCCCAGCAACAATAGTGAATTCAGTGCTTTAAATTCTTTCAAAATTTTCCTTTTTATTTATAAACCACATTTATAAATCTTTTATTATAGAATTCCACTTTATGTATATAAGATCATTTCACAATTGTAAATCATATTAATTATAACTTCATACTTATAATTCATTTGCTTATACAATTTATTCTTTTACAATTGTTGTTTTATTTAATTTATTCAAACAACTTTCAATTAACTTATATATATATATTTACATTTTCAACAACCAAACAATCAATTATATACAATTTAATAATTTCCGAAAAATTATTTCTTTATATACAAAATATAATCGAGGTAAAATTATTTCATTTACCCAATTTAAACAATATCGTGCCGAATTGTTCTATATAAGTGTTTAGAGATCCCTATCGATAGAGTTGTACTGACAATACCGACCAGAATCCATATACCACTCAACAAACCAATCATCGCAATATAAAACAATTTTATATTCACTAAAAATACGCGCTCGTATCTATTATTACACTCAAACTCATTCTAGAGTACTACTGACTCTATCTCTAATGAGTAACACCCAACAGAGCCATGGTTCTCGCTTAACCATATGCTCTGATACCAAATGTAACGACTCGACTTTTCGACGCTCGAAAATCGACATTAATACATTTCACTGTATCAACTGCCGAGCAATCGAATGCCGGAAAACCGAATTGTTATGGAAAAAAAGAAGAGGTAGAAGAAGACAGAAGAAAAAGAAAGAAGAAACAACAGAAAAATGCAGAAACAGAAAACAATATAAGAATCTCACATTCGCAGCGGAACAACATATAATAGATAAATGAATACTCTTTAAATCAAAGAATTATATCATTTTATACATTACATCACATCAGAGTTTACAACAACAATATACAACACAACTGGACAGTTATATACACTTGTCCTCATACAGAATACACAGCGGAATAAATAATATCATATACGGGAATACGTCTCGCCATCCAGCTCGCCAAAGAGCTCCAAAGCATCTCCTGAATCCAGAATGACCTGATAACCTAACTCTAGACTGCCCGTGTGGAAAATGATGGGCACCCAGAGTTTAGGACGGAAACAATAAACTCCAGGTCAGTCATGGTGACTGGTGTGAGAACTTAAAACAGTTTATCTTTAAAAACAAACAACAATAGAATTTTAACATTGAAACCCGCAATGCTTTTGGAAAATGAAACTACCATAAGACCTCCCACCACACACACAATGCAATCGCAGACTTGGAGGAGATTTCTTCTTATGATAGTCAAACATGCTTACTACGCAAAAGAAACTCTTTTAATATTATTACTAGTGCATAGTGTGAAAATCCTTTCGAAAATACAATATTAATCTTAGCCAGCATAGGTACCATTATATTATGCCTGCTATAGCTGCTATGTTAAATAGCAGGTTTTACAACTAAAACCGTACAAGGTTCGTATTGGAAAATGGATTTGCCAACAAATGGTCAGGCTAAGGAACTTCCTATGCCACGAAAGAAAACGCCTCTGGCTGGACGCTCCAAGAGACAAACTGCTCTCTGCCAACAAGGCCGGGTTACCTCTGTAACTAGGTAACTCACGAATATGCCATCCCCCGGTCCTTTGGGACCTTTATCCGAGCGCTCGGTAACCAACATCACACATAATAAATAAGGTGTGTCCACATAAGTAAGTATCTGGGCTTCATACCATGATACCACCCCTTTCCAGAAGGAAATGACATACCCTAAAGGGCGCGACCCTCATAACCTTGCCGCAACATTCCTGTTTCGACCATTTCCGAGTTGTGAGGCCCTGACGAAGTCTCGTCCACAAAGCTACGCTTTTTCACAAAGCCACGCTTTGATCACAAATGATCAATAAATGATCATCATCACAGCAACACTCAGCATGCCACATTACCAAATTGGGAATATATCGCTGATAAATTTCAACTACATAACCTCTGAGCTCGTACGTCTCAGAGAAGGGTGTTAAGCTAAGAGAATAAATTTTCCGCCACCAACAGAAATGTATTTGAAAGAAATCAGCTTTACATCTCAAAATGTAATGTCAGACATGTAACCATAAAAGTATGTTCCGGGTTCGAACAGAACCGAAGGCACTTCCAAAGAAGTCCTTGCAATCCGGGTATTCACAATCCCGATAAAACTTCCCATCACAAAGGAAATCTCTATACCGTAGCTAACGGTGCAGAGACAATCGATAGGTCATCCTATCGTTTTCACAAATACCCGTTCTTCACCACCGGTCTTCAATACGATCCATATCGTCGTATCACTAATTCGGAATGGGTTATACGACCCAAAGGTCCTTTCCCGGCTAACCCGAATAGTGAGCGCTTATTCAAAAATAAGTGTGGCATTCAAATTCAAGCAAATCCCAACAAATACCCATTCAAGGTAATTATTGATAGTCGGTTATTTAACTATCAATAGGTCTGCACAGCATCATCAAATTCCAAATAATTTTCCAAATTATTTATCTTCCAAAAATATCTTTACAAGATATATAATTTCCACACTTCAACTATTTGAAAACAATTTCAAATCAATTTCCACAGTTCAATTTATCTTTGAAGATAAAATCTCAAAACATTTCACTTCATATTGGAAAAACATTTCCATACTTATTTAATAATAAGTAATTCACAAATTTATTTATTTTCAGCATTTGGAAAATATTCGATATACTTAAATCATAATTAAGTATATATTTCATTTTTTAAGGAAATCATTCTCTTTCACAAATTTATTTGAGTCAAAACGAATGTTACGTAAAACATCGTTACGACAACTTAAAATCACTAGTATAAGGATTCAAAATTTGGATAGATATATATAAATCCCAATACTATATAAAACATTTCCTTTCGGAAACCATTTACTATAACAACAGTGTTATAGTCCATCATTTCCTTATTTCTCGAAACGTCTATTTCAACAATAAATGTTGAAATCTATGTTTTCGATACTTAACACGTTTTAAAACATCTTTTTAAAAAAATTACTTCATTTCGTAATATCACTTCTCCAAAACATATCCATTTTATTTAATAATATATTCACTGTCCAAAATCGTGAATATACTTCGTTAACACATTTAACGTTTCTATACATTTTACTTAAAAGATTATCCACTGTCCAAAATCGTGGATGAAATTCCCAACCAAACTCTTATTATTACAACATTTAACTTAAAGGATAATTCGCTGTCCAAAATCACGAATATACCCCCTTTATTAAACTTCTATGTTTAATTTATCAAATTCAATTGGTTTCGGATTTATAAAACAATGTTTATAAATTCACATCTATATTTATAAAAGCTTCGATTATAAAATCCCTTTTATAAATCAATTCAATTTATAACTCAACTTTATACCCAAAATCCGATTTATAAGTTAATTATTTATAAATCCTTTATTTTACAAAATCTATTCATTTCATAACTTCACAATTTATAAATCTATAAATTTTATTCACTTGTAAAATCCATTTATACTTCATTCTAATACTTATAAAACTCGTTTTATAATTACAATATCTTCAATTTATAAATATCAACTTTATAAATCTTTTATATAAATCGTTTATAATTTTTTCAAGAATCCCAATTTAAAATCAAAATCGCTATTTTTAAACTTCAAAAATGGATCCGATGATGCAACAGCACCAATCATCAATCACGACATCCAAACATCATATATCAATATGACGACAGAATATACAACAATATCTGTAAATAAAACAATACGGTGAGGAATCCAGTCGGATCCCTCCAACCTGTTTCCCTGCATCCAGAGATGTTAGCACAATACCAATTTCACTTCACAGTGAAATTATCGCGGTATATGGGATTTATAAATATTATCCGCTATTATGCGGCGCAATAGGGTCTCATCCGCTATACAATGCGGGAAATCAACTCCAATATATACATATTCCAATATATATAAATTGCTATATACATATATAATACCAATTCCACTTCACGGTGGAATTATCGCGGTATATGTTTTTTAATAAATAACCTCCGCTTAATAACGGCGTATAATGTCTATTTATCACAATAAATAGCAATCATCATTCAATTATCACAATTAACGCTATCAACAATTTTAAATCTCAACTATTTAAAATTTTAAATTGAAACAAAACATTCGATTGAGTGAGGAGTTCTCACCTTGATTTCAATTCCGTTCCAGCGTTTTATTTTGAATAAAATTAAACGGACTTTTAATTTTACCCAAAATTTTCGCTAGCTCCAAACGAGTCCAATTAAGTTCCATAGCGTAGTGCTCATCAATACGATTCCAACGCAACTGGTTTTGTAATTTTTCGACCTCGTATGAACAAATTACAGCATTTCAAAGTTTATACAAATTTAAATACAAATTAATATACAATTTTATTTTATTAATTTTAAACCTAGCAATCTGGACCGTTGATTTCGAAATCTCAGATCCTGGCCGCACATCATTTCTTCCCTCTCATGCGTTTCTCCAGGTCACGTACGCAAGGAAAAACCCATAGCCGCCCGAACTAGGGTTGAATTATACTCCCCCATCATCGACATATACCTCGATCAGATACTTCCACCCAACCGCCCTTGACAAGAGCTACCCATGGCCGCGACTATGGTGAACTCGATCACCCCCTACTCCTCGAACGACGTGCACAACCGGTCACGAACGGAAGCAGATATCCCCCTCTACAAAACTCGAAAACCCATCATCACCGTTGATATTTTAGATCTCGTGATGATCTTCAATTTGTTAGTTGATGATTTCTCGAATCGATGCGTGGATTGGAAGAAAATAGAAGAGCAATGACTGAATTTTTGGCCATTGTTTTGAGAAGTGGCGGCTGAAGATAATAGACTAGGGTTTCCTCTTGTGAACGTATATATATACGTATATAAATAATATTAAATTTATTGTAAAACGACTTTTTCAAATGATCTCCAAATCACACGTGCCGCCTGGCGTTCGTAAGGTTTTACCCGCGTTCCGAACACAATGGAACGTGTTTCGAGAGCTAATTCGGTCATATGTGCGAGTTACGGAATTAAACAATCCATTTTTAATTAAACCGATTTAAATCGATTTCGATACGTTTTGGCTTGCCCCGGACAAACCGTACATCCGATTGACACGAAATTTGAAACCATACAAGAATATCAAATTACAGATCCGATGAAACTGGTTTCGTCGAAATCTGAGACTTTTTGAAAAATGACTATTTTAACTCGCCAAATTAATATTAAAACAATTTCGATGTGTTTCGAGCTTCCATGGTCAAACGACAACTCCGATTGCTACAAAAATTGAAATCCGATAATAACAAACTATTACGGATCCAATGGAACTAGTTTCGTCCAATTCTGAGACTGTTCCAAAAATGGCTAATTTCACTAGTCGATTAAATATTAAAATATTCAATTTTCACATATTAACTTAAAATTCAATTTTAAAAGTTCTATAACATCACTATAACTCCAATATGATTTAATATAACTTTATAAATCATTTTCATTCACATTTAATCCAGATTTCAATTATTTCTGGAATTTCAACTATTAAATTATCGATTTAATTACCCAATTAAATCCAAATATTCGAATTTTAAATTATTCGACTTAATTAATTCCACTTGTTAATATTTAAAATCAATTAAATATTTGAATTTCAAATGTCAGAAATTCTGGGTCGTTACATATTGGGAATATACTAAGTGAATAATTGAATGAAGATTAAAACTGAAAGTTGTGAAATGAAGTGATAATTGTGAATGAGTGGATAGAAATCAAAATGAATGTGAATAAAAGAGAATTGATATAGTTGATAATCAATTGGAATAAATACGTAAGATGTACGTAAATTATTTTATTCGTATAGCAATTCGAGCATAGAATTTCAAGATAGTTATATCGATCCGAGTTGGGATTTTTCACTCGATTTTCGACGGCGAACCCTGAATATGGATTTTGATTGATTCTGGAAATTCTCTATCATAGGTTGTGGCTTTGCAAAGAGGATGACGGTTTCTGATCAAGAAACCAGATCTGAGTCCGCACTAGGAAGTCGGGTGGATAATACTAATTCGGAAGTGAAATTGTGTGATCGAGCGAGCGTTCGGATTTGATATTGCGTACGGATGATATATGTACATCGTACGGGTCTGAATGAAATGGATATTGAAAATTTTGTAAAGAAATGAATGAAATGATTTTGGGATTTTGTGATTGGATATTATTGCTAAGTAGGATACAGGTGTTTTAAAAGCAAAAGGAAATTGACGTTTTTAATTTCAGAAGATAAAATTTAATGGCCCGACAAAAAGGTATGTATTTAAATTTCTGTATGAAATTTGATGATTTTTTGGACTTGCCACTTGGCATTTTGTTTTCTTTTAAAATCTGGAGGGCCTGTTTAGGCATTTTGTAGTCGTACCGATCTAGCCGCGCAAAGGAGATGCTGGCAAAAATTTTCAGAAATTTAAGGAGTTAGAAATATTTTGAGAAAAATTTTGATAATTCCAAATTTGGTTTCAAATTTAAATTTGAAATGATTGAGTGAGTAATTTTGTTTGGAAGTTATGGATGAAATTAGAAAGTTGTTTAGAGGGATAGTGTGTCTTTAATAAATAGATTCTGGAAAGTTGCAAAAGTAGTTGGATTTTGGAAAGTTGTTTGAAACTATTTGGATTTGAGAAAATAGTTAACGGGGATTGAATCGTTCTTCCTAACTAGTAATTTTGGGGATGAAATTCTTTTAAGGGGGAAGGAATGTGATGACCCGGAATTTTGGACATTTGAACTTGGAATATTTAATTGATTTTAAATATTCAAAAGTAAACTTTTAACTTGAATTTCAAATATCACTATTTATTAGCTGATTTAATTATTGAATTTAAATAATTGGGAATTGAGAAAATTGTTGAATCTTGGGTTTTAAGTTTGTTAAAAATATTTCAAAGGCTTATAAAATTTGTATTATCAATGCTGAAGATAATAGAACTTTTAAAATCGAATTTAAAGGTGATTTGTTCAGTTTTAAAAATATATTGTTTAAATTGAATTTAAAATAGCCTTCCGGGGCACAGTCTCGAAATTCAACGAAACCAGTTCCATTAGATCCATAATATTGTATTATTATCGGATCTCAAATTTCGGAGCATTTGGAGTTGTCGTGTGATCGTGCGATAGATAAACGCGCTGAAATTTATATCGAATTCAATATAATAACTGGGTTCAAAAAGCTATCTTCTCCATACGATCGAATCGGGACTCGTAACCTTTTCCATTGCGTTCGAAATGAGGGTTTAACATTATAAACGCCTAGAGACACGCCTCGATAGGATGTCGAGATTTTGAGTTGCGAATTCAAGACGAGATAAATTTAAAATTTTAATTTAAATTAATATACACACTCATTTGTACATTCTGGTCAACCATTAGCTGAGATTTTTTTTCTCACGTCAGAGCTTTTTGCCTCTTATCTTAATCACTTTTGCTAGACGTTGCAGGCACGTTACCATCGCTTCTTGTTCCCCCATTCCTAGCTAAAGCATGTGCAATCTCCCTTTACATTCTATTAAAAACAATCTAGAAAATAAAAATAAAATTCGAAACAAATAAAATAGCGGACGAAAACAAATCTCGCGTTCGTCTGTAATTCAATCGATGGAACGAAGCCTTTTTCTTCTACCTTTAACTTCGTATGCCTTTCCCTTCATCTCCAGTCTTCGAATTGAAATGCCTCGCTCTTTTCAATTGTCCAAGACGGTCGATTCGTGAGAGGGAGGAGCTCAAGCTTAAGCGCGCGAGTGATTCGCGATCTTGTAGGGAAGAAGGAGGACGACCAGAGGTTAGAGCAGTAAGGGGGTCACGATGATATTGAGCAATCGAACGGGAAGGCGGAGAGGCTCGCGAGTTCTGTGTCGAGCTGGGGACTGGAGTAGGCTACACCTACGTCAAGGCTGGAAGCACCCATCACCATCGGAGTTTGGGCATGCGGTGTTTGCAGTCGATGTCGATTCGAGATTTGGCCGAGGTCAAGGCTTGTTTTGAGCAGAGGTATTTTCTATTTGTTCATTTCAATTTAAAATTCATAATAGTCATAAAAATATACAGAACAAAATATAAAAAATTTTAAATAGAAAACCTTTTTCGAGAGAAGTATATATATGCAGATTTATCTTTATATACATATATGTGTGTATATAGGTAAACAGCAGAAATATTTTTCTATGCCGCCTGTTCTAAATTTAATAGTATATATGGAAACATGAAATAACTATATATAGATAAGTTTGAAAAAATATTGGATTTTTAAACTCATATAGATTGTTTTTATAAGTGTAGCTTCACTTAACTAGTTTATTATAGAGATTTAATTTGTTTAATTGACTTGTCTAAACTATTTTAGTTACTAAAAGATTTATTAAAGGGAAAATCAGTTTTAAACTAAATCATTAGTTTATTAAATTTGAAAATGGCAATTAATTGTCCGATTTGTTTCAAATATTAATAAACTGTACAATGTTTATACAAGGTCAAAAATTGTGAAATCAGTCGAGATTGCAAGGGATTGCAAACAAAAATCAAAGGTGAGTTAATCTCACTCTTCTAGATTGCTATTTAAATTTAAATGGTTAAATTTAAATAACTGGTTGAATGACTAAATTGATTGGATGTGATAATATATATGGTAGTGTATATATATTGGAGTGATTGATATTCCCGCATTATATAGCGAATGAGACCCTATGCGCTACATAATAGCGGATGATATTATATAAACCCATATACCGCGATATTCCACCTTGATGTGGAATTGGTATTTTATATTGTGCTAACATCTGTGGATGCAGGGAAACAGGTTGGAGGGATCCAACTGGATTCCTTAAAATTATTTAGATTGTTTAATATTCTGTGTTATGAATATTTGATTTTCTGTGATGGATTATATGGACAATTGAGGTTGAATGCTATGGATTGCTTGAATATATTTCGATACTCTGAGTTATCAAAATATATAGAATTGGATTTTTGAAAAGAAAATAAAAGAGTAAATTTTCAAGTAAAATAATTATAGAGAATTTGAATAAATTTAAGAATGAATTGGAAAAGAATATAAGTGATTTTAAAATCCTAATAAATAAATTCCGAGTATGGGAAAAGAGGATTTTGAGGAAACAGAGAAATAATGGAAATTTAAACTTAAGTGATATTATTTAGAGTAATAAAGAATTTACTTTAAAATTCATGGTTTAAATTTATTTAAAAAGGATAGAGAAGGAATTTGGGAAAAAAATATGAAATTAGTATTTTCAGATAAAAAGGTTTTAAAATCGGAAGTTAATGGGTTTTGAAATAAATTGAGTAAGTAAAGGGATTTTTTTCAAAATGGAGAAATTTGGAAATCAATTTGAAATTGATTTAAGTGTATAAAAGTGGGATTTTAAAAGAGAAGTGAGACTTTGGAATTTATAAACTGGGTTTATAATAGTGAAGTAATATATCAGTGGATATTTGGAAGAATAAATTCAAGGTGGGAATTTATAAAAAGAATGGGTAAATTTGATTTAAAATAAATAGTGATTTATTTTTAAAGATGTGAAAGAGAAGTTTATTTCCCTGGATAGCCAAGTACGTTTTCAAAGCAAATTCTTAAGTATAAGTTAAAGTTTCAAAGTTGTTTTAAAAGTATGTTTTGGAAAATCTATTATTTTAAAATGTTTAAATGTTAAAGTAAGTATTTTTCAAATTTATAGTAGTAGTAATTATTTAAATGTTAATTGGTATTATGTTTGAAAAAGATAAAAATTTAAATTTATATTTTATAAAGTAGCTTTATTTTAAATATTCTTGAAGTGTATATTTTTTTAAAATAAAGTATTAAAGTAGTTTTAAATCTAAATGTTTAAAAGTATATTCTATAATTAAGTGTTTTAAATGGTTTTAAAGTCTAAGTATTTGTACATGGTGATTTCGGTGGAAATAGAAAATACTGGGAAATTTATTCCATGAGAGAAAGATGGTTTGAAACTGTTTTCAAAGGGTTGAAAAGTGGAAATATATCCTGCGAAGATATTTTGAGGTTAATAAATAATTTGGGAGAAATTATTTAAAGGTCTGATGGTTGTTTGTGAATGTTATTTGATAGTTAAATAACCGACTATCAATATTGGCCAATGCGCTGATCGTTTCGAAGTGACCGGGATTGGGATTTATTTTCTGAAAACCACTTCGATCTGGTTTTTACGTTTTCATGGGGAAAACGAGTTTGGAGTCGAAGATGGAGCAGTGAAGTGCAAGGGCTAGTCGCTACTAATCCTGAGGATAATTCCAAAATGGATGTAGTAGGAGTAGTGCCTTCGGTTCCGTTCGAACCCGGGATGGACTTGTATGGATGAATGCTTCTAGAACATCGTCAGGTGGACGATGAGCATTCTAAGTGAAACGGTTCTAAAAAGGTAACCTTAGCCTCGAGCCTCATCAACCGGGAATGACTGAAAATCAGGGGTTATGCTGCAAGGCTATGTGGTTAGCACCCATTAGGGTGAGGTCATCCCTGCTAGATGTCCCTTTTTTTGGCTTAGTGGTGCGGTTGCTGATCCCAACCGTGGGGTGATCTTACTCGGAATTATCCAGTAAGGAGTAGTTTCGGCTTTGTGTTGCAGGGGATCGGGCGTGGTCCTCGGTACGCTAATCTAGACCAGGTACTGTGATAGGTGCTACCCCAGTGCCTAGTCATTAGTTGGAAATCCATTCTCCCTACGCGCCTATACGGTTTTGATTGTGCCCAACTATTGCTGGAACGTGAGATGCAAGCATTTCAGCTAGATTCTATTTTACTTTCAATAGACACTATTATAATATCAGGCGAATTTGATAAAAAGTGTTTTGGCTATCGTAAGGTAAAAACCCAACATGTTTATTTGTGGCGTGGTCTTACGAGATGCTTTTGATTTCAAAGGGTTTGGAAAACAAATAATAATCCAATTGAGTGTGTTTTCTCACGCTGGTTTTCCAGACTGACTCGGGTGTTATTTTATTATAATGCTCGGGTCAGACCGAGTATTACAGATACAGGATAGGATGTTGTGGAGCTCAGGAGACGAGCTGGATGGCGAGACGTACTTCCGTACTTGATTATTATTCCGCCGTGTATTCAGTTTTGTGAGGACAGGTGATGAAACTGTCCAGTTGTGTGTTATGAATTGTGATGTACTCTGATGATATAATGTATAAACAGATATAATTCTTTTGTTTTAAAGATCCGTTGTTATCTATTATATATTGTTCCGCTGCGATTGTGAGATTCTGATGTTGTTTTCTATCTTCTTCTTCTACCTCTTTCTTCTTTAACCCTAATGGTTGGTATTTCCGACCACTTTGAGTTATACTGATGGGAAATATTGTCGGCTCAAAGGGGTACGGATTTGCTGGGCCGTTACAACTAGTTAATCTTGAAACCTTAATTATATATGGAAAATTCTATTTGAACCCAAATTGTGATTTTAACCATTAGATCTTTCTTTGTTTTCCACTTCACATGTAAAGCAAAAGAGATTCAATTGTTAAAGCTTGTGTCAAATTTTGTGTTTTATTTTGTGTCATAATTTTCGCGTCCAATTATATATTGTATATAATCCATATCGATTTTAACAAGAAGGAATTGTTGGAAGTACGTAAACTTACGTAATCCATACTTCAATTCACCGATGATTAAGGCAATAAAGATATGTTCTTCAAAATTAATATAAACTTTGATTTCATGAATTGATTAAGAAGAAATGACCGATGTGATCATCCAAATTAGCACAAATCTTAGTTTAGAGAGAAATAAATCTTTTATAATTTAGGAACCATAACCTTACACGCATACATACATGCACATAAACGCGCGGGGGCACGCGCGAGCATACACAAACACAAATATATATATATATATATATATATATATATATATGTATATATATATATAGTGTGACATTTCCATTCCTGTGCTCCTCTCAGTTGTTTATCATTTATGTGTTTGTTTCACGTTTACAATATGCGTGATTCAACACTACACAATTTTATTTTAGTTTCATAATTATGCAGACATGGGTAGATCTTTAGCTATAGTGTTGTTTTGCCAAGACTAGGATTGTTGTACTATTATTGAATCATTGGTCAGGAACTATGATTTTACAGCAATTAACAAACATTATACTTTTTTAACTGGTCGTAGCCTTATAATTTCTTCAATAAAGTGGTTCAGGTTTAGAGTGTGAAAAAGTTATGTTATACTGCAATAATATTTGACTGGATACTAGCTAATTTTAATCTGTATCTCTATGAATCTTTTTGTTAATAAGATCTAATCAGTTACTTATGCTATTAGGTTTCAAGTCAAACTTAAATATTATTAAAAGTGATTGCTTCCAAATACAAAAACCTAGTTGTTAATAACATCTGATATGTTACTTCTGCTTTCAATCCTAAAGATTGTAAAGGCCTCTAGTTGAAGTGGTTAGGGGTACGACGCTTTAGACATACCTTTTAAATGTTAAGGTGTCGATCTCCTAGGACATGATAACGAGTGCTCTGCTTGTCACAGCGAGTGCTCTGCTTGAAAAAAAATATCACTTTCCACTTGCTTTATGAATTTCTCTTGAAAGTTTTCTTAAGAGAAACATATACTATTCATCTTGATGTACCTTACTTTTATATTACAATAAATGCATTTGATAATTAACAATAAATTTTAAACTTCACAACAACCATAAATTTTAAACTCCACAACAGATTTTTACACAAAAAGTAGCAAGTTTTTGGGTTTTAATAAACCGAAGTAACTAACTAAGCCATAAAATACTGTGAATGTCTATTGATGATAATGGTAATCAGCGGTTCCTTATATCTAAATTTGCAAGATTATTAAAACAGAGTTGTATTTCACATAACAGTGCTAACTAGGAAACAAAATTTGTGTGGGTCATTTAACAAATTAAGTAGGCACAAAACTTTACTTTTTTGTGTTAGACATATATGTACCGTTGCTTATGTTTTCGTAGGAATCATATTTAGGCATGTAGTTATTCATAAATAGCAATCAGGTGAATCAGGTTAATTGAAATAGTTCTTGTTTTAGACTCTTAGGAAGGTGCATAGTATCTATTTATATGCTTATAAATCAATATTTTCCGATTTTTTTTTGAACTTTTTGAACTTTTTAATTTTGTCGAGGTATTCGATTACTACAAATATGAAGTTAGCATTCTCTTTTTAACTTATTAATAGTTACATTACTATGTATGCGGATTATTCATGACATTTATACCACTGTGGAGATAAATAGATAAATCTGGTTAGTCCGAATATGTTTTATGCTTACGGTCCATTTTAATTGACTTAAATAAGTCAAAATCAATTCGTTTTTGTTTTAAAAAAGAAACAAATAATTTTATTAAGTCGATCCAAACGAGCCGTTGTAAAAATTTTCCGGATCATGTTTCAGAAATATTCTTACTATAGGCTGTATAATTTAGCATTCATTATTTTAGCAATAAGTTGCAAGTTGCAGCTATCCACCTATGAACTTAGTAGTTTAAGTTTGAAGCACATGTAATATTATGAATGCTTATCACTACAATTAATATGGAGAATGTATATGTGAAGATTACTTTGAAAGTCTCGTCTTTAAATTTTTAAGACAGCGAGTTGCTTGATTAAGAAACTAGGGTATTGTTTGGTTTAAAAATGAATTTTGGGTTTTCTATTTTCGAATATTTATGTCAAATCTAGGAAGAGTGAAGTGATGATGGAGGTGGTGGAAGAAAGATGGATGGATGACAGAGGGAATGGAGGGACAACAGAAGGATGGATTGTTTTTCATGCTTATATTATTTTCCAAAACACGAAAAATATAAAAAAGTTGTTTTATATTTTGTATGTTAATTTTGTTTTCTAAATTGGTTGTTTTCGATAATATACATACGTCTTCGCATTTTTGTATGAACGAAAAGCCAAAACTAAAAATGGCATACCAAACACAGCCTAAATTTTTAGTTATAAGATATATTTGTACCGGATGCAAACATTTGTTCGTGGTTGCAACAATAACTGGAATGTTTAAATTCTAAATCTTTGAAACTTTTTATAAGTTAATGTTGTTTTTTGAACCCCAACATTATCAATTTCTTTACAGTTACACGTAACTATATATTCAAATGGGTATGCTAATCCATTGGCATTATACTTCATTCGCGCAATGCTCCTAATTTCATTAATTTTAGAACCAGTTAATCTTGAAACCCTAATTATATGTGGAAAATTCTATTTGAACCCAAATTGAGATTTTAACCATTAGATCTTTCTTTGTTTTCCACTTCACATGTAAAGCAAAAGAGATTCAATTGTTAAAGGTTGTGTCAAATTTTGTGTTTTATTTTGTGTCATAATTGTCGCGTCCAATTATACATTGTATATAATCCATGTCGATTTTAACAAGAAGGAATTGTTGGAAGTACGTAAACTGCGGAATCCATACTTCAATTCACTGATGATTAAGACAATAAAGATATGTTCTTCAAAATTAATATAAACTTCGATTTCATGAATTGATTAAGAAGAAATGACCGATGTGATCTTCCAAATTAGCACAAATTTTAGTTTAGAGAGAAATAAATCTTTTATAGTTTAGGAACCATAACCTTACACACATACATACATGCACATAAACGTGCGTGGGCGCGCGCACGCACACACAAGCACAGATATATATATATATATATATATATATATATATATAGTGTGACATTTCCATTTGACACTTTAACAAAATAAAAATCACTATAGTTGAGAAGAAATGATCTTCCAAATCAGTACAAATCTTAGTTTAGAGATAGTTAAAATTTTCACAATTTAGGAACTATATATATGTATGTATGTATGTATGTATGTATGTAGGATCGACGACAACTCATTTTTGCTACACTTTAAATCCCCCGATTTAAACCATATCTTCTGAATTAAATAATATACTTTGTCTCTCTTGTCTCTTCTGAAGAGAGAAGGTATATTATTTAATAAGGAACATATGGATGAAATTTGGGGGATTCGAGGTGTAACAAAAATGAGGTGTAATCAATCGTAGCCCTATGTGCATGTGTGTGCAGCTTTGCACGTTTATCATATTAGAGCTACACTTTCTAAGCCTTAAATATTTATTTTTTTATTTGATTAATTTTGTAAAGCTCATTTATAAAATAATAAAACATATTTCATTTCACTTGCGTAATACCACAAGTAAAATATTTCAGCATCCATTATTACTAGTCGTTCATGTTCTTATCATTATGACTGACTTTAATCTCGAACTGCAATATAGTCAGCTTTTATATATTACCTTTGTACTTATATTAAATTTGAGTAAATCTTAAGCTATACATGGTGGGTTCACGACAATTAGCAAATGTTGTACTTTCATTAGTCAAACTTAGAAGATTGAAAATGTCATTGACAAAACATAAAAGTATTTTTATAAATTAAATAATACGACTATTTAACATATTATTTAATTAGACACAAGCGTTTTTCTCCTTCTCCTCCATCATCACTTGATCATTATAATGTAATTTTTATTTGTATTTTCTACCTTAGATATTATTAATAATGGATGTTGGTTGCAGTTATAAATATTCAAAAGTTTTTTTGACTATTCTACAATAAAGATAGTAATTCCAAAATTAAAATATATGTTTTAATAAAAGGAAAATAACGAATATAGTATATTATAAGGCGATCAATTTATTTATTTTAATGATTTTAAATTTAATTATGGATGTTGATTTTTGATAAAATCAAAATTTTATTTACTTTTAACCAATAAATTAAGAACTTTCTTTGTTAGTTTACTCAAATATCTTCTAATTCAATTTGATTGCAATAAGTTATCATATGAGAAATGAGTTAAAAGATGCCTTTAAAATGTGAATCTTTTAACCAATGCAACTTTTTAACGAACTCGGAAAAAATGAATTTTTATGCTAATGGATTTAATTATAAGAAAAACTTACACTATATTCAAATAATGAATTTAGTCTGTTTCTTATACTGTGTACAAAGCAACAAATCTTGCTAAAAGCACTTTCCTATAATTAGTCACACCATTCTTTTTTTGTTAATTGAAAAACAATTATAGGTTAAGTTGGGCAAAACTATGAATTCAATTCTAGTATAAAATTTCATTTATTTATTTATCTTGCACCTGAAAATTATTAAATGCAAACAGAATCATTAGCCATTTACAAGGATAAATGTTTTGTAATAATGTATTGTTATAACTGCCATCAACAAGTTTTTTGTAATTGCAAATCGACTCAAAACTTTCGTAAAATGTCCAAAATGAAAAATGATGAACTCCGATTAAATCTGCTTCGAAATCCAAATTACTACGACGGAAATATTGCGGTATGAAGACAGATCCTCCATTTTCCCTAATGGGTCCACCATGGACATGCCTATCAAATATCAAGGAAACCAAGCCCATCAATTGTTGGCGATCCTGATTTAGAACGAAAAAGTTATTAATCGATCGTCGTTTTTCTTCCTATATCATTTTTTCATTTAAACCTATCGATAAAAATGTCGCTTCAAAAAAGCCTATGAAATATTTAGAATGCGAGGCAACTGCATGTACCAAGAATTTCTAAATAATAATACAAGATGAATGGATCAAATTATGACTAATTTCAACTTACCATGATTGGGTTATGGATTGATTGTTGTTTTCTCCCTTGGCCATTCTTATTAATCAACCTCTATAGATAAGAACCCTACTTTGAATAAGTACCTCAAATGCTCAATGGATTTAAGCAGAGGAGACTAATGGAATGTTCTACAGGATAAAAGAATAACGACTCAACAATATGTAAATCCAACTTCGAACGAAGGAGATAAGGATCAGTCATCCTTTTGCCAACAAAGAATCATACCGTATGTGACGCCCCACCTCTATGCTCATAATAACAAAGAGTATTAAAAGAAATACTGTCTATTATTACGAAGAATAAGGCTGGATAGGAGCGACCATCCGTAATTGGCCTTACACTAATATTGGTTATCTCGGTAGGAGTGGTATATACTTTTTATTTTTCATCTATTATTTATTTACTCCCATCGACATATCCAATTATCAGTATAAAACAAACTACGATAGTTCATAATAGTTTAGGACATTAGATATAACAATAACACAGATAATATAAATGCGGAACACAGATTAACAAAAATCTCATATATATATATAACCGATGTCAGTTAATACATAGTTGACACAATACATACGATACAACTACAACTGTCGACTCTAGAAGTTATATATACACGTACATTACCGACTAATATACATGAATACATATCGTTCTATACAATGACACGACTACTACAAAAGGACAATGACAACTTCAGAAGATGCGAAAAGTCTTCAAATCCCGAACAGCAACTCAAAGAAGAAAATCTACAACCTGAAATAACTCGGGTCTGACCCGAGTATTAAATTCAAAAGAAAATAATACACGGGTCAGTCTAATTCAAACTCAGTTATTAATGCACAGAAGCAATAATAATCTATATCAAATAGACGACAGTCATAGAAATCTCGTATACCCAACTTCTCGATAAGAGAATCGAGTAACGGCAAATATAACACTAAACAGTGTTAAACAACAAATCGACTGAATTAAATCATCTACAAAGATAAGTGAAAAGATCATCAATGAAGATAATTTAGAAGACGACCAAAAATTGCCTAAACGGCAATTAACAACAAAATCATCAAATTAAACCAAATCAAAATATAATTTCAACAAAATTCATTTGAATACATCAAACAATTCAAGTAATTGAAATATCTCCAACTCAATGCTGCGTGGCTGCAGTACACGCACGCGTGCACTGCCTCGCCACAACAGCGTAAGAAATCATCACAACGACAATTACCAACAATACATTAAAACTGTAGAGGTCAAGTTACGACTAACGTGACTCAACACTACTACAACAAATGCAAACTGCCTCGATGCATACATAAGGACAAACGATGCACCATAGAACAATGTCTGATACAAGTGATTCACTAGACTTCAAAAGAACAAGTGCAGTAATAATCTCAATTCAACTACAAATGTCCGGCAACAACAATTATACACGCATGTAAACGAAAGTAACCGTATACATGTTCGATCAAGGCGCAATTCGAAGCAATGTTTGAATTAAAATCTAATGCTTTTCCGGACTGAGACTGCAATTAAATACCAAAGCAATGGTGATGGCTGGATATAATACAAAGGAAATGCCAAAAACCCACTTAATCAAATCAGGTGAAGCAATACCACCTTGCGTCGCATCTCAGGGATGCAATCTCAAACTTTGTAAAGCGAACAGATACCAAATCAGGTCAAAGTAAACCAACACCAGTGGAGTCAAGAAAATGAAACAAGCCTCGACCAAAAGAGTGCTGTGATATACATATGAAAGAAAACAGGACCACAAAAGTCAAGTTCAACACTGGACCATAAAGTGTCCAAACCAGGTTACATAATAACAAAATTCAGTGAAACTCAAACCAACCAATCAAGTTCAAAGCATAGAAAAGGATGGCCAAGAACTGATACAAGCAATTTAGTGAATGACAATATCAATATCAGGTTAATGCCACACCGAACAATTCAAATCAAATAAATGAAACAAAGTAGAGGCTGGCATCAAAACCAGTTCAGAAATCAAGTACAGTGAACCCACATGTGTAGGGTCAACAACATATGCATGCACACATACAATGGTATGTATGCACGTATGTGAAGACACAAAAAAGAATAATCAAGCAGCAAGAAGAAAATCGAAATGCCAGAGAATAGTTTGCACACTGAAACCAAGGCCAAAGCTAATTACTCAAGGAATCAAACTAAATCACAGTTCAATTTATCTACTTACGAACAGGAACAGCAGCCTCAAATGAACATACATGGGGCAAACTTGAAGGCTAGAACAAACTCAGGAAAACAGTGAAACATTAATGGGGCAACACATACGTATGTTCATGTATGGTCACACGCTCAAAAGCATAAAGCAATACGAAGACAACTCAGAAATCAAGTGAACACAACATGTGTGTACAATTGAAGACGTCATCTCGTACACAAATCAAGTTACTGAAGTCAAATGGAAATTAAGCCGTGATGGTCTCAAACCAACAGAAGCACATACATGAAGTGATAGGGCTAAAGTCAATTGCAAATCAGACCGAAGTCCTTCAGTTCAATATCAAAGAATTATTCGAAGTCGAACGAAATTACTTCGTCAAATCAAGTAACAGCCGAGGCCAACTTTATCACATTTTTAAGTAATCGAAATAGCAGGTAACACAAAATCATCTTATTTACAACTGGACAATAGGGAGTTCAAAACTACTGTCAACGACCGAAGTCGAGAAGAACAACAAGGCCAAAACAAAAAGGAACGACACCAACTCGTCAATTCAAGAAAATGAAATTACTAAGACCAACGAAATCATCAACCACGAACACAAATCAAAACAATCAGTAACAATCAGTATTTCAGACAACAAAGGCACAAATTTGAGAAAATCACAAAAATCACCCAATTTGACTTAGATGTGAGTGATGAATTCACTCACCTTAGCCGAAGCAAGTAGAAGCAGCCGCGAGTGAAGTTGAGGCGCCAACCACCTATCTAAGCGGCGATCTCTCAAAGCCCTCATTGCAAAGGGGGAGAATCGAACGAATGATTTTGGTCGCAATTATTTCTCTTCTCGTTTTGATTAGGGTCTCGACAGTGAATTGGGGGAGAGGAGCGAACGAAGAATGAGAGCTGCCACCATTTTTTTTTCTTTCTTTACAATGTTTGCTTAGGGTTTCTTTTTTTTGACTGAACAAAGAGGGAATCGAGTTGATAATTATCACGGCACTACAATTAAACATGGGCCAAAGTTTCACTTACAGCCCGCATACCCTTTATCAAATTATTAAAAGAATTTTCCAATAGAAATCTACAACCCGATTTAATCGTCTAACGACGATATTAATTAATACGAAAACCTGGGTTGTTACAGACTTCCCTCCTTATAAAATTGCGTCCCCGCAATTTTCATAATTAAGGTCGTCACTTACAATAAATTTTCTAACATAAACTGGTTAAGCTAGAAAATAAAGGTAGAGAGTTCAAACGTCAAAGAAATCTTCTAATTCCATAAAAGAAATTCACAATTTCTCAACCAAATCTAATTATCAAGTAGATGATCAGAAAACAACAAGGCTGAATAAATGCAATCATCAGCAATATTCAATTATCAATTAGATAATTTAAACTACAGAAATCACAAAACAGCAATATCTAATTATCGATACGATAATTAGAAGACAACAAAATCTAATTATCAACAAAGATAATTATGAAGCACAAACCACAATTCGCAAAATTGCAAATATCTAGTTATCTAACAGATAAATAGAAAACACGAACTTCATAATCAGCAAACTATAACTATCAACAGTGATAGATGGAAACAACAATTCGATAAAATCAACAAATATCAAATTATCAAAAACGATAATCGGGAACATCAAATATCTAATTATCAAAAACGATAATCAGAAAACATAAAATATCTAATTATCTCAAACGATAATCAGAAAACAAATCAACAAATATTTGGTTATCAAAAACGATAATCAAATCTCAAATCAACAAATATTCGATTATCAAAAACGATAATCAAATCTCAAATCAACAAATATCCGATTATCAAAAACGATAATCAAATCTCAAAGCGACAAATATTCGATTATTAAAAACGATAATCAAATCTCAAATCAACAAATATTCGATTATCAAAAACGATAATCAAATTTCAAATCACAAATATTCGATTATCAAAAACGATAATTAAATCTCAAATCAACAAATATCTAATTATCACAAGCGATAATTAGAAACAACAAATATCTGATTATCAAAAACGATAATCAGAACTCATATCAACAAATATCTAATTATCACAAGCGATAATTAGAAACAACAATTATCTGATTATCAAAAACGATAATCAGAACTCATATCAACAAATATCTAATTATCACAAGCGATAATTAGAAACAACAAATATCTAATTATCAAAAACGATAATCAGAACTCATATCAACAAATATCTAATTATCACAAGCGATAATTAGAAACAACAAATATCTGATTATCAAAAACGATAATCAGAACTCATATCAACAAATATCTAATTATCACAAGCGATAATTAGAAACAACAAATATCTGATTATCAAAAACGATAATCAGAACTCATATCAACAAATATCTAATTATCACAAGCGATAATTAGAAACAACAAATATCTAATTATCAAAAACGATAATCAGAACTCATATCAACAAATATCTAATTATCACAAGCGATAATTAGAAACAACAAATATCTGATTATCAAAAACGATAATTAAATCTCAAATCAACAAATATCTAATTATCACAAGCGATAATTAGAAACAACAAATATCTGATTATCAAAAACGATAATCAGAACTCATATCAACAAATATCTAATTATCACAAGCGATAATTAGAAACAACAAATATCTGATTATCAAAAACGATAATCAGAACTCATATCAACAAATATCTAATTATCACAAGCGATAATTAGAAACAACAAATATCTAATTATCAAAAACGATAATCAGAACTCATATCAACAAATATCTAATTATCACAAGCGATAATTAGAAACAACAAATATCTGATTATCAAAAACGATAATCAGAACTCATATCAACAAATATCTAATTATCACAAGCGATAATTAGAAACAACAAATATCTGATTATCAAAAACGATAATCAGAACTCATATCAACAAATATCTAATTATCACAAGCGATAATTAGAAACAACAAATATCTAATTATCAAAAACGATAATCAGAACTCATATCAACAAATATCTAATTATCACAAGCGATAATTAGAAACAACAAATATCTGATTATCAAAAACGATAATCAGAACTCATATCAACAAATATCTAATTATCACAAGCGATAATTAGAAACAACAAATATCTGATTATCAAAAACGATAATCAGAACTCATATCAATAAATATCTAATTATCACAAGCGATAATTAGAAACAACAAATATCTGATTATCAAAAACGATAATCAGAACTCATATCAACAAATATCTAATTATCACAAGCGATAATTAGAAACAACAAATATCTGATTATCAAAAACGATAATCAGAACTCATATCAATAAATATCTAATTATCACAAGCGATAATTAGAAACAACAAATATCTGATTATCAAAAACGATAATCAGAACTCATATCAACAAATATCTAATTATCACAAGCGATAATTAGAAACAACAAATATCTGATTATCAAAAATGATAATCAGAACTCATATCAACAAATATCCAATTACCTGCAGATAATTGGAAGCAACAAATATCTAGAAATCAATTAAGAAGACTAGAAAATCAACATAAAAGCTTGGATCGATCCCATCAGATGGCGAGTTTTTAATTCGCCGCACGTGCATCTCAGAGTGGCCGAAGCCTACCAAGTACTCAACATAATTTTGGCGCCCATCAGATTGACCCGAAGGTCCGCAGAGTGACCCGAAGGTCTAGTACTGGTATTTGACCCGAAGGTCCGCAGAGTGGCCCGAAAGCCCAACAAATGACCCGAAGGTCCAACAAATGACCAGAAGGTCCTCATAGTGGCTCGAAAGCACACGAAAGCATCAAAATGTTTCAATTAACGAGTCCGGAATTAACTAAAATAGCAAACGCACATGTCCCATAACCACGAGTTTTACTAAATTGTTTAATTCTCTTCATCGTTTCCTTGAAAGTGCAAAATTATGTATTTTAAATAAATAACATTTTACGTTCTCAAACGGACAATTCCGGAATTAAGCGAATCAGTAAAAGAAAGGGGTCATAGTCCTCGATTTTGCTGAAACGTTTAAATCACTTCCTCATTCTTTTGAAAGCGCAAACTGTTAAAATTTCTGAAAACCATTTTATTTATTTTGTAAAAATAACAATTCACATTCTCAACTGGACAAGTCCGGAGTTAAGCGAAACAGTAAAAGAAAGGGGTCATAATCCTCGATTTTGCTGAATCGTTTAAGTCACTTTCTCATTCTTTTGAAAACGCAAACTGTTAAAAATTTATAAAACAAATTTCAGTTTTAAAACGATTTTCCAATTACGTGATTAAAACAGCAAATCAGTAACAATTTCGATAAGGAAATCATACTTCTCAAAATACCGTAGAAACGGTCACAAAACAGCATTGCGGAATAACCGTTTGAAAATCCACTTTTAAAATTTGACGATTACTGAAGCCAAAGCGACAGTAGTTTTAAAACGTCAAAATCACATCAAAACAATCTACATCAAAATGTAATATCAATAAATTCTCATTCATCAAAATGCCACAAAACACCGTGCTTCAAAATATAGCATTGGTGTAAAATCCCATTATAAAAATAACGGCAACAAAATACGTTTCATAACCAAGCATCGGTTCAACGTAAAATAAATGCAATAATGTGCAATTCAAATTTTTGCACGTACTACAGAATGAACAAAGAAATCATTCGAAGGTATCTTCAATGAAGATAATTCAAAACAGCAAAATCTAATCAATAGATGATTAGTACAAAAGAAAGCCAGCGGAAATTTCAACAAAAATCACATATCTGCAATTTCTTCGAATCCTCAATTCGGATTCGAAATTCTCAAAGAAACAAAATAATTACAGCTATGTAAACAACCAATGAAATTTATTTCAATTTCTAAATCAAATAAATTATCAGTTGTACCCAGCGAAGACAGTTTCACTGTTCCCGCTGCGCACTCTGATAAACAGTACTCAAATCAATCAAATCATCAGAACACAATTTCACTATTATTTTTAAATAAAGATATTTAAAAATTTCATCCAAATTTCAAAGCTTTAGTTTTTGACTCAAAGCACAAATAAAACATCGACCAATAGTTGTAACATATGTTCCATCCGAGTTAAGTTTTATATTATGTCCATAAACCCCAAGCTCTGATACCAACTGTGACGCCCCACCTCTATGCTCATAATAACAAAGAGTATTAAAAGAAATACTGTCTATTATTACGAAGAATAAGGCTGGATAGGAGCGACCATCCGTAATTGGCCTTACACTAATATTGGTTATCTCGGTAGGAGTGGTATATACTTTTTATTTTTCATCTATTATTTATTTACTCCCATCGACATATCCAATTATCAGTATAAACCAAACTACGATAGTTCATAATAGTTTAGGACATTAGATATAACAATAACACAGATAATATAAATGCGGAACACAGATTAACAAAAATCTCATATATATATAACCGATGTCAGTTAATACATAGTTGACACAATACATACGATACAACTACAACTGTCGACTCTAGAAGTTATATATACACGTACATTACCGACTAATATAAATGAATACATATCGTTCTATACAATGACACGACTACTACAAAAGGACAATGACAACTTCAGAAGATGCGAAAAGTCTTCAAATCCCGAACAGCAACTCAAAGAAGAAAATCTACAACCTGAAATAACTCGGGTCTGACCCGAGTATTAAATTCAAAAGAAAATAATACACGGGTCAGTCTAATTCAAACTCAGTTATTAATGCACAGAAGCAATAATAATCTATATCAAATAGACGACAGTCATAGAAATCTCGTATACCCAACTTCTCGATAAGAGAATCGAGTAACGGCAAATATAACACTAAACAGTGTTAAACAACAAATCGACTGAATTAAATCATCTACAAAGATAAGTGAAAAGATCATCAATGAAGATAATTTAGAAGACGACCAAAAATTGCCTAAACGGCAATTAACAACAAAATCATCAAATTAAACCAAATCAAAATATAATTTCAACAAAATTCATTTGAATACATCAAACAATTCAAGTAATTGAAATATCTCCAACTCAATGCTGCGTGGCTGCAGTACACGCACGCGTGCACTGCCTCGCCACAACAGCGTAAGAAATCATCACAACGACAATTACCAACAATACATTAAAACTGTAGAGGTCAAGTTACGACTAACGTGACTCAACACTACTACAACAAATGCAAACTGCCTCGATGCATACATAAGGACAAACGATGCACCATAGAACAATGTCTGATACAAGTGATTCACTAGACTTCAAAAGAACAAGTGCAGTAATAATCTCAATTCAACTACAAATGTCCGGCAACAACAATTATACACGCATGTAAACGAAAGTAACCGTATACATGTTCGATCAAGGCGCAATTCGAAGCAATGTTTGAATTAAAATCTAATGCTTTTCCGGACTGAGACTGCAATTAAATACCAAAGCAATGGTGATGGCTGGATATAATACAAAGGAAATGCCAAAAACCCACTTAATCAAATCAGGTGAAGCAATACCACCTTGCGTCGCATCTCAGGGATGCAATCTCAAACTTTGTAAAGCGAACAGATACCAAATCAGGTCAAAGTAAACCAACACCAGTGGAGTCAAGAAAATGAAACAAGCCTCGACCAAAAGAGTGCTGTGATATACATATGAAAGAAAACAGGACCACAAAAGTCAAGTTCAACACTGGACCATAAAGTGTCCAGACCAGGTTACATAATAACAAAATTCAGTGAAACTCAAACCAACCAATCAAGTTCAAAGCATAGAAAAGGATGGCCAAGAACTGATACAAGCAATTTAGTGAATGACAATATCAATATCAGGTTAATGCCACACCGAACAATTCAAATCAAATAAATGAAACAAAGTAGAGGCTGGCATCAAAACCAGTTCAGAAATCAAGTACAGTGAACCCACATGTGTAGGGTCAACAACATATGCATGCACACATACAATGGTATGTATGCACGTATGTGAAGACACAAAAAAGAATAATCAAGCAGCAAGAAGAAAATCGAAATGCCAGAGAATAGTTTGCACACTGAAACCAAGGCCAAAGCTAATTACTCAAGGAATCAAACTAAATCACAGTTCAATTTATCTACTTACGAACAGGAACAGCAGCCTCAAATGAACATACATGGGGCAAACTTGAAGGCTAGAACAAACTCAGGAAAACAGTGAAACATTAATGGGGCAACACATACGTATGTTCATGTATGGTCACACGCTCAAAAGCATAAAGCAATACGAAGACAACTCAGAAATCAAGTGAACACAACATGTGTGTACAATTGAAGACGTCATCTCGTACACAAATCAAGTTACTGAAGTCAAATGGAAATTAAGCCGTGATGGTCTCAAACCAACAGAAGCACATACATGAAGTGATAGGGCTAAAGTCAATTGCAAATCAGACCGAAGTCCTTCAGTTCAATATCAAAGAATTATTCAAAGTCGAACGAAATTACTTCGTCAAATCAAGTAACAGCCGAGGCCAACTTTATCACATTTTTAAGTAATCGAAATAGCAGGTAACACAAAATCATCTTATTTACAACTGGACAATAGGGAGTTCAAAACTACTGTCAACGACCGAAGTCGAGAAGAACAACAAGGCCAAAACAAAAAGGAATGACACCAACTCGTCAATTCAAGAAAATGAAATTACTAAGACCAACGAAATCATCAACCACGAACACAAATCAAAACAATCAGTAACAATCAGTATTTCAGACAACAAAGGCACAAATTTGAGAAAATCACAAAAATCACCCAATTTGACTTAGATGTGAGTGATGAATTCACTCACCTTAGCCGAAGCAAGTAGAAGCAGCCGCGAGTGAAGTTGAGGCGCCAACCACCTATCTAAGCGGCGATCTCTCAAAGCCCTCATTGCAAAGGGGGAGAATCGAACGAATGATTTTGGTCGCAATTATTTCTCTTCTCGTTTTGATTAGGGTCTCGACAGTGAATTGGGGGAGAGGAGCGAACGAAGAATGAGAGCTGCCACCATTTTTTTTTCTTTCTTTACAATGTTTGCTTAGGGTTTCTTTTTTTTTGACTGAACAAAGAGGGAATCGAGTTGATAATTATCACGGCACTACAATTAAACATGGGCCAAAGTTTCACTTACAGCCCGCATACCCTTTATCAAATTATTAAAAGAATTTTCCAATAGAAATCTACAACCCGATTTAATCGTCTAACGACGATATTAATTAATACGAAAACCTGGGTTGTTACACCATAGGACCAAAAGTTGTTCCAACTTTGAGGCCTTAATTTCGTAGCCTCAAAACTTTCTTTTTTTTCTAGAACAACCGGGTACCCATTAAAATAATGCATTTATTTAGGAAGAGAAGTTAAATCTTGTAGTAGTTAGAGAAAAATGAAAGTGAAACGTCGATCGATAATCAATGAAATAATAAATTTAAAGATTATACACTTAGAAGTCATGTGAAGCAGCTAAGAGTGAAGTATTATAAGAGAACAAGAGAAAAAATGACCAAACTTGGAAATATCTATGGACCGGTATCAATCCATGGGCATCAACGATCCATGACCACCAATTAGTGTCTATCCATAATGATTGATCGGTGCCGGTCCATAAAACAGAAGAATTTTGAACTATAGGACAACTCTACAAGGTAGTTTGGATCTATCAACAAAATTACAAAAAACATAATTTTAAAGCCGATTCATCTGCAACGATCGACAAACATGGATAATAGGTGTGGATATTCAACGATCAATAGGCATTGACATCGATGATTCCTGGCCATCGATCAGTGCATATCTTTGTGATGATTCGTACCGGTCCATAAAAACAGAAGAATTTAAACCGAAGAACAACACTACATGGCAACGTGGATCAATCAACAAAGTTATAAAAAACATAGTATTGTAGTTGGTTCATCAGTATTGTTGCTCAAATTGCTTGTAAGTGTGATTAATCCAGCCAACACAACTAAGCTTAGCCCAATTCATGTCGGTCTGCAATTACAAAACCGACCCAGTTCTTGCCTATTGAAAGGAGGAGATAAAGAGAGTTCTTCTGTTTCGGTATAGATTCGTTGCTTAAATTTTATTTAGAAGGAACTAGAAGGTTCTTCGATGCTTTTTTTGATTTAGAACTTTGGTATAGGCATGGTTTTTTTATCATCTAGATTGTTTCTTCCTGAAATGTTCACTTTTAGGCTTTCGTTGTTTTCACATGACTCAAATACTTTTAGGCTAGAAGTTATGGCTAAGGACACTTTACCTTTGGTCAATATGGTTAACAACTTAGTTCTAGATAAGGATTGAGTTTGTTTTAAGAATTAGGATTTCTTATACATATATGTTGTATTTATATTTTAGTATACCACGTATTATCTATTTTTTGAATACCTGTAAGCTGTATCATCTTCCTTCCAAATAAGTACTGTTTGCACAAAAAATGGACAAACACCTCGAAGTTGTATGATTTAGTAGATCTTTTGTTATTCTTAGTGATTTGAGCGATTTATGCAAATATATGAAAAACAGGGGCTAAACTGTAAAAAGACACGCAAATTTATAGTGGTTCAGCCAGAGTGTGCCTACATCCACTTTATATGTTATTTCTCTTCTCTTATTTGGATTATAAGTACAAAGCTTTGATACAAGTAAAAGAAAGTTGTTTGAAAGTTCCTTCCATGCTTGAGCTCTCCAAACTTGTCCCCATTGTTGTACCCCTGCCCCTCTATTTATAGAGTGAGGCTAGGGGTAGGGGTCCAAGATGTGTATAGTTGCTGATGGGCCTGGGCTGATGTGATCTGGCCTGGTACGTCTTGGTTCGTCATTGCTTGGTTCGGAGGTGGTTGGAGTGTAGAATGGACCGGTAGTTGCTTGGACCGGTGGTAGGATGGTGAGGTTGGTCCGGTGCGGAGATGGTTCGGCATGGGCTGGTCCGGTTATGGAGTTGGTTCGGTGGTTCTGTGGAGGAAGGTTGGTCCGGTGAGGCGTGAAAGAGGAGTTGGTCCGGCACCTTTGGTCTAAGGAGCTGGTTCGGTGGGCATTAGGAAGGATCTGGTTCGGTGGTAGGGAGGGAGATGGTTGGTTCGGCGAAGCCTGGAGATGGTTGGTTCGGCGAAGCCTGGAGATGGTTGGTTCGGCGAAGCCTGAGATGGTTGGTTCGGCGAAGCCAGAGATGGTTGGTTCGGCGAAGCCTGGACCGGTGGTGAGAATTCAACCAACATTTGCCCCCCAAAGTGGGGTATATGCTGGCTTATGGCCTACTTTGTTTCCTTCCATTCGATCGCTGAGCGCCGATCCAACTGGTCCGGCATCCTATAGTTGCCTATAAGTAGGGGCTGTAGACGTGCATTATTCCCTTCCAACCCAAGACAACCGAACCAGTCATTCATACCGAATCGAATCAGGTGATACATCCTTCTCTCGCCGAATAGCCCCTTTAGACAACCGAACGAATCCGGGTATTTCGAGTGCCGAATGAACTATCGTCCTTGGATTACCGGATGAAACCCATACGGGGAATGCCGAATGGACCTTGATACTCTGAATACCGAATGAATATTGTCATTTGGATCACCGAATGTAACCCATACGAGGAATGCCGAATGAACTTTCGCATTTGTCCCGCCGAACGAACCTTTGCATTTGTCTCACCGAATGAACCTTCGCATTTGTCTCACCGAATGAACCTTTGCATTTGCTTGTTTACATCCTCCGTTCTAACAGTACACCTTTTATGTTGCAGATAAATGTCTCGAAAAGCAGAAACTCGATCAGACAAAAAGAAGTCCCAGGGCGAAGGAGAATCTTCCTTAGTGCCCCATATTCAGCCAGGTCCGGAACGTCATGGATCTGCCCCGAGATCTTTGGTGGATGGGTACGGCCCTCAGGAGCTTCTGAACTCCCCGCCTGATTGCTTTCCCAGCTCCCTCAAGGAGGAGCAGCTTGATGTCATCTCCCGTTCTTTCGAGATCGATAGAGCGCGCATGCTGTTGCCAGGGAGAGAAGTTATGCCATATGACCCTCCTGAAGGGTATTTTGCCTACAGCAGATACCACTGCATGTGTGGTGCCATTCCTCCTCTTAACGCTTGGGTAGCCAGCTTCCTCATATATCTGAAGGTGGCCCCATTCCAACTTCAACCCAACTCCTATGCTATACTGGTGAGCCTCTTCGTCATTTTCCAGAGGAAGTATGGTCGTGCTCCTTCCAACCGGGAGATCCGGTATCTATATAATCTGAGGGGCTATAAGAAGGGGTCCCCATACATTAGCTTGGAGTCAGCCGTGACCTTCAAGCCGGTCTTGGATCTGTATTCTAAATTCAGCATGTTCAAGAAGGAGTGGTTCTTTGTCAGGGACGACTCCGTCCCAATTCGAGGCTTTACTTCTGGATGTAAGTTGATGCTTTTACTTCTAATTTCCATTCCGATTGCGATGCTTCTTCTCATACTTTCTCATTTCTGCTAGCGACAGGTGGCTTTGCGATTGTGGAGACTGACCGCCTGGTTCAGACGGCGGCTGAGATATAAGCTATTCTCGGGAAATATAGATCATCTGCCTTCCTGATCAGAAATGCGACCCTTCTGGAGTATAACTTAATCCTTCCACAGCAGTCAGTAGTCAAGCTGAGGGAAACGGTGGAGGAGAGGGCGGCTGTTCAGACTAAGGGAGGTGTTACGGTAGAGAGTAGCAAGAGGAAGCCTTTCACAAAACCTCCAGCCGTCGGAGGTAAGAAACTCAAGAAGTCGGACGGTCCCTCCCCCAGCAACTGTCCACTTACCAAGGAGGAGGAAGACATAGAGGAGGAAAGAGGTGAGGGTGGAGATGGTCGGGAAGGTGATAAAGGTGGCGATGGCATCGGGGCCTTGCTTCCTGGGCAAGCGGGTGAGATTCAGGAGTGGACGGATGATGCGTTCCACCAGGCTTTCGAGGGGCTGGACGAAGATCCGGCTTTGGTAGAGAAAACTGGGAAAACTGACAAGGCTGGAACTGGCGCAAGCGAGCCTCCTCAGACTATCCCAGCCAAGGTGGCTCCGACGACTCAAGGTGAACTTTTGATTCCTGCGGGCTCCATTTATGATAGGGACAAAGGAATATTTTATGACCTGCTCCCGTCCTGGAATGAAATCCAGGACTTATTGCAGTATCCTACTCCTCTCCAGGGTTTGTACAACCACAGATGTGTTTCCTTTCTTATTACCTTTTAATTTTCCGTGTTTTCTCGAATTATAGATCAATATATGCCTGTGACACTTTTTCTTCATATCAGGAGCAGGTAAAATGGCCAAGGCCTCAGATCTTCGGCACAGGCTTGAACAGTACAAGCTTTCCAAAACTTCTGTCAAGCTGAAGCCTTCGACCCACCGCTACGGGGATGTAGTCGGCTACCGTCCTCTTCTCGGGGTTATCGAAGAGGGTATTCAGCAGAGAAAGAGGAGTCGTCCTTTATCCGAACCCTCGCCCGGTCCTCAGCTCCCGGCTCAGCCTCTTCATGATATCACGGAGGAGGACAGCGAGTTTGCACCTTCTCCGCACCCGTCCGGAAACCCTTCTGTTACTCATATCGACCGTCCTGACTTGGCTCGTAATCCATTTGCGAGTCATCCTGATCTGGATCCAAGTTCCCACGACATTACCTTTGACGAGGTTACTGGTGAGCACCTTCTTCCCGCAATCCCATGGTACAGGTGCTTGATGAGGCTAAGTCCTTAGATCTTGATCTACTTACCACTCGGATAGTTACCATGGGAGACGAGGCCAAGGCTAGTATTGATCGGGTGGCGGAGGAGACTAGGAAGCTGATGGGGCATCATGCCCGGCTGGTTAAGGCTGGAGAGGAGATTAGGAGTGCCAACATCCGACTAAGATTGATGGTTTCGGACCAGGCCAAACAACTCGCTGACCAGGCCATTCAGATTTCTCAGCATGAGGCTGCCTCCGGGCGATTGAGGAAGGCTATGGAGGAGGCTAGTAAGGCGGAACTACGGAAGATGGAGGCCGCCTGCAAGGAATAGATAAATATGGCCATCTCGACAGTGGATGAGGTTCGGAGGGCGGATCTTGAGCGGGTAGAGGAGCTGTCGGGGAAGCTTGAAGCCGCAGAGCTCGCTCAGGTTAGGCTGAAGGAGGAGATGGAGGCGATGCGGAAATCCCTTCAGGCTGACTGCTCGAGATACCGTTTGGAGAGAGAAGCTGTTGTTGGAAGGTTGTCGGCTTCCGAGGCCCGGATGAGGGAGTTTGAGGAGAATGAGGGGATGATGGATGAAATGCTTCAGGACATGTACTTCCGAACTTGGAAGCAGGGCAACCTATCTTGGATGGATGATTATCCTAGGGTCAGGGCTAAGATCTATCTTCGGGCTTTGGAGGAGGCTAAGGCCGATGCGGATAAAGATGGTGGCGTGGTTTTCAGCATGGATGCGGTCACTGCTCAGTTTGCCAAGGAGGAGAAGGTGGCGGTGAAGGAAGGTATGCAGTTGCTTGCCGCTGAGGAGGTAGGCGTGCAGGTAGAGGATGACGATCATGATAGTCAGGAAGCAGGCGCTGGTAAGTCTCCCTTTTTAGTTTCTCCATCAACTTGGTTGCTTATTGCTAATGAATCTTTTTTTTGACTGGACAGGGGGTCAATCAGGACAAGGATAAAGCTCCACTGCAGCCGGCCCCTTGATTATACCTGGAAAAACTCTTTTTGTGGATTTGACAGTGTTGTATATGTTAGTCGAAAAATAGTAAAGTAGCCTTTAGGTTGTAATATTTTGCCACTTGTAATAAATAGTCTTATTTTTGATGTGTAATTCTTTAACTTAAGCTGATTTTGTCGTCTTTTGAATGTTTGCTGTTATTTTGGCATGTCGTATGAGAAATATAGCTATGTATATTCTTGTAATTAAATTGCGTTTGATGTCGGGTTCTGGTTTAAGATATAATTCCATGACTTGCAATGTTAGTGTGTGGTGTGAACAAATTATAGTCATGCATTTGCACATAAAGGAAGAAAATACCGCCTTTCATGTTCTGTTTGTAGATGGCAGTTTCGAATATCTTGTATGACCGAGCATGGAAAACAGTTGAATGCCCTGCCATCCGATTGTGAATCTCTGCATCCATTGGCGAGTATCTCCTACTCTGTATCCTGTACTTTATGGATTGTTATAGAGGATAGGAAGAAAGCTTTTTAAGTAAAATTGAAATATGTGAAATAGTAAAACTTCCAATCACGGAAGGCCTTCGATGTGCTTAACTTCGTGGCAAACGGGTTTTGTAGTCACTTTCCCTAGCTGTGGGTCTTGGAGACATTTGTCACCCATCTTACGCCTCCGCGGGGAGTTAATTCTTTTTTACCACAGCCGCACTTAAGACACATCGGAGCCGAGATCGCGCACAGTAACTACCCGGGCCATTATGGCCCGTAATCATGGGTATTATTCGATTTACTGTGGCCGGCTAGCGTGGGTGCCGATCGTCAACTGTGAACTGCCCCTGGCTGGCCACACCTTATGTTGGGGTTTATAGTCGGTTCACAGTTGCCGGCGAGCCTAACGCCGTAATGAGCTGCCTCGGCTATAGTCGGCCTTCTCGGTGGCTTATAATCGGCTCATTACAGTTGGCTTTAAGGGCCGTCGTGAGCAATGAGTTAACCCGCAGCAGAGGGATGCTGGAGCAAAAGTGTCTCATTGGCGAGGGCATAGATTCGCATAGTACCTGTTAGGTTTTGCCCAGGCAAAGTTGCGCCGTGGAGTGCTTTGAGTGGAAATGCTATACGCATAGGATTTTGTTCAACAGAAAAGGATAAAGTTAACAAGTAGCCAAGATATAAAGGAACAAGTTAAAAAAGAGACAAAGTTTTTTAAAGTGGTTCGGCATGAAAAGGCCTACGTCCACTGATTCTCTTTGTTAATTCACTTCATATGAGCAATACAAGTTAAGAAAAGTATCGACGGAGGTGTTGGATGTTCCATGCCCTCTGGAACACCTCTCCGTCCACTGTTGACAAAATATAGGCTCTGTTGTGGAGATCTTTATGAATTACATATGGTCCATCCCAGATTGGGTCTAGAGCTCCGGGGCGAGGGAAGTTTCGCTTGAGGACAAGATCCCCTTCTTGTAAGGTACGATGCTTGACTTTGGAGTTGTATTGCGCTGCCACTTTCTGCTTGTGGGCTGCTGTTTTAAGGACTGCATCATTTCTTCTCTCCTCAACTAGATCCAAAGACATGTGGAGGAGCTCTTCATTCTCTTCCGGGTTATAGTGGATCCTACGGTGGGAAGGCACAATGGTTTCAACTGGGAGCATAGCCTCCGATCCATATGCCAAAGAGAAAGGAGTGTGCCCCGTTGATGTTCTGAAAGATGTGCGGTAGGCCCATAGTGTCGTAGGGAGTACATCCACCCAAGCGCCCTTTGACTTTTCGAGCTTCTATTTGATCAGAGTTTTCAGAATTTTGTTGACTGCTTCGACTTGTCCGTTCGCCTGGGGATATGCTACGGATGAGAAGCTTTTATGAATTCCGTGTTCTTGGCACCAGTTGGTGAATTCCTCGATGTCAAACTGAAGTCCATTGTCTGATATGATTTTTAGTGGGGCTCCGTACCTGCACAGAACATTTTTGATTAAGAAGTTAATAACTTTTGCTGAAGATACTTTATTCAGAGGTTCCGCTTCCACCCATTTGGTGAAATAATCAACTGCCACTATAGCATATTTGGCCCCGCCTCGGCCCATTGGTAACTCGCCGATTAAGTCAATTCCCAAATTGCGAAGGGCCAGGGGCTGGTCATCTGAGTAATCTCGGTCGTTGGTAGCCGAGGAATCTTAGCAAATTTTTGGCATCTGTCACACTTCTTGACAAAATCTAAGGCGTCCTTGCTTAAGGTGGGCCAGAAATATCCGTATCGGAGTATCTTTTTTGCTAATGTTTGCCCTCCGTTGTGATCTCCGCAGCTTCCCTGATGGATGTTGGACAAGATTTCCTTGGCTTCTCTCCCAGCGACACACCTTAATAACGGGTTAGAGAATCCGCGCCGATAGAGGATGTCTTCTTGTATTGTGTAGCGGGATGCTTTCCTCAAGATTTTCTTGACTTCGTTACGCCCGTTGGGTAGAGTGCCACTTCGTAGGTAGTCTCGGATGGGAGTCATCCAAGTTGCTTCTTCGGTTGCAGCTATCAGATTCACTTGCTCAAAACTTGGGGCCAGTTGCTTTGATATGGTTACTGCCCCGAAGATGGTGATGTCTCTCACACTTGCTTGCTTTGCTAATTCGTCGGCCTCTCGGTTCTCCTCCCGAGGGATGTGTTTGACTAAGTAGTGGTCCAATCGGCTGAGAAGTAACCTGGTCTTCTTTAGATATGCTATGAGTCGTTCTTCTCGAGCTTGGAATTCTCCTAGTATTTGATTAACAATAAGTTGAGAATCGCTGTGAAGACACAAAGAATTGGCCCCGATTTCTATGGCAATTTCTAGTCCAGCTATCACTGCTTCATATTCTGCATCGTTGTTGGTGGCAGCGAACTCCAACCTTATAGCATAGTGCAGTTTGTTTCCCCTGGGAGTGATTATTACCACACCTGCCCCCGAGCCTTGTTCGTTTGATGCACCATGCACAAAGAGATTCCACTTGATATCTTCTGTTATTTCCAATTGCTCCTGATCTTCATTGGTAGTGAACTCTGCAATGAAATCAGCCATGGCCTATCCCTTGATGGCGGTGCGAGGGTGATAGGTGATATCATACTGACTCAGTTCAATGCACCATTTGAGTAATCGCCCAGAAGTGTCGAGACGATGAAGTACCTGCCTCAGTGGTTGATCAGTCAGAACTTTGATGGAATGGGATTGGAAGTAGTGACGTAGTTTTCGTGAAGTGATTAGTAAACAGTATGCTAACTTCTCAAGTTTAGGATATCTAACTTCTGCCCCGGTAAACCTTTTGCTGACGAAGTAAACTGGCCGCTGCGTGCGGTTGTCTTCCCTTACCAAGGCGGCGCTTAGGGCGTGAGATGACACAGCGAGGTATAGGTATAATTCTTCTCCTTCGCTTGGAGTTGAGAGTACCGGTGGTTTCTGGAGGTGTTCGATTAAGTGAAGGAAAGCGGTCAGGCATTCGCCAGTCCATTCGAACTTTCCCTTGTCTTTCTTTAGGGCTTCAAAAAAGGGGACGCACTTGTCCGTCGCCTTGGAGATGAATCGGCTTAGAGCGGCCACTTTTCCGTTCAAACTTTGCATTTCCTTCCGAGTGGAAGGTATCTTGATATCCCTTAGCGCTCGGACTTGTTCAGGGTTTGCTTCTATCCCTCTGGCATGAACGATGAATCCTAAGAACTTTCCTGATGACACTCCGAAGGAGCATTTTAGTGGATTCAACTTCATTCCATATTGTCGAAGTACTTGAAACATCTTGCCTAGGTGGCTTACGTGATCTTTGGCTTTCCTTGACTTTACCAGCATGTCATCCACATATACTTCCATAGTTTGTCCTATTAGCCCCGCAAACATCTTGTTGACGAGGCGCTGGTAGGTGGCTCCTGCATTTTTAAGTCCGAAAGGCATTACCTTATAGCAGTATAAACCTCGATCGGTGATGAAACTAGTGTGGTCTTGGTCGGGAGCATGCATAGGAATTTGGTTATATCCTGAGTATGCATCCATAAAAGATAGGAGTTCGTGCCGGCTGTGCTGTCTACAAGTTGGTCGATTCTGGGAAGTGGGAAGCAATCCTTTGGGCAGGCGTCGTTTAGGTTGGAAAAGTCAATGCAGGTTCGCCACTTCCCATTAGCCTTTTTTACCAGCACCGGGTTGGCGATCCATTCCGGGTAGATAGCTTCTCGTATGAAGTCATTGGCGAGTAGGTTTTTTACTTCTTCATCGAGGGCTGCTGATCGCTCTGCCCCCATACTTCTCTTTCTTTGTTTTACAGGCGCCTTGGTAGGATCAATGTTTAATACGTGGCATGCTATGTCGGGGGAGATTCCGGTCATGTCAGCGTGTGACCAAGCGAATACATCCAAGTTGTGGCGAAGAAAATCGATGAGCTGTTCCTTCAATTCGGCTTTTAGTTGGGACCCAATTTTTAATAGTCTACTTGAGTCGTGCTTGTCTACAGATATAAACTCCATAGCCTCTGCAGGCTCGGCGGTGGCCTCCTCCTCTTTGTCCCTAGGGTCTAATTCATTGAAAGGGTCGCTGGTATATCGAAGAGGAGGGGCTTTCTTTAATTGCTATGCTTCTAGGCTTTTTGTGCAGAGGGCAATCTCTACACCCTTCCCTTTATCCTTCCTATGGTTGTTGCAAAGTTCAGTTACATAGCAGTCTCGAGCAACGTCCTGGTCTCCTTCCACTTCCCCTACTCCATTGTCTGTTGGGAATTTCATCTTTAGGCACCATGGGGCTAAGACAATTTGGAAGTCAGACAAGGATGGCCTTCCTAAGAAGGCGTTGTAGGCCGACTGGTTTTCTATTAGCACAAACGTTTGTTTCCGTACAGTAGAGCGGGGATGGCTTCCAATTTCAACAAAAAGGTCCAGCTGCCCGAGGGGAATCTTTGCATCTCCAGTGAAGCCGTGTAGTGGTTTATCGCAGGGGGATACATCCTTCATTGATAGCTTCATTTTGTCGAATGCGTGTTTGAACAGGATGTTTACCGAGCTTCCAGTGTCTACCAGGATTCGGTATACTTCGGCGGGACCAAGTCGGGCAGAGATGACCATGGGATCTATGTGAGGGTACTGCCTTCCTTCTAGGTCACGCTTACCGAACGTGATGTCATTACTTTCTTTCCGCTTCGGGTGGCGCTCTTCTATAACTGAATTGACATAGTCTTTATTGTCTCTAAGCGACTTTCCGTATCTTTCCATCTCTTTCCAGCTTCTGTCTGCGATGTGTGGCCCTCCTGAGATGGTATGGACCACTATCTTTTCTTGGCTAGAGCTGCTAGCGTTGCGGTTTCCTCTGTCGGCCCCCGGTGAGGGTAGCCTTGGGTTTTCATTGGCAGGAGCTGGGGTCCTGTCCTGACCTTTTACATAACGTTCCAGTTTCTTTCTTCTGATTTGTTCCTCAATCAGATCTCGGAGATGATGGCATTCGTTGGTGTCATGCCCGTGAGATTCGTGGAAGCGGCAGAATTTTCCAGACTTCTGTGCGTTATCTGATTCTTTCTTGTATGGTGGGCGTTTGTATCTAACTTCGCCTTGGGTGGCAAGGAAGATATTTTCGACGATCTCGTTCAAAGGGGTGTAAGTGTCGAATCTTGGTCCTGGCCGATATAGGCGCTTTTCTCCCTTCTTGCCCACAGCATTGTCTCTGGAATCATTTCTTCGAACGTCCCTTGCCACAGCAGGGCCGTTGCCATGGGTTGTCTTATTTTGCTGTCCTGACTGCCCCTCAACGGCAGCATCCTCAAGCCTCATGTATTTCCCGGCTTCATGGAAGAAATCGGGTAAAGTAGCTGGTTTTTCTTTTGTCAACCTTCTAGCAAATTTAGTGTCCGGATGCACACCACTGCAGAGGGCCATTAGGATAAGCTTCTCATCGGCATCTTGGATTGCGGCTGCTGCGGCGTTGAATCTGGTTAGGTATTGCTGCAGCTTTTCTCCAGGTTTCTGTTTGACGCTGGATAAGGAATAAGCGTCCTTAGGTTGCTCCACATGAATGCGGAACTGACTGATAAATTTTTCTTTCAACATTTCCCACGAGCTGATGGATCCTTGGGGTAGATGACAGAACCAGGAGGTAGCAAGATCTGCTAAGAAGAGCGGAAAGCATTTTCACAGTACTCCCTCTGTCGCTCCACTCATGAGCATATGCTGCGTGTACCTCTGTAGGTGTACAACGGGATCGGAGGTTCCTTTGTAGGGTTCCATTGTTGGCATCTTCCATTCTCGGGGGGTGATAGCAATTTCGATATTGCGGGCGAAAGGGCTGGTTACCCTAGCGCCTATCCCTCGATCTCTTTGTTCCCGTTGGACACACTCTCTTAATAAGCGTGTCATCCTTTCATCAGAACTTGGGGCAGATAGAAATGAGTTTGGTTTTGTTCTGTGGGATTGATTCCGTCCAGATGACCTGTAGGGATGGTATCATCTATCATTCCTCATATTTTCCAGCGGCTGCCTTTGATCTTCTGGGAGCATGCTTGGGTCAGCTACAGTTGGCCCTTGCCTTGATCTCCCCCTGTTGGGTTCTGATCTAAGCACTTCCTCGGGTCTAACTTCGGGCTGGACTCTAGCTCGGCCCCGTTCACTGGCGTTTCTGTGGTTAGGCAGCATGACAGGCTCAGCTACAGTTGACCTTCGCCTGGTACCTTCCCCGTTGGGTTCGGTACCAAACGTTTCCTCAGGCCTAACTTCGGGCTGTGCTCGGTCTCGGCTCCTACCACGGCTACTTCTGCCGTTAGCTCCTTCGAAGAAGGAAGATCTTTGTTGTCTCTGAGATCCTCCAGACTGGGACTCGCCCCATGATTCAGTGTTGCGGTTGGATTCTTCAGCGTCCCTCAAGCGTGACTTGAGATGGTCCACCAAGGCTTCCTGCTGGGACGTGAAGCGGTTAGTTACTTCAACCACAACTCTGTCCAGATCTGCTCTAGTAATTGCTGCAGGCTGTTCTGTGGCAGGAGTAGTTGGGTTAGCCTGTTCTTCATTTGTTACTGTTGCTGGAGGAGGACGATTTACTTGATTCGTGACTGCTGGATCTGGAAGACTGCTGGATGCGATGTTTTTTCCTTTGTTAACATCTTTTCTCTGTTTGGGAGGCATGTTTTCCAAGTGGCGGACGATGCTGTTAGGAAAACTTGTTAAGCGGATGAAGCTGAAGCTTCAAGCTTCTAGCTCTCAGTGAAAGCACCAAAAATGTTTGCACAAAAAATGGACAAACACCTCGAAGTTGTATGATTTAGTAGATCTTATATTATTCTTAGTGATTTGAGCGATTTATGCAAATATATGAAAAACAGGGGCTAAACTGTAAAAAGACACGTAGATTTATAGTGGTTCAGCCAGAGTGTGCCTACGTCCACTTTATATGTTATTTCTCTTCTCTTATTTTGATTACAAGTACAAAGCTTTGATACAAGTAAAAGAAAGTTGTTTGAAAGTTCCTTCCGTGCTTGAGCTCTCCAAACTTGTCCCCATTGTTGTACCCCTGCCCCTCTATTTATAGAGTGAGGCTAGGGGTAGGGGTCCAAGATGTGTATAGTTGCTGATGGGCCTTGGCTGATGTGATCTGGCCTGGTACGTCTTGGTTCGTCATTGCTTGGTTCGGAGGTGGTTGGAGTGTAGAATGGACCGGTAGTTGCTTGGACCGGTGGTAGGATGGTGAGGTTGGTCCGGTGCGGAGATGGTTCGGCATGGGCTGGTCCGGTTATGGAGTTGGTTCGGTGGTTCTGTGGAGGAAGGTTGGTCCGGTGAGGCGTGAAAGAGGAGTTGGTCCGGCTCCTTTGGTCTAAGGAGCTGGTTCGGTGGTAGGGAGGGAGATGGTTGGTTCGGCGAAGCCTGGAGATGGTTGGTTCGGCGAAGCCTGAGATGGTTGGTTCGGCGAAGCCTGAGATGGTTGGTTCGGCGAAGCCTGGACCGGTGGTGAGAATTCAACCAACAAGTACGCAATATCAATTTTTTTAAATGGAACCAAATTATTACCATGTGCAATTAGAGTATTTGAGTTAAAACATGTACTTAACTATATGGCAGTTTTGTACTAATTGCACTTGTGTACATACCTGTTTATGGGCACTTTCCAATTCCACTTCTGTATGTTGCAATTAGCAAGAATTTTGCACTAGTAAATTGATACCTGTTAATATTCCTTTCGTACTACCAATATTGTTATTTTCTTTATAGTTGCACAAGATCAATACATAAGTTTCACAATCAATGTTCCTATACATTGGTATCATACTCTATTCATTCCTTAGCTCCTCTTAGTTGTTTATCATTTATGTGATTATTTCATGTTTACAAGTTTATGAGTGATTCCAACCACACCATTTTATCTTAGTTTGATACGTATCCAGACATGGGTCAAAATTTAGCTATCGTGTTGTTTTGCCAAAGACCGGAATGTTGTACTATTCTTGAATTAGTGGTCAAGAAATGTGATTTTATAGCAATTAACAGACTTTATACTTTTGTAAGTGGTAACAGCCACATAATATTTCAATAAAGTTGTTCAGGTTTAGAGTGAAAAAGTTATATTGCACTGCAATAATATTTGACTAGATACTAGCTATTTGTCTTCTATGTCTCTATGAATCTTTTTGTTAATAACATCTAATCAGTTACTTATGCTTTTAGGTTTCATGTCAAACTTAAATATTATTAAAAGTGATCGGTTGCAAATACAAAAACCTAGTTGTTAATAATATCTTATATGTTACTTCTGCTTTCAATCATAAACAATGTAAAGGACCTCTAGTTGAAGTGGTTAAGGGTATGATGCTTTAGACAAACCTTTTAAATGTCAAGATGCCGATCTCCTATGACATCATAATGAGTACTCTGCTTATCATAACGTGTGCTCTGCTTCAAAAAAATATCAGTCTCTTGTTGCTTTATGAATTTCTCTTTAAAGTAGCAAGTTTTTGGATTTTAATAAACTGAAGTAACTAACTGAACCATAAAATGTTGTGAATGTCTATTGATGAACATGGTATTTAGTGGTTCCATACATCTGAATTTGAATAATTTTTTAAATAGAGTTGTAATTCACATAACAGTGCTTACTAGAAAACAAAGTTTATGTGGGTTATTTAATAAATTAAGTAGGCACAAAACTTTACCTTTTGTTTTGGAATATATGTACTATTGCTTATGTTTTTGTAGCAATCATATTTAGGCATAACAATCAGGTGAATCGGGTTAATTGGAACAATGCATGTTTTAGACTCTTAGGAAGGTGCATAGTATTTATTTATATGCTTATACATTCATATTTTCTTGATTTTTTTGGATTTCTTTAATTTTTTTATTGTTGAGGAATTTGATTACAACAAATATGAAGTTGGCATACTCTTTCTAACTTATTGATTGTAATCAATTCATTTTGGTTTTAAAAAAGAAAATAAATAATTTATTTAAGTCGATCCAAATGAGCCATTGGAAAAATGCTCGGAATCATGTTTATGAAAAATTCTAACGGTAGGCTGTATGATTGAGCATTCATTATTTTAGCAATAACTTGCAAGTTGTAGCTAACCACCTGGGAACTTAGAATTTTTAAGTCAGAAGCACATGAAACATAACGAATGCTTATCACTACAATTAATGTGGACAATGTATATGTGGAGATTATTTGGAAGGACCCATCTTCAAGTTTTAAAGATGTGAATTAATTGATTAAGAAACTAACTTTTTACTTATAAGATAATATTTGTAGTGGATGCATGTATTTTGCAATGACAACGGGAAAGAGTAAATTCTGACTCTTTGAAACTTTTTATCACCTAGTCTTCTTTTTTGATCCCAACATTATCAATTTCTTTACACTTACACATAACTATATATACAGTTACACAAAACTATATATCAAATGGGTATGCAAATCCATTGGCATTATACTTCATTCGCCCAGTGCTCCTAATTTCAATAAATTTAGAACGAGTTAATCCTGAAACCCAAATTATACATGGAAAATTCTATACGAACCCAAATTGGGATTTTAACCTTTAGATCTTTCTTTGTTTTCCACTTCACCCATAAAGCAAAAAAGATTTAATGGTTCATACTTGTGTCAAATTTTGTGTTTTATTTTATATCATAATTACCGCTTCCAATTATATATTATATATAATCCATGCCGATTTCAATAAGGAGGAATTATTGGAAGTACATAAACTTTCGGAATCCATACTTCAATTCACTGATGATTAAGACAAAATAAAAGATACGATCTTCAAAATTAACATAAACTTTGATTTCATGAATTGGTTAAGAAACGATTGATGTGATCTTCCAAATTAGCACAGATCTTAGTTTAGAGAGAAATAAATCTTCTATAATTTAGGAACCATACCCCCACACATATACATACATGCACATAAACGCACGCGCGCACACACATAGTGTGACATTTCCATTTGACCCTTTAACAAAATAAAAAATCACTATCGTTGAGAAGAAATGATCGACGTGATCTTCCAAATTAGCACAAATCTTAGTTTAGAGCTAAATAAATATTTTATAATTTAGGAACTATATATATATATATATGTATATATCTGTGTGTGTGTGTGTGATAAGGATTGGTTACATCTCATTTTTGCTATACTTCATGTCCCCGATTTCAACCACATGTTCTGAATTAAATATATACTCCGTCTCTCCTGTCACTTCTGGAGGGATGGTATATTATTTAATTTGGAACATATGGTTAAGATCAAAGGGATTTAAGCTGTAACAAAAATGAGGTGTTGTCAATCCTAACCCTTTACATGCATGTGTGCATTGTGACATTTTCCATTTGATGCTTTAACAAAATAAAAATTATTTGTCGTATTATTTAATTAGAGACAATATTTAATTTTTTTATTTGATCATTTTTGTAAAGCTTATTTATAAAACAATAAAATTATTTTATTTCACATGCGTGATAACAGAAGTAGAATTTTCCGAACATCCATTTATTACTAATCGTTCATGTTCTTATCATTACGATTGGTTTTAATCTCCAACCGCATTATATTCATCTTTTACATATTACCTTTGTATTTTTAGCAAATTTGGTAAACCTTAAGCTATAGATGGGGGGTTCACAACAATTAGCAAATGTTATACTATCATGAATCAAACTTAGGAGACTAAAAAAGTCATCGACAAAGCATAAAAGTAATTTTTTGAATTTAAAAACTACAACTATTTGTTGTATTATTTAATTAGAGACAAGCATTTTTGCCCTTCTATTCCATCATCTATTGATCATTATCATGTAATTTTTATTTGTATTTTCAACCTTATACGTTATTAATAATGGATGTTGGTTGTAGTTATTAAGATCCAAAAGTTAACATAGTTTGAATAATCTTGTAAATATTTTTTGGATTATTATATAATAAAGATGGTAATTCAAAGATTAAAATATTTGTTGTTATAAAGGAAAAACATTGAATATAGTAGATTATATGACGATCAATTTATTTATTTTAATGATTTAAGATTGTTTTATGGATGTTAAATTTTGATAAAATCGATTTTTTTAATTTTGATATTCTTGACCAATCAATTAAGAACTTTCTTTGTTAGTTTAATCAAACATCTTCTAACTCAAATTGATTGCAATAAGTTATCATTTGAGAAGAGAGTTCAATATGTCTTTAAAATGTGAATCTTTTAACCAACACAATGTTTTAACGAATTAAAAAAAAAAGAAATTTTATGCTAATGATTTTAATTATAAGAAAAACTTATACTGTATTCAAATAATGAATTTAGTCTGTTTCTTATACTGTGTACAAAGCAACAAATCATGCTAAAAGCACTTTCCTGCAACTAGTCACACCATTCTTTATTTGTTAATTGAAAAACAAGTACATGTTAAGTTGGACAAAACTGTGAATTCAATTCTAGTATAAAATTTCTTTTATTTGTTTATTTTACACCTGAAAATTATTAAATGCAAATAGAATCATTAGCCATTTATTAGGACAAATGTTTTGTAATGATGTATTGTTATAACCGCCATCGTCAAGTTTTGTATAATTTCAAATCAACTCAAAACAATCATAAAATGTCCATAATGAAAAATGCTGAACAACGATCGAATCTACTTCCAAATCCAAGTTACTACAAAGGAAATATCGCATGTATGAAGACATATCCTCCATTTTCCGTAATGGGTCCACCGTGGACAAGCCTATCAAATATCGAGGAAATCAAGCCCATTGATTGTTGGCGATCCTGATTTAGAATGAAAAATTATTAAATGATTGTCTTTTTTCCTCCTATATCGTTTTGTCGTTCAATCCCATCGATAAAAATGTCACTTCAAAAAAGCCTATGAAATAAGGTATGAGGTATCGGTCGATACCCCGAAATTTCGATGGTATCATACTGGTATCGACATTGACCGGGCCGAAACCAAGCATAAAATTTGTTTTCGGTTAGGTTTGAAAAAATCAAAATCAAAATTAATTACGCAACTTATCTAAGCTCGAATCGAACAGATAGTATCTTACCTAAGTCGACATCGAGGAATTACAACATCTAATCGAACAAATTTGCTTCATTTTCTTCTTTTCCTTTCTCTAGTCGACATCAACTTTGATCTTAAGTGGTACTCGACATCAAGGAAGAGGATTGGTAGTCTCTTCTTTGTTTTAATTTAATATACAGGAAACAGACGTGAAAGGGGATTAGAAATGACGAAGACAAGGGGAGTGGTAGTCGACATCGACTTTGAGCTGAAGTCGACGGCATGAGAGAAGATGAAGACGAGGGTGAGAAGAGATAAAAGATGAGCGGAGTTGAAAGGGGATTTACATATTTAGGGCTAGATTTTGGGCTTGGATATTAGTTGGGTCTTATTTGTTAAGTTAATTTAATGTACATCACATATATTTTTCATTCTAATTGAGATTAGTTATAATGTTTAATTCTAATTTTTGGTTAACTAATAAATTATAATATTTAGTTTAATTTAATTGGAATGTTATTGTTTTTTCCATCATAATGTACAAAAATTCAAAATCCAGACCGAAACCAAAATGTCCGGTCGAAATCGACCGAAAGTAAGAAAAATTCAAATAACGGAAACAGAAACCGAGTTCTGGAACCTTGCTATGAAATATTCAGATTCCAAGGCAACATAGTGTACCAGGATTTTCTAAATAATAATACAATGTGAATGGTTCAATTATGTGTAATTTCAACTTAAAACGAATGAGTTATGGATTGATTGTTGTTTTTTCCCTTGACCATTCTTATTAATCAACCTCTATCGATAAGAACCCCACTATTAACAAGTACCTCAAATGCCCAATGGATGAAGTAAAGGAGACAAACGAAATGTTCTACATGATACAAGATTAACGGCTCAACAATGTGTAAATCCAACTTCGAACGAAGGAGATATGGATCGATCGTCCTTTTGCGTACTTAGATTATATGGTAGGACCAGAAGTTGTTCCATCTTTGGGAAGTTAATTTTGTGGTATCTGCACATTCTTCCTTTTCTACAACAACCGGGTGTTCATTAAAAGAATGCATTTATTTGGAAAGAGAACTTAAATCTTGTAACTGTTAGAGGAAAACGAAACGGAACATCGATCGATAATCAACGAAATAATAAGTTTAATGATTATACACTTAGAAGTAGCATGGAGCAGCTAAGACCGAAGTATTATGAAAGAACACGAGAAAAAAATGACCAAATATGGAAATATCTATCGATCGGTGTCAATCCATTGGCATCAACGTCCATGATGATCGATCGGTGCCAGTCCATAAAACAGAAGAATTTTGAACTACAGGACAACTCTATAAGCCAATGTGAATCTATCAACAAAATTAAAAAAACATAGTTTTAAAGCTATTCATCCACATTGATCAACGAACATGGATACATATCGATCAATTGACGTGGATATGTACCAAACAATAGGCATTAACATCGATGATTCTTAGCCATCGATTTGTGCGCATCCTTTGTGATTGATCGGTACCGTTCCATAAAAACAGAAGAATTTGAACTGAAGAACAACTCTAAGGGGCAACGTGGATAGATCAACATAGTTACAAAAAACATAGTATTGTAGTTGGCTAATTGGTATTATTGCTCAAATTTCTTGTAAGTATGATTAAGCCTGCCAACACAGCTAATCCTAGCCCAAGCCATGTCGGTTTGCACTTAAAAAACCAACCTAGTTCGAGCCAATTGAAAGGAGGAGATAAAGAGAGTTCTTCTGTTTCGATATGGATGCTTTTCTTAAACTTGATATAGAAGGAACCATAATGTTCTTTGATGCATTTTTTGATTAGAACATCGATATTGGCATGGTTTTTTTATCATCTAGGTTGTTTCTTCGTGAACTTTTCATTTTAACTGTTCACTTTTGGGCTTTTGCGGGTGTCACATGCCTAAAATACCCTTCTAGGCTAGAAATCATGGCTAAGGGCACTTTACCTTTGATCAATATAGTTAACAACTTAGTTCAAGATAAGGATTAAGTTTGTTTTAAGGATAAGGATTCCTTATACGTATATGTTGTATTTATATTTTATTATACCATGTATTAACCTTCTTTTTGAAGACATATAAGCTGCATCATCTTCCTTCCTATAAGTATGTAGTATCATTTTTTTTTAAATGGAACTGAATTATCACCTTGTGTTAATTAGAGTATTTGAGTTAGAACATATACTTAACTATATCATAGTTTTATGCTAATTGCACTTTTGTACACATCTGTTTATGGGTACTTTCCAATTCCACTTCTATATGTTGCACTTTGCAAGAATTTTGTACTAGTAACTTGACATCAACTAATATTTCCTTTTATACTCCTAATATTGTTATTTTCATTATAGTTGCACAAGATCAATACACAAATTTCACAATTAATATTCCAATAGATTGGTATCATACTCTATTCATTCCTTAGCTCCTCTTAGTTGTTTATCATTTATGTGATTGTTTCATATTTGCAAGTTTATGAGTGATTCGAACCACACCATTTTATCTTAGTTTGATACGTATCCAGACATCGGTCGACCCTTAGCTATAGCATTATTTTGCCAAAGACTGAAATAGTTGTACTATTCTTGAATTAGTGGTCAAGAAATGTGATTTTACAGCAATCAACAAACTTTATACTTTTGTATGTGGTAACGGCCACATAGTTTCTTTAATAAAGTTGTTCAGGTTTAGAGTGAAAAAGTTATATTACACTGCAATAACATTTGACTAGATACTAGCTATTTTTCTACTGTATTTCTATGAATCTTTGTTTTAATAAGATGTAACCAGTTACTTATGCTTTTAGGTTTCACGTCAAACATAAATATGATTAAAAGTGATCGTTTGCAGATACAAAAACCTAGTTGTTAATAACATCTGATATTTTACTTCTGCGTTCAATCCTAAAGATGGTAAAGGACCTCTAGTTGAAGTGGTTAGGGGTATGATGCTTAAGACATACCTTTTAAATGTTAAGGTGTCGATCTCCTAGGACATCATAAAGAGCGCTCCTCTTGTCACAACGAGTGCTCTGCTTGAAAAAAATATCACTTACCTCTTGCTTTATGAATTTCTCTTGAAAGTTTTCTTAAGAGAAACATACACTATTCGTTTCGATGTATCTTATTTTAATGATTACAGTAAAAGCATTTGATAAGTAACAAAAAATTTGAGACTTCACAACAACCATAATTTTTTTTAACTCCACAGTAGATTTTTACACAAAAAGTAGCAAGTTTTTGGTTTTTAATAAACTTAAGTAACTAACTAAACCATTAAATGCTATGAATGTCTATTGATGATCATGGTAATCAGTGTTTCCTTATATCTAAATTCGAAAGATTTTTAAAACAGAGTTGTATTTCACATAACAGTGCTAACTAGAAAACAAAATTTATGTGGGCCATTTAACAAATTAAGTAGGCACAAAACTTTACCTTTTTGTGTTAGACATATATGTACTGTTGCTTATGTTTTCGTAGGAATCATATTTAGGCATGTAGTTATTCATAAATAGCAATCAGGTGAATCGAGTTAATTGGAACAGTTCTTGTTTTAGACTCTTAGGAAGGTGCATAGTATCTATTTATATGCTTATACATTAATATTTTTCCGATATTTTTTTGAAATTTTTTAATTTTTTTATTGTCGAGGTTTTCGATTACAACATATATGAAGTTAGCGTGCACTTTTTAACTTATTGATAGTTACATTACCATGTATGCGGATTGTTCATGACATTTATACCACAATGGAGAAAAATTGATAAATTTGGTTAGTCCGAATATGTTTTAAGCTTACGGTCCATTTGAATTGACTTAAATAAGTCAAAATCAATTCGTTTTTTTTTAAAAAAGAAAATAAATAATTTATTTAAGTCGATCCAAACGAGCCATTGTAAAAATTTCCGGATCATGTTTCAGAAATATTCTTATTGTAGGCTATATGATCGAGCATTCATTATTTTAGCAATAAGTTGGAAGTTGCTGCGCCTATCCACCTATGAACTTAGAAGTTTAAGTTTAAAGCACATGAAACATTATGAATGCTTATCACTACAATTAATATGGAGAACGTATATGTGGAGATTACTTTGAAAGACTTGTCTTGAAGTTTTTAAGACAATGAGTTGCTTGATTAAGAAACTAAATTTTTAGTTATAAGAAATATTTGTACCAGATGCAAACATTTGTTCGTGGTTGCAACGATAGTTGGAAAGTGTAAATTCTAACTCTTTGAAACTGTTTACAAGTTAATGTTGTTTTTTGAACCCCAACATTATCAATTTCTTTATAGTTACACACAACTTTATATTCAAATGGGTATGCTAATCCATTGGCATTAGGATTTCCAAAAGAAGATGCCATTCGTTTGATGAGAAATAAAAAGGAATATCGAAAATTCGCGTGGCTGAAGCTAAAGCAGCTACTTTCGAAGTAACAAAAAGAGTACCTGGGAGCATACCGATGGAATGAACGAAATACGAACAGTTAACATAATATGGTCATAGATTTTAGGTTGTAACTTGATCATGAGCGAATTAGTTGATGTTGCACCTACGAAGCATGGAAAGTGCCAACAGCGCTTTTGAGCTTTCTTCAGGATTTGGCCCGAACTGTTCGGCAGATTCCCATGCGTTACGCACTCGTTCGCCACTTTGTTCTCAACGATTCTGATTCCAGCAAATTACGGCTAAAAATGGTTAGAAATGTCTGCTAGTTCTCTGTCCTAATAATAAGTTGTAGATTCAAACCTTTCTTTCTCGTAAAGGCATACTCGCCAGGAGCAATTGTGCAGGAGACGAGTGAGACATCAGAGCAAGGAAGCCAAGCTGCTTATGCGGCTAGAAATGCTTTATTTTGTTTCGTTCCCGCTCTTCATTTCCTTCTTCTTGAATCCATGGGGGACTTGTCATATTTAGAATCTTTCTGCGGTAGAAAAAGTGGCCGATTTCACCTCATTGAAAGAACTTATTGACAATCAGTTGGAAGATCTCTTTGAGTCGTAGGGTGTTCAGTTGCCCACGCAACTGAATATTCAAGATGTAGCCGCGCATCTCCATAACGTAGCGAAGCTGGACGAATGAAGGTGCGGAGCGATAGCGAAGAAAGAAGAGAGATTCACTAGCCATAAGGGTAAGACCTAGAATCATAGGCTAAGTCCCACCTAGGGCTGGATCAAAACCGAAAAGTAGGCTTCAGGTCGACTCCCTACCTAACTTAGAGGCATCAAATACGGCTTTCCACAGAATGATATATGTATCTATGAGATCGAGTATGGAATTCCATTTACTCACTTTAAATTGAGTATCTGTTTCCCTCCTTTTCTTGCTAGGATTGGAAATCCTGTATTTTACATATCCATACGATTGAGTCCTAACTCAAAAATTCTTGTACATTAAAAAAAAAGAATCGATTCGGTGAAAGATGGGATCAGTAAATGGAAAATAAACCACTGATATGTCATCTTTTTTTGTGAGATCGTCAATTTTGTACCAAAGGTGTATTTCGGGGCTAGACCTACACTTGTGACTGTTTTCAGTAAAGAGTAAATAGCAGCTTCTAGGGCATCAAAATATTTAAAATTGTTGACTTTCCTAGGAATAGAAAAAAGAAATGTGGAGACTAGTGCTTTAAGGCTCTTCCAGGCTTCTTGTTTTCTTTTGTTGGAAAAACCAACGCAAATATCTATCAGTCTCTTTGAGATTTTCGGGCAGTCACAGAATGGAAAGACAAATGGATTTGACTCACCTTTGGTTTGCTGATGATCTGTCGTTCATAATGGAAAGAGAGCTTCCTTCGGGCGGCCGCCTCTTTGTTGGACCGCGAACACAGAGGTCTCTGACCAGGACCAGGAACCAATTCGAATTTGGATATTGACATGTCAGGCGGAATAAAGAACATTTTGGGCGCATGACCCAAACTGGCCCTTGTTTAGTCCGGGTTAGATGCAGCTGAACCAGCAGAGTGATATGGGGAAGCCCTATGATAGATACCCAAGTGGAGGCGAAATGCATGTCATAGACCGGGTAGATACGCTGCTTCCTCCCTATCTCGTTGACTCAGTAGGCTAAGAAAAGAGGACCCCGAACGCGATTTGGGTCCGGTTCAAGCCGTAATCAAGAAAGCGGTTCACCAGTCGATTGCGGATAACCAAATACGCGTCGACGAGTTATACTTCATTCACCCAATGCTCCTAATTTCATTAATTTTAGAACCAGTTAATCTTGAAACCCTAATTATATATGGAAAATTCTATTTTAACCCAAATTGGGATTTTAACAATTAGATCTTTCTTTATTTTGCACTTAACATGCAAAGAAAAAAAGATTAAATTCTTAATGCTTATGTCAAATTTTGTGTTTTATTTCGTGTCATAATTGTTGCTTCCAATTATATATTGTATATAATCCATGTCGATTTTAACAAGAAGGAATTGTTGGAAGTACGTAAACTTGCAGAATCCATACTTCAATTCACTAATGATTAAGACAATAAAGATATGTTCTTCAAAATTAATATAACTTTGATTTCGTGAATTGATTAAGAAGAAATGACCGATGTGATCTTCCAAATTAGCACAAATCTGTTTAGAGAGAAATAAATCTTTTATAATTTAGGAACCTTAACCCTACACATATACGTACATGCACATAAACGCGCGCGGGCGCATACACAAATATATATAATGTGACATTTCCAATTGACGCTTTAACGGAATAAAAATCACTATGGTTGAGAAGAAATGATCGATGTGATCTTCCAAATTAGTACAAATCTTAGTTTAGAGATTGAAATTTTTTTCATAATTTAGAAACTATATACACACACATATATATATATATATACATACATACATATATATAAAGGATCGACCACACTTCATTTTTGCTACACTTTAAATCCCCTGATTTCAACCACATGTTCTGAATTAAATAATATACTTTGTCCCTCTTGTCACTTCTGAAGAGAAAAGGTATATTATTTAATTCAGAACATACGGATGAAATCTGGGGGATTCGAGGTGTAACGACCGGTAATTTTACCACTTTGAAAATGGAATATTTAATTAATTTTAAATATAGTTTTATAAGTTAAATGAACTTATTTTAATGAGTTAAAGATGATAAGAAATTTATTTTCAAGTTTTGTTTACATAAATAAATAGTTTGAAATAAAAAACTAAAAATATGACCGGAAATTGGATCCCGAAATCTCAACGGTTTGACAAATGGAAATTTTTTTAAGTTGTTGCAACATTGTTTGTACATGCATACACATACACACACATACACACACATATGTGTATCACAATTAGTCAAATCAAAGATAAAGAAAATATCTAAGATATTTTTACAAAAAGTAAGTGAAAAAGTTAACATTTAATCACCATTAAAACATGGAAAGCAAACATCAAATCCACCATTAATGCATGTCATTCCATCTTAAGATATTTTTGCAATATGTCTTATCATATTACATCTCATTAATGCATGCACTTGAGTATGGTGGCAAGGATTTGATGTTGAAGTGATGTGGTGTAAGAGATATTTTGATAATATCTAAGGGTAATTTTGTAATTTGCCACATTTTCCTAAGGCTATAAATAAGACCCTAAGGCTTCACAAATTCACGCATCTCATTCCAACTTCTTCTTCTTCTTCTTCACCTCTACTTTAATGGCTTCCATCACCTCCATCCTCTCATCCATAGGCCGAGCCATCTAGAAGCAATAATCCAAGTGATCGTGAGCTAAAAGTTCGAGTTAGCAAAGTTATAGCCAATTTTTAGTTAGTTGTTTAAACCCGAGGTGAGTAAATTCCTAGACTATCGTATTATATGCTTTTTGATGTTATATATCTTTGATTATGATTATTGATGATGGTTGTTTAATATGAATGTTGAATATATATGCAAGTCACGGAAATACACGTCGATAAGCACAATGGAAATCACTTTCCTTTATTTAATGAATTAGTGTATATGGAATGTTAAACCTCTTTAAAATTGTTTAAATATGAAATAAATTCTAAAAATGTTTTAAAAGTGATAAAAATGAGTTTCCAAATGATAAAAAAAGTCGTTTTGATCAATATAGCTTAAAAAGCACTTTCCGCAGCACTTTTCTATAACTTTTGTAATGTAGTTTTAAACCCAACTGTTCTTTTCCAAATCTTTTATAGATATATTCAAATGATTAATAAAGTATTTTAAATATGATTTGAAGGATTTATGGAATGGTTAAATATTAAATGATTTAGAGTCGATCAAATTACTTGACCGCCTTATGGGTGTCAGAGAGATAGTGTCTAGGCTTGAGTTTGGAAAACCAGTTTCCTGCTTTCCCTGACTATCCGGATTGGCCCGATGGAAGGGATAGTAAATTTGATTTATTCGGATCAAAATTTTCCAAAGTTAAAGGATATAATTCTCCAAATATAAATAACTTGAATTTTATGGAGATAATCTTCTTGTACTTGGTGTTAAAGCCCAAATAGGGAACTCATACTATTCATGGAATTTAAAGGGTGCTTTCACCGTTATTCCGCCCGTAGCATTTGTTGAATACAGGAATTGATATTGAGTAGAATTAGATGATTTCTATAGATTCTACTCACTTAACATTTACTGGTTTTGGATTAACATCCTAGATAACATGCTTTTAACTGAATTAAAATTATGAGTTTTGAATTAGGAAATCTTTGTTAAGATTTAAATGAAAAGAACTGGAAATATTTTTCTATGTAAAATATGAAAGGGTTTGAAATTATTCCATGATTTAAAAAGGTTTGAATTAACCAAAAGGATTTGATAAATGAGGCTTGATGATTGCATATACTCTGAAAAAGATAAAGAAATATTTCAATGAATATACCTCTAAGGTATATCTATAAATGAATAAAAATATGAATTAAATTGAACAATGATTGATAATCACATAACATCTTTTTAATCGATGATTGGTTCGGAGGAACCGGGGTCGGATTTGGGTAATTCCTATTCGAAGTCCACTTCGAACCAATTTACGTATTCGAAGTGAAGACATGGATATGATATTAAGGATTTTTGTAATGAAGGACTGCTTGTTGATCATTTGCGGATAAAATCCCAATATACATATAGTAGCAGTAGTCTCTTCGTTATGAAATATATAATGCAAGGACTAATTGCTACTAATCCTAGGAATAACTTCCGATAGGATGTGGTAGGATAGTGCCTTCGGTTTGTCCTGTTCCTGGACAACTTGCATGGATGGATGTCTGATGTTGCAATTGTAATTACATTGGTTGATTTCTATGAACGTATCATCTGATTGGTGGCGGAGAAGGCAACTTCTCTTAGCTTAACACCCTTTTCTGTGACATACGAGCTCAGGAGTTATACATTTGTAGAAATCAGTTGTGTGATTTTGGATTGGCAATGTGGCATTCAAAGTGGAATGTGCTATGAGTAAGGTAATCGTTACCTCGAGCCTCATCACCCAGAAATGACTAAAACAGGGTAGATGCGGCAAAGCTATGTGGGTCGCTCCCATTAGGGTATAGTCATCACCTATCTAGATATATTTATTCCCGCTATGGCATCGGGTTTTAAATTAACGTGGTGTATGCAAAGAGAGCTCTCGAGTAGGTCGGGAACAACCAGGGTGATGACATATTCGGTACTATCTATGGTAAAGGTAGGCCAGTTCTTTGTTGGTAGAGGTTGGAGCCTTAGGTGCATTTTTCTAGAGATGTACTATTGGAAGGTAGTCCCTTACCTTGTCATTGTACGGAAATCCATTCTCCTATAAGTGCCTTCGGATTTGATTGTAGAGCCTAGTATGCTGGAATTTAATAATGTAACAATTTCGGCTAAGATTATGTATACTTACTTGAAAAGTGTTTTCAAAAGAATGTCATTAAAAATAATATCCACATATTATGCATAGCAAATGTTTTGGCTATCATAAGGAAAAAAACCCGTACCGTGTTTATGTGCGGTGTGGTCTTATGAGATACCTTTTGTTTTCAAACATCGTATTTTGAGTTTCTCACACCAGTCCCATGATTGACCTGGAGTATATTTTCTTTTTCGCTTAAAATATGGGTGCCCTATTTTCCTGGGCAGCCAACTAGTTAGGTAAGCCTGGAGCATTTTGAAATGGAGCATAGAGCATAGAGCATTTTGGGTCTTTTGTTAAAGTCATCTATCACTTTCCGTTGTGTCTGTATTATGTATTAGTATCTACCAACACTATAAGGATAGATCATTATAACTATCATAGCTGGGTTAGTATCTGTGGTAACTTTGATGGAAAAATTTGGAGTAATTGCATGTACTACTCATATGTATAATTATGTGTTGAATACGATGTAAGATTCTATTATTGTCTATCTTCTATCTTTATTTCTTTACCCCATGATAATCTGCCTCTCCGACACTTGGATTTACGGCACGTGAATACCGAGGATGTATTAGTGTCAATTTTTTAGGGTCGAGGAGGTGAGTCGTCACACGAGGTGTAACAAGAATGATGTATAGTCAATCCTAGCCCAATGTGTGTATGTGTGTGAAGCCTTGCACGTTTATCACATTAGAGATACACTTTTTAAGCCTTAAATATTTATTTCTTATTTGATTATTTTTGTAAAGCTTATTTATAAAACATAAAAACATATTTCATTTTACATGCGTAATACCACAAGTAAAAATTTTCAATATCCATTATTACTAATCGTTCATGTTCTTATCATTACGACCAACTTTAATCTCCAATCGCATTATAGTAATCTTTTACATATTAGCTTTGTACTTTTTAGAAAATTAGAGTAGCTATACGTGGTGGGTTCACAACAATTAGTAAATGTTGTACTTTCATAAATCAAACTTAGGAGATTGAAAAAGTCATCGATAAAGCATGAAGGTAATTTTTTAAATTAAATAATACGACTATTTATCTTATTATTTAATTAGACACAATCGTTTCTTTTCTTTCTCCTCTATCATCACTTGATCATTATAATGTAATTTTTATTTGTATTTTCAACCTTAGATATTATTAATAATGAATGTTGGCTGCAGTCACAAAGTTTCAAAAGTTAACACAGCTTGGATAATTTTGTAAATGTTTTTTGGACTATTCTACAATAAAGATAGTAATTCCAAGATTAAAATATATGTTTTAATAAAAGGAAAACAATCAATATAGTAGATTATAAGATGATCAATTTATTTATTTTAATGATTTTAGATTTAATTATGGATACTAATTTTTGATAAAATCAAAATTTTATTTAATTTTGGTATTTTTGACCAATAAATTAAGAAATTTCTTTGTTAGTTTACTCAAATATCTTCTAATTCAATTTGATTGCAATAAGTTATCATTTGAGAACTAAGTTAAAATATGTCTTTAAAATGTGAATCTTTAAACCAACGAAACATTTTAACGAACTCATAAAAAATGAATTTTTATGCTAATGGTTTTAATTATGAAAAAAACTTAGACTATATTCAAATAATGAATTTAGTCTGTTTCTTATACTGTGTACAAATGCTAAAAGCACTTTCCTATAACTAGTCACACATTCTTTTTCTGTTAATTGAATAACAATCACAAGTCGAGTTGGACAAAACTATGAATTCAATTGTAATGACAGAATTTTTAACGATTTAAATAATGAATTTAACGGCGAAATTTAAAATAAAAATAAACCATAAAAATTTAATAACAGAAATTTGATATTTGAATTACGTCTAACAAGATAAAGTGAAAGAAAATTTATGGTTAAGAAATATGTAAATTTATCCAGTTGCGAATTTTGATTGTATAGTCAGTCGAATTTAAATGGAAATTAATCAGTTTCAAAATATAAATATTTTTACATAAGAAAAATCTAGAGCGTTTTCTGATGAAGACATTGAAGTTCGTTTCGTTCAATTTGGTCTCCCTAGCTCTGTTTATTTAATTTATTGTCAATTCAAATCAGTGTAATTGATGGAAAAAATGGAGTTTTTATACGACAGTTGTATCAAAAATTTCTGTATACCATCTTGTTTGTCTGGTCGTGCTGATTTTTTATGGTATATTCATTTCTGTAATTCGACGTCAGGTGCGCGGAAAAATCAGTAGAACTGTTATTTGTAGCGGTACCCTATTTTTCTAAACTCCAAATATCCTCACCGCAAATTCTGATCTATTCAAATCTGAAGCTACATTCCCTCCAAAATCTTTGTTACGCTGAAAGGAGATACAATCCCTTTGGAAACCAAAACAAATAATTACCCTGCCTTCTTTCCATTGGCCAGTTTGGTCAGTAGCACTTGGGAAGGCTAAACACTCCTACTCTCTGCTGCTTTATTAGGCTCTCTATGCATGCATATCCTACTATCCAACTGTTTGATGAAAAAGAATAAAGTGAAATCATTTATATTATGTAACATCTCTCTCTTCTTTTTCATTTTCCTCTCACTCACAAACGTTACCCGCATCTCCTCTCTTCCCCTCCGCCTCCTTCCTCTTCCACCCATAGCAGCAACACCCGCCATCCTCCGCAGCCATCTCCTGCAGCCAGCGGAACACCCTCCTCCCTCTCCTCCAGCAACAGCCCAACATCCACCAACACCTCCAGTCAGCCCTCCTCCCCGCAGTAGCCTCCTCCCCTCCCCAGCCTACCTAACACCCACAGCTCCGCCTCCCCTCCTTTGTGACCCACCTACATCACAGCCATCCTCCTCCCCTCACACACCCGACAGCTACCACACAACAGCCCGCCTTCACTCCACATTGCCACGCAGCAGCACCCATTCTCCGCCATGCAGCCACACCATCCTCGCCACCCAGCAACCACCACCCACATCCACTAACAACTGACAGCGACCTCAATCCGCCCTCCGCTCCACAACAGACCCACCTCCAACCCTCTCCCCGTTGACCGGCGCACCACCAACCTCCTCCATCTCACCGCATGCCTAAACCTGCTACCCTTAGTGTTGCTGTCCGGAATTTAAAGCAGCGATTTTTACTGTTTAGTCTCTATCTGGTGTGATTTAGCTGTCTCGATTTGTTGTACAGCAGTTATTTGCCTTGTTTCGCCGCTGTCCATGAATTACAGCAGTAGTTTCTTCACGTCCTTTGTTGTTCCATTGTGTACGCTTGTCCGTTTATTGACTTAGTGTTTATCCATGTCTATTTGCATCTTATTCTTCGTCGTTTGTGTGTTCATAACCATGAAATGTGAGTTATATGCTCACGTCTAATATTCTAATATTTGAATGCAAACCTTAACTAAGTTATGACATGAAATAATAAGTTGATTGTGGTAAAATCGTTGACATTAAATGATATGTTAATATTTATATGCTAAGTTGACATAAATTGTATGTTAATATTTATATTCTAAGTTGACAAATAAAATGATATGTTAATATTTAAATTGTTATGTGATAAATTTATAACATGAAATGATAAGTTATAAATCATGTTTAGTCAAAACCATGTTATGTGATTTTTGACATATGTTAGTTTAATTTAAATCCCGTTTGCATATGAAACATTATATTTGTTAATGTAGTGATTGTTTCAAGTTTAGTTATTTATTTTAACCCGGCACCTTGTTGTTATTATCATATGAACATTTTACTATGGATTTCGGAACTGAATTTTTGGGTTGAAATGATATACACCCACGAAACCCGTCATCTTGTATGAATTATTGAATATTGAACTTGAATTGGGATATGGGTTGAAATGATATATACCCAAATTAATCACTTGGCCTAGGGTAGTGTAACGAACTAACCGTCGGCGGCCACCGGTAGGCTTTGCAACCATCCCAGTCCCACTGTGGCTTACACTGGCACCTCGCATTTACTTTTACGGCCAGCCTCTCGACTGTCACGGCCTCTGCCTAACCAACCCATCCCTCTCAGGGACATTTGAGGGTAAGAGTCTCTCGTTCGCCACCAAACCGCGAAGCGAGAACCCCCTATCATGCTGTAATATAGCAAATGCGATCCATATCGTCGTATCACTAATTCGGAATGGGTTATACGACCCAAAGGTCTTTTCCCGGCTAACCCAAATAGTGAGCGCTTATATTCAAATCATATGGATATAGGATTTCAATTAAGTCACAACTTATTACCCAAATCCTTTCTTTCAAATGGTTTAACAAATTACCATTTTAAATCTTTAAACAAAAAGACCACAACATAAATCATGATATATCACAAAGCATCACAAATCAGGGATATCAACAATCAAGTCATCCAATAGATTCCAAATATCCATAGGTAAGATCAATAAATTATCTGATTAATTTAAATCAGATTAATTTCTTATGAATTACTAATCCTGGTTAATTAACATCAATAATTTACAAATCATTTTGATTAATTACTCTTTAATCATTTATTAATTAACCATTAATAATAAATTAATTAACCTTTAATTATAATTCATCAACCTTAAATTATTAAATAATAATCTTAAATTATTTAATTCACTATTTAATTAATTATCTTTAATTAATAAATTTAACTCTTAATTACTCACTCTTTAATATTCATTCTTAATTAATTACAACAAGTGATTATTAATCAACTTTAATTTATTATAATATCCAACATTAATTACAATAAGTAATTAATCCCTTAATTACTTTCATTAAGTAATTAACAATTTAAAATTGATTATCTTTTAATTAAATTTAAAATTAATTTAAAATCCATATATACTAATTTTAAATTAAATTGATATTTCTACAAGGCTATAGCTGCCTCCTGAGGAGACAGGTTATACAATTTTAAAATAATTTATATTCTGTTATCATATGATGATATATGATGTTTGGATGCTGTGATTGATTATTTGGTGCTGTTGCATCATCAGATCCATTTTTTAGCAAACAAAGTAAACAAGCATTCAACAAAGGTTTTCAAACAACACTTAACACTTAAAGTTCCTTTAGCAATGATTTTAACAAAACTGTGACGACCGGGTTTTCGGACTAGTCAAAATCGCCGAAAGACCCGTCCGTTCTAAAACTACGAATGAAAACTACCAACTTAATACACAATATTTGATAAATATCCAACACTACTAAATGTATAGGATACAACGTTCAATTTTACAAGTTATCAAAGTAATCAATTTAATCTACTAGTGTGCTTTAATACAAACCCAAAATCAAATACTACAAACAAACTATAAATCTACCGCTGTGCAACTCTAATGAGAAACAACAATATCATTACCTGCAAACTCAATAAACAATGTAAATGCGGAATAAAATAGCAAGAAGGAAAGATACAACAATACATGATATATGACAAACAACAAATAGAAAATGTTATGTTATTATTGGGGCTGCATCACTACCACTTGTGACTGCCTACGTACCCCTATCTAATTGGGTACCCAATTAGATATAGGATCAAGCCAACGTAGTTCTCCTACCGCAAATAGGACTCATGGAGCCTACGATGCAACAAATAATATGAAATTCCAAAAACTACCCACTTAGGCTTAATCTTCAATTTTAGATTTTCAAATCTAATTACCTTTACGGAAATTATCTCTTTGGTCTTTATTCTCGAATCCTTATTTCAAAACTTTTGAAACATATATATCTTTTATATTCAAATTATACTTTACTTCGGGATCTTAAATCAAATCTCTTTTAAAAAGATTATTTGGAAATCCCAAATACTGTAATAAAAACATATCAAACCATATGCAACCAGATCGGGAGGTTTCTCCCAATAACAAGGCAATTGGATCCCAGCCTTCATACAATTGATAAATAAGTACATCCCTCTATTCCAAGAGCGAACTATACCAAAAACATATGCCCACTTTTTAGTTACGGGTTATCCAAATCATCGATAACATAACAAATCATTTTATATCCCGAAGCGATAAACCATTTCACACTAATATTCACAAGTACTTTCAAATCTATAATAATTTTCATTTACCAAATCTGTTCAAAAATCATCTTAAAACCAAAGGGTTTAGTCCTCGAAATTCTTTCCGTTTTATAAAACATTTTTATAAAACCATTCTTATATAAATCACTTCTATATAATATAACTTCAAAATATTCATTACCAAACATTTCTATTTCTTTTAAAGGGAAAACATTTCATAACATTTCAATTTGGAAACCAATTTTCAAAATAATTCATTTAATTGAAGTGAACCAAATAAACACCTTATAGTCGAATCATAAAATAAATCACAAGGTGTTATCCTACAATTATTTTCTACCCAGCCCATGCATATGGATAATTAATTTCTCATAAACTGGTTGAGAAAAGTCAACGATCAATAAATAATAATTAGTGCTCAAAAACTGGTCGAGCGCAATCCAAACAACCAAACAATTAATTAACAAAATAAACACAACCATAAATGATAAATCAACGCTTCAATCTATCAAATATTTGTAACACTTTTTATTTTATCTTGGGTTAAAATGATTTGATATTTATTTTGGAGCATCCGGGCTTTCCCTTCAACATGTTCCGTCCCTCGTCCAAGTGTCCTTGGATCTCACAGACGAAACACGTGTAATAGTCGTTTCCACGTACCCCATTAAGTATTTAACTTCTAATTTTAAAATAATTAATTAACCATCCAAATAGTCAAACAAGGAAATAAAACCATTTTTTAGAAAACAAAGTAAACAAGCATTCAACAAGGGTTTTCAAACAACACTTAACACTTAAAGTTCCTTTAGCAATGATTTTAACAAACTTAAAGGAAGAAATAACTCACAGAATAAGTTGTACCCACTAAACTATGAAAACAAAGAATATACTCACAGAATAAGTTATATCCACTAAACTATGAAAGCAAAGAATATACTCACTTCCTATTTGCTTTGATGGAGACTTGGAATACTTCACCTCTAATAATGAATTTTAGTTCTTTTCTTTAGTTTGTGAATGAATTAAAATGAGATATGGACTTGGCTATTTATAGGTGAAGAGAAGGGTACTTTAGTCATTTTCTATAACCTAACCAGATTCGACCAGATTTTGGTCCAATAGAAACCAGCCTTATGGCCTAATTTGATTCGACCACATTTTGGTCCAATAGAAAACATCTTGATGGCCTAATTTGATTCGACCACATTTTGGTCCAATAGAAAACATCTTGATGGATTAATTTGATTCGACCACATTTTGGTCCAATAGAAATCCTCCTTATCAACTATGGCATAACATGATTCGACCAGATTTTGGTCCAATGGCAACCATCCGCATGGAATATAATAATCATTATGCTATTTTATTTCATTCACAAACTAAAGAAAGGAGGAGTGGATCCCACAGTGAGAAACTATATCACTTAATATAGTGTTTATATTGGTTGTGATTGGATGAATGGATTGATAGTTATGGATGTTTTAACTATATGATAGTTATATTAGTATTTAATTGTTAAAATATTCAGTTATACCATATACTGCTTGTTTGGATGATATGAAGGTATATATGGATGTTAATAGTGATAACACTGCACGTTACACTTATTATACATACCCATTTGGATTTTAAACGGATATTGGTTAAGTCTCGATTTAAAATAATAATAATATAATATTCAAATTTGAGTGGGAATTTGAATATTCGAATTTTATAATTTAAACTAATTGGAAATGATATTGGAGATATATTGAAAAACTTTTGTAAAAGAAGTTATTTATTTGAAATTATTTTAAATATAAAATGGCATGTTCAACTTTGGAAATATAAATAATAATTTAAATCGATTTTAGAAAAGTGAAGTTAAGTTCGCTATATAAATAAAGGTTTATAATCAATTAAATGATTCCAATAGTATTATATATAGTTTATTTTGATTTCTGGAAAGTTTGGATTAAATCGGATGAAAATTAGAAAAATAATATTATTATATTATTTAAATATTCAATTAAATCAATTAAATTGAATAAAAAGGTTATGAATTGAGAAATGAAGTTTTTATAGTATATATGAAGTATATATATGATTTAAAAGATAATAGAAGTAATTTAAATCATATTTGAATGGTTTTAGTTGTACAAATACACTATATTTGCGACACTAATCTTAGACCTTACTTAACAAATTAAGTAACGTCGTTTTAATCGGAAATTGGTTGGATTAATCTTTTAATTAAGATTTATTATGGAATGGTGAAATCTTTTAAAGATTTAAAGGAATACGATTTAGATTTACGTTAAGTCTATTAATTGGTTTTATTTACCAAATTTTAAGGAAGAGACTTATACAATCCTGCATATCCATATGGTTTGGAAATAGCGCTTATTATTCGGAAAGACCGGATTTTCCCATTTCGAATAATAATACGACGTTATGAAGAGAATGATGGATAAGAAGGCAATTATGAAGACCGGGATCTTCTCATTTAAAGGACCGCTTGTTGATTTCTCTTTACAGAGTTGCTCCTGTCTAGAGAAAAGAACCATATATTTTTAGCAGTGGTCCTGACTATGTTTTGGGATTTATCGGATATACAAGGACCTCTCACCTTTTGGGCAAAGGTTGAGGAATAAGGTGCCTTCGATTTCGTTCAGTCCCAGAACGAACTTGTGAATGGATGGATTGTCTGATATTACATTCTAATTTAATATGATTGATCTTTATTAACGTATATCTGCTTGGTGGCGGAGAATTTATTCTCTTAGCTTAACACCCTTCCTTGAGACGTATGAGCTCAAAGGTTATGCGTTGGTAGAAATCAGTTATGTAATTTTGGATTGGTAATGTGACATTCCGAAGAATGCTATGGATGGATCAAGGCTTTTATTGAAAAGCAGAGCCTTGTGGGTACGAGACTTCACGAACCTCACACCCCGGGAATGGCCGAAACATGAATGGATGCAGCAAGGTGTAGGATGTCTATTCCCTTCTAGATATATATAGTGATACCATGGTATGGAACCCAGGTATTCACTTTGTGGATTATATATTTATATAGCTGTATTGTGGTCTTACACGCCCAGTATTTGCTTGATGTGGATGTTGGAAAAGTCGGGGCCCCGTTTTAAAGGTTGGTAACAACCGGGGAATGGATAGACTTGAGTAAGTAGTTACCATTGAGTGGTAACCCGACCTTGTGTTGGCAGAGAAACAGTAGTTTCTCGGGACGTCCCTCTAGAGGCGTACCCAATCGTGGATGAGGAAGTTCCTTTGCCTGGTCATTATTGGAAACCCATTCTCCAATACAAACTTTGTACGGTTTTGATTGTATTACCCACTGTTTAATACAGTGGCTATAGTAGGCATACCATCATGTAACGTATGCTGGCTAAATTAATAAGTTTATTTTGAAAATGGTTTTCAATCACTAAGCACTATAATAATACTAAAAGGATATTTCTAACGTATCAAAGGCATGTTTGACTGTCATAAGGAGAAACCTCGACCATGTGTGCATTTGCATCTTGTGTGCGGATCGAGACCTTATGATAGTTTCATTTTCCAAAAGCATATACGGAAATTATTTTCAAAAGCAACTATATTTTTAAGTTCTCACACCTGTCCTATGACTGACCTGGAGTTTATTGTTTTCCCCTAAACTCTGGGTGCCCATAATTTTCCACACGAGCAGTCTAGAGTTAGGTTTGTCAGTTAGATCTGGAGCTAGGATATTTGGAGCAATTATGGATGTAAGACTTGAAGATGGAGCATTTGGAGATTTTGCTTTATTTTCCGCTGTAGTTGTTATTCCGTTGTATTTATGTAAACTCTGAAATGTAAACTCTTTTGTATATGAATAAAAGAGAGGCTGTTTCACTTCCACTGTGTTCTGATATTTCTGATATGTTTATTATCCCAACCTCTAACGATCAAGGATTCCGATCATTTGATTTACGACATTTGAATACATTCAATTATATTCAGGTGTCGATTTTGAAGGGTCGATAATCCTAATCGCTAGGAAAGACGTGAATCCTTATATTTTGAGTTGGACTTGTATACATTTTAGTCAATTCAAAATGTAAAGATCCTGAAGTCGGCCTTCGAAAATCGGCACCCGTACTTCACTTGTACTCAAAATGCCGTAGATTCAAACGCCGAATCTGGTTCTCCGGAGCTTATAACACCATTAAGTATAACAACACAGCGGAAGAAAAAGAATATATCAATATATATATATAACATTGATACAATGACAGATACAAAAATCTGATACAATATGATACAACCGAATGATATAACAAATATCAATGTACATCAGAGATATGATACAAGAAATAGCAGCGGAAAGAAAATAGAAAACACCAGCAGCGGATAGAATATCTCCAATAGAATGCTCCAATCCATAGCTAGCGGAAAGCAAGGTCAGTCGTCCAAGGACTGACTAGCTCCAGATAATCTACTCAACCTGAATATCTGAGAAACCCAACTCTAGACTGCCCATGTGGAAAATGGTGGGCACTCAGAGTTTATTATCCTTTGATTAATTTTAAATCAGATTAGTTACTTATGAATAAATTACTAATTCTGGTTAATAAATTACAAATCATTTTGGTTAATTATTCTTTGATCATTTATTAATTAACCATTAATAATAAATAAATCAACCATAAATTATTAATTAACCAACCTTAATTAGTAAATCAATTAACCTTTAATCATTAGATAATTAACCTTTATTTATTTAATTATCCTTTAATTAATTACATATATTAATTAACCATTAATTAATTTCCATTTAATTAATCATCCTTAATTAATTATTGCTTAATCATTTGATTAATTGTTTTAGCATTTTTCTTGTGTTTATACATCATCCAACTAGCCTCTCATCCAATTCCAGCAATTAAAATTTGTGGAATCAATTGAAATTGGTAAAAATGCATCTTGGCTTCATTTTTCGAACTGCACCTTGAATACTCTCTTACAAATCATTTAATTAGTTGACTAATTTTAATTAATTAAATTTAATTTAATTGAAAATTAGAAAAATAATATTATTATATTATTTAAATATTAAAACAGAATAGTATAATTACTTGCCTAATAAAACAAGAGAGAATTATTAACCTTGCCTAATAAAACAGAATAGTATAATTACTTGCCTAATAAAAACAAAATAGTATAATTACTTGCCTAATGAAACAAAATAGCATAATGATTATTATATTCCATGCGGATGGTAGCCATTGGACCAAAATCTGGTCGAATCATGTTATGCCATAGTTGATAAGGAGGATTTCTATTGGACCAAAATGTGGTCGAATCAAATTAATCCATCAAGATGTTTTCTATTGGACCAAAATGTGGTCGAATCAAATTAGGCCATCAAGATGTTTTCTATTGGACCAAAATCAGGTCGAATCTGGTTAGGCTATAGGAAATGACTAAAGTACCCTTCTCTTCACCTATAAATAGCCAAGTCCATATCTCATTTTAATGGATTCACAAACTAAAGGAAAGAACTAAAATTCATTATTAGAGGTGAAGTATTCCAAGTCTCCATCAAAGCAAATAGGAAGTGAGTATATTCCTTATTTTCATAGTTTAGCGGGTACAACTTATTCTATGAGTTATTTCTTCCTTTAAGTTTGTTAAAATCATTGCTAAAGGAACTTTAAGTGTTAAGTGTTGTTTGAAAACCCTTGTTGAATGCTTGTTTACTTTGTTTGAAAAAAAAATGGTTTTATTTCCTTGTTTGACTATTTGGATGGTTAATTAATTATTTTAAAATTTAGAAGTTAAATACTTAATGGGGTATGCGGAAACGACTAGTACACGTGTTTCATCTGTGAGATCTAGGACACTTGGACGAGGGACGGAACATGTCGAAGGGAAAGCCCGGATGCTTCAAAATAAATATCAAATCCTTTTAACCAAAGATAAAATAAAAAGTGTTACAAATATTTGATAGATTGAAGCGTTGATTTATCATTTATTGTTGTGTTTATTTTGTTAATTAATTGTTTGGTTGTTTGGATTGCGCTCGACCAGTTTATGAGCACTGATTATTATTTATTGATCGTTGACTTTTCTCAACCAGTTTATGAGAAATTAATTATCCATATGCATGGGCTGGGTAGAAAATAATTGTAGGATAACACCTTGTGATTTATTTCATGATTTGACTATAAGGTGTTTATTTGGTTCACTTCAATTAAATGAATTATTTTGAAATTGGTTTTCAAATTGAAATGTTATGAAATGTTTTCCCTTTAAAAGAAATAGAAATGTTTGGTAATGAATATTTTGAAGTTATATTATCTAAAAGTGATTTATATAAGAATGGTTTTATAAAAATGTTTTATAAAACAGAAAGAATTTCGAGGACTAAACCCTTTGGTTTTAAGATGATTTTTGAACAGATTTGGTAAATGAAAATTATTATAGATTTGAAAGTACTTGTGAATATTAATGTGAAATGATTTATCGCTTCGGGATATAAAATGATTTGTTATGTTATCGATGATTTGGGTAACCCGTAACTAAAATGTGGGCATATGTTTTTGGTATAGTCCGCTCTTGGAATAGAGGGATGTACTTATTTATCGATTGTATGAAGGCTGGGACCCAGTTGCCTTGTTATTGGGAGAAACCTCCCGATCTGGTTGCATATGGTTTGATATGTTTTTATTACAGTATTTGGGATTTGCAAATAAACTTTTCAAAAGAGATTTGATTTAAGATCCCGAAGAAAAGTATAATTTGAATATAAAAGATATATATATTTCAAAAGTTTTGAAATAAGGATTCGAGAATAAAGACCAAAGAGATCATTTCCGTAAAGGTAATTAGATTTGAAAATCTAAAATTGAAGATTAAGCCTAAGTGGGTAGTTTTCGGAATTGCATATTGTTTGTTGCATCGTAGGCTCCATGAGTCATATTTGCAGTAGGAGAACTACGTTGGCTTGATCATGTATCTAATTGGGTACCCAATTAGATAGGGGTACGTAGGCAGTCACAAGTGGTAGTTATGCAGCCCCAATAATAACATAACATTTTCTGTTTATTGTTTGTCATATATCATGTATTATTGTATCTTTCATGCTTACTATTTTATTCCGCATTTACATTGTTTATTGAGTTTGCAGGTAATGATATTGTTGTTTCTCATCAGAGTTGCACAACGGTAGATTTACAGTTTGTTTGTAGTATTTGATTTTGGGTTTGTATTAAAGCACACTAGTAGATTAAATTGATTACTTTGATAACTTGTAAAATTGAAAGTTGTATCCTATACATTTAGTAGTGTTGGATATTTATCAAATATTGTGTATTAAGTTGGTAGTTTTCATTCGTAGTTTTAGAACGAATGGGTCTTTCGGTGATTTTGACTGGTCCGAAAACCCGGGTCGTCACAGTTGGTATCAGAGCTCAGGTTAGGTGCCTATGTAAAATTTGTCTAGGTTAGTAAATTATCCTAGAAATTTTAAAATGAAACTACCTTAAATTGATAAATAAAAATGGATAGGATAAGGCACTGTACCTCCGACCGGGGTAATGGGCGATAATATTTTTAGTGTGCATAGCTTTTGTTAATTGTTTGGTTTTCGTTATATCTTTTCGTCCTTCAAATTTCGGGGACGAAATTCTTTTAAGAGGGGAAGAATGTAACGACCCGTATTTTTGGGTCATCAAATTCGAATATTTAAAATGTAACGACCCATAATTTAATCACTTTGAATATGAATAGTTAATATGTTTCTAAATGATTAAATAATGGATTTTATATCTAGAATTATTAAACCTGCCTAATAAAACAAAATAGTATAATTACTTGCCTAATAAAACAAGAGAGAATTATTAACCTTGTCTAATAAAACAGAATAGTATAATTACTTGCCTAATAAAAACAGAATAGTATAATTACTTGCCTAATGAAATAAAATAGCATAATGATTATTATATTCCATTCGGATGGTTGCCATTGGACCAAAATCTGGTTGAATCATGTTATGCCATAGTTGATAAGGAGGATTTCTATTGGACCAAAATGTGGTCGAATCAAATTAATCCATCAAGATGTTTTCTATTGGACCAAAATGTGGTCGAATCAAATTAGGCCATCAAGATATTTTCTATTGGACCAAAATCTGGTCGAATCTGGTTAGGCTATAGGAAATGACTAAAGTACCCTTCTCTTCATCTATAAATAGCCAAGTCCATATCTCATTTTAATGGATTCACAAACTAAAGAAAAGAAATAAAATTCATTATTAGAGGTGAAGTATTCCAAGTCTCCATCAAAGCAAATAGGAAGTTAGTATATTCCTTATTTTCATAGTTTAGCGGGTACAACTTATTCTGTGAGTTATTTCTTCCCTTAAGTTTGTTAAAATCATTGCTAAAGGAACTTTAAGTGTTAAGTGTTGTTTGAAAACCCTTGTTGAATGCTTGTTTACTTTGTTTGAAAAAAAATGGTTTTATTTCCTTGTTTGACTATTTGGATGATTAATTAATTATTTTAAAATTTAGAAGTTAAATAATTAATGGGGTATGCGGAAACGACTAGTACACGTGTTTCATCTGTGAGATCCAAGGACACTTGGACGAGGGACGGAACATGTCGAAGGGAAAGCGCAGATGCTCCAAAATAAATATCAAATCCTTTTAACCAAAGATAAAATAAAAAGTGTTACAAATATTTGATAGATTGAAGCGTTGATTTATCATTTATTGTTGTGTTTATTTTGTTAATTAATTGTTTGGTTGTTTGGATTGCGCTCGACCAGTTTATGAGCACTAATTATTATTTATTGATCGTTGACTTTTCTCAACTAGTTTATGAGAAATTAATTATCCATATGCATGGGCTGGGTAGAAAATAATTGTAGGATAACACCTTGTGATTTATTTCATGATTTGACTATAAGGTGTTTATTTGGTTCACTTCAATTAAATGAATTATTTTGAAAATTGGTTTTCAAATTGAAATGTTATGAAATGTTTTCCCTTTAAAAGAAATAGAAATGTTTGGTAATGAATATTTTGAAGTTATATTATATAAAAGTGATTTATATAAGAATGGTTTTATAAAAATGTTTTGTAAAACGGAAAGAATTTCGAGGACTAAACCCTTTGGTTTTAAGATGATTTTTGAACAGATTTGGTAAATGAAAATTATTATAGATTTGAAAGTACTTGTGAATATTAATGTGAAATGATTTATCGCTTCGGGATATAAAATGATTTGTTATGTTATCGATGATTTGGGTAACCCGTAACTAAAAAGTGGGCATATGTTTTTGGTATAGTCCGCTCTTGGAATAGAGGGATGTACTTATTTATCGATTGTATGAAGGCTGGGACCCAGTTGCCTTGTTATTGGGAGAAACCTCCCGATCTGGTTGCATATGGTTTGATATGTTTTTATTACAGTATTTGGGATTTGCAAATAAACTTTTCAAAAGAGATTTGATTTAAGATCCCGAAGTAAAGTATAATTTGAATATAAAGGACCTCTAGTTGAAGTGGTTAAGGGTATGGTGCTTTAGACAAACCTTTTAAATGTCAAGATGCCGATCTCCTATGACATCATAACGAGTACTCTGCTTATCATAATGTGTGCTCTGCTTCAAAAAAATATCAGTCTCTTGTTGCTTTATGAATTTCTCTTTAAAGTAGCAAGTTTTTGGATTTTAATAAACTGAAGTAACTAACTGAACCATAAAATGTTGTGAATGTCTATTGATGAACATGGTATTTAGTGGTTCCATACATCTGAATTTGAATAATTTTTTAAATAGAGTTGTAATTCACATAACAGTGCTTACTAGAAAACAAAGTTTATGTGGGTTATTTAATAAATTAAGTAGGCACAAAACTTTACCTTTTGTTTTGGAATATATGTACTATTGCTTATGTTTTTGTAGCAATCATATTTAGGCATAACAATCAGGTGAATCGGGTTAATTGGAACAATGCATGTTTTAGACTCTTAGGAAGGTGCATAGTATTTATTTATATGCTTATACATTCATATTTTCTTGATTTTTTTGGATTTCTTTAATTTTTTTATTGTTGAGGAATTTGATTACAACAAATATGAAGTTGGCATACTCTTTTTAACTTATTGATTGTAGTCAATTCATTTTGGTTTTAAAAAAGAAAATAAATAATTTATTTAATTCGATCCAAATGAGCCATTGGAAAAATGCTCGGAATCATGTTTATGAAAAATTCTAACTGTAGGCTGTATGATTGAGAATTCATTATTTTAGCAATAACTTGCAAGTTGTAGCTAACCACCTGGGAACTTAGAATTTTTAAGTCAGAAGCACATGAAACATAATGAATGCTTATCACTACAATTAATGTGGACAATGTATATGTGGAGATTATTTGGAAGGACCCATCTTCAAGTTTTAAAGATTGTGAATTACTTGATTAAGAAACTAACTTTTTACTTATAAGATAATATTTGTAGTGGATGCATGTATTTTGCAATGACAACGGGAAAGAGTAAATTCTGACTCTTTGAAACTTTTTATCACCTAGTCTTCTTTTTTGATCCCAACATTATCAATTTCTTTACACTTACACATAACTATATATACAGTTACACAAAACTATATATCAAATGGGTATGCAAATCCATTGGCATTATACTTCATTCGCCCAGTGCTCCTAATTTCAATAAATTTAGAACCAGTTAATCCTGAAACCCAAATTATACATGGAAAATTCTATACGAACCCAAATCGGGATTTTAACCTTTAGATCTTTCTTTGTTTTCCACTTCACCCATAAAGCAAAAAAGATTTAATGGTTCATACTTGTGTCAAATTTTGTGTTTTATTTTATATCATAATTACCGCTTCCAATTATATATTATATATAATCCATGCCGATTTCAATAAGGAGGAATTATTGGAAGTACATAAACTTTCGGAATCCATACTTCAATTCACTGATGATTAAGACAAAATAAAAGATACGATCTTCAAAATTAACATAAACTTTGATTGCATGAATTGGTTAAGAAGAAACGATTGATGTGATCTTCCAAATTAGCACAGATCTTAGTTTAGAGAGAAATAAATCTTCTATAATTTAGGAACCATACCCCCACACATATACATACATGCACATAAACGCACACGCGCACACACATATTGTGACATTTCCATTTGACGCTTTAACAAAATAAAAAATCACTATCGTTGAGAAGAAATGATCGACATGATCTTCCAAATTAGCACAAATCTTAGTTTAGAGCTAAATAAATATTTATAATTTAGGAACCATATATATATATGTATATATCTGTGTGTGTGTGTGATAAGGATTGGTTACATCTCATTTTTGCTATACTTCATGTCCCCGATTTCAACCACATGTTCTGAATTAAATATATACTCCGTCTCTCCTGTCACTTCTGGAGGGATGGTATATTATTTAATTTGGAACATATGGTTAAGATCAAAGGGATTTAAGCTGTAACAAAAATGAGGTGTTGTCAATCCTAACCCTTTACATGCATGTGTGCATTGTGACATTTTCCATTTGATGCTTTAACAAAATAAAAATTATTTGTTGTATTATTTAATTAGAGACAATATTCAATTTTTTTATTTGATCATTTTTGTAAAGCTTATTTATAAAACAATAAAATTATTTTATTTCACATGCGTGATAACAGAAGTAGAATTTTCCGAACATCCATTTATTACTAATCGTTCATGTTCTTATCATTATGATTGGTTTTAATCTCCAACCGCATTATATTCATCTTTTACATATTACCTTTGTATTTTTAGCAAATTTGGTAAACCTTAAGCTATAGATGGGGGGTTCACAACAATTAGCAAATGTTATACTATCATGAATCAAACTTAGGAGACTAAAAAAGTCATCGACAAAGCATAAAAGTAATTTTTTGAATTTAAAAACTACAACTATTTGTTGTATTATTTAATTAGAGACAAGCGTTTTTTCCCTTCTACTCCATCATCTATTGATCATTATCATGTAATTTTTATTTGTATTTTCAACCTTAGACGTTATTAATAATGGATGTTGGTTGTAGTTATTAAGATCCAAAAGTTAACATAGTTTGAATAATCTTGTAAATATTTTTTGGATTATTATATAATAAAGATGGTAATTTAAAGATTAAAATATTTGTTGTTATAAAGGAAAAAATTGAATATATTAGATTATATGACGATCAATTTATTTATTTTAATGATTTAAGATTGTTTTATGGATATTAAATTTTGATAAAATCGATTTTTTTAATTTTGATATTCTTGACCAATCAATTAAGAACTTTCTTTGTTAGTTTAATCAAACATCTTCTAACTCAAATTGATTGCAATAAGTTATCATTTGAGAAGAGAGTTCAATATGTCTTTAAAATGTGAATCTTTTAACCAACACAATGTTTTAACGAATTCAAAAAAAAAAGAAATTTTATGCTAATGATTTAAATTATAAGAAAAACTTATACTGTATTCAAATAATGAATTTAGTCTGTTTCTTATACTGTGTACAAAGCAACAAATCATGCTAAAAGCACTTTCCTGCAACTAGTCACACCATTCTTTATTTGTTAATTGAAAAACAAGTACATGTTAAGTTGGACAAAACTGTGAATTCAATTCTAGTATAAAATTTCTTTTATTTGTTTATTTTACACCTGAAAATTATTAAATGCAAATAGAATCATTAGCCATTTATTAGGACAAATGTTTTGTAATGATGTATTGTTATAACCGCCATCGTCAAGTTTTGTATAATTTCAAATCAACTCAAAACAATCATAAAATGTCCATAATGAAAAATGCTGAACAACGATCGAATCTACTTCCAAATCCAAGTTACTACAAAGGAAATATCGCATGTATGAAGACATATCCTCCATTTTCCGTAATGGGTCCACCGTGGACAAGCCTATCAAATATCGAGGAAATCAAGCCCATTGATTGTTGGCGATCCTGATTTAGAATGAAAAATTATTAAATGATTGTCTTTTTTCCTCCTATATTGTTTTATCGTTCAATCCCATCGATTAAAATGTCGCTTCAAAAAAGCCTATGAAATAAGGTATGAGGTATCGGTCGATACCCCGAAATTTTGATGGTATCATACTGGTATCGACATTGACCGGGCCGAAACCAAGCACAAAATTTGTTTTCGGTTAGGTTTGAAAAAATCAAAATCAAAATTAATTACGCAACTTATCTAAGCTCGAATCGAACAGATAGTATCTTACCTAAGTCGACATCGAGGAATTACAACATCTAATCGAACAAATTTGCTTCATTTTCTTCTTTTCCTTTCTCTAGTCGACATCAACTTTGATCTGAAGTGGTACTTGACATCAAGGAAGAGGATTGGTAGTCTCTTCTTTGTTTTAGTTTAATATACAGGAAACAGACGTGAAAGGGGATTAGAAAAGACGAAGACAAGGGGAGTGGTAGTCGACATCGACTTTGAGCTGTAGTCGACGGCTTTAGAGAAGATGTAGACGAGGGTGAGAAGAGATAAAAGATGAGCGGAGTTGAAAGGGGATTTACATATTTAGGGCTAGATTTTGGGCTTGGATATTAGTTGGGTCTTATTTGTTAAGTTAATTTAATGTACATCACATATATTTTTCATTCTAATTGAGATTAGTTATAATGTTTAATTCTAATTTTTGGTTAACTAATAAATTATAATATTTAGTTTAATTTAATTGGGATGTTATTGTTTTTTCCATCATAATGTACAAAAATTCAAAATCCAGACCGAAACCAAAACGTCCGGTCGAAATCGACCGAAAGTAAGAAAAATTCAAATAACGGAAACAGAAAACGAGTTATGGAACCTTGCTATGAAATATTCAGATTCCAAGGCAACAGAGTGTACCAGAATTTTCTAAATAATAATACAATGTGAATGGTTCAATTGTGTGTAATTTCAACTTAAAACGAATGAGTTATGGATTGATTGTTGTTTTTTCCCTTGACCATTCTTATTAATCAACCTCTATCGATAAGAACCCCACTATGAACAAGTACCTCAAATGCCCAATGGATGAAGTAAAGGAGACAAATGAAAAGTTCTACATGATACAAGATTAACGGCTCAACAATGTGTAAATCCAACTTCGAACGAAGGAGATATGGATCGATTGTCCTTTTGCGTACTTAGATTATATGGTAGGACCAGAAGTTGTTCCATCTTTGGGAAGTTAATTTTGTGGTATCTGCACATTCTTCCTTTTCTACAACAACCGGGTGTTCATTAAAAGAATGCATTTATTTGGAAAGAGAACTTAAATCTTGTAACTGTTAGAGGAAAATGAAACGGAACATCGATCGATAATCAACGAAATAATAAGTTTAATGATTATACACTTAGAAGTAGCATGGAGCAGCTAAGACCGAAGTATTATGAAAGAACAAGAGAAAAAAATGACCAAATATGGAAATATCTATCGATCGGTGTCAATCCACTGGCATCAACGTCCATGATGATCGATCGGTGCCAGTCCATAAAACAGAAGAATTTTGAACTACAGGACAGCTCTATAAGCCAGTGTGAATCTATCAACAAAATTAAAAAAAACATAGTTTTAAAGCTATTCATCCACATTGATCAACGAACATGGATACATATCGATCAATTGACGTGGATATGTACCAAACAATTGGCATTAACATCGATGATTCTTAGCCATCGATTAGTGCGCATCCTTTGTGATTGATCGGTACCGATCCATAAAAACAGAAGAATTTGAACTGAAGAACAACTCTACAAGGCAACGTGGATAGACAAACAAAGTTACAAAAAACATAGTATTGTAGTTGGCTAATTGGTATTGTTGCTCAAATTTCTTGTAAGTATGATTAAGCCTGCCAACACAGCTAATCCTAGCCCAAGCCATGTCGGTTTGTACTTAAAAAACCAACCTAGTTCGAGCCAATTGAAAGGAGGAGATAAAGAGAGTTCTTCTGTTTCGATATGGATGCTTTTCTTAAACTTGATATAGAAGGAACCAGAATGTTCTTTGATGCATTTTTTGATTAGAACATCGATATTGGCATGGTTTTTTTATCATCTAGGTTGTTTCTTCGTGAACTGTTCATTTTAACTGTTCACTTTTGGGCTTTTGCGGGTATCACATGCCTAAAATACCCTTCTAGGCTAGAAATCATGGCTAAGGGCACTTTACCTTTGATCAATATAGTTAACAACTTAGTTCAAGATAAGGATTGAGTTTGTTTTAAGGATAAGGATTCCTTATACGTATATGTTGTATTTATATTTTATTATACCATGTATTAACCTTCTTTTTGAAGACCTATAAGCTGCATCATCTTCCTTCCTATAAGTATTTAGTATCAATTTTTTTTAAATGGAACTGAATTATCACCTTGTGGTAATTAGAGTATTTGAGTTAGAACATATACTTAACTATATCATAGTTTTATGCTAATTGCACTTTTGTACACATCTGTTTATGGGTACTTTCCAATTCCACTTCTATATGTTGCACTTTGCAAGAATTTTGTACTAGTAACTTGACATCAACTAATATTTCCTTTTATACTCCTAATATTGTTATTTTCATTATAGTTGCCCAAGATCAATACACAAATTTCACAATTAATATTCCAATAGATTGGTATCATACTCTATTCATTCCTTAGCTCCTCTTAGTTGTTTATCATTTATGTGATTGTTTCATATTTGCAAGTTTATGAGTGATTCGAACCACACCATTTTATCTTAGTTTGATACGTATCCAGACATCGGTCGACCCTTAGCTATAGCATTATTTTGCCAAAGACTGAAATAGTTGTACTATTCTTGAATTAGTGGTCAAGAAATGTGATTTTACAGCAATCAACAAACTTTATACTTTTGTATGTGGTAACGGCCACATAGTTTCTTTAATAAAGTTGTTCAGGTTTAGAGTGAAAAAGTTATATTACACTGCAATAACATTTGACTAGATACTAGCTATTTTTCTGCTGTATGTCTATGAATCTTTGTTTTAATAAGATGTAACCAGTTACTTATGCTTTTAGGTTTCACGTCAAACATAAATATTATTAAAAGTGATCGTTTGCAGATACAAAAACCTAGTTGTTAATAACATCTGATATTTTACTTCTGCTTTCAATCCTAAAGATGGTAAAGGACCTCTAGTTGAAGTGGTTAGGGGTATGATGCTTAAGACATACCTTTTAAATGTTAAGGTGTCGATCTCCTAGGACATCATAAAGAGCGCTCCTCTTGTCACAACGAGTGCTCTGCTTGAAAAAAAATATCACTTACCTCTTGCTTTATGAATTTCTCTTGAAAGATTTCTTAAGAGAAACATACACTATTCGATTCGATGTATCTTATTTTAATGATTACAGTAAAAGCATTTGATAAGTAACAAAAAATTTGAGACTTCACAACAACCATAATTTTTTTTAACTCCATAGTAGATTTTTACACAAAAAGTAGCAAGTTTTTGGTTTTTAATAAACTTAAGTAACTAACTAAACCATTAAATGCTATGAATGTCTATTGATGATCATGGTAATCAGTGTTTCCTTATATCTAAATTCGCAAGACTTTTAAAACAGAGTTGTATTTCACATAACAGTGCTAACTAGAAAACAAAATTTATGTGGGTCATTTAACAAATTAAGTAGGCACAAAACTTTACCTTTTTGTGTTAGACATATATGTACTGTTGCTTATGTTTTCGTAGGAATCATATTTAGGCATGTAGTTATTCATAAATAGCAATCAGGTGAATCGAGTTAATTGGAACAGTTCTTGTTTTAGACTCTTAGGAAGGTGCATAGTATCTATTTATATGCTTATACATTAATATTTTTCCGATATTTTTTTGAAATTTTTTAATTTTTTTATTGTCGAGGTTTTCGATTACAACATATACGAAGTTAGCGTGCACTTTTTAACTTATTGATAGTTACATTACCATGTATGCGGATTGTTCATGACATTTATACCACTATGGAGAAAAATTGATAAATTTGGTTAGTCCGAATATGTTTTAAGCTTACGGTCCATTTGAATTGACTTAAATAAGTCAAAATCAATTCGTTTTTGTTTTAAAAAAGAAAATAAATAATTTATTTAAGTCGATCCAAACGAGCCGTTGTAAAAATTTCCGGATCATGTTTCAGAAATATTCTTATTGTAGGCTATATGATCGAGCATTCATTATTTTAGCAATAAGTTGCAAGTTGCTGCGCCTATCCACCTATGAACTTAGAAGTTTAAGTTTAAAGCACATGAAACATTATGAATGCTTATCACTACAATTAATATGGAGATTACTTTGAAAGACTTGTCTTGAAGTTTTTAAGACAATGAGTTGCTTGATTAAGAAACTAAATTTTTAGTTATAAGAAATATTTGTACCAGATGCAAACATTTGTTCGTGGTTGCAACGATAACTGGAAAGTGTAAATTCTAACTCTTTGAAACTGTTTACAAGTTAATGTTGTTTTTTGAACCCCAACATTATCAATTTCTTTATAGTTACACACAACTTTATATTCAAATGGGTATGCTAATCCATTGGCATTAGGATTTCCAAAAGAAGATGCCATTCGTTTGATGAGAAATAAAAAGGAATATCGAAAATTCGCGTGGCTGAAGCTAAAGCAGCTACTTTCGAAGTAACAAAAAGAGTACCTTGGAGCATACCGATGGAATGAACGAAATACGAACAGTTAACATAATATGGTCATAGATCTTAGGTTGTAACTTGATCATGAGCGAATTAGTTGATGTTGCACCTACGAAGCATGGAAAGTGCCAACAGCGCTTTTGAGCTTTCTTCAGGATTTGGCCCGAACTGTTCGGCAGATTCCCATGCGTTACGCACCCGTTCGCCACTTTGTTCTCAACGATTCCGATTCCAGCAAATTACGGCTAAAAATGGTTAGAAATGTCTGCTAGTTCTCTGTCCTAATAATAAGGAGTAGATTCAAACCTTTCTTTCTCGTAAAGGCATACTCGCCAGAAGCAACTGTGCAGGAGACGAGTGAGACATCAGAGCAAGGAAGCCAAGCTGCTTATGCGGCTAGAAATGCTTTATTTTGTTTCGTTCCCGCTCTTCATTTCCTTCTTCTTGAATCCATGGGGGACTTGTCATATTTAGAATCTTTCTGCGGTAGAAAAAGTGGCCAATTTCACCTCATTGAAAGAACTTATTGACAATCAGTTGGAAGATCTCTTTGAGTCGTAGGGTGTTCAGTTGCCCACGCAACTGAATATTCAAGATGTAGCCGTGCATCTCCATAACGTAGCGAAGCTGGACGAATGAAGGTGCGGAGCGATAGCGTAGAAAGAAGAGAGATTCACTAGCCATAAGGGTAAGACCTAGAATCATAGGCTAAGTCCCACCTAGGGCTGGATCAAAACCGAGAAAGTAGGCTTTAGGTCGACTCCCTACCTAACTTAGAGGCATCAAATACGGCTTTCCACAGAATGATATATGTATCTATGAGATCGAGTATGGAATTCCATTTACTCACTTTAAATTGAGTATCTGTTTCCCTTCTTTTCCTGCTAGGATTGGAAATCCTGTATTTTACATATCCATACGATTGAGTCCTAACTCAAAAATTCTTGTACATTAAAAAAAAAGAATCGATTCGGAGAAGATGGGATCAGTAAATGGAAAATAAACCACTGATATGTCATCTTTTTTTGTGAGATCGTCAATTTTGTACCAAAGGTGTATTTCGGGGCTAGACCTACACTTGTGATTGTTTTCAGTAAAGAGTAAATAGCAGCTTCTAGGGCATCAAAATATTTGAAATTGTTGACTTTCCTAGGAATAGAAAAAAGAAATGTGGAGACCAGTGCTTTAAGGCTCTTCCAGGCTTCTTGTTTTCTTTTGTTGGAAAAACCAACGCAAATATCTATCAGTCTCTTTGAGATTTTCGGGCAGTCACAGAATGGAAAGACAAATGGATTTGACTCACCTTTGGTTTACTAATGATCTGTCGTTCATAATGGAAAGAGAGCTTCCTTCGGGCGCCCGCCTCTTTGTTGGACCGCGAACACAGAGGTCTCTGACCAGGACCAGGAACCAATTCGAATTTGGATATTGACATGTCAGGCGGAATAAAGAACATTTTGGGCGCATGACCCAAACTGGCCCTTGTTTAGTCCGGGTTAGATGCAGCTGAACCAGCAGAGTGATATGGGGAAGCCCTATGATAGATACCCAAGTGGAGGCGAAATGCATGTCATAGACCGGGTAGATACGCTGCTTCCTCCCTATCCCGATGACTTAGTAGGCTAAGAAAAGAGGACCCCGAACGCGATTTGGGTCCGGTTCAAGCCGTAATCAAGAAAGCGGTTCACCAGTCGATTGCGGATAACCAAATACGTGTCGACGAGTTATACTTCATTCACCCAATGCTCCTAATTTCATTAATTTTAGAACCAGTTAATCTTGAAACCCTAATTATATATGGAAAATTCTATTTTAACCCAAATTGGGATTTTAACCATTTGATCTTTCTTTATTTTCCACTTAACATGCAAAGCAAAAAAGATTAAATTCTTAATGCTTATGTCAAATTTTGTGTTTTATTTCGTGTCATAATTTTTGCTTCCAATTATATATTGTATATAATCCATGTCGATTTTAACAAGAAGGAATTGTTGGAAGTACGTAAACTTGCAGAATCCATACTTTAATTCACTGATGATTAAGACAATAAAGATACGTTCTTCAAAATTAATATAACTTTGATTTAGTGAATTGATTAAGAAGAAATGACCGATGTGATCTTCCAAATTAGCACAAATCTGTTTAGAGAGAAATAAATCTTTTATAATTTAGGAACCTTAACCCTACACATATACGTACATGCACATAAACGCGCGCGGGCGCATACACAAATATATATAATGTGACATTTCCAATTGACGCTTTAACGGAATAAAAATCACTATGGTTGAGAAGAAATGATCGATGTGATCTTCCAAATTAGTACAAATCTTAGTTTAGAGATTGAAATTTTTTTCATAATTTAGAAACTATATACACACACACATATATATATATACATACATACATATATATAAAGGATCGACCACACTTCATTTTTGCTACACTTTAAATCCCCTGATTTCAACCACATGTTCTGAATTAAATAATATACTTTGTCCCTCTTGTCACTTCTGAAGAGAAAAGGTATATTATTTAATTCAGAACATACGGATGAAATCTGGGGGATTCGAGGTGTAACGACCCGTAATTTTACCACTTTGAAAATGGAATATTTAATTAATTTTAAATATAGTTTTATAAGTTAAATGAACTTATTTTAATGATTTAAAGATGATAAGAAATTTATTTTCAAGTTTTGTTTACATAAATAAATAGTTTGAAATAAAAAACTAAAAATATGACCGGAAATTGGATCCCGAAATCTCAACGGTTTGACAAATGGAAATTTTTTTAAGTTGTTGCAACATTGTTTGTACATGCATACACATACACACACATACACACACATATGTGTATCACAATTAGTCAAATCAAAGCTAAAGAAAATATCTAAGATATTTTTACAAAAAGTAAGTGAAAAAGTTTACATTTAATCACCATTAAAACATGGAAAGCAAACATCAAATCCACCATTAATGCATGTCATTCCATCTTAAGATATTTTTGCAATATGTCTTATCATATTACATCTCATTAATGCATGCACTTGAGTATGGTAGCAAGGATTTGATGTTGAAGTGATGTGGTGTAAGAGATATTTTGATAATATCTAAGGGTAATTTTGTAATTTGCCACATTTTCCTAAGGCTATAAATAAGACCCTAAGGCTTCACAAATTCACGCATCTCATTTCAACTTCTTCTTCTTCTTCACCTCTACTTTAATGGCTTCCATCACCTCCATCCTCTCATCCATAGGCCGAGCCATCTAGAAGCAATAATCCAAGTGATCGTGAGCTAAAAGTTCGAGTTAGCAAAGTTATAGCCAATTTTTAGTTAGTTGTTTAAACCCGAGGTGAGTAAATTCCTACACTATCGTATTATATGCTTTTTGATGTTATATATGTTTGATTATGATTATTGATGATGGTTGTTTAATATGAATGTTGAATATATATGTAAGTCACGGAAATACACGTCGATAAGCACAATGGAAATCACTTTTCTTTATTTAATGAATTAGTGTATATGGAATGTTAAACCTCTTTAAAATTGTTTAAAATATGAAATAAATTCTAAAAATGTTTTAAAAGTGATAAAAATGAGTTTCCAAATGATAAAAAAAGTCGTTTTGATCAATATAGCTTAAAAAGCACTTTCCGCAGCACTTTTCTATAACTTTTGTAGTGTAGTTTTAAACCCAACTGTTCTTTTCCAAATCTTTTATAGATATATTCAAATGATTAATAAAGTATTTTAAATATGATTTGAAGGATTTATGGAATGGTTAAATATTAAATGATTTAGAGTCGATCAAATTACTTGACCGCCTTATGGGTGTCAAAGAGATAGTGTCTAGGCTTGAGTTTGGAAAACCAGTTTCCTGCTTTCCCTGACTATCCGGATTGGCCCGATGGAAGGGATAGTAAATTTGATTTATTCGGATCAAAATTTTCCAAAGTTAAAGGATATAATTCTCTAAATATAAATAACTTGAATTTTATGGAGATAATCTTCTTGTACTTGGTGTTAAAGCCCAAATAGGAAACTCATACTATTCATGGAATTTAAAGGGTGCTTTCACCGTTATTCCGCCCGTAGCATTTGTTGAATACAGGAATTGATATTGAGTAGAAATAGATGATTTCTATAGATTCTACTCACTTAACATATACTGGTTTTGGATTAACATCCTAGATAACATGCTTTTAACTGAATTAAAATTATTAGTTTTGAATTAGGAAATCTTTGTTAAGATTTAAATGAAAAGAACTGGAAATATTTTTCTAAGTAAAATATGAAAGGGTTTGGAATTATTCCATGATTTAAAAAGGTTTGAATTAACCAAAAGGATTTGATAAATGAGGCTTGATGATTGCATATACTCTGAAAAAGATAAAGAAATATTTCAATGAATATACCTCTAAGGTATATCTATAAATGAATAAAAATATGAATTAAATTGAACAATGATTGATAATCACATAACATCTTTTTAACCGATGATTGGTTCGGAGGAACCGGGGTCGGATTTGGGTAATTCCTATTCGAAGTCCACTTCGAACCAATTTACGTATTCGAAGTGAAGACATGGATATGATATTAAGGATTTTTGTAATGAAGGACTGCTTGTTGATCATTTGCGGATAAAATCCCAATATACATATAGTAGCAGTAGTATCTTCGTTATGAAATATATAATGCAAGGACTAATTGCTACTAATCCTAGGAGTAACTTCCGATAGGATATGGTAGGAGAGTGCCTTCGGTTTGTCCTGTTCCTGGACAACTTGCATGGATGGATGTCTGATGTTGCAATTGTAATTACATTGGTTGATTTCTATGAACGTATCATCTGATTGGTGGCGGAGAAGGCAACTTCTCTTAGCTTAACACCCTTTTCTGTGACATACGAGCTCAGGAGTTATACATTTGTAGAAATCAGTTGTGTGATTTTGGATTGGCAATGTGGCATTCAAAGTGGAATGTGCTATGAGTAAGGTAATCGTTACCTCGAGCCTCATCACCCAGAAATGACGACAAAGCTATGTGGGTCGCTCCCATTAGGGTATAGTCATCACCTATCTAGATATATTTATTCCCGCTATGGCATCTGGTTTTAAATTAACGTGGTGTATTGACGCAGCGGATTATTCAAACAAACTTCAATCGGTGAAAGTAGCAATCGATGGATTGATGGATACTGAAATGCCCGAATTCGTTGATCCGAAGATACCGAATTCTAGCTATCCCGAACTCGTTGATCACGCACGATACCGGGTTCAAAGATCTGCGATTCTTCACGCGTTGATCAAGCGCACTTGGTTCCGCGAATCGGCTTCAACAATCGAAGATTCGAGCGCACTCGAATGTCGAAGGTGGAGATAGGAGATACACTCGACTACCAATTGAAAGCACAAAGCTAACAAAAGAGAATTTTATTCAATATTCAACAACCTTTACAATTGACTCACACGTCCTATTTATAGGCGTTACAATTTTTCAACATAAATTTCAAAAAAAAATTACAAGTACTTAGGTCGGAAACGACCTATAGATGACGACTTACAAAACAGGTACGACCTAAAAAGATACAAACGACTCAAAGATAAAATGGCTCATCATCAATGGTTCAGATTGACGCGGCATCAGGATCTTCGGCTACAAGCTTTCGCGACTTAACACCCAACGACTTAAGATATCAGCGGTAGAGATTAACTCGCAGAAGAATCAATGGCAATAAGCTTCAGCGACCTAAAATGAGACTTTGCGACTTAAGAAGCATAACTCCGCGACCTAAGTCTGTACGACTTAAAACTTCGCGACTTAAGAACATTGCATCTTCACGTGACTTAAGAACCCTCTTTATGCGACCTAAGTTCTTGTGACCTAACTTAGGTTGAGACATTTTCCTGCGACTTAGTATAAGTCGTTTCATTTTAACCCGTAGCACTTTTAACTCGGTAAGTCGTTCGAGCGACCTATCTTCCAATTCGTTAGGTCGTACACGAGTTAACTCGTTAAGTCCTTCCTGCGACCTATCTTCCAACTCGTTAGGTCGTACACAAGTTAAAAACATGTTAAGTCGTATCTCCTTTCTCTTCAGATTGTTAGGTCGTAGCCCTGACCTAAAAGATACGTTAGGTCGCTCGAGACCTAACACTTCAGCTCCCCGCCAATCCTCACACACTTCTAACTCGCTAGCCTCCTTGTTAGCTCCTAGTTCTTCAGTAGATCGTTGGTGATCTTTACTAGGTCGTTGGTGCGACCTAAAGGTCTTGTTAGGTCGTTCGCGACCTAACACTTTACCAATTTTTGCTTCATCAACCAGTAACGACTTAAAAGCTTCGTTAGGTCGTACGCGACCTAACCCTTCATCATTCTGGGCATCCTTCTGGGCTACATCATCCTCCCCAGGTTGAGAAAAATTCGACCTCGAATTTGTACTCTCTTCCTCCACAACAAATTCATCTCCGTGATATGGTATAAGATGTTTAACATTGAACACGTCAGAAGTATACACATCCTCCGGCAGCTTCAACTTATAGGCATTTTCATTAATTCGTTTCATAATTTCTACAGGACCAATTTTCCTGGCTTTGAACTTGTTGTAAGCGCCCACTGGAAAACGATCTTTTGTTAACACTGCATAAACCAAATCACCTTCCTGAAATTCAACACTCCTTCGTTTCAAATCTGCGGAACGTTTATACTTCTCATTCGCTTTCTCCAATCGTTCCTGAACGATTTTATGACATTCCGTCAGCCCTTCAACAAAATCAGCAGCTTTTTTAATTGTCCCTTTTGAGTGTGGTATTACCGTTAAATTCAACGGACCCTTCGGTAAGCTTGAATATACTATCTGAAATGGACTGAACCCTGTGCTACGATTTACCGCATGATTATGAGCAAATTCTGCCTGGCATAACTTCACATCCCAACTCTTCAGGTTATCTTGTACAAGACACCTCAGCAAATTCCCCAATGATCTGTTAACAACTTCGGTCTGTCCATCCGTTTGCGGATGATAAGCACTACTAAACTTCAGCTTCGTTCCCACCATTTTCCACAAACTCAACCAAAAATGACTCAGAAATCGAGTATCTCTATTCGACACAATAGATTCTGGCAATCCATGAAGTCGATAGATCTCCTTGAAAAACAATTGAGCAACATGAACAGCATCCGCCGTCTTCTTACAAGCAATAAAATGTGCCATTTTCGAAAATCGATCAACCACCACATAAATGGAATCGTTACCACGCTGTGTCCTTGGTAATCCCAACACAAAGTCCATACTCACATCAACCCATGGTTTAATTGGTACAGGTAACGGCATATATAACCCAGCATTAGTTGCAGTTCCTTTCGAAACCTAACAAATATGACAACGCTCCACAAACTTCTCTACCTCTTTCCTCATTGATGGCTAAAAGTAAGACTGTGAAATCAACTGTAAGGTACGGTCTCTCCCAACATGTCCCTCTTCGTGTAACTCCTTGATAATCTTCATTCTCAGACTACCCTCTGGTATGCACAATCGATTTCCTTTAAAAAGAAAACCATCAACCATCATAAACTCATCAGTCTTCCCTTCATTGTCCCTTTCAACAAATTTCTTAAAATAAGAGTCTTCTATAATCTGCTCCGGTAATAATTCAAAACCAGTCACCTCAACTTTCATTGTCGTCAACAAATGACTCCTCCTACTTAAAGCATCAGCCACTCAATTCGTCACCCCTGACTTGTGTTTAACAACGAAAGTAAACTGTTGCAGATTTGCAATCCACGATGCATGTCTCGCTGAAATCTTGTCTTGCCCTTGCAAATGCTTCAATGCTTCATGATCGGTATACAGAACAAACTCTTTCTGAAATAGATAATGTCTCCAGTGTTTAATAGCTTGTACAACAGCATAAAATTCCACATCATAGGTACTGTATCGCATCTTCGCTCCTGACAACTTCTCACTGAAATATGCAATAGGACGACCCCTTTGACTTAACACTCCTCCAATCCCAGCCTTGGATGCATCAGTATGTATCTCAAACACTAACTGAAAATCTGGTAATATTAGAATTGGTACAGACGTCAAGAGTTCTTTGATTCGCTCAAAAGCAACCCCTGCTTCTTCCGACCAAGAAAACTGCTTCCCCTTCATGCAATCCGTAACCGGTGCCATCACGCTACTGAAGTGTGGAATGAATCATCGGTAGAATGATGCTAGCCCATGAAAACTTCTCACTTCGGTTATTGTCTTCGGCTGTGGCCAATTTCTGACTGCTTCAACCTTATTCTGGTCCACCTGGATACCTTCTCCTGATACAACATACCCCAGAAATAAAACACTATGCGTCATGAACATGCATTTCTTTGTCGCAGCATAAAATTGCTCTTGTCGTAGTACCATCAGCACTTCTCTCAGATGATTCAAATGTTCCTCTGGACTTCTACTATATATCAGAATATCATCGAAATACACCACCACAAATTTCCCAATAAAAGGTCTAAAAATCTGATTCATCACCTGCATAAATGTACTTGGCGCATTTGATAAGCCAAATGGCATTACCAACCATTCGTATAGACCCTCCCTGGTTTTAAAAGCAGTCTTCCACTCATCACCTGGCCTGATACGAATTTGATGATATCCGCTCTTCAAATCAATCTTCGAAAAGATAGCAGCTCCGCTTATTTGATCTAGCAAGTCATCCAATCTCGGCATTGGAAATCTATATCTCACAGTAATCTTATTCAATGCTCGACTGTCAGTGCACATTTTCCACGTTCCATCCTTTTTGGGTACCAATAAAGCTGGTACATCACAAGGACTTAAACTCTCCTGCACGCGCCCCTGTTCAAGCAATTCTTCTACCTGCCTCCGCAACTCTTCATGCTCCTTCGGACTCATTCGATAATGTGGTCTATGTGGCAACACAGCACCTGGAACAAGATCTATCTGATGTTGAATATCCCTCAACGGTGGCAATTCCGTTGGTAACTCCTCTGGAAATACATCGTCAAATTCTTTCAAAACTGGTTTTACTTCTTCTGGGATTTCAACCACTTCCTGACTCTCCCGTCCAATCAATAAAAACACTTCAGGCTCCTCCTCTACTTCCTTCACAAACTCCTTCAAAGATAACAAAGTTTTGAGCTCTTCAATCTCTTCCAACTTGTTCTCCTCCGGTTGTCGCTTCTTTGGAACTAGAGTAATCTTTGTGCCTTCAAACATGAAACTGTAACTGTTGGTACGCCCATCATGTTGCACCGCCCTATCATACTGCCACGGTCTCCCCAGCAACAAATGACAAACGTCCATATCTACCACATCGCAGCAGATTTCGTCTTTATATTTCTTCCCAATTGAAAACTTCACACGAGCCCTTCGTCCAACCTTCACCTCCCCGCCTTTCCTTAACCAAGCTAGTTTGTACGGTTTCGGATGTTTCTCAGTCTTCAATGCCAGCTTCCTCACAGCTTCAGAAGAAATTATATTATCACAGCTTCCAGCATCAATAACAAATTTGCAAACTTTCCCCAGAATGGTACATGTTGACTGAAAAATATTGCTCCTCAACCAACTACAATCCTCCTCTTGCTTTGGTGTTAAACAGGACCTCTTCATCATGAGGTTATAACCTTCGTCTCCCGACACTTCTTCCTCCTCCTCATCAGGTGGTGAATTGGAACATTCAGCTTCTTCATCCTCATTCTCAACCTCTGCTATCATAGCTCTCTTCTTTGGCTTTCGACACTCACTGCTTTTATGACCCAATTCCTGACAATTGTAACATTTGAAACCATTGTTAACGCTTGCCTTCTCAACCTCCTTCACCACTGGTCTACTGATAGGTTTAGAAACATTAGAACTCCCACTAACACCCTTCGCTTGATTGTTGGAATTAGTAAACACACCTCCTCCGCGTCTACCCTGCTTCTCCCAAGCCAACGCTTTCTGATGTGCTTCCGCTACAGATCTAGGATCGAACATGTTAACCATATCCTGAATCTGCATTCTCAATCCCCCAATGAATCTAGATGTCAGCTGCTCTTCCGTTTCCATAATATCATTCCTTGCAATAAGTTGATAAAATTCATCAGCATAGTCATTCACAATTTTCGTTCCTTGTCTCAAGTTTTGCAAACGTTGATACATCAAAGATTGATAATTGTAAGGTAAGAACGTTGCTTTCATCAATTTCTTCATCTTCTCCCAAGATTCAACTTTTGACTTCCCCATTTGTTCACGTGTAAGTTTGGTTTGCTGCCACCATGCCAAAGCTCTACCCCTCAACCTTGTAGCAACCAACTTCACTCTACGATGTTCTGGAACTTCTTTGAAGTCAAAAATCTCCTCAACATTAGCGACCCAATCTAGAAACTCCTCTGCTTGCATACCACCTTTGAATTCAGGAATTTCAGTCTTCATCCCCGACTCCCACTTGTGATCATACTCAGAGTAATTTCTCCCTTGTCCTCGTCCTTGTCCTCGAACACTACCACCATCATACTCCTCTTCAAAATCAGATGTATATCGTTGTCTATCTCGTCCACCCACATCTCTATTACCTTCACGTCTACCACCATCATCTCTTCTATCTACATTCCTCCGTTCACGATCATTCACGTTCCTCCCACGCCCTTGATCATTTTCAACACTTCGGTCTCGATTGGAATGTGGCGAGACTCTACTTCCCCCATGGTTAGATTCAGGTGAAACCCTTCTTCGATTTTGATTCATCTCCGTCATAAGTCTCTCTAACCGGCCAATTCCTTCATTAAGCTTTTCACTAAAGTTTTCATTGATTCTTTGTTCCATCTCATCAGCTTCTTCTCTTCGATACAAAGCTTCTACGTTTTGGTGACGATTAGCTCTTCTTGGCGGCATACTTGAAATCTTTACAAATACTTCAAATTCAAACACAATACGAACAACTCCCACTAGTTCTCGGCCGTGATAACACAAACTCAAATCTTCACTTCAAGCTCGGCAAATCACTTCAACTTCTAAATGAATAGGCTCCAAGTCTTGATCTAGCTATGATTGGCTAGAACAAGCTCTGATACCAAACTGACGCAGCGGATTATTCAAACAAACTTCAATCGGTGAAAGTAGCAATCGATGGATTGAAGGATACTGAAATGCCCGAATTCGTTGATCCGAAGATACCAAATTCTAGCTATCCCGAACTCGTTGATCACGCACGATACCGGGTTCAAAGATCTGCGATTCTTCACGCGTTGATCAAGCGCACTTGATTCCGCGAATCGGCTTCAACAATCGAAGATTCGAGCGCACTCGAATGTCGAAGGTGGAGATAGGAGATACACTCGACTACCAATTGAAAGCACAAAGCTAACAAAAGAGAATTTTATTCAATATTCAACAACCTTTACAACTGACTCACACGGCCTATTTATAGGCGTTACAATTTTTCAACAGAAATTTCAAAAAAAAATTACAAGTACTTAGGTCGGAAACGACCTATAGATGACGACTTACAAAACAGGTACGACCTAAAAAGATACAAACGACTCAAAGATAAAATGGCTCATCATCAATGGTTCAGATTGACGCGGCATCAGGATCCTCGGCTACAAGCTTTCGCGACTTAACACCCAACGACTTAAGATATCAGCGGTAGAGATTAACTCGCAGAAGAATCAATGGCAATAAGCTTCAGCGACCTAAAATGAGACTTTGCGACTTAAGAAGCATAACTCCGCGACCTAAGTCTGTACGACTTAAAACTTCGCGACTTAAGAACATTGCATCTTCACATGACTTAAGAACCCTCTTTATGTGACCTAAGTTCTTGCGACCTAACTTAGGTTGAGACATTTTCCTGCGACTTAGTATAAGTCGTTTCATTTTAACCCGTAGCACTTTTAACTCGGTAAGTCGTTCGAGCGACCTATCTTCCAATTCGTTAGGTCGTACACGAGTTAACTCGTTAAGTCCTTCCTGCGACCTATCTTCCAACTCGTTAGGTCGTACACAAGTTAAAAACATGTTAAGTCGTATCTCCTTTCTCTTCAGATTGTTAGGTCGTAGCCCTGACCTAAAAGATACGTTAGGTCGCTCGCGACCTAACACTTCAGCTCCCCGCCAATCCTCACACACTGCTAACTCGCTAGCCTCCTTGTTAGCTCGTAGTTCTTCAGTAGATCGTTGGTGATCTTTACTAGGTCGTTGGTGCGACCTAAAGGTCTTGTTAGGTCGTTCGCGACCTAACACTTTACCAATTTTTGCTTCATCAACCAGTAACGACTTAAAAGCTTCGTTAGGTCGTACGCGACCTAACCCTTCATCATTCTGGGCATCCTTCTGGGCTACATCATGTATGCAAAGAGAGCTCTCGAGTAGGTCGGGAACGACCAGGGTGATGACATATTCGGTACTATCTATGGTAAAGGTAGGCTAGTTCTGTGTTGGTAGAGGTTGGAGCCTTAGGTGCATTTTTCTAGAGATGTACTGTCGGAAGATAGTCCCTTACCTTGTCATTGTACGTAAATCCATTCTCCTATAAGTGCCTTCGGATTTGATTGTAGAGCCTAATATGTTGGAATTTAATAATGTAACAATTTTGGCTAAGATTATGTATACTGACTTGAAAAGTGTTTTCAAAAGAATGTCATTAAAAATAATATCCACATATTATGCATAGCAAATGTTTTGGCTATCATAAGGAAAAAACCCGTACCGTGTTTATGTGCGGTGTGGTCTTATGAGATACCTTTTGTTTTCAAACATCGTATTTTGAGTTTCTCACACCAGTCCCATGATTGACCCGGAGTATATTTTCTTTTTCGCTTAAAATATGGGTGCCCTATTTTCCTGGGCAGCCAACTAGTTAGGTAAGCCTGGAGCATTTTGGAATGGAGCATAGAGCATAGAGCATTTTGGGTCTTTTGTTAAAGTCATCTATCACTTTCCGTTGTGTCTGTATTATGTATTAGTATCTACCAACACTGTAAGGATAGGTCGTTATAACTATCGTAGCTGGGTTAGTATCTGTGGTAACTTTGATGGAACAATTTGGAGTAATTGCATGTACTACTCATATGTATAATTATGTGTTGAATACGATGTAAGATTCTATTATTGTCTATCTTCTATCTTTATTTCTTTACCCCATGATAATCTGCCTCTCCGGCACTTGGATTTACAGCACGTGAATACCGAGGATGTATTAGTGTCAATTTTTTAGGGTCGAGGAGGTGGGTCGTCACACGAGGTGTAACAAGAATGATGTATAGTCAATCCTAGCCCAATGTGTGTGAAGCCTTGCACGTTTATCACATTAGAGCTACACTTTTTAAGCCTTAAATATTTATTTCTTATTTGATTATTTTTGTAAAGCTTATTTATAAAACATAAAAACATATTTCATTTTACATGCGTAATACCACAAGTAAAAATTTTCAATATCCATTATTACTAATCGTTCATGTTCTTATCATTACGACCAACTTTAATCTCCAATCGCATTATAGTAATCTTTTACATATTAGCTTTGTACTTTTTAGAAAATTAGAGTAGCTATACGTGGTGGGTTCACAACAATTAGTAAATGTTGTACTTTCATAAATCAAACTTAGGAGATTGAAAAAGTCATCGATAAAGCATGAAGGTAATTTTTAAATTAAATAATACGACTATTTATCTTATTATTTAATTAGACACAAGCGTTTCTTTTCCTTCTCCTCCATCATCACTTGATCATTATAATGTAATTTTTATTTGTATTTTCAACCTTAGATATTATTAATAATGAATGTTGGCTGCAGTCACAAAGTTTCAAAAGTTAACACACCTTGGATAATTTTGTAAATGTTTTTTGGACTATTCTACAATAAAGATAGTAATTCCAAGATTAAAATATATGTTTTAATTAAAGGAAAACAATGAATATAGTAGATTATAAGATGATCAATTTATTTATTTTAATGATTTTAGATTTAATTATGGATACTAATTTTTGATAAAATCAAAATTTTATTTAATTTTGGTATTTTTGACCAATAAATTAAGAAATTTCTTTGTTAGTTTACTCAAATATCTTCTAATTCAATTTGATTGCAATAAGTTATCGTTTGAGAATTAAGTTAAAATATGTCTTTAAAATGTGAATCTTTAAACCAACGCAACTTTTTAACGAACTCATAAAAAATGAATTTTTATGCTAATGGTTTTAATTATGAAAAAAACTTATACTATATTCAAATAATGAATTCAGTCTGTTTCTTATACTGTGTACAAATGCTAAAAGCACTTTCCTATAACTAGTCACACATTCTTTTTCTGTTAATTGAATAACAATCACAGGTCAAGTTGGACAAAACTATGAATACAATTGTAATGACAGAATTTTTAACGATTTAAATAATGAATTTAACGGCGAAATTTAAAATAAAAATAAACCATAAAAATTTAATAACAGAAATTTGTTATTTGAATTACGTCTAACGAGATAAAGTGAAAGAAAATTTATGGTTAAGAAATATGTAAATTTATCCAGTTGCGAATTTTGATTGTATAGTCAGTCGAATTTAAATGGAAATTAATCGGTTTCAAAATATAAATATTTTTACATAAGAAAAATCTAGAGCGTTTTCTGATGAAGACATTGAAGTTCGTTTCGTTCAATTTGGTCTCCCTAGCTCTGTTTATTTAATTTATTGTCAATTCAAATCAGTGTAATTGATGGAAAAAATGGAGTTTTTATACGACAGTTGTATCAAAAATTTCTGTATACCATCTTGTTTGTCTGGTCGTGCTGATTTTTTATGGTATATTCATTTCTGTAATTCGGCGTCAGGTGCGTGGCAAAATCGGTAGAACTGTTATTTGTAGCGGTACCCTATTTTTCTAAACTCCAAATATCCTCACCGCAAATTCTGATCTATTCAAATCTGAGGCTACGTTCCCTCCAAAATCTTTGTTACGCTGAAAGGAGATACTATCCCTTTGGAAACCAAAAAAATTATTACCCTACCTTCTTTCCATTGGCCAGTTTGGTCAGTAGCACTTGGGAAGGCTAAACACTCCTACTCTCTGCTGCTTTATTAGGCTCTCTATGCATGCATATCCTACTATCCAACTGTTTGATGAAAAAAATAAAGTGAAATCATTTATATTATGTAACATCTCTCTCTTCTTTTTCATTTTCCTCTCACTCACAAACGTTACCCGCAGCTCCTCTCTTCCCCTCTGCCTCCTTCCTCTTCCACCCATAGCAGCAACACCCTCCATCCTCCGCAGCCATCTCCTACAGCCAGCGGAACACCCTCCTCCCTCTCCTCCAGCAACAGCCCAACATCCACCAACACCTCCAGTCAGCCCTCCTCCCCGCAGCAGCCTCCTCCCCTCCCCAGCTTACCCAACACCCACAGCTCCGCCTCCCCTCCTCTGTGACCCACCTACATCACAGCCATCCTCCTCCCCTCACACACCCGACAGCTACCACACAGCAGCTCGATTTGTTGTACAGCAGTTATTTGCCTTGTTTCGCTGCTGTCCATGAATTACAGCAGTAGTTTCTTCACGTCCTTTGTTGTTCCATTGTGTACGCTTGTCCGTTTATTGAATTAGTGTTTATCCATGTCTATTTGCATCTTATTCTTCGTCGTTTGTGTGTTCATAACCATGAAATGTGAGTTATATGCTCGCGTCTAATATTCTAATATTTGAATGCAAACCTTAACTAAGTTATGACATGAAATAATAAGTTGATTGTGGTAAATATCGTTGACATTAAATGATATGTTAATATTTATATGCTAAGTTGACATAAATTGTATGTTAATATTTATATGCTAAGTTGACAAATAAAATGATATGTTAACATTTAAATTGTTATGTGATAAATTTATAACTTGAAATGATAAGTTATAAATCATGTTTAGTCAAAACCATGTTATGTGATTTTTGACATATGTTAGTTTAATTTAAATCCCGTTTGCATATGAAACATTATATTTGTTAATGTAGTGATTGTTTCAAGTTTAGTTATTTATTTTAACCCGTCACCTTGTTGTTATTATCATATGAACATTTTACTATGGATTTCGGAACTGAATTTTTGGGTTGAAATGATATACACCCACGAAACCCGTCATCTTGTATGAATTATTGAATATTGAACTTGAATTGGGATATGGGTTGAAATGATATATACCCAAATTAATTACTTAGCCTAGGGTAGTGTAACGAACTAACCGTCGGCGGCCACCGGTAGGCTTTGCAACCATCCCAGTCCCACTGTGGCTTACACTGACACCTCGCATTTAGTTTTACGGCCAGCCTCTCGACTGTCACGGCCTCTGCCTAACCAACCCATCCCTCTCAGGGACATTTAGGGGTAAGAGTCTCTCGTTGGCCACCAAACTGCGAAGCGAGAACCCCCTATCATGCTGTAATATAGCAAATGCGATCCATATCGTCGTATCACAAATTCGGAATGGGTTATACGACCCAAAGGTCTTTTCCCGGCTAACCCAAATAGTGAGCGCTTATATTCAAAACATATGGATATAGGATTTCAATTAAGTGACAACTTATTACCCAAATCCTTTCTTTCAAATGGTTTTACATAATTACCATTTTAAATCTTTAAACAAAAAGACCACAACATAAATCATGATATATCACAAAGCATCACAAATCAGGGATATCAACAATCAAGTCATCCAATTGATTCCAAATATCCATAGGTAAGATCAATAAATTATCTGATTAATTTAAATCAGATTAATTTCTTATGAATTACTAATCCTGGTTAATTAACATCAATAATTTACCAATCATTTTGATTAATTACTCTTTAATCATTTATTAATTAACCATTAATAATAAATTAATTAACCTTTAATTATAATTCATCAACCTTAAATTATTAAATAATAATCTTAAATTATTTAATTCACTATTTAATTAATTATCTTTAATTAATAAATTTAACTCTTAATTACTCACTCTTTAATAATCATTCTTAATTAATTACAACAAGTGATTATTAATCAACTTTAATTTATTAGAATATCCAACATTAATTACAATAAGTAATTAATCCCTTAATTACTTTCATTAAGTAATTAACAATTTAAAATTGATTATCTTTTAATTAAATTTAAAATTAATTTAAAATCCATATATACTAATTTTAAATTAAATTGATATTTCTACAAGGCTATAGCTGCCTCCTGAGGAGACAGGTTATAAAATTTAAAATAATTTATATTCTGTTATCATATGATGATATATGATGTTTGGATGCTGTGATTGATTATTTGGTGCTGTTGCATCATTGGATCGATTTTTTAGCAAACAAAGTAAACAAGCATTCAACAAAGGTTTTCAAACAACACTTAACACTTAAAGTTCCTTTAGCAATGATTTTAACAAAACTGTGATGACCCGGGTTTTCGGACCAGTCAAAATCACCGAAAGACCCGTCCGTTCTAAAACTACGAATGAAAACTACCAACTTAATACACAATATTTGATAAATATCCAACACTACTAAATGTATAGGATACAACGTTCAATTTTACAAGTTATCAAAGTAATCAATTTAATCTACTAGTGTGCTTTAATACAAATCCAAAATCAAATACTACAAACAAACTGTAAATCTACCGCTGTGCAACTCTAATGAGAAACAACAATATCATTACCTGCAAACTCAATAAACAATGTAAATGCGAAATAAAATAGCAAGAAGGAAAGATACAACAATACATGATATATGACAAACAACAAATAGAAAATGTTATGTTATTATTGGGGCTGCATCACTACCACTTGTGACTGCCTACGTACCCCTATCTAATTGGGTACCCAATTAGATATAGGATCAAGCCAACGTAGTTCTCCTACCGCAAATAGGACTCATGGAGCCTACGATGCAACAAATAATATGCAATTCCGAAAACTACCCACTTAGGCTTAATCTTCAATTTTAGATTTTCAAATCTAATTACCTTTACGAAAATTATCTCTTTGGTCCTTATTCTCGAATCCTTATTTCAAAACTTTTGAAACATATATATATTTTATATTCAAATTATACTTTACTTCGGGATCTTAAATCAAATCTCTTTTGAAAAGTTTATTTGCAAATCCCAAATACTGTAATAAAAACATATCAAACCATATGCAACCAGATCGGGAGGTTTCTCCCAATAACAAGGCAACTGGGTCCCAGCCTTCATACAATCGATAAATAAGTACATCCCTCTATTCCAAGAGCGGACTATACCAAAAACATATGCCCACTTTTTAGTTACGGGTTACCCAAATCATCGATAACATAACAAATCATTTTATATCCCGAAGCGATAAACCATTTCACACTAATATTCACAAGTACTTTCAAATCTATAATAATTTTCATTTACCAAATCTGTTCAAAAATCATCTTAAAACCAAAGGGTTTAGACCTCGAAATTCTTTCCGTTTTATAAAACATTTTTATAAAACCATTCTTATATAAATCACTTCTATATAATATAACTTCAAAATATTCATTACCAAACATTTCTATTTCTTTTAAAGGGAAAACATTTCATAACATTTCAATTTGGAAACCAATTTTCAAAATAATTCATTTAATTGAAGTGAACCAAATAAACACCTTATAGTCGAATCATAAAATAAATCACAAGGTGTTATCCAACAATTATTTTCTACCCAGCCCATGCATATGGATAATTAATTTCTCATAAACTGGCTGAGAAAAGGCAACGATCAATAAATAATAATTAGTGCTCATAAACTGGTCGAGCGCAATCCAAACAACCAAATAATTAATTAACAAAATAAACACAACAATAAATGATAAATCAACGCTTCAATCTATCAAATATTTGTAACACTTTTTATTTTATCTTGGGTTAAAATGATTTGATATTTATTTTGGAGCATCCGGGCTTTCCCTTCAACATGTTCCGTCCCTCATCCAAGTGTCCTTAGATCTCACAGACGAAACACGTGTACTAGTCGTTTTCGCATACCCCATTAAGTATTTTACTTCTAATTTTAAAATAATTAATTAATCATCCAAATAGTCAAACAAGGAAATAAAACCATTTTTTAGCAAACAAAGTAAACAAGCATTCAACAAGGGTTTTCAAACAACACTTAACACTTAAAGTTCCTTTAGCAATGATTTTAACAAACTTAAAGGAAGAAATAACTCACAGAATAAGTTGTACCCGCTAAACTATGAAAACAAAGAATATACTCACAGAATAAGTTATATCCACTAAACTATGAAAGCAAAGAATATACTCACTTCCTATTTGCTTTGATGGAGACTTGGAATACTTCACCTCTAATAACGAATTTTAGTTCTTTTCTTTAGTTTGTGAATGAATTAAAATGAGATATGGACTTGGCTATTTATAGGTTAAGAGAAGGGTACTTTAGTCATTTTCTATAACCTAACCAGATTCGACCAGATTTTGGTCCAATAGAAACCAGCCTTATGGCCTAATTTGATTCGACCACATTTTGGTCCAATAGAAAACATCTTGATGGCCTAATTTGATTCGACCACATTTTGGTCCAATAGAAAACATCTTGATGGCTTAATTTGATTCGACCACATTTTGGTCCAATAGAAATCCTCCTTATCAACTATGGCATAACATGATTCGACTAGATTTTGGTCCAATGGCAACCATCCGCATGGAATATAATAATCATTATGCTATTTTATTTCATTCACAAACTAAAGAAAGGAGGAGTGGATCCCACGGTGAGAAACTATATCACTTAATATAGTGTTTATATTAGTTGTGATTGGATGCATGGATTGATAGTTATGGATGTTTTAACTATATGATAGTTATATCAGTATTTAATTGTTAAAATATTCAGTTATACCATATACTGCTTGTTTGGATGATATGAAGGTATATATGGATGTTAATAGTGATAACACTGCACGTTACACTTATTATACACACCCATTTGGATTTTAAACGGATATTGGTTAGGTCTCGATTTAAAATAATAATAATATAATATTCAAATTTGAGTGGGAATTTGAATATTCAAATTTTATAATTTAAACTAATTGGAAATGATATTGGAGATATATTGAACAACTTTTGTAAAAGAAGTTATTTATTTGAAATTATTTTAAATATAAAATGGCATGTTCAACTTTGGAAATATAAATAATAATTTAAATCGATTTTAGAAAAGTGAAGTTAATTTCGCTATATAAATAAAGGTTTATAATCAATTAAATGATTCCAATAGTATTATATATAGTTTATTTTGATTTCTGGAAAGTTTGGATTAAATCGGATGAAAATTAGAAAAATAATATTATTATATTATTTAAATATTCAATTAAATCAATTAAATTGAATAAAAAGGTTATGAATTGAGAAATGAAGTTTTTATAGTATATATGAAGTATATATATGATTTAAAAGATAATAGAAGTAATTTAAATCATATTTGAATGGTTTTAGTTGTACAAATACACTATATTTGCGACACTAATCTTAGACCTTACTTAACAAATTAAGTAACGTCGTTTTAATCGGAAATTGGTTGGATTAATCTTTTAATTAAGATTTATTATGGAATGGTGAAATCTTTTAAAGATTTAAAGGAATACGATTCGGATTTACGTTAAGTCTATTAATTGGTTTTATTTACCAAATTTTAAGGAAGAGACTTATACAATCCTGCATATCCATATGGTTTGGAAATAGCGCTTATTATTCGGAAAGACCGGATTTTCCCAATTCGAATAATAATACGACGTTATGAAGAGAATGATGGATAAGAAGGCAATGATGAAGACCAGGATCTTCTCATTTAAAGGACTGCTTGTTGATTTCTCTTTACAGAGTTGCTCCTGTCTAGAGAACAGAACCCAATATATTTAGCAGTGGTCCTGACAATGTTTGGGGATTTATCGGATATACAAGGACCTCTCACCTTTTGGGCAAAGGTTGAGGAATAAGGTGCCGTCGATTTCGTTCAGTCCCAGAACGAACTTGTGAATGGATGGATTGTCTGATATTACATTCTAATTTTATATGATTGAACTTTATTAACGTATATCTGCTTGGTGGCGGAGAATTTATTCTCTTAGCTTAACACCCTTCCTTGAGACGTATGAGCTCAAAGGTTATGCGTTTGCAGAAATCAGTTATGTAATTTTGGATTGGTATTGTGACATTCCGAAGAATGCTATGGATGGATCAAGGCTTTTATTGAAAAGCAAAGCCTTGTGGGTACGAGACTTCACGAACCTCACACCCCGGGAATGGCCGAAACATGAATGGATGCGGCAAGGTGTAGGATGTCTATTCCCTTCTAGATATATATAGTGATACCATGGTATGGAACCCATGTATTCACTTTGCGGATTATATATTTATATAGCTGTATTGTGGTCTTACACGCCCAGTATTTTCTTGATGTGGATGTTGGAAAAGATCGGGGCCCCGTTTTAAATGTTGGTAACAACCGGGGAATGGATAGACTTGAGTAAGTAGTTACCATTGAGTGGTAACCCGACCTTGTGTTGGCAGAGAAACAGTAGTTTCTCGGGACGTCCCTCTAGAGGCGTACCCAATCGTGGATGAGGAAGTTCCTTTGCCTGGTCATTATTGGAAACCCATTCTCCAATACGAACTTTGTACAGTTTTGATTGTATTACCCACTGTTTAATACAGTGGCTATAGTAGGCATACCATCATGTAACGTATGCCGGCTAAATTAATAAGTTTATTTTGAAAATGGTTTTCAATCACTAAGCACTATAATAATATTAAAAGGATATTTCTAACGTATCAAAGGCATGTTTGACTGTCATAAGGAGAAACCTCGACCATGTGTGCGTTTTCATCTTGTGTGCGGATCGAGACCTTATGATAGTTTCATTTTCCAAAAGCATATACGGAAATTGTTTTCAAAAGCAACTATATTTTTAAGTTCTCACACCAGTCCTATGACTGACCTGGAGTTTATTGTTTTCCCCTAAACTCTGGGTGCCCATAATTTTCCACACGAGCAGTCTAGAGTTAGGTTTGTCAGTTAGATCTGGAGCTAGGATATTTGGAGCAATTATGGATGTAAGACTTGAAGATGGAGCATTTGGAGATTTTGCTTTATTTTCCGCTATAGTTGTTATTCCGCTGTATTTATGTAAACTCTGAAATGTAAACTCTTTTGTATATGAATAAAAGAGAGGCTGTTTCACTTCCGCTGTGTTATGATATTTCTGATATGTTTATTATCCCAACCCCTAACGATCAAGGATTCCGATCATTTGATTTACGACATTTGAATACATTCAATTATATTCAGGTGTCGATTTTGAAGGGTCGATAATCCTAATCGCTAGGAAAGACGTGAATCCTTATCTTTTGAGTTGGACTTGTATACATTTTAGTCAATTCAAAATGTAAAGATCCTGAAGTCGGCCTTCGAAAATCGGCACCCGTACTTCACTTGTACTCAAAATGCCGTAGATTCAAACGCCGAATGTGGTTCTCCGGAGCTTATAACACCATTAAGTATAACAACACAGCGGAAGAAAAAGAATATATCAATATATATAACATTGATACAACGACAGATACAAAAATCTAATATAATATGATACAACAAAATGATATAACAGATATCAATGTACATTAGAGATATGATACAAGAAATAGCAGCGGAAATAAAATAGATAACACCAGCAGCGGATAGAATATCTCCAATAGAATGCTCCAATCATAGCTAGCGGAAAGCAAGGTCAGTCGTCCAAGGACTGACTAGCTCCAGATAATCTACTCAACCTGAATATCTGAGAAACCCAACTCTAGACTGCCCGTGTGTAAAATGGTGGGCACTCAGAGTTTATTATCCTTTGATTAATTTTAAATCAGATTAGTTACTTATGAATAAATTACTAATTCTGGTTAATAAATTACAAATCATTTTGGTTAATTATTCTTTGATCATTTATTAATTAACCATTAATAATAAATTAATCAACCCTAAATTATTAATTAACCAACCTTAATTAGTAAATCAATTAACCTTTAATCATTAGATAATTAACCTTTATTTATTTAATTATCCTTTAATTAATTACATATATTAATTAACCATTGATTAATTTCCATTTAATTAATCATCCTTAATTAATTATTGCTTAATCATTTGATTAATTGTTTTAGCATTTTTCTTGTGTTTATACATCATCCAACTAGCCTCTCATCCAATTCCAGCAATTAAAATTTGTGGAATCAATTGAAATTGGTAAAAATGCATCTTGGCTTCATTTTTCGAACTGCACCTTGAATACTCTCTTACAAATCATTTAATTAGTTGACTAATTTTAATTAATTAACTTTAATTTAATTGAAAATTAGAAAAATAATATTATTATATTATTTAAATATTAAAACAGAATAGTATAATTACTTGCCTAATAAAACAAGAGAGAATTATTAACCTTGCCTAATAAAACAGAATAGTATAATTACTTGCCTAATAAAAACAGAATAGTATAATTACTTGCCTAATGAAACAAAATAGCATAATGATTATTATATTCCATGCGGATGGTTGCCATTGGACCAAAATCTGGTCGAATCATGTTATGCCATAGTTGATAAGAAGGATCTCTATTGGACCAAAATGTGGTCGAATCAAATTAATCCATCAAGATGTTTTCTATTGGACCAAAATGTGGTCGAATCAAATTAGGCCATCAAGATGTTTTCTATTGGACCAAAATCTGGTCGAATCTGGTTAGGCTATAGGAAATGACTAAAGTACCCTTCTCTTCACCTATAAATAGCCAAGTCCATATCTCATTTTAATGGATTCACAAACTAAAGGAAAGAACTAAAATTCATTATTAGAGGTGAAGTATTCCAAGTCTCCATCAAAGCAAATAGGAAGTGAGTATATTCCTTATTTTCATAGTTTAGCGGGTATAACTTATTCTGTGAGTTATTTCTTCCTTTAAGTTTGTTAAAATCATTGCTAAAGGAACTTTAAGTGTTAAGTGTTGTTTGAAAACCCTTGTTGAATGCTTGTTTACTTTGGTTGAAAAAAAATGGTTTTATTTCCTTGTTTGATTATTTGGATGGTTAATTAATTATTTTAAAATTTAGAAGTTAAATACTTAATGGGGTATGCGGAAACGACTAGTACACGTGTTTCATCTGTAAGATCCAGAACACTTGGACGAGGGACGGAACATGTCGAAGGGAAAGCCCGGATGCTTCAAAATAAATATCAAATCCTTTTAACCAAAGATAAAATAAAAAGTGTTACAAATATTTGATAGATTGAAGCGTTGATTTATCATTTATTGTTGTGTTTATTTTGTTAATTAATTGTTTGGTTGTTTGGATTGCGCTCGACCAGTTTATGAGCACTGATTATTATTTATTGATCGTTGACTTTTCTCAACCAGTTTATGAGAAATTAATTATCCCTATGCATGGGCTGGGTAGAAAATAATTGTAGGATAACACCTTGTGATTTATTTCATGATTTGACTATAAGGTGTTTATTTGGTTCACTTCAATTAAATGAATTATTTTGAAATTGGTTTTCAAATTGAAATGTTATGAAATGTTTTCCCTTTAAAAGAAATAGAAATGTTTGGTAATGAATATTTTGAAGTTATATTATATAAAAGTGATTTATATAAGAATGGTTTTATAAAAATGTTTTATAAAACAGAAAGAATTTCGAGGACTAAACCCTTTTGTTTTAAGATGATTTTTGAACAGATTTGGTAAATGAAAATTATTATAGATTTGAAAGTACTTGTGAATATTAATGTGAAATGATTTATCGCTTCGGGATATAAAATGATTTGTTATGTTATCGATGATTTGGGTAACCCGTAACTAAAATGTGGGCATATGTTTTTGGTATAGTCCGCTCTTGGAATAGAGGGATGTACTTATTTATCGATTGTATGAAGGCTGGGACCCAGTTGCCTTGTTATTGGGAGAAACTTCTCGATCTGGTTGCATATGGTTTGATATGTTTTTATTACAGTATTTGGGATTTGCAAATAAACTTTTCAAAAGAGATTTGATTTAAGATCCCGAAGAAAAGTATAATTTGAATATAAAAGATATATATATTTCAAAAGTTTTGAAATAAGGATTCGAGAATAAAGACCAAAGAGATAATTTCCATAAAGGTAATTAGATTTGAAAATCTAAAATTGAAGATTAAGCCTAAGTGGGTAGTTTTCGGAATTGCATATTGTTTGTTGCAACGTAGGCTACATGAGTCCTATTTGCAGTAGGAGAACTACGTTGGCTTGATCATGTATCTAATTGGGTACCCAATTAGATAGGGGTACGTAGGCAGTCACAAGTGGTAGTGATGCAGCCCAATAATAACATAACATTTTATGTTTATTGTTTGTCATATATCATGCATTGTTGTATCTTTCATGCTTACTATTTTATTCCACATTTACATTGTTTATTGAGTTTGCAGGTAATGATATTGTTGTTTCTCATCAGAGTTGCACAACGGTAGATTTACAGTTTGTTTGTAGTATTTGATTTTGGGTTTGTATTAAAGCACACTAGTAGATTAAATTGATTACTTTGATAACTTGTAAAATTGAAAGTTGTATCCTATACATTTAGTAGTGTTGGATATTTATCAAATATTGTGTATTAAGTTGGTAGTTTTCATTCGTAGTTTTAGAACGAATGGGTCTTTCGGTGATTTTGACTGGTCCGAAAACCCGGGTTGTCACAGTTGGTATCAGAGCTCAGGTTAGGTGCCTAAGTAAAATTTGTCTAGGTTAGTAAATTATCCTAGAAATTTTAAAATGAAACTACCTTAAATTGATAAATAAAAATGGATAGGATAAGGCACTGTACCTCCGACCGGGGTAATGGGCGATAATATTTTTAGTGTGCATAGCTTTTGTTAATTGTTTGGTTTTTGTTATATCTTTTCGTCCTTCAATTTTTGGGGACGAAATTCTTTTAAGAGGGGAAGAATGTAACGACCCGTATTTTTGGGTCATCAAATTCGAATATTTAAAATGTAACGACCCATAATTTAATCACATTGAATATGAATAGTTAATATGTTTCTAAATGATTAAATAATGGATTTTATATCTAGAATTATTAAACCTGCCTAATAAAACAGAATAGTATAATTACTTGCCTAATAAAACAAGAGAGAATTATTAACCTTGCCTAATAAAACAGAATAGTATAATTACTTGCCTAATAAAAACAGAATAGTATAATTACTTGCCTAATGAAACAAAATAGCATAATGATTATTATATTCCATGCGGATGGTTGCCATTGGACCAAAATCTGGTTGAATCATGTTATGCCATAGTTGATAAGGAGGATTTCTATTGGACCAAATTGTGGTCGAATCAAATTAATCCATCAAGATGTTTTCTATTGGACCAAAATGTGGTCGAATCAAATTAGGCCATCAAGATATTTTCTATTGGACCAAAATCTGGCCGAATCTGGTTAGGCTATAGGAAATGACTAAAGTACCCTTCTCTTCATCTATAAATAGCCAAGTCCATATCTCATTTTAATGGATTCACAAACTAAAGAAAAGAACTAAAATTCATTATTAGAGGTGAAGTATTCCAAGTCTCCATCAAAGCAAATAGGAAGTTAGTATATTCCTTATTTTCATAGTTTAGCGGGTACAACTTATTCTGTGAGTTATTTCTTCCTTTAAGTTTGTTAAAATCATTGCTAAAGGAAATTTAAGTGTTAAGTGTTGTTTGAAAACCCTTGTTGAATGCTTGTTTACTTTGTTTGAAAAAAAAATGGTTTTATTTCCTTGTTTGACTATTTGGATGATTAATTAATTATTTTAAAATTTAGAAGTTAAATAATTAATGGGGTATGCGGAAACGACTAGTACACATGTTTCATCTGTAAGATCCAAGGACACTTGGACGAGGGACGGAACATGTCGAAGGGAAAGCGCGGATGCTCCAAAATAAATATCAAATCCTTTTAACCAAAGATAAAATAAAAAGTGTTACAAATATTTGATAGATTGAAGCGTTGATTTATCATTTATTGTTGTGTTTATTTTGTTAGTTAATTATTTGGTTGTTTGGATTGCGCTCGACCAGTTTATGAGCACTGATTATTATTTATTGATCGTTGACTTTTCTCAACCAGTTTATGAGAAATTAATTATCCATATGCATGGGCTGGGTAGAAAATAATTGTAGGATAACACCTTGTGATTTATTTCATGATTTGACTATAAGGTGTTTATTTGGTTCACTTCAATTAAATGAATTATTTTGAAAATTGGTTTTCAAATTGAAAATATTTTCCCTTTAAAAGAAATAGAAATGTTTGGTAATGAATATTTTGAAGTTATATTATATAAAAGTGATTTATATAAGAATGGTTTTATAAAAATGTTTTATAAAACGGAAAGAATTTCGAGGACTAAACCCTTTGGTTTTAAGATGATTTTTGAACAGATTTGGTAAATGAAAATTATTATAGATTTGAAAGTACTTGTGAATATTAATGTGAAATGATTTATTGCTTCGGGATATAAAATGATTTGTTATGTTATCGATGATTTGGGTAACCCGTAACTAAAAAGTGGGCATATGTTTTTGGTATAGTCCGCTCTTGGAATAGAGGGATGTACTTATTTATCGATTGTATGAAGGCTGGGACCCAGTTGCCTTGTTATTGGGAGAAACCTCCCGATCTGGTTGCATATGGTTTGATATGTTTTTATTACAGTATTTGGGATTTGCAAATAAACTTTTCAAAAGAGATTTGATTTAAGATCCCAAAGTAAAGTATAATTTGAATATAAAAGATATATATATTTCAAAAGTTTTGAAATAAGGGTTCGAGAATAAAGACCAAAGAGATAATTTCCGTAAAGGTAATTAGATTTGAAAATCTAAAATTGAAGATTAAGCCTAAGTGGGTAGTTTTCGGAATTGCATATTGTTTGTTGCATCGTAGGCTCCATGAGTCCTATTTGCAGTAGGAGAACTACGTTGGCTTGATCATGTATCTAATTGGGTACCCAATTAGATAGGGGTACGTAGGCAGTCACAAGTGGTAGTGATGCACCCCCAATAATAACATAACATTTTCTGTTTATTGTTTGTCATATATCATGTATTGTTGTATCTTTCATGCTTACTATTTTATTCTGCATTTACATTGTTTATTGAGTTTGCAGGTAATGATATTGTTGTTTCTCATCAGAGTTGCACAATGGTAGATTTACAGTTTGTTTGTAGTATTTGATTTTGGGTTTGTATTAAAGCACACTAGTAGATTAAATTGATTACTTTGATAACTTGTAAAATTGAAAGTTGTATCCTATACATTTAGTAGTGTTGGATATTTATCAAATATTGTTTATTAATTTGGTAGTTTTCATTCATAGTTTTAGAACGAATGGGTCTTTCGGCGATTTTGACTGGTCTGAAAACCCGGGTCGTCACAGTACATCATCGGATCCATTTTTTAGCAAACAAAGTAAACAAGCATTCAACAAAGGTTTTCAAACAACACTTAACACTTAAAGTTCCTTTAGCAATGATTTTAACAAACTTAAAGGAAGAAATAACTCACTAAACTATGAAAACAGGGAATGTGCTCACTAAACTATGAAAACATATACCAAATGTAACGACGCGATTTTTAGTCGCTCGAAAATCGACATTAATACATTTCACTGTATCAACTGCTGAGCAATCGAGTGCCGGAAAACCGAATTGTTATGGAGAAAATGAAGAGGTAGAAGAAAACAGAAGAAAAGGAAAGAAGAAACAACAGAAAACACAGAAACAGGAACGATATCAGAATCTCACATTCGCAGCGGAACAACATATAATAGATAAATGAATAATCTTTAAAACAAAGAACTATATCATTTTATACATTACATCATCATCATCAGAGTTTACAACAACAGTATACAACCTAACTGGACAGTTATATGAACTTGTCCATATACAAAAATACACAGCGGAATAAATAATATCATATACAAGTGGTAAGTCTAGTCATCCAGCTCGCCACTAAGCTCCACAGCATCCCGAATCCAGAATGACCTGATAACCTAACTCTAGACTGCCCGTGTGGAAATTGGTGGGCACCCAGAGATTAGGAAGGAAACAATAAACTCCAGGTCAGTCATGGTGACTGGTGTGAGAACTAAAACAGTTTATCTTCAGAAACAAACAACAATAGAATTTTAACATTGAAACCCGCAATGCTTTTGGAAAATGAAACTACCATAAGACCTCCCACCACACACACAATGCAATCGCAGACTTGGAGGAGATTTCTACTTATGATAGTCAAAAATGCTTACTACGCAAAATAAATCATTTTTGATATTATTACTAGTGCATAGTGTAAAATTCTTTCGAAAATACAATATTAATCTTAGCCAGCATAGGTACCATTATATTATGCCTGCTATAGCTGCTTCTTGAGGAGACAGGTTATACAATTTCAATCGTAAAGGGTTCGTATTGTTTCTTTGGATTTTCCAACAAATGGTCAGGCTAAGGAACTTCCTTTCCTACTGCCGAAAGGGATCGCCTCTGGCTGGACATCCTGAGAGACAAACTGCTCTCTGCCAACAAAGCCGGGTTACCCCTGTAACTAGGTAACTCACGAATATACCATCCCCCGGTCCTTTGGGACCTTTATCCGAGTGCTCGGTAACCAATATCACACATAATAAATAAGGTGTGTCCACATGAGTAAGTATCTGGGCTCCATACCATGATACAACCCCTTTCCAGAAGGAAATGACATACCCTAAAGGGCGCGGCCCTCATAACCTTGCCGTAACATTCCTGTTTCGACCATTTCCAGGTTGTTGAGGCCCTGACGAAGTCTCGTCCACAAAGCTACGCTTTATACAAAAGCTATGCTTTGGGTCAAACAAATGATCAAAGTAATGATCACAAAGATAAATGATCAAACAAATGATCATATCACAAATGATCATATCACAAATGATCAAACAATGATCATCACACAGCAACACTCAGCATGCCACATTACCAAATTGGGAATATATCGCTGATAAATTTCAACTACATAACCTCTGAGCTCGTACGTCTTAGAGAAGGGTGTTAAGCTAAGAGAATAAATTCTCCGCCACCAACAGAAATGTATTTGAAAGAAATCAGCTTTACATCTCAAAATGTAATGTTAGACATGTAACCATACAAGTCTGTTCCGGGTTCGAACAGAACCGAAGGCACTTCCAAAAGAAGCCCTTGCAATCCGGATATTCACAATCCCGATAAAACTTCCCATCACAAAGGAAATCTCTATACCGTAGCTAACGGTGCAGAGACAATCGATAGGTCATCCTATCATTTTCACAAACACCCGGTCTTCACCACCGGTCTTCAATACGATCCATATCGTCGTATCACAAATTCGGAATGGGTTATACGACCCAAAAGTCCTTTCCCGGCTAACCCGAATAGTGAGCGCTTATTCAAAAATAAGTGTGGCATTCAAATTCAAACAAATCACAACAAATACCCATTCAAGCTAATTATTTATAGTCGGTTATTTAACTATCAATAGATCTGCACAACATCATCAGATTCCAAATAATTTTCCAAATTATTTATCTTCCAAAAATATCTTTACAAGATATATAATTTCCACACTTCAACTATTTGAAAACAATTTCAAATCAATTTCCACATTTCAATTTATCTTTGAAGATAAAATCTCAAAACATTTCATTTCATATTGGAAAAACATTTCCATACCTATTTAATAATAGGTAATTCACAAATCCATTTAATTTCAACATTTGAAAATATTCAATATACTTAAATCAAAATTAAGTATATATTTCATTCTTTAAGGAAATCATTCTCTTAAACACATCTATTTGAGTCAAAACGAATGTTACGTAAAACATTGTTACGACAACTCAAAATCACTAGTATAGGGATTCGAAATTTAGATAGATATATATAAATCCCAATACTATATAAAACATTTCCTTTCGGAAACCATTTACTATAACAACAGTGTTATAGTCCACCATTTCCTTATTCCTCAAAACGTCTATTTCAACAATAAATGATGAAATCTATGGTTTCGATACTTAACACATTTTAAAATATCTTTTTAAAACAATTACTTCATTTCGTAATACCTCTTCTCCAAAACATATCCATTTTATCTAATAATATATTCACTGTACAAAATTGTGAATATACTTTATTTACCCAATTCCATGTTTCTACACATTTATTTAAAGGATTATCCACTGTCTAAAATCGTGGATGTAATTCCCAATCAACTCTTATTATTACAACATTTAACTTAAAGGATAATTCGCTGTCCAAAATAACGAATATATCTCCCTTAATAAATTTTATGTTTGATTTATCAAATTCAATTGGTTTCGGATTTATAAAACAATGTTTATAAATTCACATCTATATTTATAAAAGCTTCGATTAAAAAATCCTTTTTATAAATCAATTCAATTTATAACTCAACTTTATACCCAAAATCCGATTTATAAGTTAATTATTTATAAATCCTTTATTTTACAAAATCTATTCATTTCATAACTTCACAATTTATAAATCTATAAATTTTATTCACTTGTGAAATCCATTTATACTTTATTCTAATACTTATAAAACTCGTTTTATAATTCCAATATCTTCAATTTATAAATATCAACTTTATAAATCTTTTATATAAATCGTTTATAATTTTTTCAAGAATCCCAATTTAAAATCAAAATCGTTATTTTTAAATTTCAAAAATGGATCCGATGATGCAACAACACCAAATTGTCAATCACAGCATCCAAACATCATATATCATCATATGATAACAGAATATACAACAATATCTGTAAATAAATCACTACGGTGAGGAATCCAGTCGGATCCCTCCAACCTGTTTCCCTGCATCCATAGATGTTAGCACAATACCAATTTCACATCAATGTGAAATTATCGCGGTATATGGGATTTATAAATATTATCCGCTATTATGCGGCGCAATAGGGTCTCATCCGCTATACAATGCGGGAAATCAACTCCAATATATACATATTCCAATATATATATATTGCTATATACATATATAATACCAATTCCACTTCAATGTGAAATTATCGCGGTATATGTTTTTAATAAATAACCTCCGCTTAATAACGGCGTATAATGTCTATTTATCACAATAAATAGCAATCATCATTCAATCATCACAATTAACACTATCAACAATTTTAAATCTCAACTATTTAAAATTTTAAATCGAAATAAAACATTCGATTGAGTGAGGAGTTCTCACCTTGATTTCAATTCCGTTCCAGCGTTTTATTTCGAATAAAATTAAACACACGTTTAATTTTACTCGAAATTTTCACTAGCTCCAATAAATTCCAATTCAGTTCCATAGCGCAGTGCTCGTCAATACGATTCCAACGCAACTGGTTTCGTGCGTTTTTGACCTCGTAGCAAAAAGTTATGCTATTTTAAAGTTTGAACGAATTATAATATATATAAATTTACGAATTCTTTTTAATTTCAAACCCCACATCAGGTCTGGACCGTTGATTCTGCTTTAACCAGATCTGGGCCGTGACCCTATGCTTCTTCTTCAACGTGAATATCATGTTCACAACCAACCCATAGCCTCTCAGGGACATATAGGGGTAAGAGTCTCCCGTTCGAAAATTTAATAATTTAAATTGGAAGTTTTTGAAATGATTTTCAAAAATAAAAGTTATTTTTAAATAACTTAATAGAATTGGAATTTAAATCATTTGATTTAAATTTTAATTCAACATTTTAAATTGAATTCGATGAATTGGGAATTTTGGTTTAAAAGATTTAATAAGTATAGAAGGTGTTTTTATGGTTTTAAACCAATTAAAATACGGTCTTGGGGGGGAACTTGAATTTATATTCAAGTTTATACTTGAATGGCTTTAACCTGTGTAAATGTAACCAGTTTTTCCCAAAATGAAAACTATATGTTTCCAAATAATAATAGCTTTTCATAAAGTGTAAAGATTTCCAATTTTGTATTGAAAACATTTCAAGTTGAAATGAAATTGTAAATAGTTTGGAAAACTATGAATTAACCTTTGTGACGATAATTAAACTTTATTTTGAAATAAAAGTGTATTTCAAAAGGTGTATCTTTTATATTATAAAAGACTTGAATTGTGAATAGTTTTGAAAGCTATAAATTAAATCTTAACTTTAAGATTTAATGGGTTAATTCAATGAAAAATGGAAATTGATTTGGAAATTTGTGAATGAATCTTGGTGAAAATGGGTAAACTTTGTGAAGTAAATCTTTTTGTTTAAAGATTTAAAATGGTAATTTGTTAAACCATTTGAAAGAAAGGAATGTAACGACCCGTATTTTTGGATCATCGAATTCGAATATTTAAAATGTAACGACCCATAATTTAATCACTTTGAACATGAATAGTTAATATGTTTTTAAATAATTAAATAATGGATTTTATATCTAGAATTATTAACCCCGCCTAATAAAACAGAATAGTATAATTACTTGCCTAATAAAACAAGAGAGAATTATTAACCTTGCCTAATAAAACAGAATAGTATAATTACTTGCCTAATAAAAATAGAACAGTATAATTACTTGCCTAATGAAACAAAATAACATAATGATTATTATATTCCATGCGGATGGTTGCCATTGGACCAAAATCTGGTCGAATCATGTTATGCCATAGTTGATAAGGAGGATTTCTATTGGACCAAAATGTGGTCGAATCAAATTAAGCCATCAAGATGTTTTCTATTGGATCAAAATGTGGTCGAATCAAATTAGGCCATCAAGATGTTTTCTATTGGACCAAAATGTGGTCGAATCAAATTAGGCCATAAGGCTGGTTTCTATTGGACCAAAATCTGGTCGAATCTGGTTAGGTTATAGAAAATGACTAAGGTACCCTTCTCTTCACTTATAAATAGCCAAGTCCATATCTCATTTTAATTCATTCACAAACTAAAGAAAAGAACTAAAATTCATTATCAGAGGTGAAGTATTCCAAGTCTCCATCAAAGCAAATAGGATGTGAGTATATTCCTTATTTTCATAGTTTAGTGGGTATAACTTATTCTGTTAGTATAATTCAATTATTTTACAGTGAGTGTAATCTTAATCTTTTTCCTTTAACTCGTTCGCATTTTAATAAATGTTGTGTTAACTATTGATTGGAAATTATTAATAATAATGAGTCTATTCTTATTCTTGTTATTATTCTTGTTCGGTTGTTTTATTTGTGCTCGGCCAGTTTATGAGCACTGACTATTTATTGATTATTGACATTGCTCGACCAGTTTATGAGCAATTTATTCATCCATATGCATGGGTTGAGTAGAAAACAATCGTAGGCTAACACCTTGTGATTTGTTTCACGATTTGACTAAAAGGTGTTTATTGATAATATTGGTTCATTTAATTGTTATAATTAGTTATAATAATTTGACGTTAATGGAATTATTTTCAAAGTTGGTTTTCATAAATAAAAGTTTATGAAATGTTTAAAAAATAGAAATATTTGGAAATGAATATTTTGAAGTTATTTTATATAAAAGTGAGTTATATAAAGAATGATTTTATAAAAGTGTTTTATAAAATGGAAAGAATTTTGAGGACTAAATCCGACGGTTTAAGAAGATTTTTGAATGGATATGGGAAATGAAAATTATTATAGATTTGAAAGTACTTGTGAATATTAGTGTGAAATGATTTATCGCTTCGGGATATAAAATGATTTGTTATGTTATCGATGATTTGGGTAACCCGTAACAAAAAAGTGGGCATATGTTTTTGGTATAGTCCACTCTTGGAATAGAGGGATGTACTTATTTATCGATTGTATGAAGGCTGGGAACCAGTTGCCTTGTTATTGGGAGAAACCTCCCGATCTGGTTCATACGGTTTGATATGTTTTTATTATAGTATTTGGGATTTCCAAATAAACTTTTCAAAAGAGATTTGATATAAGATCCTGAAGTAAAGTATAATTTGAATATAAAAGATATTTATATTTCATAAGTTTTGAAATAAGGATTCGAGAATAAAGTCCAAAGAGATGATTTCCGTAAAGGTACTTAGATTTGAAAATCTAAAATTGAAGATTAAGCCTAAGTGGGTAGTTTTCGGAATTGCATATTGTTTGTTGCATCGTAGGCTCCATGAGTCCTATTTGCAGTAGGAGAACTACGTTGGCTTGATCCTGTATCTAATTTGGTACCCAATTAGATAGGGGTACGTAGGCAGTCACAAGTGGTAGTAATGCAGCCCCAATAATAACCTAACATTTTCTGTTTGTTGTTTGTCATATATCATATATTGTTGTATCTTTCATGCTTACTATTTTATTCTGCATTTACATTGTTTATTGAGTTTGTAGATAATGATATTGTTGTTTCTGATCAGAGTTGCACAGCGGTAGATTTACAGTCTGTTTGTAGTATTTGATTTTGGGTTTGTATTAAAGCACACTAGTAGATTAAATTGATTACTTTGATAACTTGTAAAATTGAACGTTGTATCCTATACATTTAGTAGTGTTGGATATTTATCAAATATTGTGTATTAAGTTGGTAGTTTCATTCGTAGTTATAGAACGGACGGGTCTTTCGGCGATTTTGACTGGTCCGAAAACCCGGGTCGTCACAGTTGGTATCAGAGCTTAGGTTAGGTGCCTAAGTAAAATTTGTTTAGGTCAGTAAATTATCCTTGAAATTTTATAATGAAACTACCTTAAATTGATAAATAAAAATGGATAAGATAAGGCACCGTACCTCCGACCGGGGTTATGGGCGAAAATATTTTTAGTGTGCTTAGCTTTTGTTAATTGTTTGGTTTTCGTTATATCTTTTCGTCCTTCAAATTTCGGGGACGAAATTCTTTTAAGAGGGGAAGAATGTAACGACCCGTATTTTTGGGTCATCAAATTCTAATATTTAAAATGTAACGACCCATAATTTAATCACTTTGAACATGAATAGTTAATATGTTTTTAAATGATTAAATAATGGATTTTATATCTAGAATTATTAACCCTGCCTAATAAAACAGAATAGTATAATTACTTGTCTAATAAAACAAGAGAGAATTATTAACCTTGCCTAATAAAACAGAATAGTATAATTACTTGCCTAATAAAAACAGAATAGTATAATTACTTGCCTAATGAAACAAAATAGCATAATGATTATTATATTCCATGCGGATGGTTGCCATTGGACCAAAATCTGGTCGAATCATGTTATGCCATAGTTGATAAGGAGGATTTCTATTGGACCAAAATGTGGTCGAATCAAATTAAGCCATCATGATGTTTTCTATTGGACCAAAATATGGTCGAATCAAATTAGGCCATCAAGATGTTTTCTATTGGACCAAAATGTGGTCGAATCAAATTAGGCCATAAGGCCGGTTTCTATTGGACCAAAATCTGGTCGAATCTGGTTAGGTTATAGAAAATGACTAAAGTACCCTTCTCTTCACTTATAAATAGCCAAGTCCATATCTCATTTTAATTCATTCACAAACTAAAGAAAAGAACTAAAATTCATTATCAGAGGTGAAGTATTCCAAGTCTCCATCAAAGTAAATAGGATGTGAGTATATTCCATATTTTCATAGTTTAGTGGGTATAACTTATTCTGTTAGTATAATTCAATTATTTTACAGTGAGTGTAATCTTAATCTTTTTCCTTTGACTCGTTTGCATTTTAATAAATGTTTGTGTTAACTATTGATTGTAAATTATTAATAATAATGAGTCTGTTCTTATTCTTGTTATTATTCTTGTTTGGTTGTTTGATTTGTGCTCGGCCAGTTTATGAGCACTGACTATTTATTGATTATTGACATTGCTCGACCAGTTTATGAGCAATTTATTCATCCATATGCATGGGTTGAGTAGAAAACAATCGTAGGCTAACACCTTGTGATTTGTTTCACGATTTGACTAAAAGGTGTTTATTGATAATATTGGTTCATTTATGTAACAACCCTGTATTTTGTGATTATTTTAATTATTTATTTTGGTTATTTTAATTAATTTCCTGATTTAAATACTTTATTTTATTTATTAAAATGAATAAATTTTGTTATTTTAAATATAAATTTTGATTTTGATGTGAATTAGAATTCCAAACATGACTAAAAAGAATATTTCCTAGAAAAGTGAATTTTGGTCAATATGGTCAAACTTTGACTTTTAATTTAGAAATTTGAAAGTTTGAAAATTTGAATTTTATCTTTTATTATGAAAGTAAATAAAATTTTAAGAATAATGCTTTTCGTTTCGTTGAAATCTGATTTATAATGTGAAAGTTATGCCTTTTTCAATATTGTGTGTAATTTGTTGTATTTAACAAATTGTTTATTTTAAATTGTATAAATAATATTTTATTTGGTCATGTAATGTTCTAATTTATATTTATATGGGTAAAATAACATGTTGTGCATATATTTTGGTTTTAGAACATTTTTTAAAAGTATAATTGACATTTTCCAGTGTCAGTTGTATTTTTCTTACAATTTCTAATTTCCAGTTTCAATTAATTAAAGTAATTCTTTATTTATTTTTCTATTTTTTTCTTAAAATATTATTTGATTCTCATTCCCACTTTATTTTGTTCCTCGTTTATTTTATTTATTTGACCTTTTATTTGTTTTAAAGTGAAATATAAATTTTCTAAAAACTAGTGATATTCTATTTGTAAATTTTAAGTCCTGTTTTGATTTTTTAAGCAATTTCTTTAGTTCTTTTTCTAATTTCTCTAAATTTAATTATTTATTTCATTTTGAAAATATAAATGAATTATTTTACTTCACGTTTTTGTTTTAAAATATTTTTAAAATGAAGTTGTTAATTTTCCAAAGTCAATAGTGATTTATTTGTAATTTCTGGACCCTGTTTTCAATTTTTAAGCAATTTCTTATATTCTTTTTCCATTTTCTTTAAAATTAATTAATTATTTTTATTATATATTACTTTGTTTCGGTTTTAAAGTCAATTTACTGATTTTATTTTTGTTTTATTTGAATATAAAGAAAAAGAAATATGAAGAGTTTTAAAAGCTTATTTACCTTAAGTCTTTTCATCTCCTTTGTCCTTTCATTTGCCATAACTCCTCAATTACTATCTTGGCTGTGCATTTTTGGTTTGTAGCCGTGAGTTTTCAGCCTCCATTCACCCAAAAACATTTTACCTTCTCATTCATTCATGGCTTCAAGAAAAATCTATGGGTAATGGCTACTTTTTACACTTTTCTTCTCATTTTTCATGTATTTTGCCTTGTTTTCTTTGCTTCTTTGAATGGTCTCCACTCCATATCCACGGCCACCACCCCCTACATCTCTTCCCTGCCATCACCCCCAGCTACTCCTCTGGTCTTGACCAAGGCCGAGCCACCATGATGCCAAAACTCCACAAAAATTGCAAAACAAGCCATAAAAACATGATTGTTTACCACTATTGCTTCACCACTCCATTTTCCACCACCACCACCACCTTAGGCCGCCTCCATCACCTTTGGCCAGACCACCACACACCTTTCCTTCCACTGACCTTATCCATACCCCTCTGACCTGACCACACAAGCCCATGGCCGAGCCATTTTTGTGAACAAAACCCACCTATTTTGCCTTAAACTCTTCATATTCCTTTGTATAAACTTCCTCCTCATATTCTACTACCTAGGCCATGCATACACATGACCAAACCTGAGCCAAACTTGTTCAAACTAGAGCCAAAACCATCCCTAGGCCATGACAAAAGAATAGAGAAAGCAAGGCAAAAGATTTGGCATTCGTATCTATTTTTATTTAAAAGTTATTTCATTTCTAGTGTATTGAAATTTATGGTTTGCTTTGATTTTTGTTTGGGTTGTAACACAAGATCTATATCATTGGATTTTCTCTCCACACTCAAATTGTATTAGAGTTGTCGTGCCTTTGTAATCTTTGTGTTGTGAGCTTTGTTGGCAAATCTCCAGCTTAACAGGTGAGTTATTCTCACCAGACAATATGTACATATATAACTAGTGAATTGACCCCTTTTGAATCTGTAAAATGCATTATCATGTTACACTTGCTATGTTATGATTTTATGATGTTCACCCATGCTTAAACACCTATTATATTATATGTTACTATTATATTATGCTGTTCTATTATTTTTATCAGTTTATCACACTGCAAGTTCCCTTTAGATTAAAATCACTATGGGTTGAAATGATACATACCCGAACGGACTTTAGAATAGGAGAAAATCATTATGGGCTGAAATGATATGCCTGAATGATTTTCAATTATTTTCATTTACTTGAGATTGCGGGTTTGAAATGATCAAACCCGGGTATCTTTGTAAATTACGGGTTGAAATGATAAATTACCCGTATCACTTTACATAGGCTAGAAAATGAAATACAGACCCGTTGTTAAAATATGTTTTATAATTTTTTTTAAATATTTTAGAAATGTAAATATTATAATATTTTGATTTAAACTAAATAAAAATGATTTTTGTAAAGCATAATTGATTTTCTGAAAATTTATAAGTGAAATAAATAAATGGTAAAATTAGAAATTTTGAAATGTAAGTTATTTTAGGAAATTTTAATTTGGTGATAATTGGAATTTAAATTAAATATGAAATGTGATAAATTCATGATAATTTGGATTAAAGTGAATTTAAATGATTTTATAATATATTAAATGTTTTTTTTTAAAGTTAAAATGTGAAATGAATGAATATTTAAGTTGAAATTTTGAAATATAACTAAAATTGGAAATTTGTGAATTTGGCTTAAAAATGAATTTTTAAGTTAAGTAAATAAAAATGGAATTAAGTTATATTTGAAAATTTAAACTTAAGTGTTAAGTTAATTTAATTTAATGAATTTATAACTTAATATTGGAATTTAATAAGTGAATTATTGTTAAATTTTGATTTTTGAATGGAGTTTTAACTTTATAAAATCATGAATATAAGGGTATTTGAATGATTGTTTTAAAAGTGAAATTATATGATTTTATAAGTAAAAAAAAATGATTTATATAAAAATATAATTGTTTGTGAAATTATACTGAATATTTGAAGTTAGTTAACTGCATTTCTGAAATGCTATTAAATTCTAATGTAAATGATAATACAACATTTGTAAATGCTGTAGTTGATAATAATGAACCTGTAGTTGATAATAATGAACCAAATGGCTAAATTTAATTAAAGGCTATTATAGCATTTTTGTAAATGTTATAATGGTTGAATTTAACTAAGTTTATTTGAAACTAATGTAACCATATTACAGCATTTTAAATGCTGTCTTTTGTTAAATTGAACTGTTTTAAATGTGACTTTCCGTAGCATTTTCTAAATGCTGCGAAAGTTGAAATTTCATTGTTTTAATTAATTGAAGTGAACGAATGAACTTTGAAAATTTAAATTTTTGGAAATTTAAAATTTTAATTATTAAATATACTAACTTCATTTTTATGATTTAAAATGAAGTAATTTGTTTCGAAATATAAACTATTTTGAAATATGATATTTTGATATTTTGAAATGGATTTTTGAAGGATATTGAATTTTGAAATGATATTTGATTTCGAAGTATAAAATACCATTTTGAAATTTTAACCACGGGATGTATTTAATTTATAGTTTAACTGATCCTTAAAGGACGGGCGATCCCAAGCATCCTTTGAGTTATTGTGCATTTCTACTACAGTTCACTTGATTTGGTTTACATTATATAAGTATATATTGTCCTGACTCGAGTGTTTTGTGTTTTACTTTACGCTCGGGTCAGCCTGAGTATTTACAGCTTAGCTTTGGATTTCTTTCTGGAGCTAGGAATCGCTGGAGATTCTGCTTGTCTAGTTATCTGTTCCTTTCAGTTCAGTTGTTCTATTTCAGTTCTGGTATTCAAAAACTTCTATTATTTGAGATGTCTATTGTATATGTTTTCAAGCAGATATTATGTATTATGTTTTGAGAGTTTGTTATAGTAGCTTCATGAACTACTATGGTTTTTATATTCCGTTGCGAGATATTCTGATATGTTCTGTGCCTGTGATTCTGTGTATTTGATTTCATTTGCTCCAAATTTATTTACAATCTGTTATTTTGAATTATTCAAGCCAGACATGTGTGGATTATTGTCGATTTGAATGGTCCAAAATACCGGGTCGTTACAGTTGGTATCAGAGCTTTGGTTTTAGGCAAACCTTAGCCTGCGGAGCAAAAACTCATTAGAGATAGGGTAGAAATACCCTAGAATGAGTGAAATCTATCTCAGAATCATTTCTTTGTGAGAGAACGTATTTTCGAAGTATAAAATGATTTTCAAATGATTTTTAAAGAATTTTCAAAGATTATTTTGATATAAATTTCCTTGCTTTAAAAGTAAAATATTTCTTAAACTTCATTCCTTTCGTATCCACCTTGTTAGTAATTTCTTTGATTAGGATCCTCTAAAATTTTGAACTTCTCTCTTGATTGATCTAGATCCATTGTTGATAGGAATCTATTTTGGGTATGGCAAAATTAGTAGTTTGTTAGGATGCTTTGAGTAAACTCTGTTGTATCTTTTGCTTAGCTAAAGTTGTCCAACTAAAGATATTTATGCTTCTGTTTTCGTATGTTATGAATTCGAGTCATTCCAAATTTTGAATGGGAATTTTTCTGTATCGATATAGGTTATATATCTCTAATCTTCGTTTGGATTCTTATCGAATAGGATTCCTTTGAATTTTGGAACGCTCCCACTTGTTCTGAAATCCATTCCTGTCTCCCATAATTGTATTCTTTTGATTTTGGAGCATTGCATCACTCCACTTTGTATGACCTTTATAGGGTGGCGATTCCGCCAATCTTTGAATGATTATAATTGGCATTGATTCATCGGAGATTTCTGTATCCTCGGTTTACGATGTTTTCTATCTTCTGCTATATTTAGATTCTATCTCTGGCAATCGAAGGTCGATTTTCCTTAGATTTTCGCATCGATTATATTCCTGAAATCACGGTTGACCGGTTAAGGTCGCCCGCGATTCATATAGGCTTATCCATCTTGTATTTGGTAATTTAATTATCTTATCTTCGTTTGAGCCTATCTTTGAATTAGAATTCTATTTGATTAGAGTCCTTCTAAATTTGAATCTCTGTTTTGCTTTGAAATCCATCCTTGAATCATCCCTTGGAAAGTTTGTGGTTGATTGTCTTTTAAAAATTTTGTATTCATCGTAGTTTTATTTTGATAAGGATGACCATATTTTTATATAAAGATGAAATGTTTTTGATAAGGATTATATACCTTTTAAAAAAAATGAGAATTTGAAGTTTTGAAAGGATTTGAAATTGTGAAAATTTTATAAGAAATGGTTTCATATAAAATGATTTATAACTGAAGGTTTTGAATCTGAATTTAAGTGATTGAACTCCAGCATTTTGGAACTGGTTTTAAGATTTTGAAATAATAAATAATATGATTGAAATTATTTTTCCGAATAAGTAATGTTTCAATAATTTTAATGGGTTTTAATGATTTTGAAGGAATTTCAAAGAAGTTTTCAAAGTAAATGGAAGTCCAGAACTCACTTGTGTCGCTGGAAAATAATTTCGGTGATGAGTGCACGCATCATCGACATTGATTTTCGAGTTTCTGAGTGAGGGAGAGGCCACTTCGGTAGCATTGCTATGCGATTGATTTGTGAAACCAATTTAGATTTCAAATTCCGAAGTGTGATGTCATATTCGAAAGATATATGTATATATATTTGTAAAATTTGAAATGAGCCGGTGTTCAGTCCTTGAGTTTTGGATTTGATTTGATATAACCCTATTTTTGGAATGGATTTACTGATTTAATTGTGATTTCCAACTCTTGGATTGAAATATGATTTCTTCAACTATTTTAAAGGTTCGAGCACTTCCAAATCAAGGTTAACTTTTCAAAGCTAAGAAATTTTGAAAAGTAATTTGATAAAGTATATAAGTTTGTTTGAATGTTTAAGTATGAAGTAATATGATTTAAATAAGTTGATACTGTTTGGTTAAGTAAATGAATAAAGCAATTTTAAAATTTTCTAATATGAAATTTAGATTTGAAATGTTTTGAAAAGAATTTGATCTTCAAAATATTTTGAATAAAATTTAGTTTAAATGTTTTAACTTAGTAACATCTTTATGAAACTATATATTTAACAAGTTGAAATAAATATATAAGTTGTACGTATGCTGTTTTATTCGTATAATTAATTTGATCCAAGTTTGAGTACACAAGTTCGAGGTGGATTACACCATTTCGTGTTAGGATTTTTCATTCGATTCTTGATGGCGAATATTTGATATGGATTTTGGGCTTGATTCCAGAATTCTCTATCATAGTATATGGCTATGCAAGGAGACTGATGGCTTCTAGTCGAGAAACCATATCGAAGTCCGCATTAGGGAAACCGAATGGACAATACTAGTTCGAAAGCGAACTTGTGTGATCGAGCGAGCGATCAAATGTGATTTTGCGAAATGATGACGTGTGTACATCTTATATTCTAATATCAGTGATATATTTTGACGCTGAAATTGAAAGCTATCGGGTTAGAATATCTTTGCTTACTTTTCCAATTTAAATTACAAAGATATATAACTTATAAAAGCAAAGATATTCAAATCCCATATGGCTCTTCATACAGCGAAATTTATTTTGGAAAATTTGATCCTTATATAAGACGGACCTTACGTAAGTATAAGATGATTTTGAAAACATTTGATTTTGGAAATGAATTGGTTGACTTAAATTATATTGATTTGGAAATTTGGATTTATTTTCTAAATCTATTATTTTGGAAACTTTAAAACTAAAGATAATTAATTTGAGAAGAAATAATTTGGTGAAATTGTATATGATTTTGAAATTGAACTGATATTGAAACAAATTGAAATTTGAGAACCTTATGTTACTAAACACTTGATTTGGGAGTTGTCGAACTTATATAAAATTGATTTGTATGAGTATGAAATTGATTCGAAAACTATAGATTTGAAAAGGTACTCAATTTGAAAGTGAAATCTTATATAATTGAAGTCTATATAAGTATGATTTGATATACTATTGATTTTGGAAAGTATTCGATTTGAAAATAAAATCTTATATATAATGGATTTTATATAAGTACGATATTTGAAAGTGATTTGAAAAGGTACTATATGATACATATTTTCGAAGTAAAGATATGGAAAGTGCCTTCTGCTTGATACCCGATTTGTGGCCACATCTTGGATTCATTCTATCGATATTATTCTCTCTGATTTTTGGTTTTACGGATATGATACTCGAGTGTCCTTCGAATTCCATGGCGTTACCCATGGTCTTATTGTTCTCTCGTGACTGCATAGCGCAACTGCCTGGCTGAGTCTTGCCTAGGGGTACGGATTGTTTCCTGGGGGATCCAGGCGTAACCATTGTGTATCCTGCAATCTCTGTAGGTCGCGAATAGTAGCGCAAATGCTTGGCTGAGTCTTTCCTGGGGGTACGGATTGTTTCCTGGGGGATCCAGGCGTAACCATTGTGTATCCTGCATTCTACTAGTCATCATGGCGTAACTCGCAGGGCTGAGAAAGCTTACGGATATGGATTGTTTCCTGGGGGATCCAGGCGTAACCATTGTGTATCTACGAACCATGGTTAGACAAAGGTTTTGTTTGTTTTTGTTTGGATTGTACTTTCCATATCTGTTTTTAAAAGTTTTTCCAGTATTTTCACTGGGTGTTGAAACAAGTCTACTAAGTGCCTGGAGAATTCTAGTTTTGCGCCTGATCAACGCACTACCAGAGTCTACAGGAACAAGGATAAACTTTTTAAGACATCGAGTTATAAAAGTATTTTGATAAAATATTATATAAATGATACTTTGATTAGTTATTTCCTTTTTAAACGATTTTAAAGTGTTTTAAATATATTACCTCTTCAACCAACAATTTTAAATTAATGGCTCATCCTTGTCTTTCGTCCTATTTTCCCTTCTAGCTATTCCTATTCTCCACCTTATTAAACTTACCCATAACAATAGTTATCAGGTATAATTTTAATCTTCTTGTCATCTTGTCTTAATCCTATTCCATTTTATCTTTTCTGTGTTTTCCGTACCTCATTCCTTTTCGAGGACGAAAAGATTTGAGTGGGGGAGAGTGTAACAACCCTGTATTTTGTGATTATTTTAATTATTTATTTTGGTTATTTTAATTAATTTCCTGATTTAAATACTTTATTTTATTTATTAAAATGAATAAATTTTGTTATTTTAAATATAAATTTTGATTTTGATGTGAATTAGAATTCCAAACATGACTAAAAAGAATATTTCTTAGAAAAGTGAATTTTGGTCAATATGGTCAAACTTTGACTTTTAATTTAGAAATTTGAAAGTTTGAAAATTTGAATTTTATCTTTTATTATGAAAGTAAATAAAATTTTAAGAATAATGCTTTTCGTTTCGTTGAAATCTGATTTATAATGTGAAAGTTATGCCTTTTTCAATATTGTGTGTAATTTGTTGTATTTAACAAATTGTTTATTTTAAATTGTATAAATAATATTTTATTTGGTCATGTAATGTTCTAATTTATATTTATATGGGTAAAATAACATGTTGTGCATATATTTTGGTTTTAAAACTGTAACGACCCGACTTTTTCTCCACAGAAAGTCGAATCATTAATAAGAAAGAAAGGGGTAGAAAATAGAAAAGAAGAGAAGAAAGAAAGAAACCACAACAACGATCTCACAGCGGAACGAATAAATTATATTAATAACATATACTATTACATAGTATACAACACTTTACAGAGTTACACAGCATATACATCACTTACTAGACAGTTATAACATCTGTCTAGACATTACAACTCAATACACTACAGAGATACAGACACAGCGGAACTACTATATATATCTACAACGCTGAAGCCTCCTGCTCCATTGCTCCTCCACAATTCGTCAAAGCTAAACCTGAATCCCTTGGCTACTCGTAAAAATTTGTGTACCCAAGAGTTTATAAAACAGAAATAAACAACTTGGGTCAGACATGGGTCTGGTGTGAGTAACAGGTTAAACTTGCTTAACTTCAAAACCTTTAGAAAGAAAAGGTATCACGTAAGACTCCCCACAAATAAACATGGGTAAGTTTTTACCTTACGCTAACCAAAACATTTGATAGGAAATCTGATTTTATTATAATAGGGTCTAGGGTTTTCAAGTAAAATACAGAAATAGCTGAAATGCTTACATCTCACATTCCAACATAGTTGGGCACAACTAATACGTACGGCACTTATTGGAGTTTGGATTCCATACAATGGCAGGGCTACTGGGGTACCGCCCGTCACAGTACGTGGCCTAGATCACCGTACCGAGGAGTACGCCCGCTCCCCTGCAACACAAAGCCGGAACCATCCCTTACTGGATAATCCCGAACAAGATAATCCCGTAGTTGGCGCGACCAACCACACACTAAGCCGAATAAAAATAAAAGGGACCTCTAGACAGGGATCTATCTTGCTCTCAGTGGGTGCTACCCACGAAGCCTTGCTGCACCTCCCCTGTTTTAGCCATTCCCGGTTGATGAGGCTTGAGGTTACGATTACCTTTAATCAGAACATATCACTTAGAATGCTCATCGCCCTCCTGACGATGTGCTGAAAGCATTCAATCCATACAAGTTCGTTCCGGGTTCGAACGAAACCGAAGTCATTATCTCGTTACACTCGTTTTGGAATCACCCTCAGAGTTAACGACAATAACCCTTGCACTCTGAATCTTCATCTTCACTTGAGATTCACGACCTATCGTAAATTTGGATTGATGTGGTATTCGGGTCTCCAGACCTGGAATACCGGTATACGGAAACCCGATCCCGGTCTCATCGAAATCCAAAACGTATCTTTTAAAGGCCAAGTTGTTTTAAGGTTAAAACAATTCAATTCTTATCTATATACACAAAGATAGATAATTCAATAGATAATCTACATTATCATCCCAAACAGATAATTCACATTATCATTATAATTCAACCAAACATCCATATCATATATCAATCATATCTCATGAGAGATATCAAACAATGAAATACATTCAATCTCATTCATCCATCCTTAAGCAATGATTTATATCATCTAATTAATTTAAAGTGAATTAAACTAATTACTTCATTCTATAAATCTTGCTTACTTAATTATTAATTAAACCAATTAATTAATCATTACTCTAAGTATCCATCTTAATTAATCATTCCTGATTAATAATCCTTTAATTACTTTAAGTAATTAATACTTAATTAATTTCACAAATTAATTATCTTAAACCATTCAGTAATTAATCTTTAATTACTTCATTAATTAATCACTTATTATTTATTAATTAATCTTAATTAATCAATTCTTAATTACATCCTTAATTACTCTTAATTAATTATCTTATTTAAATTAATTACATTTAATAATTAATTAGTCACATTTATTAATCACCTTTGATTAATCTCATTTAGTAATTAACTACCCTTAATTACTTCATTACATAAATTAATTACCCCTTAATTAATTATCTTTTAATTAATCCCTTGATTAATTATTCAAAGTAATTAACTCAAATTACTTTCATTATTAAATCTCCTTTAATTAATTACATCCAGTAATTACCTTTAATTACTTCCTAAGTAATTACACTTCATTAATTACATTTAAGTAATTCTACTTAACCAATTTCATTTTGATTAATAAATCTAATTGATTATTAAAATTAATCATATTAATCAATTATTTAATAATCCCTAATTAATGATCTCTCATTAATTATTAACAATTCTTTTATTTAAGTAATTAAACTTAAATCAACCATTATTAATTAATTCTTAATTACCAATTAATTAATCTCTAATTACTAAATTAATTTCTTAATTAATCTTTAATCACTTGATTAATTTCTAATCATTTATTAATAATCTATACTTATATAAATAAATGATTCTTAATTCCAAATTAATTAACCTTAATTAATTAATTTATAATCCTAATTATTTAATTAATTAACACTAAACCTTTAATTAATTAAATTATTAAATTATTCTTTAATTACCTTATTAATTTAATGAATCTTTAATCATTAAACTTTAATTAATCTCTAAATTAAAGTATTAACCTTTATAACAACTTTAATTATTATTAACAAAGATCTTTAAACATTTTACCTTAAAATCTTTCTTTTAATTCATTTTAAATTAAAGATTTAAAATAATTACAAGTTTAACTTTAACCAAATTTAAATTAAATTTATAAACCCTTGTTAAAGAAACATTTATCATTTAAAAGAACTTAAAGAGTTTTAAACCAATTCATTTAAAAATTCAAAACTTTTTTAAATTATACTTTCAACCTTTTATATTTGTTAAAACATTATAAATAGTTATAACTTGTTTAATTAACTAGGATATTAATAAACTGAATCCATACCTTTAAAATCTGATTTAAAATTTTGTTTTAAATCCTACTTAACATTTTAAACTCAATTTAAAATTTAAAAACTCTGTCTGGGTTTAAAAACTGCAAACAAAACCTACCCGAGCCTTATCTAAACTTCTCCGAGTAAAAACTGGAAACCGCGTGACCAGCTTCGAGTTTTTCCCTTCCCCTCTTTATTAAACTTTGTTATGTTTTTAAAATTTTAAAAACAGTTTAACCCACACGAGTTTCTCTGCAACGAACCCGAGCCAAGTCCCCATTTTCCCGAGCACGACTTCGAGTAATACTTGCAGCTTCCCCGAGAAAGACACGAACCTGCTTCGATCAACCTACATCAACCCGAGCCTCTCCAATCACTTCGAGTACCCCCGATAAAATCGACCATTTCCTTCGAGTCATTTAATTCCAACTCGAAAACCAACCACAAAAATCAATCCACCAGAAACAAATCACCGTACACGTGCACACGGTCGTCTGCCAGCTCCGGTCGCCGCGACGCCGTCGAACTTATCGACGATCATTCCCAGTTCCACCTCCGACCCTCCGATCCACTCCAGTTCAATTCGAACGAAATTTCGCGCAAAAACCCAAAGCCTGGAAACACTCGTAGCCTCCCACCACAAACCTGTCCACGTCAAATACTCGTCGTTTTGACCATTAGACCACTAGCGCCTCCGGCCATGGTCTCGTCATCGACCCCTTTACCAAACCCCACCAGTGAGAGCCACTCGATCGACGAACGGCGATGAACGAGGCGAAAACATCAGCCCCGTCCAAACTAGGTCACCATACTTCTAATGTCTTCTGCCATCACCCCCACACTTCGTTCAACCACCCAGTATTTTTCCCTGCATTCTCGTAAGCCCCTCCACCTCTACGCGAAACCCCAATCTCCATTGATTCTTCAATCACCAGGATTCGCCAAATATAATAAATTCGAACAAACTCGAACTGCTCCTTTATTCCCATTTTAAAAATGATGATTTAACCTTTAAAAATCATATTGAAGTACATGAATTCCATTTACACACCGGAATTCGCAAATTATATAGTTCGAATTTTTGTCATATTTAAAGTTGGCACTGTTTTCTTGAGTTCCTGAATCATTAATAATGCCTTTTAACTTAAGTCAATCCTAAACTAGAGGTTAGAATGAAACAAACAATGTTCTTCTAAGTCTTAAGTCTAAACGAAGATTAAATGAAATAATTTGAATTTAAATCAAGACATAAACAGAGACACTGTAAACAGAAAAGTTATAAATATTCACATGCCTGTATATAATATACTTCAGCAATTATAATCATGCAAACATACTTCACTAACACAGTATTAATCACAGCCATAATATTCAAACTAACTTATACTTTAAGTTTAATAGTGAAGTTACTCACTTGATTTAAAGGAGATGAACAGAGGCAGTTTAACCTTTGAAGACTGTAAACTTGCATGCTCCTTTTTGATTAAAAAACTTGAGTTGATGGAGCTTAACTTATTGAATTTAAAACTGCATGCATGTTGCTTCCAGGTTGAAAATGAATGTAGACAGAAGACCTTGAGTTGTTTTCCAGATTCTTATTTCCAGATTGCAATTGAATGTAGACAGGTTGCTTTAGTATTGAAAAAGAATTTTAGTTTTGAAAAGAATGTTTGCAGGCCATTGATTTCAGATTTGCAACTTGGTTATAGGTTGATCTTTTGATTTGGAAAATGAACTACAGGTTGTTGAATTTGATTTCTGGATTTGAGGAGTTGATTTCTGATTTTCAGATTTGAGTATGAACACATTTTGTTTTGAGAGGAATGTAAATTTTATTTTCTGGTTTTGCCTTTAAAAGTGGAAAACGAATTTCAGTTTAGAAAATGGAGATTAGAAAGAAAGGAAGAGAGTGGAAACATGTTTTTATGAGTATAAATGATTTAATAAAAAGAAAAATTAGAACAAAATGACACTTGTCTTTCTTATATCTTAATTTCTTAACACATGTAATATTAAAGCCTTAGAAATTTACACATGTCTCTTTAATTTATTAGTATTTATTTTAAATGTAAAAATCCTTTTCTTAATTTATTAAACACTTATTACTTATTTATATATATATAGATAATTTTTAAAAGAAATAAAAACCAATTATATATTTAAAAATCCAAATATTTAAATATTACCTCTTTTGAATTTCAAAATTAATTTACATTCAATTTCAAATTATATTTAAAAATCCAATTTAAAGTTAGATTAAAACAACACATTCCATTTTAAATAACAATTCTATTTACATTAAAATCTATTTATTTAAAAACAAGACTTTATTCATTTATTAAATTTCAAACCAAAGCCAATCTATTTACAATATATATATATGCACACATATAAATATATTATAAATAGAAATCATTTTATTAATTTCTAAAAGATAAATTCACTAATTAAATATCCATTTAATTAGATTATTAAACCAATTCAAATTTGTTATCAAAGATTATCAAATCAATTTAATTATTTAAACAGATTATTAAATTGATATTGCCCCAAATTTCCGGGATATTACATTCCTCCCCCCTTAAAATAATTTCGTCCCCGAAATTTAAATCAAAGGTAATTTAATAATCTATTTAAATCACGAGCAAATATTATCATCCATATGCTAACAACCATAGCAACCAATTCATCCAATCAAACAATTCTAACTATCCAGCGAAAAATTCTGAATAGAATTTCCTCGAGTTTCCCCAAGTATATATATACCGGGATACTCGCTCTGCAAACAATCCAAACAACCAATACTACTAAGCTATAGAGCTCCTACTCATTTAGATCTACAAAACTAAACAGAATATCAGACTACAGACGAGTTTGACTCAACAACTAATTCCTCCAGAACTGCTGGTTCTAAAACCAGAGATAGATCAAACACGTACTTCCTCGGAGATACGTAAAATACATTGAATTCCAGTTATCCAAACTGACAATTCAACCTTGTAGATCAAAGTCTTATCCAAATCAGAACACAGAAAAGATCCAAAACAACTCGGAGCTGACTTCCCAGACTTACCCAATCTTATAGCTCCCTTTTACCAGAGAAAACTTCAACCACAACGAAGTTTCCAACTTCGAATTCCAAAATTCCTCCGTCTCTTATCCACAAAATCTTTCAGACGATCCTGGGCTGCCTACAAATCCTTCCTGATCAACTCAACCTTCGCCGATGCTTCTAGAAACAAACTAGACCAAAAACAATCCAACACAATGATCCCCTTAAGATCAACCAAGACCAAGAACACCAACTCTACTCACAAACATCAGAAGACTGAACTAACTTCTCCTATCTGGAAAAGACAAACAGGAGCATTCGCCAAACTGCTTTCGCTGCACCACTCTGATCTGGAGTAGAATGAAAATGATGATGAAGAATACAAGCACAAACTGGACAACACATCCCAGAAAATCTCAGATAACTCAAAAGAATACTCAAATTATCGCAAGTCACTTTTGCGATCAACCCAGCCTAACTGCAAAGAAAACTGTTCTCTCTTTACCAATTAGAACAGCTTATACTTAACTATCCAATCTATCGAAGAAATGGATCCACTCTGCTGCTTCTGAACTCCTTCTTCAGAAAACTGCTCATCCAGGAAAACTTACTGCCAACACACAGAATACTCCGAGCTGCACTACTGCCACAGATGCCAAAGACTTCTCAATCCAAAGCTCTTCGAGAAACTCGAAACCCAAACCAAACAGAAACACCCTGCTGAACTCAGCCACAACACCGAAACAGACACACTTCATTAACTTGTTCCAAAGAAAACATCTTTGGGAACATCCATAGTCACTGCATCTCATCACACAGCTACTTCTTCCAGAAGATACCAAGATACTATCACTCGCTTCTGCCCAACCGACAGATCCAACTCTACTCATCCAACTTCAAAGATAAACTCCGAACCTTAACAGGTTTCCTTCAGAGATTGTGAAATCCTTACACAACTGTAAAGTTCACTCGAGACGGTATTAGGTCTACAGTCTCGACAAATACACTTCCAATCTCAACACTCAGACTCCTAATCCTAGATGATAAATTGTTATCATCTCAACCAATCATTACAAATACCATATACATTTAAAATGATACTTTTTATATATAGAAAATATATCTGGATAAAATTATTTCATCTACCCTTTTTAAAACAATATTGTGTCCGTTGGCCTGGTCTAAGTGTTTAGAGATCCCTATCAATAACGTTAGCTACTCGTATTGACCAGAATCCATATACCACTCAACCGATCAATTAACACAATATAAAACCATTTTATATAACTAACAAATACGCGCTCTCATATATATATATATACACTCGGACTCAAACAGGTTGCTATAGATCCTGTCTCTAATGAACAATCCTTCCGAACCTAGGTATTCACTCAACCTAGTGTTCTGATATTCACTTAACCAAAAGCTTAGGCATTCGCTCAACCTCGCTCTGATACCAAATGTAACGACCCGACTTTTTCTCCACAGAAAGTCGAATCATTAATAAGAAAGAAAGGGGTAGAAAATAGAAAAGAAGAGAAGAAAGAAAGAAACCACAACAACGATCTCACAGCGGAACGAATAAATTATATTAATAACATATACTATTACATAGTATACAACACTTTACAGAGTTACACAGCATATACATCACTTACTAGACAGTTATAACATCTGTCTAGACATTACAACTCAATACACTACAGAGATACAGACACAGCGGAACTACTATAGATATCTACACCGCTGAAGCCTCCTGCTCCATTGCTCCTCCACAATTCGTCAAAGCTAAACCTGAATCCCTTGGCTACTCGTAAAAATTTGAGTACCCAAGAGTTTATAAAACAGAAATAAACAACTTGGGTCAGACATGGGTCTGGTGTGAGTAACAGGTTAATCCGATCCTGGTCTCATCGAAATCCAAAACGTATCTTTTAAAGGCCAAGTTGTTTTAAGGTTAAAACAATTCAATCCTTATCTATATACACAAAGATAGATAATTCAATAGATAATCTACATTATCATCCCAAACAGATAATTCACATTATCATTATAATTCAACCAAACATCCATATCATATATCAATCATATCTCATCAGAGATATCAAACAATGAAATACATTCAATCTCATTCATCCATCCTTAAGCAATGATTTATATCATCTAATTAATTTAAAGTGAATTAAACTAATTACTTCATTCTATAAATCCTGCTTACTTAATTATTAATTAAACCAATTAATTAATCATTACTCTAAGTATCCATCTTAATTAATCATTCCTGATTAATAATCCTTTAATTACTTTAAGTAATTAATACTTAATTAATTTCACAAATTAATTATCTTAAACCATTCAGTAATTAATCTTTAATTACTTCATTAATTAATCACTTATTATTTATTAATTAACCTTAATTAATCAATTCTTAATTACATCCTTAATTACTCTTAATTAATTATCTTATTTAAATTAATTACATTTAATAATTAATTAGTCACATTTATTAATCACCTTTGATTAATCTCATTTAGTAATTAACTACCCTTAATTACTTCATTACATAAATTAATTACCCCTTAATTAATTATCTTTTAATTAATCCCTTGATTAATTATTCAAAGTAATTAACTCAAATTACTTTCATTATTAAATCTCCTTTAATTAATTACATCCAGTAATTACCTTTAATTACTTCCTAAGTAATTACACTTCATTAATTACATTTAAGTAATTCTACTTAACCAATTTCATTTTGATTAATAAATCTAATTGATTATTAAAATTAATCATATTAATCAATTATTTAATAATCCCTAATTAATGATCTCTCATTAATTATTAACAATTCTTTTATTTAAGTAATTAAACTTAAATCAACCATTATTAATTAATTCTTAATTACCAATTAATTAATCTCTAATTACTAAATTAATTTCTTAATTAATCTTTAATCACTTGATTAATTTCTAATCATTTATTAATAATCTATACTTATATATATAAATGATTCTTAATTCCAAATTAATTAACCTTAATTAATTAATTTATAATCCTAATTATTTAATTAATTAACACTAAACCTTTAATTAATTAAATTATTAAATTATTCTTTAATTACCTTATTAATTTAATGAATCTTTAATCATTAAACTTTAATTAATCTCTAAATTAAAGTATTAACCTTTATAACAACTTTAATTATTATTAACAAAGATCTTTAAACATTTTACCTTAAAATCTTTCTTTTAATTCATTTTAAATTAAAGATTTAAAATAATTACAAGTTTAACTTTAACCAAATTTAAATTAAATTTATAAACCCTTGTTAAAGAAACATTTATCATTTAAAAGAACTTAAAGAGTTTTAAACCAATTCATTTAAAAATTCAAAACTTTTTTAAATTATACTTTCAACCTTTTATATTTGTTAAAACATTATAAATAGTTATAACTTGTTTAATTAACTAGGATATTAATAAACTGAATCCATACCTTTAAAATCTGATTTAAAATTTTGTTTTAAATCCTACTTAACATTTTAAACTCAATTTAAAATTTAAAAACTCTGTCTGGGTTTAAAAACTGCAAACAAAACCTACCCGAGCCTTATCTAAACTTCTCCGAGTAAAAACTGGAAACCGCGTGACCAGCTTCGAGTTTTTCCCTTCCCCTCTTTATTAAACTTTGTTATGTTTTTAAAATTTTAAAAACAGTTTAACCCACACGAGTTTCTCTGCAACGAACCCGAGCCAAGTCCCCATTTTCCCGAGCACGACTTCGAGTAATACTTGCAGCTTCCCCGAGAAAGACACGAACCTGCTTCGATCAACCTACATCAACCCGAGCCTCTCCAATCACTTCGAGTACCCCCGATAAAATCGACCATTTCCTTCGAGTCATTTAATTCCAACTCGAAAACCAACCACAAAAATCAATCCACCAGAAACAAATCACCGTACACGTGCACACGGTCGTCTGCCAGCTCCGGTCGCCGCGACGCCGTCGAACTTATCGACGATCATTTCCAGTTCCACCTCCGACCCTCCGATCCACTCCAGTTCAATTCGAACGAAATTTCGCGCAAAAACCCAAAGCCTGGAAACACTCGTAGCCTCCCACCACAAACCTGTCCACGTCAAATACTCGTCGTTTTGACCATTAGACCACTAGCGCCTCCGGCCATGGTCTCGTCATCGACCCCTTTACCAAACCCCACCAGTGAGAGCCACTCGATCGACGAACGGCGATGAACGAGGCGAAAACATCAGCCCCGTCCAAACTAGGTCACCATACTTCTAATGTCTTCTGCCATCACCCCCACACTTCGTTCAACCACCCAGTATTTTTCCCTGCATTCTCGTAAGCCCCTCCACCTCTACGCGAAACCCCAATCTCCATTGATTCTTCAATCACCAGGATTCGCCAAATATACTAAATTCGAACAAACTCGAACTGCTCCTTTATTCCCATTTTAAAAATGATGATTTAACCTTTAAAAATCATATTGAAGTACATGAATTCCATTTACACACCGGAATTCGCAAATTATATAGTTCGAATTTTTGTCATATTTAAAGTTGGCACTGTTTTCTTGAGTTCCTGAATCATTAATAATGCCTTTTAACTTAAGTCAATCCTAAACTAGAGGTTGGAATGAAACAAACAATGTTCTTCTAAGTCTTAAGTCTAAACGAAGATTAAATGAAAGAATTTGAATTTAAATCAAGACATAAACAGAGACACTGTAAACAGAAAAGTTATAAATATTCACATGCCTGTATATAATATACTTCAGCAATTATAATCATGCAAACATACTTCACTAACACAGTATTAATCACAGCCATAATATTCAAACTAACTTATACTTTAAGTTTAATAGTGAAGTTACTCACTTGATTTAAAGGAGATGAACAGAGGCAGTTTAACCTTTGAAGACTGTAAACTTGCATGCTCCTTTTTGATTAAAAAACTTGAGTTGATGGAGCTTAACTTATTGAATTTAAAACTGCATGCATGTTGCTTCCAGGTTGAAAATGAATGTAGACAGAAGACCTTGAGTTGTTTTCCAGATTCTTATTTCCAAATTGCAATTGAATGCAGACAGGTTGCTTTAGTATTGAAAAAGAATTTTAGTTTTGAAAAGAATGTTTGCAGGCCATTGATTTCAGATTTGCAACTTGGTTATAGGTTGATCTTTTGATTTGGAAAATGAACTACAGGTTGTTGAATTTGATTTCTGGATTTGAGGAGTTGATTTCTGATTTTCAGATTTGAGTATGAACACATTTTGTTTTGAGAGGAATGTAAATTTTATTTTCTGGTTTTGCCTTTAAAAGTGGAAAACGAATTTCAGTTTAAAAAATGGAGATTAGAAAGAAAGGAAGAGAGTGGAAACATGTTTTTATGAGTATAAATGATTTAATAAAAAGAAAAATTAGAACAAAATGACACTTGTCTTTCTTATATCTTAATTTCTTAACACATGTAATATTAAAGCCTTAGAAATTTACACATGTCTCTTTAATTTATTAGTATTTATTTTAAATGTAAAAATCCTTTTCTTAATTTATTAAACACTTATTACTTATTTATATATATATAGATAATTTTTAAAAGAAATAAAAACCAATTATATATTTAAAAATCCAAATATTTAAATATTACCTCTTTTGAATTTCAAAATTAATTTACATTCAATTTCAAATTATATTTAAAAATCCAATTTAAAGTTAGATTAAAACAACACATTCCATTTTAAATAACAATTCTATTTACATTAAAATCTATTTATTTAAAAACAAGACTTTATTCATTTATTAAATTTCAAACCAAAGCCAATCTATTTACAATATATATATATGCACACATATAAATATATTATAAATAGAAATCATTTTATTAATTTCTAAAAGATAAATTCACTAATTAAATATCCATTTAATTAGATTATTAAACCAATTCAAATTTGTTATCAAAGATTATCAAATCAATTTAATTATTTAAACAGATTATTAAATTGATATTGCCCCAAATTTCCGGGATATTACAAAAACATTTTTTAAAAGTATAATTGACATTTTCCAGTGTCAGTTGTATTTTGCTTACAATTTCTAATTTCCAGTTTTAATTAATTAAAGTAATTCTTTATTTATTTTTCTATTTTTTTCTTAAAATATTATTTGATTCTCATTCCCACTTTATTTTGTTCCTCGTTTATTTTATTTATTTGACCTTTTATTTGTTTTAAAGTGAAATAGAAATTTTCTAAAAACTAGTGATATTCTATTTGTAAATTTTAAGTCCTGTTTTGATTTTTTAAGCAATTTCTTTAGTTCTTTTTCTAATTTCTCTAAATTTAATTATTTATTTCATTTTGAAAATATAAATGAATTATTTTACTTCACGTTTTTGTTTTAAAATATTTTTAAAATGAAGTTGTTAATTTTCCAAAGTCAATAGTGATTTATTTGTAATTTCTGGACCCTGTTTTCAATTTTTAAGCAATTTCTTATATTCTTTTTCCATTTTCTTTAAAATTAATTAATTATTTTTATTTTATATTACTTTGTTTCGGTTTTAAAGTCAATTTACTGATTTTATTTTTGTTTTATTTGAATATAAAGAAAAAGAAATATGAAGAGTTTTAAAAGCTTATTTACCTTAAGTCCTTTCATCTCCTTTGTCCTTTCATTTGCCATAACTCCTCAATTACTATCTTGGCTGTGCATTTTTGGTTTGTAGCCGTGAGTTTTCAGCCTCCATTCACCCAAAAACATTTTACCTTCTCATTCATTCATGGCTTCAAGAAAAATCTATGGGTAATGGCTACTTTTTACACTTTTCTTCTCATTTTTCATGTATTTTGCCTTGTTTTCTTTGCTTCTTTGAATGGCCTCCACTCCATATCCACGACCACCACCCCCTACATCTCTTCCCTGCCATCACCCCCAGCTACTCCTCTGGTCTTGACCAAGGCCGAGCCACCATGATGCCAAAACTCGACAAAAATTGCAAAACAAGCCATAAAAACATGATTGTTTACCACTATTGCTTCACCACTCCATTTTCCACCACCACCACCACCTTAGGCCGCCTTCATCACCTTTGGCCAGACCACCACACACCTTTCCTTCCACTGACCTTATCCATACCCCTCTGACCTGACCACACAAGCCCATGGCCGAGCCATTTTTGTGAACAAAACCCACCTATTTTGCCTTAAACTCTTCATATTCCTTTGTATAAACTTCCTCCTCATATTCTACTACTTAGGCCATGCATACACATGACCAAACCTGAGCCAAACTTGTTCAAACTAGAGCCAAAACCATCCCTAGGCCATGACAAAAGAATAGAGAAAGCAAGGCAAAAGATTTGGCATTCGTATCTCTTTTTATTTAAAAGTTATTTCATTTCTAGTGTATTGAAATTTATGGTTTGCTTTGATTTTTGTTTGGGTTGTAACACAAGATCTATATCATTGGATTTTCTCTCCACACTCAAATTGTATTAGAGTTGTCGTGCCTTCGTAATCTTTGTGTTGTGAGCTTTGTTGGCAAATCTCCAGCTTAACAGGTGAGTTATTCTCACCAGACAATATGTACATATATAACTAGTGAATTGACCCCTTTTGAATCTGTAAAATGCATTATCATGTTACACTTGCTATGTTATGATTTTATGATGTTCACCCATGCTTAAACACCTATTATATTATATGTTACTATTATATTATGCTGTTCTATTATTTTTATCAGTTTATCACACTGCAAGTTCCCTTTAGATTAAAATCACTATGGGTTGAAATGATACATACCCGAACGGACTTTAGAATAGGAGAAAATCATTATGGGTTGAAATGATATGCCTGAATGATTTTCAATTATTTTCATTTACTTGGGATTGCGGGTTTGAAATGATCAAACCCGGGTATCTTTGTAAATTACGGGTTGAAATGATAAATTACCCGTATCACTTTACCTAGGCTAGAAAATGAAATACAGACCCGTTGTTAAAATATGTTTTATAATTTTTTGTAAATATTTTAGAAATGTAAATATTATAATATTTTGATTTAAACTAAATAAAAATGATTTTTGTAAAGCATTATTGATTTTCTGAAAATTTATAAGTGAAATAAATAAATGGTAAAATTAGAAATTTTGAAATGTAAGTTATTTTGGGAAATTTTAATTTGGTGATAATTGGAATTTAAATTAAATATGAAATGTGATAAATTCATGATAATTTGGATTAAAGTGAATTTAAATGATTTTATAATATATTAAATGTTTTTTTTTAAAGTTAAAATGTGAAATGAATGAATATTTAAGTTGAAATTTTGAAATATAACTAAAATTGGAAATTTGTGAATTTGGCTTAAAAGTGAATTTTTAAGTTAAGTAAATAAAAGTGGAATTAAGTTATATTTGAAAATTTAAACTTAAGTGTTAAGTTAATTTAATTTAATGAATTTATAACTTAATATTGGAATTTAATAAGTGAATTATTGTTAAATTTTGATTTTTGAATGGAGTTTTAACTTTATAAAATCATGAATATAAGGGTATTTGAATGATTGTTTTAAAAGTGAAATTATATGATTTTATAAGTAAAAAAAATGATTTATATAAAAATATAATTGTTTGTGAAATTATACTGAATATTTGAAGTTAGTTAACTGCATTTCTGAAATGCTATTAAATTCTAATGTAAATGATAATACAACATTTGTAAATGCTGTAGTTGATAATAATGAACCAAATGGCTAAATTTAATTAAAGGCTATTATAGCATTTTTGTAAATGTTATAATGGTTGAATTTAACTAAGTTTATTTGAAACTAATGTAACCATATTACAGCATTTTAAATGTTGTCTTTTGTTAAATTGAACTGTTTTAAATGTGACTTTCCGTAGCATTTTCTAAATGCTGCGAAAGTTGAAATTTCATTGTTTTAATTAATTGAAGTGAACGAATGAACTTTGAAAATTTAAATTTTTGGAAATTTAAAATTTTAATTATTAAATATACTAACTTCATTTTTATGATTTAAAATGAAGTAATTTGTTTCGAAATATAAACTATTTTGAAATATGATATTTTGATATTTTGAAATGGATTTTTGAAGGATATTGAATTTTGAAATGATATTTGATTTCGAAGTATAAAATACCATTTTGAAATTTTAACCACGGGATGTATTTAATTTATAGTTTAACTGATCCTTAAAGGACGGGCGATCCCAAGCATCCTTTGAGTTATTGTGCATTTCTACTACAGTTCACTTGAGTTGGTTTACATTATATAAGTATATATTGTCCTGACTCGAGTGTTTTGTGTTTTACTTTACGCTCGGGTCAGCCTGAGTATTTACAGGTTAGCTTTGGATTTCTTTCTGGAGCTAGGAATCGCTGGAGATTCTGCTTGTCTAGTTATCTGTTCCTTTCAGTTCAGTTGTTCTATTTCAGTTCTGGTATTCATAAACTTCTATTATTTGAGATGTCTATTGTATATGTTTTCAAGCAGATATTATGTATTATGTTTTGAGAGTTTGTTATAGTAGCTTCATGAACTACTATGGTTTTTTATATTCCGCTGCGAGATATTCTGATATGTTCTGTGCCTGTGATTCTGTGTATTTGATTTCATTTGCTCCAAATTTATTTACAATCTGTTATTTTGAATTATTCAAGCCAGACATGTGTGGATTATTGTCGATTTGAATGGTCCAAAATACCGGGTCGTTACAATTTAATTGTTATAATTAGTTATAATAATTTGACGTCAATGGAATTGTTTTCAAAGTTGGTTTTCATAAATAAAAGTTTATGAAATGTTTAAAAAAATAGAAATATTTGGAAATGAATATTTTGAAGTTATTTTATATAAAAGTGAGTTATATAAAGAATGATTTTATAAAAGTGTTTTCTAAAATGGAAAGAATTTCGAGGACTAAATCCGACGGTTAAGATGATTTTTGAATGGATATGGGAAATGAAAATTATTATAGATTTGAAAGTACTTGTGAATATAAGTGTGAAATGATTTATCGCTTCGGGATATAAAATGATTTGTTATGTTATCGATGATTTGGATAACCCGTAACTAAAAAGTGGGCCCATAACCCACAGGTCCCCGGATCGAAACCTGGCTCTGATATCAACTGTGACGACCCGGGTTTTCGGACCAGTCAAAATCGCCGAAAGACCCGTCCGTTCTAAAACTATGAATGAAAACTACCAACTTAATACACAATATTTGATAAATATCCAACACTACTAAATGTATAGGATACAACGTTCAATTTTACAAGTTATCAAAGTAATCAATTTAATCTACTAGTGTGCTTTGATACAAACCCAAAATCAAATACTACAAACAGACTGTAAATCTACCGCTGTGCAACTCTGATCAGAAACAACAATATCATTATCTATAAACTCAATAAACAATGTAAATGCAGAATAAAATAGTAAGCATGAAAGATACAACAATATATGATATATGACAAACAACAAACATAAAATGTTAGGTTATTATTAGGGCTGCATCACTACCACTTGTGACTGCCTACGTACCCCTATCTAATTGGGTACCAAATTAGATACAGGATCAAGCCAACGTAGTTCTCCTACTGCAAATAGGACTCATGGAGCCTATGATGCAACAAACAATATGTAATTCCGAAAACTACCCACTAAGGCTTAATCTTCAATTTTAGATTTTCAAATCTAAGCACCTTTACGGAAATCATCTCTTTGGACTTTATTCTCGAATCCTTATTTCAAAACTTATGAAATATAAATATCTTTTATATTCAAATTATACTTTACTTCAGGATCTTAAACCAAATCTCTTTTGAAAAGTTTATTTGGAAATCCCAAATACTATAATAAAAACATATCAAACCGTATGCAACCAGATCGGGAGGTTTCTCCCAATAACAAGGCAAATGGGTCCCAGCCTTCATACAATCGATAAATAAGTACATCCCTCTATTCCAAGAGTGGACTATACCAAAAACATATGCCCACTTTTTAGTTACGGGTTACCCAAATCATCGATAACATAACAAATCATTTTATATCCCGAAGTGATAAATCTTTCTATTACTTTTAAAGGGAAAACATTTCAATTTGGAAACCAATTTTCATAATATTTCATTTAATTGAAGTGAACCAAATAAACACCTTATGAGAATTATTAACCTTGCCTAATAAAACAGAATAGTATAATTACTTTCCTAATAAAAACAGAACAGTATAATTACTTGCCTAATGAAACAAAATAGCATAATGATTATTATATTCCATGCAGATGGTTGCCATTGGACAAAAATCTGGTCGAATCATGTTATGCCATAGTTGATATGGAGGATTTCTATTGGACCAAAATGTGATCGAATCAAATTAAGCCATCAAGATGTTTTCTATTGGACCAAAATGTGGTCGAATCAAATTAGGCCATCAAGATGTTTTCTATTGGACCAAAATGTGGTTGAATCAAATTAGGCCATAAGGCTAGTTTCTATTGGACCAAAATCTGGTCGAATCTGGTTAGGCTATAGGAAATGACTAAAGTACCCTTCTCTTCACCTATAAATAGCCAAGTCCATATCTCATTTTAAGGGATTCACAAACTAAAGAAAAGAACTAAAATTCATTATCAAAGTTGAAGTATTCCAAGTCTCCATCAAAGCAAATAGGAAGTGAGTATATTCTCTGTTTTCATAGTTTAGTGAGTATATTCCCTGTTTTCATAGTTTAGTGAGTATATTCCTTGTTTTAATAGTTTAGTGAGTATATTCCCTCTTTTCATAGTTTAGTAAGTTTTTTCTACCTTTAAGTTTGTTAAAATCATTGCTAAAGGAACTTTAAGTGTTAAGTGTTGTTTGAAAACCCTTGTTGAATGCTTGTTTACTTTGTTTGCTAAAAAATGGTTTTATTTCCTTTTTTGACTATTTGGATGGTTAATTAATTATTTTAAAATTTAGAAGTTAAATACTTAATGGGGTATGCGGAAACGACTAGTACACGTGTTTCGTCTGTGAGATCCAAGGAGACATGGACGAGGGACGGAACATGTCGAAGGGAAAGCCCAGATGCTCCAAAGTAAATATCAAATCTTTTTAACCCAAGATAAAATAAAAATTGTTATAAATATTTGATAGATTGAAGAGTTGATTTATCATTTATTGTTGTGTTTATTTCATTGATTGATTGTTTGAATTAGGCTTTGCAACCATCCCAGTCCCACCGTGGCTTACACTGGCACCTCGCATTTACTTTTACGGCCAGCCTCTCGACTGTCACGGCCTCTGCCTAACCAACCCTTCCCTCTCAGGGACATGTAGCCCGTTCGCCACCAAACCGCGAAGCGAGAACCCCCTATCATGCTGTAATATAGCAAATTCGATCCATATCGTCGTATCACTAATTCGGAATGGGTTATACGACCCAAAGGTCTTTTCCCGGCTAACCCAAATAGTGAGCGCTTATATTCAAAACATATGGATATAGGATTTCAATTAAGTCACAACTTATTACCCAAATCCTTTCTTTCAAATGGTTTAACAAATTACCATTTTAAATCTTTAAACAAAAAGATTTACTTCACAAAGTTTACCCATTTTCACAAAGATTCATTCACAGATTTCCAAATCAATTTCCATTTCAATTTGATTAACCCATTAAATCTTTAAATCAAGATTTAATTTACAGCTTTCAAAACTATTCACAATTCAAGTCTTTTATAATATAAAAGATATACCTTTTGAAATACACTTTTATTTCAAAATAAAGTTTAATTATCGTCACAAAGGTTAATTCATAGTTTTTCCAAACTATCTATATTTCCATTTCAACTTGGATTATTTCGATACAAATTGGAAATCTCTTTACTTAATGAAAGCTATTATCATTTGAAAACAAATAGTTTTCGTTTTGGGAAAAGCTAGTTACAGTTACACAGTTTAAAGCCATTCAAGTATAAACTTGAATATAAATTCAAATTTCCCCAAGACCGTATTTTAATTGGTTAAAAACCATAAAAATACCTTCTATACTTATTAAATTTTTTAAACCAAAATTCCCAATTCATTGAATTCAATTTCAAGATATTGAATTCATATTTAAATCAAATGATTTAAATTCCAATTCTATTAAGTTATATAAAAGAACTTTTATTTCTTTTGAAACTCAATTCAAAAACCTTCAATTCCAATTCCAAAACTATTTTGGATAAAAAAACTCAATTTTCCAAAATTGATAAAAATCTGTGACTTAACCGATTTCCACATGAAATCCACATTTGTGTGTGTATTGTGTAGTCCACGGTTTAACACAATAGTGCAACAACATTCAATCATTACAGATTAAATATAACAATATAATTGATAATCAATATAAACTATAACGCTTATCTTCATTCACAGATCACAGATATATCATATATCACGGATAAATAAATCATAAATCACACACAAATCAGAGTATATCACAAAGCGTCACACATCAAAGATGTCAAACAATTCAACATCCAATATAATCCAAACATCCATAGATAGGATTAATTAAATTATCATATTTATTTAAATCAAATAAATTTCCAAACATTTCCAAAATTATTTCCTTTTTAAAATAAATTCCTTTAGCTTTTCAAATCTATTTAAAAATACAAAATCCATTTATTAAGCTCTTTTTCCCAAATTTGAAATTAACTTCAATACATTATAATTCATTTGCTTATACAATTTACTCTTTTACAATTGTTGTTTTATTTAACTTATTCAAACAACCAACCAATCAATTTATATATATTTTAATAATTTTCGGAAAATTATTTTCCTTTATATACAAAATATAATCGAGGTAAAATTATTTCATTTACCCAATTTAAAACAATATCGTGCCGAATTGTTCTGAACAAGTGTTTAGAGATCCCTATCGATAGAGTTGTACGGACTATACCGATCAGAATCCATATACCACTCAACAAATCAATCATCACAACATAAAACAATTTTATATTCACTAACAAATACGCGCTCGTATCTATTATTACACTCAACTCATTCTAGAGTACTACTGACTCTATCTCTAATGAGTAACACCCAACAGAGCCATGGTTGTCGCTTAACCATATGCTCTGATACCAAATGTAACGAACGCGATTTTTCGTCGCTCGAAAATCGACATTAATACGTCCACTATATCAACTGCCGAGCAATCGAATGCCGGAAAATTGAATTGTTATGGAGAAAAAGAAGAGGTAGAAGAAAACAGAAAAAAAGGAAAGAAATAGAACACAGAAACAATATCAGAATCTCACATTTGCAGCGGAATAACATATAATAGATAAATGAATAATCTTTAAATCAAAGAACTATACCATTTTATACATTACATCATCATCAGAGTTTACAACAACAATACAACGCTATCAACAATTTTAAATCTCAACTATTTAAAATTTAAATCGAAACACAGTATTCGATTGAGTGAGGAGTTCTCACCTTTGCTTTTAATTCCGTTCCAGCGTTTTATTTCGAATAAAATTAAACGTGCGTTTAATTTTACCCGAAATTTTCACTGACTCCAATCACTTTCAATTCAGTTTCATAGCGTAGTGCTCGACCATACGATTCCAACGCAATTCGTTTCGTCCAAAACGGACCTCGTATGAAAAAGTTATGGCATTTAGATGTTTGTACGAATTTATAATATAAAATTTCAGCTTTATTTTTATTTTTCTAACCCTACTTGCAATCTGGACCATTGATTTCTGCTCCATCAGATCTGGGCCACTGGTATCCTTCTTCCCTTTCACGTTCAAAAACGTGAGCTTGAACCCATTAGCCGCCGTTTGTTTTTGAATTTTCACGACCAAACCGAGAAACTTGAAGACGATCAACAACCTCCACTTCGACGCCCATCACCACGCCTACCTTCGGCTGCAATATGGTGGAGCTCGGCCACCCCCTGATGTTGGTAAACGTGCACGAGCTGATGCCGAACACGGCCACTTTCCTGATGATTGGTAGCTCCGTTTTCGATCTCCACCGTTGAGATCGTAGATCTCGTCGTGCTCTACGACTTTGTAGTTGAGAGTTTTTGCTAATTGATGTGCACGTAAATGTGTATAATTTTACCACCATATTTAATCTATTTAAATTAAATAAATGATCATATCGGGTATTTTAACTTGTTTAAACCAAAATTCATATTATTTTCAAATCGTCATATATTCATCTTCATCCAAGGGCAAAATGGTCATTTTTGTGCATATATTAATTTGAGAAAATTTAATAAGAAATTTCTATATTTTTTATAGGAATTTGGCTTCATATACAAGTGGTTACATGATGATATATGCATGCACAAGAGTGAAGAGAACAAATGAAGATGTAAATAATTCAAAGTGAAGATAATGGAGGACCCCACCTACCCACCTACCTTAATGTACAAATTAGAGGCTAATGCACATGCTTATGGAATTAATGGCTTCATGTACATTTAAGTTAGGGATTATTGAAGCTAATGATAACTTGGCCACCACACTTCCTACAAGGGCATTTTGGGCATTCCCCAAAAATATGAATTAGTGTTTAACACTTGTATAAATACCCCATATCTTCATGTAACCCTTTTCTCCTCCTTTAGTCTCTCTTTAGTTTAGTTTAGGCTCAAAATAAAAAGAAAGCTCTCTTTCTCTTTTCATGGCTACTTAGCCATTTTATTTCATGTAATTTTTTCTTTCTTTTATGCAATGTTAATTAGTATTCTCTTTTACTTTCATGCTTCTTCTCTTCTTATTTTATTAGTGTAGTTTACTTTTCATGCAAGTAGATTAGTGTTATTTCCTTTTACTTGGCTTTTCTTTTCATTTTGCTCTCATTTTCCTTTCTTTCATGTTGCTAGCTACATTTGTTAATCAAATGACAAATATGAGAGGCTAAACCCCTTCAATTTAGGGGTAATGAAGCTCTCTAATTATGTAGCTTCAACTATTTGTTAATTCATGCTCTCTTTTTGTGCTTAATGATGATCAATGAAGTGTTTTATTTGTTGTTCTTGCTTTGAATTTGATAGCCTATATTGTTGACACCAAATAGGCTATGCTTAAACAATCACTAACACAAATGTCTCTTCATCAAAATATGATTATGGCATAAGAAAGTGATTTGAAATTAAAATTTGATGGTCTATATTTCTAATAAATAGTTAATAGGCCATACTTAAAATAGATTTCATTTTCACTTTCATTGTCAAGTTTCATGAAAGTTAGTAAGTGGTTTAAGGGGTGTGTTATAGTTTGATGGCTTATGTTGGCTAATCAATAGCAAAAATATGCCATACTTATGATAAACACATCAATTAAAGCACTAATGACCATAAAAGAGAGATTATGATTTCATATGTGTTGAACTACATGATCAAGAGAGTGGATTTATTCTCTAAATTGTCATTTAACTCTTATATTTGCATTTATTTTCTCTTTGTTAGTTTTCTCATTTTTCTAGCTTAACAATCTCTCGACTTTGGTATAATTTGATTGAATAGAATTTTAAAATCATCAATTCCATGTGGATCGACCCGTATTCGCCACGTACTACAAGTGTACGCCGTGCGCTTGCGGTTATTTTTAATTTAAATTCGTTCGACGGTTTTATAAACTAATAGAATTTCCATCGACGAACAAGTTTTTGGCGCCGTTGCCGGGGAGTTGTTTTGATTTTGATTTTCTATTCTTCGGATTATTTTTCTTTGTTTGATTTCTGTGTGTTTTTTTTGTGTTTGTTTGCATTAAAAAAAATTATTTGATTTTTGCTTGCATTTTCATTGTGTGTTTGTGGTTGTTCTATTTCCATTTGCCTTTGCATTTCATATTTAAAAAATAAAAAAATAAAAAATATACACAATCTCAAAAAGAAAAAAAATTTATTGCATTCAAATTTGCATTTTCATTTACAACTATTTTTCTTTTCTTTTCTTTTACAATTTACAAACTGCATTCCTCTCTGTTCACTGTGTATATTCATTGACCATTTCTACTTCTCTACATTTATGTGCAACTCTCAGTGCACAGTTTCTACTTCATCTCCACCACTGCACATCTCTGTGCATCATACACCTTCAACCGTGCTTGCATACTACAGTTCATCAACCATTGCCTCCCTGTTACTCTGTCCTCTGTCTTCTTCTCAATAATTCACAGCCAACCCCCTTCATCTTGCTGTTAACTTCCAACAAACAATTCTACATATCCTTTGGCCTTGCAAATCCACTATCATTCAAACTGTGCCAGTGCACATCACAACATCACAACAACTCCAAGACTTCACATCACCACAATACATCCTCCCCACTGCTGTTCACATACCCCTATCCACTTCTGCATCTCGTATCATCTGCTGCTTCCACAAGCTCCGTGACATCCCGACAACAGAACCAATACATCCTCCACTGCCAACATCCCACACCTCTCTATTACATCACCTTCTCAACATCAAACCCCTCTGTCCATTCTACCATCAACAGCCTACATCACTTATACATTCACACTTCTTAAACTCCTCTTCCTCACAAACACCATATCAACTTGCACCTGACATACTCCGCAATATCAACTTGCACTCCATCTTGCCATTCAACTACACTCCCCCTGTTACTTTGCAATACAACATACCATCCCTTCACAACTTACTGTCAACCAACCACTTCAGTTCATCAAACTTCCACCTCTTTCTGGCCATCTCAAACCAACCTTGCATCACAGTCAAGCTGCACAGAGAACTGTTTCTGGCAACAGTTTCAACCTTTCTCTATGCCACAAACAAAACACTTCATACAAAAATTTATCACTTCTAACTGCAACTTCTAACTTCAACTGCAACTTTCTAACCTCACTGCCTTAACAAACATTTTTTCAACTTTCAAACCTCACTACCTAGAAGCCAGCAACCTCCAATTCATCACCTCCAATTCATTGCAACTTCAACCTCTCCAACCAGCTGACAACGAACTTCTCCAAACACCGCAACTGCTTTCAACTACTGTTTTCAATGAACAAACGAATTTGCCTATACAAAGCGACCATCCTTCACCAAGTCATCCACTCCTTCTCCACGAATTCCAGCAACTTTGAGCAGCAATTCCACGACCAAAATCAACAAGCAACCATTTTCATGCAATATAAAAACATACCATCTCTTTCACATCACATCGACAGATCAACTACTGTAACATTCCACCTAGCCTCTGCCTCTTCACCACAGAGCCTTCCTCAACAATTCATTCGATCAAAACTACAGCATTTCAACAAAACTGCACCTTCTTGCACATAAACAAACCAACTGTCGTGACCCAAAACGAGCTCAAACCCACAGCCTTAATCGAAAACCACAAATTGCTAAAATTACCTCACGTCAATTCCAATCTCACCAAGCATAAACATCAACCGCAACCCAAATTCCACCACAAGTCGCCAAAATCACCTTCCGCCACCATACATTGACCTCGAATCCAACTTCCACGAATCCTCAACCGCCTCGACCAACCACTTGCTGCAACCATCGAAACACTTCTCGACAATCACCAGAAACCACGCTGCTACCCTCCTCCCCCGACCTCCTCTACTAATCACGGGAATGCAATCACCCAAAATCGAACTTCACTTTTGAACTTCCCCGAAATCCGAACCTCAAATCACCATAAAATCATGACCGCACCCCTCAACCCCACAGTCGCGAATTGAATCGGCAATTAGTAGTAAAGCACAGAAATTGATTCACGAAATTGATTCGTGAAATTGATTTTGAGAATTTTGTTGAGAAATTTACTCATTCACGAATGTGAATTTGGTTCCTAATACGTGTTCTCTGATATGTTTAGCGTAATTCGTTACTTCTGTTGTTGGGCCGGGTTTTGAGTATTGGATCGGTAATTATAATTGTCTTTTAGTTTCTTTGTTTAAAGAAGGTTGAGTTGTTGCTTATTGTTGAAGTGTTTTAAAAAAAAGATAAAACAAATAAGTTTTGTTTGGAAATCTTTTGTTTTGTTTCCTTTGATTTTGGTAGTTTTTGATTTTCCTTTATTTTCTCCTTTGATATTAAAAAAAACAAAGAGTCTCTTCCAAAAAAAACGAGGGTTGTTTTGAATTTGTTTTGTTTTTCATTTATTTTAGTTTCTTCTTCGATATAAAAATAAAAACTGTATATATATATATCTTGTTTTTACTTTTCTGGTTGCCAAAGCAGATAGGAAAAGTGCTTGCTTTGCTGTGCTTGCCAAAAAATAATAATTGCCTGCTTGCTTATAAATAACTTTTGTTGCTTTTTACTCCTATTTATTGTTTTTAATTTCTTGCATTGTTGATTGCTTGCATTTGCATTTGTATATAAAAAAAAATCAAAAAAAAACATCAAAAAGAAAAAAACAAAAATCCATTCGTAGTTGCATTGTTAATACACGTTTAATTTCTGCTTTGCATTTCATCCTAGAATTTGTTAATAATATTGGTTAGACATCGATAGCTCTTAATTGTATATTTGCAAGTTGTCTTCTTTGAACAATTTAATTTCTCGGTGTCTACGCTACGGTAGAGTAATAACCATTTATAAATATTACGGTGATTCGTAAATATTATAGTGGTTGTTCCTCTGAAGGTACTTAAACCTTCGGCTGCATTGCTACGGTGATTCGTGGTGCACCGATAACTCCTGCCCGTTACCTGGCTGAGAACTATCTTGTTGATTTAAGACAAAGCGTGATTATACAATTTTGGGTTAACTTAGGATAAATCATTTGTAATTAACCTTTGCATTCATTTAGTTGCATTAGTTCATGCATATTTAAAAAAAACAAAAAATTTCAAAAAAAATCCAAAACTAAAAAAATTGTGAATATTCCTTTTTCCTTGAAATTTTTAAATCCATTTCCTTTGAAATTTCAAAAATCAAAAAAATAATTTAGAAAAACCAAAATCCAAAAAAAAAATATAAAACCTTTTCAAAACAAAGAAAAAATTGAAAAAAAAAACAAAAATCAATTTCCCTTTTGAAAAATAAATTTCATTTGTAAATAGTCTTTCTTTTAAAAAAAACAGTCTTGAAAATGTCTGAATTTCCATACTCACTTGAATTTTACAATAGTTGAAAAATCAATATAATCCATATGATTTCACTCCAAATTCGTATGGATATTTTAACGACAACTTTTGTATAAACAATTCGAATTTCGAACAACAAAATTTTCAAAACGATGATCAACCCTCAAATCTTGAAAAAAGCATTGAAATGATTTCATCTTTACTCGAACTCTCTACACAACAAAATCAAGAGATAAATGAGTTGTGTAATTCATATTTATGCGATAACTCAAATCAATGTTTTCAAAACAATCAAAATTTGAATTCATTTCAAAATTCAAACGATTTCGAGTATAACCCATGCCAATTCAATTTTGAACTCCAAAATGAATTTCAAAATCTAAACGAAAATGTGATCCACTTTTCAAATAATTTTGGCAACAGGAATAATCTTGATTACGATACGAGTGAAAAATTTTGTTCTCAACAAATCCAAATCAAAAATTCTCAAGTCAATAATTATAAGTTGGATTTTGTTGAACAAATGAATGAAATTTACGATGATCACACGGATTCGTTGTTTGAAACATATATGAAACAACGTGAAAAACATACTCAAATCCCAACATGTGACGAGTCAACCGATAATCCATCTTTTACCCAAATCGACGATTTTCAAATAAGAACTTTTGAAATTTAAAATAATAATCTTAATGAAGTTGTTGAAAACGCGGTAATTGAGTTGGATTTCAATTCTTTTGAGGGTGTGGAACCAAATTTAAAATTCGATCTTCCTTTTCTCGATTTTGAAAATTTGAATACAACAACTTTAGATTTTGAACTTGAGATACGCAATGAAGTTGTTGACAATCCAACAAAGGAAGATAACTTTAACGAACACAATTTCTTTGGACTTTTTGAAAATGAGTTATCAAACTCTGATAGGGAAGAGTTACATCACCATTCTGATTTTGAAATCAATAATTTTGAATAAGTTTTCAATGATAAATTTGAATTTCAATTTGGTGAAAGCAAACTTGTATTTCAATCAATTGTTTTATCAGCACCGAAAATCATCCAAAATAAAACAACTCGTACGATTTTCAATAAAACGACATTCGTTTTTCCAAATCCACATTCAACTTCGAAGTCTATTATGATTTGGTTTTCTGAGCTTAAGCTGTGTCTCGTATACTTGACGAGACAAATGAATCGGTTTTTGGAAGACCGTTTCATTTACTTTTTGACGATATACTTTCCGATCTCTTGTAAATACCGTTAATTTTCATTTAAATAAAGGTCATGTTTTTATTTTTATTTTTCTCCTTCCACTTGGGTTGACTGTGGGGACACAGTCAAAATCAAGTATGGGGGGAGACTCATCTTCATTTTTAATTTTTCATGAATTATTTTTGTTTTTTCTTTTAAAAACTCAAAAAAAAATTAAAGCATTTTGATTTATTTTTAAAGAAACACTATAAGATAAATGTATGGCTTTGGTTTATTAAATTGAAATTTTTGAAAATTTATTTGTCTTAACAAAAATAAAAATGAAGTTTGATTACAAATAACAATGGTTTAACTAGTATATAGGAAGATTCATACGTGTTAATTATGAAATACATCTTAGTTGAAAATATTTGTTTTAAAAAGTGGTTGATTTAAAGTAAAGATATAACATTTTTTTGTCTTCTAAGTTAAATGGTGCTAAGATGATTTTGCAAAACTCTCTCTTTCCAAAAAAAATTTGAAAAAAAAAACATATAAAAAAACAAAACATTTGTATATATGTACGTATTTTCTATTAACACCTACGGTCGACAGGTGTTCATACTTGTGTGTTCACTCGCCATGCTCTGTACCCTTCTCACATAAGCCCGAAAGGCGGTGCACGATCGGTATATCTGGCCTCAGTTTATCTGAGCTAGGTGTATATATATAAATTCTTTTTAATAATGCCTACAGTCAATAGGTGTTCACACTCGTGTGTTCACTCGCCACGCTCTATATTCCCCTCACATCAGTCCGCAAGGCAGTGCATGGGTAATATATCTGGCCTCAGTTTATCTGAGTTAGGCATATGTAAATATTGTAAATATCAATAAAATTTTCAAAAAGTGGAGAGAGTAAGCAAATGAAATCCAAGCACTATTTTAACTTATTTGATTTGATTTGTTATTGAAATGAAATGAAATACCACTTTAATAAACTTTGATAATCAACTAAGGACCTATTTCATGGTTACACTTTGTTATCAACTGAAACAACGAGTTAAACTATTGTCTATTTGTTAGATAACTTAATTTTTGTTGGAAATTTTGACGAGTAAATGACTTAAATTTTCAAGATAATAACCAAACCTATATTTAACTTATTTGTGTTAATTTAAAAATAAATCCTTCATTCGTAAATATTTTAAAAAAACTCGCATTCATCTCTTTGTAAATAAATCTTGCATTATGTAAATATTTTTCATTCTGCATTTGGATTTTGTGGGTAATATCCGCTGAAAACCCCTCACGAGACAACACTCGTCCTACTAGGGACATCCAGAGGTTTAACGGCTTATTGCATACACTCAATGCAATCGTGCTCCCTACGAAAACGGATTTATCTTACCTTTCCTTTATTCGAGGACGAATAAAAAGATAAGTGTGGGGGTATTTGATGTGCACGTAAATGTGTATATTTTTACCATCATATTTAATCTATTTAAATTAAATAAATGATCATATCGGGTATTTTAACTTGTTTAAACCAAAATTCATATTATTTTCAAATCGTCACATATTCATCTTCATCCAAGGGCAAAATGGTCATTTTTGTGCATATATTAATTTGAGAAAATTTAATTAGAAATTTCTATATTTTTTATAGGAATTTGGCTTCATATACAAGTGGTTACATGATGATATATGCATGCACAAGAGTGAAGAGAACAAATGAAGATGGAAATAATTCAAAGTGAAGATAATGGAGGACCCCACCCACCCACCTACCTTAATGTACAAATTAGAGGCTAATGCACATGCTTATGGAATTAATGGCTTCATATACATTTAAGTGAGGGATTATTGAAGCTAATGATAACTTGGCCACCACACTTCCTACAAGGGCATTTTGGGCATTCCCCAAAAATATGAATTAGGGTTTAACACTTGTATAAATACCCCATATCTTCATGTAACCCTTTTCTCCTCCTTTAGTCTCTCTTTAGTTTAGTTTAGGCTCAAAATAAAAAGAAAGCTCTCTTTCTCTTTTCATGGCTACTTAGCCATTTTATTTCATGTAATTTTTCTTTCTTTTATACAATGTTAATTAGTATTCTCTTTTACTTTCATGCTTCTTCTCTTCTTATGTTATTAGTGTAGTTTACTTTTCATGCAAGTAGATTAGTGTTATTTCCTTTTACTTGGCTTTTCTTTTCATTTTGCTCTCATTTTCCTTTCTTTCATGTTGCTAGCTACATTTGTTAATCAAATGACAAATATGAGAGGCTAAACCCCTTCAATTTAGGGGTAATGAAGCTCTCTAATTATGTAGCTTCAACTATTTGTTAATTCATGCTCTCCTTTTATGCTTAATGATGATCAATGAAGTGTTTTATTTGTTGTTCTTGCTTTGAATTTGATAGCCTATATTGTTGACACCAAATAGGCTATGCTTAAACAATCACTAACACAAATGCCTCTTCATCAAAATATGATTATGGCATAAGAAAGTGATTTGAAATTAAAATTTGATGGTCTATATTTCTAATCAATAGTTAATAGGCCATACTTAAAATAGATTTCATTTTCACTTTCATTGTCAAGTTTCATGAAAGTTAGTAAGTGGTTTAAGGGGTGTGTTATAGTTTGATGGCTTATGTTGACTAATCAATAGCACAAATATGCCATACTTATGATAAACACATCAATTAAAGCACTAATGACCATAAAAGAGAGATTATGATTTCATATGTGTTGAACTACATGATCTAGAGAGTGGATTTATTCTCTAAATTGTCATTTAACTCTTATATTTGCATTTATTTTCTCTTTGTTAGTTTTCTCATTTTTCTAGCTTAACAATCTCTTGACTTTGGTATAATTTGATTGAATAGAATTTTAAAATCATCAATTCCCTGTGGATCGACCCGTATTCGCCACGTACTACAAGTGTACGCCGTGCGCTTGCGGTTATTTTTAATTTAAATTCGTTCGACGGTTTTCTAAACCAATAGAATTTCCGTCGACGAACACTAATTGTCAAAGGATTGAGAGATTTGGAGGGAAGAAGATGAACATTTTCTGGCCATTAAAACTGTAGGTGGCGGCTGAAGCTATTTTCCCTAGCTAGGGTTTGGGCAAACGTATATATATATATATATACGTATTAAATTAAAATTAAATTCATTTTAAAATGACTTTTTCAAACGATCTCCAAATCACACTTGCCGCCTGGCATTCGTAAGGTTTACCCCGCGTTCCGAACATAATGGAACGTGTTTCGGGAGCTAATTCGATCATATGTGCGAGTTACGGAATTAAACGATCGATTTGCAACCATCCCAGTCCCACCGTGGCTTACACTGGCACCTCGCATTTACTTTTACGGCCAGCCTCTCGACTATCACGGCCTCTGCCTAACCAACCCATCCCTCTCAGGGACATGTAGGGGTAAGAGTCTCATGTTCGCCACCAAACCGCGAAGCGAGAACCCCCTATCATGCTGTAATATAGCAAATGCGATCCATATCGTCGTATCACTAATTCAGAATGGGTTATACGACCCAAAGGTCTTTTCCCGGCTAACCCAAATAGTGAGCGCTTATATTCAATACATATGGATATAGGATTTCAATTAAGTCACAATTTATTACCCAAATCCTTTCTTTCAAATGGTTTAACAAATTACCATTTTAAATCTTTAAACAAAAAGATTTACTTCACAAAGTTTACCCATTTTCACAAAGATTCATTCAAAGATTTCCAAATCAATTTCCATTTCAATTTGATTAACCCATTAAATCTTTAAATCAAGATTTAATTTACAGCTTTCAAAACTATTCACAATTCAAGTCTTTTATAATATAAAAGATACACCTTTTGAAATACACTTTTATTTCAAAATAAAGTTTAATTATCGTCACAAAGGTTAATTCATAGTTTTTCCAAACTATCTATAATTCCATTTCAACTTGGATTATTTCAATACAAATTGGAAATCTCTTTACTTAATGAAAGCTATTATCATTTGAAAACAAATAGTTTTCATTTTGGGAAAAGCTAGTTACAGTTACACAGTTTAAAGCCATTCAAGTATAAACTTGAATATAAATTCAAATTTCCCCAAGACCGTATTTTAATTGGTTAAAAACCATAAAAATACCTTCTATACTTATTAAATTTTTTAAACCAAAATTCCCAATTCATTGAATTCAATTTCAAGATATTGAATTCAAATTTAAATCAAATGATTTAAATCCAATTCTATTAAGTTATTTAAAATAACTTTTATTTCTTTTGAAACTCATTTCAAAAACCTTCAATTCCAATTCCAAAACTATTTTGGATAAAAAAAACTCAATTTTCCTAAATTGATAAAAATCTGTGACTTAACCGATTTCCACGTGAAATCCACATTTGTGTGTGTATTGTGTAGTCCACGGTTTAACACAATAGTGCAACAACATTCAATCATTACAGATTAAATATAACAATATAATTGATAAGAAGTATAAACTATAACGCTTATCTTCATTCACAGATCACAGATATATCATATATCACGGATAAATAAATCATAAATCACACACAAATCAGAGTATATCACAAAGCGTCACACATCAAAGATGTCAAACAATTCTACATCCAATATAATCCAAACATCCATAGATAGGATTAATTAAATTATCAGATTTATTTAAATCAAATAAATTTCCAAACATTTCCAAAATTATTTCCTTTTTAAAATAAATTCCTTTAGCTTTTCAAATCTATTTAAAAATACAAAATCCATTTATTAAGCTCTTTTTCCCAAATTTGAAATTAACTTCAATACATTATAATTCATTTTCTTATACAATTTACTCTTTTACAATTGTTGTTTTATTTAACTTATTTAAACAACCAACCAATCAATTTATATATATATTAATAATTTCCGGAAAATTATTTTCCTTTATATACAAAATATAATCAAGGTAAAATTATTTCATTTACCAAATTTAAAACAATATCGTGCCGAATTGTTCTGAACAAGTGTTTAGAGATCCCTATCGATAGAGTTGTACGGACTATACCGATAGAATCCATATACCACTCAACAAATCAATCATCACAATATAAAACAATTTTATATTCACTAACAAATACGCGCTCGTATCTATTATTACACTAAACTCATTCTAGAGTACTATTGACTCTATCTCTAATGAGTAACACCCAACAGAGCCATGGTTGTCGCTTAATCATATGCTCTGATACCAAATGTAACAAATACGATTTTTCGTCGCTCGAAAATCGACATTAATACGTCCACTGTATCAACTGCCGAGCCATTGAATGCCGGAAAATCGAATTGTTATGGAGAAAAAGAAGAGGTAGTAGAAAACAGAAGAAAAGGAAAGAAAAAGAACACAGAAACAATATCAGAATCTCACATTTGCAGCGGAATAACATATAATAGATAAATGAATAATCTTTAAATCAAAGAACTATACCATTTTATACATTACATCATCATCAGAGTTTACAACAACAACACAACACTATCAACAATTTTAAATCTCAACTATTTAAAATTTAAATCGAAACACAACATTCGATTGAGTGAGGAGTTCTCACCTTTGCTTTTAACTCCATTCCAGCGTTTTATTTCGAATAAAATTAAGCGTGCGTTTAATTTTACCCGAAATTTTCACTGACTCCAATCGCTTCCAATTCAAATTCATAGCGTAGTGCTCGACCATACGATTCCAACGCAATTCGTTTCGTCCAAAACGGACCACGTATGAAAAAGTTATGGCATTTAGAAGTTTGTACGAATTTATAATATAAAATTTCAGCTTTATTTTTGTTTTTCTAACCCTACTTGCAATCTGGACCATTGATTTATGCTCCATCAGATCTGGGCCACTGGTACCCTTCTTCCCTTTCACGTTCAAAAACATGAGCTTGAACCCATTAGCCGCCGTTTGTTTTTGAATTTTCATGACCAAACCGAGAAACTTGAAGACGATCAACAACCTCCACTTCGACGCCCATCACCACGCCTACCTTCGGCTGCAATAAGGTGGAGCTCGGCCACCCCCTGACATTGGTAAACGTGCACGAGCTGATGCCAAATGCGGCACTTTCCTGATGATTGGTAGCTCCTTTTTCGATCTCCACCGTTGAGATCGTAGATCTCGTCGTGCTCTACGACTTTGTAGTTGAGAGTTTTTGCTAATTGTCAACGGATTGAGAGATTTGGAGGGAAGAAGATGAACGTTTTCTAGCCATAAAAACTGTAGGTGGCGGCTGAAGCTATTTGCCCTAGCTAGGGTTTGGGCAAACGTATATATATATATACGTATTAAATTAATATTAAATTCATTTTAAAACGACTTTTTCAAACGATCTCCAAATCACATGTGCCGCCTAGCGTTCGTAAGGTTTACCCCGTGTTCCAAACACAATGGAATGTGCTTCGGAAGCTAATTCGATCATATGTGCGAGTTACGGAATTAAATGATCGATTTTAAATTAAACCGATTTAAACCGATTCCGATGCGTTTTGGCTTGCCCCGGACAAACGGTACATCCGATTGACACGAAATTTGAAACCATACAATAATATCACATTACGGATCCATTGAAACGGGTTTCGTCAAAATCCGAGACTTTTTGAAAAATGACTATTTTAACTCGCCAAATTAATATTAAAACAATTTCGATGCATTTCGAGTTGCCATGGTCAAACGACAACTCCGATTGCTACGAAAATTGAAATCCGATAATAAAAAACTATTACGGATACAATGGAACTAGTTTCGTCCAATTCTGAGACTGTCCCAAAAATGGCTAATTTCACTAGTCGATTAAATATTAAAATATTCAATTTTCACAGATTAACTCTAAATTCAATTTTAAAAGTTCTATAACATCACTATAACTTTAACATGATTTAATATAACTTCATAAATCATTTTCAATCACATTAAATCCAGATTTCAATTATTTCTGGAATTTCAAACATTATTTTATCGATTTAATTATCCAATTAAATCCAGATATTCAAATTTTAAATTATTCGACTTATTAATTCCACTTGTTAATATTTAAAATCAATTAAATATTCTAATTTCAAATGTCAGAAATTCTGGGTCGTTACAGGTAGACAATTAAATAATGAACACCAATTTGGTCGAGTAAATTGATTTTCCGAATTTATAAATTTTGATTTGATTTAAGTTGAAATGATGGAGAAATCTAATTTGGAAATTTTGAGTTTTAATGTAACGATGAAGTAAAAGTTATATTTGAAATTTTATGTTGGAAAATTTAAATTAAAGAATTTAAATTAATAAGGTTAAGTTACTTTACTTAAGTTAAACATTGTTTAAATGAAATTTTATTAAATTTGTTGAAAATAGAATTGAATTTATTAAATTGGTTAATTAGAATTTAATTTGTATTTTTGTATCAAATTTGAATGTGTAAAAAAATAAAGGTTTGAAGTTTATTTAACTAAAAGATTTAATTAGATTTGTTAAAGTGAACATATAATAAAATGGTTAATGAAAATGAAATAAAAATGGAAAGATTTAATTTAATGGTTTAATTAAAAATGGTTTGATTGAGTATTTAATTGAATTTATTTAAAGTGAATAATTAATTTAAATGATAAGTGGAAATTGAATTGAATTGGTTTAAGTTAAAATATTTAATTAAAATTGCTTAATTAAAGATTTGAACTAAACCTATTTAAAATGAAACTTAGATTGTCTTAATCTAAATTGTTTTAATTGAATTGGAACTTGGACAAGTATGTGAAAAAAAAGAAAATAACTATTGTAAAATATTAAGTGTTGGAAATTTAAATTTTGAGATTTTGTATGAAAATAAAATGTTTTGAATCAAATGACCAATCGGTGTGACTAATGACGTTGGTTATTAAAGAGACCGGGGCCGGATATGGACATACTCTTTGTCGATACTGGAACCACTTTAATAACTATGAATGTGGAGTTTGAACCAGAATAAAGTGGTTGGATTTGATGAACGTTGCTGGATTTGAAGGAAGTGAACTTTGATGGATGACTCGACACTTGTTTCAATTTGAAATGACTAAAACGGGAGCCGCACCTATGCTAATGAGGATAGATAACTCTAGCGGACACACTCCTTCGTATTACTATCTTTACATTGTTATTGATTGGTGCGCACCCTTTGATTTTGGGAGTGTTGGACGCGGTCGGTAGTCGCTGCGGCGATGTGTTACGATCAGTCGGGAATGCAAATTGGCAGTATCCTACCTTGGGCATTGCCTCACGTGCCTTGTCATAGTTTTATCCTTATTCGAGAACACTATGATTTTGATTTAGTGTTGTCGTATCACGGCGCATCACTAGCTACCGACGTTCTACTGGTTGTGTTATATGCAAATTGTACGTCAATACTTAAAAATGTGTTAAGGGGGATCAATGTAAAGCCTTAACGCTATGGAGAATATTTACTTTAGTTATAGACGTTACATATATAGCGTATCCTACTATATGTAAATAGTTTGACGGATCATGAAAGGATGAAAATCCCATAACATCTTTTGAGTTAATTTGTAACTAGTTTCATTTCAGTTGATTCACTTGTATAAGAATATTAGTCCTCACTCGAGTGTTTTGTTTTGCTTTATGCTCGGGTCAGCCTGAGTGTTACAGTGTTTGAGAAGCACTTTTTGGAGCCGAAGACTTGTCTAAGACTCCACTCTGTCTATTATTATTTCCTTATTTTCAGTTGGCATGTATTAGTTTTGAACTTCTATGTATTTCCATTCCTTCTTCATTTGCTTTTGGAACTTGTTGTAACTTATTTAGTAGCTTCATGAACTACTTATGTAATATTTTGTAATTCCACTGTGAGATTTCGTATATTTCTGTGTCTGTGATTCTATGTTTGATTCATATTATAAACCCTAATGATAATTTATCGTTTTGAATGGTTTGAGTGGGTCATGTGTGGATTATTGTCGACTTAAATTATTTGAAAACACAATTGATAACAGAGCTTTGGTATAGAGAAAACCTTAGCCTTTGGGGTAAAGCTCATTAGAGATAGGGTTAGTGATACCCTATAATGAGTTTCTTGGGAGAGCGTATTTTGAAAATATAAAATGTTTTAAAATTCAATCTTTTTCCAAAAAATTTATTTTCATATAAATCCATCTACCTTATTAGAATTCGCTTTGATTAAGATTTCTTTAAGTTTGAATTTCTATCTTTGTTCTAAATCCATTCTTGACTTTTCAGCATGTGTTTTATGCTCAGAAGGAATATCAGAGGCAGGGGAAGAGGAAATGCCTTTGTACCAGAACCAGTTGCACCAGAAGCTATTGCACCAGTTCCAACAGTCAGATTCACCACCCTTAGCAAGGAGTATTCACAGCTAGGTGGTACGAAATTCACTGGGTCAAAGGACATCATTGAAGCCCAATAGTGGCTAAAGAGCCTTGAGAGGATATTTACAGGACTTGAGATCACTGATGCGTAGAAGCGTCAGTTATCCACTTGGCAATTGCAGGAAGCTACTCAGGATTGGTGGGAATCAGTTACCACCCACACCGTTGAGGAGATATCACTTGGGCCCAGTTTAGGTGAAATCTTATACGAAATTCTTTATCTAAATATTTCCATCTCTTAGAAATCTAAGTCAACCTTGTTTACCAAACTGTTCAGGGACTCATTCATGACTCAGTGGATGCCCGGGGCTGGGATGTCTCAGCTCTATCAGACTTTTATAGATCTTAAGCAGGGAACATGTCATTTTCTGAGTATGAAAGGAAGTTCAACGAGCTATCCAAGTTCGGTCCTAGCTTGATCGACATCCCGCTTATGAAGAATGGGAAGTTTATTGCAGGTGCTCATCCAGAATACCAGGATCGTCTTACAAGACACATTTATGGCACCTTCACAGGTATAATGGATATGGCTCTCAGATATGAGAATCTAAAGGTAGCACCAGGGGTAAAGTTCTAATTTCTCAGCCATCTTCCAGCCACTCGAGAAAGAGGAAGCCCAATTTTGAGCAGTAGAAGATAAATTGGCAGAAGACTAGTGGACTTAGCTATTCTTGGAAGAAGCCTATGGATCTATCTACTATCACCTGTTTCAAGTGCAACCAGAATGGGTATTATGCTAACAGTTTCCCAGTTTCACCAGGAGCATCTGTTCCACCAGTTTAGATGACTAGGAGAGATCTTTGCCACATCTGTTTGCAGCCTGGCCATTTATAGAAAGATTATCCCACCCAGAAGAGAGGTAAACCATCAAAAGTCTTTGTAGTTACCACTTCTACTCCTAAAGTAGAGGACAACAAAGGTACACTTCAAGGCACCTTATCTTTGCATCTTTGTCCAATTCGTGTTTTATTTGACACCGGAGCATCCTATAGTTTTGTATCTGTTGATTTATGGAACAAACTTGAACACATCTTAAAACCTGAACGTGCGCCCGTACTCTTATGTCTGTCAAATCCCATTGGTGGCCCTGCAAACCTTGGAATGATTTGTAAACAAGTGAAACTCGCTAAAGGAAGATACTTGTTCACCAGAGACTTTTACATTTTTGGTTTCGAAGCGTTTGATATATTATTAGGTGCGGATTGGCTAAGGAAGTTCGATGCGGTCATTTCCTGCAAAGCTCGAACAGTCTCTTTGTTTAGTGATATGGGTGAACCCTTGGTTATCGAATGTCAAATGCCCTAAGATTGTGCTGGAAGTTTCATTTTCTCTCTTGATTCTCATCTTAGTGATCTTAGCTCTACTCCAGTTGTCCAACTCTTCCCAGATATTTTTTTGTGAAGTAACTTCTTTACAGCCTCATCGCAAAATTGAATTTCGCATTGATCTTATTCCTGAAGCTAGACCCATAGTTCTTCTCCCAAGAAGAATGGCACCTAAAGAGAAGATTGAGTTGAAAATCCAAATCGGAGATTTATTCTCTAAAGGTTTGATTAGGCGAAGTCATTCAGAATGGCGAGCTGTAGCGATATTTGTTACTAAGTCTTTAAGAATGTGCATGGACTACAGAGAGCTGAATAAGCTTACACACAAAAACAGATATCCTATGCCCCGTATCAACGACATCTTTGATCAGCTCTATGGAGCTAAGGTATTCTCTCAGCTTGATCTTGCCACCGGTTTTCACCAGCTCAGAATAGCTGAGGGAAGTATCCCCAAAACCGCTTTCTGAACAGAAGACGGTTTCTATGAATGGTTAGTTATGCCTCTTGGTTTAACTATTGCTCCAGCCTACTTTGTTGATCTTATGAATAGAGTATTTCGTGATGTTCTAAACAAATTCGTCCGTGTTTTCATTGATGATATACTAGTCTTTTCTAAGACTAAGGAAGAGCATGAAACACACTTGAGTTTTGTTCTTGAAACTCTTAAAAGTCATCATTTGAAAGCTAAATTTTCTAAATGCCATTTCTGGAGAGATGAAGTCAGATTTCTAGGGCATGTTGTTTCTGAGAATGGGATTTCGGTCGATCCAACTAACATCATCGTAATTAATGTAAGTTCTATCCATCTTCATTCTTTCCTTAATTGAATCATCTTATCTCTATAAATTCGAATTCTACCTTTTTGAAATTTGCAGGATTGGGAAACTCCCAAAACTCCTACAGATGTTCGTAGCTTCTTAGGCCTAATTGGTTATTATCGAAGATTTATTGAGAATTTCGCTCGGATTTCTACACCTCTTACTGCTTTGACCAGAAAAGATGTTAAGTTTGATTGGAATGAGAAATGCATAGCAGCATTCAGTGAACTAAAATGCAAGTCAACCTCTGCTCCTGTTCTTACTATCCTAGACGGAAGCGAATGTCTGATGTTTATACGGATGCTTGTCGAGAAGGTTTAGGGGCTGTTTTGATGCAGCACCGCAAAGTTATTACTTATACAGGTCGACAGTTGAAGACTCTTGAAGTTAATTATGCAGCTCATGATTTAGAACTACTTGCGGTTGTTTTTGCTTTGAAGTTATGGAGACATCACCTCTTGGGAACCAAATTTGAACTTTTTACTGATCGCAAATCTCTTAAGTATATTTCTCTCAAAAGGATTTGAACCAAAGGCAGGTTAGATGGCTTGAATTCCTAGCCAAACATAACCTCGACATCAACTACACTCCCGGAAAAGCTAACGTAGTGCTGACACTTTGAGTAGAAACAAAGCGATGTTATATCAACTTGTTGCTTCCCCAGCTCTTATGGATCACATTACTACTAAACAGGATGAAGACATAATGCTTAAGCGTATTAGGGAAAAGGTTCTTAACAGAGAGGGCAATATCCAAGGTGAATTGGGTGCACAAATTGATAAGAATGGAATTCTAAGAATTAATAATCGAATTTGTTTCCCGAATGTTGATGGTTTGAGACAGGAAGTGCTTAGAGAAAATCACCAATCCATGCAATCTATTCATCCTGGAGTTACAAAGATGTTTCAGAATATGAAGAAATTGTAGCGAGATATCTCTATTCATGTTAGTAGATGTGCTACTTGCCAGCAGGTTAAGGCAGATCACTGGAAGACTGTCGGTTTGTTACAACCGCTTGAGATTCCTAATTGGAAATAGGATCAGATCTCTATGGATTTTATTGATGGATTACCGAGGACAAAAAACGGAAACAAAAGTATATGGGTGATTGCAGATATACCAACCAAGTCTGCTCACTTTATCCCGGTAAAGACAACTCGAATTGCTTCTAGCTTAGCTGAGATTTATATGAGGGAGATTGTCCAACTCCATGGTATTCTAACTAGTATTGTATGTGATAGGGACCCTATCTTCACTAGTAGATTTTGGAAAGCTTTTCAAGAGACTTTGGGTACTAAATTGAATCTAAGCATAGCCTATCATCATTAGACGGATGGCCAGGCTGAAAGAGTAAATCGGATTCTTGAAGACCTTCTTCGAGATTGTGTTTTAGATTTCAGAGGATCTTGGGAAGACCATCTTCATCTTGTTGAATTCACCTAAAAACAATAGCTATCAGGTATAAAATTAATTTAAAATAAGGATAGTAATAAATGTAAATCAATAATTCTATATTTGAAATTCAGGCTAGTATTAAAATGGCTCCGTTCAACGCTCTGTATGGATGGCCATGTAAATCTCCATCTTGTTGGGTTGAATCTGCAAATCGACTAGTTCTTGGTCCCGAAATGATTTTGGAAGCTTCTGAGAAAGCTGAGGAGATTAGAAAGAAAATGAGGATTGCCCAAGATAGGTAAAAGAAATATGCCGACAGAAGAAGGAGAGATTTGGAATTTTTAGTGGGAGATCAAGTATTCCTCATGATTTCACCATTGAAGAATGTGATCCATTTTGGAAGGAAAGGGAAGCTAACTCCTCGATTTATTGGTCCTTTCTGCATCTCAGAAATGATTGGTACTTTGGCATATAGAGTTGATTTACCGGAGAAGCTATCTAGCATGCACAATGTGTTCCATGTTTCACACCTTCGGAAATATTTACACGACCCATCTCCGATTGTCCAACCAGCTTTATTAGAAGGATTAAATGTTGAGCCAAATCTCACAATTGAGAGAAGGCCACTTCGTATAGTAGATAGAAGTACAAAGTAGCTTAGAAGGAAAGTAGTCAATCTGGTCAAAGTCCAATGGAGTATTGATGACCGAGATTGCACTTGGAAAACGAAAGTTAGTATTCGTGCTTCAAATCCTGAATTGCTAGTATCAGGTACAATTTTGGTTCAAATCTATTCTATCTTTCTGCTATTCATTCTATTCTTCTATCTCGCTCCTTTCTGAGGACGAAAAGTTTTAAGTGGGGGGGATTGTGATGACCCAAACTTTTAACGATTTAAATAATGAATTTAACGGCGAAATTTAAAATAAAAATAAACCATAAAAATTTAATAACAAAAATTTGATATTTGATTTATGTCTAACGAGATAAAGTGAAAGAAAATTTATGGTTGAGAAATATGTAAATTTATCCAGTTGCAAATTTTGATTGTATAGTCAGTCGAATTTTAATGGAAATAAATCGATTTCAAAATATAAATATTTTTACATAAGAAAAATCTAGAACATTTTCTGATGAAGACGTCGAAGTTTTTTTCGTTCAATTCGGATCTCCCTAGCTCTGTTTATTTAATTTGTTGTCAATTCAAATTAGTATAATTGATGGAAAAAATGGAGTTTTCATGACAGTCGTATCAAAAATTTCTGTATACCATCTTGTCCGTCTCATCGCGTTGATTTTTATGGTATATTCATTTCTGTAATTCAGCATCCGATGCGCGGCGAAATTGGTAGAACTGTTATTTGTAGCGGTACCCTATTTTGTCTCAATTCCAAATATCATCACCACAAATTCTGATCTGTTCAAATCTGCTGCAACGTTCCCTCCAAAATCTTTGCTATGCTGAAAGGAGATACTATCCCTTTGGAAACCAAAACAAATAATTACCCTGCCTTCTTTCTATTGGCCAGTTTGGTCAGCAGCACTTGGGAAGACTAAACACTCCTACTCTCTGCTGCTTTATTAGGCTCTCTATGCATGCATATTCTACTATCCATCTATTTGAAAAAAAGAATAAAGTGAAATCATTTATATTATGTAACATCCCTCCCTCTTCTTTTTCATTTTCCTCTCACTCACAAACGTTACCCGCAGCCCCTCTCTTCCCCTCTGCCTCCGCCTCCTTCCTCTTCCACCTACAGCAGCAACACCTGCCATCCTCCACAACCACCTCCAGCAGCCCGCGCAGCACTCTCCTCCCTCTCCTCCAGCAACAGCCCAACATCCACCAACACCTCCAGTCCGCCCTCCTCCCCGCAGCAGCCTCCTCTCCTCCCCAGCCCACCCAACACCCGCAGCTCCGCCTCCCCTCCTCCAAGCCCCACCTCTGTCACAGCCATCCTCCTCCCCTCACACACCCAACCCGCCTCCACTCCACATCGCTACGCAGCAACAACCCTTCTCCTCCATGCAGCCACACCACCCTTGCCACCCAGCAACCACCACCCACATCCACTAACAACTGACAGCGACCTCAATCTGCCCTCCACTCCACTACAGACCCACCTCCAACCCTCTCCCCGTTGACCGGCGCACCACCAACCTCCTCCATCTCACCGCACGCCTAAACCTGCTACCCTTAGTGTCGCTGTCCGGAATTTAAAGCAGCGATTTTTACTGTTTAGTCTCTATCTGGTGTGATTTCGCTGTCCCGATTTGTTGTACAACAGTTATTTGCCTTGTTTCGCCGCTGTCCATGAATTACAGCAGTAGTTTCTTCACGTCCTTTGTTGTTCCATTGTGTACGCTTGTCCGTTTATTGACTTAGTGATTATCCACGTCTATTTGCATCTTATTCTTCGTCGTTTGTGTGTTCATAACCACGAAATGTGAGTTATATGCTCACGTCTAATATTCTAATATTTGATATGCAAACCTTAACTAAGTTATGACATGAAATAATAAGTTGATTGTGGTAAATATCGTTGACATTAAATGATATGTTAATATTTATATGCTAAGTTGACATAAATTGTATGTTAATATTTATATGCTAAGTTGACAAATAAAATGATATGTTAATATTTAAATTGTTATGTGATAAATTTATAACATGAAATGATAAGTTATAAATCATGTTTAGTCAAAACCATGTTATGTGATTTTTGACATATGTTAGTTTAATTTAAATCCCGTTTGCATATGAAACATTATATTTGTTAATGTAGTGATTGTTTCAAGTTTAGTTATTTATTTTAACCCGTCACCTTGTTGTTATTATCATATGAACATTTTACTATGGATTTTGGAACTGAATTTTTGGGTTGAAATGATATACACCCACGAAACTCGTCATCTTGTATGAATTATTGAATATTAAACTTGAATTGGGATATGGGTTGAAATGATATATACCCAAATTAATCACTTGGCCTAGGGTAGTGTAACGAACTAACCGTCGGCGGTCACCGGTAGGCTTTGCAACCATCCCAGTCCCACCGTGGCTTACACTGGCACCTCGCATTTACTTTTACGGCCAGCCTCTCGACTGTCACGGCCTCTGCCTAACCAACCCATCCCTCTCAGGGACATGTAGGGGTAAGAGTCTCCCGTTCGCCACCAAACCGGGAAGCGAGAACCTCCTATCATGCTGTTATATAGCAAATGCGATCCATATCGTCGTATCACTAATTCGGAATGGGTTATACGACCCAAAGGTCTTTTCCCGGCTAACCCAAATAGTGAGCGATTATATTCAAAACATATGGATATAGGATTTCAATTAAGTCACAACTTATTACCCAAATCCTTTCTTTCAAATGGTTTAACAAATTACCATTTTAAATCTTTAAACAAAAAGACCACAACATAAATCATGATATATCACAAAGCATCACAAATCAGGGATATCAACAATCAAGTCATCCAATAGATTCCAAATATCCATAGGTAAGATTAATAAATTATCTGATTAATTTAAATCAGATTAATTTCTTATGAATTACTAATCCTGGTTAATTAACATCAATAATTTACAAATCATTTTGATTAATTACTCTTTAATCATTTATTAATTAACCATTAATAATAAATTAATTAACCTTTAATTATAATTCATCAACCTTAAATTATTAAATAATAATCTTAAATTATTTAATTCAATATTTAATTAATTATCTTTAATTAATAAATTTAACTCTTAATTACTCACTCTTTAATAATCATTCTTAATTAATTACAACAAGTGATTATTAATCAACTTTAATTTATTAGAATATCCAACATTAATTACAATAAGTAATTAATCCCTTAATTACTTTCATTAAGTAATTAACAATTTAAAATTGATTATCTTTTAATTAAATTTAAAATTAATTTAAAATCCATATATACTAATTTTAAATTAAATTGATATTTCTACAAGGCTATAGCTGCCTCCTAGGGAGACAGGTTATACAATTTTAAAATAATTTATATTCTATTATCATATGATGATATATGATGTTTGGATGCTGTGATTGATTATTTGGTGCTGTTGCATCATCAGATCCATTTTTTAGCAAACAAAGTAAACAAGCATTCAACAAAGGTTTTCAAACAACACTTAACACTTAAAGTTCCTTTAGCAATGATTTTAACAAAACTGTGACGACCCGGGTTTTCGGACCAGTCAAAATCGCCGAAAGACCCGTCCGTTCTAAAACTACGAATGAAAACTACCAACTTAATACACAATATTTGATAAATATCCAACACTACTAAATGTATAGGATACAACGTTCAATTTTACAAGTTATCAAAGTAATCAATTTAATCTACTAGTGTGCTTTAATACAAACCCAAAATCAAATACTACAAACAAACTGTAAATCTACCGCTGTGCAACTCTAATGAGAAATAACAATATCATTACCTGCAAACTCAATAAACAATGTAAATGCGGAATAAAATAGCAAGAAGGAAAGATACAACAATACATGATATATGACAAACAACAAACAGAAAATGTTATGTTATTATTGGGGCTGCATCACTACCACTTGTGACTGCCTACGTATCCTTATCTAATTGGGTACCCAATTAGATATAGGATCAAGCCAACGTAGTTCTCCTACCGCAAATAGGACTCCTGGAGCCTACGATGCAACAAATAATATGCAATTCCGAAAACTACCCACTTAGGCTTAATCTTCAATTTTAGATTTTCAAATCTAAGTACCTTTACGGAAATTATCTCTTTGGTCTTTATTCTCGAATCCTTATTTCAAAACTTTTGAAATATATATATCTTTTATATTCAAATTATACTTTACTTTGGGATCTTAAATCAAATCTCTTTTGAAAAGTTTATTTGGAAATCCCAAATACTGTAATAAAAACATATCAAACCATATGCAACCAGATCGGGAGGTTTCTCCCAATAACAAGGCAACTGGGTCCCAGCCTTCATACAATCGATAAATAAGTACATCCCTCTATTCCAAGAGCGGACTATACCAAAAACATATGCCCACTTTTTAGTTACGGGTTACCCAAATCATCGATAACATAACAAATCATTTTTTATCCCGAAGCGATAAATCATTTCACACTAATATTCACAAGTACTTTCAAATCTATAATAATTTTCATTTACCAAATCTGTTCAAAAATCATCTTAAAACCAAAGGGTTTAGTCCTCGAAATTCTTTCCATTTTATAAAACATTTTTATAAAACCATTCTTATATAAATCACTTCTATATAATATAACTTCAAAATATTCATTACCAAACATTTCTATTTCTTTTAAAGGGAAAACATTTCATAACATTTCAATTTGGAAACCAATTTTCAAAATAATTCATTTAATTGAAGTGAACCAAATAAACACCTTATAGTCGAATCATAAAATAAATCACAAGGTGTTTTCCTACAATTATTTTCTACCCAGCCCATGCATATGGATAATTAATTTCTCATAAACTGGTTGAAAAAAGTCAACGATCAATAAATAATATTTAGTGCTCATAAACTGGTCGAGCGCAATCCAAACAACCAAACAATTAATTAACAAAATAAACACAACAATAAATGATAAATCAACGCTTCAATCTATCAAATATTTGTAACACTTTTTATTTTATCTTGGGTTAAAATGATTTGATATTTATTTTGGAGCATCCGGGCTTTCCCTTCAACATGTCCCGTCCTTCGTCCAAGTGTCCTTAGATCTCACAGATGAAACACGTGTACTAGTCGTTTCCGCATACCTCATTAAGTATTTAACTTCTAAATTTTAAAATAATTAATTAACCATCCAAATAGTCAAACAAGGAAATAAAACCACTTTTTAGCAAACAAAGTAAACAAGCATTCAACAAGGGTTTTCAAACAACACTTAACACTTAAAGTTCCTTTAGCAATGATTTTAACAAACTTAAAGGAAGAAATAACTCACAGAATAAGTTGTACCCGCTAAACTATGAAAACAAAGAATATACTCACAGAATAAGTTATATCCACTAAACTATGAAAGCAAAGAATATACTCACTTCCTATTTGCTTTGATGGAGACTTGGAATACTTCACCTCTAATAATGAATTTTAGTTCTTTTCTTTAGTTTGTGAATGAATTAAAATGAGATATGGACTTGGCTATTTGTAGGTGAAGAGAAGGGTACTTTAGTCATTTTCTATAACCTAACCAGATTCGACCAGATTTTGGTCCAATAGAAACCAGCCTTATGGCCTAATTTGATTCGACCACATTTTGGTCCAATAGAAAACATCTTGATTGCCTAATTTGATTCGACCACATTTTGGTCCAATAGAAAACATCTTGATGGCTAAATTTGATTCGACCACATTTTGGTCCAATAGAAATCCTCCTTATCAACTATGGCATAACATGATTCGACCAGATTTTGGTCCAATGGCAACCATCCGCATGGAATATAATAATCATTATGCTATTTTATTTCATTCACAAACTAAAGAAAGGAGGAGTGGATCCCACGGTGAGAAACTATATCACTTAATATAGTGTTTATATTGGTTGTGATTGGATGAATGGATTGATAGTTATGGATGTTTTAACTATATGATAGTTATATCAGTATTTAATTGTTAAAATATTCAGTTATACCATATACTGCTTGTTTGGATGATATGAAGGTATATACGGATGTTAATAGTGATAACACTGCACGTTACACTTATTATACACACCCATTTGGATTTTAAACGGATATTGGTTAAGTCTCGATTTAAAATAATAATAATATAATATTCAAATTTAAGTGGGAATTTGAATATTCGAATTTTATAATTTAAACTAATTGGAAATGATATTGGAGATATATTGAAAAACTTTTGTAAAAGAAGTTATTTATTTGAAATTATTTTAAATATAAAATGGCATGTTCAACTTTGGAAATATAAATAATAATTTAAATCGATTTTAGAAAAGTGAAGTTAAGTTCGCAATATAAATAAAGGTTTATAATCAATTAAATGATTCCAATAGTATTATATATAGTTTATTTTGATTTCTGGAAAGTTTGGATTAAATCGGATGAAAATTAGAAAAATAATATTATTATATTATTTAAATATTCAATTAAATCAGTTAAATTGAATAAAAAGGTTATGAATTGAGAAATGAAGTTTTTATAGTATATATGAAGTATATATATGATTTAAAAGATAATAGAAGTAATTTAAATCATATTTGAATGGTTTTAGTTGTACAAATACACTATATTTGCGACACTAATCTTAGACCTTACTTAACAAATTAAGTAACGTCGTTTTAATCGGAAATTGGTTGGATTAATCTTTTAATTAAGATTTATTATGGAATGGTGAAATCTTTTAAAGATTTAAAGGAATACGATTCAGATTTACGTTAAGTCTATTAATTGGTTTTATTTACCAAATTTTAAGGAAGAGACTTATACAATCCTGCATATCCATATGGTTTGGAAATAGCGCTTATTATTCGGAAAGACCGGATTTTCCCATTTCTAATAATAATACGACGTTATGAAGAGAATGATGGATAAGAAGGCAATGATGAAGACCGGGATCTTCTCATTTAAAGGACTGCTTGTTGATTTCTCTTTACAGAGTTGCTCCTGTCTAGAGAACAGAACCCTATATTTTTAGGAGTGGTCCTGACAATGTTTGAGGATTTATCGGATATACAAGGACCTCTCACCTTTTGGGCAAAGGTTGAGGAATAAGGTGCCTTCGATTTCGTTCAGTCCCAGAATGAACTTGTGAATGGATGGATTGTCTGACATTACATTCTAATTTTATATGATTGATCTTTATTAACGTATATCTGCTTGGTGGCGGAGAATTTATTCTCTTAGCTTAACACCCTTCCTTGAGACGTATGAGCTCAAAGGTTATGCGTTGGTAGAAATCAGTTATGTAATTTTGGATTGGTAATGTGACATTCCGAAGAATGCTATGGATGGATCAAGGCTTTTATTGAAAAGCAGAGCCTTGTGGGTATGAGACTTCACGAACCTCACACCCCGGGAATGGCCGAAACATGAATGGATGCGGCAAGGTGTAGGATGTCTATTCCCTTCTAGATATATATAGTGATACCATGGTATGGAACCCAGGTATTCACTTTGTGGATTATATATTTATATAGCTGTATTGTGGTCTTACACGCCCAGTATTTGCTTGATGTGGATGTTGGAAAAGATCGGGGCCCCGTTTTAAAGGTTGGTAACAACCGGGGAATGGATATACTTGAGTAAGTAGTTACCATTAAGTGGTAACCCGGCCTTGTGTTGGTAGAGAAACAGTAGTTTCTCGAGACGTCCCTCTAGAGGCGTACCCAATCGTGGATGAGGAAGTTCCTTTGCCTGGTCATTATTGGAAACTCATTCTCCAATACGAACTTTGTACGGTTTTGATTGTATTACCCACTGTTTAATACAGTGGCTATAGTAGGCATACCATCATGTAACGTATGCTGGCTAAATTAATAAGTTTATTTTGAAAATGGTTTTCAATCACTAAGCACTATAATAATATTAAAAGGATATTTCTAACGTATCAAAGGCATGTTTGACTGTCATAAGGAGAAACCTCGACCATGTGTGCGTTTGCATCTTGTGTACGGATCGAGACCTTATGATAGTTTCATTTTCCAAAAGCATATACGGAAATTGTTTTCAAAAGCAATTATATTTTTAAGTTCTCACACCAGTCCTATGACTGACCTGGAGTTTATTGTTTTCCCCTAAACTATGGGTGCCCATAATTTTCCACACGAGCAGTCTAGAGTTAGGTTTGTCAGTTAGATCTGGAGCTAGGATATTTGGAGCAATTATGGATGTAAGACTTGAAGATGGAGCATTTGGAGATTTTGCTTTATTTTCCGCTGTAGTTGTTATTCTGCTGTATTTATGTAAACTCTGAAATGTAAACTCTTTTGTATATGAATAAAAGAGAGGCTGTTTCACTTCCGCTGTGTTCTGATATTTCTGATATGTTTATTATCCCAACCCCTAACGATCAAGGATTCCGATCATTTGATTTACGACATTTGAATACATTCAATTATATTCAGGTGTCGATTTTGAAGGGTCGATAATCCTAATCGCTAGGAAAGACGTGAATCCTTATCTTTTGAGTTGGACTGGTATACATTTTAGTCAATTCAAAATGTAAAGATCCTGAAGTCGGCCTTCGAAAATCGGCACTCGTACTTCACTTGTACTCAAAATGCCGTAGATTCAAACGCCGAATCTGGTTCTCCGGAGTTATAACACCATTAAGTATAACAACACAGCGGAAGAAAAAGAATATATCAATATATATATAACATTGATACAATGACAGATACAAAAATATGATACAATATGATACAACCGAATGATATAACAGATATCAATGTACATCAGAGATATGATACAAGAAATAGCAGCGGAAAGAAAATAGATAACACCAGCAGCGGATAGAATATCTCCAATAGAATGCTCCAATCCATAGCTAGCGGAAAGCAAGGTCAGTCGTCCAAGGACTGACTAGCTCCAGATAATCTACTCAACCTGAATATCTGAGAAACCCAACTCTAGACTGCCCGTGTGGAAAATGGTGGGCACTCAGAGTTTATTATTCTTTGATTAATTTTAAATCAGATTAGTTACTTATGAATAAATTACTAATTCTGGTTAATAAATTACAAATCATTTTGGTTAATTATTCTTTGATCATTTATTAATTAACCATTAATAATAAATTAATCAACCCTAAATTATTAATTAACCAACCTTAATTAGTAAATCAATTAACCTTTAATCATTAGATAATTAACCTTTATTTATTTAATTATCCTTTAATTAATTACATATATTAATTAACCATTAATTAATTTCCATTTAATTAATCATCCTTAATTAATTATTGCTTAATCACTTGATTAATTGTTTTAGCATTTTTCCTGTGTTTATACATCATCCAACTAGCCTCTCATCCAATTCCAGCAATTAAAATTTGTGGAATCAATTGAAATTGGTAAAAATGCATCTTGGCTTCATTTTTCGAACTGCACCTTGAATACTCTCTTACAAATCATTTAATTAGTTGACTAATTTTAATTAATTAACTTTAATTTAATTGAAAATTAGAAAAATAATATTATTATATTATTTAAATATTAAAACAGAATAGTATAATTACTTGCCTAATAAAACAAGAGAGAATTATTAACCTTGCCTAATAAAACAGAATAGTATAATTACTTGCCTAATAAAAACAGAATAGTATAATTACTTGCCTAATGAAACAAAATAGCATAATGATTATTATATTCCATGTGGATGGTTGCCATTGGACCAAAATCTGGTCGAATCATGTTATGCCATAGTTGATAAGGAGGATTTCTATTGGACCAAAATGTGGTCGAATCAAATTAATCCATCAAGATGTTTTCTATTGGACCAAAATGTGGTCAAATTAAATTAGGCCATCAAGATGTTTTCTATTGGACCAAAATCTGGTCGAATCTGGTTAGGCTATAGGAAATGACTAAAGTACCCTTCTCTTCACCTATAAATAGCCAAGTCTATATCTCATTTTAATGGATTCACAAACTAAAGGAAAGAACTAAAATTCATTATTAGAGGTGAAGTATTCCAAGTCTCCATCAAAGCAAATAGGAAGTGAGTATATTGCTTATTATCATAGTTTAGCGGGTACAACTTATTCTGTGAGTTATTTCTTCCTTTAAGTTTGTTAAAATCATTGCTAAAGGAACTTTAAGTGTTAAGTGTTGTTTGAAAACCCTTGTTGAATGCTTGTTTACTTTGTTTGAAAAAAATAGTTTTATTTCCTTGTTTGACTATTTGGATGGTTAATTAATTATTTTAAAATTTAGAAGTTAAATACTTAATGGGGTATGCGGAAACGACTAGTACACGTGTTTCATCTGTGAGATCTAGGACACTTGGACGAGGGACGGAACATGTCGAAGGGAAAGCCCGGATGCTTCAAAATAAATATAAAATCCTTTTAACCAAAGATAAAATAAAAAGTGTTACAAATATTTGATATATTGAAGCGTTGATTTATCATTTATTATTGTGTTTATTTTGTTAATTAATTGTTTGGTTGTTTGGATTGCGCTCGACCAGTTTATGAGCACTGGTTATTATTTATTGATCGTTGACTTTTCTCAACCAGTTTATGAGAAATTAATTATCCATATGCATGGGCTGGGTAGAAAATAATTGTAGGATAACACCTTGTGATTTATTTCATGATTTGACTATAAGGTGTTTATTTGGTTCACTTCAATTAAATGAATTATTTTGAAAATTGGTTTTCAAACTGAAATGTTATGAAATGTTTTCCCTTTAAAAGAAATAGAAATGTTTGGTAATGAATATTTTGAAGTTATATTATATAAAAGTGATTTATATAAGAATGGTTTTATAAAAATGTTTTATAAAATGGAAAGAATTTCGAGGACTAAACCCTTTGGTTTTAAGATGATTTTTGAACAGATTTGGTAAATGAAAATTATTATAGATTTGAAAGTACTTGTGAATATTAATGTGAAATGATTTATCGCTTCGGGATATAAAATGATTTGTTATGTTATCGATGATTTGGGTAACCCGTAACTAAAAAGTTGGCATATGTTTTTGGTATAGTCCGCTCTTGGAATAGAGGGATGTACTTATTTATCGATTGTATGAAGGCTGGGACCCAGTTGCCTTGTTATTGGGAGAAACCTCCCAATCTGGTTGCATATGGTTTGATATGTTTTTATTACAGTATTTGGGGTTTGCAAATAAACTTTTCAAAAGAGATTTGATTTAAGATCCCGAAGTAAAGTATAATTTGAATATAAAAGATATATATATATATATATATATATATATTTCAAAAGTTTTGAAATAAGGATTCGAGAATAAAGACCAAAGAGATAATTTCCGTAAAGGTAATTAGATTTGAAAGTCTAAAATTGAAGATTAAGCCTAAGTGGGTAGTTTTCGGAATTGCATATTGTTTGTTGCATCGTAGGCTCCATGAGTCCTATTTGCAGTAGGAGAACTACGTTGGCTTGATCCTGTATCTAATTGGGTACCCAATTAGATAGGGGTACGTAGGCAGTCACAAGTGGTAGTGATGCAGCCCCAATAATAACATAACATTTTCTGCTTATTGTTTGTCATATATCATGTATTGTTGTATCTTTCATGCTTACTATTTTATTCCGCATTTACATTGTTTATTGAGTTTGCAGGTAATGATATTGTTGTTTCTCATCAGAGTTGCACAACGGTAGATTTACAGTTTGTTTGTAGTATTTGATTTTGGGTTTGTATTAAAGCACACTAGTAGATTAAATTGATTACTTTGATAACTTGTAAAATTGAAAGTTGTATCCTATACATTTAGTAGTGTTGGATATTTATCAAATATTGTGTATTAAGTTGGTAGTTTTCATTCGTAGTTTTAGAACGAATGGGTCTTTCGGTGATTTTGACTGGTCCGAAAACCCGGGTCAACACAGTTGGTATCAGAGCTTAGGTTAGGTGCCTAAGTAAAATTTGTCTAGGTTAGTAAATTATCCTAGAAATTTTAAAATGAAACTACCTTAAATTGATAAATAAAAATGGATAGGATAAGGCACTGTACCTCCGACCGGGGTAATGGGCGATAATATTTTTAGTGTGCATAGCTTTTGTTAATTGTTTGGTTTTCGTTATATCTTTTCGTCCTTCAAATTTCGGGGACGAAATTCTTTTAAGAGGGGAAGAATGTAACGACTCGTATTTTTGGGTCATCAAATTCGAATATTTAAAATGTAACGACCCATAATTTAATCACTTTGAATATGAATAGTTAATATGTTTCTAAATGATTAAATAATGGATTTTATATCTAGAATTATTAAACCTGCCTAATAAAACAGAATAGTATAATTACTTGCCTAATAAAACAAGAGAGAATTATTAACCTTGCCTAATAAAACGGAATAGTATAATTACTTGCCTAATAAAAATAGAATAGTATAATTACTTGCCTAATGAAACAAAATAGCATAATGATTATTATATTCCATGCGGATGGTTGCCATTGGACCAAAATCTGGTCGAATCATGTTATGCCGTAGTTGATAAGGAGGATTTCTATTGGACCAAAATGTGGTCGAATCAAATTAATCCATCAAGATGTTTTCTATTGGACCAAAATGTGGTCGAATCAAATTAATCCATCAAGATGTTTTCTATTGGACCAAAATGTGGTCGAATCAAATTAGGCCATCAAGATATTTTCTATTGGACCAAAATCTGGTCGAATCTGGTTAGGCTATAGGAAATGACTAAAGTACCCTTCTCTTCACCTATAAATAGCCAAGTCCATATCTCATTTTAATGGATTCACAAACTAAAGAAAAGAACTAAAATTCATTATTAGAGGTGAAGTATTCCATGTCTCCATCAAAGCAAATAGGAAGTGAGTATATTCCTTATTTTCATAGTTTAGCGGGTACAACTTATTCTATGAGTTATTTCTTCCTTTAAGTTTGTTAAAATCAATTCTAAAGGAACTTTAAGTGTTAAGTGTTGTTTGAAAACCCTTGTTGAATGCTTGTTTACTTTGTTTGAAAAAAAATGGTTTTATTTCCTTGTTTGACTATTTGGATGGTTAATTAATTATTTTAAAATTTAGAAGTTAGATAATTAATGGGGTATGCGGAAACGACTAGTACACGTGTTTCATCTGTGAGATCCAGGACACTTGGACGAGGGACGGAACATGTCGAAGGGAAAGCGCGGATGCTCCAAAATAAATATCAAATCCTTTTAACCAAAGATAAAATAAAAAGTGTTACAAATATTTGATAGATTGAAGCGTTGATTTATCATTTATTGTTGTGTTTATTTTGTTAATTAATTGTTTGGTTGTTTGGATTGCGCTCGACCAGTTTATGAGCACTGATTATTATTTATTGATCGTTGACTTTTCTCAACCAGTTTATGAGAAATTAATTATCCATATGCATGGGCTGGGTAGAAAATAATTGTAGGATAACACCTTGTGATTTATTTCATGATTTGACTATAAGGTGTTTATTTGGTTCACTTCAATTAAATGAATTATTTTGAAAATTGGTTTTCAAATTGAAATGTTATGAAATGTTTTCCCTTTAAAAGAAATAGAAATGTTTGGTAATGAATATTTTGAAGTTATATTATATAAAAGTGATTTATATAAGAATGGTTTTATAAAAATGTTTTATAAAACGGAAAGAATTTCGAGGACTAAACCCTTTGGTTTTAAGATGATTTTTGAACAGATTTGGTAAATGAAAATTATTATAGATTTGAAAGTACTTGTGAATATTAATGTGAAATGATTTATCGCTTCGGGATATAAAATGATTTGTTATGTTATCGATGATTTGGGTAACCCGTAACTAAAAAGTGGGCATATGTTTTTGGTATAGTCCGCTCTTGGAATAGAGGGATGTACTTATTTATCGATTGTATGAAGGCTGGGACCCAGTTGCCTTGTTATTGGGAGAAACCTCCCAATCTGGTTGCATATGGTTTGATATGTTTTTATTACAGTATTTGGGATTTGCAAATAAACTTTTCAAAAGAGATTTGATTTAAGATCCCGAAGTAAAGTATAATTTGAATATAAAAGATATATATATTTCAAAAGTTTTGAAATAAGGATTCGAGAATAAAGACCAAAGAGATAATTTCCGTAAAGGTAATTAGATTTGAAAATCTAAAATTGAAGATTAAGCCTAAGTGGGTAGTTTTCGGAATTGCATATTGTTTGTTGCATCGTAGGCTCCATGAGTCCTATTTGCAGTAGGAGAACTACGTTGGCTTGATCCTGTATCTAATTGGGTACCCAATTAGATAGGGGTACGTAGGCAGTCACAAGTGGTAGTGATGCAGCCCCAATAATAACATAACATTTTCTGCTTATTGTTTGTCATATATCATGTATTGTTGTATCTTTCATGCTTACTATTTTATTCCGCATTTACATTGTTTATTGAGTTTGCAGGTAATGATATTGTTGTTTCTCATCAGAGTTGCACAACGGTAGATTTACAGTTTGTTTGTAGTATTTGATTTTGGGTTTGTATTAAAGCACACTAGTAGATTAAATTGATTACTTTGATAACTTGTAAAATTGAAAGTTGTATCCTATACATTTAGTAGTGTTGGATATTTATCAAATATTGTGTATTAAGTTGGTAGTTTTCATTCGTAGTTTTAGAACGAATGGGTCTTTCGGTGATTTTGACTGGTCCGAAAACCCGGGTCGTCACAGTACATCATCGGATCCATTTTTTAGCAAACAAAGTAAACAAGCATTCAACAAAGGTTTTCAAACAACACTTAACACTTAAAGTTCCTTTAGTAATGATTTTAACAAACTTAAAGGAAGAAATAACTCACTAAACTATGAAAACAGGGAATGTGCTCACTAAACTATGAAAACATATACCAAATGTAACGACGCGATTTTTCGTCGCTCGAAAATCGACATTAATACATTTCACTTTATCAACTGCCGAGCAATCGAATGCCGGAAAACCGAATTGTTATGGAGAAAATGAAGAGGTAGTAGAAAACAGAAGAAAAGGAAAGAAGAAACAACAGAAAACACAGAAACAGGAACGATATCAGAATCTCACATTCGCAGCGGAACAACATATAATAGATAAATGAATAATCTTTAAAACAAAGAACTATATCATTTTATACATTACATCATCATCAGAGTTTACAACAACAATATAGAACACAACTGGACAGTTATATGAACTTGTCCATATACAAAAATACACAGTGGAATAAATAATATCATATACAAGTGGTAAGTCTAGTCATCCAGCTCGCCACTAAGCTCCACAGCATCCCGAATCCAGAATGACCTGATAACCTAACTCTAGACTGCCCGTGTGGAAATTGGTGGGCACCCAGAGTTTAGGAAGGAAACAATAAACTCCAGGTCAGTCGTGGTGACTGGTGTGAGAACTAAAACACTTTATCTTTAGAAACAAACAACAATAGAATTTTAACATTGAAACCCGCAATGCTTTTGGAAAATGAAACTACCATAAGAACTCCCACCACACACACAATGCAATCGCAGACTTGGAGGAGATTTCTTCTTATGATAGTCAAAAATGCTTACTACGCAAAACAAATCATTTTTGATATTATTACTAGTGCATAGTGTAAAATTCTTTCGAAAATACAATATTAATCTTAGCCAGCATAGGTACCATTATATTATGCCTGCTATAGCTGCCTCCTGAGGAGACAGGTTATACAATTTCAATCGTAAAGGGTTCGTAATGTTTTTTTGGATTTTCCAACAAATGGTCAGGCTAAGGAACTTCCTTTCCTACTGTCGAATGGGATCGCCTCTGGCTGGACGTCCCGAGAGACAAACTACTCTCTGCCAACAAAGCCGGGTTACCCCTGTAACTAGGTAACTCACGAATATGCCATCCCCGGTCCTTTGGGACCTTTATACGAGCGCTCGGTAACCAACATCACACATAATAAATAAGGTGTGTCCACATGAGTAAGTATTTGGGCTCCATACCATGATACCACCCCTTTCCAGAAGGAAATGACATACCCTAAAGGGCGCGACCCTTATAACCTTGCCGCAACATTCCTGTTTCGACCATTTCCAGGTTGTTGAGGCCCTGACGAAGTCTCGTCCACAAAGCTACGCTTTATACAAAATCTATGCTTTGGGTCAAACAAATGATCAAAGTAATGATCACAAAGATAAATGATCAAACAAATGATCATATCACAAATGATCAAACAATGATCATCACACAGCAACACTCAGCATGCCACATTACCAAATTGGGAATATATCGCTGATAAATTTCAACTACATAACCTCTGAGCTCGTACGTCTCAGAGAAGGGTGTTAAGCTAAGAGAATAAATTCTCCGCCACCAACAGAAATGTATTTGAAAGAAATCAGCTTTACATCTCAAAATGTAATGTCAGACATGTAACCATACAAGTCTGTTCCGGGTTCGAACAGAACCGAAGGCACTTCCAAAAGAAGCCCTTGCAATCCGGATATTCACAATCCCGATAAAACTTCCCATCACAAAGGAAATCTCTATACCGTAGCTAACGGTGCAGAGACAATCGATAGGTCATCCTATCGTTTTCACAAACACCCGGTCTTCACCACCGGTGTTCAATACGATCCATATCGTCGTATCACAAATTCGAAATGGGTTATACGACCCAAAAGTCCTTTCCCGGCTAACCCGAATAGTGAGCGCTTATTCAAAAATAAGTGTGGCATTCAAATTCAAGCAAATCACAACAAATACCCATTCAAGGTAATTATTGATAGTCGGTTATTTAACTATCGATAGATCTGCACAGCATCATCAGATTCCAAATAATTTTCCAAATTATTTATCTTCCAAAAATATCTTTATAAGATATATAATTTCCACACTTCAACTATTTGAAAACAATTTCAAATCAATTTCCACATTTCAATTTATCTTTGAAGATAAAATCTCAAAACATTTCATTTCATATTGGAAAAACATTTCCATACCTATTTAATAATAGGTAATTCACAAATCCATTTAATTTCAACATTTGAAAATATTCAATATACTTAAATCAAAATTAAGTATATATTTCATTCTTTAAGGAAATCATTCTCTTAAACACATCTATTTGAGTCAAAACGAATGTTACGTAAAACATTGTTACGACAACTCAAAATCACTAGTATAGGGATTCGAAATTTAGATAGATATATATAAATCCCAATACTATATAAAACATTTCCTTTCGGAAACCATTTACTATAACAACAGTGTTATAGTCCACCATTTCCTTATTCCTCGAAACGTCTATTTCGACAATAAATGATGAAATCTATGGTTTCGATACTTAACACATTTTAAAATATCTTTTTAAAACAATTACTTCATTTCGTAATACCTCTTCTCCAAAACATATCCATTTTATCTAATAATATATTCACTGTCCAAAATCGTGAATATACTTTATTTACCCAATTCCATGTTTCTACACATTTTTTAAAGGATTATCCACTGTCTAAAATCGTGGATGTAATTCCCAATCAACTCTTATTATTACAACATTTAACTTAAAGGATAATTTGCTGTCCAAAATCACGAATATATCTCCCTTAATAACTTTTATGTTTGATTTATCAAATTCAATTGGTTTCGGATTTATAAAACAATGTTTATAAATTCACATCTATATTTATAAAAGCTTCGATTAAAATATCCTTTTTATAAATCAATTCAATTTATAACTCAACTGTATACCCAAAATCTGATTTATAAGTTAACTATTTATAAATCCTTTATTTTACAAAATCTATTCATTTCATAACTTCACAATTTATAAATCTATAAATTTTATTCACTTGTGAAATCCATTTATACTTTATTCTAATACTTATAAAACTCGTTTTATAATTCCAATATCTTCAATTTATAAATATCAACTTTATAAATCTTTTATATAAATCGTTTATAATTTTTTCAAGAATCCAAATTTAAAATCAAAATCGTTATTTTTAAATTTCAAAAATGGATTCGATGATGCAACAGCACCAAATAGTCAGTCACAGCATCCAAACATCATATATCATCATATGATAACAGAATATACAACAATATCTGTAAATAAATCACTACGGGGAGGAATCCAGTCAGATCCCTCCAACCTGTTTCCCTACATCCATAGATGTTAGCACAATACCAATTTCACATCAATGTGAAATTATCGCGGTATATGGGATTTATAAATATTATCTGCTATTATGCGGCGCAATAGGGTCTCATCCGCTATACAATGCGGGAAATCAACTCCAATATATACATATTCCAATATATATATATTGCTATATACATATATAATACCAATTCCACTTCAATGTGAAATTATCGCGGTATATGTTTTTAATAAATAACCTCCGCTTAATAACGGCGTATAATGTCTATTTATCACAATAAATAGCAATCATCATTCAATCATCACAATTAACACTATCAACAATTTTAAATCTCAACTATTTAAAATTTTAAATCGAAATAAAACATTCGATTGAGTGAGGAGTTCTCACCTTGATTTCAATTCCGTTCCAGCGTTTTATTTCGAATAAAATTAAACACACGTTTAATTTTACTCGAAATTTTCACTAGCTCCAATAAATACCAATTCTGTTCCATAGCGTAGTGCTCGTCAATACGATTCCAACGCAACTGGTTTCGTGTGTTTTCGACCTCGTAGCAAAAAGTTATGCTATTTTAAAGTTTGAACGAATTATAATATATATAAATTTACGAATTCTTTTTAATTTCAAACCCCACATCAGATCTGGACCGTTGATTCTGCTTTGACCAGATCTGGGCCGTGACCCTATGCTTCTTCTTCAACGTGAATATCATGTTCACAACCAACCTATAGCCTCTCATGGACATATAGGGGTAAGAGTCTCCCGTTCAAAAATTTAATAATTTAAATTGGAAGTTTTTGAAATGAGTTTCAAAAATAAAAGTTATTTTTAAATAACTTAATAGAATTGGAATTTAAATCATTTGATTTAAATTTGAATTCAACATTTTAAATTGAATTCGATGAATTGGGAATTTTGGTTTAAAAGATTTAATAAGTATAGAAGGTGTTTTTATGGTTTTAAACCAATTAAAATACGATTTTGGGGGGAACTTGAATTTATATTCAAGTTTATACTTGAATGGCTTTAACCTGTGTAAATGTAACCAGTTTTTCCCAAAACGAAAACTATCTGTTTCCAAATAATAATAGCTTTTCATAAAGTGTAAAGATTTCCAATTTTGTATTGAAAACATTTCAAGTTGAAATGAAATTGTAAATAGTTTGGAAAACTATGAATTAACCTTTGTGACGATAATTAAACTTTATTTTGAAATAAAAGTGTATTTCAAAAGGTGTATCTTTTATATTATAAAAGACTTGAATTGTGAATAGTTTTGAAAGCTATAAATTAAATCTTAACTTTAAGATTTAATGGGTTAATTCAATGAAAAATGGAAATTGATTTGGAAATCTGTGAATGAATCTTGGTGAAATGGGTAAACTTTGTGAAGTAAATCTTTTTGTTTAAAGATTTAAAATGGTAATTTGTTAAACCATTTGAAAGAAAGGAATGTAACGACCCGTATTTTTGGATCATCGAATTCGAATATTTAAAATGTAATGACCCATAATTTAATCACTTTGAACATGAATAGTTAATATGTTTTTAAATGATTAAATAATGGATTTTATATCTAGAATTATTAACCCTGCCTAATAAAACAGAATAGTATAATTACTTGCCTAATAAAACAAGAGAGAATTATTTACCTTGCCTAATAAAACATAATAGTATAATTACTTGCCTAATAAAAACAGAACAGTATAATTACTTGCCTAATGAAACAAAATAGCATAATGATTATTATATTCCATGCGAATGGTTGCCATTGGACCAAAATCTGGTCGAATCATGTTATGCCATAGTTGATAAGGAGGATTTCTATTGGACCAAAATGTGGTCGAATCAAATTAAGCCATCAAGATGTTTTCTATTGGACCAAAATGTGGTCGAATCAAATTAGGCCATCAAGATGTTTTCTATTGGACCAAAATGTGGTCGAATCAAATTAGGCCATAAGGCTGGTTTCTATTGGACCAAAATCTGGTCGAATCTGGTTAGGTTATAGAAAATGACTAAAGTACCCTTCTCTTCACTTATAAATAGCCAAGTCCATATCTCATTTTAATTCATTCACAAACTAAAGAAAAGAACTAAAATTCATTATCAGAGGTGAAGTATTCCAAGTCTCCATCAAAGCAAATAGGATGTGAGTATATTCCTTATTTTCATAGTTTAGTGGGTATAACTTATTCTGTTAGTATAATTCAATTATTTTACAGTGAGTGTAATCTTAATCTTTTTCCTTTGACTCGTTCGCATTTTAATAAATGTTTGTGTTAACTATTGATTGTAAATTATTAATAATAATGAGTCTGTTCTTATTCTTGTTATTATTCTTGTTTGGTTGTTTGATTTGTGCTCGGCCAGTTTATGAGCACTGACTATTTATTGATTATTGACATTGCTCGACCAGTTTATGAGCAATTTATTCATCCATATGCATGGGTTGAGTAGAAAACAATCGTAGGCTAACACCTTGTGATTTGTTTCACGATTTGACTAAAAGGTGTTTATTGATAATATTGGTTCATTTAATTGTTATAATTAGTTATAATAATTTGACATCAATGGAATTGTTTTCAAAGTTGGTGTTCATAAATAAAAGTTTATGAAATGTTTAAAAAAATAGAAATATTTGGAAATGAATATTTTGAAGTTATTTTATATAAAAGTGAGTTATATAAAGAATGATTTCATAAAAGTGTTTTATAAAATGGAAAGAATTTCGAGGACTAAATCCGACGGTTTAAGTAGATTTTTGAATGGATATGGGAAATGAAAATTATTATAGATTTGAAAGTACTTGTGAATATTAGTGTGAAATGATTTATTGCTTCGGGATATAAAATGATTTGTTATGTTATCGATGATTTGGGTAACCCGTAACTAAAAAGTGGGCCCATAACCCACAGGTCCCAGGATCGAAACCTGGCTCTGATACCAACTGTGACGACCCGGGTTTTCGGACCAGTCAAAATCGCCGAAAGACCCGTCCGTTCTAAAACTACAAATGAAAACTACCAACTTAATACACAATATTTGATAAATATCCAACACTACTAAATGTATAGGATACAACGTTCAATTTTACAAGTTATCAAAGTAATCAATTTAATCTACTAGTGTGCTTTGATACAAACCCAAAATCAAATACTACAAACAGACTGTAAATCTACCGCTGTGCAACTCTGATCAGAAACAACAATATCATTATCTATAAACTCAATAAACAATGTAAATGCAGAATAAAATAGTAAGCATGAAAGATACAACAATATATGATATATGACAAACAACAAACAGAAAATGTTAGGTTATTATTGGGGCTGCATCACTACAACTTGTGACTGCCTACGTACACCTATCTAATTGGGTACCAAATTAGATACAGGATCAAGCCAACGTAGTTCTCCTACTGCAAATAGGACTCATGGAGCCTACGATGCAACAAACAATATGCAATTCCGAAAACTACCCACTTAGGCTTAATCTTCAATTTTAGATTTTCAAATCTAAGTACCTTTACGGAAATCATCTCTTTGGACTTTATTCTCGAATCCTTATTTCAAAACTTATGAAATATAAATATCTTTTATATTCAAATTATACTTTACTTCAGGATCTTAAATCAAATCTCTTTTGAAAAGTTTATTTGGAAATCCTAAATACTATAATAAAAACATATCAAACCGTATACAACCAGATCGGGAGGTTTCTCCCAATAACAAGGCAACTAGATCCCAGCCTTCATACAATCGATAAATAAGTACATCCCTCTATTCCAAGAGTGGACTATACCAAAAACATATGCCCACTTTTTAGTTACGGGTTACCCAAATCATCGATAACATAACAAATCATTTTATACCCCGAAGTGATAAATCTTTCTATTTCTTTTAAAGGGAAAACATTTCAATTTGGAAACCAATTTTCAAAATAATTCATTTAATTGAAGTGAACCAAATAAACACCTTGTGAGAATTATTAACCTTGCCTAATAAAACAGAATAGTATAATTACTTTCCTAATAAAAACAGAACAGTATAATTACTTGCCTAATGAAACAAAATAGCGTAATGATTATTATATTCCATACGGATGGTTGCCATTGGACAAAAATCTGGTCGAATCATGTTATGCCATAGTTGATAAGGAGGATTTCTATTGGACCAAAATGTGATCGAATCAAATTAAGCCATCAAGATGTTTTCTATTGGACCAAAATGTGGTCAAATCAAATTAGGCCATTAAGATGTTTTCTATTGGACCAAAATGTGGTTGAATCAAATTAAGCCATAAGGCTGGTTTCTATTGGACCAAAATCTGGTCGAATCTGGTTAGGCTATAGGAAATGACTAAAGTACCCTTCTCTTCACCTATAAATAGCCAAGTCAATATCTCATTTTAAGGGATTCACAAACTAAAGAAAAGAACTAAAATTCATTATCAAAGTTGAAGTATTCCAAGTCTCCATCAAAGCAAATAGGAAGTGAGTATATTCTCTGTTTTCATAGTTTAGTGAGTATATTCCCTGTTTTCATAGTTTAGTGAGTATATTCCTTGTTTTAATAGTTTAGTGAGTATATTCCCTCTTTTCATAGTTTAGTAAGTTATTTCTACCTTTAAGTTTGTTAAAATCATTGCTAAAGGAACTTTAAGTGTTAAGTGTTGTTTGAAAACCCTTGTTGAATGCTTGTTTACTTTGTTTGCTAAAAAATGGTTTTATTTCCTTTTTTGACTATTTGGATGGTTAATTAATTATTTTAAAATTTAGAAGTTAAATACTTAATGGGGTATGCGGAAACGACTAGTACACGTGTTTCGTCTGTGAGATCCAAGGACACTTGGACGAGGGACGGAACATGTCGAAGGGAAAGCCCGGATGCTCCAAAGTAAATATCAAATCTTTTTTACCCAAGATAAAATAAAAATTGTTATAAATATTTGATAGATTGAAGAGTTGATTTATCATTTATTGTTGTGTTTATTTCATTGATTGATTGTTTGAATTAGGCTTTGCAACCATCCCAGTCCCACCGTGGCTTACACTGGCACCTCGCATTTACTTTTACGGCCAGCCTCTCGACTATCACGGCCTCTGCCTAACCAACCCATCCCTCTCAGGGACATGTAGGGGTAAGAGTCTCCCGTTCGCCACCAAACCGCGAAGCGAGAACCCCCTATCATGCTGTAATATAGCAAATGCGATCCATATCGTCGTATCACTAATTCGGAATGGGTTATACGACCCAAAGGTCTTTTCCCGGCTAACCCAAATAGTGAGCGCTTATATTCAAAACATATGGATATAGGATTTCAATTAAGTCACAACTTATTACCCAAATCCTTTCTTTCAAATGGTTTAACAAATTACCATTTTAAATCTTTAAACAAAAAGATTTACTTCACAAAGTTTACCCATTTTCACAAAGATTCATTCACAAATTTCCAAATCAATTTCCATTCAATTTGATTAACCCATTAAATCTTTAAATCAAGATTTAATTTACAGCTTTCAAAACTATTCACAATTCAAGACTTTTATAATATAAAAGATACACCTTTTGAAATACACTTTTATTTCAAAATAAAGTTTAATTATCGTCACAAAGGTTAATTCATAGTTTTTCCAAACTATCTATAATTCCAATTCAACTTGGATTATTTCGATACAAATTGGAAATCTCTTTACTTAATGAAAGCTATTATCATTTGAAAACAAATAGTTTTCGTTTTGGGAAAAGCTAGTTACACAGTTTAAAGCCATTCAAGTATAAACTTGAATATAAATTCAAATTTTCCCAAGACCGTATTTTAATTGGTTAAAAACCATAAAAATACCTTCTATACTTATTAAATTTTTTAAACCAAAATTCCCAATTCATTGAATTCAATTTCAAGATATTGAATTCAAATTTAAATCAAATGATTTAAATTCCAATTCTATTAAGTTATTTAAAATAACTTTTATTTCTTTTGAAACTCATTTCAAAAACCTTCAATTCCAATTCCAATTCCAAAACTATTTTGGATAAAAAAAACTCAATTTTCCAAAATTGATAAAAATCTGTGACTTAACCGATTTCCACGTGAAATCCACATTTGTGTGTGTATTGTGTAGTCCACGGTTTAACACAATAGTGCAACAACATTCAATCATTACAGATTAAATATAACAATATAATTGGTAAGTAGTATAAACTATAACGCTTATCTTCATTCACAGATCACAGATATATTATATATCACGGATAAATAAATCATAAATCACACACAAATCAGAGTATATCACAAAGCGTCACACATCAAAGATGTCAAACAATTCAACATCCAATATAATCCAAACATCCATAGATAGGATTAATTAAATTATCAGATTTATTTAAATCAAATAAATTTCCAAACATTTCCAAAATTATTTCCTTTTTAAAATAAATTCCTTTAGCTTTTCAAATCTATTTAAAAATACAAAATCCATTTATTAAGCTCTTTTTCCCAAATTTGAAATTAACTTCAATACATTATAATTCATTTGCTTATACAATTTACTCTTTTACAATTGTTGTTTTATTTAACTTATTCAAACAACCAACCAATCAATTTATATATATTTTAATAATTTACGGAAAATTATTTTCCTTTATATACAAAATATAATCGAGGTAAAATTATTTCATTTACCAAATTTAAAACAATATCGTGCCGAATTGTTGTGAACAAGTGTTTAGAGATCCCCATCGATAGAGTTGTACGGACTATACCGATCAGAATCCATATACCACTCAACAAATCAATCATCACAATATAAAACAATTTTATATTCACTAACAAATATGCGCTCGTATCTATTATTACACTAAACTCATTCTAGAGTACTACTGACTCTATCTCTAATGAGTAACACCCAATAGAGCCATGGTTGTCGCTTAACCATATGCTCTGATACCAAATGTAACAAACGCGATTTTTCGTCGCTCGAAAATCGACATTAATACGTCCACTGTATCAACTGCCGAGCAATTGAATGCCGGAAAATTGAATTGTTATGGAGAAAAAGAAGAGGTAGAAGAAAACAGAAGAAAAGGAAAGAAAAAGAACACAGAAACAATATCAGAATCTCACATTCGCAGCGGAATAACATATAATAGATAAATGAATAATCTTTAAATCAAAGAACTATATCATTTTATACATTACATCATCATCAGAGTTTACAACAACAACACAACACTATCAACAATTTTAAATCTCAACTATTTAAAATTTAAATCGAAACACAGCATTCGATTGAGTGAGGAGTTCTCACCTTTGCTTTTAATTCCATTCCAGCGTTTTATTTCGAATAAAATTAAACGTGCGTTTAATTTTACCCAAAATTTTCACTGACTCCAATCGCTTCCAATTCAGTTTCATAACGTAGTGCTCGACCATACGATTCCAACGCAATTCGTTTCGTCCAAAACCGACCTCGTATGAAAAGGTTATGGCATTTAGAAGTTTGTACGAATTTATAATATAAAATTTCAGCTTTATTTTTATTTTTCTAACCCTACTTGCAATCTGGACCATTGATTTCTGCTCCATCAGATCTGGGCCACTGGTATCCTTCTTCCCTTTCACGTTCAAAAACGTGAGCTTGAACCCATTAGCCGCCGTTTGTTTTTGAATTTTCAGGACCAAACCGAGAAACTTGAAGACGATCAACAACCTCCACTTCGACGCCCATCACCACGCCTACCTTCGGCTGCAATATGGTGGAGCTCGGCCACCCCCTGATGTTGGTAAACGTGCACGAGCTGATGCCGAACGCGACCACTTTCCCGATGATTGGTAGCTCCGTTTTCGATCTCCACTGTTGAAATCGTAGATCTCGTCGTGTTCTACGACTTTGTAGTTGAGAGTTTTTGCTAATTGATGTGCACGTAAATGTGTATAATTTTACCACCATATTTAATCTATTTAAATTAAATAAATGATCATATCGGGTATTTTAACTTGTTTAAACCAAAATTCATATTATTTTCAAATCGTCACATATTCATCTTCATCCAAGGGCAAAATGGTCATTTTTGTGCATATATTAATTTGAGAAAATTTAATTAGAAATTTCTATATTTTTTATAGGAATTTGGCTTCATATACAAGTGGTTACATGATGATATATGCATGCACAAGAGTGAAGAGAATAAATGAAGATGGAAATAATTCAAAGTGAAGATAATGGAGGACCCCACCTACCCACCTACCTTAATGTACAAATTAGAGGCTAATGCACATGCTTATGGAATTAATGGCTTCATGTACATTTAAGTTAGGGATTATTGAAGCTAATGATAATTTGGCCACCACACTTCCTACAAGGGCATTTTGGGCATTCCCCAAAAATATGAATTAGGGTTTAACACTTGTATAAATACCCCATATCTTCATGTAACCCTTTTCTCCTCCTTTAGTCTCTCTTTAGTTTAGTTTAGGCTCAAAATAAAAAGAAAGCTCTCTTTCCCTTTCCATGGCTACTTAGCCATTTTATTTCATGTAATTTTTCCTTTCTTTTATGCAATGTTAATTAGTATTCTCTTTTACTTTCATGCTTCTTCTCTTCTTATGTTATTAGTGTAGTTTACTTTTCATGCAAGTAGATTAGTGTTATTTCCTTTTACTTGGCTTTTCTTTTCATTTTGCTCTCATTTTCCTTTCTTTCATGTTGCTAGCTACATTTGTTAATCAAATGACAAATATGAGAGGCTAAACCCCTTCAATTTAGGGGTAATGAAGCTCTCTAATTATGTAGCTTCAACCATTTGTTAATTCATGCTCTCTTTTTGTGCTTAATGATGATCAATGAAGTGTTTTATTTGTTGTTCTTGCTTTGAATTTGATAGCCTATATTGTTGACACCAAATAGGCTATGCTTAAACAATCACTAACACAAATGCCTCTTCATCAAAATATGATTATGGCATAAGAAAGTGATTTGAAATTAAAATTTGATGGTCTATATTTCTAATCAATAGTTAATAGGCCATACTTAAAATAGATTTCATTTTCACTTTCATTGTCAAGTTTCATGAAAGTTAGTAAGTGGTTTAAGGGGTGTGTTATAGTTTGATGGCTTATGTTGGCTAATCAATAGCACAAATATGCCATACTTATGATAAACACATCAATTAAAGCACTAATGACCATAAAAGAGAAATTTTGATTTCATATGTGTTGAACTACATGATCTAGAGAGTGGACTTATTCTCTAAATTGTCATTTAACTCTTATATTTGCATTTCTTTTCTCTTTATTAGTTTTCTCATTTTTCTAGCTTAACAATCTCTCGACTTTGGTATAATTTGATTGAATAGAATTTTAAAATCATCAATTCCCTGTGGATCGACCCGTATTCGCCACGTACTACAAGTGTACGCCGTGCGCTTGCGGTTATTTTTAATTTAAATTCGTTCGACGGTTTTCAAAACCAATAGAATTTCCGTCGACGAACAAGTTTTTGGCGCCGTTGCCGGGGAGTTGTTTTGATTTTGATTTTCTATTCTTCGGATTATTTTTCTTTGTTTGATTTCTGTGTGTTTTTTTGTGTTTGTTTGCATTAAAAAAAATATTTGATTTTTGCTTGCATTTTCATTGTGTGTTTGTGGTTGTTCTATTTCCATTTACCTTTGCATTTCATATTTAAAAAAAAAAAATATACACAATCTCAAAAAGAAAAAAAAATTATTGCATTCAAATTTGCATTTTCATTTACAACTATTTTTCTTTTCTTTTCTTTTACAATTTACATTTACAATTTACAAACTGCATTCCTCTCTGTTCACTGTGTATATTCATTGACCATTTCTACTTCTCTACATTTCTGTGCAACTCTCAATGCACAGTTTCTACTTCATCTCCACCACTGCACATCTCTGTGCATCATACACCTTCAACCGTGCTTGCATACTACAGTTCATCAACCATTGCCTCCCTGTTACTTTGTCCTCTGTCTTCTTCTCAACAATTCACAGCCAACCCCCTTCATCTTGCTGTTAACTTCCAACAAACAATTCTACATTTCCTTTGGCCTTGCAAATCCACTGTCATTCAAACTGTGCCAGTGCACATCACAACAACTCCAAGACTTCAAATCACCACAATACATCCTCCCCACTACTGTTCACATACCCCTATCCACTTCTGCATCTCGTATCATTTGCTGCTTCCACAAGCTCCGTGACATCCCGACAACAGAACCAATACATCCTCCACTGCCAACATCCCACACCTCTCTGTTACATCACCTTCTCAACATCAAACCCCTCTGTCCATTCTACCATCAACAACCTACATCACTTATACATTCACACTTCTTAAACTCCTCTTCCTCACAAACACCATTTCAACTTGCACCTGACATACTCTGCAATATCAACTTGCACTCCATCTTACCATTCAACTACACTCCCCCTGTCACTTTGCAATACAACATACCATCCCTTCACAACTTACTGTCAACCAACCACTTCAGTTCATCAAACTTCCACCTCTTTCTGGCCATCTCAAACCAACCTTGCATCACAGTCAAGCTGCACAGAGAACTGTTTCTGGCAACAGTTTCAACCTTTCTCTATGCCACAAACAAAACACTTCATACAAAAATTTCTCACTTCTAACTGCAACTTCTAACTTCAACTGCAACTTTCTAACCTCACTGCCTTAACAAACATTTTTTCAACTTTCAAACCTCACTACCTAGAAGCCAGCAACCTCCAATTCATTGCAACTTCAACCTCTCCAACCAGCTGACAACGAACTTCTCCAAACACCGCAACTGCTTTCAACTACTGTTTTCAACGAACAAACGAATTTGCCTATACAAAGCGACCATCCTTCACCAAATCATCCACTCCTTCTCCACGAATTCCAGCAACTTTGAGCAGCAATTCCACGACCAAAATCAACAAGCAACCATTTTCATTCAATATACAAACATACCATCTCTTTCACTTCACATCGACAGATCAACTACTGTAACATTCCACCTAGCCTCTGCCTCTTCACCACAGAGCCTTCCTCAACAATTCATTCGATCAAAACTACAACATTTCAACAAAACTGCACCTTCTTGCACATAAACAAACCAACTGTCGTGACCCAAAACAAGCTCAAACCCACAGCCTTAATCGAAAACCACAAATCGCTAAAATTACCTCGCGTCAATTCCAATCTCACCAAGCATAAACATCAACCACAACCCAAATTCCACCACAAGTCGCCAAAATCACCTTCCGCCACCATACATTGACCTCGAATCCAACTTCCACGAATCCTCAGCCGCCTCGACCAACCACTTGCTACAACCATCGAAACACTTCTCGACAATCACCAGAAACCAAGCTGCTACCCTCCGCCCCCGACCTCCTCTACTAATCACGGGAACGCAATCACCCAAAATCGAACTTCACTTTCGAACTTCCCCGAAATCCGAACCTCAAATCACCATAAAATCATGACCGCACCCCTCAACCCCACAGTCGCGAATTGGATCGGCAATTAGTAGTAAAGCACAGAAATTGATTCACGAAATTGATTCGTGAAATTGATTTTGAGAATTTTGTTGAGAAATTTACTCATTCACGAATGTGAATTTATTTCCTAATACGTGTTCTCTGATATGTTTAGCGTAATTCGTTACTTCTGTTGTTGGGCCGGGTTTTGAGTATTGGATCGGTAATTATAATTGTCTTTTAGTTTCTTTGTTTAAAGAAGGTTGAGTTGTTGCTTATTGTTGAAGTGTTTTAAAAAAAAAGATAAAACAAATAAGTTTTGTTTGGAAATCTTTTGTTTTGTTTCCTTTGATTTCGGTAGTTTTTTATTTTCCTTTATTTTCTCCTTTGATATTAAAAAAAAACAAAGAGTCTCTTCCAAAAAAAACGAGGGTTGTTTTGAATTTGTTTTGTTTTTCATTTATTTTAATTTCTTCTTCGATATAAAAATAAAAACTATATATATATATATCTTGTTTTTACTTTTCAGGTTGCCAACAGATAGGAAAAGTGCTTGCTTCGCTGTGCTTCCCAAAAAATAATAATTGCCTGCTTGCTTATAAATAACTTTTGTTGCTTTTTACTCCTATTTATTGTTTTTAATTTCTTACATTGTTGATTGCTTGCATTTGCATTTGTATATAAAAAAATAAAAATAAAACATCAAAAAGAAAAAAAAATCCATTCGTAGTTGTATTGTTAATACACGTTTAATTTCTGCTTTGCATTTCATCCTAGAATTTGTTAATAATAACGGTTAGACATCGATAGCTCTTAATTGTATATTTGCAAGTTGTCTTCTTTGAACAATTTAATTTCTTGGTGTCTAGGCTACGGCAGAGTAATAACCATTTATAAATATTACGGTGATTCGTAAATATTATAGTGGTTGTTCCTCTGAAGGTACTTAAACCTTCGGCTGCATTGCTACGGTGATTCGTGGTGCACCGATAACTCCTGCCCGTTACCTGGCTGAGAACTATCTTGTTGATTTAAGACAAAGCGTGATTATACAATTTTGGGTTAACTTAGGATAAATCATTTGTAATTAACCTTTGCATTCATTTAGTTGCATTAGTTCATGCATATTTAAAAAAAACAAAAAAATTCAAAAAAAATCCAAAACTAAACAATTGTGAATATTCCTTTTCCCTTGAAATTTTTAAATCCATTTCCTTTGAAATTTCAAAAATCAAAAAAAAATTTAGAAAAACCAAAATCCAAAAAAAAAATTGAAAAAAAAAACAAAACAAAAATAAATTTCCCTTTTGAAAAATAAATTTCATTTGTAAATAGTCTTTCCTTTAAAAAAAACAGTCTTGAAAATGTCTGAATTTCCATAGTCAATTGAATTTTACAATAGTTGTGAAAATCAATATAATCCATATGATTTCACTCCAAATTCGTATGGATATTTTAACGACAACTTTTGTATAAACAATTCAAATTTCAAACAACAAAATTTTCAAAACGATGATCAACCCTCAAATCTTGAAAAAAGCATTGAAATGATTTCATCTTTACTCGAACTCTCTACACAACAAAATCAAGAGATAAATGAGTTATGTAATTCATATTTATGCGATAACTCAAATCAATGTTTTCAAAACAATCAAAATTTGAATTCATTTTAAAATTCAAACAATTTCGAGTATAACCCATGCCAATTCAATTTTGAACTCCAAAATGAATTTCAAAATCAAAACGAAAATGTGATCCACTTTTCAAATAATTTTGGCAATAGGAATAATCTTGATTACGACACGAGTGAAAAATTTTGTTCTCAACAAATCCAAATAAAAAATTCTCAAGTCAATAATTATAAGTTGGATTTTGTTGAACAAATGAATGAAATTTACGATGATCACACGGATTCGTTGTTTGAAACATATATGAAACAACGTGAAAAACATACTCAAATCCCAACGTGTGACGAGTCAACCGATAATCCATTTTTTACCCAAATCGACGATTTTCAAATAACAACTTTTGAAATTGAAAATAATAATCTTAATGAAGTTGTTGAAAACGCGGTAATTGAGTTGGATTTCAATTCTTTTGAGGGTGTGGAACCAAATTTAAAATTCGATCTTCCTTTTCTCGATTTTGAAAATTTGAATACAACAACTTTAGATTTTGAACTTGAGATACGCAATGAAGTTGTTGACAATCCAACAAAGGAAGATAACTTTAACGAACACAATTTCTTTGGACTTTTTGAAAACGAGTTGTCAAACTCTGATAGGGAAGAGTTACATCACCATTCTGATTTTGAAATCAATAATTTTGAAGAAGTTTTCAATGATAAATTTGAATTTCAATTTGGTGAAAGCAAACTTGAATTTCAATCAATTGTTTTATCAACCCCGAAAATCATCCAAAATAAAACAACTCGTACGATTTTCAATAAAACGACATTCGTTTTTCCAAATCCACATTCAACTTCGAAGTCTTTTATGATTTGGTTTTCTGAGCTTAAGCTATGTCTCGTATACTTGACGAGACAAATGAATCGGTTTTTGGAAGACCGTTTCATTTACTTTTTGATGATATACTTTCCGATCTCTTATAAATACCGTTAATTTTCATTTAAATAAAGGTCATGTTTTTATTTTTATTTTTCTCCTTCCACTTGGGTTGACTGTGGGGACACAGTCAAAATCAAGTGTGGGGAGAGACTCATCTTCATTTTTAATTTTTCATGAATTATTTTTGTTTTTTCTTTTAAAAACTCAAAAAAAAAAGCATTTTAATTTATTTTTAAAGAAACGCTATAAGATAAATGTATGGCTTTGGTTTATTAAATTGAAATTTTTGAAAATTTATTTGTCTTAACAAAAATAAAAATGAAGTTTGATTACAAATAACAATGGTTTAACTAGTATATAGGAAGATTCATACGTGTTAATTATGAAATACATCTTAGTTGAAAATATTTGTTTTAAAAAGTGGTTGATTTAAAGTAAAGATATAACATTTTTTTGTCTTCTAAGTTAAATGGTGCTAAGATGATTTTGCAAAACTCTCTCTTTCCAAAAAAAAATTTGAAAAAAAAACATATAAAAAAACAAAACATTTGTATATATGTACGTATTTTCTATTAACACCTACGGTCGACAGGTGTTCATACTTGTGTGTTCACTCGCCATGCTCTGTACCCTTCTCACATAAGCCCGAAAGGCGGTGCACGATCGGTATATCTGGCCTTAGTTTATCTTAGCTAGGTGTGTATATATATAAATTCTTTTTAATAACGCCTACAGTCAATAGGTGTTCACACTCGTGTGTTCACTCGCCACGCTCTGTATTCCCCTCACATCAGTCCGCAAGGCAGTGCATGGGTAATATATCTGGCCACAGTTTATCTGAGTTAGGCATATGTAAATATTGTAAATATCAATAAAATTTTCAAAAAGTGGAGAGAGTAAGAAAATGAAATCCAAACACTATTTTAACTTATTTGATTTGATTTGTTATTGAAATGAAATGAAATACCACTTTAATAAACTTTGATAATCAACTAAGGACCTATTTCATGGTTACACTTTGTTATCAACTGAAACAACGAGTTAAACTATTGTCTATTTGTTAGATAACTTAATTTTTGTTGGAAATTTTGACGAGTAAATGACTTAAATTTTCAAGATAATAACCAAACCTATATTTAACTTATTTGTGTTAATTTAAAAATAAATCCTTCATTCGTAAATATTTTAAAAAAACTCGCATTCATCTCTTTGTAAATAAATCTTGCATTATGTAAATATTTTTCATTCTGCATTTGGATTTTGTGGGTAGTATCCGCTGAAAACCCTCACGAGACAACACTCGTCCTACTAGGGACATCTAGAGGTTTAACGGCTTGTTGCATATGCTCAATGCAATCGTGCTCCCTACGAAAACGGATTTATCTTACCTTTCCTTTATTCGAGGACGAATAAAAAGATAAGTGTGGGGGTATTTGATGTGCACGTAAATGTGTATATTTTTACCACCATATTTAATCTATTTAAATTAAATAAATGATCATATCGGGTATTTTAACTTGTTTAAACCAAAATTCATATTATTTTCAAATCGTCACATATTCATCTTCATCCAAGGGCAAAATGGTCATTTTTGTGCATATATTAATTTGAGAAAATTTAATTAGAAATTTCTATATTTTTTATAGGAATTTGGCTTCATATACAAGTGGTTACATGATGATATATGCATGCACAAGAGTGAAGAGAACAAATGAAGATGGAAATAATTCAAAGTGAAGATAATGGAGGACCCCACCTACCCACCTACCTTAATGTACAAATTAGAGGCTAATGCACATGCTTATGGAATTAATGGCTTCATATACATTTAAGTGAGGGATTATTGAAGCTAATGATAACTTGGCCACCACACTTCCTACAAGGGCATTTTGGGCATTCCCTAAAAAAATGAATTAGGGTTTAACACTTGTATAAATACCCCATATCTTCATGTAACCCTTTTCTCCCCCTTTAGTCTCTCTTTAGTTTAGTTTAGGCTCAAAATAAAAAGAAAGCTCTCTTTCCCTTTTCATGGCTACTTAGCCATTTTATTTCATGTAATTTTTCCTTTCTTTTATGCAATGTTAATTAGTATTCTCTTTTACTTTCATGCTTCTTCTCTTCTTATGTTATTAGTGTAGTTTACTTTTCATGCAAGTAGATTAGTGTTATTTCCTTTTACTTGGCTTTTCTTTTCATTTTGCTCTCATTTTCCTTTCTTTCATGTTGCTAGCTACATTTGTTAATCAAATGACAAATATGAGAGGCTAAACCCCTTCAATTTAGGGGTAATTAAGCTCTCTAATTATGTAGCTTCAACTATTTGTTAATTCATGCTCTCTTTTTGTGCTTAATGATGATCAATGAAGTGTTTTATTTGTTGTTCTTGCTTTGAATTTGATAGCCTATATTGTTGACACCAAATAGGCTATGCTTAAACAATCACTAACACAAATGCCTCTTCATCAAAATATGATTATGGCATAAGAAAGTGATTTGAAATTAAAATTTGATGGTCTATATTTCTAATCATAGTTAATAGGCCATACTTAAAATAGATTTCATTTTCACTTTCATTGTCAAGTTTCATGAAAGTTAGTAAGTGGTTTAAGGGGTGTGTTATAGTTTGATGGCTTATGTTGGCTAATCAATAGCACAAATATGCCATACTTATGATAAACACATCAATTAAAGCACTAATGACCATAAAAGAGAGATTATGATTTCATATGTGTTGAACTACATGATCTAGAGAGTGGATTTATTCTCTAAATTGTCATTTAACTCTTATATTTGCATTTCTTTTCTCTTTGTTAGTTTTCTCATTTTTCTAGCTTAACAATCTCTCGACTTTGGTATAATTTGATTGAATAGAATTTTAAAATCATCAATTCCCTGTGGATCGACCCGTATTCACCACGTACTACAAGTGTACGCCGTGCGCTTGCGGTTATTTTTAATTTAAATTCGTTCGACGGTTTTCTAAACCAATAGAATTTCCGTCGACGAACACTAATTATCAATGGATTGAGAGATTTGGAGGGAAGAAGATGAACATTTTCTGGCCATTAAAACTGTAGGTGGCGGCTGAAGCTATTTTCCCTAGCTAGGGTTTGGGCAAACGTATATATATACGTATTAAATTCATTTTAAAACGACTTTTTCAAACGATCTCCAAATCACACTTGCCGCCTGGCGTTCATAAGGTTTACCCCGCGTTCCGAACATAATGGAACGTGTTTCAGGAGCTAATTCAATCATATGTGCGAGTTACGGAATTAAACGATCGATTTGCAACCATCCCAGTCCCACCGTGGCTTACACTGGCACCTCGCATTTACTTTTACGGCCAGCCTCTCGGCTGTCACGGCCTCTGCCTAACCAACCCATCCCTCTCAGGGACATGTATTGGTAAGAGTCTCCCGTTCGCCACCAAACCGCGAAGCGAGAACCCCCTATCATGCTGTAATATAGCAAATGCGATCCATATCGTCGTATCACTAATTCGGAATGGGTTATACGACCCAAAGGTCTTTTCCCGGCTAACCCAAATAGTGAGCGCTTATATTCAAAACATATGGATATAGGATTTCAATTAAGTCACAATTTATTACCCAAATCCTTTCTTTCAAATGGTTTAACAAATTACCATTTTAAATCTTTAAACAAAAAGATTTACTTCACAAAGTTTACCCATTTTCACAAAGATTCATTCATAGATTTCCAAATCAATTTCCATTCAATTTGATTAACCCATTAAATCTTTAAATCAAGATTTAATTTACAGCTTTCAAAACTATTCACAATTCAAGTCTTTTATAATATAAAAGATACACCTTTTGAAATACACTTTTATTTCAAAATAAAGTTTAATTATCGTCACAAAGGTTAATTCATAGTTTTTCCAAACTATCTATAATTCCATTTCAACTTGGATTATTTCGATACAAATTGGAAATCTCTTTACTTAATGAAAGCTATTATCATTTGAAAACAAATAGTTTTCGTTTTGGGAAAAGCTAGTTACACAGTTTAAAGCCATTCAAGTATAAACTTGAATATAAATTCAAATTTTCCCAAGACCGTATTTTAATTGGTTAAAAACCATAAAAATACCTTCTATACTTATTAAATTTTTTAAACCAAAATTCCCAATTCATTGAATTCAATTTCAAGATATTGAATTCAAATTTAAATCAAATGATTTAAATTCCAATTCTATTAAGTTATTTAAAATAACTTTTATTTCTTTTGAAACTCATTTCAAAAACCTTCAATTCCAATTCCAAAACTATTTTGGATAAAAAAAACTCAATTTTCCAAAATTGATAAAAATCTATGACTTAACCGATTTCCACGTGAAATCCACATTTGTGTGTGTATTGTGTAGTCCACGGTTTAACACAATAGTGCAATAACATTCAATCATTATAGATTAAATATAACAATATAATTGATAAGCAGTATAAACTATAACGCTTATCTTCATTCACAGATCATAGATATATCATATATCACGAATAAATAAATCATAAATCACACACAAATCAGAGTATATCACAAAGCGTCACACATCAAAGATGTCAAACAATACAACATCCAATATAATCCAAACATCCATAGATAGGATTAATTAAATTATCAGATTTATTTAAATCAAATAAATTTCAAAACATTTCCAAAATTATTTCCTTTTTAAAATAAATTCCTTTAGCTTTTCAAATCTATTTAAAAATACAAAATCCATTTATTAAGCTCTTTTTCCTAAATTTGAAATTAACTTCAATACATTATAATTCATTTGCTTATACAATTTACTCTTTTACAATTGTTGTTTTATTTAACTTATTCAAACAACCAACCAATCAATTTATATATATTTTAATAATTTCCGGAAAATTATTTTCCTTTATATACAAAATATAATCAAGGTAAAATTATTTCATTTACCCAATTTAAAACAATATCGTGCCGAATTGTTCTGAACAAGTGTTTAGAGATCCGTATCGATAGAGTTGTATGGACTATACCGATCAGAATCCATATACCACTCAACAAATCAATCATCACAATATAAAACAATTTTATATTCACTAACAAATACGCGCTCGTATCTATTATTACACTCAACTCATTCTAGAGTACTATTGACTCTATCTCTAATGAGTAACACCCAACAGAGCCATGGTTGTCGCTTAATCATATGCTCTGATAACAAATGTAACAAACGCGATTTTTCGTCGCTCGAAAATCGACATTAATACGTCCACCGTATCAACCGCCGAGCAATTGAATGCCGGAAAATCGAATTGTTATGGAGAAAAAGAAGAGGTAGAAGAAAACAGAAGAAAAGGAAAGAAAAAGAACACAGAAACAATATCAGAATCTCACATTCGCAGCGGAATAACATATAATAGATAAATGAATAATCTTTAAATCAAAGAACTATATCATTTTATACATTACATCATCATCAGAGTTTACAACAACAACGCAACACTATCAACAATTTTAAATCTCAACTATTTAAAATTTAAATCGAAACACAACATTCGATTGAGTGAGGAGTTCTCACCTTTGTTTTTAATTCCGTTCCAGCGTTTTATTTCGAATAAAATTAAACGTGCGTTTAATTTTACCTGAAATTTTCACTGACTCCAATCGCTTCCAATTCAGTTTCATAGCGTAGTGCTCGACCATACGATTCCAACGCAATTCGTTTCGTCCAAAACGGACCTCGTATGAAAAAGTTATGGCATTTAGAAGTTTGTACGAATTTATAATATAAAATTTCAGCTTTATTTTTATTTTTCTAACCCTACTTGCAATCTGGACCATTGATTTCTGCTCCATCAGATCTGGGCCACTGGTATCCTTCTTCCCTTTTACGTTCAAAAACGTGAGCTTGAACCCATTAGTCGCCGTTTGTTTTTGAATTTTCACGACCAAACCGAGAAACTTGAAGACGATCAACAACCTCCACTTCGACGCCCATCACCACGCCTACCTTCGGCTGCAATATGGTGGAGCTCGGCCACCCCCTGACATTGGTAAACGTGCACGAGCTGATGTCGAACACGGCACTTTCCTGATGATTGGTAGCTCCTTTTTCGATCTCCACCGTTGAGATCGTAGATCTCGTCGTGCTCTACGACTTTGTAGTTGAGAGTTTTTGCTAATTGTCAACGGATTGAGAGATTTGGAGGGAAGAAGATGAACGTTTTCTGGCCATTAAAACTGTAGGTGGCGGCTGAAGCTATTTGCCCTAGCTAGGGTTTGGGCAAACGTATATATATATATACGTATTAAATTAATATTAAATTCATTTTAAAACGACTTTTTCAAACGATCTCCAAATCACATGTGCCGCCTGGCATTCGTACGGTTTACCCCGTGTTCCGAACACGGTGGAACGTATTTCGGGAGCTAATTCGATCATATGTGCGAGTTACGGAATTAAACGATTGATTTTAAATTAAACCGATTTAAACCGATTCCGATGCGTTTTGGCTTGCCCCGGACAAACGGTACATCCGATTGACACGAAATTTGAAACCATACAATAATATCACATTACGGATCCGTTGAAACTGGTTTCTTCGAAATCCGAGACTTTTTGAAAAATGACTATTTTAACTCGCCAAATTAATATTAAAACAATTTTGATGCATTTCGAGTTGCCACGGTCAAACGACAACTCCGATTGCTACGAAAATTGAAATCCGATAATAACAAACTATTACGGATACAATGGAACTAGTTTCGTCCAATTCTGAGACTGTCCCAAAAATGACTAATTTCACTGGTCGATTAAATATTAAAATATTCAATTTTCACAGATTAACTCTAAATTTAATTTTAAAAGTTCTATAACATCACTATAATTTTAACATGATTTAATATAACTTCATAAATCATTTTCAATCACATTAAATCCAGATTTCAATTATTTCTGGAATTTCAAACATTATTTTATCGATTTAATTATCCAATTAAATCCAGATATTCGAATTTTAAATTATTCGACTTATTAATTCCAGTTATTAATATTTAAAATCAATTAAATATTCTAATTTCAAATGTCAGAAATTCTGGGTCGTTACAGGTAGACAATTAAATAATGAACACCAATTTGGTCGAGTAAATTGATTTTCCGAATTTATAAATTTTGATTTGATTTAAGTTGAAATGATGGAGAAATCTAATTTGTAAATTTTGAGTTTTAATGTAACAATGAAGTAAAAGTTATATTTGAAATTTTATGTTGGAAAATTTAAATTAAATAATTTAAATTAATAAGGTTAAGTTACTTTACTTAAGTTAAACATTGTTTAAATGAAATTTTATTAAATTTGTTGAAAATAGAATTGAATTTATTAAATTGGTTAATTAGAATTTAATTTGGATTTTTGTATCAAATTTGAATGTGTAAAAAAAATAAAGGTTTGAAGTTGATTTAACAAAAAGATTTAATTAGAATTGTTAAAGTGAACATATAATAAAGTGGTTAATGAAAATGAAATAAAAATGGAAAGATTTAATTTGAATGGTTTAATTAAAAATGGTTTGATTGAGTATTTAATTGAATTTATTTAAAGTGAATAATTAATTTAAATGATAAGTGGAAATTGAATTGAATTGGTTTAAGTTAAAATATTTAATTAAAATTGCTTAATTAAAGATTTGAACTAAACCTATTTAAAATGAAACTTAGATTGTCTTAATCTAAATTGTTTTAATTGAATTGGAACTTGGACAAGTATGTGAAAAGAAAGAAAATAACTATTGTAAAATATTAAGTGTTGGAAATTTAAATTTTGAGATTTTGTATGAAAATAAAATGTTTTGAATCAAATGACCAATCGGTGTGACTAATGACGTTGGTTATTAAAGAGACCGGGGCCGGATATGGACATACTCTTTGTCGATACTGGAACCACTTTAATAACTATGAATGTGGAGTTTGAACCAGAATGAAGTGGTTGGATTTGATGAACGTTGCTGGATTTGAAGGAAGTGAACTTTGATGGATGACTCGACACTTGTTTCAATTTGAAATGACTAAAACGGGAGCCGCACCTACGCTAATGAGGATAGCTAACTCTAGCGGACACACTCCTTCGTATTACTATCTTTACATTGTTATTGATTGGTGCGCACCCTTTGATTTTGGGAGTGTTGGACGCGGTCGGTAGTCGCTGCGGCGATGTGTTACGATCAGTCGGGAATGCAAATTGGCAGTATCCTACCTTGGGCATTGCCTCACGTGCCTTGTCATAGTTTTATCCTTATTCGAGAACACTATGATTTTGATTTAGTGTTGTCGTATCACGGCGCATCACTAGTTACTGACGTTCTATTGGTTGTGTTATATTCAAATTGTACGTCAATACTTAAAAATGTGTTAAGGGGGATCAATGTAAAGCCTTAACGTTATGGAGAATATTTACTTTATTTATAGACGTTACATATATAGCGTATCCTACTATATGTAAATAGTTTGACGGATCATGAAAGGATGAAAATCCCATAACATCTTTTGAGTTAATTTGTAACTAGTTTCATTTGAGTTGATTCACTTGTATAAGAATATTAGTCCTCACTCGAGTGTTTTTTTTGCTTTATGCTCGGGTCAGCCTGAGTGTTACAGTGTTTGAGAAGCACTTTTTAGAGCCGAAGACTTGTCTAAGACTCCTCTCTATCTATTATTATTTCCTTATTTTCAGTTGGCATGTATTAGTTTTGAACTTCTATGTATTTCCATTCCCGCTTCATTTGCTTTTGGAACTTGTTGTAACTTATTTAGTAGCTTCACGAACTACTTATGTAATATTTTGTAATTCCGCTGCGAGATTTCTTATATTTCTGTGTCTGTGATTCTATGTTTGATTCATATTATAAACCCTAATGATAAGTTATCGTTTTGAATGGTTTGAGTGGGTCATGTGTGGATTATTGTCGACTTAAATTATTTGAAAACACAATTGATAACAGAGCTTTGGTTAAAGAAAACCTTAGCCTTTGGGGTAAAGCTCATTAGAGATAGGGTTAGTGATACCCTAGAATGAGTTTCTTAGGAGAGCGTATTTTGAAAATATAAAATGTTTTAAAATTCAATCTTTTTCCAAAAATTTTATTTTCATATAAATCCATCTACCTTATTAGAATTCGCTTTGATTAGGATTTCTTTAAGTTTGAATTTCTATCTTTGTTTAAAATCCATTCTTGACTTTTCAGGATGAGTTTTATGCTCAGAAGGAATATCAGAGGCAGGGGAAGAGGAAATGCCTTTGTACCAGAACCAGTTGCACCAGAAGCTGTTGCACCAGTTGCACCAGTTCCAACAGTCATATTCACCACCCTTAGCAAGGAGTATTCACAGCTAGGTGGTACGAAATTCACTGGGTCAAAGGGCATCATTGAAGCCCAATAGTGGCTAAAGAGCCTTGAGAGGATATTTATAGGACTTGAGATCACTGATGCGTAGAAGCGTCAGTTAGCCGCTTGGCAATTGCAGGAAGCTACTCAGGATTGGTGGGAATCAGTTACCACCCACACCGTTGAGGAGGATATCACTTGGGCCCAGTTTAGGTGAAATCTTTTACGAAATTCTTTATCTAAATATTTCCATCTCTTAGAAATCTAAGTCAACCTTGTTTACCAAACTGTTCAGGGACTCATTCATGACTCAGTGGATGCCCGGGGCTGGGATGTCTCAGCTCTATCGGACTTTTATAGATCTTAAGCAGGGAACATGTCATTTTCTGAGTATGAAAGGAAGTTCAACGAGCTATCCAAGTTCGGTCCTAGCTTGATCGACACCCCGCTTAAGAAGAATGTGAAGTTTATTGCAGGTTCTCATCCAGAATACCAGGATCGTCTTACAAGACACATTTATGGCACCTTCACAGGTCTAATGGATATGGCTCTCAGATATGAGAATCTAAAGGTAGCACCAGGGGTAAAGTTATAATTTCTCAGCCATCTTCCAGCCACTCGAGAAAGAGGAAGCCCAATTTTGAGCAGCAGAAGATAAATTGGCAGAAGACTAGTGGACTTAGCTATTCTTGGAAGAAGCCTATGGATCTATCTACTATCACCTGTTTCAAGTGCAACCAGAATGGGTATTATGCTAACAGTTTCCCAGTTTCACCAGGAGCATCTGTTCCACCAGTTTAGATGACTAGGAGAGATCTTTGCCACATCTGTTTGCAGCCTGGTCATTTATAGAAAGATTGTCCCACCCAGAAGAGAGGTAAACCATCAAAAGTCTTTGTAGTTACCACTTATACTCCTAAAGTAGAGGACAACAAAGGTACACTTCAAGGCACCTTTTCTTTGCATCTTTGTCCAATTCGTGTTTTATTTGACACCGGAGCATCCTATAGTTTTGTATCTGTTGATTTATGCAACAAACTTGAACACATCTTAAAACCTGAACGTGCGCCCGTACTCTTATGTGTGTCAAATCCCATTGGTGGCCCTGCAAACCTTGGAATGATTTGTAAACAAGTGAAACTCGCTAAAGGAAGATACCTGTTCACCAGAGACTTTTACGTTTTTGGTTTCGAAGCGTTTGATATATTATTAGGTGCGGATTGGCTAAGGAAGTTCGATGCGGTCATTTCCTGCAAAGCTCGAACAGTCTCTTTGTTTAGTGATATGGGTGAACCCTTGGTTATCGAATGTCAAATGCCCTAAGATTGTGCTGGAAGTTTCATTTTCTCTCTTGATTCTCATCTTAGGGATCTTAGCTCTACTCCAGTTGTCCAACTCTTCCCAGATATTTTTTTGTGAAGTAACTTCTTTACAGCCTCATCGCAAAATTGAATTTTGCATTGATCTTATTCCTGAAGCTAGACCCATAGTTCTTCTCCCAAGAAGAATGGCACATAAAGAGAAGATTGAGTTGAAAATCCAAATCGGAGATTTATTCTCTAAAGGTTTGATTAGGCGAAGTCATTCAGAATGGCGAGCTGTAGTGATATTTGTTACTAAGTCTGACGGTTCTTTAAGAATGTGCATGGACTACAGAGAGCTAAATAAGCTTACACACAAAAACAGATATCCTATGCCCCGTATCAACGACATCTTTGATCAGCTCTATGGAGCTAAGGTATTATCTCAGCTTGATCTTGCCACCGGTTTTCACCAGCTCAGAATAGCTGAGGGAAGCATCCCCAAAACTTCTTTCTGAACAGAAGACGGTTTCTATGAATGGTTAGTTATGCCTCTTGGTTTAACTATTGCTCCAGCCTACTTTGTTGATCTTATGAATAGAGTATTTCGCGATGTTCTAAACAAATTCGTCCGTGTTTTCATTGATGATATACTAGTCTTTTCTAAGACTAAGGAAGAGCATGAAACACACTTGAGTTTTGTTCTTGAAACTCTTAAAAGTCATCAATTGAAAGCTAAATTTTCTAAATGCCACTTCTCGAGAGATGAAGTCAGATTTCTAGGGCATGTTGTTTCTGAGAATGGGATTTCGGTCGATCCAGCTAACATCGTCGTAATTAATGTAAGTTCTATCCATCTTCATTCTTTCCTTAATTGAATCATCTTATCTCTATAAATTTGAATTCTACCTTTTTGAAATTTGCAGGATTGGGAAACTCCCAAAACTCCTACAGATGTTCGTAGCTTCTTAGGCCTAGTTGGTTATTATCGAAGATTTATTGAGAATTTCGCTCGGATTTCTACACCTCTTACTGCTTTGACCAGAAAAGATGTTAAGTTTGATTGGAATGAGAAATGCATAGTAGCATTCAGTGAACTAAAATGCAAGTCAACCTCTGCTCCTGTTCTTACAGTCCTAGACGGAAGCGAAGGTCTGATGTTTATACGGATGCTTGTCGAGAAGGTTTAGGGGCTGTTTTGATGCAGCACCGCAAAGTTATTACTTATACAGGTCGACAGTTGAAGACTCATGAAGTTAATTATGCAGCTCATGATTTAGAACTACTTGCGGTTGTTTTTGCTTTGAAGTTATGGAGACATCACCTCTTGGGAACCAAATTTGAACTTTTTACTGATCGCAAATCTCTTAAGTATATTTCTCTCAAAAGGATTTGAACCAGAGGCAAGTTAGATGGCTTGAATTCCTAGCCAAACATAACCTCGACATCAACTACACTCCCGGAAAAGCTAACGTAGTGCTGACACTTTGAGTAGAAACAAAGCGATGTTATATCAACTTGTTGCTTCCCCAGCTCTTATGGATCACATTACTACTAAATAGGATGAAGACATAATGCTTAAGCGTATTAGGGAAAAGGTTCTTAACAGAGAGGGCAATATCCAAGGTGAATTGGGTGCACAAATTGATAAGAATGGAATTCTAAGAATTAATAATCGAATTTGTTTCCCGAATGTTGATGGTTTGAGACAGGAAGTGCTTAGAGAAAATCACCAATCCATGCATTCTATTCATCCTGGAGTTACAAAGATGTTTCAAAATATGAAGAAATTGTAGTGAGATATCTCTATTCATGTTAGTAGATGTGCTACTTGCCAGCAGGTTAAGGCAGATCACTGGAAGACTGTCGGTTTGTTACAACCGCTTGAGATTCCTAATTGGAAATGGGATCAGATCTCTATGGATTTTATTGACGGATTACCGAGGACAAAAAAGGGAAACAAAAGTATATGGGTGATTGCAGATAGACCAACCAAGTCTGCTCACTTTATCCCGGTAAAGACAACTCGAATTGCTTCTAGCTTAGCTGAGATTTATATGAGGGAGATTGTCCAACTCCATGGTATTCTGACTAGTATTGTATGTGATAGGGACCCTATCTTCACTAGTAGATTTTGGAAAGCTTTTCAAGAGACTTTGGGTACTAAATTGAATTTGAGCATAGCCTATCATCATCAGACGGATGGCCAGGCTGAAAGAGTAAATCGGATTCTTGAAGACCTTCTTCGAGATTGTGTTTTAGATTTCAGAGGATCTTGGGAAGACCATCTTCATCTTGTTGAATTCACCTAAAAACAATAGCTATCAGGTATAAAATTAATTTAAATTAAGGATAGTAATAAATGTAAATCAATAATTCTATATTTGAAATTCAGACTAGTATTAAAATGGCTCCGTTCAACGCTCTGTATGGATGGCCATGTAAATCTCCATCTTGTTGGGTTGAATCTGGAAATCGACTAGTTCTTGGTCCCGAAATGATTTTGGAAGCTTCTGAGAAAGCTGAGGAGATTAGAAAGAAAATGAGGATTGCCTAAGATAGGTAAAAGAAATATGCCGACAGAAGAATGAGAGATTTGGAATTTTTAGTGGGAGATCAAGTATTCCTCATGATTTCACCATTGAAGAATGTGATCCATTTTGGAAGGAAAGGGAAGCTAGCTCCTCGATTTATTGGTCCTTTCTGCATCTCAGAAATGATTGGTACTTTGGCATGTAGAGTTGATTTACCGGAGAAGCTATCTAGCGTGCACAATGTGTTCCATGTTTCACACCTTCGGAAATATTTACACGACCCATCTCCGATTGTCCAACCAGCTCCATTAGAAGGATTAAATGTTGAGCCAAATCTCACAATTGAGAGAAGGCCACTTCGTATAGTAGATAGAAGTACGAAGTAGCTTAGAAGGAAAGTAGTCAATCTGGTCAAAGTCCAATGGAGTATTGATGACCGAGATTGCACTTGGAAAACGAAAGTTAGTATTCGTGCTTCAAATCCTGAATTGCTAGTATCAGGTACAATTTTGGTTCAAATCTATTCTATCTTTCTGCTATTCATTCTATTCTTCTATCTCGCTCCTTTCTGAGGACGAAAAGTTTTAAGTGGGGGAGATTGTGATGACCCAAACTTTTAACGATTTAAATAATGAATTTAACGGCGAAATTTAAAATAAAAATAAACCATAAAAATTTAATAACAAAAATTTGATATTTGAATTACGTCTAACGAGATAAAGTGAAAGAAAATTTATGGTTGAGAAATATGTAAATTTATCCAGTTGCAAATTTTGATTGTATAGTCAGTCGAATTTTAATGGAAATAAATCGATTTCAAAATATAAATATTTTTACATAAGAAAAATCTAGAACATTTTCTGATGAAGACGTCGAAGTTTTTTTCGTTCAATTCGGATCTCCCTAGCTCTGTTTATTTAATTTGTTTTCAATTCAAATTAGTGTAATTGATGGAAAAAATGGAGTTTTCATGACAGTGGTATCAAAAATTTCTGTATACCATCTTGTCCGTCTCATCGCGCTGATTTTTATGGTATATTCATTTCTGTAATTCAGCATCCGATGCGTGGTGAAATCGGTAGAACTGTTATTTGTAGCGGTACCCTATTTTGTCTCAATTCCAAATATCATCACCACAAATTCTGATATGTTCAAATCTGCTGCTACGTTCCCTCCAAAATATTTGCTATGCTGAAAGGAGATACTATCCCTTTGGAAACCAAACAAATAATTACCCTGCCTTCTTTCCAATGGCCAGTTTGGTCAGCAACATTTGGGATGACTTAACACTCCTCTCTGCTGCTTTATTGGGCTCTCTATGCATGCATATCCTACTATCAATCTGTTTGAAGAAAAAAAGAATAAAGTGAAATTATTTATATTATGTAACATCCCTCTCTCTTCTTTTTCATTTTCCTCTCACTCACAAACGTTACCCACAGCTCCTCTCTTCCCCTTCACCTCCTTCCTCTTCCACCCACAGCAGCAACACCCACCATCCTCCACAGCCTCCTCTAGCAGCCCGCGCAATACCCTCCTCCCTCTCCTCCAGCAACAACTCAACATCCACTAACACCTCCAGTTCGCCCTCCTCCTCGCAGCAGCCTCCGCCCCTCCCTAGCCTACCCAACACACGCAGCTTCGCCTCCCCTCCTCCACGCCCCACCTCCATCACAGCCATCCTCCTCCCCTCACACACCCGATAGCCGCCACACAACAGCCCGCCTCCACTCCACATCACCATACAGTAGCACCCATTCTCCACCACGCAGCCACACCACCCGCATCCACTAACAACTGACAGCGACCTCCCTCCGCCCTCCGCTCCACAACAGACCCGCCTCCAACCCTCTCCTCGTTGACCGGCACACCGCCAACCTCCTCCATCTCACCGCACGCCTAAACCTGCTACCCTTAGTGCCGCTGTCCGGAATTTACAACAGTAATTTTTACTGTTTAGTCACTGTCTAGTGTGATTTCGTTGTCCCGATTTGTTGTACAAAAGTTATTTGCCTTGTTTCACCGTTGTCCATAAATTACAGCAGTAGTTTCTTCACATCCTTGGCTGTTCCGTTGTGTACGCTTGTCTGTTTGGTGATTTAGTGTTTATCCATGTCTATTTGCATCTTATTCTTCATCGTTTGTGTGTTCATAACCACGAAAGGTGAGTTATACGCTCACGTCTAATATTCTAATGTTTGAATGCAAACCTTAACTAAGTTAGGGCATGGAATAATAAGTTGATTGTGGTTAATATCGTTGACATTAAATGATATGTTAATATTTATATGCTAAGTTGAGATAAATTGTATGCTAATATTTATATGCTAAGTTGACACATAAAATGATATGTTAATATTTAAATTGTTATGTGATAAATTTATAACATGAAATGATAAGTTATCAATCATGTTTAGTCAAAACCATGTTATGTGATTTTTGACATATGTTAGTTTAATTTAAATCCTGTTTGCATATGAAACATTATATTTGTTAATGTAGTGATTGTTGCAAGTTTAGTTATTTATTTTAACCTGTCACCTTGTTGTTATTATCATATGAACATTTTACTATGGATTTCAGAACTGAATTTTTGGGTCGAAATGATATACACCCACGAAACCCGTCATCTTGTACGAATTATTGAATATTGAACTTGAATTGGGATATGGGTTGAAATGATATATACTCGAATTAATCACTTGGCCTAGGGTAAACAATTAAATAATGAACACTAATTTGGTCGAGTAAATTGATTTCCGAATTTATAAATTTTGATATGATTGAAGTTGAAATGATGGAGAAATCTAATTTGGAAATTTTGAGTTTTAATGTAACGATGAAGTAAAAGTTATATTTGAAATTTTGTGTTGGAAAATTTAAATTAATAAGTTAAGTTACTTTACTAAAGTTAAATATTGTTTAAATGAAATTTTATTAAATTTGTTGAAAATAGAATTGAATTTATTAAATTGGTTAATTAGAATTTAATTTGGATTTTTGTATCAAATTTGAATGTGTAAAAAAATAAAGGTTTGAAGTTGATTTAACAAAAAGATTTAATTAGATTTGTTAAAGCGAACATATAATAAAGTGGTTAATGAAAATGAAATAAAAATGGAAAGAATGTAATGCCCCAAAATTTTGAGGAAAATTATTTTAATAAAATAATTCAGATCTAAAAATATTTAGATTAAATGTTGAAGGATTTCTTGATGAAATGATGTGCAAGAATATGTGTGCACATGCACACTGGAAATGGCACAAGGAAAAGGTTTAAGATATCTGAAAAAAAAAGAATGATGATAATAAAATAAATAAAGAAAGAAAGGAAGCATTTCAAATATGATTTTGAAATGTGAATTGTTAATCCAATTAAAATATGTTTTTCTGTATACATTGAAATTAAATACTCTTTATGAAATTGGATATGTATACATACTGAAATTAAAAATATATTAGTATATTGAAAAAAAATATGAAACATATAATGTGAATATTTTTACAGAAAGTAAGGAAGAATTAAATATATATATATACATATGCTTATACCCAGATACATTTTCTTTGAGCAGAGATGCATTGAAACTAAGCAAGAAAAATAATACTAAAATGGTATGAGGTAAAATATAAGTAAGTAAGTATGTGTAGGTAAAAATAGTAAAGAGGATTTTCAGAAATGAATAAAATATAAAATATAGTTAAGTCACACATTTAACATGACTTGAGCAAGTATTCAAAAATAGCCATTTTTCTGGAAAAGCAAAAGGAGGAAAGTACTGACCTTAATTAACTAGTATGGCCGGGGTATTAAGGATGGAAATGTGGATACAAAATGCATGATACTAGCCAGGACAGAAATGGAATTTTATCTTGATAAAACCCTAGTGAAAATGCTTATAAATAAGTAGTTATAGCCAGGAAAAACATTTTACCCGAGTTGCTTAAAAATAAGAAAAAAAAGAAGAGAAGAAGAGGGAGAAACATATAGGGATTTTTGAGCAAAGGCAGGAAGAATTTAAGTGAGTAATCTCACTAGATTCATGGCATTAAGACCTGATATGAGGCAGCCAAAACTTTTATGTTGCTATTGATACTTTCTGGTTTTTGTTGAAAACAGTTTTATTGATATTCTTTGAATGTTTTTGATTTGATACAATGTTTTGTTATGGATGCTCTTTGGATGGCCTTGATCTGATAAGATGTTTTATTATGGATGTGCAAGCTACTGTTTTATTATATTTTGAAAAGCTAAGGCATCGGATCTTGAGATCAGGGGAAGAATACTTGTATCTGATATAGAATCATGGCAAGTAAATCTCAACAAAGAAAATAAAATAAGCTGCAATACACATTGTATAAGTGCTGAGGCTTAAGAAAAGATATTAGGGATGCAATAGAGATTTCTATGTGCTGAATCCCTGATCAAATAGCTAAAATCTACAAGACAAAAAATATGATTCAGCTGGATCTTGAATTTGGTTCAATCATAGTTATTTGCAGATCATAATAATTCATTATGCCATGTTCCTATTCTCGGTATAAATATTCTTGTACTTGATTAAAAGACAAAATATATGTTAGCAGTATCCTTGAAAATAATTATTTGTTTGGGAAAAAATATGCTTGCAGAATTACAGGGGTGTTTCAATGAACACAGTGACATGTTCACTTACCTATCTGATAATAGGATTAAATAAATATAAATTTAGTGAATGAACTAAGAACTGTGAGCCAAGAAGGCTGCTGGAATGCTTGTCATATTTGAAGTATGCATGTTTGGCACATGGTTTGTTTAAGCCCTGAGATCTTTGTGCAATGATGTGAATTAGATCATTGCAATGTGTCCCTGTGATTCCTTGATTGCAGAGGAGGCTAGGATTAAAGTGATATATATATATATATATATATATATGTGTGTGTGTGTGTGAAGGCTATGCAAAGTTATGAAATAAGAATATGAGTATTTCTTAGATTTGTTCATTAGGAACCATGAGTGTTCCAGGGCATCTGATTGCTGTAGATTGATGTAAATGCTTGCATAAACATGCTTGTGCTAATGGTTAATTTATGAAGTCATTGCATTTGCATAACAGTTTATCTGAAATATAGTAACATAGTTGAATTAAGAAATTTCTTAAGCAACTGGTTAGTGCTTATGTATCATTTATTTGCTTAATATCATGAATATATTGATGTTGCTCATACCAGATCATTGATCTAACCCTTATTTGCTCAAGGCATATGGGGGTGTCTCAATTCAAACTGAGGCAGCCACCAATGCTTTTTCATGGGATGCAAGACATAAGTAGGAAAGAAGATTATGGCTAATGAGAAAAATGGAAGAGCATGCTTGTTAGTGTTAATAAGAGCATAGGATGATTTATCTGCATGTATTCATGAAAACTTATGTTTTTAAATTTCTTGATATGTAATGAATTTGCTATGTTTGTCTGAACTGGTTGTTTTCTGTTACATTTTGTTATGTATTAAGGTTTGAGAATTTAAAGGTTATTTGAGTAATGAACAAGAGAACAAGTTTAAAGTATTATCTACCAAAATCTGAAAGAAAAAATATATATATATATATACTTGAGCAATTAACTAACATATTCTATTCTTTGCATTAGTCAATCTGGTGTTATTTAAAAGCATTAAGTTTGGGGTAAAATATGGTTTAACCCGGGGTAATCTTTCAAGTATTTAGTTACCTTTCATTGGAGAATTTTGTAAAAGAATTCAAGTCCATTGTGAGTTGTTTTGTGAAGTGTATATATATCTTAAATAAGGCATCAAGTAGTTGCATATGGATAACATTTTAGAGAAACATGGTTGATGTTTGTCTAGCTGATCATATTGGTCTGTAACTCAGAAGTAAAATGCATTACAAAACCCCTTGTCCATTTAGCAAGTGTTCAATCCAAAACTTCCTTTCAAATGCTATAAACATATGTGCACTTTGGAACTGGTTTGTACTATCAAACCAGAGAACACTCTGCAATCAAACCTGGCTCACCAAAAATCCAGGGATTGCACCATTTACAAACATTTCCAGAAAATTTAGGAACCAATATGCACAAAAACAAAACATGGTTTGATTTATGGGATAAGTTAAAAACATATGAATCTGAAAGAAAAATCTTGAGCCAAAAATGATATATGTAAATATCATTTTCTGGTCTTAATCAGATATCAAACATTTGAACTGTACAAAAATAATAATATAATCTCAAGCATTCAGAGATTATCTTGTCAAGATAAATTATTGATAAATCTTAATTTGAATAATCAAAGCTATCACTATAAACAAATATGAGCAGGATCTACTCATATATTATAAGTACCAAGAACATGAAAATTAATAATGGAATGGGAAATTTAAAAATTCAATTCAAATCAAATAGAATATGCTCTTGTTTACAAAATTTAATTATATATATACTCTGATCTAAACAAGAGGGACATATACATCATCATATGTATATGTATATTTCTATGATTAAACTAATATACTTATATTAGTAGGAATTTTAAATCCTGGACAAAATGTTTGAAAAGAAAACGACTCTGAGAATATTAATTATAGGAATGTAAAAAAAAATATTCATTAAAAATTAAGGCAAAATTGGGAGGGTCATTTCAATTGGTATCAGAGCAAATGGTTGCATTGATTGTTGAATACTATAGAAATGTATTATATCTGTTTGTTTTGGATGAAATAATTTAGATAGGAAAATATTAACCATAGAAAATACTCACATACACTAATACTATTTGCCCATAATTTGGTTAGCAAACCATGGTAGGAAGGGGATCACATCATGCAGGAACAAGTGCACCACAAATGCTTGATATACAAGAGTTTGTAAGGGTTTTAAGGGATGGAATTGGGCATAGGCTTGAGAATCCACTTGAGGAACTTTCAAAACTATTAAAGGCTTATACAAACTTGGGAGGCAAAAGTTTTGAAGGGCTGAGAATGTGATGGAAATTCAAGCATGGTTGAGAACACTGGATAGGATTTTCAATGACATGCAGCTTGATGATCAAAGGAAGAGGCAAGTGGCTTCAAGACAGCTGAAAGGAGTAGCTTTAGGCTGGTGGGAGGTGATCATAGCTGGGAGAAATGAAAATGAAATCACTTGGAATCAATTCAAGGAGATGTTGGAGGCAAGATTTGTACCAGCATCAGCTAAGACCACATTACTTGAAGAATTTATTAGACTCAGGCAAGGAACTTTGAATGTCACTGAGTATACTCAAAACTTTGAGGGATTATCCAAATATGGAGCAATGCTAGTGGCATATGAAGCATCCAAAAATGATAGGTACATTAGGGGTTTGAACCCAGGACTTAGCAGAGCCATGCTACCATATGCAGATAGGACTTTTGATCAAGTAGTAGATCTGGCATTGAAATTGGAACAGCATGAAAAAGAGAGAGAGAGAAGTACAGGAATTTTAAGTACCAAAATGACAAGAAGAATAAGGGAAGATATCACCCTTATGATAAAAAGAAGGAGGAAACAGACAACAAGAAGGTCAATGACACCAAGGCTAATGATGCTAAGAAGAAATTGGTCTGCCATCATTGTGGAAAGGAAGGACACATTAAACCAAGGTGCCCAAAGTTAAAAGGAGGAGCCTTCAAATGCTACCTATGTGGGAAAGAAGGGCATATGAAGAGGAACTGTCCTGAGTACAAGCAGCAAGGGAAGTTAGCAAATCTGGAGGACAAAAGCAAATCTACAGTGGAAATTAATGCTGAAAATCATAGCCAAGTGGAAGGTACATTACTTATTTGTACCATACCCATAGCAGTAGTATTTGACACTGGGGCAACTCACTCTTTGATTTCTTATGAACTAGTTAAAATGCTAAAATTAAATTGCATATTGGTTGAAACTCCATTGTTTATACAAAGTCCACTAGGGAGTTCTAGTGTTTAAGATATGATTTGTGTGGATGTGGAATTAAACATAGGTGGAAACATTTTCATTTCCAATTTATATGTTTTAAACTACCCAAATATAGGTGTTATATTGTGGGTAGACTGGTTAAGGCAATTCAAAGCCATAATTAACTTAGAATCATCCACCATATCATTGCAAAATCTTAGGGGCTAGAGAATCATAATTTTATGTGAAGTGGCTAAAGAAAGGAAATTATATCATTTAATTGATTTGGAAAAAGATTCCAGTGAACTTACTATTGAAGAAATTCCCATAGTCAGTGAATACTTGGATGTGTTTGGGGAGGTTAAGGGTGTTCCACACCATAGACCAGTAGAGTTTCAGATCAATCTTATTCCCGGAGCAAGCCCAATAATAAAGAGACCTTATAGAATGAGGCCAAGTGAACTAAAAGAATTGAAAAATCAGTTAGAAGAATTAGAAAGCAAAGGATTTATAAGGCCAAGTAATTCATGCTTGGGTGCTCCAGTAGTGTTTGTAAGAAAACATGATGGTACTTTGAGAATGTGTATAGATTACATAGGGCTAAATAAAGTTACTATTAAAAATAAATACCCATTGCCTAGAATTGATGATCTCTTTGATAAACTCCGTGGAGCTAAAATATTTTCTAGGTTAGACTTGGCATCTGGGTTCCATCAGATGAAGGTTGAGGACTCAAGTGTTAAGTACACTACCTTTAACACTAGATATGGTTTGTATGAGTTTCTAGTTATGCCATTTGGGTTAACAAATGCTCCTTCATATTTTGTAGATTTAATGAATAGAATATTCAGAGATTATTTAGACAAGTTTGTGCTAATTTTTATTGATGATATTTTGGTTTATTCCAAAACAGCAGAAGAGCATAAAAATCATTTGCATCTGGTTTTGTCTAGATTGAGGGAAAAATATTTAAAGGAAAATTTTTCAAAATGTGCATTTTGGAAAGAGGAAGTACATTTCCTTGGCCATGTTATTTCTGCAAAAGGAATTTCAGTGAACCCCAATAAGGTTGTAGCAATTCAAGCATGGAAAAGACCAAGTATAGTGAGTGAGGTTAGATCATTTATGGGGATGGCAGGATATTATAGGAGATTTATAAAAGATTTTTCTAAAATGTCATCACCACTTACAAATTTAACTAGAAAGAATCAAGTGTTTATATGAACTGAAAAATGTGAGCAAGCTTTTATCAAAATAAAAGAAGCTTTAGTTAATGCACCAGTACTAAGAGTGCCAGAAGGGAATGAAAACTTAATTGTGTATACTGATGCAAGTGGCTCTGGGCTAGGGGCTGTGTTGATGCAACAAGACCAAGTAATAGCCTATGCATCTAGGCAATTAAAGCCACATGAAACTAGGTATGCAACCCATGATCTTGAACTAGCAGCAGTAGTGTATGCCTTAAAGCTTTGGAGACATTACTTATTAGGTGCCAAATTTATTTTGTACACTGATCATAAGGCACTGAAATATTTATTCTCACAAAAAGATTTAAACATGAGGCAACATAGGTGGGTGGAGTTTCTAGCTGCCTATGACTTAGATATACTCTATACACCAGGAAAAGCAAACAAAGTTGCTGATGCTCTAAGTAGACAACATGCTAAATTAGCTATGATGATGATAGAAGAGTTTAAGGACTTGTCTTTGCTTGCTGAACTAGAAATTGGGGAGAATGGCTGTGTGCACATGGATGTGCATGTGCATGGTGCACAGGAAAATAGAGGGAAGTTGAGCTTGATGACACTTCAATCTGAATTAATTTTGAAGGTAAGTGAAATGCAAGACCAAGACTTTATTATAGTTGAGAAGAAAATTCTCATATCAAAAGGGGAAGAAGTGACAAATTATCACATTGATAAAAATGGTTATTTAAGGAACAAGAATAGGATATGTGTTCCAGAAAACACAGAATCGAAGGAGGAAATTTTAAATGAATATCATAGGAGTAAGTACTCCATACACACAGGCAGTACAAAAATGTATCAAAATTTGAAAAGAAATTTTTGGTGGAAGGGAATGAAATCAGATGTGGCCAAACATGTTGCAAAATGTATGACTTGCCAACAAGTTAAAGCAGAAACACAAAGACCATCAAGGTTGTTGCAACCTCTAAGCATACCACAGTGGAAATGGGAGGATATATCTATGGATTTCATAGATGACCTGCCTAGATCTAAAAGAGGAAACACAAGCATTTGGGTAATAGTGGATAGGCTAACTAAAGTAGCACATTTTATCCCAGTGAAATCAGAAAGAAATGCACCAAAATTGGCTCAAGTATTCATGAAAGAGGTGGTAAGATTACATGGCATTCCCAAAACCATTGTGAGTGATAGGGATACCATCTTCACCTCAAGATTCTGGAAAAGTTTTCAAGAAGCCATGGGGAGTGAATTATGCTTAGGCACTACCTACCATCCACAATCAGATGGACAAACTGAGGTGGTGAACAAAGTTCTAGAAGACTTATTGAGAGCATGTGCATTGGATTTTGGAGGCAATTGGGAGGATCATCTCCATCTAGCTGAGTTTACATACAATAATAGTTATCAAAGCACCATAGGGATGGCTCCATTTGAAGCCTTATATGGCAAGCCATGTTTATCACCTGTATGCTGGGTAGAGACAGGAGAGAGGGCTGTTTTAGGGCCTGAATATGTAAAAGAGACTATAGAGAAAATTGGGCTAATAAGAAGAAGAATGGCAGCAGCTCAAGATAGGAAAAAGAAGTTTGCAGACATGAAGAGAAAGCAGGTGGAATATGGAGTGTGAGACTTTGTTTTTATCAAGGTTTCACCCATGAAAAAGGTCCTGAGGTTTGGCAAGCAGGGAAAACTCACACCAAGGTATGTTGGACCCTATAAAATTCTGGAGAGAATAGGCTCTTTAGCATACAAATTAGAACTGCCAAAGGAAATGAAAGCAATGCACAATGTGTTTCATGTGTCACAACTTAGAAGGTCGGTACATGATAAAGAAGAAATTCTGGAAAAGCCTACCCAAATTCAAATAAATCCTAATTTGGTTTATGAGAAAGAACCAGTCGGGATTTTATCTAAAGAAGAAAAGAAATTAAGAAGTAAAACTTTGAAACTGGTGAAGATCCAGTGGAGTCTTGATCCAAATGACTGCACATTGGAGTTGGAGGACAAGATTAGGATAGATTATCCTAAGCTTTTTGCAGATTAAAGGTAATTTTTAATTTCTAAAGAATTTAATATGTGTGGTTATTATGGTTGAATTTGTTTGCTTATGCATATGTTTGATAGATTCCTTAGAATCAGTAAATACTTGTGATAACCCAGATTTTTGGACATCCGGTAATTGGATAATTAATCGGTTTATTCAAATAAAATTCTGATAATTAAAGATATCTGGTTATGTAAGTGAATTTAAAAATTATAATAAAAATTGGATTATAGATATTTGGATAAATATTTGATAATCTTCTAATATAATTACTTAAAATTTGACAAAATTTTCTTTTGAAACAAATAATAATAGTTTATATATATATATATAAAAATAGATTTTAAATAGAAATTTTTTATTTTCAAACAAATTGAAAATATGTTGTTTAATTATATATATGTGAGTGAATTTTAGATGGAATTTGAATTTGAAATTGAAATTCAAAAAAAGGTAAATATCTTGAAATGAAATTGGATATATATATATATATATATATATATGAGAATAAGATTATTTATTTATGTATAAATTAGTTTCAAATTTATTTTCTTAAAGAATATATAAATACAAATAAGGGAGAAGTATAGATATAAATTTATAACATATATATATATATATATATAATAAAATATAAATAAATAAACAAATATAATATAAGTAATATAAAGGATAAATACATTATATAATAAAAATTCTCATGCTAAAGACAAGTGTTAAGATTTCAACATACAAAGTAACAAATGTAAATCATTTAACTTAAGAAATGAACAAGTGTTAACAATATAGGCAAGTGGCATTATGAAATTCTTTTAATTTGAATAAATAGAAAAGAGAAACAAAAAGTTTTTCAGTTTTAAACATCTCAAGCTGAAAGTCCACAAACCAGTAAATTAAAAACATAACTTGTTTAAATTCAAAAACCTGTAAACAAATCATCTCAAAAATTCAAAACGAAAATAAACCAGAAGCATTTTAAAACCTGGAAGTTGTCATCCTATTTTAAATCTTCAACCTGTAATCTAGCAAGATCATCTCTGTTTCAAGCTTTTAATCTGGAAATTAAAGATCAACTCAACAACATCAGATTCAAGCTAAGATTAGAATCAAATACAAGTTTTAGAAACAAAAGCATTTCCAGATCATCATCAAAAAGGATTCAAAGCAAGATCAAACTCAGGATTTTTAAATCAAGAACAAAATACATTTCCAGGAATTCAAAAAGCAATTTGTTCCTTCTCTGTTCATTTTACCAGGTGAGTAAATTAATTTTTAAAAGCTAAATCTATTTATATCTTGATGCATGTGATAAATACTTGAAGTAAAGTTGTGAAATGTTGCATGAATGGAAAATATGCTTGCATGTATATATATATGTATGAATGTTTGTGTGCATGTCAGTGTACAGTTAAGCAAGCCTCTGTTTTGTTTTAGAGATCCAAAACAAATTCAAAAATCAAAATCTCTTCATTCATTCTCTTTCAGGATAAGATGTATAGAGAAAATATGTTTGAATTTACTAGATCTTATTTTTTAAAATAATTATAAGTGTAATTAGTAAATGTTTTACTGGAAAAAAAAATAGAAATTACAGTAGAAATGTATAAAATCAGAAAACCCACCATTTTATTCAAGCTTCATCTTTGAAAATTGATTAGTTATTAAATGTTATAATTTTTAATATAAAAATCAAGATTTTAAAGTTTGTAATTGGGTAGGATTTTTGAGTTGAACGGGAATCATATTTTGGGTGATCTCTGACAATCGGTGAATGGTGGAGGGTCGTGATCATCGCTGGAGGAAGCTTGAAGGTAGGGGATCTTGGAAATAATGGTCGCTGAATTTTCTGATCATCGTGGTGGCCTAACGTTGATAATCTAGGGTTTTAGATCACGTTTTGGCATTGGTCGGAGTTCGATAAACTGCGACGTCATCAGTAGATCGGAGGTAGCCGGACATGGGGGAATCGAGGCGTTGGACATCGATGAAGCTTCGGGTACGTTTGCGTAGCCTCTGGTGGTCTAGATCATCGGAGCGAGGGGATTTCATCGATGGCATGTGTTCCTGGAGGTGATAGCATTGTTCGATTTTGTTTTCGTGATCGTTTCGATGATTGGGTTGTTTGTGGTGACTGAGGGGAGGAACGGCGACTTGGTGGTGGTCGGAGATGATCGGAGGTGGTTGGTCACGGCGTACACGTGCACGAAGTATCACTTGTATCTGGTGTTTTGGGTGTTCGGGGAAGAAGGTAGATGACTCGGGACGAGTTCGAAGTTTTCATGCGTTGGTCTCGAAGGAAGGTGATGTTCGTGTAACTCGGGGTATGGCTCGAGTGTTTTGTGAGTATGGCCGGGTCTTTGTTTTGTGTTTAAGTAATCAGGTTATTAAAATAAAAGTATGATCGGGTTTTCAAGTATTAATAAGTTTTAAAAACAATGGTAAATTTTGTTAATCAAGTTTAAAAATGTTTAATATACTTTCATTAATTTATTTTAAATAAATCAAATAGCTTAATTAAGAAGTTAATTAAGAGATAAAGATATCTATAGATGTTAATTAACTTAAAGGTCTAAGTTAATTTATGGGTTAATAATAATTTATTTCAAAAGTTAAATTTCTTTTTAAGATTAATTGATTTGGTTTTTAAATAATTTTATTGGGATAATTATTTAATTTAAATCCCTAAGGGTTTTCAAGGATTTAAATGTTGTAATTAAGAAGTGATTAAGATAAATGGTTTATCTTTTAATTAATTAAGTCTTGAGTAATTAAAGAATAATTAATTTATAAAAAGTAATTAAAGGATTTAATTACTTAATGAAATTAATTACAGAATTAATTAATGATTAAAGGTTAATTAATTAATAATTAAAGAGTAATTAATTAATAACTAAAGGATAATTAATAAGTGTGATTAATTAATGATTAATAAATTAAGGATGATTAATCAATATAATTAAATTAAGGTTAATTAATCAATGTAATTAATTAAGGAGTGGTTATAATTAATTAAAGTTAATTAAGCAGGATTAAAGGTAATTAATTTAATCTATATTAGGTGATTAAATTAAATTAATTGTTTGAGTATTAATCTTGCCTATAGATGATAACTTAAATCGAATACCTTGGTTTATTTGAATAACTCTGATGTTGAGTTGTGATGTATTGTATTATGATATGATGGGTTAAACCGTGATATTATGAGTTATCTATCGATAATTGATTTGCTATGAGAATATGAGAACCTATGTTTAAAGCTGATTTGTATCCACTTAAACAACTGGGATTAAGATGACATTGAATTCGAAGAGACCGGGATCGGGTATCGGTAAATACCCGATACCACTTCGATTTGAAATTTTCTATAATTCTTTATATAGATTGATATGTGAAATCAATGGGCTGGATTGGGATAATATGGACCATTTAAACTAAGTTGGATACTTAGATATTGTTTGGTGAAAATAAGTGTTGACTATATAAGATGTTTACGTGTAGTAAGTACGAGTTACCCCGGGTTTTAAATAAGTTATATGGATTGGAATTCTTTGTTAGATGAGTTTACTCACGCTAGTTTCCAGCCTGACCCGGGTGTTACTTTGATGTAATGCTCGGGTCAGACCGAGTATTACAGATTTCCAAGTAAGGACGTTCTGGAGCTCAGGAGGCGAGCTGGATGGCAGGAACGTATGGAGTGTATTCTGCTGTGATATATTGTAGTTGTTTGGGACATGTTAATTGTATATGTCCAGTGATTTGTGTATATGGTATAACTCTGATGTATTGATGGAAATTAACAAATACAGTTTTCTTTGTATAACTGATATTATTATTTGATATTGTATTTTGATCCGCTGCGAATGTGAGAATTTGTGTCTTGTTCTGTTTCTTTCTTCTATCTCTTTTCTTTTTCTCCTAACTATCTGGAATTTTCGGGTTCGAAAATTCCGGGTCGTTACAATACTTGTTATAAGTATTAGAGAAATTGTGAGGACACAATTCCAAAAAGGAGGGGTGAATGTAATGCCCCAAAATTTTGAGGAAAATTATTTTAATAAAATAATTCAGATCTAAAAATATTTAGATTAAATGTTGAAGGATTTCTTGATGAAATGATGTGCAAGAATATGTGTGCACATGCACACTGGAAATGGCACAAGGAAAAGGTTTAAGATCTCTGAAAAAAAGAATGATGATAATAAAATAAATAAAGAAAGAAAGGAAGCATTTCAAATATGATTTTGAAATGTGAATTGTTAATCCAATTAAAATATGTTTTTCTGTATACATTGAAATTAAATACTCTTTATGAAATTGGATATGTATACATACTGAAATTAAAAATATATTAGTATATTGAAAAAAAATATGAAACATATAATGTGAATATTTTTACAGAAAGTAAGGAAGAATTAAATATATATATATATATACACACACATATGCTTATACCCAGATACATTTTCTTTGAGCAAAGATGCATTGAAACTAAGCAAGAAAAATAACACTAAAATGGTATGAGGTAAAATATAAGTAAGTAAGTATGTGTAGGTAAAAATAGTAAAGAGGATTTTCAGAAATGAATAAAATATAAAATATAGTTAAGTCACACATTTAACATGACTTGAGCAAGTATTCAAAAATAGCCATTTTTCTGGAAAAGAAAAAGGAGGAAAGTACTGACCTTAATTAACTAGAATCGCCGGGGTATTAAGGATGGAAATGTGGATACAAAATGCATGATACTAGCCAGGACAGAAATGGAATTTTATCTTGATAAAACCCTAGTGAAAATGCTTATAAATAAGTAGTTATAGCCAGGAAAATCATTTTACCTGAGTTGCTTAAAAATAAGAAAAAAAGAAGAGAAGAAGTGGGAGAAACATATAGGGATTTTTGAGCAAAGGCAGGAAGAATTTAAGTGAGTAATCTCACTAGATTCATGGCATTAAGACCTGATATGAGGCAGCCAAAACTTTTATGTTGCTATTGATACTTTTTGGTTTTTGTTCAAAACAGTTTTATTGATATTCTTTGAATGGTTTTGATTTGATACAATGTTTTGTTATGGATGCTCTTTGGATGGCCTTGATCTGATAAGATGTTTTATTATGGATGTGCAAACTACTGTTTTATTATATTTTGAAAAGCAAAGGCATCAGATCTTGAGATCAGATGAAGAATACTTGTATCTGATATAGAATCATGGCAAGTAAATCTCAACAAAGAAATAAAATAAGCTGCAATATACATTGTATAAGTGCTGAGGCTTTAGAAAAGATATTAGGGATGCAATAGAGATTTCTCTGTGCTGAATCCCTGATCAAATAGCTAAAATCTACAAGACAAAAATTCTGATTCAGCTGGATCTTGAATCTGGTTCAATCATAGTTATTTGCAGATCATAATAATTCATTATGTCATGTTCCTATTCTCAGTATAAATATTCTTGTACTTGATTAAAAGACAAAATATATGTTAGCAGTATCCTTGAAAATAATTATTTGTTTGGAAAAAAAATATGCTTGCAGAATTACAGGGGTGTTTCAATGAACACAGTGACATGTTCACTTACATATCTGATAATAGGATTAAATAAATATAAATTTAGTGAATGGAGTAAGAACTGTGAGCCAAGAAGGCTGCTGGAATGCTTGTCATATTTGAAGTATGCAAGTTTGGCACATGGTTTGTTTAAGCCCTGAGATCTTTGTGCAATGATGTGAATTAGATCATTGCAACGTGTCCATGTGATTCCTTGATAGCAGATGAGGCTAGGATTAAAGTGATATATATATATATATATGTGTGTGTGTGTGTGTGTGTGAAGGCTATGCAAAGTTATGAAATAAGAATATGTGTATTTCTTAGATTTGTTGATTAGGAACCATGAGTGTTCCAGGGCATCTGATTGCTGCAGATTGATGTGAATGCTTGCATAAACATGCGTGTGCTAATGGTTAATTTATGAAGTCATTGCATTTGCATAACAGTTTATTTGAAATATAGTAACATAGTTGAATTAAGAAATTGCTTAAGCAACTGGTTAGTGCTTATGTATCATTTATTTGCTTAATATCATGAATATATTGATGTTGCTCATACCAGATCATTGATCTGACCCTTATTTTCTCATGGCATATAGGGGTGTCTCAATTCAAACTGTGGCAGCCACCAATGCTTTTTCAGGGGATGCAAGGCATAAGTAGGAAAGAAGATTATAACTAATGAGAAAAATGGAAGAGCATGCTTGTTAGTGTTAATAAGAGCATAGGATGATTTATCTGCATGTATTCATGAAAACTTATGTTTTTAAATTTCTTGATATGTAATGAATTTGCTATGTTTGTCTGAACTGGTTGTTTTCTGTTACATTTTGTTATGTATTAAGGTTTGAGAATTTAAAGATATTTGAGTAATGAACAAGAGAACAAGTTTAAAGTATTATCTACCAAAATCTAAAAGAATATATATATATATATATACTTGAGCAATTAACTAACATATTCTATTCTTTGCATTAGTCAATATGGTGTTATTTAAAGCATTAAGTTTGGGGTAAAATATGGTTTAACCCGGGGTAATCTTTCAAGTATTTAGTTACCGTTCATTGGAGAATTTTGTAAAAGAATTCAAGTCTATTGTGAGTTGTTTTGTGAAGTGTATATATATCTTAAATAAGGCATCAAGTAGTTGCATATGGATAACATTTTAAAGAAACATGGTTGATGTTTGTCTGGCTGATCATATTGGTCTGTAACTCAGAAGTAAAATGCATTACAAAACCCCTTGTCCATTTAGCAAGTGTTCAATCCAAAACTTCCTTTCAAATGCTATAAACATATGTGCACTTTGGAACTGGTTTGTACTATCAAACCAGAGAACACTCTGCAATCAAACCTGGCTCACCAAAAATCCAGGGATTGCACCATCTACAAACATTTCCAGAAATTTCAGGAACCAATATGCGCAAAAAAAACATGGTTTGATTTATGGGATAAGTTAAAAACAGATGAATCTCAAAGAAAAATCATGAGCCAAAAATGATATATGTAAATATCATTTTCTTGTCTTAATCAGATATCAAACATTTGAACTATACAAAAATAATAATATAATCTCAAGCATTCAGAGATTATCTTGTCAAGATAAATTATTGATAAATCTTAATTTGAATAATCAAAGTTATCACTATAAACAAATATGAGTAGGATCCACTCATATATTATAAGTATCAAGAACATGAAAATTAATAATGGAATGGGAAATTTAAAAATTCAATTCAAATCAAACAGAATATGCTCTTGTTTACAAAATTTAAATATATATATACTCTGATCTAAACAAGAGGGACATATACATCATCATATATATATATATATATTTCTATGATTAAACTAATATACTTATATTAGTAGGAATTTTAAATCCTGGACAAATTGTTTGAAAAGAAAATGACTCTAAGAATATTAATTATAGGAATGTAAAAAAAAATTCGTTAAAAATTAAGGCAAAATTGGGAGGGTCATTTCAGATTAATTTGAATGATTTAATTAAAAATTGTTTGATTGAGTATTTAATTGAATTTATTTAAGGTGAATAATTAATTTAATTGATAAGTGGAAATTGAATTGAATTGGTTTAAGTTAAAATATTTAATTAAAATTGCTTAATTAAAGATTTGAACTAAACCTATTTAAAATGAAACTTAGATTGTCTTAATCTAAATTGATTTAATTGAATTGGAACTTGGACAAGTATGTGAAAAGAAAGAAAATAACTATTGTAAAATATTAAGTGTTGGAAATTTAAATTTTGAGATTTTGTATGAAAGTAAAATGTTTTGAATCAAATGACCAATCAGTGTGACTAATGACGTTGGTTATTAAAGAGACCGGGGCTGGATATGGACATACTCTTTGTCGATACTGGAACCACTTTAATAACTATGAATGTGGAGTTTGAACCAGAATGAAGTGGTTGGATTTGATGAACGTTGCTGGATTTGAAGGAAGTGAACTTTGATGGATGACTCGACACTTGTTTCAATTTGAAATGACTAAAACGGGAGCCGCACCTATGCCAATGAAGATAGCTAACTCTAGCGAACACACTCCTTCATATTACTATCTTTACATTGTTATTGATTGGTGCGCACCCTTTGATTTTGGGAGTGTTGGACGCGGTCGGCAGTCGCTGCGGCGATGTGTTACGATCAGCCGGGAACGCAAATTGGCAGTATCCTACCTTGGGCATTACCTCACGTGCCTTGTCATACTTTATCCTTATTCGAGACCATTGTGATTTATTTAGTGTTGTCGTATCACGACGCATCACTGGCTACCGATGTTCTACTGGTTGTGTTATATGCAAATTGTACGTCAATACTTAAAAATGTGTTAAGGGGGATCAATGTAAAGACTTAACGCTATGGATAATATTTACTTTAGTTATAGACATTACATATATAGCATATCCTACTATATGTAAATAGTTTGACGTATCATGAAATGATGAAAATCCCATAACATCTTTTGAGTTAATTTGTAACTAGTTTCATTTGAGTTGATTCACTTGTATAAGAATATTAGTCCTCACTCGAGTGTTTTGTTTTGCTTTATGCTCGGGTCAGCCTGAGTGTTACAGTGTTTGAGAAGCACTTTTTGGAGCCGAAGACTTGTCTAAGACTCCACTCTATCTATTATTATTTCCTTATTTTCAGTTGGCATGTATTAGTTTTGAACTTCTATGTATTTCCATTCCCGCTTCATTTGCTTTTGGAACTTGTTGTAACTTATTTAGTAGCTTCATGAACTACTTATGTAATATTTTGTAATTCCGCTACGAGATTTCGTATATTTCTGTGTCTGTGATTCTATGTTTGATTCATATTATAAACCCTAATGATAATTTATCATTTTGAATGGTTTGAGTGGGTCATGTGTGGATTATTGTCGACTTAAATTATTTGAAAACAAAATTGATAACAGAGCTTTGGTTTAGAGAAAACCTTAGCCTTTGGGGTAAAGCTTATTAGAGATAGGGTTAGTGATACCCTAGAATGAGTTTCTTGGGAGAGCATTAGGAGGGTCATTTCAGATTAATTTGAATGATTTAATTAAAAATGGTTTGATTGAGTATTTAATTGAATTTACTTAAAGTGAATAATTAATTTAATTGATATGTGGTAATTGAATTGAATTGGTTTAAGTTAAAATATTTAATTAAAATTGCTTAATTAAAGATTTGAACTAAACCTATTTAAAATGAAACTTAGATTGTCTTAATTTAATTTTTTTTAATTGAATTGGAACTTGGACAAGTATGTGAAAAGAAAGAAAAGAACTATTGCAAAATATTAAGTGTTGGAAATTTAAATTTTGAGATTTTGAATGAAAATAAAATGTTTTGAATCAAATGAACAATCGGTGTGAAAAATGACGTTAGTTATTAAAGATACCGGGGCCTGATATGGACATACTCTCTGTCGATACTGGAAGCACTTTAATAACTATGAACTTGGAGTTTGAACTAGAATGAAGTGGTTGGATTTGATGAACGTTGCAGGATTTGAAGGAAGTGAACATTGATGGATGACCCGACACTTGTGTCAATTTGAAATGACTAAAAAAGGAGCCGCACCCATGCCAATGAGGTTAGCTAACTCTAGTGGACACACTCCTTCTTATTACCATCTTTACATTGTTATTCATTGGTGTCCACCCTTTGATTTTGGGAGTGTTGGACACGGTCGACAGTCACTGCGGCGATGTGTTACGATCAGCCGGGAACGCAAATTGGCAGTATCCTACCTTGGGCATTACCTCACGTGCCTTGTCATACTTTATCCTTATTCGAGACCACTATGATTTATTTAGTGTTGTCGTATCACGGCGCATCACTGGCTACCGACGTTCTACTGGTTGTGTTATATGCATATTGTACGTCAATACTTAAAAATGTGTTAAGGGTGATCAATGTAGAGCCTTAACGCTATGGAGAATATTTACTTTATTTATAGACATTACATATATAGTGTATCCTACTATATGTAAATAGTTTGACGGATCTTGAAATGATGAAAATCCCATAACATCTTTTGAGTTAATTTGTAACTAGTTTCACTTGAGTTGATTGACTTGTATAAGAATATTAGTCCTGACTCGAGTGTTTTGTTTTTCTTTATGCTCGAGTCAGCCTGAGTATTACAGTGTTTGAGAAGCACTTTTTGGAGCCGAAAACTTGTCAAAGACTCCGCTCTATCTATTATTATTTCCCTATTTTCAATTGGTATTTATTAGTATTAAACTTTTATGTATTTCCATTCCCGCTTCATTTGCTTTTGGAACTTGTTGTAACTTATTTAGTGGCTTTATAAACTACTTATGTAATATTTTGTAATTCCGCTGTGAGATTCTGTATCATTTCTGTGTCCGTGATTCTGTGTAAACCCTATTAATAATCTATCGTTTTGAATGGTTTGAGTGGGATATGTGTGGATTATTGTCGACTTAAATTATTCGAAAAAGACAGGTCGTCACATCAATCCTAGGATAAAATTTCTTTTATTTATTTATCTTGCACCTGAAATTTATTAAATGCAAATAGAATCATTAGCTATTTACTAGGATAATTTTTTTATAATGATATATTGTTATAACCGCCATCAGCAAGTTTTCTGTAATTTCAAATCGACTCAAAACTGTCGTAAAATGTCCCAAATGAAATATGATGACATCCGATTGAATCTGCTTCCAAATCCAAATTACTACGACGAAAATATCACAGTATGAAGACAGATCGTCCATTTTCCCTAATGGGTCCACCATGGACAAGCTTATCAAACATCAAGGAAATCAAGCCCATCGATTGTTGGCGATCCCAATTTAGAACGAAAAAATTATTAATCGATCGACTTTTTTCTTCCTATATCGTTGTCGTTTAATTCCATCGATAAAAATGTCGCTTCGTAAAAGCCTATGAAATATTTAAAATGCGAGGTAACTGCATGTACAAGGAATTTTAATAATACTAGATGAATGGATCAAATTGTGATTTCAACTTAGCAAGAATGGGTTATGGATTGATTTTCGTTTTTCTCCATTGGCCATTCTTATTAATCAACTTTATAGGTAAGGACCCCACTTTGAGCAAGTACCTCAAATGCTCAATGAATTTAAGAAGAGGAGACTAATGGAATATTCTATATGATAAAAGATTACTGCTCAACCATGTGTAAATCCAACTTCGAACGAAGGAGATATGGATCGATCGTCCATTTGCTTACGAAGAATCATACCGTAGGACCAAAAGTTGTTCCATCTTCGAGGCCTTAATTTCATGGCCTCAACACTTTCTTCCTTTTCTAGAACAACTGGGTACTAATTGAAATAATGCATTTATTTGGGAAGAGATCTTGTAGCAGTTAGAGGAAAATGAAAGTGCAACATTGATCGATAATTAATGAAATAATAAGTTTAATGATTTTGCACTTAGAAGTCATGTGAAGTAGTTAAGAGTGAAGTACCATGAGAGAACAAGAGAAAAAATGACCAAACTTGGAAATATCTATGGACCGGTATCAATCCATGGGCATCAACGATCCATAACCACCAATTAGTGCCTATCCATAATGGATGATCAGTGTCGGTCCATAAAACAGAAGAATTTTGAACTATAGGACAACTCTACAAGGTAGCGTGGATCTATCAACAAAATTACCAAAAACATAATTTTAAAGCTGATTCATCTGCATCGATCGACAAACATGGATAATAGGTGTGGATATGCACAAACCAATAGGCATTAACATCAATGATTCTTGGCCATCGATTAGTGCATATCCTTTGTGATTGATCAGTACCGGTCCATAAAAATAGAAGAATCTAAACTGGAGAACAACTCTACAAGGCGATGTGGATCAATCAACAAAGTTACCAAAAACATAGTATTGTAGTTGTTTCATCGGTATTGTTGCTCAAATTTCTTGTAAGTACGATTAAGCCTTCCAATACAGCTAAGCCTAGCCTAATCCATGTCATTCTGCAATTACAAAACCAACCTGGTTCTTGCCTATTGAATGGAGGAGATAAAGAGAGTTCTTTTGTTTCGGTATGGATCCTTTGCTTAAACTTCATTTAGAACGAACTAGAAGGTTCTTTGATGCTTTTTTTGGTACAAGACCTATAAGCTGTATCATCTTCCTTCCTATAAGTACGCAATATCAATTTTTTTAAATGGAACCAAATTATTACCATGTGTTAATTTGAGTATTTGAGTTAGAACATATACTTAACTATATGTCAGTTTTGTTAGAACCTTGTATTTTGATGTTTTGATTGTGACAACTATATAAGTAAATATTATATGAACTAACCATACTTGTAGGAGAAGATATTGTTTCACTCGGGAAATAATCTAACAACTTGCAAACCAGGTTCCAAATCGAAGCTTTAGTATTATATTTAGTCTATGGTCTGAGTCTAGTAGTGAATTCATGTTAAAATCTCTCCAAAGTGGTACATGCACGAACACGCAATTTAAAGATTTTCAAAACATTGTCCATATGCTAAAGTTTTTCAAAACATAGTTCATATACTAAAGTTCTTCAAAGCATTCCTTGATATGCCAAAAAACAAGCAATTCGGCTGACTAAACAGTATAGTTTAGTTGTAACAACCCAGTATTTTTCAAATATTTTTAAATTGATTTTTCCAAATTCAAAGGCTTTATTTATGAAAAAGAATAAATTTTGTTATTTTAAGTATAAACTTTGATTTTGATGTGGATTAGAATTCCAAATATGACTAAATTTAATATTTCCAAAAAATGTGAATTTTGGTCAAATAGTCAAACTTTGACTTTTAAATTTAAATTTTAATATTTGAAATTATAAATTTTATCTTTTATTATGACAATAGATTTAATAACTTGAATAAGGCTTTTCGTTTCGTTGGAAACGGAGTTAAAATGTAAAAGTTATGTACATTTCAATTTTTAGTATAATTTGTTTTATTGTGCAATTTTGCCTATTTTAAATTTTATAAATCATATTTTCTTTCTTATATTTTGTTTTAATATGTGTTAATATGTTATTTTATGTATATTTTTGTCTTTTTATATTTTTAAATGATAATAGAATTTTTCCAAAATTTACTGTATTTATTTTTCATTTTTAAAGGCGGTTTTCTTATTTTCTGCTATTTTCTTCATTAAAATTATATTTAAATTAAATTTTATATATTTATTTTGTGAATGTATTTTTATTTTATATTATTATTTATGTTTAAAAATATATTACAAGCTCATATGAATTTTCTAAAGTTTATACAATTTATTTTCAAATTTTCTAGCTTAGTTGACCATTTTTGCTATTTTCTTGATTTAATTATTTATAATTAATATTTTTTTTGTTATATTTTCGTATTTTAACTGAATTTATATATGTTTTTCAGTTATATAAAATTTTAAAAAGAAATAGTGAATATATGAAGAGTTTGAAACTGCTTTTGAAACCGAAGCCTTTTCATCTCCGAAACTCTTCATTTCCATAACCTTCACTTTAATTAATTTTGCTGCCCACTCCTTCAGTTTTGGCCATGAGTTATCACTCACTTTTCACGAATTTTTTTGTTTCTCAATTCATTTTTCACGGCCTTACAAAGTTCCTCGGTAATGGCCTCCTCTCTTTTCACTTTTCTTCAATTTTTCATACTTTTTTGCCTTGTTTCCTCTTCTATTTGCACGGCCTTCTCACCATAGCCTCGACCACCATCCCCTACCACTCTTCCTTGGCATCATATCCAGCCATCATTTCAGATCCATCCATGGCCATGACCTTCCCTTGAAGCTAGCACCACAAAACAATGTCAAAACTCCACAAAACATTGCCTAGACCACACATATCATCACCTACCCTCCATATCTTGCTTTAGCCACCCCCTTAGCCACCACCACCACTTGCTACATGACCTTTGGCTGCTGCTACTCATCACCCAAACCTCTGTCCAGACCTGTACCAGATGATGGCCGAGCCATTTGACCCATAGACCGAGCCAAAAGTTGAACCAAACTCCACTATGTTGCCTAGTCTCTTGATATTCTTGTGTTGTAACTTCCTCCACATGTTCTAGCCTTTATGCCATGCATTCCTATGATCAAACCTGAGCCAAAGTCATGTCAAACCTGACCTAAATAAACCCCTAGGCCATGCAAAACATTGTAGAAAACAAGGCAAAAGATTTGACATTCAAATCTCTTTTCGTTTAAAAGTTATTCCATTTCAAGTGCGTTGAAATTGTGTTTGTTTTGATGTATGTTTTGGGTTGTAATACAAGAGTTGTAGCTTTGGATCTTGCTCTCCACTCAAGTCCGTAGTCTTATCATCGTGCTTTTGTTCCATTGTGTCATTGGTTTTGATATCTCCAGCACAAACAGGTGAGTTATTCTCACCAGACAATATGTACCTATATAACTAGTAAATTGACACCCTGCGAATCTGTAGAAATATATTATCATGTTATATATGCTTATATTATTATCATATGATGTTCACACCTGTTATTACACCTGTTATATCATATGTTACTGTTATTTAATGTTATTCTATTATTTATATCTGTTATCACACTGCAAGTTCCCTGTAGATTAGAATCACTATGGGTTGAAATGATACATACCCGAACGGACTTTAGAATAGGGAAAAATTGTTATGGGCTGAAATGATAGGCCTGAACGATTTTTATTTAAATTATTTTAACTTGGGATTGCGGGTTTGAAATGATAGAACCCGGATTTTTCTTTTTAACTGCGGATTGAAATGATACATATCCGTATCACTTGACCTAAGTTAGAAAATTATATACAGGCCCGTGGTTATTTTATAAAGTGTTTTGGATATTTTTAAGTATTTTAAAAATTATAAATTTATGAAATTTGATTTAAATAGATTTTGAAATGTTTTAAATTAAAGAAATTATGATTTTTTCCATGTGTTAAAAATGTAATTAATGAATGGTTTAACTAGATTTTTGAAATATAACTTAAGTTGGAAATTTGGAATTTTGGTTAAAAATGATATTTAAGTTATATAAATAAAATGGATATTAAATTTTATTTGGAAATGGTAAATATGATAATTTGATTAAATTTGAATTTAAGTGATTTATTAAAGTATTATTGATTTTCTATGAATTTAAGTGGTTAAATAAATGAATGTTTAAAAGTGATCTTTTAAAATATAACTTGACTTGGAAATGTGAAATTTGGTTTTAATTAAAAGTTTAAGTTAATTAAATAAAATTTGAAATTTAGTTAAATTTGTGAAATGGTAATTTAAATTTGAAGTGTTAAGTTTATTTGTTGAAATGTGAAGAATTGGAAACTTTTACACTTAAACTTATTAAGTAAATTGTTGAAAATTGGATTTTATTATAAGAAATTTATTATGAAAAGATATATGTTAAACGATATGTAAATGAACATTTTAAATGTTAAATTGTGATTTTTAAAATGTTTATGTGTTTTAAATTAAAATTATTTAATTGCTGGAAATACACTAACACCTGAAATTAACTTTTAATAGCATTCAGAAATGCTATAGATTCTGTTTTGAACTAAAATTGTGTAAAAAGAGCTATTACAGCATTTCTGAAATGCTGTAGTTGCTGTAATTGAACTTATAGGCTAATATTGAACTCAGGTCTATTATAGCATTCTCTGGAAATGCTATAATTGTCTGCAGTCTTTGCTGAAACCAAATTTAACCCTTGTTTTGAAATCTGAACTACCGCATCACTTCTGAAATGCTGTCTTTTCTGTTTTGAACTATAATTCAACTAAAACTGAGTTTTAACAGCAGTTTTAAGTGCTGTCTTTGCTGAATTAAAAATGTTTTCAAATATAACTTATAGCAGTTGTTTTTAAATGCTGTCAAATGCTGAAATTTTAATAATTTGGGTTTTTGACTTAGTAAACGAACTCAGAATAGTTTGAAACTTTGGGAATTGAATACTTGATTTGAAAATATAATAATTACACTTTTAAAAGGTTTAAATGAATTATTTTGATTGGAATATAAACTATTTAAAGGTGATTTGAAATGATAGTAAATGAATGATATCTTTGAATTTAAAAGGTATTTAAAGTAGAATATTTGGATTTGAACTGATAGGATATTTTATTTTATTAAAATGATTTGAAATGAAGTTTTGTAAGGATATGATATTTTATTATATTAAAATGATTTGAAATGAAGTTTTGTAAGGATATGATATTTTATTATATTAAAATGATTTGAAATGAAGTTTTGTAAATATTTTATTATATTAAAATGATTTGAAATGAAGTTTTGTAAGGATATGATATTTTATTATATTAAAATGATTTGAAATGAAGTTTTGAAATGATATGAAAATTTTAAATATATGGAAATGGTTTGGAATTGATTTAATCTATATTTTGATAAAGATATGGTTTGAAATGATATTTTATTTTGAAGTAAAGTATTGTTTTTAAAAGTTATAACCACGGGTTATAATAACGATTAGTTGGCAAAGAGACCGGGATCGGATATGGACATACTCTCTGTCGATACCGAAAACCACTTTGACAACCGTGTACGCGGTGGAGATTCCAGAATGAAGTAGGATGGTGGCGACGTTCTTAAGGTATGTTACGTGGACCCAACTCCCGTGAGTTGGCATAAGGTGGCTAAAACAGGAGCGATCTCGGACCAGTGAGGTAGCACCTCTTCTCGGACACATTTCTTCGATATTTACTCTTACTTGTGATTGATTAGATGGCCATCCTCCGATTTGGGAGTGTTGTTCGAGGTGGACGATAGTGGCTGCTATGCGCTCCATCAGTCCGTGTGCGTAATTTGTATATCTACCCTGGCATTGCCTAGTTGTGCCGTGTCACCTACCATATCGAGCTTTACTACGATTATGATTTTAAGATCCGACCGCGTTAAGGTTCTCCATCCCGTTAACGCTATTTTCTATATGATTATACTTTACTTATTTAGACACTATTATAAAATCGAATATTACTACATAGTAGATAGTTTAACGGATCCTTAGAGTATGGGCGGTCCCAAGCATCTTCTAAGTTACTTGTACCTTTATTACAGTTCACTTGAGTTGGTTTACATTATATAAGTATATATTGTCCTGACTCGAGTGTTTTGTGTTTTGCTTTACGCTCTGGTCAGCCTGAGTTATTCACAGATTTGGATTTCCACTCTCTTGGAGATTTGAATCGCTGGAGATTATCTGCTTGTCTTGTCCTATCTATTTCAGTTCCGTTGTTCTACTCAGCTTATACTTGGTTATTGTATTGTGACTTCTGCTGTACTTTACTTCTTATGTTGTATCTTATGTAACTCTGATATATTTACATAGTAGCTTCATGAACTACTATTTCTTTTACTTCCGCTGCATTATTTTACTCTGTGTCTGTGATCTGTGATTAAATTTATTTACTGTATATTCTGAGATTTGCCAAATTTTAATTACAATGCGGTATTTTGAGCAATTCAACTCTGGCATGAGTGTGTCTACCTATACACTTATAATGGATGCGAATGGTTGAAAATACCGGGTCGTTACATTAGTCGACTGGATGTTGTGCATGTGCACAACTTATTCTGAATATTCAGACGGCTAAAGTTGATAATTCAGCTGGCTAAATTGGGTCGTTTTTGAACTGTTTTCTCGCTGCATCAATTTTTAATCCATTCAGATGGCTGATTCATGCTATTCAGACGGCTGAAACTTCATAACGGCTATATTTTGAAAAGACACTTCAATTTAGCAAAGAGAAACAACTGTTGATTCAAGAGTTTCTTCCATATCCTTCCATGGCTACCTTTCACGAACGATTGCAACTCTTAATCACTATATATAGCCATGAAATCCATTGTTTTAATCACTAATTCTGATTCTAATTCTGATTCTAATTGTCTAAACTATCTTGCCATTTGCATTCAATATCTCTTTCTAATCACTTTGACATTCAAGCGAACTTCATTAGTGATTTAATAAACTTCCTATCTTCATGAACGACATGATATACCACGAAGCAGGAGATTATAGGATGGGTGCACGTTTTTGACTTATCAGTTGTATTCAAGAGCATACTCATTGGAAGTCCTGTTCGGTTACTCAGGTGGTTGAAGTCCTTTTCAGTTGCTCATGGAGTGTAATACACGTTCCTTCGGGTTAAGTGAGGTAAGATAGTTAAATTCCAAAAGGAGTCTGGGACTGGATGTAGAACGGGAAGTTCGAACTAGTATAAAAATCTCTGGTATCATTTACTTTATTATTTTACTTTTTATATTTATATTCCGCACAAGTAAATAGTTTATTTAATATTCCTTATTACACGATTCTTAGTCACTTTCACTTGGTATCAGAGCAAGGACATCATAAAACCATATCAATGTTTCTGATAATCAAGTAATATGGAAAATATTGCTTCATCTAGTTTCATTGAAGGTCAATCCACTACACGACCACCACTATTTAATGGTTTAAATTATAATTATTGGTCTACTCGTATGAGAATCTATATGCAAGAAAACAAATATGACACTTGGAATATAACTGAAGAAGAGTATATCATACCAACCACACTATATGCACAATGGTCAAACACACAAAAGATATATTATTGGTTTGAATTATAATTATTGGTTTACTCTTATGAGAATCTATATGCAAGCAAACAGATATGACACTTGGAATATAACTCAAGAAGAATATATCATACCAACCACACCATATGCACAATGGTCAAACACATAAAAGATAAATACTACTTCAAATGCAAAAGCCAGGAATATGCTATTTTGTGCTTTAGATAAGAATGAATTTAATAGAGTTAGCATGTGTACAGCAACTTATAAAATTTGACGAACTCTCAAAGTTACACATGAAGGAACAAACAAAGTTAAACAAAGCAAGATTTCTATGTTTAAAAATCAGTTCCAAAATTTCAAAATGAAACAGGATGAGACCATAAATAAAATGTATTCTAGATTCCAAGACATATATCATTCACTATTGGCATTAGGAGAAAAACACACTGATTTTAATATTGTCTGGAAAATCCTAAATTCTTTAACGGATGAATGGGAACGAAAAGTCTTAGCTATAGAAGACGCTAACGATATTTCTACCATCAAACCTGAAGAGTTAATAGGAAATCTCATGTCGTATGAAGTAAATTTGCAGGCAAAACGAGATCAAGCTCAATATAGAAAGAACATAGCATTCCAAGCTTAACAAGAAGATTAAGATTCGGATGAAGATGACATGGCATTTATAGCAAAGAATTTCAAAAAGTTCTTGAAATTTAGAAAGAACAATAATTTGGAAGTAACAAGAACACCAACAAACCATCAGCATCAAATCTCGAATGCTATGAATGTCACAAAAAGGGTCACATAAAGAAGGACTGTCCTAATCAGAAGAAATCTAGGTACAAGAATAAGAAAGCCAAATATAAGAAGAAGCAAGCATTCTCTGTTACATGGTATGATTCTGAATCATCTTCATCATCAAACAGTGACACTGACAGTGATTCTGAACAAGCCAATGTCTGCTTTATGGCTTCGACTGACGATGCAAGTGATCTAACTTTTGATGATTTAATTGATATAAATTAGAGTTATTAGATAAACTAAAGAGATGTTAAAAGAAAATATAAAGATGCTTTAGAAAAACTAAACAAAAGTGAAATAGAAGTTGATATGCTCAGAGATGAAAAGAAAATCTTAGAAGAAGAACTTGTAAAAACACAAGAATCATTATTAATGGATCTTCTCAACTCACAATGCTGTCAAATGAAATTGAAGTTCAAAAAGAAAAGAATATGACATTAGCTGTAGAAAATCACGATTTAAAATCTAATGTCAAAAATTTTGAATTAAACAATACTAGTCTCAGAACTGAGAAAATATTACACTAAATGTTTCTAACTTTAATAAAGGTGAGAGAATCCTTCTAAAATTATTAATAATGCTCAAACTTCTTTTAAAAAGAAAGGCTTAGGATATACAAATTCCTTAAAATCTAGTTCAAAGAGGAGTAATTCACCTTATAAAAATTCCAAAGTATATAAGAAGTAAAACCAAAACCACAACCAAAGGTTTTCACTCAAAAGAAGGATATTTGCAACACAAATATTATAAAGATTTGTATGCCAAAAACAAGCAACAATTCGAGAAGAAATAAGTATATTAAGTCTTTTATAAATTCAGTCCATAAAAATGAAAATTTTACTTATAAAGGAAATTCTAAACACTCTTGGGTTTGGTTTTCTAAGATCTAACTCTTAGGACCCTAATAAAAAGTGGGTACCAACTAAGAAAAGAGGAAAGTGGATACTTTATAGTGGTTGCTCAAAACATATGACAGGAAACAAAGATATGCTGACTAATATTATCTACTCGGATGGAGGATTTGTCACATTTGGAGGCAATTCCAAAGGTTATATCATCGGCAAAGGCGATGTGAGCAATGACGGTACATCTAACTTACCTCTTATTACAAATGTTTTACTAGTTAAAAATTTAAAACATAATTTGCTTAGTATAAGTCAACTATGGGATAAAGGTTTTAATATATCTTTTTCGAAAAATAAATGTAATATATTTGATCAAAACAAGAATCTAATCTTTGAAGGAACTAGAGACGTAATATATACATATTAAATATGAAAGTTAATCATAACACAAATATGTGTATAGTAGCCAAAGAAAATGATCCTTGGTTATGACACAAAAGATTCTGTCATATAAACTTTAAAGCAATAAGCAAATTATCTAAAAATAATATAGTAAAAAGTTTACCAAAAATGAATTTTAAGGTAAATAATATCCATGATGCTTGTCATTTAGGAAATATAACCGAGTCTACTTTTAAATCAAAGAAAATTATTTCTACGTTACAACCACTTGAGTTATTACATTTAGATCTTTTTGGACCAACTCACGTTCAATCTATAAATCATAATAGATATGTATTCGTAATTGTAGATGATTTTTCAAGATACACTTGGACAATTTTTTTGAAAAATAAAAGTGATACTTTTGAAAATTTTGAAATCTTTGCTAAGAGAATTCAAAATATTAAGAATATAAAAATTAAAAACTTTTGAAGCAATCATGGTGGCAAATTCGACAATGATAGTTTTGAAAAATATTGTAATAAGAAAGGAATTGTTCACAAATTTTCATTTCCTAGAACTCCGCAACAAAACGGAGTTGTAGAAAGGAAAAGTAGAACACTTCGAAATGGAAGCACTCTACCAAAATATTTTTGGGCAAAAGTTGTAGCAACTACTTGTTATGTTTTAAATCGAGTCTCTATTAGACCATTAACAAAACATACTCCATATGAACTTTTTAATGGAAGAAAGTCTAAGATATCATATTTTAAAGTTTTCGGTTCAAAATGTTTTCTATTAAATACAAAAAAACAACTTGGTAAATTCGATCCAAAATCCGATGAAGGAATATTCATTGGATACTTGGAATGAAGCAAGGCATATAGAATTTATAATAAAACAACTAAAATAATCGAAGAAACACTTCATGTGTCATTCGATGAAAATTTCAAATTTAATAATAAAAATGAAGATGAAGAAATAATTTCTAAATCAAATATCACAGAAGATGATATTGAAAATATTAAAAATAAATTTAAAATTGAAAACAATAATTTACAAAATGAAAATGAAATTCGATCTCCACCAGGACTTCTCAGAAATCACCCAATTGAAAATGTTATTGAAGAACTAAATTATAACGTAAGATCTCGAAATCAATTAAATTAAATGGGTCATGTAGCTTTCCTATCGAACAATGAACCCAAAAATGCTAAAGAAGCCTCAACTGTTGATTATTGGATTATAGCTATGCAAGAAGAACTAAATCAATTTGAACGAAATGAAGTTTGGGATTTAGTTCCTAGACTTTGTAATCAAACAGTCATCGGTACTAAGTGGGTTTACAGATATAAAGCCGATGAGCAAGGAAATATTATTTGAAAAAAAGCCAGATTAGTTGCTCAAGGTTACAATCAAGAAGAAGGAATAGACTACGATGAATCATTTGCTCCTGTAGCATGACTAGTAGTTGTACGTATTTTATTAGCTTATGCATGTTTTCATAAATTTAAACTATATAAAATGGATGTAAAAAGTGCTTTTCTAAACGGTTTATAAAAAGAAATGTGTATGTAGAACAATCACCTCCATTTGCACATGAAAAATTTCCAGACCATGTTTATAAGTTAAAGAAAGCTTTATACGGCTTAAAACAAGCACCTTGTGCTTGGTATGATCGTCTTAAAAGTTATATAATAATTGCTCGTTTTAAAATTGGAAAAGTACATCAAACATTGTTTATAAAACAAGATAAAAATGATATTTTAATAATACAAATTTATGTAGATGACATCATTTTTGGTTCCAAGAACGAAAAATTATGTCAAGGATTTTCAAATATTATGACAAGAGATTTAAAATGTCTCATATGGGAGAACTTTCATATTTTCTTGGATTACAAATTAAACAATTAAATAATGGAATTTTTATTAATAAAAAATATTGTAATAATCTTATAAAACGTTTTGGTATGGAAAACACTTCTGCTAAACCAACACCTATGAGCACTACGGTACACCTCGATCGAGATGAAAATGGCAAAAGTGTTGACCTAAAACTATATCGAAGTATGATTGGATCATTACTTTACTTAACCGCTAGTCGTCCAGATATAATGATGAGTGTATGATTATGTGCATGATTTTTAGCAAATCCATGAATCACATTTGCGGGCAGTGAAACGAATTTTGTGCTACTTAAGCAAGACTAAAGACTACGGTCTCTTTTACCCGAAAGATTGTCCTTTTGAATTAATATCATATAGTGATGTTGACTTTGGAGGATGTCGAATGGGTCGAATGAGTACTAGTGGTACATGTCATTTCATTGGACAATCTTTAGTATCTTGGTTTAGTAAGAAATAAAATTGTGTTTCACTTTTGACATGTGAAGCAGAATATATTTCTGCTGCTTTGGCATGTGGTCAAGTTATCTATATGCTACAAACACTTCAAGATTTTGGTATAAATCTATCTAAACCAACAATTTATTGTGATAATATAAGTGCTATAAATTTATCGAAAAATCCTATAAACCACTCTACAACTAAACATATTGATATTCGACATCATTTTCTTCGTGATAACATAGAAAAGGTAATATCTCTCTTGATTTTGTATCGTCAGAAAATCATGTTGCAGATATATTTACTAAACCTTTAAATGAAAATATTTTCCTTAAATTAAGACGTGAACTAGGAATTATGGGAGGAAGTCACATGTCTTTCCAATGTTCTATTGTGTTACTTGATTTAAGACCTTACATTCATTTTATTTTATATACGGCTAAATCCTTTCATATTTTTTAACATTACATTCTTTCTATTGGCTGAAGTTTTCTAAGGAATGTTAACCATAAAATAAAAACTATAAATAGAAAATCAAAACAATATATATACGTGAACATAATTTTTTTAAATTCATATAAAAGTTTTAAGTATATATCTACATTCTCTTTACAACATGTCGTCTCAAGAAAGTTCTGATCTCTCATCGATCGTTTTCAGCACTCCTACTACAGATTCATCAAACAAATCTACTCCTGTGTATATTCTAGTGAAGATTACTCCATCTTTGAATCGTCATACCGGATATACACTAAATGGCAAACGAGCTAAGAATAATTTAGACTTTGGCTCACCTTCTACCAAAGAAAAAATCAATGAAATTCACTACTATCAATGTGAGATGTTAAGTTTACAACGTGAGATGTATTATGAACAAAAACACCATGGTAGACGTTTAAATTTTCTTGAGCAATTCGCTCTTAAATTCCATGGGATGACACCTAAGCAAGGTGTGCATAAATCGTCTCCTCAACGACTTCACATGTCTCCGAATTCTAGGGAATAAGGTGCTCAACGTAATGTTTGGTCTCCTATAAATCCATTATGTGATATCACCAAAGTTGAACCAAGCTCAAACGAATCCAAGACTTCGGAAAATTATATATATATATATATGTTCATAAATTTAATATTGTAATCTGGATATGTAACGTGTTTATTAAAATATAAATTATATTTATTTTAACATGAGAATAAAGCTCGATAAACAAACATATATAGCTTGTTTAGTAACCAAATTATAAACTGAAAATAAGCTTGACCTCAGAAAAACAACAGTATCAGCCGGTTGATACTAAGAATTCAGCCGACTGAAAATTCATATGCGTTTAAAAAAAAATTCAGAATTCAGTCGACTAAATACCCCCAGTCAGCCGACTGAATAGTGCCAAATTTGAACTATATACTTGCGGGTTGCATTTCTGACCACATCAGCCGGCTACCTCCATAATTTCAGTCGGCTGGTCCATCCGATATTTGTTTTTTAAAATAGCATTGCATGAATTTCAATGCAAAAATCCAATCAAACCTGCTTTATATTCCCATCTACCCTTTCATTATCAACTTATCTAACCATTCTCTATTCAAAATAAACCCAAAAACAAACCCTAGCTTCATCAAAAATTTCAATTTTTCATCCAATTCATAAACCAAATGGCTCTAAGATTAAAGAGAGCACAGGAATCAACAACCGGACTTTCCCAGAGCCAAATTCGAGCATGGTTACACAATGAAACAGCAGTTAATAGATTTAATAGCATGAGAAATTCAAAGATATTCGAAAGAGCATTCATGAAATTTCCCGACTTCAACGGCTACGCGATTAGAGAGATAGCTGAAGCTCACGGTTTCGATTCACTTATAGGGTATGATTCTAATAATATTAAGATTTACCTTCTTTTAATTAAGCTTTTCTATGCAAATATGAATCTCGACCATCAAGATCCCCGAAACAAAGATGATCGTATATGGACATTGGTTTGTGGAGTAAAGATTTATTTACTTCTTCAACGATTAGGCCCTATTCTACAATGTCCATACGAAGGGTTAGATATTGACGATGTTGATGTTGACATGTACAATCATGATGAAATATCCCATCTCTTCATATCAAATGATTTAACCATTTTAAAATCTAGTGCCTTAAGTCCGAAGGCAAGAATCATCCATCGTGCACTTATTCGATCTTTACAACCCCGGACCGGTAGTTAGGAAAAGTCTACAAAAGTGATTTTCAAGCCTTATATGTTATTTACTCGTCTCAACGACTAAATTAGGGAAAATAATATTGGATGAATTTCTTACCGTCAATCACAAAAGAAGCTACAAGACGATTCACTATGGAGCTTACATTATGCGAATTCAACAAAATTTCGGAGTTCTATTGCCCGATTCCGATTTCATGAACATAGGAGTGCTTAACTCCAAGACTCTAAGTCTAATCGGTCTTCCTAAGCATCCCGAAAACCAACAAATCATTAGCTTTCAAGAATGGATCGCTAACCGTAATCAAGGAATCCTACAACCGAGAGACACGAATATTGCTTCCTCCTCCTCTCAAGTTCCTCAACAAGAAGAAGAGAACGATGAAATTCAAGAACTTCATATTAACGTGCCTCCAAAACAAGCTCTTGTGACATTATCGCAGAATCAAATTAAACTTAGTCAACATTTAACTAATGTGGAAAAGAACGTTTCTAAAACCAACAAAAAGCTAAACTCGATAAAGGGCTTTTTAAACAAAATCTGGGAAAAGGTCTCTTGTTCCGGATCCACTTCGACCGGTGTTCTTGAAAATCCAGCACCATTCTCTTTGATGACATTGGAAGAAGAAGGAGATGACGAAGAAGTTAATGGAGAATTCTAAAATTTTCTTTTGTTTTTACAATGCTATTTAACCCATGATAATTGGTAGTGCTATTATTTCTATGATGTTTATGTATGACATATTTATATGCTTATTTGTGTTTCATGTTTATGATGTTTAAGGTATGACATATCTATATGCTTATATGTGTTTCATGTATGATGTTTATGTGATTTAAGGTTTGGCATACTTTTATGATGCTTATATGTCTTAAGATGGTTATTTTCTTCTCAAATCGATATGCTTATATGTCCATGTAAATTGCTTATATTTCTCATATCAATTATCTTTTCCTTTTTTTCGATGACAACGGAGGAGAATATGATTGATGGGGGGAATATTCAGTCAATGGAGTAAATTACTTTATATGCATAAAATGCTTACATAGTTGTCATCATCAAAAAAGGGGAGAATGTTAGAACCTTGAATTTTGATGTTTTGATTGTGACAACTATATAAGTAAATATTTATGAACTCACCATACTTGCAGGAGAAGATATTGTTTTACTGAAGAAATAATTTAACAGCTTGCAGACCAGATTCTAGATCAAAGCTTCAGTATTATATTTAGTCTTGGTCTGAGTTTAGTAGTGAATTCATGTTAAAATCTCTTCGAAGTGGTATATGCATGAACACGCAATTTAAAGATTTTAAAGACATTGTTCATATGCTAAAGTTTTTCAAAACATAGTTCATATACTAAAGTTCGTCAAAGCATTCCTTGATATGCCAGAAAACAAGCGATTCAGCCGACTGAATAGCATAGTTCAGTCGACTGAATGTTGTGCATGTGCACAACTTATCCTGAATATTCAGACGGCTGAAGTTGATAATTCAGCCGGCTGAATTGGGTCATTTTTGAACTGTTTTCTTGCTGCTTCAATTTTTAATCCATTCAGCTGGCTGATTCAGACGGCTAAAACTTCATAACGACTATATTTTGAGAAGACAATTCAATTTAGTGAAGAGAAACAACTCTTGATTCAAAAGTTGCTTCCGTATCCTTTCATGGCTACCTTTCACGAATGATTGCAACACTTAATCACTATATATAGCCATGAAATCCATTGAATATGATTGATAGGGGGAATATTCAGTCAGGGGGAGTAAATTACTTTATATATTTAAAAAAATTACATATTTGTCATCATCAAAAAGGGGGAGAATGTTAGAACCTTGAATTTTGATGTTTTGATTGTGAAAACTATATAAGTAAATATTATATGAACTAACCATACTTGCAGGAGAAGATATTATTTTACTCGAGAAATAATCTAACAACTTGCAGACCAGATTCCAAATCGAAGCTTCAGTATTATATTTAGTCTATGATCTGAGTCTTGTAGCGAATTCATGTTAAAATCTCTTCGAAGTGGTATGTGCACGAGCACGCAATCTAAAGATTTTCAAAACATTGTATATATGCTAAAGTTTTTCAAACATAGTTCATATACTAAAGTTATTCAAAGAATTCCTTGATATGCCAAAAAACAAGCAATTCATCCGACTGAACAGTACAGTTCATTCGATTGAATGTTGTGCATGTGCACAACTTACCATGAATATTCAAACGGCTGAAGTTGATAATTCAGCCAATTGAATTTGGTCGTTTTTGAACTGTTTTCTTACTGCATCAATTTTAAATCCATTCAGCTGGCTAATTCGTGCTATTCAGACGGCTGTCATAACGGTATTTTGAAAAGACACTTCAATTCAGCGAAGAGAAACAACTCTTGATTCAAGAGTTGCTTCCATATCCTTTCATGGCTACCTTTCATGAACGATTGCAACTCTTAGTCACTATATATAGCCATGAAATCCATTGTTTTAGTCACTAATTCTGATTCTCATTCTAATTGTCTAAACTATCTTGTCATTTGCATTCAATATCTCATTCTAATCACTTGTACATTCAAGCAAACTTCATTAGTGATTTAATAAACTTCCTATCTTTATGAACTACACGATATACCACGAAGGAGAAGATTATAGGAAGGGTGTACATTATTGACTTATCAGTGCTACTCCAGAGCATACGCAATCAGAAACAAGTTTACAATTTGTACTAGAAGTCCTGGTTGGTTGCTCAGGCGGTTGAAGTCCTATTCGGTTTCTCAAGTGGTGTAATACCTGTTCCTCCGGGTTAAGTGAGGGTTGATAGTTAAATACCAGAAGGAGTCTGGGACTAGACGTAGAGCGGGAAGTTCAAACTAGTATAAAAATCTCTGGTGTCAATTACTTTATTATTTTACTTTTTATATTTATATTCCGCATAAGTAAATAGTTTAGTTAATATTCCATATTACACGATTCTTAGCCACTTTCAAGTTTTATACTAATTGCACGGGTGTACATATCTGTTTATGGGCACTTTCCAATTTCACTTCTGTATGTTGCACTTTGCAAGAATTTTGCACTAGTACCTTGATATCAGTTAGTATTCCTTTCGTACTGTAACAACCCAATATTTTCAACCATTCGCATCCGCACATGTCGGACTTGAATTGCTCAAAATACCGCGTTGTAAATAAAAATTTGGCAATCTCATCATATTTAGTAAATAAATAATCACAGATCACAAACATAGAGTAATATAATGCAGCGGAGACAGAGAAATAGTAGTTCATGAGGCTACTATATAAATACATCAGAGTTAAGTAAGATACAATAGGAATACCAAGATACAACAGGAGTAACAGTATGATAATCGAGTACAACTCAGAATACAACTGGAATCAACTGGATAACAAAAAGAATATATATCTGGGTCTTCAAAGCAAAACTCCAGCTCCAAAGGCTAGTCTCTAATGTGGTATCACTCAGTCTGACCCGAGCGTAAAGCAAAACACAAAACACTCGAGTCAGGACATACATACTTATACAATGTAAACCAACTCAAGTGAACTGTAATAAAGGTACAAGTAACTCAAAGAATGCTTGGAATCGCCCATTCTTTAAGGATCCGTTAAACTATCTACTATGTAGTAATATTCGCTATTATAATAATGTCTAATATAAAATAATCATACTTTAAAATAGCATCACGGGGTTACCCATATAGCCCCAGACACGTAATAGTCCTAGTAGTCCATCCAATATCTGCATATCCCATGATCGGGAGACTACGAGAAGATATGCATGGGCTACGGGAGAAAACCAAACTCGTAGTAAAGGCTCGATATGGTAGGTGACATGGCACACAAGGCAATGCCATGGTAGATATACCAATTACGACACACGGGCTGGTGGTAACGCAGCAGCCACATACGCCCACCTCGGAACACATTCCTAAATCGGAGGGTGGCCACCAAACAATCACAAGTAATAGAATGGTATCGAAGAAATGCGTCCGCTACGAGGTGCGACCTCAACTGGCCCGAGACCGCTCCTGTTTTAGCCACCTTATGCCAACTCACAGGAGTTGGGTCCACGTAACATACCACAAGAACGTCGCCACTATCCTACTTTATTCTGGAATCTCCACCGCATACACAGTTGTCAAAGTGGTTTTCGGTATCGACAGAGAGTATGTCCATATCCGATCCCGATGTCTTTACCAACCAATCGTTATTATAACCCGTGGTTATAAATTTAAAAATAATACTTTATACTTCAAAATAAAATATCTTTCAAATCCAAATCTTTATCAAAATAAAGATTATATCATTTCCAAACCATTTCGATTTATCAAAATATCATATCCTTTCAAAACTTCCCTTTTAAATCATTATTTGGATTCAAATACAAATATCAAACTTAATACCCTTTTAAAGTTCAAAGATAACATTCATTTATTTAAATTCAAATCATCTTTTAAAATGATTCATTTTCCAATTAACTTAATTCATTTAAACCATTTAAAAGTGAAGTTATTATTCTTTCAAGTCAAGTGTTCAATTTTCAAAGTTTCAAACCATTCTGAGCTCATTTAAAAACTGAAACCCATAATTATTAAAATTTCAGCCTTTCACAGCATTTAGAAAAAACTTTTATAAGTTATATTTGAAAAGCATTTTAATTCAGCAAAGACAGCACTTAAAACTGCTGTTATATCTCATTTTAGTTGAAATTTGGTTTAAAACAGCAAAGATAGCATTTTCAGAAATGCTGTCATAGCTCAGGTTTCAAAAATAAGGGTTTTAAATTTATTCAGCAAAGACATCAGACAACTACAACAATTACAGAACTGCTGTAATAGACCTGAGTCAAGTTTTAGTCTATTTAGTTCAACTACAGCAACTACAGCATTTCAGAAATGCTGTAATAGCTCTTTTATTCAATTTTAGTTCAAATCAAAAATCATAGCATTTCTGAATGCTGTTAAAAGAAATTTCCAGATTTTAGTGTATTTCCAGCAAATAAAAAAATTCATTTTAAACCCTTTAAACATTATAAAAATCATGTTTTTTAACATTCAAAATGTTCATTTAAATATCTTTTTTTTACTTATGATTTTTTTTATAAAGTAAACTTTACAATAAAATCCAATTTTTCAATAATTTTACTTAACAAATTCAAATGTACAATTTTCCCATTTTTACCTTTTACAATTTATTAACACTTACATTTTCAAATTACCATTTCACAAATTAAACTATATTTCCAATTTATTCAATTAATTTAAACCTTTAATTAAAACCAAATTTCCCATTTCCAAGTCAAGTTATATTTTAAAATTACAGATTTAAGCATTCATTCATTTAACCATTTTAGTTCATAGAAAAATCAATAATACTTTATTAAATCATTTAAATTCAAATTTAAATCAAATTATCATATTTCTCATTTTCCAAATAAAATTAAATTTCCATTTTATTCATAACTTAACTTCATTTTTAAACCAAAATCCAAATTTCCAAACTTAAGTTATATTTCCAATTTCAATTTAACTAGTCATTTATTCAACATTTTTACTTATAGAAAAATCATAATTTCTTTATTTAAACAATTTAAAAATCCAATTTAAATCAAATTAGCATAAATTTACACTTTTAAACATATTTAAAATATTCAAAATACTTTATAAAATAACCACGGGCTTGTATATAGTTTTCTAACCTAGGTCAAGTGATACAGATATATATCATTTCAATCCGCAGTTTACAAAGAAAAATCCAGGTTCTATCATTTCAAACCCGCAATCCCAAGTTAAATAAATTTAATAAAAACCGTTCAGGCCTATCGTTTCAACCCATAACAATTTTTCCCTATTCTAAAGTCTGTTCGGGTATGTATCATTTCAACCCATAGTGAACCTAATCTACAGGGAACTTGCAGTGTGATAACCAGATATAAATGAACAGTTTAACAATATACAACATTAACAGGTGATATGACATGTAATTTACAGGTTTAACATCATACATAAATAATCACAGGCAGTTATAGCATCATTTATAATTCTACACATTCAAATGTTGTCGCTTCACAATTGCATAAGTATATAGTGTCGTGTGAGATTTACTCACCTCTTTATGCTGGAGATATCAATTCAAACACACAAATGAACAATCCAGAAAGCACGATGACAAGGCTACGAATTTGAGTGGAGAGCGAGATCCAAGCTAATGATCTTATGTTACAACCCAAAACAAAACCAAATAAAATTAAAATTCAATACAACATTGAATAGAGATAACTTTGAAATGAAAAGCAAATTGTACACACAAACTTTTGCCTTGTTTTCTACATAAGCTTGCACAACCTAGGGCTTGGTTTGGCTCAAGTTTGGACATGTTTTGGTTCAGGTTTGGACCTAAAAAGGCATGGCTACAAGGCATTGAAGTGGTGGAGGAGTTACTACGCATGAATATGAAGAGGCTTATGCAATATGGTGGTTTTGGTTCATACTTTGGGTTCGGCCATGGGTGTTTGGGCCCGGCCCTGTCATGTTCAGGTCTGGACAGAGGTTGAGATGATTTGTAGTGGTGGTAGCAAGGTGGTGGTGGTGGCTAGAGGTGGTGGCCAAGGTGATGGATGAAGGTATGTTGCAACTAGTGGTGGCTATGCATGTTTTCAAGGGGATGTTGCCTTGTTTTGTGGAGTTTTGCCTCATGGGGTGGTACGGCCTGGTCACATCAGAGGGGATAGGTGGTTGCTGGTGAAGAGGAGGAGGTGGTGGAGGTGATGGCCATGGCTAGCTAGGGGTGGCCGAGCAAGATAGCAAGAGAACAAGGCCAAAACAAATAGAAAAAAGTGGAAAAAGAAGGAGAAAAAGTAGAAAATTGAAGAGAAGACATTACCCATTCTTTTGGCCGTGAAAATGAAGTGAGGAGGAAGGATTTTCACGTGAATTACAATTAAAAACTCATGGCTAAAGATCAGGTAGTGTATGTGTAACGACCCCAAATTTTATATAAATTTAAATTGATAATTAACTGAATTTTTGAAGACAATTTGTAAAATTAATTGTAAAGCGATGCGAGTTTCCCCGAATTAAAATAATTTTTGTATAAATCATTTAAAAATTAAAATATTGTATATATGTGAATATATATGTATTTGAGCATATGTAAGTAAATTTGAAATTTTAAATATATATATGTATATATGTTTTATTTGAATTTAAATTGTAAATAAATGGTTTAAAAAATGAAAATATATAAGATAGATAAAGTATAAAATAAATAACTTTAAATTTAAAATTTATGGGTTATGTTAAAAATTAAAATAAACTAATAATAAATATTTAAGCTAGAAATAAAATATAAATATATAAAAAGGGAAACTATAAAATCCAAAGTAACACACTTGCTAAAATTATCAACATATAAAATATAGAAATTATCCATATTACACAATAATAAGATTAAATAAAAGAAAATAAAAATAGGAATAAATGAAAGCAAAGATACAAGTTAGTTAGAATATAGCAACATGTAAAAATAGAAATTCATTTGTGTTATCAAGCAAGATAAACAAATATAACTATTCGTGAACAAACAAAGTATGAACAAGACTAAATAATACGTATGAACAAACAAGGAAACCAGGTTAGTCAAAGTAAGAAATATAAATATAAGTATGTAAGCTTGTATAGGAAGACAAAGAAAAGTAATACAAAATCATCTCAGCACAAACAAATGAAAGAAATCTTTAACCACCAGAAACAATATTATCTCAGCCGAGACAAACAAGTAAACATAGACATATGTGTGCAAGTATTCAAACATATGAAGACACAAAGGACTTGAGCATTTAATGCACGTACAAATGTATTCATCAGCCACCAAAAGAAGAAAGGGAAATCTGATGAATTGTACAACTAGAAACAAAATAAAATATATTTGTACAAGCCTAATTAATATTAGCCACCATTGAATAGAAATACCTCTGCCCATTCTTGTACAAACCAAGTATCACTTGTACAAAGTATTATCTCCACCCTGTAACTCATTTTTATATACCAGCCTTTTCATCCCATTTTTCGTCCATCAAACTAAGTAAAAAACTGAGTAAATATCATCTTTAAACTTAAACAAAAAGCTTCAACTTAAACAACAACATGATCAAAACAAGCCTGTCTCTCCCTGTTTCTTCTTTCCAGGTGAGTAAACTATCCTTTTTGAATCTAAAACTGCTATGGTACCTTGATGATATTAAAGTTAGTTGTTTGAGTGTTAATATGCAGGCATGTATTTGCATGTATTATGTGATTGCATGAATATGTGCCTGACTGTATAACTTGTAAATTGATTGTTTAAAGTTTCAAAACTAAAAATCTAAACAAAATTGATTCCATTTTGATCTAGGCTTTGTTAAGATTTAAGTTCTAAACCAAAGTTGGTTGTTTCATCATTAAATAAATTTTAAAATTTGATTTAAGTGAAAATAAATTTAGAAGCTCACTGGAAACCATGAATAACAGAGTAAGATAAGTATAAGTGGAAAATCCAAACTTCTAAATTCAAAAATTCAAGAATATCAGTGGGATACTTGAACCAAATCATGAATTTTAAAACAAACATTAAGATTTTTAGAATTAGGAGTTAAGTGCAGTTCATGTTTGAACTGCAAAGGGAAAATTTGAATTTTTTGGTGATCTATGAAGCGTGGAGGCTCGGGGTTCTTCCAGGTGATGGAGAAGGGTTAGGAGAAGCTAGGAAAAATCATGGTTGGTAATGGAAATCGTTGTGGAAGTTGCGGTAGTGGTTTTTCTTTTTAAACCCTAGTTTTTACAGTGATTTAAAGAATCGATCACCACGGCACACGTGGTTGACCGAGCATGATGATACTTTGGGGATGGGTAGCTGAGTGGTTGATGGAGTCGAGGCCGAAGTTGCAGTCCTTCCGGTGGTCGGAGCGTGGAGGGCGACGCGATTTTCAGGTTTTGGGGTTGGTGATGTTTCTTTTGTTCTAGGTTTGGATTTTGAGGCTCGATTTCAATTTTGAGTTATAGGCAAAGTTTGGGTGGTCAGAGAATGGTCTGGAGGTGATTGGCGACTTACTCAACGTGGCAGCGTCATCAGAAGGGGATCATCGGCGGTGAGCACGTGCACCGTGCACTAGTGCACGAGTTTTGGAAGTTCTGGAATTTGTATAGTGGGAAAGAAGCAGGGTGAACTCGCGTGTGTTGACTCGAAGCGCTGGGTTGTTTTGCTTGAGTCTGTGAAGTATTTGACTCGAAAGGGAAGTAGGGGGCCTCGGGTCGATTTTGTTTAGTTACAGGGTTTCTGAAAACTGTTTCTCAGGTTTAAAACTTTAATAAGATTTAAAAGCTTAGTTTAAAATTCAAGTTCAGCCTGCCTGGTTCAAGTTAGTTCTGATTTTCAAATTACAAATAAATATGCATTTGGATTTAAATCCTTTTAAATTTCTTCATTAATGGGTATATTTTTAACTTGTGAAATAAAAGGGTTTATCTTTAAAATTAATTAAGGTGTTGATAAATTAAAGTGATTAATTACTGTGATTAATTTAAGGTTAAATTGTGAATTAATTAATCACTAAATGAAAATGACTAAAAAGAATAATTACTTAATGGAAGTAATTAAAAAGGATTAATTAATTAAAGATTTAATTTATGTGATTGAATAAATTAATATGATTAATTAAAAGTTATTTAAAAAAAAGGGTGAATTAATTAATAAATGAAGGTGATTAAGGAATGATAATTAATTGAGGAATAATTAATTAATGTAATTAATTAAAGATAATTAATTAAAGGATAATTAAATAATTAAAGGTTGATTATTTAATAATTAAAGTTGATGAATTATAATTAAAGATTAATTAATCCCTTACTAAAGGTTTTTTTTTTGGCAAGGCATCCCTTACTAAAGGTTAATTGATAGATGACTAAAGAATAGTTAATTAAAATGATTTGTAATTAATTAACCAGAATTGATAATTAATTCATAAGTAATTATTTTACTTGGAAATAAATTGAATTAATTAGGATTAAACGATTAATTAATCCTGCCTATAAGTGATTATTGAATGCTTGACTTTACTTATGAATGATTGCATTGTATGAGATGCCTTGAATTGATTTTCCTATATGATCTATGATATTTTGTTCTGTGAATTGAGTTGTGCGTAATTTATTCATTTATTTGTGATACATCGGTTATTATCTGTGAATCTATGAATGAAAAGATAAGCGTTATCCTTATACCGCTTATCAACTATCTTTCTGTATTCTGTTCTGTGATGATTGAATGATGTTGCACTACTGTGTAAAACCCTGGACTACACCATACACACACAAATATGGATTTCACGAGGAAATTGGTTAAGTCACAGATAATTTAAATTTAATATTTTTGAAATTGAAATTTTAATTTCAATTGATTTTGGAAATGAATTTGGGTTAAATGTTAAAACTTTCGAAAAGGAGTTTAAGAATAAATTTATTTTGAATAACTAGGTAAAGTTTCAATTCAAATAATTTAAATTGAATTTGAATTCAAAATTTGGAATTGAATTCAATAATTGGAAATTTTGGTTAAGATATTATAAATGTGTTTAAACCATTTTGAAAGTATTGGTTTGAGAATTTGAATTTAACCCAAGAACCTTAACTCGTATAAATGAATCAGATTTTCCAGAATGAAAACTGTTTGTTTCAAAAGAATAAAAGCTTTCAGATAAGAAATGGAATTCCAGTTTAATTAAAGGAATTTCAAGATTGAATTTAAAAATGGTTTTCTAAAGTTATGAATGAATTCTTTTTGAAAGCTATGAATTGAATCTGTTATTCTTAACAGATTTAAAATGATGATTTGTTTAAACCATTCGAAACGAAATTGTTTTGAAAGCCATAAGTTAAATCTTGATTTAAAGATTTAATGAGTTAATCCAATTGAAATGGAAATTAATTTGGAAAATCTGTGAATGAATCTTTTGTTTAAAAGATTAAAATGTGGAAATTGTTTAAACCGTTGAAGGTTGTTAAAATGAATCTTTTTGTTTAAAGATTGAAAATCGTAATTTGTTAAACCATTTGAAGAAAATTTTTTGGGCAATAAGTTGTGACTTAATTGAAATTCCATTATCCATATGTTTTTGAATATTGCGCTCATTATTCGGTTTAGCCGGGAGAGGACCTTTGTGTCATATAACCCATTCCGAATAAGTGATACGTCGTATATGGATAGCATTTGAAGACCGGTGTTGAAGACCGGGTGTTTGCGAAAACGATAGGATAACCTATCGATTGTCTCTGCACTGGGTAGCTCCCGGTATAGAGATTCCCTAAGTGATGGGAAGTTCGATCGGGATTGTGAATACCCGGATTTGCAAGGGGTTCTTCGGAAGTGCCTTCGGTTCTGTTCGAACCTGGAACAGACTTGTATGGTTACATGTCTGACATTACATTTTGAGATGTAAAGCTGATTTCTTTCAAATACATTTCTGTTGGTGGCGGAGAATTTATTCTCTTAGCTTAACACCCTTCTCTGAGACGTACGAGCTCAGAGGTTATGTAGTTGAAGGTTATCGGCGATATATTCCCAATTTGGTAATGTGACATGCTGAGTGTTGCTGTGTGATGATCATTGTTTGATCATTTATGATATGATCATTTGTTTGATCATTTATCTTTGTGATCATTTCTTTGATCATCTGTTGACCCAAAGCATGGCTTTGTGCCAAAGCGTAGCTTTGTGGATGAGACCTCTTCGGACCTCACAACCCGGAAATGGTCGAAACAGGAATATGCGGCAAGGTTATGAGGGTCGCGCCCTTTAGGGTATGCCATTTCCTTCTGGAAAATGGTGGTATCAGGTATGGAGCCCTGGTATTTAACATATGTGGATACTCCGATCTCATTTATTGTGATTGTGTGTTTATCAAGGCGCCTCGGATAAAGGTCCCAAAGGACCGAGGGGTGGCATATTCGTGAGTTACCTGTTACAAGGGTAACCCGGCCTTGTGTTGGCAGAGAGCAGTTTGTCTCTCGAGACGTCCAGCCAGAGACGATCCCATTCGATAGTAGGAAAGGAAGTTCCTTAGCCTGATCATTTGTTGGAAATCCATCTTCCAATACGAACCAGTACGGTTTTAGTTGTAGAACCTGCCATCTACTTATGGTGGCGCCCCACTGTTTGGATGGTAGCTATAGTAAGCATAGTTCGAAATGTCTATGTTGGCTAAGATTAATATTCTACTTTCGAAAATGTTTTCTACACTATGCACTAATAATAATATCAAAAATGATTTGATTTTGCGTAGTAAGCATCTTTGACTATCATAAGGAGAAATCTCCTCCGATTCTGCGTTTGCATTGTGTGTGTGTGCGGGAGGCCTTATGGTAGTTTCATTTTCCAAAAGCATTGCGGGTTTCAATATTTAGATTTCTTTTGTTGTTTGTTTAAAAGATAAACTGTGTTTTTGTTTGCCCACACCAGTCCCACGACTGACTCGGAGTTTATTGTTTCTTTCCTAAACTCTGGGTGCTCATAATTTTCTACACGAGCAGTCTAGAGTTGAGGTTTTCAGATATTCAGGTTGAGTAGATTATCTGGAGCTAGTCAGTCCTTAGATGACTGACCTTTCTTTCCGCTAGCTATGGATTGGAGCATTCTATTGGAGATATTCTATCCACTGCTGGGGTTATCTATTTTCTTTCCGCTGCTATTTCTTGTATCACATCTCCGATGTATATTGATATCTGTTGTATCATTATGTTGTATCATATTGTATCAGCTTTTGTATCTGTCATCGTATCAATTTTATGTATATTGATATATTCTTTTTCTTCCGCTGTGTTGTTGTACTTAAAGGTGTTATAAGCTCCGGGAAGCCAGATTCAACGTTTGAATCTACGACATTTTGAGTACAAGTGAAGTACGGGTGCCGATTTTCGAAGGTCGACTTTTGGGTCTTTACATCTGGTATCAGAGTTGAGGGTAAAACTTTAGCTCAGGAGTATTACACATTAAGTAACTCATTAGAGATAGGGTGAAGTATACCCTAGAATGAGTAACTCTCAGATATCCGTCCGTATGCCTCAGTAAATTCTCTTGCTATCCACTGATAGTGAGTATGAGTGCAAGAAGAGGATGAGGTAGGGGACAGGAAAATACGACTATAAATGGTCAATACTCTGTAACAACGAGGAAGCAATCTTTTATCTATCAATCTCTTTTGTTCAGCATCTCTTCTCAATTCTTCGATAGTTCCTGGTAGATCCAGGAAGAAGAAAGTCGATATATTAAAATGGGACTTAAACTCCAACTGAGTCAGAAATTGTTTGTTTGGATGTATTGGCTGCTTTGTTTTCTATGGTTGATAGGTATACTTTAGTCCCTAAACTAAAAGTTTTGATATTGTATCCATATATCTGTCTATTCTTTGGGTCCCAATATATTCTACGGATGGTTAGTTATCCTTTGAACTGACCAATGCCACTGAATATTTCGTAGATCTGGATAACCCGAGTATTTTGTTGATTGTTAAATAGATTTGTTCTTGTATCTATTATTGATATTCTGATTTGGTAAGCCAAATGCAGAATAGATATTCAGTTTGATTTGATGAAATATTCTTCATCTATCTTTGTGTCTCCTTGGCAATTTTGAGGACGAAATTCTTTTAAGGGGGGAAGTCTGTAACGACCCCAAATTTTATATAAATTTAAATTGATAATTAACTGAATTTTTGAAGACAATTTGTAAAATTAATTGTAAAGCGATGCGAGTTTCCCCGAATTAAAATAATTTTTGTATAAATCATTTAAAAATTAAAATATTGTATATATGTGAATATATATGTATTTGAGCATATGTAAGTAAATTTGAAATTTTAAATATATATATGTATATATGTTTTATTTGAATTTAAATTGTAAATAAATGGTTTAAAAAATGAAAATATATAAGATAGATAAAGTATAAAATAAATAACTTTAAATTTAAAATTTATGGGTTATGTTAAAAATTAAAATAAACTAATAATAAATATTTAAGCTAGAAATAAAATATAAATATATAAAAAGGTAAACTATAAAATCCAAAGTAACACACTTGCTAAAATTATCAACATATAAAATATAGAAATTATCCATATTACACAATAATAAGATTAAATAAAAGAAAATAAAAATAGGAATAAATGAAAGCAAAGATACAAGTTAGTTAGAATATAGCAACATGTAAAAATAGAAATTCATTTGTGTTATCAAGCAAGATAAACAAATATAACTATTCGTGAACAAACAAAGTATGAACAAGACTAAATAATACGTATGAACAAACAAGGAAACCAGGTTAGTCAAAGTAAGAAATATAAATATAAGTATGTAAGCTTGTATAGGAAGACAAAGAAAAGTAATACAAAATCATCTCAGCACAAACAAATGAAAGAAATCTTTAACCACCAGAAACAATATTATCTCAGCCGAGACAAACAAGTAAACATAGACATATGTGTGCAAGTATTCAAACATATGAAGACACAAAGGACTTGAGCATTTAATGCACGTACAAATGTATTCATCAGCCACCAAAAGAAGAAAGGGAAATCTGATGAATTGTACAACTAGAAACAAAATAAAATATATTTGTACAAGCCTAATTAATATCAGCCACCATTGAATAGAAATACCTCTGCCCATTCTTGTACAAACCAAGTATCACTTGTACAAAGTATTATCTCCACCCTGTAACTCATTTTTATATACCAGCCTTTTCATCCCATTTTTCGTCCATCAAACTAAGTAAAAAACTGAGTAAATATCATCTTTAAACTTAAACAAAAAGCTTCAACTTAAACAACAACATGATCAAAACAAGCCTGTCTCTCTCTGTTTCTTCTTTCCCGGTGAGTAAACTATCCTTTTTGAATCTAAAACTGCTATGGTACCTTGATGATATTAAAGTTAGTTGTTTGAGTGTTAATATGCAAGCATGTATTTGCATGTATATATGCGATTGCATGAATATGTGCTTGACTGTATAACTTGTAAATTGATTGTTTATAGTTTCAAAACTAAAAATTTAAACAAAATTGATTCCATTTTGATCTAGGCTTTGTTAAGATTTAAGTTCTAAACCAAAGTTGGTTGTTTCATCATAAAATAAATTTTAAAATTTTATTTAAGTGAAAATAAATTTAGAAGCTCACTGGAAACCATGAATAACAGAGTAAGATAAGTATAAGTGGAAAATCCAAACTTCTAAATTCATAAATTCAAGAATATCAGTGGGATACTTGAACCAAATCATGAATTTTAAAACAAAAATTAAGATTTTTAGAATTAGGAGTTAAGTGCAGTTCATGTTTGAACTGCAAAGGGAAAATTTGAATTTTTTGGTGATCTATGAAGCGTGGAGGCTCGGGGTTCTTCCAGGTGATGGAGAAGGGTTAGGAGAAGCTAGGAAAAATCATGGTTGGTAATGGAAATCGTTGTGGAAGTTGCGGTAGTGGTTTTTCTTTTTAAACCCTAGTTTTTATAGTGATTTAAAGAATCGATCACCACGGCACGCGTGGTTGACCGAGCGTTATGATACTTTGGGGATGGGTAGCTGAGTGGTTGATGGAGTCGATGCCGAAGTTGCAGTCCTTCCGGTGGTCGGAGCGTGGAGGGCGACGCGATTTTCAGGTTTTGGGGTTGGTGATGTTTCTTTTGTTCCAGGTTTGGATTTTGAGGCTCGATTTCAATTTTGAGTTATAGGCAAAGTTTGGGTGGGCAGAGAATGGTCTGGAGTTGATTGGCGACTTACTCAACGTGGCAGCGTCGTTAGAAGGGGATCATCGGCGGTGAGCACGTGCACCGTGCACTAGTGCACGAGTTTTGGAAGTTCTGGAATTTGTATAGTGGGAAAGAAGCAGGGTGAACTCGCGTGTGTTGACTCGAAGCGCTGGGTTGTTTTGCTCGAGTCTGTGAAGTATTTGACTCGAAGGGGAAGAAGGGGGCCTCGGGTCGATTTTGTTTGGTTACAGGGTTTCTGAAAACTGTTTCTCAGGTTTAAAACTTTAACAAGATTTAAAAGCTCAGTTTAAAATTCAAGTTCAGCCTGCCTGGTTCAAGTTAGTTCTGAGTTTCAAATTACAAATAAATATGCATTTGGATTTAAACCCTTTTAAATTTCTTCATTAATGGGTATATTTTTAACTTGTGAAATAAAAGGGTTTATCTTTAAAATTAATTAAGGTTTTGATAAATTAAAGAATGATTAATTACTGTGATTAATTTAAGGTTAAATTGTGAATTAATTAATCACTAAATGAAAAGGACTAAAAAGAATAATTACTTAATGGAAGTAATTAAAAAGGATTAATTAATTAAAGATTTAATTTATGTGATTGAATAAATTAATATGATTAATTAAAAGTTATTTAAAAAAAAGAGTGAATTAATTTATAAATGAAGGTGATTAAGGAATGATAATTAATTGAGGAATAATTAATTAATGTAATTAATTAAAGATAATTAATTAAAGGATAATTAAATAATTAAAGGTTAATTATTTAATAATTAAAGTTGATGAATTATAATTAAAGATTAATTAATCTCTTACTAAAGGTTAATTGATAGATGACTAAAGAATAGTTAATCAAAATGATTTGTAATTAATTAACCAGAATTGATAATTAATTCATAAGTAATTATTTTACTTGGAAATAAATTGAATTAATTAGGATTAAACGATTAATTAATCCTGCCTATAAATGATTATTGAATGCTTGACTTTACTTATGAATGATTACATTGTATGAGATGCCTTGAATTGATTGTCCTATCTGATCTATGGTATTTTGTTCTGTGAATTGAGCTGTGCGTAATTTATTCATTTATTTGTGATACATCGGTTATTATCTGTGAATCTGTGAATGAAAAGATAAGCGTTATCCTTATACCGCTTATCAACTATCTTTCTGTATTCTGTTCTGTGATGATTGAATGATGTTGCACTACTGTGTAAAACCCTGGACTACACCATACACACACAAATATGGATTTCACGAGGAAATTGGTTAAGTCATAGATAATTTAAATTTAATATTTTTGAAATTGAAATTTTAGTTTCAATTTGATTTTGGAAATGAATTTGGGTTAAATGTTAAAACTTTCAAAAAGGAGTTTAAGAATATAGTTATTTTGAATAACTAGGTAAAGTTTCAATTCAAATCATTTAAATTGAATTTGAATTCAAAATTTGGAATTGAATTCAATAATTGGAAATTTTGGTTAAGATATTATAAATGTGTTTAAACCATTTTGAAAGTATTGGTTTGAGAATTTGAATTTAACCCAAGAACCTTAACTCGTATAAATGAATCAGATTTTCCAGAATGAAAACTGTTTGTTTCCAAAGAATAAAAGCTTTCAGATAAGAAATGGAATTCCAGTTTAATTAAAGGAATTTCAAGATTGAATTGAAAAATGGTTTTCTAAAGTTATGAATGAATTCTTTTTGAAAGCTATGAATTGAATCTGTTATTCTTAACAGATTTAAAATGATGATTTGTTTAAACCATTCGAAACAAAATTGTTTTGAAAGCCATAAGTTAAATCTTGATTTAAAGATTTAATGAGTTAATCCAATTGAAATGGAAATTAATTTGGAAAATCTGTGAATGAATCTTTTGTTTAAAAGATTAAAATGTGGAAATTGTTTAAACCGTTGAAGGTTGTTAAAATGAATCTTTTTGTTTAAAGATTGAAAATGGTAATTTGTTAAACCATTTGAAGAAAAACTTTTGGGCAATAAGTTGTGACTTAATTGAAATTCCATTATCCATATGTTTTTAAATATTGCGCTCATTATTCGGTTTAGCCGGGAGAGGACCTTTGTGTCATATAACCCATTCCGAATAAGTGATACGTCGTATATGGATAGCATTTGAAGACCGATGTTGAAGACCGGGTGTTTGCGAAAACGATAGGATAAACTATCGATTGTCTCTGCACTGGGTAGCTCCCGGTATAGAGATTCCCTAAGTGATGGGAAGTTCGATCGGGACTGTGAATACCCGGATTTGCAGGGGCTTCTTCGGAAGTGCCTTCGGTTTTGTTCGAACCCGGAACAGACTTGAATGGTTACATGTCTGACATTACATTTTGAGATGTAAAGCTGATTTCTTTCAAATACATTTCTGTTGGTGGCGGAGAATTTATTCTCTTAGCTTAACACCCTTCTCTGAGACGTACGAGCTCAGAGGTTATGTAGTTGAAGGTTATCAGCGATATATTCCCAATTTGGTAATGTGACATGCTGAGTGTTGCTGTGTGATGATCATTGTTTGATCATTTGTGATATGATCATTTGTTTGATCATTTATCTTTGTGATCATTTCTTTGATCATCTGTTGACCCAAAGCATGGCTTTGTGCCAAAGCGTAGCTTTGTGGACGAGACCTCTTCGGACCTCACAACCCGAAAATGGTCGAAACAGGAATATGCGGCAAGGTTATGAGGGCCGGGCCCTTTAGGGTATGTCATTTCCTTCTGGAAAAGGGTGGTATCAGGTATGGAGCCCTGGTATTTAACCTATGTGGATACTCCGATCTCATTTATTATGATTGTGTGTTTATCAAGGCGCCTTGGATAAAGGTCCCAAAGGATCAGGGGGTGGCATATTCGTGAGTTACCTGTTACAGGGGTAACCCGACCTTGTGTTGGCAGAGAGCAGTTTGTCTCTCGGGACGTCCAGCCAGAGGCGATCCCATTCGGCAGTAGGCAAGGAAGTTCCTTAGCCTGATCATTTGTTGGAAATCCATCTTCCAATACAAACCAGTACGGTTTTAGTTGTAGAACCTGCCATCAACTTATGGTGGCGCCCCACTGTTTGGATGGTAGCTATAGTAGGCATAGTTCGAAATGTCTATGTTGGCTAAGATTAATATTCTACTTTCGAAAATGTTTTCTACACTATGCACTAATAATAATATCAAAAATGATTTGATTTTGCGAAGTAAGCATCTTTGACTATCATAAGGAGAAATCTCCTCCGATTCTGCGTTTGCATTGTGTGTGTGTGCGGGAGGCCTTATGGTAGTTTCATTTTCCAAAAGCATTGCGGGTTTCAATATTTAGATTTCTTTTGTTGTTTGTTTAAAAGATAATCTGTGTTTTTGTTTGCCCACACCAGTCCCACGACTGACTCGTAGTTTATTGTTCCTTTCCTAAACTCTAGGTGCTCATAATTTTCTACACGAGCAGTCTAGAGTTGAGGTTTTCAGATATTCAGGTTGAGTAGATTATCTGGAGCTAGTCAGTCCTTGGACGACTGACCTTGCTTTCCGCTAGCTATGGATTGGAGCATTCTATTGGAGATATTCTATCCACTCCTATGGTTATCTATTTTCTTTCCGCTGCTATTTCTTGAATCATATCTCTGATGTATATTGATATCTGTTGTATCATTCTGTTGTATCATATTGTATCAGCTTTTGTATCTGTCATCGTATCAATGTTATGTATATTGATATATTCTTTTTCTTCCGCTGTGTTGTTGTACTTAAAGGTGTTATAAGCTCCAGGAAGCCAGATTCGGGGTTTGAATCTATGACATTTTGAGTACAAGTGAAGTACGGGTGCTGATTTTCGAAGGCTGAGTTTTTGGACTCTTACAGTATGGCCAAGCAAAGTAAATGAAAAGACAAAGAAGATGAAATGACTAGTAGCCGAAAAGTCACATGTTATAAAGCTTTAGTCTCTTCATATTTCCTTTTCTATTAAATCAAATAAACAAATAAAATTTTAGTAAATGAATTTAAAAACTGAAACAAAGTAAAAAAACAGATAAATAAATAAATTTGAAGAAAATAGAAAAAGAATTAAAGAAATTGCTTAAATATTGAAAACATGGTTCAAAAATTACAATTAAATCATCATTGGCTTGGGAAAAAAATCTACTTCATTTTAAAAATATTCTAAAGCAAAACTATGAAATAAATAATTCATTTATCATTTCTAAAGTGAAATAAATAATTAAATTTAGAGAAAATGGAAAAAAAATAAAGAAATAGTTTATTTAATTTAAAACAAGGCTTAAAATTACAAATAAATAATTACTTGCTTTATAAAATTTCTATTTCACTTTAAAACAAATAAAAGTCAAATAAGTAAAATAAATGATGAACAAAATAAAGTGGAGATTTAATAAAATAAGGTCTTAAGGAAATAGAGGAATAAATAAAGAATTTCTTTAATTAATTGAAAGTGGAGATTAAAAATTGTAAACAAAATATAACTGACACTGGAAATGTCAATTACACTTTTAAAAATGTTTTAAACCAAAATATATACATAACATGTTAGTTTACCCATATAAATATAAATTAGAACATTACATGACCAGATAAAATATTATTTATATAATTTAAAATAAATAATTTTGTTAAATACAGCAAATTACATTCAATAGTTAAAAGGGCATAACTTCACAATAAAATTCTGATTTCAACGAAACGAAAAGCAGTATTCTTGAAATTTTATTTACTTTCATAAAATAAAGATAAATATCAAAAATTCAAAATTCAAAATTTTAAATTGAAAGTCAAAGTTTGACCATATTGACCAAAATTCAAATTTCTAGAAAATATTCTATTTATTCATGTTTGAAATTCTAATTCACATCAAAATCAAAATTCATATTTAAAATAACAAAATTATCAAATTTAAATAAATAAAATTAAGTTTTTAAATTAGGAAATTAAATTAAAGAAATTAAAATATACAATTAAAATAATCACAAAATACAAGGTTGTTACACGTACTTCCAATATTGTTATTTTCTTTATAGTTGCACAAGATTAATACAGTTTCACAATTAATATTCCTATACATTGGTATCATACTCTATTCATTCCTTAGCTCCTCTTAGTTGTTTATCATTTATGTGATTGTTTCATGTTTACAAGTTTATGAGTGGTTCCAACCACAACATTTTATCTTAGTTTGATACGTATCTAGACATGGGTCAACCATTAGCTATAGCGTTGTTTTGCCGAAGACTGGAATTATTGTACTATTTTGGAATTAGTGGTTAGGAAATGTGATCTTACAACAATTAACAAACTTTATACTTTTGTAAGTGGTAACAGCCGCATAATTTCTTCAATAAAGTGGTTCAGGTTTAGAGTGAAAAATTTATATTATGCTGCAATAATATGTGACTAGATACTAGCAATTTTTCTTCTGTATCTCTATGAATCTTTTTGTTAAAAACATATGATCAATTACTTATGCTTTTAGGTTTCAAGTCAAACTTAAATATTATTAAAAGTGATCGGTTCCAGATACAAAAACCTAGTTGTTAATAACATATGATTTTTTAACTTCTACTTTCAATCCTGAATATTGTAAAGGACCTCTAGTTGAAGTGGTTAGGGGTATGACGTTGTAACTACCTTGGTTTGGAGATTACCTGTATATATTAAATTATAACGGAAGTTATAATTTAATATTGTAAATTCAATTATAATTGGAAATTTTATATTGTTTATTTGGAATAAATAATGAATTTTGTAAATAAAATGGGAAAAATAAAGTTTGGAACTTTATTTTGTTTATTTGGGAATAAATATGGGATTAAATATTGATTGGATAAGTTTTTGGTTTAAATAAATTGAAATATTGGGTAATTATTAGTTTGGAGCTAATAAATTAATTAGGTGATGTATTTCAACGTTAAATTGTTGAAATAAATCTAAAGTAATGAAAATAAAGTTTTAAAAACTTTATTTTGAGAATTTGAGTAGAAATAATCAAATTGCAATTTTATTTGGGTAAATACAACAATATTGGAAAACATTGTCAATATTAATCTTTTATTGAATTTAAAATGAGAAATATAAAGATAATATGTGTTTATTAAAATAAAAGATGAACTATTGTTTGAAAATAATAGTTTGAGGATTAAAAAGAGTTAAAATGATTTATTGTAATTTATTTGACAAGAAAACAATTTCTGTACAAATTGTTGGATTGAAAATAGTGTTTTCGTAATAAAATAGTGTAAATTGTGTAAATTGTAAATATTGTTTAAAATAAGGTTTTATGTAAAAATGACTTTTTATTGTTAAAATAGATTTTTTCCTGTTAAAATAATAAATAGGGTTACATATATTGGTTGAATAGAATTTTATTTCACTTTAAAATGTGAAAATTTGGTTATATAGTGTTAATATAGGAAAGAAATGAACATAGCTTTATATTTTTCTAAGTATTATTGTTTTGGGCTTATTTGGGTAAGAACTAGATCTATTAGCCCTCACTAGAACCTTCTGGCTAGAGATAATCATCCTGTACGAAGTTTCTCAAAACATCTTACAATAAAGAAAAGAGAAAAATTCATGGCTTCTTCAAATTAAAAACAAATCTCACAGAATTTGTTGCAAATAAAAGAAGAGAATCACTAGAATAAGGAAATAAAAGGTAATCTCTACCAATACTATAGCTATTTCATCAGAAATCTTAGAATCTAATTATTGTTGTCTCTAACAGTTTTGTTTTGCTATGCATGCTTCCTTTTCGGCTTTTACAGGTTGCTAGAGCTTCAAATCTCCTAAAAAGATCATTGCTTGCTAATAAAACATTGCTAAATTGCTAAGGTGAGTTCAACACTCACAAATGCTAACCAAAACTTGAGTTACTGTAAGAAATTTGCTCCGAAAAGCTTCTGTTTATATATATTTCTTTGTTAGTTGTTTTGGTGAGTTTCTCGTATCTGGTTGCTACTTTGAGCACCCATAACTCTTTGATTTTCACTCGAATTGCTGCCGGATCTTTTCCGGAGTGTTGTTTGGTTTTTAAACTTGTTGCATGTCAAATTTCAGTCCTTAATTCATCTGTTTGCTATGTGAAATGATCTCTGGAAGTTCAATACGAAGCGAAAATCACCCAGGAAATAAACTTCGTAGCCTGGGTCGACCCCTGTTGGCCCAGGTACGTGAGCCTATTGTTTTTTTATCCGAGCGTTTTTGCCTTGTTTGCTTGCCTATATCTATGGTTTTTGTGGTCAATTCTTTTGCAAATTTTGAGATGATTTTTATGATGACTATGGGCTATGATATCCATCAATGGATTAGTCGAGATTTGAAGAAATTTGGAATTTAAAATTTTAATTTAAATTCGAATTGAATTCAAATATTGATTTGGAGTAATTTCTTCATTTTTCCTCGATTTGAAGCACTATTTGTTCCAAATAAATTTTGAGAAAATTTCTAAATAGTTTAGTTTTTGAAATACTTATTATAAAATATTTTCAAATTATTATTAAATTATTTCAAAGTATTTTAGATATATTCAAGCAGAATTTTCAATAAAATGTCTTCAAAATGATTTCAGAAAATTATTGTAAAATCCCATTTTCTCAAGTAAATTATTTTATAAATAATATACAATATTTTTACACTTTTCGGACGTATGAGAAAGAGAATTAAATGGTTTAGTAAAACTCGTGGTATGGGACACGTGAGTTTACTTTATCAGTTAATTACAGACTTGTACGATCGAAACTATCTGGGTTATTAATTTCTGAGTTATTTGGCCAATTTATGGCGAGTTTTTGAGATTATAATTTCTATCTTTAGAAATTATCTGGGAAGGCCAATATTGGGCGGGTTGTGGTTCGAGATCTCATATTCTAGGAGTATGATCTATGAGAACCCGTTATAGCGTTTTACTTGCCAATGAGATGAGGCGAGTCTGAGTTTTCCAAGTTTTGAGATTTTATGATGATTTCTGTTTTCTAATGTGACATTGACTAGCGGTTAGTAAACCGTTCAGTGTGAACATGTGGTATGGGATGCACGTTAACACTTTTCGGGTTCCTATCTAGGAGTTTGTGATACATTCTGGGATTGCCAGTACTATAAACCTTCGGTTCATCTAGGATTACGACTTCGGTCGTCTGAGATCTACGACTTCGGTCGTCTGGGAGAGGTACCTAATATACATATAGTATTGGGGGGAATGGCACGTGCAACATCGCTTCGGCATGCAAATGGGATTTGGCCAATCCGAGGAATTTTTACAAGTTTTTGATTTCGATTTCACCAATTTTGAGATGATGAATTTACTTATAGCCTTGAGTTAGAGAAAGGCTTATATATATGTTGTTTTATGGTGATTTCGATATTGGGATTATAAACTCTTATTGTGTTTCATGAGTTTTGATTTGGAGATTTTGATGATTTCACATTTGGCTTATATATTGCTTATGTTCACTTACATTTTATAGCCCTTTGAATGTGAAACATCTATGCCATGTTAAACCTTATCATGTGATCAACTTTGAGCCTTATGGAATACCTATTCATAGTTGTATAAATAGACTTTCTTATATCATTCCTTTATCTTTAAAGGAATGTTTTCCTTATGCACTTATATCCTTTTATCATTTGCTAATATCAAGTTCTAATTAGCCTGACCCGTGTATTTATTACTCGGGTCAGACCGAGTTGCAGGTTAGCTTTTGGACCTTTGCTAGCTTTACCTTTTGGGCTTCTTCATCGACTTTGGTTATGACATAGTTTTTGTGTAGTAGTGTTTTGTTTGAGAACCTTATTATGTATCTATTATTTTATGGGGATGTAGTTATATAGTGTGGTTGAATACCACTTGTGGCATGTTGTATTACATTTGATGTAAGTGTATATGTATATTATCTATGTTGTTGTTCTGTGACTTGAGATTGTTATTGTTATCATATTTTATTTCTGAATCGATCATGTAGCCACCATAGTAATGTATTGGATAGGAATTAAGTATGTCGAATACTCGAGACGAAATGGAAAAAAAAATAAGTGCCAAAACCGACATACTTTGCTCTTATCTAATGCAGGACTATGATGGTCGTCCTTAACCAGCCCTATTCTCCACACTAGCAGACATAATTACTATTTAATTCTCTTTATTAATGTGGGTCTCGGGGTAGGGCGTTACAGCTTGGTATCAGAGCTGGATTTAGATCAAAATGTAATAAACGCAAAACAGTATACACAATTACTATACATCAAGTATAATACAAGTGTAAACATCATCCCCAAATCATAGTTGAACCCAACCTTATCCTTAATCTATTGAGTTCCTTGGGGGTAGATAGAAAGGAATATATCTAGGAATGTTAATTGCATATTCCATAGTATTCTTTATTCAATAAATTCCAATTGCTAATATCTACCCCTATGAATAATCCTAGCTTATCTTAACTTTCAGCAAATGGATGGAAGAGGCGGAGGTCGCACTTCGGAGGCGGGACCGTCCACTGGTTCTCATCCCGAAGGAGTTTATATGTCGACTGACCAGATTCTTGAGCTTCTTAGGAGCACTCAGCCTCCTACTCCTATTCATTCCTCTCCTCCATGCAAATCCGCATTTGCGCGTATGTGTAGTGACTTCACCCATCTCGGAGGCAAGCCATTCAAAGGCTCCGAGACAGTTTCAGAGGTTCAGGCTTGGCTCCGAACATACGAGCGCATCTTTACTTGCATGGAGATTTCCGATTATGACATCGAGTATGCTGCAAGAACGAGCACTAGACTGGTACGAGCTCCTTATAGCTGAGATAGATGAGTCTACTCTTACATGGCAGCATTTTTGAGATCGTTTTGAGCTTAAGTTTGTACCAGAATCCAAGAAGGCTTTCCTTGCCCGTCGCTTCCTCGAGTTGAAGCAGAGCAAATCCTTTATGTCTGATTATGTATCCTCCTTCGAGTCTCTATCCTAGTATGGGCTCGAGTTCATTAGTACCCCATACAAGAAGAATCTTAAGTTCGTATCTGGACTTAAGAAATATTTGAAGAAGTCGCTCATGCTTCAACTTAAGCTCTTGTTCGAGGAGATTGTGGATTCGGTGCTTCACCTTGAAGCCTTCGAAAAAGAAAGGGATAGTAATCACGAGGCCGAGGTTCAAATGAACCCAAATAAGAAGAAATTTCCCTTTTAGAGATCCTAATCATTTTCTCCTAAGAAGAAGATGAAGCAAGGCAATTCTGGTTCTCATTCCAGTGCAGCACCTCCTTCAGCTAGAGTGTTGGCTTACTTCAATTGTGGTTCTAGAGACCATCTAGTTAGAGAATGTCCTCAAACCCCTAAGTGCCATTATTGCAATAAGGAAGGACATATAGTTTCATCATGTCCTAAGAAGGGGAAGAGTTAAGGTTCGAGGAATCTGAATGTGGCTCAGGCTTTTGGAAGTGCATCTCAGTCCCGAGGTATATCTCTTACTATTTTGGAAGGTTCTATTCTTTTTCATAACTGTCCTATTCGAATCCTCTTCGGTACAGGTGCTTGGCATTTATCAATACCGGAGAAATTTGTTAATGCAATTAGATGTTTTGGTCTTGTTGCTTACTTGAGAATTGCAAATCCTTTTGAGGGGATCCGCAATACTTGACGTGAGAATTTTAGGATTTGTTCCTTGTAGTTTACCTTTGCGTGTGTCTTAGCACACTATTTTCTATCTTGAGTTTGGAGTAATTTGAAATGGAGTGGCTGGCATTTTATCAAGCCATATTCTGGGATTTAAAGGGTCCTATATTTAGGTATCTTAATTCAGTTGGTTGGTTAATTCTTGTCTTCGGAATATTGATTATGATTCCGAAGTCTCTGTATTCATTCTTGAGTATTAGGATGTTGATGATATATCTTGAATTCCCGTCATTGTGACTCTGTTGATTTCTGTAAGTTCGATCGGGTATGACACCTAATCGGGCAATCAAATATTGTATTGATCTCATTTTCGGTTTTTAGCATTTCGGTCATCCTTCCACGAGGATATCCACTAAGGAAATGAGGTGATCCTTGGAATTTAATTGATATTTCCATTCTTACCTCTTTTGAGATTACCTTTTTGGATACTCATTTATAGGCTTAGTAATATTACTTCACCCGAAGTAACGATTTGCCATTTGTGTTCTTCTTCTCATTCGAGAAGATATTTTACCCTTACCCTTATATCTCACCAATTTCTTATTCCGCCTATTGGTGGTGCTAGGATCTTTCTTCAGCTTGACCCTACACCGATTCTCACTAGCTATGAGTTACGGAGGATAGTGTTCTTTTACCACATTCCGAACTCGTAATGAGTTTCAGAGTAGTTCGTTATATTGTTAGGAACGACGAACAATCCAATCTATTCCCTCAAACCTTGTGAATCAAGTATATTCAGGGAACATCTCGATGAGTCTCTTTTTATGTTTTTGGTTTTCGGTATATGTAAAGAATTGTGTTTTCAAAAAAAATTCAAAAAATTGAAGATATATTTCTAAGAGAAATTGGATTTGGTTTTTGAGATAAATAAAGAACATTTTGAGAACTAAATATGAGACACTTCTTTTATAGAAGATGATTTTTGTGTTGGGTTATCCATCAAGTGCTTTAAGAATTCTGGTCGATACGCCTGGTTAACGTTATCGATAGGAATTTCCTAAACGCTGTGATGAGACAATCAGACATGATAAATTGAGTTTTAATGAGACTAAATTTTGAAATAAATTAAAAAGATTTGTGAATTAAATTTTATTTTGGATGACATATGTAGCCCTTGAACCATAGTGGGATTGGATGAGTGGCAAGGTGGTTTTGATCATTTGGTCAAAGCTGCACCCAATCAATAGGGTTATTTATTAGAAATCAATGGCGGGGCAAAGCCATTATGATAATTGAAATGTATGAGTTTGAGTATAGTTATGTTTTATTGTTGAAATGATGAGATAATACTTTGTTATGAGTTATACATGTTAAAGATGGAGTTTGTTATGAGAATTTGGGTATTTGAAAATAAAGAGTAGTAAATTTAAAAAAAAATTATCTTAAGAATTGTTGAAATGAAATTATAAAAAATTCTTTCGAAAATTTAATTTTGGAATAAAAAGGGGAATATGAGTTTGAAATTATTTGTCTTTTTATAAGAATTATAGGAAGGGGTTCCAAGTGTTGAAAATTGAGATTTTGAATTTAAAGGTAATGAGTTTTGGAACTTTGAGAAGTTTGATTGTAAACAAAAATTTAGATTATGGTTTTGAAGATAATGAATTTTGAGCTCTAATAAATTTTGATTGTAAATTAAAATTTATATCTATTGTGCTCCTCATGATTGTCTTGCCTTAGTGCAATAGTCTAATGACTAGCTTTTTGCGGTCGTTTGAGTAGGGTGATCTTTGAAGTAACCATCCCTCATCAGGTTTTCTTACCTCAATTGTTGTTATCTTAGTATCAGTATGGATTTTTTTCGTAGCGACATATGGAAAATCTTCAGTTTATGGTTGGAGTTCGGATAAAGCGATGCTAAATCCCAATTCTATTCGAGAAACTCTTGTGAAATCATTCTCCTTCGATGGATTTTCGAGTAGCACCCCATTGTGTTTTTGTTTCGAAAGTGAGATGCTTTCGAAATCATGATGTATAGCTTAAAGAAATTCAATGGTCCACAAATCCTAGTAATTATACTTAGGAAAATCATTGAATTTACCAAACATTTTACCTTGGTCTTCATTCATCTTGAGTAGAAAGTGAGGAATTTTGGTCTCATGCTTGTCTATCCTTCCTTCGAATGATGAAATAAATGTATTAAATACAAACACTTTTCTAGAAATTGCAAGGACGGAATTTTGTTAAGGGGTGGAGTCTGTAACAACCCTGGTTTGGAGATTACCTGTATATATTAAATTAAAATGGAAGTTATAATTTAATATTGTAAATTAAAATATAATTGGAAATTTTATATTGTTAATTTGGAATAAACAATGAATTTTGTAATTAAAATAGAAAAAATAAATTTTGGAACTTTATTTTGTTTATTTTGGAATAAATATGAGATTAAATATTGACTGGATAATAAAATAGTTTGGAGCTAATAAATTAATTAGGTGATGTATTTTAACATTAAATAGTTGAAATAAATCTAAAGTAATGAAAATAAAGTTTTAAAAACTTTATTTTGAGAATTTGAGTAGAAATAATCAAATTGCAATTTTATTTGGGTAAATACAACAATATTGGAAAACATTGTCAATATTAATCTTTTATTGAATTTAAAATGAGAAATATAAAGATAATATGTGTTTTATTAAAATAAAAGATGAACTATTGTTTGAAAATAATATTTTGGTGATTAAAAAGAGTTAAAATGATTTATTGTAATTTATTTGACAAGAAAACAATCTATACAAATTGTTGGATTGAAAATAGTGTTTTTGTAATAAAATAGTGTAAATTGTGTAAATTATAAAATATTGTTGAAAATAAGGTTTTATTTGTAAAAATGACTTTTTATTGTTAAAATAGATTTTACCTTGTTAAAATAATAATTATGGACACATATATTGGTTGAATAGAATTTTATTTCACTTTAAAATGTGAAAATTTGCTTATATAGTGTTAATATAGGAAAGAAATGAACATAGCTTTATATTTTTCTCTAAGTATTATTGTTTTGGGCTTATTTGGGTAAGACTAGATCTATTAGCCCTCACTAAAACCTTCTGGCTTGAGATAATCATCATGTACGAAGTTTCATTTTGCATTATCTTCTCAAAACATCTTATAGTAAAGAAAAGAGAAAAATTCATGGCTTCTTCAAATTAAAACCAAACCTTACACAATTTGTTGCAAATAAAAGAAGAGAATCACTAGAATAAGGAAATAAAAGGTAATCTCTACCAATACTACAACTATTTCATCAAAAATCTTAGAATCTAGGTATTGTTGTCTGTAACAGTTTTGTTTTGTTGTGCATGCTTCCTTTTCAGCCTTTACTGGTTGCTAGAGCCTCAAATCTCCTCAAAAGATCACTGCTTGCTAACAAAACATTGCTAAATCGCTAAGGTGATTTCAACAGTCACAAATGCTAACTAAAACTTGAGTTACTGTATTTGCTCTGAAAAGCTTCTGTTTATATATATTTCTCTGTTAGTTGTTTTGGTGAGTTTTTCGTTTCTGGTTGCTACTTTGAGCACCCATAACTCTTTAATTTTCACTCGAATTGCTGCCGGATCTTTTCCGGAGTGTTGTATGGTTGTTAAACTTGTTGCATGTCAAATTTCAGTCCTTAATTCATCTGTTTGCTATGTGAAATGATCTCTAGAAGTTCAATACGAAGCGAAAATCACCCAGGAAATAAACTCCGTAGCCAGGGTCGACAGGTAGGTCGACCCAGCAGTCTCCAGGTCGACCTGTCGGTCGACCTGGCCACTGGCCTGGGTCGACCCCTGTTTGCCCAGGTATGTGAGCCTATTGTTTTTTTATCCAAGCGTTTTTGCCTTGTTTGCTTACCTATATCAATGGTTTTTCTGGTCAATTCTTATGCAAATTTTGAGACAATTTTTATGATGACTATGGACTATGATATCCATCAATGGATTAGCCGAGATTTGGAGGAATTTGGAATTTAAAATTTTAATTTAAATTCAAATTGAATTCAAATATCGATTTGGAGCAATTTCTTCGTTTTTCCTCGATTTCAAGCACTATTTGTTCCAAATAAATTTTGAGAAAATTTCTAAATAGTTTAGTTTTTGAAATCTTTATTATAAAATATTTTCAAATTATTATTAAATTATTTCAAAGTATTTTAGATATATTCAAGTAGAATTTTCAATAAAATGTCTTCAAAATGATTTCAGAAAATTATTGTAAAATCATGTTTTCTCAAGTAAATTATTTTATAAATAACATACAATATTTTTACACTTTTCGGACGTATGAGAAAGAGAATTAAATGGTTTAGTAAAACCCATGGTATGGGACACGTGAGTTTACTTTATCGGTTAATTCCGGACTTGTACGATCGAAACTATCTGGGTTATTGATTTCTGAGTTATTTAGCCAGTTTATGGCGAGTTATTGAGATTATAATTCCTATCTTTAGGAATTATCTGGGAAGGCCAATATTGGTCGGGTTGTGGTTCAAGATCTCATATTCTAGGAGTATGATCTATGAGAACCCGTTATAGCGTTTTACTTGCCAATGAGATGAGGCGAGTCTGAATTTTCCAAGTTTTGAGATTTTATAATGATTTCTGTTTTCTAATGTGACATTGACTAGCGGTTAGTAAACCATTCAGTGCGAACATGTGGTATGGGACGCATGTTAACACTTTTCGAGTTCCTATTTGGGAGTTTGTGAAACATTCTGGGATTGCCAATATTATAGACCTTCGGGTCATCTAGGATTACGACTTCGGTCATCTGAGATCTACGACTTCGGTCGCCTGGGAGAAGTACCTAATATACATATAGTACTGGGGGGAATGGCATGTGCAGCATCGTTTCGGCATGCAAATGGGATTTGGCGAATCCGGGGAATTTTTATGAGTTTTTGATTTCGATTTCCCCAATTTTGAGATAATGAATTTACTTATAGCCTTGAGTTAGAGAAAGGCTTATATATATATATATATATATGTTGTTTTATGGTGATTTCGATATTGGGATTATAAACGCTTATTGAGTTTCATGAGTTTTGATTTGGAGATTTTGATGATTTCACATATGGCTTATATAATGCTTATGTTCACTTACATTGTATAGCCCATTGAATGTGAAACATCTATGCCATTTTAAACCTTATCATTTGATCAACTTTGAGCCTTATGGAATACCTATTCTTAGTTGTATAAATAGACTTTCTTATATCATTCCTTTATCTTTAAAGGAATGTTTCCCTTATGCACTTATATTCCTTTATATTTTGCTAATATCAAGTTCTAGTTAGCCTGACCCGTGTATTTATTACTCGGGTCATACCGAGTTGCACATTAGCTTTTGGACCTTTGCTAGCTTTACCTTTTGGACTTCTTCATCGACTTTGGTTATGGCATAGTTTTTGTGTAGTAGTCTTTTGTTTGGGACCCTTATGATGTATCTATTCTTTTGTGGGGATGTATGTATATAGTGTGGTTGAATACCACTTGTGGCTTGTTGTATTACATTTGATGTAAGTGTATATGTATATTATCTGTGTTGTTGTTCTGTGACTTGAGATTGTTATTGTTATCATATTTTGTTTCTGAATCGATCATGTAGCCACCATAATAGCGTATTGGATGGGAATTAAGTATGCCGAATACTCGAGACGAAATGAAAAAAAAGTGCCAAAACTGACATACTTAGCTCTTATCTAATGCAAGACTATGATGGTCGCCCTTAACCAGCACTATTCTTCGCTCTAGCAGACAGAATTACTATGTAATTCTCTTTGTTAATGTGGGTCTCGGGGTAGGGTGTTACAGACGCTTTAGACATACCTTTTATTTGTTAAGGTGTCGATCTCGTAGGACATCATAACGGGTGCTCCGCTTGTCACAACGAGTGCTCTGCTTGAAAAAATTATCACTTTCCTCTTGCTTTATGAATTTCTCTTGAAAGTTTTCTTAAGAGAAACATATACTATTCGTCTTGATGTATCTTACTTTTCTAATTACAGTAAATGCATTTGAAAATGAACAGTAAATTTTAAACTTCATGACAACCATAAATTTTGAACTCCACAACTGATTTTTACACAAAAAGTAGAAAGTTTTTGGGTTTTAATAAACAAAAGTAACTAGCTAAACCATAAAATGTTGTGAATGTCCATTAATGAAACTGGTAATTTGTGGTTACTTATATTTAAATTCGCAAGATTTTTAAAATAGAGTTGTATTTCACATAACAGTGCTAACTTGAAAACAAAATTTGCGTGTGTCATTTAACAAATTAAGTTGGCACAAAACTTTACTTTTCTGTTTTAGACATATATGTACCATTTCTTATGTTTTCATAAGAATCAAATTTAGGCATGTAGTTATTCATAAATAGCAATCAGGTGAACTAAGTTAATTGGAACAATTCTTGTTTTAGTCTCTTAGGAAGGTGCATAGTATCTATTTATATGCTTATATTAATATTTTTTCGATTTTTTTTTGAACTTTCTTAATTTTTTTAATTTTTTATTATCGAGGTATTTGATTACAATAAATATGAAGTTAGCATACTCTTTTTAACTTATTGATAGTTACATTACCATGTATGCAGATTGTTCATGACAATTATACCACCGTAGAGAAAAATAGATAAATCTGGTTAGTCGGAATATGTTTTAAGCTTACATTCCATTTGAATTGACTTAAATAAGTCAAAATCAATTCATTTTTGTTTTAAAAAAGAAAATAAATAATTTATTTAAGTCGATCCAAACGATTCATTGTAAAAAAATTCCGGATCATGTTTTAGAAATATTCTACTGTAGGCTATATTATGGAGCATTCATTATTTTAGCAACAAGTTGCAAGTTGCAGCTATCCACCTTTGAACTTAGAAGTTTAAGTTTGAAGCACATGAAACATTATGAATGCTTTTCACTACATTTAATATGGAGAATGCATATGTGGAGATTACTTTAAAAGACTCGTCTTGAAGTCTTAAAGATAACGAGTTGCTTGATTAAGAAACTAAATTTTTAATTATAAGATATATTTGTACTTGGTGCAGACATTCGTTTGAGGTTGCAACGGTAATTGGGAAGAGTAAACTCTAACTCTTTGAAATTGTTTATAATTTAGTGTTGTTTTTTGAACCCCAACATTATCAATTTCTTTACAGTTACACATAACTATATATTCAAATAGGTAAGCTAATCCATTGGCTTTATACTTCATTCGCCCAATGCTCCTAACTTCATTAATTTTAGAACCAGTTAATCTTGAAACCCTAATTATATATGGAAAATTCTATTTGAACCCAAATTGGGATTTTAACCAATAGATCTTTCTTTGTTTTCCACTTCACATGTAAAGCAAAAAAGATTCAATTGTTAAGCTTGTGTCAAATTTTGGGTTTTATTTTGTGTCATAATTGTCGCTTCCAACTATATATTGTATATAATCCATGTCGATTTTAACAAGTAGGAATTCTTGGAAGTACGTAAACTTGCGAAATCCATACTTTAATTCACTAATGATTAAGACAATAAAGATATTTCTTCAAAATTAATATAAACTTTGATTTCATGAATAGAATAAGAAGAAATAACCAACGCGATCTTCTAAATTAGCACAAATCTTAGTTTAGAGAGAAATAAATCTTTTATAATTTAGGAACCATAATCCTACACATATACATACATGCACACAAACGTGCATGGTCGCGCGCGTGCACACACACACACACACACACACACACACATATATATATATATATAGTGTGACATTTCCATTTAAGGCTTTAATAGAATAAAAATCACTATGGTTGAGAAGAAATGATCGACATGATCTTCCAAATTAGTACAAATCTTAGTTTGGAGATTGCTAAATTTTTCATAATTTAGGAACTATATATATGTGTATATATGTATGTGTATGTGTGTAAATATATATATATATATATATGATCGACCACACCTCATTTTTGCTACACTTTAAATCCCCCGATTTCAACCACATGTTCTGAATAAAATAATATACTTTGTCTCTCTTGTCACTTTGAAGAGAGAAGGTATATCATTTAATTCGGAACATATGGATAAAATTTGAGGAATTCAGGGTGCAACAAAAATGAGGTGTAGTCAATCCTAGCCCTTTGTGTGTGTGTGTGTGAAGCTTTGCACGTTTATCACATTAAGCTACACTTTCTAAGCCTTAAATATTTATTTTTTATTTGATTATTTTTGTAAAGCATATTTATAAAACAATAAAACATATTTCATTTCACATGCGTAATACCACAAGTAAAATTTTTCAACATCCATTATTACTAATCGTTCATGTTCTTTTCATTATGATTGACTTTAATCTCCAACTGCGTTATAGTCTTCTTTTACATATTACCTTTGTATTTTTAACAAATTTGAGTAAATCTTAAGCTATACATGGTGGGTTCACAAACATTAGCAAATGTTGTACTTTCATAAATCAAACTTAGGAGATTAAAAAAGTCATCGATAAAGCATAAAAGTAATTTTTTTAAATTAAATAATACGACTATTTGTCATATTATTTAATTAGAGACAAGCTTTTTTCCTTCTTCTCCATCATCACTTGATCATTATAATGTAATTTTTATTTGTATTTTCAACCTTAAATATTATTAATAAGGAATGTTGGTTGCAGTCACAAAGTTTCAAAAGTTAACACAGTTTGGATAATCTTGTAAATATTTTTTGGACTATTCTGCAATAAATATAGCAATTCCAAGATTAAAATATATGTTTCCATAAAAGGAAAACAATGAATATAGTAGATTATAAGATGATCAATTTATTTATTTTAATGATTTTAAATTTAATTATGGATACTGATTTTTGATAAAATCAAAATTTATTTATTTTTGATATTTTTGACCAATAAATTAAGAACTTTCTTTTTTAGTTTACTCAAATATCTTCTAATTCAATTTGATTGCAATATCATTTAAGAACTGAGTTAAAATATGTCTTTAAAATGTGAATCTTTTATTTAACGAACTCGGAAAAAATGAATTTTTATGCTAATGGTTTTTATTATAAGAAAAACTTATACTATTTCAAATAATGAATGTAGTATGTTTCTTATACTGTGTACAAAGCAACAAATCATGCTAAAAGCACTTTCCTATCACTAGCACACAATTCTTTTTCGGTTAATAGAAAAACAATTATAGGTTAAGTTGGAAAAAACTATGAATTCAATTCTAGGATAAAATTTCTTTTATCTATTTATCTTGCACCTGAAAATTATTAAATGCAAATAGAATCATTAGCCATTTACTAGGATAAATGTTTTGTAATGACGTATTGTTATAACCGCCATCAGCAAGTTTTCTGTAATTTCAAATCGACTCAAAACTATCGTAAAATGTCCAAAATGAAAAATGATGAACTCTGATTGAATCTGCTTCCAAATCCAAGTTACTACGATGGAAATATTGCAGTATGAAGATAGATCCTCCATTTTCCCTGATTGGTCCACCATGGACAAGCCTATCAAATATCAAGGAAATCAAGCCCATCGATTGTTGACGGTCCCGATTTAAAACGAAAAAATTATTAATCGATCTTCTTTTTTCTTCCTATATCATTTTTTCGTTTTAACCCATCGATAAAAATGTCGCTTCAAAAAAGCGTATGAAATATTTAGAATGCGAGGCAACTGCATGTACCGTGAATTTCTAAATAATAATACAAGATGAATGGACCAAATTGTGCGTAATTTCAACTTAGCACGAATGGGTTATGGATTGATTGTCGTTTTTTTTCCTTGACCATTCTTATTAATCAACCTCTATAGATAAGAACCCACTATGAACAAGTACCTCAGATGTTCAATGGATTTAAACAGAGACTAATGGAATGTTCTACATGATAAAAGATTAATGGCTCAACAATGTGTAAATCCAACTTCAAACGAAGGAGATATGGATCGATCGTCCTTTTGCCTACAAAGAATCATACCGTAGGACCAGAAGTTGTTCCACCTTCGAGGCCTTAATTTCATGGCCTCAACACTTTCTTCCTTTTCTAGAACAACCGGGTACTTATTAAAATAATGCATTTATTTAGGAAGAGAACTTAAATCTTGTAGCAGTTAGAGGAAAACGAAAGCGCAACGTCGATCGATAATCAATGAAATAATAAGTTTAATGATTATACACTTAGAAGTCATGTGAAGCAGCGAAGAGTGAAGTATTATGAGAGAACAAGAGAAAAATGACCAAACGTGGAAATATCTATCGACCGGTATCAATCCATGGGCATCAACGATCCATGACCACCAATTAGTGCCTATCCATAATGATCGATCGGTGCCGGTCCATAAAATAGAAGAATTTTGAACTATAGGACAACTCTACAAGGCAGTGTGGATCTATCAACAAAATTACCAAAAACATAATTTTAAAACCGATTCATCCGCATCGATCGACAAACAAGGATAATAGGTGTGGATATGCATCGATTAATAGGCATTAACATCGATGATTCTTGGCCATCGATTAGTGCATATCCTTTGTGATCGATCAATACTGCTCCATAAAAACAGAAGAATTTAAACCGGAGAACAACACTACAAGGCAACGTGGATCAATCAACAAAGTTACCAAAAACATAGTATTGTAGTTGGTTCATCGGTATTGTTGCTCAAATTTCTTTTAAGTACGATTAAGCCTGCCAACACAGCTAAACCTTGCCCAATCCATGTCAGTCTACAATTACAAAACCGACCCAGTTCTTGCCTATTGAAAGGAGGAGATAAAGAGAGTTCTTCTGTTTCGGTATGGATCCTTTGCTTAAACTTGAGTTAGAAGGAACTAGAAGGGTCTTTAATGTTTTTTATGATTTAGAACTTCGGTATTGTGATGGTTTTTTTTATCATCTTGATTGCTTCTTCCCAAACTGTTCACTTTTGGGCTTTCATTGTATTCACACGTCTCAAATACTTTTAGGCTAGAAATCATGGCTAAGGGCACTTTACCTTTGGTCAATATGGTTAACAACTTAGTTCGAGCTAAGGATTGAGTTTGTTTTGAGGATAAGGATTCCTTATACATACATATATTGTATTTATATTTTAGTATACCATGTATCATCCTTCTTTTTAAGATCTATAAGCTGCATTATCTTCCTTCCTGTAAGTACGCAATATCATTTTTTATTTATAAAAAACAGAACTGAATTATTAGCTTGTTTTAATTAGAGTATTCAAGTTAGAACATGTATTTAATTATATGACAAGGTACTAATTGCACTTATGTGTATATCTGTTAATAAGTTGCAATGATAACAGTAAATGGTAGTTTAGAACCCTTCTTCTCTATGTTGCTCTTTGCTAGAATTTGCAGTAGTAACTTGATATCAGTTAATATTCCATTTATACTTCCAATATTGTTATTTTCTTTATAATTGCACAAGATCAATACATAAGTTTCGCAATTAATATACTTCTCCATTGGTATCATACTTTGTTCGTTCCTAAGCTCCTCTCAGTTGTTTATCATTTATGTGATTGTTTCACGTTTACAAGTTTATGGGTGATTCAACAGTATACAATTTTATTTTAGTTTGATACTTATGCAGACATGGGTAGATCTTTAACTATAGTGTTGTTTTTCCAAGACTGGAATTGTTGTACTATTCTTGAATCAGTGGTCAGGAACTGTGATTTTACAGCAATTTACAAACATTATACTTTTGTAAGTGGTAGCAGCCTCATAATTTCTACAATAAAGTGGTTCGGGTTTAGAGTGTGAAAAAGTTATGTTATACTGTAATAATATTTGACTGGATACTAGCCATTTTTCTTTTGTATCTCTATGAATCTTTTTGTTAATAACATCTAATCAGTTACTTATGCTTTTAGGTTTCAAGTCAAAATTAAATGTCATTAAAAGTGATCGGTTGCAGATACGAAAACCTAGGGGTATGACGCTTTAGAAATTCCTTTTAAATGTCAAGGTGTCGATCTCCTATGACATCGTAATGAGTGCTCTCTTTGAAAAAAATATCTCCCCTCTTGCTTTATGTGCTTTATGAATTTCTCTTGAAATTTTTCTTAAGAGAAACATATACTATTCGTCTTAATATATCTTACTTTTATTATTGCGGTAAAAGCACTTGATAATTGACAATAAATTTTAAACTTCTCAACATAATTTTAAACGTCAATTAATGAACATGGTATTCAGTGATTCCATATATCTAAATTCAAAAGATTTTTAAAACCGAGTTGTATTTCACATAACAGTGCTAACTAGAAAACAAATTTTGCATGGGTCATTTAACAAATTAAGTAGGCACAAAACTTTACTTTTTGTGTTAGGAATATATGTACTGTTGCTTATGTTTTTGTAACGATCATGTTTAGGCGTAACACTTAGATTAATCAGGTTAATTGGAACATTGCTTGTTTTAGACTCTTAGGAAGGTGCATAGTATCTATTTATATATTTATACATTCATATGTTATTTATTTATTTAGGTTTTTTTAAATTTTTTTGTTGTTCGGGAATTTGATTACAACAAATATGAAGTTAGCATACACTTTTTAACTTATTGATAGTATCCATTCATTTTGGTTTTAAAAAATAAAATAAATAATTTAATTACGTCAATCCAAATGAGCAATTGGAAAAATGCTCCGGATCATGTTTATAGAAAATTCTTAATGTATACTGTATGATTGAGCATTCATTATTTTAACAATAACTTATAAGTTGCAGCTATCCTGTAATGACCTTATTTTTCGACTTCCGAAAGTCGACATCAATACGCCCACTGTATCAAATGCCGAACCATCGAATGCCGGAAAACCGAATCATTAGGGTTAAAGAAGAAAGAGGTAGAAGAAGAAAGAAGAAGAAACATAAACCATATCAGAATCTCACAATCTCAGCTGAACAATATATAATAGATAAATGAATAATCTTTAAACAAAAGAACTATATCAGTTCATACAATACATCATTAGAGTTTACAACAACAACACACAACACTGGCAGTTATAATAACCTGCCCATATGATTGAATACACAGCGGAATGATAATAGTATACGAAAGTACGTCCCGCCATCCAGCTCGCCTCTTTATCTCCACAGCGTACTTTCCTGACTTCGCTCCAGAACAACGATAACCTGACTCTAGGCTGCCTGTGTGGAAAATTATGGGCACCCAGAGTTTAGAAAGGGAACAATAAACTCTGTGTCAGTCATGGGACTGGTGTGAGATCTTAAAATAGTTATTTGCACAAAGGAATAAAAAGGAATCCACTATGCTTTTAGAAAATGAAACTACCATAAGTAAATGGCAGATTTTACAACTAAACCGTACAGGGCGCGTATTGTTTCTTTGGATTTCCAACAAATGGTCAGGCTAAGGAACTTCCTACACCACATGGGTACGCCTCTAAAGGGACGCCCCGAGAACCTAACCGGATCTCTACCAACACAAGGCCGAGTTATCTCACGCTTCTGGTGCAATGAAGCTGTAACTAGATAACTCCACACACGAGTATGCCATCCCCGGTCGTTACCGACCTTTATCCGAGGATCCTCAAGACCAACAACCACAAAGTAATAAATTTGTAGCAACTAAATAAGTTAAGTATCTGGGCTCCATACCACGATAACACCTTTTCTAGAAGGAAATGGACATACCCTGAGGGTGCTACCCCCAAACAACCTTGCCGCATCCTTCCTGTTTCCACCATTTCGGGTTGTGAGGTCCGACGAAGTCTCATCCATAAAGCTACGCTTTTCACAAAAGCCATGCTTCGATCAACAAATGATCAGCAACACTTAACATGCCACATTACCAAATTGGGAACGTATCACTAGTAACAATCAACTACATAACCTCTAAGCTCATACGTCTCAGAGAAGGGTGTTAAGCTAAGAGAATAAATTCTCCGCCACCAATAGAAATGTATTTGATAGAAACCAGCTTTACATCTCAAAGTGTAACGTCAGACATACATCTATACAAGTCCGTTCCGGGTTCGAACGGAACCGAAGGCACTTCAAAGAAGCCCTTGCAATCTGGATATTCACTAATCACGTCCGGATTCCCCATCACAAAGGGTGATAAAATCTCTATATCGAAGCAAATCGGTGTAGAGACATTCGACAAGTAATCCTTTCGTTTTCGAAAATACTCAGTCTTCAACACCATCTTCAAATGCAATCCCATTTCGTCGTATCATTATTCGGAATGGATTTTATGACACAAAGTCCTCTCCCGGCTAATCCGAATAATGAGCGTTTATTTTTAAGAACACATGGATACACAAGTCACAAGATTCACTATTAAGATTCGATGTGGGTTTCGGATAACCATCTGGAATCCGACCCCCTATCGCATCGAAATTCAAATGCTGTATAAAGGCCAATATTGATAGTCAGTTATTTAACTATCAATCACTATTCACAACAATCACCAGATTTTAAATAATTTTTACCCAATTATTTATTTTCAAAATATCTTCGCAAGATATATTTTTAACACTCAACACTTTGAAAACCAATTTCAAATCACTTTTCTTTTCGGAATAAATTTCCAAATGTTATTTATTTCCACTGAAGATTTGCCGAGTCTGGATACTTTAAAATAATTTAAACACTTATCCAAAAGTATATGTATATTTGGAAACATTTGAGATAAAAACTATTTTTAAACACCTTATCTAAAATATTAGTTATGAAAATATTATACTAATATCTCATAAAAACTTCAAGCACAAACTAATTTTAAAAATGAATTTATTAGATAGAGTATAATTATTTAAATATCCATTTTCTAAATCAAATATCCATTTGATCTTTAAAATAATCACTTCTATAATTAACCAAATAAATCTGTACTTTAAAGATTTAAAAACAGCTTAAGAAAATAATTTCTCCAAAGTATCCTTTTTAAAACCATCCTTAAAACTTTCAATTTATATTTATCAGCTACTTTGAAAACATACTCAGCTTTCCAGTGAAAATACACTTTCCATTTCAAAATGGTCCTTTTAAATCAATTAATAAATCCTTCTTGACTTATTTAAATTTATATTCCAAATCCGTAATTTCTTTCCACACTTTTTAAAATAAACCAATATTTATTTCTAAAACAAATAACCCATTCTTTTATAAATTCCCATTGTAAATTTACATTTCCAAATATCCATTGATATACAATTTTCAAATCGATTTCCAAATATTCACTTTCAAACACCAAATCAAATTACAAATTTATTTCCAAATTTATTTCAAACACCAAATCAAATTCCAATTTGATTTCCAAATTGATTTCCAAAAATTTGTTACCTTTTAAAATAAATCTTTACTTTAATTTTCAAATATCCAATTATATTTATTTCTGGTATCCTACGATACCAAAAATAAATTCGGCTAAATTATAGCCTTCAAATAAATTCCATTTATCAATATAATCATTCACAGATTATCACATCACAACATATACAAATAAATTCAACAATGTGAGGAATCCAGTTGGATCCCTCTAATCTGTTTCCCTGCATCCACAGATGTTACCACAATAATTAAATACCAATTCCACTTCGCGGTGGAATATCGTGGTATATGGGTTTATATAATATCATCCACTATTATGCGGCGCATAGGGTCTCATCCGCTATATAATGCGGGAAATCAATCACTCCAAATATATATATACACACACACACACACATATATACACACACACACACTATCACTACCAAACAATCAATCAATAACTGAAATTCCAATTATTTTAATTTGAGTGAGAAGATCTCACCTCTTACTATGCATGCAATCTATTTTCCATCCCGGCTTATTTTCTCGATTTTAGACCTTACTGCCGAACGAAACTCCAGGCTACCCAAACGATCTGCTCCCTTCAAAGAGCCTGACGTTCGTGACCTCATGAACGCAAACACCTCGCCCCTTCCTATCGCGAGCGCGCTATACCAGCTTACCACCAAACTTGGTCGCGATCCTCCCCAAAAAGATAGCCGACTCCATCGACTCAGTTTGATTGAACTGAGATGCTCGTCTGACTTCTGCAATCAATTTCTCTTATGAATGGTTTGAGACGAAGGGATTCGGCTCGACTTTGGCCAAGATTATTATTTCTATCCTTTTGAACGAGTCGATTGTGCATCTCGGTCGCCAGGCTTCGGCCATTGATTTTATATTTTTTTTTCTCTGAATCGAATGGGATTCGATTTCGAATTGAAAAGGGAAAAAGAAGAGAAGCTGCCATGTTATGAAGTATCGGCCATTCTAATTTTTTTTATTTGAACTTGGTTACGAGATATAATACGAAATTGAAAGCTCGGCAATTTCATCTTGAATGAGATAATCGAATTTTAAATTTAAAACTAACGCGTGTCTTAAATTTTGCCAAGTGTTTGAAGGACGAAGAAACGTGTTAAATTTGCCCTGAGAAAACATTATATTAAATACATATATTTTATTTTTAAATTTCAAATTTGAATTTAAATCGTTTAGAAAACGAAGTCTAAATTCTTGATCTCCTATCGAGGCATGTCGCTAGGCGTTTATAATGTTATATGCCTATTCCGAACGCAATGGAAAAGGTTTCGAGTCCAAATTTGATCGTATGTAGAAGATAGTTTTTGGACTTAGATTTTATATAGAATTTTCGATTTAATTTTAGTGCGTTTATCTATCGTAAGGCCAAACGATCACTCCAAACATTACGAAAATTGAAATACGATAATAAAACACTATTACGGATCCAATGGAACTGGTTTCGTCGAATTCCGAGACTGTGCCTTGGAAAGCTATTTTTAAACATCGATTTAAACGAAATAAATTTAAAACTGAACAAATCGCTTTCAAATTCAATTTCAAAAGTTCTATTACCTTCAGTATTATCAATATGAATTTCCTAAGCCTTTAAAAATATTTTTTAACAAGCTTACAAACCAAGGTTCACCATTTTAACCAATTCTCAATTATTAAATTTAATAATTTAATTGCCAAATTCATATTGATATTTGAAATTCAAGTTGAACTAACATTGAAATATTTAAAATCAATTAAATATTTCAATTTCAAATGTCCAAAATTCTGGGTCGTCACATATCCACCTAAGAACTTAGAAGTTTAAGTTAGAAGTACATGAAATATTATGAATGCTTATCACTACAATTAATATAGAGAATGCATATGTGGAGATTTCTTTGAAAGACTCGTCTTCATGTGTTTAAGATAGCGAGTTGCTTGATTAAGAAACAAATTTTTTAGTTATAAGATATAATTGTACTGGATGTAGAAATTTGTTTGTGGTTGCAACGATAACCAGAAAGAGTAAATTCTAACTCTTTGAAACTCTTTATCAGTTAGTGTTCTTTTTTGATCCCAGCATTACCGATTTCTTTACAGTTACACATAATTATATATACAATTTCACATAACTATATATTCAAATGGGTATACTAATCCATTGGCATTATACTTCATTTGCCCAATGCTCCTTATTTCAATAATTTTTGAACCAGTTAATCTTGAAACCCTAATTATATATGGAAAATTCAATTTGAAGCCAAATTGGGATTTTAACCATTAGATCATTCTTTGTTTTCCACTTCACATGTAAAGCAAAAATGATTCAATGGTTAATAGTTGTGTCAAATTTTGTGATTTATTTTGTGTCATAATTGCCGCTTTCAATTATATACGATATATAATCCATGATGATTTCAACCAGAAGGAATTATTGGAAGTACATAAACTTGCGGAACCTATACTTCAATTCGCTGATGAATAAGACAAAATAAAAGATACATTCTTCAAAATTAATATAAACTTTGATTCCATGAATTGATTAAGAAGAAATAACCGATGTGATCTTTCAAATTAGCAAAAATCTTAGTTTAGAGAGAAATAAATCTTCTATAATTTAGGAACCATAACCCCACGCACATAAATACATGCACATAAATGCACGTGCGCGCGCGCACACATATATTATGTGTTATTTCCATTTGACGCTTTAACAAAATAAAAAATCACTATGGTTGAGAAGAAATGATCGACCAAGTTAGCACGAATCTTAGTTTAGAGATAAATGAATCTTTTATAATTTGGGAACTATATATCCTTGCCCTTGATATATATATAAGTGTGTGTGTGTGTGTGTGTTTTATATATTTATAAAGGGCAAGGATCGACTACAACTCATTTCTGCTACACATCAAATCCCCTAATTTTAACCACATGTTTTGAATTAATTAATATACTTTGTCTCTCTTGTTACTTTAGGAGAGAGAAGGTATATTATTTAATTTGGAACATATGATTGAAATCATGGGGATTTGAGGTATAATAAAAATGAGGTATAGTCAATTCTATATATATACACACATGTATGTGTGTGTGTGTATATTGTGTGACATTTTCCATTTGATGCTTTAACAAAATAAAAAATCAATATGGTCCTTACATGTGACGACTGTCCTATACTTCCAATGCTCGTATAACCGAATTGTGCACAGTTGGAGCATCCAGTCGATGTAGGACGATTGTCAATGGAAAGAAAATAGGAGTTAAGAACGCAAATAGAAAGGAAGAGAAGGGAATGGAAGAGAAGAGAAAGAAATAAAAGACCACACAATCACATAACCTGTCGTATATCACACAGCGCATCAGATAAAGTATAATAGTCATATGACAGATATAAAATAGTTGAGACAGTAATAACTACATGAACAATTGAATCAGAGTAAATAGGCTCATACTGTTGTATAAAACAATGATATAGTTTATACAACTGATAAATAAACTTAACTGATAAACTGTCTCTAATAATAGTAAGTTAACATTGTCAAGTCTTCATAGTGTCACACAATGGAATAACAATAATAAGCTCAAAGTATAACTATGGGAAAGCATCACCTCCTGCTAGTCCATCTGCACACCTCCAAGTGCTGTTTACACCTGCTATCTAGTCTACTCATTTAAGAGCATTCGAGATAATAAGAAGCAAAGCATAAAAATTTGAGTCAAACAATAGTTTGGTGTGAGCAATAAACAATCTAAAAATACTATAAAAGTCGATATAATATGTGGAATAGAGGGTATACGAATCATACCTAACATGTCCCTGCAACCAAAGAGTTAACATATAACATCGATAATATGTTATTCTATAAATGTCACAAAGGGTACTCCTTACCCAGTAAACTGTCGGGGTGTCTAGGTATCTCCATCTACAATACCTACTCCATATTAAGTAAATAGTCGGAGTGTGTAGGTATCTCTATGCCCAATACCTACCTCATGTTACATTCCTAGGGTGATAGGTGGCTAGTGAAGCAACCATAACAAACATAGCATTCATCATACAATACTATCTATCACCCAGTGTGCCTTGGATATATTGTAACTCGTATGACCTTTCTACTGCCAGTGATTAATGGATAAATCTCGATTTTCAGTTGTGCTCTCTTTAGCCTAAAGCTGGTACTAGACCCAATCAACTGGTCTAGGGTACACGGATCCAATCAACCGATCCGGGGTACCAAATCAACATATCTATTGGTATCCCTACAATACCCCTGTTTTGAGTACAACGGAAAACACTCTGAGTATCAATGATCCCTTCGCACGCGTATCCAAGCTTTATACTGCTTCTCCCATTTCCACGATAGAACCATTCTACATTCTATCCACGAGTCACCCCCAAGAACGGGCCCATGTGGAAAACCATCATGACTCTTATCGACATCAAGCCTCCAACCTTGGAACTTAACTCCATGCACCAACGAGCTTCCATATGAAGTCCTAAAAGTGTCAACCTCGAAACCTAACTCCATGCACCAATGAGCTACCATCCGAAATCCTGAAAATTGCCATGTCGAAATGTCACATCGTCGCGATCATCAAAATCACTCGTCGTAGAGCAATACCATCAAGACATAGAGTCGACCGCACGAACTAACCATCATATCACGCTCCTCGAAAGCCTCCTCACATGTCAAAGATCGACCAAATCGACCATCATCAACAGTGATGGGTACAGACCACTCTATAGTGGTCAATATCAACCATCTTGATTCTGTACTTAGCCAAAAATGGATAAGCACAAATCAACTAAAAACGTCCGAGTCCATCTTGAAGTCAGAAGCCCATCCAAATCCATTGTCTTCCATCCTTAGATCCGTCAGCACGTATACCAGTACTCCCTTACAACTTATCCCATTCATTTGGGTTTTCGATCAATGGGACAAAACACTATCGCGCGGAATAGTCCCTAACGTTGGATCGCCAAAATCGCTACTTTCAACCAAAACCACCAAACAAGCATACATACATCCAACAAGCATATAAACGTCCATAATAGCCTTCATACATCTATAATAACACAATACAGTACATCTAAGCAACCAATGGGGGATAAATGTAAAAAATAATCTAAACTATCATTATCGTCAAAATAGTGCGTTAATGGAAAAAAATGTGATATTTAATTTAAAAACCACTTTAAAGGACTTTTAATTCTTTTTATAAAATAATATATTGTTTGAAATATTCTAGAAATCGTATTTTAAAGTTAGAAAACATTTCAAAACGTCGTTTCAATAATAAACTAACAATCATAGTATGGTGAGAGACAATATCACTTACCTCAACCAAATTTGACCAAACCATCATCAAGTCATAAAGCTCACCATCACAAGCGTAGTGCAAGAAACGGCATCCAAAACGGACCTCGTATGCAAAACATACACAAAATATAAGAATCAGAATTACTTAAACAATTTAATTAACTTAAACAATAATTAATTTACCTTAACTACCTAATTAGAGATAACTCATCTTCTCCAATTACTAGCTGTGCACCTTGCACATGCTTGTATCAATGAAACCCACTAGTTGGACACACACACTCTCTCTCTCTCTCTCCCCTCGATTTCTCCCTCTCTGGTTGACGGAATCACGAGCCTCTTTCGCCATACATCCCTCTACTCAAGCTCATCACCCTCGAACACAAATGGAGCAACCCGATGCATCTTACCAAAATGTGATTTGAAGCCGACCCTAAACCCAAGCAAAAGTTGCGATTTGCTATGGTGCTCCGGCCTCGACAAAATTTGGTGAAAATGTGCTCGTCGTGAAGAGAAGCCCGATCCCACAAACGTCATGGTCCATCTCGCCTTAAATCGATAAAAAATGAAACCCTAGTCTTGCCGTAGAAGGAGGGGGCTTGGCCAGATTACATCACATGCCACAAAATTGATATGGGTTTGTAGACCTTGAGCAAACGAACTCAACGGAGAAAATTTCGTTATTTAGGCGGCCTAGATCTCTTGGATTCAATTTTTGAATGAGATGAAGAGGAGGTAGCCATTTTTCTCAATGGAACAATAACCTAATATTGTGAGAGATGAGGGTTTTGGTTATAATAATATTTTATTTATTTTATTTGAATTCTCAAATAAAACGTTGCACGTTTAGAGCTCGTACGATCAAACGATGCGTCCGATCGTCGTGAAACTCGTCTATGTGTATCACCTCATTTTTCCGGTTCCGACGGTATAAATTCCGTCATTATCCGAGACAACGCTCCAGGTTGATAATTCTATGTTTTTCGAGACCGTTTCGACCATCGGATTGTCCAATCTTAAAATATAGCGATCTTTATACTTGTTTTAATTCACAACATCGATACGAACTCAACTGAAGTGGTCTCGAGTCCTAATTCGATCGTATCCAAAAAAATCGTATTTATGGGATCGTTAATTAATTGACAATTCAATATTTAAATCAATTATTTAAATATCCAATCGTTAAAAATATGGGTCGTTGCATTACATGTTTATCACATTAGAGTTATACTTTCTAAGGCTTAAATATTCATTTTTTTATTTAATCATTTTTGTAAAGCTTAATTATAAAACAATAAAACATATTTCATTTCACATGCGTGATAACAAAGTAGAATTTTTCCAACATCCATTTATTATTAATAGTTCATGTTCTTATCATTAGAATTAACTTTAATCTTCAACTGAATTATAGTCATCTTTTGCATATTACCTTTGTATTTTTAGAAAATTTGGATAAATCTTAAGCTATAGATGGGGTTTCATAACAATTAGCAAATGTAGTACTTTCATAAATCAAACTTAGGAGACTAAAAAAGTCATCGATAAAGCATAAAATGAATTTTTTAAATCTAAAAGCTACGACTATTTATCATATTATTTAATTAGGCACAAGCTTTTTATTTCCCTTCTCCTCCATTATCAACTAGTCATTCTCTATTTGTATTTTCAACCTTAGACGTTATTAATAATGGATCTTAGTTGTAGTTATAAAGATCCAAAAGTTAACACAGCTTGAATAATCTTGTAAATATTTTTTGGATTATTGTACAATAAAGATAGTAACTCAAAGATTAAAATATTTGTTGTTATAAAAGAAAAACAATGAATATAATAGGTTATAAGATGATCATTTTATTTATTTTAATGATTTTAGATTGATTTATGGATATTAGTTTTTGATAATATCAAAATTTTATTTATTTTTGATATTTTTGACCAATCAATTAAGAACATTTTTTGTTAGTTTGCTCAAATATCTTCTAATTCAATTTGATTGCAATAGGTTTTCATTTGAGAACATAGTTTCAATATGTCCTTAAAATGTGAATCTTTTAACCAACACAATTTTTTAACGAACTCGGAAAAAATGAATTTTTATGCTAATGGTTTTAGTTATAAGAAAAACCTATACTATATTCAAATAATGAATTTAATCCATTTCTTATACTGTGTACAAAGCAACAAGTCATGTTGAAAGCACTTTCCTATAACTAGTCACACCATTCTTTTTATGTTAATTGAAAAACAACTATAGGTTAACCTAGACAAAACTATGAATTCAATTCTAGTATAAAATTTCTTTTATTTATTTACATTGCAGCTGAAAATTATTAAATGCAAATAGAATCATTAGCCATTTATTAGGACAAACGTTTTGTAATGATGTATTATTGTAACCGCCATCAGCAAGTTTTTGTAATTTCAAATCGACTCAAAACAGTCGTAAAATGTCCATAATGAAAAATGATGAACTCGGATCGAATCTGCTTCCAAATCTAAGTTACTACGACGAAAATACCATAGTATGAAGATGGATCCTCCATTTTTCCTAATAGGTCCACTATGGACAAGCCTATCAAATATCGAAGAAATCAGCCAGTCAATTATCGGTGACCCCGATTTTGAACGAAAAAATTATTAATCTAACTTCTTTTTTCTTCCTATATCGTTTTGTCGTTCAACCCCTTGGCACGAATGAGTTATAGATTAATTGTTGTTTTTATCCCTTGGTCATTCTTATTAATCAACCTCTATCGATAAGAACTCCCCACTATGAACAATTACCTCAAATGCTCAATGAATAAAGTAAAGGAGACTAATGGAATGTTGTACATGATACAAGATTAACGGCTCAACAATGTGTAAATCCAGCTTTGAACGAAGTAGATATGGATCGATCGTCCTTTTGCTTATATATAATCATACCGTAGGACCAGAAGTTTTTCCATCTTCGAGGCCTTAATTTCATGGCCTTTGCACTTACTTCCTTTTCTAGATCAACCAGGTATTCATTAGAAGAATGCATTTATTTGAGAAGAGAACTTAAATCTTGTAAAAGTTAGAGAAAACGAAAGTGCAACATCGATCGATAATCAACGAAATAATAAGTTTAATGATTAATTATCTACTTAGAAGTCATGAGAAGCAGTTAAGAGTGAAGTTTATGAAAGATTAAGAGAAAAAATTACCAAATGTTGAAACATCTATCGATCGGTATCAATCCATTGGCATCAACGATCCTTGACCATCAATTAGTGCCTTTCCATGATGACCGATTAGTGCCGATACATAAAACAGAAGAATTTTGAACTATAGGACAACTCTACAAGGCAGTGTGGATCTATCAACAATATTACAAAAAATCATAGGTTTAAAGCCGATTCATCCGCATCGATCGATAATCATGGATAAGTACCGAACAATAGACGTGGATATGTACCGATCAACAGGCATTGACATCGATAATTCTTGGCCATCGATTAGTGCATGTGATTGATTAGTACCGGTCCATAAAAATAGAAGAATTTACTGGAGAACAACTCTACAAGGAAATGTGGATCAATCAACAAAGTTACAAAAAACATAGTATTGTAGTTGGTTCATCTGCTTTGTTGCTCAAATTTCTTGTATGTATGATTAAGCCTTCCAACACAGCTAAGCCTAGCCCAATCCATGTCGGTCTGCACTTACAAAATCGACCCAGTTCGAGCCTATTGAAAGGAGGAGATAAAGAGAGTTCTTTTGTTTCAATATGAATGCTTTGCTTAAACTTGATTTAGAAGGTACCAGAAGGTTCGTTGGTGCATTTTTTGATTTATAACCTCGGTATTGGCATGGTTTTTTATCGTCTAGGTTGTTTCCTCCTTAACTGTTCACTTTTGCGCTTTCGTCGTTTTCACACGCCTCAAATACTTCAAGGCTAGAAATCATGGCTAAGGGCACTTTACCTTTGGTCAATATGGTTAAAAATTTAGTTTGAGATAAGGATTGAGTTTGTTTTAAGAATCAGGATTCCTTATACATATATATGTTGTATTTATATATATATTTTGAAATGGTACTTTATATACAACATGACACTGAGACAACATATCACATGTGAATAAACGTTCGAATCACGCTACGTAAGTTTCGAACTTGTATATTTATATTTTAGTATACCATGTATTATCCTTTTTTTTGAAGACCTATAAACCGTATCATCTTCCTTCCTATAAGTACGCAATATCAATTTTTCTTTTAAATGGAACCGAATTATTACCATGTGTTAATTAGAGTATTTGAGACCATATACTTAACTATATGACAGTTTTATACTAATTGCACTTGTGTACATATCTTTTTATGTGTACTTTCCAATTCCACTTCTCTAAGTTGCACTTTGCAAGAATTCTGCACTAGTAACTTGATATCAGTAATTAATCCTTTTATACTTCCAATATTGTTATTTTTTTCATAGTTGCATAAGATCAGTACATAAGTTTCGCAATGTTTGCACAAAAACTGGACAAACTCCTCAAAGTCGTATGATTTAGTAGATCTTACGTTGTTCTTAGTGATTTGGGTGATTTATGCAAATATATGAAAAGCAGGGGCTAAACTATAAAAAGACACGCAGATTTATAGTGGTTCAGCCAGAATGTGCCTACATCCACTTTATATGTTATTTCTCTTCTCTTGTTTAGATTACAAGTACAAAGCTTTGATACAAGTAAAAGAAAGTTGTTTGAAAGTTCTCTCCGTGCTTGAGCTCTCAAACTTGTCCCCCATTGTTGTACCCCTGCCCCTCTATTTATAGAGTGAGGCTGGGGGTAGTGATCTTGGAGGTATATAGCAGTTGGCGGGCTTGGGCTGATGTAATCTGGCCTGGTGAAGTTGGTCCGGTTTACCTTGGTTCGGTGGAAGGAGATGAGTGGACCGGTGGAGTTTTGGTTTGGTGGTAGGAGGTATATTGTTTGGATCGGTAATGGGTGGAGTGGTGTTGGTTCGGTAGGAGGTGGTTGTTTGGATCGGTAATGGGTGGAGTGGTGTTGGTTCGGTGATGAATGGGAGAGGGGTTGATGTTTGATTCAGCGAAGGCTGCTTTGGAATTGGTTCGGCAGTTCTGTGAGCCTGGTTGGTTCGGTAGGTTGGGAGAGAGCTGGCATTTGGTTCGGCAAAGACCGGTCGAAATACATCCAACACTTGCCCCCCAAAGTGGGGTACGTGCTCGTATGTGCCGCGCTTTGTTTTCCTGTAGCTGAGGTAGCTTCGTTTGGTCTCGGGTGTACCGAACCAGTTGGTCCGGTCGGCATGTTTCGCTTATAAATAAAGGCTTTAGGTTACTGTCATCCTTTATCGTCTTGAGATAGCCGAGCCAACTTGGTTACCGAATCAATCTGAGGACCGAACCATCCTGACTACTGAATCAATCTGAGTACCGAACCAGGTATGTTTGAATGCCGAATGGGCCTATTTTGAATTACCGGATGATCTCTTGAGATCCCTAACTACCGAATGAGCCTTTGTATCTGCCTTACCGAATGAGCCTTTGTATCTGCCTTACCGAATGAACCTTTTTATCTGCCTTACCGAATGATACTAGGAGCTCTGAGTGTTTTAAACTATGAGTGAAATTTCATATTATATACTTACTTGTTTACATCCTCTGTTCTAACAATACGCTTTTTATGTTGCAGATAAATGTCTCAAAAAGCAGAAACTCGATCAGATAAAAAGAAGTCCCAGGGCGAAGGAGAATCTTCCACAGTGCCCCCTGCCCAGCCAGTACCGGAACGTCACGGATCTACCCCGAGATCATTAGTGGACGGGTATGGCCCTCAGGAACTTCTGAACTCCCCGCCCGATTGCTTTCCCAGCTCCCTTAAGGAAGAGCAGCTTGATGTCATCTCCCGTTCTTTCGGAATTGATAGGGCGCGCATGCTGTTGCCAAGGAGAGAAGTTATGCCATACGACCCTCCCGAAGGGTACTTTGCCTACAGCAGATACCACTGTATGTGTGGTGCCATCCCGCCTCTTAATGCTTGGGTACTCAGCTTTCTTACATATCTAAAGGTGGCCCCATTCCAGCTTCAACCCAACTCTTATACTATACTGGTGAGCCTCTTCGTCATCTTTCAGAGGAAGTACGGGCATGCTCCTTCCAACCGGGAGATCCAGTACTTATATAATCTGAGGGGCTATAAGAAGGGGTCCCCATACATCAGCTTGGAGTCAGTTGTAACCTTCAAGCCGGTCTTGGATCTGTATTCTAAGTACAACATGTTCAAAAAGGAATGGTTCTTCGTCAGGGACGACTCTGTTTCTTTCGGCGTTTCACCTCTGGATGTAATTCGATGCTTTATTTATAATTTCCATTCTGGTTGCGATGCTTCTTCTCATACGTTTTCATTTCTTGCTAGCGATAGGTGGCTTTGCGGTTGTGGAGACTGATCGCCTGGTTCAGATGGCGGCTGTGATAGAAGCTATCCCCGGGAGAGATAGATCAGCTGCTTACCTGATCAGAAATGCGACTCTTCTGGAGTATAATTTGATCCTTCCACAGCAGTCAGTAGTCAAGCAGAGGGAAACAGCGGAGGAGAGGGCGGCTGCTCAAGCTAAGGGAGGTGTCACAGTAGAGAGTGGCAAGAGGAAACCTTTCTCAAAATCTCCAGTGGTCGGAGGTAAGAAGCTTAAGAAGTCGGATGGTCCTTCCCCCAGCACTTGTCCACTTACTCCGGGGAAGGAAGATGTGGAGGAGGAGAGAGGTGAGGGTGGCGATGGCATCGGGGCCTTGCTTCCTGGGCAAGCAGGCGAGATTCAGGAGTGGACGGATGATGCATTCCTCCAAGCTTTCGATGGGCTGGACGGAGAACCGGCTTTGGTAGAGAAATCCGGGAAAGCTGACAAGGCCGGGACCGGTGCAAGCGAGTCTTCTCAGACCATTCCAGCCAAGGTGGCTCTGACGACGCAAGGTGAACTTTTGACCCCTGCAGGCTCCATTTATGATAGGGACCTAAGAATATTTTATGATCCGCTCCCGTCCTGGAATGAAATCCAGGACTTATTGCAGTATCCTACTCCTCCCCAAGGTTTGTATAACAGATGTGTTTCCTTCCTTCTTTTAACTTTTAATTTACCGCGTTTCTCGAATTATGGATCAATGTAAGCTTGTGAAACTTGTTCTTCATATCAGGAGCAGGTAAAACGGCCAAGGCCTCAGATCTTCGGCACAGGCTTGAACAATACAAGCTCTCCAAAGCTTCCGCCAAGCCGAAGCCTTCGACCCACCGTTCCGGGGATGTAGTCGGCTACCGTCCTCTTCTCGGGGTTATTGAAGGGGGTATTCAAAAGAGAAAAAGGAGTCATTCCTCATCCGAACCTTCACCTGGTCCTCAGCCCCCAGTTCAGCCCCTTCACGATATCATGGAGGAGGATACTGAGTTCGCACTCTCTCCTCACCCGTCTGAAAATCCTACCGTTATTCAGATTGATCGTCCTGGCTTGGCTCATAATCCATTTGCGGGTCATCCTGATCTGGATCCAAGTTCCCATGATATTACCTTTGACGAGGTTACCGGTGAGCACCTTCTTCCCCGCAATCCCATGGTACGGGTGCTTGATGAGGCTAAGTCCTTAGATCTCGATTTACTTACTACTCGGATAGTTACCATGGGAGACGAGGCCAAGGCCAATATTGACCGGGTGGCGGAGGAGACTAGGAAGCTGATGGGGCATCATGCCCGACTGGTTAAGGCTGGAGAGGAGATTGGGAGTGCCAACATCCGACTACGATTGATGGTTTCGGACCAGGCCAAACAACTTGCTGATCAGGCCATTCATATTTCTCAGCATGAGGCTGCCTCCGGGCGATTGAGGAAGACTATGGAGGAGGCTAGTAAGGCGGAATTGTTGAAGATGGAGGCTGCCTACAAGGAGCAGATAAATATGGCCATCTCGACAGTGGACGACGTTCGGAGGGCGGATCTTGAGCAGGTAGAGGAGCTGTCGGGGAAGCTTGAAGCCGCAGAGCTTGCTCAGGTCAGGCTAAAGGAGGAGATGGAGGCGATGAGGAGGTCCCTTCAGGCTGACTGCTCGCGATACCGACTGGAGAGGGATGCTGCCATTGCAAGGCTATCGGTTTCTGAGGCTCGTATGAGGGAGTTTGAGGAAAATGAGGGGATGATGGATGATATGCTGCAGGATATGTACTTTCGCATTTGGAAGCAGGGCAGCTTATCTTGGATGGACGACTACCCCCGGGTTATGGCTAGGATTTACCTCAGGGCTTTAGAGGAGGCCAAGGCTGAGGCGGATAAGGAGGGTGGAGCGGCCTTTAGGATGGATGCGGTAACCGCTCAGTTCACCAAGGAGGAGAAGATAGCGGTGAAGGAGGGGATGCGGTTGTTTGCAGCTGAGGAGGCAGGCGTGGAAGTAGGGGATGACGACCAAGATGATCAAGGGGAAGTTGTTGGTAACCTTTTCTTCTTTAGTTTCTTCTTTTGTTAACTCTGTTTGCTTATCACTAATGATTCCATTCTCTGACCGAACAGGTGGGCAACAGGATAAGGTCAATACTCCGACGCAGCCGGCTCCTTGATTGGACTTGGAAAATTCTTTTTGTGGACTTGACATGGCTGTATATGTTAGTCTTAAAACAGTAGAGTAACTCTTAGGTTGTAATTTTTGCTACTTGTAATAAATAGCTCTATTCTTGATGTGTAATTCTTTAACTTAAGCTGATTTTGTCGTCTTTTGAATGTTTTTGCTATTTTGACATGTCGTATGAGAAATATAGCTATGCATATTCTTGTAATTAAATTGTGTTTGATGTCATAATTTCATGACTTGCAATGTTAGCGTGAGGTGTGAATAAATTATAGTCATATATGAAAGAAGGAAATACCGCCCTTTATATTTTGCTTGTAGATGGCAGCTTTGACTATCCTGTGTGACCGAGTAAGGGACGCGGTCCAGTATCTTGCTGTGAGTATCCGCTTCTATTAGCGAGTGTCTCCTGTTCTGTGTCCTGTACTTCAGGGATTGTTACAGAGGATAGGAGAAAAGTTTCTTAAGTAAAATTGAAATATGTGAAATAGTAAAACTTCTAATCACGGAAGGCCTTCGATGTTCTTAAGTTCATGGCAAACGGGCTTTGTAGTCACTTTCCCTAGCTGTGGGTCTTGGAGACATTTGTCACCCATCTTACGCCTCCGTGGAGAGTTAATTCTTTTTTACCACAGCCGCACTTAAGACACATCGGAGCCGAGATCGCGCACAGTAACTACCCGGGCCATTATGGCCCATAATAGTGGGTATTATTCGATTTACTGTGGTCGGCTAGCGTGGGTGCCGATCGTCAACCGTGAACTACCCCTGGCTGGCCACACCTTATGTTGGGGTTTATAATCGGTTCACAGTTGCCGGCAAGCCGAACGCCGTAATGAGCTGCCTCGGCTATAGTCGGCCTTCTCGGTGGCTTATAATCGGCTCATTACAGTTGGCTTTAAGGGCCGTCGCGAGCAATGAGTTAACCCGCAGCAGAGGGATGCCGGAGCAAAAGTGTCTCATTGGCGAGGGCATAGATTCGCATAGTACCCGTTAGGTCTTGTCCAGGTGAAATTGCGCTGTGGATTGCTTCAGGTGGAGATGCTATACGCATAGGATTTTGTTCAACAGAAAAGGATAAAGTTAACAAGCAGCCAAGATATAAAGGAACAAGTTAAAAAAGAGACAAGGTTTTTTAAAGTGGTTCGGCACGAAAAGGCCTATGTCCACTGATTCTCTTTGTTATATCACTTCATATAGGCAGTACAAGTTAAGAAAAGTATCGATGGAGGTGTTGGATGTTCCATGCCCTTTGGAACACCTCTCCGTCCACTGTTGACAAAATATAAGCTCCATTGTGGAGATCTTTATGAATTACATATGGTCCATCCCAGATTGGATCTAGTGCTCCGGGACGAGGGAAGATTCGCTTGAGGACAAGATCTCCTTCTTGTAAGGTACCATGCTTGACTTTGGAGTTGTATTGTGCTGCCACTTTTTGCTTGTGGGCTGCTGCTTTGAGGACTGCATCATTTCTTCTCTCCTCAATTAGATCCAAAGACATGTGAAGGAGTTCTTCGTTCTCTTCTGGGTTATAGTGGATCCTACGGTGGGAAGGCACGACGGTTTCAACTGGGAGCATAGCCTCCGATCCGTATGCCAAAGAGAAAGGAGTATGCCCTGTTGATGTTCTGAAAGATGTGCGATAGGCCCACAGTGCCGTAGGGAGTTCGTCCACCCAAGCGCCCTTTGACTTTTCGAGCTTCTTTTTTATTAGAGTTTTCAGAATTTTGTTGACGGCCTCGACTTGTCCGTTTGCTTTGGGATACGCTACGGATGAGAAGCTTTTGTGAATTCCGTGCTCTTGGCACCAGTTGGCAAATTTCTCGCTGTCAAACTGAAGCCCATTGTCTGATATGATTTTGAGTGGGACTCCGTACCTGCATAGAACATTTTTGATCAAAAAGTTAATAACTTTTGTTGAAGATACTTTATTCAGAGGTTCTGCTTCCACCCATTTGGTGAAATAGTCGACTGCCATTATAGCATATTTGGCCCCGCCTCGGCCCATTGGCAGCTCGCCGATTAAGTCAATTCCCCATACTGCAAAGGGCCAAGGGCTGGTCATTTGAGTAATCCCGGTTGTTGGTAGCCGCGGAATCTTAGCGAACTTCTGACATCTGTCACACTTTTTGACGAAATCCAAGGCGTCCTTGCTTAAGGTGGGCCAGAAATATCCATATCAGAGTATATTTTTTGCTAATGATTGCCCCCCGGTGTGATCTCCGCAGCTTCCTTGATGAATGTTGGATAAGATTTCCTTGGCTTCCCTTCCAGCGACACACCTTAACAACGGGTTAGAGAATCCGCGCCGATAGAGGATGTCTTCTTGTATTGTGTAGCGGGAAGCTTTCCTCAAGATTTTCTTGACTTCGTTACGCCCGTTGGGTAGGCTGCCGCTTTGTAAGTAGTCTCGGATGGGAGTTATCCAAGTTGCTTCTTCGGTTGCAGCTATCAGATTCACTTGTTCAAAACTTGGGGTCAGTTGCTTTGAGATGGTTACTGCTCCGAAGATGGCGATGTCACTCATACTTGCTTGCTTTGCTAATTCGTCGGCCTCTTGGTTCTCTTCCCGAGGGATGTGTTTGACTTAGTAGCGGTCCAATTGGTTGAGAAGTAACTTGGTCTTCTTTAAATATGCTATGAGTCGCTCTTCTCGATCTTGGAATTCTCCTAGTATTTGATTAACAATAAGTTGAGAATCGCTATGAAGACACAGAGAGTTGGCTCCGATTTCTATGGCAAGTCCTAATCCAGCTATCACTGCTTCATATTCTGCATCGTTGTTGGTGGCAGCGAACTCCAACCTTATAGCATAGTGCAGTTTGTTTACTCTGGGAGTGATTATTACCACACCTGCCCCCGAGCCTTGTTCGTTTGATGCACCATCCACAAAGAGATTCCACTTGATGTTTTTTGCTATATCCAATTGCTCCCTATCTTCGTTGGTAGTGAATTCTGCAATGAAATCAGCCATGGCCTGGCCCTTGATGGCGGTGCGAGGGTGATAGGTGATATCATACTGGCTTAGTTCAATGCACCATTTAAGCAGTCACCCAGAAGTGTCGGGACGATGGAGTACCTGCCTCAGTGGTTGATCGGTCAGAACTTTGATGGAATGGGATTGGAAGTAGTGACGCAGTTTCCGTGATGTGATTAGTAAACAGTATACTAACTTCTCAAGTTTAGGATATCTGACTTCCGCCCCCGTAAAACTCTTACTGATGAAGTAAACTGGCCGCTGCGTGCGGTTGTCTTCCCTTACCCAGGCGGCGCTAAGGGCGTGAGATGACACAGCAAGGTATAGGTATAATTCTTCGCCTTCGCTTGGAGTCGAGAGTACCGGTGGTTTCTGGAGGTGTTCGATTAAGTTAAGGAAAGCGGTTAAGCATTCGTCAGTCCATTTGAACTTTCCTTTGTCTTTCTTTAGAGCTTCGAAAAAGGGGACGCACTTGTCCGTTGCCTTGGAGATGAATCGGCTTAGGGCGGCCACTTTTCCATTCAGACTTTGCATTTCCTTTCGAGTGGAAGGTATCTTGATATCCTTTAGGGCTCGGACTTGTTTAGGGTTTGCTTCAATCCCTCTGGCATGGACGATGAATCCTAAGAACTTTCCTGATGACACTCCGAAGGAGCATTTTAGAGGATTCAACTTCATTCCATACTGGCGAAGTATTTGAAACATCTCGCCTAGGTGGCTTACGTGATCGTCGGCTTTCCTTGACTTCACCAGCATGTCATCCACGTATACTTCCATAGTTTGCCCTATTATCCCTGCAAACATCTTGTTGACGAGGCGCTGGTAGGTGGCCCCTGCATTTTTAAGTCCGAAAGGCATTACCTTATAGCAGTACAAACCCCGGTCGGTGATGAAACTAGTGTGGTCTTGGTCGGGAGCATGCATAGGAATTTGGTTATATCCTGAGTATGCGTCCATAAAAGATAACAGCTCGTGTCCGGCTGTGCTGTCTACAAGTTGGTCGATTCGGGGAAGTGGGAAGCAATCCTTTGGGCAGGCGTCGTTTAGGTTGGAAAAGTCAATGCATGTTCGCCACTTCCCATTAGCCTTCTTTACCAGCACCGGGTTAGCGATCCATTCCGGGTAGATGGCTTCTCCTATGAAGTCATTGGCGAGCAGATTCTTTACCTCTTCATCAAGGGCTGCTGATCGCTCTGCCCCCATACTTCTCTTTCTTTGTTTTACAGGTGCCTTGGTAGGATCAATGTTTAGTACGTGGCATGCTACGTCGGGGGAGATTCCGGTCATGTCAGCGTGTGACCATGCGAATACATCCAAGTTGTGGCGGAGGAAGTCGATGAGTTGCTCCTTCAACTCTGCTTTTAGTTGGGACCCAATTTTCAATAGTCTACTCGAGTCGTGCTTGTCTACAGATACAAACTCCATAGCCTCTGCAGGCTCGGCGGTGGCCTCCTCCTCTCTGTCCCTAGGGTCTAATTCATTGAAAGGGTCGCTGGTATATCGAAGAGGAGGGGCTTTCTTTAGTTGCTATGCTTCTATACTTTTCGTGCAGAGGGCAACCTCCACACCCTTCCCTTTATCCTTCCTGTGGTTGTTGCGAAGTTCAGTCACATAGCAGTCTCGAGCAACGTCCTGGTCTCCTTCTACTTCCCCTACTCCATTGCCCGTTGGAAATTTCATCTTTAGGCACCATGGGGCTAGGACAATTTGGAAGTCAGACAAGGCTAGCCTTCCTAAGAAGGCGTTGTAGGCCGAATGGTTTCTATTAACACAAACGTTTGTTTCCGTACAACGGAGCGGGGATGGCTTCCAATCTCAACAAAGAGGTCCATTTGCCCGAGGGGCATCTTCGCATCTCCAGTGAAACCGTGTAGTGGTTTATCGCAGGAAGGTACGTCCTTCATTGATAGTTTCATCTTGTCGAATGCATGTTTGAACAGGATATTTACTGAGCTTCCAGTATCTACTAGGATTCGGTAAACTCCGGTGGGACCGAGCCGGGCGGAGATAACCATGGGATCCATGTGAGGGTACTGCCTTCCTTCTAGGTCACGCTTACCGAATGTGATGTCATTACTTTCTTTCCGCTTTGGGTGGCGTTCTTCCATAACCGAATTGACAAAGTCTTTATTGTCTCTAAGTGACCTTCCATATCTTTCCATCTCTTTCCAGCTTCTGTCTGCGATGTGCGGTCCTCCCGAGATGGTATGGACCACTATCTTCTCTTGACTAGAGCTGCTAGTGTTGTGGTTTCCTCTGCCGATCTCCGGTGAGGGTAGCCTTGGGTTCTCATTGGCAGGAGCTGGAGTCCTGTCCTGACCTTTTACATAACGTTCCAGTTTCTTCCTTCTGATGTGTTCCTCAATCAGGTCCCGAAGATGATGGCATTCATTGGTATCGTGCCCGTGAGATTGGTGGAAGCGGCAGAACTTTCCAGACTTCTGCGCGTTATCTGATTCCTTTTTGTATGGTGGGCGTTTGTATCTAACTTCGCCTTAGGTGGCAAGGAAGATATTTTCGACGGTCTTGTTCAAAGGAGTGTAAGTGTCGAATCTCGGTCCAGGCCGATATAGGCGCTTTTCTCCCTTCTTGCCCCTAGCATTGTCTCTGGAATCATTTCTCGAACGTCCCTTGCCACAGCAGGGGCGTTGCTGTGAGTTGCCTTATTTTGTTGTCCTGACTGCCCCTCAACGGCAGCATCCTCAAGACTCATATATTTCCCGTCTTTATGGAAGAAATCGGGTAAAGTAGCTGGTTTTTCTTTTGTCAACCTTCTAGCAAATTTAGTGTTCGGATGCACACCACTACAGAGGGCCATTAGGATAAGCTTCTCATCGGCATCTTGGACTGCGGCTGCTGCGGCGTTGAATCGGGTTAGGAATTGCTGCAGTTTCTCTCCAGGTTTCTGTTTGACGCTGGATAAGGAATAAGCGTCCTTAGGTTGTTCCACATGAATGCGGAACTGACTGATAAATTTTTCTTTCAACATTTCCCACGAGCTGATGGATCCCTAGGGTAGATGACAGAACCAGGAGGTAGCGAGATCTGCTAAGAAGAGAGGAAAGCATTTGCACAGTACTCCCTCTGTTGCTCCACTCATGAGCATATGTTGTGTGTATCTCTGTAAGAGTACAACGGGGTCGGAGGTTCCTTTGTAAGGTTCCATTGTTGGCATCTTCCATTCTCAGGGGGTGATAGCAATTTCGATGTTGCGGGCGAAAGGGCTGGTTACCCTAGCGCCTATACCTCGATCTCTTTGCTCCCGTTGGACGCACTCTCTGAATAATCATCCTTTCATTAGAATTTGGAGCAGATAGAAACGAGTTTGGTTCTGTTCTGTGGGATTGATTCCGTCCAGATGACCTGTAGGGATGGTATTGTCTATCATTCCTCATATTTTCTAGTGGCTGCCTTTGATCTTCTGGGAGCATGCTAGGGTCAGCTACAGTTGGCCCTTGCCTTGATCTTCCCCTGCTGGGTTCTGATCTAAGCACTTCTTCGGGTCCAACTTCGGGCTGGACTCTAGCTCGGCCCCGTTCACCGGTGTTTCCGTGGTTAGGTAGTATGACAGGCTCAGCTATAGTTGACCTTCGCTCGGTACCTCCCCCGTTGGGTTCGGTACCAAACGTTTCCCCAGGCCTAACTTCGGTCTGTGCTCGATCTCGGCTCCTACCATGGCTACTTCTGCCGTTAGCTCCTTCGAAGAAGGAACATCTTTATTGTCTCTGAGATCCTCCAGACTAGGACTCGCCCCATGATTCAGTGTTGCGATTGGACTCTTCAGCATCCCTTAAGCGTGACATGAGATGGTCCACCAAGGCCTCCTGCTGGGACGTGAAGCGGTTAGTTACTTCAACCACAACCCTGTCTAAATCTGCCCTAGTAATTGCTGCGGGCTGTTTTGTGGCAGGAGTGGTCGGATTAGCTTGTCCTTCATTTGTTACTGCTGCTGGAGGAGGACGATTTACTTGATTCGTGACAGCTGGATCTGGAAGACTGCTGGATGCGATGTTTTTCCCTTTGTTAACATCTTTTCTCTGTTTGGGAGGCATGTTTTCCAAGTGGCGAACGATGCTGTTAGGAAAAATGTTAAGTGGATGAAGCTGAAGCTTCGAGCGTCTAGTTCTTAGTGGAAGCACCAAAAATGTTTGCACAAAAAATGGACAAACACCTCAAAGTCGTATGATTTAGTAGATCTTACGTTGTTCTTAGTGATTTGGGTGATTTATGCAAATATATGAAAAGCAGGGGCTAAACTGTAAAAAGACACGTAGATTTATAGTGGTTCAGCCAGAATGTGCCTACGTCCACTTTATATGTTATTTCTCTTCTCTTGTTTAGATTACAAGTACAAAGCTTTGATACAAGTAAAAGAAAGTTGTTTGAAAGTTCTCTCCGTGCTTGAGCTCTCAAACTTGTCCCCCATTGTTGTACCCCTGCCCCTCTATTTATAGAGTGAGGCTGGGGGCAGTGATCTTGGAGGTATATAGCAGCTGGCGGGCTTGGGCTGATGTAATCTGGCCTAGTGAAGTTGGTCCGGTTTACCTTGGTTCGGTGGAAGGAGATGAGTGGACCGGTGGAGTTTTGGTTTGGTGGTAGGAGGTATATTGTTTGGATCGGTAATGGGTGGAGTGGTGTTGGTTCGGTAGGAGGTGGTTGTTTGGATCGGTAATGGGTGGAGTGGTGTTGGTTCGGTAGGAGGTGGTTGTTTGGATCGGTAATGGGTGGAGTGGTGTTGGTTCGGTGATGAATGGGAGAGGGGTTGATGTTTGATTCGGCGAAGGCTGCTTTGGAATTGGTTCGGCAGTTCTGTGAGCCTGGTTGGTTCGGTAGGTTGGGAGAGAGCTGGCATTTGGTTCGGCAAAGACCGGTCGAAATACATCCAACACGCAATTAATATGATTATCCATTAGTATCATACTTTGTTCATTCCTTAGCTCCTCTCAGTTGTTTATCATTTATGTGATTGTTTCATATTTACAAGTTGGGTGATTCCAACTACACAATTTTATTTTAGTTTGATACTTATGTGGATATGGGTAGATCTTTAGCTATAGTGTTGTTTTGCCAAGAGTGGAATTGTTGTACTATTCTTAGATATTTATGTGATTGTTGTACTATTCTTGATGTATCTTACTTTTATGATTTCAATAAAAGCACTTGATAATTAACAATAAATTTTAAACTTCACAATAGATTTTTAAAAAAAAAGTAGCAAGTTTTTGGGTTTTAATAAACTAAAGTAACTAACTAAACCACAATATATTGTGAACATCTATTGATGAACATGGTATTCGGTGGTTCCATATATCTAAATTCAAAATATGTTCAAAACATAGTTGTATTTCCCATAACCGTGCTAACCAAAAAACAAAATTTGTGTTGGCATTTAACAAATTAAGTAGGCACAAAACTTTATTTTTGTGTTTGGCATGTATGTATTGTTGCTCATGTTTTTGTAGCAATCATATTTAGGCATGCAGTTATTCATAAATAATAATCAGGTGAATCTGGTTAATTGGAACTTTGCTTGTTTTAGACTCTTAGGAAGGTGCATAGTGTCTATTTATGTGCTTATTCATTCTTATTTTTCTAACTTTTTATAAAACTTTTAATTTTTTTAATTTTTTTATTGTTGAGGAATTTGATTATAACAAATATGAAGTGGGCATGGTCTTTTTAACTATTGATAAGTACATTACCATGTATATTGATTGTTCATGACATTTATACCACTATGGAGAAAAATAGATAAATTTGGTTATTCCGAATATGTTTTAAGTTTACGGTCCATTTAAATTGACTTAAGTAAGCCAAAATCAATTCATTTTGGTTTTAAAAAGGTAAATAAATAATTTATTTAAGTCGATCCAAATGAGCAATTGGAAAAATGTTCCGGGTCATGTTTTAGAAATATTCTTACCGTAGGCTGTGTGATTAAGCATTCATTATTTTAGTAATAACTTGCAAGTTGCAGCTATCCACCTAACTTAGAAGTTTAAGTTAAAGCACATGAAAAATTATGAATGCTTATCACTACAATTAATATGGAGAATGTATATGTGGAGATTACTTTGAAAGACTCGTCTTTAAGTTTTAAAGTTGCTTGATTAAGAAACTAATTTTTTAGTTATAAGATATATTTATACATTATGCAAACATTTGGTTGTGGTTGCAACAATAGCAGGAAAGAGTAAATTCTAACTCTTTATCAGTTAGTGCTCTTTTTTACCACAAACATTATCAATTTCTTTACAGTTACACATAACTATATATTCAAATGGGTATACTAATCCATTGACATTATACTTCATTCGCCAATGCTCCTAATTTCAATAATTTTAGAACCAATTAATCTTGAAACCCTAATTATATGTGGAATACTTTATCTGAACCCAAATTGGGATTTTAACTATTAGATCATTCTTTGTTTTCCACTTCACATGAAAAGCAATAAAGATTCCTTGGTTAATATTGGTGTTAAATTTTGTGTCATAATTGCCGCTTCAAACTAGATATTGTATATAATCCATGTCGATTTTAACAAGAGGAAGTATTGGAAGTACATAAACTTTAGAATCCATACTTCAATTCACTAACGATTAAGACCAAATAAAATATATGTTCTTCAAAATTAATAAAAACTTTGATTTCATGGTTTGATTAAGAAGAAACGATCGATGTGATCTTCTAAATTAGCACAAATCTTAGTTTAGAGAGAAATAAATATTCTATAATTTAGGAACCATAGCCCCACGCACAAACATACATGCACATAAACGCGCGTGTGCATACACATATATATAGCGTGACATTTCCATTTGATGATTTTACAAAATACAAAATCACTATAGTCAAGAAGAACTGATCGATGTGATCTTCCAAATTAGCAGAAATCTTATAGAGATAAATAAATTTAATAATTTATATATATATATATAGCAAGGATCGACCACGCTTCAAATCCTTCGATTTCAACCATATGTTCTGAATTAAATAATATACTTTGTCTCTCTTGTCACTTTTGGAGAGAGAAGGTGTATTATTTAATTTGGAAAATATGGTTGAAATCAGAGGGATGTGAGTTGTAACAAAAATGAGGTGTAGTTAATACTAGCCCTACACACACATACATACATATATATATATATATATATTGGAATTATACTTTTTAAGCCCTAAATATTCTTTTTTTATTTGATTATTTTTGTAAAGCTTATTTATAAAATAATAAAAAATATTTCATTTCACATGCATGACATCACAAGTTGAATTTTTCCAACATCCATTTATTACTAATCATTCATGTTCTTATCATTATGATTGACTTTAATCTCTGACTGCATTATAGTCATCTTTACATAGATCTTTTTATTTTTAGCAAATTTGGTTAAATCCTAAACTATAGATGAGGGGTTCACGACAATTAGCAAATATTATAATTTTATAAATTAAACTTAGGAGAACGAAAAAGTAATCGATAAAACATAAAAGGAATTTTTGTAATTTAGAAACTACGACTATTTGTCATATTATTTAATTAGACACAAATGTTTTTTTTCCTTCACCTCCATCATCAGTTGATCATTATCATGTAATCTTTATTTGTATTTTCAACCTTAGATGTTATCAATAATGAATGTTGATTGTAGTTATAAAAATGCAGAAGTTTAGATAGTTTGAATAATCTTGTAAATATTTTTTGGATTATTCTAAAATAAAGATAGTAATTCAAAGAATGAAATATTTGTTGTTATAAAAGAAAAACAGTGAATATAGTATATTATAAGACGATCAATTTGATTATTTTAATGATTTTAGATTGTTTTATGGATACTAATTTCTGATAAAATCAAAATTTTATTTAATTTTGATTTTCTTTACCAATCAATTAAGAACTTTCTTTATTAGTTTACTCGACTATCTTCTAATTCAATTTGATTGCAATAAGTTATCATTTGAGAATAGAGTTCAATATGTTTTTAAAATGTGAGTTTTGTAACCAACACAACTTTTTAACGAATTCAAAATAATGAATTTTTATGCTAATGGTATTAATTATAAGAAAAAATTATACTATATTCATGTAATGAATTTAGTCTGTTTCTTATTCTGTGTAGAAAGCAACAAATCATGCTAAAAGCACTATCCTATTACTAGTCACACCATTCTTTTTCAGCTAATTGAAAAACAATTATAGGTTAAGTTGGACAAAACTATGAAGTCAATTCTAGTATAAAATTTATTTTATTTATGGAAATTTTACCCATATAGACCACATTTGGAAAGAAATAACATATATAGGCCAATTTGAAACTTAATTACAAATATACGTCTATTTTGGCTTTTTTGGAAAAACATGTTGGCGATTTTTGAAAAATCGCCAAAAGAAAAAAACAATTTTCCTAGTTGGTGATTTTTCAAAAATCTCCAAAATTGTTTTTGACGTGGGCGATTTTTGAAAATTCAAAATTCGCCAACGTCAAAACCTAAAAGTGGTCTATTTCTGTAAATATTTTAGAAAGTGGTCTAAATTTGCTATTTTTTTAAAAACGTGGGCCAAATGCGCAAATTTTCCTTTATTTATTTATTTTGCACATGAAAATTATTGGATACAAATAGAATCATTAGCTATTTATTAGGACAAGTGTTTTGTAGCGATGTATTATTATAACCTCCATCGACAAGTTTTTTGTAATTTCAAATCGACTCAAAACAATCGTAAAATGTCCATAATGAAAAATGATTAACTCCGATCGAATCTGCATCCAAATCCAAGCTACTACGATGGAAATTTCGTAGTACAAAGACGGATCCTTCATTTTCCCTAATGGGTCCAACATGGACAAGCCAATCAAATATCAAGGAAATCAAGCCCATTGATTGTCGATGATACCAATTTAGAATGAAAAAATTGTTAATCGATCATCCTTTTCTTCCTATATTGTTTTGTCGTTTAACCCCATCGATAAAAAATTTGCTTCAAAAAATCCTATGAAATATTCAGAATGCGAGGCAATAGAGTGTACCAGGATTTTCTAAATAATAATACAAGATGAACGGTTCAAATTGTGTGTAATTTCAACTTAGCATGAATGAGTTATGGATTCATTGTCATTTTTCTCCCTTGGCCATTCTTATTAATCAACCTCTATCGATAAGAACTCCACTATGAACAAGTACCTCAAATGCTCAATGGATGAAGTAAAGGAGACTAACAGAATGTTCTACATGATACAAGATTAACGGTTCAACAATGTGTAAATCCAACATCGAATGTAGGAGATATGGATCGATCGTCCTTTTTCCTACACGAAATCATACTATAGGACCAGAAGTTGTTCCATCTTCGAGGCCTTAATTTCATGGCCTCTACACTTTCTTCCTTTTCTATAACAACCAGGTATTCATTAAAAGAATGCATTTATTAGGGAAGAAAACTTAAATCTTGTAACAATTAGAGGGAAATGAAAGCGCAACGTCGACCTTTAATCAATGAAATAATAAGTTTAATGATTATACACTTAGAAGTCATGTGAAGCAGCTAAGAGTGAAGTATTATGAAAGAGCAAGAGGAAAAAAATGACCAAATGTGGAAATATCTATCGATTGGTATCAATCCGTTGGCATCAATGATCCATGACCATCAATTAATGCCTATCCATGATGATCGATCAGTGCCGGTCCATAAAATAGAAGAATTTTAAGCTATAGGACAACTCTACAAAGTATTGTGGATCTATCAACAAAATTAAAAAAAAACATAGTTTTAATGCCAATTCATCCCCATCAATCGACAAACATAGATAAGTACCAATCAATAGACATCGATATGTATCGACCAATAGGCATTGACATCGATGATTCTTGGCCATCGATTACTGCATAACCTTTGTGATTGATTAGTACCGGTCCATAAAAACAAAAGAATTTGAACCGGAGAACAACTCTTTAAGGTGACGTGGATTGATTAAAAAAGTTACAAAAAACATAGTATTGTAGTTGGTTCATCAGTATTGTTGATCAAATTTCTTGTAAGTATGATTAAGCTTGCCAACACAGCTAAGCCTAGTACAATCCATGTTTGTCTGCACTTACAAAACCGACCTAGTTCAAGCCTATTGAAAAGAGGAGACAAATAAAGTTCTTCTATTTCGGTATAGATTCTTTGCTTAAACTAGATTTAGAAGAAACTAGAAGGTTCTTTAATGCATTTTTTTATTTAAAACCTCAATATTGGCATGGTTTCTTTATCATCTCTATAATAGTAGCTTGTTTAAGTACCATTGAGTTTGCTAAGCCTCTTTTCAAAATCTGATAAGTTAGTGATTTGAAATCAATTTAAAATTTAACAATTTAAAGTAAATGGTTAAGTTACTTGATAATGTTAAATTGTTAATTTCATTAATGTTATTGAAGTTAATTTGAATTAAAAAGTTTTAAGTTAATTATTTATTTAATTAAAAGGGTTTAATTAAATTATTTATTTAATTAATAATGGTTGAAGTTAATAATTATTTAATTAATAATGTTTTAAGGTTAATTATTATTTTAATTAATAATGGTTTAAGTTAATTATTATTTTAGTTAATACTGATTAAGCTAATTAAAATTTTAATTAATGATTGTCTTAAGTTAATTAATTTTTAATTAACAATGCTCATAAGGTAAAAAAAAATTACAAAAATATTTAAAGTTAATTAATTACTTTGTTAACAAGGTTTAGATTTATTAACTACTTTATTGAATGGTATTTTAAGTTGATTAATTATTTAATAATGATGTTTAAATTTAAATATAATTAATCATTTTATTTATTTGTGTTTAAGTTAATTAATTTATATAAAAATGGGGTTTATGTTAATTAAATTGATTTGGATAAGTGTTTTCAAATATTAATCTTATTTATTAAAGGATTTTTACTTAGTACAAGAATTAAGTAAAATGGTTTGTAACTGAAATGAGATGGGTTTATAGAACTATGTTTAAATGAATTGTATATGGAACTTATGAATTCATGGTCTTATTTCCATATACGATTTAGTTTTATTTAAGAAAATTGAGAAGAAAGTCAAGCTCTTGAATTTATGAATAATCCTTCTTAATTATGGTGGTATGGAAATGCTATTTCCATACTTAACACCGAGGGATAAGTGGTTGTGAATTGATAGTAAACAACATTTTTAAGCGACATTTGTTTTGACCCATTTAATGTGACTTTAAAATTGAAAATCTTTCTGAACTAGTTTGTGAATATACTTATACCCGTGAGATAAGTATATAAATATTTTTGTAAAATAATAAACAGATTTAATTAATAGGAGATTAATTAAATGAGGTTAGTGGATCCAATGAATTAAATCTATGTTGGATTGTTGTTTATTTGATAGTTAAATAACCAACTATCAAATCTTGACTAGTTTTTAACCCTAGAAATATCTAGAGGAAACTCGAGAATTATAGGGTACGATTATCTTAGATGATACTACTGTACATATAAACTCGTGCGATCTTCTTGGACAAATGATAAGAAGATCCGTCCACTTTAACTATTAAGGGGTGATCCCCGCTCTTATGCATTGTCTGTTTATTTCCAAAAAACTAGGAGTTAAGTTTACCAGAAACTATCGAATGTTGGTTTGAAGAGACCAGGATCAGATAAGTATGAATTATCTTAAAAACACTTCGACCCAACTCAAACGTCATATGGAAGACATCTTGAAGATGATGGGATCAATGGCGGAGCTCTTGAAGTGCAAGGGCTACTTGCTACTAATCTTGAGGGTAGTTCCAAAATAGATGTAGTAGAAGTAGTGCCTTCGGTTTGTTCATATCCTAAACAACTTGTATGGATGAATGCTGTCATTGCATTATCGTTTGGAGGGCAGTGTTAGTATTCCAAACAGGATATGCTAAAAAAGGTAAAATGTAGCCTCAAGTCTCATCAATCGGGAATGACTAAAATAAAGGAAGATGTGGTAGGGCTAAGTGGGTCGTACCCATTAGTGTATGTCATCACCCTTCTAGATATACATATTTATGAATTTGGTTGTGCATGAGAGCTCTCGGGAAAAGGTTGTAAAGCAGCTGGGATGATGACATATTCAGTACTATCCAGTAAGGGGTAGACCGGTCTTGTGTTGGTACAGAGTCCAAACGAGGCGCTCGATACATTTTCTAGAGGTGTACCGTGGTAGGTGGTATCCTGGTGCCTTGTCATTGTATGGAATCCATTCTCCAATACATGTGGTTACGGACTTAGTTGTATACCTATTATGTTGGAATTTAATTAATGTAACAATTTCGACTATGATTCGATATTTATTTTAAACCCTATATATTATTATAATATCATTGGATTTTCTATAGAAAAGTTTGGGTTATCGTAAGATAAAAACCTGTTCATGTTTATGTGCGGCATGGTCTTATGAGATACCCTTTATGTCAAAGGTTTTTCATAACATTAATAATCCATATGATAGTGTTTTCTAACACTGGTTTACCAAACTGATCCGGACGTTCTTTTCTTATCATGGTTGGGTCAGACCGAGCATGTTTTCCAAATTAGCTTTGGATACTTTGGAGCTCAGGAGATGAGCTGGATGCCCAAGACGTGTCAACGTGTTTTCTTTTATTTCCATTGCATTATTTTTGTTGTATTTTTCAGCATTTGTAAGGACAGACTGTTTGTAACTCTCCAGGCTTATTACAGAATAGTTTGCTCTGATTTTATGTATAAAACTTGTTCTTGTGTAAAGATCAGTTTATATTATAGATTATTCATTGCGTTGTGAGATTTTGTTCTTTCTTTTCCTTTCTTTTCTTCAATGAACTGCCTTTCCGACACTCGGATGCTCGGCATGTGGATACCATGGATGTCGACGTCTAAGGATCGAAAAGGCGGGTCGTTACATAAATAATTTATTTAAGTCGATCTAAATGAGTCATCGGACAAATGTTTCGGATCATGTTTCAGAAATATTCTTACTGTAGGCTGTATGATTGAGCATTCATTATTTTAGCAATAACTTGCAAGTTGCAGCTATCCACTTAGGAACTTAGACGTTTAAGTTAGAAGCACATGAAACATTATGAATTCTTATCACTATAATTAATATGGAGAATGTATATGTGGAGATTACTTTGAAAGACTCAACTTCAAGTTTTAAAGATGGCGGGTTGCTTGATTAAGAAACTAATTTTTTAGTTATAAGATATACGAGTGCGAACTCATACTTTGTACACGGGTTGTCAAAATAAATTAGATTGAAATTAATTAATGAAAATATGCTTAAAAATAGCTTTTTAAAATGAATCATCAATTCCTTGTAATAATAAATATTGAGCAATAGTATTTTTTACCATATGTATTCATGGGCTAAAAGCTTAAAAAAGCAATACACATCCTAACCTCGTCAACGGATTAACTTGAAAAGGTGTGTGTATACTGATAATATCATAAATGTTATAAACAAATTAGCCTTAAAAAGTGCTTATAGACAGGTGTTTGTATGTATACGTGTCGTTGTTTATATTTATTTGATAATCAGTCTTCATAATTATTTTAAAAATAGTCTTTACTCAACATCATAATGCAAAAAATAATCAATATTCAAAATAAAAATTACATACTATTTATTTGTGAAAAAATACACCGAGACATTAATGATCTATGTTAACCCACAATATTATAAATCTTTTGTCCTTCTTGCAATGATATGTATACTATTTGATCACCTAATTCCTCACACTAATCAAATAGACAGCAAACCAAATTAAACTTCCTAGTACAACTTTCACATACGTGCACTATGAAATATAACCTATATTCATTACCATCAGGTAACTGCGAAATATTACATTGTAAGTAGAAGCAATAGAAGCATCATCTTGTTACCTTAGTGGATGTATACATTGAACAGTGATAAAAATAGGTCACTAAACTTCAGATAACATTGGTCCATGATGTAATTGATCAAAAGTTTAGAGGCATACATCAATCAAATGAAGATTTGCGAATGAAAGAAATGGCGACCTTGTAAATGAACACACTGATAAGAAACAATTGCAAGATCAACTATCTAGCAGCAAGCAACAAAGGTAAAAAAAATTGATGTACCATTGGTAACTGGAATACATAAATAGTATTAATACAAAATTTAATAAAACAAAATCAAAAGAATTTGTCCAGAAATATTTTCAAATATAATTAATGTTTTAGACAACTGTTAAAAGTGAGACATTATGTATAAGACAAAATTTCCAAAACTGAAATAAAACCTTTTGTTCCTTATTATGTCAATAATTATATATTATTAATGTCTAATATAATTTGCATACATGGATGTTCGGAATAATTAAAGTTTATACTTTGAGAAATAGTAATGTAGAAACAGTGAATTGAGACGATCAGTTCTTGTACGACAATTTTTCCTCTGAAAACAAAGTAAACTGTGGTGCTAGGGTGACGTTATTGGATGCTAAAGTAATTTAGTTCCTGCACCTGCAATAGAGAAGATGATACATAGTTAGTGGAACTATCTACAAATTTAATTGATAAAAACAAGGACAATTTTTTAATCAAGGCTTTGCAGAAAAACCAATTACCAAAATAAGCATCTTCAAAAACTAATTGGTAAAATAGGCCTCGTTTACGTTTGTACTTGCGCAAAAATGGAATGCGCAAGTATATTTTTTTTATACTTAAAGCTTGCGCATTCCATATTTGCGCAAGCTATATTTTAAAGCTTGCGAAAATATGGAATGCGCAAGCTTATTTTCGGGCATCAAAAGGACAGAGAGCTGAATCTGGAGTCATTATCATACCTATCCCCTTTCTTCCCAAAACCCTCCCCATTTCCAACTTCAAACCCATTTCAAATCCAAATATCTTAAGTCAAAATCATTTTTCCTCATCTATTTCTTCAAAAAAACACTCTATTGCCCATAAAATGGAAGCTAGCTCGTCATCTACGTTGATTAGAGGTAATTATAATTCATTTTTTTAATTTAAATACTACTTTAGAAATGATTGTTGTTGTTAGCGGAAGAGGTAGTGTTGATGATGTCGATGTGAATGTACTCACATTGTTGGCTTCTTTGTTGAAAATGCAAAACGATTTGAAGTATTCATATAGCAAAAACCTAACTTTGTACATAGTTTTTGTATGGATAAACGGTTGTTGTTGTTTGTAGAATTGTCTCCTGGGCCCGAAGATAGAAGTGTTCTCTATCTTCAAGAACACCATAGGAGCCAAAACGACACATTAATGGAGGTAAATGTTCGATATTGGTAAACTGGGGAATTGAAATATGAAGTCCTAATTATAATTTGTTTATATATTGCAGGGTGTTGAAACTGTGAAGATATGCGATCATTCGAGCAAGCTCAAGGAGATCGATTATAAAGATCCAAGATTGGAGCCGAATCTACGAATCTCCAGATTTTGGAAAGCTATGCAAATCGACTACATTCGGCTCGATCATCACCTTCTTACCACTTTATGCGATAGATGGAGGCCGAAAACAAATACGTTTCATATGAGAGTCGGGGAGATGACAGTGACTCTAGCGGATGTGCATTTTCTTTTCGGTCTTAAAGGAGACGGTCGTCCGGTATGTTTGCAAAATTTAGATATCGATTACATCGAATTGGCTCATGACTTGCTTGGTATTTTTCCGCCTAGAGAGGCGGTTAAGTCTAAAAGTGATTTATCAATGACTTAGTTTAAAAGTGAATTTTCTGAACCACTACCCGAAGGGGCGAGCGATTTAGATATACTTCGGCGCACTCGTGCCGTGATATTTTATTTTTTGAGTTGCCGATTATTTCCCAATCATTCGAAAGGGAGATTAAGTTTGAAATTTTTACCTTTTTTGGATGATTTGGCTGACTGTGGTTATCATTCTTGGAGTAGTGCTGTTCTCTGCTATTTGTATAGTGAGCTATTGAACGTTGCCTTGCAACGTCGAAAAGTTTTAGGGGGTTCTGCAACGTTGTTGCAACTATGGTCGTGGTAGCATATTGCCATTGGACGGCCGTCTATTAGAATTCCTACCGACTTAGATCTGTATCTTCCATTCGGGGCTAGGTGGAACTGTGCTAGAAGTTGGCGTGAGACACCAAGAAATGTACAGTTTTACCGTAATGAGTTGGATTTGTTGGCGGATGATGCGGTTACATGGGAACCATATTCATTAGTGTATAAATTTGGACATCCGGAAATTGAGTTTTCGTTCGCCGGTTGGATTGCTAAGAGCCGACTGATTCTATTTTTAGACTTTGAGTTGTATGCACCCGATCGGGTTATGAGACAGTTTTCCTTTAATTATCAGCACATTCCCGATCCTGTCGTCCACCTTGATCCAGAACCCACTAGCTGGATGGCTTTTTTGGAGGAAAGTATTGCTATTTGGGAATCAAGAATTGATCGTGCCGAGCAAGCACGCGAGCCTCCGACACCTTTGAGCGAATACGAGTATTGGTATTGGCGAATTACTCGTCGTTATATTCTTAAAAAGTCAGCAAGGAAGTTGGTTGCGTACACTCCTCGTGCTCCTCTAGAACGTGATGTGGTAAGTGTTGTATTTTCAAATTTTGTATAGTTCAATTTTTATGTCATATTGATGCATTGTTATGATTTATGGTTTAGGTAAGCGGAATATACAGTGCTTTGGATGTGGTGGGCGAAATAGAAGAAAGTTATATGGAGCCGGACAAGGTCAAAAGCAAGTGCATTGACCTACGACGAATACTTGACACGATTTTGGGTCGGAACAAGCTAAGAAGGCCGACCAAGCGCTGCGCATTGTAGAAGAGCCACCACGTTGTACATAGGAGACACATACCACAGTAGCGGGTGGACAAGGGCAATGGGAGGAGGCACATGCAGAGGGGGAGGCTTCACAACATCCCGGTGGTGAAACTACAGCTGGATGGCCTGCTTGGCCCGAGGTAGAGCATCAATACACCAACGGAGAAACTCACGCTGAATGGTCGGTTTGGCACGAAGGAGAACAACAATTCGGCTATGTTGGACAGTCGACATACGAGCATATGCAAGGGCCGCCGTAGTGGGAAATTCAACAAGAAGAACTCATTTTTGGGCCAAGTCAACAACAAGAAATTCCGCTGCCTACACCCGCTCCAACATTCGAAGAAGGCCAAAGATCGGCTCCCATCGTGTACAAACGGAAGAAGAAGAAAAGAGACACCCCACATGAGATAAGAAGGATTCGTGATTGACGGTGTTGGTCATATTGTTGTTGTTTCTTTTGGTTGGGTTAGGTTAGGGGTTTTTGCCTTGTAGGTGTCTATGTTATTGTACGACCTGTTCAACCTTTTTTGGATGATTTTAAATTTTCAGTTGGATCGTGTTATTTATTTTGTCTTGTGATGGTATTGTTAATGAAATGACGTGTTATTTGTTTTGTTTTGTGAGGCAGAGCAGCTCTCTGTTTTGAACTGACCCAAAATATAGCTTGCGCATATGTGGAATGCGCAAGCTATTTTGTCAATAAAGCTTGCGCATTCCACATATGCGCAAGCTATATTTTGGGTCAGTTCAAAACAGAGAGCTGCTCTCACAAATATAGCTTGCGCATATGTGGAATGCGCAAGCATTATTGACAATATAGCTTGCGCACTCCATATATGCGCAAGCTATGTTTGGGTTATTTACAGCAGTCCACAAATGCTACATTTGCTCTTTTGTAGCATAGGCGAAACGCTGCAAATAACACAGTTCTACGCTCAAAAATAGCTTGCACATTTATGGAATGCTTGCGCATAAATGCTGTTTTTAGCTTAGACAGCTTGCGCATTCCATATATGCGCAAGCGTATATTTGTCTCTGTCCGAGACAGAGAGCTGTTTCAACACCATAAATCACACAATTTCACACAAAAAATCTGAAAAACATTCTATATAACATGCAAACACAATTCAAATGACAACACCATTACATAACAAAGTCCACAGCATCTGAAAAAGTTTCAAAAATGCGTGCAGTAACATAGACGTTCTACTTCTATTACAATTCAACACGGACAAGTATTCTTCTTGTGGCCAATAGAACCACAAGAACTACATCTATTGTGGCCGGATGAAGATGGCGGATCCATAAAACCTTTTATTCGAGTAGACCGAGGACGACCTGAATTTCCGGCGGTTGTATAATTGGACCATCATAGACGTTCCAATGTCGACTATCCGGTACAGGGTGGAATAAAGGAGCATAAGCTGCAGAATACATAGCCTTCGTGTACCACGTGGAGATTAAGTCAAAATACACTCTATTAGCACCACCCGAACCACGTGAACAAGCCGCTAATACATGGGAGCACAGAAAATAATATAATGTTGGCATGTTGCACGAACATTTGGCAACATTATCTTTGATATTCACCGTATAATCAAACATATGCACATCTTTCACCTGCCATTCAACGACGCTATATCTCTCTATAGACATGAGCCTCGATTCTTCCATTCTTCTCCGCGCTAATGCTTTCCACCTAAGTGCGAGCTACGACGTCCACTCTTCCCCTTGAGTACATCGTTCGACGAAGTAATGGTTCAGTCGATGAAACGTGCGTGCAACCAATGATCTAACATGTAAATTCCTAGTTCCTTTGAGCACACCGTTAAAGCTTTCGGAAACGTTGGTCGTCATCATATTGAATCTTACTCCGCCGTCGTGACAAAGAGTCCAGCTTGATTCCTGGTCTTTCAAACTTCTTTCAATCCACGCATCGGCATCTCGATTTACATCCTTCAACTATTTTCGAAAATCATTATATTTTACGACCTCCGATGTCGTGGCACATGCGTGTAATAAATTTTGTAGCTCATCCGTGCCAAACCCCGCTTTCTTGAAATTTGCTTTAATACGACGGATACAAAAACGATGATGATGTTCAACTGGCCAACCTTCTCTAAGCGCACGTGGAATTCCTTTCATACGATCCGAGATAAAGGTGATACATCTAGTACGTACGGATGAAATATAATTCCATATGCAACGAACAAACAAACTCCACGTTTGCCACGACTCTGTTTGTACAATAGCAAAAGCTAAAGGAAATAGCCATTGATTTGCATCCACCCCAGTTGCTACTAGTAACGTACCCAGATACTTCCCGTATAAATGAGTGCCATCAATAGACAATATGGGTCGACAGTGGTCGAAGCCTTGAATAGAAGGTCCGAAAGCCCAAAAAGCACCATCAAAAACACCACGACTATGAATAACATCATATACGGTTCCGGGGTTGGTATGTTGTAGGGCTCTAAGATATTTCGGCAATTCCGCGTACGACGATTCCCAATCGCCATAAATCATTGCAACAGCTTTCTGCAGTCCGTGCCAAGCTCGAAAATACCTCACTTTAATATGAAACATGTTGGACATTGTCTCTTGAACAGTTCTTGCAGCCATGTTTGTTTCAGCTTTAATCAACGAAAGTATTTTGCTGCATATAAACTTAGCAGTTGCCTGTCGATGGTTTGAGTTGATGGTTGCATTTAAACAAGTGTGATCGCCGCCATATGTAGTTATCTACCACCAGTTTGAATTTTTTCTTACCGAAAGGCTTGCATAAACTCGCCAATTGCATGTTTCTTCCACAGCACAACGGACTGTGTATTGATTTGCACGCGATTTCAGAACTTGAAACGAAACTGAACATTTAATCGACCATTCACATAACTGTTCAACAAGCTTCTGCTTACTTTCAAAAATTAACCTAACTCGTGGACCGTTCTCCGCACATTCTCTTCCAAAAACTTCCACGTCTTGATGACAATTTTGCATTATCGATTTCACCATCATTGATGTCGTGCATAAATCATCGGCTAGAGCCTCTTCATATGTGATTTGTTCTTCTTCCGCATTTACATCATCAGCCTCCTCAATGTCTCCGTATATGATTGCATCATTGTTAACTTCCATTTGATGGATCCAAGTTCTATCCTCATCATCCGCACAAGCTACTTCAATGCTATCCAATTGTCCACAAATCTCGTGTGGAGTAAGAACATGATCATCGGCACCTTGGTCATCACAACCAGTAAATGCATCTTCGACACTAGGAATACAAAAAACAAAGGTCATATATTTTGCATTAACGTAAGTCAAAATACAAGTTCAAACGTATAATAATTTCACTTTTCAAATGCCTGCGACTGATTTGGATTTATAGCGTTCTGCAACATATGTTGTTCCTGACTAGAAGAGACTCCAACCATTCCGCTGTACCTATGAAGTAAGTTTGTAAACTCTCCACCTTGATGGCTTGAAAAATACGACGGATACGCCGAACATTGTGTTTCTTGTAACTGTGTAGTGTGCATATACTCATCCCCAGAGATTACTGCCGCTTGTGTTTCAACCACATTTTCATGTTCCACTCTCACAACGTATATTTCTATCACTCTCATTCCGACTGAAAAGGTGGAGTTCAAATCGTCGTCGTCTTCCAAATCAATAGCGGATGCACCATCATCCCGAACCCATTTCACCGCTAATTTTAAATCATATATCACAGGATTTGCTTTTGTCACTTTAAATGCCCTTTGTTTATGCTCTTCGAAACTACAATGATTTTTTATTGTCGATCCTTTTCGCCTCCCGCCCACATATCTAGGTTTACCTTCATCATCAACCAATAATTCGCCATCAAAGTAAAATATAGTCGGAACCTTTGACATTATCTGCAAAATAAGTTCCAATACTACATTTATAGTTTTTGTTCACTGACATAAGTATAAACATCAATTTGATGAATTATTACCTATTTTTCCTAAGTAGATTTTGCTTCCGCATGCAATCTTCAACCAAAAGCAATCAACTCAATCTTTAAAAAAACCAAAGCAAGTAAATCAATATAATAATGTAACCAATATATTTTGTCATTAAAGTCAACACTATCAAATGAATTTCAAAAACATAATAAACTATCCACCATGGTCACAATACGGGTTACAACAAATACAAACATTTTCGCAACAACACAATACAAATCCAACGGTACAACATAAAATCCAACTATGACAACTTAACCAAGCCACAAACATCTACCATATTCTAGGCCTTCCACCGTTCATCCTTAGTTCTTCATTCACAATTTTCAAACGACTTATTTCGGCTTGCAATTCGTGGGCATACTCAAGTCCCCTTTCGCACAGGGGTTGATCAATCCATTTAAAATAATTGCAACAATCATATTCACGAGGATTCAATCTATGTTCGTTGTACGAACTACATCCGAAAAATCTTCGTCCAGCATTCTTTTCCTTTCTGCAAATAACCACTACACACATATCTCCGCAATAACAATTTGGATATGGTCGTTGTCCCCTTGGCACAGATGGACCAACATGATGTATAGGCGTCAACAAATTTCCACCAACTATATGTTGATGACCGGGCATTTCCGCAGAAACAACTTCACATAAACGACCATGTAAGATTGATGATCTTGAATGGAATTTACGTGGTACTGGTTCAAACTGTATTTCTGGAACATGATCGACATCAAAGTCAATATGACTTGAACTTGCACCTCCGATTTTCCCTTCAACCTCATCAAAATGTTTCATCAATGTTTCGTCGTCTATCTCCTAATCATTAATGTCTACTGTCATAATAAACAATAAACAATTAAGGTGTAAATTAGGGTTTTTAATTTACTACTATTTAAATAGGGTTTTCCAGTTCATCAAACACTAACAACTAATTCAACAACAACACCATTGTCTAATAATTAACACCACCACCACCAATAACTCTTCATTTTCAACAACATCAACAATAGCAAAATTACATCTTAATTTTCAAAAAAATGAATTATAATTACCTCTAATCAACGTAGATGAAGAGCTAGCTTCCATTTTATGGGCAATAGAGTGTTTGTTTGAAGAAATAGATGAGGAAAAATGATTTTGACTTAAGATATTTGGATTTGAAATGGGTTTGAAGTTGGAAATGGGGAAAGTTTTGGGAAGAAAGGGAATATGTATGATGAATGACCCCAGATTCAGCTCTCTGTCCTTTTGATGCCCGAAAATAAGCTTGCGCATTCCATATTTGCACAAGCTTTAAAATATAGCTTGCGCAAATATGTAATGCGCAAGCTTTAAGTATAAAAAAAAATAAGCTTGCGCATTCCATTTTTGTGCAAGTACAAACGTAAACGAGGTCTATTTTGCCAATTAGTTTTTGAAGATGCTTATTTTGGTAATTGGTTTTTCTGCAAAGCCTTTATCAAAAAATTGTCCTAAAAACAATGTAAATCATCAAATTTCTATAACAGATTTAGATGTAGCCAGTTCTTGGTTTTCTGTCAATGTAATTAAACAGTTATATCTGACTAAATATAAAATAAGATATCAGTTTAGTATCATGTAATTATAACTTTTAAGTATCATTAGTTCAAATTTATTCAAGTCAATAGATATACTGTTGTATATTCGAGTTGGATTATGTTATTCACTCTTAAATGGTCTATTACATTTGTCAGGGAACATTCTAAACAAACAAGTCGTTTCCTCACTTTGTGCAATGATAAGTAGAGGTCAAAATTGATTCTTAAATTCAAGTCAGTATACTATAGCTTGATAACTGGGCAGCCGTACGTAAGTGTAATTAGGTATGGATACTGCTAGCATTTGAAGTGATGATGTTTAAGCATTATTTTGATAATTGGAAATCTTTATATAGAAGCTATTTATGGGGGAAACGAATATTTACAGAACAAATAGTGCAACAAATTAAACCATCTGATTGCATAGAGCAGTGCAGTATCGATCATCGTAGTGCAGTATCGATAAAAAAATGTGAATATTAGGCTAATGTTCTTAACATCAAACTTAATACACGAAACTTCCTTCCAAAAAAAAGGGGGGAATTAATTTAAAGGACAAAAATTTGTATATTTTTTGCCTAAGGACACAACCTCAATATTTTTACCATAAGGACAAACATTCTTCTACAAATTATTTATAAGGACAAATATTTTCCAAAATTATTCATAAGGACAACAAAACTGCTACCAAGTTAAAAACTGATACGTAAAAACTGCCACCGATAACTACAAACTGATACTATAAATGACTAAAAAATGATACCTAAAGAAAGTTGTCCTTCAGGATAAAATATTGAAGGCCTATCCTTGAGGCAAAAACGCTGAAAATTTTTGTCCTTAACAATAATTTCCTGAAAAAAAAAATGTAAATTAGATATTTAGAATTAAGTTACTGAATAATTGCATAATTTTGTGCAATTATTCAGTGAATAATTGCAGACATTTATGGAATTTATCCAAAAAATTGCATAAATATCTACAATTATTCAGTGAATAATAGCGGAAAGTTCCGCAATTCTTTTGATGAATAATTGCGGAAATGTCCGCAATTTTTTGATAAATAATTGCGGAAATTTCCGCAAGTTTTCAGTTGTGGAAATGTCTGCAATTTTTTGATATAATTGCATAAATATCTGCAATTATTCACCGGATAATTGCAAAAATGTATGGAATTATTAAGTAGCTTAATTCTAGAGACCTAATTTACATACTTTTTTTGACAATGACGTTTGGTGTATTTTGAAATTTAATAGGACTTTAGCCAAACTGTCCCAAAAATAAACTAAATTATAACAAAAGAAAGAAAACCGCTTAAAATGGTAAGTTGGAGTTTAAAATATATTCTCACATATCACTGATACTACATGGCAGCAGTATATTAATGGTGGTAATTAGCCAAAGGCCAAATATAAATGATGTTAAAATACCAATAATAAATCTATTAATAAAAGTACTATAAATTGGGCATAGTTGGAGGTAATACCTTAGCTGTAAATAATATTACAGTTTATACATACCAAAGCCGAAAGTTTAAGGATAGAAAGATGAGTTGAAAATTGTATTACACATACATAAGATAAAATCATTTTAACATAATTGTTTCAACATGTAGGTTGCTGGGTTCGTTGTGGAATTAATATTCAATAATGTGAATCCAGAGACTATAGAAAAAGAATTAATCTAAAGATAATCGATTATAATACATAATTTATTTATAATTTGTGGAGGTCCAAATTGACACTTTATTTTGTAACCATTTAGGAATGTGCAAGCAAACTTGTATTTTATGGTACTATACTAAGAAATTCTCCACATTATCAAAAATGTAGCTAAAAGGTATCTACCATACATGCAAATTAAAAGTTGTAGGAAAAAGTAAAGTCGTATAGAAGCTACATATAAAATAGTTGAAGTCCATATGTAGTTTTAATACCGGAATTGAACACGGTTTGAGTTGTGTTTGGAGGCCGTATAATCTAAACTTGAGCCTTTAAATTTGTGTAAAAGTTGGTGAAATATGTGTACATTTTTGTTGTTTCCATTTCCAAATCGAATTTGTACGATTCAAAACCCCTTGCAAATGTTATAGTATCAACTGTAACAATTGACGATCGAAAGGCTGTTAATCCCAACTTCTACCTGCATGATTATTTGTTAAATTGTACAGTCACTAATGTATAAAGGTATTATTATTGGCATCACATACCATTTTTTTAGATGACCAAACCCTTTCATTGAACTTTTCAGTTGTTGTCCGCGGGTGCGGCGCAGTGGAAAGGAGGCCTGGGTTCTGGTAAAAAGACCCGGATTCGATTCCTACCATGCGCTTTTCTATCCTATATAAATTTACCGGTCCGTCGGGTTCTCCTGGGTTTTCAAAAAAAAAAAAAAACCTTTTCAGTTGTTATGTGCTCGATCCTTTGTGAAAGTCCCATCTTTCCATATTCTAAATCCCAAATCTATGTGTTATTGTTAAGCTAAGTTAGTCTGGTTCAATGGAGATAGATAAATACGGTTGGTAAAATAAAATAGTTCTAGAATTATACCTTACGATAATATATTTCCTATTTAGTTTTTAGAGGGCATGCAATTTTTTGGATGAAGTTGATGTCTATTATTATACCAATGAAGCAGGCTGAAAATGAAATTCAAGTGTTAATGTAGATGGAAGAAATGTGTGTGGTAGCTGGAGGAAACGTACCTAATATTTTGTGAAGAAAAAATTACATTCACCTTATAAGGAGACCATTTGATGGTGAGAAGAGTTTGATGTTTTGTTGAAGATGTAGGGTAGTAGTGTGTATGTAGGAGTTGGAAAGTAGTTTAATAGTTGAAAGGTATGTACCGTTCCATGTAAAGTAACCACTGTTTCAGCTTTGTATTGTTTGCATGGGGGAAAAATGCCAATTTGCTGCGACCAATCGCAGTGTAGGTTGATATTCAAGCTCCACTTTTAAGGTTGATGTGATATAGAAAAATAGATATATAAAAGGAGAAAAGATATAAAAATATGTTGGTAAAATGGGGATCAAAATTATAGTAAGAGAAATTGCATAAATTCCATATACAGTCGATGAGTAATAGTTAAGATAGTAGATTGAAAACGATAGTATTACAAGATTATAAAGAATATCTTGTCTTGTCTAGTAGACCCTTTCATATAGATTTGTTCTACTTCTTGTTTAGAGGAAGAAAAAAAAAGCCAAATTTAGTCTCACGTTTTCCTGAAGTTTCTGATCATTTCCTGCGTTGGTAGGCTATTCCTATAATCCATATGGTGTATGTTAATAATCTATTTTTTTGCTTGGTAGATTTTATCGGTATAACCTAGTGCTAAATATAAATGAAAGTAGTGTTGTACCTTTATAAAGATGTTCTTTGTTCTTGAATTTCCTTGGCTAATGTCAATGTTAGCAGCAATTTTGTGTCTTTTGAACTTTTTCCGCCTTTCCTGAAGTCATGGTAGTTTGGTTTGACATAGAATGTGAAAATTTGTCTGGACAGTTTGCCGAAAACATTTTTAACTTGATGTAATTGCACTTTGTAGGCCTCTGTATAGATTTGATCATATATATTTTTGATTGTTTCTATACCAACGAAGGCGTTCATCTTTCACATTAGGATACGCCTAAACAATGTGTTGTAGTAGTCGATCACCACGTAGCAAACTTTGCCTTCGTCTCCACGGTGTTGTAATCGAAAAGCGTACAATTCTCTTTTTATGAGAATTGTTCATTTGCAGTCTTTTCTTCTTTCCAAATGTCTATATTCAATATTAGAACGATACCCATCATCAACGTAAGGGAAAGGAAGTGGGTATTGTAGGGCCATAGAACTGCGATGATCGTCGTTTATTCTTTTCAAAACACCATTTTTTTTGCTCGAGAACCACATCTCGATCACATCCTACCTTCATTTCGCGATCTACAGATAGTGATGCAAGTTCAGAACCTATCAGTCGATTGTATTGTCGATCGTCGTAAGGTCTTTTCTCCATAATTGTCATTGTTACATTTTGTTCATCGGAAACGTGAAATCGATCTCTTGTCATTCTTAACATTTCGGCAAGCTCATTTGTTTCATCCAATTTTAAAAGTGATCTGTTCAATTTTAAAAATAGTTTATTCAAATTGACATTTAAAAATAGCCATTCGGGACATAGTCTCGGATTTCGACGAAACCAGTTCTATTGGATCCGTAATAGTGTATTATTATCGGATTAAAATTTCATAGCATTTAGAGTTATCGTTCGGTCATACGGGATAAAAACGCGTTGAAATTAATATCAAAATTTAATATAATAATTGAGTCCAATAAGCTATCTTCTCCATACGATCGAATTAGGACTCGAGACCTTTTCCATTGCGTTCAAAATAAGGGTATAACATTATGATTGCCTAGCGGCATGCCTCGATAGGAGATTGAAATTTCTAGCTACCCAAAACGAGATATTTTCAATATTAAAATTTATATATATATATATATATATATATATATATATATATATGGGAGAATTAATTTAAAGAACAAAGATTTGTATATTTTTTGCCCCAAGGATACAAACCTAATATTTTTACCATAAGGACAAACATTCTTCTAAAATTTATTCATAAGTACAAACATTTTTCAAAATTATTCATAAGGACAACAAAACTGCTACCAAGCTAAAACTGATACCTAAAAACTGCTACCGATAACTACAAACTGATACCTAAAAACTGCTACCAATGACTAAAAACTGATACCTAAAAAAAGTTGTCCTTCAGGATAAAATATTGAAGGTCTGTCCTTGAGGCAAAAACGTCGAGAAATTTTGTCCTTGTCAATAATTTCCTGTATATATATATATATATATATATATATCAAGTCAAAAAAAATCAATGTCGTAGCCGCCTCTCTACAAGTTAAAACGTATACGCTACCCAAATCACACGCAACCTCTACTTTTAAAAAAAGCTGACCTCGTTCAAATTCAAATCAGTAGAAAAAAAAATCGAAATCATCTCGTACAGGGAAAAAAGAAAAAGAAAAAAAGTGATAAAATAAAAAAAACGAGATAAAGAATATGGAGGCCAGTCTCTAAATTCTTGGTTTCGCGTGCGCTTCAACCGAGGCTTAGTCTCGCAAGTCGTGTTTTGGTTTTGGGAAGGGTGTCGACTTCGTTAGTTGGCTAGGGCTCGGGTTTGGGATGTTAAGGTCGAGTTGAGCTATGGAGGAATAGCGGTGGTTGAAGTTGCGATCGAAGGGGAGGGAATAATCGATACGATAGTTTTGGGTTGCGGAAATAGTGAAGGTCGCACGAGCTAGGGTGGTTCATTTCTGGTGGCAGGCGTCGAGTTGGCGATTCGTTCAAGGCGAGAGTATTGAACGAGGTCGTGGTTAAGTTCATCGAGGCAGGAAGCGATGTTGGGTGCAGAGTCGATCAAAAAGGGCGATGTTCGCATGTGATGTCGAGCAGTTAGGGTTCGCGTTTGTGACAGTCGCACTGCAAGACATGAAGAGTTTGGGTGGCATCGCTGGGGGAAGTCGCATGGAGTTTGAGGGAGTGCGTACGTGTAGTGAGAGAGTCACGTTCTTGTGCGAGGTTAGATCACTTAACTGAATTTATTAATCTGGAATTAGAAATTTGTTTAAATTTATCTTAGTTTAATAAATCAATAACTAAAAATCTGGTAAGTTTGTATGCGAGGTCGGAATCGCATGAAAACCAAAAATGTTGGATTCGAAATGACGGAGGCTACAATCTGAAATTGATTGTGATTTTTTGATGCCAAACGGGATTTTTGATAAATTAAAATCCGGATGTTCTGCAAATAAAAAATCGAGGTGAGAAAATTCTCACTCATTTGAAATTGCCAAATTTAATTTTAAATAGTTAAATTTAATTATTGGATGCTTGATTTAGTTGATGAATTATAATTATCTATTGGATGTTATATATATATATAGTAGTATATATATATACTAGTATTTGGAGTGATATTCCCGCATATTATAGCGGATGAGACTCGATGCACCCCGCATAATAGCGGATGAACCTTTATACCGCGATGTCTCCCTCAAAGTGGGATTGGTATTTTTATGTTGTATTAACATCTGTGAATGTAGGCAAACAGGTTGGAGGGATCCAACTGAATTCCTCAAAAATGGTAAATTTAATTTCATATATTGTGATATATGGATTATGTAGAATAATCTATTATAGATTATTGTAGTGATTGGAATTATTGGATGCTATTGTAGCACTGGCCTAAAGTTTTGATAATTTAAATACCATAAATATTTTTTTTAAATTTATGGAATTAAAGGGAATTTGATATAAAAATATATATTGGAATTGGAGTTATTTTAAATTGAATTAGGAAAATATATTTGATTTTTGGTTATACATAACTATTGTAAATTTTTAAATGGAAATTTTAAAAATGACCTACATAAAAGAATTTATAAATGGTATCCGGAAATATGAAAAGGAGTTAAAATCAGTGTTAAATTAGATTAGAAGTATAAATGGAATTTATAAGAAAAGAACTTATATAATGGAATTTTTATAAATAAGATTTGTTTTATAAACAAGTAAAAAATCAAAGGAGTTTATACATTTATAAACGATGTTTATAAATAAGGAAAATAATGGTCAGTTGGTAAATTGGAAATATATATTTACGATGTGAATTTATATCGAGTTATGCAAATCGTTGGGAAAGAAATAGTGGATTCTATTTTGAATGTAAGAATGGTGATAAAATTGCGATATAATCGATGTGATAAAAATCGAGAGGGATTATAATTTGGAATTGGCAATATTGGACTTTTAAAAATAGATTTTTGTCGAGAGATTAAAATTGTTGTGAATGGGATTTTAAAATTACTATACTAGGTAACTTATATTATTATTTATAATATTCCGAATAGTTAGTTATTCTAATATTTAATATTTCTTGAAATAAATTCTAATTTTGTAATCAGCTTTGTAAATCAAATAGTTACTTAAAAATGATTTGAAAATGAGTTATCGTTGTTATTTAAAATGTTTTGATATTTTAAATTTACTTAAACATATTTTACAAATAAAACTATTATTCTTCAATGGGGTTGATGACAATGGGCTTAACCCATATTGGCTGATATGGAGAATAAGTTATTAAAGCTGGATTTTCTCCCAAAACATCCTAGATGGCCAAATCGACCCAAAATGTGTTCATAGCCAAGTCAAAAAGCAAAGAGTACGTTGCTTTTATATGTGGGTTAGGAAAATTTGGTTGCGGGTGAGCAGCATTACTGGATTGCGCGCTAGCAACCTCTTCTGCTTCTTGTGGAAGGTTTAAGATGCTCAATGCAAAGCAGCAACAACAATGGGATGCTTCCGCATTGATGAAATTGGAATGAATCTGATGGAGGTTGCAAGTAGCCATTGATTCTTTTTCTCTTTTGTTTTGTTTGTTTTTTTAGAAACAAATGCCTATATAACGAAAATTTGAGGGGAGAAAAGGAGGAAGACGAACGGCTAGCAACCTCTTCTAGCTTATCAATATAAGCTTGCTTTCAAATTTTCTCTTAGGTCCACTTTGTGTAAACTGGAGGGATGATCATAAATACACGACACGTAACTATTTTTATGAATATACATTTCTCACCGTGCATCTTGTATTTGGCTAGTTTGTACGAGGTTTCCCAGATTACCTGTTTCTTGACTTATGTTACCTTAAGAGATCCGTCTAGTCAACATGCCCAATAGGGGAAAACCTTCTTCAAAAGTGACTCATATAGAGAATTATAAAGTAAATGGTTCCTGTACTAATTTTCAACTCGGAACGTCCATCTCGAAATAAGAATTCAAAAGTTAGTTTGGTACTACAAACCTTTAGAACCATAGTTGGTAATCTTGTTTAGAGTGCCAATTTCATGATGCCTACTAGTTTCACATGAATGGTTAGCCAAATCTTGAGCATCTTAATATATATGATATATTCTCCATACCATAATAACACCGTGTTTCATAACGTGATGTGACGTTTACAATATTGCAAATTCTACCTATTTTGCTGCTTTTCATTCACACCTTGTTTGTCCCTGATTTAGACATTCCCTTCGAGGGTTGCTATGCTTCTCGACTTCCTGCTTTAATTCATGGCTTCTCTCCAAATCCCCTGCTATTCTGACTTTTCTGCGAAACATGTAGCACGTGGCATTCTTAATTATTAGCTTGAAAATTACAAACAAACCTAAAAGGCTCCATTTGCCTAGATTAACAAATCTTTGTGGCAATTATATATATATATAAGGAATTCATTTAAAATGTTAAGGCCTTATTTTTTATGATGAGGGATGATCGTAGATTTAGCTCCTTTCACTTGCTCGGCATTCCTGGAAATGGTTAATTCTGAGCTACACATAATTACTGAATTCTAACATTCATTCAATAAAGACCACGTGTGGACATTTATGACTGAGGTCTTGACAGGGTAGTTTTTGGATTTATTCCTTATTATTGAGGGAATCTGAGAATAAAAAGGCTTGAAGTATCCTTCAGGAGATTCTATTGGCAGCAGTCTCTTTCCAAGAATATTCTTTGACTTGGGTCAAATTATTTGAGATGAGTAGTAGTCCAAAGATTTTATTTCCAGATTAGGGCTTTCAATAACCAATAGCCTTGGGATATAAACCTTTCGGTATTAATAATCAACTTTTATAAGATGCCATCGGGCCCAAACTAGGGTATTAATAAATATTAAATCATATGGCAGTCGTTCTTTGGTATATCAGTGTTATTTCCCATGATGAACAGCATAAGGATAGAAAATTATATTTGCTGGTAAGAGACTGAGGCCTTTAATCTAGAAAAAACAGTGAAAGTCCGGAAAGCCGTATGCGGTAATTAAGTATCAGAGGTTCAAAGTTCCTTGTATAACACTAGATGATTAACAGAACACCGGAAATTTATTCATATTGGCAGTTAACAATGAAGGACTAGAGGTTTAGCCTGGTGATGAGCAATAAAAGATGGAATTACCATTCTTGATAATAAGTGATAGAAGATTAAAATTCCACTCTCAGAATCTTCATATTGAGAGGTTAGAATATTATTCTTCGATAACAAGTGATGAAAGACCAGAGTATCATTTCTGGTAATAAGTGTTAGAGGAACGGAAGCGTACATCCTAATAATGAGTGACAGAAAGTCAATTAACCAATTCAGCATCAATAATGGAAGTTCAATAAACCACTTTTGGTAATAAATAATTGCTGATCGTAATATTCTTTGTGGACATTTGATAGTTGCAGTTCAGAGCATTATTTTAGACATTAATGATAGAAGTCTCGAAACCCATTTTTTGGAATTTAATAATAGGAAACCAAGATATGGTTTCTTAGAGTTAATAGTAGAAGACCAAAATGTCATTCACGGCAACTGATAATAGAAGACCAGACTACCATTCCTGGTAATTAATAATAGAAGACCAGAATACCATTTCCGGCAATTAATAATAGAAGACCAGAATATCATTTTCGGCAATTAATAATAGAAGACCAGAATACCATTTCTGGTAGTTAATACTAGAAGACCAGAATACCGTTTCTGGCAGTTAATAATAGAAGACAAGAATACCATTTGGCGAAGGTCCAAAAATTTTCTCTGTCTCTGTTCATTGATCATGCCATCTTTAGGCTTCGAATATATCTTGCATGCTTTTGCTTTCCCGGGACCCAATGTTCTTTATTCATTTGTTATTTGCTTTTGGCCTATTTCAGGTGAGGACCCTTTTGTTCGGTTTTGTGCTTATTTATGAAGAGCCTGTTTCAGGCTGTTAGTCATCTTTGATAATACCGACCACTTTGGTGGTTGCTATTTTAAGTGATGCCAATTTCTGGTGGTGCCAATTTCAGGCATGGACTTTTCTTAGTCCGACGGACATTTCATCCGGGTTTCCAATGCACTCGGCTAGCTTATTCTGCAGTAGGGCCCAAGGACTTACCCATCCTCCCTTTAGGAGGCGCCTTAACCTGGTCATAGCGTGATGCGACTAATGGTTTGTTCGGTACCTTGGCCAGGCCATAGCATGGCAGGACCAAGGGATTACCCATCCTCCCTCTAGGAGGTGCCATATCCTGGCCATAGCATGACGCGGATAAGGACTTGTGCTACTTTAACCTGGCCAATTCTAATTTTTGGCGTGGATAAAGGCTTACACCCTCTGTCCTGGAGGTGCCTTGACCTAGCCATCTTGGCGCGACCAAGGGCTTTATACCATCATTGGTAGCCTACCTTTTTAGATAGTCCAAGTTTAGGGAGAACTCTTCTCCCGATCATGTAGACTTTTCATATTTCGAAAATAGAGCTTTTATTTTATGTTTTGGTTAATCCCTTACAAACTATTTTAGTTTCCCTTATTATAGAAAGTGTAGGACCATTTTTCTAAGTACTTTGCATTGGTTAGTATCATGTCCGTTCATGAGATGGAAATTGCAATATACTCCAGATGCTCGTAGCTTTCCCTAGGGTGATAGGCCTCACATATGATCCCATTCCATTTGTTTGAGAAATTTTCATAATCCTTTATCATTTATTTTTCAAAGAAGGTTCCCTGGGAATATGATTGGATGGTTTTCCTCATTTTGTTAAAAATGTTGTCCCTTCTATTTACTCCACTTCCAAGTGCAAAGATAGGGGTTGGTCCCATGTGGAAGGGGTTCAAGCTCCATTTTTCTGGATCATAGGATTCCACCTTCTTTCTGTTTATAATTCTCAAGGCTTCAAGCCTTAACCTTTGTTCCTCGTTTTGATTAGAATCTTTGTTGTCCATATAGGAAAACCTTGTGAGTTGGGGTTTAAAAGACCCTTGTTCGGACCTCTTGAATCTTTTAGCCATGATTTATTCGGTGATAAATGACTTTGATGTGAATCTAGTTCGATGAGAATCGGAGTATTGTAGTGTCAAGAAGTCAAACAAGTCGGAGGTTCAATCCCTCCTTCTAGTGCCAAAAATATTAACCAAATTTTTGGTCAACACCCCAAATAGTGCTTTTAATAGGAAAGAGGAGGTTGGTTAGGTTGAATGGTACGTTAACATAGATAATGGCTCCTACGCTTTACTCCCATAATTGATATATTTGAACTTGAAGATTACAATGCAGACGGAAGGTTTAATCTTTCAATCAGAAGGTTATTACCAGAGGTAGACTTGTTTCAAACCTTCGTGAAGCTTTTCTCTACAGCTCTAATGAAGATTAACCAAATGTTATCTTTTAAATTTGTGCTCTAGCACTACGCCAAAGATAGCCTACTGCAACGAAATTACAAGGTGTTGCTAGCTATAATGTAACGATAGGTATGTTGATTTTTGTCTATTGCAACACTCACTTCAAGGTGTTAGCATATGTATCAACAAGATGTTGCAGTAGCTATAGATGTATTCAAATTAAAAAATTAATAAAATTAGCAATCCGCGTGAATACGATCCAACGATCCACATTTAATCCGATTGTTAAAACGGATCACCACTGCAATTTGTCCCAAATTTTCGTTTTCCAGCCGATCCCCCTTTCAGTTTTCTGGGTAAATTATCGACTTCTTTACTTTTTCTCTCCGATGAAACGCAAAATCAAATTAAAAATGCAGACTCAAAACGCAAAATCAGAAACCTAATAATTAGATTGATTCCTCAATCGAACCAAATCAGCCAATCGAAGTCCCAAATTGAAATTCGTATTTAAGTTGTCAGAGTTAGGGTTGGGATTGGATGACGTATTTGGGTTTAGGCGAAGCTACACGACAGTGGTTCTTGTGATTTTTGTTAATCCGTTAGTTGATCCTTCGAATGTTCTTTGAGATTTAGCTGTCATTCTCGCAACAATTAATCCGTCTACGGCTCCTATATCAGGTACATCCCAGGCTGATCTCTTCGTACTTTCCCCTATGATTGCGGTTGCTTCACTTGGTACTGAAGGCCTTTGGTGTGATGTTCAGAAAATTATGATTTATTTGTTGAAAACTTATCTGCTAATGGTAATAGATTGCAAGATGATGACATTATTAAGGATAAGCATGGGAATGGTACTGGTAATTTCAATAAGGTAGTACGCCCCCCATATGTTTGTGCAAATGCTCCTTTGGAACTTGTTAATGTTTCAGAATCTGGCTGGGTATCTACTCCTTCTGGATGCCCTATGCCTCCATCGCAAGCTCATAACTCGGACTGAGTGCAGAGTGATCTCATCCAAGCATTAAGGTTGGTTGGTTCACCATTGAATCTAGATGTAGTTGTATTGGTTGAAGGTTGGTTGGTTTGGTAAGTTATGGAAGTGATGGTGGAAGTAGGTGATGCAGAGGAGTTTCAGTTGGCAGTGTGATGCCTGAATGTTGGCAGAGAGATGTAGACGGAGTTTGGAGTTTGATGTTGCAAGAGTGTGAAAGTGGAGGATTAAAGGTAAGTTGTAAGAGGTGGTAGGTTTTAGGATATTGGTGGGATGTTGACGAAGTGTGGATTAAATGATGGTGAGTGTTCTGGTGTTTATAGAGTATTGAAGGTTGGTGAAATTTGGGAAAGTTGTAATATGGTGAAGGGTGGTTGCAATTGCAGTTTTTTGATAGTGAGTTGCTGTTTTGCTTGTTTGAAGAAGTGATGTTGGTGAAACAGGGGGATGGAGGAGCATGCAACTGTGAGGCTTTGGAGATTGTTTGTATTGACAATGGTAGAGTGTTGCTGTGTATTGGTTAATGAGAGAAGCTAATGTGGTGATTGGAAATTGAAAAGAGTTTGCAGTAGAGTTTTGGTGTTTCGCCGTAGGGGATTCAAGCAGATTTAGGCGAGGAGATGGAGGATAGGAATTAAAGGAGTAGAAAGCAATGCAAGTAGAAGGCATATGCCTGGACCCGCTACTCGGCTCGCCTTCGGCCATAATTGACCTAGGAGCAATGCCCTACATGCAGTTAATAACCTAGGAGGCTAGGAGGAATTTGGAGTATGCTTACTGTTTATTTTCTCTTTAAACATATGCATACGAAGCGATCAAATTATATTGATGTTTTCTCTTCTGAATTTTATGCAGATGCCAAGCCTAACATTGTACTTGAACTGTTAAAGTCGGAATGCCCTGAACTGACCTACAACATGGTTAATAGTCACATTCAGGTATATGTTATATATGTTATTTAGGTCAAAATAATTCAAGAAGATAATATACATGCTTGAATATTACATGTCTAGCAAGCTAACATTTTCAAATGGTTTTTCATGCATTGACAGAATATTTCATTTATAAAAATGCAGAAAGAAAGGGGTAAACAAAGAGCATATGAGCAAAACTATTTATCTGCAGCAAATCCATCTCAAGCCATTAGTTCACCTTCAAATATTACAACAGAATCGAATGGATCTAATATTACTGAGTGTCATATTCCTCCTCGCCTTCTAAAAAGGATGAGACGATTATGGTCGACAGAAAGAGAAGGTAAATTCAATGAAGCAGTGGAGGAATTGGGTGGCCTTGAAAGTAAGATTTTATTATCCAATCAGTCAAAGTAGTAAATATATATCCTTTGATTTATTTTACATAATAATGCATGAAATATATTCTTATACATAATTTTGATCTTATGTAGAGGCTATATGTACACCCACAAACATATTGACAATAATGAAGGATCCTGACTTAAAATATGAGCAAGTCAATAGTCATTTGCAGGCAGTTAGAAAGAATTTACGCCATCAGATATTGGTAGACAAGAGCGATCATGGATCATCAATCAGCAATACAAACTCCAATAGCTGTGATTAGTTTCGATATATAGACCCGACTGTAGCCGATGATAGTACATGTGATGATTATATAGATGTAGACAAAGAGTATCTGGATAAACTTATCAAAGAAATTAATGAGAGCAATGGACCAATGATCAGCGAATATAGTTCTATTGATTCAATTATGGCCGATTCTACACATCAAAATTGTACATACATGTGACCATGGATGCATATGTAATGAGAGAACTGAGTGATGTAGTGAGGAATATCTGTATACGTGAATATCAGTGTTATATATCATTGAATTGTAAAATTGTGGAGTCAGGAATTTATACTATTTCAAATATTGAAATAAAATATTTATTTAAATAAATTACTGTTTGAATATCAAATTCTGTGCAATAGCATTTTATTAAATAAATATTTATTTCTATTAAGAATTCAAATATGCTCTACATTGTGGGCCCCACAACGTCAGAAAGTTAATATCTATAGCAACATTTTTGGAATGTTGCTACAGATACCTATAGTTGTTGCTATAGACCCAAATAGGGTTCTATTGCAACAATATTACTTATGTTGCCTTAGATAGTCAAAATGTTGCCTTTGAGGTCTAAGGCAACGGCAAAAATTGCATCACCCGAAAAGTGTTGCCATAGACCTATGGCAACATTTTTTGGGCCTGACCCAACATTTTTTTGTGTTGCAGAAGGCCATTTATGGTGTAGTGTAGTGATTCCGAAAGGTTTGGATGATTGACTCCTTTGGCAACAAGGTGAGGAATGGAATCCTGGGCGATATGTGAAGACCCTTGATCTTGTTGAAGGGTTTATTTGCTCTTAGTAAGTTAAACTTGATCTGGCCGAAAGGTATTAGTACTCTAACTACTGGATTGAAATTTATTTTCCTACACTTATATTGTTCCGAAGGGTTTGAGTGGTTGGCTGATGACTGCGGAAGGTTTGATTGCTGCTAGGATATAAGTATGTACCAACTTTAGATGAAGCAACTCAATTGCAATGCCGAAAACCCTAGAAGGTTACTACTTATATTAATCCAGATTGGCTATTGGCCCTATCGATGGGCGGAAATAGAAAACTTGATATCTTTCTTTGCTTGAAATGATAGCTTCGATCAACTAATCTTTAGACCTATCAGCCAGAACCTTTCGGGAGAATTGATCCTGCAAATTGGTATTACGATAGCAAAAAGATAAGCAATCAATAAAACGGTTCACAAATCAGAAAACTTCCCTTGCCATCCATCATAAGGTTTTACTTTTATTGAATTTCCCAAATTAGATCCCCAATTAGGGTTACAGAATTCTGATCAAGACGTTACAAGATTTTCGAAAAATGAAAGGAAAAGTCCCCCTAAACTGAAACCCCTTGGGTCCTATTTATAGATGTGGGTGGCATCCCATCAGCCTTATGCCTTTATCTGGTACGGAAGGTTGCCTTTGGTATGCGGTTGTAAACCTTTCGGTCTTGCCTAAAGATAGTTTTCTGTACACGGTTGCAGGCCTCTCATTATTGTCGGAAGGTTCGTTAATTGTGTATCACCATGGTCTGTAGGATGCCGCTGAAAGTTTATTCCTTCACTTGTTTTCAAGAAACTGTTGCCTTTACCGAAAGGTCTGTTATATGCATAGCGCATGAACCTTCCGATCCACTGGAAGTTTATAGCCTTTGTGAAACTTTTGGCCTTAGCGGAAGGCAGCTTTTTCCGAGCCAACTGCTGTCGAAAGTTGTATCTTCCCTGGGTGATGGTGGAAGGTTGTTTTCTGTTGACTTATAAGCACTGCTTTTACCTAAACCTTCTGGTAACACGGAAGTTGCCTTGCAAGTGTATTATCTGACCCGAAAAGCTTATTGCGCTTTTGGAAAGGTTAGCGTGAGGCCACGTCTTTGTTTCTTCTTGTTTGCTTGCTCTGGGGGGTAAGCGTCTCCTGATCATTGTAGTATGACACTCTACTTTTCCTATGAAAGGTCTTGAGCCGCTTCATATTATTGACTGCATCCCTTTGATCTCTCCGGATGGTCTGACCCTGCTCCTTTCCTTTCTTTCCTCTGTTTAAACCCTCATGAATTAAGCGGAAGGTGAATTTTCTGAGTAACAATCATATTACGTGACCAAAGAATGAAGTTTTGGAAAAAAATTTACATACAAAAGTGCATTTTTCTTATCTTTTTTGAGTTGCAACATATATGTTTTGGTTTGCATATAATTTTATTCTCTACAACTAAAAAGCTATTTACAAATATGATGATGTACAAATTTTTTATATATTATTATATTTATAATATATTAATTGATTTTAAAAGGCTATTCAGAATACTCCATGCGCTTGAAATCATATAAGAAAATAATAAACCATTAACTTCAAATATGCCAGTAGAGAGAAGGTGAGTACTCAAATACAAAATAGCTCATAATGGGCTTGAAGGTGAACACCCATATATAACATAGCTTGTAATGGACTTGCAAACTTAGTTACCAATGAAATGTTATAGGTTAATGCTTGACAATTAAGAAAGAGTACCAGATTAACTGAATACTGGAAAATTGGAACGGATGATCTCAGTTTTTTACGAACATTCTGCTTCTGGGCTTATCTACTGAAAATGTTTTAATGTGAATATAACATCCCCATTTCGAGGCCCAAAACTAACTGCTATGGATGATGCAGTCATCCTTAGTTATTAATTCTCGATGACCAAATGTGGTAATGTTAGATACCTTGATACACCAGAAACACATGAATATGAACAAATTTAAACTCAATTTAAAAAAAAATTTCTCATTTCATTACAAATAGCATATCAGAATCAATTACATAATCCCAATTCGTAAACCACATTTAGAGAAATATAGTTATTACGAATTACGCCAAGAGCGACATATGAAGATGCCCCATTTGTTGATCAGAGTCTAAGTTTAGGCAATTAAACAACTTTTCCATTTCATTCAACTACATGGCGGAATCAAATAGAATGAACTCCTAATAGCTAGCTTGCCTCCTGCACATCTCCGGAAGCTTATTCGTCTAAAGGAGAACCTAAAAACCTTAACTCTCAAACTACTCAAAATCAATTGAGCACCCGAGAGTTTAAGGGGAAAACATAAACTTCGAGTCAAAAAAAAGTTTGGTGTGAATAATAACCTACCGTCTCGAACCATATAGATATTTAGTGAGACCATGCCGCTTAGCGGAATGGGTTTTCCCCTCACTAGTATCTTAACCCAATTTATAATAACCATATAATGTGCACCTGCATCCACAATAATTACGAGATAATAAAATGTATCATGATGTGCAAACATGCAATATGCTTTGGATTTCCCATCCTCATTCACTTGACTATCTATGTCAAGTTATAGTTTATAGGGTCATTATTAACCTATTAGTTTTCATGGGCTAACTAATAACCTGTTCCAAGCGTACAGACTATTTTTCTGGTTTCATAGTTTTTATGGGATCACTAAGAATCTATTGGTATTTACCAATAACACCATCCAATCATAGTTTTCATGTGGTCATTATGAACCTATTGGATTCTTTAATAACATCTCTCATGCCATAGTTTTAATGGGTTGACTATGAACCTATTGATCTCTATCAACAACCTATTCCGGACATAGTTTTCATAGGATCATTAGGAACCTATTGGCCCCTGCCAATAACAATTTCCATAACATAGTTTTTATGGGCTTACTACGAACATGTCTAAACCAATAATCTTTTGATCAGTCTTGGGCATCCTATATTCTGGTCTGTTTGACCACCTGGATGCAATTCTACACACATGAGTTAATTCAATCTATATTCACTACTGGGTCAACCTAGCTTATTATTCTGCCCATAACACCCCCAAATTGCAGTTATTGGTTAATAATGAAGTGAATATGATTACACAAGTATACATGATAACTGATCAAATAACACAACAACATAAACATCAATGGTTTAATTTCTTGTAATCATTTTCTAATGAAATATGGTTAGTACTCTTAACCCACTATCTTTAGCAAGGAAAGATTCCTCTAAAATTTCAAAATTAAATGCTATTTCTAAACTCTTTTATATTGCCATGTATTTACGTTAAAAATGAAATTGGGTTCTCAAATTTGAAAAGTAAGGCTTTCGACTTTATCCTTTGGATCATTGTGACATCATGAGTTACCCTCTATCACTCTCCCTTTCGACTTCATAGAGCAAACAACCCTCCATCACTCTCCCTTTTCGAAATCATTACTTAAACCTTGGACATTCTCTTTTAGAACGATCCAAAATACCTTTCGAACATTCAATAACATTCTTTTTGAAACACTCAAAAACATACCTTTCAAAACACTCAAAAACATACCTTTCGAACAACTTAAAAACATACCTTTTGAAAAACTTAAAAACATACCTTTCGAAACACTCAAAAACATACCTTTCGAAACACTTAAAAACATACCTTTCAAAAGCATTGGGTTCAAGTAAGAATTTTTGGAAGCATGGCTTAGAAACCAACTAGAAGTATCATTTCAAAACCATTGATTGAAAACAAAACAAAATTCAAAGTATAAAAAGGGGATACATTCAAAAGCTACCCTTTCGAAAACCACTGCCTCCGAAACAATTTGCAAAGTGGCTAAATCAATCCTTTCGAAAATATTGGAGAAGGCGGCTTCAATGGTAGCGGAGGGGTATTGGTTCGAAACCTACCTTCCACACTCATTGACCTAGGGTTATAAAAGAGTCTTCTAACTAAAGTAGAAGTATTGGTGCGGCAACATGGGTATCGAAGGAGTTCAAAAGTGGCAACCCTTTTGGAAGCTTACTTTTAGAACAAGGGCAGGTGAAATCGGTTCGAATGCAAATAAAAGCGGCTTCAACCCTTTCGCAAGCATGCCTTAGACATCATTTTTTCCTTCTACCTTTCTCTAATACACTACGTACCAAGTGCTTGGTACCATGTGCATTGATTTCGAATGGATGCATAAGGTTATAAATGGGAGTATGGTGGAGAAAGCAAGCATGGTAAGTGGCGAATTTGTAATTCGCTATAAAACCCATTTTATGCTTTTTTTAAGTAATTTCTTTTTACCTAAACCCTTATTTTTTCAATTTTCTATTGGATAACAAAACCTTTATAAATTTTTTGTCAGCATTTGCTGCCGCATGTACTCTTCAATTCTCCAATATTTAATTAAAATTATTTACTAACCCCTTGTAGTTAAGTAATCATTAAATACTAATCTTTCTAATTAAATCCAAAACTCATCCAAACCTCTTGAGAAAAATCTCAGAAATTTACATAAATTCCAAAATGATAATATCTTTATCATATAAAGTTTTCAACCCAAAAGTAAGTAATTAATTCCTCAAATTAATTAAAACCCGAAATATACCTTTCTTTCACTCAAAAAAATTCATAATAAATTATCCATAACATAGAATATTATGAAAATTAAAACCCATCTCCAAAATTATGTTTTAGGTAACATACTCAAAAATCATGGCATTTGGAAATTATTTTGCATGATTTTAGCTTTAAAACCAAACTATATTATTCCATAAAATCCTTGTTTAAATTATAACATGGCATTTAAATCAAAACATATCATCATTCATACAATCATATGGTTTTAAAACTCAAACCCAAATTTAAACTTTCAAGATGACTTATATGAGTTGGTTTAGATAATTATTCACCTTGTTTGGATATGGAACTTGAAATTTGTTCTTAATTTAATCTTCCTAGCTTGAATCTTAGTCTCTAAATGGATTTTGTGCTCCTCTTCTTCTTAAGTTTATGGCCGACCTTTAACTCCCTTTGTTTATGTTTTCGGTTTATGAAAATGTGAAGAGAATGAGGTAAGGGGTTTAGGGGTTATGGTATATGGCTATTCCCATTTTGCCCTTGCCTTTTTCTCTTAAGTTTCTAATTTATAAATTACATTTATAATTTCACTAATTAAGACACGACCTTAATTAGTTTCCAAATCTCAATTCCCTTATCACACTAACCTCTACATTATCCTATTTAATTTATCTAATTAAATCTCTTGAATAATGTTATTTAAAAATTAGTGGTGTTACAGGCTCCCCCTTAAAGAATTTCATCCTCGAAATTCAGCGAGGACTAAATACTAAGCATAACAATCATCTGTAACATCTCCAAACTACCATACTAGTTTACCAGACTAGTGAGCAGTCTATATATATAATAAATATAAAATATACCCTTATAATAGATCAGGATAAATATCTCTAATCTTGTCTTCTGTCCCCCAAGTACACTCCTTCTCGTTGTCGCTCCACTGAACTTTCACCAACTTGATTGTCTTGTTGCTTAACCTCTTCTCATCTCTTTCTACAACCTGAACTGGATGCCTAATAATTGTCAGATTCGGTTTTACTATCAAGTCTTCCAGTGCAGTTGGAGGGATAGTATCCTCTAGATCATACATATACTTACGAATACTAGACACATGAAACACATTTTGGACACCTGCCAAATTACTCGACAACTCTACTTTATATGCGAGCGTTCTGATCCTCTCTATAACTTGGAACGGTCCAACATATCTCGGTGCCAGTTTCCGGTGCCAGTTTCCCTGACTTCTCGAATCATACCACACCCTTCATCGGGGATACTTTAATGAAAACCCTATGTTAACGCCAAAATTGGTCACTAACACCGAAATCCAGATGAAAGCACCAAATCACAGTCACAGATAGAATGTATGTAGAGAGTATGAATGTGAAGAACAATGAAAATTAAAAAGAAAGTAGTAATAACACAGAATTTATAGTGGTTCGGCTGACTTCGGCCTACGTCCACTCCAGAAATTTCCTTTTTATTGATATGAGAATCAATTACAGTTACAATCCAGAGTTTTTAAAGCAATAATGGCAGAGTAGCCTTAATGGGGAAGTAGGAGGAAAACAGAATGAAGTTCCTCTTTTCTGAAGTCCCGCATGCTGTATTTATAGACGAAGGTAGGCTGGTTCCCCTGTGCAGGCCCAAGGCCAAAATAGCTCGGTCCATAGTTGATAAGTTAGGTAAACCGAACCAGGTATGCCAACCCACTATCACCGATCCACTCATGCCAATCCGGGACTTTCTGCATTCCGACTTGGAGTAGTTCCTAATCGTGCTCGAAGCAACCTAGTCTTCGCCCCGAAGTGACTCACACTTATGCTCATGCCGATCCACTCCTCCATTCTTGAGTTCAAGCCAAATCAACCGATCCCATACGACCGAACCTCCAAGGATGATCCCAAGTCCTTACGACTAAACACAAATAGCCAACAACTAGTACTTCTAACCGACCCACTTCAGCTGACCAAGTTTAGCCGACCCACACATGCCGACCCACCTTGACCAAACCATATCCATACTCCAACACCAAGCCACTCCTAACTATGATACCTCTCAAGTGTGCCGACCCACTGCCAATTTCACTACAACTGATCCGAGGATTTCCCTATACCGACCCGAGTCCGCCTTGGAGTCAACCAAGAGTAAAGCAAATGCCGAACCATCCAAATGTCGATCAACACCATCAAGGCCGATCAACACCATTAAGACTGAACCATGCATGATCTCCTCTCCTTGACCGAGACATGTACGACCGAGCCACCTTGATCGAGAAACCCACACCGAACCATCCATGACTGATCGTCTATCCATCAAGCTGGCTCAAACCCATCGTATTCCAGTCTCGACAAACGAGTAGTAGATTTTAGTTAAATCCGACTGTCTACGGCCTTGCCAAAAGGCGGGTTGACACCCTATCTCCAACTGAGAACTATAGATCCTTACGCCTCTTATATGCGTAACTCTTTTGTCTAGACTGAGCTTCTTTCATCCTACCTCAGATCATCTCAATCTTCTTTGTTGCCTCTCTTACTAGATCTGGACCTAAGACTAATCCGTCTCTAGTTTCCAACCAACATGTTGATAACTTGCATGGTCTTCTATACAAAGCTTCGAAAGGCGCTATTTATATACTAGTCTGATAACTGTTATTAGAGGAATACTTAACTAAGTGTAGGTGACCTTTCCATGATCCACCAAAATCTAGCACATAAGCTCTAGACAAATCCTCGAGTACCTTATTGACTCTCTTTGTCTGCCTATCTGTCTGAGGGTGATAAGCAGTACTCATCTTGAGATTGGTACCAAACACATCCTGTAGAATCTTCTATAACTCGCTAGTAAACAAAGTATCTCTATCACTACCCATACTACTTGGAATCCCATGTAGTCTAACTATGTTCTACATAAACAATTTAGACAAAACAGGTGTCGTCCTGGTTGACTTAACTGGAATGAAATGGGCACACTTGGTCAACCTATCCACTATGACCCATATACTTTCATTTTCTCAATTCGACCTTGGCAACCCGTCTATAAAATCCATGGATATTGAAACCCATTTTCAAAATTTTATCTCCAAAGGTAGAAGCAACCCACTCGGCTTCTGATGTTCGGACGTTACTTGTTGACAGTTCACACACTGCTTTACCCACAAGCCAACTTTCCTCTTTATACCTTCCTAGTAGAAACTCCTCTTCGTATCATGATACATCTTGGTTTCCCATGATGAATCTTAAACTTCGATTGATGACATTCCCTAAGAACTTCTCTCCTTAGGTTCCCAACATTTGGAACGCACAACCGTCCCTTCTTTCTCAACCAACCCCTCTGGTCAAGACTAAATTCCTTTAAATCATCAATCTCTGATTTAACCTCAAGCCTTCTAATCTTCTCGGCCAATCATGGATCCTCTTTTTGCTTAGAAGCAATCTTTTCAATCAGAACTGGTCGGACTTCCAAGCAGGATAATATGGCAGTGCTCTAACTAGATCTAGCAGTCGATCTTAACTGCACACTACAAATAGTCAAACCCTCCAGGTCCTTCCACTCTGCTAACATAGCTAACACCACATTCTAATGTTTTTTGCTAAGAGTATTAGCTACTTTATTTCCTTTTCCAGGCGTATACTCTATACCAAAATCATATGCTGCTAAAAACTCCAACCACCTCTGCTATCTCATATTTTACTCCTTTTGAGAGAATAAGTATCTTAAGGACTTACGATCTGTGTATAACTCAAATCTCTCCTCTAAGAGATAATGTCTCCATACTTTCAATGTGAAGATCACCGCTGCCAACTCTAGATCATGAGTAGGATATCTTACTTCATTTGTTCTAAGCTATCGTGAAGCATATGCGATAACTATACCTTTCTGCATCAATACAGCTCCCAATCCAGTTCCACATGCATCTGAATACACCACTAATACCTGATTCCCAGTTGGAACTAATAACACAGACATGTTGGTCCACAAAGTTCTTTAACTTAAGGAATGCTTCCTCACATTTGTCAGACTAGACAAACTTCATGTCTTTCCTAGTCAGCTTAGTCAAAGATGCTACTATCCGTAAGATATCCTTAATAAACCTCCGGTAGTAACTAGCAAGCCCAAGAAAACTTTTGATCTTAGTCACCGTCTCTGGTCTCTTCCAGTTGTTAACACCTTCAATCTTATCTGGATCGATTGAAAAACACTTCTCTAAAATCACGTGACCAAGGAACTTAACTTCTTTCTTCTAGAAATGACACTTTGAAAACTTCACTTTCAGATGATGCTGCCATAGCGTCTCAAGTACCACTCTAAGATGAACTTCATGCTCTCTTTCATCCTTATAGTATATTAAGATGTCATCTATAAATACCAAAACAAACCTATCCAAGCGCTCTCAGAAAACTTGGTTCATTAAATCCACGAAGAAAGCTGGCACATTCGCTAACCTAAATGGCATCGCTAACCACTCATATGATCCGTATTTGGTCCTGAATGCTGTTAACGAAATACTATCCTTTGCCACTCTTAGCTGATGGAAAACTATCATTAAATCCAATTGGAAAAATACTCTGGCTCCACTCAACTGATCAAATAAATCATCGATTCTCGACAAAGGGTACATATTCTTGATCGTCTTCTCATTCAACTTACAATAGTCGATACACATCCTTAACAACCCATCCGGTTTCTTCACGAACACCGTGGCCGCTCCCCATGGTGAACTACTTGGTCTAATAAAATTCTATTCTTCTAAATCCACTAGCTGCACCTTCAATTCCTTCATCTCAGTAGGTGTAATCCTACTAGGTGGTCAACTTACAGGTTCCGCTCCTGACATAAGATCTATTTGAAACTCATTGGTTCGCTTTGGTGGTAGTCCTATGACTGGCTCAAAAACATCTGCAAACTCTCTTGCTACCAATACCTAATCTAATTCTTCTTCCGCTTCTATTGCATTCAGCAAAGCATAAGCATAAGCATTTGAGTCTGACTTCTCTACCGAGTATATAATTTGGTTATAACTATTATGGTATCTTAGCGGTATTACTCTATCTCGGCAAAATATCCTAGCATCATACCTATCTAACCAATCCATACCAAAAATGATATCAAAGCCTACGAAATCAAAAACATACAAACTACATGCAAACTTATGACCTAACAAATCAAGGTCTAACTAGTCACATCTCATCACCAGAGGTGCATACCCTCCTATTGGATTCGCAACCCTTAAGGAAGTAACAAGGTATGAGGGTTCTAAATATAACTTATCTACCAAACACTAAGATATAAATGAATGCAATGCACTGGTATCAAATAGTACCCTAACTGGTATATTGGGAATTAAAAGTGTACCTTCCATCATAGTCTTTCCCTTCCCAGCTGCGGTTGGTCTAGAAGATGATGATTCTAAAGCAAAAACCTTTTCCTTGTCTACTCTGACTGGTTCTGGACACTGATTCTTGTAGTGCCCCATCTGATCACGGTTGAAGCATTTCACTCCTTTCTTGTCAGCTATCTTCTTTGCTTTGCCTGTCTGACACTCATGAGCAAAATATCTCTTCTTACCACACCTAAAGCAAACCAGATCAGCTTTTTCCTTCTTGGTAGCTCCTCCCTTTTGAGCTCCTTTCTTCTTAAATAATTTCCTCTTCTTGCACTAGGAATCCTGGGTTTCAACCCACTTCTCTTTCCCAAAAGTAGAGAGCATCTCTTCATTCCTGATTGCCATCTCCACTACAACCGTACTTGGATCACGGAGATGTGGCATAGTCGCCCTTGCAATCTCAGGCTTCAACCCTCTAATAAACTTCTCATTCCTTTTAATGACGATGTCAATGGTAGCATATCCGTGTGTGGACAACTCATCAAACTTAGTAGCATACTCAATCACCGACATCTCATCTTGCACTAAGTCCATGAACTTCCACAGCAATACTGACTTTGTTAACTTTAGACAAGAACCTCTCTTCGAATCTCCTTTGAAACTCTGCCCAAGTCAACTCTTCCTCGGGAACTCCCACAGTCATACAATTCCACCAATAAAGTGCTGCTCCCTACAACTGTCAAGAAGCAACTCTCCTCTTCTGCTCATCATCTAATCCCAAGTCAGTGAAAATTCTTTCATAGTGCAATAACCAGTTTTCTACTTCAACAGCATCCTTTGTTCCCAAAAACAGCTTCCCACCAAGACTGGTATAATCCCTGCTCAGCTTGGCATAGTTATTGCCAACTATGGACACGGTATTAGCTCCCCCAACATTCATGGTATTTCTCCCAGCTACTCCTGCAGCTGCTCCAACTTGCATCAAATTGAAGAAGAACTCATACATCATCCCCGTGGTCGGGTTTCAACACCTATATTGGAATTTGCGTATGGATTAGCATTTGCCTATCGACCTGGATTCCTCCTAATATTGGGTCGAGCATTTCCATTAGTTGTGGCGCTTACACCACCTAGATTTCCTCTTTGGTTTCCTGCCTCCATATCTTCCTTTTCTTATATCTGCATACGGGCCTTAGTAAGATACAAAAGAACGGTCTAAGAGAGAGCAGAATATGTACTTATATATATATATAACAAATGCAAGTACGTTACTATAGCGTTAACCCAAACCCCGCTCTCATTTTCTAATTCATTGGGTTATGTTTTGAAAATAATTTAGGCTCAAATTTCTTTTAAATTTACATAAACCTATGCTCTGATACCAAATTGTAACAACCCCCATTTGGAGGCCGGAAACTAATTGCTATGGATGCTGCAGTCATCCATAGTTATTAATTCTCGGTGACCAAATGCGATAATGTTAGATACCTTGATATACCAGAAACGCATGAATATGAAAAAATTTAAACTCAATTTAAAACAAATTTCTCATTTCATTACAAATAGCATTTCAGATTCATTACATAATCCCAATTTGTAAACCACGTTTAGAGAAATATAGTTATTATGAATTACGCCAAGAGCGATATATGAAGATGCTCCCTTGGTTGATCAGAGTCTAAATATAGGCAATTAAAAAACTTTACACGGTGGAATCAAATTGAAAGAACTCCTAATAGCTAGCTTGCCTCCTGCATTTCTCCGGAAGCTTACTCGTCTAAAGGAGAACCTGAAAACCTTAACTCTCAAACTATTCAAAATCAATTGAGCACCCGAGAGTTTAAGGAGAAAACAAAAACTTTGAGTCAGACAAAAAGTCTGGTTGTGAATAATAACCTACCATCTCGAACCATAGATATCTAGTGAGACCACACCGCTTAGCACAACGAGTTTTCCCATTACTATAATCTTAACCCAATTTATAATAACCATATACTGTGCACCTGCATCCACAATGATTAAGACATAACATAATAAAATGTATCATGGTGATATGCAAACATGCAATATGCTTTCGATTTCCCATCCCCATTCACCATACTATCTGTCTCAAGTTATAGTTTCTAAGGTCACTATTAACCTTTTAGTTTTCATGGGCTAACTTATAACCTGTTCCAACCTTACGGACTATCTGTCCGGTTTTATAGTTTTATGGGATCACTAAGAACCTAATAACATCATCCAATCATAATTTTTATGGGGTCACTATGAACCTATTGGATTCTCCAATAACATCTCTCATGTCATAGTTTTCATGGGCTGAATATGAACCTATTGATCTCTATCAACAACCTGTTCTGGACATAGTCTTCATGGGATCACTAAGAACCTATTGGCCCCTTCCAATAACAATTTCCATAACATAGTTTTTATGGGCTTACTAAGAACCTGTCTAAACCAATAATCTTTTGAAAGTCTTGGGTATCCTATATCCTGGTATGTCTGACCTCCTATATGCAATTATACTCACACAGGAGTTAATTCTATGTTTCACTATTGGGTCAACATAGCCTGTTATTCTTCCCTTAACACCCCAAAATGCAGTTATGGGTTAATAATGAAGTGAATATGATTGCACAAGTATACATGATAAATGATCAAATAACACAACAACATAAACATCCATGGTTTAATTCCCCGTAATCATTTTCTAATGAAATATGGTTAATACTCTTAACCCACTATCTTTAGCAAGGAAAGCTTCCTCTAAAATTTCAAAGTTAAATGCCATTTCAAAACATTTTTACATTGCTATGTATTTACTTTAAAAATGAGATTGGATTCTCAAATTTGAAAACTAAGGCTTTCGACTCTATCCTTTGGATCATTATGACATCACGAATTACCCTTCATCACTCTCCCTTTCGACTTCATAGAGCAATCAAGCCCTCCGTCACTCTCCTTATTCGAAATCATTACTTAAAACCTTAGACATTCTCTTTCCAAACCATCTAACATACCTTTCGAACATTCGGAAACATTTCTTTCGATACACACGAAAACATACCTTTCGAAGCACTTAAAAACATACCTTTCGTAACACTCAAAAGCATACCTTTCAAAACATTTAAAAATATACCTTTCGAAGGCATTGGGTTCAAGTAAGAATTTATGGAAGCATAGCTTAGAAACCAACTAAAAGTATCACTTTCGAAACCATTGATTGAAAACAAAACAAACTTCTAAGTATAAAAAAGGGAATGCATTCGAAAGCTACTAATTCAAAAATCACTGCCTCTGAAACTATTTGCAAAGTGGCTAAATCAATCCTTTCGAAAACATTAGGGAAGGCAGCTTCAATGGTAGCGGAGGGTTATTAGCTCGAAACATACCTTCCGCACTCGTTGACCTAGGGTTATAAAAGCGGCTTCAAACTAAGGTAGAAGTATTAGTGCAGCAGCAAGGGTATCAAAGTGGTTCAAAAGTGGCTACCCTTTCGAAAGCTTACTTTTAGAACGAGGGCTGGTCAATGGGTTGAAAGCAAATAAAAGCGGCTTCAACCCTTTCGCTAGCATGACTTCGACACCATTCTTTCCTTCCGCCTTTCTCCAATACACTATGTACCAAATGCTTGATACCATGTGCATTGCTTTCGAATGGATGCGAAAGGTTATAAATGGTAGTATGGTAGCAAAAGCAAGAATGGTAAGTGGCGAAGTTGTAATTTGCAATAAAATTGATTTTATGCAATTTTAAGTAATTTCTTTTTACCTAACCCCTTATTTTATCAATTTTCTATTGGATAACAAGACCTTTATAAAATTCTTTTCAGAATTTTCTATTGCTTGTAATCCCTAATGCTCCAATATTTAATTAAAATCATTAACTAATCCCTTGTAGATAATTAATCATTAAATACTAATCTTTCTAATTAAATCCAAAACTCACCCAAATCTCTTAAGAAAAATCTTAGAAATTCACATAAATTCCAAAATGATATTATCTTTATCATATAAAGTTTTCAACCCAAAAGTAATTAACTAATTCCTCAAATTAATTAAAACCCGAAATATACCTTTCTTTCACTCAAAAATTCATAGTAAATTATGCATAGCATAGAATATTATGAAAATCAAAACCCATCTCCAAAATTATGTTTTACATAACATATTCAAAAATCATGGCATTTGGAAATTATTTTGCATGATTTTAACCTTAAAACCGAACTATATTATTCTATAAAATCCTTGTTTAAATTATAACATGACATTTAAATCAAAACATATCATCATTCATCTAATAATACGGTTTTAAAACTCAAACCCAAATTTAAACATTTAAGATGACTTATGAGATGGTTTAGATCATTATTCACCTTGTTTGGATAAGGTACTTGAGATTTGTTCTTGATTTAATCTTACTAGATGAATCTTAGCCTTTAAATAGATTTTGTGCTCCTCTTCTTCTTAGGGTTATGGTCGACCTTCAACTCCCTTTTGTTATGTTTTTGGTTTATGAAAACGTAAAGAGAATGAGGTAAGGGGTTTAGGAGTTATGGTATATAGCTATTCCCATTTTGCCCTTGCCTTATTCTCTTAAGTTTCTAATTTATAAATCACACTTATAATTTCATTAGTTAAGGCAGGACCCTAATTAGTTTCCTAATCTCAATTCCCTTATCACTCCAACTTGTACATTATTCTATTTAATTTATCTAATTAAATATCCTAAATAATGTTATTTAAAATTAGTGGTGTTACAGTGAAACACCATAAAATGTAAAAAACATTCTACCGTTGTGCCATATCTAAATCCAACACCTAAATGTAAATAGATTCACCGAGAATATTCCAAAATTAATGTGAATGAAGTATCTACTAATCCACTACATTCATTTGTAATACAAAGGGTATGGGTTAAAAATTCCATGATCTAACATTTTTAGATTGATAAAAAAATTGATGGGTAGAAAACATAGAGTAAAGAACAATTTAAAACAAGTTAATTTGTGGAACTAAAAATCCGAACAAAGTTAACAGATATTTATTAGACCTAATTTTCCACTTATATAGTACATTAAGGCCTGACGCAGAAATGTATAGTAGTAAAAAATCCTCACTTAAACCAACCTTTGGCACCTAGATTTGATTCAAATAACTGAAGAGTTATGTAAATTGAAAAATCTTTTTTTAGCTTAAAAGTGTAAAATTTTCATACTAAGCATCAACATCATATAATATTCTGCCATTAACAAATATATATACTAAAATTATTTGTGAAGACCTACATTTCGGAAGGTTTAATTTGACAATAATCCACACATGTCCAACTTAAACAATCCGAAATATAGATAATCAATGGGGCTAATTAAGAAAAATAAGAAAGAAGAAGAAATCAAACACAGAATCTTGAAGCGGAACGATAAAATATAATAATCAAATAAATAGTTCATGAAGCTGTTTATATTATACATTTGATTATAACTTATACAACATTTATTAGAGTTGTATATACACAACATAAACAAAATATAATGTAGTGGACAACATGATGCAGAAACAATAATAGTAATATATACCAAATCTTCGTCTTCGTCCTCTAGAGAATAATCTTCAATATGCTGAAAAACTTAGGACTGACCCGAGCGTAATGAAAAGACAAAACACTCGAGTCAAGACTAAAATATTCTTATGTGAGTCAAATCGATATCACATATAACATGAGTGCCATGGCATCAGAGATATTTACAGGGTTTCGCATCTCCTATCCAGTGTATAACATGCGTGCAATGACTTAAGGGATGTTACGGGATTTTTCATCTCTTAAGGATCCATCAAATTATTTATATATAGTAGAATACGCTACATAATAATGTCTGATCAGTAAAATAAATATTTTTCTTAGCGTTAAGGCTTTACATTGATCCCCCTTAACGCGTTTTTAAACATTGTCGTACAATTTGCATATAAAAAACCAGTAAACCATCGGGGGATAGGGATGCACCGTGATACGACAACACTAAACCAAAATCGTAGTGGTCTCGTATAGGGATAAAAGTATGACAAGGAACGTGAAGCAATGCCCAAGGTAGGATACTACCAGTTTACCCTTCGTGGCTGGTGGTAACGCATCATAGCCATGACCGCCCACCGCGTCCAACACTGCCATAATCGAAGGGTGATCACCAACAACAACCGAAATAAGGATATTCATACGAAGAAGTGTGTCCGCTCGGGGTAGCTAGCCCGCTTGGCTGGTACAGCTCCTATTTTAGTCATTTTCAAATTGGCACAAGTGTCAGGCTAATCCATCATCGTTCTCTTTCTTTAAATCCAGCAAACGTACGTCAAATCCAACCACTTCATTTTGGATCATCACTCCATGTACATAGTTATTAAGGTGGTTCCAATATTGACAAAGAGTATGCCAATAAGAGGCCCCGGTCTCTTTAACAACCAAACGGCATTTTACACACCGGTTGGTTTTCTTATATTTCGAAAAAAGTTCGTACTTGATATCAAAATATCATATTCGCTACAAAAATAAATTCCATTTCGAAATCATCGTACTCGCTTCAAAAATCAAATCCATTTTGGAATAATCATATTCGCTTCACAAATCGTATTTTACTTCAAAATGTCAATTCTGTTCGAATATCGATTTCACTTCAAAATTTTGATTCGAATTACAATTTAGGTTATAACTTCACTTTAATCCAATTCGCATTTAAATCCAGGATTTAAATATAAACATTTCACCGTTCTAACTAGTTTGAATTTTTTAGAAAATAGTTTAAATAAATTTAAAATAGTTAAATAGTTAAAATAGTTTCGTAGAAAATAGTTTGAGTATTAAAAATGGTTTATATAGTAAAATAGTTTGGAAAAAAATAATATGAATATTTAAAAAGATAGATTTTAAGTAGTTTATATTAAAATAATTTATTTGAAAATAGTTTCAAAGTCAAACAGATTAAATTCCAAATTTCCCAATTCAAATCAATTCCAATTTCCATTCGATTTAATCGATTCAATCCCGATTTTAAGTAGAACTTTACTTCGATTCAAAATTAATTCAATTTCGATTTATATAAATTTGAGTTCAATTTCAGAGTATCGGTTTAAATTAGTTAAATCAAATTTAACTTCAATGTTCGAATTTAGATTCAAATCTTCGAAATAATTCAATTCTGAGTTCAAGTTTGGAATATCCATTTAAATTTTCCTTTACTTAAATAACTTCAAAGCTTAAGTAAAAGTTCAAATCTTTTTAAACAATTCAATCTCGAAAATTCAAGTTATATTTCAATCATAACTTCAAAATCTCATCTTTGATTATTTAACCAATTCCAATTACCAAATTTAAATTTCAACATTTCGAGCTCAAGTTTGAAAATAATTTGATTTCCACAAATTTGATTTTTATTTCTTTAAATCAAAATCATTTGAACAAATTTCAAATCAAAAATTTTAAAAATCATTTAATTTAACCAATCCGGTATCCGTATATAATTTTCTATCCTATGGCCAAGTGATTAGTTATTTCAATTTAATTTCAGGGATGGATATATATCATTTTAATCCAAAATAAATGTCATAGGTATATATCATTTCAACATATTTCTTAATTTGTTCAAAATAATTCAATTTACAATTTTATATACTATAAATAATTTACCAAGTGATAACATAATATATATAAAATAAATAAACACCCAATCATCCAAATACCAACCAATTTGCATTCATCACAAACAACCATCCAAATAGTCAAAAACCTCAACCGTTATCTATTAATTAGCAATCGGGAATTTAACTAGCAGTTAATTTCAATTTAACTGTTAATTCAAAATTCCTAACATATGAATTTCTATATCGGTTTCTACGTCAGTTACATTATCAAACAACAATCAATAAAATTAAATCACCTTAGGATTTTTAATTTAACTAATCATAAAAATATTTTCGTACTTGTGAACGTTAAAACACTAAGCTTTTATTTTTCTGTTGCCGCTTCTACGTTCTAATTTTCGATTAAATTCGAATGTGTTCGAATTTAATTGGAAATTCTGCAAGCTCTAATTGACTCCAATCTAATTCCTGTGCGTAGCATTCATAGATTCGAACGAAATGCAACTTGTTTTGTCCAAATCTGATTTCATATGAAGAAGATATTGTATAGGTAAGTTTTACCAAATTTTCTTTTAAATATATAATTATCAAAATCAAATTACAATTTTAATTCAATTACCTAAAAGAACGGCCCAGCCCACTAGCATAACCGACCCACCATCTCATCTTCTTTCCCCTTTTCATTTTCTTTTTCTTCGCCTGTACATCCATACCCAATGCACATCCTCGGCCATGCAAGGTGCACGCTGCCCCTTCCACCTAACCATCGAACCAACCCTGCCAATAAACTCTCCTCATCGAACTCAACTAGCCGGCACCACCACGCCACGACCGCAACCCCTCCCTCCATTACGACCTGGCCGTTCTCACCTTCGACTGTAGCAAAATTTCGCCCCTCTCAAACCTCGATCGTACATCACCAAAAACCTAACACGTGTGTGCCTCTCCATCACGAAGCCAATGTAACCATCGCCATCCACTAACTCGACCTATATTATCCAAAATCCCTAAACCTAGCTAGTCGAGCAACTGTCGAATTCCAGAAATGAGAACCGCACCCCTCAAGGAATATATCAGATTGAAGCTCATGCCAAAACAAGAATTTAGAAAGCGGTTTCATATTTTTTTCGCTGAGTAGATTTTGAGAAATGGAATTTTGAAATTTTCTTTCCTTTACTTTTTTTCTTTCTGCTATGATATTAAAAGAAGAAGAGGGAAACGTTTTATATGAAGAAAACATGGAATAGGGTAGGGTAGGGTGGCTTTCTTTTAGAAATACGGTGGTTGAAGAGAAAGAATGGTGGTTGATGTGAAGGTATGGTCAAGTCAATATATTATTTAAATTAAAAATGTTTAGATATTACATTTCAAATCTCGATCGAGGCATGCCGCCAGGTGTTCATAATGTTATACCCCTATTCTAAACGCAATGGGACCAATTTCGAGACCCAATTCGATCGTATGGAGAAGACAGCTTTTTGAACCCAATTACAATATTAAATTTTTAACATTAATTTCAATGTGTTTCTATCCCGTACGACCAAACGGTAACTCTAAATGCTACATAAATTGAAATCCGATAATAATACACTACTACGGATCCAATGGAACTAGTTTCGTTGAAATCCGAGATAGTGTCCCGAAAGGCTATTTTTATATGTTAATTTAACTGAGTTATTTTTAAAATCGCGTAAATCACTTATAAATTCAATTTAAATTTTTTATTATCTTTCTTCTTATTAATAGAAATTAAATAAGCATTTAAACTATTTTTATCAAGCTTAAAACCCAAGATTTAATCATTTAAGGGAATTACAATTATTAAATTTTATAATTAAAGTACCCATAAATCATTATATTTGATTCAAGTTAGTAAATCTGTAAAATTAACTTTCCTATATTTGAAATCAATTAAATATTTCAATTTTCAATAACCAAAATTCTGAGTCGTTACATTCCTCCCCCCTTAGAGAATTTCGTCCTCGAAATTGCCAAGGTAAGAAGAATGGCCCAAAACCCATTACTTTCCCAAGACCAATTTGTTGAAACCAAATTATCACTTTTACTAATTTCCATATTCATCCATAGATTCTGAATAATATTATTTATCCAATCATTTCTTGTTATACTCCAAAATCCAATTTTAGTCATTAAATTTTTTTTCAAAATTTTCTAACTCCTTAAAGTTTGAAAATTTTTGCCACCGTCTCCTTTGCGCGGCTATATCGGAACAACTACAAATCGCCACTACGGGCCCAAATCAACAAAATAAAACAAAGGCCAAGTGGCTCAATCCTAAAACCATCAAATCAAACAACAATATAAACATGTACCTTTTGTCGGGTAACCAATTTTTTCTTATAAAACCAAAGGCATCAAATTATCTCTTGCTTTTAAATACCTCCATCTTATTTACCAATGATATCCAACCATATAATTTAAAATCATTTTATATTTTGCATTTTCAATTTCCAATATTTGCTTTACTTAAGCCCGTAAGATGTACATATATCGTCCGTATGTAATATCAAATCTAATCGCTCACTCGATCACACAATTTCACTTCCGAACTAGTATCATTCACACGACTCTCTAGTGCGGACTCAGATCTGGTTCCTTGATCAAAAACCGTCATTCTCCTTGCATCGCCATATACTATGATAGAGAATTCTAGAATCAACCAAAAATCCATATCCTGGGTTCGCCGTCGAAAATCAAGTGAAAAATTCTAACTCGGATCGATATAAATTATCTCGAAATTCTATGCTCGAATCTGGATCAAACCATTATGCAAATAAAAGAATATGCATACAACTTACGTATTTATTCAAATTTATTCTTAGTTACACCAAATTCTATTCATTCGCTTTCCTTTCATTTATATTCAATTATTCACAATTATCATCCACATTGCATTATTCACATTGCTTAATTTCCTAGTATATTTTCCAATACCACTTATCTCTTAAGAATTTTCTCATAAAATTTTCTTAAGTCAATTATAAAAATTTTATACAAATGTTCTTAGATTAATTACCACTTCATCACTTAAGTCTATATTCATTTAAACCCAAATCCAAGTTTCATGTTTAACACCTTTCATACTATACTATATCCATTGATGAATTATAAAATTCTAATTAGGTTTATAAACATTTCATTTAACTCTTCTCATGTTTATTTCCACTTCTTAACTTAAGTTTATATCTATTTCTAATCAAATTCAATTCACTAATTAATTCAGTTAATTCATTTCTTAATTCATTTCCAAAATTTTATTTTATTTAACCTAACTTAGGCTAATTTTCTTTCGATAGTTCATTTATACTTAACTTCAGTTAAGTTTAATCTCATAGTTTAATTTTTTTTTAAACATTGCTTTAACTTGCAATTTTCAAATTTTATAAGTTATCAACTAATTTTCTCCTATTTCCAAATAAAATATTTTAAATCAAAATCCCAGAGTTTAAACAATTTATTCCATGTTTTTATTTTTCAAATCATTTTTGAAATCATATATATTCCACTGGTATATCAAATCATCCTTTTGAAGCTAAAAACCAAAACCAGTTTTTCCAAACAAGATTCCAATGGTAGCAATTCCTTCCTTGGAAACTAGAAAATGAGCGTCGATAATGCTGTAGTCATCACCGAAATTATTTTCCAGCGACCGAAGTGAGTTCAGTGCTTCCTATTTCTTTTTAAACCCTTTTTAAAAATATTTCCATTTTTCCAATTTTAAACACTTTCTAAATAATGCCATTATTATTTTCCAAAACTTCGAAAAATCATTTCCAAACTCAACGAGATTTAAATTTCCAAATTTCCAGCTTTTAAATCATTTTATAAATCATATTTAAAATATACTTCTGAAATCTGCTTTTAATTTATAAATCACATTTATAACCCATATTTACATAATTCCATTTTGTTATATAAAATTATTTCTTAACCTTTAATCTTATTTCCATTATAATCTCACTTTTATTCGATCACGACAACAAACAACAAATGATAATAGTTTAACATTATCATTTCCTAACAACCAAGCACACCATATACATCTATAATAATTTCTGAAAATTATTTCTTTATATATAAAATATAATCAAGGTAAAATTATTTCATTTACCTAATTTCAAAACAATACCATGTCGAATTTTTCTGTTCAAGTGTTTAGAGATCCCTATCAATAACGTTAATTACTCATATTGACCAGAATCCATAAGCCACTAAACATACCAATCAACACAATATAAAAAAAATTTATATCACTAACAAATATGCGCTTATATCTATTAATACACTCAAACTCATTCTAGGGTACGACAGACCCTATTTCTAATGAGTTACCCCATCAAAGCCAAGGTTATCGCTAAACCAAAGCTCTGATACCAATTGTGATGAACCACATTTCATAAGGTTTAAATTGACAATAATCCACACATGTCCAATTAAACAATCCGGAATATAGATAATCAATGGGGCAAATTAAGAAAAATAAGAAAGAAGAAAAATCAAACGCAGAATCTCACAGCGGAACGATAAAATATAATAATCAAATAAATAGTTCATGAAGCTGTTTATATTATACATTTGATTATAACTTATACAACAGTTATATATACACAACAGGAATAAAATATAATGCAGCAGACAACATGATGCAGAAACAATAATAGTAATAATATACCAAATCTTTGTCTTCGTCCTTCAAAGAATAATCTTCAATACGCTAAAAAACTCAGGACTGACCCGAGCATAATGAAAAGACAAAACACTCGAGTCAGGACTAAAATATTCTTATGTGAGTCAAATCAATATCATATATAACATGAGTGTCATGGCGTCAGAGATGTTTATGGGGTTTCGCATCTCCTATCTGGTGTATAACGTGTGTGCAATAACTTAAGAGATGTTACAGGATTTTCCATCTCTTAAGGATCCATCAACTTATTTATATATAGTAGAATACGCTACATATATAATGTCTAATCAGTAAAATAAATATTTTTCTTAGCGTTAAGGTTTTACATTGATCCCCCTTAATGCGTTTTTAAGCATTGTTGTACAGTTTGCATATGAAACACCAGTAAACCGTCGGTGGATAGGGATGCACCGTGATACAACAACACTAAACCAACATCATAGTGGTCTCGTATAGGGATAAAAGTATGACAAGGTACATGAGGCAATGCCCAAGGTAGGATACTACCAGTTTACCCTTCCCGGCTGGTGGTAACGCATCATAGCCATGACCGCCCACCGCATTCAACACTCGCATAATCGAAGGGTGATCACCAACAACAACCGAAATAAGCATATTCATACGAAGAAGTGTGTCCGCTCGAGGTAGCTAACCCGCTTGGCCGACACGGCTCCTGTTTTAGTCATTTCAAATTGGCATAAGTGCCAGGCTAATCCATCATTGTTCTCTTTCTTCAAATCCAGCAAACATATGCCAAATCCAACCACTTCGTTCGGGATCATCACTCCACGTACATAGTTATTAAAGTGGTTCCAATATTGCTAGAGAGTATGCCAATAAGAGGCCCCGGTCTCTTTAGCAACCAAACATCGTTTTACACACCGGTTGGTTCTTTTACATTTCGAAAACAGTTCGTACTTGATATCAAAATATCATATTCGCTTTAAAAATCAATTCCATTTCAAAATCATCATACTTGCTTCAAAAATTAAATCCATTTGGAAATCATCATATTCGCTTCACAAATCATATTTTACTTCAAAATGTCAATTCTGTTCGATATATCGATTTCACTTCAAAATTTTGATTCAAATTACAATTTAGGTTATAACTTCACTTTAATCCAATTCGCATTTAAATCCAAGATTTAAATATAAACATTTCACCCTTCTGACTAGTTTGAATTATTTAGAAAATAGTTTAAATAATTTTAAAATAGTTAAATAGTTTCGTAGAAAATAGTTTGAGTATTAAAAATGGTTTATATAGTAAAATAGTTTGGAAAATCAAAATAATATGAATATTTAAAAAGATAGATTTTAAGTAGTTTATATTAAAATAATTTATTTGAAAATAGTTTCAAAGTCAAACCGATTCAATTCCAAATTTCCCAATTCAAATCAATTCCAATTTCCATTTCGATTTAATCGATTCAATACCGATTTGAAGTAGAACTTTACTTCGATTCCAAATTAATTCAATTTTGATTTTTATAAATTCGAGTTCGATTTCAGAGTATCGATTTAAATCAGTTAAATCAAATTTAACTTCAATGTTCGAATTTAGATTTAAAACTTCAAAATAATTCAATTCCGAGTATAAGTTTGAAATATCCATTTAAAATTTCCTTTTCTTAAATAACTTTAAAGCTTAAGTAAAAGTTCAAATCTTTTTAAACAATTCAATCTCGAAAATTCAAGTTATATTTCAATCATAACTTCAAAATCTCATATTCGATTATTTAAATAATTCCAATTACCAAATTTAAATTTCAACATTTTAAGCTCAAGTTCGAAAATAATTTGATTTCCATAAATTTGATTTTTATTTATTTAAATAAAAATCCTTTAAATAAATTTCAAATCAAAATTTTTAAAATCATTTAATTTAACCATCCGGTGTCCGTATATAATTTTCTATCCTATGGCCAAGTGATCAGTTATTTCAATTTAATTTCAGGGATGGATATATATCATTTCAATCCAAAATAAATGTCATAGGTATATATCATTTCAACATATTTCTTAATTTATTCAAAATAATTCAATTTACAGTTTTATGTACTATAAATAATTTACTAGGTGATAAAATGATATCTATAAAAAATAAATAAACACCCAACCATCCAAATACCAATCAATTTGCATTCATCACAAACAACCATCCAAACAGTCAACAAATCTCAACAGTTATCTATTATTAGCAATTGGGAATTTAACTAGCAGTTAATTTCAATTTAACTGTTAATTCAGAATTCCTAACATATGAAATTGTATATCTGTTTCTACTTCAGTTACATTATCAAACAACAATCAATAAAATTAAATCACTTTATGATTTTTAATTTAACTAATCATTAAAATATTTTAGTACTTGTAAGCGTTAAAACACTCACCTTTTATTTTTCTATTGTCGTTTCCGCATTCTAATTTCCGATTAAATTCGAATGCATTCGAATTTAACTAGAAAATTTTACAAGCTCTAATCGACTCTAATCTAATTCTTGTGCATAGAATTCGTAGATATGAACGAAATGCAACTCGTTTTGTCCAAATCTGATTTCGTATGAAGAAGATATCGTATATATAAGTTTTACCAAATTTTCTTTTAAGTATATAATTATCAAAATCAAATTACAATTTTACTTCAATTACCTAAAAGAACGGCCCAGCCCACTAGCATAAGCGACCCACCATCTCAACTTCTTCTCCCTTTTCATTTTCTTTTTCTTCGCCTGTACATCCTTGTAACCCAATGCACATCCTCGGCCGTGCAAGGTGCACGCTGCCCCTTCCACCAAACCATCAAATCAACCCCGCCAACAAACTCTCCTCATCGAACTCGACTAGCTCGGCACCACCATGCCACGGCTGCAACCTCTCCCTCCATCGCGACCTAGCCGTGCTCACCCTCGGATGTAGCAAATTTTCGCCCCTCCCAAACCTCGATCGCACATCACCAAACACCTAACACGTGTGCGCCTCTCCATCACGAAGCCAACTGAATCATCGCAATCCACTAATTCGACCTATATTACCCAAAATCGCTAGCCCTAGCAAGTTGAGCAACTGTCGAATTCCAGAAATGAGAACCGCACCCCTCAAGAAGTATATCAGATTGAAGCTCATGCCTAAACAAGAATTTAAAAAGCGGTTTCATATTTTTTTCACCGAGTAGATTTCGAGAAATGGAATTTTGAAATTTTCTTTCCTTTACTTTTTTTCTTTCTATTGTGGTATTAAAAGAAGAAGAGGGAAACATTTTATACGAAGAAAACGTGGAATAGGGTAGGGTGGCTTGCTTTTAGAAATAGGGTGGCTGAAGAGAAAGAATGGTGGTTGATGTGAAGGTATGGTCAAGTCAATATATTATTTAAATTCAAAATGTTTAGATATTAAATTTCAAATCCCGATCGAGGCGTGCTGTCAGGCGTTCATAATGTTATACCCCTATTCTGAACGCAATGGGATCAGTTTCGAGCCCTAATTCGATCCTGTGGAGAAGATAGCTTTTTGAACCCAATTATAATATTAAATTTTCGATATAAATTTCAACGTGTTTCTATCCCATACGACCAAACGGTAACTCTAAATGCTATAAAAATTGAAATCCGATAATAATACACTATTACGGATCCAATGGAACTAATTTCGTCAAAATTCGAGACTGTGTCCGGGAAGGCTATTTTTATATGTTAATTTAACCGAGTTGTTTTTAAAATCGCGTAAATCACTTGTAACTCCAATTTAAAATTTTTATTATCTTCTTCTTATTAATAGAAATTAAATAAGCTTTTAAACTATTTTTATCAAGCTTAAAACCCAAGATTTAACCATTTAAGCAAATTTCAATTATTAATTTTACAATTAAAGTACCTATAAATCATTATATTTGAAATTCAAGTTATTAAATCTGTAAAATAAACTTTCAAATATTTGAAACCAATTAAATATTCCAATTTCCAAAAACCAAAATTCTGGGTCGTTATATTATTACTTACCCTGATTATCACTTTTTTATTATATTAAGCAATAAACCAAACTTCAATATAAAGTAATTCTGATAATGTTGTAGTTGTGACAAAACACAACTAATGGTCAAAATAGTAAGCTAAAAAGATGAACTAAAATCATTAGTATATACTCGTTGCCTCTTTTACTGGATATATAGTGAACATAAGTCATATTTGCTTCCAAGTTTAGTCATATTTGCTGAATCTATTGTACAGGCTAACAAATAAAGGTTGATTTTTTAGCTGAGTTTGTTAAAGGCAATAGCCATGTTTAGGGACATGATTGGAAAGATCCAATTTAATTAAAAGGTGAGTCATCGAGTATTTTTTTCTGATAGATAACTAAGAGTATTGAGAAGATATGCTATTCGTGAATTGCCTACTTATTTAAACGATGATATCCAATTCACTTAGCGTTCCAATGGTTTATAACTTTATGAGAACGAGAAACTTAAACTTTAATTTTTTTAAGTTCATGAGAATGTTAAACTTAAAAAGGATATAATATATGTAGTTGTTGTTTAATAAATATATAGGGCTGCAATTTATTTTATTTTTTTGTATATATACATGTATATTTTTTATGTAATGTGAGACTCCTTCATTCAGTAACATAATCAACAAAAATATACGACTCCCCTTTAATAAAACCTTTTATTTCAGAGACTCAAAATAAGAATATAATGAGATAAACGCTTCATGAACCTGATCTTATCGGTAAAAGTTCATTGTAAGTTTTTTGCTAGATTATGTCATGATCCAATATAATATGCATTTATATCAATATATATAGATTTACAAATAATTTTTATGTTATACGGTACATTATACATAGAATTGCAGTTCATGAACTCCTACCACATAACAATTACAGTAAAACAACCATTTTAGCTTGAGAATGCTAAGATCATAATGTAAAACACCAATCCAGACAATAAAATCATTATCAGGTAATACTGATATCTATTTCCACACCAAGGTAAAATATTAGCAAAGTCTAAATTGATATCTATATATTCTGCCAAATGCATTGCTAATTAGTATTTATATGTAAGGACGAAAGGAAGAATAAAATATAAAGTCACTAAACCAAAAATAAATCGACAACTAAAGGAAAAGCGACCTAAAATTTTCAAAATAATATAGTGTGTGCAAACAAAGCAAAGTATTATATTAACAGCTAACAGCAGAAAGCAAACCCTTATTGTAATGATTGGCATTTCTTACACCTAAAGACTACACTTAATACATTCACGGTATTCGTGTGCTGATCAAGTGTCCGAAAGACAGGTCATTTGGGGTGAAAAAAGAAAAGATAGAACAGAATCTAAACATCGTGATGAGAACAGTTTATAATATACACAAGATCTTTACAAAAAGAAATCGTCTTTATTATATACAACATCAGAGTACATTAATCTATTTTTATCTTTGACAGTTATAACAGTCCGTCCGTACAATTGCTGATAAATACAGACAAGAATAAAGCAAGCAGAACAGCGGAAGATAAAAGATACGTGAATACGTCTTAGAGAATCCAGCTTGTCTCCTGAAGCTCTAAAGCATCCAACTAAATTTGAAAAATACGCTCAGGCTGACCTGAGTCGGTCTGGTAAACCAACGTGAGAAACTCAAATCACAAGGAAATTTAATGTAACTTATAAATCCTTTAATATCAAAGGTATCCCGTAAGACCACGCCTCACACAAACATAGACAGGTTTTTACCTTACGATAATCAAACCATTTTATATAAAATCCAATGATATTTTAATAATGTCTAGGGTCTACCTACCGAATCAGTACACCTTTAGATAGAATGTACATGAGGCTATAACACGTTGCACATTAGCTACTCAGGACCGGCCCTATCCCTTACTGGGTAGTGCCGAATATGATTACCCCTAATTTGATAAACATGCATAATGGGCCCCGAAGCATACATAAGTATCAACTCTAGATAAGGATGAACATACCCTAATGGGAGTGACCTACTTAGCCCTACCGCATGTTCCTACTTTAGTCATTTACCAGCTGTGAGGCTTGAGGCTACATTTTACCCTTTAGATAGCAATTCCACTTGGAATGCTAACACTGTCCGCCAGGCAGAAATTTAATGCCAGCGTTCATCCATACAAGTTCGTTTTAGGTCTGAACGAAACCGAAGGCACTACCTCTACTATATCCACTTTGGAATCACCCTTAGGATTAGTAGCAAGAAGCCCTTGCACTTTAAAGAACTTTGTCTTCAATCATCTTCAAGATGTCTTCCATTTGAACGCTTATGTTGGTTTGAAGTGATTTTCGGACAACATATCCGATCTCGATCTCTCCGAACCAACATTCGATAGATTTCGGTAAACTTAACCCCGGTTCTTTTGGAAATAATCAAACAATACGTAGGAATGGGGATCACCTCCTAATGGTTTAAGTGAACGGATCTCCCTATCATTTGCCTTAGGAGAACAAAATGAGATTTATACACACAATGCAACATCATCGAAGATGACTGTGCCATATTACTCACGTGTTTCTTCTGGATATTTCCAGAGTTATATTTTGGTCCAAATTTGATAGTCGGTTATTTAACTATCAAATAAACAAACAAGAAACAAGTCAGAGATTTAATTTCACATAGCCACCACTAAACCTCATTTTAAATAAATCTTTCAATTATTAAATCTCCTTCAAAATATTTATCAAAATATTCATATACCGATCTTACTGGCATAAGTATATTCACAAAACATTATGAAAGATTTCTTATTTCAAAATCATATTAAAAGTATTAAAACAAAATTATTTTAATTAGAGATAAGGATAACCCCAAACACTATTCCTTCGGTGTTAAGCATGGAGCAAATGTCCACACAACCGTAATTAAGAAGGTCAGTTAAGAGAAATCCAATCTCAATTTCTTTTATAAATTTCTTCAATAAAATCTTTTAATAAATCTCTTTCATTTATGAAATCACATTTACTAAAATTCGAAATTCATTTATGAACACTTTATAAATCTCTAAGTCTGTTTTATAAAACTCTTTTATAAATATCAAAACCATTTATAAATTCTTTTATAAATATCTAAAATCATTTACAAAACTCTTTCCCGATTTCAAGGTCCTTTTCAATTTATAAAATTCCTACTATAAAATTTCCTTAATTAAAACAAACTTCCTAAATAAACTTTAATCAATAAAGTTCCTTTGATAAACAATCAATTATTTAAAACACCTTTAAATAAACTAGTTATTATTTAAACATTCATCATTAAATTAACTTTAAACCTCATTATAAATAATAACTTTAGAATGTCATTAATAATATATTAAATTAACTTTAAACAATATTATTATACTAATACTTTAACATCAAAACAATATTTATATAATAACTAATTAACTTCAAAACATTATTATGGTAATTAATTAAACTTTAAAACAATATAAATATAGTAATTAATTAACATTTAAATAATATTAATATGATAATTAATTAGCCTTTAACTAATAATAAAATATAATTAAATAACTTTAAAATAAATAATTAAAATATAACTAAAACATTTTAAACAATAATTAAACAACTTTTAAACAATAATTAAATATTCTTAAATAACTTTAAAAAATCATATTAATAAATTAATTAACTTTAAATCACAATTAAAAACAATAATTAACTGTCTTTAAAACATTATTAATTAATAATAATTACCTTTAAACCTTATTAATAAATAATAATTATCTTTAAAATAACACTGGTTCAATAATTAACTTTTCAAATTTTGAAAGAGGCTTGGCAACCACTATGGTACTTAAATAAGTTACCATTACATTCAATTTAACTTTCCAAGTTTACTTACTAGAATTTAAATAATTGACATCTATGTAAATAAATTCAACACTCAACTATCATAAGTTAACACATCAACTATTCAATAATGATTAATTTGCATATCAATTCACAATGTATAATTAGATATCCAAATTACAATAGCAGAACGGGGACTTATTTCTACCTAATAGATGTCCATGTAAAATCTATCTGGTTAATTATAGCAGAATGGTGGTTTATTCTGCTAAACAAGAGTCCAATTAATTTAATTAACGGAGTGGTGTTTTATTCCGCTAAACAGGTGCCCTAATTATCCTATTCAATTTACTTTAACAGAATGGTTTTATTTTGCCAAATAGGTAACACCCGTTAAGGTATAATTAATTTAACTACATAATTATCCAAATTAACGTAATTAAAACTAGTCAATATTAATTTGTCATTAAATTATACTACTCCAAAATTAACAACAAATTTTATCAAAATGTTGTATTCATCAATACGAACCCAACGCAAAAATCTATAGGTTAATCGGATTTAAGATGAGTAAATTCTAATTTTCCAAGTTTATGCATGAAAATATTAAACAACTTAAAACATTTCCTCACCCCACAAACAAGGCCCGGCTCATCCTTCATTAAAACTCACGCCCAGAAGGAATAGTGCTTCTTCTTCCCAAATCAATTTTCATCTCCTTGTACACAATTTGTGCACAACCTTGTGCACGTGCACACCACCTTCATCCATCGTATCAAAGATCCAAGACCACCTGCAGACATGCCTCAACTTCCTCTTCCCTATGCACCCATCTTTCTTGCCTCTAGTACCCTATACCAAAATCCAACCACCTTAGCCGAGCTCCAAAATTGCGTCCAGCACCTAGGTCGCGATCACCCAACAACCACCGGACCCCGCTAAAAGAATGCCGCAAGATGCCACTCTCCTCCATGAACCTAACTCCACACTCTATTCGAGCTATCGTCAATTTCAACTCCGATGAAATTAAACCCTAGCTTCGAACATCCACAAGCGATCGTCACCAAAAGATGTCGAACTCACACCAAAAATACTACGTTGCTCCACAATGCCAACAACACATACTGTAACGACCCGGAATTTTCGATCCCGAAAATTCCAGATAGTTATGAAAAAGAAGAAAGAGATAGAAGAAGAAACATAAAACATAACACTGATCCTCACATTCGCAGCGGATAAAATATAATATCAAATAATGGCAGTTTACAAAAGGATATCATATCAGTAAATTTCCAGTTTAATACATCAGAGTTACAACCATTTATACATGAACTGGACAGTTATACAACTTGTTCCAGACTACAATCTATACAGACTACACAGTCTTATATACACAGCGCAATACTCCATACGTTCCGGCCATCCAGCTCGCCACCTGAGCTCTAGAACGTCCTTACCTGAAAATCTGTAATACTCGGTCTGACCCGAGCATTACATCAAAGTAACACCCGGGTCAGGCTGGAAACCAGCGTGAGTAAACCCATCTAACATAGTATACAAAAGTCTACAACTTGTATAAACCCGGGGTACTTATATCAATTTACAACTACACAAGTTGCTATAAACATCACTTATTTCACACATACATTTCTAAGTACCAAACTTAGACTAAATGGTCCAATTTACTTAAATCATTTCATTCAAAGCATTTAAACAATCACTTATCATTCATAAGCAAGATATTCAATCACACCATCTCGAATAAATCTAATTGACTATAATTGAATTAAATCACTTTAAGTCCTACTTATTAATTAATTACAACCCAACTGATTTACCATCCCATAATCATTCATCTTTAATTACATTAAGGTTATCGTCATTATCTAATTACTTCCATTAAATAATCATCCTTAACCAAATTTCATGAACGATTATCCTTAATTAATTTCATTCATAAATCAACCCCAATTACTCATAAACAGTAATTATCCCTCTGTATTTCTTACCCAAGTAATTAACTTCTTACTTAATTATTAATCCTTTTTGAATTAATTCAATCCAGTAATCTATGCTTAATTACTTCTACTAGGTAATTACCCTTTAATTACCTCTCATTAAGTAGTTCCTTTTACATCCTGAAATTATGAATTACTTCACTAAATCTTATCAAGTATTTATATTTAAATAATTCACCAAGAGATTACCTTTAAATAATTAATTTCAATCGGGTAATCTATCCCTTAGTTTCCCTTAAACCCAATTAATAAATCTTAATTGCAGATTTTTTTTAACCATAAATTAATAAACCTTAATTATTGATTTACACAACTTAATTACCAATTAAGTATTCCTTAGTTACCAGTTAATCAATCATTAGTCATTAGTTAATTAAATTACTTAATTACTTAACTACTAATCATTCATTAATTAACTTAAGTATTTAATTACAATTTATTTACCAATTAATCATTAATTAATCCAAACTCTAATTACCCTTATAATTTAATTATTCTTAATTACTTTCTAAACATAATTCTTTGAATAATTAATCATCTTAACAAACATTTAAAAGAAATCTTCCTTAACTTTGAAAATCAAGTTTATATTAACTACAAATCTTAAGGTAAATAATTATTTATTTATTTATTTAATACTTAACTTAAATTAATTGCTCAATTAAAACAATAAGAGTTAAATCATCATTAAGCATTAATTAAGATATATTTAGAACTTGAATTAAAATCTTAACTTACTGTTAAACCTTTGTTAAGTTTACAGTATCTAAAATCTGTTAAACATTTTCACTTAACTTCATTTTTATAATGCACTACTTCAGTTAGAAGAACAAAAAAACCCGAGACTTCCCCTTACTTTGCTCGAGTAACACTTCCAATTCCTCACCCATATTCCTGAGTCCACTTTCTCATTCTCTCGTGTCCATCTTCCTCCCCTTTATTTTTTTTTCCAGCAAGTTTAAGTTTTGAAACTTAAGTATAAAATTTAAGCATCAGTAACTCACTTTCAAACTCAAACTAAAACCCAAGCAACAACTTCGTTTACTCGTGCATCCCTTCAAGAACCAAACCCAGACCATCGATCGTGCACGCGACTCACCGTGCACTTGCACACGCCGCCGACATACCTCCGACGCCTGAGATGACCACCCACACATCGACTCTCGATCACTCCATCGATCGAGCCATCCAAACCCCTGAACGAACTCGAAAATAAAAATTTACCAATTCGAGCTTCCAGACCTTAAAGCTCCGGTAACAAATTTCCACGTTCTGGCGACGACAACCACCCAGGAGTCTCGAAACGCCGGCCATGACAACCCTAGCTTCCACGCTACTTCCCCTTTGCATACCGTGCCACTCGATCACACAGAGGAGGCGAAATCACTTCGTCTTCTACCATGTTCAAAATCACGAGTTAAACCCTATTCTTGCCTCGATCCATCACTTCCCACAGTAGAAAAATTATTTAACATTTTTCCCGAGATCATCGATTGCCAAGCTAACTTCGATCGAAATCCCAACATCCAACATTTCTTTGATCGCTGGGAATTAATTAAAACCCATTTTCGGTTTATCTATGAACTGCTCTTAGTGCTCTCAACTAAAAATTACCATTTTCGTTTTAAAAATCCTATTTTAAAGAGTGGATTCAAGTTATATAATTGAATTAACAATTCGTAACTCTCGAATTTAACATAAATTTAAATTTTGCTCTATAAAACTAAATATATAGTTGTAATATTTCACCTACATGCTTAATACAATTTTTAGACCATAATTTAAGTTCAAGACAAACTTATTTTGTTTTAAACTGTAGGCCTATAAATGGTTGGATGAAGATGTTTTGAATTTTGATTAACTATTAACTCTGTAACTAAAACCAGAGAAGGACAGGTAAAATATATTTACACAGAACAACTCATGTAGATATACAGAGTTACACTCAAAAATACACATGCAAACACAATATTCTTCAAGGATCAGATGCACAGATTTATGTTTTAAAATGATGTGTTTACTCACTTGTAAAAATTTGAACAGAGAACAATTCTGGGTGCTGCTAACTTGATTTTCCTTTAAATCTTCCTGCTTGATTTGTTGAATTGTTGTTTAAGTTTGTGAATGGTGATGCTTACTCTCTCTTTTTTTTTTCTTCTGGTTTGCATAGTTTCTTTGGACGAACGGGGACTAGAAAGATGTACATATATAGAGAACAGGATTTACAGGGGTAGGTATTTGCTGTACAAGATTTTTATGTACTGAAACTATTTTATAAACATTTAGCCAGAGATTTTTTTCTTGCGTTGGTGGCTGAAGTGATAACATTTTGGCCAGTCATTAATTAGGCTTGTACAAATTCATATTTTTCTTTCTTTACTTCGGCTGAAAGGATTTGTTGTGGCTTGCATTGATGAGGCTTGTACCTGAAGCTAGTATCTCTTCTTCTGATTGTATATTGTGTACACTTGTATTCATTTTATTGTGAGTATGCTACATATACAGGTTGTCTTGTATCATAAGCTTACATATCATTTTTTTTATATTATGTACAACATGATTTATCTTATTCCTTTTGTACGATTTCAAAACGAACATAAAGTAGCAAGATGCATACTTATAAATACAAGATAACAGCATGCTTAGGGAGGTGTTATCTGGTTAACTCAATTTCTTTATTCTGTTTTGATATGAACTGATTTATATTTTACTTTCTTTTAAAACTTATTGTTTTGAAATATGAATGCATCTATACTTACATGTTATTAGATTTGAGCTATGCATTTTAGTTCTTGGTTTAGTTCCAGGTTTACAAATTGATACTTATCTGTATGTACTTGAATATATATTGTTATCCTCATTTGCAAGCCTTCCATATACAAAGCTTTGCCTTATTCATTCCTTACTTGATTCATAGTTGAGTATATTCCTTCTTTGTTTATTTGTTTCAAGTCTACCATCCAATTTGTATACTTTATATTTACACATAACTATATAATTTATCTTATATATTTTTATTCCCATTTTTATATTAAATATTTATTTCCACTTTTATACATATTATTGTGTATGATTACATGTATATATATTTATTTTTAAAATAATAAGTTGCATTTTATTTACTTAAATTAAATATTTGTTAAAATAATATTGCCAGAAATCCCGGGATGTCACATCCCTCCCCCCTTTGAATCTTTTCGTCCTCGAAAATAGAACGCAACCAGAATTATTAAAATTCTTAAAACCAGATAAATATTCTTAATCACCTTTAAAACACTTTTAAATATCCATATATAATATTATTTCAAAGTAGTTTTTATAAAAATACTTTTATAACCCGATGTTTCAACAAGTCCATCCTTGTTCTCATAGAAATTCGGTCATACGTTGATCAGGCGTAGGACTGAAAATATATAAGTACTCGGTAAACTCATTTTCAACACCCAGTGAAAATAGTTTGGAAAATAATTTTATTGAAAATATAGAAAACAGTTTCGAAAATAGAGAAAATATCTTGGTGAGAATGCTCTGGAAATCATCACCCCCATCCATGGTCACAGTTACATCCTGGGTTACGTTGCCGTCGCAGCAAAAGTCCATGTAACTGATTACACCATAGAACCCACGACAGATCGCAGTTACATCCAGGGTTACGTTGCCGTCGCAGCAAAAGTCCATGTAACTGTTGGCTCTCAGCGGCACACACGATTTTCGCTGTCAAAATGAAACTTCTCCACTCCCACATAGGTCTCAGTCTGCCGATATAAAATCAAACGCAGACTGTTGGCTCTCAGCGGCACACAAGACTTTCGCTATGTTACCATAGTGTCGCAGTCTACCGATATAAAATCAAACATAGACTGTTGGCTCTCAGCGGCTCACGCGACTTTCGCTATGGTCTGCAGTAGATCGCAGTGACATCGAGTTATATTGTCATCACAGCATAACCCAAATGCCTCTGTGGGCACCAGCCCCTCGACTTTCGCTACACAAATAATCCTCAGGAACTAGTTTTGTCCGGACTCCTCACAGGATCAACTTTAGAACCTCCCCCTTTGAGGCTCAAGGCAGTACCACCCTGTGGCACTCCTGAGAAGTTCATTTTAAGGGAGCGCCTTTTTCCCCAAAGCCAATCTCAAAACACTTTATACTATACACATATAGTATTTTCCAAATCATACACCTAGTATGAATTCCATATAAGCTCCTTTACACAAAATCGATTCCCAAAATCGATAATTCTCAAATTAGGCTTTTCCAAATCCCAATATTGATTTTATCCAAAAATCAAAAGCCTTTTCCAAATCCAAAGGTTCTCAAAACCTTTTTCTCAAAACCATTTTCATAAAATCTTTTATATATATATATTCATATATATAATTTTCTTGGAAAATTTTTAAATCACTTTATACTTGTATAAGTTTCCTTTGTATACTTCAAAACTTCCAAAAACCTTTTTCTTCTAGCAATGGATTCAATAAGGGGAGTTTTATCATATATAACAAAGATACGTAACTTTGTTTATTCCCAATCAAATATTCAAATTTGATTACTTTATAAAGTCACTTACCAAATTATTTACTTTGATAAAGTAAATTTTAATCATAAAGATATTCCATTTCACTTTTATTTATTGTATATTTCTCAAAATTTACTTCCATTTCAAAAATCATATTACAGTCCTTATCTCCAATTCAATAACAGTTTCAATCAAACTCGTACGATGTCCACATATCATCCGTACGCAATATCAATCTGATCGCTCACTCGATCACACAATTTCACTTCCGAACTAGTATCGTCCACCCAACTTCCTAGTGCGGACTCAGATTTGGTTCCTTGATCAGAAACCGTCATTCTCCTTGCATATGTCACAACTATGATAGAGAATATCCAGAACCAATCAAAAATCCATATCCAGGTTCGCCTTCGAAAATCGAGCGAAAATCCCAACTCGAATCGATAATACTATCTCGAAATTCTATGCTCGAATCTGGATCAAATCACTATGTGAATAGAATAATATACGTACATCCTACGTATTTATCTTCATTGATTATCAGTTAAATCAATTTCCTTTCTATTCATCCTCACTTAAATTTTCATTCACTTATTCACATTTGCTTTAATCCCCACTCGGATTATCATTTCACTTCTTATCTCAGTTGGATATTTAATCAATAACAGTTTGAACTCCGACCAGTTTATATTTAGAAAATAGCTTGAAAATTTTGAAAAATAGATAAGTAGTTGAAAAATAATTATTAGTTTGTAAAATAGCTGCAAAATAGTTAAGTAATTGTAAATAGTTGAAAAACAGTAATCAGTTATAAAATAGTAGAAAAATAGTAATTAGTTTATAAAACAGTTGTAAAATAGTTAAATAGTTCCAAAAGTAATTGTAAAACAAGTTTAAGATAGTTTTAGGTTTTAAAAAGAAAAGTTGTGTAGTAAATAGTTTAGAAAATAGATTTATACTAAAACAATTTATTTTGAAAATAGTCCAGAGTCAAACTGTACAACTTCCCAATCTCCATTTCCAATCAATTGCCAATTTCCAATTAACTTCCAATTTTATTTCACTTTAAACCATCTTGAATTATACAAATTCGAGTTATTATTTCAAATGTTGATTTAATCCCATCAATCAAATTAACCTTTATTTTAAATTAATAATCCAAATCTTTAAACAATTTAATTCTAAGTCCAATTCTCAAAATTCCATTTTAAGTTATCTTTACTTAACTTATTTCAAAGTTCAAATAAGAGTTCAAAACAATTTTACCTTAAAAATTCAATTTATTTCCCAATTTCAAATTTTGAAACCAATGCTTAACAATTTAAATTTGCAATTCTTTTTAAACATTTAAACCTTAAATTCAAAGTGGTTTCATCTCCTTAATTCCAAATTTAATTTCCCCTTTAGCTAAATAATGGATATATCACCACAATCCATTTCTTCATTCATTTAAACAAATCCAATTCACAATCTAAAGATTATTAATAACAATAGGATGATATCATCCAATTTGTTTTAAAACATCCATCAGATCTCAAACCCATCTTGAGATCACACGATCTCCCAATTCAAATTAACCATTTAACTTTCCAAGTTAAATCTCAATTTCATCTTGAAATTTCCAATTCAGGTTGTTTGTTAACTTATTTAACTTTCCCAAAGTTAAATTCAATTTAATCTCGTCAAACTTACTCAAATTTGAATTCCCACTTCAATTTTAAACTTCACATTAATAATCTTATAAGTTCAAAAACTTATCACCTTGGACATCACATCTCATTTCCCAAATTTAAAACTCAACATTTAGAGTTTATTTCAAATCATCATTGGTACTATGTACATTCCTCATATGTACATTTTCTTTACACACCAAGTTATACCTTACATTTTTAAACCACCTTTGGTTTTAATTCAGAACAATTTCTTTTAAAACAATTTCAAGTTCTCTGGACTTAGATTTAAAACTTCACCATTTAAAACCAACTTTAATTTACAAGTCATACTTGCCTAAATGTTTTACTTCTCTAAAACATTTCATCTTGCTTACTCATTAACAACATTCCATTATTAAACACAACAACCATTTATGATAACAACCAAGATTATCATATCTGGAAACCAATTTATTATTATCTTTATTTTGAAATCATTTCTACAAATTCAGGATTTTAATTTCAATTTGGATCCATTTCAGATTTATCTTCATTCAATTTCAATTTGGTTGTATTATTATTACCACTTAATTCTCATTATTTTATTTAATTCCAATAATTTTTAACAACCAATTACTTTAACATTTATTAGTAAGAAATATTATTTTATATATCAAAATATATTCTTATAAAATCATTTAAAATCTTTATATATGAAAATAACAAGTACGCTCTCATATATATATATATACACACTCAACTCATTCTAGGGTACTATTAACCCTATCCTTATGAGTATACCCACCAGAGCCAAGGTTTTCGCTTAAACCAAAGCTCTGATACCAACTATAACGACCCGGAATTTTCGATCCCGAAAATTCCAGATAGTTATGAAAAAGAAGAAAGAGATAGAAGAAGAAACATAAAACATAACACTGATCCTCACATTCGCAGCGGATAAAATATAATATCAAATAATGGCAGTTTACAAAAGGATATCATATCAGTAAATTTCCAGTTTAATACATCAGAGTTACAACCATTTATACATGAACTGGACAGTTATACAACTTGTTCCAGACTACAATCTATACAGACTACACAGTCTTATATACACAGCGCAATACTCCATACGTTCCGGCCATCCAGCTCGCCACCTGAGCTCTAGAACGTCCTTACCTGAAAATCTGTAATACTCGGTCTGACCCGAGCATTACATCAAAGTAACACCCGGGTCAGGCTGGAAACCAGCGTGAGTAAACCCATCTAACATAGTATACAAAAGTCTACAACTTGTATAAACCCGGGGTACTTATATCAATTTACAACTACACAAGTTGCTATAAACATCACTTATTTCACACATACATTTCTAAGTACCAAACTTAGACTAAATGGTCCAATTTACTTAAATCATTTCATTCAAAGCATTTAAACAATCACTTATCATTCATAAGCAAGATATTCAATCACACCATCTCGAATAAATCTAATTGACTATAATTGAATTAAATCAATTACTTTAAGTCCTACTTATTAATTAATTACAACCCAACTGATTTACCATCCCATAATCATTCATCTTTAATTACATTAAGGTTATCGTCATTATCTAATTACTTCCATTAAATAATCATCCTTAACCAAATTTCATGAACGATTATCCTTAATTAATTTCATTCATAAATCAACCCCAATTACTCATAAACAGTAATTATCCCTCTGTATTTCTTACCCAAGTAATTAACTTCTTACTTAATTATTAATCCTTTTTGAATTAATTCAATCCAGTAATCTATGCTTAATTACTTCTACTAGGTAATTACCCTTTAATTACCTCTCATTAAGTAGTTCCTTTTACATCCTGAAATTATGAATTACTTCACTAAATCTTATCAAGTATTTATATTTAAATAATTCACCAAGAGATTACCTTTAAATAATTAATTTCAATCGGGTAATCTATCCCTTAGTTTCCCTTAAACCCAATTAATAAATCTTAATTGCAGATTTTTTTTTTAACCATAAATTAATAAACCTTAATTATTGATTTACACAACTTAATTACCAATTAAGTATTCCTTAGTTACCAGTTAATCAATCATTAGTCATTAGTTAATTAAATTACTTAATTACTTAACTACTAATCATTCATTAATTAACTTAAGTAGTTAATTACAATTTATTTACCAATTAATCATTAATTAATCCAAACTCTAATTACCCTTATAATTTAATTATTCTTAATTACTTTCTAAATATAATTCTTTGAATAATTAATCATCTTAACAAACATTTAAAAGAAATCTTCCTTAACTTTGAAAATCAAGTTTATATTAACTACAAATCTTAATGTAAATAATTATTTATTTATTTATTTAATACTTAACTTAAATTAATTGCTCAATTAAAACAATAAGAGTTAAATCATCATTAAGCATTAATTAAGATATATTTAGAACTTGAATTAAAATCTTAACTTACTGTTAAACCTTTGTTAAGTTTACAGTATCTAAATTCTGTTAAACATTTTCACTTAACTTCATTTTTATAATGACTACTTCAGTTAGAAGAACAAAAAAACCCGAGACTTCCCCTTACTTTGCTCGAGTAACACTTCCAATTCCTCACCCATATTCCTGAGTCCACTTTCTCATTCTCTCGTGTCCATCTTCCTCTCCTTTATTTTTTTTCCAGCAAGTTTAAGTTTTGAAACTTAAGTATAAAATTTAAGCATCAGTAACTCACTTTCAAACTCAAACTAAAACCCAAGCAACAACTTCGTTTACTCGTGCATCCCTTCAAGAACCAAACCCAGACCATCGATCGTGCACGCGACTCACCGTGCACTTGCACACGCCGCCGACACACCTCCGACGCCTGAGATGACCACCCACACATCGACTCTCGATCACTCCATCGATCGAGCCATCCAAACCCCTGAACGAACTCGAAAATAAAAATTTACCAATTCGAGCTTCCAGACCTTAAAGCTCCGGTAACAAATTTCCACGTTCTGGCGACGACAACCACCCAGGAGTCTCGAAACGCCGGCCATGACAACCCTAGCTTCCACGCTACTTCCCCTTTGCATACCGTGCCACTCGATCACACAGAGGAGGCGAAATCACTTCGTCTTCTACCATGTTCAAAATCACGAGTTAAACCCTATTCTTGCCTCGATCCATCACTTCCCACAGTAGAAAAATTATTTAACATTTTTCCCGAGATCATCGATTGCCAAGCTAACTTCGATCGAAATCCCAACATCCAACATTTCTTTGATCGCTGGGAATTAATTAAAACCCATTTTTGGTTTATCTATGAACTGCTCTTAGTGCTCTCAACTAAAAATTACCATTTTCGTTTTAAAAATCCTATTTTAAAGAGTGGATTCAAGTTATATAATTGAATTAACAATTCGTAACTCTCGAATTTAACATAAATTTAAATTTTGCTCTATAAAACTAAATATACAGTTGTAATATTTCACCTACATGCTTAATCCAATTTTTAGACCATAATTTAAGTTCAAGACAAACTTATTTTGTTTTAAACTGTAGGCCTATAAATGGTTGGATGAAGATGTTTTGAATTTTGATTAACTATTAACTCTGTAACTAAAACCAAAGAAGGACAGGTAAAATATATTTACACAGAACAACTCATGTAGATATACAGAGTTACACTCAAAAATACACATGCAAACACAATATTCTTCAAGGATCAGATGCACAGATTTATGTTTTAAAATGATGTGTTTACTCACTTGTAAAAATTTGAACAGAGAACAATTCTGGGTGCTGCTAACTTGATTTTCCTTTAAATCTTCCTGCTTGATTTGTTGAATTGTTGTTTAAGTTTGTGAATGGTGATGCTTACTCTCTCTTTTTTTTCTTCTGGTTTGCATAGTTTCTTTGGACGAACGGGGACTAGAAAGATGTACATATATAGAGAACAGGATTTACAGGGTTAGGTATTTGCTGTACAAGATTTTTATGTACTGAAACTATTTTATAAACATTTAGCCAGAGATTTTTTTCTTGCGTTGGTGGCTGAAGTGATAACATTTTGGCCAGTCATTAATTAGGCTTGTACAAATTCATATTTTTCTTTCTTTACTTCGGCTGAAAGGATTTGTTGTGGCTTGCATTGATGAGGCTTGTACCTGAAGCTAGTATCTCTTCTTCTGATTGTATATTGTGTACACTTGTATTCATTTTATTGTGAGTATGCTACATATACAGGTTGTCTTGTATCATAAGCTTACATATCATTTTTTTTTATATTATGTACAACATGATTTATCTTATTCCTTTTGTACGATTTCAAAACGAACATAAAGTAGCAAGATGCATACTTATAAATACAAGATAACAACATGCTTAGGGAGGTGTTATCTGGTTAACTCAATTTCTTTATTCTGTTTTGATATGAACTGATTTATATTTTTCTTCCTTTTAAAACTTATTGTTTTGAAATATGAATGCATCTATACTTACATGTTATTAGATTTGAGCTATGCATTTTAGTTCTTGGTTTACTTCCAGGTTTACAAATTGATACTTATCTGTATGTACTTGAATATATATTGTTATCCTCATTTGCAAGCCTTCCATATACAAAGCTTTGCCTTATTCATTCCTTACTTGATTCATAGTTGAGTATATTCCTTCTTTGTTTATTTGTTTCAAGTCTACCATCCAATTTGTATACTTTATATTTACACATAACTATATAATTTATCTTATATATTTTTATTCCCATTTTTATATTAAATATTTATTTCCACTTTTATACATATTATTGTGTATGATTACATGTATATATATTTATTTTTAAAATAATAAGTTGCATTTTATTTACTTAAATTAAATATTTGTTAAAATAATATTGCCAGAAATCCCGGGATGTCACACATACGCCACCTCCTAACTCATCTCAGATCGAGAGAAATTGATTTTTTTTTGAAATTTTGTGTATATTTCTCCTCCTTACTGTTTTGGAGCGATATCTCTCTCGATACTTGACTAAATCGGGCGCGTTCAATTTTAAATAAAACTAGAAGTCGAAATTAACAATATTGTAGTTGGAAGTTATGGCTTATATCGAATGGTTTGAGTGCAAACGATTTTTAAAGTTGGAAAATGGAGGTGTTATCATTGTTTCAAAATGTACCATAATATGAACATAGGCGCAGCAATAGCAGCAAGGAGAGGAATTCAAAGTGAATATGCTGATGAGTAAAATGATATAGGCAAACATAATGGTACGGGGAAGAGACAAAGGGACAGGCATGATGGTGGGGAACAAGGGTCAGAGTGCACGAGGGGGAAAACAAGGGATAAAGGTTGCTGCTAAGATGAAATGGCATGTACTATGTGTTTTTTTAGGAAAATCTCGGTATCCCACGGTAACATCCCCCTTTTGAAGGTCCAAAACTAACGGCTATGGATGCTGCAATCATCAATAGTTATTAATCCTCGGTGACCAAACACGATGATATTAGATACATCGATACATAGAAACACAAGAATATGGAAAACTTTTAAACAACAAAACAAATTCCACATTCCATTTCAAATTATTCCAAATTGATTACATAATCGCAATTCGCAGAACACGTTCAGCTAACATAGAATTATTACAAATTACGCCAAGAGCAACATATGAAGATGCCCCCTAGGTAGATCAGAGTTTATAGATAGTCAAGAAAAAAATTTGCCTTTACAAACAAAACACACAGCGGAAATGAAAGAATTCAAATAACAATCTTGCCTCCTACACGTCCTCGGAAGCTTTATTCATCTAAAAGAACACTTGGAAACCTTAACTCTCAACCTACTCAAAATCAATTGAGTACCTGAGATTTTAAGGGGAAAACAAAAACTTCGAGTCAGACATAAAGCCTGGTATGAATAATAATTTACCATCTCAAACCATTTAGATATCCAGTGAGACCACGTCGCTTAGCGGAACGGGTTTTCCCCTCACTAGTATCCTAAAACATTTATAAAACCATATACTTTGCTCCTGCATCCACAATGGTTAAAACATTATATTTCAAAACATTATGATGATATGCAAAACAAATAAATCAATTTTGGATTACCCATCCCCATTCATTCCGACTATTTGTCTCAATTATAGTTTTTAGGATTACTATTAACCTGTTAAATGTTAAGGACTATCTATCCAATACTTAGTATTCATGGGATCACTAAAATCCTATTGGTAACTCCAATATCTTATTTCTTATCCTAGTTTTCATGGGCTAATTAGGAACCTATTAGCTGAGTGCTAATATCTTAATCCGGATATAGTTTTCATGGGCTAACTACAAACCTACGGGTCCCAGCCAGTATCAAATCATAATTTTCATGGGCTGGCTATGAACCCGTTGGCCGCTGCCAATATCATACAGTTTTCATGGGCTTACCGCAAACCTATCGGCCCCTGCCAATATCTTAAATTAAAATTTTATCATCTGTTAAGTTATATTCACTACTGGGCCAACCTAACTGGTTATTCTGCCCTTTCCCTAAAGTACAATTATGGGTTAATAACAATGTGAATAATATTTCAAAATCTTTATTTATGCCATGGTTATTTCTTTAAATTGAGATTGGGTTTATGTTTTGAAATCATAAAAACATCTCTTTCGAAACTTCTGGATAGCCTCCTTCGAAAGCAAAGACCTCTTTTCAAAACGTTGTATACATACCTTTCGAAGCCTTTAATAAACATTCTTTTTCAAAACTTATTGTACCTTTCGATGGTATCAAATTATCTATTTAAATATAGAGCTTCGAAAAAAATGGAAATACCCCTTTCGAAAGTATTTAGTTTACTCTTTAAAACATCATTTAGGTCAAAATGGTTATATACAAAAGTATCTCTTTCGAAACCAACAAAAATTTGTTTGGGGGAAAAAATTGAAGGTGTCGGAACCATCTTAGTCGAAAGCAAAGACCTTTAAAATCAAAACCTTGAAGGACAGAGTCGAAACCCCTTTTCGACTCCATCACCTTCGAAACCCTCAACCCCTTCAAAAGAATATAGGAAAAAGGCTTAGGTTAAAACAGAAGTAACCCCTTCGACAACATAGATGACTTCAATGCAGTCGAAGGGGAATTAACGGCTTGGATTCGACTCGGTCAAAACCAGTCCTTTCGAAAGCTTCTTACTTAAGGAAAAAGGTAATCCTTCAAAAGCTAATACTTTAACATAATATGACAAACTTCTTCGAAAGCTAACTATAAAACCCTTTCGAAAACATACATTTCGGCTTTGTCGAAAGCATTAAGTAAAACAAGGCAAGACTTTAACTTTTGAAAACAAAGTAGGGTTTCAACTCCATCGGAAGCTAACCTTTCGACACCAAGGCTTCCACCCTCCTTTCAATCCACTGCTTACCATCTAAGTGAAGTCTTGTGTATTGGTCTTGACTATGGTGGTTTCGACTGGGACGAGGTGAAATCAAAGGAGTCGAAAGGTCCTTACTAATAGAGGCAGAACACCTTTTTCTGATTTGAAGGCTGAATTATAGCAACTTTTAGTAATTACTTTCTAACCACTTGCCTATTTGTAAACCATTGATTGGTTGTCATAAAAACTTTACCTTTAGAACTACCGCATTTATTTAGATCCAAATTAAAGGATTTTAACGTTAAAACCTTTCCATATAACAAAACCAACTTTTGCAGAAAAGCCCTTCCTTTAAAATAATTTATTTCCCCTAGTAAATCAATTGGGAAAAATCCCCAAAAATCACAGAAATTCAATTTCATTATGTAACCAAACATATTAAAATTTTAGACCCAATTTCTTCCTGAAATTCTCGAAATAAATTTAAACCCAATTATATCATATTTTTCATTAAAAATTCATAAAATAATTTCCATGGCTTGGCAAATTCTAAAAATTAAAACTAATTTCCAAAATCATGTTTTCCTTAACATAAAAATTTTCCATGGCAATCTGAAATCATTTATTCTCGGTTTTATGTTAAAAATTTGCAAATTCATGTGCTTATGAATTAAAAATAATAATCATAATATAACTCAAGCATATCATCATCCATTTATCACAAAAACGAATTTAAATCATAAACTCGAAAACATATAATCATAGAATAAAAATAGAGATTATAGAAATTATCATTCACCTTAAATAAGGAATTTGAGATTTATTGTTGATTAATCCTCCCTAGCTTTTGATCCTTAGCTTTAGATTAAAATTCCTCTTCTCCTTTGTTAATGGCCGGCTCTATTAGGGTTCTTGCATTTATTTTGATTGAGAAATAAAATGAACGTGAATGGACAAAATGAGGTATAATTAATTGGCTAATTTAATAATATGCCCATGTGTAGTTTAATTAACCTTTAAACTAATTTAAAGCCCATTTACTTTGTTAATAAGCAAGGCCCTATATATAATTTATTCAAATCTCAATCTCCTTATCATCATTATTCTATTTAATCTATCTAATTAAATCTTCTAAATAATGTTATCAAAAATTAGGGATGTTACATGCTCTCCCTTAAAGAATTTCGTCCTCGAAATTCAGCACGGACTAAATACTAAACATAACAATTATCTATAACAACACCTAATAGTCATACTAGTCTAACTGACTAGCAACTATCTATATAAATCTAATATACATACCCTCAAAGCAGAACAGGATAAGTATCTCTAAACCTGTCCTCTGTCTCCCAAGTACAGTCCTTCTCGTTATCGCTCCATCGAACTTTCACCAACCTTACTATCTTATTCCTTAACCTTTTCTCATCTCTAGCTACAACCCGAACTGGTTGTCTAAAAAAAGTAAAATTAGGCTCAACCACTAAGTCATCCAACCCTGTCGGAGGAATAGTAGTCTCTGTATCGTGCATATATTTTCGAAGATGAGACACATGAAATACATTATGGACATATGCCAAACTGCTCAACTCTATTCTGTATGTGAGCTTTCCAATCCTCGCTATAATCTGGAATGGGCCTACATATCTTTGGGCTAACTTCCCGGACATTCCAAATCGTATTACACCCTTCATAGGTGATACCTTAATGAAAAACCTTATCTCCAACTAAGAATTCTATGTCCTTACCCCTCTTATCTGCATAACTCTTCTGTCTGGACTGAGCTTTCTTCATCCTTCCCTGGATTAACTCAATCTTCTATGGCGCCTCTCTAACCAAATCTAGACCTAAGACCAATATGTCCCCAGTATCCAACCAACATGCTAGTGATTTTCATGGTCTCCATACAAAGTTTCAAATGACGCCATTCTTATACTAGTCTGGTAACTATTATTATAGGAAAACTCAACCAAATGTAGGTGATCTTCCCAAGATCTACCAAATTCCAATACACAAGCTCTCAATAAATCTTCGAGTACCTTATTGACTCGCTCTGTCTGCCCATCTATCTGAGGGTGATATGCGGTACTCATTTTAAGCTTGGTACCCATTGCTTCCTATAGACTCTTCCAAAATTCACTAGTGAACAATGTATCTCTAACACTGACTATACTACTAGGAACTCCATGCAGTTTAACTATGTTCTTCAGGAACAACTTAGTTAAAACAGGTGTCGTTCTGGTTGACTTAACTGGAATGAAATGGGCACTCTTGGTTAATCTGTCCACTATAACCCATATACTTTCATTACCTCTATTTGACCTTGGCAACCCATCTATAAAATCCTTGGATATCGAATCCCATTTCCAAACTGGATTCTCTAAAGGCTGTAGTAAACTACTTGGTTTCTGATGTTCAGCTTTCACTTGTTGACAGTTTGCACACTGTCTAACCCACAAGCCAACATCCCTCTTCATGCCTTTCCAATAGAAGCTCCTCTTCATATCCTGATACATTTTGGTTCCTCCAAGATGAATCATAAACTTGGATCGATGACACTCTCCAAGAACTTCTTTCCTCAAGTCCTCCATATTCAGATTACACAACCGTCCCTTCTTTCTTAACCATCCTTTCTGTGTCAAGGCTAAAATCCTTTAGGTCATCGATCCCAGTTCCAACCTCAAGCCTTTTGATCCTTTCGGCTAATACTGGATCCTTCTTCTGCTTAGAAGTAATTCTCTCAATCAGTACCGGTTGAACTTCTAAACAAAGCAACTTGGCGGTACTCTAACTAGAACTAGCAGTCGATCTTAACTGCACATCACAACTGACTAAAGCTTCTAAAACTTTCCACTCCGCCACCATAGCTAACACCACATTCCGATGTTTCCTGCCAAGGGCATCTGCCACCTTATTACCATTTTCTGGTATATATTCTATACCAAAATCATATGCAGTTAAAAAATCTAGCCACCTCTGCTGTCTCATTTTCAACTCTTTCTGAGAGAATAAATACCGTAAAGACTTATGATCGGTATATAACTCAAATCTCTTCCCTAAGAGATAATGTTTCCAAATCTTTAATACGAAGATCACAACTGCCAACTCCAAATCATGAGTAGGATATCTAACTTCATGCAGCCTAAGCTGCCTAGATGCGTAGGCAATGACTTTACCACTCTACATCAACACCGCTCCTAATCCAGTTCCACATGCATCAGTATACACCACCAATCGTTGGTTTCCGTCTGGAACTACTAACACATGTACATTGGTCAACAAATGCTTTAACTTAAGGAATGCCTCCTCACATTTGTCGGACCAAACAAATCTCACCTCCTTATTGGTTAGCTTAGTTAAGGGTGCTGCTATCCACGAGAAATCCTTAATGAATCTCCGCTATTAGCCAGCAAGTCCAAAAAAACTCCTGATCTCAGTCACCGTCTATGGTCTCTTTCAATTATTCACAACTTCGATCTTATCTAGATCGACTGACAACACTTAGTAAACTTTGCCTTTAGCTGATTCCACCTCAGCATCTCAAGCACTACTCTAAGATAAACTTCATGCTCTCTCTCATCCTTAGAGTATTACTAGAATGTCATCAATAAACACTAGTACAAACCTATCCAAGTACTCTCAGAAAACTCAATTCATCAAATCTATGAAGGAAGCAGGTGCATCCGTCAGTCCAAATGGCATCACCAACCACTCATGTGAACCATATCTAGTTTGAAATGCTGTCAAAGGAATACTATCCTCCGCCACTCTCAACTGATGGAAACCTTCGCTAAATTCAATTGGAAAAACACTCTGGCTCCAATCAACTGATCAAACAAATCATCTATTCTTAGCAAAGGATACTTAGTCTTAATTGTCCTTTCGTTTAACTTACGATAGTTAATACACATCCTTAATGACCCATCTGGTATCTTCACGAACACCACGGCCGCTCCTCTGGTCTAATAATATTCCTTCCTTCTAGATCCACTAGTTGCACCTTCAATTCCTTCATCTCAGTAGGTGTCATCCTACTACGTGGTCAACTTATAGGTTCAGCTCCTGGCATAAGATCTATTCTAAACTCAATAGCTCTTTTTGGGGGTAGTCCAGTGATTGGCTCAAAGACATCTGCAAACTCTTTTGCTACCTGGACCTAGATTAACTCTTTTCCTACCTCCATAGCATTAAGCATAGCACTACCACTCCGGTCAGTATTCTCTACTGAGAATATCACTCGGTTATGACTATCAGGGTGTCCCAGTGATATTTCTTTATCCTGGCAAAATATTCTAGCCTCATACCTACTCAACAAATCCATACCCAAAATGATCCCGAAATCTACGAAATCAATAACATACAGACTACATACAAACTTATGACATAACAAGTCAAGTTCTAACTAGTCACATCTTAACCCTAGAGTTGCACACCCTCCTATTGGATTCGCAACCCTTAAGGAAGTAACAAGGTAGGTGGGTTCTAGACATAATCTATCAACCAAACACTGAGATATAAATGAATATGATGTTTCGGTATCAAAAAGTACTCTAACTGAAATTCTCTGAATCAAAAGCGTACCTTCCATCACAGTCTTTCCCTTATCTGCTGTAGTAGGCCTAGCTGGTCCTATAACAAAAACTTTTCCTTTGTCCTCCATAACTTGCTATGGACACTGATTCTTGCAATGCCCAATTATCACAGTTGAAGCATTTCACCTTCTTCTTAACTGCAGCTTTCTTCCCATTTCCTAACCGACATTCATTAGCATAGTGACCCTTCATGTCACACTTATAGCAAACTACCTCAGCCTTTGACTTCTTGGCAGTATCTCCGTTCCAGGTTCCCTTCTTCTTAAAGAACTTCCTCTTCTTCTCCTGAGAACCCTGAGTTTCCACCGACTTATCCTTAGCCAAATCAGCAAGTAACTCCTCATGGTGAATAGTCATCTCCACCACTATATTACAAGGATCACGAATATGTGTCATGATCATTCTAGCAAGCTCGAGCCTCAGTCACCGAATGAACTTCTCATTCCTTTTGATGTCAGTATCTATAATAGCGTATATCCATATCTAGACTGCTCTTCAAACTTAGTAGCATACTCGACTATTGACATCTCTCCTTGCACTAAATCCATAAACTTCCTCATCAGCTTGGACTTAGTAAACTCAGATACAAACTTCTGCTCAAATCTCATCTTCAAATCAGCCCAAGTTAACTACTCTTCCGTAACTCAGGCAGTGGCACTATTCTAACAATGTAGTGCTGACCCCTACAACTGTCTAGAGGCCAACCTCCTCTTTTGTTCATCATTCAGGCCTAAATCAGTAAATATACTCTCACAATGCAACAGCTAATTCTGAACTTCTACGGCACTGTCCATCCCCAAGAATGGCTTCACATCCAAACTGGTGTAATCTCTACTCAACAAAGCAATATTCCCAACTGGAGCCACAAGATTAGCTCCTCCTCCATTTCCAGCAACTCCAGGAGCGGCTCCAACATGCATCAAACCGGCTAAGAACTGATACATCACCCCCATATCTACGTATGGATTTCCAGCACCCACATTGGCTTCAGAATTTTGGTTACTAGCATTAGTCGGTCGACCCGAGTTTCTCCTATTAGTGGGTCGAGCATTTCCATTAGTTATGGTGCTTCCTCCACCAAGATTTCCTCTTCTGTTTCCTACTTCCATATCTCTCTTCTCATAAATTTGCATATGAGCCTTAGTAAGATACAAAAGAATGGTCTAAGAGAGTGGGGAATGCGTACTTATATATATATATATATATATATAATGAACGGTCACCGAAGACTAACGGAAACTGCTCATCTTAGGAAGGTATGGGCCACCCAGTCCGCAACCGCAAGCTTGTACAGCTTATCGCAGTCCCCCTTGGACAGTCCGCAATACCGGATTAGATTTACTTGGGGCAAAGATGCGCAGGCCAGGGCTCGAACTCGGGACCTATTACCAGGTAGCGAGAACCCCTAACCACTGCGCCACTAAGGCGGACATACATACATACACACACACACACACACACACACACACACATATATATATATATATATAGCAAATACAAGTACGTTACTATAGCGTTAACCCAAACCCCAATTTTATTATCTGACTCATTAGATTATGTTTGGAAAATCTTTTAGGTTTAAGTTTCTTTTAAAGTTTCATAAACCTATGCTCTGATACCAACTTGTAACATCCCCCTATTTGAAGACCCAAAACTAATGGCTACGGATGTTGCAATCATCTATAGTTATTAATCCTCGGCGACCAAACACGGCGATATTAGATACATTGATACACAGAAACACAAGAATACTGAAAAAATTTAAACATAAAAAATATTCCACATTCTATTCAAAATATTCCAAACTGATTACAAAATCCCAATTCACATACCACGTTTAGATAACATATAATTATTGTTAGCACCAAAATTGGTCACTAACCTCGTTGAGAAAGATTGTGTAGAGAGATTAATGAAGAAAGTAAATTAAAACAGAGAATTGGATGCTAAGTTGAACGCAAAGACAAGAACACCAGATTTATAGTGGTTCGGCGTAACTGCCTACGTCCACTTTGAAGTTAGTCTTTATTGCTTTACTCAACGATTGATTACTGATACAACCCGTACATCAACTACTCGAATACAATTGCTAAGTAAAAAGAACGAGTCTTGAAAGCAGTAGAGTTTCCCCAGTGTTCTCGAAAAAGGTCCATTTCACTATGCCCCTACCTCTCTATTTATAGACAAAGATGGGTTGGACTTCCCCGGTGGGCCTAGTAGCCAAACATCTCAGCCCAAAGTGAGTAACCTCTGTGTGCCGAACCACAAATGTCGAACGGCAAAATGCTGAACGATATCTCTATGCCGATCGAGGTAATGTGTTGAGTGAAGAGTGCAGGCCGAACGAGAATCGATGCCGGTCGAATTGAGATGCCGATTGAGGCTGGACTGCCGAATGAGGCTGGACTGCCGAACGAGGCTGGAATGCCGATCGAGGCTGGAATGCCGAACGTGGCTGGAATGCCGATCGAGGCTGGACTGCCGAACGAGGCTGGAATGTCGATCGAGGCTGGACTGCCGAACGAGGCTGGAATGCCGATCGAGGTTGGACTGCCGAACGAGGCTGGACTGCCGAACGAAGCTTCTCATGCTGGACGACTTCTGAATGCCGGACGGGGCTTCTAATGCCGGACGACCTTTGAATGACGAACGAGGTTGAATGCCGGATGAAGCTGAATGCCGGTCGACCTCTGAATGCCGAACGAGGCCTAGTTGCCTGGTCAAACCCGAACGACCTAGTTGCCTGGTCAAACCTCCAGGTAACACTTGCCCCCCAAAGTGCATCGTGTGGTTGAACGTGATGCGCTTTGAATCATGAGTCCTCCGTGCTTCGCATCGAGCCTTGGCTTAGTCTTCGATAGTATTTTTTCTTGAATACCGATTGAGGCAATGTATGCCGAACGACATGCCGATGCCGAACGACGTAAATGCCGAGCGACAGAGCTGATGCCGAACGAAGGATGTGCTTTGACCGGTTCTACTGGTCATGGTCCCTTCGACTTCCCTTCTTCCCCCTATAAAGTTCGGCATTTCACTTCTTCTTCCCTTTTTACTTTTTATCTCCGCTATCCTACAAGAACTCATAACTTACCTCCCTCAAATCTCGTTCACTTCTCCGACCTTCCCTTCCTGACCTGAACCATCAAGCCCTTCCTACAGTTCGTTCTCAAATTAAGTTCGAATGACATTCAATCTCAAGCCCACAGACTCCCAAACTCCCACCATCCTCTTTGGTAAGAATCTTTCGTTCGAGCGTTATTTCAAACTAGGAATTATAGCACCAAGTTTGAATTAGTGAAATCTCCATAGACTATAGAAAATAGGAGGCATGTGAATGAGGGAGACGAGTTGAGGTTCGGACATGTCTTAAGGCTGGTACTTAGTAGGACTTTAGTCGGTTTCGAGGTGGGTGGAATGGAGAGGAGAGGAGAAATGGACACCGGTCGATTCCAGGTCATAGGTTCTTGTTGGTTTACCGGGCGTTAGAGTTTGGATGTTGAAGTGGAATAGGGCCGTTGTTCGAGGTAGTTTGGTAATCAAGGGGCGAAGAAGAACCGAGCGCGCCCGTTCGGCTCTTGTATCTCGAGCGAAGAATGGTCAAGTACAAGACGAGTGGCTCAGTAAACTTTACACGAAAGTGACGTCAGGGAGGTTGGAAGTAAGTGATTTGGTGTATCTGGCTCATACATTTGGCCCAGAGAATGCCGAACGATGGACTTAGGCCGGATGGCATTTAGGCCGAGCGGGATTGAGGCCGAGCGGCATTTAGGCCGAACAACATTTAGGCCGAACGACATTTAGGCCGAGCGACATTTAGGCCGTGTGTTTCAAGTGTCGCTCGGTCTTGACCTTTGATGAATAGATAACGACAGTCGAAATCATTCCAACTTGAACATAACCCTCGTTGAACTCACTTATTTCCCATGCCTATTCATATGACAAAAAACAAGGACAAGAACTTAAGCAAACCAGCATATCGAACTAATCCGGACTGATGACTCCCCAGTTTCAACAATTATAAGTCTGAATTTAAATTAATAAAAACAGATAATAGCCATTAACATATAGTGCCAACGTCCGAGTCCAAAATCGAAAAAAACATTATAGGGTAGGTTTACGGAGACGGTCAGCAATGACGGTCTTCGAAGATGACATTACAAAGTTCAACTTTATATCATCAACTCCGTGACTTTTAATTTCTCAGCACTTATATTTGAATGATCTCACTAGTTCACACACCACACAGGGGAGGGATATTTATGCTGTTAAGGCTAACGCCGATTATTTTTCAAGTATAGTTCAAACAGGTGCTCTGTTAGATTCGATTTTCATTAAAGATGTCTAGAAAATCTAGCTCTACTACGATCTCAGACAGACTTGGGCCATCCTCTCAACAAGAGGTTGTAGATACTTCGAATCCCTCAACTACCCCTGCTCAAAACTTACCAAGCGCTGCGATAGCATTCGTCGACTTGGCTTCTGACGCTCTGGAGGCAGTTATTTTCTTAGACGACCCAGCCAATTCACAGGCCTCAAAGATTAACGAAACTACACTCCGTCGGATATGCTCTGTCCACGGAATCCCTTTCGACGACGTGTTAGTTCCTTTGGGGAATGATCGTCCGCATTTGCCCCCAACCGGGTATACAGCCTGCAATAAGTTCATGTGCTGGGTTGGTAGCGTTCCACTCTTCAACTCCTTCCTTTGCGACTTATTGCAATATATCGAGATCGCTCCTTCACAACTGCCTCCGAACAGCCATGCTTTCCTATATGGCACTTGCATCCTCTTTATGAGTGTCCTCTTTAGGCTTCCGACTCCAGGCAATATCCGTTATATTTATCGCTTCAAGAGATGGTCGGATAGCCCATCCTTCATATTCCTTGAGCCGCATGGAAAATGCCAAATTCTGACTGGGGCATGGAGTAAGTTTGCCCAGTACAAGCAAGAGTGGTTCTATGTGCGTTGTACTCCTGGTTTCGCCAGAAGATGGGTAGAAGGAAGTAAGCTCTTGGTTTTGATTGATACTAGAATTCGGTGAGATTTACGCCTTTCCTGACTTTCTATCCACTTTTTCAGGTATCAACCCGCGTCCCGAAGGCTCTGGGTATGCTGAAGCAATCGAAGCTATTCGAGCCATTCCTGCCCAAGACCGGGACATCAGAACTCTCACTTCAAATGAGTCGCTTACACAGTTTGGGTTGTTGGCAGAAGGTTGTCGGATAAGCCTCCCTCAGGGTGTTACCATACCCAGGCCTGCTGCTGGCAAAGGGAAAAGGCAGGCCGTGTCTTCAACATGGAACGCCCCTAACACACTAGAGGAGGGGGAGATTAAAGAAGCAGAAACACCTGAAGTATAGGGCGAGAATATTAGTCCTTCTCGGGGCTCGATAGTTGAAGTTCATGACATTGAAACATCGTCTTCCCCTTCGAAGAGGAAGAAGAAACTGACGTACAAGCTGAGGAAGAAAATAGTGGGCGGAACTTCTAAAGTTACCCTTATTCCAACGGAGAAAGAAGCTTCCTCGCAGCACTTAGAAAGTTCTCTGAAGGGCTTGTCGAACCTTACCATACCTGACGATCTACTCAACTACGATTTCGACAATCCAGAGGCCCTCAAGCTTCATTTGCCCGCTAGAGGCGATACAGGAGTTCAAGCCCACGTCCAGGGTGATAAAACTCCAATTAGTAAAGAAACTGGTCCGTCGGGGGGAAACACTAGGACACACACAAACATATGCGCCTCACCTCGCACTTAAATTTCTTTCATCACATTGTTTTCTGCTGACTTGTCATTATTCTCATTCTATGCAGGTGACATGGGAAGCTCCCACGGATTCGATCGTCTTCACGGCTCATCCATTTTTCATCATTCTGGCCGGGATTCGGGCACCAGCAAGCGCCGGGACAGAGACGACTATGGAGACTGAGACAACGTCCCCGAGAGTCGACTTATCGAATGAAATCACACAACTAGTCTTCACACTCCCGTGATCTTCCTTCTCAAATAGAACAAGAAAGAGAGAAATCTTCGCTGAAGGGGTCTCAACCTGATGTTCCCCGTGACCAACATTCTGGTTCATCCAACACACAGCAGTCTCGAGAACATCGTAAGAGAATGGAACTTTCAAAGCCACCCCTCCTGTTCCTGCAGCAGACCCGACGATATCGGAGAAGCTGGCCGAGCTTAAAGTTAAATTTCCCAAAATCTGCTTTGATGGTCTGAAGTTCCTTCCAGCAATCCATCACATTCCGGGACAAGTTAAGCAGAGTGCCATCGCTTGCAACAACGATGTTTATGTTCAACATGACGCGTTCATTCATTTAGTTGAAAAAGTCTCGGAAGTCTCCGTTGAGCGTCAACAGGAAATCGACCGCTTGAAGCTTGAAGCTATCTTCGATAAAGACATTATCAAAAATCAGGATGAAGAGCTCGCTTCGTTCAAATCCCAACTCGAGGCTGCCGAACAAAGTGCTAAAGATACTGTGGAGGCCGTCACTCGTCTAGAGATGACTCATAAAAAGGAAATTGACGAAGCGGTCCAACGTTGTGGGGCCCTGGCTTTAGAAAAAGACTCTATTCAGAAAGAAAGGGATGCACTCGCCCTGCAGGTCAAAGAGTTGAAAGAGCTATTTACTAAGGAGAAGGAAGAGAAGATAGCTGCTCAAGAGGAGTCCCAACGATACTGCAACGAGATTGTTGCTACACGACTCTTGAAGGCAAAGCTCGACGATGAGCTTTCTATGGTTGGGATGGTGAAGGATGAAGCCCGTGAAGAAGGCAAAAGAATAGCATCTGTGGAGATTGACTCACGCCTTGAGGCGGCTACAGAGGCCGGCAGAGAGGAGATCAAGTGTATGTTCGACCCACTGATAGCTGAATACAACGCCCGTGTTCTCATGCATCGGGACTTGACTTTTCTTAGCGAGGTCTATCTCGAATCTCTAGCCGAGGCATGGGAAACTTTAATTAAGATTAGAAAGGTGGAATCGGGCGTCGAGGAGGTCGATGAAGATGCTTTAGTGAAAGAATTTCTCAGGGGGAACGAGCCTTCAGACTTGTCTGCAGCAATGGCCCTCTTTGGCAAAGGCTCTTCTCCATCAAAGGAGAAAAATGACATAGTTGTTCCATTTGGAACCGAGCCTGCGGCTCCTCCTTTTACTCCATCGGCCGATCGACCAGCACTTGATCCATTCGAGCAACACGTTGGTTACGATCTGGAAGATCCCGGCCTCGGCATTCATGTGCTATCTCCCATTCTAGAGGGTGAGACTCCTCACACGGCTGAAAGCGAGCAAGAAACCGATATAAAACTCTTCTTCTTGAAGTTCAAAGATATGTCGCTTTCGGCGAGAGGTTATTGATTCTAACGTTCGTCCTTTGTGTTTTTATGCAGGCCGCTCTGATCCTGATCTGACTCCAAGGAGCGATGGTGCCAAGGAGGAGATGGGGAAAATGAGCGATGCTACTCACGCGGGAGTAACTCCCGGTCCTGATGCTCAGGTGATCGGGGCGCTTGACGATGATAAGTCTAAAACTTCGTCCCCTGTCGAATGGAGTTACAAAATTGAAATTACGGGCGCCTCAGGACATACTTTGAAAGTGAGTATGAAGAGCAGCTTGCTGAAGAGAAAAAGAAGAAGGTTGAGATCAAGGTCGAGTCTCAAGTAATAGAACTTGACGACCCGTTGAACAGGCCTCTGAAAGTCATCCTTCTTGGCAAATCCAAACCACTAGATGTTCCCCCTCTCACTCTTGACACCGCTTCCTTGGCAAGCAAAACATCCAAGAGAAAGCGTGTGGGGGAGGGGTCGTCCGAGGAAACAAAGGAGGAAAAGAAACTAAATAAATCGAAGAAGTAGGCACTATACTCGTTCAACGAGGTTTAGCTTAGATCATGTAATTACTTCCATTTATTTCCCTTCGTAGTCAATGTAGACAGACTTTTTGACTCCGAGTTTTGGAGGAGTAGTTGTACAACCCCATTTTGGATTAATGAATAAAGTTTAGTTTCTTCGTCTTTTAAATTACTCCTGTTTTTTAGCTTTCTTTATAACTGTGGTCAAAACTCAAGTTCTCGTGAGTCACATGAACCTCCAATCCATTTTCACATTGCTCAGAGATTCTTTAGAATTGTACATCTCTTATTTCACATTTTTGGTACTTAGAATACTTTTTAATCCGCGTTCTGGGAACTTAAAGTACTCCAATCTGCTTTCAGGGGACTTGGAGATTTAAGTCGTTTATACTCTAGTCCGCACTCTGGGGACTTATAGTATCCAGTCCGCATTCAGGGGACTTGGAGATTTAAGTCGTTTATACTCTAGTCCGCACTCCGGGGACTTAGAGTACTCCAGTCCGCATTCAGGGGACTTGGAGATTTAAGTCGTTTATACTCTAGTCTGCACTTCGGGAACTTAAAGTTCTCCAGTCCGCTTTCAGGGGACTTGGAGATTTAAGTCGTTTATACTCTAGTCCGCACTCCGGGGACTTAGAGTACTCCAATCCGCATTCAGGGGACTTGGAGATTTAAGTCGTTTATACTCTAGTCCGCACTCCGGGGACTTAGAGTACTCCACTCCGCATTCAGGGGACTTGGAGATTTAAGTCGTTTATACTCTAGTCCGCACTCCGGGGACTTAGAGTACTCCAGTCCGCATTCAGGGGACTTGGAGATTTAAGTCATCTATACTCTAGTCCACACTTCGGGGACTTAGAGTACTCCAGTCCGCATTCAGGGGACTTGGAGATTTAAGTCGTTTATACTCTAGTCTGCACTCCGGGGACTTAGAGTACTCCACTCCGCATTCAGGGGACTTGGAGATTTAAGTTGTTTATACTCTAGTCCGCACTCCGGGGACTTAGAGTACTCCAGTCCGCATTCAGGGGACTTGGAGATTTAAGTCATTTATACTGTAGTCCACACTCCGGGGACTTAGAGTACTTCAGTCCGCATTCAAGGGACTTGGAGATTTAAGTCGTTTATACGAGTCCATACGTCAGACAGAATAATGTAACTCCAGTTGTTTTTCACCGGATTATAAGGCACAAAAACATCGGTAATTCATAGAAAAGATGGCTTCAAGCCTTTATTAATGAAAACAAACTAAATCATCCGATTACACGCTTAAAAGGAAACTAAGAATCAATGGAATAAAAACATACGGGAAACAATTGCACCTAAAATAGGAAAGAAACAGGCTAAATATAATAACGTCGCAAATGTTCACTGTTCCACGCTCGGGGGAGTGTCATGCCATCAACGGTCGCTAGCTTGAAAGTTCCTTCTCCAAGCTTTCGTTCAACGACATATGGGCCTTCCCAGTTGGGATTCATACGTGATGGTACCGGGAAAACTCGTTTTAAAATGAGATCACCCACATCAAAGATTCTTGGGCAGACCTTTTCGTTGTAATATCGCTTAACTCGGTGCCTGTACGCTGCTGCCCTTAATTCAACCTCTTCGCGTTTTTCATCAACAAAGTCCAGTGATTCCAACAAGAGATCATGATTCGTCCTAGGATCATAATGTGTCACCCGATGTGATGGAACTTCAAGCTCCACGGGTATAACAGCTTCTGAGCCGTATGCCAATGCGAATGGAGTGTGGCCAGTCGTGGACTTGTGGGTAGTTCTATAAGCCCATAGCGCTGTTGGAAGTTCATCTACCCACTTGCCTCCAGCCTTTTCCAAACGCTTCTTCAATATGCACTTGATTATTTTGTTCACGGCTTCAACTTGTCCATTAGCCTTCGGATGAGCAACGGCGGCGAACTTTTTCTCAATGCCGTACTTTAAACAGAAATCTTTGAATTCTCTACTTTCAAATTAAGTTCCGTTGTCTATAATGATGGTTCGCGGGAGGCAAAAGTGGCATATAATGTTTCATACAACGAAATTAATGACCTTATTGGAGGTGATTGTGGCCAAAGGCTCTGCCTCGGCCCATTTGGTGAAGTAGTCGACCGCAACTATCGCGTATTTCGGACCACCTTTGGATATAGGCAAAGAACCGACTATGTCAATTCCCAGATTGCAAATGGCCATGGACTAACCATTTGCGTGAGTTCCGTTGGTGGAGCTCTTGGGATTTTTGCGTATCTTTGACACTTGTCACATTTTCTTACATAGTCTGCAGCATCCCGATTCACAGTTGGCCAATAGTACACATAGCGGAGGATCTTTTTTGCTAGTGTCTATCCCCCAGTATGGTCGCCACATTCTCCTTCGTGAACCTCCTCCAAGACCCGCTTTGTCTCATCATGGGCAATGCACCGTAGTAAGGGGACCGAGAACCCACTCCGATATGACCTGTCGTCTTTCGCTTCTTCTTTTGGGCAAAGTCCCATTTAGCAGGTATTGTTTGAATGGGGTTATCTACGACTCCTTCTCGATTTTCGTTCCCAACACAAAATCGACTTTCGTCACATCTATGCTTGGAGCATGTAAGGTTTCGACGGGAACCAATCCCATTTGCTGTGCATCGCCAGTGCTTGCGAATTTGGCCAACGAGTCGGCTTCCTTGTTCTGTTCACGCGGGACATGCGAAATGTCATAATGTTCGAAGTTCTCCAATAGTTCCTGAACCAGAGCAAGGTACGGAGCAAGCTTTTGTCCCCTTGCTTGGTAATCTCCTCGCACTTGGTACACCACCAGCTGCGAGTCACAAAAGATTTCAACTGATTTTACCCCGAGTTCTCCAACAAGTATTAAACCAGCAATCAATGCTTCATATTCTGCTTCATTATTCGTAGCCAGGAAATTGAGCTTCAAAGCATAACAAATCGATCTATTTTCTGGAGTCACAAGTACTACACTAGCCCCGGAGCAACGGTCGTTTGATGCCCCATCGGTGTACAATTTCCATTGAATGGGGGGAATGACACTGTGACCATCTGGTTCGTCTGATACAGTAAACTCAGCGATGAAATCTGCTAATGCTTGCCCTTGTATGGCTCTTCATGGCAGGTAGGTAATATTGAACTGACTCAATTCGATATTCCATTTTAACATCCTTCCAGAAGTTTCTGGTCGTTGGATTACCTGTCGCAAGGGCTGATCGGTATAGATACTGACTGAGTGTGCTTGAAAATATGGACGCAGCTTGCGTGATGCAATCACTAAGCAATAGGCCAATTTCTCAATTTTAGGATAATTTCTTTCTGCCCCCGTTAAACGTTTACTAACGTAATACACCGGCCTTTGAACTCGGTCCTCCTCGCGGACCAAAGCCGCGCTTATAGCATGCAGGGATACGGCCAAGTATACGTACAGCATTTCGTGGTCTACTTGTTTCGACAGCACTGGAGGACTCTCCAAATGCCTTACCAGATCTCGGAACGCTTTCTCACAGTTGGATGTCCATTCTAAATTCCTCTTTCCTTTCTTTATTATATCGAAGAAGGGAATGCACTTGTCTGTGGCTCTGGATATGAATCGACTCAACGCAGCCACCTTTCCATTCAAGCTTTGTACCTGTTTTATAGTTCTGGGCACTTGTACATCTCTAATAGCTTGAATCTTTTCCGGGTTAGCTTCAATTCCCCGGTTATTAACAATGAATCCTAAAAACTTCCTCGATGCAATGCCAAAGGAACACTTTAGAGGGTTGATGGTCATCCCATAATATCTAAGTATGCCAAACATCTCTGTTAAGTCTCGAATGTGGTCGTTTGACCGTCTTGACTTCACGAGCATGTCATCCACGTAGACTTCCATCGTTCTACCAATCTGATCTTTGAACATTCGATTCACTAAACGTTGATAGGTTTCTCCCGCGTTTTTCAATCCAAAAGGCATTACTACATAGCAATATAGCCCAACGTCTGTGACGAAGCTGGTGTGCTCCTGGTCTGGAATGTGCATCGGGATCTGATTGTATCCCGAGTACGCATCCATGAATGACAACAACTCGTGTCCTGCAGTGGAGTCGACCAACTGATCAATTCTAGGAAATGGGAAACTGTCCTTAGGGCACGCTTTGTTTAAATCGGAATAATCCACGCAAGTTCTCCACTTCCCATTTGCCTTTTTTACTAGCACGGGGTTTGATACCCATTCAGGGTAGAGGTCGTCGCGGATGAACCCATTGGCTTTGAGTTTGTCCACCTCCTCTCTGAGAGCGGCGGACCTCTCCGGGTCCATTCCTCTCCTTTATTGCTTAACTGGGACGTACTTCGGGTCTATTTTCAACATATGACTCGTAATAGCGGGAGAGATCCCGCACATGTCAGAATGTGTCCAAGAGAAAACATCGAGATTCGCTCGGAGGAAATCACTAAGGTCTTCGGTCACCGAGGGGCTGAGTTTTGATCCAATCTTCAGTACTCGTGATGGATCGTCTCGGCTGACTGAAATGTCAATTGTCAGTTCAGCCGGTGCTGCCTTTTCTTCACTGGGTTCCTCATCGTCGTCTCTCGGATCTGTGTCTCTGAAGATCCGAGAATCATGCCCGAGCCAGGGCTCGGGCATTACTTGTCAATTGTCAGTATTATGAGTGCAGACGGAATTGTCCACAACCTTTCCTTTCTCCCTCCGATGGGCCTCTCGCAGCTCAGTGACATAACATGCACGACCGGTCGCCTGGTCACCATGAACAACACCTACTCCTTTGACAGTCAGAAATTTTAAAGTCAAACACCACGGGGCCAATGCTGCCCTAAACTCAGCCAAGGCCGGTCGGCCCAGAAACACATTATTTAGAGAATCTACATCCAAAACTACGTAAGGTAGGATTCACACCCTCCTACGCTCACTCTGTCCCAGTTCAACTGGCAACTCAACATACCCTACTGCATCAGTCGCTGCGCCATTAAAGCCATGTATACGAGCTTTAGATGGCTTCAAATCCTTCGTCTCCAACTTCATTTGGTCATAAGCCTTCTTGAAAATGAAATTGATAGAACTTCCACAATCAATCAAAATTCTTTTCACAAAAGCCGGCCCGATTGTCGTAGATATGACCATCGGGTCAATGGTAGGAGCCTCCACTTGGTCAGCATCTCTGCTCCTGAATACTATATCGTCTATCATCATGCGCAGCTGTTTAGCGGGGGTCCCATCCTCCATGTTGGAACAACACTCAAAATCTGCATGCCTCAAGGAATTAACATACCGTTCCATTTCTAGCTAGTTCTTATCTGCAGGGTGAGGTCCGCCGATGATTGTGTTTATGACTAGTCTGCCCACGGTCCGAGCAGGCTCCTTGGGGTGACGTGGAGCTGGTGCATGACCGGGATTGGACGTTCCCTGTCCACCTTCTTGCGGACTCTTTACAAACTCCTGTAACTTTTTCTGCCTAATCAACTTCTCTATAGCATCGTGTAGGTGTCTGCACTCTTCAGTATTGTGCCCATAAGTCTCATAAAAGTGGCAATACTTCCCAGTCTGCTTTTGTTCCTCGGTTGACTCCTTTGGGCACGGCTTTCTGTATTGAAAGGCATTACAAGTTGATAGGTAAATGTTCTCAAGGGATGCATTCAGTGGGATGTATTCGTTGTTGGTTAGAATTCTCGGCTTCCATTTCCCCGCTTCTCTTTTCTTCCGCTGATTTCTTCCTCCGGATTCCTTAGATTGCCCGGTCTTGTTCTGGACATTGACTTGAACTTTCCCCAAGTTGTCCCCGAATTTCTTCACAGTGATGTTGCTTTTTCATAGTCTCCTGAACATGCCTCGGTGCCTTATCTCGCCTTACCCACCTGGCTTCCTCCCTTCTTATGAATTGATGAGCCTTTGAGTAAAAACGCTCTAGCGTAGTCGGAGGTTTTCCTACCAACCAATCTCCAAACTCTGAATCCGGATCCACTCCTCGCATCACAACCATAAGAATTGCGTGATCATTGGGATTACTGACCTCAGTAGCTGCAATATGGAATCTCTGCAAATACTCCTTCAACGACTCCCCTGGAGCTTGGATCACACTTGATAGAGACATCACGTCCTTGGGACGAGTAGCATGGATTCTGAACTATTCAATAAATTTCTGCGCCAACTCCTCGAAACTGGAGACGGACCGCGGAGGAAGTTGGGTAAACCACATGGTAGCGATCCCAGATAGAGTTATTGGAAAGCATCTACACTTGGTTGCATCATTCGCTCTAGCTGAATCCATCATCCATTCATACCTCATTACATGCTGCCTGGGATCAGTCTTTCCTTCGTAAGCCGGGATGGTTGGCATGTAAAATTCCTGGGGTACTCAGCACGTAGGACAGCATCTGTGAACGGAGTATGACTCTTGGATACGCCCAATCATCATTCACAAGCATTGATTCTCTTTCATCAACTGTCTGATCATAGCTGTTAGGTCTGGGGTTTGTATGGAAGATGGGAGGTTGGAGTCTGTCCTACGGGATTGATCAGGTTGATGCCTCCTCTGCTGGCGATCTGCCAAACGTGCACCTTGAGGTTCAGCATCATTGGCATCTTGGTGAGCCGGGCGTCCAGCCTCCACCTGCGCTCCAGCTCCTAAGTTTCCTGTTCCTGCTCGGCCGCGGTCTCTGAGGTGTAAATGGTCTCCAGTTGTTCGAACGGCAGCACCTGCCTGCGTAGTTTCAGTCTTGCGGCGTCTACGCCTGGGAGGTTCATCGGACGAAGTCAAGCTGTCAGATGAAGAGTAAGGAGCTTGACTACCCCCAGCATTTTGATGCTGTTGTTGAGTGAGTTGAGCCATAAGGTTGGCGTTAGCTTGCATCTGCTCTCCAAGTTGTCTCCTGCTTTCCATGAGCTCTCTCATCAAGTCATTGAACTCTATTCTGGTGTTAACTTGCATTTGGTCCTGGGCGGTAGTCCCTGCACTTCTTGTATGCTAGCGGTCTCATGGGAGTCTGCATTATGAGAGGCTGATCTGGAACGTGGTCTTCCCATTGTAGAGTTATTGGTAGGAACTCTGAGTAGAATCAACGGACGTCTTATGAATGACTCGGATCTCCTTCGGGGGATTTATTCAATCCAGTAGCTTCAAAGCAGATCCTTATGGCCTGAGAATTCGATTCTCGGTAAAAGCACCAAAGTGTTAGCAACAAAATTGGTCACTAACCTCGTTGAGAAAGATTGTATAGAGAGATTAATGAAGAAAGTAAATTAAAATAGAGAATTGTATGCTAAGCTGAATGCAAGGACAAGAACACCAGATTTATAGTGGTTTGGCGTAACTGCCTACGTCCACTTTGAAGTTAGTCTTTATTGCTCTACTCAACGATTGATTACAGATACAAACCGTACATCAACTACTCGAATACAATTGCTAAGTAAAAAGAACGAGTCTTGAAAGCGGCAGAGTCTCCCTAGTGTTCTCGAAAAAGGTCCATTTCACTGTGCCCCTGCCTCTCTATTTATAGACGAAGATGGGTTGGACTTCCCTGGTGGGTCTAGTAGCCAGATATCTCGGCACAAAGTGAGTAACCTCTGCGTGCCGAACCACAAATGCCGAACCACAAATGCCGAACGGCAAAATGCCGAACGATATCTCTATGTCAATCGAGGTAATGTGTTGAGTGAAGAGTGCAGGCCGAACGAGAATCGATGCCGGTCGAAGGGAGATGCCGAACGTGGATGGAATGTCGATCGAGGCTGGACTGCCAAACGAGGCTGGAATGCCGATCGAGGCTGGAAAGCCGAACGTGGCTGGAATGCCGATCGAGGCTGGACTGCCGAACAAGGCTGGAATGCCGATCGAGGCTAGAATGCCGAAGGTGGCTGGAATGCTGGAGGCTGGACTGCCGAACGAGGCTGGACTGCCGATCGAGGCTGGACTGCCGAACGAGGCTGGAATGCCGATCGAGGCTGGACTACCGAACGAGGCTGGACTGCCGAATGAAGCTTCTCATGCCGGACGACTTCTGAATGCCGGATGGGGCTTCTAATGTCGGACGACCTCTGAATGCCGGACGAGGCTGAATGCCGGTCGACCTCTGAATGCCGAACGAGGCCTAGTTTCCTAGTCAAACCCGAATGACCTAGTTGCCTGGTCAAACCTCCAGGTAACGATTATTACAAATTACACCAAGGGCGACATATGAAGATGCCCCCTTGGTAGATCAGAGTATATAGATAGGCAAGGAAACAATTTGCCTTTACAAACAAAACACACAGCGGAAATAAAAGAACTCTAATAACAATCTTATCTCTTGCACATCCTCGGAAGCTTTATTCATCGAAAAGAACACCTGGAAACCTCAACTCTCAACCTACTCAAAATTAATTGAGTACCCGAGAGTTTAAGGGGAAAACAAAAACTTCGAGTTAGACATAAAGCCTGGTATGAATAATAATTTACCATCTCAAACCATTTAGATATCTAGGGAGACCACGCCGCTTAGCGGAATGGGTTTTCCCCTCACTAGTATTCTAAAATTTTTATAAAACCATATACTATGCTCTTACATCCACAATGGTTAAAACATTGTATTTCAAAACATTATGTTGATATGCAAAACAAATAAATCAATTTTGGATTACCCATCCCCATTCATTTTGACTATCCGTCTCAATAAAAGTTTCTAAGATTACTATTAACCTGTTAGATGTTAAGGACTATCTGTTCAATTACTTAGTTTTCATGGGATCACTAAGAACCTATTGGTAACTCCAAATCTTATTTCTTATCCTAGTTTTCATAGGCTAACTAGGAACCTATTGGCTGACTGCCAATATCGTAATCCAGATATAGTTTTCATGGGCTAACTACAAACCTACTGGCCTCAGCCAGTATCAAATCATAATTTTCATGGGCTGACTATGAACCCGTTGGTCGCTGCCAATATCATACAGTTTTCATGGGCTTACTGTAAACCTATTGGCCCCTGCCAATTTCTTAAATTAAAATTTATCATCTGTTAAGTTATTTCACTACTGGGCCAACCTAACTGGTTATTCTGCCCTTTCCTCAAAGTATAGTAATGGGTTAATAAAAATGTGAATAATATTTCAAAATCTTTATTTATGCCATGGTTATTACATTAAATTGAGATTGGGTTTATGTTTTGAAATCATAAAATCATCTCTTTTGAAACCTCTGGATAGCCTCCTTCAAAAGCAAAGACCTTTTTTCAAAACATTATATACATACCTTTCGAAACCCTTAATAAACATTCTCTTTCGAAACCTATTGTACCTTTCGATGGTATCAAATCATCTTTTTAAAATATAGAGTTTTGAAACAAATGAAAGTACCTTTTTCGAAAGTATTGGGTTTACTCTTTAAAAAAAAATCATTTGGGTCAAAATGGTTATATACGAAAGTATCTCTTTCGAAATCAAAAAAAAAATTAGGGGCAAAAATTGATGGTGTCGGAACCATCTTAGTCGAAAGCAAAGACCTTTAAAATCCAAACCTTTAAGGACAGAGTCGAAACCCCCTTTCGACTCCATCACCTTTGAAACCCTCAACCCCTTCAAGAGCATACAGGAAAAAGGCTTAGGTTAAAACAGAAGTAACCCCTTCGACAACATAGATGACTTCAATACAGTCGAAAAGGGAATTAGCAGCTTGGTTTCAACTCGGTCGAAACTAGTCCTTTCGAAAGCTTCTTACATAAGGAAAAAGGTACCCTTTCGAAAGCTAATACTTTAACATAATATGACAACCTTCATCGAAATCTAACTATGAAACCCTTTCAAAAACATACGTTTCGGCTATGGCGAAAGCATTAAGTAAAACAAGGCAAGAATTTAACTTTTGAAAACAAAGCAGGGTTTCAACTCCATCAGAAACTAACCTTTCGACACCAAAGCTTCCACCTTGCTTCCAATCCACTACATACCATCTAAGTGATGTCTTGTGTATTGATTAAGACTATAGTGGTTTCGACTGTGTTGGTTTCGATTGGGATGAGGCGGAATCAAAGAAGTCGAAAGGTCCATACTAATAGAGGCGGAATGCCATTTTCTGAGTTAAAGGCTGAATTATAGCAACTTTTAGTAATTACTTTCTAACCACTTGCCTGTTTTTAAACTATTGATTGGTTGTCAACTTTTCAAAAACTTTACCTTTAAAACAGCCACATTTATTCAGATCCAAATTAAAGGATATTAACGTTAAAACCTTTCTATATAACAAAACTGATTTTTGCAGAAAAGCCCTTCCTTTAAAATAATATATTTCCCCTAGTAAATCAATTGGAAAAAATCCCCAAAAATCACAGAAACTCAATTTCATCATGTAATCAAACATATTAAAATTTTAGACCCAGTTTTTTTCAAAAATTCTCAAAATAAATTTTAAACCCAATTATATCATATTTTTCATTAAAAATTCAGAATAAAATTTCCAAAGCTTGGCAAATTCTGAAAATTAAAACCCGTCTCCAAAATCATGTTTTACTTAACATAAATGTTTTCCATGGCAATCTAAAATCATTTATTCTCGGTTTTATGTCAATACCGTGCAAATTTATGTGCTTATGAATTAAAACAAATCATCATAATATAACTCAAGCATATCATCATCCATTTTATCACAAAAACGAATTTAAATCATAAATTCGAAACCATATAATCATAGAATAAAAATAGAGATAGTAGAAATTATCATTCACCTTAAACTTGTTAAGGAATTTGAGATTCGTTGTTGATTAATCCTTCCAAGCTTTTGATCCTTAGCTTTAGATTGAAATTCCACTTCTCGTTTGTTAATGACCGGCTCTATTAGGGTTCTTGCATTTATTTTTATTTGAGAAATAAAATGAACGTGAATAGACAAAATGAGAAGTTATAGCCATGTATAATTAGTGGCTAATTTGTTAATATGCCCATGTGTAGTTTAATTAACCCTTAAACCAATTGAAAGCCTATTTACTTTGTTAATAAGCACGGTCCTATATATAATTTATTCATATCTAAATCTCCTTATCATCATTATTCTATTTAATCTATCTAATTAAATCTTCTGAATAATGTTATCAAAAATTAGGGATGTTACACCCACCGCACAATATTCCGTTAGCGTACGAGCCACGAATGATAAAAATAAAAATACGATCGCATACAGAAATGTGAAGCGATTGCAAAACAAAAATATAATGCACCGGTTATCAAGTTCTGTTAAATTTTCAAAAATGCTAATGTTTGCCGTAAAATACGCCAAACGGAAATTCAATTTTTTTCCAGACTAAAAATTATGGAAAAATTATATAAATTAAATTAAAAACAAATCATTAAAAATCAAGCGGTTATTTGAAACATAGATTTTATTATATTTAAATTCAAATTCGAATATACTATTTATAGAATTTTTAAAAACCAGTAATTTTTAAAAACAAATCATTAAAATCAAGTGGTTATTAAAAACCAGTAAATTTTATTATATTATTTATTTATTAAAATGTATTGCAGAGTACTTTGGCTGTACAAAAGGATATCACCAAGCAATCAACCTCGATTCCTATTTCACATTTCTTCACATTTTATAAAACTAATGTAAAACTTTATTCAAATCTGATGGTTTATATTCGAGATTTTTGTGGCAATAAGCTAAGAATATTAACTAAATTAAATTTACTGTGCATAATTAATTTACTATTTTATTTTACGCACTAAATTACAGTACATCTATTCCATTACTACTTTCGATATATAAACAATTATGTACTTCAGTTTCCACATTAGTTTGACCGTATGTTGCATGGTGGTTTCATTGGTCTAGTACGTGGAATAGAGAAGTTTGATTCATCCAAGGGATTCGAAATTTCAACTTATGTGTATTAGTGGATAAGGCAAATAGTTCGATTAATTCAGAATTTTATCATGTTAAAAACAAACCAAAACATTAATGTATAATTTAAATATCTGGATTAGTAAATAAGAAACAGAAACCCAATCGAACTTAAGAACCAACAAATTAAGAAGGAACAGAAGAAAGCAAAAAACTGAAAGCAAACCCTTAATCAAACTTAAGAAGGAACAGAAACATCATACCTGAACAGATGGCGATCTAGATGGTTGATGCAGAATTTAAACTACTGAAGTTAAACGAAAAGAAAAAAAAGCGTTAAATTGACAAACTTACAGTTATTATAGAGGATTTGTCATAGGTAGGAAGAAGAATTAACCCAAAATAGTAAAATTACCCATAGTCAATGTCGACACGATGAAGAATTTAGAAAGAAATATTGATGGGAAGAGTACTAATATCTACTGAAAAGGATGTCGACGATTTCAGCAAGAAGTGACCCTCCATATTCGCTGCCTTGATTAGGTTTTCAAATTGAATTCGGAGAAGACCTAAGGATTTTGGGAATTAAAATTGAGTTTAGGGAAAACGTACAGGTGTGGGCAGAAGGGAAATGACCTTAACTGAAAACAGGCAGCAATAAGTTCCATTTACTGATGCAGGTATGAAACTTAATATATTTATTTTTGTAGGGTGTTAAAAGGAAAGTAACAATCAAATCACTGAGAACGAAGGATTAGAGCTGAGAATAAATAGGGTGCAAGGAAAATGTCAAAGCCATATTGACTTTCTTATATATATAGTAAAATAGATTTGTACTCGATGCAGACATTTGTTTGTGGTTGCAATGATAAGTGGAAAGAGTGAATTCTAACTCTTTGAAACCCTTTATCGGTTACTGTTCTTTTTTATCCCCAACATTGCCAATTTCTTTACAGTTACACATAACTATATATACATTCATACACAATTATATATTCAAATGGGTATACTAATTTGTTGGCATTATACTTCATTCTCCCAATGCTCCTAATTTCAGTAATTTTAGAACTAGTTAATCTAGAAAACCTAATAATATATGGAAAATTCTATATGAACCCAAACTAGGATTTTAACCATTAGATCTCTCTTTGTTTTCCACTTCACATGTAAAGCAAAAAAGATTCAATGGTAAACATTTGCATTAAATTTTATGTTTTATTTTGTGACATGTAACGATCGCCTTTTCAACCCTCAAACGTCGACACTAATACTTCCATGGTATTCATGTGCTGAGCATCCAAGTGCCAGAAAGACAAAACATTAGGGTAAAATAAAAAGACAAAAAGAAAAGGAACAAGAAAGAAGTGAACACAATATCAGAATCTCACAGCGGAACGATAACATATAATATTAGAATGATAATTTTATAAAAAGAATTTTAATATACACACAACAATCAGAGTAAAACTGACCTATCGTTAGCCTGGACAGTTATAACAACATGTCCTTAGAATTGCTGATAAGTATAAACAAAGTAATGCAATAGAAATAAAAATGTGGTAGGAAATCATCCACCTCCTCTCTCCAAGAGCTCCAATGATCATCAATGCAATCTAGAAATAAACATGGGGCTGACCCGAGCATTATAAGAAAAATAACACCTGGATCTTCTGGTAAACCAGCATGAGATAACTCAAGTCATGTGAATTATTTAATGTTATTTAACCTTTTGAAATAATGGTCTCTTGTAAGACTATGCCGCAAATAAAAACGGATGGGTTTTTACCTTACGATAATTGAACCATTTTATAGGAAAATTTAGTGATATTATAATAATGTCTAGGGTGTTCAATATGAATATAAATCATAGCTGAAACGGTTACATTGGGTACATTTGACAGCATATTTAGGTATACAAACAAAACCACTAAGGTACATTCGTATAAATGGATATTCCATGGAGACCTCCTCATTCAGACTGATCTACAATGACAAGGATAAGAAAATACCTTTCGAGTATCATATATCTTTAGATAAAATATACCATAAGGTAAACACAACTGGGCCATCGTCCGAACACACTCGTGAATAATGTGTACCAAGTATCATAAACTCCTCATGCGCAACATATTGAGAAGCATACTCTAGATATGAAGTTGATGTACTCCTTAAGGGTCAGCTAAAACCTAGGATCATATATCATACTTTATCTTTAGTCATTTCCCGATGTCGAGGCTAGGTTCGGCATGTTCACATGAGTTTTCAACAAAACTTGGTCACATAATGAATCCCATATGGATTCCATCATCTCAACAGATTCTAGAAACACACATGGTTTCCACCATTCACTTCCAAAACAGAGGACTTGTATCTTAGCCTTGATGTGACGACCCGTCTCCTCGACCATCAGAAATCGACACTAATACATCCACGGTATTCACGTGCCGTAAATCCAAGTACTGGGAAGGTAGATTATCAAGGGCAAAGTAAACTAAAGATAGAAAGACAAATTCTCACATTTCAATTATATTTAAATATAAATTACATATAACCACTCTCACTAGGGTACATCAGAGTTATGGTATGAACTACCCCAGCCAGGAATAGTTATAACTGTCTGCTCCCACACATGCTGGTACAAACAGAACTAGACACAGTGGAAATAAAATATAGCTAGATATCCACATCAGATTCTCCAACTCCATGCTCCAAAAACTCCTCCAGAATGCTTCATAAAAATGCTCCTTACACGATCCTGACTACTTGGCTGCCCGGAAAAATAGGGCATCCAGATTTTAAATGGAAAACAAAATAAACTTCGAGTCAGTCATGAGACTGGTGTGAGAACTCAAAATTCAATGTTTGAAAACAAAAAGTATCTCATAATACCACGCTGCACATAAACACGAAACGAGTTTTTACCTTATGGTAACCAAAATATTTTTACGTAAAAATAAGGGATATTATTTTTAATGACATTTCTTTGAAAACATTTGCAAGTAAACTTATTAATCATAGCCGAAATTATTACATTGATTAAATTCCAGCATACTAGCCAGAAAGTGGGTTCTACAAACAAAATGGTAGGCACTTATTGGAGAATGGATTTCTATACAAATGACTAGGTGAAGGGACTACCTTCCGACAGTACATCTCTAGAGGAATGTACCGAGTCTACAGAACATCTGCATTTCTACCAACACAAGACTGGCCTACCTCTTCCTAGATAGTAATGAATGTGTCATCACCCCGATCGTTACCGACCTATCCAAGATGTCTCTTAACATACACCACAATAATTTAAACCCAAACATTATAGCGGGTATAAATTTATCTAGAATGGGATGATCATACCCTAACGGTTGCGAACCATATAGACTTGCTACAACTACCCTGTTTCGATCATTTCCGGGTGTGAGGCTTGAGGTAATGATTACCTTTCACATAGCACATTAACTCTTAATTTTGAATGGCACATTACCATTCTGTAATCACACAACTGATTTCTACAAACATATAACACTTAAGCTCATACGTCTCAGGAAAGGGTGTTAAGCTAAGAGAAGTTGTCTTCTCCGCCACCAAGTAGAAATACGTTTATAGAGATCAGTTAATGTGATTTTAAAATGCAACATCAGACATTCGTCCATACAAGTTTGTTTTGGGATTAAATGAAACCGAAGGCACTTCTCCTACCACATCATGTTTTGGGAATCAACCCTAGGACCAGTTGTGCTTAGTCCTTGCAATCGAAGACTTTCACAATGGAGCACTACTTGCCACCATAAATATATGATATGATAAATTTTACCTCGAGGGACTAGTAGCAAATAGCCGTACATCATGAGTATCTCTGTGTTCAATACTTTTATCTTCATCATGTTTTACTTCAAAACATAAATTAATTCGAAGTGGTTTTCGGATAAGGATTTCCCAAATCCGACCTCGGTTTCTTCAAAATCCAATCATCGATAAAAATGGTGTTTTATAAGTACGATGATTGTTGTTTGATTCATTCATTTCTTTATCAAAATATATTCGAGAGATATATATCTTAAAAATATTCTTTCGGTAAATATGGAATTATTTCAACCTTGCTTTTTAAATTTATCAAGTCATTTTTAGAAAGTAACTTATGAGTATTTAAATTTGGAAAATTTAAACTTCTACACTTAACTCGTTTTCGACATTTCGACCTTATCTATCCCTAGCCCAGGGAAGAGGCCAGGTGAGCCAGGGCACTTGCTGCTCCTGAATATCTCCTTAGTTTAAGCACCTCACATCCGATTTTCACAAATAGAAAAATCAAGTCTACTCGTCGGCTTTTAGAACCAAGATTAAATCACTTGATTTTGACAACTTTTTCTTAAATCGTTTATTTAAATCCTTTTAAATAAATTATAAAATCCTCAAATCATCTTTACAACACTTAATCAATTATTTTATAACTTTTGTAAAATATTTGGAAAGGAATCTTTAAGTTTAAAACTTCATTTCTAAAGTTGTTGAAACGGCAGCAGAAAAAGTGTTGTGGAAAGTACTTAAAAAGCTGATTCGATTTAAAACAACTTTTCTACTATTTGAAAATCCATATTTTTCAATTCAAATCTCTTTTAAACATTTTATTGAATTTATAAAATTTAATTTATATTTTTAAACATTTAAAAATATTCATTTCCAAAAAATATTTATACTTTGGTCGCTTCTCTACAAACGCGCGATTTTATTGGAAATTTGATTTGGTCATATTTTAAAATCTACAAGATAAAATCTTTATTTTTCTTTCTTTATTCTAAAACTATCGATATAATAGTCCGAAAAATTCTTATCTCAAAGAATTCCGAGCTAAATTCCATCCCGTATATTCATTTGAATTCTTCGGCGTGAAATCGCGATTTACCGTTACGCGACGCGCCTAGTTTTGACTCATTTATCGATTTTCGTTCAAAACATGTCGAAACAAGTTTATATGTTTGTGAAAAATTTCTAAAACATTTTCAATCATTTTAGATGGTATTAAATGATTCCATACTACTTTTTTTCAATTCATTCGGAAAGTGTTTTCCATGTGAATTAACGACGTGTATATCGTGACTTGTTCAACATTCACATGAGATAAATAGTATATGATGATCAAAATCATAAACAAACATCCATACAATCATATCACATCATCACATCCATATACATATATATAGTAATTAGGATTTCTCACTTTTGTTTCAGTTTTCAATTAAAGAATCGGCTATAGCTCTGCTACTCGAGATTTTTATCTCACGAATCCTTGCACGCTCGTCTCTAAATGACTTGGCTTGGACTTGGAGTGGGGGACGGTGGCCATGACCTTGTCTAGGGGAAGAGGTGATCTCGGCCATGGGTGATGGTGGGTGCGACCGGTAGGGAAAAGGGGAAGGAGGGTTTTAGGTGTGGTTTCACGGTGTTCGGATGGATATTTGTTTTAGAATATTTTTTAAATGAATTTTGGCATTATTTAATTAAGGTGGGAAGCCACAGAAATGAAGAGAGAAACGTTGGAAATGAAGAAAAAGAGGTGTGAAAAAAAGTGAAGAAGTTGGTGGGTATTTATAGAAAAAAGTTTGGAATAAAATATTATTATGTATAATAACCAAAATGCCCTTTACTTCCTCTTTAAGTAAACTACATTTTTAAACACTTATATCACCTTTTGCATCTCTACTTTTTGTCTTAATCACTTTGGTGTTAAGTAAAATAAAGTAAGATATTTGTTTAGGTTTGATTTTGACACATTTGTCTTTTAGTGCTTACTTTTTGTTAATGATTTCTAGAATTTTCTAAACTTGTTTAGGAAAAGTAATCTATTTTAGTGAATTATTTAGTACTTACCTTATTTAAATATGTGTACATATATATGAAAATAAAGGTGCAACAACATTGCGAGAACTTTTATTTGACAAAACGTTGATTTCGACAAAATGGTTTACGGTCACATTTTCACGTTTTTGTTAAACTATTTATTTATGTAAACAAAACTTGAAAATAAATTTTTATATTATTAATAAAAATAAAAACCCTTATTAAAATAATAAAAATAATTTATTTAACCATTCAAACTTACTTTTCTAAAATCAGACTTTTATCACTTTTACCGATATAAGCAACGGTTCTCATTTTGGTGTATATTTCTATCTCCAAATCCTATCTAATGTTATTTGAATCATAAAATCTTATATATTTTATATTTAAAATCAATTTAAATGTTATATTTTAGAGTGGTCGAATTCTGTGTCGTTACATTCTCCCCTCCTTAAAAGAATTTCGTCCTCGAAATTTAGATAAGAAGAAAAAAATAGCTCAAAAGGAAATATATTTAATAAGATGGAATATATACAAGAGTATGAATAAGTGACTACACCCCAGGTGGTGAGTACAGTATGACGATACAATTTATACAGTCTATGCATTAATCCTAAACTCGGGATATGCCTTTCTTATTCTATCCTTCGTTTCCCAAGTGCCATCCTCATCATCTCCACTCCATTGAACTTTGACTAACCTTACTGCCTTCCTCCTTAATCATTTATCATTATGATCAATGATTCGAAAATGCCGTCTAATAACTGCCAAATTTGGTTCCACCTCCAAGTCTTCCTGAGCAGCCATTTCTAGGATTTGCACTGGGTCATGGACATGTTTCCGCAAATGATATACATGAAAAACGTTGTGCACTCCTGACCACCTTTCTGGCAATTGCACTCAATAAGCTAGTGGGCCAATTCGTTCAAGAATGGGAAAAGGTCCAATATATTGAGGTGCTAACTTCCCAGCCCCTTCTAAACCTCACTACTCCTCTCATCAGAGAGACTTTTAAAAAGACATAATCTCAAACTAAGAATTCCATATTTCTACGCCTTTGGTCTGCTCTATCTGCTCCGGGCTTCCTTTAGATTCTTTCTAATCATATCAATCGTCTCTAAAGCTTCTCGTATCATATCAGAACCAAGTATTAATCGATTCTGGTCTTGATCCAACATGCTGGTGACTTGCATGGGCGACCATATAGAGCTACATATGGTGCCATGCTGATACTAACTTGATAACTGTTGTTATAGGAGAACTTTACTAAATGCAAATGATTTTCCCATGAGCCTTCAAAGTCTAGAATACATGCTCTTAGAAGATCTTCCAAAACACGATTGACTCTTTCCGTCTGTCCATTAGTTTGGGGATGATATGCAGTGCTTATACTCAGGTTCGTTCCCAAATCTGTCTGTAATGCTTCCTAGAACTGACTAGTAATGATTGGATCCCGATTACTTACTATACTGCTTGGAACTCCATGCAATCGGACAATCTCTTATATATATATATATATATATATGTATGTATGTATTTATGTATGTATATATCTGCAAGGCTTTCAGCGGTCCTTGTTGGCTTAACTGGAATTAAGTGTGCAGTTTTAGTCAATCGGTCTATTATAACCCAAATGCCTTCGTTTCCCTTCCTCGTTCGAGGTTAGCCATCAATGAAATCCATTGATATTTGATCCACTTCCAAACTGGAATCTCCAAAGGTTGAAGTAATCCTGCAATTTTCTGTTGGTCGCTTTTGATTTGTTGACAATTTATGCATTGGCTAACATAAATGGATATGTACCTTTTCATACTTCTTCACCACTATGTGCACTTCATGTCTTTTACATTCTATTAACTTTCGGATGAATGATAAGTTTGGATTTGTGGCATTCAGCTAACACCTCCTGCCTAAGATTTTCCACATCTGGAATGCAAATTCGCCCATTCAACTGCAATACTCCACAGTTATCTTCTTCGAGGCTTGAATTCTGCTCTTTGTAAATATTTTTAAAATATCCTTTAGGAATAGATCTTCTTTTTGCTTACTGGTTATTCTTTCTTGAAGAGTTGGATTACAACCAAAGGAGAAATAACATCATTCTTCCTACTCAATGCATCTGCTACTACGTTGGCTTTCCCAGGTGTGTATAAAATATCAAGATTATAAGATGTGAGAAATTCTAGCCAACATTGCTGCCTCATGTTTAAATCTTTGCGAGTGAAAAGATACTTTAAAGATTTATGATCCATAAAGAGCTCAATCTTTTCACCTAATTAAAGAGATAATTTTATTTACTAAGGTCAATTCAAAGTTTTATTAAAATAAACTATGAAAAATTCTTACCTAGCAAATAATGCTTCCATATATTTAATGCGAACACCGCGGTTAATAATTCTAAGTTGTGTGTTGCATAATTCTTCTCATGAGTCTTTAGTTGTTTACTTGCATATGTGCTTTCACTAAGAACCCAACTCAGGCGATCATCCATCGTTGCTTCGCAAAGATTCATAAAAAGAACCTCTCTTAAAAACCAAATCCGAAATAATGGTTCCTGGAAGAAGAGGTAGACCTATCAGATCCAGAAATGCTCACGAAGGGACTTCCGCTTCCCCAACAACAGACCAAGCAACTCCTACCGTTGGAGTCACCAGGGCTGAATTAGATGACGCAGTTTCTGGATTGTACCAACAGATTGAAGCCCAAAACGCTTTGATGATGGATAGATTAACTGCTCTGCTCGGGGCAAATCGTCAACCAGAAAACCATCAAACTACTCTTCCTGAAATGCCACCATTCCAAGGTGATGGTTCTATGCCGCAACCAACTTGTCATGAACATATGCCCGGGCAAACATCCGAGGGAAGAACTGATGCTTGTCCGGAGGTGTCTTTGAACAATAAAGAATACCTGTCTGAAATGGTTAGCCGCATCATGAAAGAGAGCATGCAAAGGGAAGAGGATGAGAACGACTGGGGATTCGCGCCAAGCAGAACTCCGTTTACTGAAAGGATCCTAAGAGCGGAGTTTCCAAGGAAATTTGCACCTCCTACTATCCAAGCCTATAGGGGAACTGGTGACCCTAATCATTTCCTATACAAATACGATTGGCATATGACCGATGCAAGAGCATCAGACGAGATCAAGTGCCGATACTTTCCGGTATACCTGGAAGGTGTGGCTTTACTTTGGTTCACAAAGCTTCCAGTTCGGTCTGTAGATAAGTTCTCCGACTTAACGCAAAAGTTCAAAGAACAGTTCAGATTGTATGCTTCAAAAGCTAAGGATATAATGTCACTGTCTAACCTTGAACAAGCTCCCGGAGAATCAATCAAATCTTTCTTGAGCCGTTTCAATATAGCTTTAGCCGAAGTAGAGAATGCGGAACCACGCATGATCCTGACTTATTTGATGCGAGCCATTGATAAATCGAGTAAATTTGGAATATGGTTGAAGATGAAGGAACCGAACTCACTTGATAAATTTTATAAAAAGGCCGACGAGTTCATTCGCCTTGAAAGCCTTCCTACGACATCGAAAGTGGTTGCTGCCCAAACTAATAATAACAATGTCCCATCTAATAAAAGAGAATCTGAAAGTCAAAAAAGGGAGAATGAAGGAGGAAAGAGCCAGGGAAATGAAAAGAAACCTCGCCGCTTCAATCCTTCGAATTTTACTCCTTTAACTGATACACCAAGAAATATCTTTTTTGCAACAAAGGACGTTGTCAGGTATCCTAAGCCACCTGAGATGACGAGAGGTGCAAAGCGTAATGGAAAATTCTGCCAATTTCACAATCAACCTGGCCATGACACTGACCAATGTCGCCAGTTAAAGAATGTGATTGAAGAATTGCTGGAGCAGGGTAAACTCCAACAATACGTTAAGAGAAGCGGAGTCGCTCCAACCTCATCCACTCGGGATCAACAACATCCTACCCATCAATCCGATTCTCTCAACAACACTGCAGTGCAAGATACAGAAAAGCTTGTCATTAATGTTGTCACAGGAGGTCCACACCCAGCAGGCAGAAGTTGGGATGACTACTAATGGTCCACAAAACTGCAACTGGGGCATCTTTCACTTTCTTTGGCATATAAATCCGAAGCTGCAAATCTAGCACAAATGGAAATCCAGCTTGGAGATTCTGAAACAACAATAACTAGCATCCATTTTTTACTTAACAGCGTTGCTTAAATTTGTAAAAAATGATGATGGATGTGTGACTTCTGCATTGTAAACCGCTGAGAAATCAGTGTGACTAAATAATGAAAAAACTATGCATTCTGTGTTTTCTATTATAAAATGCCTGTTATATTTCGATGTGTAAATACTCTAAATGTATTGCTAAAATGTCGATCTAATATTGCAGGTCATTAAAGCAAAGCTCACCCATCGCAAAGCTAAGCGAGCCTTACAAATCATTTACTAAAGAAAATACCAAGCAACAAAAAATTCCAGATTCAAATCCTATACAAGAAGAACCTCACATAAAAAGTTGGCAACTTCACTGGGGCAAGCCTTCGTTAACCAGTTGTGATTGTCAATATGAACAGACATCCAGCTAGGTAACTCGCGTTTGTCCCATAAAGTTATTCAACAGTGAAGTCAACTTCTTCGGATAAGGCAATTTACTTACAAAAGGAACGAAGATACGCTTGGAAATGATAATAAAAGATCGCTAGTGGGCAAATGATGGGAGAACATGGCCAAGCAAGCACGGAAGCAACCAAAAGGAATTTTGCTCCTCAATAAAAGGGCCAGTAGAACCACCGAAGGGACACCTTCCCAAGCAGAAGGAACAGGGCCCTTGCTAACTGATCGTGATGCATCCGATCAGGCAGCTTGCGTCCGTCCCGTGGATCTACTCGCCCCTGAGAAGCAACCTTCCTGGCACACTAACCAACCGATGCTCCTTCCCAAAAGTCAACAAAGCCCTCTAACGAGGCACGCCAATAAATGGGAGAGCTTTCCTCAATCAAAAAGATCGGTGGGACTACCAAAGGGGCACTTTGTTAATTAATTGCGATCGTTTGTGCAAACAAACATCCAATCAAGCAACTTGCGTTCGCCCCGTGGACCCCTCCAACCATGAGAAAGTAATTTCCAGGCAATCAAAAGCCCTTTTCGGAGGCACAAGCCCTCTTCGGAGGCACAAGCCATCTTCGGAGGCACGCTTCACCATGCTTGAAGCACAAAATCAAAAGCCCTTTTCGGAGGCACAAGCCCTTTTCGGAGGCACAAGCCCTCTTCGGAGGCACAAGCCATCTTCGGAGGCACGCTTCACCATGCTTGAAGCACAAAATCAAAAGACCTTTTCGGAGGCACAAGCCCTCTTCGGAGGCACAAGCCATCTTCGGAGGCACGCTTCACCATGCTTGAAGCACAAAATCAGAAGCCCTTTTCGGAGGAACATTTCACCCGTGTAGAAGTGCAAAATGCTTCTCTTCGGAGACCGACTTCACCAGTGATGAAATGCTAAAAAGCCCTTTTTGGAGGCACATTTCACCCGTGTAGAAGTGCAAAATGCTTCTCTTCGGATACCCACTTCACCAGTGATGAAATGCCAAAATTGCTTCTCTTCGGAGACCAAAATTGCTTCTCTTCGGAGACCAAAATTGCTTCTCTTCGGAGACCAAAAGACCTCTGCAGAGGAGTACTTCACCTTGCTTGAAGTACCAAAAATAAACCCTTTGCTGGGGCACAAAAATCAAAACCTTCTTAAGAAGCTCATTTCATTGTGTGGGAAAATTCATTTTTAAACAAATAAAAGTGATCATTCCAAAAAGTCGAAGTGTTCTTCTGACAGAAAGAGAAAGTAAAAATTTCTCCAAAAACGAGATATACTCTATTAAAAGCAGAATGATTCCTTCCTCAAAAGTGGAATAGCTATTCTCTAATATAAGAGTATCAGTCTTGTAAAAGCGAGAAATATTGCAATGCACTTGTGGTATGGGGGCAACATTATACAATTCGGTTACATTAATGAAAGTAATATACAGGCGACACACCACAAGTTCATTACAATATCACATAAAGAAGATGTGGAATAAATGCGTTCTTGAAACACAGACAAAAGTTTGTACAAATAAAAAGAATAATTTACTCTACACTTCAAATGAAAAACAGATATATTCCTACATACGCAAGAATTTGCACAAGTAAAATAGTTATTTTATTCAAATACTATGGAAACTTTTTACATTGTGCAGATTACAAAAAGGAGCGGAGACCGGTATCCGCACAATTTCCGGTCAATGCATGCAAAAAGCAGAAAAGACAAAATCAAACTCATTTCTCCTTCTTCCCACCCTTGGAGCCTTTACCCGGCCTGGTAATTAGTTTCGAAGGCCGTATCGGAGAAGAAGGAGAAAGAGGCTCAGCCGGATCGACTTCTGCTTCATCTCCAGCAGCAGAAGAACTTGTCTTTCCTTTCTTCGAAACCACACGTTTCCCCTTCTTCTTGGAAGAAGACTCACTCCCCGGGGTAAGAAATGTAGAAAGCTTTGTGTCGTAGTCAAAAGACTGCTCCGGGGTCTTCTCGCTATCTTCCAGATCTTCTGCTTTCTGCTCCTCGGAAGCAGGTGGTTCGTCCAAGCCTTGAAGGGCTGCTATCTGTTCTTCCTGTGAACCTGGCTGAGAAGCTGGAAGAGGAGTAACTTGAGAAGGAGGAGGAACGGCAGCTGAAGAAGGAGGAATCGGTGCAGTTTCTGGCACGTCCGCTGCATAATAAAAGAAATCAAAATCAGTATTCTCCGAGAAAAAAGAAGACAGTGGATCGTCAAAGCTTAAGTAATAAGTAAGAAGTTCGTCAAACTCGGTTAAGTCGAAGGAGCAATTCACTGAATTCATCTCGTCAAAGTTACCTGGAGAAGTCGGTTTAGCGAGATCAATCTCAAATTCCCGAGCCTGAAAGTCCTTCATTGCCTCTTCTTCTGTAGGAGTGGTCACAACTGGATGTGAAGGATGAGAGCCGGAATCCATAATGTTTGCATCAGCCGAAGTGGAAGTATGAACAAGGGCAATTAAAGGAGCTTCCTCTTTTGAAAGCTCTTCTCCCAGTGATTTAGCCCGTGGCTGCTCCTTCCCTCTAACAAGAGCGGCGCGAGCCTCATCATCAAGATAGCGAGCCTCGAATTTTGCTTCCTCGAATTTTGCTTCATCATAGCCGGCACCTTTAAACATATCAAGTGCGGCTTCCCACACTTCAGCCAGAGTGATTTCATAATCTGGACCCAGAAAAGCAAGGCTCCCATGACCCAGAACGCAGTGTAAATAAAAGTCGAATAAGGTAAAACTGATGTTTGCTTTCGTTGCCTCATGTGATTGCTCAGCCGCTTCTTTTTCGGCAATGGCAGCAACCCTACCAGTAATAGCCTCATCACGCGCTGTCTCAGCTTTAGCGAGTCGAGACTTTAGTAACTCAATCTCCACGTTCTGGGAGGTGACCTTTTCCCGCAGTTCGGTGTTTTCTACTCGATATTTTTCAGTAATGTGCTGTTCGGCAGCAAGCTTCATTTCGACATCTCTTTGTGCAGCATGCGCATCCCGCACTTGCTTCTGAAAGACTTCTTCTTTTTGAGTATATGATGCAGAAGAAGAAGCGAGATTTTCCTTAAGCTGCTTAACTTCAGACGCAAGCTTTGCGTTGTCGTTTGCAATGCTCGTCATCTCCGCATCATGCTGCTTACGCCATTTGTCCCATTCTGATTTATCGTTCTCCATGGTCATCATTGCTTCAAGGTTCAAATGGTTGACCCTTTGAAGTTCATCAACCAGCTTCTGCCATCCAGACATTCTTTCAATATCAAGCTTGACAGCATCGACATTTCTCAGCATTGCCTGCTTATCAATAGGAACCAAATCTAATTCAAAACGGACTCCTCTTAAACACCAATTCGGAAATCGGCTCTGAAGCGTTGGAGGGCCGTCTTTAACTTGATATTGTGGCCTGTTAATGATGGTTTGAATATCAGATTCCTTTAGAGGAGGAGAGCCGGCCAGAATATCAGAAGAAATGGGAGCGTTAGTCTTCTCAGAAATAGCAGACGCGTCACTTGTCTTAGACCGTTTGCTCGATTCATCAGTAATATGAGTCTTCCCTTTGTCATCATAAGACTTCCGCTTATGAGAATCGTAAGTTCTGTAAGAAGAATCATATCGATCAGCATCTCTTCTTCTCTGCCGCTGCTCATAATCCCATTTTTCTTGAGCCTTCCTTTGGGCCCGTTCCTCATCTGTCTCTCTCTGGTCACCAAGATATTTCCTAAAGTCATAGGATCCACGACCTCCATGGCGCTGAAATGAGTCATAGTATGAGCCGGAGCGCCCCATCGGAGAATCTGAAAACGGAAAAGAAAGGCAAGTCTTAGAAATTTTCAAATTAAAGGAGCTAAGTGCATATAAGTGCCAAAATCCTAAGTGTGTGTGGCGTGTGGGCTATGCGCGTCGGACTACAAACCACTTTTTTGTGTGGGAATGGTGACGGCTTGTATAGAAGGCGTTGTGGTTTGTTGCAAGGAAGAAGTTGCTTCAATAACAGGAGATATCACTTTAGAAACATCATCTTTAAAGAGCTCCTGAGAGGTTATCATAATGTCGCTCAGAATGTCAAAAGTATCATCGCCATGATGTGCAGGAGAATCATCTTTTTCAGCTTCCACCTCAGCCGTCTTTTCGAGAATGTGAAGACTTTCCTCCTCTTCAATAACCGGGGCAAGTGCTAACTTACTGGACGATCCCGCAATGTCGGTAGGAGTAGAACACTTTACCAATGAAGTCTCAACGGTAAGTTCTTTCGGTAAAGGTTCTTTAGCAGGAACAGGGGCATCTGACTCCTCAGCTGGAGAATCAGGGACTTCATGTGGCTGAGTGGAGCGGGAAGGATGTAAGAGTCCAAATTCGTGGAGGAACTCATCTTTCAATAGAAATTGAACACTCCTCTCCTCAACCGGCACGGCCATGAGCCTCTCGAAGGTAGTTTTGTGACGAGGTTCCCTAGAGGGGGGAGGGAGCGCTGAAACAGTAGAAAAAGAAGTTAACACTTGACAATTTGGACTTCGAAGAATTTAGAAAACACAGGGAAAAGATAAATAGTCGTACTTCCCACTCTCCAAATGGCGTAAAATCCCGGGGGACAGCGGACAAAGAAAAACTGGCTCAGGAACCCAGGAACGCTTTCGGGAAGACCAATAATCAGTTTATGGTTCCTGGCGCTCCTTACAACTGTGATAGAGGGATGGTCTTTGTTCTTTGCAAATGAGCACAGGAAGCAAATTTCTCCAAAACTGGGAAAACGGTCCAGCGTTCTCCTAAAAAGCACACACAGTCCCAGTAGGATGGCGTAGCCATTAGGGTGTAGTTGAAAAGGGGAAATAGATAATCGAAGGAGAAGTTCTCGAAGACAGTCATTAAACGGGGGAATCGCTCCACTCAAGCACATTTGGCGGTTCACTGCGACAAAGCCGTGGGGCGGCCTATCAGCAGTGTCATTTACTCCAGGGAGCAAAGCGTCAGATTCAGCAATGCCAAACTGGGTGCATAGTTGACGGAAGACTTTATGACTCAGAGTGGTAGGAGTCCTTTCAGGGGGATCATTCAGCGGGGTAGCAATTGGAAAAGCTTCTCCAGCTGTTTCCAAGTCTTCTTGATGAGATGCCATTCTACACAATCAGCTGAATGTTCAAAAGTGAAGGTGCACGTTTCCTAAAAGTGTGAAGTGCTGTGCAAAACTAATGAAAACAAGAATAAGCAAGTATAACAGGAATTAAACTAACTGACAATCAGTCAATTACGAGATTTCAGAACTTGTTAATGCTCAAGTGCAGTGTTAATGCAGACAAATCAGTTTTAGTTTACGATTACTATTTTGCTTTAATACTTCACTTGAATTGGTTATTGTATAGCATCTCACTTATACAGTTCATTTAATTTAATTTTTTCTTTATCAACTAATCTGTCATTCGATGTGGGCGGTCAGTGGCAGTATATTCGTCCCAGTATTCTGTGAATGTTGTATTAAGCAGGTTATTAGCATTAAAGTCAAGACAGTGTGAAAGGAAACACAACACAGTTCAAATTCAAGAATCCAGCCAACTTCTGTGCAAGTTCCTCTAAGTCTTAAGTCATTAAACGACCTATCATAGGTCGGGGCTTTTAGGTCGTATTGTGCGAGTCAAGGTGTTCAAGACATGTTCTCTTAAGTCAGATCATTCAAGTCCAAGAATTCGAAGCAATGGAGTTAAGTTCTTAAGTCGTTTGGATGAGTTCGCGAGTTACGAGTTAAGGGCTATCTCGTCCACGACCTAGTCATTCAGATGTGCTCGCAAGTTAAGGATTAAGTGCTAACTCGTCAACGATCCATGAGAAACTGCAACAAGATAGGTCGTTAACTTTTTAGGTCGTAAGCCACACAAAAGAAAAGTCGTCCTAGCTTGGCAACGACCTAAACCTAATGCTGCAGTAAGCAACCAGAAGAGTTAAGTCGCGCACAATCCAAGCTGAGAAAGTGTTAGGTCGTTCTCAAGGGATCTCGAGCTATCTCCTACTCAAACCAAAGCATCAGTTCCTCTCCTCAAATCCTTTCCTCTACTAAGAATCCCATTCCTCATAATTCTCCAACCCAATAATGGCCTCTTCATCCCTTCTAGGATCACGAATCATCAAACCTAATGCACTGAAACTCTTCCCCTTCTTCTCGCAAATCACCGAAAGCCAAATCGAACCATTTCGATTTCCTCGGCGATCAATTGAAATAAAAATCGTGAAGCAAGGCATAAGGCAAGCGAAATTCATAGTTCGGTGATAGCCAAGGATTGATTAGAGAATGGGATCACTTACGCAATACGAAATTGAAGATGTCTGGCGATCGAGTAATTGAGTTTGTCTGAGAAGAACTTGAATGCTTGCAAATGACGGAATGAAACAGGTGAAGAAGCAGAAGGAACGACCTAAGCTATTTGTACCCTAACACAGTGAAAGGTGAATCGACACATCCGACTTACGACTTATACTAAGTCGTTCGCGACCTACGACTCATCTTAAGTCGGTCGCGATTTAGCGCACTCATCAAGAAGCGAGCTAAGGAAATCGAAGCACACGACTTACGACTTAAGGCGTGTACTTCGAGGGGCAAATGTTAACTCCCTTTTAGCAACGACCTACGAGTTAAGAAATGAATAAGTCAGGTTATGCCACGACTTATAAGAAGCCAACGAGTTAAAAAGCCTAACACCTAAGTGGACTCGACGACTTACGACTTAGCTGCTGAAAGAGGATCTACGGCTTGAACGACTTACGACCTACCGGGTTAGGGAGCTACGACCTAAGGGAAGTTTGCGACCTAACTACAGGAACTTCACGACCTAACGAAACTAGCGACTTAATGAAGTGAGCGACCTACGAGTTAGTGAAGCAGCGACCTAGCTACAGGAATGTCACGACCTAAGGAAGGTCGCGACCTAAGGAAGCTTGTGACCTAAGAGAGTCTACGACCTAACTGCTGAAGGTAACTTCGCGACCTAGCAGTGTTGCGACCTAAAGACTACGACTTAAGAAGGTTCCGACCTAATGAGTTACAACTTAGCTTAAGTCGTTCACGACTTATAGCTCCAGTTCCTAAAGACTTAGGAAGTACACGACTTAACAGTTTACGACCTAGTGGGTGTACGACGTAAGAGATTCACAGCCTACGACTCATGGTCCTAACGACTCAACGAGTTAAGCTATCTACAACTTAAAGAAAGAGGGTTCCGACTTAACGACTCAGTGAGTTAAGGTCTTACGAGTTAAGGTCTTACGACTTAAGGGTCTTACGACTTAAAGGCTACGAGGTTAAAATCCAGAGCCCATGCTTATACTACCTGTCTGATAAGTCGGCTACGACTTAACACTTGTCGAAGACAGCCACAGGATGAGCCCAGAACAACCCAATCCCTTAACTCGTCACCGACCTAACCCAATCCCTTAACTCGTCACCGACCTAACCCAATCCCTTAACTCGTCACCGACCTACCCTAAGTCGGCTACGACTTAGGACTTGGGAAGATTTCCAGAGTCCAAATCAGCTCCTATAAATACCCCACCACTTCCAACATGAAGGGGACTTTTGGCCATTCATTTCTTCAAACGCCGTTACGTTGTCGAAGTCTCCTCTCATTCAGCAATCAAAGATCTTCAAGCATTCGAGACACTACAACGAGCTTCAAGAAGAACTCCTTACATCCAACATGGATTCGTCGAGTTTCATCATCAAAGATCGAGCTAGTAGTCAAGAGTGCTTTCATGATCAAGTTGTATTGTATTTTGAAGGATATTGTATCAAATTGTAACCGAATCAGCAATAAAAGACTATAAAGTGGACGTAGGCTCAATTACGGGCCGAACCACTATAAATCTGTTGTTCATTTACTGCTTTTCTGCTACTTACTACTTATATTCTGTTCCCGTACCAACGGTTGGTGCTTTCACAATTCTATTACACACACCGGGAACTGCACCAACTCCTTCTCCACAAGCATCTATATAAACGGTTAATCCACTATTTCCATTTATAATTACTAGAACTAAAATGGTTGTCAACCTCTTGTTAAGTTCCTGGAATGCTTCTTCACATTTAGGAGTCCAAATAAATTTAGCATCCTTCGTGATCAACTTCTTTAAGTGATAGGCAATCTTTGAGAAGCATTGAATGAATCTTCTGTAATACCCTGCCAAACCTAAGAAGCTATGAATATTTTTAGGAGTTTGTGGCTGCTTCCAATTTAGAACAGCTGCAACCTTTATTGGGTCAACTTAAATCCTGTCGCTTGACATTATATGTCCAAGGAATCTTACCTCCTCCTCCTAAAAATGGCATTTTGAGAATTTCACTTTAAGCATATTATTTCTTAATATCTCCAACACAATTTCTACATACCTTCTGTGTTCCTCTTCTATCTTAGAATAGATAAGGATATCATCAATAATGACTAACATGAATTTATTGAGTACATCTCTAAATACTCTATTCATAAGGTCTACAAAATAGGCGGGTGCATTGGTCAGCCCAAAAGGCATAACCAACCACTTGAAGAAAGTATTTGGACCTTTAAATGCGGTTAGATGGATGCATTCTTCTGCGATCCTTAGTTGAGGGAATCACGTGGCTAGGTCCATTTTCGAGAATACTCGAGCACCATGTAATTGATCAAACAAGTCATCTATTCGGGGTAGAGGATACTTGTTCTTAATCGGTTGTTTATTCAGATCTCGGTAGTCTACACACAACCATAAAGATCCATCTGACTTGGCAACAAAAACCACTGTCGATCCCCAACTTGAACGACTAGGTCTTATCAACCCTTTCTTTAATAGTTCCTGAGTTTGGTTATTTAACTCATCCCTTTGCTTCGAAGCCATCCTTCGGTCGTGTTGTTTAACCGGCCTTGCACCAAAAATCAAGTCAATAGGAAACTCGATTTCCCGATGTGGGGTATACCCTTTACTTCTTCAACAACGCCCTAGAATTCACTAACAAAAGGTATTGTTTCTAATCCTTTCTGGGATGAATCTAAGGCATAAAGTAAACTATCCCTCCTTGGACTATGATCTTCACAAGATATTTCTATAAACTTCCCTGACTTCGTTTTTTACTAAAATCGTTACTTTTTACACAATCTAGAACAACTTCTTGCTTAATCAATCAATCCATACCAAGCAAAATTTCGAATCCAATAAAATCCAAGACAAACAGGTCAAAAGGAAATTTATGGGAAGAGTGAGAAATTTGGACTTTTTCACAATTCATATAAAGGTTAGTGGTACTACCTATAGGATTCGTCATGCAGATGGGGGTATCAACTAACTTAGGTTCAAGTTTTAATTCATCTACGGTTTTTTAGCAATAAAACTATGAGAAGCTCCTGTATCAAATAATATTCTAACTAAAATATCTTCGATAAAAATATTACCTTCCAAAACTCCTTTGCCCTTCACATCTTGAGAGGTTGAAGGTTCATCCTTTATAGCATATACTCTGGCTTGCTCTCCCTTCCTCATAATTGGACAATCCTTTATCAGGTGCCCTGGTTGATGACAACTATAACAGTTTGGTGGTGGCTTGTGAACCGTGAGGTTCTTGCAATAGTTGCAAAGTGGCCCTTTTGTTGGAAATTATAACATGTAGCATCCTTCAAATAATTACCTTGCGATCCTCCTCCAGATTTGCCTTGCCCTGGCTTTTTCCCACATTGATTGAACTTCCTCTTCTTCCAATTATTGGTGTTGTTGTTGTTGGCCTGAGCTACCACTGGATTCTTTTTTTCCAATGTTTCGTAATGAAATCCCATATCCACCAAGTTTATAAACGATCCTTTTACTTAAGCAGTTATCCTACTCTGGTACTTCTCGTTCATCCCGGAAATAAACTTCCCGTTTTTCTTTAAAGGCGTGTCAATCAGACCTGGCACAAAACAAGATAATTCATTAAACTTATTTACATACTCCTTAATAGTCATTTTGTCCTGCTTCAGATCCATAATGCTTGTAAAGACGAGATTTTCTAGATGCTGGCATATACTGCTCCTCCAATACTTCCTTAAACCTTTCCCAAGAGAAATTATCTTCCGAATCATTTAGGGAAATGGAGTCCTACCAAGCTAGAGCCCCTTTCTGCAGTTGCCACAAGGCCAAAAACCTCTTTTGCTTATTACTAATATCCAATGCCTTAAAGATTCTTTCGCATGATTTGATCCAAGCCTGTACTTCAATGATAGTTTATGTGCCTTTGAATTGTTTTCCCCCTAAGATGGTATAATTTTTGCACAGGGTGGAAAAATTAACTTGGGGTTGCACGAGAGCTACTTCTTCTACCATAGCAGTGGTTGGAGCTCGACCGTTAGTTGTTCCGGTGCTGCTATTTCCCTGTCTTCGTCCTCTACGAGTACTCATGTCTTACTACCTAAATTTAGTAAGATAACTTTAGAAAACAAAGATAAAATTATCTTAGGGAATGGGTATTTAGTATAGCACAACTTGAGTTTTATTCAGATAAGGATTTTAAATGCGCACTCTCAAATATTAAACTCATTCTAAAGTATTACTATATCTTTAATGAGTAGTACCCCACCAAAGCCAAGGTTCTTGCTAAACCTTCAGCTCTGATACCAAATGTGACGACCTATCTCCTCGACCCTCAGGAATCTACACTAATACATCCACGGTATTCACATGCCGTAAATCCAAGTGCCAGGAATGCAGATTATCAAGGGTAAAGTAAAGTAAAGATAGAAACACAAATTCTCACATTTCCATTATATATAAATAGAAAGTACATACAACCACTCTCACTAGCGTACATTGGAGTTATGGTATAAACAAACCCAGCCAAGAACAGTTATAACTGCTTGCTCCCACACTTGCTGGTACATACACAACTAGACATAGCGGAAAATAAAAGATAGGTAGATATCCACGACAGATGCTCCAGCTCCATGCTCCAAAAACTCCTCTAGAATGCTTCACCAAAATTCTCCTAACACGATTCTGACTACTTGGCTGCCCGGAAAAATAGGGCACCCAAAGTTTAAATAGAAAAGAAAATAACCTCCGAGTCAGCCATGGGACTGGTGTGAGAACTCAAAATACGATGTTTGAAAACAAAACGGTATCTTATAAGACCACGCCGCACATAAACACGGAATGTGTTTTACCTTATGATAACCAAAATATTGCTATGTAAAAATAAGGGATATTATTTTTAATGACATTTCTTTGAAAACATTTGCAAGTAAACTTATTAATCTTATCTGAAATTGTTACATTGATTAAATTCTCGCAAACTAGCCACAAAGTGGGTTCTACAAACAAAATAGCAGGGACTTATTGGAAAATGGATTTCCATACAAATGACTAGGTGAAGGGACTACCTTTCGGCAGTACACCTCTAGAGGAATGTGCCGAGGCTAAAAAACATCTGTACCTCTACCAAAAAAGACCGACCTACCTCTTCCTAGATAGTATCGAATATGTCATCACCCCGGTCGTTACCAACCTATCCAAGACATCTCTAAACAAACACCACAATCATTTAAACCCGAACGTTATAACGGGTAGAAATATATCTAGAATGGGATGATCGTACCCTAATGGTTGCGAACTACATAGCCTTGCTGCATCTACTATGTTTCGATCATTTCCCAGTGTGAGGCTTGAGGTAACGATTAGCTTTCACATAGCACATCAACTCTTCACTTTGAATGTCACATTGCCATTCCATAATCACACAACCGATTTGTACAAATGTAAAACTTCTGAACTCGCACATCTTAGGAATGGGTGTTAAACTAAGAGAAGTTGCCTTCTCTACCACCAAGCAGAAATATGTTTATAGAGATCAATTAATGCGATTATAAAATGCAACGTCAAACATTCGTCCATACAATTTCATTTTGAGACTGAACGAAACCGAAGGCACTCCACATGCCACATCTTGATTTGGGAATTACCCCTAGGATCAGTAGCGGTTAGTCCTTACAATTTGAAGATTTTCACAACGGAGCACTACTTGCCACCATAAATATATGATATGGTAAATTTCACCTCGAGGAACTAGTGGCAAACAACCCTACATCATGAATATCTCCATCTTCAGTACTTTTATCTTCATCATGTTTTACTTCGAAACATAAATTGGTACGAAGTGGTTTTCAGATAGGGATTTCCTAAATCCAACCTCGGTTTCTTTGAAATCAAAAACGGTGTTTTATAAGTATGATGGTTGTTGTTTGATTCATTCATTTCTTTATCAAAATATCTTCGAGAGATATATATCTTAAAAATATTATTTCGGTAAATATGGAATCATTTCAACCTTCCGTTTTAAATTTATCAAGTCATTTTTAGAAAGTAACTTATGAGTATTTAAATTTGGAAAATTTAAACTTCTACACTTAACTCGTTCCCGACATTTCGACCTTATCTATCCCTAGCCTGGGGAAGAGGCCAGGTGAGCCAGGGCACTGGTTGCTCCTGAATATCTCCTTAGTTTAAGCACCTCACATCCGAATCTCACAAATAGAAAAATCCAGTCTACTCGTCGGCTTTTAGAGCCAAGATTAAATCACTTGATTTTGACAACTTTTTCTTAAATCGTTTATTTAAACCCTTTTAAATAAATTATAAAATCCTCAAATCATCTTTACAACACTTAATCATTTATTTGAAAACATTTATAAAAGATTTGGAAAGGAATCTTTAAGTTTAAAACATCATTGTTGAAACGGTAGCAGAAAAAGTGCTGCGGAAAGTACATAAAAAGCCGATTCGATATTAAACAACTTTTCTACTATTCAAAAATCCATATTTTTCAATTCAAATCTATTTTAAACTATTTTATTTAATTTATAAAATTTAATTTATATTTTTAAACATTTAAAGAAACAAGATTTTTTCCTCATTTAATCAAACAAGATGTTTTCCTCATTTAATCAAACATTTATATTTTAAATTTTTTAAAAAGCCTTTAGTATAATGTTGAATTGTTTACCACTTTTGATCAAACAAGTTGTCACTCCCATTTTTCTTTTCTCCTAAGGCAAAGATTGGGGTAGGGCCAATATGAAAAGGGTTTAAACTCCATTTAAGTGTATCATAGGCTTCAACTTTCTTTGTTCTTATGATCCTTAAAGCCTTCATACTTAACAGTTGTTTCTCTTGTAGATTCCTATCATTAATTATTTCACGGGAGAATCCAATTAGATGTGGCTTCAAGGAACCTTGCTCGGATCTTCTGATTTTGCCAATCATGTTGAACTAAAGTCCAAAATGGGTAAGCTTGAAATAGAATTGGGTTAGAGGCAAATGGTGTGGAAGTTTAACAAGATCGGAGGTTCAAGCCCTCCTTCTAGCGCATAAATGTTAACAAGAATACTTGCCAACACCCCAAAGTTGAATTAAAAGTGTAGAAATGTTGTTCTAAGCTTCTTTTGATTAAGTAGAATAGGATAAAATCTTATTGCTTTCTTTTGTTAACCTTTCAAATAGGTTTATTTAGTGAAAACTCTTCCTTGTCTTACCTTTCGACCCAGTCGAAACACTTATATCTCTTGTTGTTAAGTCCTTTGAGTTTGTTGAAGCTGTTTGGTTACCCTTTCGAAACCTCCTTTCGAATTGGTTGTAAAACACTAAAGGTTAGCACTAAGGATTCAAGATTATGGTTGGCTGGGTAGGTTTCGACTCCGTCAAAAGCTGGTATTCTTGATGGGTTGGGTTCAATCCTGAAATCTAAGGGAAACAAGCTTAGGTTAAGGTTTCGACTCCCTAGAAAGTGAGTGTGTTGTGAATAGTGGTTTAGAGCTACAGACTTAAATGTTTTTGTAAGCGTAAGGTTTCGATTCTATCGAAAGGTATCCTTTCGACTAGGTTGATGCAAGCAGAACACAATTAAACCCAATAATTTCACAAAATAGTTGCATAATCTCCAATTTCAAAATCCAACCTTTATTGAACTAATGATGTACAATCTGATTAATTCCCCTGATTTTATTTCCAAATTATGGTTTACAAGTTTACAAATTTAAGAAAGTATAAGAGAAGAATGAATGAATTCGGATCCCCTAAACCAGATCCCTAGGATCTCATTTATAGATGTGGGTTGGCACCTTTCGACTCAGTGCTTTCGACCTGGTCGAAAGGTGGCTTTATATACCTTCCATCTCCTTTGACACTTGCGCATCCCTCTGCAATGTTTTCGAATGGATTTGAATGCCTCCATCTTCATCGAAAGGGGTGGTTGCGCCTTTTCTCTTTGTGTTGCTTTGTTGTCACAAGAAGTGGAGGTATGAGCTTCCGACTCTGTCGATAGGTAGTTCCCTGGGGTTTCGAAGGTATTGAGTGTCGACGCGGTAGGTAGCTTCTGAATACATGCTTACGAATTAATGTGGAACCTTCCCTGGATGTTAAAGGCTTTGACCGGTTCAAAAGGGTTGATTATGCTTTCGAAAGGGTTGTTCTGATCAAGGCATCTTTCTGAGTAGTTTGAATGAAGGCGAAATCTTTGGTTTCAAAAGGTTTTGAGCGCCTGCTGCCTTCGAAAGGTACTCCTCCTCTTATTCGTCATGTAGGCGAAAGCATCAGTTTTGAAAGGTAATCATTGACGCGAAAGGGGAGCTTTCGACCACATTTACCCCTTCGAAAGCTTGTAACACATCTGGCTTTTGGCTGTAGCATCCCTTCGACTCCTTTGAAAGGTTCTGTTGGTGCTGCCATCTCTAATTCCTTTTTCCTTTTAATTATTTTGGTTTCGACAAGGTTGAAATAGGAATTGGTGGTCACAGTCACAAATTAATTAACAAGTTTTATTTACTTTAAAATATAATCAAAGAGATTAGAACAATTACCACCAAAACATTGTTATAATAAACTCGTTTTCTTTTATAAATTAAACATACTACACATTCTATATTTTTATAAAAGCCTCTTATACTTGTTATTATCTTTTAAATTCCAGTATTAAAGCTCTAAATATTTTTATAATATTTCTTCCAAATTATAGTTTAAGGGTTTAAAAACAAAAGTTGCTAAAACATTGTTTACTACAAACCCAAAAGCTTTCCATTTAATCATATTCTTTAAAACTCTCTTTTAAAGGTTTAATTACATTTATGGGTTAAAGACAAGCGTTGCTAAAACAATTGTCACAACAAACCCAAAACCATTTACTTGTATTTTTCTACTAAATATACATTTGTAAATATCTAATTATATCCCTAAGTATAATTTATAATAAAGGTTAAAAACAAGTGTTGTTACAACATCGTTTACAACAATGCCAAAACCATTACTTATCCTTATAATTAACCTTTAGAACATTTAAAGATCAAGCATATCTAACATTTATAAATTTAGATGCTACGCTTTTAGTTGAATCTTTCCCAAACCATTTATTTAACTTAAGTGTTAGAATCCAAATCCCTCTTTTATTATATTGATGGAATATTTAATTTAATACTTAAAACTTGTATATATATATATAAATACTTTAAAATACTTACTAATGTGTTAGTTTTGATATACATAAACATTAATTTATTTATAAGGTAAAATATTTAATATTAAGAAATATTTAAAAAGATAATATAATATAAAACTTGTATTTACTGTAAATAAAATATTTGACTTGCTAAAGGCTTCTGAATGCATGCTTACGAATTGTTGTGGAACCTTCCTTGGATGTTAAAGGCTTTGAATGGTTCGAAAGGTTGATTATGCATTCGAAAGGGTTGTTCTAACCAAGGCATCTTTCTGAGTAGTTTGAATGAAGGCGAAACCTTTGGTTTCGAAAGGTTTTGCGCGCCTGCTACCATCGAAAGGTAATCCTCCTCTTATTTGAAACGTCTTCATATAGGCGAAAGCATCTGTTTCGAAAGGTAATCATTGACGCGAAAGGGAGCTTTCGACCACATCGACCCCTTCGAAAGCTTGTAACACATCTGGCTTTTTACTGTAGCATTCCTTCGACTCCTTCAAAGGTTTTGTTGGTGCTCGAGCACATAATTTTACTTCTGAACTTGCATTGTTCACATGACCACTCTAGTGCGGACTCAAATTTGGTTCCTTGATTAGAAACCACCATTCTCCTTGCATAGCCATATCCTATGATAGAGAACATCAGAATCAATCAAAAATCCACATCCAGTTTTCGCCGTCAAGAATCGGGTGAAAAATCCTAACTCGGACCGATGTAAATCACGTCGAAATCATATATTCAAATCTGGATCAAACAGTTATGTGAATAAAATAATATACGTACAACTTACATATTTATTCCAACTGGTTTCTTATTTTATTCCATTCTTTATTATTCTCGTTCTTTTATTTAGATTCTTTCATTTACATTCATTTAATTTTCATTCATAATCATTATTTACATTCATTTATTTACTTTCATTTTATATTTAACAACATTTGACTCCATACTAAATTCATTTATGAATCATTTCATAAATTTTTTCTTAAGTTTATAAACATTTTCTTTAATACTATTATCATTTATAAACCATTTCATAAAACCATTACTTAAGTTTATTTTAAACATTTTATACAACAGTTTTTATGTTTATTTTCACTTCATAACTTAAATTCATATTCAATTCTATCAAATAACATTCCAAACATATTCAATTCATTTTATAACTTAAGTTGAATTTCATTTTATAACTCAAGTTCATACCCAATTCATTAATTCTTTACAAATCAAATTCAATTTATCTTAGCCTTGCTTAAGTTAAATTCCATTTCAAAATTCATTTTATTTAAGTTAACTTAAGTTAAATTTCATTTCATAGTTCAATTTCAAATTTACTTTACTTAACATTCATATTCAACAAATTTTAAAACTTTGTTTTAACTTACTAATTCTCAAATTTTATAAGTAATAAAACTTATTTTCTTATATTTTCACAAAACACTTAGATAAAAACTTTCACAATTTAAACACCCAGTTCTTATTTCAAATTATTTTAAAATCATATATATACATAATTCTTTTGTATCTTAAAGCATACTTTTGAATTAAAATCAAAACTAGTTTTACCAAAACAAAACTCCAATAGCAAATCATTATAGTAGCAATCCATCACTTAGAAACTAGAAAATGAACGCCGATGATGCTATAGTCATCGCAAGAATTATTTTCCAGTGACCGCAGTGAGTTAAGTACTTTCTATTTCTTTAAAAATCTTTCTAAAAATATTTCTAATCAAAATACTTTCTAAATAATAATATTATTATTTTTCCAAAATCTTTGAATTTTTATTCAAAATCAGCGTGATTTAAATTCTCCTTTTAAATCCATTTAATTTACAAATCACATTTATATATATTCCTTATATATAATTTCACTTTGGTTATATAAAACCATTTCTTAATTGTTTATCTTTGTTTACATTATAATAATAACAACTTTTATTAGAACACAAACAACAAATGATAATAATCAAATATTATCATTCACTAAAAACCAAACACACCATATCTAACTATAATAATTTCTAAAAAATTATTCCTTTATATATAAAATATAATTTAGGTAAAATTATATCACTTAGCAAAACAATACTGTGTCAATTTTCCTTGTTTATGTGTTTAAAAATCCCTATCGATAACGTGGCATCCCGGCACCGACCAACATTCATAAGCCACTCAACAAATAAATTAACTCAATATAAAACATTTTTATATCACTAACAAATAGCGCTCATATTTATAATATGCTTAAACTTATTCTAGGGTATTACTAATCCAATCTATAATGAGTACCCCAACAAAGCCAAGGTGCTCACACAACCTCGCTCTGATACCAAAATGTAGCGATTGCCCCTTTGACTCACAAATGTCAACACTAAACATCCATGGTATTTACGTGCCATGCATCCAAGTGCCGGAAAGATAAAACGTTAGGGTAAATAAAAAGAAGAAAAGGAAAGGAACAAGAAAGAAGAGAACACAATATCAGAATCTCATAGCGGAACAATAACATATAATATCAGAATGATACTTCTACAAAAAGAACATTTTAATATACATAAAAAAATTAGAGAAAAACTAACCTATCATCAGCCTAGACAGTTATAACATGTTCTTAAAATCGCTGATAAGTATACACAAAGCAATGCAGTGGAATAAAATATACGGTAGGAAATCATCCAGCTCCTCTCTCCAAGAGCTCCAATGATCATCAATGCAATCTGGAAATATACACGAGGCTGACTCGAGCATCATAAGAAAAATAACACCCAAATCAGTCTGGTAAACCAACGTGAGAAAACTCAAATCATGTGAATTATTTAATGTTATAAAACCTTTTGAAATAAAGGTCACTTGTAAGACCACGCTGCAAATAAACACGGATGGATTTTTACCTTATGATAGCCAAACCATTTTATAAGAAAATTTAGTGATATTATAATTATGTCTAGGGTGTTCAATACAAATATAAATCATAGTTGAAATGGTTACATTGGTTACATTTGATAGCATATTTAGGTATATAAATAAAACCGCTAAGGTACGTTCGTTTAAATGGATTTTCCATGGAGACCTCCTCATTGAGACCGATTTCCTATGACAAGGATCAGAAATTACCTTCCGAGCACCGTATATCTCTAGATAAAATATACCATAAGTTAAAAACAACCGGGCCATCATCCGAACAATCTCATGAACAATGTGTACCAAGTATCATCAACTCCATATGCGCAATATATCGATAAGCATAAGATATAAAGTTGATGTACTCCTCATGGGTCAGCTAAATCCCAGGACTACGCATCATACTTTGTCTTTAGTCATTTCCCGATGTTGAGGCTACGTTCAGCATCTTCACATAAGTTTTCAACAAAACTCGATCACATAATGAAACCCATATGGATTCTATCACCTCAACAGAATCCAGAACCACAGATGGTTTCAATCATTCACTTCCAAAACAAAGAACCTGTATCTCAGCCTTGAAGTGGTTTTTTATAAGTAGAACACTTACCGATCTTGGTCTTTCCAAGACTGATTTGATGAATTTGGTCTTATTCAACAATAATGAGAATGATCGCATAAGGGAACTAAGTCCCGAATACTTTCTCATAAGCAAGTTAACATAACTGCATTATCATTTCATGCAAGGTGTAACGCCCCACACTGAGACCCGCCTTAGCAAAGAGAATTAACAAGTAATTCTGTCTACTAAAGCAGAGAATAGGGCTGGTTAAGTGCGACCATCTATAATTTTGTCTTAAACATCTATTGAATACGTCGATAAATGCAATATAATTTTTTTTAACTCAAGTGGATCGACATACCCAGTAAATGCTTAATCCAAAACTATAGGTGGCTAACGGATCTATCGGAACAAAATACAATAACTAAATGTAAATCACATCACAGAACAGTAACCAACATCATATATATATATATACATATACGCTGATACATGTTCAGTACAATACAATATGAATACAATAAAGGTGGTACTCAACCACACTATATACATCGAATCATACATCAGAGTATGCGGAAGAAATCAACTACTCAAGCGATAGACAAGCTAATGTCCAACATCAACTTCAAGCTAAGCCCAATAGATGATACCTGAAACAACTCGGTCTGACCCGAGTATAAATACACGGGTCAGTCTAGCTACACAAATCAGTCAATATCGATAATATGAAGCAGAATGGATATAGTAATACTTCTTCTAGAATGAGGAGAAGGACTAGAAAACTCATAGCTCAACACTTAAGTAACAAACGCTACCTAAGTGACTAAATACCTCGAAAGAGGTAACTCAAACTCAATACTCAAATAAAACACAAGTGCCTCATATCATCGGCGATAACCCATAATGAACTCAAATTAACTCATATAAAGCTCAAGTAAAACCCAAATGGTTCGATGAACCATTACTCCAAAAAGGAGAAAACTCATCTCAATCACAAATAGAAGCCATGAAAGCAACACAAGATAACTCCATAAGAATGTGAGATCTCAAACTCATAAGTAAGCCAAGGCGGCTAAATCTCACACATACATCTCAATCTTAAAAGCTCATGGAACTCGATACAAATTCAAACTCATAAAATCTCAAACTCAATAAAGAATTCGATGCAAGTTCAAAACTCAGAAAATCTTAACTCTAATGCGCCAAAAACGGCGTACTCAAAACTTAGAAAACCCGAATTGGCCAATTCTCCGATTGCAATGCCTAAGCAATGCTACATGTGCTAAACTCAAACGACCGAAGCCTTAGACAAGGTAGCTAACACCTCCTAAAGCAGCTCGTCCATGAAAAGGTCGCTGACACCTTTCCAAGCCGTTTTGTCAGCCCTAACAAGGTCGCTAACACCTTCCAAAGCAGTTCATCCTCATGACAAGGTCGCTAACACCTCTCAAAGCAGTTCTGCTAGGTAAACATCGTGAATGTGTCACAAACTCACGGATAGGAATCCGAAAAGTGTTAATGTGTGACACATTCCACACGTTCGCACTTAGCGGTTTACTAGCCACTAGTCGATGCCACACTAAGAACATCATAAAACTCAAAAAATCATATCTCGCCTCGTCTCATTGGCAAGTGATAAAGAGACACCATACTTGTCTCATCTCATCGACAAGTATTAAATGGCATCGTAACTTGTCTCATCTCATCGACAAGTGAAAACATCGTGATGGTTCCTCATAAACCATAAATCTCAAAATATGAAATCATATACTAAAGAATTGCATTATATCATTGGCAAGTAAATATAACATTGTGATGATTCTCATCGACCATACTCCTACATAGGAGATCTCAAACAATAATACTTTCCAAATATTAGCCATCTTAAATAATTCCAACAAAATAGGAATTATAAAACTCAAAATACGCCATAAAATGGCAAAATATCTCAGAACCAATAATCTCAAATAGCTTCGATCGTATAAGTCCGGAATTAACCGAAATAGTAAACGCACATGCCCCATACCACGTGTTTTACTAAATCGTTTAATTATCTTTCTCATACATTCGAATAGTGTAAAAATGTATGTTATATATCTAAAATAGTTTACTAGAGAAAACAAGCTTCTAAAACTTTTTCCCGAAAAGATTAATAAAACCCATATTTGAAATTCCTTTATTATAGGGAATAAATAGGTTTTTTTCTATATTAGAAAAATAATTTTAAAATACTATATAATAATAATTTGAAATGTCCATTTATTTCAAAAATCACTTCAAAAATGGTTTAGTGAAAACCGTACTCGAAAACAATGAAAAACAAGAAAGATAACTCAAGACCGATAACTTGAGTTCAATACGAATTCAATTCAAATTTAACCGAAAATCAATTCAAATTCTATTTAAATTTGAATTTCAAATTCTACAAATATAGCTAGCCTATTGATAGGCATCATAGCTCTCAAAAATCTCAAAAACATCATCAAAACCGAAAGAGAATAAGAGTAAAAACGAGCTAATACAATTCTAAGGTCAATGTTTGTTGTTGCTGTCATCTTGCTCTTAGGACAGCAACATATAACCCTAATTTTGACCAAGAAAACTTCAAAATTCTAGAAAACACAATGAGTGAAACTTGTAACACATGATCTAAGATTTTCGAAACATCCAAAATTATCAAATTCGGTTAAGAAACGAAGAAGTTATGGCCAATTTCGTTTCAGCTTCAAGCAGAGAGCAAATATTGGTTTTGCTCTCGGGATAGCAGTAGAAGAATTCGATTTTGACATAGCTAACCTCAAAATTACAGAAAACTCAATACGTAAAAGTTGTAGTACATGATTTAAGCTTTTCGGAGCATCCAAAATTATCAAAATTGGTTAAGAAACGAAGACGTTATGGCCAATTTCGTTTCAGCTTCAAGCATTGAGCAAATATTGGTTTTGTTCTCTGGATAGCAGTAGAAAAATTCGATTTTTACATAGCTAACCTCAAAAATACAGAAAACTCAATACATGAAAGTTGTAGTACATGATTTATGCTTTCCGGAACATCCAAAATAATCAAAATTGGTTAAGAAACGAAGAAGTTATGGCCAATTTCGTTTCAGCTTCAAGCAGAGAGCAAATATTGGTTTTGCTCTCGGGATAGCATTAGAAAAATTCGATTTTGACATAGCTAACCTCAAAATTACAGAAAACTCAATACATGAAAGTTGTAGTACATGATTTAAGCTTTCCGTAAAATCCAAAATTATCAAAATCAGTTAATAAAAGAAGAAGTTATGGCCGATTTCGTTTCAGCTTCAAGCACAGAGCAAATATTGGTTTTGCTTTCGGGATAGCAGTAGAAAAAATCGATTTTTACATAGCTTATCTCAAAACTACAGAAAAATCAATACTTGTAAGTTGTAGTACATGATTTAAGCTTTCCGGAACATCCAAAATTATCAAAATCGGTTAAGTAACGAAGAAGTTATGACTAAAACAATTCTCAGTAGCTAGATTTTGGGAGTTTATATACTCACCTTGGAGCCAAAGATTGCAAGCTTTAGCCAAGAACAGAGCTTAGAAACCTGATGGAACTTAAGAAAGAAACATGCAAACCAATAGAGAATAGATTAACAGAAACACACAGTAAAAATTAGATTTTGATATGAAGAGGGGTTTTAGAAATTGATTACATGAATTTAGCTCTTGAATTTTCATTTTTGAAACACAGATTTTCATTTTAATTTGATGGATTTAGCATAGAATTAGAGAAGGAAGAGAGGGGCAGCCAATATAGGCTTCTGGATTTTTACAGAAGAGAATGAGAAAGAGTATACGTATAACACTCTTTTTCTCATTCCTTAATTACCTTTCTTAATTACAGGTTAGGCCAATCTTATTTGTTAAATGGACTTAAGCCCATGAATAAGAGAAATTAGCTTTATGTTAATATTTAGCCACTTAATACATTTACAATGCGTACTTACAATTTCAAACCATGAATTAAGGCTTCATTTCATCTCTAAAAATTATAAAATTTAATATTCATGATAATAAAATGTCTTATACTCAAAATAAAATATTTTAAATATTATTAGAATATTTTATCATCATATTTCTCTATTTTTAAAATAAATAACAATTTTATATTTTTAATTACAAATCTCATTGTAATTAACATTATAACTTCCACAAAAATCACATTTTTGTGTAATAAATTTTTTATAACCCATTTCAAATATAATTTAACACTAAAACTATAATTTTAAACCCAATTCAATCATTATTTTAAATATATCTCATTTTAAAATTTAATTACTTCTTTTAAAAAAATCATTAAAAGAAGTAAATAGCAATAATTTACAAAATTATTGCATTAACTCTAAGTAAAACACATTTCCTCAATCTTTTAACTCAAACCATCTTAATAAAGTTTCCAAAATTCTATTTCTCATTTTATCCTCAAATATATTGTTTATTCCCAATAAACAATTTAAATTCCTCTTTAATTATTAATTTACACTATTAAATTATAACTGTCGTTATAATTTAATATTCTCAAGTAATCGCTAAAACCAGGGTTGTTACACAAGGCATGGTCAAGTCACATAAACGACTTTTAATCCCTTTTTAATTAATTTATCTTTTGTTAATTAAAAACCTTTCTTATTAGGAAAACATTTTTTATCTAATAAAACTTCTCTTTTATTAGTCAAAACTTCCTTTATTAATTAATACTCCTTTATTATTTAAAACTCCATTTATATACTTGTATATATTGTTTAATTTCTCACTTATACCCTTTTCAATACATAAAAAGTATTCATATACTTTTTCTAACAGTATAAATATAGTTACTGTTAACAAGAAAGCTTGTCAACACCCCAAAGTAGAATTAAAGATGTAGAAATGTCCTCCTAAGCTTCTTTTGATTAAGTAAAATAGGTTATAATTTTATTGCCTTCTTTTATTAACCTTTCGAATAGGTCTATGTAGTGAAAACGTTTCCTTGTCCGACCATTCGACCCAGTCGAAACACTTATATATCTTGTTCTTAAGTCCTTTGAGTTTGCTGAAGTTGTTTAGTTATCCTTTCGAAACCTCCTTTTGAATTGGTTGTAAGACACTAAAGGTTAGCGCTAAGGATTCAAGATTATGATTTGGCTGGGCAGGTTTCGACTCCGTCGAAAGCTGGTATTCTTGATGGGTTAGTTTCAATTCTGAAATCTAAGGGAAACAAGCTTAGGTTAATGTTGCGACTCCCTAAAAAGTGAGTGTGTGGTGAATAGTGGTTTGGAGCTAAGGACTAAAGTGTTTTGGTAAGTGTGAGGTTTCGATTCTATCGAAAGGTATCCTTTAGACTAGGTCGATGCAAGCAGCACATAATTAAACCCAATAATTTCACAAAACAATTGCAAAATCTCCAATATCAAAATCCAGCCTTTATTGAACTAATGATGTACAATCTGATTAATTTCCCCTAATTTGATTTCCAAATTAGGTTTACAAGTTTACAAATTTAAGAAAGTATAAGAGAAGAATGAATGAATTTGGATCCCCAAAACCAAACCCCTAGGGTCTTATTTATAGATGCGGTTTGGCACCTTTCGACTCAGTGCTTTCGACCTAGTCGAAAGGTAGCTTTATATACCTTCCGTCTCCTTTTACACTTGCGCATCCCTTTGCAATGATTTTGAATGGGTTTGAATGCCTCTGTCTTCTTCGAAAGGAGTGTTTGTGACTCTTCTCTTTGTGTTGCTTTGTTGTCACAAGAAGTAGAGGTATGAGCTTCCAACTATGTCGATAGGTAGTTCCCTGGGGTTTCGAAGGTGTTGAAGCGTTGATGGTTTCGACGCGGTAGGTAGCTTCCGAATGCATGCTTGCGAATTGATGCAGAACCATTAAAGGAAGTTAAAGGCTTTGACCGGTTCGAAAGGCTTGATTATGCTTTCGAAAGGGTTGTTCTGATCAAGGCACCTTTCTGAGTAATTTGAATGAAGGCAAAACTTTTGGTTTCGAAAGATTTTGCATGCTTGCTACCTTCGAAAGGCACTTCTCCTCTTGTTCGAAACATCTTCATGTAGGTGAAATCATATGTTTCGAAAGGTAATCATTGACAAAAGGGAGATTTTGACCACATAGACCTCTTCAAAAGCTTGTAACACATCTGGCTTTTGGCTGTAACATCCATTCGACTCTTTCAAAAGGTTTTGTTGGTGTTGTCATCTCCTGTTCCTTTTTCCTTTTAATTATTTTTCTTTTGACAGGGTTAAAGTAGGAATTGGTGGTAACATTTGCCCCCCCCTTGCGAAGGGATGCTCTTGACGTTCCAAGTCAACTATTTCGAAACCTATTATACTTTTCGCCATTTCATATTCATGCGCAAATCTTGGCCGTTCGTTTAAATTTGATCGTACAGTTTCCTATTCGTGCTGAATTTTCTTATAAAGCAAGTTCTCTTCTTCCCCTCTTTCACTTATCTGCAATTAGAAGAAATTTACAGCAAGAATGATAGTTTTCAAATTCTCAAATAATTTCTATTTCCAACAGCAGAAATTCAAATCCAAAGTAAGTTTTTATTATCGTGCTTTTCGAATTTACTTTTCATGGTGTATTGTGATTTCTAAAATCCATCGTGTTTGGATCTGAACTACTATTTTGATTTAATAAAAATCATTTGGGTTTTTATTTGCCTAAAAGCATTCTATAATTTATTTGCATGACTTCCCTCGATTTATTTTCCCGTTAATTTTCATTCTAAACTTATCTGATTTGGATTTTATTATAATTATTATTTTAAAGAGTTCGGATTTTCATCTCAAAGATTTTACATTATAAATGGTGAATACGCCCTTAAATCCATCTTGTTATTGATTTTTTTTTAATTTCTGGGTTAAAAATCGAATTTGGGGATGAAGGAGATTTCCAGCTACTTCATAGAGAAGTTTTGAGCTGTATGAATCAAAATTTGACGCTACAATTTTACCTTTCTAGTTTCTACCTCTTCGAAAGGGATTAAGGCGGCAACTTTTGTTTCGCCTTTTCAACCTTTTTCGATGGGGTCGAAAGGTAGTCTAACGCTTCATTCAATTAACCTCGTCGAAAGGTTGTGTAGTTAATATGAAGTGGACCTCTTCGAAAGTAGAATTGTACTTTAGTGTATTTTGATACATTTCAAAGAAGTTGGCTAATGCGTCTTACTAAATAATTATCTAATACGTACTTTTGAAAGCCTAGTCTTTGTTTTATAGGTTTCGAAACCTTTAATGCATGCTTACTTCTAACCTATTTTAGGAAACATGTGAAGTTAGAGATACGTATAGTTTTTATAAATCAGATTGAAGAAAGCATACTTTGTACAAGTTGTAAATCAAATCAAACGTTTCGACTCAGTTGAAACCTACTGTATTGATTCAAATTTTGTTATTAGTATGCTTTCGAAACCATGTACCCCCTTTTGTCTCTGTCGAAACCTTTTATAACTAATTGAGATTCGATCATCATCTTTTACCGATATTGTCGAAACATCCCAAGTCCTTTTATTTTTATCAATATGATTCAAACTCAAAACCTTTCGACTTAATTGGCATGTAAGGATTCGATAGCATTTATATTCCCTTAGAAAAATTAAGTTCATGGGTTTCAATAAATTTTAAGGTTCTTTTGCTTTGTTTATTGAATGTTGATAGCATACATTTTATTTAAATTTGTTGTGTAGGTTTCGACTACTTCCTTTTAATAACAAAGCTTCTATTAAGCTTTCAACATTATTGAATTGTGTTTGTTGGATGTCTACTTCCATCCTCCCTTTTAACTCTATCGAAAGCTCAACAGATTTTACTTTTCTAAACTAACTTTATCATTCTTTCAAGGATATGAAATTTCATGTACTGGTTGATGTTTGAATTATCGTAATATGTTTCCGACATCCTTATTAGAATATTGACTACATAACAAATTATAACTTCTAGCTGAAATGATTTCACCTGACAGGATCATGCGTGTAAAAAAAGTCTTCCCAAAAACCAGAGAAGGACACAATACCAGTGATAGAATCTTCACCCAAGAAGATTGAAGCCATCTCCAAACTTTCCATAATATCTACCCAAGATGAGGTGGATGTAATCTCAACACTTTGGCATAACTAAGGTCGAAGCTATTCCCCCTAATGATAACGACACCATTCACAGCCCTCCTGAAGGGCACTTTGCCTACACCGGAATCGACATTTGGCATGGAGGCTTCTTACCCTTCTCGGATTTCTTATCCAAGTTCCCGACCTATCTGGGTATTGCTTCTATACAGCTATCACCAAATGTTTATACATATCTTCTATCCCTGGAGCTCATGGCATTGGAGTCTAGCATTCCTTCTCTTAATACTGAAGTGTTGAATTATCTTGTCCGATTGGTTAAGCTTAGTAACATGAATAACCAAATCTTTAGAGCCAATCACCCCAAAAAGCTAATATTCGTGGGGGTGAACAAATTCAGGGACTGGGAAATGCAATTCTTCTTTGTTAAATGCTTTCCAAACATTAGTGGGGTTTTCTCTTCTCCCAGTAAGTCGATCTCAGACTTTACTTTTCCACTTAGTTATTTTCCTTCGCTAATCTATGCTTCTTGGTTAGGTGCTTATGTTAAAGAGCTGAACGAAGAAAATAAGAGAATTGTGAAATCATTGATTGCCGCTTCGAGTAGGATTGGGAACATGTTAACTCTATTGAACCCCTCCAATTTACAAAAGCATTCCCTCGTGCAAGCTGGTCAGAGGGTACTTGGCCAACCTCCTCTCGTCCAACATACATCTCGGAGCAAGCGCTTCCTTTCTTTGGGTTATCCGAAGAACTTCTCCCTAATGTCACCAATTTGTCCCAATCACTATGTTAGGCTTAAATGTAGTACTTATAGTTTATTGCTGCGTTGCTTCTCAAATTACTTACTGACTTATAATTTGTTTGAATTTTCTACACCTGCTCCTCTGGTTGAACAACCTACAAGTGATCCGGCTCTCCCTACTTCTACTTCTCGTGTGCCATTTTGTCCCAGGCCATTGCTAAGTCAAAGATGGCTGCCAAAAGAAAACTGGAAAAAGTAGGCGTCGTGGAACCATCCCCCAAGAAAGCCAAGATTGTCGAATTTCTTGATTCTCCTCCACGAAAAGAAGGGGACTTTGTAGAAATTGATAAATCCTTGGAGGTCCAACTATCGACGTTCCTCTTGATCAATCTAAGAAGACTCCTTCAAAGGTTGATCCCCTCTCTCGCATTGTCATCTCGTGCTCTCCTAGTGTGATTGAGCAGATGCAGAAAGATCTGGGGACTCCGACCCCTTCCCAAGAGTTGATTCCTTCTAGACCATCATCTCCCATGCCCTCAAGCGATTTTCAAAAGATAGTCCAATCTATCTTGAATTCTTCATCCTTTGCCTCTATTCACCCACCTTCTTCTGTTTCTAATCTGGCGGGTCATTACTGGTCCCTTATATAACAAAAACTCTTGGTACAGTTCACTTCACTTAACTTTATTGCTACTATTTTTCCTTAAGTTTTTGACTTATGTTGTACATTTTCTTTTAGATTTCCAGGAGTTGGGTCCCATTGCATGAAAACGCGTCAAAATCCTCCGTTGAGTCATCAAAGCTTCAAGGAGGAATTTACAACTTAAACAGTCAAGTTTCCTCCCTATCCGCAGAGAAAAATGAGGCTATGATAGAATTAAAGCGATTGAGGGAGAATGTCCATTCAAAATTTTATTATTCCTGAGGAGAGGAAAGCTTAGCAACTCCTAGCTGATGAAAATTTGGCCTTGAAAAATGGCCCTTAAAGAATCTGAAGGTGAAAAAGCTTGGATGGTTGTAAAATAATCTTCTCTGGAGAAAAAGCTGAAGAGAAATAAAGACTCTCTAAAGTCGGCTATTAGTATTATTTCTGATGCGAAGTAGCGGGTATCTCGATTCCTTGACACTTTTCTTGAAGACATCATTGTCAATTCTTCGGAAGATGCTATAATGCTCGCTTGTGCCGACAATGTCGATAAATGCCTAGAATTGAGCTTTCTCTGACTCGAACCTGCTCTTGTCAATAGGGTTATGGACTAAATTAAAAAGATGGAGTAAGGGATTGAAGTCGCTGAAAGAGTCGGTGCCTGTAAAATTCTATCGTTCGAAGTTCCATCCTTCGAAGTAGACTCCGACTCTGAAGATGAAGGTAACAAAGATGTAGCTGCCGAGGAAGAGGGCGGTAATGATGATGATGATATTGATAATGATGACGATGATGACAATGACGAAGACCACGTGGAGGGAGGTCAAGGATCAAGTGGTGACAGGGGTGGTTACACTGATTCTCGTAAAAAAGATGGCGATGACAATACAAGGACTTCTTAAAAGGTCAATCCTGATCCATCTTTTCATGAAGCAAGCCCATCTGAACCTCCTGCACCTTCTGGCCCCCAGGAGGAGCCTGCTTACATTAGTGTGGAAAAATCGAGGGAGAAAAAGTAGGTGTCTCAAGCGTCTATTCTTGCCTCTCAGGTATGGGATTCTTTGTTTAAACGACTTTCAGTTCCAAGATAATAATAGCTTAAATCCTTTATTTTAGACAAGGAGGAAACCCGTTCACTCCTATAAAACCAAGCATGAAAGAAAACAAGCGGAAATAAATATTTTGTATAGGGAGTTAGATAAATAGATGAAAGAACAAAATAATCTTTCTGACAAATATCATAGGCTTAACAGAAGTGTGGCAGTGATAGCATCCTTCAAACATCAAGAAGCTGCCCCACGACTGAGGAGGGTGTGCCTTCGATATGATGGTCTTTTAAATGAGATCGGGAGTTGATCATGCTATTTTGGATGTTGATTGAGGAGAGAAATAATTTGGTAGACTTCCTATACAAAGATTATTTGTAACAACCCGCATATTTTATGATTATATATTTAAATGTTTTATTTAAATATAGCATCGTTTATCGAATTTAAAGTCTGAAATGTTACTTTTTGTAAAAAGTCGAATCTGGACTCGAGACCGCTTCCATTGAGTTCAAAACAACATTTACAACTTTTTTGAGTATAAACATTGATATGTTTGGAGTTGATTAAGATTTTGGTATTTTCATTTGGGCTTTGGGTTTGGTTCTAGCCCACTAACCCAACAAGGTAACCCAACTCCTCTACCAAATACCTTAACTCCTCTAATCTTCATTCATTCTACTCCTCATTTCCTAACACTCAAGCTAAAGAGAAAAATTGGGGAAAAGATAGGAAATTAAAATTCCAAAACCCTAGATTATTAGGAAATTCAAATCCAAGTTCCAAAATCAAGGAGAAACTTAGGTAAGCATCCTCTTCATCTTCTCCATCTCAATTCCTCTTCAATTCTTGAATTTTCCTATAACTTAACTTAGAAAAAACTTTGCATTTGATCATAGATTGAAGGTTCTTGAAGTGAAGTTGAAGAGAGATTGATCTTGCTATGTTTTAGGGCTTCTCATTTCTTGTTATTGGGTATAAAGGTGTGTTTTTGAACTCACGTCTATATCTATACCTTTGATAGTTATGAGGTATGAATTCCTAACAACTATTTCATGTTCATTTGCTTTTGATTTGAATTGGTTTGGTGAATATTCCAATTTTTTGTATTTTAAAGTCAAAATCTACGAAAATCCTACTGTGGATATTTGACATGTTATTTGGAGTATATTGAAGGCTTATAGGGTTGGGTCCGGTTGGTTGTTGTCATTTATTATCGACTTTGATGACTTCTTTTCTGGATTTCTGGGAATATCCATTTGATTGATTTGATATCGATTTTTTGGTTTTAATTCACGTCGTCGAATGTTAATTTTTGATGATAGATTGTTTTTACAATCGTTTCTATGATTTGTCACTTTAAAATATAAAGGTTTCTATACTAGTAGTAAATACTCAAACTCTTTCACAAAAAAGATTTCAATACTATTTTTAAATACAAAGCTCGTTTTTAAAACCGTTTTTCAATCTATTAGTATATACAAACCTTTTTCTCATTCGTACGAGAAATCCAATTAAACGACTTAGCAAAACAAGTGGTATGAAATGCTTGCGTTTACTTCGTCGGTTAATTCTTAGACTTGTTCGATTGAAATCTTGTGACAATTTTCGAGTGGAAATCTACAATTTGTTCGTAAATATTTAAGTTAAGGCATTGGTTATGGGACATGAAGCTAACCTCATCTATTTACTAGCTTGATGTATTTTACACTTTTATTGATCTATGAAGAACATTTTATGGTTTAGACTAGCGATAGGCGATGTCTCTTTGTCCGCGTGGGGGACTGTACCCCGTTCTATTGAGCTTCGTCTCATTTTTATAGGCTAGCGATCTATGGGTTTTATGGAGTTTGGTTCATCGGGCGTACCGTTGTACTATATCGTTGTTCCGGCTTATTTGAGTTTCAGGTTCCTCGGGCGTACCGTTGTACTATGTCGTTGCACCGGCTCTATGGGTTAGCGACTCATGGGATAGCGTCCAGTTCGTGATACACGTGTTGGTGAGTTTTCATGCTCCTGTTTATAATAGGCCTTCCCCTTTTTGTGATTTCTGGATTTCTAATTAATGATTTCTGGAATTTTTGTTTCACCAATATTTGTGATTTGCTTTGATAAGCTTTATCAATATTTGTGATTTGGTGAATAAAAATAAAGAATATGACATTCTTTTTGGTGCTTGAGTAGATTTGAGATATTGTATGATTTTTGTTGTTATCATATATATTTGTTATATCTCTTATCCTATCTCATCTTACTTGGTAATTATAGCTAGACTGATCCGTTTATCATTTTTCTTCTTAAATAATACACGGGTCAGACCGAGGTGTTTTAGGTGCTTCCACTTGACTTCTTAGAAGGGATTAGCTTCTGACTTTTGACTAACTACTTTAGCTTAGTAGTTTTTTTTTGTTTTTTATACATTCGAGATAGAGACTCCTTGATGGATACATATTCTTTTGTTTAGCACTTGTACCTATTCTTTTGTGATGAAGTGGATCTTGTATGACCACTACTTTGATGTACACTTCTATGTGTTATATTCATATCTGTTTCCACCTTAGTGATATAAATATCTATGACTGATTTATGTTATGCTTATTTTATATTTGTTTCCAAAGGCCACATAGCCACTATGTAGTAGCTTTGAGTTTATATTTTACATGTAAGATTTCCTCTTGAAATGAAATGCATGACATACCATCTGACATATCGGTACTTGCCCAAAGCAATTACACAGATGGTCACTCCTCAACAGCCTTATTCTTCGTACTAATTGACGACATTACCCAGCAGTGTCCTTGGTTAGTGTGAGTATAGAGGTGGGGCATCACAGCTTGGTATCAAAGCCAAAGTTCAGAACAATGTAGAATAATCTAGCAAGGATCATTGTCCTAAGTCTCTCTTAGGAATCGTGCCTTAGGATTTAATTCGAGTCTTAGGACCCATTCTATCCTATTTTCTTTTATGATGCCTTGCTTTATCAATCAAGTTTATTTGATATTCATTCTAGGATTAACCTTTTTCTTCTTCTTTCTTAAGGAAGAAAAACGGTTAGACCTGGTCGTCCCAGCGTCGGTCAATCCAGTGCTACTCCTCAAGATGGTGTATTCATATCTGCTCAATAGCTTTTGGTTCTTGTAAAGAATCCCCAAGCTACCTGACCCATTCCTGAGCCTACTCATCCTAAATCTGGGTTTGCACGCTTGTGCAGTGATTATACCAATTTGGGTGGAAGGTCATTCAAGGGTTCCGAAAGCGTTATAGAAGTCCACGCTTGGCTTAGAACATGCGACCGCATCTTTTCTCGCATGAATCTTGTGGATCTACATCGAGTCCAAGTGGCTTCTAGCATGTTCTAGGAGAGAGCATTAGATTGGTATGAGCTTTTGATTTCAGAAATTATTGAAGCGGATCTTACTTGGGAGCAATTCCGAAAAAGGTTCGAGTTGAAATTTGTGCCAGAGGCTGAAAAAGTAACTTTAGCTCGGTGCTTTATTGACCTTGTTCAAGGTGAATCTTCTGTGACCGACTATGTCGCATCTTTTGAATCCTTCTTTAAATATGGGGTCGAGTATATTAATACCCCATTGAAGAAAAATCAGAGATTTATCTATGCTTTGAATAAGAACCTCAAAAAGGCTTTACTTCTGAAACTAGAAGTTGCTTTCGATCAGCTTGTAGATATCGCTCTTCGACTGGAAGAGGCCGACAAAGAAAGTGATGTTGAAGTTGTAGGTGCCAAACAGAACTTCAACATCAACAAGAAGAGGCCTATTAAGTTCAAACCTAATCCCAACAAGAAAGGGAAGCAAGTAACTTCGGTAGCAAAGACTCCTACCCCTAACCGTGGAGAATGCTACAATTGTGGTTCTAAGGACCACTATGCAAATAAGTGTCCAAAACCCCTTTATTGTCTCTATTGCAAAAGTTTGGGTCATCTTATATCTTCATGTCCCAAACTTCAAAGCAAGAAAGAGGGAAAGTTGAATGTTGTGCAAGCCCTTAGTAACACTTCTCTTGGTCAAGGTATTTCTCATTCTGTCCTTGATGGCATTATTATGTTTTGTGATCATCCTATTCGAGTTCTTTTTGATACGGGTGCATCCCACTCTTTTATATCAAAGGAACTTGTTGATACTTTGTCTTTTAATGTTATGGGCTTGATGACTTCATTGAAAATTGCGAATCCGGTTGGTGGATCCGCAACACTCGGTTTATTTTGTAAAGATGTCGAGATTATTTTATGTGATTATGCTTTTCGTACCGATTTGCATGTTATGCGTTACTTAGGTTTCGGAATGATTTTGGGAATGGATTGGCTTAATCGTTATGAAGCCCACATCCTATGTCCTAAGAGGACTATCAATCTTCGACACCCACAATCTGTTAAGCAGATTTCTATTGTTCTTAAAGATTCAGATTCCAATTCGGTAGCATCTTTATATTCTCTAAATCCACATGATGACGATAATGATGACGAGGAAGATATCATTTCCCTCATTCACGTTGTTCATGAATTTCCCGATATATTTGAGCTCGTTTTAGGATTACCACCTAAGCGGGCAATTGAGTTCAGAATTAATCTAATTCCTGGAGCTCTACCTATCACTCGTCCTCCTTATCATATGTCCAATAAGGAAAATGAGGAGATGCGTAAACAATTATCCGAATTTGAGGAAAAACAGTTTATTCGTTCTAGTTCCTCTCCTTAGGGAGCTTCAGCTATCTTTGTGAAGAAATCCGATGGTACACATAGGCTTTCCGTTGACTACCACAAGCTTAATGATCTCACCATCAAGAATAAATATCACTTGCCTCGGATTGATGACCTATTCGATCAACTTAGCGGTGCTAGAGTCTTTTCACAGTTAGACTTAGCAACCTGTTTTCATTAGCTTCATATTACTAAGGATAGCATTCCTTTGACATCGTTCCGTACTCGCTATGGATATTATGAATGGCTTGTTATGCCATTTGGTTTGACGAATGCTCCAGCTTATTTCATTGACCTTATGAATCGAGTTTTCAAAGACTTCCTCGATCGATTTGTTCTAATCTTCATAGATGATATTCTTGTTTATTCTAAAACTGAGGAAGAGCATGTAAAACATCTTTTGATTGTGTTGGAAACTCTTAGGAGCAATCAATTGAAAGAAAAAATTTCTAAGTGCCACTTTTGGCAATCTCGTGTGAAATTTTGGGGCATATTATTTCTGAATCCGGAATTTCCGTGGATCCTTCAAAGATTGAAGCGATTCAAAATTGGAAGAGACCGGAGAGTGTGACAGAAATCCGTAGTTATCTTGGATTGGTGGGATATTATCATCGATTCATAAAAGATTTTTCTAAAATTTCCGTACCTCTTACTAGTTTGACAAAGAAGGGAGTTAAGTACATTTGGTCAGACAAATGTGAAGCTGCTTTTCAAAAATTAAAAGAACTCCTTTTTGATGCTCCTATTCTTGTAATTCCCAAGAGGAAACAAGACTTGATTGTTTATACCGATGCTAGTTGTGTTGGTTTGGGTGCCGTTCTCATGCAAAAGGAACGTGTTATCGCTTATGCTTCTAGGCAATTAAAGCCTGCCGAGACTAGATATGCCACTCATGATTTAGAGCTCGTGGCCATTATCTTTGCCCTTAGAATTTGGCATCATTATCTTTTGGGAGAGAAATTTGTTCTCTACACCGATCATAAATCTTTGAAGTATTTATTTTCTCAAAAGGAACTTAATTTGCATCAACAACGTTGGCTCGAATTCCTTGCATCCTATGATCTTGATATTCTTTATACTCCCGGAAAGGGAAATCGCGTTGTCAATGCACTTAGCCGAAAGCAACAAGAAGTCGTTTCCATGATGATATCCGAATGGATTGATCTTGAGACTTTGTCCACTTGTGAGATTCGAGATCATCAATCCGATTCATTTTCATCTCTTGTTTTATGTAGGCTTGAGGCTCATCCATTTCTTTTAGATCGCATTCTTGAAGCTCAAAAGCATGATCCCAAATTGGCTCATCTTAGCCAAAGTTGTAGGGATAAAAATAATATTGATGGTTTGAAAGAATTTGAAACCGATGCTCGTGGAGGCATTCGAAAATTTGGTAGATTTATTGTGCCAAATATTAGTGATCTTCGTAAAGACATTTTAGAAGATTCTCATCGTTCTAGATTTACCATTCATCCCGGTAGTAGTAAAATGTACACGGACATGAAGCGACTTTATTATTGGGATGGAATGGAATATGATATTGCTAACTTTATTAAGCATTGCACGACTTGCCAACTCGTAAATGCAAGCATCAAAGGCCCGGTGGGTTATTGCAACCTTTAGACATTCCCGTTTGGAAGTGGGATCAAATTTCCATGGACTTTATTGACGGTCTTTCCCGTTCTCGTTCAGGTCATGACAGTCTATGGGTGATTGTGGATAGACTTACAAAATCCGCCCAATTTATTCCCATTCGGTCCAATTGGACCGTACCTCTTTTGGCCGAACTCTATGTTAAAGAAATCATTAAATTACATGGAGTTCCTACTTCTATTGTTAGCGATCGTGATCCATTATTTACTAGTGGATTTTGGAAGGGTCTTCAAAAAGCTTTGGGAATGAAGCTTAATTTTAGCACCGCTTATCATTCTCAGTCCAATGGACAAATAGAGCATGTAAATCAAATTCTTGAAGGTATCTTTTGTGTATGAGTTCTTGATTTTGGTGGAAGTTAGGAAGATCATATTTCCCTTGTTGAGTTTTTTTATAATAATAGCTTCCAATCTAGTATTGGTATGGCACCTTTTGAATCATTCTACGGAAGGTCATGCCGATCTCATTCGTGTTGGCTTGAAGCCGGTGAAAAGCTTGTTTTAGGTCCAGATTTTATTTGTGATGCCACATAAAAGATTGACCTTATTCGTCATAGGATGAAAGAAGCTCAAAGTAGACAAAAATCCTATGCCGATAACCGAAGAAGGAAATTGGTCTGTGGGAGATTTGGTATTCGTTCGTGTTTCACCTATGAAGTGTGTTGTGCGTTTCAGTCGATCGGGAAAATTAGCACCTCGAAATATTGGCCCATTTCCCATCACTGAACGCATTGGTTCCGTGGCTTATCGCCTTTCATTACCTGCTCAATTTTATGCTATTCATGACGTATTCCACGTTTCTCAACTACGGAAATGCCTTAGAGATTCCGATTCTATTCTTGAGCCCGGTGTTATTGATGAAATTGAAGTTTCACCTAATTTGACTTATGAGCAACATCCTATACGTATCATTGCTACGGAGGTTAAACGCCTTCGTAATAAAGATGTTCCGCATGTGAAAGTTCATTGGTCTGCAAATCCTAAGGATTGTTCTTGGGAATCCAGAGAATTCATTGAGCGAACACATCCGGACTTACTCTCTCGTGCTCCGTATGGTGAACTTCTCACTTCAAAATTTTCTTTTGTGTTGTTATGCCTTAGAGTGGTTGTTACATTTTATTTTCTTCTTAAGTATTGCGAGGACACAATTCCTTTAAGGAGGGGAGTCTTTAACAACCTGCATATTTTACGATTATATATTTAAATGTTTTATTTTAATATAGCATCGTTTATTGAATTTAAAGTCCGAAATGTTACTTTTTGTAACCAGTCGAATCTAGACTCGAGACCGCTTCCATTGAGTTCAAAACAATGTTTACAACTTTTTTGAGTATAAACATTGATATGTTTGGAGTTGATTTGGATTTTGGTATTTTCATTTGGGCTTTGGGTTTGGTTCTAGCCCACTAACCCAACAAGGTAACCCAACTCCTCTACCAAATACCCTAACTCCTCTACTCTTCATTCATTCTACTTCTCATTTCCTAACACTCAAGTTAAAGAGAAAAATGGGGGAAAAGATAGGAAATTAAAATTCCTAAACTCTAGATTACTAGGAAATTCAAATCTAAGTTTCAAAATCAAGGAGAGGCTTAGGTAAGCATCCTCTTCATCTTCTCCATCTTAATTCCTCTTCAATCCTTGATTTTTCCTATAACTTAACTTAGGAAAAACTCTGCATTTGATCATAGATTGAAGGTTCTTGAAGTGAAGTTGAAGAGAGATTGATCTTGCTATGTTTTAGGGCTTCTCATTTCTTGTTATTGGGTATAAAGGTGTGTTTTTGAACTCACGTCTATATCTATACCTTTGATAGTTATGAGGTATGAATTCCTAACATCTATTTCATGTTCATTTGCTTTTGATTTGAATTGGTTTGGTGAATATTCCAATTTTTTGTATTTTAAAGTCAAAATCTACGAAAATCCTACTGTGGATATTTGACATGTTATTTGGAGTATATTGAAGAGCCTATAGGGTTGGGTTGTCGCTTGGCATAAATCCCTAACCACCGTTGCTCGTTCGATCGCTTTCGAGTTGAATTGGCCATCAATGGCCTAGGCAAATTTTGTGTAACGACCCCGGATTTTAATTAAATTTAAATTGATAATTTATTGAATTTTTGAATAAAATTTGTGAAATAAAACGGTAAATAGATTGCGAGTTTCCCCGAGACGAATAAATTTGTGTTAAATCAATTAAATTTAAATATTGTATATATGTGAATATAAATGTATTTGAGCATATATGAATAAATTTGAAATTATATATATATATATATATATATATATTGATAATTGAATTTAAAATCTTAAATATAAATGGGTTGAAAATAAATATAAAAGTATATACATTGACACAAGAAAATAAATAAATTATTTAGATTTGAAATTAATGGGTTATGTTAGAAATAAAAATAAATTAATAATAAAAATTTAAGTTAGAAATAAATAGAAAGGAAAAAAATAGAAACAGATGTGTATAAGGTAACAATATAAAGCAAACACATAGATAAAATATAACAACATAAATTCATTTATATTTCAAAGTAACAAGACCAGAACAAATAAAATGTATTCAAGTATACACATGAAAGAAGACAGTAAAAACAAGCAAAAAGATAAGTCTGTAGGCTTAGACAACAACAAGAAAAATCTAAATATCTTTGTACAAACAAATGAACTAAGTACAAGGCAATTAATATGACACCACAACAAGTTCATACCAGCCACCACCATAATCTCGAACAGGTACAGCCGAAGAAAATATATATTCATTTGTACAAAAGTTAATTAATGCTTGGCCACCAAAATGATCTATCAGCCAACAAAGTAAAAAAAATATCACTGAGGTATTGTACAAAATAATACTACCTGTAATCTTCATTCCTTTTTATATCCATCAACTTCTTCATTCTAGCTCGTTCATCTTCAAAGCTAAGAGAAAATTGAAAGAAAGAATATTTCAAACTTAAACAATACTCCAAATTTAAAAACATCAAACAAAAATACCATCAAATACAAACCAGAGATCAAAGAAGGGAGTATTGCTTGCAAATTTCAACCTGTTTCAACTCTGTTTCTTTTTCTCTGGAAACTAAAATGAGTAAACAATTTAATCTAACTAAGAACATATCTGTTTGTTGCTTATGAAGTCTGAGTTGCAGTTACTATGTATGCATATATATACATGATGTTTTCCCCTACGTATAAACATATCTAAGTGCATATGCATGTTCATATGAAAACTTTATGTTTCTTTAGTTTCATAGCATTAAACTTGATCAAAACTCAAATATCAAATCATTTGATCTCTGTTAAGCTGAAGACTTCAAATACAAAATGTTGTTTGTTCATAAACCAAAGTAGAAAAAAAATTGTTTTTAGCAAAATAAATTCAAGTGGAGGTCTAAAGTTTCATAGTTCTGAGGAAAATATATAATCATGGAAAATTCGAGTATAACAATTTGTTGAATCGAATATATACATAGAATCATCAGGGAAAACTATGATTTTTAAAACAAAAGTTTTGATTTTTCAATTTGTATGTTAAGAGTAGTTTACAGTAGAAGAAAAACTTCATTTTCACAAATTTAAGATAATTGAATCAATTTAAATCGTTGAAACTTAAATTGAAGCAAGTATAACCACACATAATCTCGGGAAAAATGTAAAATTATTTTTCTACTGCATGGAATTAGGATACGAGATCAATTTAGGGCTTGAGTTCCAGTTTTTGTCCATGTCTGTAATGTGTCGAGTTCATCTTCATCACGCGATCGAGTGTCATGAGATTTTTGGTGGTGGAAGAGGAGCGTGATGACGTTAGGTGGGCAAAGTTCGAGCACCTCCGGTGGCTTATGCAGCGGTCGCGTGACATTTTTAGTTGATGGTCGAGTTACAGTTTTTCGAGCAAAATGCTAATTTTCGATTTGAATTTTTTTTGGGCGAGTTGAGTTTGGATTTCGTGTTTATGGGGATTTTGAGACTTGCCTGAGGTGATGGAGTTCGCCGGAGCTATGGCGCGTTGCCGTGCACGTGTACGGCGCAGTGGGGATGGATGTCAGTGTCGCTGTTGCTAGTGATCTCGAGTCGTTACTCGAGTTAGGAGGTTGATTGCTTCGAGTTTTAGGTCGGGTGAGTAAACATGTTTTACTGATACTATAACTTAAGTTTATGCTTTAACTTACTGGAAAAGAAAAAAAGAAGAAGAAGAAGATGCATACATGATAGTGACTAGGGGCAAGTGGGTGAGAAACACCAAGTGTTACTCGAGTTAAAACAAGGAAGTATTCGGGTGGTTTTCTTCAAACTGCAATTTTACAAAAAAGTTAAGTTAAGTAAATTTTCTTTCAAAGGGTTTTTAGCATTGTAGACTTAATAAGTGTTTGAACGATTTAAGTTAAGAACTTATTACAAGTTTTAATTATTTTAGAATGTTTTTTTTTCTTAATTAATGTTTTAATTAAGTAGATAAATTAAGTTAAGTATTTAATTAATTAACATTAAAGTTTTAGTTAATAATAATTTGTTTTCAAAGTTTAAAGAAGATTTTAATTAAGAATAATAATTATTATTAATTGTTTAAAAAAGAGTAATTAAGAATGGTTAATTAATTTAAAATTGTAATTAACTAAGTGATTAGAAATTGATCAATTTGAAATTAAAGATTTGGTTAATTAACAATTAAGTGTTTAATTTATTTGTAATTAAGAATTGTTAATTAGATAATTTAAGTTAATTTATTGATAATTAGTAGTTAATTAAGATAATTGATTAAGGAATAATTAATTAAAAATTTAATTGATTTATCATTAAAGATAGTTAATCATTGATTTAAATAAATCAATAAAAATAGTATGTGGTTAATTCTTTTAAACCACCTTCACCTTAAATTGAAGATGATTGACTATCATCAAATATTGTGTAATGGATTGATATTTCTGTTTGTGATTATAATACTGTGTGATGTGACTTGCCTTATGCTGAACTGTGATTTGTGATTTGTTCTGTATATATGTGAAAACCCTTGGCCCGTAAATTGGCATTTGAATTTCGATGCGACAGGGAGTCGGATTCCAGTTGGTTATCCGAAACCCACATCGAATTGTAATGGTGAATCTTTGTGATTGATAAATTTACCTTATCTATGAATCTGTGAATGAAGATAAGCGTTATGGGTTATACCGCTTATCGATATTGATATATCTATGATGATTGAATGTTGTGCACTATTGTGTTAAACCCTTGGACTACACCATACACACACAAATATGGATTTCACGAGGAAATCGATTAAGTCACAGATTTTTGAAGTGGTTTTTAAATAGACAAATTAAATTCAAATATTTTGGAAATGAATTTGGGTTAAATATTAAAAGCTTTTGAAAAGGTGTTTTCAAAGATAAAAGCTATTTTGAATAACTCGATAAAGTTTTCAAATTTAAATAATTCAATTTGAATTTGAATTCAAATAATTTGGGATTGAATTCCATAATTGGAAGTTACGATTAAAGATGTTATAAATGTGTTTATATGAAGTTAAACCATTTTAAAATTATAATTTTGAGAATTTGAATTTAACCCAAAGATTTTAACTCGTATAAATGAATCAGATTTTCCAAAATAAAAACTGTTTGTTTTCAAATGATAAAAGGCTTTCATATAAGAAATGAAATTCCAATTTAAGTTAAAGGAATTTCAAGTTTGAATTGAAAAATGGTTTTCTAAGTTATGAATGAATTCTTTTAGAAAGCTATGAATTAAATCTGTTTATTTTTAATAGATTTAAAATGATGATTTGTTTAAACCATTTGAAATGGAATTGTTTGAAAGCTATAAGTTAAATCTTTGTTTTAAAGATTTAACTAGTTAATCAAATTGAAATGAAAATTAATTTGGAAAATCTGTGAATGAATCTTTTATTTAAAAGATTAAAGTGTGGAAATTGTTTAAAACCGTTGAAGGTTGTTAAAATAAATCTTTTGTTTAAAGATTTGAAAATGGTAATTTGTTAAACCATTTGAAAAGGAAATTTTGGATAACAAGTTGTGACTTAACTGAAATCCCATTATCCATATGTTTTAAAATATTATGCTCATTATTCGGTTTAGTCGGGAGAGGACCTTTGTGTCACATAACCCATTCCGAATAATGATACGTCGTATATGGATAGCATTTGAAGACCGGTGTTGAAGACCGGGTATTTGTGAAAACGATAGGATAACCTGTCGATTGTCTCTACACTGGGTAGCTCCCGGTATAGAGATTCCCTAAGTGATGGGAAGTTCGATCGGGATTGTGAATACCCGGACTGCAAGGGCTTCTTCGGAAGTGCCTTCGGTTCTGTTCGAACCCGGAACAGACTTGTATGGTTACATGTCTGACATTACATTTTGAGATATAAAGCCGATTTCTTTCAAATACATTTCTGTTGGTGGGGGAGAATTTATTCTCTTAGCTTAACACCCTTCTCTGAGACGTACGAGGTTAGAGGTTATGTAGTTGAAGGTTATCAGCGATATACTCCCAATTTGGTAATGTGGCATGCTGAGTGTTGCTGTGTGATGATCATTGTTTGATCATTTGTGATATGATCATTTGTTTGATTTTTTATCTTTGTGATCATTACTTTGATCATCTGTTGACCCAAAGCATGGCTTTGTGAAAAAGCGTAGCTTTGTGGACGAGACCTCTTCGGACCTCACAACCCGGAAATGGTCGAAACAGGAATATGCGGCAAGGTTATGAGGGTCGCGCCCTTTAGGGTATGTTATTTTCTTCTGGAAAAGGGTGGTATCAGGTATGGAGCCCTGGTATTTAACCTATGTGGATACTCTGATCTCCTTTATTGTGTGATTGTGTGTTTATCGAGGCGCCTTGAATAAAGGTCCCAAAGGACCGGGAGGTGGCATATTCGTGAGTTACCTAGTTACAGGAGTAACCCGGCCTTGTGTTCGCAGAGAGCAGTTTGTCTCTCGGGACGTCCAGCCAGAGGCGATCCCATTCGGCAGTAGGAAAGGAAGTTCCTTAACCTGACCATTTGTTGGAAATCCATCTTTCAATACGAACTAGTACGGTTTTAGTTGTAGAACCTGCCATTTACTTATGGTGGCGCCCCACTGTTTAGATGGTAGCTATAGTAGGCATAGTTCGGAATGTCTATGTTGGCTAAGATTAATATTATACTTTCAAAATGTTTTCTGCACTATGCACTAGTAATAATATTCAATGATTTGTTTTGCGTAGTAAGCATCTTTGACTATCATAAGGAGAAATCTCCTCCGATTCTGCGTTTGCATTGTGTGTGTGCGGGAGGCCTTATGGTAGTTTCATTTTCTAAAAAGCATTGCGAATATTTCCACTTCCCTTATTGTTGTTGTTTTAAAGATAAACTGTTTTCGCTGCTCACACCAGTCCCACGACTGACTCCGAGTTTATTGTTCCCTTCCTAAACTTTGGGTGCCCACCATTTTCCACACGGGCAGTCTAGAGTTGGGTTTTTCAGATATTCAGGTTAGTAGATTATCTGGAGCTAGTCAGTCCTTGGACGACTGACCTTGCTTTCCGCTAGCTATGGATTGGAGCATTCTATTGGAGATATTCTATCTGCTGCTGGAGTTATCTATTTTCTTTCCGCTGTTATTTCTTGTATCATATCTCTGATGTATATTGATATTTGTTGTATCATTCTGTTGTATCATATTGTATCAGATTTTGTATCTGTCATTGTATCAATGTTAAATATATTGATATATTCTTTTTCTTCCGCTGTGTTGTTATACTTAATGGTGTTATAAGCTCCGGAGAACCAGATTCGGCGTTTGAATCTACGGCATTTTGAGTACAAGTGAAGTACGGGTGTCGATTTTCGAAGGTCGAGTTTTTGGGTCTTTCACATTTTTCCCTGAGATTCAGCTCAAACGTATGGTAAAACGCTTAGACGCCTGAGGCAAAGAAATAAACGTTCCAGACCTTAAGCTCAGACATCTGAGTGATCTGGAAAAATTCCAAACCTTCAACTCAGACGTCTGGTGAGATCTACTAGACGTCTGGTGCTGTTAAATTCGGCCAATTGGTCTATTTTTATGTGTGTTTCCGTTTTAATCGATTTTTGTTGATCCGGTTGGTTGTTGTCATTTATTATCGACTTTGATGACTTCTTTTCCAGATTTTTAGGAATATCCATTTGATGGATTTGATATCGATTTTTTGGTTTTAATTCACGTCGTCAAATTTGAATTTTTGGTGATAGATTGCTTTTACAATCGTTTCTATGATTTGTCACTTTAAAATATAAAGGTTTCTATACTAGTAGTAAATACTCAAACTCTTTCACAAAAACGATTTCAACACTACTTTTAAATACAAAGCTCGTTTTTTAAACTATTTTTCAATCTATTAGTATATACAAACCTTTTCCTTATTCGTACGAGAAATCCAATTAAACGACTTAGCCAAACAAGTGGTATGAAACGCTTGCGTTTACTTCGTCGGTTAATTCTTAGAATTGTTCGATTGAAATCTTGTGACAATTTTCGAGTGGAAATCTACAATTTGTTCGTAAATATTTAAGTTAAGCCAATGGTTATGGGATATGAAGCTAAACTCATCTATCTACTAACTTGATGTATTTAACACTTTTATTGATCTATGCTGATCATTTTGTGGTTTAGACTAGCGATAGGCGATGTCTATTTGTCCACGTGGGGGACTGTACCTCGTTCTGTTGAGCTTCGTCTCATTTTTATAGGCTAGCGACCTATGGGTTTTATGGAGATCGGTTCATCGGGCGTACCATTGTACTACATCGCTGTTCCGGCTTATTTGAGTTTCAGGTTCCTCGGGCGTACCGTTGTACTACGTCGTTGCACCGGCTCTATGGGTTAGCGACTCATGGGATAGCGTCCCGTTTGTGCTACACGTGTTGGTGAGTTTTCATGCTCCCATTTATAATAGGCCTCCTCCTTTTTGTGATTTCTGGATTTCTAATTGATGATTTCTAGAATTTGTGTTTCACCAATATTTGTGATTTGCTTCGATAAGCTTTATCAATATTTGTGATTTGGTGAATAAAAATAAAGAATATGACATTCTTTTTGGTGTTTGAGGAGACTTGAGATATTGTATGATTTTTGTTGTTATCATATATATTTGTTATATCTCTTATCCTATCTCGTCTTACTTTATAATTATAGCTAGACGATCTGTTTATTATTTTTCTTTTTAAATAATACTCGGGTCAGACCGAGGTGTTTCAGGTGCTTCCACTTGACTTCTTAGAAGGGATTAGCTTCTGACTTTTGGCTAACTACTTTAGCTTAGTAGTTTTTTTTGTTTTTTATACATTCGAGATAGAGACTCCTTGATGTATACATATTCTTTTGTTTAGCACTTGTACCTATTCTTTTGTGATGAAGTGGATCTTATATGACCACTACTTTGATGTACACTTCTATGTGTTATATTCATATCTGTCTCCGCCTTAGTGATATGAATATCTATGACTGATTTATGTTATGGTTATTTTATATTTGTTTCTAAAGGCCACATAGCCACTGTGTAGTAGCTTTGAGTTTGTATTTGACATGTCAGATTTCCTCTTGAAATGAAATGCATGACATACCATCTGACATATCGGTACTCGCACAAAGCAATTACACAGATGGTCGCTCCTCAACAACCTTATTCTTCGTACTAATTGACGGCATTACCCAGCAGTGTCCTTGGTTAGTGTGAGTATAGAGGTGGAGCGTCACATTATTATAGACACCCAACTTTAGATTTCTCATACTTAGGTGATATTAGCGGGGATCTACTTAGGCGTTTACACAAGAGATATATGGATGAATTTGGAGATGACCTGCATCCTGGAGCATGTTGGAACTTACCACGAGTCAGATCGATTCCCCAAGAACTACCTCCCGCTAAACTCAAATACTATAAGGACAAGTTTAATTCAGAATTATTTACAAAGTCAATTTTGTACGAACCAGATGAACAATCATAGTTATGTAATAAGATTGATTTGTGAATTTTTGCTTTGATCTTCCTTTTATACTTAGCTATATTTTATTACGTTATCATAAAATAAATTTCCCTCAGGCCACTTTGTTTATAATGATTATCTAAGGCAGTATGTTAAATTAAGAAAAGATTATCTCAAAAAGGCATCAATTTTGAAATCTTCAAAATTAGCTAGACATTTCTTTCTTAGAGATTTGCAAAAACTTTATATGGAACATCCTCTTCTCCATTTCGATTTTCTTGGTGAAGAAAAAGAAAAGCTACTTAAAGAAATTTGAACATATCATACCAAGTTAATATGTGGTCATGATAGTCCTCCTGCTGGGGAATGAGACTACAGCAAATATCCTCCGGTTATTACTCCGGAAGAACTTAATGTTCCTTTTGACTCAACAGTTATTCTTTCTGCTAATTCATTGAATAAAGTTAGAAATACAGTTTCCCAACTTTAGATGTAAAACAAATGTCTAATTGTACTTTTTAGTTTCATTTTTACTTAAGTTGTAATTTTTTATTGATGTAATAAAGAGATTGGCTATTCAAGTCTCAACTTTATTTTCTTTTTCTTTATTTGTTTAAATAGGAGTTACAACTATCAGCAATGCTACTCACGTTAGATTCGACATCACGCTTTATCGATATTAGAGATAGGTTATTAGAAGACCTTGAAAAGAGTAAGCTTCTTGACGATCCTTTATTCGCACTTTCCAAGGTAACACTGAAGCACTAAAATGGCATAGGAGATATTTGCTTCAGAAAACAATTGTTGGAAATCTTAACGATTAGATCACCAATCTAGAGGCGGACGTTAAGAGCAAAAACGAAATGATTTCCTCATTAAAGCATCAAATTAAATCAAATCCATCAATCGATTTTGACCACAAGATGTCCGAGCTCCTTCAACAAACAAGCGATTTGGAGATGAAATTAAAGGATAGTCAAGCTCAATGCGAATCGTTGGAATTCATTATGGGGAATAATATCTCAAACATTAATTTACTATTTTCTCCCGTTATCTCATCTGTCGCAAGATCTACAAGGTCTACTTCCCTTGCCATCCAGAAGTTCCCTACTACATCTAATCCTCCTCCGGGCTTGGACAAGAAGGTAGTGGGAGAATGGTGCAAGAAAGTCAAATTTGAGATAATGAAATATTTTGATGAACAACAGAAAGCGAGATACTCGCAATGCATTAATGAATATGCAGCTAGAATTCAAAAGCTTGAACGTGAAAAGTATCTCCTTCAGAAGTACATTACTGATTTAGAAAGGGAAAATAAAACACTCAAAGGCGCAAATAGAGCTTTTATCATGCTTTGAAGACTAACATCGAATCTATCGATGATGATGATAAGATTAGGAGAAAGGAGAAGAAGCTTAAAGAAGTTCTTCGAATTGTTATTCATCACATCGTTGATCCCTTATTTTGCTGAAAATCTAGATAGAGCTATTCAAGATTTATTAGATGTAAATATCTGTACCGTATACTTGTAAATAATTTCATAAATTATGAAAATTTTGTAAATATCACCTGGTTTGTGATTCTTTCTTGTAATGTTGTTTCTGAATCACCCCTTTGATAACTTGTGTCATGATTTCTGTATTTGCTGGATCTTTCAATCCTTTTTACTATTCTGTTTTCCTTGAAAAATACGAAGTAAATAATATTTCTTACCGTTAACTTGAAATCTATATAGAAGTCTCTTCATGTAATTTGCAGAAATTAAAAAAAATCATCATGTTAACATATGAAAAGTGATCCTATAATTGAATACGATTAAATGTCTTGATACCCATCTTTGGAAATGTGAGAGATAACTAAGAACTCAACTTCATTTATATTGTGAGATTATCATAAGTCCAATGGTAAAAAAATCATAGATTCAACTAAGGATTTAATAATAGATGTTTAGAAATCCAACTTTTGGAGATAACCAGATAGAAAATCGATAATGATCATGTAATAGAAATCCAACGACCCAGATTCGGGCATTAATGAATGAAATATGGAAGTTAGAAGATTTGAAACCCAGATTCAAGTATTTGTGGATAACAACGAGAAGTCTATAACAATAATCTTCTTAATATATATCTTTTGCCCATATTCAGGCATTAACGAGTGAAGTTCAGTAATTAATAGTTATAGTTCCAAAACCCAGATTCGGGTATGACGAAGACCGTAAATTAGAAGACCCAAAACCCTGATTCATGTTTCAATAAGTGAAATCCTGAACACAATAATGAATGACCCGAAACCCGGATTCGGGTATTAATGGGTGAACTTTAGAAATTCTTCTTTGATAACTAGTTAGAGGCTGCAGATTCTTATTTAATCCTTGTATGTAGTTGCTATTTGATCAGTTGCTTCTTGAGCTTGGACGTCTTAGTCCATCATTTGATATGCTACTTCTCGGGCTTGGACGTCTTAGTCCGTTGTCTGGTATGCCGCTTCTTAGGCTTGGACATCTTAGTCCGCTGTTAGATATACCGCTTCTTGGGCTTGAACATCTTAGTTCACTGTTTGATATGTCGCTTATTGGGCTTGGACATCTTAGTCCATTGTTGTCTAGTGCGCTTGGTTAGCATATTCTCAAGCTGGAACCAAGGACTTACCCAACCTCGCTTCAGAAGCACCTTGACCTGGCCATAGCATGGCATGGCCAAGGGCTTGTCGATGCTTTAAACTGGCCATAGCGTAGCACGGATAAAGGCTTACTCTAACCTCCCTCCAGGAGGCGCCTTGACCTGGCCATAGCATGGCGTGGCCAAGGGCTTGTCGATGCTTTAACCTGGCCATAGTGTAGCGTGGATAAAGGCTTACACTCCTCCCTCCAGGAGGTGCCTTGACCTGGCCATAGCGTAGCGCAGTCAAAGGCTTGTTGATGCTTTATCTTTGCCATAGCGTGGCGTGGATAAAGGCTTACACACCTCTCTCTAGGAGGTGCTTTGCCCTAGCCAACTCAGCGCGGACAAAGGCTTTGACCGTTTAAGGTAATGTCCAAGTGCAAGTAGTATTTTACTCCCAACCATGTAGATTCTCCTTAGTAAAGTAGTTCTTTATTGATTCTAAGTAGGATCTCTTTACAAACCCATTAAGTTTTCCCTGTCTAGAAAAGTTAATTATCATTCCCTGAAGCGCTCTGCAGTGTTTTGTTTCATGACCATTCATCATATGGTAGTGGCAATAGGATCCTCCCAAGTTCCTTTCATATTTAGGCCTTTTCTTCCGGGATGGCCGATAATTGAGTTCATCCTTGCTTAGCAAGCAGACATTCTCTATAGATGTTATTAAGTTGCATTCTTTTGGAAGCCTTGACCTGAAGCTTGTTTCTCTATAAAATATAATCAAAGAGATTAAAACAATTACCACCAGAACATTATTATAATAAACTCCTTTTCTTTTATAAATTAAACATACTGCATTTTCTATCTTTTTATAAAAGCCTCTTATACTTGTCATTATCTTTTAAATTCCAGTATTATAGATCTAAATATTTTTATAATGTTTCTTCCAAATTATAGTTTAAGGGTTTAAAAATAAATGTTGCTAAAACATTGTTTACTACAAACCCAAAACCATTCCATTTAATCATATTCTTTAAAACTCTCTTTTAAAGGTTTAATTACATTTATAGGTTAAAGACAAGTGTTGCTAAAACAATTGACACTACAAACCCAAAACCATTTGCTTGTATTTTTCTACTAAATATCCATTAGTAAATATCTAATCATATCCCCAAGTATAATTTATAATAAGGGTTAAAAACAAGTGTTGTTACAACATCGTTTACAACAACGCCAAAACCATTACTTATCCTTATAATTAACATTCAAAACATTTAAAGATCAAGCATATCTAACATTTATAAATTTAGATGTTACGCTTTTAGTTAAATCTTTCCCAAATCATTTATTTAACTTAAGTGTTAGAATCCAAATCCCTCTTTTATTATATTGATGGAATATTTAATTTGATACTTAAAACTTGTATATATACATATATACATATATACATATATATATATATATAAATACTTTAAAATACTTACTATTGTGTTAGTTTTGATATATATACACTATTTTATTTATACGGTAAAATATTTAATATTAAGAAAGATTAAAAAAGATAATATACTATAAAACTTCTATTTACTTTAAATAAAATATTTAACTCGTTAACTAAAAACCATATATATATATATACCTAAAATACTTTGAAAAACTATTATATTATTTGAAATACTTTAAAAACTATTATATTATTAGAAATACTTTAATAACTATTATATTATTATTTAAAACATCTATATTAAATATCTCCTAAAAATACTTATTTAAATTCCATAAGACATATTCAATATGAAAACCCATTTACGTTTGAAATTCAGAAATACAACATTTTTAAACTTCAAAACTTCTTAAATTAACTTCTTTAAATAAATATTTGTAAAATTATTTTAAAAAGATTTTGAAAGGATTTATATACAGTAAATGTCATTTTTACTTTATTATACCAAGTATTTCCATCACCACTTGTTATCCAATGGTAATAACTTCTCAAGTTATCCATTTATGTCCAACATGCTAAAACGTGTGCAAACAACCCAATATATATATCCCAATTTATCCAATTAAAATGCATGTTTAATTCCAGGGATTTCAAAGCATGTTTATAATGACTATAATGCTTCAACCATTCATAATATAATTTCCAACAAATCATATAACACAATATATGAAAAGTAAAATCAACAGTATGAGGAATCCTGTTAGATCCCTCCAACCTATCCCCCTGCACCAGAACCCATGTATCAACGTGCGTGCACATATATATATATATGTATGTAAATAAATTCAACAGTGATGAGGAATCTTATTTGATCCCTCGAACCTGTCATCCTACATCACATATAGTATACAATCATAAAATATAAATCAACTGCTTCGAGACAGGATCATATACAAAGGGTCATCCGCTCATACACGGGAATATATAATGTCTCATCCACTCCAGGGGTGGGAATAAATCCAAACCAACTGATAAAACAGTAAATCATCCAAACAAGCAACAATAAAAATATCCACACTTATATAAAATATAAGTGGATCGGAGAGGTGAGTTAACTCATAGAAATTACAGTAATCGCCAAAGCGCTATGGTTTGAATTATAATTGAATAGGCATTCAATTTTAACCTAAATTCATACAAGCTCCAATATCATACAATCCAACTCCATAACGTAGTATTTGCTAGTATGATCACAATGCAACTTGTCGCGTTCAATTTAGACCTCGTATGAATTAGATATGAATTAATGTAGTATAAGATTATTTAAATTTTAATTTACATTAATTAATTAAAATTTTAAACTAATATTACCTTTTCCACCTCAACCTTGTTCGCGACTTTGAACCCGGGCAAATAAAACTCGACCATGTATCTCGATTGTCGCCTCTGTTCTGGCCCTCATCACGCCGCCGCGAGTTCACCTAGACTCGCCTTTAACTCGAGCTCCCCTACGCCACCAACCGCGATGTCAAACTCCACTCCGACGTTGTGAATTTTGGCCATGACCTATGCCACGCCAAAGCCTATCACCACAGCTGAATAGGTTCGTATTGTCGTCGCTGATGTTTTTCTAGTTCGGGTCAAATGTTGGTTTGGACTATGGTGGCACCGATTTGTTAGAGCTGTTTGATAAGACTAAAGGAGAAATGGCGATTGGGTTTGTGAATTACGGTTTTGCAATAAAAATGAAATAATCAAGTCCTTATATAGAAAAATTTTAAAGCACTATTCACACGTTAAAATTTCGAACTCCAAATGAGGCGTGCCACCTGGCGTTCTATATGTAATCCCCCTATTCCGGACACGAAGGAACTAGTGACGAGACCTAATTCAATCATATACAAAAGTTAACTTTCAAAACCAAATTATATTAATTTAATTTCTTTAATTAATTTTTACGCGATTTGAACTCACACGATTAAATAATACGTCTGATCGCCTCGAAATTCGACGGCATATAATGATTCACTATTACGGATCCAATGAAACTGGTTTCGTCGAAATCCGAGACAGTGCCTCGGAAAGCTATTTCCACTCGTTAATTAAAACAATTATTATTAAAAACATTTTATTCACTTTTAATTCAAATTTAAAAGTTTACTATCTTCATTCTTATTCAAATAGAATTTAAATCAACTTCGAAATCATTTTTATTCACATCAAATTTAAGATTCAATAATTTAAACAATTCCAATTATTAAATTTAACAACTTGTATTTGAAATTCAAGTATTTTTAACTTATAAAATTAACTTTTCAATATTTAGAATCAATTAAATATTCCAAATTCGAATGACTGAAAATCTGGGTCATTACATGTCATAATTGCCGCTTCCTCTTATATATTGTATATAATCCATGTCGATTTCAACAAGAAGGAATTATTGGAATTACATAAACTTGCAGAATCCATACTTCAATTCACTGATGATTAAGACAAAATAAAAGATACGCTCTTCAAAATCAATACAAACTTTGATTTCATGAATTGATTAAGAAGAAACGACCGATATGATCTTCCAAATTAGCATAAATCTTTATAGAGAAATAAATCTTCAATAATTTATGAACCATAACCTCACACGCATACATACACATAACCACGCATGCGCACACATATATAGTGTGACATTTCCACTTAACACTTTAACAAAATAAAAAATCGCTATGGTCGAGAAGAAATAATCGACGTGATCTTCCAAGTTAGCACAAATCTTAATTTAGAGATAAATAAATCTTTTATAATTTAGGAACCATATATATACATACATATATATATATATGGTAAGGATTGGCTACAACTCATTTTTTCTACACTCCAAATCCCCCGATTTCAACCACATTTTCTGAATTAAATAATATACTTTATCTTTCTTGTCACTTCTGGAGAGAGAAGGTATATTATTTAATTCGCTATGTATAATTGAAATCAATGTGATTTGAGGTGTAACAAAAATGAGATGTAGCCATATATATATATATATGTATATATATATCTGTGTGTGTATAGTGTGACATTTTCCATTTGATGCTTTAAAAAATAAAAAATCAATATGGTCCTTACATGTTTATCACATTAGAGTTATACTTTCTAAGCCATAAATATTCATTTTTTTATTTCATCATTTTTGTAAAGCTTATTTATAAAATAGTAAAACATATTTCATTTCACATGCGTAATACCACAAGTTGAATTTTCCGAACAGCCATTTATTACTAATCGTTCATGTTCTTATCATTATGATTGACTTCTATTTCCAATAGCTTTATAGTCATTTTTACATATTACTTGTGTATTTTTAGCAAATTTGGGTAAATCTTAAGCTATAGACGTGGGTTCACAACAATTAGAAAATTTTGTACTTTCATAAATCAAACATAAGAGACAGAAAAAGTCATCGGTAAAGCGTAAAAGTAATTTTTTGAATTTAAAAACAACGACTATTCGTCGTTTTATTTAATTGGACACAAGCATTTTTTTTCCTTCCCCTCCATCATCAATTAATCATTATCATGTAATCTTTATTTGTATTTTCAACCTTAGACATTATTAATAATGGATGTTGGTTGTAGTTACAAAGATCCAAAAGCTAATGCAGTTTGAATAATCTTGCAAATATTTTTTTGATTATTCTACAATAAAGATGGTAATTCCAAGATTTAAATATTTGTTGTTATAGAAGAAAAACAGTGAATATAGTAGATTATAAGACAATCAATTTATTTATTTTAATGATTTTAGATTGTTTTATGGATATTAATTTTTGATAAAATCAAAATTTTATTATTGAGGGAAATGTGTGATCCACTATAATAGAGGAGAGCACACATGTACATATATATATATATATATATATATAACACCAATAATAGTGGAGCTGCCAACATGCCTGGCACGTGACAAATTATAATACAGAAACAAAGAAAAACAAACTCAAGGAACTTCTTGAATGAGCTCCGGCAAAGCCACCGCCCACTATACCTCAATATCGAACTCCGGCAAGGCCACCATCCAATAATGAGGTGTTAGAAGAACCCAAACGAGATCAACAAAAGAGATCTATAAACAGCTCCATCAAAGAAAGGACGTCTCACTGCAAATGCGGATGAATCAGTAAAAAGATCTCACTGTATATGCGGATGATCCAGAACGAACTCTCTCTATAAACTCGGATGATCCATGATGTGATCAAGTGCATCTACCAGTAGCACCCCCAAAGAAATAATGTCTCACTACAAACGTGGATGATCCAGAAAGAATGCCTCACTGCCAACACGGAAGATCCAGAATGAACTCCTCGCTGCAATCCTGACGACAGCAACCTTGAAAACCTGCAAATAGTAATCTAGCACCATATCCGGCCTAAACCTGTATTTGAAGATGGTACTAAATAAAAATATAAGAATGATACACATATATGTATATAAATGAAATTTATATACATATATGTGTATTAATGAAGTAAAAGTAATAAAACTAAAATAAGAGATAGACTAAAAAAGAATCCAAGCTCAATATGCAACATCTTAACCAACTCTAAAGATGTGAAATAGAGATTTCGAAATCAAAAAGGAAAAAAATTAACGAAATATGAATTTAAAAACCTATAAACTATAAAATCTAAAAAATTATCCTTATGCTCCTTTAATCAAAAGAACATTATGATAATCAGTAAAATCATCATTCAAATTTGAGCATATGATAATGATATTATTATTAATGTTAAAAATATTGTTATTTTGTTTAAATAGCTTAATGTTATTACTAACCTTTCTAAGATATTCTTTGAAATGATTATTTTTAGCTAATCTATATTTAGGATTTGAGATCCAATTAAAACAAAATAATGATATTATAAGTATAAATCTATTAATATGACTATTATTATTATTAAAAAGTCTTTGTTTTCTCTCAAACCAAATATACCAACATATTATAATGAATAAAGTATCTAGTAAAAATCTATTTTCCTTTTTAAACTTAAATCTTAAATTATTCTAATAATAATCACAATCAGTAATTTTAGTTGTAAGAATAAAGTTAAAGATTCTGAGAGTATTATTAAGAATGTAGCAAGTATCCATACAATCATAATACACGTGCTTAATATCTTCAAAATACAATTTACAAAAGTACATTTAATATCAATTTGCATGTTTTTTCTTTTTAAAAATTCAATAGTATCTAGTTTCCCATGAATGATTAACCACATATGAATCTTAGCTTTAGGAGGAGCGTTTGTTTTCCAAGTAAGTTTAAAAGAGTTATTAGTTACGCCCGAGAAATTAAGAAATTTATAAAAAGAAGTTGAAGTGAATTTCTTACTTTTATCTCATTCCCAGTTAATAGTATCATTTTGTTATCAATATTATATAAATTCAATCTAGCATATAATAAAGAAAATTGTCTAAGAGTTGTACCTTCTAATAATCTATTAAAACTAAAGTTCCAAGGGGGATCATTTACCGGAGAAAAAACATCTAAAACTAAAGCATTTTTAAATTTACAATTTTCATAAAGCTCTTTAAATTCTACCCTAGGAGGAATGATAGATATCCAAAGATCATGCCAAAAAGAAGTATTATTCCCTGAATGAACAATCATATCAGTACCAATGTTAAAAATCTCATGACATTTTAAAATAGATTTCCAAAAATTAGACAATTTATTGGTAATAGAAGGTGTAATTTGGTATAAATTATTACTACCATTATAATAATGTTAAGAAATAATTTCTTTCCAAATATATTTATCATTAATATCCTTAAATTTCCATAACCACTTCTCTAATAATGACAAATTCATGTTATGTAAATTAATGACTCCTAAACCACCTTCCTTTTTCGATTTACAAACTGTTTCCCAATTAACTAAACATTTAAGACTACTTTTAGAATTATCGCCACTCCATAAGAAGTCGCCTCTTATTTTATCAATTTTATCAATCACCCAATCTGAGAAAAGATACATAGACATCCTATAGATCGGAAGAGCAGATAAAACAGAATTGATGAGAACTAATCTACCCGCTCTAGATAAAAACCTCTCATTCCAATTAGAAATTCTATTTTTAATTTTACCTATAATAATTAGCTAGTCATCATGTTTAAGTTTAGTTGGTCTAATCAAAAAACCAAGATAATCAAAAGGAAAATTCATAGTTTTACAATTAAGCGTATTAGCAACTAAACCTTCAACCTTATCAATATCATTTAATAGTAAAACTGAACTTTTATTGAAATTAATTTTTAGTACTGAAAGAAGTTCAAAGCTGTATGAAATAAATTTAAGAGTTATGACATGATTAGACAAATGAGAGTTAAATAATAAGGTATCATCCGCAAATTGAAGAACAAAGAGACCATTGCGCGAGATTTCACTATCGACGCTCCCTAAAGAACTACTAACAACCGCTTTTTTAATTATCATAGCGAAAACATCTACGGCTAAGTTAAACAAAAGAGGTGATAAAGGATCACCTTGCCTTAAGCCTCATTTAGGTTGAATTTTATTCCCTAAAATACTATTAACCATTATACTAGAATTACCAGTTTTAAGCAAAGTCATAATCCAACCAATCCATTCGCGACTAAAACCTCTAACCAATAACATATCAATTAGAAAATCCCAATCAACTGAATCAAAAGCTTTCGCAAAGTCCAGTTTTAGCAGAGCACATGTAATGTTGTATTTTTTTTGAATACGGGTTCAAAATTTTCTATTAAAGAGGAACTATAAGCAAAATATATACAAGAGCCAAAATGCAAGACCAAAGCAAAGCTAAGCCAGCTTCTAAACAAACAAGACAGACCCGAACTAATCATTCAACACTATCGGCCCAAAGCCCACCAATCAAAGATCAAATGCCAGAGACTTCGAGACTGTTCTCAAAGCAGAAAAGGCAATACGACACTTCTACTACTTTCATTTACTTCATTTACTCATCTCAAAAGAAAAAATAAAAAAGAACAAAAATGGCGGCGAGCGAGGAAGTAACGAGAAACACAATCTAAAGTAGATCGAAGCATCCTCTGCTACTTCCAGATCGGAGCTTCTATCTTTGAAACTGAGGAGATAAACAGCAACAACAACTCGAAGGACAGCAACTAACAAGAGATCTTCGTTCCATCCAGAACGGACAAGGCAGGTATAAGATCTGAGAAAACCTTCTAAATAAATCTCATAGCTTCAGACTAAAACTTCTTTTGTGACCAGGACGTGATTACGAGCACTCGGAGCATCCTGAATCGCTTCAAGGTCGACTGTTGCTCAAAACCTCGTCTTCTACTTCCAGATCTAAGCTGCTATCAAAACAATGGAAGCAAATCTAGAAACCAACACTTCCTCATGAAGAACAGAGAAAAACTTAACAAGATAAGTCTCTAATAACCAAAAAGGAAACTTCTTTTATCTTTATATGAATTATTTCCTTTGAATCTTCTTCCAGATCTGTCGTGAATGCAAAACTAGTGATATCGAGACTGCAATCATGAATCGGAGGACGACAGCAAGCCAAGAATGTTAGATCCCTCCAGAATTGGCAAGACAGGTATAAACTCTGAAAAAGACCTTCTAAATAAATCTCATAACTCAAATTAAAAATTCTTTTGTGACCAGGACAAGATTACAAGCACTCGGAGGAGGTGAGAACACTGTAAGTAATATAGGTTCGCGAAACCTAGAGCCAAGAAACATAGAAACAGGAAGATGGTAGAAGAACAATACTTATGATAAAGCAGATGATGCCCCAATTCAGCGTTGGGAGGTATATCCCCATTTCAATGCTATTGCTTCATTCATGCCAGTAATGTTCTTAAAATGTTTTGATTTTGCCATTTTGATATTCATTGTCCGAAAAATTTTGGTACAAATCTGCGACCTTTTAGTAAAACGATTCTGAAAAATCCTATCGTTCCTTTCTTTCCAAATATGCCAAACACAAACAGAAAGAGATAGTTGGAACAAGTCTGAATTGATAATTTTTAAGCTAGAGATAGAAACAATTTTCTATAAATCATCTTTCAAAGAGAAAGAGAATAGACTTTTCGGCGTTTGGAAAAAAAATTTACAGCTCCAAAGCCAAACATTTTCTGTAAAATTACATTGAAAAAATAGATGGTCTATATTTTCAATGTGATTATTACAAAAGATGCAGTTATGGTCCACGACTATCTGCTTCTGAAGTAATCTTTCTTTTGTCAATAGATAGTCATTAATGGCTTTAAATAGGCATACCGCCATTTTAGGAACGTGAATTTTGTTCCAGACCAAAGACGCCCAGTACTTAATTTCAAAACTGGATCTAACCGAGTTCCAAACATTTTTAAATTGATACAAACCATCCTTAGAACACTTCCAAGACCAGAAATCCCTCTCCCTATTCTTGTGAATCTTGACACCTTCAATTTCTGCATGTATTTGAAATAAAAATCTATACGAATCCCACTTTCACTCACCATTTCTTAAAATCCTGCTGAGAGACAAATTTTCCGTACCGGTTCTGAAAGCTGTGTCTCTACTAATACATTCCATAATAGTAATTCCATTTAGCCATGGATCATACCATAGTGAAGTAGTTTTACCGTCTGCAATGTTAAGGGAAAGGCATTTCAAAGCTTCATGTCTATTCTTCAAAATGAATTTCCACACTCCTGAGTCGTCCGATCGGTGGTTAATTTCCCAAAAACTTTTATGACCAATATATTTACAATGCATGAGTTCCGCCCAAATTCCTTCTTAATTGATTACTTTCCATATCAGTTTGATATATAGCGCTCGGTTCATCTCTTCTAAATTTCTCAATCCCATTCCTCCTTCTTCTTTTTGCCTAAACAAAACCTCCCAAGGAATCTTACTGCTATGACTTTTCCAAAGAAATTTCAGAATCAAGTGTTTAATTTTTTGAACAGTAGAAGCTGGGAGACAAAAGCATTGCATCCAGAATTGTATTATGGGGTAAATGGTAGATTTAATAAGTTCAAGTCTCCCAGCTAAGCTAAGCATTCTTGTTTCCCATCTGCCAATCCTTAACTTGATCTTCTTTATTAAAGGAGAACAATCCTTATCCCTTAAATTAGCACTAGACAAAGGAATACCCAAATACCTTATTGGGAGATCTGATTGCTGAATATTGAGGATCATACTAATATCAGTACAACAATCCACCCCTTTCCCAAAGAAAACGTTAGATTTCTGAAAACTTAACTCCAAGCCAGTAACCCACTTCATGGTCTTAAAAACATCACTACTAGCAATTGTAGTTTGGGCATTGGCTTTAGTAAAAACAATAATGTCGTCAGCGTAAATAAGGTGAGTCAATTTATTATCAAAGTCTGTAACTGGGGAAATAAGACCAACCCTAACTTTTTCATCTATCAGTAGCGTAAAATATTCCATAACCAAGGTGAAAAGTATAGGGGAAAGCGGGTCGCCTTGTCTAAGCCCATTAGAACTCTTGAAATAACCATGCGCTTCTCCGTATGCAATGATAGAAAACACAGGAGTCTTAATTATGTTTTCAATAATTCTCACCCATTTGTTTGGGAACCCAAGCTTATTAGCATATGTATAACAAAAGATCGATTAATCGAATCATATGCTTTCTTTAAATCAACTTTGATACACATATATTTGTTATCCTTCCTTCCAAGACCCCTGATAATTTCATGAGCAAACAAAATTCCATCCTTTATTGATCTACCTCTGATAAATGCCGTCTGATTCGGGGACACCAACTTATCCAAAAAAGGACCCAGTCTATTACACAGGATTTTGGTGAAAACCTTATATAAGGTATTACAACAGGCAATGGGTCTAAAATCTAGAATACATGTGGAATGGTCTTTTTTTGGAATCAAGTGTATGAACGTATGGTTCCACTCGTTGATTATAAGACACTTTTGAAAAATATCGTTCAGAGCTTTGAAAATTAAGTCTTTCGAAAGATTCCAATGAGTTTTAAAAGACAGTGAGTTAAAACCATCCGGACCTAAATAGATAGTATCTTTAATATCCCATAGAGCAAATTTAAAACATGTAATGTTGTATTTAAAACAATGATTAATGTATTCTTGAACAACAGCTACTCCATCTTTGATATTCCTACCCTTAATGAAAGCAGTTTGTGAATAATAAATTAGATCATTCATTCTTGTGCTAGGTCTATTAGATAAGACTTTTGAAATAGTTTTAATAGAACAATTTATTAGACAGATAGGTCTAAAATCTTTTAAATTATTAACACTGAATTTTTTATGTAAAAGAATGACGTCAGCAAAATTAAATCTACCTAATTGTAGTTTCCCATTATAAAATTCATTAAACATACTAGTTAAATCAAACTTTTAAACATCCCAAGATAATTTGTAAAATAAAATAGGAAACCCATCTGGACCCGGGGCTATTTCACTAGGCATGTCATTAATAGCCTTCAAAATTTCCTCTTCAGAAAAAGGATTATCAAATCAGAAAGGTCAATTCTAGATTTAATAAGATAAAGATCATTCCATCTAACGTTAATTCTACGCTTATTCTCATTACCAAAAATATTCCTATAATAATCAGTAAAAGCCTTATTAAGATCCCTTTTATCCACCAATTCTACATTATCCATAAAAATAGAATTTATCGTGTTACTATGTTTTCTACTAGTATTATGAAAACAATTTGTATTATTATCGCCTTCATAATCCATTGAATTCTAGATCTCTGCTTCCACAAAACCTCTTTGTTTTCTAAAATTGAATTAAGTTCTTCTTTTAAATTAGCGAGAACATTACGTTCTCAAAGATTTAGTTGTCTATTTTCTTATATCTTGTTAATATTAAGCATTTCAGAAAGTAAATTTTCTTTTTTAATTTTAATATTGCCAAAAACATTCTTACTCCAAGTATTAAAAAAATTCCTAAGACCCTAAGTTTTAAAACAAAATTTTTAGCAGGGTTATCCGTATTTCTGGTATTATAAAAATCCATTGAAATCCATTTATTTTTAATTAGATTAGAGAAATTGAATTCTAATAACCACATTTTTTCAAATTTAAAAGTTCTATTAACAATTTTATGATGATCACATGTAAGAATGATAGGGAATGATCAGAATAAGAATAAGGCAAACCAGAAACTCTACAAATAGGAAATTTATCCTCAATTTCGTCACTGGCCAATCAATTACGAACTTTCTTTACTAGTTTACTCAAATATCTTCTAATTCAATTTGATTGCAATAAGTTATCATTTAAGAAGAGAGTTTCAATATGTCCTTAAATGTGAATCTTATAACCAATATAATTGTTTAACGAATTCAGAAAAAAATGAATTTTTATGCTAATGGTTTTAATTATAAGAAAAACTTATACTATATTCAAATAATGAATTTAGCCTGTTTCTTATACTGTGTACGAAACAACAAATCATGCTAAAAGCACTTTCCTATAACTAGTCACGCCATTCTTTTTCTGTTAATTGAAAAGCAGTTATATGTTTAGTTGGATAAATCTATGAATTCATTTCTAGTATAAAATTTCTTTTATTTATTTATTTTTCACCTGAAAAATTATTAAATGCAATAGATGAATTAGCCATTTATTAGGACAAATGTTTTGTAATGATGTATTATTATAACCACCATCAGCAAGTTTTATGTAATTTCAAATCAACTCAAAATAGTCGTAAAATGTGCATAATGAAAAATGATGCACTCCGATCGAATCTGCTTCCAAATCCAAGTTACTACGACAGAAATATCACAATATGAAGACGGATCCTCCATTTTCCGTGGTGGGTCCACCATGGACGGGCCTATAAAATATCTAGGAAATCAAGCTCATCAATTATCGACGATCCCTATTTAGAACAAAAAAATTATTAATCGATTTCTTGTTTCTTCCTATATCGTTTCGTCTTTCAACGCCATCGATAAAAATTTCGCTTCAAAAAAGCCTATGAGATATTTAGAATGGAGGTAATAGAGTGTACCGAGATTTTCTAAATAATAAAAAATATGAATGGTTCATATTGTGTGTAATTTCAACTTAGCATGAATGAGTTATGGATTGATTGTTGTTTTTCTTTCTTGGCCATTCTTATTAATCAACCTCTATCGGTAAGAACCCACTATGAACAAGTACCTAAAATGCTCAATGGATGAAGTAAAGGAGACTAATGGAATCTTCTACCTGATACAAGATTAACGGCTCAATAATGTGTAAATCCAACTTCGAACAAATGAGAATGGATCGATCTTCTTTTTGCCTACATAGATCATACCATAGGACCAGAAGTTGTTCTATCTTCGAGGCCTTAATTTCATGGTCTCTACACTTTCTTCCTTTTCTACACCGAGTACACATTAAAAGAATGCACTTATTTTGAAAGAGAACTTAAGTCTTGTAACTGTTAGAGGAAAATGAAAGCGCAACATCGATCGATAATCAACGAAATAATAAGTTTAATTATTATACATTTAGAAGTCACATGAAGCAACCAAGAGTGAAGTATTATGAAAGAACAAGATAAAAAATGACCAAATATGGGAATGTCTATCGATTGGTGTCAATCCATTATCATCAACGATCCATGACCATCAATTAGTGTCTATCCATGATGATTGATTGGTGCCGGTCCATAAAACAGAAGAATTTTGAACTATAGGACAACTCTATAAGGCAGTGTGGATCTATCAACAAAACTAAAAAAATAGTTTTAAAAGCCGATTCATCTGCATCGATCGACAAACATGGATAAATATCGATCAATAGACGTGGGTATGGACCGATCAATAGGCATTGACATCAATGATTTTTAACCATCGATTATTACATATCCTTGTGATTGATCGGTATCGGTCCATAGAAATAGAAGAATTTGAACCGAAGAACAAATCTACAAGGCAACGTGGACAGATCAACAAAGTTACAAAAACATAGTATTGTAGTTGGTTAATCTGTGTTGTTGCTCAAATTTCTTGTAAGTATGATTAAGCCTACCAACACAGCTAAGCCTAGCCTAATCCATGTCGTTTTACACTTAAAAAACTGACCCAGTTCGAGCCTATTGAAAGGATAAGATAAAGAGAGTTCTTCTATTTCGGTATCGATGTTTTGCTTAAACTTGATTTAGAGAAACCAGAAGGTTCTTTGATGCATTTTTCGATTTAGAACCTCGGTATTGGCATGGTTTTTATCGTCTTGATTGTTTCTTCTTGAACTAATCACTTTTGGACTTTCGTTGTTTTCACACGCCTTAAATACTTCTAGGCTAGAAATCACGGCTAAGGGCACTTTACGTTTGTTCAATATGGTTAACAACTTAGTTCGAGATAAGGATTGAGTTTGTTTAAGGATTACGATTCCTTATACATATACGTTGTATTTATATTTTAGTATACCATGTATTATCCTTCTTTTTAAGACCTATAAGCTCTATCATCTTCCTTCCTATAAATACGCATTATCCTTTTTTAATGGAATCAAATTGTTACCATGTGTTGATTAGAGTGTTTGAGTTAGGACATTTATTTAACTATATGATAGTTTTATACTAATTGCACTTGTGTACATATCTATTTATGGGTACTTTCCAATTCCACTTCTCTATGTTGCACTTTGCAATAATTTTGCACTAGTAACTTAATATCAATTAATATTCCTTTTATACCCCCAATACTTTTGTTTTCTTTATAGTTGCACAAGATCAATTCATAATTTTCACAATTAATATTCCTATACATTGGTATCATACTCTATTCATTCTTGAGCTCCTCTCAGTTGTTTATCATTTATGTGATTGTCTCATGTTTATAAGTTTATGAGTGATTCCAACCACACCATTTTAGCTTAGTTTGATATGTGTCCAGACATGGGTAGATCTTTAGCTATAGTATTGTTTTGCCCAGACTGGAATTGTTGTACTATTCTTGAATTAGTTAGCGGTCAGGAAATGTGATTTTATGGCAACTAACAAACTTTATACTTTTGCAAGTGGCAGCAGCCTCATAATTTCTTCAATAAAGTGGTTCGGGTTTAGAGTGAAAAAGTTATATTACACTGCAATAATATTGCACTGTATACTAGCTATAACATATCATAAATCATTTGTTAATATATGTTCAAATCACGCTATGCAAGTTTCGAACTTGTGACCTCTCGCACCAAAGTCGATTCACTTAATCACTGGGTCAATGGTACTTGTCTCAAACTTAAATATTATTAAAATTGATCCGTTGCAGATACAAAAACCTAGTTGTTAAGAACATATGATATGTTACTTCTGCTTTCAATCCTAAAGGTTGTAAAGGACCTCTAGTTGAAGTGGTTAGAGGTATGATGCTTTAGACATACCTTTTAAATGTCAAGGTCTTGATCTCCTATGACAACCTAACGAGTGCTCCGCTTGTCACAATGAGTGCTCTACTTGAAAAAAAATATCACTCTCCTCTTGCGTTTTGAATTTCTCTTGAAATTTTTCTTAACAGATACACATATACTATTTTTCTTGATGTATCTTACTTTTATAATTACAGTAATCGCACTTGATAATTAACAATAAATTTTAAACTTCACAACAACCATAAATTTTAAACTCCACGACAGATTTTTACACAAAAAGTAGCAAGTTTTTTTGTTTTAATAAACTAAAGTAACTAACTAAACATAAAATGCTGTGAATGTCTATTGATGAACATGGTAATCAGTGATTCCTTGTATCTAAATTCGCAAGATATTTAAAGCAGAGTTGTATTTCAGATAACAGTGCTAACTAGAAAACAAATTTGTGTGGGTCATTTAACAAATTAAGTAGGCACAAAACTTTAGGCCCCGTTTGGTTTGTAATTTTCAATTTTAGATTTTCGTACGATAAAATGAATTGGCTTTTAAAAAACGATCAATTCGGAAAATGGTCTTAACATATAAAGTTGAAAATGATTTTCTTTTGCTTCTCGCGATTTCTCTTTCTCTTCTTATTTCTCCTCCACACATCATACCCGTCCTTCCACGCCCTCTACTCCTTTCCACGACGTCCTTCTGTTTCACATATTTTTAAATACATATTAAAAACGCAAAACTTAAAATTTCGTTTTCAAACCAAACTGGCCCTTACTTTTTCGTGAGGTTAACTGGAACAGTTCTTGTTTTAGACTCTTGAGAAGGTGCATAGTATCTATTTATATGCTTATACATTCATATTTTTCCAATTATTTTTTTGAACTTTTCTAGTTTTTTTTATTGTTGAGGTATTTAATTACAACAAATATGAAGTTGGCATGTCTTTTTAATCTATTGACAGTTACATTACCATGTATGTGGATTGTTCATGACATTTATACCATAGTGGAGAAAAATAGATAAATTTTGTTAGTCTGAATATGTTTTAAGCTTATAGTCCATTTGAATTGACTTGAATAAGTCAAAATCAATTCGTTTTTGTTTTAAAAAAGAAAATAAATAATTTATTTAAGTCGATCCAAATGAGCCATTGTAAAAAAAATTCGGATCATGTTTCAGAAATATTCTTACTGTGGGCTGTATGATTGAGCATTCATTATTTTGGCAATAACTTGCAAGTTGCAGCTATCCACCTATGAACTTAGAAGTTTAAATTTGAAGCATATGGAACATTATGAACGCATATCACTGCAATAAAGATGGAGAATGTATATGTGGAGATTACTTTGAAAGTCTCGTCTTCAAGTTTTAAAGATAGCGAGTTGCTTGATTCAGAAACTAAATTTATAGTTATAAGATACATTTGTACTGGATGCAGACGTTTGTGGTTGCAACGGTAACTGGAAAGAGTAAATTCTAACTCTTTGAAACTGTTTAAAAGTTAATGTTGTTTTTTGAACCCCAACATTATCAATTTCTTTACAGTTACACATAACTATATATTCAAATGGGTGTACTAATCCATTGGCATTATACTTCATTCGCCCAATGCTCCTAATTTCATTAACTTTAGAACCAATTAATCTTGAAACCCAAATTATATATGAAAAATTCTATTTGAACCCAAATAGGGATCTTAACCATTAAATCTTTCTTTGTTTTCCACTTTACATGTAACGCAAAAAAGATTGAATTGTAATGCTTGTGTCAAATTTTTTATTTTATTTTGTGTCATAATTTCCGCTTCCAATTATATATTGTGTATAATCCATGTCGATTTTAACAAGAAAGAATTATTGGAAGTACGTAAACTTGCGGAACCCATACTTCAATTCATTAATGATTAAGACAATAAAGATATGTGCTTCAAAATTAATATAAATTTTGATTTTATTAATTGATTAAGAAGAAACGACCGATGTGATCTTCCAAATTAGCACAAACCTTAGTTTATAGAGAAATAAATCTTCTATAATTTAGGAACCATAACTATACACAGATACATACATGCACATAAACGCGTGCGCGCGCGCACACACAGAAATATATATATATATATATATATATATATGATCGACCACACCTCATTTTTGCTACACTTTAAATCCCCTGATTTCAACCACATGTTCTGAATTAAATAATATACTGTGATAACCCTAGTTTTTGTGAGTAATTTCATGATTTAATTTAGTTTGTATTTGTTTGAAATTGCATTGGAAAAAAAATTGGAATAGGAAATTGGTTTGCAGATACAAAGCATAAAACATGTACATGTGCACAAGACAGTGTACACATGCACACAGATTTCTGTGTAACAAAAATTTGGCAGAAATTAATAGATAAAAATAAAATAACTGATCTAGAGATACATATGCATAAAGATAGAATTTTGTCTTTAAATAAAATAGAGTACAAAGAAAATAAGAGCTAGGCTGAAATAAACTTAAAATTTTTAAAAGAAAGAAAAATAAAAGGCTTAGGTATACATAGGTTATACATGTATACAGTCAATCAATCTCTGGAAGGAAACAGAAGTTGCATGAAAATGGCATGAGTCCCTAAACAAGCACTTTATCTATTCTCAGTAATTTCTTTTATTAAGAAAATAATAACAATAATAATAAGAAGTCATGCATATGACATGACCAGGGAAAATTAAAAGAGAGGAACTAATTTCTGGAAAGGAAGACAAAGACCACATACCCTTTTATTTTCTTGAATCAAACCAGAGGCAGGCTATGGTTGGGATGGGGTAGAACTGACATTGGGTAAGTCCATAAACCCTAGTAACAACCAAGATTTATATAAAAGGCCTAGTATAGTAAGACCATATATTTTTGTTCTTCATTAACCTAAAGAAAAATATACAAGGCATAAACCAGAGAAAATAGGAGAAGGCAAAAGACTAAAAAAGGGGTTCATAAGGCATAGGAAGAAGAAGGATTAAGGTGAGTAACCTCACTGAAAACTTTGGCATTAAGACCTGAATATTGAGGCAGCCAGTTTGAACTAATTTTCTTTTACAAGTTATGTTTTATGATTGGATGACTTTGGTTTGTTAATGATTTGTTTAAGGGTAAAACCTCTATCTGATTTACCCAGAAAAATAAGAGTCATGGATTCATGAACTAAAATGTGTGTCTGAGATATGGGTTAGCTTTGAGATTGAGTGTTTTCTTTTATAAGTTTTCTTTATAAGTTGTTTATAAAAATCCCCGGATTCAAGTAGTGGGTATATGGTCTGAAGGTAGAAAGAAATATGGGCTGTAACATTGTGTTGTTGCTTATGTCTCATATTAATTAAAAAAAAAGAAAATATAGAAGTGCAATGTTGTACATGTGCTGAGCTTCTATGTTTTATGAAATACCCAAATCAAATATACTTGTGGTTTAGCCAGATCATGAATCTGATTGAACCAGAGGTAAGGGAGAATATATATATATATCTAGCAAATTACTCAGGACCATATGCTTACATCTTGATCCAGTGAAACCCATAGGCAAAATAATGTGCTAAGAAGTCACCTCCCTCTTTCATGATAAAATGTTTGCTTCTGAGAATATAACTCACCAAACTCTGGATGAATACATATTGCTTGCATTATTTATATTTCTCTGATTAAGAAGTGAGATGCAGAAGGGATTAGCACTACTATGAAAAAATAATAACACTTAGTAATTTAACTAAGGACTTGGGATCTTAGGGCTACCAAAATATAGCTTGGCAAGGGGAATATTGCAAGTTCACACATGGTATGTTTATACCCAGGGGCCTGAGTGTGCTGGGTTAACAGAGAGATGTCCCAGGCAGTGTGTGTTTAAAAAGAAGAAAGTAGCTAAAGACCCTGTTATATTTGATAATGAATTCTAGGAATAGATTCAGGAGAGGCCTGGGCAAAACCCCTGATGGCCAGTAAAGTTAAAAAGGGGATGATAACTGAATTGATGTTTGTATATGGTTGTTTTGGTGCTTTTTATGGATGAATCTTATGATTGTTTTCTATGAATCAAGTCATGGTGATTATATGTGTAAATAATCTGTTAACACTGAGATGAAGGAACATACTTCACAAAAAGAAAAACAAGCATAAGGAAGATACTGAGTTTCTTATTCATGTAAAGTTTGTTTATAAAGAAAATTGAATGAGATCATGTTTTCAGTTAGATTATTCATACCAGACAAATAGTCTGACCCTTTTGTGTTTATGCACCATTGGGTGTCTCATATTCATATGGGGCAGTTCATGGTGATTTTGCAGGGAAATAGGAACTGCTTTGATCAGGCTTTGGATGTTAAACTGCTTAAGATTTGGATGCTATGTTTTTTTAAAGACTTTGCGGAAGTAAACTACACCTTCATGATGAACTAGATTAAGACCTATTGTTTAAAATTTGAAACCAATGTATGGTTAATTGCTGTTTTGTAATTGTTGAACTCATATGTCTCAGCTGAACTATGTGCTTTGTTTTGTTAAATGCTTTGCTAAGAAAAATGAATTTTAAGCTTCAAGAACAGTTAGGCTATAATGGTAGAAGATCTGAGATTGAAAGAATTTGTGGTTTGTATGCATATCTATAGAACTGGCATAAGAAAATCCATGTTCAAGTCAAAAAAAAATATGATAGAAAGAATTTGAGTTGCTTTGAAAAGAAAAAAAAACAAAAATTAGGTTTGAACCGACCAGCATAGCACTCGAACTCGTGACCTCTCATGTGTAAGTTAGGCGCGTTTCCATTACGCCTAGATGTTGCTTGTGTTCACTTAGGATCCACTTTCTTTTAGCCTGAGTTTGACAATACACAGACTTTAACACAATCATTCATATTCAAAACTTGCTTTCCACTGATTATTACATAATCATTTCTTAATTATAATAGCAGACTAAAGTACATGTTTCCAGTGGATTCTATGGTCAAAATCAGGATACAATAATTAATCTTTTAAAAGGGAATTATCACATTTTTAATAGATTTAAAAGGAATTCTACTTACATATTATCATGCTCTGATTCTAGTAGAATATAACATAGATATCTTCATATATGTATGTTAGGAATGATTTAGATTTAAAACAATATTTTTATATTGTGAAAGATCCTGGATATATTTTGTTTATTAGAGAAAGAAAATGACCCTGGGAAATATATTTGTAATGGATGATATATCTATATATCATCTCTTAAAAAAAAATCCTTATGAAATTAGGGTGGAAATAGGAGGGTCATTTCAGTTGGTATCAGAGCTATGTTGTTAAATAACATAGCAAAAATTTTTTTGTATGAATTTGTTTGCATTGGATGTATAGAAGTGTTTACTGCTTTGGATGTTTTGTTTTTTTTATTTATACTATTGATATCTATTATGACGGAATAAGTGATAAATTAAAATGAATTAATCTATAGAGCATTAGGCAAAACAGACTAACCTAAGTGTTATATCCATAAAGCTATGGTAGGACCCAGACATCAAAATGTAGGAACAAGTGAACCACCCATGGTGAATGTGCAAGAATTCATGAGGGCCATAAGAGATGGAGTAGGCAACAGGCAGGAAAATCCACATGAGGAACTTTCCAAACTACTCAAGACTTTTACCAATCTTGGAGGCAAAACATTTGATGGCACAGAAGGTGTTATGGGGGTTCAAAATTAGCTTAGAATTTTGGAAAGAATCTTTGCAGACATGCAAGTTGAAGACCAAAGGAAGAGGCAAATTGCATCCAGGCAATTGAGAGGAGCAGCTTTGGATTGGTGGGAGGTTATCATAGCTGGAAGACCTGAAGGAGAAGTAACATGGGATCAGTTTAAAGCAATGTTGGAAGGCAGATTTATCCCTGCATCAGCTAAGGAATCTTTACTGGAGGAATTCATCAAATTGAGGCAAGGGACTATGAGTGTCACTGAGTACACTCAGAAGTTTGAATCATTGGCAAAGTATGGTGCAGTGCTCATCACTACCGAGGAAGCTAAGAATGGCAGATATATCCAAGGGTTGAACTCTAGCCTTAGTAGAGCCATGCTACCATATAAGGATAAAACTTTTGATCAAGTTTTGGATTTGACTCTGAGCATTGAACAACATGATAAAGCTAGAGAGAATTTCAGGGCATTCAAAAATAATCAAAACAAGAAGGGAAAGGGTAAATTTCACCCTTATGATAAAAAGAAAACAGACATAACTTCCACCAAGAAACCAGAAGAAGCTAGAACTTCCGAAGTTAAGAAGAGGATCACTTGTTACAACTGTGGACAAGAGGGGCACATGAAAAATAGGTGCACCAATCCTAGACCAGCATCCTTCAATTGTCACCATTGTGGGAAGGAAGGTCACATAAAGAGGAACTGCCCAGATTTTAAGCAAGGAAAATTAGGGGCTTTGGAAGGAAAAGGCAAGGCAGCTGAGGGATCAAATGTTGAAAAGCATGGTCAAGTTGAAGGTACTTTGCTTATCCATTCAATACCTTTAACAGTAGTATATGATACTGGGGCTACACACTCATTGATCTCTCATGATATTGCACAACAATTAAAATTGAACTGTATGATTGTTGATAAACCACTGCTAATTAGAAGCCCTATAGGTAGTTCATGTGTCATGGGTGTGATGTGTATGCAACTGGGATTAAACATAGGAGGACATGTGTTTGAGTCAAACCTATATGTGTTGCAATATCCAGACATAGGAATTATTTTAGGAGTTGATTGGTTGAGTAGATATAAGGCTATCATAAATATGGAGACATCCACCATATCATTGAAGGTTTCTGATGGACAAAGAATAATCGTTCTTTGTGAGGCAAACAAAAATAGAAGTATAGCCAACCTTTCTGCATTGTCAAATGAAAAACCCATGCCTGCATTAGAAGAGATCCCCATAGTTAATCAATATGATGATGTGTTTGGGGAAGTAAGAGGAGTTCCTAATCACAGGCCAGTTGAATTTTCAATTAGAATAATTCCAGGAGCTAGCCCAGTGGTTAAAAGACCAACCAGAATGGGGCCTAAGGAATTGATGGAGTTGAAAAAGCAATTAGTTGAACTAGAAGAAAAAGGTTTTATTAGACCCAGTAGCTCATCATGGGGAGCACCAGTAGTCTTTGTTAAGAAACATGATGGATCCCTGAGATTATGTATTGACTATAGGGAATTAAATAAAGTCACAGTTAAAAATAAATACCCCTTACCAAGAATTGATGATCTCTTTGATCAATTGAGTGGTGCAAAGATATTCTCCAGGCTTGATTTAGCTTCAGGCTTTCATCAGATGAAAGTAGAAGAGGAAAGCATTAAGTATACAGCCTTTAACACCAGATATGGACTTTATGAATTTTTGGTGATGCCATTTGGCTTAACAAATGCTCCTTCCTATTTTGTTGATTTGATGAATAGGATTTTCAGAGAATACTTGGATAAGTTTGTATTAATATTTATTGATGATATACTAATTTATTCTAAGTCAGTTAGAGAGCATGAGAACCATTTGCATATAGTATTTGAGAAATTGAAACAGGAAGACTTGAAAGCAAAGTTTTCCAAATGCACTTTTTGGCAGAATGAAGTGAACTTTCTAGGCCATATTATATCAGAAAAAGGAATAGCTGTGGACTCCAATAAAGTCATTGCAGTGCAAGCTTGGAAAAGGCCTACTAATGTCACTGAAGTCAGATCATTCATGGGAATGGCTGGTTACTATAGAAGATTTATAAAAGATTTTGCAAAAATCTCAATTCCATTAACCAGATTGACTAGGAAAAATCAAGTGTTCACTTGGACTGAGGAATGTGAAAATGCCTTTGGGAAATTAAAAGAAGCACTGGTACAAGCTCCAATTCTTAAAGTACCTGAGGGAAATGAAAACTTGGTGGTGTATACTGATGCAAGTGGACAAGGGCTTGGAGCAGTGTTGATGCAACAACATCAGGTAATAGCTTATGCTTCTAGGCAGTTGAAATCAAGTGAAGTAAGGTATGCTACTCATGACCTTGAATTGGCTGCTGTAGTATATGCCTTTAAGCTATGGAGACACTACTTGTTAGGAGCAAAATTTGAAGTATATACAGACCATAAATCACTCAAATATTTGTTTTCACAAAAAGAATTAAATATGAGGCAGCAAAGATGGATTGAACTCTTAGCCTCATATGATTTTGAAATATTATACACACCAGGTAAGGCTAATAAAGTAGCAGATGCCCTAAGTAGACAACATGCTAAAGTGGCTAGATTAATGATAGAAGAGTTTAACACTTTATCATTATTAATTGATTCAGAGATAAAAAGTGATAACATAGAAAACATGAGCTTATGCAGTGGGAAGGTAGAAATGGGAAAATTAAGTTTTATTACTCTGGGATCAGAATTGAAAAATAAAGTTGCAATGCTACAAAACCAAGATCCATTTTTATTTGGAAAGAAGACACAAATATTAAATGGTGAGACAGTAGAAGGTTTTCAGTTGGATGATCAGGGCCATCTGAAGAAAGGAGAAAGAATATGTGTTCCAGCAATGGATGAGTTGAAGCAAGAAATTTTGGATGCTTACCACAAAAGCAAATATACTATACACCCAGGAAGCACAAGAATGTATCACAACCTCAAGAGAGATTATTGGTGGAGTGGTATGAAGAGTGCAGTGGCAACCTATGTATCAAAATGTATGGTTTGCCAGCAGGTGAAGGCTGAGTATCAAAAACCCTCAGGAATGCTTCAACCTTTGCAAATACCACAGTGGAAATGGGAAGACATATCAATGGATTTTATTGATGGTTTGCCTAGAACTAGGAGGGGAAATGATAGTATTTGGGTAATGGTGGATAGGTTAACCAAGTTAGCCCACTTTATACCAGTGAAGTCAGAAAGAAATGCTAATACCCTAGCCCAGTTGTTTATTAAAGAAGTAGTCAGACTGCATGGTATACCAAAGACTATAGTGAGTGATAGAGATACCATCTTCACTTCAAAATTTTGGCAGAGTTTTCACAAGGCAATGGGGACTGATTTATGTTTGAGTACAGCATACCATCCTCAATCTGATGGTCAAACAGAAATTGTGAACAAATTGCTTGAAGACATGTTGAGAGCATGTGTATTGGATTGGGGAGGAAGCTGGGAAGATCACATATATCTAGCTGAATTTGCATACAATAACACCCATCACAGTAGCATAGGCATGGCCCCCTTTGAAGCTCTCTATGGAAGGCCATGTTTATCACCTTCAAGTTGGCATGAGTCTGGAGAAAAAGTGGTCTTAGGACCAGAAAATGTGAAGGAAACTTCTGAAAAGGTAGCCTTGATCAGAAAAAGAATTGCCTCTGCCCAAGATAGGCAAAAGAAATATGCAGATCAAAGAAGGAAGGCAGTACAATATGAGGTTGGGGATTATGTGTTCATCAAGATATCACCCATGAAAAAGGTTCTAAGGTTTGGGAAACAAGGAAAGTTGATTCCTAGATATATAGGACCATATAAGATTCTAGAAAGAATAGGGACAGTAGCCTATAAATTAGAATTGCCAGAAGAAATGAGAGCAATGCATGATGTCTTTCATGTGTCCCAACTAAGAAGATGGGTTCATGATAAGGAAGCAATACTAGAATCCTCTAAGGATGTGCAGATTGATCCTAGAATGATCTATGAAAAGGAACCAGTGGGCATAGTTTCTAGAGAAACCAAGAAATTGAGAAACAAAGAAATTAAATTAGTAAAAGTACAATGGAGTCTAGACCCAAATGATTGCACATGGGAAGTGGAGGATAAAATCAGAAATGATTATCCCCAGCTGTTTGATTGAAGAAAAGGTAAATCTATATATATATATACATACTAATGAATGTGTTGGTTGAATATGCATTGTGATTTTTATCTTGTGTTGATATGCATAGTACTTAATAGATGATTGGTTTGAAAATGGTTTTGAAATCAGAAAAATTCATTTTTTCTGAAGAGATGATACTTAAGTTAAGTATGAAAGAATTGTGGGACACAATTCCTAAAAGGAGGGGTATATGTGATAACCCTAGTTTTTGTGAGTAATTTCATGATTTAATTTAGTTTGTATTTGTTTGAAATTGCATTGGAAAAAAAATTGGAATAGGAAATTGGTTTGCAGATACAAAGCATAAAACATGTACATGTGCACAAGACAGTGTACACATGCACACAGATTTCTGTGTAACAAAAATTTGGCAGAAATTAATAGATAAAAATAAAATAACTGATCTAGAGATACATATGCATAAAGATAGAATTTTGTCTTTAAATAAAATAGAGTACAAAGAAAATAAGAGCTAGGCTGAAATAAACTTAAAATTTTTAAAAGAAAGAAAAATAAAAGGCTTAGGTATACATAGGTTATACATGTATACAGTCAATCAATCTCTGGAAGGAAACAGAAGTTGCATGAAAATGGCATGAGTCCCTAAACAAGCACTTTATCTATTCTCAGTAATTTCTTTTATTAAGAAAATAATAACAATAATAATAAGAAGTCATGCATATGACATGACCAGGGAAAATTAAAAGAGAGGAACTAATTTCTGGAAAGGAAGACAAAGACCACATACCCTTTTATTTTCTTGAATCAAACCAGAGGCAGGCTATGGTTGGGATGGGGTAGAACTGACATTGGGTAAGTCCATAAACCCTAGTAACAACCAAGATTTATATAAAAGGCCTAGTATAGTAAGACCATATATTTTTGTTCTTCATTAACCTAAAGAAAAATATACAAGGCATAAACCAGAGAAAATAGGAGAAGGCAAAAGACTAAAAAAGGGGTTCATAAGGCATAGGAAGAAGAAGGATTAAGGTGAGTAACCTCACTGAAAACTTTGGCATTAAGACCTGAATATTGAGGCAGCCAGTTTGAACTAATTTTCTTTTACAAGTTATGTTTTATGATTGGATGACTTTGGTTTGTTAATGATTTGTTTAAGGGTAAAACCTCTATCTGATTTACCCAGAAAAATAAGAGTCATGGATTCATGAACTAAAATGTGTGTCTGAGATATGGGTTAGCTTTGAGATTGAGTGTTTTCTTTTATAAGTTTTCTTTATAAGTTGTTTATAAAAATCCCCGGATTCAAGTAGTGGGTATATGGTCTGAAGGTAGAAAGAAATATGGGCTGTAACATTGTGTTGTTGCTTATGTCTCATATTAATTAAAAAAAAAGAAAATATAGAAGTGCAATGTTGTACATGTGCTGAGCTTCTATGTTTTATGAAATACCCAAATCAAATATACTTGTGGTTTAGCCAGATCATGAATCTGATTGAACCAGAGGTAAGGGAGAATATATATATATATCTAGCAAATTACTCAGGACCATATGCTTACATCTTGATCCAGTGAAACCCATAGGCAAAATAATGTGCTAAGAAGTCACCTCCCTCTTTCATGATAAAATGTTTGCTTCTGAGAATATAACTCACCAAACTCTGGATGAATACATATTGCTTGCATTATTTATATTTCTCTGATTAAGAAGTGAGATGCAGAAGGGATTAGCACTGCTATGAAAAAATAATAACACTTAGTAATTTAACTAAGGACTTGGGATCTTAGGGCTACCAAAATATAGCTTGGCAAGGGGAATATTGCAAGTTCACACATGGTATGTTTATACCCAGGGGCCTGAGTGTGCTGGGTTAACAGAGAGATGTCCCAGGCAGTGTGTGTTTAAAAAGAAGAAAGTAGCTAAAGACCCTGTTATATTTGATAATGAATTCTAGGAATAGATTCAGGAGAGGCCTGGGCAAAACCCCTGATGGCCAGTAAAGTTAAAAAGGGGATGATAACTGAATTGATGTTTGTATATGGTTGTTTTGGTGCTTTTTATGGATGAATCTTATGATTGTTTTCTATGAATCAAGTCATGGTGATTATATGTGTAAATAATCTGTTAACACTGAGATGAAGGAACATACTTCACAAAAAGAAAAACAAGCATAAGGAAGATACTGAGTTTCTTATTCATGTAAAGTTTGTTTATAAAGAAAATTGAATGAGATCATGTTTTCAGTTAGATTATTCATACCAGACAAATAGTCTGACCCTTTTGTGTTTATGCACCATTGGGTGTCTCATATTCATATGGGGCAGTTCATGGTGATTTTGCAGGGAAATAGGAACTGCTTTGATCAGGCTTTGGATGTTAAACTGCTTAAGATTTGGATGCTATGTTTTTTTTAAAGACTTTGCGGAAGTAAACTACACCTTCATGATGAACTAGATTAAGACCTATTGTTTAAAATTTGAAACCAATGTATGGTTAATTGCTGTTTTGTAATTGTTGAACTCATATGTCTCAGCTGAACTATGTGCTTTGTTTTGTTAAATGCTTTGCTAAGAAAAATGAATTTTAAGCTTCAAGAACAGTTAGGCTATAATGGTAGAAGATCTGAGATTGAAAGAATTTGTGGTTTGTATGCATATCTATAGAACTGGCATAAGAAAATCCATGTTCAAGTCAAAAAAAAATCTGATAGAAAGAATTTGAGTTGCTTTGAAAAGAAAAAAAAAAAATTGGGTTTGAACCGACCAGCATAGCACTCGAACTCGTGACCTCTCATGTGTAAGTTAGGCGCGTTTCCATTACGCCTAGATGTTGCTTGTGTTCACTTAGGATCCACTTTCTTTTAGCCTGAGTTTGACAATACACAGACTTTAACACAATCATTCATATTCAAAGCCTGCTTTCCACTGATTATTACATAATCATTTCTTAATTATAATAGCAGACTAAAGTACATGTTTCCAGTGGATTCTATGGTCAAAATCAGGATACAATAATTAATCTTTTAAAAGGGAATTATCACATTTTTAATAGATTTAAAAGGAATTCTACTTACATATTATCATGCTCTGATTCTAGTAGAATATAACATAGATATCTTCATATATGTATGTTAGGAATGATTTAGATTTAAAACAATATTTTTATATTGTGAAAGATCCTGGATATATTTTTTTTATTAGAGAAAGAAAATGACCCTGGGAAATATATTTGTAATGGATGATATATCTATATATCATCTCTTAAAAAAAAATCCTTATGAAATTAGGGTGGAAATAGGAGGGTCATTTCATATACCTTGTCTCTCTTGTCACTTCTAAAGTGAGAAGGTGTATTATTTAATTCGAAACATATGGTTGAAATCTGGAGGATTCAATGTGTAACAAATATGAGGTGTAGTCAATCTTAGCCCTGTGTGTCTGAAGCTTTGCACGTATATCACATTAGAGTTACACTTTCTAAGCCTTAAATATTTTTTTATTTGATTATTTTTGCAAAGCTTATTTATGAAAAAATAAAAAACATATTTCATTTCACATGTGTAATACCGCAAGTAAATTTTTTTAACATCCATTATCACTAATCGTTCATGTTCTTATCATTATGACTGACTCTAATCTCGAACTATATTATAGTCATCTTTTACATATTACCTTCGTATTTTTAGCAAATTTGAGTAAACCTTAAGCTATACATGGGGGCTTCGCTACAATTAACAAATGTTGTACTTTCATAAATCAAACTCAGGAGACTGAAAAGTTATCAATAAAGCATAAAAGATTCTTTTTTTAAATTTAAAAACTAAGACTATTTGTCATATTATTTAATTAGACACAAGCGTTTTTTTTCTTCCCCTCCATCATCACTTGATCATATCATGTAATGTTTATTTGTATTTTCAGCCTTATATGTTCTTAATAATGGATGTTGATTGCAGTTATAAAGATTCAAAAGTTAATATAATTTGAATAATCTTGTAAATATTTTTTGGATTATTCTACAATAAAGATAGTTTTTTTTGAGAGAAATGTGTGATCCTCTAAAGTAGAGAAGAGAGTGCGTGCGCGCGCGTGCACACACACACACATATCACTGATAGTAAAGAAGCCGCCAACATGCCTGGCAGGTAACAAATAATAACAAATAAAATCGATGATAACAACATCGGATAATGACGCAGCCTACAGGATCACACAACTCACGAATTGATGAATTCGCGGAAAATGAATCGATGAAACAAAATGAATCAATGAATTGAAGATACCCAAGTGCCCAAATCCATTGATCTCTCGAGACACCGGATTCTAGCTATCTTCAACACGTTGATTGCGCATGATACCGCGTTAGAAGATCTACGATTCTTCGATGTTGATCTCGCGCACGAGATTCCGTGAATCGGCTTCAAGTTTGTTGATTCGAGCGCACTCGAATATCCAAAGATGGAGAAAGGAGATAACACTCAACTTCCAATTTTAATGGTGGCACAAAGCACAAACCAATTTTTTATTCAATATTCAACTCCTTTTACAAATGACAATACACCCTTATTTATAGGGAATTACAACACATATGACTTCAACACAATTACAACACGACTTAACACTCAAACGACTTAACAAACAAATGACTTAACAAACGACTTAACAAACAAGCGACTTAACAAACAAACGACTTAACAAACAGTGCGACATAACAGAAACGACCTAAACAACCTGCGACATAAGAATCTTCGGCATAGAGACATAAGAATTCTAGAGCGGCTTCGACTTAACTTCTGCTCGCGACCTAGCCTACTGGAGCGACTTAAGAATTCTAGAGCAGCTTCGACTTAACTTCTGCTTGCGACCTAACCTACTGGAGCGACTTAAGAATTCGCGACTTAAGGTTTCGAGACTCAAGCTATGTCGTTCGCGACCTAGGTAGAAGCTATGTCGTTCGCAACCTCGTTGATTGCTATGTCGTTCGCGACCTAGGTGGAAGCTATGTCGTTCGCGACCTCGCTGATTGCTATGTCGTTCGCGACCTAGGTGGAAGCTATGTCATTCGCGACCTCACTGATTGCTATGTCGTTCGCGACCTAGGTGGAGGCTATGTCATTCGCGACCTAGGTGGAGGCGCGATTCAGGGACGCGATTTTGGAGGGAGAAACGACTTAAGGTAAGTCGTTTATCTCGCGTATCTCGCGCTGCATGATCCTCCCCTGGTTGAAAAGAATTCGTCCCAAATTCACACTTTTTCCTTCTTCGAGACGCTGTCTTCCATTCATTAACTTGTCTGATGCGGCTCTGGTGATAACCACTCTTGAGATTAATCTTGTCTTGACCCTTTGAAGATGCGACTCGACATAAGGAACGCATGGCATAAAGCAGACGTGGCATTAGCCAGACGGCATAAGAAAGTGATTTGAGGGAGATGTCATCATGATGCTTGTGCTAATAGGAAGGTGTGATATAGAACCAAAACGTGACTAAAATGCGAGACGATATAAGGAAGTTTAAAATCGCGGAGCGACTTAGGCAGTCACGACTGAAGAACTGTGATGACTCGTGCCCAGATTCTTGTCTTTCCTTATCTCGTTCAGGTGTATCATCATTTAGAATCTTCCCTTGATGTTTTGCATCAATTTCCCCTGATTGAAATGAATTCCCACTCGCTTCTTCTTTGACATGTTTATTTTCATGAAACGGTTCCAAGCAGTTGAGGTTGACAACGTCAGCAGTGCGGACATGATCAGGCAACTCCAACTGACAATCATTCTCTTCCTCCTGTCTTTTCAACTCTTCTTGTACTTTCAGATTCACAAGATCATACGATCCCCGCAGTAAATTAGCATCTGGTACTAGTTCAGTTTGAAGTTGAATGTCTTGTAGTGGTGGTAACTCTTCGGGTAATTCCTCAGGATATTCGACTTCAGATTCATCGAATTCTGATCCAACTTCCTCAAAAACCTCAAGATCTTTACTCGTTCCTTGCCCGGTCAACACAAATAATTCATTACTATTTTTCACTTTTTCAACAGACTCTTCCAAAAACACAAGCCTAGTTTCTTCAGGCAGTTCCTCAGAAATCTCATCTTCAAACTCTTCAAATACTTCAACCTCTTCATGATTCTCAAAATCAGAACTTTCTCCAGATTCAATCAACATTGATAATTCATCACTATCTTTCATTTTATTGACGAACTCTTTCAAAGACAATAAACTATCTGATTTTGCCTTCTCTTCTGTTTCACTTTCACTCTGTTCGGGCTTTTCGGAAACTAAGGAATTTACACTTGGCTGGCTCTCATCCATAAGCTCGGGTGTTAAGCAAGAATCCTCCATCATCAAGTTATTTCCCTCAACTCCGAACACAAGTTCTTCTTCCATACTATCGACATCAATCTTTGGCGGTGAAGAGTAATCAACTTCTACATCCACATACTTTGACGTTGAAAAAAAATCCCATCAACAAGTTACTTTCATCGTTCTCTAATTCGACCTCTTCATCTTCGTTGTCAAACTTTGGTGGTAATCCTTCGAATGATTTCGTAGGACCGACTTCTTCAAACTCTCCTAACATTGGTTTAACCTCCTCACGAATTTCAACCGCTTCACTACTTTCACGTCCAATCAACAGAAATATTTCAGAGCTATCCTCTACTTCTTTGACAAATTCCTTCAAAGATAACAGAGTATTTAGTTCCTCGATTTCCTCCAACTTGCTTTCACTTTGTTGTCGCCCTCTTAGAACTAAAGTGATTCTAGTGCCATCGAACACAAAACTATAGTAGTTAGCCTACCATCGTGTTGCACGGCTCTATCGAACTGCCACGATCTTCCCAACAACAAATGACATACATCCATATCCACCATGTCACACCAAATTTCATCCTTATACTTCTTTCCGATGGAAAAAGTTACACAAGCTCTACGACCAACCTTCACTTCCCCACCTTTCCTCAACCAAGCCAATTTGTAGGGTTTGGGATGCTTCTCTGTCTTTAACGCCAACTTATTTACGGCTTCTGTAGAGATGATGTTATCACAACTCCCTGCATCGATAACAAACTTACAAACTTTTCCCAAAATAGTGCATGTCGACTGAAAAATATTACTCCTCAACCAACTAGTCTCCTCTTCCTGCTTTGGCGTCAAGCAAGATCTCCTCATCATTAAAGAATATCCCTCGTCTCCCGTCAATAATTCTTCTTCCTCCTCAACCTGTGGTGAATTGGAACATTCTACTTCTGCATCCTCATCCTCAACCTCAGCAACCATCACTCGCTTCTTAGGCTTCGGGCATTCATTGCTCTTATGACCAAACTCCTGACAGTTATAACACTTGAAATTATTGTTGTCCTTGGTCTTAGCAGCTTCATTGACAACCGGTTTACTAACAGCCTTGGAAACATTAGTATTGTTACTAGCCCCCTTCACCTGATTGCTCGAACTTGTAAACGCACCACCTCCTCTTCTACCTTGCTTCTCCCAAGCTAGAGCCTTCTGGTGTGCTTCAGCAACGGATCTCGGATCAAACATATTTACCATATCCTGAATTTGCATTCTCAATCCTCCAACAAATCTGGATGTCAACTGTTCCTCCGTTTTCATGATATCGTTTCTGGCAATCAGTTGATAAAACTCATCTGCATAATCATTTACCGACTTTGTCCCTTGTCTCAAATTCTGTAAGCGCTGATACATAAGAGACTGATAATTATAAGGTAAGAAAGTAGCTTTCATCAACTTCTTCATCTTTTCCCATGAAACAATCTTCGACTTTCCCATTCTTTCCCGTGTAAGTTTAGTTTGTTGCCACCATGCCATAGCTCTTCCCCTCAATCGTGTAGCAACCAACTTAACTCTACGATGCTCGGGTACTTCCTTGAAGTCAAAAATTTCTTCAACATTTGATAACCAATCCGGAAACTCTTCCGCTAGCATTCCCCCTTTGAATTCTGGAATCTATGTTTTCATCCCCGACTCCCATCGACGATCATCTTCGGAATCTTTATTTCGATTTCGCCCTTGGCCACGGTTTCGACAAGAGCTACTACCACTATCACTGGATTCCTCCAAATCAGACGTATGTCGATGTCGATTCTGACCATCAACATTTCTGCTACCACGCACGTCTCTTTCTCCCGAAACTGACGGTTCTCTTCTTTCCCGATCCAATGGTGGTGACATTCTTCTCCTCTCGGAATTTGACGGAGAAATTCTATGTCCACCCTGATTTGAACCTGGCGATGCTCTTTGTCGAGTTTGATTCATATCCATCATGAGCCTTTCCAATCTACCAATGCCCTCATCAAACTTCTCATTGAATTTATCACTAATTCGTTGCTCCATTTGTTCAGCATCTTCTCTTCGATACACATCTGCAACATTCTGATGACGATTAACTCTTCTTGGAGGCATTGTCAAATCTTCACACCCAACGAACTTGGAAAAGTTTGTCTCCTAGCTCTGATACCAAATGACGCAGCCTACAGGATCACACAACTCACGAATTGATGAATTCGCGGAAAATGAATCGATGAAACAAAATGAATTGATGAATTGAAGATACCCAAGTGCCCAAATCCGTTGATCTCTCGAGATACCGGATTCTAGCTATCTTCAACACGTTGATCGCGCACGATACCGCGTTAGAAGATCTACGATTCTTCGACGTTTATCTCGCGCATGAGATTCCGTGAATCGGCTTCAAGTTCGTTGATTCGAGCGCACTCGAATATCCGAAGATGGAGAAAGGAGATAACACTCAACTTCCAATTTTAATGGTGGCACAAAGCACAAACCAATTTTTTATTCAATATTCAACTCCTTTTATAAATGACAACACACCCTTATTTATAGGGAATTACAACACATATGACTTCAACACAATTACAACACGACTTAACAATCAAACGATTTAACAAACAAACGACTTAACAAACGACTTAACAAACAAGCGACTTAACAAATAAACGACTTAACAAACAGTGCGACATAACATAAACGACTTAAACAACCTGCGACATAAGAATCTTCGGCATAGCGACATAACATAAACGACTTAAACAACCTGCGACATAAGATTCTTCGGCATAGCGACATAAGAATTCTAGAGCGGCTTCGACTTAACTTCTACTCGTGACCTAGCCTACTGGAGCGACTTAAGAATTCTGGAGAGGCTTCGACTTAACTTCTGCTTGTGACCTAACCTACTGGAGCGACTTAAGAATTCACGACTTAAGGTTTCGCGACTCAAGCTATGTCGTTCGCGACCTAGGTGGAAGCTATGTCGTTCGCGACCTCGTTGATTGCTATGTCGTTCGCGACCTAGGTGGAAGCTATGTCGTTCGCGACCTCGCTGATTGCTATGTCGTTCGCGACCTAGGTGGAAGCTATGTCGTTCGCGACCTCGCTGATTGCTATGTCGTTCGCGACCTAGGTGGAGGCTATGTCGTTCGCGACCTAGGTGGAGGCGCGATTCAGGGACGCGATTTTGGAGGGAGAAATGACTTCAGGTAAGTCATTTATCTCGCGTATCTCGCGCTGCATCAGATAACTTCTTAAATGAGCTCCAGCAAAGCCACCGCCCATTACACTTTAGTATCGAACTCCAATAAGGCCACCGCCCGATAATGAAGTGTTAGAAGTACCTAATATAAACCATGGTGTATCCGAGAGAACAAATAAGATCAACAAGTGGCTCCACTAGAAAATGAATACCTCACAGAAAGCACGGATGTTCCAGAACTAAAATTAGAAATCTCTTCTATCAACAATCTTATGAATAACATCCTGCAATCCTGGCAACAACAACCCTGAAACCCTACAAATTGCATTCTAGCACCATTTATAGCCTAATCCTGTACCTGTAGATTGAACTTAAACAAAAATATGAGAATAATACACATATATATGTATATAATTAAAATTATACACCTATATATGCATTAATGAAATAAAAGTAATAAGGCTAGAATTAAACTATAAAACACCAAATAAACTATAATAAAAGTTATACTAATAAAAGGGGAAAACTCATTATACAACATCTACACTTACATATATGTTATGAGATAATGATCACGAAAGAGGCAATATTAACATTAAGCTTCCTTGATCAAAAGAATATTACGATGATCGGTAAAAATTTCATTCGAATTCGAGTAAACGCTAACTCTGTAGTTATTAATATTAAAAATATTGTTTTTATGCTTAAATAACTCAATGCTTTTCCCAACCTTATTAAAATATTCATTAAAATGATTATTTTTATCCAAACTATATTTTGGATTTGAGATCCAATTGAAACAAAGTGATGCTGTTGTTATTACCAATCTATTAATATAATTATTTTTATTATTAAAAGCCTCTGGTTTCTCTCAAACCAAATATACCAACATACTATGGTGAATAGAGTATCTAGTAAAAATCTATTTCCCTTTTTTAAACTTACGTCTTAAGTTATTCCAATAAAAGTCACAATCAGCAACTTTAGTTATAAGAATAAAGTTAAAGATTTTAAGAGTATTATTAATAATGTATTAAGTATCCTTACACACATAATATATATATGATTAATATTTTCAAAATGCAAGTTGGTACATTTATTATCAACTGGCAAATTCTTACTTTTTGAAAGTTCAATGGTATTTAGTTTTCCATGCATAATTAACCACACACGAATCTTAGCTTTTAGAGGTGCATTTGTTTTCCAAATAAGATTAAAAGAGTTATTAGTAATGCCCGAGAAATTAAGAAATTTATACAATGAATTAGAAGTGAATTTCTTACTTTTATCCCATTCCATTTGATAATATCATTTTCGTTATCAACATTGTATAAATTCAATCTTGCACATAATAAAGAAAATTGTCTAAGAGTTGTAACTTTTAAGATTCTATTAAAACTAAAATTCCAATGGGGATCATTATTCGGAGAATAAACATCTTTAATTAAAGATTTTTTAAAGTTACATATTTCAAAACGTTCTTTAAATTCAACCCTAAGAGGAATGACTGATAACCAACGATTATGCCAAAAAGTAGTATTATTTCCTGAATGAACAATTGTATTAGTACCAAGGTTATAAATATCATGACATTTTAAAATTGATTTCCAAAAATCAGACAACTTATTTTTAACCGAAGGTGTAATTTGGTATAAATTATTACTACCATTATAATAATACGTAGAAACAATTTCTTTCCAAATAGAATTATCATTTATATCATTAAATTTCCACAACCACTTCCTTAATAAAGACAAATTCATGTTTCATAAATTAATGACACATAGTCCTCCATCCTTTTTTGATTTACAAATGGTTTCTCAATTAACTAAGCATTTTAGACTAATGCTAAGATTATCACCACTCCACACAAAGTCCCTTCTAATTTTATCAATTTTATTGATCACCCATTCTGAAAAAAGATACACATACATCCAATAAATCGGAAGTGCAGATAAAATAGAATTGATGAGAACTAATCTACACGCTCTTGATAAAAACCTCTCATTCCAATTGAAAATTCAATTTTTAATTTTATCTATTATAATTAGCTAGTCATCATGTTTAAGCTTAGTTGGTCAAATCAAAATTCAAGATATTTAATAGGAACATTCATAATGTGAAATAATAAGGTGTTATCCACAAATTGAAGGACAGAAAGTCCATAATGTGAAATTTCGCTACAAACGCACCCTAAAGATCCATTACCAACAGCTTAATTCCAAGATTAAAATATATGTTTTAATAAAATAAAAATCAATGAATATAGTTGATTATAAGACGATCATGAGTTTATTTATTTTAATGATTTTAGATTAATTTATGGATATTATTTTTTGATAAAATCAAAACTTTATTTATTTTTGATATGTTTGACCAATCAATTAAGAACTTTCTTTGTTAGTTTACTCAAATATCTTCTAATTCAATTTGATTGCAATAAGTTATCATCTGAGAACAGAGATTAAATATGTCTTTAAAATGTGAATCTTTTAACCACCATAATTTTGTAATGAACTTAGAAAAAAAGATTTTTTGTGTTAAAGGTTTTAATTATAATAAAAACTTATATTATACTCAAATAATGAACTTAATCTATTTCTTATACTGTGTACAAAGCAACAAATCATGCTAAAAGCACTTTCCTATAACTAGTCACACCATTCATTTTCTGTTAATTGAAAAACAATTATAGCTTAAGTTGGACAAAACTACGAATCCAATTCTAGTACAAAATTTCTTTTATTTATTTATCTTGCACCTGAAATTTTTTAAATGCAAACATAATCACTAGCCATTTATTAAGAAAAATGTTTTGTAATGATGTATTATTATAACCGCCATCAGAAAGTTTTCTGTAATTTCAAATCGACTCAAAACTATCTTTAAAATGTCCAAAATGAAAAATGCTGAACTCGGGCTGAATCTGCTTCCAAATCCAAGTTATTATGACGAAAATATCGCAGTACAAAGACAGATCCTCCATTCTCCCTAATGGGTCCACCATGGACAAGCATGTGAAGCAGCTAAGAGTGAAGTATTATGAGAGAATAAGAGAAAAATGACCGCTATCAATCCATGGGAATCAACGATCCATGACCACCAATTAGTGCCTATCCATATGATCGATCGGTGCCGGTCCATAAAACAGAAGAATTTTGAACTATAGGACAACTCTACAAGGTAGTGTGAATCTATCAACAAAATTACCAGAAACATAATTTTAAATTCGAGTCATCCGCATCGATCGACAAACATGGATAAGTATCGATTAATAAGTGTGGATATGCACCGATCAATAGGCATTGACCTCAATGATTCTTGGCCATGTATTAGTGCATATCCTTTGTGATTAATCAGTACCGGTCCATAAAAATAGAAGAATTCAAACCGGAGAACAACTCTACATGGCAACGTTGATCGATCCATCAACAAAGTTGCTAAAAACATAGTATTATAGTTGGTTCATCGGTATTGTTGCTCAAATTTCTAGTAAGTACGATTAAGCCTGCCAACACAGCTAAGCCTAGCCCAATCCATGTCGATCTGCAATTACAAAACCGACCCAGTTCTTTCCTATTGAAAGGAGGAGATAAAGAGAGTTCTTCTGTTTCGGTATGGATCCTTTACTTAAACTTGATTTAGAAGGAACCAGAAGGTTCTTTGATGCATTTTTTAATTTAGAACCTCGGTATTTGCATGGTTTTTTATCGTTTAGATTGTTTCTTCATGAACTGTTCACTTTTGGACTTTCATTGTTTTCACACACCTCAAATACTTCTAGGCTAGAAATCATGGCTAAGGGTACTTTACTTTTGGTCAATATGGTTAACAACTTAGTTCGAGATAAGAACTGAGTTTGTTTTAAGGATAATGATTCCTTATACATATATGTTGTATTTATATTTTAGTATACCATGTATCATCCTTTTTGAAGACCTATAAGCTATATCATATTCCTTCGAAGAAGTACGCAGTATCAATTTTTTTTAAATGGAACTGAATTATTACCTTGTGTTAATTAGAGTATTTGAGTTAGAACACACACTTAACTATATGATAGTTTTATACTAATTGCACTTGTGTACATATCTGCATTTATGGGAACTTTCTAATTCCACTTCTCTATGTTGCACTTTGCAAGAATTTTGCACTAGTAACTTAATATCAGTTAATATTCCTTTTATACTCCCAATATTGTTTTTTTTATAGTTGCACAAGGTCAATACATAAGTTTCACAATTAATATTCCTATACATTGGTAACATACTCTATTCATTGCTGAGCTCCTCTCAGTTGTTTATCATTTATGAGATTGTTTCACGTTTAAAAGTTTATGAGTGATTCCAACCACACTATTTTATCTCAGTTTGATACGTATCCAGACATGGGTAGATCTTTAGCTGTAGTGTTGTTTTGCCAAGACTGGAACTGTTGTACTATTCTTGAATCAGTGGTCAGGAAATGTGATTTTGCAACAATTAACAGTAGTATACTTCTGTAAGTGGTAGTAGCCTCATGGTTCATCAACAAGTTAGTTCAGGTTTTGCGTGAAATGGTTATGTTCTACTGTAGTACTACTTGGCTGGATACTGCCTGTTTTTCTTCTTTATCTTTATAAATTTTTTTATTACTAACATCTAATCAGTTATTTATGCTTTTAGGTTTCAAGTCAAACTTAAAATTATTTAAAGTGACATTGGTTGCAACTACGAAAAACCTAATTGTTAATAATATAATATGTTACTTCTGCTTTCAAACAAAAACAATGTTATAGAGATATGGAGAAAAGAAATTTCCGTGCAATTTATTATACAACTCTCCTGTTGCTTTGTGAATCTCTCTTGAAAGTATTGAAAAAAAATTGTATTATTAATCTTGATGTATCTTTGCTCTTATGATTAATGTAGAAGTTCTACATAAATAACAATAAAATTTAAACTTCAAAACGGATTTTTATGAGAAAAGTAGCAAGTTTTTTGAGTTTTAATAAACTGAAGTAACTAACTAAACCATAAAATGCTGGGAATGTCTGTTGATGAACATGTTATTTAGTGTTCGAAACATTTTTAAAACAGTGTTGTATTTCAGATAACAATGCTAACTAGCAAACAAAATTTGTGTGGGCTATTTGACGAATTAAGTAGGCACAAAAGTTTACTTGTTATGTTAGGTATATTTGTACTGCTGCCCATGTTTTTGTAGCAATCATGTTTGATCATGTGACCGTTCATAAACTACAGTCAACAAAATAGGTTGACGGATCTGAATTTACTTCCTTCGTAATTGGATCGGTACTTGTTTTCAAGGATAAACTCTTAGGAAGGTGCACGGTATCTATTTATATGCTTATACATTCATAGTTGTGTTATATATATATATATATATATATATATATATATATATATATATATATACTTTTCTCAGTGGGAATCCCCTTTAAAGAAAGGATGTGACTCTAGTGCCCATTATCCAGAATAAACAAATGTAAAGATATGAGTATTATTTTTCTTTCTTTGAGTGGAAGACATCTTTTATTTTTCTTAACAGCTGTATGTCTCTTTTTTATGTTTGCTCCATCTATATAAGGAGTCTGCCTTGTATGTAAATTTCATCGAATCACTAGTATTGTATCATATCGTGAAAATAATATAAGCTTTTGTGTTAATGGCCACCTTCTCCAAAACCTCTTCTTCTTCTCCAAAGTTTATGAGTAACTAAACATTAAGTCAGAGCTAAGGAAAGAAATGATACAGGACTACTTCAGATATGTAAGTTCTTTTGTTTTACCATAACTTTTTTTGTTAATGTTATGATCACTATGTTAGAATGGCTATGATCTTTATAAACAATTGACACCAGTTGCTATAAACTTAATAAGTATTTCCAACAGACGTAAATCCGTTAGTCGAAAGAAGTACCGTGTAAGGGAAAGAGTAGACGCTTAGGATGACAAGATGAGAAAAAATGATTTAAGATATAGAATTCTGGTAAAGGTTTTAAAAAGTTTCATGGATATTTTGACAAACCTGAAAATAATATTAATGATAAATCAGATTGGCAACATAAGAAATATCTATCGCCCACAAGTAGAAATGTATCTTAGTATTTCTAAAAGCTTTGACTACCTTCTCAAACATAAACAACCAATCTTTCATAAAAAGGAGAAACAATTAAAATGGAAAAATTACAGCAATATTTAGAAAACAAATTTATGATGAATATAACAAACGTTATGAAGAACAATACAGACCTTACAGAAAACCAGAAATACCAAATAATAAGTATCTTCAAACAAAAATATTCACACCTTTTGAAAAACAAAAACAAAAACAGAAAAAGATGTCATATTTTTAAATTTTAACCATCTGTTATTTATGGTTCCTTTTTCTTTTTTATTGTCTGTATATTTTACAATTGATTCACAATCTGTTCTAATTGATATATCATATAAACTTAGCAAATAAATACAAGGGACAGTTTGGCACAAGTCCCTAATAAGTTTCAAAATACACAAAAACCCCGGTAAAAAAAAGTTTGTAAATTAAGTCCCTAGAATTAAGTTACCGAATAATGACATACACTTATGCAATTATTCAGTGAATAATTAGAGACATTTATGCAATTATATCAAAAAATTGCAGACATTTCCACAATTATTCACTGAAAAATTGCGGAAAATTCCGCAATTATTCACAAAAAATTGCTGAAATTTCCGCATTTTTTTCAAAATTTTGCGGAAAATTCCGCAATTATTCACCAAAAAAATTACGGAAATTATTTCCGCAATTATTCACCGAAAAAATTGCATAAATTTATGCAACTTTTGGATATAATTGCATAAATATCTGCAATTATTCAGTGAATAATTGTATAACTATATGCAATTACTTAGTAACTTAATTCTAGGGACCTAATTTACATACTTTTTTTATTGGGGTTTTTGTGTATTTTGGAACTTATTAGGAACTTGAGCCTAATATTCACTAAATACAAAATATGGTGTGTGTATATATAAAGAGATAGACCCAACCCACTAACATTCAGCCTATTATAATAACTATTTTAATTAACATAACTAGGCATATATGTTCTATTAGCCCAACCTACTAACTGTCGGCGCATCCATATCCTAATTCCAAAAACTTAATTTCTAAATGCATCAGTTTATGCAAAAATAAAATGAAAAAAGGAACAACTGCACCGTTCGACGACGAAGAAGAATGACTAGATCGACGTCGTGATTTATCAAATTTCATCTGCTATCTCATACTCCAGATGCTTTATTTCCTCTCTCGAATTATGCTCCTAATGCTCGAATTCCTCTGGTAATTTATGATTTCAATTCGGTGATTTTATCAACAATTTTGATTCGATTTTACCTTTCTTTCCCCTCACAACAACATATTTGATTTTTTTTTTGATTTTTTTTTCTACTGTCAGAACCTGATGCAGCAGCGGATAACGAAAATGTACGAATCTGTGAAAGTAGCGATCGATGGAATAGAAGATACCGAATGGCACAAATCCGTTGATCCAAAAATACCGGATTCTAGCTATCCCAAACACATTGATCGTGCACGATACCGTGTTTAAAGATCTGCGATTCTTCGACATTGATCAAGCGCACTTGATTCCGCGAATCGGCTTCAACAATCGTTGATTCGAGCGCACTCGAATACAGAAGGTGGAGATAGGAGATCACACTCAACTACCAATTGAAGAAGTGGCACAAAGCACACAAACAAATTTTATTCAAAATCAACTAAACTATTACAAATGACACCACCCCGCTATTTATAGAGGTTACAACTCAACACGACTCAACATATTACAACACCTAGGTCGGCACCGACCTAACACTTGCGACCTACGACCTAATTAAGGTCGTCCGCGACCTAAAGAAAGAACACAACAATACAGCACGAAATATAGCACATTACAACACATGATATCACATATTTACAACACATAGATCGGCCTCGACCTAAAATACAACTCACGCGACCTACGACTTAAAGGAAAAATACAAACACATTATAACATAGTATCAACGACATACGACCTAATACATAACGACTTAACAACGTTACGCGAGTTACGACCTATCTTTATGCAACCTAACTTGAAACGGCATAAGCGACCTATCCACAAGCTTCAGTAGCGACTCAAGACTTCAAGGCGGCTTGAATTTCATCTGCTTCATTCTGGGTTGTTGGTTAGGTCGTTCGCAACCTACTCTCGAGCGACCTAAGGCCTTGCGACCTAAGGACACATTTTCTTCACGCGACCTAACTAGGTCGTAGGTCGTTGAAGTTTGGTCGGAGCGACCTAACGACTCGTTTCTATTGCATAGCCTTGGTACCTCGCTAGGTCGTTCCATATAGGTCGTTCGCGACCTAAAATGCTGCGACTTACTGAACAATGCACTAAGTATCTGTTGCATCCCATCCTCCTTCTCGTTAGGTCGCTCGCGACCTAAGACTACGTTAGTTTGTACTTTCAAGCGGCTTTCACTTGGTCGGAACTCTTTACCTTGTGGCTCGTTAGGTTGTGAACGACTCAAGAATTGGATAGGTCGCTCGCGATCTATCACTTCACCATTCTGGGCTGCATCATCCTCCCCCTGTTGGAAGAAATTCGTCCTCGAATTTAACAGTTCTTCGTCTTCGATACTTTGATCCTCGTGAAATGGAACCAAGTGTTTGATATTGTCAATATTAACCATAGGACGATGATCCGGCACGCTCATCTTACAATCATTCTCACAAATTGTCTTCATAATTTCCAAACGACTCATTCCTCCAGCATCTAGTTTATTGTACGTACCAACAAGAAATCGTTCAACCATCAAGTAGTTAGATTCGTTGCCACTTTGTGTCTTCATCAAATTCAATACAGAGTCCATATTTTCGTCTACCCATGATCTAGTATGTATAGGTAATGATTTATATGATCCTGACTTCATCGCGGTCTCTTTTGAAACTTGATAACTCTGACTCTTCTGAACAAACATTTCAATCCCTTTTCTTATTGACGGTCCCAAACAAAACGTTGTAACCAACCGCATGGTATGATCACGTCCCTCGTGTCTTTCTACACGCATGTCTTTGTTAACTTTTATTTGCCAACTGCGATCAGGAGTACATAACTGCCTTCCTTTGAATAGTAACCCATCAACCAATCTTCTCAACTCTACCTGCTCTGTCGGACACATATGATTAAGTGGCATATATGGAACAATAGCACTTGACACTTGATTAATATGATGCACGTTCCCCCGTGGCAGTAATTCCTTGGTCAACTCTGTAGGAATTACATCTTCACATTCATTCACCATTGACTTAACCTCCTCAGGAGTCTCGAGATCTCTACTGGTTTCATTTCCGTTCAACATAAACACTTCCGCTCTATCCTGTACTTCTTTAACAAACTCTTCTATAGATAATAGAATAATCGAATCTACCTCCTTCATCAACAAGTTACCCTCTTCATCTCCTGACTTACTTTCTTCCCCCTCATCCAATTTTGCTGACTGTGAAATTTCAACCTCATGTTCATCAGATTTCGTTGGTTGAAAATCAACAACTTCATCTCCGTCAAACTTTGGTGATTGAAAACAATTGACTTCAGCTTCCACATCAAAAAATTCCTTTAAAGACAACAAAGTCTTTAGCTCCTCAATTTTCTCCAATTTGTTTTCACTCTGTTGACGCCTCTTAGGAACCAAAATGATTCGTGTATCCTCGAACATAAAACTGTAACTGTTTGCGCATCCATCGTGTTGCACAGCCCTATCGTATTGCCATGGTCTTCCCAACAACAGATGGCATACATCCATGTCAACCACATCACACCAAATTTCGTCTTTGTATTTCTTCCCAATGTAAAAGTTAACACAAGCTCTTCGATTAACCTTCACCTCCCCTCCTTTCCTCAACCAAGCTAATTTGTAGGGAGTTGGATGTTTCTCGGTTTTCAATGACAGCTTCTTTACAGCTTCTGAAGAAATAATGTTGTCACAACTTCATGCATCAATGACAAATTTGCAAACCCTTCCCAAGATAGTGCATGTTGATTGAAAGATGTTACTCCTTAACCAACTTGAATCATCCTCTTGTTTTGGTGTCAAACAAGATCTCCTCAACAACAAACTACAACCCTCATCTCCTGTCAACAATTCTTCTTCTTCAACTGGTAGCGAATTGACACACTCTACCTCTGCATCTTCATACTCAATCTCCGCAATCATTGCTTGCTTCTTGGGCTTTGTACATTCATTGCTTTTATGGCCCAACTCTTGACAATTAAAACATTTGAAATGACTATTGACCTTGGCTTTGTTGACTTCATTCACAATTGACTTACTGACGACTTTAGAAACATCTGCACTATTACTAACATCCTTGTTCTGATTATTGGAATTCATAAACACTCCACCACCTCTCCTTCCTTGTTTCTCCCAAGCAAGTGCTTTCTGATGTGCTTCGGCGACATATCTTGGATCAAACATATTCACCATGTCTTGAATTTGCGTTCGCAACCCGCCAACATACCTAGCTGTTAGCTGCTCCTCTGTTTCCATAATATCATTCCTCGCAATCAATTGGTAAAAATCATCTGCATACTCATTCACTGATCTTGCCCCTTGTCTTAGGTTCTGCAAGCGTTGATACATAAGAGATTGATAGTTGTGCGGCAGGAATGTAACTTTCATCAACTTTTTCATTTTCTCCCAAGTGACAATTTTAGATTTTCCCATTCTCTCCCGTGTAAGTTTAGTCTGCTGCCACCACGCCATAGCTCTCCCTCTTAATCTCGTAGCAACCAACTTCACTCTTCGATCCGCGGGAACTTCTTTGAAGTCAAAAATTTCCTCAACATTTGAAACCCAATCCAGAAATTCCTCCGTTACCATTCCACCCTTGAATTCTGGAAGTTCAGTTTTCATCCCCGACTCCCATCGGCGATCATCCTCAACATCCCGATATGCATTTCGTGCTAGGTCTCGATCTCGAGAATGAACACTACCTCTACCACCATCTTCATCAAAAACAGATGTACTTCGATAACGATCTCGACCACCCTCATTTCTATGATCTCGCATATCTCTTCTACTTTGTCTGTCATCATCACGGTATGGTTCATGTTCAAACTCACGTGGAGTTCTTCTCTCTTCATCTCTATACTCATGATGTTCTCTTCTCAATGAAACTAAAGATTCTCTTCTTCCTCGATAAGGTTGTGGCGACACCCTCCTCGCTTCCATAACCGATGGCGAAACTCTGTTTCCTCCATGGTTCGCGACTGTCGACCTTCTCCTTTGTCCTTGATTCATGTCATTCATCAGTTTCTCTAACTTCCCAATGCCTTCATCAAACTTTTCATTGATGTGTTGTTCCATTTGCTCGGCTTCTTCTCTTCGATACAACGCTTCAACATTCTGATGGCGATTAGCTCTCCTCGGCGGCATGATTTGAAACTTCACAAACACTTCAATTCTCGGCTTGGACTTTCAAAATGATACCAAATGATGCACGGCCTTCAAATTCAAACTCTCGGCCTTGAATAAAGTGATGCATGGCTTGAACTCTTGAATAAGAATTGGCTTCAAGGCTTGGCTTAGCTATGATTGGCTAAGTCTAGCTCTGATACCAAATGATGCAGCAGTGGATAACGAAAATGTACGAATCTGTGAAAGTAGCGATCGATGGAATAGAAGATACCGAATGGCCCAAATCCGTTGATCCAAAGATACCGGATTCTAGCTATCCCAAACACGTTGATCGCGCACGATACCCTGTTTAAAGATCTGCGATTCTTCGACGTTGATCAAGCGCACTTGATTCCGCGAATCAGCTTCAGCAATCTTTGATTCAAGCGCACTCGAATACCGAAGGTGGAGATAGGTGATCACACTCAACTACCAATTGAAGAAGTGGCACAAAGCACACAAACAAATTTTATTCAAAATCAACTAAACTATTACAAATGACACCACCCCGCTATTTATAGAGGTTACAACTCAACACGACTCAACATATTACAACACCTAGGTCGGCACCGACCTAACACTTGCGACCTACGACCTAACTAAGGTCGTCCACGACCTAAAGAAACAACACAGCAATACAACACGAATTATAGCACATTACAACACATGATATCACATATTTACAACACATAGATCGGCCTTGACCTAAAATACAACTCACGCGACCTACGACTTAAAGGAAAAATACAAACACATTATAACATAGTATCAACGACATACGACCTAGTACATATAGACTTAACAACGTTACGCGAGTTACGACCTATCTTTATGCGACCTAACTTGAAACGGCATAAGCGACCTATCCACAAGCTTTAGTAGAGACTCAAGACTTCAAGGCGGCTTGGATTTCATCTGCTTCATTCTGGGTTGTTGGTTAGGTCGTTCGCGACCTACTCTTGAGCGACCTAAGGCCTCGCGACCTAAGGACACATTTTCTTCACGCGACCTAACTAGGTCGTAGGTCGTTGAAGTTTGGTCGGAGCGACCTAACGACTCGTTTCTACTGCATAGCCTTGGTACCTCGCTAGGTCGTTCCATATAGGTCGTTCGCGACCTAAATGCTACGACTTACTGAACAATGCACTAAGTATCTGTTGCATCCCATCCTCCTTCTCGTTAGGTCGCTCGCGACCTAAGACTACGTTAGTTTGTACTTGCAAGCGGCTTTCACTAGGTCGGAACTCTTTACCTTGTGGCTCGTTAGGTTGTGAACGACTCAAGAATTGGATAGGTCGCTCGCGACCTATCACTTCACCATTCTGGGCTGCATCAGAACCGGATAGGGATTTTAACCTAATACCATCTTGCCTTCGACTGGAATTGCACCGAGATGGTTGGAATCTCGGGTTCTGGCCAAAACCTTATATCATGGTGTTAACATTTAGAAAAATGTTTGGACTGCTATCATAACTTCAGTAAGCTAAGGAGATCATGTATTTGAGACATATTTACTGTAAGATATATGATTGTGCATTCATTATTTTAGCAATAACTTGCAAGTTGCAGCTACCCACCTAGGAACTTAGAAATTTTAGGTTAGAAGCTCATGAAACATTATGAATGCTTATCACTACAACTTAGAAGTTTAAGTTAGAAGCACATGAAACATTATGAATGCTTATCACTACAATTAATATGGACACTGTATACATGGATACTTTGAAAGACTCGTCTTAAAGTTTTAAAGATAGTGAATTGCTTGATTAAGAAACCAAGGTAGTGTTTGTTTTAAAAACGAATTTTATGTTTTCGGTTTTCAATATGTATGCCAAATATGAGAAGAAGGGAGGAACGACGGAGGGATGAAAGGAAGACGGATGAGAGGACGAAGGGGATAGAGGGACGATGGAAGAATGAATTGTTTCACGTGCTTGTGTTATTTTCCAAAACACGAAAAACAAAAAAAAATTGTTTTCTATTTTGTATGTTAACTTTGTTTTCTAAATTGGTCGTTTCCGGTAATATACATGCGTCATGTGCATTTTTGTATGGATGAAAATCAAAAAGAAAAACAACAAATCAAACACTACCTAAAATTTTAGTTATAAGATAATATTTGTACTGGATGCATGCATTTGTTTGTCGTTGCAAGATAACTAGAAAGAGTAAATTCTGACTCTTTGAAACTTTTTATTAGTTGGTCTTCTTTTTGATTCAACAAGGAATTATTGGAAGTACATAAACTTGCATAATCCATACTTCAATTCATTGATGATTAAGACAAAATAAAAGACGAGATCTTCAAAATTAATATAAACTTAGATTTCATGAATTGATTAAGAAGAAATGACCGATGTGATCTTTCAAATTAGCACAAATTTTAATTTAGTATAGAAAGAAATAATTCTTCTATAATTTAGGAATCACACACACCCACACACACTTACACGGTGTGACATTTTCCATTTGATGCTTTAACAAAATAAAAAATCACTATAGTTGAGAAGAAATGATCGATGTGATCTTCAAAATTAGCACAAATCTTAGTTTAGAGATAAATAAATCTTTTATAATTTACGAACCATACCCCCTACCCCTCCCCACCCCTCCATCCCCCCACTCACACACACCCCCACATGCACAGTGTGACATTTTCCATTTGATGCTTTAACAAAATAAAAAAAATCACTATGTCCTTGCACTTTTATCACATTAGAGTTATTGCTTTCTAAGCCTTAAATTTTCATTTTTTTATTTGATCATTTTCGTAAAACTTATTTATAAAACAATAAACATATTTCATTTCACATGTATGATACCACAAGCTGAATTTTTCCAACATCAATTCATTACCAATCGTTCATGTTTAGATGATTATGATTGACTTCAAGTTCCAACTAAATTATAGTAATCTTTTACATATTATCTTTGTATTTTTAGCAAATTTAGTAAATCTTAAGCTATAGAGGGGAGTTCACAACAATTAGCTAATGTTGTACTTTCATTAATCAAACTTAGTAGACTGAAAAAGTCATCAATAAAGCATATCGGGAAACTTTTGAATTTAAAAACTACGAGTGTTTGTCATATTATTTAGTTAGACATTAGCGTTTTTTCCATCTTCTTCATCGTCAATTGACCATTATCATGTCATCTTTATTTGTATTTTCAACCTTAGGACATTATTAATAATAGATGTTGATTGCAGCTATAAAGATCCAAAAGTTAACATAGTTTGAATAATCTTGTAAATATTTTTTTGATTATTTTACAATAAAGATGGTAAGTCCAGGATTCAAACATTTGTTGTTAGCAAAGAAAAACAATGAATATGGTAGATTATAAAACGATCAATTTATTTATTTTAATGATTTTAGATTGTTTTATGGATATTAATTTTTGATAAAATCCAAAATTTATTTAATTTTGATATTCTTAAACAATCAATTAAGAACTTTCTTTGTTAGTTTACTCAAATATCTTCTAATTCAATTTGATTGCAATAAGTTATCATTTGAAAATAGAGTTTCAATATATCTTTAAAATGTGAATCTTTTAACCAACGCAACTTTTTAACAAAGTTAGAAAAAATGAATTTTTATGCTAGTGGTTTTAATTAAAATAAAAACTTATACTATATTCAAATATTGAATTTAGCCTATTTCTTATACCGTGTACAAAGCAACAAATCATGCTAAAAGCACTTTCCTATAACCAGTCACACCATTCCTTTTATGTTAATTGAAAAACAATTATAGGTTTAGTTAGAAAAAACTATGAATTCAATTATAGTATAAAATATCTTTTATTTATTTATTTGTTTTACACCTGAAAATTATTGAATGCAAATAGAATCGATAGCCATTTATTAGGAGAAATTTTTTCTAATGATGTATTATTATAACCGCCATTAGCAATTTTTCTATAATTTCAAAATCGACTCAAAATAGTGGTAAAATATCCATGGTGAAAAATGATGAACTCCAATCGAATCCACTTCCAAATCCAACTTACCTTGATGGAGATATCGTAGTGTGAAGACAAATCCACCGTTTTCCCTAATGGGTCCACCATAGAAAAGCCTATCAAATATTGAGGAAATCAATTCCATTGATTGACAGTGATCCTAATTTAGAATGGAAGAATTATTAATCGATTGTCTTTTTTCTTCCTATATCTTTTCATCGTTTAACCCCATCGTTAAAATTGTCGCATCAAAGAAGCTTATGAAATATTCAGAATGCGAGGCAACAGAGTGTACTAGGATTTTCTAAATAATGAATGGTTCAAATTGTGTGTGATTTCAACTTAGAACGAATGGGTTATGGATTGATCGTCGTTTTTCTCCCTTAATTAAACCTCTATCGAGGAGAACCTCACCATGAACAAGCACCTCAAATGCTTAATGGATGAAGTAAAGGAGACTAATGGAATATTGTGCATCATACAAGATTAATGGCTCAACAGTTTGTAAATCCAACATCGAACGAAGGAGATATGGATAAATCATCGTTTTGCCTACATTGAATCGTACCGTGGTGCCAGAAGTTGTTCCATCTTCGAGGCCTTAATTTCGTGGCCTCTCCAGTTTCTTTCTTTTCTACAATAACCGGTTATTCATTAAAAGAATGCATTTATTTGGGAAGAGAACTTGAGCCTTGTAATTATTTGAGGAAAGCGAAAGTGCAACATCGATCAACGATCAACGAAATAATAAATTTAATGATTATAAGCTTAGAAGTCATGTGAAGCAGCTAAGAGTAAAGAACAAGATGACTAAGTGTAGGGATCTCTATTGATTTGTATTGATCCATTAGCATCAACGATCCATGACCATCAATTAGTGCCTATCTATGATGATCGATCGGTATTGGTTCATAAAATAGACGAATTTTGAACTACAAAACTCTACAAAGCAATGTGGATCTATAAATAAATTACAAAAAACATAGTATTATAGTCGATTCATCTGTACCGATCGACACATGGATATGTACCGATCAATAGACATTGAGATCGATAATTCTTGGCCATTAATTAGTGCATATCCATGGTGATTGATCAGTACTGGTCCATAAAAATAGAAGAATTTGAACTGGAGAACAACTCTACAAAGCAACGTGGATCGATCAATAAAGTTACAAAAAAATAGTATTGTAGATGGTTAATAGGTGTTGTTGCTCATTGCAAAAATGATTAAGCCTAGCAGCACAACCAAGCCTAGTCCAATCCATGCCAGCCCGCATGTTAACCTAGAAAATGAATCAACACCCGGATAACAAATGAAAGCACTAGTTCAATTAAAATAAAATAGAAGGTAGAAAAGTAAAAGGAGACACAAGAATTTTTATAGTGATTTGGTATAATCTCCGACCTACGTTCACTTTAATATTTGTTATTAGTTGTTCTCTCTCTAGATTACAACTAGTTATATTAGATCTGATCACAATCTAATGGATCTTAGATTTACAATGGAGTTTCTAGTGTGTTGAAGAGGTAGTTGATAGGAGTGAAGAAGAAGTCTCCACATGTCAGGAAATCAGATCCCGTTTTGGTTGCAGCTAGGCTTTATTTATAGGGAAACATATGTACAGATCCAGAATCCCGCTTGCATTGAAGTCCAGGTGATAGCCATACACTGCACAAGAGAGCACGAAGTCCCACGAGTTAACAGAATAACTTGATACCGAGTTAAATGACTACTTGCTAACTTTTCTATCTCCATTTTGAGTTGTCCCAAGCTCTTTCCCTTCCACTTTGAGTTGATTCTTGTAATTGTTTCAATATCTGTTTCCTTTGCTTTATTCTCATCAATCCTTGGAATTGCTCGTCAAAATCATTGGAAAATCACTTGACCACGAGTTATTGGAGTTGTATGTGGGGTATATGAAAATTTGAAAGGCAAAATGTTGAGGGAGGAGGCAAAACAACTCGTCGCCGAGTTAAATAACACGATACCAAGTTAAGCCCTTTGCCCCATTTTCCTTGAAACTTTCCCATGTTTCTTTTCTTCTTCGTCTGATTGTGTTTCCAAGTCCGTGAATCATTTCGTCCTTGTTTCGATCTTCTAAGTTCGGTTGAAATCTTCTTTGGCTCAAAACAAGTTAACACATGCCCCCCAAAGTACGCCTTTCGAATGTAAGGCGTGCTTTGCTCAAGAACAAGTTTCACTAATCAGTCTCCTAAAGTTGAGCTCTCTTGATATTCATTGATCCCAATCTTAGTGAATTATCTATAAGTGGCATTCCACATATCCAAGCCATCTTGCGTTCTCCCAAGGCTTATCTTTCTTTCTTCAATTGCAAGGAGTTCAAATCCTTTTATCAAGTCTACATCCACTCCGGGGCTTGGTCTCGTCGGACCGTTGATCTTCCAATCTGAAGTTTAATCTCTCTAGATCGTGTACCGCCCAATATAGGGTTTCAATCTCTTCGGATTCTTTCTTAGTCTGATTTCTCTCTAGCAATGAAATTCGACGATAAAGTAAGCCTATCCGCTCACTCTTTGGCGTGGGGACTTAGTTTTCATACAAGTCCATTCACTCACTCTCCAACAAGGGAACTTGCACCTTGCACTCTGGTCCTGGCTCTTCGGTTGGGACTTAACACGATTAATATCGTATAAGCTCATCTGCTCGCTCTTCGACAAGGGGACTTGTACCATGCACTCCGGTCCTGACTCTCTAGACGGAACTTAAAGCGATCAATATCGTACAAGCCCATACGGTCGCTCTCCTGCGAGGGGACTTGCACCCTACACTTCAGTCCTGTCTCTTTCGACGAAACTTAAAGCAATCGATATCGTACAAGCACATCGGCTGCTCTTTGGCAAGGACTTGCACCCTACACTCTGTTCGCATCTCTCCGGGCGAGACTTAAAGCGATTAATATCAGTCATCACATTCAAGTGGTTTTTTCAAGAGTCAAATATTCAAATAAAAAAGCAAGAATAAATCCTAATTATCCACCTAGACATCCAACTCAGAGCATGCCTAGAGACCAATCTAGGTCCTGTACACGTGTAATTGGTCCGAGGTTATTATTGTCCTAGCTTGTGATCCCAGACAACCGACTTAGAGCATGCATAAAGACCAATCTAGGCCTCTTACACATGTAAGCGGTCTGATTTTATTATTATCTTAATTATTCAAAGCAAGAAAAAGCAAAGCGATGGAGTTGAACCTAACTCCCGACCATCCCGATTATAGGATTTTGAATCTCGGACCAGATCCCTGGTTATTCCTTCATGCATTCTCCTTTGATGGTAGTTGCTCTGGCCGCCCCATTATAGTTCGGTCTCTCACGTACTACTATAGCTGGTTGCTCCAAACTAATTTTTCTATCAAATCATGAAGGTGTCAGCACTCGTTCGTTTCATATCCCTCCAGCTCATGAAAGATGCAAAACTTTCCAAACCTTCTCTTCCGATTAGCGGGTTCCCTTTTAGCTGACTTTCGATAGAAGATCTGCCCTATAGTATCCAGATATGTCCTCTTCCGGGTCTCTGTTAAATCAGTGTAGGAAGAGAATTCTGACTCCCTTCTTTGTCATTTCGGTTCTCCAGAGTCATCATCGGTTCTTTTCTTTCCTTTGTCTTTTTCGTTTCCTGCTTCGGACTATCCTCTTTCATCCACAACATTAATTTTAGCATTCCTCAATTTCGTCGTCCTCCCGACGCAAATATCTCTCAGCTTCAAGGTAGAATTCTGCAAGATCCATCGATGGATCTATTTCTAGTGCAACTTTGAGGTCGGCCTTGCTCGTGACTTCAGATACTACCACCATTAAGATTATAGATGGATCTGATTTATCAACGGCTGTAACAACCATGAATTTCACCGTTTTGATTATGAATAATTAATTAATTTTAAATATTCTAATTATTGATCTTATAACTCAAATAACCCTATTTTAATTAATAAATGATTATAGTAAATTTATTTTGAAAATTTGTTTACAAAAATAGGTAGTTCGATGAAAAATTGAAAATGTGGCCAAAAATCGCTTTTTGAATTTTCGACTTTTTATCGAATGACAAGTTGTTGAAAGTTGTTATACCTTGGCATCTACTTTAAAACAACATTTAAATGTTTAGAGAAAATATTTTATTTTGAAATGTAAAAATAAGTAAATAAAATAATAATGATAAGAATTAATAAATATAAAATATATTTAAATTTGAATTTGAAGTGATGGGTTTGATGGCTTGAGTATAAAATTAGAGAAAGATACACGAACCTCTCTAAAATCCACCATTTTATTCATATGGTTAGTGCTAGGTTTAATTATAAAAGATGAGAAGGAAGAAGATGTAAGTAAGGTTAGCATTGTCATTTAACCCATTTTCATCCATTTATAAAAAATAAAGTTTTTATCTCATTTTCATTTTACTCTTCATTCTCATTTCTACATTTTCTAACTTTTCTTTTCCACTTTCTCTTCCATTTATAATTATAAAAATCTTCTCATTTTGAGCTAAAATTTTGAAATTAATTGTGTAGTTGCGTTGAGGGTTGGTTGCTAGGATAAAATTTTGTATTTTGCGTTTACAGGGGTGAGAACACTAAACCTTGTTTCATACTTTTGTAGATAATAAATGTTGTGAAAATTTGTTAGTAGCTTAGTTGTGATTTCAATATGGTAACCATATTTTAAATTTCTTGTTGAAATCATATTATGTTTGTAATTTGCTTTGAAATGGATTTATGCTTGCTATAAATGAAAATATACACGGATACTTGACCGCATACACATGAGCAGACACAGGAAGCAAATCATTTTCTTCTTCTTACTCATTGTAAATGAAAAACCAGCACCCCACTTAGATTCAAAGATCAAAATCTCTTAAACCATAGATTTAGTCAAGGTAATCAACTGGAAAGTTGTTCATCTTAGTCTCTAGTTATTTTAAAAAATAGTTGTGTGTCACTTCTTCGAGTAGAGTGGTTGTAGTTTGTCTTATTACCGTTAATGGTCGAGTGACGACAGTTTTCAAAAAACACGAACCAACGAACAGAGTTTACGGTCATGTCTGTCTCTGCAAATAATGATTTTTGGAGTTGGTTAAGTGATTTTAGGGAGTGTGGTTTTGACGTGGTGGTTAGATAATCAAATTCCCATCATTTGTTTAATTCCAACGATCCAAAGGATGAGGGAAGAAGATGTGAAGTTGGAGGAGGCTTGGTTGATGGCGGAGGTGATGGAGGTGGTCGAAGGGGCTTCAGTGGTCTGTGGTGACGTGTGGAGGTAGATTAAGGTTTAATAGGTTGTTTTTTATGTTCGGGTTTCACGTGCAGGTTAAGATGGGTGGCATCGAGTGTGGCAAGGTGGTGTGCTTGGGTATGGCAGTTCCGTTGGTGGCAGCGACGTGGGCTTTAAGTGGTCAAGGCAGCGATGGTTTGGTAATGGACGAGGCGCGTATATTTTTTTTTAGAAAAAAAACCGTGCAGAATTTTTTTGATTGGGGAAAGGGATACTGTAGAAGAGGGAACAGATTGGATGTGATATTGGGCCTTGGGTTGGAATGTTGTTGAGTGAGAATTTATGAAGTTTAATTATTTTAATTTATATAAAATAATTTATTGAATTTAAAAATGCCATATCTTACTCGATTTAAATCCGATTAACGCGCGGATTTTTGCATTAGACTCGTATTGACGAGTACAACGTTTTGGTGTAACTTTTTGATAGTTTTGGTGAAGTATAAATTTATGATAAAATAATAATTATTGAATATAATTGCATTATTTTAAATAATAACGTGGTTAGATTAATTATACTTCATTGGTGTTATCTATTTATCCAAATAAAACACCTATTTGTTAAATTAATTTGAATAGATTATTTGTAGTAGAATAAATCCTTGTTCTACTATTATATTAATTTAGGCATTTATTTATATGCCAGTTAATTAATATGTGGATTAATTAATATTGGATAAGTGATGGACTAGCTAGTGATCGTAAATTGTTGATTTTATTTACATGTATTCTTGCTTATGTAAATACCGGTGATATGACATGGAAAGTGAATTCAAATAAATGGTAGCTTGTTTAAGTACCATAGCAGTCACTATGCCTATTTTTGAATTTAAAAAATGATGGATTTATATTAATTTAAACTTTTATAATATTTTAAAGTAAATGATTTCAATATTCATAGTGGTATAAAATATAAAAAGAAATTGGAGTTTTAAAAGCTATTTGATTTATATAGCAAGTTTTAAAAGTTATGGTCCATATAGTGATGGTCGCTATGGATGCAGTTTGAAAACATATAATTTTCGTGAAGTATAAAAAGTTATCTAATTAAATATTTTATATTCCAAATGTAGTTTCAAAAGTTAATTAATTATTTTATTAATGATGTTTAAGTTAATTAATTATTTTATAAATGATGTTTAAGCTAATTAATTATTTTATCAGTGAAATTGGACGTTAATAAATTATTTATTTATGATGTTTAGAGGAAATTAATTAATTTAAAAAAGGTGTTTATAAATAATAAATGGTTTTATAAAATTAATTTTACTTAACATAAGGTTTATAAAAATATGTTTGGATTTATAAAAGGATTTTTATAAAGGGTTTTCATAAAGGAGCTTTATAAATTAATTTTGGAGAGTTATAAAAGGATTTGTAAATATGGAATGGGTTTATAAAAAGGAAGTTTTATAAAAGGAATGAGATTTTATTTTGATAAATAATCCTTCTTAATTGTGGTGGTATGGAAGCATTCTTTCCATACTTAACACCAAAGGAAAAGTGGTTTGTGTTTAGAGTAGGTAATGGCTGAAATGATATATATTTTTAGCCCATATAAATATGAATTTGGAAAAGAGGAAATCTTCCTTAGGTTGTGTTAATATACCTATACCATTGAGATAAGTATATGGATGTATTTTCTAAGTACTGAAAGTATAACGCTTTGTTCATATACTTATATCGATGAGATAAGTATATGAATGTTTTATCCAAGTTTGAAAGGAGTATAAGTGGTTTGTGAAAATATCCTTTGTGAAGGTTTATTTGAATCAAATAATTGAAAAGACATTTAAGTAATGTACGATTAATTAAAAGAGGCTTAGTGGATCCTACATGGAATTAAATATATGTTTGATTGTTTGTTTATTTGATAGTTAAAGAACCGACTATCAAATCTTGGTCAAAATATAACCCTGGAAATCTCTAGGAGAACCACGAGGGTTGTATGACACAATTATCTTCGATGAGGCTATATTGTGCGTATAAATCTCGTTTTGTTCTCCTAGGCCAAATGATAATCAAATTAGTCTGCTTAAACGGTTAGGAGGTGATCTTTGCTCTTATGTATTGTTTAATTATTTACCAAAGGACTGGGGTTAAGTTTACCGGAATCTATTGATTGGCTTTGGAGCGATCGGTAAGTAGGGGAGTGTACTTATATGAGATGACTTGAAACTGTAACCACTCTAAAACTATATACATGTGGATGCTTTGGAAGAGGTTCATGATTAGTTCGAGATGATGGAATCGAAGATGGAGTTCGTTAAAGTGCAAGGGCTACTTACTACTAATCCCGAGGGTGATTCCCAAATGGATGTAGTAGAAGTAGTGCCTTCGGTTTGTTCATATCTTGAACAACTTGTATGGATGAATGATGGTATTGCATTATTGCTTGAAGGGCAATGTTAGCATTCTAAGTGGGAATTACTAAGAGGGAAAAGGTAAAAGCGTAACCTCACAAGCCTCATAACCTGGTAATGGCTAAAATAGGGGATGCCCGTAGAGCTATGTGGTGAGCTACCATTAGGAGCATCATCCCTCGATTTAGATTCAATTTTTGGATTTTGTTGTGCATGCGGGGCAATCGTGGGGCAATGTTTGCAGCCTCGGTGCCCGAGGGGTTATGTAATCCTGTATGTCATGCTAAATGGGCAGTCGGTTCTGTCTTGGAAGGGGGTCCATGTGTGACCCTCGGGTACATTTCATTTAGTGGTGTACTGTACATAAGGTAGTCCCTTACCTTGTCATCATTAGAATCCAATCTCCAATACGTGCCCTACGGTAATTGTTGTCAAACCTAGTACCATTGAATGTGATTATGGGTAACCATTCCGGATATGTTATATATTTATTTTCCACCCTAGACATTATTATAATATCACTGAATTTTATAATAAAAATGATTTGGCTATCGTATAGCCAAAACCCGTCCGTTTTTATGTGCGGCGTGGTCTTACAAGATACCTTTATTTTTAAAGGGTTGTATAAATATAAAATCCATATGATTTGATTTGTGTTTTCTCACGCTAGTTTAATAGACTGATTCGGGCGTTATTTTCTTATAATGCTCGGGTCAATCTAAGCATATTTTCAAGATTTACCAAGACACTTTGGAGCTTCTAGAGACGGATTGGATGCCTCCAGGGCGTATTCATGTATTTTATCTTCCGCTATTTTGTTCTTGTTATATTTATCAGCATTTATAAGGATATGTTGTTATAACAGTCCGTGCTAATGATTGGTTAGTACTCTAATTGATGTAATTATATAAAAGTTTCTTTTTATAAATATCTTGGTATATTATATATTACTCGTCATGTTATGAGAATATGTTATGTCTTTTCTTTATTTCACCCTAATAATATGTCTTTCTGGCACTTGGATGTTCGGCACATGAATACCGCGAATGTATTAGTGTCGACTTCTGAGGACCAAAAAGGCAGGTTATTACACGTGGTATCAGAGCTTAGGTTGAGCGAACACCTAGGCCTTAATGAGGTAGACTCATTAGAGATATGGTTAGTAATACCATAGAATGAGTTGAGTGTACTATATATGAGAGTGCGTATTTGTTAGTGTTATAAAAAATGTTTATATTGTGTTGATTTATCTGTTAAGTGGCTTATGAATTCTGGTCGAGACGTGGGACGTCGTGGTGTCGATAGAGGTTTCTAAACACTTGAACATGACAAGCCGACATAATATTGTTTTGAAAATTGGTAAATGAAATAATTTTTCCTAGGATTATATTTTACATATCAAAGAATAATTTTGAAAGTTGATATAGTAATTTGGTTGTGATTTTTTTAGGAAATGATATTATTTATCATTTGTAGACGATAACTTTTTCCAATATACAAGGAGGTGTATTCTAAGGATATCTTACTATATTCAGGTGGTAAGAAATGAGTATGCAAGGAGGACGTGGAAGGGGAAAGGAATCGAATAGAAAAACCGCTAAGGATGGCAAGGCTGATAGACAATTTGCCAGAGCAGCTCTGGTTCCAGAAGAAGAGGTTTTTGAAGTTTAGAAGAAGCCAGCAACCTCTACAAAGAGCAGCAATATTAACAGCAGCAAACGCAAAAGGAGGAAATTTATGCCACATTGGGAGAAGCCTTGGGAGAACAAATTGGAAGAGGGTGTCCCACAAAGGAAATTTTTCAATAAGAGGAAATAAATTAGTTTCTATAGGTGTCATAAGACAGGACATACTATAGATTATTGTATAGAAAGAGTGGAGGAACCATTAGTTCCTAAAGTTTAGGAAAAACATTACTTTTTTTGCCAAGAGCTAGGACACATCAGGAAAAATTGCCCCTTTATGGATTACGTCGGTGGATGTAAGGGACCTTAGGTTTGGATAAGTATTCTTGTAGGAACCCTTAGAATGCATTGTGTTTTTAGAAGTTATGTCTAGTATGTACCCTTGGATATATTTTGGGAATGATATGTAGTTATTATTAGCTTTTCTGTAAATTCTTTCTTTTAACTTAGAGAATAGTCAGTAAGGGTTTATAGTGATCTTTCTTTGAATAAAAAAGTGCAGGTTAAATTAGTTTTGAACAACCTTAATAAGATTTAAGTCAAGTTTTTAAATAAATTGAACTTTATAAGAAGGTATAATAAACTTGGTTTTATTAAAACGTGTCGTTTGGTTTTAAATCTAGGATGTGAAGGATTATTTGATGTTATTAGGCCGGCTAATAAACATTTTTAACTTATAAGTGTCTATGGGAAAGTAGACTCTAGGACTGAGTTTGGATACCAACATCCTACTCTTCTTAGTTACTTACCAGACTGAAAGGGTAAAGAGGTTGAATTGGTCGATTCAGTTTTAAGACCTAGATTTATTTTAGGCCTACATCTGGATAGTTGAAACCGAAAAGGATTTAAATCGAATGTTTTGTATATACTCTTAGGATATATGTGAATGTTATACAAGTTAACAAAGTAAAATGATTTTATGAAAAGGTTCCATAAAAACGGAGTCGTATCATTTAAAATGTTTGAACCTAAGTCGAAATTTTTGTGAAATATTTTCATAAATATTTTGGAAAAGTTAAAAAGAAGTTGGTTAGATAAGAACCAATAAGATATGTACGTAATTTGTGCGTAGATCATTTCTCCTTTTTCACATAGTTCTTGATCCAAGATTCGAGTACTTGACTAGGATGTGTTTCACACCGTTTCGAATAAGAATATATCGCTAAATTCTTGATGGAAAAAATTTAGTGAGGGTTATCGATATGGAACCAAAGTTTTCTATCATAGTATATGGATATGTAAGGAGAACAAAGGTTTCTAATCAAGAAGCATGATCGGACTCCGCACTAGGAAGTTAGGCGAGCGATACTAGTTTGGAAGTAGAGTTATGCATTCTAATAGTTTATCGGATCAGATTTGGTATATGGATGATCTATGTACATCATACAGACTTATGAATAATGTTAAGTATTATTGAGGTAGCTTGTTTTTCTAGGTTTAGGGTTGTGGTAAAATTTTGTGGTAGAAATTCTTTTAGGGGGGAAGACTTTAATGATCCAGAATTTCACATCTTTGATTGTGAATATTTAATTAATTTTAAATATTCAAATAATTGATTTATAACTCAAATAAGCTCTATTAATTAATAAATAATTGTAGTAAATTTATTTTTAATTTTTTTTAAAAAAATAGGTAGTTCGATGAAAAATTGAAAATGTGACCGAAAATAGGTTTTCGGATTTTCGACTTTTTATCGAACGACAAGTTGTAGAAAGACCTTGGCATATACTTTAAAAAAACATTTAAATGTTAAAAGAAAACATTTTATTTTGAAATGTAAAGATAAGTAAATAAAATGATAATGATAAGAATTAATAAATATAAAATATTTATTTAAATTTGAAATTGAAGTGATGAGTTTGATGGCTTGAGTATAAAATTATAGTAAGGTACATGGACCACTCTAAAATCCACCATTTTATTCGTGTGGTTGGTACTAGATTGACTTAGAAAAGGTGGGAAAGAAGAAGATGTAAGTATGGTTAGTATTGTCTTTTAACGCATTTTCTTTCATTTATAAAAAGTAAAGTTTTTATCTCATTTTCATTTTACTCTTCATTCTCATTTCTATATTTTCTAACTTCTCTTTTCCATTTCCTCTTCCATTTTTAATTATAAAAATCTCCCATTTAAGATAAAAGTTTGAAATTAAGTGTGTAGTTGTGTTGAGGGCTGGTTGCTAAAATAAAAGCTTGGATTTTTCATTTTCAACAAATTGGAAGGGTGAGAAAACTAAACCATGTTTCATACTTTTATAGATAATAAATGTTGTGAAAATTTATTAGCAGCTTAGTTCTGATTTTGATATGATACCCATGTTTTAAATTTACTGTTTAAATCATATTATGTTTGTAATTTTCTTTGAAATGGATGCATGCTTGCTGTAAATGAAGATATACAAAGATACTTGACCACATAAACATGAATTTTTTAATTTATAAAGTTGAATTATTTAATTTATATAAACCAAGTTATCGAATTTGAAAATTCCATATCATGCTCTAAATTCGATTAACCTACGGATTTTTGTGTTAAACTCGTATTGACGAGTACAACGTTTTTGTATAACTTGTTGATAGTTTTGGTGAAGTATAAATTTATGATAAAATAATAATGATTGAATATAATTATGTTATTTTAAATAATAACATGGTTAAATTAATTATACTTCATTAGTGTTACCTACTTATGTAAATACTGGTGATATTACATGGAAAGTGAATTAAATAAATTATAGCTTGTTTAAGTACTATAGAGGTTGCTAAGCATCTTTCCGAATTTGGAAAATGATGGATTTGAATTAACTTTAACCTCTATAATATATTGAATTAAATAAATTCAACATTCAAAGTGGTATAAAATATAGAAAGAAATGGAGTTTTAAAAGCTATTTGATTTACAAAGCAAGTTTTAAAAGTAACGGTCCATATAGCGATAGTCGCTATGGATGCAGTTTGAAAATATATAATTTCCATGAAGTATAAAAAGTTATCTAATTAATATTTTGTAATTATTTTCCAAGTGTGGTTTTGGAAGTTAATTGATTTTTCATTAATGATTTTTAAGTTAATTAATTATTTTGTTAATCATTTTTAAGTTAATTAATTATTTTGTTAACGATGTTTAAGTTAATTAATTATTTTATTAGTGATGTTGAAAATTAATTAGTTAATTATTTATGACGTCTAAAGGTAATTAATTAATGTAGTTAAGGTGTTTATAAAAACTAAATGGTTTTGCGAAAGGAATTTTACATAATATAAGGTTTATAAAAAATAAGTTTGGATTTATAAAAGTATTTTTATAAGGGTTTTTAAAGTAGTTTTATAAATTAATTTTGGAGATTTATAAAAGGATTTGTAAATATGAAATGGGTTTATAAAAAGGGAAATTTATAAAAGGAATGATATTTGATTTTGATTAACAATCCTTCTTAATTATGGTGGTATCGAAGCATTCTTTCCATAATTAACACCGAAGGAAAAGTGGTTTGGGGTTAGAGTAAGTAATGCTTTAAATGATATTTGTTTTCGGCCCATTTAAATATGAATTTGAAAAGGAGGAATTCTTCCTTAGGTTGTGTTAATATACTTATACCATTGAGATAAGTATAGGGATAATTTTTTAAGTATTGAAAGTATAATGTTTTGTTAATATACTTATCTGGTGAGATAAGTATATGAATGTTTTTTCAAAGTATTGAAAGGAGTATAAGGGGTTTGTGAAAATGTCTTTTGTGAAGGTATAGTTGAATCAAATAATTGAAAAGACATTTGATTAATGAAAGATTAATTAATAGAGGCTTAGTGAATCCTACATGAAATTAAATCTATGTTTGATTGTTTGTTTATTTGATAGCTACATAACCGACTATCAAATCTTGGCCAAAATATAACTTTAAAAATATTTAGAAGAAACATAGGGGTATGACACGGTTATCTTCAATGAGGCAATACTGTGTGTATAAATCTTGTTTTGTTCTCCTAGGATAAATGATAATGAAATCCATCCACTTAAATGGTTAGGAGGTGATCTTCGCTCTTATATACCGTCTGATTATTTCCAAAAGTCTGGGATTGAGTTCACTGGAATCTATCAATTGGTTTTAGAGCGACTGATTAGCAAGGGAATGTACTTTTATGAGATGACTCGAAACCATGACCATTCCAAAACCATATACATGTTTGATGCTTTACAAGAGGTTCATGATTGGTTTGAGATGATGGAATAGTCGATTGAGCTCTTCGAAGTGCAAAGGGCCACTTGCCACTAATCCTTAAGTGATTCCAAAATGGATGTAGTAGAAGTAGTACCTTCGGTTTTTTCATATTCTGAACAACTTGTATGGATGAATGATGGCATGGCATTATTGCATGGAGGGCAGTGTTAACATTCCAAGTGAGAATTGCTAGGAGGTAAAAGGTAAAAGCATAACCTCACAAGCCTCACAACCCGGTAATGGCTAAAATAGGGGATGCCCGTAGAGCTTTGTGGTGAGCTACCATTAAGAGCATCATTCCTCGATCAAGATTCGGTTTTATGGATTTTAGTGTGTGTATGGGGCGACCATGTGGCAATGTTTGCAGCCTCGGTGCCCGAGGGGTGATGTAATCCAGTATGTCATGTTAAAGGAATAGCCGGCCCTTTCTTGGCCATGTGTAGCCCTCGGGTACATTTTATCTAGAGGTGCAGTATACGGAAGGTAGTCCCTTACCTTGACATCGTCGGAATCTAATCTCCAATACGTGGCCTACGGTTTTAGTTGTAGAACCTAGTACTTTTGAATGTAATTATGGGTAACCATTGTAGATATGTTTTATATTTATTTTCCACCCTTAGATGTTATTATAATATCACTGGATTTTCTAATAAAATTGGTTTGTCTATCGTTGGTAAAAACCAATCCTTGTTTATGTGCGATGTGGTCTTACAAGATACCTTTATTTTTAAAGGATTTTATATAAAAATCCATGTGATTTAATTTGAGTTTTCTCACGTTAGTTTACCAGACTGACCTGGGCATTATTTTCTTATAATGCTTGGGTCAGCCCGAGCATATTTTCCAGTTTTAGCTGGAAATTTTGGAGCATCAAGAAATGAGCTAGATGCGTCCAAGGCGTACTCACGTATTTTATCTTTTGCTGTTTTGTACTTGTTCTATTTATTCGCATTTGTAAGGACATGTGGTTATAACTGTCCAGGCTGATGATAGGTTTGTACTCTGATTGATGTACATATATAAAGTTCTTTTTGTAAAGCTCTTGGTATACTATATATTACTCGCCATGTTGTGAGATTATGTTCTATCTTTTTTTCTTTCACCCTAATAATCTATCTTTCCAGCACTTGGATGTTTGGCATGTGAATACCATGGTTGTATTAGTGTCGACTTCTGAGGATCAAAAAGGTAGGTTGTTACGAAGGCTGTAGCTACAGCATTGAATCTTGTCAAATAGCTTCTCAAGGTCTCTCCGGGCCTTTGTCACATTCTTCGATCGTAAAACATAAACTCTGAACTGTCTTAAGAACTTATTCACCAAATCGATCCACGAGCTTATGGAACCATTCTCTAATAGTTTGAACCACATCGTCACCAAGTCCATCATGTATAGTTGGAAGCATTGCCCCATTACCTCTTATGAAGCTCCCAACACCTCCATATGTCGGATGTATCTCATTAGATGAACCGTCGAGTCCAACTTTCCATAATACATTTATAGCGTCTGAAGCTTAAAATTGGGAGGATTCCTAGCATTTCAGATATTAGAAGTGAATGGGTTCCTGTTTACGTCCTCCAAACTCTAGTCCGAGTGTCCACCTCTAACTATTCTCCTTACCAACTCAACAATTCGGTTTTTTCCATCCAATGAGGGTCTCCAACCAAAAGTGATATTCTGCCCCCTGTTCCTATAGGGGAACTCCGGCATATACTTCTCTGGCTGCACATTAGTGTCCTGAACAACTCTTATGGTTTCATTCTGTCCTTCGTTCCTACTGAGAAGCTCTAGCACATATTCCTCTGGTCGTTGACCATTCGCCATCTGATTCGTGTTTCTAGCTCAAACATTGTCCATTCCCGACAGCCACACCAACCTTGCCCCATAGTATACCTCTCTTAATATCGAGTAGATTTGGGTCGGTACTGAGTTGTTCTTCTTATGGGGGCATTGTTCCAGTTTGCTATGCTCCAACTTCAAATGTTCTTGCATTAGCTCATTGTCCTTGATTCTGAATTCCAACAACACCAACTATTTCTTATTGTCCCATCCTTTGGAGAAATCCTTCAAATATTTCCTAGTGTCTAACTATCACTCCATCCTGCATCTCCTTCATCATTCTTTCCATCTCCTCTCTGGTCACTTAGAAGGATTGATGAGAATTTGAGGATACCTCCTGACTGCACCTATGCTTTGGCTGGCTTCCTCCAGCCTTAGATCTAGTGTTAGGTCTCTTCATCTTTTCCAAATTTTCAACTCTTCAGATCTAGCTCTTTTTCCGTGAAAGCACCAAAATATTAACCTAGAAAATGGATCAATATCCAGAAAATAGTTGAAAGCACCAGTTCAATCAAAATAAAAGAAAAAGGAAAAAGTAAAAGGAGACAAAAGAATTTTTATAGTGGTTCGACGTATCTCCGGCCTACATCCACTTTAATCTTTGTAATTAGTTGTTCTCTTTCTGGATTACAACTAGTTATATATGATCTGACCATAATCTAATGGATTTTAGATTTACAATGGAGTTTCTAAAGTGTTTGAGAGGTAGAGGATATGAGTGAAGAAGAAGTCACCAATGGCCAAGAAATCAGATCCTTGGAATTGCTCGTCATAATCATTGGAAAATCACTTGACCATGAGTTATCGGAGTGGTATGTAGGGTATGTGAGGTATATGAAGCTTTGGAAGGAAAATAGAGGAGAGGTCAAAAGGGCTCGACATCGAGTTAAGCCCTTTGCCCCCATTTACCGTGAAGCATTCCTAAGTTGCTTTTCTTCTTCCTTTGATTGTGTTTCCAAGTTCGTGAATCATTTCTTCCTTGTTTCGATCTTCTAAATTTGGTTGAAATCTACTTTGACTTAAAAGAGGGTTAACACCACACTTACAAAACCGACCTAGTTTGATCCTAATGAGAGGAGGAGATAAAGAGAGTTCTTTTGTTTCGGTATGGATGTTTTGCTCAAACTTGATTTAGAAGGAACCAAAAGGTTCTTTTATGCATCTTTTGACTTAAAACCTCGATATTGGCATGGTACTTTTTATCATTTAGATTGTTTCTACCTGAACTGTTCAACTTTGGGCTTTCATTGTTTTCACATGCCTCGAACACTTATAGGCTAGAAATCATATCTAAAGCACTTTACCTTTGGTTATATGGTTAACAACTTAGTTTGATATAAGGATTGAGTTTGTTTAAGGATTAGAATTACTTATGCATATATATGTTGCATTTATATTTTATATACCATGTATCATCCTTTTTTTGAAGACCTATAAGCTGTATTATCTTCTTATAAGTATGAAATGTTGATATTTTTATTAAAAAAATGGAACTAATTATTAGCTTGTGTTAGTTAGGGTATTCATGTTAGAACATATGTTTAATTATATGATGGTTTTGTAGTACTTGCACTTGTGTACATATTTGTTTATGAGGTGCAATGATATCTGTAAACGGTACTTCCCAACTCCACTTCTCTACGTTGCTCCTTGCTAGAATTTTGCACTAGTAACTTGATATAAGTTAAAATTCTGTTTTTACTCCTAGTATTGTTATTTTTTTAATAGTTGCACAAGCTCAACACAAAAGTTTCGCAACTAAAACACTTATCCATTGGTAGCATACTTTGTTCATTCCTATGCTCCTCTTTGTTGTTTACTATTTATGTGATTGTTTCATGTTTATAAGTTTATATGTGATTCCAACTACACAATTTTATCTTAGTTTGATAGTTATGCATAGATGGGTAGATTTTGGCTATAGTGTTGTTTTGCCAAGACTGGAGCTGTTGTACTATTCCTGAATCAGTGTCCAAGAGTTGTTATTTTACAACAATTAACAAACATTATAACTTTGTAAATTGTAGCAGCCTCATAATTTCTTCAATAAAGTGGTTCAGGTTTAGAGTGTGAAAAAGTTATATTATACTGTAGTACTATTTAACTAGATGCTAGCTGTTTTTCTTCTATATCTATATACATCTAATTAGTTACTTATGCTTTTAGGTTTCAAAGTCAAACATAAAATTATTAAAAGTTTTATTGGTTAAAGATTAGAAATACCTAACTGTTAATAACATATGATATGTTAATTCTGCTTTCAATCATAAACAATGTTATGGACCTCTAGCTCAAGTGCTTAGAGGTACTCACACTATCATCTTGATGTATCTTACTCTATGATTACAGTAAAAGTACTAGATAATCAACAATAAAATTTAAAATTCACAACATATTTTTGAAGTTGTTTGGGTTTTAATAAACAGAAGTAACTATCTAAACCATAAAATACAACATATGTCCGAACTTGGTATTATATGGTTCTATACTTCTAACTTTGAACCATTTTCAAAAATGTTGTATTTCCCATAACATCATTAACAAGAAAACAAAATTTATGTGGCACATTTAATAAATTTAGTAAGCACAAAACATTACTTTTTATGTTAGGTATATCATGCTTATAACGACCGAGGTTTTTCGACCACCGAAAACCGGCTCTAATACGTCCATTATATTACATGCCGAGAAATCGAATGTTGGAAAACCCGATTGTTAAGGAAAAAGAAAGAAGGAAGAAGATAAGAAGAAGACTAAACAATACAAAATCTCACAGCGGAACGAATAATCTATAATATACGATAAACTTTACACGAAGTCAAAGTGTAATATATGTATATACAGACATCAGTCAGAGTACACTAACCTATTTCAGCCTGGAGAGTTATAACAGTCTGTCCTTACAATTGCTGATAAATACAGCAACAAATACAGTGGAAAAATAACCATCTACATGAATACGTCTCTCGGCCTCCAACTCGTCTCCTGAAGCTCCAAAACATCCAAACTAATCCGTGATATGCTCGGTCTGACCCGTGCACTATAATAAAATAATACCCGAGTCGGTCTAGAAAACCAGCGCAAGAAAACACCTTCAATTGGATTTTAAAGTTATATAAATCCTTGAAACCAAAAGTATCTCATAAGACCATGCCGCACATAAACACGGATGGGTTTTTACCTTACGATAACCAAAACCTTTTATATAGAAAATCCATTGATATTATAATTCTGTCTACGAGTGATGATAATAATTATCAAATAGCTGTGATGCTCGTGAGTGTACATAAAAACAATACTAGGTATATAATCGAAAATCGATAAGGTGCGTTCGCCAATTGTGTAGAATTTCCATGGAGGTGCCCTCATTACTTCGAGGAAGGGTCCTCTTGCACAAAAATCAAAGATATTCTTTTGAAGCAGCATACATCCCTAGTGATGTACTATAGGGAAAACATAGCTGGTCTCGGTAAGACCGAGTGCATCGCCTTATGCATGCATAACAACTATAAGTGACGTCTAGGAGGAGCCGACTAGACCCTATGGGTTTGCCAACCCTACTGGCCATGCCTCCTATCTCTGGTTTTAGTCATTCCCGCTGTTGAGGCTATGTCCGGCATTCCAGCTTACGCACCGCCACCAAATAGATCACTGAATCCCACATGGATTCCAATACCCCAACGGGTCTCAGAATCACACATAAATTCTCGCATCTCAATTAGATCTTGGAATCACACCCAGATTCCCATACCCCAATGGGTTTTCGAAATCACACATGGATCCCAACATCTCAATATATCACGAAACACCTCCATAGAACCGTATATGGTTTTTGGAGTGGTCACGGGTTTTGAGTCATCTCTTACGAGTACACTCTTCCTCATCCTAGGTGCTTCACAAAACCAAATGCCGATTTTCGGAATGCTCAATACCGGTTCTTTTGGAAATAATCAGACAATACATTACAGCGAGGATCAACCCTCTAACCGTTTAAGTGGACGGATCTCCTTATCATTGGTCCTAGAAGAACAAAACGAGTTTATACGTATAGTACAACACCACCGATGGTGATTGTACCATATAATTCCCATGTTTCCCCTAGATATTTCCAGAGTTAAAATCCTTCGTTGTTAAGTAGGGAATATTTCGATGCCACCAAAATTAAGAAGGATTACATATTTAGGCCAAGATTTTGATAGTCGGTTATTTAACTATCAACAAACACACATTCAAACAAAGATTTATTCCATAGGTGAAAACAACAACGATTAAGCACATAGCAACCACCGGCCTCATTTTAATAAGTCTATCATTAATTTTAAACGTCTTTGTAAATTACATGTACAAAAATACCTTCACATGGGTATATCCACCCATCCTTATATTCACAACACTTAGAAAATATCCATATACTTACCTCAATGGTAGAAGTATATCCATAAAATTAAGAAAGATTTTCTTTTATTCGATTCTCATATCATTTATAAATTCCCTTACAGCTCTCCAAATCCATTTATAAACCATTTTATAAATCTCCGAAAAACCATTTATAATCCCTTTATAAAAATTCAATCACTTATAAGCTCTTTGTACATTTCGAAAATAATTTATAAACCCTTTATAAGTCCATAAAACCATTTATAAAATTCCTTTTATAAATCTATATACCCATTTCTAAAATTCGTTTATAAATATCTAACCATTTATAAAACTCTTCACCTTGTAAGTAATCTTCCTTATGTCTCCAAACCATTTTATAAGCTCTTTTATAAAATCCAGGTCTTTCAACTCCATTCATAGGTTTTTGAAACATTTATAAATAATTAAAATCTTTTTCTCCAAAACACCATTTTATAATAATAATTATTAACACTAAACTGAAAGTGACTACTGTGTGGCTAGTTATCACTTAGGATCGTGTAATATGGAATGTATTAGAATCTAAATGCGGAAACATATAATAATAGTAAAGTAAATAAGAATAAGCACACCAGGAGTTTTTATACTGGTTCGAACTTCTTGTTTTACGTCCAGTCCCAGACTTCCCTCTGGAATTTCTCACAATAACCCCTCACTTAACCCGGAGGAATAGGTATACAACACCTGAGCAACCGATCAGGATTTTTCCACCTCTAACAGCCGAAAGAGGACTTTACCCGCCTGAACAACTGAACATGACTTCTACAGTTTCAATAAAATTGTTTAGACACTTTGTGTTCTTGATAACACTGATTTTTCTTTGATAGTACAACCTTCCTATAATCTTTTCCTCAAGTATATATGTGTGTGTAAAGATTTATAAAGGATAATATTGCTTTGAATCGAAGAATAAGTTAATTGATTCAGAGATTCAAGCAATATATGTAAGTTGTGATTGCTTTGTAGAATGCAGAGATAGTAGAGAGTATGATTAGCAATTAAAATGAAATTCGGTGGTTTGTGAAGTGAATTTTGTATGTTTATATAGTAGATAAAGAGCTGCAACCATTCACAAAGAGTTCTGATCAAAAGAAGCATCCATACCTCTTCAATTTAGATCGTATCTCTTGACAAATGGAAGTGTCTATTTAGGAAAAATAGCTGTTGAAAGAATTCAGTCGACTGACCCAAAACAACCAGTCAACTGAATGTTCAAAGTTGTGTAAAACAGAGAGTTTTTGTGCACATGGGCAGATTCAGTCAACTTGCCATATTTGGTCAGTCGACTGTCCTAACAGTCAATGCACAGTTCTCATATATGTTAAAAGAGTTTAAAGCTTAAAACAACTTTGGTTTAAGTGAACTACTTGAGGATAGATTTTAACAATTCTAAGACTAAAAACTTCGACAAATATACTATACTTAGTTTTGTAGCCTTGTCCCCTTTGTAGCTTTAACAGTATATTTCTTTCTCTTTTTGTCACTTGCCCATATAGTCTCATTTACTGAGTTGTGCTCTTTGTCATGAATCAAAACTTATGATTCAACATTATCCCTCTTTTTGATTGATGACAACCTGTATATATGATACTATATTTTGAGAAATATATATTGGGAGTTATATATATCTCCCCCTAAATATATGGCGACATATTAAATCCCTGCATAAAATGGTTAGTCATACAAATTTCTCCCGCTTTGTCATCGACAAGAAGGAAATAATAGTAAATCCATTATTGAACTGACTAAAATTGCAATCATAAAACTGTAAATTGTTGCTTATACAAACTCATAAAATGTTTGAAATATAAATATAGCTTACTACTACCAAGAAACAACAACATCAATCAGAGGCAGACTCTGTTTCTTCTTCTTCAACTTGCATTGGTCCTTTTCCTCTAGAGGAGCTTCCCACAAACTGTCTGCAACCTCCATTGACACTTGTGTCGGAGCTAGTATGTTATTTTGATGTTGACCAAGTGAAGTGAGGAGCTAGGCGTTTGCTTGAATCGCGTTGAGAAGTCTCAGTAGTGGTGGAAGAGGAACAAGATATCGCATCCCATAAAATCCCGAAGAAACTCTTGATTTTGTCAAATTTTTTGTCAAATTTCTTATCGAGATTTTTAATGCGAGAATCCAAAATAACTTAATTTCTTGCAATTAAATTAATAGATTCCCGAGTGCTTTAGGATGGATTTGGTGTTCGAATGTTATCTCTGGATTGTTGATGCTGCGGAGTAGAAGTTTCTTGACGTGGTCGAGATTGCCATTCTTGAAAAGTCATTATAGATAGAGGTCTTGGTTGCAATTTCATAAGACTTAATGTGCGACTATTTAAAGTTTTGGGAATAGAAGTATCGGATTCCGGAATAGGAACCTGGAGATTCATAAGTAGCCGCATTATATATTCTCCAAAATAAATAATATTCAAACGACCTTGGTTAAAAGACAAGAATTCATCTAGAAGTAGTTTAAGCCAATTTATTTGAACTTCTCCCCAAATAGCATACAATGCTCTATAGTTATTTGGATATAGAAGCTCATAAGAGCCAGTACGGGGAAGAACCGTGTGCATTAAAGCTCGATGCATAAGTCTAGCTGTAGGTTGTAGTCTAATAGACTTAAGTTCGATCATGTCATCTTCTAGGAAACGATGACTTACTTCATCTCTTTCCCCGATAGGTATATTTAATTCGTCCAAAGCAATACCGTTAGTTGGAGTATGAAGAATATGACCAATTCTATCTAAGGAAACAAAAAATTGTCGACCGCATACCAAACTCCAAACGCAATTATCACGATTACGTGGGTTTTGATGACCTAAATTCAAATTAGCATAGAAAAGTTTTACTAAGGTGTGATTTATCTTGATATTATTCGAATTGTGATCGAGTAGAGACTCTAGATGGCTTCTCCTTGCTAGCTCTTGAATCCTATATGGAGCAAAATCATGAAGCACAACAAAAGAACCTTCAAAGAATCGTGCTTCTTTCATTTTATTCAACCTTTGGACTGCTTTAGCATCGTAGAGCCATTGAGCAATTTGAGAATCAATCGGCTCAGAGTAGGAAGAAAAGGCATGTCTAGATCTCTTGGATTGACGTGGAGCCATAGATTTTGATAAAAAGTGAAGAAATTTGTAATATTTTGGGGGCTAGGGTTTTATAATTCTGAAGTGAGAGGGTAAATGTATAATGTGAAAGAGAAGATAGAGAGTTTAAGTGTTAAAAAGGTGGGTAAAAAGGTGAAAATAATGCACAATTTTCAATTCAGTCGACTGGTCGAATATGGTCAGTCGACTGAACCAGTATCCCGAAACTTTCTGTTTCAGATTCAGTCGACTGGCCATATTGTTTCAGTCGACTGAATATGGTAAAAATACTTTCTGTGTAATGATTCAGTCGACTGGTTATTATCTTTCAGTCGACTGAATATGTCTTTGAAGCATTTTCAGTATTTTTGTATACAAACAAATATTATATTCCATATATTATCAAAATGCGTACAAAGTAGAATAAAAATAATAATTAGAAAGTAGAAGAAAAAAATTATTTGGAAGAAGGAGATGATGGAGACTTAGATTTTGTCGGTTCATCCCTCGTCTTCTCTACATATGGTTGCAGTGGTGACCAATGGTTTCCATGCTCCCATGAATTCGGAGAGACAGGTAGAGCTTGAGGTGACCTATCCCATGGATTTCGAGAGGACGATGGTGTAGGTTGATGAACCGCAGAGGAAGATGAACCGCAGAATTTCCATCCTATCTGCTCCAGAAAACTCAGATGTCTTGAATTCATTTTCTGTTCATAGTACATTTCTCGCTGAAGCGTTATAGATTCCCTCTGGTAATGATGCAAATCATCAATATTTTGTTTGGTTTGAGGAGAACCAAAGAATAGGAAACGTCTTGCTTTCTTTTTCTCGGGAGTATAACCTGTGTTATAATTTGACGGTCTGGTAGGTTCATGAGTAGGTGTAGGTGTAGGTAGACTTGACGATCCAAATGAAGGTGTTGAAAAATCGATAGAAGAATAGGCTGAGCCATTTGATGATTCTTGTGAAGACATTTTTCTTTGAAAGAAGATAAGAAATTTTTTTAGAGAATAATAATTTGATTGAGACAAAAAATTTTGATGTTGAATGAAAAGCTGAGGTCTGAGATAATATATATAGGAAAATTTTCGGTTAGAGATTGATGGTTTTACGTACAAACTGAAAAAAAATGAGGATGAAAATGTAACCAAGAATTTGTGGCTGAAAATTCTTTATAAAAAATTAAAAAAAATTTATAAGGAGAATATTGAAGAAGAAGTAGATGTGAAATATTAAATAGCCAAATGGCAGAGACATGGGCTTATCAAACTCTAGGTGATGAGTTTGAGTATCAAGAAGAATATTTTATATATTTCTGAAAAAAAATTATAATTCTTTTAAAGAAATTATACCTAGTTCTCTTCTTAATCTTATAAAACAATTTTCATTGAGAGGTTTAGTGAAAATATCAGCTAACTGATTTTCAGAATTTACAAATTCTAAATTTATTATATCCTTTTCAATATTATCACGAAGAAAATGATGATGAATGTCGATATGTTTAGTTCGTGAGTGATTAACAGGATTTTTAGATAAATTTATTGCACTTGTGTTATCACAATATATTATAGATTAATTTAATTTTATATCAAAATCTTGTAATGTTTGTTGCATGTAGATTACTTGAGCACATGCTAAAGCTGCAGATATATACTCTGCTTCACATGTCGATAGTGACACACAATTTTGTTTCTTACTAAACCAAGATACTAAGGATCGTCCAATGAAATGACAAGTTCCACTTGTACTTTTTCTATCTGTCCGACTTCCTCCAAAATCAGCATCACTATAAGATACTAATTCAAAAAGACATTCTTTTGGGTAAAATAATCCTAAATCTTTGGTTTTGCTAAGATAACGAATTATACGTTTAACTGCTCGCATATGTGATTCTTTGGGATTTGCTTGAAATCGAGCACATAAACAAACACTCATCATAATGTCAGGTCGACTAGCAGTTAAATAAAGTAATGATCCAATAATGCTACGATATAGTTTCTGGTCGACACTCTTACCATTTTATTCTCTGTTGAGATGTATATTTGTACACATAGGAGTCAGTTTGGCATAAGTGTTTTCCATACCAAATCGTTTAATTAGATTATTACAATACTTTTCTTGATTAATAAAAATGCCATTTTGTAATTGTTTGATTTGAAGTCCAAGAAAATATGAAAGTTATCCCATATGTGTCATTTCAAATTCATTTGTCATGATAGTCGAAAATTCCTAACATAATTTTTCATTTGTTGAACCAAATATAATATCATCAACATATATTTGAATAATTAAAATATCTTGATTAGCTTTCTTAATAAATAATGTTTGATCAACTTTTCCAATATTAAAACCAGATTCTAGTAAATAACTTTTAAGTCGGTCATACCAAGCTCGAGGTGCTTGTTTTAAACCGTATAAAGCTTTTTTAAGTTTATAAACGTGATCTGGAAATTTTTCATGAGTAAAAAGAGGAGGTTGTTCAACATAAACATTTTATTTTATAAAACCATTTAAAAATGCACTTTTAACATCCATTTGATATAATTTAATGTTATGAAAACATGCAAAAGCCAATAGAATACGTATAGCTTCTAGTCCTGCAACTGTAGCAAACGTTTCTTCATAGTCTATTCCCTCTTCTTGATTGTAACCTAGTGCTACTAATCTAGCTTTATTTCTAGTAATGTTACCTTGTTCATCAGCTTTGTTTTTGAAAACCCATTTTGTACCAATGACTGATTGATCACTTGGTCTAGGAACTAATTCCCAAACTTCGTTTCTTTCAAATTGATTTAGCTCTTCTTGCATAGCTATAATCCAATATTCATCAGCTGAGGCTTCCTTAATATTTTTAGGTTCTATATTAGAGAGAAAAGAAATATGGCCCATTTGATTTAATTGATGTCTTGTTCTTACATTTGAATTTATTTCTCCAATTATATTTTGAACAGGGTGATTTCTAAGAATTCTTGGAGGAGATCTTACTATATTATCATTATTAATAGTGTTTTCATTTTCTATAGAAATATCATAATTATTTTGAAAAATAATTCCATCATCTTATGAATTATTTGTCAGAATTTTATTTGAATTATTTTCCAAATTTGTAATTTTAGAAGAAATTTTGACACTTTCATCGAATGAAACATGAAGAGTTTCTTCGATTACTTTAGTTCTTGTATTAAAAACTCGATAAGCTTTGCTTCTTTCCGAATATCCTATTAATATTCCTTCATCGGATTTTGGATCAAATTTGCCAAGCTAATCTTTAGTGTTAAGTATAAAACATTTTGAACCAAAAACTTTGAAATAAGATATATTAGGTTTTCTACCATGTAAAAGTTCATATGGAGTATGTTTTGTTAATGATCGAATAGAAACACGATTCAAAACATAACATGCAGTTGCAACAGCTTCTGCCCAAAAATGCTTAGATAAAGTGCTTCCATTTAATAGAGTTCGTGCACATTCTTGTAATGTTATGTTTTTCCTTTCTACAACTCCGTTTTGTTGTGGTGTTCTAGGAAAGGATAAATTATGATTAATTCCTTTCTTGTTACAAAAATATTCGAAAACTTCATTTTCAAATTCACCTCCATGATCACTTCTAATATTTTTAACTTTAAAATTCTTTATATTTTGAATTCTCTTTACAAAAAATTTAAAATTTTCAAAAGTATCACTTTTATGTTTCATAAAAAGTCCATGTATATCTCGAAAAATCATCTACAATAACAAACACATATCTATTGTGATTAATAGATTGAACTTGAGTTGGTCCGAAAAGGTCCATATGTAATAGTTCAATTGGTTGTGTTGTAGATATGATTTTCTTAGATTTGAAAGAAGATTTTGTTAATTTTCCTAACTGACATGCATCACGGATGTTATTAATTTTGAATTTCATATCAGGTAGTCCTTTGACAAGTTTATTTTTAGCTATTTTATTAATAGTATTAATATTTATATGACAAAATCTTTTGTGCCATAGCCAAGAATCATTTTCTGTAGCTACTAAACACATATTTGTGTTATAATTTATATTCATATTTAAAATATAAATATTTCTATCTCTTATACCTTCAAAAATTATATTTTGATTTTTATCAGAAATATTACATTTATTTTCTAAGAAAGATACATAAAAACCTTTATCACATAATTGACTTATACTTAATAAATTATGTTTTTAGTTTTTAACTAATAGGACATCAGTAATGAGAGGTGAGTTAGAGATACTTTTATTGCTCACATCGCCTTTGCCAATGACATAACCTTTTGAATTATCTCCAAAAGTGACTGATCCTCCATTTGAGTAGACTATGTTTGTTAACGTGTCTTTATTACCAGTCATGTGTTTCGAGCAACCGCTGTCTAGAATCCATTTTCCTCTCATTTTAAGTGGTACCTACAAAAAATAAAGATTAAGATGGTACCCACTTTTTTTTATGGTCCTAAGAGTTAGGTCTTAGGAAACCAAACCCAAGAAGGTTTATAATTCCCTTTATAAATATAATTCTTATTTTTATGAACAGTTTCCATAAATGTTTTGATATGTTTATTCCTAATTAAATTATTATTTGTTTTAGGAATCCATATTTTAATAGTTTTAAAATCTTTAGAAACTGTTTTCTTTAAATCTTACCTAATTTTTTTTTAATTTTATTTTTAAACTTTCCAGATTTCTTTGGATTTTTCTTATATCCTAGTCCCATTTTATTTGAAGTAGACTGAGAATTTTCTAATATTGTAGAAAGATTTTCTCGTCCTTTATTGAAGTTAGAAATATTTTTATTAATATCTTCTAACTTAGTTTTGAGACTAGATTTTTATAACTCTAATACTTTAGTGTTAGATTTCAAATCATTAATTTCAACTGATAAATCATCATTTTTATTTTTCTTAAATTCTAATTCCTGAGTTATCATAGAAAGTTGAGATGTTAAATTGGAATTAGATTCTTGAGATGTTTCAAGTTCTTCTTCCAGAATTTTCTTTTCATCTCTTAGCATACTAATTTCTAATTCAGATCTATTTAGTTTTCCTTGTAACTCCTTATTTTGCCTTTTTGTTTGTTTTGCAAATTCCACTAGTTCTGAATTAAGTTCAACCAAATCATCAAAACTTAGTTCACTTACATCATCATAGCCATGAAGCATAGATTTGCTTGCTCTATGTCACTGTCACTGTCACTCTCTGATGATGAAGAATCTGAATCATCCCATGTTACTGAAAATGCTTTCTTCTTGAATATGTTCTTCTTGAATTTATTTTTCTATTTCTCTGGACAATCTTTCTTCATATGACCCTTTTTATGACATTCATAGCATTCCATGACAGAAGATGATGGTTTATTGCTATTATTGTTACTAGAGTTATTTTTTGTAACTCTTGATCTTGTTATTCTTTTTGAATTTCAAAAACTTTTTGAAATTCTTAGCAATAAATGCCATATCCTCTTCATCTGAGTTAGAGTCATCTTGTTCTGCTCGAAAAGCTAGATTCTTCTTGTCCTGTGCTTGAACTTTCTTTGCCTGCAAATTTACTTCATATGACATTAGATTTCCTATTAACTCTTCTGGTTTCATAGTAGAAAGATCGTTTGCTTCTTCAATAGCTAGAACCTTTCTTTCCCATTCATCCGTTAAAGAGTTTAGGATTTTTGATACTATATCAAAGTCAGTAAATTTTTCTCCTAGTCCTAATAATGAATGATAAATATCTTGGAATCTAGATTTAATGGACTCATTTTCTTTTATTTTAAAACTTTGAAATTGATTTTTAAGCATAGATATCCTGCTTTGTTTAACCTTGTTAGTGCCTTCATGAGTTGTTATCAGTGTTCGCCATATTTCATATGCAGTATTACACATGCTAACACGATTAAACTCATTCTTGTCTAAGGCACAAAACAACATATTCATAGCTTTAGCATTTGCAGAAGCATCCAATTTTTGCGTGTTTGACCATGTAGAATATTCAGTTGTGGGTATATTATATTCAGATCGTGTGATATTCCATGAATTAAAACCATTTGCTTGCATATAAATTCTCATACGTGTAGCCCAATAAGTGTAATTCATGCCATTGAATAGTGGTGGTCGTCCAGTGGATTGACCTTCAATAAAACTAGTGTTAGTGACAGTGCTTGTGCTGGTATTGTTTTCCATATTAGCAAAAAAAATTATCAAATAACTGTGTAACAGTTATAAGATCCCTTGCTCTAATACCAATTGAAAGTGACTACTGTGTGGCTAGTTATCACTTAGGATCGTGTAATATGGAATGTATTATAATCTAAATGCGGAAACAGATAATAATAGTAAAGTAAATAAGAATAAGCACACCGGGAGTTTTATACTGGTTCGAACTTCCCGTTCTACGTCCAGTCCCACACTTCCCTCTGGAATTTCTCAGATAACCCCTCACTTAACCTGGAGGAATAGGTATACAACACCTGAGCAACCGATCAGGATTTTTCCGCCTTTAACAGCCGAAAGAGGACTTTACCCGCTTGAACAACTGAACAGGACTTCAACAGTTTCAATAAAATTGCTTTGACACTTTGTGTTCTTGATAACACAGATTTGTCTTTGATAGTACAAACTTCCTATAATCTTTTCCGCAAGTATATAATGTGTGTGTAAAGATTTAGAAAGGAGAATATTGCTTTGAATCGAAGAATAAGTTAATTGATTCAGAGATTCAAGAAATATATGTAAGTTATGATTGCTTTGTAGAATGCAGAGATAGTAGAGAGTATGATCAGAAATTAAAATGAAATTCGGTGGTTTGTGAAGTGAATTTTGTATGTTTATATAGTAGATAAAGAGCTGCAACCATTCACGAAGAGTTCTGATCAAAAGAAGCATCCATACCTCTTCAATTTAGATCGTATCTCTTGACAAATGGAAGTGTCTATTGAGGAAAAATAGCTATTGAAAGAATTCAGTCTACTGACCCAAAACGACCAGTCAATTGAATGTTCAAAGTTGTGTAAAATAGAGAGTTTTTGTGCACCTGAGCAGATTCAGTCGACTGGCCATATTTGGTCAGTCGACTGACCTGACAGTAAGTGCACAGTTTGCATATATGTTAAAAGAGTTTAAAGCTTAAAACAACTTTGGCTTAAGTGAACTACTTGAGGATAGATTTTAACAATTATAAGACTAAAAACTTCGACAAATATACTATACTTAGTTTTTTAACCTTGTCTCCTTTGTAGCTTTAACATCATATTTCTTTCTCTTTTTGTCGCTTGCCCATATAGTCTCATTTACTGAGTTGTGCTCTTTGTCATGAATCAAAACTTATGATTCAACATAAACATTTAAATAAATGAATATCATTAACTTTAAACATCTTAATAATAATTAATAATTCAAAATTTTTATTAAATAAACAATAATAATTTATCTTTACCATTTTAATAAATAATAATAACTTATTTCCAAACCTTATTAATAATCCTTACTATTAATTCCAAACCATAATTATTCTTGAGATAATCAATCTTTCCAAATATTAACAATTTGATAAAATCTTTAAAACAATATTAACTATAAAAAAATAACTTTAAAATAATACTACTATAATTAAATAGTCTTAAAGTAATACTAATATAATTTAATAACTTTTTAAAAAAATTATTATAATTAAATAACTTTAAAATAATATTATTATAATTAAATAGATAATCCTTAAAACAAAATATTTCCGAAAACCCAACTTCGAATTTAAAAATTGTTTCTTGTCTTAAAAACCAATTCCAACTTAAATGGCAACTTATGGTATTTTCAGAATACTAATTTGAGGCAAGCCACCCAGCACTTAACTAATATCGATATTGATTTTCTATCACTGCTGGGTTTTATTTTCAAACATATAACGATGTTATAACCACAGCATCCACAATCATATTTATTATTCGATAAACCATATAAAAGAAATATCATTGAACAATTCAATAATAGCGAGGAATCCCGTTGGATCCCTCCAACCTGTTTCTCCCTACATCACAAATGTTATATAATCATAAAATATAAATCAACTGCTTCGAGGTAGGATTCGTATACAAAGGGTCATCCGCTCTTACACGGGAACGTAAAAAGGTCTCATCCGCTCCAACATGCGGGAATATATCCAAACCAACTAATAAATATAATAATTCACCTAAACAGTCATTAAACAATTTTTATCAACTATAAATCATAATAGTTATCCAAAAGGTGAGTTTAACTCACTGAAATTTTCTGTCGTCGCCTAGGCGTTCCAATTCCGTCCGAATTCAAACGTCGTTCGAATTAAGCATAAAATTCCACTAGCTCCAATCTTCACCAAACCAATTCCATATCGCAGTGCTCATCAATACAAACCTAATGCAAAAATCCATGGTCAAAACGGATCATGGATGAGCAATTTATCTTGGTTTAAACATATCACCTATTAACTAAATACTTTTATGTTAAAGAACCTACCAAAACAAATGTGCCAAGCCTACAATCATAGACCAGATCCACTTCTTCCCCTCACTCCATCTTCTTCTCCCCTGCTCCTCTTTTTTTCTAAATGAAGACAATGTGCACGCGCCTACACTGCACCATCGCCCAAGCTGAAGCCACCCACGACACACGCTTTCCCACCTCGTTCGTCTGCACCCCATCATCGTCGCTCTTCACCTCCCATTCGAAATGCGACCCCCCAACCTGCATGTGACCTTTGCATCGCCATAATCGACGCGACCATTTTTAGCATCGGACCCCACCAATCTTAGCCCGCCAGCTCGCCTTATTTCCCTGAAGCCCGCACCAACCTCTACTTTGCCCAAATCCTCCTCCATCAGCCAAAAACCCTAACCCTATTTTCCAACCATCGTCGACGCAAAATCGCGCCCGAGTTATGCCAAAAATACTACTCTTCGATGCGAACTTAACGACACTTACGGCGTCGAGTAATTCTTCTCGGATCGGGAATTTTTTTTAGTTTTGAATACATTTTCCCTCTTTGCTATTTTATCATGATAAATTGCTTGATCCTCAATGAAATCTCGATTCGTCAATTTCTAAAAATACTAGATGTTGATACGAACAATTTTTATTTAGATCATTTCAGCTAATTGTGAATGGTTTGGAAGGGATTGATTTTTGAAGTTTGAAGGGAGTATGTTATTTTTTTTGTTCTGTTTGCTGCAGCGTTTAAATAAGAAGGGAAGGATGTGAAGTATCGAAGAGGAGGTGTGGGTTTGGGTACGGGTTTGGTTTGATGGAGATGGAACATGGTAGAGTGGGTGGGCTGATAGAGATGGATCACTGATGTATGGTCAAAGTCATATAAATATATATAATTTATATTCAAAATATCTAGTTATATAATTCAAACCCCAATTGTGATGTGTCGCCTAGCGTTTTATACGTTATACCCCTATTCCACATGCAATGGGACTAGTTTCCAGATCCAATTCGATCTTATAGAGAAGATTGCTTTTTGAACCCTATTATTATATTAAATTTTCAATATTAATTTCAACACGTTTTGATCTTGCATGACCAAACGATATGCCTGATCGCCATGAAATTTGATGATGTATTATAATTCATTATTACAGACCCATTGACACTGGTTTCATCGAAATCCGAGACAGTGCCCTGGAAGGCTATTTTCACTTGTTAATTAAAACGAGTTATTTTCAAAATCAGTTAAATTATTTTTAAATCCAATTTAAAAGTTTTATTATGTTCATTCTTATTAAATGGAATTTAAATAAGCTTTGAAATTATTTTTATCGAAATAAAAATCCAATATTCAATTATTTAAACGACTTCAATTATTAAATTCAACAATTAAATTATCCAATAAATCGCTATATTCGAAATTCGAGTTATTCAACCTATAAAATTAACTTTTCAATATTTGAAATCAACTAAACATTCCAATTTCAAATAACTAAAATTCTGGGTCCTTACATTCTTACCACGTTAAAAGAATTTCGTCCTCGAAATTGCCAAGGTAAGAAAATTGCCCAAACCCATTACTTTTTAAAACAAATTAGTTGAAATATTTCACCAAATTATTTTAAACCCTTGACCTTTTCCAAAACCAATTTTTTGAAACTGTGTTATTACTTTTACTAAGTTTCCAAATTCATCCATAGATTCCAACTAACATTATCCATTCAATCATTTCAAAATCCAAAATCAAATTTTAGTTATCAAAAATTTCTTCAAAATTCCTCAAAAATTTTCTAACGCCTTAATTTATAGAAAATTTCGCTAGCGTCTCTTTTATGTGGGTAGATCAGAACAACCACAAATTGCCATTACGGGCCTAAACCAACAAAAGTAAACAAATGCTAAGTGGCTCAATCATAAGACCATCAAGTCAATCAACAATATAAACATGTTCCTTTTTGTTGGGCAACCGAATTTTACTTATAAAACCAAAAGCATCAAGTTAGCTCTTGCTTTTATATACCTGCATTTTATTTACCAGTGATACCCAATCATATAATTCAAAATCACACTATTCTGCAATTTTAATTTCCAACATTTACTTTACCAAAGGCCGTACATATATCATCCGTACGCACAACCAAGTCTGATCGCTCGCTCGATTACATAATCTCACTTCCGAACTAAAATCATTCACACAACCACTCTAGTGCAAACTTAGATCCGGTTCCTTGATTAGAAATCGTCATTCTCCTTGCATAGCCATATATTATGATCGAGAATTCCGGAATCAATCAAAAATCCATATCCAGTGTTCGCCATTGAGAATCGAGTGAAAAATTCCAACTCGGATCGATATAAATTATCTCTAAATCCTCTACTCGAATCTGGATCAAACCGTTATGCGAATAAAATAATATACGTACTACCCACGTATTTATTTCAATTGATTTCTTAGCCATACCAAATTCCCTTCTATTCACATTCATTTCATTTACATTCAATTTTTCACAATCGTTAATTACTTAGTATTATTCTTTCAATTCTAATATCACTTAAGAACCCTTTCATCAAATTTTCTTAAGTTTATTATAAATCTTTTATACAACTTTCATGTTTATTTTCAATTTACAACTTAAGTTCACATTCGATTTAAATAAAAGTCAATTTCAATTCCATTTAACTCAATTTATCTTCCAATTTCAATATTCAATTTGCTAACTTATTTAATTAGTTCATCCCCTAATTCATTTCAAATCTTAATCAAATTTATTTCGAAAATTATTTTATTTAACATAATATAAGTAAAATTTCATTTCAAATTTGCTTTTCTCAACATTCATATTCAAAAATTTAAAAAATTGTTATTAACTTACTAATTCTCAAAATTCATAAGTTATCAAACTTACTTTCTCATATTCTCATAAAACATTTAAATGGAAATCCTAGAGTTTAAACACCTTGTTCTTATTTATTTCAAATAATTTTGAAATCATATATATATAAATAATCCTTTTGTTATATCAAATCATTCTTTTGGATTTTAAAACTAAAACCAGTTTTACCAAAACAAAACTCCAATGGTAGCAATTCCTCTCTTGGAAACTCGAAAATGAACGTCGATGATGTTGCAGTCATCACCGAAATTATTTTCCAATGACCGAAGTGAGTTCAGTTCCTTTATTCCCTTTAAAACCCTTTTTCAAAATATTTCCATTCAGAAATATTTCCCAAATAATATCACTATTATTTTCCAAAACTTTGAAAAACCATTTCCAAAACCAAAAGGGAATTAAATTCTCGAATTCTCAGCTTTTAAATCCTTTCTAATTTATAAACCGCATTTAAAAATCATTTTTATATAATATACATTTGAAATTTCATTTCCTTTCAATTTATAAATCACTTTTATAAACCATATATTTATATAATCTTACTTTGGTAATATAAAATCATTCCTTAATTGTTTATCTTGTTTGCACTAAAATAATGGCAATTTTTATTAGAGCACGACAACAACAAATGATAAGAATCAAATGTTATTATTCTCTGACAACCAAGCACACCATATATACCATAATATTTTATGGAAAACTATTCCTTTATATAAAAAAATAATCAAGGTAAAATTATTTCATTTACCCAATTTGAAACAGTACGATGTTAAATTGTTCTGTTCAAGTGTTTAGAGACCCATATCAATAACGTTAATTACTCGTATTGACCAGAATCCATAAGCCTCTCAACAAATCAACTAACACAATATAAAACATTTTTATATCACTAACAAATACGCGCTCATACGTATATACACACTCAAACTCATTCTAGGGTGCTACTGAACCAATCTCTAATGAGTACCCTACCAAAACCAAGGTTCTTGCTTAATCTTCAGCTCTGATATCAAATGTAACGACCGAGGTTTTTCGACCCTCGAAATCTGGCACTAATACGTCCATTGTATTACATGCTGAGAAATCGAATGCCAGAAAATCCGATTGTTAGGGAAAAAGAAAGAAGGAAGACGATAGGAAGAAGACTAAACAACACATAATCTCACACCCGAACGAATAATCTATAATATACGATAAACTTTACACAAAGCCAAATTGTAATATATGTATATACAGACATCAATTAGAGTACACTAACCTATTTTAGCCTGGACAGTTATAACAATCTGTCCTTATAATTGCTGATAAATCAAGAACGAATACAGTGGAAAAATAACCATATATGTGCATACGTCTCTGGGCCTTCAACTCGTCTCCTGAAGCTCCAAAGCATCCAATCTAATCTATGATATGCTCGGTCTGACCTAAGCATTATAATAAAATAACACCCAAGTCAGTCTGGAAAACACACCCAACTGGATTTTAAAGTTATATAAATCCTTAAACCAAAAGTATCCCGTAAAACCACGCCGCACATAAACAAGGATGAGTTTTTACCTTACGATAACCAAAACCTTTTATATAGAGAATCAATTGATATTATAATAATGTCTAAGGGTGATAATAATAATAATCAAAAAGCTATGATGCTCGTGAGTGTACAACACAACAATATTAGGTATATAATCGAAAATCGATAAGGCACGTTCGCTAATTGTGTAGGATTTCCATAGAGGTGCCCTCGGTACTTCGAGGAACAGTCCTCCTGCACAAGGATCATAAATATCCTTCCAAAGCAGCATACATCCCTAGTGATGTACCATAGGAAAAACATAGTTGGTCTCACTAAGACCGAGTGCATCGCCCCATGCATGCATAACAACTATAAGTGACATCTAGGAGGAGCTGACTACACCCTATGGGTTTGCCAACCCTACTCGCCATGCCTCCAATCTATGGATTTAGTCAATCCCACTGATGAGGCTACGTCTGGCATTCTAGCTTACGCACCGCCACCAAATAGATCATGGAATCCTACATGGATTCCTATACACCAACGGGTCTCGGAATCACACGTAGATTCCCACATCTCAATTAGATTTTGGACTCACACCCGGATTCCCAAACCCTAATGGGTTTTCGAAATCGCACATGGATCCCAACATCTTAATATATCACGAAACTCCTCTATAGAACCGTATATGGTTTTCAGAGTGGTCACAGATTTCGAGTCATCTCTTACGAGTACAATCTTCTGCTTCCTTGGTGCTCCACGAAACCAAATGCCTATTTCCGGAATGCTCAATACCGGTTCTTTTGGAAATAATCAAACAATACATAAGCACAGGGAACACCCCCTAATCGTTTAAGTGGACTAATCTCCTTATCATTTGTCCTAGAAGAACAAAACAAGTTTATACATATAGTATAGCACCACTGATGGTAACTGTACCATATAATTTCCATGTTTCCCGTAGATATTTCCAGAGTTCAAATCCTTCGGTGTTAAGTAGAAAATATTTCCGTACCACCAAAATTAAGAAAGACTACATATTAAGGCCAAGATTTTGATAGTCGATTATTTAAATATCAACAAACACACATTCAAACAAAGATTTATTCCATATGTGAAAACAACATCGGATAAGCACATAGCAACCACCAGCCTCCTTTTAATAAATCTTTCATTCATTTCAAAAGCACTTTGTAAATTACTTGTACAAAAATACCTTTACATAGGTATATTCGTCCATCCCTATATTTACAATACTTAGAAAATATCCATATACTTATCTCAACGGTATAAGTATATCCATAAAATTGATAAAGATTTTCTTTTATTCGATTCTAATATCATTTATAAATTCCCTTACAATTTTCCAAAGCCATTTATAAACCATTTTATAAATCTCCGAAAAACTATTTATAATCCCTTTATAAAAATTTAATCACTTATAAGCTCTTTGTACATTTCGAAAATCATTTATAAACCCTTTATAAGTCCATAAAACCATTTATAAAATTCCTTTTATAAATCTATATACCCATTTCTAAAATTCGTTTATAAATATCTAACTATTTATAAAACTCTTCACCTTGTAAGTAATCTTCCTTACCTCTCCAAACCATTTTATAAGCTCTTTTATAAAATCCAGGTCTTTCAACTCCATTCATAGGTTTTGGAAACATTTATAAATAATTAAAATCTTTTACTCCAAAACACCATTCTATAATAATAATTATTAACACTAAACATTTAAATAAATGAAAATTATTAACTTTAAACATCTTCATAATAATTAATAATTCCAAAATATTGTTAAATAAACAATAATAATTTATCTTTACCATTTTAACAAATAATAATAACTTATTTCCAAACCTTATTAACAAGCCTTACTATTAAACCCAAACCATAATTATTCTTGAGATAATCAATCTTCCCAAATATTAACAATTTGATAAAATCTTTAAAACAATATTAACTTTAAAACAATACTACTAAAATTAAATAACCTAAAAATAGTATTAATATAATTAATAACTTTAAAAAAGTATTATTATAATTAAATAACTTTAAAATAATATTATTATCATTAAATAGATAATCCTTAAAATAAAATATTTTCGAAAACCCAACTTTAAATTTAAAAATGATTTCTTGTCTCAAAAACCAATTCCAAATTGAATAGCAATTTATGGTATTTCCAGAATACAAATTTGAGGCCAATAGCCACCCAACACTTAACCAATATCGAAATTGATTTTCTATCACTACTGGGTTTTATTTTCAAATATATAACGATGTTATAACCATAACATCCACAATCATATTTATTATTCATTAAACCATATAAAAGAAATATCATTGAACAATTCAATAATAGTGAGGAATCCCGTTGGATCCCTCCAACCTATTTCTCCCTGCATCACAAATGTTATATAATCACAAAATATAAATCAACCGCTTCGAGGCAGGATTCATATACAAAGGGTCATCCGCTCTTACATAGGAACGTAATAGGGTCTCCAATAGGCAGGAATTTATCCAAACCAACTAATAAATATAATAATTCATCCAAACAGTCATTCAACAATTTTTATCAACTATAAATCATACTAGTTATCCAAAAAGGTGAGTTTAACTCGCTGAAATTTTCTATTGTTGCAGAGGCTTTCCGATTCCATCCAAATTCAAACGACGTTCGAATTAAGCATAAAATTCCACTAGCCCCAGTCTTCACCAAACCAATTTCATATCGCAGTGCTCGTCAATACGAACCTAACGCAAAAACCGTGGGCAAAATGGATCACGGATGAGCAATTTATCTTGGTTTAAACATATTACATATTAACTAAATAGTTTAAAAAAAGAAACCTGCCCAAACAAATGGGCCAAGCCCACAATCATAGACCAGACCCGCTTCTTCCCCTCAATCCATCTTCTTCTCCCCTGATCCTCTACTTTCTCTTTTTTTTTTGAAACGAAGGCAACGTGCACGCTCCTACACTCCACCATCGCCCAGGCCGAAGCCACCCACGACACGCGTTTCCCCACCTCCTTCGTCTGCATCCCCTCGTCGCCGCTCTGCACCTCCCATTCAAAACGCGACCCCCTAGCTTGCATGCGACCTTTGCATCTCTAAAATCGACGCAACCATTTTTAGCATCGGGCCCCACCAATCTTAGCCCGCCAGCTCGCCATACTTCCCTGAAGCCCGCGCCTACCTTCACATTGCTTAAATCCTCCTCCATCAGCCAAAAACCCTAACCCTAGTTTCTGACCGTCGACCATCATCGACGTGGAATCGCATCGAACTTATGCTAAAAATACTACTCTCCGATACGAACTTAACGACGCTTACGGCTAAGCGTCGAGTAATTCTTCCCGGATCGGGAGAAATTGTTTTTTAAAGTTTTGAAAACATTTTCCTCTTATCTGTTTTATCTCAATAACTCACTTGATTCTCAATGAAATCTCGATCCATCAATTTCTAAAATATACTATATGTTAATACAAAAATCTTTTATTTAGATCATTTCAGTTAATTGTGAATGGTTTGGAAGGGATTGATTTTTGAAGTTTGAAGGGAGTATGTTATTTTTTTTGTTCTGTTTGCTGCAACATTTAAAGAAGAAGGGAAGGATGTGAAGTATCAAAGAGAAGGGTGGGCTTGGGTACGGGTTTGGTTTGATGGAGATGGAACATGGTAGAGGGGTTGGGCTGATAGAGATGGATCACTGATGTATGGTCAAAGTCATATAAATATATATATATATATATATATATATATAATTTTAAATTCGAAATATCTAGCTGTATAATTTGAACCTCACTCAAGACGTGCCGCTTGGCGTTCTATATGTTATACCCCTATTCCGAACGCAATGGGACTAGTTTCGAGACTCAATTCAATCATATGGAGAAGATAGCCTTTTGAATCCTATTATTATATTAAATTTTCAATATCAATTTCAATGCGTTTCGATCTCGCAAGACCAAACGATACGTCTGATCGCCATGAAATTTGATGGCATATTATAATTCATTATTACGGACCTAATGACACTAGTTTCGTCGAAATCCGAGACAGGGCCCCGGAAGACTATTTTACTCGTTAATTAAAACGAGTTATTTTCAAAATCAGTTAAATTATTTTTATTTATTCTTATTCAATAGAATTTAAATAAGGTTTGAAATTAATTTTATCGAAATAAAAATCCAAGATTCAATTATTTAAACAATTTCAATTATTAAATTCAACAATTAAATTATCCGATAAATCACTATATTCGAAATTCGAGTTATTCAACCTATAAAATTAACTTTTCAATATTTAAAATCAATTAAAAATTCCAATTTCAAATAAATAAAATTCTGGGTCGTTACAGTGGTATTGCTTATGTTTTTATGCCAATCATATTTGAGCATGTAGACTATTTATAAATTATAATCAAGAAAATAGGTTGATGGATCTAAATTTGCTTCTTCTATAATTGGATCAGTGCCCCTTTTCAAGGATGGACTCTTTAGGAAGGAGTGCATTATCTATTTAATCTATTTATATGCTTATGCATTCATGTGACATGCTCCATTTAACTTATTGATAATGGTATTATCATACATGCAGATTGTTCATGACATTTATACCACTGTAGAGAAAAATAGGTAAATTTAGTTAGTCCAATTATGTTTTAGCATTTAGAAAAATATTTGGATTATCATAAATTGAGTAAACTAAGGAGATCATGTTTCAGACATATTCTTACTGTAAGTTGTATGATTGAGCATTCATTATTTTAGCAATAACTTGCAAGTTGTAGTTATCCACCAGGAACTTAGAAGTTTATGTTAGAAGCAAATACAACATTATGAATGCCTGAACATTATCAATTTCTCTACAATTACATATAACTAAATTTTCAAATGGGTATACTAATCCATTAGAATTACACTTCAATAACCCAATGCTCCTACCGTTAAGATTTTAATAAGTTTAGAACCAATTCACCATGAAACCCAAAATTATATTTGGAAAATTCTATTAAACACAAACTGGTGTGACAAAATGTGACACATGTTGTTTTAACCATTAGACCTTCCTCTAATTACCACTCCACATGTAAAGATACAAAGATTTGGGATTTGATGCTTAATACTTGTGTCAAATTTTGTGTTTTGTTTTGTGTCATGATAGCCACTTCCAATTATATATATAGTATATAATCCATATTGGTTTCAACAAGAATAAATTGTTGGAAGTACATACACCTGCGGAATTCATGCTCCAATTTATTGATTATTAAGACAGAATAAAAGATTTGATCTTCAAAATTAATATAAACTTTGGTTTCATGAATTGATTGAGAAGAAATAGCATATATGATCTTCCAAATTAGCACAAACCTTAGTTTAGAGAGAAATAAATCATCTATAATTTAGGAACCATAACCCCACGTGCGCACACGAACACACACACAAATGGTAGTGTGGCATTTTTTAATTTGATGCTTTAACAAAATAAAAAATCATCGTTGTCTTTACACGTTTATTACATTAGCTTTGTACATTTTAAGCCTTACTTTTTTTTGTAAGACTTGTTTATAAAACAATAAAACATAATCGTTTTACATGTGTGATGCCATATGTTGAATTTTTCCAACATCCATTTTTACTAATCGTTTATGTTTATATGTTTATGATTGATTTCAAGTTCCAACCATATCATAGTCTAATATTTTGCATACTAACTTTGTATTTTTAGAAAATTTGAGTAAATCTTAAGCTATAGATAGGGGATTACAACAATTAACAAATGCTGCATTTTCATAAATCAAATTTAGGAGATAGAAAAATTTATCGATAAAGCATATTAGTAATTTTAAATTTAAAAACTATGATTATTTAGTTTGACACCAGCTGTTTTTTCCTTCTTATCTATAATCAAGTTATCACTACTAATGATCTTTATTTGTATTTTTAACCTTAAACATTATTAATATTGAATATTGGTTGCATATATAAAAGTGTTATTTGTGTATGTATATATTACAAATTTCCAAAAGTTAACACAATTTGAATAATCTTATAAATATTATTTGGATCATTCTATAATAAAGATGCTAATTCCAAGAATAAAATATCCGTCTTTTGAAGGAAAGCTCAATGAATATAATAGGATAGGAGATCACAAGGTTACTTATTTTAACTACTTTAGATTGTTTTACGAATATTAAATTTATCGAATTATGAAATTTTTGACAAATAAATTTTGAACTTTTTTGTTAGTTTTCTCAAATATCTTCTAGTTCAATTTGATTGCAATAAGCTATCATTTGAGAAGAGGGTCTCAATATATATTTAAAATATGAATCTTATAATCTACACAACTTTTTAACCAACTCAGTAAAATGATTTTTTATCCAAATGGTTCTAATTATTCAAAGGCTTATACTATATTCGAATAATGAATTTAGTCCATTTCTTATACTATGTACAAAGCAACAAATCATGCTAAAAGCACTTTGTTATACTAAAGTCACACCATTCTTTTTCTGTTAATTTGAAAACAATTACGGGTCCTGTTGGATAGGACTATGAATTCAATTCAAGTACAAAACGTCATTATTTATTTATTTTGCACTTGAAAATTATTAAATGCAAGATAAAATCTTCAAACATTTATTAGGATAAGTGTTTTGTAATTACATATTATTATAACTACTATCAACATGTTTTCCACAATTTTGAAATTGACCCAAAACCGTGCCAAAATATCTGTATTGAAAAATGATGAACTCTTATCAAATTTGCTTCCAAATCTGACTTATTATGAAAATGATATCGCAGTATGAAGATGGATCCTCCGCATTCCTTACCATGATCACCATGGAGAAGCCTACCAAATATTTAGTAAATCAGGTAACAGAGTGTGCTGGGATGTTCTACATGGTGATAGAAGGTGGATGTTTCAAATCACAGGCGATTCTAATTTAGAACGGAAAAAATTATTAATCGATCGTAATTTTGCTCCTTATATTGATTTTATCAATCGACCCCATCGATAGAAATGCTACTTTGGAGAAGTTAATGAGATATTCAAAAAGTGAGGCAATAGAGTGTAATGAATTTTTTTGAATAATAATACAAGATGAATGATTCAAACTATAGGTGATTTTAACTTATAACGAATGAGTTATGGAACGACCGTCATTTTTCTCCCTAGACCATTCTTATTAATCAACTTTTATCAATAAGAACCACAACATGAACAGGTACCTCAAGTGCTTGATGGATGAAGTAAAGGTGACGGTTGGAATATCTTACATAATACAAGATTAATAGTTCAAACTATGTGTAAGTCATACTTTGATCAAAGGTGATATGGATCGATTATCATTCTACCTACATAGAATAATATAGCAAGACCAAAAGTTGTCCATCTTTGAGGTCTTTATTATATGGCCTATACACTTTCAGCCTTTTCTACAACAATAAGGTATTCATTAAAAGAATGCATTTACCTGGGAAGAGAATTTGAATCGTGTAAATTTTATAAGAAAGTGCAACGTCGATGAAGAGTCAAAAATAATATATTTAATGATTATACACTTAGAAGTCATGTGAAGCAGCGAAGAGTGAAGTATTATAAAAGAACAAGAGAAAAATGACCGTGGAAATATTTATCGATCGATACTAATCCGTTGACATCGATGATCTATGGCCATCGTTTAGTGCCTATCTATGTTGATCTACTGGTCCATAAAATAGAAGAATTCTATACTAGATAACAATTCCACTAGGCAATGTGGATCGAACAACACAGTTACAAAAAACATAGTATTAAAGATGATTCATCAACATTGATCGACGGACATGGATAAGTGTTGATCAGTAGACATGGATATGAACGGATCGATAAGCATTGATCTATACCAATCAATAAGAACTCAACCAATAGGGCTTAGTTAACTATTACCTATTCTTCAGTCTTGTTTTGTGGAACAGAACCTTTTCTTTCCCTAGCAAAAATTTGGAGATATTTCGGATAATTTGAGGCCATAGAAACCTCAACTATGCCAATAAATACAACCCTTACACCATTGGAAAAGAGAGCATTCTAATGTAACAAAACAATGCAGGAACGCCGATTTTCCACTAAACTCAATCAAAATCCATATTGACTCAGTACCCAAATAATTGAATATTTATTGTTATAATTGAACCTTAGTAAAAAAGAGGATCATAGTGGATGTAGGTTGGAGATTCACTGAACCAACATAAAAATAATGTGTTATCTTAGCTTTTTATGCACTTATGATTTAACTGCTTGCTGATATGATATTGGTTTTTTAGAGGTTGATGTACGATGTTATTATATTGCTCTAGATTAATAATCAAGTACAATACAAAATTATTTCGATGTTATCTTGGCTATTCAAAGACAGAGTTTTTGATACATCTATGGGAACACAAGACAAAAGCATATACAACGACTTGGGTTTTACCAAACATAAATTTTGGATGTTGGACCATATTTTGAGCTATCATTTTTGTGCTTTCATCGAGAAACTAAACCTTATCCTCCATTCCACTAATAGATCATAAAGTTATCTATTAGAAAACTGACTACAAAGCAAGTCTCAGGTAGAGTGAACCAATCTGAACATAAGGGCAACTGGGAAGCTACCTATAGTCCAAGCTAGTATATGAATCTTGTAATAAGAATGAAATTCAAAGAATGCCGACAAATATGAATATGACGCTCTTAACTCAATTTGAGGAGATGTTAAAACATCTAACAAATAGAGCAACAAAGGGTAATTAGAGCTACAGAGTCTAATACCAAAGGCGGCCACAAACGAGAAAAGATGAAAAGGGGCCCGAGGGCATGAGACAAGGTCTTCAACATAGTCTGTCCACTAGCCAACCACATTGATTGATACTGATAAATGGTTGTGATCGGTATCAACCCATCCAGGCAATAAAAAATGGTTAAACTGGAGCTAGGAGCCTGAACTTGGACCCAAACATATGATCACATGAGGATGGACCACCAGGAGGTCTCCCTATACTCAACCCAAGAGACACTGGGCATGATGAACCCTATGATCGGAGATGCATCGTAACCTATGGATTTCAACTGAATCAAGAAGATCACATAATTAAGGTGATACAACGGGAACTTCGTGTAGGAGGCCTAATCGAATTTTAGAGGATGAGATCGAAATCCATTAACCTCAAACATTGGATTTGCTAGAAACCCATCTGATTTCAAATTACCTATAATGGAGCCATATGATGGTTGAATAGACTCTATAGTGCACCGGATGAGATATATCTAATGTATAGCAGTGTTGGGAGCTATTAAGGAGATGATTAGCCATTGCTTTCTCTTTTATGTAACTGATTTAGAAACTATGTGGTTTAACCAACTTTATAATGGATCTATTAACACATGGACTGAGTTAGTTAATTAAGAAGTTTGTGAGCCGATTCATGGTTCATATTATTCGAATATAGTATATGATATCGTTATCTAATACAAAGTAGAGAGAGAATCATTGTGAAATATTTAACTAGGTTTAATGCAACACCTATTGCTATCCATAAATCAGATATATCAATAGTTCTAGGATGATTGACATAGGAGTTAACAAACAAACTTAGTTTGAAAAGACACTGATGAGGGATCCACTAATAGATCTGACATATTTCTATTATCAAGCTGAAATATATATCCGTTTGGAAAACGTGGATGCTGAGAGAGCTGAATTTAATGTTGTTGATAATGGAGAACCATCCAAGGTAGATCCCTAAGGGATAAAGGAAAGAGAAAAGTTGATGATGTTTCGAAGTTTAAAAGCATATTAGAAGGGAGTTGATTTTCTTCCTAAATTGACTCGTTTAAAATTCGAAAAAGATCTATCTAGCAATAGGAAGATATGCACAGTACAAAAACCTTTCAAAAGAGAGCTTACGAAACAGGTGAGAAAGTCTAGGAATTTTTGCATATTCCATGAGTTGAATGGACGAGAGATGAACGAATGTATGCACTTACAAGATCTAATAGATGAGCAGGTTTGGAGCAACCGATTGAAACATTATGTAAGGCATTTAGGAATCCCAGAGTAGGCCGCTATGGTGCTAAAGACTCGATAACCCGCTACAAACTATTGATACCAGCCATAATGGTGGTTATGAATATGCTCATTTCAATCTTGTCCAGCTTTGCTAACTCCCGCTGCTCCACCCGAATATTGCTCGTTTTTGAAACACATCTTCTTCTTCCATCTTTTCTTGAATCTCCCTTGGTAGAGGAAATATAAGCTCAGGAGGGAATGCCAAAAATACCTAGTTTACTCGCAAGCATCCATGGCTGAATAGAGAAAGCGAACCGCCTAAGAAAGGGTAATTTGCAGGATCAAATCCTATTGGATGCTGGGTCGTAGCCTGAAGCTCAATTGCTGCCTCTCGAATGTTTATATCAGGCTAGTTTCCCATAATATATAGGGTTTATACAAGGCCTTCGCTATCCCGAAGAGTTAGAAAACATAATACTATGCTCACTATACAAGAATAACTTCCACGAACAAGGCTATAGGGGTTTCAGTTTCTACTAGTGAAGTGATATCATCCAATAGTAATCATGTTGATTGGTCTGTATACCAGAAGAAAGTTGTGGTTAAGTTTTCTATCAGGTGAGTGGACGTTGTCTTTTTGGCTAATTCGTCCTTGAACAGGCAGACATGATGGACAACCTAAATGACGGCCCTTACCCTATGATTATTCAGCATTGGGTCACACTCTTAGGATGTGTTATACTTGGATGTTGTGGATTCAGAACCAAATCAAACAGGGGAACATTGTCCTTGTTCCAAATTTAGAAAAAAATGTAGTACATAGAGAACCCAGCACCTATAACGTGGTTGGCTTCGGGAGTGACTCGGATGAAGAGCTTAACTTCCCATAAGAATAAGAAGAGCCTAAGGTGTTAGACTAGATGCAACTCAAAAAAAGTAAGTCACTTGTAATCCCATGAACTAGATGAATGAATGTGAGGTTTGCATTTACGTTTTGCATTTACTTAGAATAAACTAAAAAGTTTACTACTTCTCTACACATGCATGTAATCTCGAGCATGCCTATATGCATTCTTTGAGTGTAGAATAGGAGGTGATCCTTGATTGAACTATTAGTTTATGTTTCCTATGATGCAATTTAGTACCTATATAATAAGGTTGAATGAATAATTTGATAGTCGGTATGATTCTTAGATACTTGATTATGTATTATATGGGACATGACATGTAATATGAACTTGATTTCGATATTGATATGGGATATTAATTGAATTATATTATTTATTGAACCATCTCCCGTAACACGTTGATCCATACATACAAGCAATTAGATTCCTCAATAGTGCCACATATGACATTCCATTAAGAGTACGATATGTAAAAACAATAAATATCATAAAGCATATCTATCGCAACTAACTAATTCTCATAGCAGAAGGAATAAAATATAATATTAACATAAATATGTATTAAACTAAATGCGTATTGTATAAGAGACATTGGATCCAACATCATAATGAAAATAATAGATGATACGTTGAATCCTATGAGAATACATGCCTCAAAATAATACATAATTCTATATGTTAATACACCCAAAAACTTGATTAATATAAATTATAGTGGTACTATAGTTATGGCTTTATGAATTGTATCTAGCATATAGAAATCCTCTTCTCCAAGTCAGTCTACTCAAAAAATTGAGAATAAAGAAAAGACAAAGAGAGGGCCAGACATAAAGTTTGGTGAAAAGAAAATACCACTAATCTACATAATTACCAATATGCTAATATATCATGAATATACCAAATGGAAATACTCAAGGTAATGGAACCATATCTCAACCTATATCCAATAAGTTAACATATTTTTACTATCATGCTACTATATATGGTAAAACTATCATATAAAACACTACGCCTATAACACCTCAAAAATTTTACGATAATTAATTAAAAAGAAATTAGTTAATAATTAACAACGTTGGGAATAGAATTTTCACAAATGTCAGAATTTGCTATGAAACTTGCACCGTTCTGTTTGTGGTAATTTTTTGATCGGTTTTCATATATAAATTTTTCCGATCGGGGTTCTAATGAAAAAATTATTAATGTTTAAATATTTCGAGTTAGAAATAATTATATATGTAATTATGGAAATAAATATAATTAGCTAACGTTAATTACCGTCCGTTGGAGTTAATTGATAGCTAACATTATTTTACTTGTAAGAATAATTAACGTTAGGATAAATTGGTTAAGAATGGAAAGAATAACATATAAAAGGAAATTAATCAATGTGATCAAATTATAGAAGTTAATTAACCTAAACACACCAACCGGTTGACCCATTAATTGGGACTGGTCGACTGTTAGTGGTTTACCAGAGGCACCTTGGCGATCGACCAGTGGATGATGGCAGCCATGAATTTGCCCTAGACAAAATGCCCCAATTTTAAATTAAAATAATCTTATGGTTGGTATTGATTCGAACCCTTATAAATTCGGGCCAAACTACTCGCTTTTCTTCTCATATTTTTTGAAGTGACGGCGACGCTCTACCGTTTTCACTTCTCCATAAATTCTTAAATCTAAATAAATCTATAGTTTATATATGTATATACAAGTGGAGAATAGTAGAGGATAATAGAGAAGAAGAATAGGGACAAATCGCCAAATCCAAAGTAAATTATAAATCCAAATCCGAATCAAAATTTAATCCAAATCTCATCTTAGGTCTAGATTTCTAATAGATATATGCATCCTTGCGGTATATGTATTCTGATAGGGAGAAAAATGGGAGTCAAACTGGAATAACAGGGATTAGATATGAAGATTTGGGAAAAGCTAAAAAGGTGAGTGCAAAATTGTATACTTTCGTATAATATTGGATTTATATCATAGTATATCTGTCCCTATATTCCTAAATGTAATTTTAGAGTTCTAGGACTAATTGTATACATGTAATAAATTTATAAACCCTACTTACATATTCTGTGGATTGTGAACTTAGATTTAATTTAGCATATGTTAGATTCTAGAAAGTATAGGTAAAAGGTAGTCCCTAAATCAGTAGATTATATAATAATTCCAGGTTTGTTGTTCTAATGATGTATGCGAGTAAACGTAAATTAGAAGTTATCACAAAAATTTGTTGGGATTTAAGTAGTATTTTAATGCATTGGATGTAAGGAGTGCAATGTAAATTCCTATAGATTACTAGTTTAGATTCATAAATAAATGTGTGTCGTTTGAAATAACAAGTAATATGCCTAAAATAAAGAGATTATAAAACAGGGATATTTACCGTATTTTCCACTGTCCACTTCAACAACTACAAAAAGACAATTCCCTGTAATTCCTTAAGTAGCGCAAATTCCCTTTTAGAAGTATAGAAATTTACAGTGTTAATCTATCCCTTTAGGGTAGATGTAATTCCAATGGATTAAAATGCAGAAATCCCTAAGTTGAATTAAAGGTTTTAATAGTGATAAAATAATGTTAAATATGTAAAATTAATATATGCAATAAAGATGAGTTTGAAATTAAATAATAAGTGATAAATTATAGGGTAAATAATAGAATGAATATGTAAGAAAATTTAGTAACAAAGGGAGGGTAGGAGGAGGTAAGAAGAACTATAATATAGGCTTAGTAATGAAAGAGGGAAGTAAACAACAAAAGGTATTCAAATCTTTTAAGCTTAAGAAAACATGACATGACATTAACTTGACATTAATAAAACAAGGTGTTAATTAAATAAACTGACTAAATGTTAATAGTTGAACGTTGGAGGCGTAGTAATTAAATAAGTATGAAAATTTATATTAATACATATATACGTAACCTCAAGTATATGTTTATGATGGGTGTGAATTATTAAAGTTAGCTAATAGCTTAAACTAAATACATATTATATATTCATTAAAATGGGTTGGAATGCGAGGTCAGTAGTGTTACACTACATAAGTCTACCCGTCGCAAGGGGCTACAAGCAACTGTGTATACATTATATGATGTGGGATATATCCAACTTTAAGACCCTTGGGTTGTACGTTAGCATAGGTGAAGGGAATACCTAGTAGGATGGTTTGCCTCGATTGAAGTGTTAAAGGACAAGTAGCGTCTGCTTCAACCTTTTAGTTGGTATTAAGTAACAACTAGGTATTTTCTAGGTTGTGTTAGGCAATTTTTAATGGGACAGTGAGCAAGGCTCAGGGTTATGACAGTGACACTGGTATCATATACGGGAGTGGGTGCTACATCATTGGTCGAGAATGTATCGGTCCTAAGTGGTCAGTGGAAAGTCGAGGGTTATTCCTAAACAGGGTACACGTCCTACTAGTGTAGATCACATTTAGGTCGTGCACCGTTACAGTTATTTGTTAGTTTTATTATTAGGAGGCAAGGCTAGACAACCCTTTATTGAGGTCTTTCAAAACGAATAGGATACAGCTAAACTATTGTAATGCCATTATTAGGCACTGTGGGAGTTCCTTGGTATACACGAAAACAAGGACGTGAAACTGCATTGACGATGGATCCCGATGTGGTGCTGAGTTATAGATACTAGTGGGAAAGTATGTTGGTCCAAAGGGAGACTGTGGTACTTATATAAATATGTGTATATATATGTGTGTGTGTGTATATATGTGTGTGTGTGTAGACACACACACATGTATGTAGTTATAGTCTACCATGAGTAGATGGGGTGCATCGTATGCGTACGTGGAGTCAAGACGACTAAGTAAAACAAAATACATAACATGTAATGGAAGACAATCGGCATAAACTAGTGTTATATGTAAATTGTGTAATTTACTTATCACCAGAACATTGTTCTGACCCCCTCCTTATTATAACCTACATGATAGCTTTAAAGGGACAAGTACTGGTGCAAAGCGGAATAGTCGAAGGACGGATTTTCTTATGCATGCTCGACATTGACAATGACACTAAAGATTAATGGTGTCAACATGGTCGGTAACACTAGAGGGGGGGTGAATAGTGTTTTGTGGATTATGGATCTTAAGGCTGGAATAACACTAAAGGGGGGGTGAATAGTGTTTTGTGGATTTTCTAAATCTTTTTGAAACTTATGTAAATTTAATCACCAACAAATGCAATTCACAGACATAGATATAATCACAGAATCAGACACAGATCCAAATAATAAATAAAAGCAGTAAAGGAAAGAACACATCAGGATTTTATACTGGTTCGGAGTTACCCTACATCCAGTCCCGCACAAACGTACAGATTTCTTATCAAAAATAATATCCCAGATTACACCCTCGATTTCAAGGCCCCGAGGTACACCCTCCTGTATTCGAGTCCGGGGCAAACTCTCTTGATTTACCAGGCCACAAGATCACCTAATCGATTTCCGGGGCAACAATCACACCCAATTGATTTCAAGGCTCAACTGCACCTTTTACTCAACAGTTTGATTTACAAATAATCCTATAACTCTGAATAACACTGAGATCTTATGGAGAGAGTGGCAGAGAATCAAACAAGAGATAATAAAGTTTGATTCACTTGGTATTTCGGCAGAGTATAGTTTGGAATTCATTAGAATAAATGTGGAAGATGAAGAGAAGAGAAAATTGTGAAATCTAATGATAAATTCGTTTAAAACTACTGGTATTTATAGGAAATCAACAGCCATATCTATTCGTGAAAGGATACGATGAATAGACACTTCTTTTGAAAATTTGAATTTTGAATTTAACAGACACCATGTCGACATGGAGGGTTGAGGGATGTCGACATGCTCTAGGAAAAATTGATGATTTTGATTTTCATATTAAAATTGGTTTCTATAATTTGTCAAAACGATTTCTAAACTTTGTAAATATATTTGAATATAGTTTAAACATATAAAAGAGTTTAGAAAGCAATTTTTAATATATATAATCTTAATCTATAAAGTGATTTAAAATCTACGTAAATAAATATTTTAAAGCTAAATATTTAAAACAAGAGATAGTTTAAAATCAATGACCATTTTGAAATCAAAAAATTAAAAATGATAAAGATAGCTTTGAGGCTAAAATATTTTGAAAAGCAGTTTTGAAAATCATTTTGAAAAACCATTTTGAAGTAGTTTTGCAAGCTTCTTCCTGCAGAATATCTCATCACATCAGGACTCGACAACTTGTACAAAACCAGGATGTTCGTGGGTTTGTAGGCCACTTGTCGTAGGTTTGTAAGGTACTTGTCGTGGGTTTGTAAGCCACTAAGAAGGTAGAAATGGGTTCCATCCCAAATGAAATATGGAATGAAAATTTTCGTGCTATTATGAAGTTTTAACATAATTCTAGACTCAATACTTATCTTGTACTGTTAAAATCTTGAACTCTTGATAACTTGATTTCTTGATACTCATGAGTATTCAATCTTGATATCTTTGATCTTTAAATTCATCAGCCTTGTATCTCTATACTTTACCGTCTTCATTCTTGGTACCTGCATGTTTATATCCTGTATATACATATATATATCTAAACTATAATGTTAGTATTTATATTTTATAACAAGTCCTAAGGTTGTAGTCATCAAAACCATCCTTCTAAAGGACTAAAAATCTCCCCCTTTTTGATGATGACAACCTATGTTTATAAAATATACTTCTCCTTCACAATAACTCCCCCTAAAACTAATAACTCCCCCTAAATCTAAGCCTAACTACTCTAACCACTCTATTTTATATTTCTCCCCATTTGTCATCAACAAAAAACTAATCCTAAACTCCCCCTTAATCTAATACTATTTAAATTAAATACTAATAAGGAAGAATAATAAGTAAAACAAATATATTATTATATATAATGTTATATTTACATGTATATATGAAACATAAACATACAAATATATTTAAGTACATAAATTATAGAATACCAATACTAACGAGAGTTTTTGACAATTGGAGATCCGTGAATCGAACAATTTGGATAATGAAAACAAAAGTTTACACGTTGTTCAACCAAATTCCCATCTTTGTCAAAACAGACTTCGCCTACACAGACCACGTTGTCGTCTTCTTCCATAGGTGCTTCTTCCTCTTCTTCTTCCTCTTCGCTGTGCTCTAAAGGATTATGCACGTGAATGTTGGGAGAATCTTCTTCAATTATGATAGCATTTGCGTGATTATCCATTTGGAATTTCTGTAAATTCCGAAGAATTTTGCCTTGCTTTTCTTGTTCTTTTGCCATCCTTTGTTGCACAACTTGAAATTCAGTCAACATTTGCATGGCATCCTTCATAGATTCCTCAATCTTTATCACACATGCCAGTGTAGTGTGTTGGAATGGACCAGAATGAAGAGAAGGGAAAGAAATGGTGTCAATTTGGTTTGATTTAGTGGAGGAGGCCATTAATTTTAATTTACAAAAGTTTATTTCAGATAAAGAAAAGTGAGAAGACAGAAAAATTCGAAATACATAGGTTTATATAACTACCTAACTGATTTTAGTGGGAAAATCAAATTTTAAAATTTTGCCGTTGTATGTCGACATGGGTGATAAGGGTATGTCGACATCCTTATGAAATTTTTTATTTTCTTGTATATATATGTTACTTTATCTATATTATATATCTAAGTTATTGAACAAATACCTAGTTCTCTTCTTAAGTTAGTAAATATAGGTTGATTTAAGGGTTTGGTGAAAATATCAGCAATTTGATTCTCGGAATTGATATATTCAAGAGAAATAATCTCTTTACTTATATTATCTCTGAGAAAATGATGTCTGATATCAATATGTTTAGTCCTAGCATGATGAGTAGTATTTTTAGACAAATTTATTGCACTAGAATTATCACAATAAATTGGTGATTTTGAAATTGTCAATCCAAAATCTTTTAAAGTTTGTTGCATATAAATGACTTGGGAGCAAGCCAAAGCAGCAGAGATATATTTTGCTTTAGTTGTTGATAAAGAAACAGTATTTTTCCTTTTGCTAAACCATGAAACCAGATAATGCCCCAAAAAGTGATAAGTTCCACTTGTACTTTTTCAGTCATATTTGCAACCAGCATAGTCAGCATCACAATAAGAAATTAAATTAAATGAATCATTTTAGGGTAAAATAAACCATAGTCAAAAGTATGTTTAACATATCTTATGATACATTTCACAGCTTTTAAGTGAGTCTCTTTGGGTTGAGATTGGTATCTTGCACAAAGGCAGTCACTATGCATGATATTAGGTCTACTCGTAGTGACATAGAGTAGTGATCTAATCATTCCCCTATATAGTTTTTGATTAACATCTTTTGAAAGATCTTCTTTATTTAAAGCTTCATTGGTTGCCATGGGAGTGGGTTTTCAACTCGCAGTAGTCATACCAAATTTACTCACTAGATCCCTATCATATTTTTCTTGACTAATAAAGATACCATTATCTAATTGTTTTATTTGTAAACCTAAGAAGAAAGTAAGTTCACCCATATGACTCATCTCAAACTCTTTTGTCATTATTTCAGAAAATTCTTTATCCATTTCATGATTAGTTGAACCAAAAATAATATCATCTACATAAACTTGTACTAGTTGAATATCATTTTTATTTCTTTTAATGAAAAGAGTATTATCTACTTTACCAATTTCAAAATTTGATTGTAATAAAAAAGATCTTAGTCTGTCATACCATGCTCTAGGAGCTTGTTTCAGACCATATAGAGCTTTCTTAAGTTTGAAAACATGGTTTAGAAATCTTTCATCTTCAAAGAGTGGAGGTTGTTCAACATAAACTTCCTCTTTAACAAATCCATTTAGAAAAGCACTTTTAACATCCATTTGAAATAATTTGAAATTATTATAATTTGCGAAAGCAAGTAGAATTCTAATGGCTTCTAATCTTGCTACGGGTGCAAAGGTTTCATCAAAATCTATTCCTTCTTCTTGACAATAACCTTGTGCGACTAATCGAGCTTTATTTCTCACGACCTCACCAAGTTCATTCATTTTATTTTTATAAACCCATTTTGTTCCAATTATACTTTTATCCTCAGTCTAGGAACAAGTTCCCAAACATCACTTCTGGTGAACTGATTCAATTCTTCTTGCATTGCAAGAATCCATGAATCATCAGATGATTCTTCCTTTGCATTTTTAGGTTCAATAGTTGATATAAAAGCTACATTACTCGTATTCCTTAGTTGATTTCTAGTTCTAACAACAGATTAAATATTTCCTAGTATATTTTCTATAGGATGATCTTTTAATAGCCTAATTCTTTTATTAGGTTGAATGATTTCACAATTAGTTTCATTAGGTCCATTATTTAAAGTTATAAAAATCTTCTTCATCTTCTATTTGTATAGTATCTTTAAAATTTTCATCAAAAGATACATGCATTGTTTCTTCAATAGTGTTAGTTCTTAAATTATAAACTCTAAATGCTTTACTTCTATTAGAATATCCGATGAAGATACCTTTGTCGGATTTAGGTTCAAATTTATCTAAATTATCTTTTGTATTAAGAATAAAACACTTACTACCAAAAATTTAAAATAAGCTACTATGGGTTTCTTATTATAAAGTAATTCATATGGTGTTTTATTAGTTAATGGTCTAATTAAAATCCTATTTAATATATAACAAGTTGTGGCGACTGCTTCAGCCCAAAAGTTTTTAGGTAAGTTACTATCAGAAAGCATTGTTCTAGCACACTCTTGAATCGTTCTATTCTTACGTTCTACCACTCCGTTTTGTTGTGGAGTTCTTGAAAAAGAGAAATTATGAGTTATTCCTTTTTTATTGCAGAATCTCTCAAAATTTTCATTTTCAAATTCCCCACCGTGATCACTACGAATAGTTATAATTATTAAAGAAAGTGGGTTTTGGAGTCTTTTTGTAAAATTTTAAATCAATCAAAAGTATCACTTTTATGTTTCATAAAAATTGTCCATGTAAACCTAGAATAATCATCTACAATTACAAAGACATATTTATTGTGAACTATTGATTGAATTTGAGATGGACCACATAAATTTAGATGAAGTAACGCAAGTGGTTTTGAAGTTGAAATCATATCTTTCAATTTGAAAGAACTTTTCCTAAGTTTTCCTAATTGGAAAGCATCACATATACTATCTACTTTAAAGTTTAACTTGGGAAGACCTTTAAGTAAGTCATGTTTTGATAACCCAGATAACAGTTTGAAATTTAAATGACCAAATCTTTTATGCCAAATCCAAGGGTCACTTGTATTAGCCAAAAGACATAAGTTATCATTTGAAACTTTCATACTAAGGATGTAAATATTTTTCTTCCTAATTCCTTCAAATATAATATTTGAATTATTATCTTCGATGTGACACTTATCTTTTTCAAATTTAATCTTGTATTCTTTATCGCAAAGTTAACTAATGCTAAGCAGATTGTGTTTCAGATTCTTAACTAATAAAACATTAGAAATAGTAGAAGTTTTATAGTTACCAACATTGCCGATGCCAATCACATATCCATTTGAGTTGTCTCCAAAATTAACCAATCCTCCATCTTTATTGATAATAGCATTCAGCATATCTGGATTACCAGTCATGTGTCTTGAACATCCACTATCAAGTATCTACTTATTCTTCTTGATTTGCACAATTTGTCCATTGAGTATTGATTCTTCAAAGTCCATATAACATTTTTCTTTCTACACAGAATAAAAACTTGGTAGAGAACTTGGTTTTCTATAATAACTATATGCAGACTTATGAGACAATGATGATTTGAACGGTCTTAAACTAGTGTTAACAAAAATCCCCAAAAATAGCCATTTTAAAAACTTTTTCAAAATTCAGATTATGAAAACTTTGAAAACCTTGCTCCGATACCGAATGTGAGAAATGTGGATTATGGATCTTAAGGCTGGAATAACACTATAGGGAGGTGAATAGTGTTTTGTGGATTTTCTAAATCTTTTTGAAACTTATGTACATTTAATCACCAACAAATGCAATTCACAAACACGGATATAATCATAGAATCAGACACAGATGCAAATAATAAATAAAAGGGGCATTTCACTAGAAGGACAAACTTTGCAGTCCAATTAGTTTCTAGGACACACATCCAATAAAATTAATTTCAAGGCCAAAGTCAGCAGAATAATTACTTTTAAGGACAAAGCCTGCAGTGCAATTACTTTTAAGGACATAATTTCATAGGTTTTTAGGCCTTAGAAACTAATTATTTTGCATTTTGTCCTTAAAAGTAATTATTTCAGTTGTGTGTCCTAGAAACTAATTACACTTGCTAAAGAGGCCCTTGTGGCTAATTTCCACTAAATAAAAGTAGTAAAGGAAAGAATACACCATGATTTTATACTGGTTCGGAGTTACCCTACATTTGTCCCACACAAACGTACGGATTTCTTATCAAAAATAATCTCCCAGATTACACCCTCGATTTCAAGGCCATAAGGTACACCCTCCTGTATTCGAGTCCGGGGGCAAACTCTCTTGATTTACCAGGCCACAAGATCACCTAATCGATTTCTGGGGCAACAATCACACCCAATTGATTTCTAGGCTCAACCGCCCCTTTTACTCAATAGTTTGATTTACAAATAATCCTATAACTCTGAATAGCACTGAGATCTTATAGAGAGAGTGGCAGAGAATCAAACAAGAGATAATAAAGTTTGATTCACTTGGTATTTCTGCAGAGTATAGTTTGGAATTCTTTAGAATAAATGTGGAAGATGAAGAGAAAACAAGTGAAATCTAATGGTAAATTCGTTTAAAACTGCTGGTATTTATAGGAAATCAACAGCCATATCTATTCGTGAAAGGATACGACGAATAGACACTTCTTTTGAAAATTTGAATTTTGAATTTAACGAACACCATGTCGACATGGAGGGTTGTGGGATGTTGACATGCTCTAGGCAAAATTGATGATTTTGATTTTCTTATTAAAATTGGTTTCTATAATTTGTCAAAACGATTTCTAAACTTTGTAAATATATTTGAATATAGTTTAATCATATAAAAGAGTTTAGAACGTAATTTTTAATATATATAATCTTAATCTATGAAGTGATTTAAAATCTGAGTAAATAAATATTTTAAAGCTAAATATTTAACACATGAGATAGTTTAAAATCAATGACAATTTTGAAATCAAAATATTAAAAATGATAAAGATAGTTTTGAGGCTAAAATATTTTGAAAAGCAGTTTTGAAAATCATTTTGAAAAACCATTTTGAAGTAGTTTTGCAAGCTTCTTCCTGCAAAATATCTCATCACATCAGGACTCAAGAACTTGTACAAAACCAGGATGTTTGTGGGTTTGTAAGCCACTTGTCGTAGGTTTGTAAGCTACTTGTCGTGGGTTTGTAAGCCACTAAGAAGGTAGAAATGGGTTCCATCCCCAATGAAATATGGAATGAAGATTTCCGTGCTATTATGAAGTTTTAACATAATTCTAGACTGAATACTTATCTTGTACTATTAAAATCTTGAACTCTTGATAACTTGATTTCTTGATACTCATGAGTCTTCAATCTTGATATCTTTGATCTTTAAATTCATCAGTCTTGTATCTCTATACTGTATAGTCTTCATTCTTTGTACCTACATGTTTATATCTTGTATATACATATATATATATATATCTAAACTATAATGTTAGTATTTATATTTTATAACAAGTCCTGAGGTTGTTGTCATCAAAACCATCCTTCCCAAGGACTAACAATGTTGAGTGAACATATTTGTACTTTTACCTATATATATATATATATATTATACGCCAAACTCTACATATTCCGACTATAGAAATAGTTGCAACTATATTTTGAAAAGATGGATAATGCGACTATGAGTTTGAACAATAGATGAAGTTAAAGATATACAACTATCCCAATTACCCCATGGGAAGTCGGTCGTATTGGAAAGCGTTAACTTAAGAAGAGCATGAATGCAACACATAGAAGGGTCAACAAAGATGGATGGTATGTGACTCGTTGTTGGGCTTGGATTGTCCAATGGTTGTAGATCCCTACAAGATTGACGATTGATGACATACATTAGGTCCAGATAAGGGAAATTAGGAATCTATGTCTTGCAGATATCCGGAAGTAAGAATTAAATAAGTTCCATAAGGAAGATGTATAAAAATAACTCTAAGATATAGTTGGATTTTTAATATATTTTGAAGGAAGATTAATTAGAAATAAAGTAAAAAAGAAGGAAAGTCCAAAAGAAGGGACAATTGAAATCCACTCCGAGTCTAACCCCATGTGAAAGAGTTTAATATGATAGTTGAAATGATTTTGATGTAAAAATTTGAGAAAATTTTATAAATAATATATTTCAAATGTTTTTCAAAGGAACTATTTGAAGGTGGAAAAACCCTATTTTTGAAAAGTAAGTAAATATTAAATATTTGGAAGAATAAAATATCTACATTTTATTTAAATAAAAAGTTCCAGTAAAAATTAAAATTAGTTAAATTAAAACTTTTAGTAAATAGATTTTCACAAAAAGTCGTATGTTTTGGAAAAAAATAGTAGAGAGTATACAGCTCGTTGATAATTCTAAACGGGAATATTTTAAGTTGTAAAATTCTTTTTAGGATTGGACAATAGGAAGTGGTATAAGTTAAAAATGGGATAAATATGATGGAAAAGAAAATTAAAACCCGAATAAAATAAAGTGGTGGGCGGATGAACCATTGTGGGTAGATTGGAATTTGGGTAGACAGGAATTTCTCAAACCAGCCAAAACGAAGATGAAAAAGATGGAGGTGGAACATAGCGGTGTTAGTTAAAATTAATAGTTATTATTAATAAATACAACTCGTCCTGGCCCGAAAAGGGTCCAGGATCAACCTGGTCCAAATAGGCATGAGCGGTTGACCCTTTGCACATGACCGGTCGACCATAGCAGTCGACTGCCCCTAAGGAATAGTGGTCGACCGATTGCAGGTTCTGATGCATGACCCGAATCTCGAACGCGAGATATGCTCGCATCCAAATTCGAGCTACCTACATTTTCACAATACCCTCTCCTTTCTCAATCACAATAGCACCCCCTCCTCCTCTCTCCTCGTCAAACTCAACCACCGACCACCCCAAGCACCCCTGTACCAACGGCATCCATCTCCAACAGCACCCCGAGCGAACGCAGCAACATCTCCACAACCCAATTCAATAAATATCAAAGCCCCAGATCTAGAACCAAAATGGAAACCATGGTAGCTCCACGCGGTAGTTTTTCCTCCTGCACCTGGTTTTAACTCCACAGTAGATTGGGTGGCTCTAAAGTGATGAAGAAATCGTGAAAAGCAACAGAGAATTTGCAAATTTTGCATTTCTATAGGGACGATCGGTGAAGTTCGAGGGCTTCGACGCCTATGATTTGGAGGGTCTATTTGCACTACAGGATTACTATCGATCCTTAGCCATGACACATTCGAGCAAGAGTGTTTCCCAAGAAATATACATCTGTTTGACGCTAATTTGGAATATTTGTTCGACGAGAACATCACCTGCTAACATCCAAGGTAATGGAGTAAAGATTCGAATGACAGTTGAACAGTTTGGAGGGGTCATGCGCATCTCTATAGTAAGAGAGAATCTGGAGGCTATCGAGTTCACCAATCCTGTTGTTATTAACATATCTTTCATAGAGGTGTAGATATTTGGCGGACAGACAACATAAGGGACCAAGCCCGGTAGGTTGCCCGCATTGTTCAACACAACATTATCCCCAAGATGGGGAGCTTCAACCTAATCTACCCCCTCGTTCAGAAGGCCATCTATGTCATCATAGGTGGTATCCTACTGAACTGGGCTAAGGCCATCATGTATCATTATGTGGGCGTAGGAGTTGGTATGAGTAGGAGCTATCTTCCATATTATCATCTTTTCACTCTCGTCCTTTGAAAGTTTGGAGTTAGCTTTCAAGTGTAGCTGAAGCAGAAGAAGGCCCCTAAACCATTGGATAGGTCCTCCCTTAGAAGGATGAGGATAGAGGAGGCGCCTGTGGATTTTGGAGCACAATAGCAGGTGGTGGAACAGGCGCATATGGATTGGGCTCCTTGGTCAGATCAACAGGCTGTAGAGCCACTGCAGCAGGCCTCCGAGTATGGAGAAATCCAAGATTCCCTGATCTAGATCAAGGCCGAGCTATGAGAGATGCAAGCGCAACGGTTAGAGATACAAGAGGAGTAGTGGTGCTAGGGTCATGAGCTTGGGTGGATAGCCCCCATGATCCGATCGCCCGGTTGCTGCTGTGGTACTAGCTCTCATGGAGGACCATCTCCCAGCACTTTGATGGTGGTGATGGTAGTAGTAGTTATTTCCTTCCAGCAGTTGTTTTTCTTTTAGTTTTGGGTTGTAAGCATTAGTTGTTTCTGTTTGTATAGAACGCGTGCAATGTTAATAAGAAATGTTCCTTTTTATTTGTTTTCTGTGAACCATATTATTTATTAGAAAATGGTAAAAATAAGAAAATCTCGTAAAAGAAACTTAACTAATGCAAAAGAAAAGAAAATAGGAGAAGATTGGAATTTATAAAATAAATTAGGAAATTAATTTAATTAGCTACTAAGGTTAAGTCCTGAAAAGTGTTAAATTTTTGGGAGATAAATTTTAGTGAGCGAAGGATAGGAAAAGGTTGTTGCAACACTACAGGTCACTATCCTTATGCCTTAAAAGCCGAAATTTATAAATAAACTTATGTGCTGATTGTTTTTTTAGAATTAAAGATAAATTTTTTGAAATTTAGGAATTTACCATGTAATAGAATCGAGTTTATGTACATTAAACTATTGATTAAATCCTGACTACGAATGACATGGCAAAATTTATTTTGAAAAGAAAAAAAAAATACTTTTTAAAACTTTTGTTCAAAATTCTTTGATTTTAAAAGTAAAATACTTTTTTGGAAAATAAATTTTAAATTTTAATTTTTTTCCAAATATTTCAAAATTTAATTTAAAAAGATTCTGAATGGAAAAAAAGGAGAATTTCTGATTTTTGAAATGCCACATGCTTAGCATAGGGAAATAGTCGATGTGTTAGCAAGTATGAATATTAATGTGTAGTAGAAGTGACTGTAAACTAAAATATAGTTAGTGACAACGGAAAAGGATGTTCTAGATATGGATCTCTTTTTCCATACCTTGTTGGTAGGTGAACTAAGACTTGTTTTAAAATAATTCTTATTTAACCAATTAAAGATTTAAAAATGAAATTTACTTATGCAAACTGTACTTGGAAAATTTGGAAAAAGATCTGGACATAAGAGAAGGTTCCAAGATACAGAGAAAAAGGCGTATTCACAGAGAATGATAGAAATATTGAATTCTCCATCTAAGCACTTTTTTGGCATAAAGGATAAAGGTTTAGAAAACTGAATTTTTGAAATTTTGGATGTTAGCAATGGTGTAATAGGATTTTGGATGGTCGGGATTAGATACAAAATTGGTTGAACTATACCATTATTCGTAGAAGTGTAGGAAATGTTGGATGTAAAAATAAAGATTTTGATTTTCAAAATTTGCATACATATAGAATTTCCAGTATATCTAGGTTGTTTGCATCATATTTTCAAAATTGTTTAAAAGATGCATTCATATAGGAGGCGCCAGTTTAGAATTATTCTACATGCATGTCGTATATGTCTTGATACACCGTGCACTTGTACACTATATGTTTAAAAATTGGTTGCACACTAATTGGTTGGTTAGTTTAGAATGGTTGCATGTTATGTTACATGATTCAATCCTTGAGGAATTTTGGGGATGAATTTCTTTTAAGAGGAGAGAATGTAACACCCTGTAAATTTAATAATAATTAATTAAAAAGAAATTAATTAATAATTAGTAACATAGAAAATAGAATATCACAAACATCAATATTTGGCTACGAAACTAGTACCTTGCATTCGTGGAAATTTCAGGATTAATTTTCATATATAAAATGTTTCGATCGGAATTCAAACAAAAAAGTAATTAACGTTTGAATATTTCGAGTCAGAAATAATTATATATGTAATTAAAGAAATAAATATGTTTGTACCAAAATTGGGCACAACACTCTTTGGAAGTTTTTGAAGAGAAAAAGTGAAGAAATTAAATGTAAAAAGAGGATTATCTAACAAAAACTCCAAATTTCAGAAATGAGAATAATTTGAATGCACAGAGACACAAGGATTTAGAGTGGTTCGGCGTATCGCCTACGTCCACTATGAAGTTGATAGCTTTATTGATCTTTCTTTGAAGATTACAAGTGAATTCAATGAATTACAGCAGGTAAATATGATTTGTAGCAGTGAATTTCGTTATTGGCAGCAACAAGGGAGTTCAGATCTAGATCCGGTAGAGTCTGGGCGTTGGAGCATTCAAAGAAGAAGAAGAACCCCTTTTCTGTTGGCTTTGGGGGTTTATTTATAGGTGTAAGAGGCTGGTATTTCGCTCAGATCTTGGGAGACCCTCTCTGGCATGTGACCAGGCCCACGCGCCCAAGCCCGTGAGGTTTCGGTCCGATCCGTGATCGATACGAACGAATTTCAACTCGGTCAAGACTTGCTCCGATCAAGTCGAAATTTGGCAGGGACATTCTTCATGTTGTACTTAAGCTTCTGTGAAAATTTCATAGCATTTGGACTTGTAGATCTCGAGATATGATCGATGCAAGTTGGAGTTTTTCCATCCGCGATCGATACGAACGAATTTCGACTCGGTCAAGACTTGCTCCGATCGAGTCGAAATTTGGTAAGAACATTCCTCATGTTGTACTTCAGCTGCTGTGAAAATTTCATAGCATTTGGACTTGTAGATCTCAAGATATGATCGATGCAAGTTGGAGTTTTTCCATCCGCGATCGATACGAACGAATTTCGACTCGGTCAAGACTTGGTCCGATCAAGTCAAAATTTGGCAGGAACATTCTTCATGTCATATTTAAGCTCTTGTGAAAATTTGGTGGCATTTCGGTTTGTAGATCTCGAGTTATGATCGATGCAAGTTTGGATTTCTCAACCGTGATCGATCAATACCTTGAGCATATGAACTCCGATTGACTTGAAATTTGGAACGTTGGCTCTCATAGCTTTGCTTGTCATGTCATATCAATTTTAGCTCGATCCGGGCTCGAAAAAAAATTCGTCGGCATCCATACTGAGCCTGCGTACAACCGATCTCCAGGATGAACTGCCCTTGGTTTTTAGTCAAGTTCTTGGTGTCACGGCCTTGCCAAAAGGCGGGATAACATTTGCCCCCCAAAGTACGTCTTGTGTGAACATGACGTGCTTTGAAATGCTGCATCCTTCATTCTGAAAAAGTTCTATATGATTCGTTGAGTAGTTGCTATCTTTTCGTCAAAAGATGTAACCTTCGATTGATTTCCAATAATATAAATGTTGATTTGTTGACTGCCAATGATTATGTAGTGCATTGTTGTAACTGAGTGTCGAGTACTAGCGATTTGTTGTTTACTATTGTAATTGTCATCAGGTAAGCATTCAACTCCTGGATCGAAGTGAAATTCAAATTGTAATAACGTTCGATGGTTGTTTTGAGTCCTTCCTTTGTATCGATCCTCTCCTGGATTGATCTGAGATGTTGGAATGTATGCTTCGTATCGATGGATACGTCATAATGGGTCTCGGATTGGCAGATACATGAGTAATGCTTTGTGTCGACGGAGTTGAACGATCTAGACGTAATCATGCAGTGAGGCTTCACAGAGGATATGCCATTTCTCATTCCTTCATTCAAGAAGAATTCCCGATTATGGATAATCTTCGATAGGAGTCATCCGTGACTCCTTTTCTAGATCCATCTCCAAGATCTAGTTGATCTTCATATGACAATGCCTAGAATAATAAGCATTTCAACTGGGACAAAGTTTATTTGTCGTGCATCCCCAGACTGGCTAGCTTGGCGATTGATTCGGCCTTTTCGTTTAGTTCTCTGAGGATTTGTGTAGTGGTGTAATAGTCGAAGCCGGCTAGTAGCTTTTGGCCCTTATTGAGATAAGGAGCAAGAGGATGCCCCCTAGTCAGATAATCTTCCCCGACTTGGCGTACTACTAACCAGTAATCACATAAGACATGTAAAGTATCCACTCGTAGTTTGCTTGCAAGTTTGAGCGCCAAGGCTTCATACTTAGCTTCGTTATTTGTTGCAGGGAAGTTGAGTTTCAGGGCGTAGCAGATTGTTCGTTCCTCAGGAGTCATTAACGCAACTTCGATGTTAGAAAGCCGATTATTGGAAGTTCCATCGGTGTACGTTCTCCATCGGTTGGACGGTTCTCCACTGTTCTTCGGATAGTCGTCTGATGTGGTGGATTCAGATATGAAGTATGCTAATGTTTGACCATGGAGAGCTCTTCGAGGGAGATAAGTGATATCAAATTGGCTTAGCTTGATACTCCATTTGAGTAAATTTTCAGACATCTAAGGTTTCTATTGGACCTATCGTATCGGCTGGTCGATATAGACGTTAACGGGGTGAGCTTGTCAATAGCCAGCCTTCATCATATACTAGTCTTTGGATTCGTTTATCTTCACATAGCATTGCAACGCTTATGGCGTGTGTTGACACGGCCCAATTGATGTATAAATCTTCGCGATCCAAAGGTTTGGGTAAAATGGAAGGTCTCTTTAAGCAATCTATCAGAGCTTCTTGGTTGTCCTCGGTACATGGGTGTCTCTAATTGTCGGAATTTTCTAGAAATTAGTCTTGATTCGATGAGAATTGATGATGAAAACGAAGAATCTTTCTGATGTAATAGTGAAAGAGCATTTTAAAGGATCGAGTTTCATCCTGCATTTTTTGGAGAGCACTGAATACCTCTGTCAAGTCATCGATATGGTCGTTTGATAGCCGTGATCTCACAAGCATATTAACCACATCTACTTTCATCAATCGACCGATATGATTTTTGAATGATCTGCTAATCGTCCTTTGGTAAGTAGCATAAGCATTCTAAAGTTCGAATTTAGGGATTTCAGCATAGCACTATAGGCCCAGGTCAATAACGAGACAGATGTATTCCTGGTCTAGGACATGCTTCAGTATCCGATTGTATCTGGAGTTTGCATCCATGGATGTGAGTAATTCATGTCTGATGGTCAGGTCCACCAGTTGGTCGATCATTGGAAGTGGAAAGCCGTGCTTTGTCATACCCCATGCAAATCTAAGTAGTTGATGTATGTCCCCCACTCTCTGTTCGTTTTTCTTATAAGTAAAGGATTGGATACTCACTTTGGTTGGAGGGCATCATGGATAAACCCACTGATTTTGAGCAGATTCGCCTCCTCTTTAAGTGCAACAGATCTCTCCGGATCCATGTCGCATCGTTTTTGTTCACCGAGACATGCCTCGGGTCAACATTTAATGCAGTTTTCTTAATGGCTGGCGAGAGTCCAGATATATATATATATATATATATATATATGAGATCGAGTCCAAGCGAACACATCAAGATTCACCTAAAGTAAAACAGTTGACTCTTTCTTCATCATTGCGCAGAGTTGTGATCTGATCTACAATACTCGTGATGGGTTGTAGGCGCCTCATGTTTTTATTTGCAATGGTAAATGATCAGGCTTATAAGAATGTTGAATCAAAGGATTAGTAGAATTTAGCCTTGTACTGTATGCTACTACATAGCTGGCTCCAGCTTTGAGATTGAATTTACTTGTGTTTCTGAATGATGCGCTTCTCATTCAATGTACCCGCGATCCATTGCTCACCGGAAAGGTCAGAATGATGATCAGTCGCCCATAAGTCCTGGTATTGATCTAATGACTCTATCTCTAGGCATCCCTTCGGTCGCAACCTAGAGTCGTTATGAATATCAGGCATGGTTCATAGGTTCAAGTTGTCATAGTCAACTCTCGGATAATTACTCTTTTGCCCCCAGTCTCGGGTTGGTGGATGCATTACGCGGACGATCTAGTCTCGTCCTAGTTGTGTCTATACTGTAGTTCAAGCTTTAGAACCAGAGTTGATTGATCAATTGTTGAATCATATTATCTTATCTTCTTGTTCATGCCCCCAAGTCTGGGGAATATCTCGATAAGTGGTAGGGTAGATAATATCCGCTTCAATTTTGTATTCCATCCCATTGAACCATGGGATCGAGTTAACCGATGGAAGGCTGAGTCGTGCATATCCTGTATTATGTTCTAGTTCTTTCCTCTTAGCGGGATATATTGTTACTTTGCCAACATTCGGACATAAGCTAGATTCTGGACGGTCAATGACATTCACTTTGCTGCCTATGTCGCCGTACTTTGGGCAAAAACTGAAGAGTGAATCATCCAATCAGATCCAATGCAGGATTGATGCTTCCCTTGTCGAATTCAGGGTAAGAATCAGTGTGCAGATGTTTAGATTGCACTTGTTTTGAATTGCTATTTTAGTTGGATCATGGTAAGAGTCAATGAATGAATGGTCGCGTTGCATTCATTTGGAGTTGGGTGATCAACCATGTCCATTTCGATTTACGTTCTCCCGTCAGATCTAAGGATAAAGTCAGCTCAAATGCAGTCATGTCATGCTCATTTGGTCTCATGCTCTTCCTGATGGATCGAAGGAAGGCGACGGAGGACGAATGGTCAAGTCATACTCATTCGTGGTTTATTCTTCTATCCGTGCTCTATTGGTCAAAGGTATTCGATGGACGTTCGGGTCACATCGATTTGTAGTGGAAGAGGACCGATATTGACCGTCGATTCGATCGTACGATGTGAAAGGTGTAGATCGATATTGCCCATCGATCCGGCGGTACGATATAATTGGTTGCCCAGAACTTCGGGCATCATTCTGATTGGTTAGCATTAAGGTCTCCTTGTAGTCATTTTCTTAAGTTGAAAAGGATGCTAAGCTGGAGATGTAGCGAGTCACCTTTCTCTTCTTTTGGTGATTTGCACTTCTTCCCCCAGTCTTGGGTTAGTAGAGTTAGTTCGTGGATGGTCTAATTGCACCTATAGTGAGTTTACACTCCTCACGTCGAGTTCAGGTCAGAGTTGGTGAATGAATGGTCGAATCTCATTCATTCGTTTGTCTATTCTTGTAGCCACATTTTGGGGAACAGAGTCAGTTGAAGGGTCATTCATCACACCTATTTGATGTTTATACCCCTGTCCACACTCTGGGGACTAAGAGTTTTAGTAGAAAATGGTCGGACCACATTTTCCTCAATTAATCCCTCTAGCACTAGTCAATGGCGAAAGTCGAAGTGTGGTCGATCACACTACAACAACTTTAATTTGATGCTTCTCCCACTGAACTGTAGGAAGGAATCGAATGGCAGATGGTTAGGTCACATCCGTCCATGTTGCACGAACAGCCCGTTGGATCATAGGGGAGAGTTAACGGATGAACAGTCGTGCCACGTTCGTTTGCAGTAGAATAGGTAGTCACATCCATTTAGAATAGGACATTCAGCTAGGTTCGTTTTGCGAATCTGCGTCTCCCTGTCGAATCAAGGAAGAAATTTTGTCTTGTGGGGTTGGATTGCATCCTTATAAAATTATGTTATGGGTCCCGTGCCGGGGACAAGAGGTTATGCATGGACGGTTGGGTCACGCCCGCTTAGTGTTGGATGGTCTGATCGCGTCCAATTTTGTGTGTTAAGCGTGACCCTGTGTCAGGGGAAGATTGGAAAGCAGACGGTCGAACCACATCCGCTTTTTGTATTACAGAACTTGATGTGGAACCATAGCCGATAAATGGATAGTCGAATCACATCCCTTTTGGTATTCATATTCCAAACCATGCTTTGAGGACTGGAGTTGGTTGATGGGTTGTTAGTCACACCCATTTGGTGTTTATACTCTAGCCTGCACTCTCGGGACCGAAGTAAGTTGATGGGAGGTCATTCGCACCAAGTTGGTGTTTATACTCCAGTCCACACTCTGGGGACTTAGAGTTAGTTTATGTTTATACTCCAGTTCGCACTCTGGGAATCTGGAGTTAGTTGATGTTTATACTCCAGTTCGCACTCTGGGAATCTGGAGTTAGTTGATGTTTATACTCCAGTCGCACTCTAGGAATCTGGAGTTAGTTGATGTTTATACTCCGGTTCGCACTCTAGGAACTCGGAGTTGGATGTTTATACTCCGCTTCGCACTCTGGGATTACGGAGTTGATGTTTATACTCCGCTTTGCACTCTGGGAATACGGAGTTGATGTTTATACTCCGGTTCGCGCTCTGGGAACTCGCAGTTGGATGTTTATACTCGGCTTCGCACTCTGGGAATACGGAGTTGATGTTTATACTCCGGTTCGCGCTCTAGGAACTCGGAGTTGGATGTTTATACTCTGCTTCGCACTCTGGGAATATGGAGTTGATGTTTATACTCCGGTTTGCGCTCTGGGAACTCGGAGTTGGATGTTTATACTCCGCTTCGCACTCTGGGAATACGGAGTTGATGTTTATACTCCGGTTCGCGCTCTGGGAACTCGGAGTTGGATGTTTATACTCCGCTTCGCACTCTGGGAATACGGAGTTGATGTTTATACTCCGGTTTGCGCTCTAGGAACTCGGAGTTGGATGTTTATACTCCGCTTTGCACTCTGGGAATATAGAGTTGATGTTTATACTCTGATTCGTGCTCTGGGAACTCGGAGTTGGATGTTTATACTCCGCCTCGCACTCTGGGAATACGGAGTTGAAGTTTATACTCCGGTTCGCGCTCTGGGAACTCGGAGTTGGATGTTTATACTCCGCTTCGCACTCTGGAAATACGGAGTTGATGTTTATACTCCGGTTTGCGCTCTGGGAACTCGGAGTTGGATGTTTATACTCCGCTTCGCACTCTGGGAATACAGAGTTGATGTTTATACTTCGGTTCGCGCTCTGGGAACTCGGAGTTGGATGTTTATACTCTCCTTCGCACTCTGGGAATACGGAGTTGATGTTTATACTCCGGTTCGCGCTCTGGGAACTCGAAGTTGGATGTTTATACTCCGCTTCGCACTCTGGGAATACAGAGTTGATGTTTATACTCTGTTTCACGCTTTGGGAACTCGGAGTTGGATGTTTATACTTCGCTTGGCACTCTGGGAATACGGAGTTGATGTTTATACTCCAGTTCGCACTCTTGGAATCTGGAGTTGGTTGATGTTTATATTCCGGTTCACGCTCTGGGAACTCGGAGTTGGATGTTTATATTCCGCTTCGCACTCTGGGAATACGGAGTTGATGTTTATACTCCGTTTTGTGCTCTGGGAATCCAGAGTTGATGTTTATACTCCAGTTTGCACTCTTGGAATCTGGAGTTAGTTGATCAGATACGTGGACGGTTGTATCATATCCACCCTGAGTATGCAAGCGAAGTCGTTAGATGGATGGATCCATCCTCCTCGAGCTTGTAAATATGGAAGGTGAGGTCGTTAGATGTACTGATCCATCCTCCTCGGGTTTAGGTTGAACATGGGCGAAGTCGTTAGATGGACGGATCCATCCTCTTCGGGCCCATGTCCGTAAGTTTATACTCCAGCTCACACTTTGGGAGCCGGAGTTAGTTAGAGGATTGTCGTGTATCAATCCCTTATTGCCGCAGCATGATGGCTTGTCCCTGAGCTCGGGGTTTCACTTAGCGAGTGATTAGTGGGATCTCGATTAACTTCCACTTATAGGCCCCTCAACGAAGGATGAGATTTAGTTTATGGACGGTTGGATCACGTCCATGTTCGTTTGGATTCTACTTTTGCTAAGCCTAAGGAGTAAGATTAGTGTTCTGGCAAGCTTTGTGCTCGAGCATAGGAAAGGGAAGGTCGAACTACATCCACTCTGAGTTGTGTATTTTCCCTTAAGTCGGGTGCAAGAATTGGAGAGCAGACAGTCGAGTCACATCCAATTTATACTTTGCATTCTTTCGATCGAGCTAAGGAAGAGAGTTGAAATGACAGCTCGTGATGGTTAGCGAGTAGGAAGTCAGTCGTTGATGACTTTAAATTGAGGCTTGGCCCCTGATGAAGTCGGTTTAAGGCATGATTGTTTTGCCAAATCACAGACGAAAACTGGGAAGTGAACGGTCAAATCATATCCACTTTAAACATGTGTTCTCAAATAACCCCAAGTGTCTAATGTAGGATTGGATGCATGGATGGTGACGTTGCATCCACCCTTGGTGTAATTCCGATTTTATCGGGCATCAGAAGAAGCATAAGTATGTTGGCGAGCTTCAAGTACGAGATAGAGAGTACATTGTTGGGATATATCACTCCAAGTCTTTCCTATATCTCCAATTAAATTGCATAAGCGGATGAGTGGATGGTCGGTTGCATCTACTTTGTACTAGAGTCTTGACCTTGTCGGTCTCTTCCGCTTTGATGCCTTGCCCCCAGTCAAGTGCATATAGTAGCCGATGAGTGGTTGAATCATGCTCATCATGATGATACCTCGATGATTTGATCATAGTCCGCGGAGGTTGTTTTGCACCCAATCTAAAGTACTCGGTTACCTGCATCATTTGCAAGTAGTTTAATTCAAGTAGGTCATATTTCGCAACGTAAATGAAATTGAATTAGAAATAATTCAAAAGAGATTAGATCAAATCTCATTGATAAGTGAGGCAGCGTCGTATGCCCGCTATTGCACTTCAGTCTAGCCCTTCTTAGTTGGAAGTCTAACGCAAATGGTTCAATTTGATCAAAGTTCTTGATCGATAGGGGTCAGATGTTCCCGGTCCTTCGTTTTATGGGGCTTGCACATATTGTCGGAGATATCCTTCCTGGAGCAGCCTTATGGCATTGGCGTTTACGGTAGCCATTTAGAAAAGAGGAGTTTTCTGATCTAGAGTATAGAGCAGGTCCCCTCCTTATCTTGCTATGTTGATCCTTCATCTGATTCATAAACTCAAAATTGGCCTAGACACGTTGGTGTAGTTTTCGGCGGCGGTCCAACAGTTCTCTTGTTAAAGTCTGGAAATAAGCGCTGGTGATCAATTCATTTATGGGTATCGGCAGCAACTGACTGCGGGCTTTGGATAAAATCATTGGCTGCCAGCTTCTTCATTCACTTCAACAATATGAGAAGTATAACCGGTATATCTAACCGTGATTGATGGTCTTCTCTGAGGAATGAGGGAAGACATCTACGTTTGATGGCACTCGTCACCCTTGGAGAATTCCACGCGTCACCCTTGGAGAATTCCACGCATCATTCACACTTCATAAGGTAGTGTCGGGGGTCGTATTTCCACAGTAAACCGACATAGTTAACATGTTGAATTTTCATTGGAAGTTTTGCATGTAGGATGGTTTCAACAAATGGGTCTTGACTGGGAAAGATTCTCCAAACGACATTATGATCAGGTCCATTTTATTGCCAAGGGGTCTTGTAACATTGGTGAATGATGTATGCATGATTGTCCAACGTTTGAGTGGTTGGTAACGCCGATTGGACGGCGAGTTGGTTAAAATGGGCTAATAGATTGGTGTTTATCCCAAACTTTCATCCAGATAGGAGACCTATATAGGGTATTAAGGAAGTCCTCTTGAGGTTGTATGTCATGCTTTTAGTCATATAGACGTGGAATGATTAAGATGCGGGCATTTGAAGATGGTTCAGCGGTGACCAGCTATGTTTTGAGTTGGCAGAGTAGACATTGTAGGGCAGTCGTCATATTAGCCATCGCACCATAGTTGTCAATTCAGGAGTTTAAAAGCTGGTCAATTGGAGGAAGTTGCATTCCACCCATTCCTTGATTGCAACTCAACATTTGTTGTTGTGATCTCCTATGTCTTGTTCAGTCATGGAACAATTAGAAGCACGAATGGAACGTTCCTTCATTAAATTGAGCTTTTAGGAAATCTGGGTCGTACCTGAATTTTTTTTTTGAAATTTCGTATCGATACGAATTGGATGCAGATGGATCGATACGAACAGCATGTGAGTATCGATACGAATTGGAGTAGTTGCGATCGATACGAACAGAGTACAGGTGAAGCAGATCGAGTCGAACAGAGGATCTCTGATGGATGCGAAGCGGAGCTAGTCGAAGAATGGCTCGAAGCGGAGCGAGTCGAAGTGTGCACTTCCAATGGATTCGAACTGGAGCAAGTCGAAGAATGGCTCGAAGCGGAGCGAGTCGAAGAATGGCTCGAAGGAGAGCGAGTCGAAATGGTCACTTCTGATGGCTGTGAAGCGAGTCGAAATGGTCACTTTCGATGGTTGTGAAGCGAGTTGAAATAGTCACTTATGATGGTTGTGAAGCGAGTCGAAATGGTCACTTATGATGGCTTTGAAGCGAGTCGAAATGGTCACTTTTGATGGCTGTGAAGCGAGTCGAAATAGTCACTTTTGATGTATGTGAAGCGAGTCGAAATGGTCACTTTTGATGGTTGTGAAGCGAGTCGAAGTGAGCGAGTCGAAGTTGGCTTCTGATGGAGGCGAAACGGAGCGACTTGAACAGAGGCTCACTGATGGATGCGAGGCGGAGCGAGTCAAACAGAGCACTCTTGATCGATATGAACAGGAAAGTGGCGATCGATACGATCAAAGCGATGCGAAGCAGATCGATACGAACAGAGTGATGCGAAGCAGATCGATACAAACAAAGCACTCTTGATCGATACGAACTTTGACATATTTTCTGGATACGAAAACATGGATATGTAAAACACCATATTTTCATGGATACGAAAATATGGATACAAAAATGAGAATATTTTCTGGATACGAAATGATGGATTCGAAAATGACCATATTTTCTGGATACGAAATGATGGATTCGAAAATGACCATATTTTCTGGATGCGAAAACATGGATACGAAAATCACCATATTTTCATAGATACGAAAATATGGATACGAAATGATTAATGAATGCAGTTCCTCTTAGATCTCGAGCAATCTGAATAGAATAGATGGAACCACTTGATGACAGATCTGGATCTCCTCCTTAGATTTTGCAATCCAACTACGGTAGTAGATCCACAGAGCAGGAGAAAAGCAAGGTTTTTCTCAGTAAAAGCACCAAAGTGTTTGTACCAAAATTGGGCACAACACTCTTCGGAAGTTTTTGAAGAGGTAAAATGAAGAAATTAAATGTAAAAAGAGGATTATTTAACAAAAACTCCAAATTTTAGAAATGAGAATAATTTAAATGCATAGAGACACAAGGATTTAGAGTGGTTCGGCGTATCGCCTACACCCAGTATGAAGTTGATAGCTTCATTGATCTTTCTTTGAAGATTACAAGTGAATTCAATGAATTACAGCAGGTAAATATGATTTGCAGCAGTGAATTTCGTTATTGGCAGCAGCAAGGGAGTTCAGATCAGGATCCGGCAGAGTCTGGGCGTTGGAGCATTCAAAGAAGAAGAAGAACCCCTTTTATGTTGGCTTTGGGGGTCTATTTATAGGTGTAAGAGGCTGGTATTTCGCTCAGATCTTGGAAGACCCTCTCTGGCACGTGACCAGGCCCGCGCGCCCAAGCCCGTGAAGTTTCGTCCGATCCGTGATCGATGCGAACGAATTTCGACTCGGTCAAGACTTGCTCCGATCGAGCCGAAATTTGGCAGGAACATTCTTCAAGTTGTACTTAAGCTGCCGTGAAAATTTCATAGCATTTGGACTTGTAGATCTCGAGATATGATCGATGCAAGTTGGAGTTTTTCCACCCGCGATCGATACGAACGAATTTCGACTCGGTCAAGACTTGCTCCGATCGAGTCGAAATTTGGCAGTAACATTCTTCATGTTGTACTTAAGCTACTGTGAAAATTTCATAGCATTTGGACTTGAAGATCTCGAGATATGATTGATGCAAGTTGGAGTTTTTCCATCCGCGATCGATACGAACGAATTTCGACTCGGTCAAGACTTGCTCTGATCGAGTCGAAATTTGGTAGGAACATTCTTCATGTCATATTTAAGCTCTTGTGAAAATTTGGTGGCATTTCGGTTTGTAGATCTCGAGTTATGATCGATGCAAGTTTGGATTTCTCAACCGTGATCGATCAATACCTAGAGCATATGAACTCCGATTGACTTGAAATTTGGAACGTTGGCTCTCATAGCTTTGCTTGTCATGTCATATCAATTTTAGCTCGATCCGGGCTCGAAAAAAAATTCATCGACATCCATAGTGAGCATGCGTACAAGCGATCTCAAGGATGAACTGCCCTTGGTTTTTAGTCAAGTTCTTGGTGTCACGGCCTTGCCAAAAGGCGGGATAACAAAATATAATTAACTAACTTAATTATTTATGTAATTAAGGAAATAAATATAATTAACTAATGTTATTTGCCGTCAGTTAGAGTTAACTGATAGTTAACGTTACTTAACTTGTAAGAATAATTAATGTTATGGAAAATCGATTAAGAACAGTAAGAATAACGTATAAAAGGACATTAATCAACATAATCAAATGACATAAATTAATTAACCTAAATACACAACCGATCAAGCCTTTAATTAGGACCGGTTGACCAGTGGATGATGCCAGCTATGAATTTGACCTAGGCCAAATGACTCAGATTTAAATAAAATATCTAATAGTTGGCATTGATTTAAACCCTTATAAATACGGGTCTAACCCCTTATTTTTCTTCTCATATTTTCTAAAGCGACGACAAATCTCTGCCATTTTTGCTTCTTTACAAATTCTTAAATCTAAATTTTTTTATAGTTTATATACGTGTATACAAGTGAAGAATAGCAGGGGATAATAGAGAAGGAGAATAAGGTCGAATCGAATCGCTAAAGCTAAGGTAAATTATAAATCCAGATCCGAGTCTAAACTAAATCCAAATCTCTTCTCAGATCTAAATTTTTTATAGATATATGTCTGCTTGTGGTATATTTATTCTAATAGGAAGAAAAAGGGGTGTTAAACTGGAATAACAAGGATTAGATATGGAGATTTGGGAAAGCTAAAAAGGTGAGTCGGAAATTATGTACTTTTATATACATTGGATTTATATCGTTGTAAATCTATTCATGTATGCCTAAATGTAATTTTGGAGCTGTAGGCCTAATTGTATACACGTAATAAATTTGTAAACCCTGCATACATGTTCTGTGGATTGATAACTTAGATTTAATATTTTGTATGTTAGAATATGAAAAGTATGGGTAAAAGGTAGTCCCTAAATTAGTAAATTATATAATAATTGCAGGTTCGTTGTTTTAATGATGAATGCGAGTAAATGTGAATTAGAAATTATCATAAATTTTATCAGGATTTATGTAGTATTTTAATGCATTGGGGTGTAGGGTGTGCAATGTAAATTCCTATAGATTATCAAGTTCAGATTCATAAATAAAAGTATGTCGTTTGAAACAACAAGTAATATTCCTAAAAGAAAGATATGTATAAAATAGGGATATGTACCGTATTTTGTATTTTCTATTTCAGTAACTACAAAAAGATAATTCCTTATAATTCCAAATGTAATAGAAATTCCATTTTTAGATAAGTTATAGAAATTTGTTGTGTTAACCTTCCCTTTGGGGTAGATGTAATTCCAATACATTAAAATGTAGAAATCCCTATTTTGAACTAAAGGTTTTAATTGTGAAAAAAAAAATGATAAATCTGTAAGATCAATATATGCATAAAGACGAGTTAGAAACTAAATAATAAGCGATAAATTGTAGGTAATTAATAGAATGAACAAGTAAGAAAGTTTAGGAATCGAGGGAGGGTAGAAAGAGTTAAAGAATAGAATATAGGCTCAATAATGAAAGAGTGTAGTAAATAGTAAAAGGTATTCAAATCTTTTAAACCCAAGAAAATGGTAATAAAATTGATATTAATAAAACAAGGATTTAGTTAAATAAAAATAATCGAACGTGAATTGTAATAAGTCGCACCTTAATGGACCCGAATTTTGTCTAAATTGAAACCGAGTACATTAGGGCACGAATCGTTGATTTTGATAACCTGCAATAAACATAAGTATTTCAGAATGCGATCAATATAACCTCACAGCTGAATTGAAAAATATAATTAACATACATATTAACTAAGGCTACTGCCTTGAAATATCATTCCTTAGGTATTTAATTGTCTTGTCAGCGCCAAACATGAATAAGAATTCCTTACCATTTAGCATCCCATCTTGCTCCAATATCAAACCTTTCTAAATCTAACGTGTGGGTTGTCATGAGGAGGGGGGTCAGAACAATGCTCCAATAACTAGAAAATTACATACTTTATCAATCCCATAAATTTATGATGATTGATTTCTATTTATGTGTTATGTCTATTATTTATGGCAAATCCATTGAGTCTTATGTACACGTATGATATGTCTATCCTACCTTTCTCCAAACAAATAATTAAATAAATGTTTGAGGTCTTTGTGTATCCTATGTGGATTCTACACTAGTAGGAAGCGAAATCCGTCTAGGCAAAACCTGGGTCTTTTCTAATAACCATGCAGGACTGCTGGTGGTCAAAGCCTATATGTCAGCCCAACTATTAAATACCGGTTCAACAACACAAACATAGTCTAACAACCTTCCACATTCAAAATTCCATTTCGACTAACCTATGGAATTCAAGAAAAATGCCCCTTTCGATTACTTACTACGTCTTATTGGAATTGAAGCAGACCCCAATTTCTTAAAAGTACTTGGGTCATTTAATACTTCAAATCCAAGACAAACACTAAGTATATTTTCCCCTACCAATTCGTAATGCATATCCCATCCCCACGGGTCCTATGGTTAGGGATGTGCCACATCAGTAGTAAGTGTACACAATTGTTGGTAGCCTCTAAGTGAAGGGATGACTTCAATTGTGTAACTCTGCTGACCTCGCATCCCAACCTACTAAACCAAACCTACCACCAAAAGCCTAAGTGTTGGGCTAAGTCCACTAATTCATGTTTGTTCTAAATGTATAATTGAAGCTATATAATTTCCTACTATGAAAATTATATTGCTTTCTACATATAATTTATAGTACCAATACTTACTTATTCGCTATGTTATTATTCCTAGTTTATACACTTAGGCTTTGGTTTCCTTTTAATGTTTAATAAATGTCCATTATCTGTATTAATTTTCATTAATGTCAAAATTAGACAATCTCTAATCAATTCTCATGTCATTACTTTAATCTACTTACCAATTTAAAAATCCATCCATTATACCTATTCAATTCCCTCATAAGTGCCATATTAATCTCTCAAATTAGTCCCTATTTAATTCCTTTTTAACTTTCTGTTAATTACAAATTTATTGCCCATTAAATTTGTAATTAATGTCCATAAACCCTGGTCTATTAATTATTATGTTGTTACTAACTAATACATATATAGTTGTAAATTAGGCTCCATATGTATTTTTATTTTTGAACGTTAAGCGAGGTTATACGTGTGTGTGTCTAATTATTAATTTCTAAACTAGAACATTCTTTCCACATTTTAATTTATCAGACCTCTCATTCTAAAAAGGATTTCCATTATAATTTTCCATAAATTAACCAAAAGTGGGATCTTTGCTTCTTTTGAAACTACAAGGAATTATTTCTTTTCTTTTATTGAAATAGATGGTGTAACCTATGGAAAAGAATATCCATATCTTACACATTTCTTTCCATTTTTGGCATATCCCTTATTAATTCAAATGATGCGCATTTATACATATTTTGGAATTGTATAATGGAAATTATACGGAACCCGCTCCAAATAAATCAAAACATAGAAATTCACATTCCAATTTAATTATGGCAACCTAATTTTCAACCCAATCATTGATCTAGAATAAACATTACAAACCTTCAGCAATAATAATTATTTGGGAGCAAATTTAGATATTCGGATTTGGATGTTTATAATATTCCTATTCCAGTTACCTATTTTATTGAATATATAGGTGTTAATCATATAGATTTGTCTAAGCCGGCAATTCATCAAATTTTATTTAGGCATAATAATTAAATAAGAATTTAATGAGATAAATTTCAATGTTGTAAATAGATTATATAATTTCCCACTCACCTTTTTAAGCTTTAGAAATCTCCAAATCTGAATCTAACTCCATTTTCCATTCTAATCTAAAAGAATAGGTATAACAAGGTATCTATGTATTATTAGAATCACAGATCTGAGAAGAGATTAGAGGTAAAGGGGAATATAGATTGAAATTTAAATTTTTCATAGTATTGATTCGCTTCTTCTCTTTTTCTCTTTTATTTTCCGCCCTTCTTCGATTTTCTTGTGTGTATAATATTTTATAATTTTTAGAAGCAATGGAGAAGAAAAAATGGCAAAGCTTCGCTGCTTGGATTGGAAAATATAAGAAGAGAAGTGAGGATTTAGACCTCTATTTATAGGTGCATGAATCGATCGTAACCATAGATTAAAAACATAAATCTGGACCGTTGGCCAAGGTTCAAACCCTAGCCATCATGCTGTAACAGGTTGACCGTTAGCGGTTGACCGGGCCGTAGTGAAGGTCCACCGGTGGGGTCACAAATATTAATGTTGTTATTACCATATTTGATTTTTAATTATTTTCGCTCTCGAAAATTCAAACGCTAATAACTTTTTTGCTTAAGCTCCAATCGTGAAACTCCAAATATGAAAGTTGCTCGGAAAATCGTCATGAATACAATGGTGCAAGTTTCATGGCCAAGCTCCAATGTTTGCTCAAATTCCATTTTTGAAGCATTATTAATTATTTATTAATTGTCATTAATTTTACGGGGTGTTACATTGTTCCCCTCTAAAAGAATTTCATCCCCGAAATTCCCAAGGGTTGAATCATGTAACATAGCATGCAACCAACCTAAACTGACAACTTAGTGTATAATCAATTTTAAAGCCAAACGTGTACAAGTGCATGGTGTATCACAACATATAAATATGTATCTCCTATATGAATGCATTCTTTTGACGACATTTTGAAAATAAGATGCAAGCAACCTAGATATAATGGCAGTTTTATATGTATGCAAGTTTTCAAAAATCATTTTCCACACAAAAATTTCCACATACCCACGAGTAGGAGTATGGTTCAACCAATTTTGCATCCAATCCCTACCATCTAAAACCTAGCACACAATTTTTAACATCCAAAATTTTGTAAATCCAGTTTTTGAATCTATGCTCCTACATCGGGAAAGGTATTCATATGGAAAATTTCACAATTTCGGCCTTCTGTTGGATGCCCGTTCCACTGTACTTTAGAACGTTCTTTTTTTCCCCCAAAATTTTCCAACTTTTCCAAGCACAATCTACATAAAGAGGTTTATTTTGTGATGTTAAAGTGTAATTATCCTAAGCACAAGTTTTTGTATTACTATCAACAAGGTATGAAATTAGAAATTGCAAAGCTAAAACAACCTTTCCCTTGTTATCATCTATGTTTTTTCTATTGTCACCCTTGTCGGACAGTAAAACTCATACTTACTAACACATCGATGTTCCTTACGCTGCTATGAGATATTTAAAAATCAGAGATTTTCTCATTTCAAAAGAAAACTTTTAAACCTAATTTTCAAAAGAATTTCCAACTTGCAAAATATTTGAAGGATCAAATTCCAAAAGCATGTAAGCACCATTTTTTTGAACAAAATCTTTCAAAAAAATTTGAACCCAACTTCTCAAAAGCATTCAAACAAAAAAAAATTCAAAGCTTTCAAGCACTTTTTTCCCAAAACATTTGCCGCTACATCCTTATAACAATTAAGCCACACCTTAACGTAAGAACTTAGTCAATGGGCTAATGCATATAATTGACCCTAGTATTGCGTATTTATAAATTTTAGCTTTTAAGGCATAGGGATAGTGATCATGATTCCGCAACATCCTTTTCCTTTCCTTCACTTGCTAAAATCTATTTTTCCCAAACTTCTAAAGATTTGGGATCTAAGTATTTTTAACTTCTTGTTGGTAACTTAATTCCCTAATTTATTATATAAACTTCTAGTCTTACCTACCCTTTTTATCATTAGTTAAGTGTCCTTATAATATTTCTTTATTTACGTTGTTTTCTAATATATTTATATTTATATACCAGTCCAATCCAATCCTTTCAACCAACAGAGTGATAAAATAGGAACATACCTCATACCATATCGTACGCTTTTCTAATAACCAAATGGAGAGAACTAGCGATTACAACCCAAAAATCCTGAAGGAAAATTGCTGGAAGCTGCACTTCATCATCAACCGGGGTTAATAATGCTATGGCCCTAATGCTCCTTACTAAATTAAGAAGGACATTCCTAATATGCCATTCAACTATCATCCACCTTCCTTAAATCTCCTTCTTGGCTTCTAACAAATATGGTCCATCCGCTGCTTCAATAATCGTATACAATTATGGGATAAATTATGCATTCATACAATGAAGTGGGTATGAAATATGACCAGGCACATTTAGACCCATTCATTGGAAAACTGGGTTTGGTGGAATAACTCCCACGCCTATCTTACCTTCAATAGCCTTAAGTCAACCAACCTCCTTCAGGTGTTGTGCCATCTTATTATTTTCTTCTCCAATCATACCAATATCTTCTCCCAATCAGAATGTCTTGATAGTACCCTCAAACTTTGGAATTTACTTCCTCTATATCCTTGATCCATCATGCAAGTATACCATGAGAATCCAAAAATTGTATTTGGTACCATTTCCCATTCCTTTGAGGGTTCTTCTCATGGTTTCCACACATCCCTAATAAAATATTCCTAGGTTCATACCAATATTCCTTAAATTCGACGGAGATTCCCTATTGCCACCCTACGAGCATTTTAGCTATTCTATTCATAGCCTAAAACCTTTACCCTATCTTCTCTAGGTAGTGATTCCCATCTACTCCATATTTAAAACTTGGTTTGGTTCTCACCATTCTTTATAAGATTAAAACATCACAACCATGAATTAATCGATCTAAAAATTTTACCTTAAAAAAATATAAACTTATAAACTTATTTTTCTTCAAAAATTCAGAAGTTGCTTAGTGTCTAAAAAAGATTTATGAAAAATTTCCTTCCCAAAGACTTCCTATATCAAAGACTTACCTTTTTAAAAGTAGGATTTTTAACCCCAAAGCTTTTATCATGTCTAAACCCAATTTTCATTCCAAACCATTTTTTTTTTCAAAATATCTTTTATAACTTAAATCAATGAAAAGTGGAGCAGACAAGGATGACTTCCATCCTACTATTTTCCTATACTCATGCTATCTCCACTTCCACCTTTGATGGAGATTTTCATAGCACAAGAGGGGGGCTTCTAAAATATATGCATAATTGCAATATCTACCTAAGCATCTATCTAAAGTATATTTGCAATTACTGCATATCCATGGAATTTATACATTCTTCCTATCATATTCATATTGTTTTCCTCCTATTTTATTTCTAACTAGATTACTAATCCTATATCTATATATATTTCTAATGCTATTTCTTTCTAAATTATTAGGTGTTCTTACCCTTTGATGCAGCAGCGGATAATGAAATGGTGAAAGTAGCAATCGGTGGATTGAAAATACCAAACGCCCAATTCCGTTGATCTCAAAGATACCGGAATCTAGCTATCTTCGTCACGTTGATCACGTACGATGCCGTGAAAGAAGATCTGCAATTCTTCGAACGTTGATCAAGCACACTTGATACCGTGAATTGGCTTCAACAATCGTTGATTCGAGCGCACTCGAATGCCGAAGGTGGAGATAGGAGATACACTCAACTACCAATCTAAGAAGAGGCACAAAACTCTCAAACAAAGTTTTATTCAAAATCAACCAACTATTACAATGACACAACCCCGCTATTTATAGAGTTTTACAACACAGCACTAGCGACCTAAAAACGACCAACGGCCTAACTCTTACGAGTTACAACACGTGCGACCTAACAACAACAAGTTACATTAGCCCGCAACTCACGACTTACGACCTAAGGAAATTACAACATACGAGTTAATAAAATTACAACCACATCACGCGACTCAACAAATACAACATTACATCACAACGACCTACGACTTAAGTCACAGAGCGACCTAAAATACATGGCAGCAGCGACCTAAGAACAAGGCTTTATGGCAGCGACTTAGGCCTCAGCGACCTAAGAAAATAGCTTCTGGAAATCTTCACGCGACCTAATACTTGAGCAACTTATGGAAACCTCCTCCAGCGACTTAAGGTCTCGCGACCTATTCTTGAGCGACCTAAGGCCTCGCGACTTATGGTAGGTCGTTCGTGTTTCATTGTTCATGTTTCTTTGCTTCATAATTGCTGGTGCTAATTTGATAGGGCATAACCCATTTAGGTCGTAGCTCGTTAGCTCGCTTGGTGACTTATCATAGGTCGCTGAACTACTCTTTCTCGCATAACTCGCATCATTCTTCACCCCGTTAGGCCGCACGCGACTTAACAGCTCGTTAGGTCGCTCGCGACCTAAGACTACTTCGGGCTGGGCTGCATCATCCTCCCCTGGTTGAGAGAAATTCGTCCTCGAATTTAAAAATTCTTCTCCATTGGATTGCTCATCTCCATAATAAGGTATAAGATGTTTAACATTGAACACGTCAGAAGTGTACACATCCTCCGGCAGCTTCAACCTATAAGCATTTTCATTGATCCATTTCACAATCTCTACTGGACCGATTTTCCGAGCTTTCAACTTGTTGTAAGTTCCTACAGGAAAATGATCTTTCGTCAAAACGGCATAAACCAAGTCACCTTCATTAAATTCAACATTTCTTCGCTTCAGATCCGCAGATCATTTATACTTCTCATTCATCTTCTCCAATCGTTCCTGAACGATTCTATGGCATTCTGTCAACCCATCAACGAAATCAGCGGCCCGCTTAACTGTTCCCTTTGGTTGTGGCACTGTCATTAAATCCGATGGCCCCTTTGGCATGCTTGAATATACAATCTGAAATGGACTGAAACCCGTACTACGGTTGATAGCATGATTATGAGCAAACTCCGCTTGATATAACTTCACATCCCAACTCTTAAGATTATCCTTCACAAGACATCGCAACAAGTTTCCCAATGATCTGTTCACCACTTCCGTTTGCCCATCTATTTGCGGATGATAGGCGCTACTAAAATTCAGCTTCGTTCCAACCATCTTCCACAAACTCAACCAAAACTGGCTTAGAAATCTAGTATCCCTGTCTGAAACTATAGATTCTGGTAAACCATGTAAGCGATAGATCTCCCTAAAGAATAATTGTGCCATATGGACTGCATCTGTCGTCTTCTTACAAGTAATAAAATGTAACATCTTCGAGAAACGGTCCACCACGACATATATAGAGTCATTTCCCCGTTGTGTCCTCGGTAAACCCAACACAAAATCCATGCTCACATCTACCCACGGTTTTGTAGGAACAGGTAAAGGCATATACAATCCCGCATTTGTAGCTGTCCCTTTCGAAACTTGACAGACATGACATCTTCGAACAAACTTTTCAACTTCCCGCTTCATCGAGGGCCAATAATAAGCCTGAGAAATCAACTGTAATGTGCGATCCCTACCCACATGACCTTCCTCATGCAACTCCTTCACAATCTTCATTCGTAAGCTGCACTCTGGTATACACAATCGATTCCCCTTAAATAGAAAACCATCCACCAACACGTACTCATCCGTCTTCCCCTTCTCGACTTCATCAACAAACTTCACAAAATAAGGATCATCAACAAACAATTCTGGCAACACATCAAACCCCGTCACTTCAACCTTCATTGTAGTCAACAAATGATTCCTTCGACTCAATGCATCTGCCACACGGTTTGTAATTCCCGACTTATGCTTCACTACAAATGTAAATTGTTGCAGGTATGCGATCCACGAAGCATGTCTGGCTGCAATTTTGTCCTGTCCCTGCAAATGTTTTAGTGCTTCATGATCAGTATATAGAACAAATTCTTTATGGAACAAATAGTGTCTCCAATGTTTTATAGCCTGAACAATAGCATAGAATTCCACATCATAAGCATTATATCTCATCTTGGCTCCCGAAAGCTTCTCACTGAAATATGCAATTGGTCGTCCTTTCTGACTCAACACCCCTCCAATCCCAACGTTAGATGCATCCGTATGTAACTCAAACAATAACTGAAAATCTGGTAATACTAGAATTGGTGCTGTCGTCAAAAGTTCCTTGATCCGCTCAAAAGCATATCCTGCTTCCTTTGACCATGAAAACTGTTTCCCCTTCATACAATCAGTAACTGGTGCCATCACGCTAATGAAGTGTGGAATAAATCTTCGGTAGAATGATGCTAAACCATGAAAACTTCTAACTTCTGTTATGGTCTTGGGTTGTGGCCAATTTCTGATTGCTTCAACTTTATTCTGATCCACCTGTATACCTCCTTCTGAAATAACATATCCCAAAAATAAAACACTATGCGTCATGAACACGCATTTCTTAGTTGCAGCATAAAATTGTTCATGTTGCAGTATCATCAATACTTCTCTCAGATGATGCAAGTGTTCTTATGTGCTTCTACTATATATCAGTATATCATCAAAATACACCACCACGAACTTCCCAGTAAATGGTCTAAAGATCTGATTCATCACCCGCATAAAGGTACTAGGTGCATTCGAAAGACCAAATGGCATAACCAGCCATTCGTACAACCCTTCCCGTGTCTTGAACGATGTTTTCCATTCATCCCCTGGTCTTATACGAATTTGATGATAACCACTCTTCAAATCGATCTTCGAAAAGATAGTAGCCCCACTAAGTTGATCCAACAAGTCACCAAGTCTAGGCATAGGAAATCTGTATCTCACTGTAATCTTGTTTAGTGCTCGACTATCAGTACACATCCTCCACGTTCCATCCTTCTTCGGCACTAACAAAGCTGGCACTGCACAAGGACTTAAACTTTCCTGTACACGTCCTTGTTCAAGAAACTCTTCTACTTGCCTTCTTAACTCCTCGTGTTCCTTTGGACTCATTTTGTAATGTGGTCTATCTGGTAACACAGCTCCTGGAACAAGATCTATTTGGTGTTGTATGTCCCTCAATGGTGGTAACTTTGTTGGCAGCTCTTCAGGAAATACATCTTCAAATTCTTCCAGCACTGGGTTTACTTCTTCAGGAATTTCAACCACTTCATTACTCTCACGTCCAATAAACAAAAATACTTTAGGCTCCTCTTCTACTTCCTTAACAAACTCCTTCAAAGATAGCAAAGTTTTAAGTTCTTCAATCTCCTCCAACTTGCTTTCTTCTTGTTGTCGCTTCTTGGGAACTAAAATGATTTTTGTGCCTTCGAACATAAAACTGTAGCTGTTGGTATGTCCATCATGTTGCATAGCCCTATCTTATTGCCACGGTCTCCCCAGCAACAGATGACATACATCCATATCCACAACATCACACCAAATTTCATCTTTGTATTTTTTTCCCAATTGAAAAATTAACACAAGCTCTTCGTCCAACCTTCACTTCCCCACCTTTCCTCAACCAAGATAACTTGTAAGGTTTCGGATGTTTCTCAGTCTTTAATGCCAACTTCTTCATAGCCTCAGTAGAAATGATGTTATCACAGCTGCCTGCATCAATAACAAACTTGCAAACCCTTCCCAAGATAGTGCATGTTGATTGAAAGATGTTACTCCTCAACCAGCTAGTTTCCTCCTCCTGTTTTGGTGTCAAACAAGATCTCTTCATCATTAAAGTATATACATCATCTCCTGACAACTCTTCTTCCTCCTCGTCATGTTTTGAATTAGAACATTCAGCTTCTACCTCCTCATCCTCAACCTCAGCTACCATCACTCACTTCTTTGGCTTCGGACATTCATTGCTTTTGTGACCAATCTCCTGACAATTGAAGCATTTGATACCACTATTGACCTTGGTCTTAGCAACTTCACTAACAATCGGTTTTGCAACAGCCTTAGAAACATTCGCATTGCTACTAGCCCCTTTCATTTGATTGTTGGAATTCGTAAACACACCACCACCTCTCCTACCTTGCTTCTCCCAAGCTAGAGCTTTTTGATGTGCTTCAGCAACAGATCTGGGATCAAACATATTCACCATATCTTGAATCTGCATTCTCAACCCTCCAACAAATCTAGTTGTCAACTGCTCCTCTGTCTCCATGATATCATTCCTCGCAATCAATTGATAAAATTCATCCGCATAATCATTCACTGACTTTGTTCCTTGTCTCAGATTCTGCAATCGTTGATACATAAGAGATTGATAATTATACGGTAAGAATGTGGCCTTCATTAACTTCTTCATCTTCTCCCATGACTCAATCTTTGACTTTCCCATTCTCTCCCGTGTTAATTTAGTTTGCTGCCACCATGCCATAGCTCTTCCTTTCAATCGTGTAGCAACCAACTTCACTCTGTGATGCTCGGGTACTTCTTTGAAGTCAAAAATTTCTTCCAGATTAGACAACCAATCCAAAAAATCTTCCACTACCATTCCACCCTTGAATTCTGGAATTTCAAATTTCATTCCCGACTCCCATCGTCGATCATCTTCAACATCCCGATATGCATTTCGTACTTGGTCTCGATCTCGAGAATGAACACTACATCTACCCCCATCTTCATCAAAAACAGATGTACTTCGATAACGATCTCGACCACCCACATCTCTATGATCACGCATATCTCTTCTACTTTGTCTTTCATCATTATGGTATGGCTCATGTTCAAACTCACGTGGAGTTCTTCTCTCTTCATTTCTACACTCATGATGTTATCTTCTCAATGAAACTGAAGATTCTCTTCATTCTCGGTAAGATTGCGGCGACACCCTCCTTGCTTCTGTAACCGATGGCGAAACTCTGTTTCCTCCATGGTTCGAGACTGGCGACTGTGACGACCGCCCATGACTCCTGCACCGAATCTAGAGATAGTGCGCTGTAAAGTGTGCCAGGCGACCATGGACGATTGTCAAGTTAAGATTTAAAACGAAAGAATCTATCGTATTACTCACAGCGCATGGACAAAATACAATAGAACATATGTATAGTGAAGCTTTACAGAACAAAATGACATCATATAAAACTCCATAATAGTTGAATACAAGCATCCACATTGTCAATACATCCAGCCTCACTACATATCTCTCAGAGAATACAAAACAGCGGAATATCCAGTACATATAATAAGAAGATAATATACAATCCTCCAGCTCGTCTTCGATATCAGCATCGTGAGAAGAGAACAGCACCTGTCACCTGCTACCTAGTCTGCCCGTCCCAAGATGGACGAACAGCCCAAGGCAATAAGAATTAAAAACATAAAGCCTTGAGTCAGACAACAGTCTTAGTGAGCAGTAAATTAACTAACAACATAACAAAAGAGCATAAAGGAAAAGGAATAGGAATACAACCCTCCCACTCCAACCTCATTCTACAGTGATAGCCCCCAGACACACACTAAGCAGAAGCAAACATAGCAGAGCATACAATTTAAAGTAAAGCAATTGTCACTCGAGTCAAGAGCGATGTTTTCCAAGTACAAATCCCAAGGTCTAAAACCAAGGTCAGATAAGCACCCAGGAAATACCGCTCTTAAAAACCGAATGACGATACAACCAAACATCCATGACTCTGGCTATCACTGTTATCATTGCTGCGATACCACCGTTAATTGAATGACCGGCACCTTCTTTCAGCCGTCCGTCAAGGGCTAATGGTAACCCCGGTTCTAGACATAACTCCCGCACGTCATCGTGACCCGTGCCTAGGTTTATCGAATCTACCCAGAGTACTTGACCATCAACTTAGTCTTTTGGGCGTCCCCATGTACTCTTGCTTAGAGCATGCTAGAACCTTCAACAACGATGAGATCTCAACCTCCTAGTCATCCTCCTCGACGACTATTGCCATACTAGCTCAAGCGCCTCTCGAGCATCCATTATCCTCAACTCGAATCATATCACCGAGTTATCAACATGCTTGGAATGATCCCGCCTGGATTAGACCAAGTCTTCATCATATGATGCCTCGCTTCATTACATCCTCGCAAAGCTTCATCTCAACTTCACATCATCAAATCTATGCATAAGAGCTTCATCATCCCGCTACATATGCCACGAGCAGCTTTTCCAATTCAAGAGCCTTTCCCTTAGCTTTTGAATCACCTTCGATCTAAATCTAATCATCAATCATCTAGTTCATAACAATCAATCAAATCAAACATCAATCCAAGCAATCAAGCATTCAAAAATGATCTAAGTAGACAATTATAACAATAATGGCATTTTCGTAATTAAAGAGTTGAAAGTCCAATAAGCATGAAAACATGGATTATATCTCTACAAACTTGATGAATGAACTTGCATAGGTTAACATATGATAAAATGGATGTAACATCATCATGAACAATGGATCTATATGAATCTACACATAGGATGAAGAAAATGCATGGAAATCACTATTTTAACACCATAACGAGCCAACAATCCGATATACTCCTTTGGATCCGTGTGAGAGATAATCACCACTCACCAAATCACCTAAACAACCTTAAATCAACACACTTCAGATCTGGACAGCGAAGGACTAAGCTAGATCCGACAAGATCTCACTTCAAACGAAGAAATCTCTCTTGAAAAGATGAAGATCTTCAATCTAAGCTCTTGAATCTTCAATCCTTATCTTCGATTTGGATGGATGGAAGCACTAGATTCGAGTGGAGAAAAGAAGTGAAGAAGTGTAGAAGTCGAGCTCTCAAAATGGCAGCACTTCGTCGCTTCAAAATCCGGATCCCAAAAAGTGAGAACAACCCCTCCTATTTATAGCTGAAAACTGCCCTTAAGTCGTAACTCGACAATCTTCTTAAGTCGGTGCCGACCTAACACTTAAGCCTCTGCCGACCTAGCAACCTCCGACTCAACACATGCGCATATACAAACCCTGTCTACGACTTAATGCGCACGCGCCTTAACTAGTTAGACGACTTACGACTTACTGCTATGCCGAGTTAACCAGCCTATACGACCTAACGACTTAACTACCTCGCCGACCTACGACTTAATCATAAGACCGACCCAACGAAGCAGACTCATCATACTGCCGCAAAACCCAAGTCCTAAGTCGGTTGACGACTCAACAACTTAACACAGGAGACGACCTACCGACTCATAACTCAACACACACTGCCGACCTAACACTTAACACCCAAACACTTAGGTCGCTCACAACATGTCCTTAGGTCGTTGCCGACCTAACTCTACTCCAGAATACTTAGGCTGCCTACCATTCTTCCTTAGGTCGCCCTAACCTCTTAAGTCGGTCAACCCCACTTCCTTAACTCGGCAACGACTTAACAAATAACTTGTCAGACATGCTAACTACTAGGTCGCTCCAAAATACAAGTCTCCTTAGGTCGTCTACGACTTAACTGCTATACGACCTAAACAACTGCCGACTCAAAAGCTCACTTAACTTCTAACTCGGTCACGACTTAACACAGCAGCTTTGCCGATCTATCAGGATAAGACTCAACTACTAAGTCGTCCAGGTCTTAAGTCGACCACTATCTTAACTCGTCAGCCGACTTAACACTTAACTCACCACTATCCTTAAGTCGGTCAACCACACTCCCTTAACTCGGCGAGTTCCTTGAGTCGGCAACTCGACCCAGACTAGTTGCTTAACTCGTCCAAAACTCCTAAGTCGGCTACGACTTAGGACTTAAGCAAAATTCTGCCAAAACCAGAAATGACTTAACAACCATACAACCAAAGGTAAATCATTTTAGAATGTTTTGATCCGTAAAAATACGGGTCGTTACATTCTCTCCCCCTTAGGAATTTTGCCCCCGAAATTCCAAACAAACAAGGCAATCAAAGCTATTCTGTACGCCTATCATCCATAACAATCAATAAACCATGCATCCAATTCTAGCTTAGAGTACAGAATTCTAAGACTTAGAACAAGTTACAATTTCGTTAGATGACACGACACCTTAGGGCCATACCTTGAAGAGTTCAGGATGAGCTGCTTTCATCCTCTCTTCCACCTCCCACGTACAGTCGTTATCATCGTCACTCCATTGTATCTTGAGTAACTTAACTATCTTCCTTCTAAGCTGTTTCGTGTCAGTTTCAACAACACGAAGCGGCTTACGAGGTCTTCTATCAACTGGATCAACTTCTAAGTCTTCACAGCCATCAGCAGAAACTACCGTACTCGAGTCGTGCACATACTTCCGTAGATATGATACGTGAAAAACATTGTGCACACCCGACATCTTCTCCGGTAACTCCAATCTGTAAGCGAGCTTTCCAATTCGCTCGATGATCGGGAATGGTCCAACAAATCTCGGAGTCAATTTTCCTTTCTTCCCGAATCGAATAACATTCTTCAGTGGAGAAATCTTCACAAAAACCATATCCCCTACGTCAAATTCCAAATCCTTCCGACGCTTATCAGCATAACTCTTCTGACGGTCTTGGGCTGCCTTCATTCGTTGCCGAATGATCTCTATGCAATCTGAAGTCTGACGAATCATCTCTGGCCCAAGCATCAGCTTTTCTCCAGTTTCCAACCAACATGTTGGAGAGTTACACGGTCTTCCATACAACGCCTCATACGGTGCCATACCAATACTTGACTGGTAACTGTTGTTGTACGCAAACTCCACCAAATGAAGGTGATCTTCCCATGATCCTTCGAAATCTAAAACACAGGCTCTGAGGAGATCTTCCAAAACTCGGTTGACTCTCTCAGTCTGGCCATCTGTCTGAGGGTGATAAGCTGTACTCAAACACAACTCGGTTCCCAAAACTTCCTGGAAGCTCTTCCAAAATCCACTAGTGAACAATGGATCTCGATCGCTCACTATACTCTTCGGAATACCATGGAATCGAACTATCCACTTATCATACAACTCAGCCAACTTTGACGCAGTCCTAGTCGATCGAACAGGAATGAATCTTGCACTCTTGGTCAAACGATCCACAATGACCCAAATCCCTTCATTTCCCGTTCTGGTTCTAGGCAGTCCATCAATAAAATCCATCGACACTTGTTCCCACTTCCATGTAGGAACTTCTAATGGCTGAAGCAATCCACTTGGCTTCTTCTGTTCGGCTTTAACCAACTGGCAGTTCATACACTTGGAAATGAAATCTCCAACATCCTTCTTCATGCCTTCCCAATAGTAGGTCCTCTTCATATCCCGATACATCTTATTTCCACCTGGATGAATTGTCAACCTCGAGTGATGACTCTCCTTCGAAACTTCACTCCTCAACTCATCTATATCGGGAACAACTAGTCGTCCTTGCTTCCGAAGCCAACCCTCTCGATCGACCTCGAATCCTTTATCCTTTTATGGATCCAATCCAGATTCCAATTCACGGATAATCTTGACAAGCTTATCATCTCGCTTTTGACTCTCGCCAATCCTTTCCACAAGAGTCGGTCTTATTGATAAGTTTGCCAACATCTCAGGTTCCAATTCACATCTAGGCCTGAAGTCAAATCCAGCTAAATACTCGAGATTCTTCCATTCAGAAAACATGGCTCCCAATCCTGCATGTCTTCGACTTAACGCATCAGCCACTGCGTTACCTTTTCCCGGAGTATAAGCTATACCAAAATCATATGATGCTAAAAACTCTAGCCAACTTTGCTGCTGAAGATTCAAATCCTTTTGGGAGAAAAGATACTTCAACGACTTGTGATCCGTAAACAACTCGAATCGAACTCCCAACAGATAATGCCTCCACATCTTCAGAGCAAATACAATCGCCGCTAACTCCAAATCATGAGTTGGGTAACTCCTTTCATGCGGCTTCAGTTGTCGACTGGCATACGCAACAACTTTATCCTTCTGCATCAGCACTGCTCCAAGTCCAGTACCACATGCGTCGGTGTAAACCACCATCTCATCATTCCCACTAGGAATAGTCAAAACAGGAGCACTCGTCAATCTCTCTTTCAGGATTCCGAAAGCTTGCTCACACTTAACATCCCAACTGAACACTTGGTTCTTCTTCGTCAATCCTGTTAACGGTGCAGCTATCTTGGAGAAGTCTTTGATAAACCGTCGATAATATCCTGCTAATCCAAGAAAACTTCTCACATCAGATGCATTCTTAGGTCTAACCCAATCCTGGATTGCTGCCACCTTAGCGGGATCAACCGCTATCCCATTCCCAGAAATCACATGGCCTAAGAACCTCACTTCACTCTTCCAGAAGTGACACTTCGAAAACTTAGCCTTCAGCTGATGTTTCCGCAAGATTTCCAAAACAATACGCAAGTGCGTCTTGTGCTCTTCTTCCGTTCTGGAATAAATCAGAATATCATCCACGAACACAAGTACGAACTTGTTCAACTGATCTCTGAACACTCTATTCATAAGATCCACAAAATATGCTGGCGCGTTAGTCAATCCAAACGGTATTACCAGCCATTCAAAGAAACCGGATGGTGTCCTGAAAGCAGTCTTCGACACACTATCCTTCGCTACTCTCAACTGGTGAAATCCCGTTGCCAAATCCATCTGAGAAAACACCTTAGCTTCGTGAAGCTGATCAAACAAGTCATCTATTCTCGGCAATGGATACTTGTTCTTCTTAGTCACCTTATTCAGCTCACGATAATCGACGCACAATCTCAACGACCCATCTGCCTTGGTTGCAAACACAACTGGTGCACCCCACTCGGACACACTACGCCGAATGAATCCTTTCTGCAAAAGATCATCAACTTGCACCCTCAACTCTTGCTGTTCCCTAGGCGCCATCCGCCTAAGAGGCATCACAACAGGTCTGGCTCCTTCAACTAGATCTATACGAAACTCGATCTCTCTATGCGGCGGCAACCCTTTGACTTCGTCAAAGACATCCTCGAATCTATTTGCGATCGGCACTAAAGACAGTCCATCCCGTGGAACAACTAGCGAATACATGAAGCTCATGAAGACGCCTTCCTCATGCTTACATCGTATCACAATCTTTCGCCCTTCCACATTCTCGACTGCCACCCCTAGCCTCTCACAATCAACCTTAGCCGCATACTTCCTAAGCCAGTCCATACCCAAGATAATTCCGAACCCCGCAAAGTTCAGAACAAAGCAATCACAAACAAAAGAGCAACCATGACTCGATACAACTAGACCACGGCATAACATACACAAACAAGACGAACCCCCAACTGGATTAGTCACAACCAATGGCCTATCAACAATACCCGGTTCCAAACCTAACCGGCCTATGAGTTCACTACAAACAAACGAGTGCGACGCTCCGGTATCCAACAAAACTCTAACTGGAACACCACATAGGAAAAGAGTACCTTGAACCACCACACTCTTTCCCTTCTCTTCTGCAGTAGGAGCTTTTGAAGATGACGGAACAGCTCCCAAAGTATAAGCCTGCACAATCTGCTTGTCCCTACTCGGTTCTGGACAATTCTTCCTGAAATGCCCTGGCTTGTCACAGTTGTGGCACTTCGCCGGCGCCTTCGGATTCTTGCAATCCTTGGAGAGATGGCCTTTCTGCTGACAGTTGTAGCAAGTCACTTCGCCTTTCGGCCTCTTCTGACCATCCTTACCCTTCTGCTGTTGCTGCTTCCTTTTCTTGTTTCTACCCTGCTGGGGTTTAGACTCTTCCCTGGTTACAGCAACAACAGATCCTTTCTTAGGAAACAGATTCTCGTGTCTGAGAGCTTCCTCCACAAGCTTCCTAAATGAATCGTCCAAGTGATCCATCAATCTTGGAGCCTGTACTTGATCTCCAACATCTACTGATGGCCCCGGGGCTGACATCCTTCTCCTGATCGAAGTCATCATGGTTTCGAACATAGCAACATAATCAGCAGCCCCTTCAGTAGCACGGCCTCCCCTAGCAGCTGGTCTCCCTCTTCGACTCATTCTCAATATCTATAAAAAGGAATGATTAGAACATCTAGAGAAACATCTGCATAAAGGACTCAAACCCTACTAAGCGACTATATTATATATAGTATTCATCCATCAAAATACAATTACGTCTCTCATACGTAGTTACTTCAGCGAGCGTTGGGTAAAATCGATTAACCAATGCTCTGATACCAAATGTGACGACCGCCCATGACTCCTGCACCGAATCTAGAGATAGTGCGCTGTAAAGTGTGCCAGGCGACCATGGACGATTGTCAAGGTAAGATTTAAAACGAAAGAATCTATCGTATTACTCACAGCGCATGGACAAAATACAATAGAACATATGTATAGTGAAGCTTTACAGAACCAAATGACATCATATAAAACTCCATAATAGTTGAATACAAGCATCCACATAGTCAATACATCCAGCCTCACTACATATCTCTCAGAGAATACAAAACAGCGGAATATCCAGTACATATAATAAGAAGATAATATGCAATCCTCCAGCTCGTCTTCGATATCAGCATCATGAGAAGAGAACAGCACCTGTCACCTGCTACCTAGTCTGCCCGTCCCAAGATGGACGAACAGCCCAAGGCAATAAGAATTAAAAACATAAAGCCTTGAGTCAGACAACAGTCTTAGTGAGCAGTAAATTAACTAACAACATACCAAAAAAGCATAAAGGAAAAGGAATAGGAATACAACCCTCCCACTCCAACCTCATTCTACAGTGATAGCCCCCAGACACACACTAAGCAGAAGCAAACATAGCAGAGCATACAATTTAAAGTAAAGCAATTGTCACTCGAGTCAAGAGCGATGTTTTCCAAGTACAAATCCCAAGGTCTAAAACCAAGGTCAGATAAGCACCCAGGAAATACCGCTCTTAAAAACCGAATGACGATACAACCAAACATCCATGACTCTGGCTATCACTGTTATCATTGCTGCGATACCACCGTTAATTGAATGACCGGCACCTTCTTTCAGCCGTCCGTCAAGGGCTAATGGTAACCCCGGTTCTAGACATAACTCCCGCACGTCATCGTGACCCGTGCCTAGGTTTATCGAATCTACCCAGAGTACTTGACCATCAACTTAGTCTTTTGGGCGTCCCCATGTACTCTTGCTTAGAGCATGCTAGAACCTTCAACAACGATGAGATCTCAACCTCCTAGTCATCCTCCTCGACGACTATTGCCATACTAGCTCAAGCGCCTCTCGAGCATCCATTATCCTCAACTCGAATCATATCACCGAGTTATCAACATGCTTGGAATGATCCCGCCTGGATTAGACCAAGTCTTCATCATATGATGCCTCGCTTCATTACATCCTCGCAAAGCTTCATCTCAACTTCACATCATCAAATCTATGCATAAGAGCTTCATCATCCCGCTACATATGCCACGAGCAGCTTTTCCAATTCAAGAGCCTTTCCCTTAGCTTTTGAATCACCTTCGATCTAAATCTAATCATCAATCATCTAGTTCATAACAATCAATCAAATCAAACATCAATCCAAGCAATCAAGCATTCAAAAATGATCTAAGTAGACAATTATAACAATAATGGCATTTTCGTAATTAAAGAGTTGAAAGTCCAATAAGCATGAAAACATGGATTATATCTCTACAAACTTGATGAATGAACTTGCATAGGTTAACATATGATAAAATGGATGTAACATCATCATGAACAATGGATCTATATGAATCTACACATAGGATGAAGAAAATGCATGGAAATCACTATTTTAACACCATAACGAGCCAACAATCCGATATACTCCTTTGGATCCGTGTGAGAGATAATCACCACTCACCAAATCACCTAAACAACCTTAAATCAACACACTTCAGATCTGGACAGCGAAGGACTAAGCTAGATCCGATAAGATCTCACTTCAAACGAAGAAATCTCTCTTGAAAAGATGAAGATCTTCAATCTAAGCTCTTGAATCTTCAATCTTGATCTTCGATTTGGATGGATGGAAGCACTAGATTCGAGTGGAGAAAAGAAGTGAAGAAGTGTAGAAGTCGAGCTCTCAAAATGGCAGCACTTCGTCGCTTCAAAATCCGGATCCCAAAAAGTGAGAACAACCCCTCCTATTTATAGCTGAAAACTGCCCTTAAGTCGTAACTCGGCAATCTTCTTAAGTCGGTGCCGACCTAACACTTAAGCCTCTGCCGACCTAGCAACCTCCAACTCAACACATGCGCATATACAAACCCTGTCTACGACTTAATGCGCACGCGCCTTAACTAGTTAGACGACTTACGACTTACTGCTATGCCGAGTTAACCAGCCTATACGACCTAACGACTTAACTACCTCGCCGACCTACGACTTAATCATAAGACCGACCCAACGAAGCAGACTCATCATACTGCCGCAAAACCCAAGTCCTAAGTCGGTTGACGACTCAACAACTTAACACAGGAGACGACCTACCGACTCATAACTCAACCCACACTGCCGACCTAACACTTAACACCCAAACACTTAGGTCACTCACAACATGTCCTTAGGTCGTTGCCGACCTAACTCTACTCCAGAATACTTAGGCTGCCTACCATTCTTCCTTAGGTCGCCCTAACCTCTTAAGTCGGTCAACCCCACTTCCTTAACTCGGCAACGACTTAACAAATAACTTGTCAGACATGCTAACTACTAGGTCGCTCCAAAATACAAGTCTCCTTAGGTCGTCTACGACTTAACTGCTATACGACCTAAACAACTGCCGACTCAAAAGCTCACTTAACTTCTAACTCGGTCACGACTTAACACAGCAGCTTTGCCGATCTATCAGGATAAGACTCAACTACTAAGTCGTCCAGGTCTTAAGTCGACCACTATCTTAACTCGTCAGCCGACTTAACACTTAACTCACCACTATCCTTAAGTCGGTCAACCACACTCCCTTAACTCGGCGAGTTCCTTGAGTCGGCAACTCGACCCAGACTAGTTGCTTAACTCGTCCAAAACTCCTAAGTCGGCTACGACTTAGGACTTAAGCAAAATTCTGCCAAAACCAGAAATGACTTAACAACCATACAACCAAAGGTAAATCATTTTAGAATGTTTTGATCCGTAAAAATACGGGTCGTTACAGCGACCTTCTCCTTTGACTTTGATTCATATCATTCATCAGTTTCTCTAACTTTCCAATGCCTTCATCAAACTTTTCATTGATGCGTTGTTCCATTTGCTCGGCTTCTTCTCTTCTATACAACGCTTCAACATTCTGATGGCGATTAGCTCTTCTCGGTGGCATTGTCAAAACTTCACAAACTTCAACTCTCGGCCTTGATTTATAAATGAACAAACAATGCATGTCTTGAATTCTTCAATAAGAATTGGCTCCAAAGACTCGGCTTAGCTAAGATTGGCTAAGTCTGGCTTTGATACCAAATAATGCAGCAGCGGATAAAAGAAATGTATGAAACGATGAAAGTAGCAATCAGTGGATTGAAAATACCAAACGCCCAATTCCGTTGATCTCAAAGATACCGGAATCTAGCTATCTTCGTCACGTTGATCGCGCACGATGCCGTGAAAGAAGATCTGCAATTCTTCAAACGTTGATCAAGCGCACTTGATACCGTGAATTGGCTTCAACAATCGTTGATTCGAGCGCACTCGAATGCCGAAGGTGGAGATAGGAGATACACTCAACTACCAATTTAAGAAGAGGCACAAAGCTCTCAAACAAAGTTTTATTCAAAATCAACCAACTATTACAATGACACAACCCCGCTATTTATAGAGTTTTACAACACAGCACTAGCGACCTAAAAATCGACCAACGACCTAACTCTTACGAGTTACAACACGTGCGACCTAACAACAACAAGTTACATTAGCCCGCGACTCACGACTTACGACCTAAGGAAATTACAACATACGAGTTAAGAAAATTACAACCACATCATGCGACTCAACAAATACAACATTACATCACAACGACCTACGACTTAAGTCACAGAGCGATCTAAAATACATGGCAGCAGCGACCTAAGAACAAGGCTTTGTGGCAGCGACTTAGGCCTCAGCGACCTATGAAAATAGCTTCTGGAAATCTTCACGCGACCTAATACTTGAGCGACTTATGGAAACCTCCTCCAACGACTTAAGGTCTCACGACCTATTCTTGAGCGACCTAAGGCCTTGCGACTTATGGTAGGTCGTTCGCGTTTCATTGTTCATGTTGCTTTGCTTCATAATTGCTGGTGCTAATTTGATAGGTCGTAACCCATTTAGGTCGTAGCTCGTTAGCTCGCTTGGTGACTTATCATAGGTCGCTGAACTACTCTTTCTCGCATAACTCGCATCATTCTTCACCCCGTTAGGTCGCACGCGACTTAACAGCTCGTTAGGTCGCTCGCGACCTAAGACTACTTCAGGCTGGGCTCATCACCCTTATATTATCTATATCCCATTTGAATCAAGTACCATTTCCATTCATCTACCCCTTAAAAAAAATTTAAAATGGAACTTCCAAATTTACAAAAATAGAAAAATCATTGAGCCAAACCTATGCTATATTTTCTATTTCTTTCAAAAATTAAAAATCTCATAATCAAAAATCTCTAGGTCCAAATTTTTTGACTCAATCAATTTTAAACTTAGAATTTCAAAAATGAAAAACCCTTTCTACCAAAAAAATTTAAATCAAAAACTTTTGACTCCACATATTTTCAAATTATTAATTTCAATTTTTCCTTTGAAAAAAACCATTCAAAACATTTCAAGGTGTTTTCGAAAATATTTTTGTCAAATTTTTTCACATGGGGTTGGACGTAGAAATGAACTTTACTTGTCCTTCCTTTTAGACTTTCCTTCTTCCTACTTCTTCTTAACTCTTCTTTATTAAAAATTTAGCTGTCTTCTAGCGGTGATTAGTGTACACCTTCTTGTGGGAACCTTCACCGCTCCTATTATTCCTAACTTCAGAATATTCACAACATATAGTTTCTTGCTTCCCATTTGTTTGGATGAAAAGTATGTCTTCAATGAGCAATCCATTAAAATCCACAATTATAAGGTAGCCTAGGTCCAACAAAGGAGTCAAGTATAATCCAACTTCTGAGGTACTTTTATATGTTGCGATCAAACTATTCTTGGTCTACTCCTTATGATACGACCTCCGCCCCATAGGGTAATCGGTGTAGGAGTATAAATTTAACTCTATTTATTTTTCCAACTCATAGTCGCTTTGCCCATCCTTTCAGAATACGGTCGCAACTACTTCTATAGTCAGAATTCATAGAGTTTGGTGTATAATTTATATATAATTATAAGTAAAATTACAAATTGTTCTCTTAACATATCTTAATTCCTATGATCGACTAACCTAAACTTTGATACAAGGTGTAACAACTCTCACCTTAATGGGCCCGAATTCGACTAAATAGAAACCCAAGTCCATAAGGCACGGATCTTTATTTTGGTAAAATGTAATAAACAAAAATATCTCAGAGTGCGGTTAATATAAACTCATAGCGGAACTGAAAAATATAATATAACATATGTATTGACTAAGGCTACTGCCTTGGAATATCATTCCACGGATATTTAATTTTTATGTCAACGTCGAGCATGAATAAGAAGACTTCACCATCTACCGTTTCCGTCTTGCTCCAGTATCCGTTCCTTCTAAATCTAACCTGTGGGTTTTTATGAGGAGAGGGTTTAGAACAACGTTCCAGTGATTGAAAAATTACATACTTTACCCATCCCATAAATTTATGCAATTGATTTCTATTTAAGTGTTATGTCTATTATTTATGGGTAATTCGTTAAATCCTATATGCACGTATGATATGCATATCCTAATCATCTCCAAGGTATCATATGTGTGTATATGCCTATATTAATTTACATGTAGTCATTTCACCATCCAAAACCCCGACCACTTAATACTTCTTTAATAGGGAGGAGGCGGGACCATCGCCACTTACTACCTCAAGTCCCTAAAGTGGGACCTTCGCTGCGTCAATGCTTGTCAATCTGTTCTATCTACAGAGACCAATGACTCTTATATACAGTTTTATGATATAATATATATAATTTAATTATTGTGCTACTAAATCTACTCAAAGACTCACCTAAGGGTTAACTATCCCACCTCCACTAAACAAACAACAAACGAACAATTAAATAAAACTTTAAGGGCTTTATGTATCCAATACGGAACTTAAATTCGTCAGGATATAACTTGAGTCTTTGCTAACGACCACGTGGAACCATTGGTGGTCAAAGCCTATATGCAAGCCCGTCGACCTCCTAAAGCCGAAGTGACAGCCCGGAATTTTGAATATTTGAAATTGGAATATTTAATTGATTTTAAATATTCGGGTGTTGGTTTTAACTTGAATTTCAAATATAACTATTTATTGGGTAATTAAATTATTGAATTTAATAATTTGAAATTGGGTAAAATATTGAATCTGGAGTTTTAAGCTCGATAAAATTATTTCAAAGGCTTATAAAATTTATATTGATAATACTGAAAACAATGCAACTTCTAAAATTGAATTTGAAGTGATCAGTTCAGTTTTAAAAATATATCGTTTAAATTGGTATTTAAAAATAGCCTTCCGGGGCACAGTCTCGGAATTCGACGAAACTAGTTCCATTGGATCCGTAATATTGTATTATTACCGGATTTCAAATTTTGGAGCGTTTGGAGTTGTTGTGTGATCGTACGATAGATAAACGCGCTGAAATTTATATCGAAAGTTTAATATAATAACTGGGTCCAAAAAGCTATCTTCTCCATACGATCGAATTAAGACTCGAAACCTTTTCCATTTCATTTGGAATAGGGGTATAACATTATAAACGCCTAGCGGCACGCTTCGATAGGAGATCGAGATTTTGAGTTACGTTTTCGAGATGTTTAAAAAAAAATATTCATATATTAATTGAACTGGTCAACCCTTCCATTCAGCTGCTTTTCTATCCCATCGGTCATTACTCCTTTCACTCAACTCATTGTGCTTTTCCTTCTAAAGCACGCTTCCCCTTCAGTTTCATTTCCCTCCTCCCTCTATAAAACAGCCGAAGCTTTTCCCAAAAAAAATGGCGGAATGAGGGATCCCAAATCGAAATCCCTCTGTAAAAAGAAAAAAAAGTTGATAAACCAAATCCAAAGCAAAAGGAGAGAGCGAACCCCTTCCGTTCGAAATTCCCAAATCGCAATGATGCCTCAAGGGGCGGCTCGGGCTCGAGCATGACGACGTCGACGCGTTTCAAGCCGCTTGCTATCGTGGAATTCGCGTGTAGAGTGGACATCTGGAGGCATCACGAGGCTGGGTAGGGTCGGAACCCAGATGCATGCGTGGGTGGGATTCAACAGTGCTCGAGTCTGGTCAAGTCGACGTTGATTTCAAGTTGTTCGGCTGGATGTCGTTTGTAATCAGGGCGATGTCGCGGCAAGGCTACAGTGCAGAGCTGGGTCGTAATCAGAAGCAGCGAGGTTTTTAGTTTTTAAAGATTTCGATATTCATATATGTGTTCATATTAAGAATTAAATTTTAGTAAAGTAGAATCTTATTTTTGTTATTTACTGGAGAATATATACAGTAAACAGAGCAGAAGGTATGAAGACAAGATTTAGGGAAATAGAAACTTTAAATGTGTGTATATATATAGTTTCAAAGATAAGATTTTGGAAAAAATATTATATGAGGATTTTTAAATGTTGAAGGGTTTATTTAAAAATGGGATTTTGAATCTATATAAGTTAATTTATAAGTATATATATATATATATATGTGATTTCAGATGAAAAAGAAAGGAAAAATAAATATATATATTTTCACTTATTATTTCATTTTAAAAATGAATATTAAGATGGTTAACTTATTTAATTTCTTATTTAATTTATTTTAGTTACTAAAAGATATTTTAAAGGGAAAATTGGTTTAAACTAAATTATTAGTTAATTAAATTATAAAATGGTAATTAGTCGTTCGATTTGTCCGAATATTAATAAAATCATATAACGTTTATACAAGGTCTAAAAATCGAGGAAACAAGTCGAGAAGGAGGTGGATTGCAAACAAAATCAAAGGTAAGTTAATCTCACTCATCTGGGTTGTTATTTAAATTTAAATGGTTAAATTTAAATATTTGGTTGAATGATTGAATTGATTGGAGTGATATATTATATAGTAGTATATAGTATATATTGGAGTGATTGATTTCCCACATTATATAGCGGATGAGACCCTATGCGCCGCATAATAGCGGATGATATTATATAAACCCATATACCGTGATATTCCACCTCGAAGTGGAATTGGTATTGTGCTAACATCTGTGGATGCAGGGAAAAAGGTTGGAGGGATCTAACTGGATTCCTCAAAATCATTTAGATTGTTTAATATTCTGTGTTATGATTATTAGACATTCTGTGATGAATTATATTGATAACTGGAATGTTGGATGCTATGGTTTGATTGGATATATTTGGACATTGAGTTATAAAAAAATGTATAGATTTGGATTTTAAAAGAAAATAAAAAGAGAGAATTTGTAAGTAAAATGATTTAGAGAATTTGGGATAAATTAAAGAATGAATTGGGAAAGGATAAAAGTGTTTTTTAAATTCTGTTAAATAAATTCCGAGTTTGGGAAAGGAGATTTTGAATAAAAGGGGAAATATTAAATTTTTAAACCTAAGTGATATTATTTAAGGGAATAAAAGAATTTATTTTAAAAATTCAAGGTTTGAATTTATTTAAAGGGATAAAGAAGGATTTTGGAAAACCTGAAATTGATATTTTCAGTTTAAAGGATTTTGAATCATAAAAAAGAAAAAAAAAGCTGAAGTTAATGGATTTTGAGATAAATGGAGTAAGTAAAGGAATTTATTTCAATGTGAAGTAAATTGCAAATCAATTTGAAAATTGATTTAAGCGTTTGGAAATTGGAATTTTAAAGGAAGTTGAGACCATGAAATTTATAAACTGGGTTTATAAAAGTGAAGTTATATATCAGTGGATATTTGGAAGAATAAATTCAAGGTGGGAATTTATAAAAAGAATGGGTAAATTTGATTAAAAATAAATAGTGATTTATTTTTAAAAGATGTGAAAGAGAAGTATATTTCCCTAGATAGCCAAGTACATTTTCAAAGCAAATTCTTAAGTATAAGTTAACGTTTCAAAGTTGTTTTAAAAGTATGTTTTGGAAAATCTATTATTTTTAAAAATTTTAAATGTTAAAGTAAGTATTTTTCAAATTTATAGGAGTAGTAATTATTTAAAGGTTAATTGGTATTATGTTTGAAAAAGATAAAAATTAGTTTTATATTTTATAAAAGTAGCTTTATTTGAAATATTCTTGAAGTGTATATTTTTTTAAAATAAAGTATTAAAGTAGTTTTAAATCTAAATGTTTAAAAGTATATTCTATAATTAAGTGTTTTAAATGATTTTAAAGTCTAAGTATTTGTACTTGGTGATTTCAGTGGAAATAGAAAATATTGGGAAATTTATTCCATGAGAGAAAGGTGGTTTGAAACTGTTTTCAAAGGGTTGAAAAGTGGAACTATATCTTGCGAAGGTATTTTGAGGTTAATAAATAATCTGGGAGAAATTATTTAAAGGTCTTATGGTTGTTTGTGAATGTTAATTGATAGTTAAATAACCGACTATCAATATTGGTTAATACGTTGATCGTTTCGAAAAGACCGGGATCGGGATTAATTTCTCTAAAACCACTTCGATTCGGTTTGTACGTTTTCGTGGGGAAAACGAGTTTGGAATCGAAGATGGAGCAGTGAAGTGCAAGAGTTAGTCGCTACTAATCCTGAGGGTGATTCCAAAATGGATGTAGTAGGAATAGTGCCTTCGGTTCCGTTCGAACCCGGGATGGACTTGTATGGATGAATGCTTTCGGAACATCGTCAGGTGGACGGTGGGCATTCTAAGAGATGTGTTCTAAAATGGTAACGCTTAGCCTCGAGCCTCATCAACCAGGAATGACTGAAAATCAGGGGTTATGCAGCAAGGCTATGTGGGTAGCGCCCATTAGGGTGAGGTCATCCCTGTCTAGATGTCCCTTTTTATTTCGGCTTAGTGGTGCGGTTGCTGATCCCAACCGTGGGGTGGTCTTACTCAGGAATATCCAGTAAGGGGTAGTCCCAGACTTGTGTTGCAGGGGATTGGGAGTGATCCTCGGTACGGTGATCTAGGCCACGTACTGTGACAGGTGGTACCCCAGTGCCTAGTCATTAGTTGGAAATCCATTCTCCCTACGTGCCTGTACGGTTTTGATTGTGCCCAACTATTGCTGAAACGTGAGATGCAAGCATTTCAGCCAGATTCTATTTAATTTCAATAGACACTATTATAATATCAGATGGATTTGATTAAAAGCGTTTTGGCTATCGTAAGGTAAAAACCCGACATGTTTATTTGTGGCGTGGTCTTACGAGATGCCTTTGATTTCAAAGGATTTTGGAAACTTTAATAATCCAATTGAGTGTGTTTTCTCACGCCGGTTTTCTAGACTGACTCGGGTGTTATTTTATTATAATGCTCGGGTCAGGTCGAGTATTTCAGATATAGGATTGGATTCTGTGGAGCTCAGGAGACAAGCTGGATGGCGAGACGTATCACTCGTACTTGATGTATATTCCGCTGTGTTGTGTATACTGTGTATTCTGTTTGTGGGACAAGTTAATATAACTGTCCAGTATTTGATTCTGATTGTATTGTACTCTGATGATGTAATGTATAAAAATAGATATAGTTTCTTTCCTGTAAAGATCAGATGTTATCTATTATATATTGCTCCGCTGCGTTTGAGAGATTCTGATGTTGTTTCTATCTTCTTCTTCTACCTCTTCTTCCTTTAACCCTCATGGTTCGTATTTTCGTTCTTTTTGAGTTGATCTGATGGAGATTAGTGTCAACTTAAGGGGTACGAATTTGCGGGCCTTTACATTTGGTATTAGAGCGAAGGCTGGCGATAACCTTGGCTCTGGTGGGGATTACTCATAGAATAGAGTCAATAGTACTCTAGAATGAGTTTGAGTGTATTAATAGATATGAGCGCGTATTTGTTAGTGAACATAAAATTGTTTTATATTGTGTTGGTTGGTTTATTGTGTAGTTTATGGATTCTGATCAATACGAGTAATTAACGTTATTGATATGGATCTCTAAACACTTGAATAGAACAATTCGACACAGTATTGTTTTAAAATAGGGTAAATGAAATAATTTTACTCAAACTATTTTGTATAAAGGAATAACTTTTCGTAAATTATTACAGTTATATATGTGACTGCTTGATTGTTGGGAATGATAATATCAAATTATTATCATAGTTGTGTAAAATCTGAATAGGAAATTGAAATCATAACCAAAAGCTAAGAAATAAATTCATATACAAATGAGATTTGTAAATGTAAACTATAAATGTGATTTATCATTTGAAATAGAATTCCAAAGAAATATTTGAAAATAAATCGAGATGAAAATCCCAGGATAATGTTTGAATATGAATTGGATGGATTTGGAATTTGGCATTTTTGGAAAGTTTTAAATTCCTTTGGGTTTGAAAATGGTTTTCAAAAGATTTGGAGTAATAATGGTGACAGTAGTTGAGAAATATTTTGAATTGGATTTGAAATTAAGAATATTTGAAAATGTTTTAAAGAGATAAAAGCATTGAATTCTTTTCGATCGCTGGAAAATAATTCTGATGATGATCGCGACATCATCGGTGTTCATTATCGAGTTTCCAAGAGAGGGATTGCTACCTGGATGTTTTAGATTGGAATTGTTTGCAAAAGTTAGATTTGATTTTTGAAATGCAAAGGATTTCGGATATAATTGATTTCAAAGGTGATTTTGAAATGTTGAAGTTTTGGTTTGGTAAAATCGCTTTGATTTTTGAAATACTTAAGAGATTGTTGAAACTCTGGAGTTGGTTTAAATGTTTTAGAATGTGTAAGGAATGGTTTAAAATTCTGGAAATAAATTGGAAATGGCCTTGTATTAATAAAAATTGAATTAGATGGAATTGATGAGAATCAAATAAAATGAGAATGAACTTAAGTTATGAAATTGGAATGATTTGAAGTAAATTAACTTAAGTTTAAATTTATGGAAGCTTGGCTTCGGGTGAAAATGAAAATCCATTAAATAAAAGTGGTAGAGATGAATTAATTTGGAAATGGTTATTAATATACAAACAAGGAATGTTGTCGAGCCTAAATAAAATGGTTTGGATGAAATTATGCAGATATGCAATTGAAATAGGTGTCAAAATCTAATATGTGCTTAGGGAAACTATATAACAGGCACTATTTATAGAATTCATGTATTAGCTTTGTAAACGCAAATGAAATGTTGTAAATTGCATATATTTAGCACTTACATGTTTAATTGAGTAAGTACATGTATAGGGAAGCCGTGTGGCTGGATTTGGTTGCGCTAATTGCTAAAATAATAAGCCGCTTGCTTAAAAATGCTAAATAGAGGTACGCCTACGCAATAAAAAGATAGGAAATATGAATTGTTGTTTGTTTTTTTGTTTATTCGACCATGTGGGTCGATGTATATATATTTATATCTCTTGTCAAATTGCAAAAGCTCCTCCGTACAAAGGAGACTCTGCCAAAAATTTTAGGAAATTTTGGGAGTTTTCAAATTTTTCACTAACGACAAAGAATTTAAAAGTGGTAAGCAAATAGAGGTGAAACTGAATATTGAAATCTAATTTAAAAGTGTGTATGTGAAGTAAGGTGGAATCGAAGAAATTGTTCGAAGAAACTATAGGAAGAAAAAGTTTGCAAATAAACTTTTATTTGAGATTTTAGATAAATTAGTAAGTGAAACTAATAAAAAAAGAAATGGCTAATTAAATATGGTTTGGGATAAGATGAATAAAATTCAATGTTTAAAATTTGAAAATAAATTGAATCCAGAATGGGATTGAAAATTTAAGTAAAGTGGAAATAGATATGAGCCTAAGTGGTGAAGTGGAAGTAAATATTAAAGTGTATAGAATACTTATAATAAACTTAAGAATTGTAAAGGGGGAAATTCTTAAGAAAAAGGTTGGTATGGGGAAAAATATTCTAAGTTAATATTGAATGAAGATTAAGTAAAGTGTGAAATGGGATAATTGTGGATAAGTGAATAGAAATCAAAAATGAATGTGAATAAAGAGAAAACTGATATGGTTAATAATCAATTGAGATAAATACGTAAGATGTACGTATATTATTTTATTCGCATAATGGTTTGATCCAGATTCGAGCACAGAATTTCGGGATAGTTATATCGGTCCGAGTTGGGATTTTTCACTCGATTTTCGACGACGAACCCTAGATATGGATTTTGATTGATTCTAGAAATTCTCTATCATAGTTTGTGACTATGCAAGGAGGATGACGATTTCTGATCAAGAAACCAGATCTGAGTCCGCACTAGGAAGTCGGGTGGATGATACTAGTTCGGAAGTGAAATTGTGTGATCGAGTGAGCGATCGGATTTGGTTTTGCGTACGGATGATATATGTGCATCGTACGGGCTTAAGTAAAGCGAATATTGAAAATTGTAAAGGAAGTGAATAAAATGATTTGGATGTTGTAATTGGATATTATTGCTGAGTAGGGCACAGGTGTTTAAAAAGCAAAAGGAATTGGTATTTTTGATTTCAGAAGAAATAAATTTAAATGCCCCAACAAAAGGTATGTGTTTAAATTTCTATATGGAAATTTGATGATTTTCTGATTTAGCCGCTTGGCTTTCGTTTTCTTTTGGAAATCTGGGGGCCTGTTGAGGCATTTTGAAGTTGTTCCGAGCTAGCCACGCAAAGGAGGCGCTGGCAAAATTTTTCGAAAATTTACGGCGTTAGAAAAATTTTGAGAAAATTTTGATAATTCAAAATTTGGTTTCAAATTTAAATTTGAATTGTTAAGTAATATTGTTTGGGACTTATGGATAAGTTTGGAAAGTTAGAAAGAGGATTAGTGTGTCTTTAATAAAAAGATTGTTTTGAGAATTGTTTGAAATTGTTTGGTTTTGGGAAAATAGTGATGGGTATTGGACCATTCTTCTTAACTAGTAATTTCGGGGATGAAATTCTTTTAAGAGGGGAGGAATGTGACGACCCGGAATTTTGAATATTTGAAATTGGAATATTTAATTGATTTTAAATATTTGGGTGTTGGTTTTAACTTGTATTTCAAATATAACTATTTATTAGGTAATTAAATTATTGAATATAATAATTTGAAATTGGGTAAAATATTGAATTTGGAGTTTTAAGCTCGATAAAATTATTTCAAAGGCTTGTAAAATTTATATTAATAATACTGAAGACAATGCAACTTCTAAAATTGAATTTGAAGCGATCTGTTTAGTTTTAAAAATATATCGTTTAAATTGATATTTAAAAATAGCCTTCTGCGGCACAGTCTCAGAATTCGATGAAACAAGTTCCATTGGATCCGTAATATTGTATTATTATTGGATTTCAAATTTTGGAGCGTTTGGAGTTGTCGTGTGATCGTACGATAGATAAACGCGCTGAAAATTATATTGAAAGTTTAATATAATAACTGGTCCAAAAAGCTATCTTCTCCATACGATCGAATTAGGACTCGAAACCTTTTCCATTTCATTCGGAATAGAGGTATAACATTAATGCCTAGTGGCATGCCTCGATAGGAGATCGAGATTTTGAGTTACGTTTTCGAGACGTTTAAAGAAAATTAAATAAAATATACATATATTAATTGAACTAGTCAACCCTTCCATTCAGCTGTTTTTCTATCCCATCGGTCATTACTCCTTTCACTCAACTCTGTAACAACCCGAGTTTTTCTAACACGAAAAACCGGACCATTTGGGTAAAAAGAAGAGGTAGAAGAAGAAAAATAGAAAACAAAATCAGAATCTAACCATCGCAGCGGAATAAAATATAATATATATTAACAGATCTTTACACAAATCAAAACTATATCAGTTTTATATAATATAGCATCAGAGTATACACCAGAGAATATATAACATACAATTGGACAATAACCATATCATGTCCTCAATACAACAGAGTACAACAATCAACACAGCGGAATATATATATAAACAAGTACGGGAGATACGTCTCGCCATCCAGCTCATCTCCTGAGCTCCACAGCATCATATCCTGTAACCTATAATACTCGGTCTGACCCGAGCATCATATAAAACAATACCCGAGTCAGTCTGGAATACCAGCGTGAGAAAATCACACTCAATTGATTATTAAAGTTTCAAAATCCTTTGAAAACAAAAGCATCTCGTAAAACCACACCACAAATAAACATGTCGGGTTTTTACCTTACGATAGCTAAAACACTTTATATCAAAATCCTCTGATATTATAAGAGTGTCTACAGAAAGTAAAATAGAATCTAGCTGAAATGCTTGCATCTCACATTTCAACAATAGTTGGGCACAATCAAAACCGTATAGGCACGTAGGGAGAATGGATTTCCAACGAATGACTAGGCACTGGGGTACCACCTGTCATAGTACGTGGCCTAGATCACCGTACCGAGGAGTACGCCCACTCCCCTGCAACACAAGGCCGGAACCATCCCTTACTGGATGATCCCGAATAAAATCACCCCACGGTTGGGATCAGCAACCGCACCACTAAGCCGAAATAAAAAGGGACATCTAGACAGGGATGACCTTACCCTCCAGTGGGAGCTACCCACGAAGCCTTGCTGCATAACCTCTGATTTTCAGTCATTCCCGGTTGATGAGGTTCGAGGCTAAACGATACCTTTTCAGAACATATCCCTTAGAATGCCCATCGCCCACCTGACGATGTCACGAAAGCATTCGTCCATACAAGTCCGTCCCGGGTCCGAACGGAACCGAAGGCACTATTCCTACTACATCCATTTTGGAAATATCCTCAGGATTAGTAGCGACTAGCCCTTGCACTTCACTGCTCCATCTTCGACTCCGAAATCGTTACACGAAACGTACAAACCGGATCGAAGTGGTATTCGAGTCTCCAGACCTAGAATCCCGGTATACGGAAACTCGATCCCGGTCTCTTCAAAACGATCAGCGCATTTGGCCAATATTGATAGTCGGTTATTTAACTATCAATTAACATCCACAAGCAACCATCACACAATAAATAATTTCCCACATTATTTATTTGCCCAAATATCTTTCCAAGATATATTTCCGAATTTTCAAAACTCATTTGAAAACAATTTCAAAACAATTTCCGCTTACGGAATACATTTCCAAATATTTATTTCCTTTGAAACACCAAGTACAAAACACTTAGATTTTAAAATAATCTTAAAACACTTTACTATAAATATACTTAATAATATTGAAATTTAAAAAAAACTACTTTAATACCTTAACAAAATATATACTTAAGAAATATTTAAAATGAAACCACTTTACAAATATAAACTAAATTTCTCTTTTTAAAATATAATATCAAATCACTTTTATATAATTACTACAATAATAGATCCTTGAAAAATACTTACTTTAAAGTTTAAATATTAAAAAGAATAGGTTTCCTAAAACATACTTACTTAGGAAATTAACATTTAGAAATAATAAATTTTCTAAAATATGCTTTTAAAAATACAATTAGAACTTTTAACTTATATTAAAATTGCTTTGAAAACGTACTTGGCTATACAGAGAAATATCCTTCTCACTCCCATCTTTTAAAAATAAAATAACATTTATTTTTAAACCAAACCATATCCTTTTATAAATTCCCACTTTGAAATTATATTTCAAATATCCTCTGATATTTTATTTTACTTTACAAACCCAGTTTATCTCTCCCAAATCTCATTTCTCTTTAAAATTCAAATTCCAAAGTATTTAAATCAATTTATAATTGATTTCCCAATTTATTTTACTTTGAAATAAATTTTCTTATTTAATCCATTTATTTCCAAATTCATTAACTTCCAGATTTTATTTCTCATTATGATTTAAAATCTTTAAACCGAAACACAAGTTTCAGATTTCCCAAATTCCTTCTTATTTCAATCAACTTCATTTTATACTTTATATTGTTGATTCATTTAAATTTCCACATTTAAATTTTAAATAGAATTTCCAGAATCCAATTGCCCGATTTTATTCCAAAACCATTTTGAATCCATAAATAACTCATACACATCTTCCCCTTCTAAAGCACGCTTCCCCTTCAGTTTCATTTCCCTCCTCCCTCTTTAAAACAGCCGAAGCTTTTTCAAAAAAAGAAAAAGAAAATGGTGGAATGAGGGATCCTAAATCGAAATCCCTCTGTAAAAAGAAAAAAAAAGTTGATAAACCAAATCCAGAGCAAAAGGAGAGAGCTAACCCCCTCCGTTCGAAATTCCCAAATCGCGACGATGCCTCAAGGCGCGGCTCGGGCTCGAGCATGACGACGTCGACGTGTTTCAAGCCGCTTGCTATCGTGGAATTCGCGTGTAGAGTGGACATCTGGAGGTGTCATGAGGCTGGGTAGGGTCGGAACCCAGACGCGCGCGTGGGGTGGGATTCAACAGTGCTCGAGTCTGGTCGAGTCGACGCTGATTTCAAGTTGTTCGGCTGGATGTAGTTCGTAATCAGGGCGATGTCGCGGCAAGGCTACAGTGCAGAGCTGGGTCGTAATCAGAAGCAGCGAGGTATTTAGTTTTTAAAGATTTCGATATTCATATATGTGTTCATATTAAGAATTAAATTTTAGTAAAGTAGAATCTTATTTTTGTTATTTACTGGAGGATATATACAGTAAACATAACAGAAGGTATGAAGACAAGATTTAGGGAAACAGAAACTTTAAATGTGTGTATATATATAGTTTCAAAGATAAGATTTTGGAAAAAATATTATATGAGGATTTTTAAATGTTGAAGAGTTTATTTACAAATGGGATTTTGAATCTATATAAGTTAATTTATAAGTATACATATATATATATATATATGTGATTTCAGATGAAAAAGAAAGGAAATATAAATATATATTTTCACTTATTGTTTCATTTTAAAAATGAATATTAAGATGGTTAACTTATTTAATTTATTTTAGTTACTAAAAGATATTTTAAAGGGAAAATTGGTTTAAACTAAATTATTAGTTAATTAAATTATAAAATGGTAATTAGTCGTTCGTTTTGTCCGAATATTAATAAAATCATATAACGTTTATACAAGGTCTAAAAATCGAGGAAACAAGTCGAGAAGGAGGTGGATTGCAAACAAAATCAAAGGTGAGTTAATCTCACTCATCTGGGTTGTTATTTAAATTTCAATGGTTAAATTTAAATATTTGGTTGAATGATTGAATTAATTGGAAGTGATATATTATATAGTAGTATATAGTATATATTGGAGTGATTGATTTCCCGCATTATATAGCAGATGAGACCCTATGCACCGCATAATAGCGGATGATATTATATAAACCCATATACCGCGATATTCCACCTCGAAGTGAAATTGGTATTGTGCTAACAACTGTGGATGCAGGGAAATAGGTTGGACGGATCCAGTTGGATTCCTCAAAATCATTTAGATTGTTTAATATTCTGTGTTATGATTATTAGACATTCTGTGATGAATGATATTGATAACTGGAATGTTGGATGCTATGGTTTGATTAGATATATTTGGACATTGAGTTATAAAAAAATGTATAGATTTGGATTTTAAAAGAAAATAAAAAGAGAGAATTTGTAAGTAAAATGATTATAGAGAATTTGGGATAAATTAAAGAATGAATTGGGAAAGGATAAAAGTGTTTTTTAAATTCTGTTAAATAAATTCCGAGTATGGGAAAGGAGATTTTGAATAAAAGGGGAAATATTAAATTTTTAAACCCAAGTGATATTATTTAAGGGAATAAAAGAATTTATTTTAAAAATTCAAGGTTTGAATTTATTTAAAGGGATAAAGAAGGATTTTGGAAAACCTGAAATTGATATTTTCAGTTTAAAGGATTTTAAATCATAAAAAAGAAAAAAAAAGCTAAAGTTAATGGATTTTGAGATAAATGGAGTAAGTAAAGGAATTTATTTCAAAGTGAAGTAAATTGGAAATCAATTTGAAAATTGATTTAAGCGTTTGGAAATTGGAATTTTAAAGGAAGTTGAGACCATGAAATTTATAAACTGGGTTTATAAAAGTGAAGTAATATATCAGTCGATATTTGGAAGAATAAATTCAAGGTGGGAATTTATAAAAAGAATGGGTAAATTTGATTAAAAATAAATAGTGATTTTTTAAAAGATGTGAAAGAGAAGTATATTTCCCTGGATAGCCAAGTACGTTTTCAAAGCAAATTCTTAATTATAAGTTAACGTTTCAAAGTTGTTTTAAAAGTATGTTTTGGAAAATCTATTATTTTTAAAATGTTTAAATGTTAAAGTAAGTATTTTTCAAATTTATAGAAGTAGTAATTATTTAAAGGTTAATTGGTATTATGTTTGAAAAAGATAAAAATTTAGTTTTATATTTTATAAAGTAGCTTTATTTTAAATATTCTTGAAGTGTATATTTTTTAAAATAAAGTATTAAAGTATTTTTAAATCTAAATGTTTAAAAGTATATTCTATAATTAAGTGTTTTAAATAATTTTAAAGTTTAAGTATTTGTACTTGGTGATTTCAGCGGAAATAGAAAATATTAGGAAATTTATTCCATGAGAGAAAGATGGTTTGAAACTGTTTTCAAAGGGTTGAAAAGTGGAAATATATCTTGCGAAGATATTTTGAGGTTAATAAATAATTTGGGAGAAATTATTTAAAGGTCTGATGGTTGTTTGAGAATGTTAATTGATATTTAAATAACCGACTATCAATATTGGCCAATGCACTGATCGTTTCGAAGAGACCGGGATCGGGATTAATTTCTCGAAAACCACTTCGATTCGGTTTTTACATTTTCATGGGGAAAACGAGTTTGGAATCAAAGATGGAGCAGTGAAGTGCAAGGGCTAGTCGCTACTAATCCTGTGGGTGATTCCAAAATGGATGTAGTAGGAATAGTGCCTTCGGTTCCGTTCGAACCCGGGACGGACTTGTATGGATGAATGCTTTCGTAACATCGTCAGGTGGACGGTGGGCATTATAAGAGATGTGTTCTAAAAAGGTAACGCTTAGCATCGAGCCTCATCAACCGGGAATGACTGAAAATCAGGGGTTATGCAGCATGGCTATGTGGGTAGCGCCCATTAGGGTGAGGTCATCCCTTTCTACATGTCCCTTTTTATTTTGGCTTAGTGGTGCGATTGCTGATCCCAACCGTGGGGTGGTCTTACTCAGGATTACCCAGTAAGCGGTAGTCCCGGTCTTGTGTTGCAGGGGATTGGGTGTGATCCTCGGTACGGTGATCTAGGCCACGTACTGTGATAGGTGGTACCCTAATGCCTAGTCATTAGTTGGAAATTCATTCTCCCTACGCGCCTGTACGGTTTTGATTGTGCCCAACTATTGTTGAAACGTGAGATGCAAGCATTTCAGCTAGATTCTATTTTACTTTCAATAGACACTATTATAATATCAGACAGATTTGATAAAAAGTGTTTTGGCTATCGTAAGGTAAAAACCCGACATGTTTATTTGTGGAGTGGTCTTACGAGATGCCTTTGATTTCAAAGGATTTTGGAAACTTTAATAATCCAATTGAGTGTGTTTTATCACGCTGGTTTTGCAGACTGACTCGGGTGTTATTTTATTATAATGCTCGGGTCAGACCGAGTATTTCAGATACAGGATAGGATTCTGTGGAGCTCAAGAGACGAGCTTGATGGCGAGACGTATCACTCGTACATGATGTATATTCCGCTGTGTTGTGTACACTGTGTATTCTGTTTGTGGGACAAGTAAATATAACTGTCCAGTATTTGATTCTGATTGTAATGTACTCTGATGATGTAATGTATAAAAACAGATATAGTTTCTTTCCTGTAAAGATCAGATGTTATCTATTATATATTGTTCTGCTGCGTTTGAGAGATTTTGATGTTGTTTCTATCTTCTTCTTCTACCTCTTCTTCCTTTAACCCTCATGGTTCGTATTTCCATTCTTTTTGAGATGATATGATGGAGATTAGTGTCAACTTAAGGGGTACGTATTTGCGGGCCTTTACAGCCGAAATCTCGTTTATACTAACCTAAGTAAGCCAAGTAAAATACCCTTTTTGGTTACTTACTACCTCTTATTGGAATTAATGTAGATCCCATTTTCTTAAAAGTACTTTGGCCATTTAATACTTCAAATTCAAGGCAAACCCATAGTATATTTTCTCCTACCTATTCGCAATGCATATCCCATCCCCATGGTTTATATGGTTGGAGATATCCCACATTAGTAGTAAGTGTACACAACTAACGGTAACCTCTAAGTGAAGGGCAGACTTCGGTTGTGTAACTCTACAGACCTCGCATCCCAACCTACTAACCAAACCTACCACCAAAAGCCTAAGTGCTGGGCTAAGCCCACTAATTCACCTTTGTCCTAAATGTATAATTGAAGCTATATAATTTCCTACCATGAAAATTATATTACGTTCTACGTATAATTTATAGTATTAATACTTACTTATTCGCTATGTCATTATTCCTAATTTATACGCTTAAGCTTTGGTTTCCTTTTAATGTTTAATAAATGTCTATTACAATTATTAATTTTCATTAATGTCAAAATTAGACAATCTCTAATCAGTTCTCATTTTATTCCTTTAGTTTACTTACCAATTTCAAAATCCATCATGCCTATTCGATTCCCTCATAAGTGCCATATTAATCTCTCTAATCAGTCCCTATTTAAATCCTTTTTAACTTTCAATTAATTACAAATTTATTTTCTCATTAAATTTGTAATTAATGTCTGTAAATCCTAGTTCATTAATTACTACGCTGTTAATAACTAATACTATATAGTTGTAAATTATGATACTTATATATTTTTATTTTTGAACATTAAGTGTGGTTATACATGTTTATATATATATATATATACATATATATATTTCTAATTATTAATTTCTAAACTAGAACATTCTTTCCACGTTTTAATTTATTAGAGCCGCACATCTGAAAAGGATTTCTGTTATAATTTTCCATAAATTAACCAAAAATGAGATCTTTGCTTCGTTTGAAATTACGAGAAATTATTTTTTTCTTTTATTGAAATAGGCTGTGTGGAATATCCATATCTTGCACATTTCTTTCCTTTTTTGATATATCCCTTGTTAATTCAAACAACATGCATTTATACATATTTTGGAATTGTATAACTTATGGAAATTAATTAGAACCTGCTCCAAATAAATCAAAACATAGAAATTCACATTCCAATTCAACTAGGGCAACCTAATTTACAACCCAATCATAGATCTGGAATAAACTTTACAAACCTTCTGCAATAATAATTACTTGGGACTGAATTAAAATATCCAGATTAGGATATTCATGCTATTCCTATTCAAGTTACCTATTTTATTGAATTTGTAGGCGACAATCGTATAGGTTTGTTTTAAGCTTGCAATTCATCAGATTTTATTTAGGCATAATAATTAAATAAGAATTTAATGAGACAAATTTCAGTGTTATAAATAAATTATATAATTTACCACTCACCATTTGAAACTTTCCAAATCTCCAAATCTAAATCTAATCCTTTAGTTAACTTCTTTTTCCATTCTAATCTAAAAGAATATATATATATATAACAAGGTATATACATATTATCAGAATTGCAGATATGATAAGAGATTGGAGGTTAAAGGGAATATAGATTGAAATTTACCTTTTTTCATAGTTTTGATTCGCTTCTTCTCTTCTTCTCTTTTATTTGCCGCCCTTCTCCGATTTTCTTTTTGTGTGTGTCCATATAATATTTAATAATTTTTAGAAGTAGTGGAGAAGAGAAAATGCCAGAGCTTTGCTGCTTGGATTTGAAAATATAAGAAGAGAAGTGAAGGGTTAGAACTTTATTTATAGGTGCTTGAATCGATCGTAACCGTTAGATTAAAATAATTAAATCCAGGCCATTTGCCAAGGTTCAAACCCTAGCCATCACTCTCTAACCGATCAACAGGCCCATAGTAGGGTTCGACCAATAGGGCCTCAAATATTAATGTTATTTATTACTACATTTGTTTTTTAAATTATTTTTGCTCTTGAAACTTCAAACGCTGATAACTTTTTCGTTTAAGCTCAGCTTGCGACCAAATATGAAAGCTGCTTATAAAATTGCCACGAACACAATGGTGTAAGTTTTGCGACCAAATTCCAAAGTTTGCTCATATTCTATTTTTGGAGTATTTATTATTTATTAATCATTGTTAATTTTACGGGATGTTACTTGAACAATTGAACATTGGAGGCATAATAATTAAATAAGTATGAAAATGTATATAAATACATATATATGTAGCCTCAAGGATGCGTTTTTGACAGGTGTGAATTATTAAAGTTAACTTTTAGTTTAAATTAAAAAAATATAACATAGTCATTAAAATGGGTTAGAATGCGAGTTTAGTAGTGCTACATAATGGAAGTCCACCCACCACAAGGGGCTACCAGTAGTTATGTATACATTATACTAATGTGGGACATATGCAACTATAGGTTATGTGGGATTGTACATTCATGTATAGGTGAAAATAATACCTAGTAGGATGGTTCGCCTCGATCGAAGTGTCAAAGGACAAGTAGTGTTTACTTCAACCTTTTAGGGGGTATTAAGTAACAAGTGGGTATTTCCTAGATTGTATTAGGTAATCTAAATGAGATGGTGAAAAAGCCTCGGTGCTATGATAGTGAAAATGGTACCATATACGTGAGTAGGAGCTATTTCATAGGCCGAGAACGCCATTGGTCCTAAGCGATATGTGGAAAGATAAGGGTTATGCATAAATAAGCTACACGTCCTACTAGTGTAAATCGTTTAGGTCATGCACCGCCATAGTTGTTTGTTAGTTAGTTTGTTAGGAGGCAAGGCTATATCACCCTTCTTGGAGGTCTTTCAAAACAAATAGGATACGGCTAAACAATCATAACACTGTTATTAGGCACTACGGGAGTTCCTTGGTATGCTCGACGATGTGGACAAGATACTGCGTTGACGATAGGTCCTGACGAGGTGCTGAGTTACATATACTAGAAGTGAAGTATCTTGGTACAAAAAGGGACTTTGGTACTTATATCTATACATGTATGTAGTTATAGTCTACCGCGAGTAGATTGGGAGCATCGTACGCGTACATGGAGTTTAGACGACTTGGTAAAACTAAAGACATAACATGTAATGGAAGGCAATTGGCATAAACTAGTGTTATGTGTAAAATGTGTAATTTATCAATCATCAGAAGGTTGTTCTGACCCACTCCTCATTACAACCCACATGAAAGCTTTAGAGGGATAGGTATTGGTGCAAGGCGGGAATGGTGAAAGGATATATTTCCTTATGCATGCTCGACAACTGACAAGAACATTAAAGATTAAAGGTGTCAACCTTGGTCAGTAATCATATGTTTTATTATACTTTACTATTCCATTATGAAATTATATCGGTAGTGCTTTGATATTCTTTTGTTATTTGGAGGATACAAAACAAAAATGATTCATAATTTGATGGACTTCGATTTTTGATTTAGTGAAAATTTGGGTCCACTGAGGTACGGGTTGTTACAATGAAACAAAATCATGACTCAACTGTCATACACTAACATAGTAGGCTACAAATCTTTTGGTGAGGCCACAACCCTCTATTATACCCTAAAAATATAAGTTATTGTAGGTTAAGAAAAGCTGTCGCAAGTTTATCATAGTAGGAGCTATTGCATGTTGAAGGTTAAAGCAAGCCGTCGCAAGTTGGTAGTTAAGGAAGCTATTGCAAGTTGAAGACTTAAGCAAGCTATTGCAAGTTGGTAGTTGAGGAAGCTACTGGAAGTTGAAGACTTAAGCAAGCCATCACATGTTGGTAGTTGAGGTAGCTATTGTGAGTTGAAAAAAAGAGCTATCGACAGTTGATAAGAAGGGCCATCGTGAATTGACAAACAAAGCTATCAGAAGTCGACATGATTAAGGTTATTATAGGTTGACCCATAAAGCTAATGAAAGTTGATATGGATAAAGCCGATCTGTGGTAAGGTAGACGGAGTAGCTATTGCAGATCAATGTCTCAAAGCTATTGCTTGTTGACTAATTAGACCATCGAAGGTTAATGTTTCAAAGCTATCACACATTGACACACTCTAGAGCTATCGCACATTGATGATTCAAGGAAGCTATCACGTATTGTAGCTAGAGCTATCACACATTGATACACTCTAGAGCTATCGAACATTGATTATTCAAGGAAGCTATCGCGTATTGGTAGCTAGAGCTATCACATGTTGAGGAATATAACCAAAATCGACATCCTAATTGGCCACGTAGAATTCGCCTGTTGGACCAAATACACACGTATTCATGAAGAAGTAAAGAAGGATTGTGCCATATGTCATCTCAAGCATGTGCTACGTCAATAAATCATAGCTGCCCTCTTTTTACAAGTGACATGTATCATGAATCCAAATGTCCAAGTTTTCTATAAATAGGCATGTATCCCCTACTAGAAAGAGGATGAATTCCAAGTTGTGCTCCTTCCTCATTTTTCATTTTCTTGAGTATGTAATGAAAAGCTTGAGATTGAGATTTTATTAATGGTTGTTAGGTCGAATTAGAATCAAGGTTCTGTAATCAAAGACTTGAATAAAATTCTTAGCATATATGCTCTTATATAGACCCATGACTAGCATACTTTAATCATGACCTACATATTGAATAAAAAAGACTTACCTCTTTAACTAGAACATTGTACCAAATGGATTTGCCTCTTTTGACTTGATGTTTGATTTTGGATAAGATCTAAATTTTGACCTAACATTTAGTGGTGCTTTCATTGAGAATTGAACTTATGGATAAAACAAAGAAAAAAGTGCGGCACATCTAAAACTTGACCATGACGACTAAGTTTCAATAAGGATCTTAGAACTTCATTTGAACACCACAGCTTATCAACAGAATGCCCTATGGTTTCAGAACACTTTATAGTTTAGTGAGGAACAAGAGCTAAATCTAAGGACTCAGCGCTTCAAACTTTAGAGGAAAAGAAGAGAGTTGCCAGATATAGTTTGAGCAAATGGAGTCTGCACCCTTTCCACATAGGAGAAGAACCAATCTTTGGCTTAGTAAATGAACTGAATAGAGAAAAGCCAACTCAAGGACATTAGAAAGAATCGAGTTGAAAAATGCTTCTTCCACTCAAGCAAGGCAAAATATTTCATCTCAACCCATGGAAACAATATTTGAGGCTGAGTTGAACCATAACATTGACAAACTTAATCAAAAGTGGATAGATGTTGTTAATACGTCTTTAAAAGAAAATGAGAAACACCTTAGAATGGTAAAGAGAAAATCAGATGAGAACCAAAGAAAGGTTATATTCCCTCAAAAAAGATAATGAAGTGAATAGGGAAATCATTCTGTTAATGGCCTAAAGAAAAATAATCACTCCTTTTTGCATTTCCCAAGAAGAAGTATATTTCTTTACTAGAGAAAGGATGGTCTATTAGGACCTAAGAAGAGTGTAGAAAGGGAGGAAAGACATAAAGGAGGTGAATATTGCTATTATCATAAAGCAAATAAACATAAGATTAATGATTATAGAGCCTGGTTTGGAGTTTTTGAGTATTATGTAAGGAAAGGAGAATTGTAGGGGTTCACTGGATATGAATGTTGAAGGAACTATAAGAAAAACGAGTAGAATTTTGAATAAAGATAGTTGTAATTATCAAAGAATGGAGCTAATGAAAAAAGCCTATTTTCGGAAGTAAATAACTTTGAATGGAATATCAAATCAACTAGGCCTTTAGTCCCACCGTAAGGCCAACCAAAGCACCCATCCAGTGAAATGGACGAGAAGCCTTCGGTCCCGTTGCAAGGCCTAACCAGAGCACCCATCCAACGAGTGATGATCAATTAAGCTTTTGGTCCCATCACAAGGCTCGACAAAGCAACCATCAAAGGGAGATGTTCAAGAAACCTTCGGTCCCAATGCATGGCCCGACTGAAGCATCCATCCAAAAAGTGATGGTCAATTGAGCCTTTGTCCTACCATAAGGGCCAACCAAAGCACCCATCTAAAGAGTGAGGGTTAGTTGAGCGTTTGGTCCGGCCGCAAGGCCGAACCAAAGATCCCATCCAAGGGAGATGGATGAGATGCTTTCAGTCCTATTGTAAGGCCTAGATGAAGAACCCAACCAAAGAGTGATGGCCAATTGAGGCTTTGATCCAGTCGCAAGGCCCAATCAAAACACCTATCCAAGGGAGATGGACGAGAGCCTTCGATCCTGCCGCAAGGCCTGACTGAAGCACCTATCCAAACATTAATAATCATTAATCCTTTGGTCCCACTACAAGGCCTAACCACAGCACCCATCCAAAGGAGATGGACGGAAAGCATTCGGTCCAGCCACTAAATCCAACTGAAGCACCCATTCAAAAAGAAATGGTCATGTTGGATTCTCAGTTCAAGATATTCAACCAATGAAAAATAGAAAGACCGATAAAAGCATGAAAAGACGTCTTCAAGAATAGAAATGAGCGGTTCATCACAAATAGATGCACAAAATAATTTTTATTACATAATCATTATATTACAAAAACATGGTCTCTTATTACAATGAAATTGAATTTTACAAAGATTATGGTTCTGGAGGATGAGGAAGAGGGTTATGTTAATCAACTAGCTCTTTTCCTTTCCCTTCGACCTCCAAAATGCAAGAATGGGATTCACTGGATGGACCCGCGTTCTTGTACAAAATATGAGGACCCTAATCTCCTTAAGAGAATCAGAACATCCATACTGAAAGAAATGTTGGTATCTCTAATAGTTGGATGTCATGGCATTCCTCAATTGAAAATCTCTTTTTGTGTCTAAAAATGAAAAGTCAAATTTTTAATCAAATGCAATTATGGCTTCAATTAAGTAATCAACTAGCGAATCAAGTTGAGACTCCCTAAAGGTATAGAATTACATTAGGTTTAACCGATCTTTAAGTTCTTTTATGTGACGCCCCACCTCTATACCCACGCTAACCAAGAACACTACGATGTAGTGCTGTCAATTAGCACTACATCGTAGTGTTCTTGGTTAGCGTGGGTATAGAGGTAGGGCGTCACATTTTACCTCTTTCATTAAGGTTTCTAGTGCTGAAGGTGGATCGACAGTATACCGAATTACCATAAGGAGATATTTCTTATGCTTCTTTTCTTTGTAATAAACAACGTTGAGAGAATCTCTAGAGCCAATCCGAGAATTCAATGTGTTCTTATAAGTATTCTTAGTGCTTCTGAGCAGAGAAATTTGATAAGATAATCCTTTTTTATCAATTCGATATTTGAATCTTTAATGTAAGCTCTTTCTTCTTACGTTCTAGGGTTCAACCTCTAATCTAAGACTCGCAAATGCCTCAATATACTATTTATTCCAATATTCCTTTAGTTTTTTTTATTGCATTCAAATTTGAAAGGCATGACTAATCTAGCACGGTCATAAGATTCATCTTTAGATGGTAAAGGCACTAGAGGAGGAATAATCATGCTGCCACTATGAGTCAAATGACCTCGAGGCGAAATGGAAATCTGCAAGGGAGACTTTTGGAGGATTTCATCGGTTTGGTGTAGAAAGTCCTTTTCCACCTTCAATTATGAGGAGTTCATACGATTGACATTCATTCTTGAACCTTTATAGGTCCATTCCCAAGTCAAGAATATGTTGAATGGGTTGGGCAACCTTCGTATCATATTCCAACTGATCAAAGCACGAATTAAATCTTCCAATTAAGCCAAGAATATCACTATCTTGGGAAGAGATCTTCTTTTCAAGTTCATCAACTATTTCATGAGTGGCTCTCAGCATAGACTTTAATTAAATATATTTCTCGTACCATTTATTAGCTTTAGCATTGTCAGTGGATGTTAAGCCTAATGTAGAGCAATAGGAAAAAATTTCCATTGTACTTATTAATTTTGATCAGATGCTTTCAAGACTTTGAGTAAGGTTGGAAAAATGAAGAGATAAAGTTGATTCCTTGTCCTAAATTAGAGATAAGCAATAATCGATCTTTAATAAGAAGAAAGGAAAAACCAACAACCAAATACTTTATTAATAGTTTGAAATAAAGCTGACATTGTTAAATTCACATGAAAAATAACAATAATAACAACTGCATGCATACTTTAGTTCTTGTTAATTATCTAAACGAGAAAGGCCATCTCGAATATTATGAAAGGACGAAGGGGAAATAAAGAACGTAGTACTAAAAGAAGATCCAATGCTAGGAGGATTAATGATTGGAGGGAATCCACGATAATCCTATTCTTTAAAAGGTGAACTAGGCTCATTACACAATAAATTTGCATAGTTGGTTCGAATCTCATGAAGGTATTGGTCTTCTTGGCCTCCTAATATGTCCAAGCTATGGAATTGAATGTATATATGATGAAGGCCACAAAGGAAACAATACTTCGATAAATGAGACTTTTCAATTAAGGAATAATTTTCCTTGAAAGACCTTTCCAATCTAACAAATTAACTTAAAGTGCCTTTGGAAATAAGGGATATAAAAGAAATAGAAACAAATTCATAAACCTATATGTCGACGATAGAAAAAAATTAGAAGTAAAAATATGAATTTTACATAAACCAACTCTTACTATGTCAACCTAGGTACAAAATTAGAGTTATACAACAACACTGTGAAGGTTCATGAAGGATAGACTCCTTATTTAATTTAGTAATAAATTTCTCCTTATTAAACATGATCTTCTGTAGTAAGGGGTTTAATAGTTAAAGGAATAACAGAGACTTTAGGTATGTTCCAACATTCTCCAGGGTGTGGGTCTGATTCGCACTCATCCAGGAATCTCTTGTGAAGTCGACTGATTAAACCACCACAATCATCAGTCAAGAAAAAGAATCAATCATGGGAAACCTGACATAAACTAAGTAAAGGCATTCCATCGGTTTGGTTCTGTCATTGGTCAACATCCAGAAGTGGTAAATAAGTTCTTCATTCTTCTTATGAAAATTAGATTGATGAAAGCTGGATTTTTTGGGAAATGGCGTAGCCATTTGTTCTTAAAATCCTCTTAGTACTTGAGGAATCTTAAAAGTATCATGTATATATCATTTGATTATTTTAAGTCCTCATACAACCTTTCCCTGCTTTGTTGAGTCTTTAAATTTCATCTCTCTTTTTATCTTATAAAATATCAACATAATTTCTATTTTTATCCTATGTTGGTAATTAAGCAATATTACGTTTATCGATGATGAAATAAAATAAAGTCAATAGATAGAATTTTGGAAATAGTTTACCGGTGGAGGAGCCATTGAAATGCTCGACTTGAAGAGTTGGTATCCTTAAATTTTGGAAAGAGTGCGTTAAATTTACTTAGGCCAGGTGGAGTGACATCGGCATAAGAAATATTTGGTGGCGTTGAACCACTATTTCCCTGATCGGTGTAGGGAGAAGAAAGATCAGTAGCATGGCCCAAGTCTTAAGGAGATCCACCTAAACTTGAACCACAATCTCTATCCTTTCTCGATGGCCTTTCTTTAGCATGATCATCGATGCCATCATTCCCATAGATATCATCGTCACTATTATCATCATCTCCTTCGCTTCCCAACTCATCATTATTTGATGGAAGATCATCAAAAGTTATGAGTTTAGTGGGGTCAATGTAACAACCCGCACTTCCCGATATACCAATCAAAAGTTTAGGGCGATTTTTGAACTTGCATCATGCAAAGAAATATGAACTGTTGGGTTTTCAAAATGTCATAGAGCATAATTATAAGGGTAAATTCTAAGACATTCTACACTTCCAGATCACGTAGCAGAAGGAAAAAAATATAGCTACCAAAAAATAAACATTTCAGAAAATAGACTCTAAAATAATTAATTGACATATACACTGTTCCCAAAATACAATATCAGCTTTACAAAATTTTAATACAATAAATAATTACATGATGAACAGTAAAGAATATGAGAACCCTAACATGTAGGTCCATTCTCCGTGTACTATGCCTAATCAACTGCTAACTTGTCATCTCGTGGTAGAGAAAAATGAAAAGAAGAGGGTGGGTCAGACAAAACTCTGGTGAATGAGTGCAAGTTTAATATATGGTGATTATGTACAGTTACCTTTAACACTAGTCTAAGTAATCTAGGGTGTTCTATAAGTGTCCATGTACTTCCTAGGGTCTCAACTTAAGGGTTTTTTGTCCTATACACACCTGCACTACAACTTGTGCATGCTAGTACAAGGATCAAACCTCAATGTCTAACCATCAACCACCGCTCCTAAAGCTACTCATCATGGAAACACCATCGCTAGGATACTGGAAACGAATCTTCCCCTAACTATGACTACACATAACCCCACTATGCATCGACGGGGGAACCCGAAATGCTGATTCATTGAAGTTTCTCATCGTCCACAATATGTGTCCACCTCTCGATCGTAGCATATGCCTCCTATTGCACGCTCTGAGATCTAACATCTGAATTGTTCCTTGCCGCATCAGTATCCATGCATACCAGGACTCTCGTTGTGTTGGGCCTACACTTCATTATGCATTAGTCAGTGCTCCACTATAAAACCTCCTATGAGTGCCATTTGCGATAAAAATTGCGCTCAGTCGAATAATCGACCCCTATTGGATAAAGAACATTTACCCAATATAGCAACGTCCTAGCATCATCTCATAGGGAACTAGCTTCCCTACATTTCCTCGCATACATACAAATAGCCCCAAACAGTCACACACAATGATTGACATTCATATTAATTTTTATTAGTAACCTGGACCTTAGGCCGAGGTTCAAGTATTGCATTTTAGATAATAATCGGTTGACCATTATACCCTACCAGTCGACCCATCAGGGTGAGGGTCGACCGGTCGCGTACCAAAAATTAGGGTTTGTTCATCTATTTGGTTCGACTTTAATTACTTTTAATTTTATGAACTAGCATATACAGTGAACGAAGCCTAAGCAGTTAAGTGACCAGTTTCTCTTGGGATTATTTCCTATTTCATTGATATGGTATTCATGCATTTAACAAGTTATATACTAGTAGCTAATCAATTTTACGGTTTTCAATTAAAAAGGGGTTTACAGGTCTATCAATTACAGTAACTTCAATCCTTATTCTAGATTCCAAGTTATATATTTAGGGTTTACAATTTACTGTTTAAATTACTAACATCGTAAAACTAGGTAGGTTAAATTTCACAGTAATAAATCATCTTATCAAACCTATTCCCACTCACCTTAGATCCAAGCTCTAATTTCCTTTAATCAGAGAATCGCCTTCCTTAAGATTGCTCCTTCCAAATCCGATTTTCTATTGTTCTTTGCTTTGATCGTATTTTAATTTTTGAAAGAAATTTAGTATTGGAGTGGAAGAATTTTGGCAGAGTTTCGGTAGTTTGTATGTTTTATATTGATTTTAGAGTTAGCCTATTTTTCGCTTTATAGAGGTTAAGGATCAATTTGTAGCAATGGATCGGCCTAGAAGAATCTTCGTTTATATCTCGTATGCACATCAAAACTTAAGCACGATGGAATCAGTCTCAGTCGTTTGAACGAGGTGCAGAATTGTCAATTTTCTAACATGAATGGCCGAACATTCAATACCAAGGGTCAACCCTTCATCTTCCAGGGTCGACCTAAATTTTGTTAAATTTTTATTTTAAAATTTTTAGTTATCCGTAACTTCTCTTTATTAACTCAGATTTCGAATTGTTATATATGAAAATTGTCCAGAAAATCTCTTTGAACGCAATGGTGCTGGTTTCGTAGCCAAATTCAAATGTATGTAAAAGTTTCATTTTAGCCCTTTTTTAATTTAAATTTAGTTTTCTTATTATATTTTCACTAAATTTTCAAGGTGTTACATTCTCCCCCCTTAAAAGGATATCATCCTCGAAATCTAAAAGGATGGAAAATTGCAACTTACATAGACAACCAATAGTCATAACCATCTACTCATCCATCATCCATAGGCAATCATTGCCCTTAGAAATTTTCTAATCCAGCATGTACATATACATGCAACGTGAATCTATATTAATGCAAAGAGTAGGCGGTCTCCTAGTCTAGTCGACATCTTATCAGGAAAATGCTCATGCCATGGATCCAAAATGTATGCAACATTCTAAGTAAATATACATCATATTCTACATGTATGCACAACCATGCCATTCATATGCAACATCCATATGCATAGTATCCAATAACACAAACAATCAAGAGATAATGTGAATGTGTATGTACTACCTAAAGGATATATTGACCTAAACATGTATAAGAAACAATCCAAACAACATATCCACTAGCATCCATCATCCATAACATGTCCTATTGACATGTTTACAACCATTCCTATCATCCAATGGTCTTTACCTAAGCTAAAACCTAAATATAAAAGTAATCTATACGTTCTAACTAAAATGGAAATGTAACAGAAAAGAGTTTTGAATGGGTAGCTAGGATTTTCTCCTCAAGCTCTCATGTACTCTCAACTGGATCGTCTCCCTATCGGACTCTAACCAGTTTAATTATTTCATTACAAAGTCGATTTGTCTCATGCCCAAAAATTCAGGTGGGTGCATGGTGAACAAGGGACCTCTATCCTTTTTAACTTCCCTAATTGACAGAGCTCGACCATAGTAGCTCCATCGCATAAACACTTCTGCAAGTACCCAATAACGGCTTCACAATAATTTAGCCATATTCTATCATGCCTTGTGGATTATCTTCATTTTGATTGTGGACTCAGCTCCATGGACTGTATATATGTATGTGGACTTAGCTCCATGGACTATAGAGGACTTAGCTCCTCGGACTACCCCATGTCTCCCATTGGTACATGCTTTTCAGCTTATCTTGTGCAGTCCATATCCTTCTATAAATCGAAATCTGACCACTCTTATCAACTTTCACTATTGGCATAAATCTACAATCCAAATTTATGTGCATCGATAACTCCCAGCAATCCTTGCCACTAACTCAAATGATGCCCACTTGCACCAAGCTAAATAACTTGGGCATAAGTATGCCTCCATGAAACTATAACTCTATGAAATCCTCAATGCATAACATACTGCCTTAACTCATCCAGTGGTATACCTAATCACCTCAACTTCTAGATACCAAGTGGGACAACTTGAATGTGGATGGCGTCTTCTTTTATGGCATCTTCTACTTAGCTCTATGTTATTCACCACTTTACCCAACGGTATCTAACTTGGTGATTTCTTAAATTGTTGAAAATAGCAAAACTTCTTTTCTAATTTGATTTTACTCAAGTCATCTCATTTTTACTTCTGAATTGTTTCTTCGGCCCTTTAAAAATCATGGTACCTAGGTATCACGTTTAGAGTCCAAAAGGATACATCCCAAGTTTTACAAGTGAAAGTTTGGTCTATCATCCCATTTAATCCTAACAATAAAAGTCCTAAAATTAATTGAAATTATAACCTAGAATCATTCTAGCATTGATGATAATCACCTAAGTGGTACTTTGTTCGCGTGGAATTGTTACGCAAGACAAACTATGAAGTTAGTATTCTCCCAACCTAAGGGATGATTGGAGAGAATCTTCTTATCCTTTTCTCTAATTTTTACCTAAAATTTCTCAATCTAGTGTTCTATGAAAATCACCTTCGCATTCTCAATGCGTGCAAATAACAATTTTTTTTACAGAGACCCAAATCCTTGAATTAATCATCCCTTGCAAAATCTTGACTACAATTTTATCTAGGATACCTTTTTCGGTTTGAACTTCTAAAATTTTACCATTCCTTAACGTCCCCCCATAAATGAGACATTTTTACCAAACATAACCTCTTATTAGTTTATTCCAATTATTTCATGGTTGGGTATGGAATGGTGCCTTGCCGTTTTAATCCAATATACATAATGACCCATGCTTTGGTTTATACTTAGGGATTTTTGTATTTAATACATTGGAATTACTTCTCTCCCATAAGAAAGGTTTGACAGTGTAAATTTCTATATCTTATCCTAAAAGGAGAATTTTTGTTACGTTTGTAATTACAAAAAATTATCTTTTTCATAGTTATTGAAATAGACAATGCTAAATATATTAAATATCTCTATTTTATACATCTCTTTCTTTTTGGCATATTCCTTGTCATTTCAAACGATACGCTTTTATTTATAAATCCAAACTTGATATCTATAGGAATTTACTTTGTAACCCTCAACATTCCAATGAATAAAAATGTTGCCTAAATCCTAACAATTTACTTTGATAACTTAATTTACCCTTTGTTTGCACACATCATTTAAATTTAAAAATTTGGAACCATCACATGATCTATAAGTTTCAGAGACTGCAACTACCTAATACAAAATTCAGGAACTACTAACACCCAATATTTTCCAGATTTAAGTACGTGCAATTTCTATTCCTACGATTCCAAGATTTACATAGGCATATGTGGAACAAATCTACTATGATATAAATGTAATAACATATATAAAATACATACGTTTCCTCTCATGTCCACCTGGTCCGTCCGTAGCCCTCGGGGGAACAACACAATTACTGGACCGCCCGCAGTCTACATGTATCCTATCATCAACTATATGGTACCAACCTTGTTGACCTACCGTCAAGCCTACATTTACCATTCCATTTAAATTGCCTAATGAAATCAAGGAATTGCCCTTTTTTCACTTAACGCACTGTATGAGGATTGAAGCAAACCCTACTTGACCTTTTTATACTTCAAATCGAAAAACTACTTGCGTCCATCACATTCTTTAATATAACAAAGCATCTTGGCTTACTTTTCCTTATTCGGAAATATTTTTATCTAAATCATACTTTCTAAGCTTTCCCACATAATGTTTCTACAATTCAAACTATACTTTGTTAGTAAAACACATGGTGGTATTCACTCTTCATTATTATAGGAAGTTTGACCTAATGTTATATCTCTTTCAATTCAACTATTGTCCGAAAAGGTCAATAAATTCCCATGTTATCTTTTTACCTCTATCCCAACCATTTCAAGGTTTTCAAATTCCATTGTAAATTTTATCCTAATGGGCATTCTAATCCTATTCATCTAACTCCAGCCTATTTCTTACCTTTTTAAATTTAAGTGATAGTCATAATATTTTCACTTTGCCTTTTTAAATCAAAACCTTTGATTTTTAACATCATTCCCGCAAAACTAGTAAGTTTTTAGAAATGTAAAACACTCCGTTCATTTTCAACAAATGTTTTCCTTTTTCACTAAATGATGACGTTTTGTTTAATAAAATTATCAAAATGGTTAAGCTTAACTTAGCAAAATGTACAAAAAGCACATCTTTTCAAAAAAAATCTTTTATAGATAAGTAATTTTCATAAAGTGTATTTTTAAAGAAAATGCGATATTTTAACTTATATTTATTATTTTAGAGTACGACATAATGATTTTCTAAAGGATATTTTCAAACACTAACCATTTCTTCTTTATAAAAGGAGTTCAAAAATTGTATCTTACATAACTCTCAATTTTAATTTTCCAAAAATTCTATTATTAAAAGTGAAGTACACATTGAATATAAGTGTAACAATGTGCCTAAAAGATTAAAAAAAGCTTTAAAACAGTTGTTGAAAATTGTTCTTTATCAAATTCTCTAATTTAACCTTTTATACAAATTCCATAAAGTTTGTCTGATTATTCTATATAAAATCATAAATTAATTTCTTTCTCTATTTAAAATATTAGACGTTTACTGTTTCTAACTTTTAGAAAACAATTTCCATGGTTTATCACTTAAATTAGAGTAGACAATAGCAATCTAATTACCTAAGCCCAATTATTCTTAACCAAGCTTTAAGTGCATAAGATTTCTGTCCTTCTTTCCAAATTTGGTTAACTCAAGTTTACTTTCCAATACGGTGTCCAACTTCAATATGGAAATACTTTAGCCATACCTTTAAGCTAATGGGAGTCCTCTTTCATGTTCCCCTTACGCTTTACTGACATCATATTTCTGTTATATGGGTTTCATGGTACCGGTCTTCTTTTCTCAGCCTTAATTCCATAATTTGCTTGCTCCAGCTAGTTAGTATAGGAAACTTCTACTAGCCTTTCTTTATAGGGTACTCTAGTAAATGCAAAAGGTTTTATTTTCTCCGTACCAAAATTAGGGTTTGTTCATCTGTTCAATTCGATTTTAAATGCTGCTAATTTTTATCAATTAGTGTATACAATGAGCGAATCCTAATTAAGTGACCAGTTTCTCTTGAGATTATATCTTATTTTCATTGATTTGGTATTCATGCATTTAACAGGTTACATACTAACAGTTAATCAATTTTTGGGTTTTCAATTTAAAAGGGATTTAAAGGTTTATCAATAATAGCAACTTTAATCCCTATTCCACATGTTATGTAATTAGGGTTAAAAATTTACTGTTTAAATTACTAACACCCTGGATCAATTAGAATAGGTTAAATTTAACCGTAATAAATTATCTTATCAAAAGTATTCCCACTCACCTTAGATCCAAGCTCTAACTTCATTCCATTAGAGAATCGCCCTCCGTAAGCTTGCTCGTCCTAGATTCGATTTTCTATTGTTCTTTTGCTTTGATTTTATTTTATTTTTTGAAAGAAATTTAGATTTGGGAAGGAATAATTTTGGTAGAGTTCAGTAGTCTGTATGTTTTCTACTAATTTCAGGGTTAGCCTAGGTTCCAATTTATAGAGGTTAAGGATCAATTTGGAGCATTGGATCTGCTTGGAAAAATCTTTGTTTATATCTCGTATGTATATCAAAACTTGGGCATGAAGGAATCAATCTCAGTCATTTGAACGAGGTGCAAAATCATAGATTTTCTAACGTGAATAGTCGACCACTCATGGCCACGGGTCAACTAATATTGGTCGACCATTCAATTTTATGGGTCGACCCTTCATCATCAGGGGTCGACCTAAATTTTGTTAAATTTTTATTTAACAAATTTACTCAATGTTTAAATTTTCAAACATTCGTAACTTCTCTAGTACTAACTTAAATTTTGAAATGTTATATATGAAAATTGTCTAGTAAATTGCTATGAACGTAATGATGCATGTTTTGTTACCAAATTCGGACGTTTTTGAAAATTTCATTTTAGCCCTTGTTTTATTTAAATTTAACCTTCTTATTAAATTTCCACTAAATTTTTGGGGTATTATAGTCAATGGGGTCATCATCCCCAAATTCAAAAAAGTCTCTTAGACTGTGGTCAATGAGGATATCAAACTTTCTTTTGCAGTCCATTTTTGTGAAATAAAAAGAATGGAAGTTCAAGTTCGGGCATCGATTAATATTATCTTTGCAAGCGGTAAATAAGATGATCTAGATATTCTGATCCTTCCAATGAGAAAATGCCTAATTTAAAAAGGAAGACACCTTGATCTTGATGTCGCACGGAGATGCCCATGACTTCTTGAGAGAAAAGTCCTTTTATAAAACCAAGACTTTACCTAAAGTCTGTTTTGTTTCCTCGGAACTGGAGAAAAGATCTTTCTCTAAAGTCGTTAACTATTCTTCCAAATCATGATTTTTATTCTTCTCCAACTCAAATAAAGTTGTGATTCAAACGTTTTCAGTGGATAAAGAGCTATTGTCAGTTTGGAGACTCTGAACTTCATTCTCAAGAGTCTTACCTTCTCATATGGAGAGGAGTTTATTTCTTGCAACGATGACTATCCTGGGAAGTAGACAATGACGATTTCTGAAGGAGAAATAGGCGTATTCCAATCTAAGAAGAATATTAAATAGTAGAACTATATCGAATGAATAATCTAATGCGTAAAAAATTAGGGCAGACACAGGACAAGTTATGGTAAAAAGAGACAACACTGGAGCAATGAAAAAGAAGTAATAAAAGTAATATATAGTTATATACAAGAATTGGTGACTCCAGTCCTTTGTTTTGTTGATCCAGTTAGAACTTAACCCATTGTCAATGGGGAAGAGATAATATATAGTGCCCTCGAGCTGATACTTGGCTTTTTGAAGAGTGGCAAGGAAACATAAATAGAAAGAGCCAAATCTCCTATCTTGATATCTTAATATCGAACTAACAAGTTGGTTATCTCATAATAAAATGAATACGTAAAAAGGGTTATCATAAGCTGAGATTTCGTATTTTGAGGAAAGAGGGAATAATAGTGTTGTCGCAAGTCGAGTTGCCACATGTTAACTGATGTGGGTAAAGAGATTATCACATGTTGATTAAAACAAATGAAAAAGGGTCATTGTAAATTAGGTTATCGCATGTTAAACAAGTAAATAAAGGGGTTGTAGCAAATTAAGCCATCGCATGTTGAGTAAGTAGAAAATACGTTGTTGCATTTTGAGCTTTTGCTTGTTGAGGAGGTTAAAAAAGAGCTGTCATAAGTTTAGTTATCACATGCTGAGTAAGTAAATAAGGGATGATGTCGCAAACTAAGTTAACACAAATTAAGGAAAGATGAATAATAGGATTATCACAAGTTAAGTTATCGAACGTTGAGGGTAATTAATAAAACAAGTTATCATAAATTGAGTAATCGCGTGTTAAGAATAAGTGAATGAGAGAGGTTATCATGATTTGAGTTATCACGTATCGAGAAAGTAAATAAACGGGATTGTCGAAAATTGAGCTATTGCATGATAAGAAATGGAGTTATTGAAAGTTTAAGTTGTCGCGTATTAAAATGATGAACAAAAGGCTTATTGCAAGTTAAGCTATCTCATATTGAACAAAAAAAGGATTGTTGTACATTAAATAGTAAGAAAAACAACTTACAACTGTAAAAAAATTAGAACTAAAATGGTTTTTGTAATGAAAACCAAAACCCGCTAACTTAAGCAAGATTAATATTGGATCAAAATGAAAATTAAAAAAGAAATGTGAAGAAACCTGTATGAAATCACGGAACTAACAAATTCAAAAATACCAAAAATTAACAAAAATTGAAAAAGATAAACAATGATAGTAAAATCGATATTCGAAATCAATAGCATGACTATCATAATCAATAGCAAGCAAAATAAATTACCAAGAGAAAATTTTAAGTTGAAAATTGAAACTCTCATGAAAGTTCAATGGTGGTTTGAGATTAGGAATTTTTGGAAATTCGTAAAAGAGAGGAAGAAGAGAAGAACAATTTATAAGAAGGGGAAGAGAGCAATCTAATCGTCGGATCAAAAAGGGGGAAAACACACGGTCAAGATAAGAAGTTTTAAGAATAGGAAAAGTTTAAATCTAGAAGAGGTTTAAAAGAAATGAATTTATTTATAAAAAGGTACAAAATGCTTTTATGAAAGGGAGGGAGTGATAACTGTTGATCCAAAAATGTAAGGGATCGCAGGTTGAGAAAAGCTATCGCAAGTTGATCATAGTAGGAGTTCTCGCATGTTGAAGGTTAAAGAAAGCCATTGCAAGTTGGTATTTATGGAAGCTAGCGCAAGTTGAAGACTTAAGTAAGTTATCACAAGTTGGCAGTGGAGGAAGCTATCACAAGCTGATAAAAAAGAGCTATCAATAGTTGAGTGGGCCATCGTGAATTAACAAAACAAAGCTATCGGAAGTCGACAAGATTAAGTTATAATAGGTTGACCCCGTAATGTTATCGAAAGTTGTTATGGACAAGGCTAATGTGTGGTAAGGTAAAAGGGGAAGCTATTGCTGATTGATGTCTCAAAGCTATTGCATATCGGTTAATTGGGCTATCGAAGGTTAAATTTTCAAAGCTATCGCACATTGAAACACTCTAGAGCTATCACATATTGATGATTCAAGGAAGCAATCACATACTGGTAGTGTAACGAATGCCCTACACCACCAGCACCCCATAATGATAATAACATGTAGAGTCCGCTGAAACGGTGCTAGATCGATGTAGGATGATGGTCAAAGGAAAGTAAAGAAGTAAAAAAGAGAAATGAAATTGAAGAAAAGGGAAAGTAAACATTAATAATCTATATCTCACACAGCATTAAGCAAAATATAAAAGCCATCAAAGATATAAAACAGGCGAGACAGTAATAACTGAATGAACCACGAAATAAAAGTACACAGACCCATACAGTTATAGAAACTACAACTTATAAATAAAGTCAACTGATAAACTGTCTTAAATAATAGTAAGTCAAACATTGTCAATGCTACACAGTGTTGCACAGCAGCATATGCAATAATAAGCTGAAAATATAAATATGAGAAAGCGTCGCCTCCTGATAGTCCATCTGTAGAACTCCATGTGCCGTTTACACCTGCTATCTAGTATACCCATTTAAGAGTACTCAAGGTAATAAGAAGAAAAGCATAAAACCTCGGGTCAGACAACAGTCTGGTGTGAGTGATAAACAATCTCAGAATACTTTAAAAGCCGGAGGTATGGGGAATCATACCTGACATGACCCTACATCCAAAGAGTTAGCACATAACATTAATAATATGATACTCTACAAACATCATAAAGGTGTACTCCATCCTAAGTACAATGTCGGGATGTCCAGATATGCTTATTCACAGTACCTACATCATCTAACATCCCTAGAGTGACAGACTACATAAAATAATCATGGCAAACATAACATCCATCAAACAAACATCACCGTCACTCGATATGTTTTGGATATATGATAACTTGTATGATCATTGCTCTGCCAAGAATTAATGGAAAAATCTCATTTTTTCGTGTAGTCGATACACTACCCGAAGCCACTACTAGACCCAGTCAACCGATCTAGGATATATGTTCCAAACAACTGATCCGGGGTAACAAAACAAAGTACCCATAGGGTGTCCCCACAATACCCCTGCTTTGAGTACACTAGAAAACACTCCGAGTATTGACGATCCATTAGCACACATATCTAGTCCGTTCATTGCTTGATCAATTTCCACGATAGAACCATTCAATATTCTATCCATGGGTCACCCTCAAAGGACCCGCCCATGTGGATCATCATCACGACTCCAATATCATTGAGCCTCATCATTGAAACACAACTCCATCACCATCGAGTTGTCATTATCAAAGTCCCAAAGTCGTCACGTCGAAGCATCACATCGTTACTTCTCCATCGAAATCACTCATCGTAGAGCAATAACATCAAGACCAAGAGTCAGCCGCATGAACATACCATCATGCTATGCTCCTCAAAGCCTCCTCATCGTCCATGTCAAAGACTGGTCATTAATAATGTTGGCCGCCGACCACTCTATAGTGGTCAATACCGATCACTTTGCTCGTGTACTTAGCCAAAATTGCTAAATACGAACCAAGTGAAAACATCCGACGTCTATCCTGAAGTTCGAAGCCTATCCAAGTCCATCGTCTTCTATCTTCATATCGGCTGGCACACATCCCAGTAGTCTTCTACAACTTATCCCATCCATTCAAGTTTCCATCATTTGCGCGTCCCATCAACATGCAGAAAACTCTCATCATACGAGTTTTTAGCATGTTTGCATTCGGCCAATATGCAAGAAACTCTAATGTACGTGATACTTCCTAATGTTGGATTACCGATTGATCGAAGTTTTTAACCAAAACAAGAAACCAAGCAAACATACATCCAATATTGTACACACACAACCTGTGTAGTTAATGCCCCGCTATTACCCTGCTATAACTCTGCTATATCTCATAGTGGATTTCTACCACTATGATTTTTCCATATAGCCCCAAATATAGCCTTTCTGCTTTAAGCCCCGCTATTTCCGTTGCATCCTGTTATTCCTGCTATATTCCACTATTTATGCTATATCTTCTTTAAAAGAAACAAATTGAAAAATGACATTTATACATTATAAAATTATGAAACTAATTTATTTAATTAAATTTTTAATATATTTTCAAAAATGAAAATACTCTAATATTCTACTAAATTCAATTATGTTATATAATAGTTTTACGTTTATTTACTGTATATTCGCACATGTTTTTATTTAAAATTATTTATGTATTAACTATAATTCAACTGAATGTTAATTTTTCATTTAACTACCATTTATATATTTGTAAAAAGATTAAGTATGAGTTTTATATGCTATTTTAGAGTCATCCGCTATATCCCGCTATATCCTCGCTCTATCCCCGCTATGACTTTTTGCACCTTTACCGCATTGAATCTGCCGAGCGCTTTGACTACACAGCACACAACATGTATAATGCATCTATATAAACCAATGTGGGATTCATATCAAAAATGGCCTAAACCTAGCAATTTCGTAAGAATAATACGTCCTTAATAACATGTGTGAAGCCCTATTTAGAACCATTTTTAAAACACTTTTAAATTTTTTAATAAAACCGGGTGTGGGTTTAAATATATTAAAATACATGTTTTAAAGTTGGAAATCCATTCAAAATGTCATTTTATGCTATGCTAACAATTATAGTATGGTAAGAGACAATATCGCTTATCTTAGCAAAAGCTAACCAATCCTATGCCAAGTCATAGAACTCACCATCATGAGCGCAATACAAGAAACCGCATCCAAATTGGACCTCGTAAGCAAAAGATATGGATTTTATAAGAATATAAATATAAAATGTTAATTAATTAACTTTAATTAATTACTAATCCTTAGTTACCTTCATTATCCCCAAATCCATCTTCCCACAAATTAAAATCCCCTTGTACACTCATGAACCCACTTCCACCGTGCATGGGCACCTCCCACTCTCCCTCTATGGTCGACGATTCGACGAACGAAATTTACTGATGGAATCCACTATGCTCCTCCTTGCGACAAACCCGAAATGGTGAATCTCGGCTGCCTCTGTCAATTTGTGACCTGCCAATCCCTCCTCGACCATACGAATGTTGCAAATCACGATAGGACGCTGAACCTCCTCCAACCAACTCCAAATGATGAAGCACCGTAAGAGAGACTCGCTGCCACCATCGCCTCAGCCTAAATCCGCTTCTAGCTCCATCAAATCAAAACATTAGTTTGTGACCAAATAACGTTGACATTGGCCATCACCATCGCACCCCCATATTAACCATATAGATTTTATGCTCTTCTCGCCAAGATCTCCATGGATTTGGCCTCATGATTTATCGTTGATCCAAACTCTCAATTTTGATTTTTGAAGGGCTGGCTACTTTTCGTTTACTAGTTTTAAGAGGAGAATGAAAAGTGAAAAAAGGGGAAAGCGTATGACTGTATTATATATATATATAATTTATTTGATTTCTCAAACAAATCGCCATACATTTCGAGGTCGTGCGATCACACAGCACATCAGACCGTAGTGAAACTCGTCGACACACATCACCTTAATTTTTCGATCCCAATGGTACAAATCTTGTCGCTATCCAAGACAGCAGTTTGGGATGATAATTTCACGCATTTCGGGATAGTACTGGCCATTGGATCACTGCATTTCCAAATATAGTGATATTTATACTCATTTTAATTCGTAACATTAATCTGAACTCAACAGAAGTGGTCTTGAGTCCTAATTCGACCGTACGTGAAAAGTCATATTTCTGGACCTTCAATTAACTTACAATCCAGTATTTAAATCGAGTATTTAAATATCCTATTGTTAAACAAAGTGTTGTTACATTCTCCCCTCCATTTCATCCTCGAAATTCCTAAAGTAAGGAAAATGTCCCTTAACCTATAGGCTTTCAAAGCTCCTCTTGTTTTGGAAAAATTCGGCAGCACCTCCTTTGCATAATTAGGTTCGAAAAATTCCAAAGTAACATATATATACACATACACGCATCTCATATCTAAGGCATCTCATTTTCGAGGATAAACAAGCATATATACACCCAAATCTATACTATAGATCTTACGTACCTCTTTTATAGCAAGAGCATACCATTTAGATGCGAATAAATACGAGTAAGCATCCAAATAGTCAATAAATGCTTCCATGTACCTGAACTGTACTCAACAAAGAGGATTAAACATAATTGCAACATCAGCTCATGTATTTAAACATGCTAATCATATATAGCAATCATCACAAATAAATATGCTATACCAAATCATAACTATCTCGCATGCCTAACAACCATATAAGAATAAGTGTGACATCTCCCATTTTGAGGCCCAAAACTAAGTGCTATGGATATTGCAGTCATCCATAGTTATTAATTTCGGTGACAAAATGCGGCCATCTTAATCATATTAGTAACATCAGAAGCACATGAATATGAAAAAAATTAAACATAATTTAGTGCAAAACTTTCACATTTCACTTCACAATTAATATTCCATATTCATTACATAATCCCATTGTCAATCCCACGTTCAGAGAAAACATAATTATGACAAAATACTCTAAGAGTGACATATGAAGATGCCCCTTTGGTGGATCAGAGACTAACACTTGAAAATTATATAACTTGCCATTATATCCATACAGACAAAATCAAACAACACAGCGGATTAGATAAGAACTCCTCAATAGCTACATTGCCTTCTACATGCCTCCGAAAGCTTATTCGTCTTACTGGAAACCTAAAAACCCTTACTCTCGACCTACTCAAATGAGTACCCGAGAGTTTAAGGGGAAAAACAAAAACTCCCATTAGAAAAATAGTCTAGTGTGAATAATAACCTACCATATTGAACCAAAATAGATATCCAGTGAGACCACGCCGTTAAGCGGAACGGGTTTTTCCTTCACTAGTATCTAATCAAAACACATTAACCATATACTGTGCTCCTGCATCCACAATGGTTAGAACATGTTAACATAATCATATGTAATCATGCAAACATACCCTGGATTACCCATCCCAGTTTATTAGATTATCCGTCTTAAACGTATGTGGACTACCCATCTCACATATAAACATTTCTATGGATTATCTATCCCCTCTCATATGGACTACCCATCGCACATGGTTTCATTATCAAAGTTATGTGGACTACCCATCTCATATATTTCATTTAATTAAAATGATGTGGACTATCCATCACGCATTCTATTGTTTCTCCAGGTTAACTATGAACCCGTTACATGTCAATTTAATTCATATTTAACCCAAATGTTCACTCCATGTCTATTGGTATCCCCAATTTGGTTGCATACCCCTTAAACTTATAACAATTCAAAATGATATGCATCGGTATCCCCAATGATCTATGTCGAGTTTTTTAAATGAAATACATTGGTATCCCTAATGATTAATGTCGATTCAGTGTTGTCAATATGGTATACATTGGTATCCCTAATGAACAGTGTCAAATTTCTAAAGCATATAGCATGTCGAACTTAATCTACATTGGCAACCCCAATGAACAATGTCAAATAAAACTTATGGCTCAGCGCCGTTAATATAGAAAAATATGCGTCATTCATGCCACTATACAGTGTCGAAATCACCATACGTATAGCTCCCCACCATTTATATAGCAATGTAAATGTCTTACGGCATTCATGCCGCAATATCAATATTGAACCTCTGTCCAAGATTGGAAAACAATAATTTTGATTCTATAGTCATATGGCTTACTGCTGAAATCATAAGGTTTTCGACCTTCTTAAAAACATAGGCTATTTCTCCACTTTAAAACATACTTTTATTTAGCATAAAACAAAGCCTCGTCGGCATTGAAATAAAGAGTAGTGGCATCAATGCCGCTTGGCAATATTGCCGATATCAGTCACTTGTGGCACTAATACTATAATGTTAAAAAACATAGTACTTCGGCTTTATGCCTAAAACGTAGAGTGTCGGCATTGAAAACCCACGATATAAATTTCCTTTACATCGAAATCAAGTAATAGCGGCATCATCGCTACAAAATAGCTCATATCGAAAACAATGCTTGCGGCTTTCCTGCCTTAAGCTATGACGTCGATATAGAAAACACACGACATTATTTAAAACAATGATGAAAACTTGCGGCATAGTAAAGTAATGATGAAAGCATTGTACCTTGGCTATTATGCTGAAAAACATATAATGTCGGCATTGATAACTTGCGCCATCAATAATTCCCATTGCCACAAGATGCATTATTCCTATAATGGTGATGCCGCATGCATGGTCCAAAGCATCACAAACTTATGGCATAAGTATCTCATGCGTAGTTCATATCGATACTGCCCTTCGTTATAATGCCGCCTATTATCGATGGCGGATGGTATGGGCATGCCGCATATCGATGGCATAGTGCTAATGATCATAAATGTAGTTTTCTTCCTTTTTAAAGTAAATTCTTTTTACCAACTACCATTTGTTTGTCAAACTATGACTGGTTGGGGCTAAAATTTTACAATTTCTTTTCAGAATTTACTGAAATTATGTTTACCTTCCCAAAATCATTTACTCATTTAATTAATAAAAATCCTTAATTAATTATTTATTTAAATGCTTTTCTAGCATAATAAATTAATAATAATTCATAAACACTTGGGAAAAATCCCTAAAATACCAAAAATCAGAATGAACATATCCTTTCATTTATAAAAATTTCGAAACCAAAATAATTAATTAATTATTTTTATTAATTAAAACCCGAAATAAAAACTATCTCTTCCTTAGGAAATTCATAAAATATTCATCTTAGCTTGGAAAATTATGAAATTAAAAATCATTCTCCTAAAACATTTTATACAACATATTCGAAAATCAAAACAGTTGTAGATTAAATACTTTGGTTTTACGCTTAAAACCTAACTGAAAAATGGTATAAATTATCAAAATAATTCCAGTATTATGCATAGCCTAATTCAAAAGAAAAATAGAGATCGTTCACTTATTATTCACCTTAAATTTAGATGTTGGAGTTGAGATTTGATGGTGTTTAGCTTCCCTAAGCTTTATCTTTTGAATCCACTTTGATTTCCTCTTCCTTCTACCTTGATTTATAGCCAGCCCTATTTATTCTTTGTGATTGTTTGTGAGTGTGAAAAATGAGAAATGAATGAGAGGGTGAAGATTTAAGGGATAAAAGATAGGTCTATTCCTATTTTATCCTACTCATTTATTCCTCCTTAAATTAAATTTAAACTATCTTACTTAGTGTTACCCGGTAGCTTGACCTAGTAACAAGAGGTTCGGTGTAAAAGGCTCGCTTGGCATAGAGGTACCGTTCGGCATTCAAAGGTCGTTCGGCATTAGGGGTACCGTTTGCCATTCAAAGGTTGTTCGGCATTGGAAGCCTTGTTCGGCATTCAACCTCGTTCGGTATTCCAGCCTCGACTGGCATTCCAGCCTCGACCGGCATTCAAGCATCGTTCAGCATTCCAGCCTCGACCGGCATTCCAGCATCGTTCGACATTCCAGCCTCGACCGACATTCAAGCATCGTTCAGCATTCCAGCCTCGACCGGCATTCCAGCCTCGACCGGCATTCCAGCCTCGACCGGCATTCCAGCTTCGTTCGACATTCCAGCCTCGTCCGGCATTCCAGCATCGTTCAGCAGAAGCCTCGACCGACATTTCTCATCATAAAGCATAGCAAGGTCATTCGGCATTTGTGACTCAGCACACAGAAGTCACTCACCACGGGCCGAGGTATCTTGCTCCTAGGCCCAAGAGGGAAATCCAACCCATCTCCGTCTATAAATAGGAGGGCAGGGGCACAGTGAAAGGGACCTTTTTTCGAGAACATTGGGGAGACTCTACCGCATTCAAGACTTACTCTTTTCAGTTCAAACTTGTACTCAAGACATTATTGTACGGATTGTATCTGTATTTAACTACTTGGGAAAGCAATAAAGATTACAATTCAAAGTGGACGTAGGCAATTACACCGAACCACTATAAATCTAGTGTTCTAGATTTCTATAGATAATTTAGTCCATATCTCTCAGTTTTAATTTATCTTCTTCATTTATCTCTCTACACAATCTTTCTAAAGGGGGTTAGTGACCAATTTTGGTGCTACCACTTTGGTGCTTTCACTGAGAATCAAATTCTCAAGCCACAAGGATCTGCTTTGTAGCTACTGGATTGAATAAATCCCCCGAAGGAGATCCAAGTCATTCATAAGACGTCCGTTGATTCTACTTAGAGTTCTTACCAATAACTCTACAATGGGAAGACCACGTACCAGATCAGCCTCTCATAATGCGGACGTCAATGAGACTGCTAGCGTACAACAAATAGGACCTAGCAATCAGCAAGCAAATATGGGTGTAGGAACTACCACCCAAGATCGAATGGAAGTTGTCACCAGAACATAATTCAACGACTTGATGAGGGAACTCATGGAAAGCATGAGACAACTTGGAGAACAGATTCAAGCTAACGCCAACCTTATGGCTCAGCTCACTCAACAACAGCATCAGAATGATGGGGGTAGTCCAGCTCCTTACTCTTCATCTGATAGCTCGACTTCGTCCGATGAACCTCCCAAGCATAGACGCCGCAAGACTGAAACTACGCAGGCAGGTGCTGCTGATCGATCAACTAGGGATCACTTACACCTCGGAGACCGCAACCAAGCAGGAACGAGAAACTTAGGATCTGGAGCACGTGTGGAAACTGGACGCCTGGCTCACCAAGACGTCAATGATGCTGAACCTCAAGATACATGTTCGGCAGGTCGCCAGCAGAGGAGGCATCAACCTGACCAATCCTGTAGAACAGACTCCAAACTTCCATCTTCCATACAAACCCCAGACCTATCGGCTATGGTCAGACAACTGATGAGAGAAAATCAAGGCCTGACCAATGAAGATTGGGGGATATCCAAGAGTCATACTCAATTCACAGACACTGTTCTACAAGCCGAGTACCCTAGGAAGTTTAGCATGCCAACTATCCCGGCCTACGAAGGAAAGATCGATCCCCGACAACATGTGATGAGATATAAATGGATGATGGATTCAGCTACAGCGAATGATGCAACCAAGTGTATATGCTTCCTGATAACCCTATTTGGGATCGCTACCATGTGGTTCACCCGACTTCCTCCGCGGTCTGTATCCAGTTTCGAGGAGTTGGCAACGAAATTTATAGAACAGTTCATAATACATGCTACTCGTCCAAAGGACGTGATGTCTCTATCAAGTGTAATCCAAGCTCTAGGGGAGTCGTTGAAGGAGTATTTACAGAGATTCGATGTTGCGGCTACTGAAGTTAGCAATCCTAATGATCACGCAATTCTTATGGCTGTGATGCGAGGTGTGGATCCGAATTCAGAGTTTGGAGATTGGTTAGCTGGAAAACCTCCAAATATGCTAGAGCATTTTTACTCAAAGGCTCATCAATTCATAAGAAGGGAGAAAGCTAGGTGCATAAGGCGAGACAAGGCACCAGGGCCTGTTCAGGAGACAGTGAAAAACAACATCGTTGTAAAGCAATCCGGAGACAACTCGGAGAAGGTTCAGGTCAATGAACAGAACAAGCCCGGGCAATCTAAGGAGTCCGGAGGAGGAAATCAGAGTAATAAAAGAGAAGCAGGGAAATGGAAGCCAAGAATTCCAACCTACAATGAATACACCCCACTAAATGCATCTCTTGAGAATATTTACCTATCAACTTGTAATACCTTTCAATACAGAAAACAGCGCCCAAAGGAGTCAACCGAGGAGCAAAAGCGGACTGGGAAGTATTGCTGCTTCCATGAGACTTATGGGCACAATACTGAAGAGTGTAGGCACCTACATGACGCTATAGAAAAGCTGATTAGACAGAAAAAGTTGCAGGAGTTTGTAAAGAGTCCTCAAGAGGGTGGACAGGGAACGTCCAATCCTGGTCACGCACCAGCTCCACGTCACCCTGAGGAGCCTGCTCGAACTGTGGGTAGACTGGTCATAAACACGATAGTTGGCGGACCTTATCTTGTAGATAAGAATTGGCTGGTATTGGAACGATACGCTAACTCCCCGAGGCATGCATATTTTGAGTGTTGTTCAAATACCGAGGACGGGTTCCCAGCTAAGCAGCAGCGGACAATGACAGATGATATAGTATTCAGGAGCCGAGATGCCGACCAGGTGGAAGCTCCTACCATTGACCCAATGGTCATATCCGTGACTATCGGGCCAGCACTAGTGAAGAGAATTTTGATTGATTGTGGAAGTTCTGTTAACATCATCTTCAAAAAGGCGTACGACCGAATGAAGATGGAGGCGAAAGATTTAAAGACGTCTAAAGCTCGTATTCATGGCTTTAACGGTGCAACGACTGATGCGGTGGGGTATGTTGAGTTACCAGTTGAACTGGGACAAGGTGAACGCAGGAGGGTACGGATCCTACCCTTCATAGTCTTGGATGTAGATTCTCCATACAATGTATTTCTGGGTCGACCGGCCCTGGCTGAATTCAGGGCAGCATTGGCCCCGTGGTGTTTGACTTTAAAATTTCCGACTGACAAAGGAGTAGGTGTTGTGCATGGTGACCAGGCAACCGGTCGTGCATGTTATGTGGTTGATCTTCGAGAGGCTCAGCGGTGGGAGAAAGGAAAGGTTGCAGACAACTCCGTCTGCATTAAGAATACTGACAATTGACAAGTAATGCTCGAGCCCTGGCTCGGGCAACATTCTCGGATCTATAGAGACATAGATCCGAGAGACGATTATGAGGAACCCAAGGAAGAAAAAGCAGCACCGGCTGAACAAACAATTGACATTTCAGTCAGCCGAGACGATCCGTCACGAGTACTGAAGATTGGATCACAACTCAGCCCCCTGATGACCGAGGACCTTAGTGATTTACTCCGAGCGAATCTCGATGTTTTCGCTTGGACACATTCCGAAATGTGTGGGATTTCTCCCGCTATTACGAGTCATATGTTGAACATAGACCCGAGGTACGTCCCAGTTAAACAAAATGGAGAGGAATGGAACCGGAGAGGTCCGCTGCTCTTAGAGAGGAGGTGGACAAGCTCAAAGCCAATGGGTTCGTCCGCGACGCCCTCTACCCTAAATGAGTGTCAAACCCCGTGCTAGTGAGAAAAGCAAATGGGAAGTGGAGAACTTGCGTAGATTACTCTGATTTAAACAAAGCATGTCCGAAGGATAGTTTCCCATTACCTAGAATTGATCAGTTGGTTGACTCCACTTCAAGACACGAGTTATTGTCATTCATGGATGCGTACTCGGGATACAATCAGATCCCAATGCACATTCTGGACCAGGAACACACCAGTTTCGTCACAGATGTTGGGCTATATTGCTATGTAGTGATGCCTTTCGGATTGAAAAACGCGGGAGCGACTTACCAGCGTTTGGTGAATCGAATGTTTAAAGGTCAGATTGGTAGAACGATGGAAGTCTATGTGGATGACATGCTCGTGAAGTCACGGCAGTCAAACAACCACATTAGAGACTTAACAGAGATGTTTGGCATACTTAGATACTATGAGATGAAGATCAACCCTCTGAAGTGTTCCTTCGGCGTTGTGTCGGGGAAGTTTTTGGGATTCATTGTTAATGCCCGGGGAATCGAAGCTAACCCGGAAAATATTCAAGCCATTCGAGACATACAAGTGCCCAGGACTATAAAACAGGTACAAAGCTTAAATGGAAAAGTGGCTGCGCTGAGTCGATTCATATCCAGAGCCACAAACAAGTGTATTCCCTTCTTCGATATAATAATGAAAGGAAAGAGGAATTTCGAATGGACATCCAACTGTGAGGAAGCATTCCGAGCCCTGGTAAGGCATTTAGAAAATCCTCCAATGCTGTCAAAACCAGTAAACCATGAAATGTTGTACGTATACTTGGCTATATCGCCACATGCTATAAGTGCGGCTTTGGTTCGCGAGGAGGACCGAGTTCAAAAGCCGGTGTATTACATTAGTAAACGTTTAACGGGGGAAGAAAGAAATTATCCTAAAATTGAGAAATTGGCCTATTGCTTGGTGATTACATCACGTAAGCTGCGTCCATACTTTCAAGCACACTCAGTTAGTATTTATACCGATCAGCCCTTGCGACAGGTACTCCAACGACCCGAAACTTCCGGAAGGATGTTAAAATGGAATATCGAGTTGAGTCAGTTCGATATTACCTACCTGCCACGAAGAGCCATACAAGGGCAAGCATTAGCAGACTTCATCATTGAGTTTACTGTATCAGATGAACCAGATAGTCACAGTGTCATTCCCCCCATTCGACGGAAATCGTACACTGATTGGGCGTCAAACGACCGTTGCTCTGGGGCTGGTGTAGTTCTTGTGACTCCAGAAAATCGATCGATTTGTTATGCTTTGAAGCTCAATTTCCCGGCTACGAATAATGAAGCAGAATATGAAGCATTGATTGCTGGTTTAAAGCTTATTGGAGAACTCGGGGTAAAATCAGTTGAAATCTTTTGTGACTCACAGTTGGTGGTGTACCAAGTGCGAGGAGATTACCAAGCAAGGGGACAAAAGCTTGCTTCGTACCTTGCTTTGGTTCAGGAACTATTGGCGAACTTTGAACATTATGACATTTCGCATGTCCCGCATGAACAAAACAAGGAAGCCGACTTGCTGGCCAAATTCGCAAGTACCGGCGATGCACAGCAAATGGGATTAGTTCCCGTCGAAACCTTACATGCTCCAAGTATAGATGTGATGGATGTCGATTTCGTGTTGGAAACGGAAATCGAGAAGAAGTCATGGATAACCCCATTCAAACTATACCTGCTAAAAGGGACTTTGCCCGAAAGAAGAAGCGAAAGACGACAGGTCATTCGCAAGGCCGTGCAGTATGTGATGCAGGGCGGAGTAATGTATCGGAGGGGTTCTCGGTCCCCTTACTACGATGCATTTCCCATGATGAGACAAAGCGGGTCTTGAAGGAAGTTCACGAAGGAGAATGTGGCGACCATACTGGGGGGCAGACATTAGCAAAAAAGATCCTTCGCTACGGATACTATTGGCCAACTGTGAATCGAGTGATACGGATTATGTAAGAAAATGTGATAAGTGTCAAAGATACGCGAAAATCCCGAGAGCTCCGCCAACGGAACTCACGCAAATGGTTAGTCCCTGGCCGTTTGCAATATGGGGAATCGACATAGTCGGTTCTTTGCCTATATCTAAAGGTGGTGCAAAATATGCAATAGTTGCGGTCGACTACTTCACCAAATGGGCCGAGGCAGAGCCTTTAGCCACAATCACCTCCAAGAAGGTCATTAATTTCATTGTGCGGAACATTATATGCCGCTTTGGCCTACCGCGAACCATCATTACAGACAATGGAACTTAGTTCGAAAGTAGGGAATTCAAAGATTTCTGTTTAAAGTACGGCATTGAGAAAAAGTTCGCCGCAGTTGCTCATCCTAAGGCTAATGGACAAGTTAAGGCCGTGAAAAAAATAATCAAGTCCATATTGAAGAAGCGTTTGGAAAAGGCTGGAGGCAAATGGGTAGATGAACTTCCAATAGCGCTATGGGCTTATCGAACTACCCACAAGTCCGCGACTGGCCACACTCCATTCGCATTGGCATATGGCACGGAGGTTGTTATACTCGTTGAGCTTGAAGTTCCATCACATCGGGTGACACATTATGATCCTAGGACGAATCAGGATCTTTTGTCGGAATCACTAGACTTCGTTGATGAAAAACGTGAAGAAGCTGAGTTAAGGGTGGCAGCATATAGGCACCGAGTTAAGCGATATTATGACGAAAAAGTCCGCCCGAGAATCTTTGATGTGGGTGATCTCGTTTTGAAATGAGTTTTTCCGGTACCGTCACGTATGAATCCCAACTGGGAAGGTCCATATGTCGTTGAATGGAAGCTTGAAGAGGGAACTTTCAAGCTAGCGACCTTGATGGCATGACACTCCCCCGAGCATGGAATAGTGAGCATTTGCGACGTTATTATATTTAGCCTGTTTCTTTCGTGTTTTAGGTGCAATTATTTCCCGTATATTTTTGTTCCATTGATTCTTAGTTTCTTTTTAGGCATGTAATCGGACGATTTAGTTTGTTTTCATTAATAAAGGCTGGAAGCCATCTTTTCCATGAATTACTAATGTTTCTGTGCCTTATAATCCGATGGCAAAACAACTAGAGTTACATTATTTTGTCTGATGCTTGAACGCGCATAAACGACATAAATCTCCAAATCCCATGAGTGCGGACTGGAGTACTCTGAGTCCCCAGAGTGCGGGCTAGAGTATAAACGACTTAAATCTCCAAGTCCTCTGAGTGCGGACTGGAGTATTCTGAGTCGCCAGGGTGCGGGCTAGAGTATAAACGACCTAAATCTCCAAGTCCCATGAGTGCGGACTGGAGTACTCTGAGTCCCCAGAGTGTGGGCTAGAGTACGACTTAAATCTCCAAGTCCCCTGAGTGCGGACTGGAGTACTCTGAGTCCCCAGAATGTGGGCTAGAGTATAAACGACTTATATCTCCAAGTCCCCTGTGTGCGGACTGGAGTACTTTGAGTCCCCAGAATGTGGGCTAGAGTAGAAACGATTTAAATCTCTAAGTCCCCTGAGTGCGGACTGGAGTACTATGAGTCCCCGGAGTGCGGACTAGAGTATAAACGACTTAAATCTCCAAGTCCCCTGTGTGCGGACTGGAGTACTCCGAGTCCCAAGAGTGAGGACTAGAGTATAAACGACTAAAAATCTCTAAGTCCCCGGAATGCGGACTAGAGTACAAATGACTCGAAGGAAACAAGTCCCCAGAGTACAGACTAAAAAATATTCTAAGTACCTGAAGTGTGGAATAAAGGATGTACAACCCCAACGAATTTATGAGTTATATAAAAATGGATTGGGGGTTTATATAACTCACGATAGTTCGGGTTTCGACCACAGTTATACAGAAAGCTGAAAAACTAGAAAGGCAAAGAAACTAAACATTATTTATTAATCCAAAATGGGTTTCTACTACCACTCCTCCAAAACTCGGAGTCAAAAGTCTATCTACATTGACTACGAAAATAAATAAATAAAAATAATTACATGATCTAAGCTAACTCTCGTTGAACGAGTGCAGTGGCTACTTCTTCGATTTCTTTGGCTTCTTTTCCTCCTTCGTTTTCTCAGACGACTCCTCCCCCATGCGTTTTCTCTTGGACGTTTTGCTCACTAGAGAAACGGTGTCAGAAGTGGGAGGAGGAACATCCAGTGATTTGGTTCTACCAGGAAGAATGACTTTTAGAGGCCTGTTCAACGGGTCATCAAGTTATACTACTTGAGACTCGACCTTGATCTCCACTTTCTTTTTCCTCTCTTCCTCGAAACGCTCCTTCATGCTCAGCCCTGAGGTATGGTCAGAAGTGTCGGTAATCTTAATTTCATAACTTTCTTCGATGGGGGATGAAGTTTCGGACTTATCCTTGTCGAGCGCCTCAATCACCTGAGCATCAGGACCAGGGGTCACTCCCATGTGGGTAGCCTCGCTCGCTTTCACCTTTTCCTCCTTGGCGTCATCACTCCTTGGAGTCAGATCAGGATCAGAATGGCCTGCGCAAAACCACAAGAGACGAACATTAGAATACAATAGCCTCTCGCCAAAAACGACAGTTCTTTGAACTTTAAGAAGAAGAGTTATATATCAGTTTCTTGCTGGCTTTCGACCGTCTGAGGAGTCTCACCCTCTAGAATAGGAGATAGCACATGAATGCCGAGGCCAGGGTCTTCTGGGTCATAACTAGCATGTTGCTCGAATGGATCAAGTACTAGCCGATCAACCGATTGAGGAGGAGGAGGAGCTGGAGACTCGGTTCCAGTCGGACCAATGATGTCATTTTTTTCCTTTGATGGAGAAGAGCCTTTGCCAAAAAGAGCCATTGCTGCAGATAAGTCTGAAGGCTCGTTCCCCCTAAGAAACTCCTTTACTAAAGCATCCTCGTCAACCTCCTCGGTACCCGACTCAACCTTCTTAATCTTTATCAAAGTTTCCCATGCCTCGACTAGAGATTCGAGGTAACCCTCGCCAAGAAAAGTTAAGTCCCGATGCATGAGAACACGGGCGTTGTATTCAGCTATCAGCGGGTCGAACAAGCATTTGATCTCCTCTCTGCCAGCCTCTGTAGCCGCCTCAAGGCGAGAGTCAATCTCCACGGATGCTATTCTTTTGCCCTCTTCACGGGCTTCATCCTTCAACATCGCGACTTTAGAGAGCTCGTCGTCAAGTTGTGCCCTCAAGAGTCATGTAGCAACAATCTCATCGCAATATCGTTGCGACTCTTCCTAGGCAGCCGATTTTTTCTCTCTCTCTTTGGAGAGTAGTTCTTTCAACGCTTTAACTTGCAGGGCGAATGCATCCCTTTCTTTTTGAACAGAGTCTTTTTATAAAGCCAAGGCCCCGCAGCGTTGGACCGCTTCGTCAATTTCTTTCTTATGAGTTGTCTCCAGACGACTGACGGCCTCTGCAGTATCTTTAGCACTTTGTTGGGCAGCTTCGAGTTGGGACTTGTACGAAGAGAGCTCTTCATCTTGAGTTTTGATAATGACCTTATCAAAAATGGCTTCAATCTTCAGGCGGTCGATTTCGCGTTGATGCTCAACAGAGACTTCCGAGACTTTTTCAACTAGATGAACAAATGCGTCATGTTGAACATAAACGTCATTGTTGCAAGCGATTGGCGCTCTGTTTGACATGCCCCGGAATATGATGGATCGCCGGAAGGAACTTTAGACCATCGAAGCAGATTTTGGGGAACTTAACTTTAAGCTCGGCTAGCTTCTCCGATATCGTTGGGTCTGTTGTGGGAACAGGGGGAGAAGGCTTTGAAAGTTCGGTCTTCTTGCGATGTTCTCGAGACTGCCGTGTGCTAGATGAACCAGAGTGTTGATCATGGAGGACGTCGGATTGGGACCCCTTCTGCGTAGACTTCTCTTTAACCTCCTCTGTTTGAGAAGGATGATCGTTGGAATATGAGGACTGGCTGTATGATTTCCTTCGATAAATTGATTCTCGGGGGCGATAGTCTCGGTCTCCAGAATCATCTCTGTCTTGACGCTTGCCGGTGCCCGAATCCCGGCTAGAATGATGAAAAATAGATGACCCGCGAAGACGATCGAGTCTGTGAGTGCATCCCATGTCACCTGCGCAGAATGAGAATAATGACAAATTAGAAAAGAACAGAGCGATGGCTAAAATTAAAGTGGAAGGTGAAGTGCACGTGTCCGTGTGTGTCCTAGTGTTCCCCCCGACGGACCAGTTTCTTTATCTTTACTAATAGGAGTTTTTTCTCCCTGGATTTGGGCCCGAACGCCTGTATCGCCTCTCGCGGGAGAATGAAGTTTAAGGGCTTCTGGATAATCGAAGCCATAGTTGAGCAAATCATCGGGAATAGTTAGGTCCAACAAGCCTTTCAGCGAACTCTCTAAGTGTTGAGAAGAAGGCTCTTTTTCTACTGGAGTAAAGGTGTGACCTTAGAGGTTCCACCCACCGTCTTCTTCCTCAATTTGTAGGTCAACTTATTCTTTCCCTTTGAAGGGGAAGGTTTCTTCTCGATATCGTGGACTTCGACTATCGGGTCCCGAGCAGGGCTAACATTTTCGCCCTGTACTTCAAGCGTTCTGGCTTCTCTAATCTCCCCCTCCTCTGGTGTATCAGGAGCATTATGTGCTGAAGACCCAGCATGCTTTTTTCCTTTGCCTGAAGTAGGCCTGGGTATAGTGACGCCTTGAGGAAGGCTTATTCGGCGACCTTCCGCCAGCAGCCCAAAATTCATGAGTGATTCATTTGAAATGAGAGATCTGATGTTCTGGTCTTCTGCAGGAATGGCTCGGATAGCTTCAACTGCTTCAGAATACCCGGAGCCTTCGGGGCGTGGGTTGATACCTGTAAAAGTATATAAAGAGTTAGAAAAGGTGCGGTTTCCACCAAACACGAGTATTAATCCAGAAAAAAGACTTACTCCCTTCCACCCATCTCCTCGAGAAGTCGGGAAGACAACGCACATAGAACCACTCCTGTTTATATTGAGCGAATTTGCTTCGCGCTCCAGTCAAAATTTGACACTTGTTATGCGGCTCAAGAAAGACAAAAGATGGACTATCTGACCGTCTCTTGAAGCGATAGATATAACGGATATCGTCGGGAGTCGAGAGCCTGAAAAGGACACTCTTGAAGAGAATGCAAGTGCCGTATATGAACGCGTGGCTGTTTGGGTGTAATTGTGATGGGGCGATCTCAATATACTGTAACAGGTCCCGAAGAAAGGAGTTAAATGGTGGCACGCTACCAACCCACCACATGAATCTATTGCAGGCTGTAAATCCTACCAGGGGCAGGTGGGGACGATCCTGTCCTGATGGAACCAACACGTCGTCGAAAGGAATCCTGTGTAATGTGCATATACGGCGAAGCGTGCTTTCATTAATCTTCGAGGCTTGAGAATCGATCGGATCATCTAAAAAGATCGCTGCATCCAAGGCATCGGGAGCCAAGTCGACAGATGCGATTGCGGGGTTCGGCACGTCTTATGAAGGAATAGACGACGGATTTAAAGTTCTGACTTCTTCTTGTTGAGAAGACGACCCGGGTCTGTCCGAGATCATGGCAGAACTAGATTTCCTAGATATCTCTAGTGAAGAGTGAATCTGATGAGACACCTGTTTGAACTATACTTGAAAAACAATCGACATTAGACTTAACAACATAAATACTCCCCCAGTGTGCTGTGTGAACTAGTGCGATCATTCAAATATAAGTGCCAAGAAATTAAAGGTCACAGAATTGATGAAGTAAAATTAAGCTTTGAACTATCATCTTCGAAGACCGTCATCGCTGACCGTCTACGAGAGCTTGTCATAAGACGGTTTGTGTGTTAAACTCGACATCGTCAATGCACATCGAAGGTTATTATCCGTTTTAATCACGGTAAATTCAAACTTATAGTTGTCAAAACAGAGGGGTTATCAGTCCGGATTGTCCGATATGCTTAATTGTTTAAGTCCGTCCTTGTTTACTGTCATATGCTCGGGCATAAGAGGTGTGTTAAGTCTACAATGTTTTAAGTCCATGCTAAAATAGGTTGAACTGTCGTGTGTACACCACTCTCATACCATCCATCATTGCCGTTCGGCATGTGGCAAGACATGCCGAACCGCAATCATGCCGAGCCGCATCATTCGGCACTCTGCACTCCCAACTGTCATCTCTATCATTCGGCACAAGCAAGCCATGCCGAACCACAATCATGTCGAGCCGCATCGCTCGGCATTTTACCTTCAACAACAACTTTTTTCCAATACGTCCTCACTATTGCTTGGCACATACGATCCATCCATCAAGTTATGCCGAGCCGTCTCGATCGGCACTCTGCTCACCTAACACTTTTCATCTACACTCCCACTAACATCGTTCGGCATAAAAGGATAATGTCGAACCACAACTTCACTCCGGTTCTTCTTCTCCAGTGTTGTTCGGCATGAGGAAGTCGGGCCGAGCCACATCGACACATCTCACTCCGAAAAACAGACTAGACATCTTCTTAGATGGTCAATGGATCGCAACTTCGACTCGCACGTCACCCTCTTCCATCTTCCATCTTCCACTCCAGCTAGTCCTAAGGCTAACTTAAACCTCAGATGAGTTTCCCTTATCTACGCAAATTCATGAGCTAGAGAAAAGCTGTAAAATCGAGTCCCATTCAAAGTCCCTAATTAGGAAAGTCTAGCAAGTGAGGGGTTAGTACCTAGTAGAAGGAGGGGAAGTGTAGTGGAGTGCTCGAGATAGGGGCTGAATCTTCTCAGGTTTGTGGATCAAGAGCAGTCGAAGAAACGGCGTGTAGGGTTCGGGAGTCAAAAAGGAGGTTGAGGTATTGGAAAAGTCTGGACTTAGGCAAGTTCGTAAATTCTGGAGTGTGGAGGTAAAAGTAAAAGGGAGAAGAAGAAGAGGAACCGGCTTATATAGAGAGAAGAGAAGTCGAAGGGACAGTGACCGGTAGAACAGGTCAAAGCACCTCTCTCGTTCGGTATTAATGTCATTCGGCATTTGTATGTCGCTCGGCATTAGCATGACGATCGGCATACAATGCCTCGATCGGCATTCGGAATAAGGGCTCGAAGCAAAGCATGGAAGACTCGTGATTCATAGCGCATCATGTTCATCCACATGACGCACTTTGGGGGGCAAGTGTTACCCGGTGGCTTGACCAAGTAACAAGAGGTTCGGTGTAAAAGGCTCGCTCGGCATAGAGGTATTGTTCGGCATTCAAAGGTCGTTCTGCATTAGGGGTACCGTTCGGCATTCAAAGGTTGTTCGGCATTGGAAGCCTCGTTCGGCATTCAACCTCGTTTGGCATTCCAGCCTCGACCGACATTCCAGCCTCGACCGGCATTCAAGCATCGTTCGACATTCCATCCTCGACCGGCATTCCAGCCTCGACCGGCATTCCAGCATCGTTCGGCATTCCAGCCTCGACCAGCATTCCAGCCTCGACCTGCATTCAAGCATCATTCGACATTCTAGCCTCGACCGGCATTCCAGCCTCGATCGGCATTCAAGCATCGTTCGGCATTCCAGCCTCGACCGACATTCCAACCTCGACCGGCATTCCAGCATCATTCGGCATTCCAGCCTCGTCCGGCATTCCAGCATCATTCAGTAGAAGCCTCGACCGGCTTTTCTCCCCACAAAGCATAGCAAGGTCGTTCGGCATTTGTGACTCAGCACACATAAATCACTCACAACGGGCCGTGGTATCTTGCTCCTAGGCCCAAGAGGGAAATCCAACCCATCTTCGTCTATAAATAGGAGGGCAGGGGCATAATGAAAGGGACCTTTTTTTGAGAACACTGGGGACACTCTACCGCATTCAAGACTCACTCTTTTCAGTTCAAACTTGTACTCAAGGCATTATTCTACAGATTGTATCTGTATTTAACTACTTGGGAAAGCAATAAAGATTACAATTCAAAGTGGACGTAGGCAGTTACGCCGAACCACTATAAATCTGGTGTTCTAGATTTCTGTAGTTAATTTAGTCCATATCTCTCAGTTTTAATTTATCTTCTTCATTTATCTCTCTACACAATCTTTCTAAAGGGGGCTAGTGACCAATTTTGGTGCTAACACTTAGTTGATTAATTATGGAATGACCTTATTGATTATCAAATCTCATCCTCATCTCGCATTACATTATTCTATTTAATCTATCTAATTAAATTTTCTGAACAATGTTGAACTAAAATCAGGGTGTTACAATAAGTAATCTTATCAAATGCCAACAATCAAACATCAAACAGACACGTATAAGATCAAACATCAAAATGTAACATCCATGCCTATCCTAGCATACTGGATACAAATCTATCTAACATAAAGCATCAAATATAATATCTAATATGAAAGCTGACGAAAAATGGAATCTCACCAAGTGAGCCTCGGACAAGTCGTCCTTATGTTCTCATTGGTTTCTCGTATGCAATTGCCTTCATCTTCACTCCACTGAACCTTTACTACTCTATCATCTTCCTCTAAAGTTTTTTCATATCACGTCCTACGATACGAACAGGCCTACGAGGTCTCAAAGTTTCAGGTTCAATCTCGATATCATCTAATTGATTTGGTGCCATATTTCCCGTCTCCTCTCATAAGTTCTACCAAAACCACTAGTGAACAATGGGTTTTGGTCCCTCACAATGCACTTCGATGCATCGTGGAATCGGACTACCCACTTATACTCGAAAAAATACAATCTCTCATCCCTACGGAGCCAACCGTCTCAGTTGGGTCCGCACTGCATTACCTCTAAAACACTAATCGTTCTTCTAACTTAGCCATAATCACCGTTAGTCTAGCTTCATTCCTCTGACTAGTGCCGATTTGCTAAATCAAGTTAGGTCTGATAATCGAACTGGCATCATCTTTGGTCGTACCTCACATTGAGTTCTGAAGTCATAACCAGTGATAAACTCGAGCTGTCTCCAATCTAGGATCATCACTCCTAAACTGGCATGTCTTCCACTCAAAGCATCAATGATGACTTTCCCTACTGGGCATATAGGAAATGTCAAAGTCGTAGGAGGCCAAGAACTCTAACCATTGCTGTTGGAGAAGGTTAAGATCCTTCTCAAAGAAGAGATACTTCAAATGATGTAGGGTCAATGAACAACTTGAACCCCTCTCCTAATAGATGGAGCCTTTAAATCCCCAAAGCGAATACTATTGCTGCCAGCTCCAATTATGAGTTGGTTACTTCCTCTCGTGCAGTTTCAGCTGTCAAGTAGCATATACGACAACTTTACCTTTGTGTATCAATACCGCACTTAGTCAAGTACCATATGCATGTGTGTACTTTCAACTTCTCATTCCCTCTTGGAATGAATAACACCGTTCCAATCATCAACCACTTTGTCAAATTCACAAACTATGTCCACACCTCGCGTCCTAAATAAAAGTGTGATTCACCTCGTCAAATCGGTTAACGGTGCCTCTACCTTAGAGAAGTCTTTGAAAAATGCCTATACTATCCTGCTAATCCAAGAAAACTCCTCATATCCATAGCACTCTTGGGGCTATTCCAATCCTGGACTATCATAACTCACAAGATCCTTAGCAGTGTCCTATTCCAAAACAACGTAACCCAAACATCTCACTTCCCTCCTTCAGAAGTGATACTTCGAAAATCTCACCAACAATCAATGCTTTCTCAATATCTCCATTACAACCATTAATCGTGTCTTGTGCTACTCTTTCATCCTTAAGTAAATGAAAGTATCGTCAATGAGCATAAACACAAACTAGCTCAAGTGATCCCTCAAAACATGGTTCATGAGATCAACAAAACATGCCAATGTGTTGGTTATCCCAATCGACATAACCAACCAATCAAAAATCAAGGTAGCGTTCAAAACGTTGTGACCGACACACTCTTTGTAACCACTCTCAGTTGATGAAACCTCATCGCAAGGACCAACTAAGAGAACACCTTTGCCACATAAGGCCGATTGAGAAAGCCATCAATAAGCGAAAGTGGATACTTGTTCGTCATCTCATTCAGCTCAAGGTAATCAATACATAACCTCAAAATGCCATCCGCGTTAGTGGAAAACGCTATAGGTGTGTCCCACTCAAATATGCTTCTACGAATGAAACCTTGCCTAAATGTCATCTGCTCGCATATCTAATTTCTACTACTCTTTGGGAATCATACGCCTTAAAGGCATAACTACTGGTCTAAAACCATTAACCAGATCGATACGGAACTACATCTCCCTATGTGGGTCGAACATCTCATCCGATATGTTCAGATAATCTCAAGCTACATGCACAAATGACAATTCGTTGTATGGGATACCGAGCGAATATTGAAAACTAACCATCACCTCTCATCATCCGATAGGTAGACTAACACTACCTTTTGCTCATCGTCAGCCCCTATCGTCAACAACAGCCTCTTACAGTCCACTACTATTATGTATCTCTTCAACCAATCCATTCCCAAACTATAATACCGAGCCCAATTAAACCCAAAGCAAGTAAATAACAAACAACAAACATCCATGACTCAATAAGGCTAAGTCTTGACAAACAATGCACATGTTAGCTGAGCCCCCAACAAGATTCGTCATAATTTAAAAGGTCGGTCAACTATCTCGGGTCTCAATCCCAATCTATCTACCAAATCACTAATTATGAAGGAAGGCGAAATCCTAATATCGAATAAAGTGCATATGGAACACCATAAATGGAAAGCATGCCCTAGATAGTAATGCACTTTCCCTTCTCTTTCGTCGATGGAGCACTTGATGAAGTTGAAATGGCACCAATGCATATGCCTTCACCGTCTTCCCCTACTTAACTGATTCACGACAATCTTTCTGCCTTAGGTATAGGGAATTGTATATCAAAGCCTTCTTAATCAATTTCTTAAAGCTCTCCTCAATATGACTAACCAATTGCTTCCCAAGATGATTGCTCAACCCAATGATAAACTTTTCATTCTTTCTAAGTGGAGTATCAGTGAAAGATAGACCATACTTCGATAGCACATTGAATTTGGCCATATACTTCAAAACAGACATATTGCCTTACTTCTAGTCAGAAAACTTCCTAAATAACACCGGTTTCTAAAAAGTCGAGAGAAATTTCTCTCCGAAGTGAACTAACTATGAACTAATCCCAAGTAAAATGATCTTGGGTGCCATAGTTATAAGGGCACTCCGCCAGTTCATAGCCTACCCCTGGAGTTATCTAGATGCCATCTTCTACCTCACGGTGTCATCTAACTCTAAGTCATCAAAGACTCTCTTGTAAGTATCCTTCCAGTTTTGCACCTCAAGAGCTGATCCCATTCAAAGGACTGGTCTTCCTCTTAGACTCATGTAGTCTTTATATAGCTCGGCAAAGTCAAATCTAGGCATTTACACTTGAGCACCATAATCATTTGGAGTGACTTGGGCATTCCAGATAATATTTTGCACCACCTCAGCGAACATATTATGTAAATCGAGGTAAGAGGTCCCCGTTCATGCCTACTCCTCAAATCTAAAGATGGAGTCAATAGCCGCATTTCTCATATGCCAGATCATTCCAAATCTATAATAAGAAAGATCAGTCTCTCATAAATAAAAACTGCATCAGTGGTACTCGAGTGCAAAAGAACTTGTATATTATGTATACTACTACATAGTTTTGAAAACCAAAATATATAACATATACGCACTCTCTCATACAAATATATACTCTCGATCAAGTCTATGGTGATAATTCCTTCCTTTTCTCTATTGGATCTCGATATCAACTCAAGTTAATCATGTAACCTAAGCTCTGATACCAAGTGTGTTGACCGCACTATACCATCGGCACCCAATAACGATAATAACATGTAGAGTGCACTGAAATAGTGCCCAAACGACGTAGGATGATGGTCAAAGATAAGAAATAAGTAGAGAAGAGAAATAGAGGAGAAGGGAAATAAAACATCAATAGTCACAGAACCTACTATTTATCTCATAGTGCATCGCGTAAAATATAATAGCCATCCTAAATTTTTTAACAACCGAGACGGTAATAACTAAATGAACCACGAAATAATAGTAGAAGGTTCATGTAGTTATACAAAATAGTTATAAAGTTTATACAACTTATAAATAAACTCAACTTATATACTATCTCTAGTAATAGTAAGTCAGACACTGTCCAGACTCCACGGTGTCGCACAGTGAGATATGCAATAATAAGCCCAAAATATAAATATGAGAAAGCGTTGCCTCCTGATAGTCCATCTGCAGAACTCCATGTGCCATTTACACCTGCTATCTAGTCTACTCATTTAAGAGTACCTAAGGTAATAATAAGTAAAGCATAAAACTTCCGGTAGACAATAGTCCGGTGTGAGCAATATATAATCTTAAAATACTATGAAAGTCGATATAGTATATGGAACAGTGGGTATGGGGAATCATACCTGACATGTCCCTAAATCCAAAGAGGTGGCACATAACATCAATAATATGCTACTCTACAAACATCATAGAGGTGTACTCCATCCTAAGTACAATGTCGGAGCATCTAGGTATTCCTATCCACAATACCTACATCATGTGACATCATTAGAATGACATACTACATAAAACAATCATGTAAAATATATCATCCATCAAACAAACCTCACTGTCACTCAATATGCTTTGGATATATAATAACTCATATGACCATTCCTCTGCCATGGGTTAATGGAAAAATCCTGGGTTTCTGTATGCTTGATAGACTTCCCAAAGCGGCTATTATACCCAATCAACCAGTTTAGGGTATACGGATCCAAACAACTGATCCGGGGTAACAAAACAAATACCCATGGGCGTCCCCACAATACCTCTACTTTGAGTACACTAGAAAACACTACGAGTATCAACGATCCCTTAGCATGCGTATCCAAGCCTTTGATTGCTTCATTAATTTCCATTCATCAATTTACATGACAGAACCATTGAACATTCTATCCATGGGTCATCCCTAAAGAACCTGCCCATGTTGATCATCACGACTCCATCATCATTGGAACACAACTCCATCACCATCGAGTCATCATTATCAAAATCCTAAAGCCATCACGTCGAAGCGTCACATCATCTCTTATCCATCTAAAACAATCATCATAGAGCAATAACATCAAGACCAAGAGTTGGTCGCACAAACTTACCATCACGTCAGGCAAGTCGAACCCACCTCTTCGTCCATGTCAAAAATTGGCTAAATTGGCCATCATCAATAGTGATAGGAACCGACCACTTACAGCGGCCATTACCGACCACTTTGGTCATGTACTTAGCTAAACTTGCTAAGTACAAACTAAGTGAAAATGTCTGACGTTCATCCTAAAGTCCAAAGCCCATCCAAGTACACCATCTTCCATCTTTAGATCGGCCAACACGCATCCTAATACTCTTCAACAACTTATTCCATCCGTTCGAGTTTCCATCATTTGTGCATCCTATTGATTTGCATGAAACTCTTATCATACGAGTTTCCATCATGTGCGCATTCGACCAATTTGCACGAAACTCTATAATATGGGATATTCCTAATGTTGGATCGTCGATTAATTGGCATTTTTGACCAAACAAGCATATATGCAACCAACAAGCATACATACATCAAATATAGTATAAACACAACATGTATAATGCATCTATATCAACCAATGTGGGATTCATAGAAAAATGGCCTAAACTAGCAATTTCCTGAAAATAGTACGTGCGTAATGATAAGCGTGAAATCTGATTTAGAACCATTTTTAAAACACTTTTAAATTCTTTTATAAAATCGGGTGTGGGTTTAAATATATTAAAAATCATGTTTTAAAGTTGGAAATCCGTTCAAATCGTCATTTTATCTATACTAATAGTCATTGTATGGTGAGAGACCATATCACTTACCTTAACAAAAGCCGACCAATCCTATGCCAAGTCGTAATGCTTTCCATTATGAGCACAATGCAAGAAACCAGATCCAAATCGGTCCTCGTTCGCAAAAGATATAGATTTTATAAGAATATAAATATTAAATGTTAATTAATTAACTTTAATTTAATACGAACCTTAATTACCTTCATTATCCCCAAATCCATCTTCTTAAATACAAATCCCCCTATACATGCATGAAATACTTCCACCGTGCACCTCCCTCTCTCCCTCTACGGTCAACGATTTGACAAACGGACTTCGCCAACAGATTCCAGTATGTGCCATCCTCACGATAGTCCCAAAGTGGTGAAGCTCGGCTTCCTCTATCAAATTACGAACTGCCAACCCCTCCTCAACTATATGAATGTGGCAAATCACAAAGGGAAGCCACACCTCCCACGATCAACTCCAAATGATGAAGCACCGTAAGAGATTCTCGATGCCACCCTTGCCTCGACCTAAATCCGCCTTTAGCTCCATTAAATCATGACCCTCATTGTTGACCAAATAACGTCAACTTCGGCTATCGCCACCGCACTTCACGTCGTCATATAGATTTGAAGCTCTCCTCGCACTATCTCATTGGATGTGGCCTTATGATTTTTTGTTGACCAAAATTGTCGATTTGGATTTTTGAAGGGGCGTTTACTTTTCGTTTACTGGTTTGAGGGGTAGAATGAAAATGAAAAGGGGAAAGTGCATGAGTGTGTGTATATATATTATTATATATATAATTTGTTTGATTTCTCAAACAAAACGCCATAATTTTCGAGCTCGTACGATTATATGGCACATCACCTCAATTTTCTAGTCTCAGTGGTATAAATTTCGTCGCTATTCTAGATAGTTCTTCAGGACGTTTTTTCAAACATTTCGAGATCGTTTTGGCCATCGGATCTCCCGATTTCCAAATATAGGTATATTTATACTCATTTTAATTTGCAACGTAGATTCGAACTCAACGAAAGTGCTCTCGAGTCCTAATTCGACCGTATGCGAAAAGTCATATTTTTGGACCTTCAATTAATTGCCGATCCAATATTTAAATCGATTATTTAAATATCCTTTCGCTAAAAATATGGGTCGTTACAGGTAGCCAGAGCTATTGCATGTTGAGGAATACAACCAAAATCAACATCCCATTTGGACATGTGGTATTATCCTGTTGGACTAAATACACATGTCATCATGAATAAGTTAGAGAATGATTGTGCCATATGTCATCTCGAGCATGTACCACATCAGCAAATCATAACCGTCCACTTCCTACAAGTGACATGTATCATGAATCCAAAGGTCAAATTTTTCTTTAAATAGGCATGTATCCCATACTAGAAAAGAAACGAATTCCAAGTTGTACTTCTTCCTCAATTTTTATTTCTTGAGTGTGTAATGAAAAGTTAGAGATTGGGATTTTAATGGCTGCTGGGTCGAATTAGAATCAAGGTTTTGGTAATCGAGAACTTGATTAAAATTCCTATTTGCGTATATGCTCTTCTATAGACCCACAATTGGAATACTTGACTCATGACCTACATATTGAACATAAAGATTTGCCTTTTGACTAGAACATTGTACCAATAGGATTTGTCTCTTTTGACTTGCATGTTTGATCTTAGATAAGACCCAATTTTTTACCTAACACCATCCAAGTGATTGAACCATATTGGTTTTGTCACCAATAAAAGACCCATACCCACAACGCTTTCAAGTCAATCGTCCACCAACTACAACCATATTGAACCCGAATCGATATACACATGTTTAACTACTACCATTTGTTAGGAGAGCTACGTGACAAATACTCCTGAGCCTATTACCTTTGATACACCATAGCCAAGTTTCGTAGTTGAATTATCAAGATAGAACATCTTCAATCAAACGTGTCGGTCTGCCCGAGGGTATAAACCCAACACAACACTTACTCATGCTACAAATGGTCTACAGATATCTAGTCCTAAGGTCGAAACATAGAGATACAGACTTACTTCATATACGAAATATCACAAGGAATTGTATATCATAATACCTTAGTCGTCATGTCTCAAGAACCATTGGATAACTCTATAAACATTACCAAACAAATAAAATATGCATCTCCAATAGTACTATGACCTTCATGTCATTCAACATCTCCGATACACCCTTCCGGCCTGTCCAAAATTCACAGTCTTGGAATATGTGTTGAGTGGGTCCTACATGCAACCGACATTTATATACTCCAAAACATACCAAAATTTAATGAACATATTTTCCTTGAAAAATAAAGCCTATTGGTTTAAACGACGTCTTAATCTGACTTCGTAAGCAAAAGATAGTGTATCCCAAAGTTTTGATCGAAATGGACCGACAAAATCCATCGATAGTAGTTTAGGCACTAGAAATTCTAATTCAGGCGTCTGAATTATTATCAGATGCCTATATTGGAAATTCAGATGACTAAACCAGCTTTTCAAACTTCTGAATAAAAAATTCAGGCAATTGAAACTGAACCAAAACATACAAAAAATTTCTTTGTCCCTATTCAAACATCCGAACTTTCATTTTTAGATGTCAGACTTTCTTTTTTTGACAGCTGAAATGAAATTTCAGCCATTTGAATGCTTGTTAAGGTTTGGCTAAAATTTAAGCATACACATCTTTCAATCAACAACTCTGATTGACACGTTGTTTCTCCTATTACGACCATAAGGATGTCCTCTTCGATATAGGTACTCTAGATCTCACATTCAAACTCTTTCCACATGATTGTTTCCTTATGTATCATTGGTGCACAACTTTATATGACCGAGATACGCCACTCACACATAGCTAGACATAAATTCACGCCTTTATTATAAAATTTTTATCATTCTAACATGTGGAATTTCGCAACCGATGAATGGTTTTGAGGCTGTGAGCCAATATATTAACCAATTGAGTTTAGCTACTCAAAATAAAACTTCACTTCCAACTTCAATCTTCTGATGATAACTCCATTTATCATTGAATACAATCCTAACATTTCCACCAAAAAATCAATCAACAATCAAACTAACATTCATATCTGTTATCGCCAATATTGACTTCTAAGATATGTAATATGGGATATGAATATGGTATCGTCTTTCATGTTGGAGAACTGCTCTTTAATCATATCATCTTCATCAATACCCTCGAAGACAAGTGACTGGTGATACACTTGTAATGCCAATAATCAATATCGGGATATGAAGGTGGATTATCTTCGAATGGATATGATATTGTGCTTCATCGATGTAGAGAAATATACAATGCTACAAGTAACTAAAAGAGCAATACCATGAGCAAAGTCACTTCGCACTTCATCGGTGTTGCATCCCATCTATGCCGCTTGAAGACAATACCTCATATCATTTATGCTGCATGAAGACAATACCGCCTATCATCTGTGCTGACCATCATTAATATAGCCGAGGTTGACACCGCACTTACTCAATATCACCCCTATTCAAAGTCACTACTCTTCGATGTCTCCACTCAAGTAGCACCACATATCAGCAAACTAACATTGATAACACATTCAATCAACATTGAAAATAATCAGAGTCGCTCCTTATTAATACCACTATCATATGTCGATACTCATCCATATCTATTGATATCGTACTTTGTCAATCATTGAATGATACTACATGGTGATGCTGAGAGTTATAGTTTCCGAATCTATACTGGATGAAGTTGCTTCCCATCAACATCGCCCATCATTGAAGTCGCCAATAATCAATACCGCCACGCCATAGTGACAACTTCCATATGGCATGTTCTATTAACATTTAGAGGACACCGCATATCTACATATGCGATGTTGACGACGAACATCGTCAATATCTATATAAACCATCAATGCCGCAAATCATTGAGGTCATGTGACTTCACTAATGAAATAACAACCATGCGACGACGAAGCTAATTCCATCATTGATGCTGTCGAAGTCAAGCATGTCGAAGACAATAGAGGCGGGATGGAATTGAATGTCGAAGTCGCTCTACCCCTATAAATATGAACCTAGGGGCCTACAAATGGGGGCGAATTCATTCTTTCTAGACTTCTTACATTTTTCACTTTATAACCCTAAATCAATTTGGGTATTATTTTCGATTATAACACTTGAACCTTGTACACATAAGGGATTGGATATTGAACAATTGCATATCATATTGACTTGATTTTAACTCGTGACTTGCATATCGATTTGACATGGAATTGTGATTTATACATTGACGCACATATTGACTTGCATATGGACTCATATATTAACATGCATTTTGACTTACATGGACCATATATGATGTTTGACATGACTTTGGTGACTATGTTAAGATTTGTTATGGATGAATACTTCATCCTAACAACTTCATCTAACTTAGACAAGGCCTATCTTTGATTGATCCACTTTATACACACTTTTGGGATTAACGAATTTATAAATTAACATTTTGGCGCTAGAATGAGGGCTTGAACCTCCTACTCCATTAAAACCCTAAGTAGAACTACCCTAAGTTACATATTTAGGGCTTAAAGGACTTTCCCAACCAACCATATCCCATTCAAAGTTAAACTACCCTTAATCACATCAACTGAGTTTTGTTTAGCCGTGTTAACTAACCAAGATAAGATGTTTGAACATGGATCCTCCGAGCCTCGAACAACAAGGCCCACTTACCCAGTCACTAATAATTCCTGGCTTCATGAAGAACAAGTATTAAGAGTCAAAGCACTACAAATCATAGAAAATAAGAGAAGACAAGTAGCATTTTACAACCTGGACAAATGGAGCTTGAATCTGTTCCATCTAGGGCCATCATCGATCTTTTCCCTAGGAAAACAGTGCAAGAAGGATGGTGTCTTCTTGAAAATAAGAAAAGAGATTCAACTCAAAGCCAAGGGGACCATTTTCAAAAGAGAAATAACAAAGGATTTTGATCGATTCACTAGGAGGTGGGAAAATATTCTTAACCACTCTCAATGATTAAATGAAACTTGAGATTCTTTGAAAAAAAGCTTGTTTCGGAAGTTAAGGAGCCTATCATGCATAAGAAAGTCAAAAGGAATTCTAAAGGATCAACTTTCAAAAGACGACGACTTCCTAAGAACTGCTCTCTTACCACATCTTATGAGAGTATATATCTTTTGACTAAAGACAAGCTCAACTATTGTCCTTCGAAAAAGAAGAGACCAAAGAATGAAAGGAATCTTAGAGGATTATATTGTCATTACCATCACTTTAACGGTTATGACACAAATCAATGTCGAAGCTTGGAGGGAATAATCAACAATCTCATAGGACAAGGAAAGCTTGATGAATTTGTATGAAGATTTTGAATGAGTTATTAATGAAGAAAGAGTTTCTTAATAAAATTAGTGTATATGCATGGTTGAGGAGCAAAACTCTCCAAAAATAATGGGAATCTTATACCATTACATATGATGGTAGTAAGGGGCTAATGTCTTTGTCCCTTGCAAAGATGGCCTAGACAAAGCATCTCCCAGAGGAAGGATGGATTAATCCTTTAGTGCCATCATCAAAGGCCTCACTAAAGCACCGAACATGCCTTCAATGCCGTCATTAAAGGCCTCACTGAAGCGCCTCCTAAAGGGAGGACAGAGTAAGCCTTTAGTGCTGTCATCATAGCCTTCACTAAAGCACTGAACCAGTCTTCAATGTCGTCATCAAAGGCCTCACTAATGTGCCTCCTAGAGGGAGGACGGGTAAGCCTTTGACCTGTCAGAAGTGTCGAACCATCCTTTAGTGTTGTCATCAAAGGCCTTACTAAAGCACCTCCTATAGGTAGAGGGAGCCGGATAAGTCTTTGGTCCTGCTCAAGATAGCTAATCAAATGCACCGGACAGCAGACCTAAATCATCACCTAAGGTAGTAATAAAGGGTCTGAGCAAAGTAGCGCCTCAAATCAATCAAACTTCTAGATGAAGATCTACCAAAATCCGAGCCAAGTAGTGCTCCAAATCAATCAGTCTTCTAGAGCAAGATCTACCAAAATTCGAGCTAAGTAGTGCTCCAAATCAACCAAACTTACTAAAGGAAGGTCCACCAAATGTGAGTTATATATGATATCCAACAAACACAATTTTCAGCTGCCAGATAAGGATTTCTGGTCTTCTATTATTGTGGTCAGATAAGGATTTCTAATTTTCTATTATTATTTTTAGATAAGGGCTTCTGATCTTCTATTGTTATTGCTAGATAAGGATTTTTAGTCTTCTATTATTATTGCCATATAAAGATTTCTAGTCTTCTATTATTATTGTCGGATGGATTTCTGGTCTTCCATTATGATCACCGAATAAGGACTTTTGGTCTCCTATTATTGTCAGATTGGTTTTATGTTCTTCCGTCTATTGCTAGATAAAGTTTACCGGTCCTCTATCTATTGCCAGATTTATTTTTTTGTCTTATATCTATTGCTGAATTAGTTTGCTGGCCGTCGGTTAATTAGTGCTGAATGGGTTCTTTAATTATCAATCGACTGACAGAATGCTTCAGATAATTATTCAAAGAATTTATCACTTTGATGACCAAATTTCACCAAATCAATTCTCAATTAATGGGAATCTCCGTTACGAGACAAGATGCTGAATATTATGGAAAGCAACATCTAAAGAACTCAATAAGCAAGGTTCTCAGTCCCTTTAGCAAGCAGAATATTGATCCATACATAAAAAGCTCAAAATGCAAAGGGCGTGATACTAGCTGCCAAATAATTTCAAGATATATACCTAACATTTGAGGCAACACTCATTCAAATACAAAATTCATTTATAGTCTAATATACCATATGCAAAGTTGCAGGTACAAAAATCAAACAAAATGAGGAGTCTACTTAAAGAAAATTATTGCTAAAGATCATGGATTTGAGCTTGTTTGTCCAAATCTTTGGCAATTAAAGGGTCAGTAATGTGGCGAAGGGCCACATCCAAGAGCTCCTTGATTTTCTTTTCCTTCCTCTAAATAGTTTTCGCATCATCAAATGAATCAATTTGAATCTTCAAAGCATGATGGAAAGTCTTGTTGGCTTCTCTCAAAGTTTGAACCAAGCTCTTTAACTCTTTAATATCTTGTTTAAGTGTGTATTTCTCATGCTCAACTTTTTGAACTTTGTTTTCATATTCATTAAAGCATTGAGATCCCTTTTCATTCCACTTCCTATTGAAGTACTACATGCATTAAAATTTAACTTGACTACTCCAGTTAGAGATCATTTTGTTGCTCAAGCCCGGAGATAGGCTTAATAAAGTAGGAAATTCTTGGCTAGTAAGGGATTTGGATCTTGTCCTCCGTCCCAATGTAGGAGTAGGAAGGCTAGAATCTCCTTCACTCGTAATAAGTTCCAGAGATTGACAAGATACTTGACTCTTTATTAATCCCACTTCAAGGTCATTTATCCGCTGATATAATTTGGCCATCTCAGTATTGATATCGATTGAGGGTTTAGAACTTAGAACTGTGTCTATTTTTCTCTTAGCGCTTGGGATTCTTTGATCTACTTGTCAATTTGATTCTCTAAGCTCGAAGTTACTTCTTTATGCTTTCTAAATGATGAACTTAGTTGATAGCATTTTCTATGCCATTTTTGTGCATCTGGGTTGTCCGAGAATCGTAAAGTTGAGGTATCTAGGGAAGAATGCCTCTTTTCAATGTTAGCAACTAATCTATCTTTAATTCGATTACTCGTGAAAGAACATCTACAAGATCCGGAGCATGTGCTAGTTGGTTTTCCTAATCAAAGTAAATAAAAATCAACACATAGGAATAAGCTTTTTCATTTATAACAGAAATCTTTACAAATGAAAAATAAAATCAAGTTACATCACAATTCTATGTTTGAACATTCAACTGATATTCAAAGTTTTGAAACTATGATTTTAGCTTTTTCAAATGACCTAACCGATTAGGCAAGGGTATAATCAAAGGAAGCTTTAATTCCTTTTGGAGTATAAACCGAAGGAAATTGGTGATTATCTTGTTTCCCAATCGAAGAGCTATTGCAATCACATATTAATTTGGCATGATAAGTTTGGATTTCTCTATAAGCAGTCCGCCTTTCTCATCACCCAAGAAATCAAAGCAAAAATGAGGGAATTGCATGTAGACTTCTTAAAGATCTCTAAGAAAATAGTGTCTTTCTAACTGAGACGTCCTAAGAATGGAATAATTTTCCTTAAAATCATTCTTTATCTTGACAAACTTATTCAATAATTCCATAGAAACATGACTACTCGAATTTTCCCTATCTGCGCAAAAAATGAAATTAGACTTACAAAAGAAAAACGAAGGGAGAAAAGTTTATAAGCTACTTGATTTAAATAATACAATTATACAATCACTCAGGTTCATATAAAATTGAATTCTTATACAAATCGAAATAAATCTTTCCCTATTATATTTGAGTTTTTTAGGGGGGAAGAGAACGATAAGAAAGAGGGATAGATGCCACCTTAGGAAGATTCCAGCACATTCCAGGATGAGGATTAGACCCAGGCTCATCTAAGCATCTGTGATGAAAGCGTTTGAGCAAACCCCTACAGTTGTTGCCTAAATAGGAGAAGTCAACGAACTTGCCCCCAAAATAAGCTCTATAAAGAAACTCTTCCAAAGTATTCCTATCATCAATCAACTTCCAAAAAAGAGTTATCGGTTCTACACTTTCCGCTAAGAGCCTAAGAGATTTTCCCAATAGAGGCGTGCTTTCTTCATCCGTGGAGCAACTTCTCTTTCTTTAAAATATCTTAGTTTTGATGCACTAGTTGCAAGGTTCTTATATTTTATGGATAACTCATTGTACTCTTTCAAGTGTCTATCCAATTCTTTGTTCAACTGGTTTATTTTCATTTGCTTCTTTTCAAGCATAACGTCGTAATGACATATCGGTTTTCTCCTTAGCTAAATAATCAATGTATTAACTAAGAGTTACTTGATAACTTAAAGTGTTTGCATAAGAGATCCATACTTGAGAAAGTGGAACCGAAGACGAAGAATTCTTCTCTTTTCCCTCGGGATTTTGGCCTAAGGGAGTGCTTCCTTTCTTAGGATAATTTTTCTTTGGAAGATCAGGAATATTAGCAGTTTCTACATCCTAGACAATTGAGTTTGGGTTAGCATCACCAGATCCGTCTTTATCAACTGACTATCTAGAGGGACCCATTCCATCACCTCCACCATTGCTACCATTGTCATTATCATTATCACGTCCATCATTTTGATCATCGTTATTGTCATCATCACCATCCTCTTCTCCAATAGGTTTTGTCACTTCATTAATAGGATTATCCACAAAGGCTAGCCATTTGTCAGCATCAATTTCCTCTTTGACAAGAAATTCTTCTTTAAGAGTCTTCCTGTCCTTTTTCATCTTAAGGCTGAACTTTCTCTTGAACTTCTCATTCAAGACTTGAAGAGATGAAAAGTCCAAATATGGAAATTTTCGGATATTGCTAGCGTAAGCCACATACAAAGCATCTTCGTAAAACTTTTTAGTAAGTTTACGAAGAGCGACATTAAGGAAGGAAGCGACTTCTTTCTTAGCATCAATGACAATGTTGTTCGAATAAGCTAAAATACTATGCTTCCTTTGTAGCTGGTCTTCTAGCAACTTGTTCTTCTTAACAGCTCAATATTTTTACTCAATCATCTTCTCAAGATCTGCTTTAAGTTTATTAGCCAACTCAAGGTCAACTTTCAAAACATTCATTTCCCAATGACTACCTAGGTTTCTTTTCCTCATCAAGAGAGGAAGCAAGTTTGTTCTTTTCAAGAATAGCTTCATCTCTCCCCATAGCAATGTCAATCATACTATTGTTAAGAAAAGAAATCTTTTCTTTAAGCATAGCCACGTCATTGGAAGGCCCTTCAGAGGCGTCTCAGAGAAGAAACAATGCTTTCCTACCTAGAATACATAACCTGTCTAAGTCAAAACATAATCTATAAAGTTAAAGTCAACCAAATGAACTTAAAAACATACAGATAAAAGTTATTTGAGAATAAGGAAAAGATGGTCATCATAATAAGCCAAGGGCTACGGTGAACCAAGAGAAGTGATGGAGGGAGATTGAATGGTCAATCGAGAAAGTTCCTCAAAGTTCATCATTGAGGACTGAGTTTGAGTCTTCGAAGGAAGAATATTAGTTGGAGAAAGAACCAAACCCATATTAGCACATATGCGGCTAATGGATGTTGGAGAGGCAGGAAAAGTAATATCCTAGAGAGGATGGGAGTCGGAACCTTCTTAGGCTTCTCCGAAGCTTTATCGAAATTCATTGCTTTCGGACTTGAGTCAATATTTATAAGCCCCTCCTTATCCATAAAAACATGAGTGAACTCACATGCAAGTTTGGACTTTTTACCTTAAGGGGAAGGAGTGTTAATAAGTGCATCGTTGCTCATTTCTTCTTCATCTAACTCTTTAATGGCTTTGGTAATAGAGTCTTTAAAGGGAACAAGTTTGATTGGTTGAGGCGGAGTCGAAGCTTCGTCTTTGTTCTTCATCTTTTTAGAGACATTATCTTTAACCCTTGTTTCCTTGGGAGTAACGACGAGGGCAGATAAGCCTAAAGAAAAAGGAAAAGTTAGTAAACTAATAGCACTAGGAATTCCGTTTTTATCTGTATTGAAACATACCAGCATAATCAGGTTGAACTAGAAAATAAGAAGTAAACGATTTTGATTTGCCCATTACCATCAAGCTCTTTCCACAAGAATTGTGTTTGACTATTGGTGGCTCTCCCATGATCGTATGGTGATCTAAGATTATAGAATACTGAAGGAGTTTCGATGGTGTTACAAGTGTGAGCCTATTTCTTCTATTCTCAACTATCTGGATTAGGGAATCCATGGTCTTTTAGTCGTCAGGGTTTAGATTTTTGGAAGCAGGATCTGAAAGAGAACACCTAGTAGTAAAGGATAGTAAACAAACAAGGGTAACCAAGGATGGGAAACTTAATGGTGGTAGAAAATGTTCCTTTGATTTTGGAGTAGCTCTTGGCGAAGAAGAATTGCATCTCCCATCCTCTCGTCTTGTTAACGGTCTTAGAAATTATACTTTTTGGGTGGGGACGAATTCAGTATAGATGATGAACTTATTGTTCACTAATTTTGGTAGGACTAGATATTGAGTGAAGGATTTCAACGCTAAGAGAAGGAAGTCCAGCTTCCCAAGCCAAGACTTCCAAGTAAGTCAGGTATGTATAAGAATTTGACGAGAATTGAATAGGAGCAACGTCTAAATGTTCGAGATACCTTAGGAGAAAACCGGGAAAGGAAAGGTATCCTGTGTGCAGAATGCATATCGTGGTAAAAGAAAAATATCCTTTTGGCGGGTTGAAAATATTATATGTAGGGCTAGCAGGAATAGATTCAATCCTAGTAATTCCAAACTGTTCGAGGATGGAATTCACTTCTTCCTAGGTTGTTATATACAAAGGATTCAAAAGAATATCTCCTTTCTTACTGACCGAAGGAGAAGGTTTAGGCCCCTTGCTTGGCTTCTTGATTGACTTCTTACTAGTTTGTTGACCTTCCATCTACATGCTAGGTGATATTACTACGAACTTAAGAAATAATCATGTTTGTATCATATTAAGTTAAAAATTATTATCCAAGTAATATATCTGTTGTCTAAATAACAAAGTTTATGCTACTCACAAGATAAAAACTCTTAAGTAACATGTGTCGAGTTTATTAGAAAACGTTAATTTCAATTCCAATTGGAGAGTCCCCTGAGGTAGTTACATGAAAATTAAATAAAAATGGTTACGCGACATTTAATAAACCTAAGTCATTAGTTATGGCAATGATGAATGTCATAAAGCCTTGGTGAACACCGCAATTATAACCAATAATAAGGTGACAAGGTCATCGACGATATTGGTGGGTGGTGCTGACATTATCCAACAACATATTAATTATTCAATCAACTTGTAACGTGTTAGAATGACAACGTCGCGGGCGATAACAACACCGCAAGCAATGATAATTCAACTTATGGTGTTAAAGAAAGTGACAAACAAAAGGGATATCAGTGTCGACTATAACTCAATGAATATGTGTCGAAAATAAACAACGTCATTTATAATCTATACCAAGATCAAGTAATGTCGCATACAGTTAGAATAAGTTTTCTAACATGAGTATCAGACTATCAGAATAATAAGTGAATATAAAGGTTTATTAACATCAAATATCATACCTACACCGAAATTCATCAAAGTCGACATAAATCAATAAGGGATAAGTTGAAATTAATGATATTGTAAGTGGTTAATGTCGATGTAATGAATCAATAGTGGGTTTTGGGTCTAAGGAATAATTTGTTTCATCAGTAAACCTAAGGTATACCAAATCTTACAACCACGTCAATTGACATTGAAACCCACACATATAACATAGAAGACATACTGATAAGTTAATCCAAATCAGTTATTACCCTAATCCATAAATTTCAAATCTCCTAATTAAACCCCAACGCAAACCTAAAATCGGGTAAATAAAAAATTTGATACCAAATTGCCAAAATTAGTTAAATGAGTAGATCGATACGAAACCACAACTGAATGATTCAATTGCTTGAAGAATTAGGAAATTTCTAAATTATTTTGAGGATTATAGCTTCTTGCTTGAGCTTTCGATTGTAGGTAAGAAGAAGGAAAGGAGGGAGCTCGGCTACTTATAAAAGAAAGGAAGGTGAATGAGCACTGTTGATTCGGTTTAAATAAACGGTTAGACTAACAGAGAAGACAAATAGGTAGGAAGATTATGTCGACAACATTGACTTGAAAAGTTAGTGGCTCCTTTGTACTAGAGGGGGCGCAAATGTTATCGCCAATATTGACTTTGAAGATATGCAATATGGGATATGAATATGGCATCGCCTTTCATGTTGGAGAACTTCTCTTGGTCATGTCATCTGTCATCATTACTCTCTAAGACAAGTGACCCACGATACATTTATAACGCCGGTAATCAATATCGGGAATATGAAGGTGGGTTAGTGTCGGAAGGATACAATACTGTGCTTCATCGATGTAGAGACATATACAATGCTGCAAGTAACTAAAAGAGCAACATCGTGAGCAAAGTCACTTCGCACTTCATCGGTGTCGCATCCCATCTATTTAGCTTGAAGACAATACCGCCTATCATCTATGCCGACCATCATTAATATAGCCGAGGATTAACACCGCACTTATTCAATATCGCCCCTATTCAAAGTCACTACTCTTTGACGTCACCACTCAAATAGCACCACGTATCTGCAAAGCTAAGGTTGATAGCACATTCAATCAACATCACCACTAATTAGAGTCACTCCTTATTAATACCACTATCATATCCACTACTCATCCATATTTATTTGATACTTTTAGTTAAAATTTGAAAAGTTTCGATGACTTAAAGTTTGAAAATCTTATTTTCTTTTTTACTAAAAGAAAACGAAGAGAAGTGAATTAAATGAGGGAGATGGATTCATCTCAGAAATGATATAGGTTATGCTGGTCAAAAGTCTGTTTCCCTTCTCTTCTATTCTTACTTCAGTAATTTTATGTAATGACCCAATATTTTCAACCATTCGCATCCATACATGTCGGATTTGAATTGCTCAAAATATCAGATTGTTAATTTAAATTGGCAAAACTCAGCATATATAGTAAATAAATTAATCACAGATCACAGACACAGAGTAATATAACAATAATGCAGCAGAAACAAAAGAATAGTAGTTCATGAAGCTACTATATATATATATATAACAAAGTTAAACAAGATACAACAGAAGTCTCGAATACAATAGTCAAATACAAGATCAGAATACATCACTGGAATCAACTGAATATCTGAAAGCTGGATAGATAGCTGGATCTCCAAGCGAAGCTCCAACTCCAAAGGTGAGTCTCGAATACTGGTACACTCAGTCTGACCTGAGCGTAAAGAAAAACACAAAACACTCGAGTCAGGATTAACATTCTTATATCAATAAATCCAACTCAAGTGAAATAACAACTGAAAATACAAGTAACTCAAAGGATGTTTGGGATAACCATCCTCCAAGGATCCGTTAAACTATCTACTATGTAGTAGTGTACGCTAAGTAGATAATGTCTATCAGTAATATAAAGTATCAAAATAGCGTTAAGGCGTTACCATTATCCCCCTTAACACATTTTATATAAGCGTCATAGTCTATACAGCACTGTAAACTCCACCGTAAACTAGTGGGCTATCAGGGAGTACTCCATATGTATAATACAAAAAAAAATCATAGTGGTCGCGCCTAGGGATACGAGTATGACAAGGCACATGAGACAATACCCAAGGTAGTGAAACTACCGTTTGCCTGATCCGGACTGGTGAGAACGCATCGCCGCAACGATCGCAACACCACGAAACAACACTCCCAAATCAAGGGTGCGCACCAATCAAAAACAAGTAATGAGTAGTTTACGAAGAAGTGTGTCCGCTAGAGGTAGCTAACCTCACTGGCCCGGCACAACTCCTGTTTAAGTCATTTCCAATTTGACACAAGTGTCAAGGTCATCCATTATCGTTCTCTTTCTTCAAATCCAGCAACCTCATCATTCCAACCACTTCATTGGATCACACTCCGCGTATAATAGTTATTAAAGTGGTTTTCGATTTAGACAGAGAGTATGTCCCTAACCGATCCCGGACTCTTCAATAACTACATAATTATTACACCGATTGGTCATTTAATAAACATTCAAAATAGTTTATATTTCAAAACCGAAATATCATTGCCATTTCAAAACCATATCCATACGATATCATTTTCACTTCAAATAAATCCATTTCCAAAATCATATAACTTTCCAAAGTTATATCGCTTTCGAAATCGTAAGTCTTTTAAAATCAAACACTTTGGAAATCAAAATCTTGAAATTCATAACACTTTGAAACTATAGCTTGAAATCATAACATTTTGGAATCCATAACACTTTCCTCTTAAACAGTTTAGATATTAAAATTAGTGTATAAAATAAAATAGTTTTAAAAAAATAAAAATAGTTTATATAAAATAGTTATAAGTTAAAATAGTTTATAATAAAATAATATATATTGAAAATGAATTATAAAATAGTTTATATTAAAATGATTTATAAAGTAAAATATAAATAGTTGTAGATATAGTTTAAAAATACTTTATAAAATAAAATAGCTTCCACAAATTAACAAATCGATTCAAATTAACTCAACTTCCAAATTCAACTTAATTCAATCTCAATTCATAAATTTCAACTCAATTCAATTTCTCAATAAATCATTTCGAACGATTTCAAATACAGATTTGAAACACAAAATAAACCATTAAATTTCAATATATTTCAAAGCTTTAAATATTCCACATTTCAAAAACTAAATTTGATAATTCCATTTATATCTCAGTTAATTTCATTACATTTAGTTTCTGAGATATTTCTTTAATCATTTCAATACATCTAAATACAACTTCAATTTACAAATTTATATAAACAAAATATCCCATTTAAATTTATATAAGTTTGAAATATTCATTTAAGCCACTTTTTTATCAAATTCAAGTTATAAAACATATCTTAAAATTTCAAATTTAATAGATTTCAAATCAAACTTATTTAAGTATAATTCTTAAATAATTAAGAATTCCAAATCAATTTCAAATTTATCTTTCAACCTAAAACATTATAAACTCTATATTTGAAAATATAAATTATACATAAATACTTAAACATATATTATATTGATTCAAATCAACTTTAATAAATCTTTAAAATCAATATATATTAAAACCATATATTTCTTTCAAAACCATAGAAATCATTTTTCAAAATATTTATATATAGACCAACGGTGTCTGTATATAATTTTCTACCCTATGGTCAAGTGATACAGGTATTTATCATTTCAATCCGTAATTTAAATATATACGGGTATATATATATATATATATATATATATCATTTCAACCCGTAATCCCAAATTCAATTCAATTGAAAATCGCTTGGGTTTATCATTTCAACCCATAACAATTTTCTCCTATTCTACAGTCCGTTCGGGTATGTATCATTTCTACCCATAGTGATTCTATACTAACAGGGAACTTGCAGAGTTATAACAGATATGATAATAATCTAACAGGCATATTTCATCAATATAAATAATAGATAATGGTGTTAGATGTCACAGGTGAACTGATACAGGTAATAGCATATAAATAAATGTGTAAATAACTAACATCAACATATTTCAATTGGTAGGTAATGGGTCAGATGTCACAGGTGAACCGATACAGGTAATAGCATATATATATAACAGTGTAAATAACTAACATCAGCATATTTCAATTGTCATTTCAATTGAAATCAAATTTAATAAATAAAAGAACATTAATCGTGAGTGATTTCTCACCTTTCGAGGCTAGATAGGTTTGACAGATGAAACGAGTTACGATTCCAAGCATAAAGTGAGGTAGGCACAAATTTGATGAAGAAAACAAGCACGACGCACACAGCTGATAAATAGAAATAGATAAAAATCCAATCAGAAATGGGTCGATGAAGATAATCGGAATCATCTTGACAGAACAGAAAATATATTTCCAAGAAATCGATATTTAAGTTTAAAACAAGTATTAAAATAACATATATATAAAAAAAATTCATTGTTTTACATTAAATATTTACATCAAAATCAACCATATACAAAAATGCAGGTTAGTCAAAGTTTCTATAACATATCAGCTTAGAGATGTATTCAACTTATATGTATATACATACTTTTATACAAATAAAATTTATTAAACTAACAATAACTTCAAAATATATATATACCTAACCGTATTCTATAAAATTTGTATAAATATATATATAAAAGCAGATCGATTTTCTATAATATAATACACATAAATATATTAACTTTCAAAGATCTACAATTTATATGCTATAAACTTATATATAAAACAAAATCATTAAACAACTGATTACCATCTTATAAATTATATATCTAGATATACCTCACAGTTTAAATCATGTACATATATTACATATATAAACAGAACATAACAACTATTACATACGTGTATATACTTACAGATAATAAATATATAAGTAATATATATCATATAAAACTGTATACAAAAAACTTAATAAATATAGTTTACTAATATAAACTGTAAAATAGTCCCAAGCGAAAGTACATATGCTAGAATAAAAATATGTAAACTATACATAGAGCCAAAAGTAACACATACTGCTTTTGAGTGCAACTTAAAATACCATACAAACCTATGACTTTAAGTCTATCCAACAACATATATACTTAACTAAAATATATTGTCACATATACAAGAAGATAATCCATACGTTATATATACTTTAAGATCTTGTACCTTCTGACATAAACTCACATCACAGGGTATACTTCTATAAATTATTATGTAGGACCAATATAACTTTACATACGTATTGAAATTTAAACTCAAATGTTTAATATAAAAATCAATATCAAATTTAAAACATCTATGTGATGACTGCCTGAAACCACTTATACTTTATGTGTTCAATTTAAAACTGTTGAAACTGCAAAAAAAAAAATTTAACCAAGCAAACTATATTATAACAGTTTTCACCCTATATATAAAATAGCAAAGCATACAACTTATAACATATTATACTTACAAATATATAATTGTACTTATACGTTATATATATAAACAAACCAAATATATATATACCCACTACAAAAGTTAATAAATATGAAAGTATATAATTGTACAAATCTGAATAGCTAACATATATTAACTGTTAAAATTTATATTCAAACATTGTATACAAAACAATATATATATAATATAGATATTACCTTTATATAACCGGCATCGGCCAGAGTTATGACTCGACAGGAAAGCAAGGGGTCAGAGGGGAGATAGTTGCTACTGCGCGCAGAGGGAAGTTGTGTTGCGACAGGGAGATTTCAGTGGTGAGATGAAGGACGTCGGCTTGGCGTGGCCGAAGTGCTCGGGTTTGAGCGGAGGTAGGTGGCGGTTGTTGAAGCACAGAGAAAATCTTTTTTTTACAAACGAAAGATGGGATGGGTTTGAGGGAATTGGAGAGGAAGATAGCTGATGTCTGGGTGGCCATGACCAGGCTTGGTTGCGCTAGAGGCTAGATGAAGAGGTGGAAGGGGAGTGCGTGCTGAGTAGGGTGGGAAGGTGATGTCTAACGAGGTTTGATGGAAACCGGTAGGCTGAGAAGAAGAAAAGGGAGGAGCAAGAGTGAGGGGTGGCTTCGGAATGTAGAAGGAGAGCAGGCCAATTGAAAGGAAATGAATAGGCTTGCAAATAAACAACGATAATATACATTATATTTTTTCTTTCAAATGAAGATGTTAGCGGAATTAAAAAAAATTGAATATTGGGAATAGTAAAGGCCAGTAGTATGTTGAATCCAGTAATTATGAAAGGCTATTAGTTTCACGTTGGATAGCAAATAGCCACGAGAAATCCAAAAGACTCGGTTGTGGAACCGATGCGCAGTGCATTTCTCAGATTGCATCGCACACCGGACTCCGAAATACAGAAGTGAATACACTATTGAGATCAGCACGATGAGACGATCAAAACGGTATATAGATGTCAGTGGTATGATTGAATTACAAAAATTCGAATTTTCTACTACGGAAAATGCAGCAAAAACGCAGAAAAATAAGATCGACGGAGCTAAAGAAGTCCGAATTTGGAAAAACGAAAAATGACGACTTAGTCAGAAGATGAATTAGAATTTTTCTATGTAAAAATATTCAGGTTTAGAAAACATTTTATTATCATCAGTTTTAACTGATATAAATTGGAATAAAATTACACTAGAAAATAAACTTCCAAATTATCTGATGAAAATTTACCAGTTGCTATGATTAATTAGACGCATTCCAAATATCAAAATTTTATTTTAAAATTTTATCCTTTAAAATTTCACAAAATTTCAACTAATTACGTTATTAAAACAGTTAAAATTTACGGGTCGTTACACTCTCCCTGTAACGACTCGACTTTTTCGTCACTCGAAAATCGACATTAATACGTCCACTGTATCAACTGCCGAGTAATCGAATGTCGGAAAACCGAATTGTTATGGAGAAAAAGAAGAGGTAGAAGAAAACAGCAGAAAAAGAAAGAAGAAATAACAGAAAACACAGAAACAGAACAATATAAGAATCTCACATTCGCAGCGGAACAACATATAATAGATAAATGAATAATTTTTAAATCAAAGAACTATATCATTTTATACATTACATCATCATCAGAGTTTGCACAGCAATACACAAACACAATACTGGACAGTTATATAAACTTGTCCTTATACAGAATACACAGCGGAATAATAATATCAGATACAAATACTACGCCTCATCATCCAGCTCGCCACTGAGCTCCACAGCACCTCGTGAATCCAGAATGACCTGATAACCTGACTCTAGACTGCCCGTGTGGAAATTGGTGGGCACCCAGAGTTTAGGAAGGAAACAATAAACTCCAGGTCAGTCATGGTGACTGGTGTGAGAACTTAAAACGGTTTTATCTTTAAAACACAACAACAAAGCAAGTAGAAAATATTCGCAATGCTTTTGGAAAATGAAACTACCATGAGGCCTCCTGCACACACACACAATGCAAACGCAGATTCGGAGGAGATTTCTCCTTATGATAGTCAAAGATGCTTACTACGCAAATCATTGGATTATTATTATTATTAGTGCATAGTGCAGAAAAAATTTCGAAGATATAATATTATTCTTAGCCAACATACAACCATTATTGTATGCCTACTATAGCTACTATGTTCAATAGCAGGTTACCGCCACATTCCATAGCAGGTAATACTACTAAAACCGTACAAGGTTCGTATTGTTTCTTTGGATTTTCCAACAAATGGTCAGGCTAAGGAACTTCCTATGCCACGTAGGAAACGCCTCTGGCTGGACGCTCCGAGAGACAAACTGCTCTCTGCCAACAAGGCCGGGTTACCCCTGTAATTAGGTAACTCACGAATATGCCATCCCCCGGTCCTTTGGGACCTTTATCCGAGCGCTCGGTAACAACATCACACATAATAAATAAAGTGTGTCCACACGAGTAAGTATCTGGGCTCCATACCATGATACCACCCCTTTCCAGAAGGAAATGACATACCCTAAAGGGCGCGACCCTCATAACCTTGCCGCAACATTCCTGTTTCGACCATTTCCGGGTTGTGAGGCTCTGATGAAGTCTCGTCCACAAAGCTACGCTTTTTCACAAAGCCACGCTTTGATCACAAATGATCAATAAATGATCATCACACAGCAACACTCAGCATGCCACATTACCAAATTGGGAATATATCGCTGATAAATTTCAACTACATAACCTCTGAGCTCGTACGTCTCAGAGAAGGGTGTTAAGCTAAGAGAATAAATTCTCCGCCACCAACAGAAATGTATTTGAAAGAAATCAGCTTTACATCTCAAAATGTAATGTCAGACATGTAACCATACAAGTCTGTTTCGGGTTCGAACAGAACCGAAGGCACTTCCAAAAGAAGCCCTTGCAATCCGGGTATTCACGATCCCGATAAAACTTCCCATCATAATGGAAATCTCTATACCGTAGCTAACGGTGCAGAGACAATCGATAGGTCATCCTATCGTTTTCACAAATACCCGGTCTTCGTCATCGGTCTTCAATACGATCCATATCGTCGTATCACAAATTCGGAATGGGTTATATGACACAAAGGTCTTTTCCCGGCTAACCCGAATAGTGAGCACAATATTTCAAAACATATGGATATAGGGATTTTAATTAAGTCACAACTTATTACCCAAATCCTTTCTTTCAAATGGTTTAACAATTACCATTTTAAATCTTTAAACAAAAAGATTTACTTCATAAAGTTTACCCATTTTCACAAAGATTCATTCACAGATTTCCAAAACAATTTCCATTTTAATTTGATTAACCCATCAAATCTTTAAACAAGACTTAATTTATAGCTTTCAAAACTATTCACAATTCAAGTCTTTTATAATATAAAAGATACACCTTTTGAAATACACTTTTATTTCAAAATAAAGTTTAATCATCTTCACAAAGGTTAATTCATAGTTTTTCAAACTATTTACAATTTCATTTCAACTTGAAATGTTTTCGATACAAATTTGGAAATCTTTTCACTTTATAAAAGCTATTATTATATGGAAACGGATAGTTTTCGTTTTTGGGAAAAACAGGTTACAATTACACAAGTTAAAGCCATTCAAGTATAAAACTTGAATATAAATTTAAATTTCCAAAATCATATTTTAAATGGTTAAAAACCCAAATAAACACCTTTTATAACTTATAAAATCTTTTAAACCAAAATTCCCAAATCATTGAATTCAATTTCAAAATATTGAATTCAAATTTAAATCAAATGATTTAAATTCCAATTCTATTAAGTTATTTAAAATAACTTTTATTTTTGAAACTCATTTCAAAACTTTCAATTCCAATTCCAAAACCATTTTGGATTCAAAAACTCGATTTTCCAAAATTGATAAAAATCTGTGACTTAACCGATTTCCACGTGAAATCCACTTTTGTGTGTGTATTGTGTAGTCCAAGGGTTCAACACAATAGTGCAACAGCAGTGTTAACGCTAAAAAGTGAACGCTAACACTCGGTGTGTGTAATAGAATCGTGAAAGCACCACCCGTTGGTACGGGAACAGAAAACAAGCTGAAAATAGCAGTAAAACGGTAAATGACAACAGATTTATAGTGGTTCGACCCGTAATTGAGCCTACGTCCACTTTATAGTCTTTTATTGCTGATTTGATTACAATTTGACACAATATCTTTCAAAATATAATACAACTTGATCACGAAAGCACTCTTGACTACTAGCTCAATCTTTGATGATGAAACTCGACGAATCCGTGTTGGGTGTAAGGAGTTCTTCTCGAAGGTTGTTGTAGCGTTTCGAATGTTTGAAGATCTTTGATTGCTGAATGAGTGGAGACTTCGACAGAGTAACGGCACTTGAAGAAATGAAGAGCCAAAAAGTCCTCTCCACGTTGGAAGTGGTGGTCTATTTATAGGAGAAGAATCTGCCTTGAACTCGGTTTCTAAGTCCTTAGGTCGTTTATGACTTATAATAGGTCGTAAGTCGTCTCCGACCTAAGAAGCTTGGGCTTTCTTCTAACAGCTGCACATAATGGCTTCATATATTTGTTGAGGCGTAGGTTGCATGCGACCTAAGGTAAGTCGTAGATCGCAGCTGTTTATAGGTCGCAGACGGGTTAGGAAGGATACTAGGTCGTTAGCGACCTAGTGGGCAAAAACGGCATAGGCGTAGGTGTTGGTTTCCTAACTCGGTAACTTTTAGGTCGTAAGCAACTGGAGCTATTAGGTTGTGGACGACTTAAGCCAAGTCGTGAGTCCTCTTAGCTTTCTTAGGTCGATAACTACTTACAGTAGTTAAGTCGTAACCCCATAAGTCGGAACCTTCTTAAGTCGTAGTCTTTAGGTCGCAGCATTGCTAAGTCGCAATGTCCCCTGTAGCTTTAAGTCGGAGACTTCCTTAAGTCGTAGCCTGTTAAGTCGGAGACCTTTTTAACTCGTAACCCGTTAAGTTGTTAACCACTTCCAGTTGTTAGGTCGTGAGACTTTGTTAAGTTGTAGATCGTCCACCTCCTTTGGTCGCAGCTTGTTAAGTCGACAGGCTTTCTTAAGTCGTAACATCCTTAGCTCGTTAAGCTCTTAGGTCGGTAGGTCGCTGAGTTGCTTCAAGAGTTAGGTCGCGCAATCTGTTAACTCGCTAGCTACCTTAGGTCGTAAGCTCTTTAAGTACTTAGGTCGCAAAGTCTGTTAAGTCGGAGATCTATTAAGTCGCAAGCAAAAGAGGATTAACAAGCAGTCAATCATCACATATCAAATATAACAATATAATTGATAAGCGGTATAAATTATAACGCTTATCTTCATCCACAGATCACAGATATATCATATATCACAGATAAATAAATCATAGATGACAATACAAAACAGGATATATCACAAAGCATCACACATCAAAGATGTCAAACAATTTAACATCCAATAAAATCCAAACATCCTTAGATAGGATTAATATAATCATCTGATAATTTTAAATCAGATAAATTTTTAATAAATCAATTTTTCTAGTTATTGTAAATTAAAAATCAATTAATTTCAAATTTATTTTCAAATTTATTCCAAAACACCAAATCAAATTTCCAAACATTTTTAAAAATATTTCCCTTTTAAAATAAATTCCTTTATCTTTTCAAATCTATTTAAAAATCTCATATTTAGATAAATTCTTCAGTTTATAGATAATATTATTGAAATCGATTTTTTTTATTAAGTCCTTTTTCATACAAATTTGAAATTAAATCTAATATAATTCAAAAATAAAACTTTTATCTTATAAAACCCCTTTTATTTTATCCAATTATCAAAAATAAACTTTTCGATAAATTTTACAACTTACATTTTAAAAATCCAATTTTTATCTATTTTCGGTATCCAACGATACCAAAAATATATTCGGCTAATTTATAGCCGTCAACGGATTCAATCACAATATAATCGCACGGCGATTATAAATAAATCAACACACAACATTGAAATAAATTCAAATGTTTGAGGAATCCAGTTGGATCCCTCCAACCTGTTTCCCTGCATCCACAGATGTTAGCACAATACCAATTTCACTTCATTGTGAAATTATCGCGGTATATGGGATTTATAAATATTATCCGCTATTATGCGGCGCAATAGGGTCTCATCCGCTATATAATGCAGGAAATCAACTCCAATATATACATATTCCAATATATATATATATATTGCTATATACATATATAATACCAATTCCACTTCAATGTGGAATTATCGCGGTATATGTTTTTTTATAAATAACCTTCGCTTAATAACGGCGTATAATGTCTATTTAAATCAACAACAGATAATAATTTATCATCCAGGCATACAATCAACAATTTTAAATTTTACTATTTAAAATTTACATCGAACTATTTCGATTGAGTGAGAAGTTCTCACCTTGAATTTCCGATAGCAATTTGTAGCGATTTATTTCGAATAAAATTAAACGGGCGTTTAATTTTACCCGAAATTTTCGCTAGCTCCAAACGACTCCAATTCAGTTCCATAGTGTAGTGCTCGACCATACGATTCCAACGCAACTGGTTTCGTGCGTTTTCGACCTCGTAGCAAAAAGTTGTCGCATTACAAAGATTACACGATTTAAATTATTTATAAATTTACAACTTTTATTTTATTTTTTTATACCCAACCAAATCAGGCCGTGCAATTCAAATGAACAGATCATAGCCATTCCTTTTCTCTTCTCCCTCCCCAGTATATTGCGTACGAGCCGAATCCATCATCATTAGCTAGGGTTAAAAGTCGCGACCACCACGAACGAGTTGAAGGCGATCGGGGACCATTATCACGCGCGCGTGCTCCAGCTCCACCAACGCCCAAGTTGCGGCCCCACTCGGCTGCTCCTCCTCTCTTGATTTGCATGCGCAACCGTGTGCATTCGAACGAAGTTTGCCATCGATCCGTAGCTCCGTTTTCGATCTCCACCGTTGAATTGGAAGATCTTGATGCCCTCTACAACTTTGCAGTTGACAACTTCTTGAATTGATGAGTGGATTTGAAGATAATTGAGGAGAAACGAAATGAATTTCTGGCCATAGAAATTGAAGATGGTGGCTGGCTGAAGATGAAACCCTAACCTTTTTGTTTAGCAATATGTGAATGTTGTGGCCTTATATAGAAAATTCTACGAAACACTATTCATCCCGGATTTTCCAAACTCCAAATCTCGCGCGGTGACCGGCGTTTCTAGGGTTTAACCCGCATTCCGAACACAATGGAATAGGTTTCGGAAGCTAATTTGATCATCTGTGCAAGTTACGACAATAAATGATCGATTTAAAATTAAATCGGTTAATCAAATTTCTGTGCGTTTTAGCTTTCCCCGGACAAACGGTAAATCCGATTGACACGAAATTTGAAACCTTAAAATAATATCACAATATGGATCCGATGAAACTGGTTTCGTTGAAATCCGAGACTGTTTTAAAAATGGCTAATTTCACTAGTCGATTAAATATTAAAATATTCAATTTTCACAGATTAACTTAAAATTCAATTTAAAAGTTTTATAATACCATTATAACTCCAATATGATTTAATATTACTTTATAAATCATATTTAATTCAGATTCCAATTATTTCCAAAATTTCAAATATTAAATTAATAACTTAATCGCCCAATTAAATCACTATATCGAAATCAAATTAATTCGACTTCCAAATCTTACTTATTAATATTTAAAATTAATTAAATATACGAATTTCAGAAGATAGAAATTCTGGGTCGTTACACTCCCCCACTCAAAACTTTTCGTCCCCGAAAAGGAAGGAGGTAGGAGCATAGAAACAACCAGAAAGAAAATAGATTGGAATACAAGTAAAACAATTAATTTAACCCATATAAATTTCAATTTAAATTAATTAATACTTAACAATTTGGTTAAATACCTTTGAGTTCACTTAAGTTAAATCAATCTATCTATTTCCAAATTCATTATCTTATTATCTAGTCATCCTCAATTAACAATTTCTAAATCATCAATTTGTATAATCATTTATTGTACTCATATTTTATTCAACAAATTTAATTCTTTTATTCCAAATTATTATTAAGTTTATTCCACTTAATATATCTTATTACATATATTTAAACCATATAAATTAATTTAAACCATATAAATTTCAATTTAAATTAATTTATATTCAATAATTGGTTTAAATTTAAGGTATTTCCATAAGTTGATCTAATTTCAATTTGTTAATTCTTTCAAAACAAAATTTATTATATTCATCTCATTCAATTAACTTATTATTCTATCATCTTTATTAGCAATTTTTTTATAATTAAAATCTAAGTGTATAACATTTATTATAAACACTCAAATTTTATTTATAAAATCATTTTATATTGTATATTATCCAATTACATTTTAACTTCTGAATAATTTAGGTAAGTTATATTAAAATGCAATTTAGTACTATACAAATAAAATTTTCAAATTCAATTATTCCAAGTTTAAATATTTATCCAAAATTTAGCTTTATTTATAATTGAAAACATCCTGTAACATAATTTTAAGAATTAAATTTCCGTTTAATTTCAAACCCTTTAGAGATAATTATGTATATACTATATATATTAAATCAAATTATATTTAAAATAATATACCCATATATATATATATAAATCAAGTCATACTTAAGAAATTAAAATCAAAATTTTCCAAAACAAAACCGTAGCAAAGCTACAGAATCGTCTCTCCACTTCGAAACTCGAAAATGAATGTCGATGATGCGGCCGCCATCACCGAAATTTTTTCCAGCGACAAAGAGAAGAGCATTGATTTCAACATTTTAAAATTCTTTGAAACAGTTTCTATTTGAAAATAACTTCAATAATATACATTTTAAAAATTTTAAAACCAAAGCTTGAAATCACTGGAAATTAAATTCTCAAATTCCTGATTTTTTAAATTTATTTCAATTCCAAATCAATTTATAAACCATGTTTATAAATTCATTTAGAACAGTAAATGATAATCAAATATTATCATTCAAACAACCAATTTAATTAACTATTAAATTCCAGAAAATTATACTTGTATATAATATAATCATACAAATTTACTTCTTTTACCAAATTTAAACTATAATTGTGTCAGTTTGCTCTGTTCAAGTGTTTTGGAAATCCCATCGATAGCGTTGATCAGACGAATCGATCGAAAACCCAAATCAACATCAACAACTCAAACAACACAATATATAAAACAACTTAATATTAATTTACAAATACACTTCCTCGTTCGACGATACAAGCATGGATTTCAAAGAAAGAATACAGAGATTCAAATTTGATGGACTCGAATCAAGGAGAATTCTGATTTGAAGATAAGTTCGAAACAGAAGATAAGATGATTAAATGTCAAAAGAGAAAGGAGGATAGACTTATACAAATCTTGAGCAACCTTAACCAAGTCGACCATGACTTCAAGAATTAGATCGATGTGGAATTCTGGGGCAAATCCACATTCGATCTCAAGAGATAGAATTCAGCATAACAAACGATATTAGCATCTAAACCGAGGACATAGAAATCTCCGGTGAATCGATGCCAATTGTAAAGGAGTTTCATCCTTTACAAATCATTTGGAGATTGGCGAGGTCGCCGGTTCATTATAAAGATCATTCGAAGTGGGGTTATGGGATACTCCGGAGTCAAAAGAATACGAATTGGAAGAGACAAGAAGGATTTACGGATTTTGGAACCGAGGGGAACGTTCTAAAATTCAAAAGAAACCGAATCAAATGGAAAGAATTCAAGCACGAACTAAAGTGATTCTGTAATTAAATTTACTACATATGCTGAGTTTTGCCTAAAACCAAAGCTCTGATACCAACTGTAACGACCCGATATTTTCAACCATTCGCATCCATACATGTCGGATTTGAATTGCTCAAAATATCATATTGTTAATTTAAATTGGCAAAACTCAACATATACAGTAAATAAATTAATCATAGATCACAGACACAGAGTAATATAACAATAATGCAGCGGAAACAAAAGAATAGTAGTTCATGAAGCTACTATATATATAACAAAGTTAAACAAGATACAACAGAAGTCTCGAATACAATAGTCAAATACAAGATCAGAATACATCACTGGAATCAACTGAATATCTGAAAGCTGGATAGATAGCTGGATCTCCAAGCGAAGCTCCAACTCCAAAGGTGAGTCTCGAATACTGGTACACTCAGTCTGACCCGAGCGTAAAGAAAAACACAAAACACTCGAGAGTCAGGATTAACATTCTTATATCAATAAATCCAACTCAAGTGAAATAACAACTGTAAATACAAGTAACTCAAAGGATGTTTGGGATAACCATCCTCTAAGGATCCGTTAAACTATCTACTATGTAGTAGTGTACGCTAAGTAGATAATTCCTATCAGTAATATAAAGTATCAAAATAGCGTTAAGGCATTACCATTATCCCCCTTAACACATTTTATATAAGTGTCATAGTCTATACAGCAATGTAAACTCCACCATAAACTAGTGGGCTATCAGGGAGTAATCCATAGGTATAACACAAAACAAATCGTAGTGGTCGCGCATAGGGATACGAGTATGACAAGGTACATGAGGCAATACCCAAGGTAGTGAAACTACCGTTTGCCTGATCCGGACTGGTGAGAACGCATCGCCGCAACGATCGCAACACCGCGAAACAACACTCCCAAATCAAGGGTGCGCACCAATCAAAAACAAGTAATGAGTAGTTTACGAAGAAGTGTGTCCGCTAGAGGTAGCTAACCTCACTGGCCCGGCACGGCTCCTGTTTAAGTCATTTCCAATTTGACACAAGTGTCAAGGTCATCCATTATCGTTCTCTTTCTTCAGATCCAGCAACGTCATTATTCCAACCACTTCATTCTGGATCACACTCCGCGTATAATAGTTATTAAAGTGGTTTTCGGTTTGGACAGAGAGTATGTCCCTAACTGATCCCGGACTCTTCAATAACTACATAATTATTACACCGATTGGTCATTTAATAAACTTTCAAAATAGTTTATATTTCAAAACCGAAATATCATTGCCATTTCAAAACCATATCCATACGATATCATTTTCACTTCAAATCCATTTCCAAAATCATATAACTTTCCAAAGTTATATCGCTTTCGAAATCGAAAGTCTTTTAAAATCAAAACACTTTGGAAATCAAAACCTTGAAATTCATAACACTTTAAAACTATAGCTTGAAATCATAACATTTTGGAATCCATAACACTTTCCTCTTAAACAGTTTAGATATTAAAATTAGTGTATAAAATAAAATAGTTTAAAAAAAATAAAAATAGTTTATCTAAAATAGTTATAAGTTAAAATAGTTTATAATAAAATAATATATTTTGAAAATGATTTATAAAATAGTTTATATTAAAATGATTTATAAAGTAAAATATAAATAGTTGTAGATATAGTTTAAAAATACTTTATAAAATAAAATAGCTTCCACAAATTCACAAATCGATTCAAATTAACTCAACTTCCAAATTCAACTTAATTCAATCTCAATTCATAAATTTCAACTCAATTCAATTTCTCAATAAATCATTTCGAATTATAACGATTTCAAATACAGATTTGAAACACAAAATAAACCATTAAATTTCAATATATTTCAAAGCTTTAAATATTCCACATTTCAAAAACTAAATTTGATAATTCCATTTATATCTCAATTAATTTCATTACATTTAGTTTCTGAGATATTTCTTTAATCATTTCAATACATCTAAATACAACTTCAATTTACAAATTTATATAAACAAAATATCCCATTTAAATTTATATAAGTTTTAAATATTCATTTAAGCCACTTTTTTATCAAATTCAAGTTATAAAACATATCTTAAAATTTCAAATTTAATAGATTTCAAATCAAACTTATTTAAGTATAATTCTTAAATAATTAAGAATTCCAAATCAATTTCAAATTTATCTTTCAACCTGAAACATTATAAACTCTATATTTGAATATATAAATTTTACATAAATACTTAAACATATTTTATATTGATTCAAATCAACTTTATTAAATCAACTTTAATAAATCTTTAAAATCAATATTTATTAAAACCATATATTTCTTTCAAAACCATAGAAATCATTTTTCAAAATATTTATATATAGACCAACGGTGTCTGTATATAATTTTCTACCCTATGGTCAAGTGATACGGATATTTATCATTTCAATCCGTAATTTAAATATATACGGGTATATATATATATATATATATCATTTCAACCCGTAATCCCAAATTCAATTCAATTGAAAATCGCTTGGGTTTATCATTTCAACCCATAACGATTTTCTCCTATTCTACAGTCCATTCAGATATGTATCATTTCAACCCATAGTGATTCTATACTAACAGGGACCTTGCAGAGTTATAACAGATATGATAATAATATAACAGGCATATATCATCAATATAAATAATAGATAATGGTGTCAGATGTCACAGGTGAACTGATACAGGTAATAGCATTATATAACAGTGTAAATAACTAACATCAGCATATTTCAATTGGCAGGTAATGGGTCATATGTCACAGGTGAACCGATACAGGTAATAGCATATATTTATAACATTGTAAATAACTAACATCAGCATATTTCAAATGTCATTTCAATTGAAATCAAATTTAATAAATAAAAGAACATTAATCGTGAGCGATTTCTCACCTTTCGAGGCTAGATAGGTTTACAGATGAAACGAGTTACGATTCGAAGCACAAAGTGAGGTAGGCACAAATTTGATGAAGAAAACAAGCACGACGGTCAAAGATGATAAATAGAAATAGACAAAAATCCAATCAGAAATGGGTCGATGAAGATAATCGGAATCATCTTGACAGAACATAAATTATATATTTCCAAGAAATCGATATTTAAGTTTAAAACAAGTATTAAAATAACATATATATAATAAAAAACTTCATTGTTTTACATTAAATATTTACATCAAAATCAACCATATACAAAAATACAGGTTAGTTAAAGTTTCTATAACATATCAGCTTAGAGATGTATTCAACATATATATATACATACTTTTATACAAATAAAATTTATTAAACTAACAGTAACTTCAAAATATATATATACCTAACCGTATTGTATAAAATTTGTACAAATATATATATATATAAAAGCAGATCGATTTTCTATAATATAATACACATAAATATATTAACATTCAAAGATCTACAATTTATATGCTATAAACTTATATATAAAACAAAATCATTAAACAACTGATTACCATCTTATAAATTATATATATAGATATACCTCACAGTTTAAATCTCGTACATATATTACATATATAAACATAACATAACAACTATTACATACGTGTATATACTTATAGATTATAAATATATAAGTAATATATATATCATATAAAACTATATACAAAACATTTACTAAATATAGTTTACTAATATAAACTGTAAAATTGTCCCAGGCGAAAGTACATATGCTAGAATAAATATATGTAAACTATACATAGAGCCAAAAGTAACACATACTGCTTCTGAGTGCAACTTAAAATACCATACAGACCTATGAGTTTAAATCTATCCAACAACATATATACTTAACTAAAATATATTGTCACATATACAAGAAAATAATCCATATGTTATATATACTTTAAGATCTTGTACCTTCTGACATAAACTCACATCACATGGTATACTATATAAAGTATTATGTAGGACCAATATAACTTTACATACGTATTGAAATTTAAACTCAAATGTTTAATATAAAAATCAATATCAAATTTAAAACATCTATATGATGAATGCCTGAAACCACTTATACTTTATGTGTTCAATTTGAAACTGTTGAAACTGCAAAAAAATAAAATTAACCAAGCAAACTATATTATAACAGTTTTCACCCTATATATAAAATAGCAAAGCATACAACTTATAACATATTATACTTACAAATATATATTTGTACTTATATGTTATATATATAAACAAACCAAATATATATATACCCATTGCAAAAGTTAATACATATGAAAGTATATAATTGTACAAATCTGAATAACTAACATATATTAACTATTAAAATTTATATTCAAACATTGTATACAAAACAATATATATATAATATAGATATTACCTTTATATAACTGGCATCGGCCAGAGATATGACTCGGCAGGAAAGTAAGGGGTCAGAGGGGAGATAGTTGCTACTGCGCACGGAGGGAAGCTATGTTGCGACAGGGAGATTTCGGTGGTGAGATGAACGGCGTTGGCCTAGCGTGGCCGAAGTGCTCGGGTTTGAGCGGAGGTAGGTGGCGGTTGTTGAAGCACAGAGTAAATCTTTTTTTTACAAACGAAAGAGGGGATGGGTTTGAGGGAATTGGAGAGGAAGATGGCTGATGTCTGGGTGGCCGTGACTAGGCTTGGTTGCACTGGAGGCTAGATGAAGAGGTGGAAGGGGAGTGCGTGCTGAGTAGGGTGGGAAGGTGATGGCTAACGAGGTTTGATGGAAACCGGTAGGCTAAGAAGAAGAAAAGGGAGGAGCATGAGTGAGGGGTGGCTTCGGAAAGTAGAAGGAGAGCATGTCAATTGAAAGGAAATGAACAGGCTTGCAAATAAACAATGATAATATACATTATATTTTTTCTTTCAAATGAAGATGTTAGCGCAATTCAAAAAAAAATGAATATTGGGAATAGTAAAGGCCAGTAGTACGTTGAATCCGGTAATTATGAAAGGCTATTAGTTTCACGTTGGATAGCGAATAGCCACAAGAAATCCAAAAGACTCGGTTGCGGAACCGATGCGCAGAGCGTTTCTCAGATTGCATCGCACACCGGACTCCAAAATACAGAAGTGAATACACTATTGAGATCAGCACGATGAGACGATCAAAATGGTATATAGATATCAGTGGTATGATTGAATTATAAAAATTCGAATTTTCTACTATGGAAAATGCAGCAAAAACGCAGAAAAATAAGATCGACGGAGCTAAAGAAGTCCGAATTTGAAAAAAACGAAAAATGACGTCATAGTCAAAAGATGAATTAGAATTTTTCTATGTAAAATATTCAGGTTTAGAAAACATTTTATTATCATCGGTTTTAACTGATATAAATTGGAATAAAATTACACTAGAAAATAAACTTCCAAATTATCTGATGAAAATTTACCAGTTACTATGATTAATTAGACGCATTCCAAATATCAAAATTTTATTTCAAAATTTTATCGTTTAAAATTTCACAAAATTTCAACTAATTACGTTATTAAAACAGTTAAAATTTATGGGTCGTTACACTCTCCCACATTCAAAACTTTTCGTCCCCGAAAAGGAAGGAGGTAGGAGCATAGAAACAACCAGAAAGAAAATAGATTGGAATACAAGTAAAACAATTAATTTTACCCATATATATTTCAAATTAAATTAATTAATACTTAACAATTTGGTTAAATCCCTTTGAGTTCACTTAAGTTAAATCAATCTATCTATTTCCAAATTCATTATCTTATTATCTAGTCATCCTCAATTAACAATTTCTAAATCATCAATTTGTATAATCATTTATTGTACTCATATTTTATTCAACAAATTTAATTCTTTTATTCCAAATTATTATTAAGTTTATTCCACTTAATATATCTTATTACATATATTTAAACCATATAAATTAATTTAAACCATATAAATTTCAATTTAAATTAATTTATATTCAATAATTGGTTTAAATTTAAGGTATTTCCATAAGTTGATCTAATTTCAATTTGTTAATTCTTTCAAAACAAAATTTATTATATTCATCTCATTCAATTAACTTATTATTCTATCATCTTTATTAGCAATTTTTTTATAATTAAAATCTAAGTGTATAACATTTATTATAAACACTCAAATTTTATTTATAAAATCATTTTATATTGTATATTATCCAATTACATTTTAACTTCTGAATAATTTAGGTAAGTTATATTGAAATGCAATTTAGTACTATACAAATAAAATTTTCAAATTCAATTATTTCAAGTTTAAATATTTATCCAAAATTTAGCTTTATTTATAATTGAAAACATCCTATAACATAATTTTAAGAATTAAATTTCCGTTTAATTTCAAACCCTTTAGAGATAATTATGTATATACTATATATATTAAATCAAATTATATTTAAAATAATATACCCATATATATATATAAATCAAGTCATACTTAAGAAATTCAAATCAAAATTTTCCAAAACAAAACCGTAGCAAAGCTACAGAATCGTCTCTCCACTTCGAAACTCGAAAATGAATGTCGATGATGCGGCCGCCATCACCGAAATTTTTTCCAGCGACAAAGAGAAGAGCATTGATTTCAACATTTTAAAATTCTTTGAAACAGTTTCTATTTGAAAATAACTTCAATAATATACATTTTAAAAATTTTAAAACCAAAGCTTGAAATCACTGGAAATTAAATTCTCAAATTCCTGATTTTTTAAATTTATTTCAATTCCAAATAAATTTATAAACCATGTTTATAAATTCATTTAGAACAGTAAATGATAATCAAATATTATCATTCAAACAACCAATTTAGTTAACTATTAAATTCCAGAAAATTATACTTGTATATAATATAATCATACAAATTTACTTCATTTACCAAATTTAAACTATAATTGTGTCAGTTTGCTCTGTTCAAGTGTTTTGGAAATCCCATCGATAGCGTTGATCAGAAGAATCGATCGAAAATCCAAATCAACATCAACAACTCAAACAACACAATATATAAAACAACTTAATATTAATTTACAAATACACTTCCTCGTTCGACGATACAAGCATGGATTTCAAAGAAAGAATATAGAGATTCAAATTTGATGGACTCGAATCAAGGAGAATTCTGATTTGAAGATAAGTTCGAAACAGAAGATAAGATGATTAAATGTCAAAAGAGAAAGGAGGATAGACTTATACAAATCTCGAGCAACCTTAACCGAGTCGACCGTGACTTCAAGAATTAGATCGATGTGGAATTCTGGGGAAAATCCACATTCGATCTCAAGAGATAGAATTCAGCATAACAAACGATATTAGCATCTAAACCGAGGATATAGAAATCTCCGGTGAATCGATGCCAATTGTAAAGGAGTTTCATCTTTTACAAATCATTTGGAGATTGGCGAGACCGCCGGTTCATTATAAAGATCATTCGAAGTGGGGTTATGGGATACTCCGAAGTCAAAAGAATACGAATTGGAAGAGACAAGAACGGATTTATGGATTTTGGAACCGTGGGGAACGTTCCAAAATTCAAAGGAAACCGAATCAAACGGAAAGAATTAAAGCATGAACTAAAGTGATTCCGTAATTAAATTTACTACAAATGCTGAGTTTTGCCTAAAACCAAAGCTCTGATACCAACTGTAACGACCCGATAATTTCAACCATTCGCATCCATACATGTCGGATTTGAATTGCTCAAAATATCAGATTGTTAATTAAATTGGCAAAACTCAGCATATACAGTAAATAAATTAATCACAGATCACAGACACAGAGTAATATAACAATAATGCAGCGGAAACAAAAGAATAGTAGTTCATGAAGCTACTATATATATAACAGAGTTAAACAAGATACAACAGAAGTCTCGAATACAATAGTCAAATACAAGATCAGAATACATCATTGGAATCAACTGAATATCTGAAAGCTGGATAGATAGCTGGATCTCTAAGCGAAGCTCCAACTCCAAAGGTGAGTCTCGAATACTGGTACACTCAGTCTGACCCGAGCCTAAAGAAAAACACAAAACACTCGAGTCTGGATTAACATTCTTATATCAATAAATCCAACTCATGTGAAATAACAACTGAAAATACAAGTAACTCAAAGGATGTTTGGGATAACCATCCTCCAAGGATCCGTTAAACTATCTACTATGTAGTAGTGTACCCTAAGTAGATAATGACTATCAGTAATATAAAGTATCAAAATAGCGTTAAGGCGTTACCATTATCCACCTTAACACATTTTATATAAGCGTCATAGTCTATACAGCACTGTAAACTCCACCGTAAACTAGTGGGCTATCAGGGAGTACTCCATAGGTATAACACAAAACAAATCGTAGTGGTCGCGCATAGGGATACGAGTATGACAAGGCATATGAGGCAATACCCAAGGTAGTGAAACTACCGTTTGCCTGATCCGGACTGGTGAGAACGCATCGCCGCAACGATCGCAACACCGTGAAACAACACTCCCAAATCAAGGGTGCGCACCAATCAAAAACAAGTAATGAGTAGTTTACGAAGAAGTGTGTCCGCTAGAGGTAGCTAACCTCACTCGCCCGACACGGCTCCTGTTTAAGTCATTTCCAATTTGACACAAGTGTCAAGGTCATCCATTATCGTTCTCTTTCTTCAAATCCAGCAACGTCATCATTCCAACAACTTCATTCTGGATCACACTCCGCGTATAATAGTTATTAAAGTGGTTTTTGGTTTGGACAGAGAGTATGTCCCTAACCGATCCCGGACTCTTCAATAACTACGTAATTATTACACCGATTGGTCATTTAATAAACTTTCAAAATAGTTTATATTTCAAAATCGAAATATCATTACCATTTCAAAACCATATCCATACGATATCATTTTCACTTCAAATAAATCCATTTCCAAAATCATATCACTTTCCAAAGTTATATCGCTTTCGAAATCGTAAGTCTTTTAAAATCAAAACACTTTGGAAATCAAAACCTTGAAATTCATAACACTTTGAAACTATAGCTTGAAATCATAAAATTTTGGAATCCATAACACTTTCCTCTTAAACAGTTTAGATATTAAAATTAGTGTATAAAATAAAATAGTTTAAAAAAAATAAAAATAGTTTATATAAAATAGTTATAAGTTAAAATAGTTTATAATAAAATAATATATTTTGAAAATGATTTATAAAATAGTTTATATTAAATTGATTTATAAAGTAAAATATAAATAGTTGTAGATATAGTTTAAAAATACTTTATAAAATAAAATAGCTTCCACAAATTCACAAATCGATTCAAATTAACTCAACTTCCAAATTCAACTTAATTCAATCTCAATTCATAAATTTCAACTCAATTCAATTTCTCAATAAATCATTTCGAATTATAATGATTTCAAATATAGATTTGAAACACAAAATAAACCATTAAATTTCAATATATTTCAAAGCTTTAAATATTCCACAGTTCAAAAACTAAATTTGATAATTCCATTTATATCTCAATTAATTTCATTACATTTAGTTTCTGAGATATTTCTTTAATCATTTCAATACATCTAAATACAACTTCAATTTACAAATTTATATAAACAAAATATCCCATTTAAATTTATATAAGTTTTAAATATTCATTTAAGCCACCTTTTTTATCAAATTCAAGTTATAAAACATATCTTAAAATTTCAAATTTAATAGATTTCAAATCAAACTTATTTAAGTATAATTCTTAAATAATTAAGAATTCCAAATCAATTTCAAATTTATCTTTCAACCTGAAACATTATAAACTCTATATTTGAATATATAAATTTTACATAAATACTTAAACATATTTTATATTGATTCAAATCAAATTTAATAAATCTTTAAAATCAATATTTATTAAAACCATATATTTCTTTCAAAACCATAGAAATCATTTTTCAAAATATTTATATATAGACCAACGGTGTCTGTATATAATTTTCTACCCTATGGTCAAGTGATACATATATTTATCATTTCAATCCGTAATTTAAATATATACGGGTATATATATATCATTTCAACCCGTAATCCCAAATTCAATTCAATTGAAAATCGCTTGGGTTTATCATTTCAACCCATAACGATTTTCCCCTATTCTACAGTCCGTTCGGGTATGTATCATTTCAACCCATAGTGATTCTATACTAACCGGGAACTTGCAGAGTTATAACAGATATAATAATAATATAACAGGCATATATCATCAATATAAATTACAAATAATGGTGTCAGATGTCACAAGTGAACTTATACAGGTAATAGCATATATAACAGTGTAAATAACTAACTACAGCATATTTCAATTGGCAGGTAATGGGTCAAATGTCACAAGTGAACCGATTTAGGTATTAGCATATATATAACAGTGTAAATAACTAACATCAGCATATTTCAATTGTCGTTTCAATTGAAATCAAATTAATAAATAAAAGAACATTAATCGTGAGTGATTTCTCACCTTTCGAGGCTAGATAGGTTTGACAGATGAAACGAGTTACGATTCCAAGCACAAAGTGAGGTAGGCACAAATTTGATGAAGAAAACAAGCACGATGGACAAAGCTGGTAAATAGAAATAGACAAAAATCCAATCAGAAATGGGTCGATGAAGATAATCGGAATCATCTTGACAGAACAGAAATTATATATTTCCAAGAAATCGATATTTAAGTTTAAAATAAGTATTAAAATAACATATATATAATAAAAAAATCATTGTTTTACATTAAATATTTACATCAAAATCAACCATATACAAAAATGCAGGTTAGTCAAAGTTTCTATAACATATCAGCTTAGATATGTATTCAACATATATATATACATACTTTTATACAAATAAAATTTATTAAACTAACAGTAACTTCAAAATATATATATATATATACCTAACCGTATTCTATAAAATTTGTATAAATATATATATATATATAAAAGCAGATCGATTTTCTATAATATAATACACATAAATATATTAACTTTCAAAGATCTACAATTTATATGCTATAAACTTATATATAAAACAAAATCATTAAACAAATGATTACCATCTTATAAATTATATATATATATAGATATACCTCACAGTTTAAATCACGTACATATATTACATATATAAACAGAACATAACAACTATTACATATGTGTATATACTTACAGATTATAAATATATAAGTAATATATATCATATAAAACTGTATACAAAAAATTTACTAAATATAGTTTACTAATATAAACTGTAAAATAGTCCCAGGCGAAAGTACATATGCTAGAATAAATATATGTAAACTATACATAGATCCAAAAGTAACACATACTGCTTTTGAGTGCAACTTAAAATACCATACAGACCTATGACTTTAAGTCTATCCAACAACATATATACTTAACTAAAATATATTGTAACATATACAAGAAGATAATCCATACATTATATATACTTTAAGTTCTTGTACCTTCTGACATAAACTCACATCACAGGGTATACTTATATAAAGTATTATGTTGGACCAATATAACTTTACATACGTATTGAAATTTAAACTCAAATGTTTAATATAAAAATCAATATCAAATTTAAAACATCTATGTGATGAATGCCTGAAACCACTTATACTTTATGTGTTCAATTTGAAACTGTTGAAACTGCAAAAAAAAATTTAACCAAGCAAACTATATTATAACAGTTTTCACCCTATATATAAAATAGCAAAGCATACAACTTATAACATATTATACTTACAAATATATATTTGTACTTATACGTTATATATATAAACAAACCAAATATATATATATATATATATATATATACCCACTGCAAAAGTTAATATATATGAAATTATATAATTGTACAAATTTGAATAACTAACATATATTAACTGTTAAAATTTATATTCAAACACGGTATACAAAACAATATATATATAATATAGATATTACCTTTATATAACTCGCATCGACCAGAGATATGACTCGGCAGGAAAGCAAGGGGTCAGAGGGGAGATAGTTGCTACTGCGCGCGGAGGGAAGCTGTGTTGCGACAGGGAGATTTCGGTGGTGAGATGAACGGCGTCGGCCTGGCGTGGCCGAAGTGCTCGGGTTTGAGCGGAGGTAGGTGGCGGTTTTTGAAGCACAGAGAAAATCTTTTTTTAGAAACGAAAGAGGGGATGGGTTTGAGGTAATTGGAGAGGAAGATGGCTGATGTCTGGGTGGCCGTGACCAGGCTTGGTTGCGCTGGAGGCTAGATGAAGAGGTGGAAGGGGAGTGCGTGCTGAGTAGGGTGGGAAGGTGATGGCTAACGAGGTTTGATGGAAACCGGTAGGCTGAGAAGAAGGAAAAGGGAGGAGCAAGAGTGAGGGGTGGCTTCGGAAAGTAGAAGGAGAGTAGGCCAATTGAAAGGAAATGAACAGGCTTGCAGATAAACAACGATAATATACATTATATTTTTTCTTTCAAATGAAGATGTTAGCAGAATTCAAAAAAAATGAATATTGGGAATAGTAAAGGTCAGTAGTACGTTGAATCCAGTAATTATGAAAGGCTATTAGTTTCACGTTGGATAGCGAATAGCCACGAGAAATCCAAAAAACTCGGTTGCGGAACCGATGCGCAGAGCGTTTCTTAGATTGCATCGCACACCGGACTCCGAAATACAGAAGTGAATACACTATTGAGATCAGCACGATGAGACGATCAAAACGGTATATAGATATCAGTGGTATGATTGAATTATAAAAATTCGAATTTTCTACTACGGAAAATGCAGCAAAAACGCAGAAAAATAAGATCGACGGAGCTAAAGAAGTCCGAATTTGGAAAAACCAAAAATGACGTCTTAGTCAGAAGATGAATTAGAATTTTTCTATGTAAAAATATTCAGGTTTAGAAAACATTTTATTATCATCGGTTTTAACTGATATAAATTGAAATAAAATTACACTAGAAAATAAACTTCCAAATTATCTGATGAAAATTTACCAGTTGCTATGATTAATTAGACGCATTCCAAATATCAAATTTTTATTTCAAAATTTTATCATTTAAATTTTCACAAAATTTCAACTAATTACGTTATTAAAACAGTTAAAATTTACGGGTCGTTACATTTTATCCGATTTAATAGCCTATATATGTATTTGGTGCGTAAATGATATTACGAACTCAACAGAATAGATCTCAAGCCCAAATTCATTCATTTTTAAAAATTCTTCTTTTAAGTCATTTTTTTAGCCTTCAACTAAGTGATTAATGACAATTTATTACTAAGCGAAAAGTATGAGTTGTTACATTCTCCCCCTACAAGGATTTTTCCCCCCTAAAACCATCAAGACAGAACAATGTATCGTACTAGCACTTATGTGCTCCTCCATACATTCTTACCATTACACACCAAACTAGAAAACCAATCATGGCAATACAAAAACAAGTTCTATACTAGCATGCAATTCTATTCAACTAAGTGGATTCATACCGTTAAAAAGTTCTTGATTTTAAGAATGCATCTTATCTTCCGATTCCTATGTGCTATTTCAGAAATCTTTGCCTTATTGGACTCTAATAGGCTTATGATCTTGTTTCAAAGTCTCATGACGCTACTTTCTAAAATCTGAATATATCCTTAGGACATAGAAACTTCATATTCCACATCCACTTCCTATAGTTGACTTGGCTTAACCACCACACCTATGTCATGCATACATTTTTGTAAGTGCAAAGCATGAAACACATTGTGCACTTCAGACATCTTTTCAGGGAGATCAACCCAATATGCAAATTTTCGATCCGTTCCATAATAGGAAATGTCCTAATGAACCTAGGTATAAGCTTTTCGGAATTGCAAAATCTCTAACTTTCTTCAAAGGAAACGTCTTCGTAAAATTAAAACAACAACTTCAAAATCAAGGTTAATATGTCCCTTATCAGCATAAGGCTTTTTTCGATCTTGAGATGGTTTCATTCTTTTCCTAATCAACTCGACTTTCTGCGATGTCACATAAATCATCTCTGGTTCATGTATCACTTTATGGATCGTCTCTCACCAATAGGTAACTACTAAAAAGGTCTTTCATATAAAGCTTCAAATAGTGTCTTGTCGATACTAGCTTGGAAGTCATTATATGCAAGCACTACAAAAGGCAAGTGATCCTACCATGAAACTCTAAAAGTAAGAATAGATTCTCTCAATAAGTCTTTTAGCACGTAGCTCATTCTTTCGGTTTGGCAACCAGTTTAAGTAGGATAGGCCATATTAAAGTTCAATTTTATGCCTAATGCATGTTGTATGCTAATCCAAAATTCACTCGTCAAGAGTGGATCTCGATCACTTACAATACTAGAGGGTACAACATGTAACCTCACTATCCCTCGTCAGTACAACGTCGCTAGAGATAGAGTAGTTCCCAAAACCTTCGTACGAATAAAATGAGTGCTCTCCTTTCTAAACAGTCCATAATAGCCTATATGCTCTCATTTACTCTCGACTCCATCGCAAACCATCTATGAAATCCATAGAAATATGCTTCCAATTCTAATGTAGGACATCCAAATGCGCCAATAAACTATCGGGCTTCTTTTGTTTGGCCTTGACTTATTGAAAAGTCATGCACATCTCTCTATCAACTTTGAAACATGCCTTTTCATATGCTTCTAATAATAAGGGTGCTTCTCATCATTATACAAGTTTTTGCCACCAGGATAAATAGTCATCCTATAATGATAGAACTCTCGAAGCTCTTCATATATCAAACTCTCTACTTTGGCAATGCAACCTGCCATCCCTATGAAGCCAATCCTTATCATAAATTGAATGCCGATCAGCATGATTGGACTTCTTTCTTGATTTGGTCTAAGATCTTGATAAACCTCGCATCAAGTATTTGGCTAGAACCTTTTTGATCATTAAGCGTGGGCCTAACTTCTAACAATGCAAAAAACCAAGCAACATATCATAGGAAGGTCGAAAATCAAATTCCATAACAAACTCTAAACTCTTCCATTCACAACCATAAAACCGAACATAGCATGTGTTCTACTCTATGCATCTGCCATAACATTCCCTTTTTTGAGAGTATATGGAATTCCAAAATCATACGATTCTAGGAATTCCATTAATCGTTTTTGTCAAAGATTAGGATCTTTTGAGTGATTAAATGATTTAAAGATTTATGATATACAAATAGCTTAAACTTGTTGTCCAACAAATAGTGTCTTTATGTCTTCAAAGCATAGCCAATGGGCGTCAACTCCAAATAATGAGTTGGATATTTCTTCAAATGGGTTTTAAGTTGCCTACGAGCATACAAAACCACTTTTCCTTCTTGCATAAGAAACACACGATGTCTTGTACCATAAGATCGGTGTATACATTAAACAGTTTCGATCCCTCGGCAATAATAAGAACCAAAATACTAGTCAACAATTGATTTGACTTAAATGAAAGAATCTTCATTACATGCATCCCATGTGGTTCTTCCTAACTAGATAGGTTAAAGATGTAGCAACCTTTGCAGAATCATTAATAAACTTCCAATAATATCCTCCCAACCCAAGGAAGTTATGAACTTTGGTCGTATTTTTCGGTACCCTCTGATCTTACACCGCTACAATCTTTCTTGGATGAACCGAAATCCCATGCTCAGTGACATGACCCAAGAATTTAGCTTCCTTCCCCCGAAAGTAACATTGTGAAAACTTTACCTTATTGTACCTTAACACCTCCAACACTTCCTTCTAGTGTAATTTGTGCCCTTTTTAACCTTTGGAGTATATTAAAATATCATCTGTGAACACCACCACAAAATTATTGAGTTGGTCTCGAAAGTAAGGACTCATAAGATCAACAAAGTATGCCAATACATTCATAAGGCCAATTGGAATCACTAACCTTTTATAAGATGCATCGGGATTTCTAAAGGGAGTCTTTGGAATGCCATCATTAGCCACCCTTAGTTGATGAAAACTCATAGTAAGATCGAGTTAAGAAAAAGTCTTCATTCTCTAAGTTGGCCAAACAAATCACCAATACTAGGAAGATGATATTCGTTATTTTTTTAACCTATTCAACTCTCTATAGTCGACACATAGTCTCAAGGATCAATCCGCTTTAGTGACAAATACGACGGGTGCTCCCTACTCTAAAGTACTTCTCTGAATCGGACCCTTCTTTGATATATTTTAAATTTGAGTTTCCAACTCTCTTCTTTCTCATAGAGTAAATTGTCAAATAGGTAAGACAACCATTTTTGCATCTCGGTCAAAACCAATACAAAATTCAATTTCTCAATGAGGAGGTAAATTTGAAACCTACTCAAAAACATCCATGAAACTTCTAATAATGGAAACTTGCGTTAATTCATCATGTGAGGGATCAAAATGTATAAATATCTCAACATCATAGAACCCTCAAGCTCATAATAAACATTAAGCTATTTATTGCAACTATCCTTTATATGGACTACATGGCCATCATAATTAATAATAACCCAATGCTTCGTCATCCATTCCAACCGTAGAATAAGTTCATAGTTCGAAGACCTAAACACAAATGCATCAAAAGAAAATTTGGACCTTCCCCTAGTTAATTTAATGTCTCTACATATCATAAAATGATGTGTCGACCCGACGACCCCAATAGGTTTTGACAAAATAAGAGTGTCATCAATCATATTTGGGAATTGGGCAAAATAAGATGACTAGAAATAAAATAATGTGAAGCATCTGTATCAAATAAAAAATTAATACGAAAGTCAAAAGTAGAAACTGTACCTTCCATGACATTTACATTTTCCATTTGTGGAACTAACCTTACCTTTCTTACCACAGTGCTTTATTTTCTTTAAGCCTTTCGAAGATTACGCTTTCCATTTCACCGCGAAAGTGGTACCTTGATCCTTAAATGAGCCTTAAGTAGTTCTCAACAAATTGAGGAGCACAACAAGGCTGATGCAGCCCAGATTGATGAAGAACTAGGTCGCCTACGACCTAAATTCCCTGATCTACGACCTAGTACATTTTCCTTTAAGTCGCGCCATTTTAGATCGTCAACGAGCTAGGAAGATTGACCAAGCCAGATGATGAGCTGTCCAAGCGATCTACGACTTAACGAATTAAAGGACTTTTCCTTAGGTCATTCAGGACCTAACAAGTCACGAGCTATAAGCTACGACCTAAAATGCTCCGACCTAAAGAGTTACGACCTAACTCTATTTGCCAGCTACGACCTAAAGAACTCCGACCTAAAATGCCACGACCTAAAGAGTTACGACCTAACTCTATCTGCCAGCTACGACCTAAAGAACTCCGACCTAAAATGCCACGACCTAACTCTATCTGCCAGCTACGACCTAAAGAACTCCGACCTAAAATGCCACAACCTAAAGAATTACGACCTAACTCTATCTGCCAACTAAGACCCAAAGAACTCCGACCTAGAAAGTTACGACTTAACAAGATAGGTCGCGCTACTATACAGATAAGTCGCTCCAATATTCCGCATGACTTAGGTCGCGAACGACCTTTCATCCTTAGGTCGCGAGAAGCTTTAAGTCGCTCAGGACATACGAGCGAGCTACGACCTATGCTAGGTCGTTCGCAGATGCCACTTCATGTTAGGTCGCTGAAGATGCTACTCCTTAGGTCGCATGAAGTTATGTCGTTTCTGTTTATGATACTATCTTTCTTAGGGTGCTGCCGTGTTACTTATGTCACTCCTATCTTGAGTCGCTCGACCAGAAGCCGTATCAATTTTAGGTCGCTCAAGCCAAGGTTGCTCCAGTCCTTAAGTCGCTCGTCCTATAGGTCGCACAAGACCTTCCTGAAGCTAATTCTCCTCATGTCCCTGAAGCTCATGCCGCATGGAGTTGAACTGTTATGTCGTTATGTTGTAATTCCTTATGTCGTTTGTATGTTGTATTTGTTATGTCATTTTGTTGTAATATGTTTTTTGTTTTAATATAATAAGTGATAGGTCGTTCACGACCTAAGTGTGTCTGTGTTAGGTCGTTCACGACCTAAGTGTGTTTGTGTTAGGTCGCTCACGACCCAAGTGTTGTCGGTGTTAGGTCGTTGCCGACCTAGGTGTTGAACTGCGGAATTGTGTTGGGTTGTAAGCCTATAAATAGGCGGGTGGGGTCATTTGTAAGTGAGTTGATTTTTGAATAAAATTTGTTTGTGTGCTTTATGCCACTTCTTCAATTGGTAGTTGAGTGTGATCTCCTATCTCCACCTTCGGTATTCAAGTGCGCTTGAATCAACGATCGCTGAAGCCGATTCACGGAATCTAGTGCGCTTGATCAACGTCGAAGAATCGTAGATCTTTAAACACGGTATCGTGCGCGATCAACGTGTTTGAGATAGCTAGAATTCGGTATCTTCGGATCAACGAATTTGGGCCATTCAGTATTCTTCATTCCATCGATTGCTACTTTCACAGAATCATCATTTTGTAATTCCGCTGCTGCATCATTTGGTATCAGAGCAAGACTTAGCTAATCATAGCTAAGACGAGCCTGTTGGACCGAGAAGAAGTGCTTGTTCAATTTCAGCCAAGCCAAGGAGAAGAGTAGAGTCAAGTCGTGAGCTAGAAGCGAACTTGTTCAAGTTTGTGAGAGATTTGTTCAAGTTCATTGGGCATCAATTTTGAGATTTGAAGTTTGGAGTTCAAATTAAGTTGTTTGTTTATTTGGGGTGTTCGTGAGATTTCAAACAAGTGGGCAAGTTTGATTCAAAATTTTTTTGGATCAAAGTGAAGTTTGTGTTTAGATCTGTTGAATATTCGATCATGCATCCGAGATATGTTAACCGTCATCATAGTGTTGTAGATTGTATGGGAGTGAAGATCCTAAAAAGATGAAACAACATATCGATGAAAGGTTCAATAAGGTTTTCGAGAAAGTGGAAAGAATGAAGTCTGATATGAATCGAAATCAAAGAAGAGTGTCGCCACGTTATGAAAGAAGAAGTAGAGAGGACGTGCATGGTCATAGAAGGGTCAATGTTTAGAATCGACATCGAAGTTCATCTAATTTTGAAGAAGATAGTTATGGTAATCGTGTTCATTTTCGATATCCAGGTCAAGGACAGAATCGATATAGAAATGTTGAAGAGCGTGGTCATACACGGGAATCAAGGAAGAATACAGAGATTACAGAATTCCGAGGTGGTCTACAAGCAGAGGAATTCTTGGATTGGTTATCAAAGGTTGAAAATATTTTTGAACTTATCAATGTGACAGAAGATCGTCAAGTTAAGTTAGTTGCTACAAGACTGAGAGGAAGAGCTATGGATTGGTGGCAACAAACTAAATCAACTAGAGAGAGAATGAGGAAATCCAAAGTTGTCACGTGGGATAAGATGAAAAGGATGATGAAGGCAAATTTCTTACCATACAATTATCAAACTCGTGTGAACCAACAATTGCAGAAGTTGAGTCAAGGGTGCCGAGGAAAGCGTGTGGTTACAAACTCTAGCAATCAGAATCATGGTGTTCATTACAGTAGAAATGTTTCTAAGAGAGTCAACGAACCAGTTGTACATGGAAGCACTAAGACAAATGTTGATGACCAGATTAAGCGCTATCATTATCAGGAGTCTGGCCATAGAAGTATTAAATGTACAGAGGCCAAGATGAAAACTTTAGTTGTCAAAGATTGTGAGAACGAAGAGGTGGATGATTTTACCTAAAGCGAACCGGAAAAGGAAGAGGAACCGACTAGTCCGTTATCTTTCAGTGAGGGTGTTGAAGAAACGGAAAGTAGTGTTGAATCATTGGTTAGGTATGAGGCAAGTGAAGAGGTTAAAACTCTCGAGGAGGTTAAACCAATGTTAGAAGAATTTGAAGAGGTCGGTCCTACCAAATCATTCGAAGAATTACCACCTAAATTTGACAACGATGAAGGAGTTTTTTCGGAAGATGAAGGATGTAACTCGTTGTGGAGGACTGCTGAATTTGACTTTTATCAACCGACGAAATTTGATGATGATGAAGAAATTGAGTCAAAATATGTGGATGTAGAAGTTGAATATTCTTCACCACCGAAGTTTGATGTCGATAGTATGGAGGAGGAAATTATGTTCGGAGTTGAAGGACATTACTTGATGATGGAGGATTCTTGTTTAACACCTAAGCTTATGGACGAGAGACCGCTAAATGTTAATTCCATAATCTCCGAGGAGCCCGAACAAAATGTAAGTGAAATAGAAGAGAAGGTAGAATCATATAGTTTATTATCTTTGGAAGAGTTCGTCAATAAAATGAAAGCTTGTGATGAATTGTCAATGTTGATTGAATCTGGGGAAAATTCTGATTTTAAGACACCTGAAGAGGTTGAAGTATTCGAAGAATTTGAGGATGAGATTTCAGAGGAACTGTTTGAAGACAATAGTCTTGTAACTTTGGAAGAGCTTGTCGAAAAGGTGAAAGATAGTAATGAATTGACCGGGCAAGGAACGAGTGAAGATCTTGATGTTTTTGAGAAAGTTGGATCAGAATTCGATGAGTCTGAAGATGAACATCCTGAGGAATTAACCGAAGAATTACCATCACTACAGAACATTCAGCCTCACACTGAACTAGTACCAGATACTATTTTACTGCAGGGATCGTATGACCTTGTGAATCAGAAAGAACAGGAAGAATTGAAAAGACAGAATGAAGAGAGTGATTGTCAGTTGGAATTGCCTGTTCATGCCCGCACTGCTAACGTTAGCAACGTCAATTGCTTGGATTCGTTTCATGAAACTAAACATGTTGAAGGAGGAGCGAGTGGGAATTCATTTCAGTCAGGGAAATTTGATGCAACACATCAAGGGAAGATTCCAAATAGGGACACACCTGAACGAGATAAGGAACGACGAGAATCTGAGCATGAGTCCTCACACTTTTTCGGTCGTAATTTCCTAAGTCGTTCCATGATTTTAAACTTCATTATATCATCTCACATTTTCGACGCGTTTTGGTTCTATATCACATCTTCCTATTGGCACAAGCAATATGGTATACGACACTATTCTCATGAAGTTCTGAGTTACATGAATTGGATAGGGCACCTAGTGCTTAGTTCATTTCACACTTTTTCATACGTTATCTCTCTCAGATCACTTCCTTATGCAGCCTGTCTAATGCCACGTCTGTTTTATGCAATGCGCTCTTTATGTCGAGCCGCATCATCAAAGAATCAAGACAAGATTAATCACAAGGGTGGTTATCACCACACACATCTCTATGATCATGGGAATGAGCTTATTATGGAAGAGGAGGGCGCAAATTCGAGGACGAATTTTTTTCAACCAGGGGAGGATGATGCAGCCCAGACTGATGAAGAACTAGGTCGCCTACGACCTAAATTCCCTGATCTACGACCTAGTACATTTTCCTTTAAGTCGCGCCATTTTAGATCGTCAACGAGCTATGAAGATCGACCAAGCCAGATGATGAGCTGTCCAAGCGATCTACGACTTAACGAATTAAAGGACTTTTCCTTAGGTCGTTCACGACCTAACAAGCCACGAGCTACAGAGCTACAACCTAAAATGCTCCGACCTAAAGAGTTACGACCTAACTCTATTTGCCAACTACGACCTAAAGAACTCCGACCTAAAATGCCGCGGCTTAAAGAGTTACGACCTAACTCTATCTGCCAGCTACGACCTAAAGAACTCTGACCTAAAATGCCACGACCTAAAGAGTTACGACCTAACTCTATCTGCCAGCTACGACCTAAAGAACTCCGACCTAAAATGCCACGACCTAAGGAATTACGACCTAACTCTATCTGCCAGCTACGACCCAAAGAACTCCGACCTAGAGAGTTACGACTTAACAAGATAGGTCGCTCTACTATACAGATAAGTCGCTCCAATATTCCGCATGACTTAGGTCGCGAACAACCTTTCATCCTTAGGTCGCGAGAAGCTTTAAGTCGCTCAGGACATACGAGCGAGCTACGACCTATGCTAGGTCGTTCGCAGATGCCACTTCATGTTAGGTCGCTGAAGATGCTATTCCTTAGGTCGCATGAAGTTATGTCGTTTCTGTTTATGATACTATCTTTCTTAGGGTGCTGCCGTGTTACTTATGCCACTCCTATCTTGAGTCGCTCGACCAGAAGCCGTATCAATTTTAGGTCGCTCAAGCCAAGGTTGCTCCAGTCCTTAAGTCGCTCGTCCTATAGGTCGCACAAGACCTTCCTGAAGCTAATTCTCCTCATGTCCCTGAAGCTCATGCCGCGTGGAGTTGAACTGTTATGTCGTTATGTTGTAATTCCTTATGTCGTTTGTATGTTGTATTTGTTATGTCATTTTGTTGTAATATGTTTTGTGTTGTAATATAATAAGTGATAGGTCGTTCACGACCTAAGTGAGTCTGTGTTAGGTCGTTCACGACCTAAGTGTGTCTGTGTTAGGTCGCTCACAACCTAAGTGTTGTCGGTGTTAGCTCGTTGCCGACCTAGGTGTTGAACTGCGGAAGTGTGTTGGGTTGTAAGCCTATAAATAGGCAGGTGGGGTCATTTGTAAGTGAGTTGATTTTTGAATAAAATTTGTTTGAGTGCTTTGTGCCACTTCTTCAATTGGTAGTTGAGTGTGATCTCCTATCTCCACCTTCGGTATTCAAGTGCGCTTGAATCAACGATCGCTGAAGCCGATTCACGGAATCTAGTGCGCTAGATCATTGTCGAAGAATCATAGATCTTTAAAAACGGTATCGTGCGCGATCAACGTGTTTGAGATAGCTAGAATTCGGTATATCTTCGGATCAACGAATTTGGGCCATTCAGTATTCTTCATTCCATCGATTGCTACTTTCATAGAATCATCATTTTGTAATTCTGCTGCTGCATCAAAGGCTAACTTTCATCTAATTCATATTGAAATTCAATATAAATGGATCAAACTACAAAATCAAAAAGCCTAGAATCAGGTCTACTTGCATTTCTTCTTCGATCCTAGCATCAGCCACAAAAAGTCTATCAATATAGCCTTTCATTGTTATTACATATCCCTACCCACTGCTACCCTTATTCATCTTCATGCTAAATAATTTCTTAGCTATCTTGTACCAAACGAAACATGACCGCTCCATAGAAAAATTTGAAGCTATTAAAGACTTTATGGATGGACATATGCTCATGCGGTCTTTGCAATGATTTTTTAAGGCAGTTATTACATATGCTTGGGCTATGTCACAATCAGCTACCCATGTGTTAAAAGATTTAACTGTTTCAGGGTCTGCATCCTTAGAGGGTTTAGTTTTTAAAGGAGAGGTCACAATTGACTGGCAATAACCTTTCATAAGATAGTGTTATCTAAATCGCCCTTAGCTAATCGATGTGGTTGGACCATTGAGTTTGTCATTTTCAGAGAGTAACTTTAGGTTGGTCATTTTCTGCAAATTTAATTTTAAGTGGATTAGTATAGTTCTATATAGCATACGTTCTTACAATAATAGAAATGTTAAATGTTATCATTTCATTTTTCTAATAAGGCTTCCACTATATTTTACACTTCTCCAAGCCCTATGAGAAATAAAAAAATGTACCAATCTAACTGTTGAGTGTTAGGACTTACTTTTCTCTTGCCTTGGGATTTTGACCTTGAGTTTTCTCAACAAGCCATAGCTCCACAAGTGATGGATAACTCATTATAGAATATATCCTAAATAACTCCTAGCTATGGTCTTTTCCCCAACCTCAATCGCGACCTTGAGTTTTCTCAACAAGCAATAGAGATTATTCACTCTAACCTACAATTTCTCGACTTCCAAGTATAGATGCTGATCCTTGAGTTTGCTCAACAAATATAAGTATCTATCTTACTCGTCTGGAAATATTTAGAATAGTACTACATTTAATAGCCCTGGCTTGATTTTGCTCAATAATTAGTGCGAATTCAAGAATCTATCTAATATATAAACGACATAAGGCAACATTATTAAAAATTCATCATCTTTAATAGTTTAGAGTGTTCAATTTAAGAAGTAATGTATTTCTTGCGAAATACCCTTGTGATATAAGTGTCGGACACATGTGAAATTATTGTATATATACCATACATACGTACTTATTCGAACAATCTATTTTGTATTTATTACAGTCCTATATATACTTATTCGAACAAACTATTTTCAACTTTTTTTAGTTCCAGTAATTTATTGTAGTTAAAACAGTTTTAATTACTTTAATGATTAATTTGATTAACCAATTCAATTCAATTATGTTTTAAAATTTAATTATCTTCCCTTAAACAATTTAAAGAAATAAATAGTTCCAAAACCTTTATAGTTTTATACATATATCATTATATAAATTTCAATTAATTAACTACTTAATTAATTAACAATTAATTATTTGTTTAATTCAATAATCCAATTAAATTAAGTTTTATAATTCATTTATTAATTCAAATCCAAATCAAAATTCAAATTCCAAAACAATTTTGGAAGCTGAATTTTACAACCATTACAACACACATAAAATTTAAATAATATTTTTACACATATATACTATACATATATATATTCTAACCTTCACAAGATACAAGTTTAAAATTTAAATTCAAATATTCTTAAATATAAGTATTTTCAAATTTCTAATTTTGCTTTTAAAATTAAAATATTTTCATAATATTTAAATACGGTTACTTGAATTAGCATAAGGCCTAAAATAACTTTTAGCCTTACACTTGGGCCAACCTTTGAAAACTTCCACAGTCCATTAAGATAGGTTTGGATCCAAGGAGGTAAGGCACTGGTTGCACCAACCCCAAGCCTAGACACTCCATCATAGACACTGTTAGATAGTAAAGCCCAATAATTGACCTAAATGCTGACTAACTTATTCATATAAGTTAATTGGGTTATGATACAATTGTTGGTCTGGGTTAGTTTGGTAATGGATGAAATGAGGTAAATTTCAAAAATATTTCCCTAAGTGGATCTTAATGGGCCTATATGAATAAATAGTTATCATTCAGAACTAGTCTACAAATTAAGTTAATGTTTTTTTTTTCAGTTTTAAAATGTTTATATTATGTGTACATAAATTTACAACTTTCACCTTCCACTTGTGAAACATCCTTAATTACTAGTTATAATGAGTTATTTGTCCATTATGCATATAAATTCAAACCTTTCACCTTCCACACATGAAACTTCAAAAATTACTAGTTCAAATGAATTCTTCGTCCATTTTAATGTTTTATGTTTCTCATTTATTTGGCGTATACTTCAAAATGAGATGTGTGCGCATGTATAAGATGGTAATATAAGACGACGACAGTGTGACATGTTAATTATATATATATGACATATGTATGTATGTATACGGACACACACATACATATGGATATTAGGATTTATATCCATGCACACACACACACACACACACATATATATATATTTGTGTGTGTGATGTGTTACCATGATTAAATGAATTATAATATCATATATATAAGGTACAATTTGAAAATATTATACGTACACACACATTGTAAACACCCCACCTCTATACACATACTATCTAGGGGTATTACAAAGTAATACTATTCGATAATACGGCGAATGAGGCTATATGGGTACACATGTGAATATTCTCTTGGACTAACACTGGTATGTATTTAAACATCAAATAAATATCTTACACATACGTACACAGTATCGGTACAAAACAATAAACACGTGTGCCTCCAGGATAGAACAATACACAATATATGGTAAATCATAGAGAACACAGAGTTATTCATAGCGATAATATATAATCTATAACATATAAGTCTGTGTAATACAAAACATCTCAAATAATGTCTTTCTCACTATAATGTAATAAACTAAAAATTTACAACTCAATATCATATATACACACTAAATTAATGTCATATAACAATCCTAGTATGAGTCTCCTTTAAGCCCAATAAAGCACAAGTTGGTCATGTCGTCCATGTACCTGAAATGTTGTGGATTGACCCGAGCATTATAAAATAACATACGGATCAAACTATGTCTATTCAAGGGTATAATAAAGGTAACACAATGTAGTCGGAGAATAATAATAATAATACGACATTATAATACAGATAACCAAATCACATAACATAACTAACTCCGATATCAAAAGATGTCATTATCCATCTAGAAACACTTCAAATTAGAAATCACAGAGTCAATACAAATGGGTGAATCATACCTATCCAGAAATCATATCCACATCCAAAAAACATCAATAAAGGAGATATCATCAAGTACATCGGGCTAACATATAGCATTGCCTAAATATCTCTAAATCTCGGTATATAGAACTTCATCAATATCAAATAGGATATGCTGCCTATCAATATACAGAGAATCCACTAAACTCTGATCATATATTAGAGGTATAATCTCATCTTCTCATATCTGTCTATCAAAAAGTATCTTGATGGGAAATGACTGTACGATAGACTCAAAGTCCCTAGTAGAGTCATATATAACAACATGTGGTCACAAAGTTCACATCCATACTACAATGAGGTGTATCAATCGTATATGCCAATCCACTACTCCGTCAGAACCAGAAGGGAGACTGATTGCATAAAGCAAGCTACAATGTCACAAAGTCTCTACAGTCTTAGTTACCTCTCAGTCACTGTAATCAGTATCCACCAATGCACTCGTCAACACGAGGACTAATCGATCACAACACTGCAAATGCCCGTATAGGTAATAAACCACTGGCCTAAGTGACATAAGGGTGATCACAAAGTTGACCACAAAGCTAACCATAAAGATATATAAAAATATGGTGTCACGGATCTGGGGCGCGACCCAACGATTAGCCCATTAGAGTAGATTCTAGCAATCTGGTCCACTCCAACAGACATAATAGGAGTACATCATAATAGTGGCATATAGGAACAATACATGTAGACTCTAAGTCTCACTAACTATAATCACGAAGCTATAAATTACCTCACACTATCCACTCTATTCCCATCACATTAGTGTCATCTACTTATAATAAATAACCGAATAAATATCACAACAATGTTCCATACCACTGCGTGATACTCAAAGATTTACTCACTACTTATAAATTACACTCAACCTCACATTATTCTATATAATGAGTCCAAAGAATAACCAAAGAAATATTACTGAATGCCCTATCCCAACCGCTATTATAACTCCATTTATTCAGATTTCTCGTTACATAGAATTAAATATCATAAATTCATATAAAAAGTTGTAATCACCGTATCATATCAAAATCACCAATCAAATCATTATCAACGGTGAATCATTTATATAATCTTTATACAATGAAACAAGAAAAGAAATATCAGAATAGAAATATAAAAATTGATTATTCAACTAAATATGAAATAAACAAATCAATACTTAAGAATAAATCATTCAAAACATGTAATTTCATATAACAAAATATATACTAAGAGATAGGTAATAATTTCATATTCTAGAATAATTCACATAATTTTCTAGATTCAATATAATTTGATATTTATAACAAATAACTAATATCTCAGTTTTATATAAATTAGTTGATTATTAAATACTCACTAGTAGCATTAGAAAACACATTTCAAATCAAAACCTAAAATAACCATTCACAACATTTTACCTTATATAAAAATAATTACTTAGAAATGAACATTAAATGCATATTCTAGAATTAACAATATTTGAATTCTATTATAAATTTACTATTATAATAAATAACTAATTTCATATTATATTATATAAATAATCAATAATTAAACCTTCACTAATAACATTTCAAATTCAATTCTTTCATTTTAAATTCACAAAATAGTTTGTATAGCTAAATATTACATATATGGATTATTTCATAATTCACTATGATTAAAATACTATTTTAAGTAATTGTAAGCATTCAAATTGATTTAATTTATTTGTAATCAAATAATTAATGTTTTCAAACCATGAATTATATGTGTGTGTATGGGTTTGTGTGTATCAAAATCTTTTCCTTTTATAAAACATTAATTAAAATCCATTTAAATAATTATGATGAATTTTACTTTATTAATTTTTTTATCTTATATTCATTTTCTTATATATTTATAATAATTAATCAGTATAAATTAGAGTTTAGTTATTGGTCTATTTGTTTTAGTTTATTTTAAATATAAATATATTTACACATTTTCACAAAATCTATTAAATATACCAAACTATCGATTCCACTAATCAATTCACTCCAATCTAAACAGGTAAATATATGGGTGATTGCGCATAAATAAGTAATGTAGACATAGTTATGGGGTGAGAAAACACACCTCATCGATGCCCTTTCCTCCCACGGATAAGCATCCCAAATTTTCCCAAATCACCATACCTTGCAAGAACTACCTCAAAATACTTTAGCCATCGTCACATCATTACCTAGCCAACATTAACAGATGCTATTCCTCCAAACATTGTGCTCCTTCAACCCTGACACACGCTTATCCAACACTAGATTCTCCTCCACTTCAAGACTTCATCGTCGTGCATAATGTCAGGTCCCAACCCAACTAAGGTTGCAGCTCCAAGATGTCGCACGCTCGCATGACACTCCGCTGCACCACACCACCCACTCTCGTCGTTGCCTCTAGTTTTGCCTCCAAGCTTCAAGCGCTCACGTGATGATTTTTTTTCTTTTTTTTTTATCGTGATTTTCTATTTGGAGTTAGGGCAGCCGAAATTTTAAACAAGGTAATGCGGGTTCGGTTTTTGTGAATGGTGAGACCAAGTTAGAGATGTGTAGAAAAGGAGAACGAAAAAAAGAAAATCAGGCTTGGTTTGGGCTTTTAATTCATTTCATTTTGAATTAATTTGCTGTTACCTGGAGGTTTGACCAGGCAACTAGGTTGGTCGACATTTCAATGGTCGTTCGACATTTCAGAGGTCGTCCGGCATTTCAGAGGTCGTCCGGCATTCAGAAGCCGTCTGGCATTTCAATGGTCGTTCGGCATTTCAGAGGTCATCCGGCATTCAGAAGCCGTCCGGCATTTCAATGGTCGTTCGGCATTTCAGAGGTCGCTCGGCATCCCAGCCTCGACCGACATTCGAACCTCGTCCGACATTCCGAGGCCGTCCGGCATTTCAATGGTCGTTCGGCGTTTCGGAGGTCGTCCGGCATTTCGGAGGTCGTCCGGCTTTCAGTGGTCGTTTGGCATTTCAGAGGTCGCTCGGCATCCCAGCCTCGACCGGCATTCGAACCTCGTTCGGCATTCATACCTCGTTCGGCATTCATACCTTGCTCGGCATTCTAGCCTCGTTCGGCATCTCCCCTCGACCGGCATCGATTCTCATTCGGCCTGCACTCTTCACTCAACACGTGATCGTTCGGCATTTTGCCGTTCGGCATTTGTCGTTCGGCACGCATAAGATACTCACTTAGGGCCGAGATATCTAACTACTAGGCCCACCAGGGAAGTCCAACCCAGCTTCGTCTATAAATAGAGAGGCAGGGGCACAGTGAAAGGGACCTTTTTTCAAGAACACTAGGGAGACTCTGCCGCTTTCAAGACTCATCCTTTTTACTTAGCAATTGCATTCAAGTAATTGGTGTATGGATTGTATCTGTAATCGATTATCAAGTAAAGCAATAAAGATTGACTTCAAAGTGGACGTAGGCAATTACGTCGAACCACTATAAATCTGGTGTTCTCATTTTCCGCATTCAATTTAGCATACTGCTCTCTGTTTACATTTACTTTCTTCATTTATCTCTCTACACAATCTTTCTCAATGAGGTTAGTGACCAATTTTGGTGCTAACACTTTGGTGCTTTCACTGAGAATCGAATTCTTGGACCACAAGGATCTACTTTGAAGCTACTGGATTGAATAACTCCCCCGAAGGAGATCCGAGTCATTCATAAGACGTCCGTTGATTCTACTCAGAGTTCCTACCAATAACTCTACAACGGGAAGAACACACCAGATCGGCCTCTCATAACACGGACGCACATGAGACCGTTAGTGTACAACAAGTAGGACCTAGCAATCAGCAAGCAAATCTGGATGCAGGGACTGCCGCCCAGAACCAAATGCAAGTTGTCACCAGAACAGAGTTCAACGACTTGATGAGAGAGCCCATGGAAAGTAGGAGACAACTTGGAGAGCAGATGCAAGCTAACGCCAACCTTATGGAACAACTCACTCAACAACAGCATCGGAGTGCTGGGGAAGTCCAACTCCTTACTCCTCATTTGATAGCTCAACTTCATTTGATGAACCCTAAGCGTAGACGCCGCAAGACTGAAACTACGCAGGCAGGTGCTGCCGATCAAACTACCAGGGATCGCCTACCCCTCACAGACCGCAACCAGGCAGGGACGGGAAACTTAGGAGCTGGAACGCAGGTAGAAGCTGGACGCCCGGCTCACCAAGACGCCAATGATGCCGAACCTCAAGATGCACGTTTGGCAGATCGCCAGCAGAGGAGGCATCAACCTGATCAATCCCGTAGGACAGACTCCAACCTTCCACCTTCCATACAAACCCCAGACCTGACAGCTTTGATCAGACAGTTAATGAAAGAGAATCAAGGCTTCTCAAATGATGATTGGGGAGTGTCCAGAAGTCATACTTCATTCACGGACATTGTTCTACAGGCTGAATACCCCAGGAAGTTCAGCATGCCAACTATCCCGGCTTACGAAGGAAAGACCGATCCCAGGCAACATGTGATGCGGTACGAATGTGATGAGGTACGAATGGATGATGGATTCAGCTAGAGCGAATGATGCAACCAAGTGTAGATGCTTTCCAATAACTCTATCTGGGATCGCTACCATGTGATTCACCCGACTTCCTCCGCGATCCGTATCCAGTTTCGAGGAGTTGGCGAAGAAATTTATATAACAGTTCAGAATACATACTACTCGTCCAAAGGACGTGATGTCTCTATCAAGTGTAATCCAAGCTCCTGGGGAGTCATTGAAGGAGTATCTGCAGAGATTCCATGTTGCGGCTACTGAAGTCAGTAATCCCAATGATCATGCAATTCTTATGGCTGTGATGCGAGGTGTGGATCCGGATTCAGAGTTTGGAGATTGGTTGGCAGAAAAACCTCCAACTACGCTAGAGCGTTTTTACTCAAAGGCACATAAGTTCATAAGAAGAGAGGAAGCCAGGTGGATAAGGCGGGATAAGGCACCGGGGCATGTTCAGGAGTCCGTGAAAAGCAACATTGCTGTGAAGCAATCCGGAGAAAACTCGGGGAAAGTTCAGGTCAATGTCTAGAACAAGCCCGGGCAATCTAAGGAATCCGGAGGAAGAAATCAGGGGAAGAAAAGAGAAGCGGGGAAATGGAAGCCGAGAATTCCAACCTACAACGAATATACCCCACTGAATGCATCTCTAGAGAACATTTACCTATCAACCTGCAATACCTTTCAATACAGAAAGCCGCGCCCAAAGGAGTCAACCAAGGAGCAAAAGCGGACTGGGAAGTATTGCTGCTTCCATGAGACTTATGGGCACAATACTGAAGAGTGCAGACACCTACATGATGCTATAGAAAAGTTGATTAGATAGAAAAAGCTGCAGGAGTTTGTAAAGAAACCGCAAGAAGGTGGACATGGAACGTCCAATCCCGGTCATGCACCAGCTCCACGTCACCCCGAGGAGCCTGCTCGGACCGTGGGCAGACTAGTTATAAACACGATCATCGGCGGACCTCACCCTGCAGATAAGAACTGGCAAGAAATGGAGCGGTATGCTAATTCCCTGAGGCATGCAGATTTTAAATGTTGTTCCAACGTAGAGGATGGGACCCCTGCCAAACAGCTGCGCATGATGACAGACGATATAGTATTCAGGAGCAGAGATGCTGACCAGGTGGAGGCTCCTACCATTGACCCGATGGTCATATTTGCGACAATCGGGCTGGATTTTGTGAAAAGAATTTTGGTTGATTGTGGAAGTTCTGTCAATATCATCTTCAAGAAGGCTTATGACCAGATGAAGATGGAGACGAAGGATTTGAAGTCATCTAAAGCTCGCATACATGGCTTTAATGGCGCAGCGACTAAGGCAGTGGGGTATGTTGAGTTGCCAGTTGAACTGGGACAACGTAAGCGTAGGAGGGTGCGAATCCTACCTTTTGTAGTTTTGGATGTGGATTCTCCATACAATGTGTTTTTGGGCCGACCGGCCCTGGTTGAGTTTAGGGCAGCATTGGCCGCGTGGTGTTTGACTTTAAAATTTCCGATTGACAAAGGAGTAGGTGTTGTTCATGGCGACCAGGCGACCGGTGGTGCATGTTATGTGGCTGAGCTCCGAGGGGCCCAGTGGAGGGAGAAAGGAAAGGTTGTGGACAATTCCGCCCGCATTCAGCATACTGACAATTGACAAGTAACGCCCTAGCCCTGGCTCGGGCATGATTCTCGGATCTTAAGAGACATAGATCCGAGAGACGACGATGAGGAACCCAGGGAAGAAAAAGCAGCACCGGCTGAACTGACAATTGACATTTCAGTCAGCCGAGACGATCCATCGCGAGTGCTGGAGATTGGATCACAACTCAGCCCCTCGATGACCGAAGACCTTAGTGATTTCCTCCGAGCGAATCTCGATGTTTCGCTTGGACACATTCCGACATGTGTGGGATTTCTCCCGCTATTACAAGTCATATGTTGAACATAGACCCTAAGTACGTCCCAGTTAAGCAAAAGAGGAGAGGAATGGACCCGGAGAGGTCCGCTGCTCTCAGAGAGGAGGTGGACAAACTCAAAGCCAATGGGTTCGTCCGCGACGCCCTCTACCCTGAATGGGTATCAAACCCCGTGCAGGTGAAATAGGTGAACGGGAAATGGAGAACTTGCGTAGATTATTCCGATTTGAACAAAGCATGCCCCAAGGACAGTTTCCCATTACCTAGTTGATCAGTTGGTCGACTCTACTGCAGGACACGAGTTGTTGTCATTCATGGATGCGTACTCGGGATAAAATCAGATCCCGATGCACATTACCAGGAACACACCAGTTTCGTCACAGACATTGGGCTATATTGCGATGTAGTAATGCCTTTCGGATTGAAAAATGCGGGGGCGACATACCAACGTTTGGTAAATCGAATGTTTAAAGACCAGAATGGTATAACAATGGAAGTCTATGTGGATGACATGCTCGTGAAGTCACGAAAGTCAAACGACCACATTCGAGACTTAGCAGAGAAGTTTGGCATACTCAGATGTTATGGAATGAAGATCAACCCTCTGAAGTGTTCCTTCGACGTTGCGTCGGTGAAGTTTTTAGGATTCATTGTTAATGCCCGAGGAATTGAAGCTAACCCGGAAAAGATTCAAGCTATTCGAGATATACAAGTGCCCATAACTATAAAACAGGTACAAAGCTTGAATGGAAAGGTGGCTGCGCTGAGTCGATTCATATCCAGAGCCACAGACAAGTGTATTCCCTTCTTCGATATAATAAAGAAAGGAAAAAGGAATTTCGAATGGACATCCAATTGTGAGGAAGCATTCCGAGCTCTGGAAAGGCATTTGAAAAGTCCTCCAATGCTGTCAAAACCAGTAGACCATGAAATGTTATACGTATACTTGGCCGTATCCTTGCATGCTATAAGTGCGGCTTTGGTCCGCGAGGAGGACCGAGTTCAAAAGCCGGTGTATTACGTTAGTAAACGTTTAACGGGGGCAGAAAGAAATTATCCTAAGATTGAGAAGTTGGCCTATTGCTTGGTGATTGCATTACGTAAGCTGCGTCCATACTTTCAAGCACACTCGGTCAGTATCTATACCGATCAGCCCTTGCGACAGGTACTCCAACGACCAGAAACTTCTAGAAGGATGTTAAAATGGAATATCGAATTGAGTCAATTCAATATTACCTACCTACCACGAAGAGCCATACAAGGGCAAGCATTAGCAGATTTCATCGCTGAGTTTACCGTATCAGACGAACCAAATGGTCACAGTATCATTCCCCCGTTCAATGGAAATTGTACACCGATGGGGCATCAAACGACCGTTGCTCCAGGGCTGGTGTAGTCCTTGTGACTCCATAAAATCGATCGGTTTGTTATGCTTTGAAGCTCAATTTCTCGGCTACGAATAATGAAGCATTGATTGCTGGTTTAAAGCTCATTGGAGAACTTAGGGTAAAATCAGTTGAAATCTTTTGTGACTCGTAGCTGGTGGTGTACCAAGTGCGAGGATACTACCAAGCAAGGGGACAAAAGCTTGCTCCGTACCTTGCTCTGGTTCAGGAACTATTGGCGAACTTCGAACATTATGACATTTCGCATGTCCCGCGTGAAGAGAACAAGGAAGCCGACTCGTTGGCCAAATTCGCAAGCACTGGCGATGCACAGCAAATGGGATTGGTTCCCGTCGAAACCTTACATGCTCCAAGCATAGATGTGGTGGAAGTCGATTTTATGTTAGGAACGGAAATCGAGAAGGAGTCATGGATAACCCCATTCAAACAATACCTTCTTAACGGGTCTTTGCCCGAAAGAATAAGCGAAAGACGACAGGTCATTCGCAAAGCCGCGCGATATGTGATGTAGGGAGGAGTAATGTATCGGAGGGGGTTCTCGGTCCCCTTACTGCGGTGCATTGCCCACGATTAGACAAAGCGGGTCTTGGAGGCGGTTCACGAAGGAGAATGTGGCGACCATACTGGGGGGCAGACACTAGCAAAAAATATCCTCCGCTACGGGTACTATTGGCCAACTGTGAATCGGGATGCTGCAGACTATGTAAGAAAATGTGACAAGTGTCAAAGATACGCAAAAATCCCAAGAGCTCCACCAACGAAACTTACGCAAATGGTTAGTCCCTGGCCGTTTGCAATCTGGGGAATCGACATAATCGGTTCTTTGCCTATATCCAAAGGTGGTGCAAAATACGCGATAGTTGTGATCGACTACTTCACAAAATGGGCCGTGGTAGAGCCTTTAGCCACAATCACCTCCAAGAAGGTCATTAACTTCGTTGTACGAAACATTATATGCCACTTTGGCCTCCCGCGAACCATCATTACAGACAACGGAACTCAATTTGAAAGTAGAGAATTGAAAGATTTCTGTTTAAAGTACGGCATTGAGAAAAAGTTCGCCGTCGTTGCTCATCCGAAGGCTAATGGATAAGTTGAAGCCGTGAACAAAATAATCTAGTCCATATTGAAGAAGCGTTTGGAAAAGGCTGGAGGCAAGTGGGTAGATGAACTTCCAACAGCGCTATGGGCTTATAGAACTACCCACAAGTCCGCGACTGGCCACACTCCATTCGCATTGGCATACGGCTCGGAAGCTGTTATACCTGTGGAACTTGAAGTTCCATCACATCGGGTGACACATTATGATCCTAAGACGAATTAGGATCTCCTGTTGGAATCACTGGACTTTGTTGATGAAAAACGTAAAGAAGCCGAGTTAAGGGCGGCAGCATATAGGCATCGAATCAACCGATATTACAACGAAAAAGTCTGCCCAAGAATCTTTGATGTGGGTGATGTCGTTTTGAAACGAGTTTTCCCGGTACCATCACGTATGAATCCCAACTAGGATGGTCCATATGTCGTTGAACGGAAGCATGGAAAGGGAACTTTCAAGCTAGCGACCATTGATTGCGTGACACTCCCTCGAGCGTGGAACAGTGAACATTTGCGACGTTATTATGTTTAGCCTATTTCTTTCATGTTTTAGGTGCAATTATTTCCCGTATGTTTTTATTCCATTGATTCTTAGTTTCCTTTTAAGCATGTAGTCGGATGATTTAGTTTGTTTTCATTAATAAAGGCTTGAAGCCATTCTTTCTATGAATTACCGATGTTTCTGTACCCTATAGTCTAGTGACAAACAACTGGAGTTGCATTATTTAGTCTGACGTACAAACTCGCATAAACGACTTGAATCTCCGAGTCTCCTGAATGCGAACCGGAGTACTCTAAGTCCCCAGAGCGCAGACTAGAGTATAAACGACTTGAATCTCCGAGTCCCCTAAATGCGGACCGGAGTACTCTAAGTCCCCAGAGCGTGGACTAAAGTATAAACGACTTGAATTTCCGAGTCCCCTGAATGCGGACCAGAGTACTATAAGTCCCAAGAGCGCGGACTAGAGTATAAACGACTTGAATCTCCGAGTCCCCTGAATGCGGACCGGAGTACTCTAAGTCCCCAGAGCGCGGACTAGAGTATAAACAACTTAAATCTCCGAGTCCCCTGAGTGCGGACCGGAGTACTCTAAGTCCCCAGAGCGCGGACTAGAGTATAAATGACTTGAATCTCCGAGTTCCCTGAATGCGGGCCGGAGTACTCTAAGTCCCCAGTGCGTGGACTAGAGTATAAACGACTTGAATCTCCGAGTCCCCTGAATGCGGACCGGAGTACTCTAAGTCCCCAGAGCGCGGACTAGAGTATAAACGACGTAAATCTTCGAGTCCCCTGAATGCGGACCGCAATACTCTAAGTCCCCGGAGCGCGGACTAGGGTATAAACGACGTAAATCGCCGAGTTCCCTGAATGCGGACTGGAGTACTCTAAGTCTCCGGAGGGCGGACTGGAGTATAAACGACTTGAATCTCCAAGTCCCCTGAATGCGGACCGGAGTACTCTAAGTCTTCGGAGCGCGGACAAGAGTATAAACGACTTGAATATCCAAGTCCCATGATGCGGACTGGAGTACTCTAAGTCCCCAGAGTGCGAACTAGTGTATAAATGACTTGAATCTTCGAGTCCCCTGAATGCGGACCGGAGTACTCTAAGTCCCCGGAGCGCAGACTAGAGTATAAATGACTTGAATCTCCGAGTCCCCTGAATGCGGACTGGAGTACTCTAAGTCCCCGGAGCGCGGACTAGAGTATAAACGACTTGAATCATCGAGTCCCCTGAATGCGGACCGGAGTACTCTAAGTCCCCAAAGCGCGGACTAGAGTATAAACGACTTAAATCTCCAAGTCCCCTGAATGCGGACCGGAGTACTCTAAGTCCCCGGAGCGCGGATTGGAGTGTAAACGACTTGAATCTCTGAGTCCCCTGAATGCGGACCGGAGTACTCTAAGTCCCCGGAGTGCGGACTAGAACGACTTGAATCTCCGAGTCCCTTGAATGCGGACCGGAGTACTCTAAGTCCCTGGAGCGCGAACTAGAGTATAAACGACTTGAATCTCCGAGTCCCCTGAATGCGGACCGGAGTACTCTAAGTCTCCGGAGCGCGGACTAGAGTATAAATGACTTGAATCTCGGAGTCCCCTGAATGCGGACCAGAGTACTCTAAGTCCCCGGAGCGCGGACTAGAGTATAAAAGACTTGAATCTTCGAGTCCCCTGAATGCGGACCTCAGAACTCTAAGTCACCGGAGCGCGGACTAGAGTATAAACGACTTGAATCTCCGAGTCCCCTGAATGCGGACCGGAGTACTCTAAGTCCCCGTAGCGCGGACTAGAGTATAAACGACTTGAATCTCCTAGTCCCCTAAATGCGGACCGGAGTACTCTAAGTCCCCGTAGCGCGGACTAGAGTATAAACGACTTGAATCTTCGAGTCCCCTGAATGCGGACCGGAGTACTCTAAGTCCCCGGAGCACGGACTAGAATATAAACGACTTAAATCTCCAAGTCCCCTGAATGCGGATTGGAGTACTTTAAGCCCCCAAAATGCGGATTAAAAAATATTCTAAGTACCAAAAATGTGAAACAAGAGACGTCTAATTCCCAAGAATATCCGAGCAATGTGAAAGTGGATTAGGAATTTATGTAACTCATAAGAACTTGAGTTTCGACCACAGTTATACAGAAAGCTAAAAAGCAGAAATCATTCGAAGGACAAAGAAACCAAACTTTATTCATTAATCCAAAATGGGGTATACAACCGCTCCTTCAAAGCTCGGAGTCAAAAGTCTATCTACAAAAACTACGAAAATGAATAAATAAAAGTAGTTGCTTGATCTAAGCTAACCCTCGTCGAACGAGTGTAGTGGCTACTTCTTCAGTTTCTTTAGCTTCTTTTCTTCCTTCGTTTGTTCGGACGACTCCTCCCCCACGCGCGTTCTCTTGGACGTTTTGCTCGCCAGAGAAACAGTATCAGGAGTGGGAGGAGGAACATCCAGTGGTTTGGATCTGCCAGGAAGAATGACTTTTAGAGGCCTGTTCAACGGATCGTCAAGTTCTACTACTTGAGACTCGATCTTGACCCCAACTTTCTTCTTTTTCCCTTCCTCAAGTTGTTCCTTCATGCTCAATTTAGAGGTATGTTCAGAAGCGCCCGTGATTTCAATTTCGTAACTCTCTTCAACGGGAGACGAGGTTCTAGACTTATCCTCGTCAAGCGCCCCAATCACCTAAGCATCAGGACCGGGGGTTACTCCCGCATGAGTAGCTTCGCTTTTTTTCCCATCTTCTCCTTGGCGTCATCGCTCCTTGGAGACGGATTGGGGTCAGAACGGCCTGCGCAAAATCATAAGAGATAAATGTTAGGACACAATAGCCTCTCGTTGAAAATGACAGTTCTTTGAACTGTAAGAAGAAGAATTATGTACCGGTTTTTTGCTGGCTTTCAGCCATCCGAGGAGTCTCGCCTTCTAGAATGGGGGATAGCACATGAATTCCGAGGCCAGGATCTTTCGGATCATATCCAACGTGTTTCTCGAACGGATCAAGTGCTGGTCGATTGGCCGATTGAGTAGGAGGAGGAGCTACAGACTCGGTCCCAGACGGACCAACCAGGTCATTTTTCTCCTTTGATGGGGAAGAGCCTTTACTAAAGAGAGCCATTGCTGCGGACAAGTCTGAAGGCTCATTCCCCTTGAGAAATTCTTTCACTAAAGCATCCTCGTCAACCTCCTCGGTTCCGATTCGACCTTTTTAATCTTTATCAACGTTTCCCATGCCTCGGCTAGGGATTCAAGGTAGCCCTCGCCAAGAAAGGTCAAATCCCGATGCATGAGGACACGGGCATTATATTCAGCTATCAGCGGGTCGAACAGGCACTTGATCTCCTCTCTGCCGGCCTCTTCAGCCGCTTCAAGGCGAGAGTCGATCTCCACGGAAGCTATTCTCTTGCCCTCCTCACGGGCTTCATCCTTCTGTTGGAACCTGCCTTCTTTGATTTTAATGCGACAACTATATATTTCAACCTATATACTATGATGTCAAATATTTTTGCAGGAATCTACAAAGAGAAGCTATTATCATATCATCAACAAAGATCAAGTTCTCAAATTTTATTATTTCTAAGTTAAATATTCTTGTACAATCTTTGATATAATGATAAAACACACACACACAAATATACTTTTGAAAATCATGTTTTAAAATAATAAATATCTTTAATTATTTAAAGATATAAAAAGGTATTTTCAAAATTATATAATATCTCAAGTTCAGAAGTGCTAAAACAAAGGAAGGAACAAAACAGTACAGGTTTAGACGTCTATAGCTTAATTCAGACGTCTGACATCAATGTCAAACGTCTAAAGATAAAATAACAGACGTCTGAACCCTCAGTATAAAGTACTTCTATTTCTATATGAAATAGACGTCTGTCAATTGAATAACAGACGTCTGTCATCATAGATAGACGTCTGAATTAAATGACAGACGTCTAAAATGACTGATTTTTGTTTCTTCTATTTTTTTGAATTTTAAACTTTATTCAGACATCTGTCACTTTTCTCTCAGGCATCTGAACTTGATGAACTGAAGCATCTCTTCATGAAATATCAAATTCTGAAGAGTTGTCTTCTTCATCAAGAGTTGCACTTCTTCTAAAAGTTGCAAATATTAAATTAAAACTATTCAATACTATAAATAGAGATGAAAATCCACTATTTCAATAACTATTTCTTTCTATCTATTCTGATCTTATATTGTTATAATATCAAGTGATTTTCAACTCTCTACTTCCTATCTTTGCACATTCAAATCATCATATCAAGAAGATTATAGGAAGGGTGTACTACATTGACTATATTCGTGTTACTCAAGAACACACAAGTCAAGAAACAATTTATTAATTGTATTTGAAGTCCTATTCGGTTGCTTAGGCGGAAAAGTCCTGTTCGGTTGCTCAGGCGGTGTAATACCTGTTCCTCCGGGTAAAGTGAGGGTTGTTAGAGAAATTCCAGAAGGAGTTTGGGACTGGACGTAGAACTTGAAGTTCGAACCAGTATAAAAATCCCTGGGGTCATTTTTATTACTGCTATTTACTATTATTTATAATTCCGCACTTGCTAGTCGTAGTTTAACTATATTATCGATCCATATACACATTCATTTGGTATCAGAGCAAGGTCATCACATAACTATAACACAATTATCTGATTTTTTAATAATATGGACAATAACACTAGCAACAGTTTTACTGAGGGACAAGCCACTACACGACCACCATTGTTTAACGGATTAAATTATAGTTATTGGTCAACTAGAATGAGAATTTTTATGCAAGCTAGTGGATTTGAAATCTGGAATATCATTCAAACTGAATATAATATTCCTACTACAGTGTATGTTGCTTGGTCTAATACACAAAAACTAGATGCTACTGCAAACGCAAAAGCAATGAACATGTTATTTTGCGCATTAGACAAAAATGAATTCAATCGAGTCAGTATTTGTAAAACTGGATATGAAATTTGGAATACTCTTAAGGTTACACACGAAGGAACGAATAAAGTAAAACAAAGCAAGATTTCTATGCTTAAAAACCAATTTCAAAATTTTAGAATGAAACAAGGAGAAAGTATTAGTGAAATGTACTCTAGATTCCAAGATATCTATCACTCACTATTAGCTTTAGAAGTTACTTTTACTGAACCTGATATTATATCAAAAATCCTTAACTCATTAACTGATGAATGGGAACGAAAAGTCTTAGCTATCGAGGAAGCTAATGATATTTCAACCATAAAAACAGAAGATTTAATAGGAAATCTAATGTCCTATGAAGTAAATTTACACGCAAGACGAGCACAAGCACAGGACAAGAAAACTATCGCTTTTCAAGCAGAAAAAGAAGACTCTGAATCAGAAGACGATATGACATTTATAGCTAAGAATTTCAAAAAGTTTTTGAAATTCAAAAAGGGTAATAAATTTGGAAATAACAAGGGTTTCAATAAGCCATCAAGCTCATCTCTTGAATGCTACGAATGTCACAAGAAGGGCCACATAAAGAAAGATTGTCCTGATCGGAAGAAAGAAAATAATCTTAAAAAGGACAAATATAAAAAGAAACAAGCCTTCTCAATTACATGGGATGATACGGAATCTTCTTCATCAGACAGTGATAATAACAGTGATTCAGAACAAGCCAACGTTTGTTTTATGGCAACAAATGATGATGTAAGTGATTTAACTTTTGACGATTTAATAGAAATAAACTCTGAATTATTAGATAAACTTAGAATCCTAAAGAGTAAATATAAAGATGCTTTAAGAAAATTAAATAGAACTAAAATAGAAACTGACATGTTAAAAGATGAAAAGAAAATATTAGAGGAAGAGTTAGTAAAATCTCAAGAATCTTATGTTAATATAACATCTCAATTCACTGATTTAAGTAGTGAAATGGAAAGACAAAAATATGAGAATATTAAATTAGCAAAAGAGAATTATGATTTAAACTCTAAAATTGAAACACTTGATATAGAAGTATCACATCTTAAAACAAAACTGGAAAATATTTCTAAAAATGTTTCTAAATTTAATAGTGGAAGAGAGAGTCTCTCTAAAATAATTGAGAATTCTCAAACCTGTTCAAATAAAAAGGGGTTAGGATATAAAAAACCATTACAAAAGCACTCTAAAAATAATGGTTCTTTATATACTAATTTTAAGAAAAAGGAATCTATATCTGCTCAAAAATCTTCTTCAAAAGTTATTCATCCAAAATCAATTATGATTTGGGTTCCAAAAACTAATAATAATTTGATTAGGAAAAACTACATTAAATCTTTCATTATGTCTGTACATAAGAATGAAAATTTTATTTTTAAAGGGAACTCTAAACCCAACTGGGTTTGGCTTCCTAAGATTTAACCCTTAGGACCCTAACAGAGGAAGTGGGTACCAATAGAATTTCAATATTTTTTGCATGTACCGATTAAGAAAAGAGGAAAATGGATTCTAGACAGTGGTTGCTCAAAACACATGACAGGCGACAAAAATATGTTAACTAACATTATCTAGTCAGATGGAGGATCTATCACTTTTGGAGATAATTCCAAAGGTTACATCATCGGCAAAGGCGATGTGAGCAATGACGGTACATCTAATTTACCTCTTCTTACAAATGTTTTATTAGTTAAAAATTTAAAACATAACTTACTAAGTATTAGTCAATTATGTGATAAAGGTTTTAACATAGTATTTTATGAAAATAAATGCAATATTTTTTATCATAACAAAAATCTTATTTTCGAAGGAGTTAGAGATCGTAATCTTTATATTCTGAATATGAAAATAAATCATAATACAAATATGTGCTTATTAGTCAAAGAAAATGATCCTTGGCTATGGCATAAAAGATTTTGTCATATAAATTTCAAAGCTATTAATAAATTATCCAAAAACAATTTAGTAAAAGGTTTACCTAAAATGAATTATAAGGTAAATAGCATTTGTAATGCTTGTCAACTAGGAAAGCTAACTAAATCTTCTTTTAAATCTAAGAAGATCATCTCAACTTTACAACCTCTTGAGTTGTTACATCTAGACTTATTTGGACCAACTCAGACTCAATCTATTAATCACAATAGATATGTTTTTGTAATAGTTGATGACTTCTCTAGATATACATGGACTTTATTTATGAAAAACAAAAGTGATACATTTGAAAATTTCAAAATCTTTGCTAAACGTATTCAAAATATTAAAAATCTAAAAATTAAAAACATTAGAAGTGATCATGGAGGTGAATTTGAAAATGAAATATTTGAGAAATTTTGTAATAAGAAAGGAATATTTCATAACTTTTCATTCCCAAGAACGCCTCAACAAAATGTAGTTGTTGAACGTATAAATAGAACACTTCAAGAATGTGCTAGGACTTTATTGAATGGAACCACTCTTCCAAAACAATTTTGGGCAGGAGCCGTTGCTAATTCTTGTTATTTCCTAAATCGTGTCTCTATTCGACCTTTAACTAAACATACTCCATATGAACTTTTCAACGGTAGAAAACCTAATATATCTTACTTTAAAGTTTTTGGTTCGAAATGTTTTGCCTTGAATATGAAAGATCAACTAGGAAAATTTGATCCAAAATCGGATGAATGTATATTCATCGGATACTCAGAACGAAGCAAAGCATATAGAATCTATAATAAAAGAACTAAATCTATTGAAGAAACACTTTATGTATCATTTGATGAAAATTTCAAAATTAAAACAAATGATGATGAAGACATTATAATAAATTCCAATATTGATATCAATATACCTCATAACACTTCTTCTAAAAATCAAAGTGAAAAGGAATTAAAATCCCCACCAAGAATTTTAAAAGATCATCCAATTCAAAATATAATAGGAGAAATTGATGAAAGAGTTAAAACAAGGAATCAACTAAATCAAATGGGTCATATAGCTTTTCTTTCTAATATAGAACCTAAAAATATTAAGGAAGCCTCAACTGATGATTATTGGATTATCGCGATGCAAGAAGAACTAAACCAATTCGAAAGAAATAACGTTTGGGATTTAGTTCCACGACCGAATGATCAATCAGTTATTGGCACTAAATGGGTTTTTAAAAATAAAGCTGATGAAAATGGTAATATCACTAGAAATAAAGCTAGATTAGTTGCACAAGGATATAATCAGGAAGAAGGAATTGACTATGAAGAAACGTTTGCTCCTGTCGCAAGATTAGAAGCAATACGAATCCTATTAGCCTATGCTTGCTTTCATGATTTCAAATTATATCAAATGGATGTTAAAAGTGCATTTTTAAATGGGTTTATTAAAGAAAATGTTTATGTTGAACAACCTCCCTTGTTTATACACGAACAATTTGCAGACCATGTTTATAAACTTAAAAAGGCTTTATACGGTTTAAAGCAAGCACCTCGTGCTTGGTATGATCGTTTAAAAAGTTATTTAATCAACTCTGGTTTTGAAATTGGAAAGGTTGATCAAACTCTTTTTATTAAGAAAAAGAAACATGATATTTTAATTGTTCAAATTTATGTAGATGATATTATTTTTGGATCAACTAATGATAAATTATGTCAAGAATTTTCTAAAATAATGACAAATGAATTTGAGATGTCTCACAAGGGAGAATTAACATATTTTCTTGGACTTCAAATTAAACAAGTTAATAATGTCATTTTTATAAATCAAGAAAAATATTGTAATAATTTAATCAAACGCTTTGGTATGGAAAATACTTCTGCCAAACCAACTCCTATGAGTACAACTATACATCTTGAAAAAGATGAAAATGGTAAGAGTGTAGACCAAAAATTATATCGAAGTATGATTGGATCATTATTATATTTAACCGCTAGTAGACCCGATATAATGATGAGCGTTTGTTTGTTTGCACGATTTCAAGCCGATCCTAAAGAATCACACATTAGAGCAGTGAAACGTATTTTACGTTATCTCAACAAAACCAAAGATTTTGGACTATTTTATCCAAAAGAATGTCCTTTTGAATTAATATCATATAGTGATGCTGATTTTGGAGGAAGTCGGACGGATAGAAAAAGTACAAGTGGGACTTGTCACTTCATTGGACGGTCTCTAGTATCTTGGTTTAGTAAGAAACAAAATTGCGTATCACTTTATACTTGTGAAGCATAATATATATCTGCAGCTTTGGCATGTGGTCAAGTAATTTATATGCAACAAACTCTTCAAGATTTTGGTTTTAAATTATCTAAATCTACAATCTTCTGTGATAATTCTAGTGCTATTAATTTATCTAAAAATCCAGTAAATCATTCACGGACAAAACATATTGATATTCGTCATCATTTTCTTCATGATAATATTGAAAAAGATATAATCAATCTAGAATTCGTATCTTCGGAAAATCAATTAGCAGATATTTTTACCAAACCATTAAATGAAAACACTTTTGTAAAATTGAGACGAGAACTTGGAATCATTTCATTCAAAAATTTATGAAGTTTACTTCAACTCATTTCTGTTTTTATTTAAAGGTTAATATAAACTTGGTTTTTGTCCACACATTTTTCTTCTGGTTAAAATTAAATTATTCTACTTTTAATCTTAACTATTCATTGTTTAGCCTTCTGTTTTATATATAAATTCTTTCATTCAAAAGAAAACTTTCATTCAGCTTATTTCAAATAAAAAGGTTAAAGAAGAAAATCAATTGTGTTTTTTAACTTTGCATTATTCATATATACCATGGCCGGTTCATCTTCAGATGAGCCTTCCTATTCATTTGGATATTCGTCAGTTGACTTTGAAACACCTAGTTCTTGGTCTTCCGAATTTCCAACTCCAACTCCAGCTTATATTCCAATATGTCCACCACAAAGTCATCTTACGGGATATATGCCAGAAAATAAACGCACGCGAAGAAATTTATTTCCATCTCCAACTACTAAAGAAAAGATAGATGACTTACATCACTATCAGAGGGAAACACTTAATCTTCAACGTGAAATGTATTTTGAGCAAAAGAGTCATGGTAGAAGACTCAGTTTTCTTAAACGTTGTGCTGCAAAAATATGTGGTTCATCTCCGATCAACACAAATGCACATACTCATTCACCTCAACGTCCTCATGTTTCTCCAAATTCGTGGGATCGACACCCTCAATTGTCTCCCATTAAACCGTTTGATGAACACAATCAACTCGAATCATCCAAAGGGAAGTCTCTGAAGTCTCCAAAAACTCCAAAGACTCCTAAGCAAATAATATATATATGATATGATTGTACGTTCATTTGGTTACTCATTTTTGCTTTTTATTATGTTCAAAATAAATAAATATATGGCTATTTTCTTTTATCATTAAACAAAGCAAAAACACTAAACATCAGACATACAGACGTCTAGACATTTACACAGACGTCTGTAAAACACCTATTTTATGTTAATTTCAGACACACAGATGTTTGGAGCATTTATCATAGACGTCTAAATTCAGTATAAAAAGTTTCAAATTCTTTGTTATCAAATTAGCTGTCTGTGTAAAAATAACAGACGTCTGTCCTCAAAAATAGACGTCTAACATAAAATATTCAGACGTCTGATCTCAGTTCAAAATGTTTTTTACTCTCTGTTTCAAATTTAGCCATCTGAGCCGTCTGTCACTAATTTTTAGACGTCTGTCCTTCATTTTAGCCATCTATTATAAACATTCAGACGTCTAAACTCCTCTTATTTTTTCATTGATTCTCTTATCTACAGGACTTCAGACGTCTGTATATTTTTAAGACATCGGAAACACTGTTAGACAGAAAACCATATAATTCAAACCAATGGACTCTCTTCTTCAACACGACTATTCATTCAATCCTCTCAAAATCGAAATTCAAAACCCTAGCCTTCTTCAAAAACAATGGCGCCCAAATCAAAAACCAAAAAACAAAAAGGGGATTCTTCTCAACAAGCTCCTCATATTCTCCCTACAGAAGATCAAATTGCCGCTTGGCTCTACCATGAACCCCGAAGTATGGGTCGTTACAAACATCTATCTTCTTTGCCTTCATTTCACGGTATTTTCCATGATCTTGATCATTTTCCTGCTTACAAAATTAAGTTCTTCACTGATAGATCTCAGATCACCAGTCTTATTGATTTCAAAGACAATCAAGTGAACATATGTAGACTTAGTATCCTATTATTTATTGCAAATATCAACAATCCAAAAATTAGGCTTCATAGAGATAAAGGAATGCTTTGGACAAGTGTATTTGGAAATATTTTACAAATAACTCCGGCTGATATTGGACGAATTTTAAAATGTAGCACGGATGGGGTCGATTTAGATGATTTTAAGTTAGAAGGTGAGGATCTTAAACACATAGAATATCATCTTTTTGAACCAGGAAAGTCCACAAATAGATCAAATCATCTTCGTCCCCGACCTCGATTGTTGCTTAGAATGCTAATAAAAACAATATTTCCCCGGCAAGGAAGCCACGAGATCATTTATGATGATGAAGATAAGGCACTTCAAGCAATATTATCAAATTCACAAATCAATTGGGCACAATATTTTTACGATGCATTTCGTACTTATCACGACTCGAAGAAGCGATCAATTGTCTATGGCCCTTATATTACTCGAATACTAACTGACTTGTCTATTCAAAGTCCGGCAATTGAGTTTGAAAAGATTAAGGTATCCAATATTCGCTTTTTTAGTTTGATGGGATTACCGGAATCTCCTCCGACGTTTCCAACTTATCCTGATTATAAAGCGGAACAACTAGCTTTACAAAAAGAAAAAGGAAAAACTAAAGTAGGCAGTTACGGACACGATGGAGATGAAGGAGATACTGAAAAAGAAGGGGATGATAGAGATGATGGGGAAGATGAAGGGGAAGATGATGAAGGAGAAGACGAAGCTATCGAGCAAACTTTTATCCAAAGTTCAGTTCCGGAAAATTACGAGATTGAACAAATTTCTGGAACTTCACGCACATATACAAAAAATGAAAAGCTCAAGTCCGACATCACCATCTCTAAAAATCAAAAGAAAATCTCTCAACAAATTGCACAAGGCTTTTCTTCCATCAATTCTAGATTTGATCATCTAGATACCAAAGTCAAAGAGAATGCACGAGAGATGAAGAATGTCAAAACAATTCTTCGTCGATTGTGGAAAAATTCTCATGGATCTTCTCCTCCTCCCTCTCCAACTTGGGGAGACTTCTGAAAGAAGATGATTTCTTTTGGTTTATCCTTTGGTCCGAAAACTTCAGTTTCATAAAATTCTGTATTTTTTTGTGGCTTTTAAAACTTATATGTTGTTGTTTGTATAATTTTCTATGTCTCTTTGAAACATTTGGTTCACTGTGTTTTGGTTAAACTAATGCTCTGTCCTGAAAAATTGATTTGTTTTTATCATCTTGGTACACGCTTGGTTGATCAACATGTATTGTCTACATTTCTTATCTATTTTGTTATTCATAGTTTTGTCATCTCTTTATATCTAACACCCCCTACAACTCTTTTTGTTAATGACAAAGGGGGAGAAATAATAACATTTCTGCTATATAAATTGGTCATATTGACAGGGGGAGCAAAAGGTATGGTTATACTAATCGTTGAATTATATAGTTGTCATCATCAAAAAGGGGGAGAATGTTGGAACCTGCCTTCTTTGATTTTAATGCGACAACTATATATTTCAACCTATATACTATGAAGTCAAATATTTTTGCAGGAATCTACAAAGAGAAACTATTATCATATCATCAACAAAGATCAAGTTCTCAAATTTTATTATTTCTAAGTTAAATATTCTTGTACAATCTTTGATATGATGATAAAACACACACACACAAATATACTTTTGAAAATCATGTTTTAAAATAATAAATATCTTTAATTATTTAAAGATATAAAAAGGTATTTTCAAAATTATATAATATCTCAAGTTCAGAAGTGCTAAAACAAAGGAAGGAACAAAACAGTACAGGTTTAGACGTCTGTAGCTTAATTCAGATGTCTGACATCAATGTCAGACGTCTAAAGATAAAATAACAGACGTCTGAACCCTCAGTGTAAAGTACTTCTATTTCTATATGAAATAGACGTCTGTCAATTGAATAACAGACGTCTGTCATCATAGACAGACGTCTGAATTAAATGACAGACGTCTAAAATGACTGATTTTTGTTTCTTCTATTTTTTTGAATTTTAAACTTTATTCAGACATCTGTCACTTTTCTCTCAGACATCTGAACTTGACGAACTGAAGCATCTCTTCATGAAATATCAAATTCTGAAGAGTTGCCTTCTTCATCAAGATTTGCACTTCTTCTAAAAGTTGCAAATATTAAATTAAAACTATTCAATACTATAAATAGAGATGAAAATCCACTATTTCAATAACTAATTCTTTCTATCTATTCTGATCTTATATTGTTATAATTTCAAGTGATTTTCAACTCTCTACTTCCTATCTTTGCACATTCAAATCATCATATCAAGAAGATTATAGGAAGGGTGTACTACATTGACTATATTCGTGTTACTCAAGAACACACAAGTCAAGAAACAATTTATTAATTGTATTTGAAGTCCTATTCGGTTGCTTAGGCGGAAAAGTCGTGTTCGGTTGCTTAGGCGGTGTAATACCTGTTCCTTCGGCTAAAGTGAGGGTTGTTAGAGAAATTCCAGAAGGAGTCTGGGACTGGATGTAGAATTGGAAGTTCGAACCAATATAAAAATCCCTGGTGTCATTTTTATTACTGCTATTTATAATTCCGCACTTGCTAGTCGTAGTTTAACTATATTATCGATCCATATACACTTTCACCTTCATTGTCCCAACCTTAGAAAGCTCATCGTCGGTCTTTGCCTTCAAGAGACGTGTATCGACAATCTCGTTGCAGTATCATTGAGACTCCTCTTGAGCAGCTATCTTCTCTTCCCTCTCCTTAGAGAGTAGCTCCTTCAACTCTTTAACCTGCAGAGCGAGTGCATCCCTTTATTTTTGAATAGAACCTTTTTCTAAAGCCAGGGCCCCACAGCGTTGGACCGCGTCGTCAAGTTCCTTCTTATGAGTCGTCCCTAGACGAGTGACGGCCTCCGCAGTCTCCTTAGCACTTTGTTCTGCAGCCTTGAGCTTGGACTTGTACGAAGCGAGCTCTTCATCCTGATTTTTGATAATGTATTTATCGAAGATAGCTTCAAGCTTCAAGCGGTCGATTTCCTGTTGACGCTCAACGGAGATTTCCGAGACTTTTTCGACTAAATGAACAAACGCGTCATGTTGAACATAGACGTCGTTGTTGCCAGCGATGGCACTCTGCTTGACATGCCCCAGAATGTGATGAATTGCTGGAAGGAAATTTAGACCGTCAAAGCAGATTTTGGGAAATTTAGCTTTAAGCTCGGCCAGCTTATCCGATATCGTTGGGTCTGCCGCAAGAACAGGGGGAGGAGGTTTTGAAAGTTCTGTTCTCTTACGATGTTCCCGAGATTGCCGTGTGCTTGATGAACCAGAATGTTGATCTCAGGAAACATCGGGTTGAGACCCCTTCTGCGAAGACTTTTCTCTGCCTTGCTCTGTTTGAGGAGGAAGATCACGAGAGTATGAAGACTGGCTGTGTTATTTCTTTCGATAAGTCGACTCTCGGGGACGGTTGTCTCGGTCTCCGGAGTTGCCTCTATCCCGGCGCTAGCCGGAGCCCGAATCCCAGCCAGAATGGTGAAAGATGGATGAGCCGTGAAGACGATCGAATCCGTGGGAGCGTCCCATGTCACCTCCATAGAATGAGAATAACAAAAGTTAGAAAAGATCAGGGTGATGGATAAGATTGAAGTGCAGGGTGAAGTGCGTGTGTCCGTGTGTGTCCTAGTGTTTCCCCCCGACGGACCAGTTTCTTTACTAATTGGAGTTTTATCTCCTTGGACTTGGGCTTGAACTCCCGTATCGCCTCTAGCGGGCGAATGAAGCTTGAGGGCCTCTGGATCGTCGAAACCATAGTTGAGTAAATCGTCAGGAATGGTAAGGTTCGACAGGCCCTTCAGAGAACTTTCTAAGTGCTGCGAGGAAGCTTCTTTTTCCGTTGGAATAAGGGTAACTTTAGACGTTCCGCCCACTGTTTTCTTCCTCAGCTTGTATGTCAGTTTCTTCTTCCTCTTCGAAGGGGAAGACGATGTTTCAATGTCATGAACTTCAACTATCGGGCCCCGAGACGGACTAATATTCTCGCCCTGTACTTCGGGCATTTCTGCTTCTTTAATCTCCCCCTCCTCTAGTGTGTCAGGGACGTTCTGTGCAGGCCTAGGTATGGTAACACCCTGAGGGAGGCTTATCCGGCGACCTTCTGCCAACAACCCAAACTGTGTAAGTAACTCATTTGAAATGAGGGATTTGATGTCCTGATCTTCTGCGGGGAGAGATCGGATAGTTGCCGCTGCTTTAGAGTATCCGAAGCCTTCGGGACGTGGAGTGATACCTGAAAAAGTGGATAAAGAGTCAGAAAAGATGCAGATTCCGCCAAACTCAAGTGTTGATCTAGAAAACGAACTTACTCCCTTCCACCCATCTCCTAGCGAAACCGGAAGGACAACGAACATAGAACCACTCTTGCTTGTACTGGGCGAATTTGCTCCATGCCCCAGTCAGGATTTGGCATTTACTATATGGCTCCAGAAATATGAAAGACGGGCTATCCGACCGTCTCTTGAAGCGATAAATATAAAGGATATCGCTTGGAGTCGGAAGCCTGGAGAAGACACTCATAAAGAGGATGCAAGTCCCATATAAGAAAGCATGACTGTTCAGAGGCAGTTGTGAAGGAGCGATCTCGATATATTGCAATAAGTCACGAAGGAAGGAGTTGAAGGGTGGAACGCTGCCAACCCAGCACATAAACTTATTGCAAGCTGTATACCCGGCTGGGGGAAAATGCGGCGGACGATCATTCCCCGAAGGAACTAACACGTCGTCGAAAGGGATTCCGTAGATAGAGCATATCCGACGGAGTGTACTCTCGTTAATCCTCGAGGCCTGTGAATCGGCTGGGTCGTCTAAGAAAATAGCTGCCTCCAGAGCATCAGGAGCTAAGTCGACGGATGCTATCGCGGTGCTCGGTAAGCTTTGAGCAGGGGTATTTGATGGATTCGAAGTATCTACAACTTCTCGTCGAGAGGATGGCCCAGGTCTGTCTGAGATCATAGCAGAGCTAGATTTTATAGACATCTCTAATGAAGATCAAATCCAACAAAGCACCTGTTTGAACTATACTTGAAAAACAATTAACATTAGACTTAACAACATAAGTATTCCCCCCGTGTGGTGTGTGAACTAGTGCGATTATTCAAACGTAAGTGCCAAGCTAATGGAAAGACATTCGATTGAGAAAATAAGTTTGAGCTTCAGATTGTCGTCTTCGAAGACCGTCGTCGCTGACCGTCTACGAAGGCTTGTCACAAGACGGTTTATATTTTGAACTCGGCATCGTGACTGCATTTGAAAGGTTATTAGCTGTTAAGCAGGATTAAGTCCAAGTTTTCAGCTATTTAAAAACACAGAAGTTATCAGTCCGGATTATTCGATATGCTTTGTTGTTTAAGTCCGTCCTTGTTCATTGACATATATTCCGTGGGATGTGTTAAGTCAACTGTACATCAGGCTCGACTAGTGTTGCTGTTGTGCACAACTCTACTACCATCCATCATTTCCGTTCGGCATGCGGCAAGACATACCAAACCACAATCATGCCAGGCTATATCGTTCGGCACTCCACTCTCCCATCTGCTCTCTCCCCCGTTCGGGATAAGGGAGTCATGCCGAACCACATTCATGCCGAGCCGCCTCGCTCGGCACTTCACCCTCAACATCAACACTCTTCTACCTATCCACATCATTGTTCGGCATTCGTCTAGTCATGCCGAACCGCTATCACACCGAGCCCCTTCGATCGGCATTTTGGCTAGCACTCACAATTCTCCAACACTCCCTCCTACCTCGTTCGGCATAGAAGAATCGTGCCGAGCCAAGAGCATATAGAGCCGCATCGCTCGGCATCTAGGCTCAATCCTCGTTTCTCCTCCGATTCCCCCTCTTCCCTTGCTCGGCATAACTCACTACTCTTCTCTTCGCCGCTCGGCACGAGTGAGTAATGTCGAGCCATGGTCATTTTCTTTTCCGAATCTTACGCTATGCTAACTTCACACCACCAAACTTTACTACTCCCTACTCCCTCATATCCTAAACACCTATGACACCTCCTTCCTTCCATCACTCCGCCTAGCCCTAAAGCATGTTTCGACCCCGAATTGTCATTATCCATGCGGTTCCAATCGTCCAAAGTCTTACAAAGATTCACAAGTCTGAATCTTGTGTTATGTTTTCTCTTCGAGATGAAATGTTTGAGGTTAAGGCCATTACCTAAGAAATCACTCAAAGCTTGGGGATATTCTGGAGTAGGAAGCGCGATTTCGGTCGGGTTCTTTGATTTGGAAAGGGAGGAGAGGTGACTTATCGATTTCGAGAAAGGAAGGGAAAGGTAAATAGTCTGTAGGAGCCTGAGACGGATTCGTAAGAATATTAGAGCAGAGGTAAAAGGTAAAAAGGGAAGAAGGAGAGAAGTGCCAGCCTTTATAGTAGGAAGGAAAGAAGGTGAAGGGACAGAGACCGGTAGAACCGGTCAAGGCACAATGTCGTTCGGCATCCATGTGTCGTTCGGCATCCATATGTCGTTCGACATCCATGTGTCGTTCGACATCCAATCTCGTTCGACATCCAATGCCACGCTCGGTATTCAGGAAGACGCTATCGAAAAGACATAACGAGGGCTTAAAGGAAAGCATGGAGGACTCGTGATTCAAAGCGCAGCACGGTCGACCACCTGATGCACTTTGGGGGGCAAGTGTAACCTGGAGGTTTGACCAGGCAACTAGGTTGGTCGGCATTTCAGTGGTCGTTCGGCATTTCATAGGTCGTCCGGCATTCCGAAGCCATCCGGCATTTCAATGGTCGTTCGGCATTTCAGATGTCGTCCGACATTCAGAAGCCGTCCGGCATTTCAATGGTCGTTCAGCATTTCAGAGGTCGATCAGCATCCCAGCCTCGACCGGCATTCGAACCTCGTCCGGCATTCCGAGGCCGTCCGACATTTCAATGGTCGTTCGGCATTTCGGTGGTCGTTCGACATTTCAGTGGTCGTCCGACATTCAGTGCTCGTTCGGCATTTCAGAGGTCGCTCGGCATCCCAGCCTCAATCGGCATTCGAACCTTGTTCGGCATTCATACCTCGTTTGGCATCCATACCTTGCTCGGCATTCTAGCCTTGTTCGGCATCTCCCCTCGACCGGCATCGATTCTCGTTCGGCCTGCACTCTTCACTCAACACGTTACCTCGATCGGCATAGAGATATCGTTCGGCATTTGTCGTTCGGCACGCATAAGTTACTCACTTTAGGCCGAGATATCTGACTACTAGGCCCACCAAGGTAGTCCAACCCAGCTTCGTTTATAAATAGAGAGGCAACGGCATAGTGAAAGGGACCTTTTTTCGAAAACACCGGGGAGACTCTGCCGCTTTTAAGACTCATCCTTTTTACTTAGCAATTGCATTCAAGTAATTGGTGTACGGATTGTATCTGTAATCGATTATCAAGTAGAGCAATAAATATTGACTTCAAAGTGGACGTAGGCAATTACGCCAAACCACTATAAATCTGGTGTTCTCATTTTCCGCATTCAATTTAGCATATTGCTCTCTGTTTACATTTACTTTCTTCATTTATCTTTCTACACAATCTTTCTCAACGAGGTTAGTGACCAATTTTAGTGCTAACATTTGCTAAGATAATTTATCTTTTCCTTTCACTTCTTTTAATAATTGTTTTATTTGTAGATAGCTTTCAATTTGATTCAATTTAATTTACTCTTTAAAATATTTCATATTAATTAAAACACCTTATTCAATTTAATATATTATTCAAAAAGAATTTTATTGATTTAGTTTGATTTATTAAAACAAAATCTTTTATTAAATAGATTCCAATTAGTTAAAATTCATTTCCAAAAATAATTATACATATATATATATATAAATTGAATTCGAACATTTTATTTTTATTATATTTTTATTTATTATAACAGCGTAAGAACATGGTTGTTACAGACTTCCCCCTTATAAAAATTACATCCTCGTAATTTCCTATAGGGAAACATCTTCTACAACTCATACTTTGAACTTCCCTCGTATTCAACATTCTTTATAAGCTTACTCTATACAATTCTCTATGTTGCCATTTTTCCCACCCCTCCTATCGGATGCTATAGATCTATTTAACAACTTTCTATTCTCGCACATGATAAGTTTTATGAAATTTTTTCTAACTCTTGGATTTTCCAGAAAATTTCGCAAAGTCTCATTTGAACGGAGAGCGTTCCAAAAAATAAAAAGACAACATATAACAATATATATATATATATCTCATTCAATGGGGCATCCGAAAACATGGGGAAATAATGTAATATCACAATATCCATCACCATATGCGTAAAAGATACCTTATTTTGCGTTATTAAGCGAGTCCGCTTAATTTTTATGCAAATATGCACCGAATTTAATCCAAACACTCTTCATATAAATGTACTTAACTTATAGAAATTGTATGGGATCATATTTCATAATATAAAGTAATATGACCTTCATATAACAAAATAACCAAGTTACATATTCATTTCAGCGACTATGCGTCTAAGTTTTGAAAGTCATAAACACAAAATTATCCACTGTTTCCAAAAGCAAAGTTGAATTATAAATAATTAGATTTTCAAAACTTCTTTCAGATCACAAAATTATTGAGTGCATAAAATGTTATGGTCATTTCACTAAACATATTGAAATCGAAATGAGCATTTAAAATGTAGTTCCACCAAAGTAAATGTCATTTTTAGGCTAGAAAATGATAAAACTTAGCAAATCACTTAAAATGAAATTTTTAGTTTATACTTTTAGCTTTCCGAAATGGGAAAAATTGTCAAAATCGAATAAACCCTTTAAAAGATATGATCAAATGACATCAGTGTTGTTTGATGGAGTCTGTATTTTCGGGACAACAATACATATTTATTTCAATTCATATTTAAATCATGGTTAACTTTAGAATTTTGCATTACATTTCAAACAAAAAAATTTCTCTAACAACATAGCTTTCTAGTAAAATTAAACTCGTCCAAAATGGATCGATGGTTTGAGAATTATAGTCAAAACGAATTTCAAGAGTAAATTTTTATTTAACAATATGTTTACTATCATTTACCTCATTGATAAAAATATTAAAAATTATATTCAACGGTAGATGCTCGAGTTTGCCTTTAAATAACATTTAGATGAAGTTACAAATGTTGCAGTAGTCTATAGAACACATTGCAATATTAACCATAACCAAATATAGTGTAATGTTACAAATGTTACATAGCCAGGAACTTATATTTGCATTTATTATTTTCAACCAAGTAAAGAAAATTGCTTAAAAGATGAAGACAACACTTTCATATACTCTCGAGATTTCTATTTTGAACTATTTATAGAATAGAGATTTCATTCGATCTAAAAATTTCAATTTGACGTGTTTAAATAGCCATACAAAAATGTTAAAAATTTCAAGGAAATAACGTGGAAATAATTTGTAAAACAAAATCTTTATTAAATATATTCTAGTTAACTAAAAATTCATTTTCAAAAATAATTATATATATATATATATATACACATAAATTGAATTCGAACATTTTATTTTAATTAAATTTATTTATTATAATAGCGTAAGAGGACAGGTTTGTTACACACACACACACAGAGATACACACACAGACACACACATACACACAAATACACACACACATATATACATATGCATATACATATAAATACGTATACACATACATACATATGTATATATATAATCAAGGTTTTTTAACAAAACTAGTCGGCTTTATAGTGGGCCGTGCCACTGTATATAAATAAAAAACAAGTAATCTGCACATGTACAGAACAACTATACATGGTTTTATAGTGGCCATACCACTAAACATACAAAAAAGTAGACGTCCTCCTAAGAGGAGGAACCACTGTCGTCATCAACTAGAGAAGGCCCCATGACATGGATAAGGTCAGAGAAATGAGCAGCAATATCTGGAACAAACACCTCAGAATCATTGGAGTATAAAAAATTTCTATCCTAAGTGGCATCCGCCAAAATAAGTCTATTGTCATCCTCATTGTCTCCATCATAGGAAAGAACTGGACCATCCGAGGTGTTTGTTCTTAATTCAAAATAAGTATCAAGTTTATGAGACAAAATAAGGAGATATTTATTTAACTTCAAAATTTAAGATTTTAAAAATATCTCAATTCAAATTTTGTTTACCTAGATCAAATATATTTTATATTTTAATTTAATAAAAACTTTAACAATTTCAAATACCATACGGATTTAAAATTCAAAATCATAAATTGGAAAATCTACTGTTTGACTAAATCAAATAAATTAAAGTTACTAAATATAATTATTTGTATTTAGGAAAAAGTATTTTATGAATAAAATATACATTTTGTTAACTTAAATATGTAAATAAATTTAAGCTGAAAATATATTTGATATCTTAAATGATAAGCATATATGAATAATGAAATTACGTAATATTTCATGTAAAATAATATTCACAATATTAATTTTATCATAGTTCGAAAATTAATTTTATTCAAGTTTAAATGATTTACAATTTAAAGATTTGTTGATTTGTATATAAGATCCATATTATTCATTTTTAGTTCTACAATTATCAAACAAATTACATGTATGGCAATATCATCATATCCAAAGGTTTGGCATAACATGCATGTGGATCTATAAAAAACATAAAATTACCTTTGATGATCTTGCCATTCGTTACATGTCGATCTATATTTCTAAGTCTGCTAGCCGTACTTGTAAGGTATCGAGTTATTTGGAAGGAGTGGGAAGTAATGGGGCGACTATGAAGTAATAGGCTGCTAGGTTTTGAAAAAATTCCTTTTTAAAGAATGAGTTTGAGATGCCTTTTATAGAGGAGCCTTAGGAGAATTATCTACCACTAATTACTCACTCTTAAAAGAAAAGACCAGGCATTTCATTTTCCAACAACCATGGATGACGCCCCTTCCCCGTGTGCCTCCTCACCTTTAATTTTTGCCCCCTCTTTTTATTTACATATTAAACCTATTAAATATGTAGTAATATCATATATTGATACGTAGATGTATATGGCATCTAAAGTATTTAACAATTCAAATATCATATATACACACGTCCCGAATAATCACTAAAGGCATCTAAAATATTCCAAAGTGTTACGAAAATTACTAAAAGTTCCCCAAATATTAAATACACTCATAACTAATAATTATCAAGTATTAATGAATTTACTTAATTTATAACACATTATAATATTATTAAATCAAGTGATACTTTGGATACTGCACACATACGGTTGTGGGACTCATAGGTGTGAATTTGATCAGTGGCTAATATAGAACAATTGAAATATTAAAGTCTGCACATCACCTTGGTCGTGGTGTGAAATTTTGGCTAAATTCAATGCTTACGGATCTTTTTAGTAAAACAAAATTTTAGATCAACTTAAGTTGTACTCTTAAGTAACAATATATTACACACATTTCTCTTTATCAATACTCTATCACTCTAAGATATCTAGAGTTCGATATTGGTTAAAAGTCTAATAATATCTGTATATGATTATTTAGTATGTCTATAAAGTCCTTGGTCCAATAATAACATTGTTATTAACTGATTTACTCTAGCCAAAGATTTTGACTTTGATCTGACTATAGTTGACGATGACACTAACTTAATATAATCGAGGAGATGAATTCTCTAATGAATAGTGTTTCACTTCCTACGTTTCAACATAGACCCTACTATAATCATTTAATGGTATTCATATTATAGTTCAACTATAATCAAAGTGGAGTATTTACATTGAGTTCCATAATATTTTTAATTCATTAGAATTGAGTAACATAGTTACACTAAAATTTCCTATTTGACATAGTTATTACCTAAGAGAGTAAAGGGATATTGACAATTCTATAATTTATTGTAAATTATTAACTTTGTAATAAAATCACATTCGAAATAAAAGGTGTATGGTTTCTTTATATACTTTTTATATTTTGATATATTAATTCGGTAATTAATTTAAGATATAAATTAGAAAATCCTTAAAGGATAAGTTATGTGATGATATTGCAAGGAGTTTTAATCATGAGAAAATTGTTACAATATAAAATAGCATATTATTTTAAATATTCCTACTCAAGGTTTTTCGAGATAGGATATTGATACATCTAATGAGACTAGAGTATGTAACGCTCTCCAAATGTTGGGTAGTTTATTACTCATGGATACTGGGTTGCACCATGAGGTTAGTACTGATAGTTATTGGGTAACTATGGAATGATTCAGTCGAGAGTTTCTAGTTCCTTAATAACAACTAGGTCAAACAGAAAATCTTGGAGAGACGATATTACATAGTTCAATCAACTTTAGAAAACTGTTGAGCTTCAATTCTAATACTCCACCATGATTATAGTTAAATTTGGGCATAACGACTATAGATCATAGTTGAGTTAGAGTTAAAGCATTGGAAGTGAAACACTATTCAATAGAGAATTCATCTCCTCGGTTATATCAGGTTAGTATGACGGTCAACTATAGTCAACTCAAAGGCTAAATCTCTGGCCAAAATAATATGGTAAATACTAAATGTTATTATTAAACTAAGAGTTTTTTATAGACTAACTAAGTTGAGTATCATTGATATTGGAATTCTAAACAAAACCAGAATCCTAAGTTCTAATGTCATATAGTGTTGACTAAGAGAATTGGTGAAAATAATCATCAGAAAAAGATACCGCTTAGATTGTAAAACTGGAATTTACCTATAAAGATGTATAAGTAAGAAATTCAACCAAATTGTCACTACAATAGCTGAGGTGATGAGTGAACGTTAATATTCAAATAGTTCACCATTAATACTGATTGAATTTACATCTATGAGTCGCACAAGTTATTGGTGAATTCTCCAAAATTCCATACGACACAACTGATATACGATTATTATATATCAATTAAATTAATTAATATTCATAAAGTACTATTTATTTATTTGATGTACAGGTGCCATTAGTAATTAATTGGGTGTGTGTATGAAAGTTATATATGTATGTATCGATATATGATATCGATGGATGTTTAATTATGATTTAAATGTAATTAATTATTAAATGGGAGTGCTTGTTCATTGGACCAAGAAGGCCTCTTATGTTGGCATAGAGCGAGATAATGTAGGGGTTAAGATTGTTTGAAATTTGGATGTGTGTGTGTAAGCGTGCAGCGACACCCTAGTTTTGTAGCATCCCTCCCAATCCTCTGATTTCCATCACACATTATAATTTAAAGAAGATTTGTTTCTAGTATGATATGGAATAGAGAGAAAGAAGTGTTATTTAATCGGAAAGTGTGGTGGGAATCAGGATGCTAGATGGGTGTTGTAAAATAGGGGTGCTACTGAACGCTCCTGATATATATATATAATTTGTAAAGGGAAAAGGGTATAAGGAGGAGAATTAGTTTCCTTCCTTTTCTCTATTAAAAAAACCCATACCCTCATATTTTGTAATCACTTATTCCTTGCTTTAACTTCTTGGTTGTAAGCATTATCCTACCTCCCCCCTTCGCTGAAAATTTCAATAGCCATATCAAATGATAACTAAAAAAATCATGGAACTTCAGACCACAGCAACGTCGGTAGATAGATTCATGGTGAATCTAGAAGATCACATCAATCAACGCGTGTTCAAACGCAACAAGTCCAAGGTATAATATCTCATTAACATTTTATAGTATACTTGTGATGTAGTTTATTGTACATATAATGATTTTATACATGCGTCAGCTATCTCATGTTTTATATAATTTATTAACATTGATTTGGTTATGATAATTAATATTGCTATTTAAATTTATAAAAAGAATAATATTTTCAATTTTTTTCCATGTTTTATTTTATTATTTATATTTTATAATTTTTAAACCTTAACATCAATTTTTAATTATTTAAATTTATTGCTTGTTATTTTAATTCATTTATATAAATGTAATATAGCATAAATTATTTAAAAGTTAATTATGTATTTAGAATAAATTTTAGATTAAAAAATATTTGACGAACACATATTATAATATATATTGATGTATTTATATTTAATGTTTTAAATTAATACTTATATCGATTTGAATACACACACATATTATAAATTAAAATGGTTTCTACTTCTATAAAAAAATTATGGCCAAAAAGAAGTAAAAGTAGTATATGTATTTTTAATATTTATTTTATTGTAATAAGTGCATGCTTTATTTTATTACGAAATTTTAAATAATTAAAAAAATCGAAAATAATACTATTTTTAATATATATATATGTATGTATTTATTTCTAATGATTAAAAGATATTTGTTTTGTATTTTATAGATATAAATTTTGAAATTAAATTATTTTATTAAGTTAAAACATCGGATATTTTAGATATTAATTTGAATTCAAATCTTATTAACCTATTTAAAATATATATTCGGTTATTTAACTGTAAAGCTTTATTTATTTAATATAAAATAAATTTAGAAATATATACATATATTTCTAAATAATTTTTGAGACAGCCGACGCATATATAAATGGCCAATGTATACGATATAGATGTAACTGTTTGCATACATAGTATACACATATGAGTATATAATGTGGTACTTATGAACATTATACAAATCTAATTTAATTAACTAATTAAGTCAAAAAATTAAATAACATTGGTTTTTATTTGAACTAACTATATCTAGTACAACCCTTTTAGACTTTATAGGCTCACTATAATCTGAAATAAGAAAATAATAAATGAAGTCTACCTTTTTCACCAACTACAAGTCGATTCCAATATTGGTATCAAAACCCAAATGGTCTATGTGATCTAAATTAGCAACTTTAGGGCTATCTAATAAAGCATACTTATCCGACGGGTGTCTAGAATAGTAATGTCCAGGCTTGGATTATATAATCGAGTATCCCACTCTTAGCTACTAACCTGGCTCAATGCGTGGAGCAAGTCTAAAAGGTTGGCCCAATTATAAAGGCCCAAACTAATTTGGGCCTTGCATTAAATTTTAAAATTAAGTTTGAAAATTTGAAATAAATTTTAAATTTATAAGTTAAGTTTAAAATATCAAATAAATTTTACAAAAGTTATAAAGAACTTTCTAAAAATTATTTTGAAAAAAAATTAATATTTTTTAAAATTATTTAATTGTTAATTAATTATATTGAATAAATAAATAATTAATTAAAGAGTAATTAATTAAAATAACATATACTGATATATGTATATATATATATATATCTTAAGTTGTTTAAGGTAAATAAAAATAATATTTTGAATTTATTAAAAAAATATTAAATAAAATATTTATTTGATGAATAAATTCATTAAATGTTAGTTAGTAAAGATATATATGTGCATGCAATGATATATGTATTTAGGAAACTATATTTGTTATGGTTAATATTGATCTTAAACTATTTAGGATGAATAAGGTAATATTTTGAATTTTAAAATTATTTAATTAACTTGTTAATTAAAATAATAAATTAAAGTTAATTAAATATAATTTAATCAACAATATACATATGAATGTTATATGAGTTAATTGAATTATAAATAGCTATAAATGAAATTAAACTTATTAAATATAAATGTACAATCAAAAGTGGAACTGTATGAAACCCAATTTAGGTTTAAGAAATAAATACATATGTATTGTACGTATACTATAACGACCTGGAATTTCGAACACTTCGTATTTAAATATCCGAAATATTCAAATATTTGAATCTTGGATTTAACATGATTAAATTGATTTAATAAACTTGTTAACTCGTTTTTAATCAATAACTGATAATGGTAAACCTATTTTTGAAATATTTTTACAAAAATAAACACTTCGAAGAAATATCGATAATGTGACCGAAAATCATTTTATCGAGAAGCGGTTTTTTCTTGGTAAATGTCGTTCAAACGTTTTCTACATACACCAAATAACTTAGAAGATCATTAATTAGTAATAAAAATAATTTGCACTAAAACACTTAGGAAATCTTCTAAAAGGTTTGAGTGGAAGGAGATATTTTCTAAGGCATGTGATGTGTAAAGCAGAGCACATAGAGGCATGATGAGGGTGGTTGAGCCTTCATGGCCAAAAATGGGGGGTGAGTGTGTAACAACCCACGGTTTTGTGATTACCTGTTAATAAATTAAAATGTGATTTTAATTAAATTAGGGTTAATAATAATAATTTGGAGTGAAAAATTTATTTATAAGCTGTTTATTTGAATAAACAATGAATTTGAGCAAAAATCTATTTATTGTGTTTATGGAAACAATTTTTGAAACAAATAATAAAATGTTGTTCATAAAATTTTAATGGTTTAAAATGTAGAAAATATTTTAATTTATAGTGTAACATAATTTATTTTATGATGATAAGTTCATTTTACAAAATTGTATGTAAAAATTTGGTAGAGTAAAGCTTTTTAAAACATAGAAAAATGGTTGAGAAAACTAGAAAATTTGGCTAAGTGTTTAACATAGCTTATTGGGTTGGATATTGGATCCAGACCCATTATCTCATTTCTGAATTTAGCATTGTGAATGAACTGTACGTTCATTCTTTCTATCCTCCTCATTCTCTTCTTCTAACCTAGAAAGCTCTAAAACCCAAATAATGGTTTCTTCCCCAAATCCAAATCTAAGCTCCAAATTAATTAAATGTCAAGGAGAAATTGGTAGCAAATCAAACTCTGCATGTTTCTAGCTTCAATCCAAGACCAAAGCTTCAATCTTTGCTTGGTAAATCTGCTAATTTGCTGCAAATAAACCCTAAGGTGAGTTATGAACTCACACGTCTAACTTAAAGAAGCTAGCATGTCGATTATATGTTGTTTCTTTGTTGGTTGCTGAAACAAATCTTCTGCGATTGAACCTAAAATGAATTTTGCCATATCTCCCTCGTTTCTTACCCAAATTGGATGATTTTTAATGTTCTGAAAATTTCATACTTTGTACTAATAGTTTCATGTTTTGAGTTTTATGAAATTTTGGAGTTAAATTGGTCAAAACTGTACTTCTTTGTTGCTGTCTCGAGAGCAAAACGACAGCGACAATGAATTTAAATCTGAAAATTGTTTGAGTCATAACTTTTTCATCTCTTATTGGAATTCAATGATTTTTGATGTCCTGGAAGGCTTAGGAAATTTTCTAAAACCTTTCTTTTAATCACTTTACGAAATTTTGACGTTTAAAAGGACAAAATTGGGTTTGAAACAGTGGGTATATTTCAGGCTGTGTATTTTCTAAGTTCAAACCAAAAATTAAATTTACCATAACTCTTTCATTACTTATCGTAATTTGATGATTTTTGATGTTCTGGAAAGCTTAGAATATCATTTATAACTTTCATGTTTCATGCTTTCTCAAATTTTGGGTTAAATAGGGGCGAACTGGCTAAACAAGCCGCTGGCCTTTGTTTTTCCTGTGTATTCACTTCCTGGCATGAGTCCGACTTTGAGACATCGCAGTTTCTTCGTCTCTTATCGGAACTCAGCGATTCTTTTTGCAGTTTATAGTACAAATGTTGAACTTTATTTCTATATATTTTCTGGTCATTCCGACCATGTTAACTTGTATATATCTACTGTTGAACTTGCACTCACACCTTGTTTGTATCTGAATTGTATAAGTTTAAACTTCCGATATTTTTCTGTATATCTTGATGATTCTTTCTGGATTTCGTACATGGGTTTTATAAATGAGTTTTGAAATGTTTTTCAAGTAAACTGGTTTTTGGTATAATTATTATATATTATTTTCAAGTATAAAATTTTAGTATCTCTATAATAAGATAGATTGCAAAAGCGGTTTATAAAGTGATTTTAAATTGTTTTAAAAGCTCATTTTCTCCAACTTATAATTTCTATACAAAATACACATTTTTGCACTGTCGAGCGAATGAGAATGAGAGTTAAACGATTGGGTAAAACGTGTAGTATGGGATACGTGTGTTTATCCTTTCGGTTAATCTCTAACTTGTCTGTTTGATCGTTTTAACCTACGGGTCCAGTTTACCGATGATATGAGGTGAACCTTTTACTACTTTGAGTGTGACATTTACTAGCGGTTAGTAAACCGTTTATTGCGAACGGGTGGTATGGGACACATGTTAACACTTTTCGGGTTCCTTTCCGAGGGTTTGTGACACATTTGCCTATTGGTGTGCCAGTACTGGACCTTCGGGTCATTTGCCATTGAGGCGTATTTGTCTTCAGACATTTGCCATTGCAGTGTATCTGTCTTCGAACGTTTTCCATTGTGGCGTATTTGCCATTGCGGCGTATTTGTCTTTTGACGTTTGCCTTTGGGCGAGGTACCAATTGTTAACGTAAAAATCGAACGCTAACACCCCGGTGTGAGTATTAGTAAAGTGAAAGCACCACCCATTGGTACGGGAACTAAGACAAGCAGATAATTGCGGTAAAAGTAAAGAGATAGTAGTTTTATAGTGGTTCGGCTCAAAATCAAGCCTACGTCCACTTTATCTTCTTTATCACAAGTTCTATTACAAGCTTTACAAGAATTCCTTCGATTACTCAACAATCGATACAAGTAATTAGCACTACAATGCAAAAGAGATTCTGGAATCCATCTTGAATGTAGTTGATCTTCTCTTAAGGTAGTTAGGGATGTTTTTTGGTAGTAGAGGTGTTGTAGAAGTCGTGAATGCAGTAGAGTTTTGGCGCTTCAAAGTCTGGAAAAGTCCTCGAATGTGGAGTTGGTGGGGTATTTATAGGAGGAGCAGTCCTTAGGTCGGCTGTGATAGGTCGTATGCGACCTATGAATCGTGCGACCTAAGAATGTCTCGAGGTAACTAAGTCGTCCGCGACTTAGTGGAGCTATCCTGGGCGAGTTACTGGGTGTGAGCGACCTAATGTAGCGAATACAAAAGTTATCTCGGCTAAATTAAGTCGTGAGCGACCTAAACGAAGAGGCAGGTCGTGAGCGATCTAATGGGAGAGTTAGGTCGTGTGGCTTTACTTCGGAGCATGTTAAGTCGTTCCCTTCTCCTGAATTGCTAGATCGCTAGGTCACTAACTCGTTAAGTCGCTAGGTCGCTAACTTGCTAGATCGCTAGGTCGCTAGGTCGCTAACTCGTTAGGTCGCTAGGTCGCTAGGTTGCTTTCTGGAGTTAGGTCGCTAGATTGCTTTCTGGAGTTAGGTCGCTAGGTCGCTAAGTCGTGGAAAAACAGGTGTTAACACTTGCCCCTCGAAGTATACGCCTAGGGACTAGGTCGTGTGCTTCGACAACTTTTAACTCGTATCATCTGGATTGCTAAGTTGTGAGTCGCTGGAGTTATTAGGTCGTGAGCCGCTCGGGTTGCTAAGTCGTTTTAGGCCGATTTGAATTCCACCTTTCCCGCCTATAAGTTGCTCAGCTTCTCCTTCCTTCTCCTCACTTGCCCTATTATTCGAAATTACCATTGACGTTCTCTTCAAGCTTTCGAAGACAAATTCCAACCTTCTCGTCATCGATCATCCCTCTGTCCAACTACGTAAGTGAATCTGGTCGTCGTTCAACTACATCCATCATCGAATTGCAAACTCCCCATTTTTTGCCTCCAATTCAATTTTTGGTGACACGTTTCATCACGAATAATGTTTCGATCAATCTGTGATTTCCATTGATTATATTGTTGTTGTAATTCGCGATAAAATGGCAGTGCATCGGATTTGTTGCGAATCTAAGGCGATTCGAATTAGTTTGGGGAGATGAGGGTTTTTGTAGTGGAGATGCTAACGGGTTATCGCGTTATCGGATTTGTGAGTTAGGCAACCCGAGGAAGATTGAGCGAGTTAGGGAGTTGGTGGATCGATGTATTGGGAAGTAGCGAACGGGATAAGGCATTAGGCGAGTTAAGGATTTGAGGGGGAGCGACTTAAGGTTTAAACATGAATCACACGACATAACTCAGCAAACGGTTTAACCAAACAAAGGACTTAAAGAATCAATACGACTTAACCAAGCACATGGCTTAAAGAATCTGCGCGACTTAACTAAGCACACGACTTAAAGAATCTGCGCGACTTAACTTAACCCGCGGCATAACTTTATCTCGTATGACTGATGAACTTTATAACTTGAGCAGAATGACTTAATGAAGGCCGACTTATGTTAGATCGTTGAATCATGATTTGGACGACCTAAGTAAGCCCGAGCTAGTCTTAAGTCGTTCCTGCGACTTAAGGACTGGAATAGTTGCAAATTTTTTACAAAACTTGACTGAATTGCTAATTTGAACTACTTGAACTTGTTGTACTTTTTCACAGATTGTACTGACTTGATTGCTAATAACCTAATAAATTCAACATTTGCAGAAAACTGGGACGAATATACTCATCATTGATTGCCCACATCGAATGATGGATTAGATCAAGAGACAATATTCTACTTAAGTAAAATAAACTGAATTCAATCGAGTGTGAAATGCTGTGAATTAACTAACTTGAATGAAGTGTCAACGCGAAATTCTCACAGTTAGAACTGCTTACTATCGAATGTTATCTGCATTGACATTACTCTCAGTTTTAATTTAATAACAAGTCTTGAACTTTCCTGAATTGACGTATGCCAACCAGTATTGTTATTTTTATTTACTTGTTATTTTATTAGCTTCGCACAACACTTCACACGCTTTTAGGAAACGTGCACCTTCATATTTGAACATCCAGTTCCCTGTGTAGAATGACTTCTCAACAAGAAGAGATAGTAGGGCAAGCTGGAGAGGTCTTCCCAATAGCTAATCTCTTGGATAATCCCCCGGAAAGAACTTCAACCACTCTGAATCAACGGGTGTTCAGTCAATTATGTGTTCAGTTTGGTATTGCTGAAGCAGACGCTTTGCTTCTTGGGGTAAATGATACTGATGACAGATCACCTCTTGGTTTTATCGCAGTTAATCGTCAGATGTGCGCGAGTGGAGCTATTCCTCCCTTTAACGATTTCCTTCGATAGCTCCTTCTTCGATTAACTATCTCTCCTTTCCAGTTGCATCCCAATGGCTACGCCATTTTGATGGGACTGTGTGTACTGTTTAGGAGGACACTCGACCGTCTTCCGAGCTTTGAAGAGATTTGCTATTTTTGCACGTTTGCGAAGAATAAAGATCATCCTTCTATTGTACTTGTGAGGAGCGCCAGGAACCATAAACTAATTGCTGATCTTCCTGAAAGCGTCCACGGGTTTTTAAATCAATTTTTCTTTGTTCGTTGTCCCCCGGGATTCTATGCCATTTGGAGAGTAAGAAGTAAGCTTGCCTATCTCTGTACTTTCCGTTCTTGAGCTTTTCAAAATCCGAGTTGTTAAGTACTAACTTCATCCTTTACTTTTACAGCACTTCCTCTTCTTTCTAAAGACTCCAGCCACAAGCCAACTTTTGAAAGGCTAAGCGTTGTTGCCGCCGAAGAGAGGAGTATCAAATATCTTTTGAAAGATGAATTTCTACATCAATTTGACCTTTTACTCCTTCCCGATCCCTTCAGCTTCGCGATGCACCCGCTTCTCAATCAGAATCGTCTGATGCCCCAGCCCTCGCAAAAGAACTTGCGTCGAAAGAACTTGTTGCAGAGGCTTCGTTGATAAAATGCTCCAGTTCTGTTGAGGGTGCAGAGTTTTCCGACAAGTTTAAGCCTCTCCCGGTTATCGAAGAAGAGGAACTCCCTCAACATCCCGGGAAGGTCGCCACGGAAGTTGATGAGGGGACGGAGAAGGAAAGTTCTGCTACAAAAAGTGCTGAGCATGTTGAAGAAGGAACTACTGGCGTGACTCACTTGACTGGGCATAATGGTGACGACATCTTCGAGGGGTTAAGCGATTTTATGGTGACTTCTCAAGAGCTTTTTAAAGACGATGTCACCGCTCCTAAGCTTGTCTCTCCATCGGTTGAAGCAACATCCGTCTTACGACCACTTCCGTCAACCCAAGAGTTGACCCCTATTGTAAAAGCCGACATCACTCCTAAGCTGAAGAGTGGTTTGTAGCTTGACGCGCGTAGTTTGCACGCCACACACACTTAGGATTTTTAGCAGTTACTCGCACTTAACTTCCTTTTTCTGGAGATTTCTAAATTCTATTTCTTTTTCATTTTCAGATTCTCCAATGGGATGAAGTGGCTCGTATTATGATGATTTTATGCGCTACGGAAGGCGTGACTACTACTATGATCCCAGGCGTCATCTCCCTGCCCCTAGGGAGACCGACGAAGAAAGATTAGCCAGAAAAGCTCAGAAAAGGAGGGCCCATTAGGAGCGCTGCGGGAGAAGAGATGAGCGCTATGACTCCTCCCGGAAAGACGATGATTCCCACAAAAGAAAATCTTATGACGATAAAGGGAAGGGTAATTTAGTTGAGGACCCAAGCAAGCGGGCCCGACTTAGCGAGAAATCTTCTTCTGAAGTTCCTAAAGCGCCTGTTTCTTCCATTTCTTTAGACATCCCCTCCAGCTCTCCTGCTCTTTAGAGAACTGATATTCAATCAATAATTAATAGGCCTTCATATCAGGTTGGGAAGGCTCGGACTACTCTTCAAAGTCGATTTCCACACTAGTGCTTAAAAGGAGTGCGTTTTGATCTTGATTTGGTCCCAATCGACAAACAAGCTATGTTGAGAAATCTTGATGTCGTTAAACTCGATATTGAGAGAATGTCTGGATGGCAAAAACTTGTCGATGAGCTTCAAAGAGTTAACCGCGCAAATCTCGAGGCCATGCTAACGATGGAAAATGACAAGTCGGAGTGGAATAAAGTTCTTGAGCAACATGATGCGGAAATGAAAAGCATCACTGCCTTCAATGAAGATCTTGAGGCAGAAGTCAAGAAACTCAAAGAAGACCTTGCTACCTCTTCCGCTTCTCATTCTCAAAAGGAAGAGGTTTTTCAAAAGCAAGTGAGATGCACAAGCTGCCCAGAGAGATGCCGAGACAAAACTTGAGGCAGAGTGGCTTGTTATTGAAAAATACCGCAAGGATACCGTTCAGCTGCGGGAAAAGGTTAACTCCCAAGACCTGGAGATTGCAACGTTAAAAGCTCAACTTTCAAAAGTAGAAAAGGAGCGTGATGATGCCATGGCTGGAAAAGTGGCTGCTGAGGAATCGCATGAAACCACCAAGGCCACCATCAGCTCCACTCTTTTTGAGTTTTACGTTCTTAGCGTCTTAGGAAAAGGCAGTCTCTCTTTCTTAGGCCCGAAGTATGAGATCACATTGGCTAAAGTGTAGGAGGCAGTAATTCAAATGTATAAAGATGCTAGCTATGTGGAGGAGGACCTGGAGGCTTGTTATTTGGACGACGAGGGTCGTGCTGCCCTTGCTAGAGGGAAAGAATAGCTTGCCAGGGAGCGAGCCGAAGCAGCAGGAGGAGAGCATCTGGAGAAGGCGCCTTTAGCCGACCCCACTCGTCCTTCGGCTTCGGTCGACCCTGATACCATTGGCTCTAGCTCTCATTCTCCACCTCCTGCAAAAGCCGAAATCCAAACTAAAACTGCTCACACTGAAGAAGAGGCCCAAGAAATTACTGAAGCCCAGGATTATGAAATCGAAGTGATCAAACCAAGCTCTCCAGGTAACTTCAATTCCGATCTAGCTCAAGTAGACTGCTCGTTTGCTTCACCTGAGCTTGATGTACGTTTTGCCTATTACTTAAGCCTTGATGTGCCACCATCTCCTTTTTTTGTGGGAAATACTGATGTTTTTAACTTTTCTTCTTCTGTAGCGAAAACAACAAGTGCCGCACAGACTTCGCCTCCCCCAGCTGTTGTTCCTCCACCTCTTCAAGTTACTCCTCCTTCTGCTTCTCAACCGGGGTCGCAAGAGGAACAAATAGAAGCTCTCCAAGGTTTAGACGACCCGGCGGCTTTTCAAGAATAAAATGCCGAGGAACTTGAGGAGGGTGAGAGGACCCCGGAAGGATTCACTGCCGATGATACAAAGCTTTCTGATCTTATCTCCCTAGGCAGCGAATCTTCTTCGAAAAAGAGGGGAAAACGTGGCATTTCAAAGAAAAAGAAAGACGCTCCTGCTGATGATGAGAAAGCAGAAGAAGACCCAACTGCACCACTATCTCCTTCTTCCCCTAAGAGTTCAAACCGACCTAAGAAGTTAATCATTAGGCCCGGTGAAGGCTCAAAAGGCAGCGGGAGGAAGAAGAAATGAGTCCAGCTTTTATCCTTCTTGTTTTGCTATTTTGTCTTTTGTCTAGAGACTTGTATCGACCGGGGATTATGCGGGTACCGGCCCCCGCTTTTTGAAACCTGTGCATGTATAAAAAAATTGATAGTATGGAATGAAAATGACTCTTTTTACTTATACAATTTCTTGTCAGTATTTGTGTATGCATTTATTCCTTGTTCTTGCACAAGTTACTTTATTTTCTTTGTACGATACTGCAGTGAGCTCGTGGTATGCTGTTTGAGCGTTATTTTTATTAATATAGTTATATGCCCCCATACCACGGCTCATTGCAATATTCTGAAAAGACTTGTACTCTTATTCTAGAGAATAATTCTTTCGTTTTGAGGAAATATTATTCTCCTTAGTAGAGTGTGCTTTGTATCGGAGAAGTTTTCTTCTTCTTCTTTTCTTTTTAGAAAGAGTTAACACACTTCAACTTTTGGAGATGGCCACTTCTATTTTCTGAGAAGTGGATTACTTTTTGTAGTGAAGCGGACTTTTGAAGAAAACTTTTATTTTTGGACGTGCCTCGTTAGAGGGCTTTATTTGGCACTTCACCGTTGGGAGTAGAAATGTGCCTCCGAAGAGGGCTTTGTTTGATATGCCTCTGGAGAGGGCTTTCTTAGTTTGCCTCTTGGAGAGGACTTGTGCCTCCGAAGAGGGCTCCTCCGAAGAGTTGTGCCTCCGAAGAGGGCTTGTGCCTCGTAAGAGGTCTTTTGCCTCGTTAGAGGTCTTTTGCCTCCGAAGAGGGCTCCTCCGAAGAGTTGTGCCTCCGAAGAGGGCTTTGTGCCTCGTAAGAGGTCTTTTGCCTCGTTAGAGGTATTTTGCCTCCGAAGAGGGCTCCTCCGAAGAGTTGTGCCTCCGAAGAGGGCTTTGTGCCTCCGAAGAGGGCTTCTTGTTTTGCCTGAAAGTTATTTCTCACAGTTAAATGGATCAACGGGGCGGACGCAAGCCACTTAATTGGATGTTTGTTTGCACAAACAATCATAATTAAGCAACAAGGGCCCGGTGCCTTCACTTTGGGAAGGTGCCCCTTCGGTGGTACCACCAACCTTTTTGGTTGAGAAAAACATTTCATTTTTCAGTGTGCCTCGTTGGAGGGCTTTATTTTGCACTTCAACTTTTTTAGGGAAGAACGTTCCCATGAGAGTAGAAGAGTGCCTCCGAAGAGGGCTTTATTTGTTCGCCTGAAAGTTATTTCTCACAGTCAAATGGATCCACGGGGCGGACGCAAGCCTCTTAATTGGATGTTCGTGCACAAACGATCGCAATTAACTAGCAAGGGCTCAGTGTCTTCCTTTGGGAAGGTGCCCCTCCGGTGGTACCATCAACCTTATTAGTTGAGATAAACATTTCATTTTACAACGTGCCTCGTTGGAGGGCTTTAAATTGTGCCTCCGGAGAGGGCTTTGAGTTGTTTGCCAGGAAAGTTGCGTCTCATAGTTAAGTGGTTCCACAGGGCGGACGCAAGCCACCTAACTGGATGTTTGTTTGCACCAACGATCACAGTTAAGCAACAAGGGCCCGGTGCCTTCACTTTGGGAAGGTGCCCCTTCGGTGGTTCCACCAACCTTTTTGGTTGAGAGACAAGATTCCGTTTTGGCTGTTTTTTGTCTGCTTGCCAATACCTTTTCATCATCTGCTCCTTAGCGATCCCTTGTTATCACTTTTGAATACATGTTCCTTCCTCTTGCAGGTTGTTTGATTCTTCCAGAGAAGTGCACTTCTTCGTTAAGTGAATCCACGGGGCAGACGCAAGCTACTTACTCGGATGTTTGTTTGCACAAACGATCTCAATCAGTTAGCAAGGGCCTGGAACCTTCACTTTTGGAAGGTGCCCCTTCGGTGGAATCACCAACTGCTTGTGAGAAGTACTTCTTATGTAGGAATTGAATCTGGAATTTTTGTGGCTTGAAATTTGTTTGTTGAGTGATTTATGGAATCGCTTGGGTTTGTGACGTGTTGAATAGGTAAGCTTTGCTTTGATTGCCTGCAATATTAAATCGATATTTTAGCAACATATTTAAGATATTTGCACATCGAAATGAGACAGGCATTTTACAGTAATAAAAGACACAAGATTTATAGTGGTTCGGCCAAATTGGGCCTACATCCACTTTATAGTTCTTATTGCTGAGTCACACTGATTTTACAATGGCTTACAATACAAGAATGATACATCCAGAATTATTTTACAAACTTAAGCATATCTTTTAAGTAAAATATGGACGCAAGTGGTTGCTGTTCCAGGCTCTCGGGATTGGATCTCCTTCGACAGTTGTGAGTTTGAAAGTGCCATCAAGAAGTTTTTTGCCTATGACATACGGCCCTTCCCAGTTTGGCCCAAACGCTCTTGTTGCTGTCATGATCCTTTTCAAGACTAGATCCCCAATTTCAAAGATGCGTTGACGAACTTTAGAATTGAAGTGCTTGGCTATCCTTTGCTGTTGAGCTGCAACTATGAGTTCAGCTTCTTTTCTTCTTTCATCAAGCAAGTCAAGTGCTTCAAGTTGCAGCTTTTCATTTTCAACTTGGTTGAAATGAATTCTCCTGTGGGAGGGGATCTCTATTTCTACAGGAATCATTGCTTCTGATCCATATGCTAATGAGAATGGAGTGTGCCCAGTCGCAGTTTTGTGGGTAGTCCTATATGCCCATAGTGCTAGTGGCAGCTTATCGACCCAACCACCTTTTTCTTTTCCAGCTGTTTTTGATGGTTGACATGATAATTTTGTTCACTGCTTCCACTTGCCTGTTTGCCTGCGGATGAGCCACTGCTGAAAAGATTTTTCGGATCTTGAATCGCCTGCAAAATTCCTGGAATTCTTCGCTTTCGAATTGGATACCATTGTCTGTTATTATCTTCTAAGTCACACCATACCTGCAAATGATATTTTTAGTCACAAAATTTATCATCTTTTTAGAGGTAACAGTAGCCAATGGTTCAGCTTCAGCCCATTTAGTGAAATAATCAACAGCAACAATGGCATATTTGATTCCGGCTCTGGCAATCGGCATAGGCCCAATGAGATCTATTCCCCAAATGGCGAATGGCCATGGACTGACCATCTGTGATAGCACGGTGGAAGGTGCTCTTGGGATTTTTGCAAATCTCTGGCATTTGTCACACTTTCGGGAATAGCTAGCAGCATCTCGGTTAATATCCGACCAAAAATACCCATAACGGAGAACTTTCTTTGCAAGAGTTTGGCCACCTGAATGATCCCTACATTCTCCTCCGTGCACTTCAGCTAAAATTGTCTTAGACTCTTCTTTGGTTACACATCGGAGTAATGGCATCGAGAATCCTTGTCTGTACAAATGGTCGCCTTGAATTACATATCTCGGGGCTTTTCTTAACAGCTTCTGGCGTTCTTTTGAGTTTTCTGGCAAGGAACCGTTGAGTAGATATTCCTTGATCGGGGTCATCCATGACTCCTGTTCTTTAGATACAGCCATGATCCAGTCAATATCCATCTCATCAATACTCGGAGCTGTCAAGACTTCTATAGGGACCAATCCCAATAATTGTGCTTCTCTAGAGCTTGAGTATTTCGCGAGAGAATCTGCCTTCATGTTCTCTTCCCGAGGTATATGGTTTATTGTATAATGGTCAAAATCGTCGAGAAATTCACAGGCTTTTGATAGGTAAGCAGGCAGATTTCCTCCTTTAGTTTGAAACTCTTTCTTGACTTGGCATACAATAAGTTGGGAATCACTGAAGATCTGCAATACTTTGATGCTCAGTTCTTTAGCAATCCTCAGACCAGCAATAAGAGCTTCGTATTCGGCTTCATTATTCATCGAAGGAAATTCTAATCTCAATGCATAACACAATGACCGCCCTTTGGGGGTTTCAAGCACAACCCCAGCTCCGGAACAGTAGTCATTTCTTGCACCATCAACATATAATTTCCATCGGATCGGGATGTCATCAGTTACCTCTTCCTCACTGCCACCTTTATCTGTGCATTCTGCAATGAAATATGCTAAAGCTTGTCCACTGATTGCTCTTCGGGGATGGTAGGTGATATCGTATTGACTGAGTTCAATATTCCACTTCAGAAGTCGACCCGAAGTTTCAGGGTGGAATAGGACTTGCTTTAGGGGTTGATCAGTGAGGACTTTGATAGGATGAGCCTGGAAGTATGGCCTCAACTTTCTGGACACGATCAATAAACAATATGCGAGCTTTTCTAACTTTGAATAATTCATCTCTGCCCCAGTGAACCTTTTGCTGATGTAATAAACTGGACGCTGAACTTTTGCGTCTTCTCGTACCAACGCTGCACTGAGAACATGAGATGAAACTGCTAAGTATATGAATATATCTTCACCATCGTTGGGCTTAGAAAGTACCGGAGGCGTTTCCATATGATGAATCAGCTCATCAAAAGCTTTTTGACACTCAGGAGTCCATTCAAAATTCTTCTTTCCTTTCTTCAGAGCGTCAAAGAAGGGAATGCATTTATCTGTGGCTTTGGAAATAAATCGACTCAAAGCAGCGACTTTCCCATTGAGGCTTTGCAATTCCTTCTTTGTTCTAGGGGTTTGACTTCTCTTAAGGTAGTGATCTGAGCAGGATTAGCTTCAATGCCCCTAGCACTCACAATGAAACCTAAGAATTTTCCGGACTCAACCCCGAATGAACATTTCAGAGGGTTCAACTTCATCCCGTACTTTCGGAGGATCGTGAACATTTCTGCCAGATGGTCCATGTGGTCTACTGCCTTCTTCGATTTCACTAACATATCATCAACGTACACTTCCATAGTCTTGCCAATTTGAGGCTTGAACATGGAATTAACGAGTCTTTGATAAGTTGCCCCCGCGTTCTTCAGTCCAAAGGGCATGACTTTATAGCAGTAAAGACCAACATCGGTGATGAAGCTCGTGTCCTCCCGATCTGGCTCATGCATCATGATTTGATTGTATCCTGAGTAAGCATCCATAAAAGACAATAATTCATGCCCGGCTGTTCCATCCACCAACTGGTCAATCCTGGGTAATGGGAAACAATCCTTTGGGCATGCTTTGTTCAAGTCTGAAAAGTCGATGCATACTCTCCACTTTCCATTTGCTTTTTTAACCAACACCGGATTAGAAACCCAATTTGGATAGGTGGACTCTCTGATGAAGCCATTTTCCATGAGCCGATCTACTTCTTCTTTCAATGTTGTTGACCTTTCAGGACCCTGGGTTCTTCTTTTTTGCTTTACGGGTGTGAATTTTGGATCAATATTTAAGGCATGTACTGCGATTTCTGGAGATATTCCACACATGTCAGCATGACTCCAAGCGAATACATCCAGGTTTGCTTTCAAGAATGATATTAGCGTATTCTGAACTGTCGCACCGAGTTGTGAACCCACATTTAGCACCTTGTTTGGATCTTTCTGGTCAACAGGTATTGACACCGTTACCTCTACTAGCACCACTCTATTCTCCCCTGCACTGGTTTTTCTGGGATCAATTTCCTTTCGCGCACCACTATACTCACCAGTGCAGGGTCCACCCCGTACTTGCTACAAGGTGGGTTATTTGATGCGGAGCGGAGCTGCCGCACCCTTTCCCATCTCTCTCTTCTTCGCCTCCCGCAACTCTGTGAGATAACATCCCCGCCTAGCATTCTGGTCCCCTTTCAAAACACCAACGTCGTTATCAGTGGGGAATTTCATAGTTAGGCACCACGGGCCGAGAATAGCTTTGAATGCAGCCAGAGTTGGTCGTCCGAAGAAGGCGTTATAAGCAGAAAATTAATCAACAATAACAAAAGTTTGCTTACGGACCACTTTTCTTTCCCCTTCGCCAAGTTCTACAAATAAGTCGACGGTTCCGATGGGCTGTTTTGGTTCCCCAGTGGACCCAACAATCTTTTGCGAAGAAGCTTGAACATCAGCCATCGGAATTTTCATTTGATCGAATGTCTTTTTGAAGAGGATATTACAAGAAGCGCCGCAATCAACAAGCACTCTTCTCACAGTAGCTGGTCCGATACCGGCGGTTATTACCAAAGGATCCATGGTGGGAGCCTCAACTCCCACAGAATCTCTAGCTCTGAATACGATGTCATTGTGAAAAGTTCTTTGCTGTTTTGAAGGCACAGCATCACCCAAGACAAAAACAGTTTCTTCTTTCGGGGCATGTCTCAGAGCATGAGCATACCTCTCCATCTCTCCCCAACTTCTGCCTGCTGGGTGAGGACCCTCTGTGATTATATTAATAACAGGCCTTTCAGATTCTTGCACCACAGCCTTTTCACCTAAGCCAGATTGACGAGCAGGAAGTTGCTGCCCCTGAGTAGATGAGGCTGGATCACCTCTGTTTTTCTTGACATACTGTTGCAGTTTATTCTGTCGCAGCAGCTCTTCAATTAAATTCTTCAAATGGTGACACTCATTAGTTTCATGGCCAGGCTGATTATGAAATCGAAAGAATCTTCCATTAGGCACAAAATTTTTCCCAAGCTTTATCTTAGGTGGTTCAGGGTACTCAATAGCATCCTTGGTTGCGAAGAAGATGTTCTCTGGAGTCTCAGTTAGAGGAGTAAAGTCTGAAGGCTTAAAGTAACGAGGACTTTTCCACATCTTTCTGTCTTTTCCCACCGTTATTTTCCCTCTTCTGACCACTAGATTCTTTCTTATTAGAAGTTCCAGCCACATTGTTGTTTTCAATTTCAGCTACAACCACCTTTGCTGGTGCAGGAAGATTTTCCAGACGCATAAATTCGTCAGCCTTTTTATAAAACTTCTCAAGTGAATTTGGTTCCTTCATCTTCAACCATTTTCCGAATTCACTTGTTTTATCGATGGCTCGCATCAAGTAAGTTAGAATCATTCGAGGCTTAGCATTATCCACTTCGGCCAAGGCTATATTAAAACGATTCAAGAAAGATTAGATAGATTCTCTGGGAGCTTGTTCAAGGCTGGACAGTGACATTATGTCCTTGGCCTTTGAAGCATACAACCTGAACTGTTCCTTGAATTTACGAGTTAAGTCAGAGAATTGATCCACCGATGGGACTGGTAGCTTTGTAAACAAAAGTAGAGCCACTCCCTCCAAATAGACAGGAAAATATCTGCATTTAATCTCATATGTTGCCCTAGTGCCTGTCATATGGCAGTCATATTTGTACAAGAACTGATTAGGGTCGCTTGTCCCTCGATGGGCTGGGATAGTAGGGGGAACAAATTTCTTGGGAAATTCAGCTTTTAGAATTCTTTCGGTAAACGGAGTCTTGCTTGGAGCAAATCTCCAGTCATTTTCATCTTCATCCCTTTGCATACTTTCTTTCATAATTTGGCGAACCATTCCTGATAGGTATTCCTCATCGTTCAGAGGCCTTGCCGGGCAGACGTCAGCCACTTTTTCGGAAGTTTGCCTGAACAAACATTCGCGAAGAGGCGGCTGCGGCCTTGAACCTCCAGCTTGGGGAGGTGCCCCTTCGGCGGTGCCAGCTGCCCTTTGAGGAATACTTTTGTCTTGGGAATCATGAGTATCTTCAGCAAAGGTTGGTTCATTATTTTCTGGTTGTTGGTGAACCCCAAGCAGAGCGTTTAACCTTTCCATCATCAAAGCATTTTGAGTTTCCATTTGTTGGTATAATCCAGACACAACATCATCAAGTTTGGCCCTTGTGACTCCAACAGTAGGAGTCTCCTGATTTGGCGCTGGAGAGGTGGTAGTCATGTCATAAGCATTTCCGGATCTCGTGGATCTACTCTTTCTTCCAAGAGCCATGATTTCAGATAGACTTCTGGTTTTTAAGGAGAGTCTTTCAACAAATCTTTATGAAGCAATGGTGAGAACACTCCTGAGTTCGATGTTTCTCAGTGAAAGCACCAAAAATGTTAACGTAAAAATCGAACGCTAACACCCCGTTGTGAGTATTAGTAAAGTGAAAGCACCACCCGTTGGTACGGGAACTAAGACAAGCAGATAATTGCGGTAAAAGTAAAGAGACAGCAGTTTTATAGTGGTTCGGCTCAAAATCAAGCCTACGTCCACTTTATCTTCTTTATCACAAGTTCGATTACAAGCTTTACAAGAATTCCTTCGATTACTCAACAATCGATACAAGTAATTAGCACTACAATGCAAAAGAGATTCTGGAATCCATCTTAAATGTAGTTGATCTTCTCTTTAGGTAGTTAGGGATGTTTTTTGGTAGTAGAGGTGTTGTAGAAGTCATGAATGCAGCAGAGTTTTGGCACTTCAAAGTCTGGAAAAGTCCTCCTCGAATATGGAGTCGGTGGGGTATTTATTAGAGGAGCAGTCCATAGGTCGGCTGTGATAGGTCGTATGCGACCTATGAATCGTGCGACCTAAGAATGTCTCGAGGTAACTAAGTCGTCCGCGACTTAGTGGAGCTATCCTGGGCGAGTTACTGGGTGTGAGCGACCTAATGTAGCGAATACAAAAGTTATCTCGGCCAAATTAAGTCGTGAGCGACATAAAAGAAGAGGCAGGTCGTGAGCGACCTAATGGGAGAGTTAGATCGTGTGGCTTTACTTCGGAGCATGTTAAGTCGTTCCCTTCTCCTGAATTGCTAGATCGCTAGGTCGCTAACTCGTTAGGTCGCTAGGTCGCTAACTTGCTAGATCGCTAGGTCGCTAACTCGTTAGGTCGCTAGGTCGCTAACTCGTTAGGTCGCTAGGTCGCTAACTCGTTAGGTCGCTAGGTTGCTTTCTGGAGTTAGGTCGCTAGGTTGCTTTCTGGAGTTAGGTCGCTAGGTCACTAAGTCGTGGAAAAATAGGTGTTAACACCAATTATGTGAAATGGTACTCGGCAAAAATAGCACGTGCAAAACCTTTTTGAGATGATTTTTACCCTTGTGTGTCGTCATTTTGGAATCGGTCCTTTGAACCATTCGGTGGCGATTACTTCGGGGTTTTTGGACACTTGGAAGTTCTTTTGAGATTTTCATTGCCTACACTGGCGTGTTGAGATTTGCCTTTTGGCGTATATATATATATATATTGAGATTGCCTATTGGCGCTATTTATGGGATTTTCCTTTTGGCGTTGTATGAGATTTTTATCTCTTTGTTGACATTTGCCTTATGGCTTATGTCGAAATGGCTTTTGCTTATGTTTTCCTTGGAGTTGCCGATATAGTGGGTTTGGGAATTACTCTTTTAGGAGTTTACATTATACTATTCCCTAAACCATTCTTATTTGATTTATGATTGCCGATGATATAAGGCATGCTACATTTTAGCGATTCATGAGATTTTTCGTCTCTTTTGTGTTTTGTGCTTATTGAAGCAATAGTGTTCTATCACCTAGTGTAACCATATATGCCATACATGATGCGTATCCTCCATATGTCTATGGTTAGCTTTCTTATTGTTTCTTCTTGTTTAAGAAGAACAACACTATGCTATTATGCTCTATTATTCTGCTATCACCTTTTATTGATTTGTTTAGCTAGACTAATCCGTGTATTTTATACTCGGGTCAGACCGAGGTGTTTCAGGTTAGGTACATTTGGACTTAGCCTATTTTGCTTCCGCATGGACTTATCTCTTAGCTTCTTTTATTTAGTTTTTTTTGTGTAGTCCTTTTTCTTGGCACTCTGATGTATATTCTTTTGACCCATATTTGGGTTGTGGTCGTCATACCACTTTGATGTAACATTTTGGATTGTACTAGTGATTGTATCTGTACTTATGCATATGTATGCATTTCTGCTATTTTGTGATGTTATTTACATTTAAGTTGTTATGTTTTGTTTTGATAGATCCGTTAGCCATTATAGTTTTGTATTAAATATTTATTGGATATGTCGATCCACTTGAGAAGAAAAAAAATAGATAGCACTTATCGACGTATTCGGTAGATAGTTAAGATAAGGCTATAGATGGTCGCTCCTATCCAGGTCTATTCTCCACATTAGTAGACGGTATTACCTCGTAATACTCTTTGTTAATATGGGTCTCAGAGTGGGGCGTCACTGCTTGGTATCAGAGCTGAGCTCAGAAAAAAATATGATAAACACAGAACAGAAACACATATTAAAGTACATCTAAGTATAATACAAGTGATAACATAGTTTCCCACTATCGTATTCCTCAATCGTGCCTTTAGTCTTTTCATTTTCTTAGAATGGATAGTAAGTTTGAAAACATTATAAGGGTTTTAAATATCACTATTTTTAAAATAGTAGAAATTAGACCTCAGATGGCTTAGATTTAAATTACGTGTTTTGATCCTTAGTGATTAGAGTTGCGCAGCGGAAATGGTGTGACCGTTTTCGATGGGCACATTTAATGCTTTGTTTTTAATAAATGCTTGTTTGGTTGATAATTGCATGAATGTGTGTTAGCATAGTAATTGTTGAAATAATATTGAGTAGGTGATATAATTGAGAGTTAGAAACCTACTCAATGCAAATGATAAGAACTGCGGTGTCTTCAAGTTGTAGCTACCGTGAGAATTATTAGAAAGATTAAAATTTGAAAATGAAATTTAATTCATAAGTGGTATTTAATCAAAGGTTAAAATGAAATAAAAATTTAATGTTTAAGAATTTCATGCATGCATTTTAAAGAATTAAAAATTACTAAAAGAATTTTTGGGAAAGAAAGCATCCATGTGAATGGAAAATCTTTCTAACAAGAGATATACTTATGTATATAACTTGATTGTTTTATGAATTGATTGTATAGTTGTATAATTAGAAAATGTTTTATGTTTTGAAAATAAAAATTGTTACAACCAAGTTTAAGATTCCTTAAGAAATCAAAACAGGTTTTATAATTTCTTATGTCAATTGGCTAATAAGTATTTTAAGAATTCTGGTCGATGTGTCTGATCAGTGTTATCGATAGGGATTCCTAAATGCTTACGGGGCGATGTGATACATGCTTTTGAAATGGCAATAAATAATATTTACTAGTATGGATGTTGAATGCAAAAATATATAGATATTACAAAGATTTTTGAATATGGTTTCACTTAAATAAATTGTATTCATTACTGGTTATATTACATGTTTGTGAAATTTTACGTACATGGAAAATTTAAAATTCTTAAGTAAGCTTTTGAGTAAAGTATTTTTGGAAAATATTACCTTATGGTAATTTATTAATATGGCAAATAATTTTAATTAAGGAAATACCTTAATTGGATGAAACTATCATGTGATAGTGATTAATAAAACAAAGTATTCAAATTAAGAAAATAAATTGGTTAGAAAACTAAAATATTGATTGGAATGAGGTTTAGTAAAAAGTAAAAGGATAGTTATGAAGATTTGTTTAAACATTTAATCATTTGATTAATAACAAGTGAAAAAAAAGTATGCCTTTGGGAAAATTTAAGAAAATGCTAATTTGGTGCTTTTAAATTAGCATGAAATTTAATAAGATGCAAAACCATTAGAGTAAGTTTGGTTATGAATTTAAATAGTGTTAAAAACTTGTTAATTATGTATTTGTGAAGTTCAATTGAAAACAAGTTTGAATTAAGTATCAACCTTGGATAATTCTAAGTGATAATAAAATAAATGTTTAGCTTTGTGGATTAAGAGAAAATTGAATATAAAAGATTCATTTATTATAAAAAATCAATATGTAATTCCAAAGTCTAGTTTGGATAGATAATTGTTTCTTACTAATATAAGAAAGTAATTATCTTAATTAAAATATGAGTCTTCTTTTAAAAGATTTGTTTGTTAATTGGGAAAAAAAATTCTTTGTAAACCATTTTGAAAGTTTGTTGTATGTATTATAGTGTAATTCTAGATGTCTTGGCTTTCTGGAGAAAAGGACCATGTAATAAATGTTTTAGAGATAAGATTTTTGATCTAAAATTATGTAGTTTGGATTTAATAATGGTTTGAAAATTTTGACAATAAAAGGTCTTGTGTCGGAAAATTTTGATTGAAAAGTGCTGTTTTAAAACAGCAATAACTTGTGATTTTCAAATCCAAATGAGTCCATTCTTTTTTCAAAAGAGAGTGCTTTCAGTAGGCTAGAAATTATCTTCGTATCATTTTCGAAAATTTTGCAGTTTGGTTATTCAAAAATGAATTTGAAAACTGATGGACATCTCTGTCCACTTTTATAATTTTTGAGTTTAAAGCTGAAAGTAAATTGAGCATAGCTGTCAAAACGTAAATCCAATTTTGATGATCTTTATATCGCTGGAAATCTTGGACTAGGTAGAATAACTTTTATTTTATGAATATTTTCAAATAATGAGTTTTACTGTGTCAAAAGCCTGAGTCCTTGTAGCAGGTCTGAATTTGAAAATTTTGAAGTTTGGAGTTGTTGTCTTATTTAAACTATGATTTTAATGCTTCATATGTTTATAAGTGCATGCTAATATGTCTCAATAAGTTAAGTGCAGGTACAAGAGAATATTTGAATGATTAATTAGCAAAATAGTAAGTATAAAAGTAAGCATTCTCGCATTTTAAACGATAAAAATGAAAGGTATAAATTGCTAAGTGTTTATGTTTTAAGAATTATATATATATATATATGTTCTGTTCCGACCTTTTGGTCAATGTATATCTATAATTCATATTTATGAAATTGTAAAGGGCTATCCATGCAAAGGACTCCGCTGAATTTTTCGAAAAATTAAACACTTAGAAAAATTTTGAGAAAATTTAATTAGTGAATATTTAGAGCTATTGATGAAGGGCCTAATAAGTGTCCTTTTAAATCATAAAGTAAAATGGTTTAAAATTTGATAAATTTAGTGGAAAAAAAGTATATTACTTATTGTAGTATATTTATTTTTGGAATTAGAGTATGGAACAACTCTAATTTAATTTACTTTAAATTTAAAGTAAAGATGATTGAATTGAAAATTTAAGTAAGAGACTTTAAAAAATTTCAAGTATTGAAGTTTGAGTTTTGTGTATAAAAGAAAATGGATTTGAGTCAAATTTGTGTGTCTTGCCTTAGTGCAATTCTTGTGGTGACTTGCATTCATGCAGTCATGTGTTATGGTGGTAGCTTGAAATATCACCTATCTTTTGTTGAATCCTCTTTTGATGATTGTGCTTATTTGTGTTACTCCTTCAAAGGAGTTAAGTGTATTTTAGTATATTCGAAAAGTTGGCTCCTAGTTATATAGGACCATCTTCTATTACTGAATGCCTTGGTTCGATTACTTTCATGCATCGTTTTCTGTTCAGTTTTGGGTATTCATGATATGTTCCAGGTAACCTAATTTTGTTGTATCTACGAGATTTAATCTCGATCGTTAATTCTCTTGTATTACATGATCACGAGTCTCACCGACTTGTGTATTGTGCCGAATTCTATTCTTGTATTTGTTTCGAAGGTTAAACACCTTCGAAATAAGAATGTTCCGCTTATGAAATTCTATGGTCCGCTAACCCTAAGTATTGTACTTGGGAAACCATAAGATTTGCCAAGCAAACTTGTCCTGATCCTTTCATACTCTGTTGAGGGTGAATATCTATGATCCTATCTTTTGATTTGAATCTTGTTGTGATGAAATAGATGTCATAGATAACTTCCATTATAGAAATTGCGGGGACGCAATTTTCTTAAGGGGGGTAGTCTGTAACAACCCGCGGTTTTGTGATTACCTGTTAATAAATTAAAATGTGATTTTAATTAAATTAGGATTAATAATAATAATTTGGAGTGACAAATTGATTTATAAACTGTTTATTTGAATAAACAATGAATTTGAGCAAAAATCTATTTTTGGTGTTTATGGAAATTTTGTTTGAAACAAATAATAAAATGTTGTTCATAAAATTTTAATGGTTTAAAATGTAGAAAATATTTTAATTTATAGTGTAACATAATTTATTTTATGATACGTTCATTTTACAAAATTGTATGTAAAAATTTGGTAGAGTAAAGCTTTTCAAAACATAGAAAAATGGTTGAGAAAACTAGAAAATTTGGCTAAGTGTTTAACATTGCTTATTGGGTTGGATATTGGATCCAAACCCATTATCTCATTTCTGAAATTAGCCTTGTGAATGAACTGTACATTCATTCTTTCTATCCTCCTCATTCTCTTCTTCTAACTTAGAAAGCTCTAAAACCCAAATAATGGTTTCTTCCCCAAATCCAAATATAAGCTCTAAATTAATTGAAAATCAAGAAGAAATTGGTAGCAAATCAAACTCTGCATGTTTCTAGCTTCAATCCAAGACCAAAGCTTCAATCTTTGCTTGGTAAATCTGCTAATTTGCTGCAAATAAATCCTAAGGTGAGTTATAAATTCACACTTCTAACTTAAAGAAGCTAGCATGTCGATTATATGTTGTTTCTTTGTTGGTTGTTGAAACAAATTTTCTACGATTGAACCTAAAATGAATTTGGCCATATCTTCCTCGTTTCTTACCCAAATTGGATAATTTTTAATGTTCTGGAAATTTCATACTTTGTACTAAAAGTTTCATGTTTTGGGTTTTATGAAATTTTGGAGTTAAATTGGTCAAAATTGTACTTCTTTGTTGTTGTCCCGAGAGCAAAACGACAGCGACAATGAATTTAAATCTGAAAATTGTTTGAGTCATAACTTTTTCATCCCTTATTGGAATTCAATGAATTTTGATGTCCTGGAAAGCTTAGGAAATTTTCTAAAACCTTTCTTGTAACCACCTTACGAAATTTTGATGTTTAAAAGGATGAAATTGGTTTTGAAACAGTGGGTATATTTCAGGCTGTGTATTTTCTAAGTTCAAACCAGAAATTAAATTTGCCATAACTCTTTCGTTACTAATCGTAATTCGATGATTTTTGATGTTCTGGAAAGCTTAGAATATCCACTATAACTTTCATGTTTTATGCTTTCTCAAATTTTGGGTTGAATAGGGGCTAACTGGCTAAACAAGCCGCTGGCCTTTGTTTTTCTTATGTATTCACTTCCTGGCATGAGTCCGAATTTGAGACGTCGCTGTTTCTTCGTCTCTTATCGGAACTCAGCGATTCTTTTTGCATTTTAAAGTAAAAATTTTGAACTTTATTTCTACATATTTTCAGGTCATTCCGACCATGTTAACTTATGTATATCTACTGTTGAACTAGCACTCACACCTTGTTTTTATCGGAATTTTATAAGTTTAAACTTCCGATATTTTTCTGTATTTCTTGATGATTCTTTATGGATTTAGTACAAGGGTTTTATAAATGAGTTTTGAAATTTTTTTCAAGTAAATTGGTTTTTGGTATAATTATTATATACTATTTTCAAGTATAAAATTTTAGTATCTCTATAATAAGATAGATTGAAAAAGCGGTTTATAAAGTGATTTTTAATTGTTTTAAAAGCTCATTTTTTCCAACTTATAATTTCTATATAAAATACACATTTTTGCACTATCGAGCGAATGAGAAGGAGAGTTAAACGATTAGGTAAAACGCGTAGTATGGGATACGTGCGTTTACCTTTTTGGTTAATTCCTAACTTGTCCGTTTGATCGTTTTGGCCTACGGGTCTAGTTTACCGATGATATGAGGTGAACCTTTTACTGCTTTGAGTGTGAAATTTACTAGCGGTTACTAAACCATTTAGTGTGAACGGGTGGTATGGGACACACGTTAACACTTTTTGGGTTCCTTTTTGAGGGTTTGTGACACATTTTCCTATTGGTGTGCCAGTACTGGACCTTTGGGTCATTTTCCATTGCGGCGTATTTGCCATTTGCGGCGTATTTGTCTTTTGACGTTTGCCTTTGGGCGAGGTACCTATTATGTGAAATAGTACTCGGCAAAAATAGCACGTGCAAAACCTTTTTGAGAAGATTTTTACCCTTGTGTGTCGTCATTTTGGAATCGGTCATTTGAACCATTCGGTGGCGATTACTTCGGGATTTTTGGACTCTTGGAAGTTCTTTTGAGATTTTCATTGCCTACACTGGCGTGTTGAGATTTGCCTTTTGGCGTATATATATATATATATATATATATATATATATATATATCTATGTATATATATATATATATCTATGTATATATATATCTATGTATATATATATATATGTATGTATGTATATATATATGTATTGAGATTGCTTATTGGCGCTATTTATGGGATTTTCCTTTTGGCGTTGTATGAGATTTTTATCCCCTTGTTGACATTTGCCTTATGACTTATGTCGAGATGGCTTTTGCTTATGCTTTCCTTGGAGTTGCCGATATGGCGGGTTTGGGAATTACTCTTTTAGGAGTTTACATTATACTATTCCCTAAACCATTCTTATTTGATTTATGATTGCCGATGATATAAGGCATGCTACATTTTAGCGATTCATGAGATTTTTCATCTCTTTTGTGTTTTGTGCTTATTGAAGCAATAGTGTTCTATCACCTAGTGTAACCATATATGTCATACATGATGCGTATCCTCCATATGTCTATGGTTAGCTTTCTTATTATTTTTTCTTGTTTAAGAAGAACATCACTATGCTCTTATGCTCTATTATTCTGCTATCACCTTTTACAGATTTGTTTAGCTATACTGACCCGTGTATTTTATACTCGGGTCAGACCGAGGTGTTTCAGATTAGGTACATTTGGACTTAGCCTATTTTGCTTCTGCATAGACTTATCTCTTAGCTTCTTTTGTTTAGTTTTTTTGTGTAGTCCTATTTGTTGGCACTCTGATGTATATTCTTTTGACCCATGTTTGGGTTGTGGTCGTCATACCACTTTGATGTATCATTTTGGATTGCACTGGTGATTGTATCTGTACTTTTGCATATGTAGGCATTTCTGCTGTTTTGTGATGTTATTTACATGTTATGTTTTGTTCTGATAGATCTGTTAGCCATTATAATTTTGTATTAAATATTTATTGGATATGTCGATCCACTTGAGAAGAAAAAAATAGATAACACTTATCGACGTATTCAGTAGATAGTTAAGATAAGGCTATAGATGGTCGCTCCTATCCAGCTCTATTCTCCGCATTAGCAGACAATATTACCTCGTAATACTCTTTGTTAATATGGGTCTCAGAGTGGGGCGTCACAGAGTGGGAGGTTAGGCAACACTACTTGAAACTATATAAGGCCATGTATAGTTTGTTAGATCACTTTTAAATTTTTGCAAAATTATAACAAGATCTATTCACTTCTTTCTATTCATAATTTCCTAACAGAAAATCAATTCAAAACAACTCCAAATCAACACAAAATTGGCCAAAGACCTTAGAACAACACTACAAAAACTGTTTGCAACTTGGATCTTGACGAACTGGAGAAATCATCCCAAACCCTACAAGGCCGTTAGCAATATAAGAGGCTTTTCAAGCCTAGGCAAGTGCAAAGCAAGAAGAGGTAGGAAATTGGTGTTTGCATGGTTGTGATAGGAAGTTGGAGCTTGCACTTGGTTGTTTGAAAGTTGATGGGTGAACTAACTCACTATTTAAAAAGTATATGAAGTGTATAATGCTTGTTTATATTATAGTATTTGTTTGAGTATATATTATTGCTTTTCTCTTATGTGATTCTTTCTTTGGAAATCAAATGGCATATGTAAATGTTGTGTTTGGACTTGTATGACTTGTTGTATAGCTTTGAAACAAAGCACAGAGGGTTTGGTTGGACTTTGATTTGAATAGGAATTGATTTGAAAATGGTTTTATAGCGATAGTCAATATAAATGCACTTCGGAAATGCCTTGTGTTCAGCATTTTCTATAGAAATTTATAGAGAAATCCTTAGGGGTTTCTCACCATGGTTATGATGTATTATGTTTATATTAGGTACTATAAAAAGGATATGTAACAACCCGCATATTTATCGATTTTATATTTAAATATTTTATTTAATATTTCATCGTTCGTCGGATTTTAGTCCGAAAAGCTACTTTTTGCAAACAGTCGAATTAGGACTCGAGACCCCTTCCATTGAGTTCAAAATGTCGTTTGCGACCTTTTTGAGTATAAACTTCGATATGTTTGGAGCTGAGTGGAATTTTGACATTTTTCACTTAGGGCTTTGGGTTTGGGTTTGGGTTCAGCCCACTTGCCCAAATCTGGTTATATCATTACTCCACCCCCTCTCCTCTTCATTACTTCACTTTCATTTCCTAACACTTAAGCTTCATAAAAATGGAGAGTGGAATGGGAAATTAAAACTCCAAGCCCTAATCATCTTTGCAAATCCAAGTTCTAGCTCCAAATTCAAAGAAGAAGCTTTGGTAAGCCTCTTCTTCTTCTCCAACTCATTCTCTTATCAATTTCAGAAATTCCTAAACCTAACTTAGGAAATGTTTCTCTTTTAAGCTTAGATTAAAGCTTCTTGGGTTGGAATTGAAGAGTGATTGTTCTTGCCATTGCTCTATAGCTTCTTCTTCATTTGTTTTGGGTTTAAAAGTGAGATTTTTATCTCACATCTATGTCTATAACTATCTTTGATGTTAGGTATGAATTCCTAACACTTATTCATGTTCATTTGTTTGGTTTGAATTGATTTGGTGTACATTTCAATTTTTGGTGTTTTGAAGTCAAAACTTTGAAAATCCTTGTTTTGATTTGTGAACATGTTTTCGGTGGTGAATCGGAGAGCCTATAGGGCCGGGATGTCGATTGGAAAAATCCCTAAAGTCCATTGCCCGACTGGGTGCAAATGGTGAGAGTTTGCTCTTCCATTTGATAGGCTGAAAAACAATTTCAGCCACAGTCGGGTTCGTCACCAGACGTCTGCAGGGAAGCTCAGACGTTTGGAGTCTGCTTCAGGTAACTTCCTGAAACTTACTGCAGACGTCTGAGCATATACCGCAGACGTCTGGAGTATGTATTTCTTGAATTTTATGTGTTGTGCGTGAGTATTTTTTTTATGCTTTCCAATTTTTATCGATTCGTGGTTTCCGAATGGTCGTTATCGTTTATTATCTTTTTTGATGACTTCTATTTCGGCATTTTTGGGTATATCCATTTTGATGGATTCAGCATCGATTTCTCTGGATTTGATTCACGTCTTCGTATGTGAATTTTTGGATGGTTGATTGTTTCTACAATTGTTTCTGTGCTTTGTCACTTTAAAATACAAAGGTTTTCTATACGAGTAGTAAATATTAAAATCTTTTACTAAAATGATTTCAACTCTATTTTTAATACAAAGCTCGTTTATAAAACCGTTTTCCAATCTATTAGTATATACAAACCTTTACCTCATTCGTATGAGAAAATCTAATTAAACGGCTTAGCAAAAAAAGTGGTATGAAACGCTTGCGTTTACTTCGCCGGTTAATTCTTTGACTTGTTTGTTTGAAACTTTTGTGACAATTTTCGAGTGGAAATCTACAATTTGTTCGTAAATATTTAAGTTAAGCTAGTGGTTATGGGACATGAAGCTAAACTCTTATATTTACTAGCTTAGTGTGATCGACACTTCTTGATGATCAATGATGATCATTTTATGGTTTAGACTAGCAATGTGCGATGTCTCTTTGTCCAGGTGGAGGACTGTACTTCGTTTTATTGAGCTTCATCTCACTTTACGCATGGGTCGTACCTATATAGGTGCGTCGATGTTTGTTTACTTCGTGGAGCAATCGGCTCAATAAGTCGGGGCATGGGGCGTATCTTTCTAGGTACTTCGATGTTCGTCTATGCATGGGTCGTATCTTTCTAGATGCGTCGATGTTCGACTTTGCATGGGGTGTATCTTTCTAGGTGCATCGATGTTAGACATTACATGGGGCGTATCTTTCTAGGTGCGTCGATATTTATTTATACATGGGGCGTATCTTTCTAGGTGCGTCGATGCTAGAGCATGGGGCGTATCTTTCTAGGTGCGTCGATGTTCGACTTTGAATGGGGTGCATCTTTCTAGGTGTATCTATGCTAGACTTTACATGGGGCGTATCTTTCTAGGTGCGTCGATGTTCAGTTTATGGGATTGGCCATCCTCTTTTCTTGTGATTTCTGGATTTCTCGTTGTGATTTCTGGAATTTATGATTCACCACCTTTTTCAGTTGGCATTGATATGTATGTCATTTATTATGGCTTGGTGAATTAAATAAAGAATTTGACATTCTTTTTATGCTATGAGATTCGTGAGATATTTGTATGATTTTCCTTTGTTGATTTTCTAATGTATACTTGTCGAAGTATGACATGTTTGGTTATCATACGTTTTTATTATATCTCTTCTTATATCTCATTTTATCTGATAATTATAGCTAGACTGATCTGTTTATTATTTTCTTATTAAATAATACTCGGGTCAGACTGAGATTTTACAGGTGCTTCCTCATGACTTCTTATCTGGGACTATCATCTGACTTTTGGCTATCTACTCTAGCATTGTAGTTTTTGGTTGTATACATTCGATATATTGACTCATTGATGTATACATATTCTGTTGTCTAGCACTTGTATCTTTTCTTTTGTGATATTGTGGATCTTATTTGACCACTACTCTGATGTACACTTTCATGTGTTATATTCATATCTATTTCCGCCTTTGTTATATGAATTGTCTGTGACTGATTTGTGTTATGTTTATTTCTATATTTGTTTTCGAAGTATATATAGATAGCCACCGTGTAGTAGCTTTGAGTTTGTATAGGTATGTCGGATTTCCTCTTGAGATGAAAAGTTATATTTTTATCTGGCATATTGGTACTCGCACAAAGCAATTACATGGATGGTCTCTCCTCAACAGCCTTATTCTCTGCGCTAGTCGACGGCATTACCCTGTAGTGTCCTTGTTTAGCGTGGGTATGGATGGTTGATTGTTTCTACAATCGTTTCTGTGCTTTGTCACTTGAAAATACAAAGGTTTTCTATACTAGTAGTAAATATTAAAACTCTTTTACTAAAATGATTTCAACTCTATTTTTCATACAAAGCTCGTTTATAAAACCGTTTTCGAATCTATTAGTATATACAAACCTTTACCTCATTCGTATGAGAAAATCTAATTAAACGGCTTAGCAAAACAAGTGGTATGAAACGCTTGCGTTTTCTTCGTCGGTTAATTCTTTGACTTGTTTGTTTGAAACTTTTGTGACAATTTTCGAGTGGAAATCTACAATTTGTTCGTAAATATTTAAGTTAACCTAGTGGTTATGGGACATGAAGCTAAACTCTTATATTTAGTAGCTTAGTGTGATCGACACTTCTTGATGATCAATGATGATCATTTTATGGTTTAGACTAGCAATGTGCGATGTCTCTTTGTCCAGGTGGAGGACTGTACTTCGTTTTATTGAGCTTCATCTCACTTTACGCATGGGTCGTACCTATATAGGTGCGTCGACGTTTGTTTACTTCGTGGAGCAATCGGCTCAATAAGTCGGGGCATGGGGCGTATCTTTCTAGGTACGTCGATGTTCGTCTATGCATGGGTCGTATCTTTCTAGATGCGTCGATGTTCGAATTTGCATGGGGTGTATCTTTCTAGGTGCATCGACGTTAGACATTACATGGGCGTATCTTTCTAGGTGCGTCGATGTTTATTTATACATGGGGCGTATCTTTCTAGGTGCGCGATGCTAGAGCATGTGGCGTATCTTTCTAGGTGCGTCGATGTTCAGTTTATGGGATTGACCATCCTCTTTTCTTGTGATTTCTGGATTTCTCGTTGTGATTTCTGGAATTTATGTTTCACCACCTTTTTCAGTTGGCATTGATATGTAAGTCATTTATTGTGACTTGGTGAATTAAATAAAGAATTTGACATTCTTTTTATGCTATGAGATTCGTGAGATATTTGTATGATTTTCCTAATGTATACTTGTCGAAGTATGACATGTTTGGTTATCATACGTTTTTATTATATCTCTTCTTATATCTCATTTTATCTGATAATTATAGCTAGACTGATCCGTTTATTATTTTCTTATTAAATAATACTCGGGTCAGACTGAGATTTTATAGGTGCTTCCTCATGACTTCTTATCTGAGACTATCATCTGACTTTTGGCTATCTACTCTAGCATTGTAGTTTTTGGTTGTATACATTCGATATATTGACTCATTGATGTATACATATTCTGTTGTCTAGCACTTGTATCTTTTCTTTTGTGATATTGTGGATCTTATTTGACCACTACTTTGATGTACACTTTCATGTGTTATATTCATATCTATTTCCGCCTTTGTGATATGAATTATCTGTGACTCATTTGTGTTATGTTTATTTCTATATTTGTTTCCAAAGTATATATAGATAGCCACCGTGTAGTAGCTTTGAGTTTGTATCGGTATGTCGAATTTCCTCTTGAGATGAAAAGTTATATTTTTATCTGGCATATCGGTACTCGCATAAAGCAATTACATGGATGGTCTCTCCTCAACAGCCTTATTCTCTGCGCTAGTCGATGGCATTACCCTGTAGTGTCCTTGTCTAGCGTGGGTATGGATGGTTGATTGTTTCTACAATCATTTCTGTGCTTTGTCACTTTAAAATACAAAGGTTTTCTATACTAGTAGTAAATATTAAAACTCTTTTACTAAAATGATTTCAACTCTATTTTTAATACAAAGCTCGTTTATAAAACCGTTTTCCAATCTATTAGTATATACAAACCTTTACCTCATTCGTATGAGAAAATCTAATTAAACGGCTTAGCAAAAAAAGTGGTATGAAACGCTTGCGTTTACTTCGCCGGTTAATTCTTTGACTTGTTTGTTTGAAACTTTTGTCACAATTTTCGAGTGGAAATCTACAATTTGTTCGTAAATATTTAAGTTAAGCTAGTGGTTATGGGACATGAAGCTAAACTCTTATATTTACTAGCTTAGTGTGATCGACACTTCTTGATGATCAATGATGATCATTTTATGGTTTAGACTAGCAATGTGCGATGTCTCTTTGTCCAGGTGGAGGACTGTACTTCGTTTTATTGAGCTTCATCTCACTTTACACATGGGTCGTACCTATATAGGTGCGTCGACGTTTGTTTACTTCATGGAGCAATCGGCTGAATAAGTCGGGGCATGGGCGTATCTTTCTAGGTACTTCGATGTTCGTCTATGCATGGGTCGTATCTTTCTAGATGCGTCGATGTTCGACTTTGCATGGGGTGTATCTTTCTAGGTGCATCGATGTTAGACATTACATGGGGCGTATCTTTCTAGGTGCGTCGATGTTTATTTATACATGGGGCGTATCTTTCTAGGTGCGTCGATGCTAGAGCATGGGGCGTATCTTTCTAGGTGCGTCAATGTTCGACTTTGAATGGGGTGCATCTTTCTAGGTGTATCTATGCTAGACTTTACAGGGGGCGTATCTTTCTAGGTGCGTCGATGTTCAGTTTATGGGATTGGCCATCCTCTTTTCTTGTGATTTCTGGATTTCTCGTTGTGATTTCTGGAATTTATGATTCACCACCTTTTTCAGTTGGCATTGATATGTATGTCATTTATTATGGCTTGGTGAATTAAATAAAGAATTTGACATTCTTTTTATGCTATGAGATTCGTGAGATATTTGTATGATTTTCCTTTGTTGATTTTCTAATGTATACTTGTCGAAGTATGACATGTTTGGTTATCATACGTTTTTATTATATCTCTTCTTATATCTCATTTTATCTGATAATTATAGCTAGACTGATATGTTTATTATTTTCTTATTAAATAATACTCGGGTCAGACTGAGATTTTACAGGTGCTTCCTCATGACTTCTTATCTGGGACTATCATCTGACTTTTGGCTATCTACTCTAGCATTGTAGTTTTTGGTTGTATACATTCGATATATTGACTCATTGATGTATACATATTCTTTTGTCTAGCACTTGTATCTTTTCTTTTGTGATATTGTGGATCTTATTTGACCACTACTCTGATGTACACTTTCATGTGTTATATTCATATCTATTTCCGCCTTTGTGATATGAATTGTCTGTGACTGATTTGTGTTATGTTTATTTCTATATTTGTTTCCGAAGTATATATAGATAGCCACCGTGTAGTAGCTTTGAGTTTGTATCGGTATGTCGAATTTCCTCTTGAGATGAAAAGTTATATTTTTATCTGGCATATCGGTACTCGCACAAAGCAATTACATGGATGGTCTCTCCTCAAAATCCTTATTCTCTGCGCTAGTCGACGGCATTACCCTGTAGTGTCCTTGTTTAGCGTGGGTATGGATGGTTGATTGTTTCTACAATCGTTTCTGTGCTTTGTCACTTTAAAATACAAAGGTCTTCTATACTAGTAGTAAATATTAAAACTCTTTTACTAAAATGATTCAACTCTATTTTTAATACAAAGCTCGTTTATAAAACCGTTTTCCAATCTATTAGTATATACAAACCTTTACCTCATTCGTATGAGAAAATCTAATTAAACGGCTTAGCAAAACAAGTGGTATGAAACGCTTGCATTTACTTCGCCGGTTAATTCTTTGACTTGTTTGTTTGAAACTTTTGTGACAATTTTCGAGTGGAAATCTACAATTTGTTCGTAAATATTTAAGTTAAGCTAGTGGTTATGGGACATGAAGCTAAACTCTTATATTTACTAGCTTAGTGTGATCGACACTTCTTGATGATAAAATGATGATCATTTTATGGTTTAGACTAGCAATGTGCGATGTCTCTTTGTCCAGGTGGAGGACTGTACTTCGTTTTATTGAGCTTCATCTCACTTTACGCATGGGTCGTACCAATATAGGTGCGTCGACGTTTGTTTACTTCGTGGAGCAATCGGCTCAATAAGTCGGGGCATGGGGCGTATCTTTCTAGGTACGTCGATGTTCGTCTATGCATGGGTCGTATCTTTCTAGATGCGTCGATGTTCGACTTTGCATGGGGTGTATCTTTCTAGGTGCATCGATGTTAGACATTACATGGGTGTATCTTTCTAGGTGCGTCGATGTTTATTTATACATGGGGCGTATCTTTCTAGGTGCGCGATGCTAGAGCATGGGGCGTATCTTTCTAGGTGCGTCGATGTTCAGTTTATGGGATTGGCCATCCTCTTTTCTTGTGATTTCTTGATTTCTCGTTGTGATTTCTAGAATTTATGTTTCACCACCTTTTTCAGTTAGCATTGATATGTAAGTCATTTATTGTGGCTTGGTGAATTAAATAAAGAATTTGACATTCTTTTTATGCTATGAGATTCGTGAGATATTTGTATGATTTTCCTAATGTATACTTGTCGTAGTATGACATGTTTGGTTATCATATGTTTTTATTATATCTCTTCTTATATCTCATTTTATTTGATAATTATAGCTAGACTGATCCGTTTATTATTTTCTTATTAAATAATACTCGGGTCAGACTGAGATTTTACAGGTGCTTCCTCATGACTTCTTATCTGGAACTATCATTTGACTTTTGGCTATCCACTCTAGCATTGTAGTTTTTGGTTGTATACATTCGATATATTGACTCATTGATGTATACATATTCTGTTGTCTAGCACTTGTATCTTTTCTTTTATGATATTGTGGATCTTATTTAACCACTACTCTAATGTACACTTTCATGTGTTATATTCATATCTATTTTCGCCTTTGTGATATGAATTGTCTGTGACTGATTTGTGTTATGTTTATTTCTATATTTGTTTCCGAAGTATATATAGATAGCCACCGTGTAGTAGCTTTGAGTTTGTATCGGTATGTCGGATTTCCTCTTGAGATGAAAAGTTATATTTTTATCTGGCATATCGGTACTCGCACAAAGCAATTACATGGATGGTCGCTCCTCAACAGCCTTATTCTCCGCGCTAGTCGACGGCATTACCCTGTAGTGTCCTTGTCTAGCAAGGGTATAGAGGTGGGGCGTCATAGCTTGGTATCAGAGCCAAACTTTGGAAAAATGTAGAATAATCTATCACTTCTCTTGGTCAAGGTATTTCTCATTCTATCCTTGACGATATTTGTTTTGTGATTATTTTTATTCGAGTTCTTTTTGATTTGGGCTCATCTCATTATTTATATAAAAAGAACTTGATGGTTCTTTTTCTTTAAATATTTTGGGCTTGATGACTTCATGGAGAATTGCGCATTCGATTGATGGATCTGCAACACTCAATTTACTTTGCGAAAATGTTGAGATTATTTTATGTGATTATTCTTTTCGAGCCGATTTGCATGTTATGCGTTACTTAGGCTTCGAAATTGATTTTTTGAGAAAGGATTGGCTTAATCATTATGAAGCCATATCCTTTGTCTCGAGTGCACTATTCATCTTCGACATTCTTAATCTGTTAAGCAGATATTTATTTTTCTTTCTGATTTCGATTCCAATTTGATGACATCATTTTATTCTTTAAACCCACATGATGAGGAAAACGTTATTTTTCTCATTCGGGTAGTTTGTGGAATTTTCCGGTATTTTGAGCTTGTCTTAGGATTATCACCTAAGCAGTCTTTTGAGTGGTGTTAAGGTCTTTTCAGCTCGACCTTGCCACCGGTTTTCATTTACTACGAGTTGCGGAAGTTAGCATTCCACTTACCGCATTCCGCACTCGATATGATTCTTGTGAGTGGTTCGTCATGTCATTCGGTTTGACGAACCTTCTACCTAATTTCATCCATCTTATGAATCGAGTATTCTACGAATATCTCGACGAGTTTATCCTTGTATTTATTGATTATGGATGAAAACAGCAATTTAAGATTTTGCAAATCTTTTTCGTAAGATTTATTTATAAGTATGATTGGATTTTTGTTCTTAAAACGAGCAAGGAATATTCTTAAAAACTTTAAGAGACATATTTACCATATAGAAGATGATTTTGTGATTGTATTGCCCATTGAGTGCTTTAAGAATTCTGGTCGATGCGCTTGATCAACGTTATCGATAGGAATCTCCTAAATGCTATGATGAGACGATCAGACACAATAAATTGACTTGTAAAATGTAAATTTTTCTGAAAGGATAATTACATAAAGATAATTGTAATTTTGAAAGTTTTAGCTTTTGAGAAAAGAGGATCAATTTAAAAGAGCTATTTCTTTTCGATATTCCTTTTCTTGTTGTTCCCGTAGGGAACCAAGACTTTATCTTTTGTACCAATGCTAATCGTATTGGTTTGTATGTCGTTCTCTTGTAAATGAGAACGTGCTATCATTTATGTTTCTAAATCATTAAAGCCGATCGAGACTAGATATGCCACTCATGATCTAGTGCTCGCGGCTATTGTTTTCACTTTTAGAGTTTGGCATCATTATTTTGGGGAAGAAATTTGTTCTCCACTCCGATCATAAATCTTTGAAATGTTTATTTTCTCAAAAGGAACATAATTTGCGTCAACAGTGTTGGCTCGAGTTCCTTGCATCTTATGATCTTGATATTCTTTATACTCCGGGAAAGGGTGATCGTGTTGCTGATGCCCTTAGCCGAAAGCAACAAGTAGTTGTTTCAATGACGATATCCGGACGGAATGATCTTGAGACTTTATCCACTTGTGAGATTCGAGATCGTGAATCCAATTTATGTTCATCTCTTGTCTTGTGTAGCCTGGAGGCTTATCCTTCTTTTGGAATATTCTTTTTTTTAGCTAAACTCTATGTCAAGTTAAATTTCATGGAGTTCTTACTTTTATTGTTAGCAATCGTGATCCATTATTTTACTAGTGGATTTTGGTAAGGTATTCAAAAGCTTTAGAAACAAAGCTTAAAATTTTAGCATCGCTTATCATCTTTGTCCGATGGACAAGCCGAGTGTGTGAATCAACTCTTGAAGATCTCTTTCGTTCATGTGTTCTCGATTTTTTTTGGAAGTTGGGAAGATCATATTTCTCTTGTTGAGTTTTCTTCCTATAATAGCTTCCAATCTTGTATTGGTATGGTACCTTTTGAGCCACTCTACAGAAGGCCATGCCGATTCTCTTTGTGTTGGCTTGAAGCCGGTGAGAAGCTGGTTTCAGGTCCAGATCTTATTGGTGTTCATTCGTGTTTTACCTATGATGAGTGTTGTGCGTTTTCAGTCGATCGGGAAAGTTAGCACCTCGATATGTTGGTCCCTTTCCCATCACCGAACATATTTGTTCCGTGGCTTATCGCCTTTTTATTACCGGCTCAATCTTTTGCTATTATGACGTTTTCCATGTCTCTTTACTACGGAAATACCTTAGGGATTCCGATTTTATTCTTAAGTCCGGTGATGTTGAAGAAATTGAAGTTTCACCAGATTTGACTTATTAGCAACATCCTATTCGCATCATTGCTTCGGAGGTTGAGCGCCTTCGAAACAAAGATGTTCTTCTTATGAGAGTTCAATGGTTCTCGAATCATATGGATTTCTCTTGGGAATCCAGAGAATTCATCGAGCAAACATGTTCGGACTTACTCTTTCGTGCTCTTTATGGTGAACTTCTTATTTCAAACTTTCTTTTGTGATGATATGCTTTTGTGGTTGTTACATTTTAGTTATTTCTTAAGATTGCGAGGACGCAATTTCTTTAAGGAGGGGAGTCTGTAACAACCCGCATATTTATCGATTTTATATTTAAATATTTTATTTAAATATTTCATCGTTCGTCGGATTTTAGTCCGAAAAGCTACTTTTTGCAAACAGTCGAATTAGGACTCGAGACCCCTTCCATTGAGTTCAAAATGCTGTTTGCGACCTTTTTGAGTATAAATTTCGATATGTTTGGAGCTGAGTGGAATTTTGACATTTTTCACTTAGGGCTTTGGGTTTGGGTTTGGGTTCAGCCCACTTGCCCAAATCTGGTTATATCATTACTCCACCCCATCTCCTCTTCATTACTTCACTTTCATTTCCTAACACTTAAGCTTCATCAAAAATGGAGAGTGGAATGGGAAATTAAAACTCCAAGCCCTAATCATCTTTGCAAATCCAAGTTCTAGCTCCAAATTCAAAGAAGAAGCTTTGGTAAGCCTCCTCTTCTTCTTCTCCAACTCATTCTCTTATCAATTTCAGAAATTCCTAAACCTAACTTAGGAAATGTTTCACTTTTAAGCTTAGATTCAAGCTTGTTGGGTTGGAATTGAAGAGTGATTGTTCTTGTCATTTCTCTATAGCTTCTTCTTCATTTGTTTTGGGTTTAAAGGTGAGATTTTTATCTCACATCTATGTCTATAACTATCTTTGATGTTAGGTATGAATTCCTAACACTTATTCATGTTCATTTGCTTTTGGTTTGAATTAATTTGGTGTACATTTCAATTTTTGGTGTTTTGAAGTCAAAACTTTGAAAATCCTTGTTTTGATTTGTGAACATGTTTTCGGTGGTGAATCGGAGAGCCTATAGGGCCGGGATGTCGATTGGCAAAAGCCCTAAAGTCCATTGCCCGACTGGGTGCAAATGGTGAGAGTTCGCTCTTCCATTTGATAGGCTGAAAAACAATTTCATCCACATCCGGGTTTGTCACCAGACGTCTGCAGGGAAGCTCAGACGTCTGGAGTCTACTTCAGGGAACTTCCTAAAACTTACTACAGACGTCTGAGCATATACCGCAGACGTCTGGAGTATGTATTTCCAGAATTTTATGTGTTGTGCATGAGTATTTTGTTTATGCTTTCCAATTTTTATCGATTCGTGGTTTCCGAATGGTCGTTATCGTTTATTATCTTTTTTGATGACTTCTATTTCGGGATTTTTGGGTATATCCATTTTGAGGGATTCGGCATCAATTTCTCTGGATTTGATTCACGTCTTCGTATGTGAATTTTTGGATGGTTGATTGTTTCTACAATCGTTTCTGTGCTTTGTCACTTTAAAATACAATGGTTTTCTATACTAGTAGTAAATAACAAAACTCTTTTAGTAAAATGATTTCAACTCTATTTTTAATACAAAGCTCATTTATAAAACCGTTTTCCAATCTATTAGTATATACAAACCTTTACCTCGTTCGTATGAGAAAATCTAATTAAACGGCTTAGCAAAACAAGTGGTATGAAACGCTTGCGTTTACTTCGCCGGTTAATTCTTTGACTTGTTCGTTTGAAACTCTTGTGACAATTTTCGAGTGGAAATCTACAATTTGTTCGTAAATATTTAAGTTAAGCTAGTGGTTATGGGACATGAAGCTAAACTCTTAGATTTACTAGCTTAGTGTGGTCGACACTTCTTGATGATCAATGATGATCATTTTATGGTTTAGACTAGCAATGTGTGATGTCTCTTTGTCCAGGTGGAGGACTGTACTTCGTTTTATTGAGCTTCATCTCACTTTACGCATGGGTCGTACCTATATAGGTGCATCGACGTTTGTTTACTTCGTGGAGCAATCGGCTCAATGAGTCGGGGCATGGGGTGTATCTTTCTAGGTATGTCGATGTTCATCTATGCATGGGTCGTATCTTTCTAGATGCATCAATGTTCGACTTTGCATGGGGTGTATCTTTCTAGGTGCATCGACGTTAGACATTACATGGGGCGTATCTTTCTAGGTGCATCGATGTTTATTTATACATGGGGCGTATCTTTCTAGGTGCGTCGATGCTAGAGCATGGGGCGTATCTTTCTAGGTGCGTCGATGTTTGACTTTGCATGGGGTGCATTTTTCTAGGTGTATTGATGCTAGACTTTACATGGGGCGTATCTTTCTAGGTGCGTCGATGTTCAGTTTATGGGATTGGCCATCCTCTTTTCTTGTGATTTCTAGATTTCTCGTTGTGATTTCTGGAATTTATGTTTCACTACCTTTTTCAGTTGGCATTGATATGTATGTCATTTATTGTGGCTTGGTGAATTAAATAAAGAATTTGACATTCTTTTTATGCTATGAGATTCGTGAGATATTTGTATGATTTTCCTTTGTTGATTTTCTAATGTATACTTGTCGAAGTATGACATGTTTGATTATCATACGTTTTTATTATATCTCTTCTTATATCTCATTTTATCTGATAATTATAGCTAGACTGATCCGTTTATTATTTTCTTATTAAATAATACTCGGGTCAGACTGAGATTTTACAGGTGCTTCCTCATGACTTCTTATCTGGGACTATCATCTGACTTTTGGCTATCTACTCTAGCATTGTAGTTTTTGGTTGTATTCATTCGATATATTGACTCATTGATGTATACATATTCTGTTGTCTAGCACTTGTATCTTTTCTTTTGTGATATTGTGGATCTTATTTGACCACTACTCTGATGTACACTTTCATATGTTATATTCATATCTATTTCCGCCTTTGTGATATGAATTGTCTGTGACTGATTTATGTTATGTTTATTTCTATATTTGTTTCCGAAGTATATATAGATAGCCACCGTGTAGTAGCTTTGAGTTTGTATAGGTATGTCGGATTTCCTCTTGAGATGAAAAGTTATATTTTTATCTGGCATATCGGTACTCGCACAAAGCAATTACATGGATGGTTGCTCCTCAACAGCCTTATTCTCTGCGCTAGTCGACGACATTACCCTGTAGTGTCCTTGTCTAGCGTGGGTATAGAGGTGGGGTGTCACAGGATAAATGCTAAAAGGTTGTTAGCATATAGAAAATCGATCAAATTATATTGATCTTAAAACGGGCCAAGGTCACATTATTTTAAAACGGTCAACCATAGCACTTTTAAACTCTGTAATTTCAGAAAAATACTTTTTACAACATTCTGGAAGTGTTGTCTTTTCTATTTAAGAATTTAAATTGCTTTGACTTTAAACTTAAGTATTTCTCTTCAATATTTTTAAAGGCCTTTTTACCTTATATTAGAGTATTCTAAAAGTGATTTTGAATTTTTATATATTTTTAATAATTAATTACGAATCAATAAAGTAGAAGGTTTATTTTTATAAATAAGAAAACATGCTTTTTTTAGTTTTTAAATAAATTATGAAATATCTATTTTTAAATAATATTTTAAACAAATGTTTAAACCGTATTATAAGTATTTTAAAGCATGTTTAAGTATATAGTTTTTTGAAAACTAGTTAAAATATTTTACTAAGTATTAAAAGCTTATTTAATGTAATATCTTTTAGATTGTTTTAGTAATATCTTATAAATAAATTAGTGTGTGTATAAATATCGTTTTAAAGCATTTTTATCAAATATATAAGTTTGGAAAAGTAAGTTAATTCTTTTACAAAAGAAAAAAAGAAGTTTTGGACTATAAAATTTATTTTATAATAAATGGTTATGTAAAGTTAATTAAAATTATATTACCTTGTTTAATAAGTGTAGATATACTTAAATATTTAAATTAATGTTTCTAAAGATAATGACAAGTGTAAAATGGTTTTGGGTTTGTAGTAAACAATGTTTAAGCCACATTTGTTTTTAACCCGGTTTGACTATACTTATGAATATAATTAGATCTTTAAAATGAATGTTTTAAAGATAATTATAAATGGAATGATTTTGGGTTTGTAGTAACAATGTTTTAATTGCATTTGTTTTTAACCTATTTAATTATACTTTTGGAAATGTAAAATCTTATTTAAGATTTGTGATTATTCATATACTATATGGAATAAGAATATGAATACCTTTATAAGTATTAGAAAGAGTATAAATGAATATTGAAAAGAGTATAAATAAATAGTGAAATAGTAGCATATATGTTGTGTCTTTCGTAAAGGTATGTTAAACATATATACTAGTACTTACAAAGGAGTTTAAATTAATGTAAGGATTAATTGAATAAAAAGGAATTAGGAGTTGCATTGTGTAACTTAATTGTGCTTTGAGTGACTTAATCATGCTTTATGTGACTTGATCGTTCTTTGTGTGCTTAATTGTTTATGGAAACTATTTACTCGTATACTTAGCACTAAAAGCCAACAGAGTAGATTTATTCTATCTATGAGAGCTAAGACTGATGTTTAATATGGTTTAGAAGCAACAGTGCTCTAACCAACCGGGTTTAATCTTGACCGAGGGATAGTATAAATTGAGAAAGTCGAAAACATGATTATTATATGAGAATTGGTTTCCATTAACGATCGTCTATTTTGTACTTGATAGTCGATTAGTCGACTATCGTGATTGAAAAAATTAACTTTGGATGTATATGTAAGCATCAAGTATTGATACGGTTTGAGATTCCCGGAGGAGGACTCATTCGTATGATTCATCTCTTTCTTTAGGAATGTATATATACGAGGTCCCCTATGGAGGACTCCTTTATGTCATTCATTTACTTCTTAAAGAACTGGAGTTGAGTTAACCGAAAATTAATCGATTTACTTTTGAAGAGCCTGGCATTAGTAAATTTTTTACTTACCAAATACACTTCAAAACTAATGTACAGTTTCTATGTTTTGGAAGCGGTTATGACGTGGAATGTCATAGAGTTGAGCTATCTATCCTAAGGTTAAGTCCAAGGGAGAGGTCAACATTAACATTTTAGACTAATGCTATGGGTTGAACTGTCTATCCTAAGGTTAAGTCCAAGAGAGAGGTCAACACTAGCATTTGTTATATAACTTATGCTGGGATTCTTATATAGATTCCTAGTTCGAGATGGTAGAATCCAAAGAGAGATTCGAGATATGTTCGAACGATGATGACTCGTGTGATGTAGAATGTGACCTCGACATCGGAGATGGCTAAAAACATAGTAGGATGCATAGTTTAGGGTTTAGTTAAATCACGATAGGGTATTGTGAACTCCATATCTAGAGATGCTTTCAATATGATAGCTGGCAAAAGTGGTTCATACTATGTTCGGCAGTGGACCATCTATGTTTCCTTATGGTATATTCTATCTAAAGATAAACATTGCTCTGAGGTAGCTTCTAACCCTTGTGCAAGTGTTCCACTTCAGGTTACTGGAGGTGTCTTGATAGAAATCATATGTGTGAATACCTTAGCGGTTTTGATTGTACTTCAATATTGTTGTGTTGAGAGATGCAAGCGGCAAAACTATTTTATGGATTTATATTTTACACTCTAGACATTATCTATTATATCACCTTCTGTACTTATCAAATTGGTCATTATTTTGAGGGGATAACTATATGGTGATCCAAGCGGTCTTAAAAATACTGTTATATGCTAGTTGTAACGAACGAGATTTTCGACCCTTGAAAATCAACACTAATACATCCAATGTATTGCGTGCCGACCCATCAAGTGTCGGAAACACCGTTCGTTAGGAGAAAGGAAACAAGATAGAAGATAGTAGAAACTAAAAGCAAACACAAAATCTCACAGCGTAACTGAATAAAATATATCAATCAACATAATTCTTTACAAAGTCATTTCAAAAATGATACATCAGAGTTACACTAATACAATTTCTAACCTAGGACAGTTATAACAGTCTGTCCTTATACTTCAGATATAAAGTATATAATATACAATGGAAACAAGTAATAACTATCTATCGATGAAGCCTCCTGCTCCAAGCTCCTCGAAATGCATCCGTAGAAAACCTGGACTACTTGGTTGCTCATAAAAATTTGAGCACCCAAGAGTTTTAGGCAAAGAAATTAAAACTCCGGGTCAAACATGGGTCCGATGTGAGTAAACTCAAACAACTTGATTATTACATTTCAAAACCTTTTAAAAATCAAAGGTATCTTGTAATACCATGCCGCACATATAAACGATCAGGTATTTACGTTACGATAACCAAAACACTTTTATAGAAAATCCAGTGATATTGTAATAATGTCTAAAGTACAAATACTTGTTAAAATAGCTGAAATTGTTACATTAATTAAATTCCAGCACACTAGGTTCTACAATCAAATCCGTAAAGGAATGTATTGGAGATTGGATTCCATACTATGATCAGGTAAGGAACTACCTCCGATTGGTACATCTCTAGAAAATGCACCCAGGTCTGACAAGAACATCTTGTACCATGCCACACGGAATTGGCCTACCACTTGACTAGTAGTACCGAATATGTCATCGTCCCGGTCTTCCAACCTTAATCGAGATCTCTCATACACAACCAAATCCATAAAAATAGGGTAATCCGGAAAGATGATGACATACCCTAATAGGAGCGACCCACTTAGCCCTGTTGCATGCCCTGTTTTAGTCAATTCCCGGTTGATGAGGCTTAAGGCTACGTTTTACCTTTCTGAATAGCAATCCCACTTGGAATGCTAACACTGCCCTCCAGGTTGTAATGCAGTGCCAACATTCATCTATACAAGTTGTACAGGATAAGGACAAACCAAAGGCAATACTTCTACTACATCCATTTTGGAATCACCCTCAGGACTAGTAGCAAGGAGCCCTTGCACTTTAATGCTCCATCTTCGATCCCATGGTTCAAGATGTCTTCATTTCGAAAAGCTTGAGTTGGATCGAAGTGGTTTTTGGATAACATATCTGATCCCGGTCTCTTCGAAACAACTTACGAAAATTTCCAGTAAACTCAACCACGGTTCTTTAGGAAACAAGCAGATAAAAGATAAGAGCGGAGTTCACCTCCTAACCATTTGTGCACGGATTTCCTTATCATTTATCCTAGAAGAACGAAACGAATTTATACATACAGTATAGCATCACCGACAGTAACTGTACCATATAATTTCCGTGTTTCTCCTAGATATTTCCAAAGTTACGTTTTAGTCCAGATTTGATAGTCTGTTATTTAACTATCAAATAAACAAACAATCAAACATTGGTTAAATTCCATATGGGATCCTCTAAACCTTTATTAATAAAATCACTTTATAAAACTTTATCAAAGGATCTTTTCTAAAACACTTTTCCAAAACCCCTTACATCCGTTTTACCTAGAAAACAATATAAACATTTACCAAAAACATTTGGAAAATTCTCTCTTCTCACATTCCATTTTAAATGGCCAAACCATTCCTTTCCAAAACATCACTTACTATAAAACTCGTTCACTTTATAACACCCATTCACTTATTCCTTATAAAAATTCTTTTATAAGTTCACTTCACATTTCAAACCACTTTATAAATTTTCAAACTTGATTTAAAACGTCTTTCAAAAATATCTAAAATGATTTATAAAATCTCTTTCTATATTTATAACTATTTAAAAATCTTCCTTCATAATTCCTTTATAGAATCTCCTTTATAAAATATCATTTCCAAGATATCATTTGTAAATCACTTTAGGTAAAACCTTTTATTTAATAAAACCCTTTTAAAAAACATGATATTATTTAAAAATAACTTTATAAAATAGTAATAAAATTTGAAAACCTTTTATAACCCCTAAACCCAAATCGATTTAAGAATTTAAAGTTAATTCAAAAACATACTTCAGTAATTCGAAAAGAGGCTTAGCAATCCAAATGGTACTAATTAAGTTACCATTCAATTTCAATTTCAATTTACTTAATATGTAACGACCCGTAATTTTCGATTATTAAAAATTGTTAATTTAATAAGGTTTGTGATGAAATGTTGGAAGAAATGAAAATTTTTGATTCAATAATAAGAATATAATTGGAATGAAATGTAATAGTATTAATTAAAGGTAATTGATAACCGCTTTAAATGTAATTCAATTAATTAAAAGGATTTAAAGGGTTATAATTGGTTATAAATTTATTGTGATAATGAATGTATTAATTGATAACTGAATTAAAAGAGCAATTGATAATGTAAAAGCTGTATTAATTAAATAGTATGTAATAAATTGTAAATTGGAGAAAAATGAATGTTGTGTGAATAACTATAACATTTGTGAGTAGATAACAAGCATACAAATGTGACTGAAGGTTAATGGTGACAATTATTATATATTACCTATTTATTTAGCCTGTTAAATTTAATCGGAAATCAATTGCAATTAATTCACTTAATCAATGCAATTAATGTAGATTAAACTGATAATTGTAGAATATTAATTCAATAAGATGCAACCAATGTAAATTTTACTCATAATATGATAATTGGTTGAATAAAAAAAGAATCGATATCAAGTTTGATCAATTTATTGAAATTTTAGCTATAATAAAAGGATTTATTGCAATTAAATGTAATTAAATACTACGTTAATGGAAATTAAGATGAAATTGTAAAATATTAATGTAGTAAGAGATAAACTAATGTTAATTTTATACTTAGGGTAATAATTGATTGAATATAAAGATCGGATCAAATTAAACCAATTTATTGGAATTAAATATTGTGGTTAATGTAAGAAAATGCGTCAATTGTAGAAAATGAGGGTAACAAGAAAGAAACCTATGTTAACAATTTCATAAGGTATTGGTTGATTTAATAGTAGGAGTGTAAATCAAAATAAAAGAATAAAAATGAATAAGTTTAGTAAAGGAGTAAACATATGTTTATTTATTTGAAATGTTTGGTAGCTGAAAGATTGATTGTAGAAATGAGAAACTATTATTTAGTAAGAAATGTGTAATTACCGTTTGTATCCAATAGTGTATAAATATGTTTAAGTTACTATTTGATAGGAAATAATTGTTCTACTTCTCATTACATTCATTTGGTCCATTTTGAAACTTAATCAACTGAAATTAATGTAATTGAAAATTTTCAATTAATAGGAGAGAGAATACATCAAATAAAATGAATGTTTCATTTGTGAATGTAGGTTTAATTTAATTAAAATAAAGAATAGAATGATTGATTTTAAAGGAAGAAATATATGTTTATTGAACTGTGTTTTAGCTTACAGATTGATTACAAGAATAGGAAAATAATCTATTTCAAAGTTATTTATTACGCTTGTGTATAAACAACAAATTTATAAATGTTTTTTAATAAACAATTGTTCTATTTTCATCCATTTTAGTTGTCTGTTTTGAAATTTAACTTTGTAAGTAATTGCAATTAATGCAATTCAAATATTTCAATTAAAAGGAAAGAAAACGTTGATTTCAATTAATAGATTTATTAAAAGAAACGCACGTTTTGTGTTAAACAAAAAAACGTGTTTTAATGGAAATAAAAGATCATTTTGGGAAAACCAAATTGAACGTTTTCATTTTTAAGGTAAGTATAAAAAATTTATTATGCGTAGATAAAAACCTAAATGCATACAAATTTGAATATTATTTGAGTTAATGAAGTTAATTTGGTTACGTTTCAAAAAAATTGAATTTCAAAGGGTTGTGCGATGTACAAGGTCCCTTCATTTCTTTTGTTATTAATTATTGTATGAACGTTTTAAAATAGTTGACTTATTATAAATACTTGATCCGTTCATTTCTCCTTCTATTTAATACCCGAGCCTAGACTTTTAGGTTGTATTTAATTATTGCGACTTCATTTTAATGTATATAAAGTTTTACATTTATTTGGTTTGCAAACTTTTCCATTCCTACGTACATTTTCTTATGCATTATTAATGTCTGGAGCTTTCAAAATAAAACGTGACATTTATTTTGTCCCTCCACATTCATTTCCTAATTATAAATAACCTGCAGTTTTTTCTTCATTTGCGTTTTGTTTCTCCTGACACCTCATATTCAAAAGCTCTTATTCTTGCAAATCCAAAAGCTTTCTTTTATGAAACATGATTTTTTTTTCATTTTTCCGTACACGTCCCGTCCTCATCTTAGTTGTTCTTCAATCTTTTCCTTAAGCCATCTTATGAGAAACGTAAGTATTAAAATTTGTTTATATTTTTTAATGCGTACTAATTATTATTTTAATAATATTTCTTATAACATGAATATCTATTGCATATAAACTTTGATTCACGCGCGATTTCTTTTGTTGGATTCATATTTAAATTCCGGACAACATGAAATTAATTTAGTTGAATTTGGAGACTGTTGAGTTTTTGCGCTTCTGTTTGGATTTTATGGGCTAAAATCAAAGGTGAGTGTTTTAACCCACTCACAACTTCTAAAATTCCTTATGTTAGTTAAATTGAATTTATGATGAAATTAGAAATCAATTGATTGATGTTTGGTATGTTTAAATTGTTATTTTGGTTAAATTTGACTTTTACTGTATTTAATCATCGTTTAATTTAATATTGAATTTAAATTGTCAATTTAACACATGTTATTGATTATTAGTTATCTATTGATGTTATTAATTGATTTGGATGATGATTGTGATGGATGTTTGATTGTCGATATTGGATGACTGGATGTTGTATTTTATATTGTTATAAACTGCAAGTTCACTATGGGTTGACATGATACATACCATGGCATTGCCTCGAGTGCCGTGTTCATATGCCCTAGAGTGCCTTCTACGAGTTTGTTTTGTACCATACCTATGTGGTGCCCTCTGTGTAAACTTCAAGTTTACGGAGGAGCGTATGGTACTATATAGACTATGGGAATATATAAAATGTGCTAAGGGGGATATAGGTAATGCCTTAACGCTATTTTAATACTTTTACTTTACTAAAGACATATTATAATAGCGTAATGTACTACATAGTAGATAGTTTAACGGATCCTTAGGAGATGTGAATCCCGAACATCTCTTAAGTTACTACACTCACGTTAGACACTGGATAGGAGATGTCAAACCCATTAAACATCTCTGACGTCATTCCACTCATATTTATTTACTGTTGATTTAACTTACATAAGATCTTTTAGTTTTGACTCGAGTGTTTTGTCTTTTCAATTCGCTCGGGTCAGCCTGAGCATTTCTGGGTTGAAGACCTTATTTCTGGAGGATGAAGACGAAGATTTGTACTAGTACTATTTATTATATTCTGATGCATCATGTTGTTCCGCTACATTTATTATTTATTTCTTCATGTTTCTGTAACTCTGATTTTGTGTTGTAAAAGAATAGTCAAATGTATTTATAAAACAGCTTCATGAACTATTATTTGATTATTATATTTTGTCATTCCGCTAGGAGATTCTGTATTTATTTTATTTCTTTCTCCTTTTCTTATTTACCCCATAATAATCTGCCCTTTTGAATGGTTTGAGTCCGACATGTTTGTTTGCTTAAATGTCCAAAAGGCAGGTTGTTACATAATAGTTATTTACATAGGTCAACATATATATAAATACAACTCATATCCAAATCAGGGAATAAGGTCAATATGTACTAACTAGCATATACATTTTCAAATAACATAATAGCAGGGTGGTGATTCGTCCTGCTAAATAGATGTCCAAATAATTCAATCAATTTTTAGCAAAACAGAGATTTATTCTGCGAACACATGTCCACACAAATAAACAAACAAACAAACAACCAATTTATAGCAGAAAACAAACAAATAACTAATTTATAGCAGAGTGGGGATTTGTTTTGCTAACACATGTCCAAATAACCAAACAATCTACATTATAACTCATTCACAGTTATATGGTTTCTTAACGGTATCAATACTTGAATCACTTGTATTCAAAACCATCTTTGAAAAAGAAGTACCTTTGAACCATTTTACTTTTGAAAACCAAAAGATTTAAAACTTTTAGACCCTTTTAAAAATAATTAATTAAAAGTTAAATCCTTATTTAAATCATAATTAATTTTAATTGAATCTTAACTTAATTAAATTAAATAGTTAAACAATAATTAATTATTAATTAAACCCAAATTAATCCTTTAGTAATTATTAAATAATTAATTAAACCTTCATTAATAATTAAATGTTAATTAATTAAATAATATTTAATTAAACTTAAATAATAAATTAAACCTGAAATAAATAATTAAATAATAATTAATTTTAAAATAAATAATTAACCCTAATTAATCCTTTATTAATTTTAAATAATAATTTAAACCTAAATAAATAGTTAAATATTAATTAATCTTAATTTATTAACAAAATACAATATAATTAAACTTAAATAATAAATTAACCTTAATTTAAAATAATTAAATCATAAGTTAAAGTTTAATTTAAATCTTAATTAATTAAACAAACATTTATTTATAATTAAACTCTAATTAATCTCAGTTAAGTCTTAATTAATTAAATATTACTTAATTAATTAAGAGTTAATTAAAAATTAAACTTAAATTAAACAGCCTTCATTTAAAATTTAACACGAATTAAGAAATAATTGAGTGAATAGTTAACCTCAAATTAAATAAAGAATTGATTTGACAATTAGGTAAAGATTTGAAGTGATAGCTAAATAAAGATTTTATGTGACAACTAAATAAAGATTTGATTTGACTTTTAAATAAAGATTTGATGTGACGTTTAAATAAAGATTTGATGTGACATCATGGTTTAAACCCTAAACAACTCAAAATAAAACGGTTAAAAAAATTGAAATCGTGCAATTTCCCGAACTACATCCATACCGACTATCGCTATGGATACTCGTAATTTCTAACTTGTTTTCCACTTCTATATCACAACCAACCCAAAGTCTATGAACCATAACCATCACATAAACAAGCACACATCTTTCGAACCAAACATAATACTTAGACTTTGATTTTCGAATTCTAAGATTCACATTGCATACACACATATATTACCATAACAACCATATGATAATCTAACAATATCATCACATATACAACCATATAATAACCATACATTTAAAGGTAAATACTTTTCCAAAAGTTAAGGAATTTACTCAACAAAATTCAACGAACTTTTGGAAAAACACTTAGGACTTGTAAAGCTTGGAAATCAACAAAACCAACTTGAAAATATGTCAACTTGCTCTCGGTTTTCCGACCCTTTCCTCTCTGATTTTGGCAAAGTGGTCAAAAGGAATGTTTTATAATGTTCTTTCCTCTATCATTTAAAAAAAATAATTACTCAAAAAATTAAATTTTGAGGAACTTATGGCCGAAACAAGGAGTAACATTTTCGGCCTTCAAAATCTAAGTTCAAAAACACTTTCTATAAAAGTGAATTTTTCGGGTATCTAAATTTAAAATCAGAAAAGTTGTAAACTACAAACTTGTAACCACTGAAATTACAAGGGGTTTAAATAAAAGAAAATCTGGTTTTGGAGTTGTTGGTATTGAGTTATGGCCGAAACCATTTCGAGTAAAAAAGGAGAAAATTGAGATTGAAAAGAGGAGTTTGAAGCTAAGTTTAAAAAGTTTAAAAAAAGTTTAAACTTAAAAATATGATACTTGAAAATGCTAAGGAAGCCATTAAAGTTCTTTTTAAGAGCTTAGGAATTTTTGAAATGAGAATAAGAATGAGGAAAATTGGAAAATAATTTAGAAAAATTAATTTATATACTAAGACACAAATCGAATTACCAAAATACCCTCATATACCATGCCCTCCACATCCTTTTACCATGTCGCCCCTCTTGTACCTCCTTATCCCATCCTAATATTACATGCATTTAATGCTTTGTACCCTAGCCCCCGAAGTGTCGAATCATGTCTAAAGAAGCATCGTTTTATTTTATTATTAGTTGCCAAAGTAGCACGCCATGATTATCTTAAATTAATTAACTTAATTAATCTAATTAATCCTAATTATATTATCCTAAAACATATTATATACTTAATATAGGTGTTCATATATATAAAAAAGTGTACACAATATTTCAAACAACTTCTTTACGATGAAACGTCGAAAATTCGGAAAACAGTTTCTGGTCACATTTTCTATTTTTCATCGAACTATATATTTTTGTAAACACATTTTAAAACTATTTTACCATTATTATCCATTATTAAAAAGAGTTTTATTTTCATTACAAAACCATTTATTTGAATATTTAAAATTAATTAAATATTCGCAAATCAAAGCAGTGAAATTCCGAGTCGTTACATTCTTCCCCCCTTAAAAGAATTTCGTCCCCGAAATTACACCTCAACTTATCCCGGAAAACACTTAACACTCTACATCATTCCATATGATGTACATAGATCATTCTCATGCAAAATCCGATTTGATCACAACTCAAATACATAACTTCACTTTCGAACTAGTATCGCTTACCCAATTCTCTAGTGCAGACTCTGATCAGGCTCCTTGACTTGGAACGTCTGTTCTCCTTACATAGTTGTAGCTATGATAGAAACTTTGGTCCCAAACCAAAAATCCTCATCAAATGCTCGTCGTCAAAAATCAACTAATAAATCCTTTTTCGAATGGTGCAAATACCTTAAAGTCATATACTCGAATCTTAGATCAACTATATGAAAAGAGAAATGATCTACATTCAAATTACGCATTTACTTAATTGGTTCTCCCTAATACCAATTCTATTCTTACCAAATTATTTATGGAAAAATTTCACAAACAACTCTTAGTTTCAACTTGGATAATACTCCACTATAGCCTAAGAGTATATACACCTATTTGATTCCACTATTCCAAATTGAATTTATTGTCCTAAGAAAACATAAGATCCGAATACTAGGTGTTAACTCCTTGTTTTCTGGCGACCTAAAATTCTGCAACCTAAAAGCAGCGACCTACGACCTAAAGGAAGTTGCGACCTAAGAAGCTCCGTGACCTAACATATTCAACGACCTAAAGGAAGTTGCGACCTAAGAAACTTCACGACCTAAGGAAGTTAGCGACCAAACGACCTAAGGAAGTTAGCGACCTAACGACCTAAGGAAGCTAAAGACCTAACTACTAAGGAAGCTAACGACCTAACTACTAAAGGACTTCACGACCTAACTTCCCCAGCGACCTAAGAGTGCTAACGACCTAAGGAAGTTAGCAACTTAACGAGTTAAAGACTTCACGAGCTAACAACCTAAAAATGTTTACGACCTAACTCCTGAAGCGGTCCAGCGACTTAACAACCTGACGAGCTAAAAGCAAAGAAAGAAGCACGACCTATCCTAGGTCGTTCACGACCTACCACTTGTTCAGATAAGACCGAACGCAACCCCATCAGGCTAGCTTCTTAAGTCGCGAGCGGACCACAACCTAACTTAGGTCGCTCGCGACCTACGACTTACCTTAGGTCGTACACGACCTAAGACTTGGGAATTAAATTCTGTCCAGACTTCTCCTATAAATAGAACCCCAACTCCAACTAGCAAAGGACTTTTGGCCAATCATTTTCTGAAGTGTCGTTACTCTGCCGAACTCTCAACTCATCCAACATTTGAAGAACTCTAATCACTCAAGACATTACAACAAGCTTTGAGAGGAATCTACCGCCTTCAACATGAATTCGAGGAGATCTTCAACATCGAAGCTTGAGCTAATAGTCTAAAGTGTTTAGGAATCGAAATATATTGTATTTTGAAGAGCATTGTATCATTTTGTAACCAGAATCAGCAATAAAAGACTATAAAGTGGACGTAGGCTCAATTACGGGCCGAACCACTATAAATCTGTTGTTCATTTACCGTTTTCTGCTATTTCCTGCTTATATTCTGTTCCCGTACCAACGGGTGGTGCTTTCACATTGTTATTACACACACCGGGTGTTAGCGTTCGATTTTTAGCGTTAACATTTTGGTGCTTTCACTGAGAACCCAACTCAGGGATATTGTCATCATTGCTTCACAGAAGTTTGTGGAAAAAGTTTCTTTCAAGACCAAAAGTCTGTTGGATATAATGGCTCCTGGAAGAAAACGCAAGTCTGTCAGATCTGAAGATGCTCACGATAAAACTACTACTTCTCTTTCTCCAAGTCAAGCAGCTCCCAGCATTGGAGTGACGCGAGAAGAGTTAGATGCTGCAGTGACCGGGTTGTATCAGCAAATTGAAACTCAGAATACCCTAATGATGGAGAAGTTAAGTGCTTTGCTCGGGGCTAGTCAAAGACCGGTAAATAATGAAGAAAACATTGCTGATGCTCTTCACAACTCCGAAGGAAGAAATATTCCTCAAGGGGGATCAGGTGCTGCCGATGGGGCACCCCTCCAAGCTGAAGGATCCAGGCCATCGCCAGTTTTCCACGAACACTTGCCCGGACAAACTTCCGAGAAAATGGCCGAAGTTTACTTCGCAAAGTCATTAAACAATGAGGAATATCTCTCTGGCATGATTCGGCAAATAATGAAAGAAAGCATGCAGAGAAATGAAGATGAGAGCGAATGGGGATTCGCGCCGAGTAAAACTCCGTTTACTGAGAGGATTTTAAAAGCTGAGTTTCCCAGAAAATTTGTTCCTCCCACCATTTCTGCTTATCGGGGACAAGTGATCCAAATCAATTTTTGTATAAATATGACTAGCACATGACCGGCGCAAGGGCAACTGATGAGATTAAGTGCCGGTATTTCCCAGTATATTTGGAAGGGGTGGCACTTCTTTGGTTTACCAAGCTTCCCGTTCGATCCGTAGACCAGTTTTCCGATCTAACCCGAAAATTTAAAGAGCAATTCAGGTTGTATGCTTCAAAGGCGAAAGACATAATGTCATTGTCTAGTCTTGAGCAGAATCCGGGAGAGCCTATTAAGTCATTCCTGAATTGCTTCAACATAGCTCTGGCTGAAGTCGACAACACGGAACCGCGAATGATTTTGACTTATCTGATGCGGGCTATCGATAAGTCAAGCGAATTTGGAAAATGGCTGAAAATGAAGGAGCCAAATTCACTCGACAAATTCTATAAGAATGCTGATGAGTTCATACGCTTGGTAAATCTTCCAGCACCAACGAAAGTGGTGGCAACAAGAGTAGAAAATAACATTGCTGTTTCAGTTAAGAAAGATTCTGGAGGTCAGAAAAGGGAAAATCATGATGGGAAGAAACAAAAGGATATAAAGAAACCTCGCTTCTTTAAACACTCAGATTTCACTCCTTTAACTGACACTCCGGAGAATATCTTCTTTTCCACCAAAGATGCTGTGGAGTATCCTAAACCAGTTGAGATAAAACCTGGAAAGGGTGCTATGCGAAATGGAAAATTCTGCTGCTTTCACAACCAACCCGGTCATGATACCAATGAATGTCGTCACTTGAAGAGCTTAATTGAAGAGTTGTTGAGGGAAAATAAGCTGCAACAGTATGTCAAGAAGAACAGGAATGACCCAACTTCGTCAACCCAGGGGCAGCAGCCCCTTACTCAACCATCTGGCTCGGGTAAAGGCACTACTACACATGAATCCAAAAGGCCCATTATCAATGTGATTACAGGGGGCCCACACCCAACGGGCAGAAGCTGGGGTGAAATGGAACGATATGCTCGTGCTTTGAAATACACTCCAGCAGAAGAAGATGTTTGTGTTCTAGAAGACGCTGCACCCTTGAAACAGCAGAAAACTTCTGATGATGATATTATGTTCAAAGCCAGGGATTCTCTGGGTATTGAAGCTCCAACCATAGATCCCTTGGTCATTTCTGCAGGAATTGGGCCAGCTATTGTAAGACGAGTTCTTGTTGATTGCGGTGCTTACTGCAATATACTCTTCAAGAAAACATTTGACCAAATGAAGATTCCAATGACCGACGTTTAGGCTTCATCACAAAAGATTGTTGGGTTCACTGGGGAACCGCAGCAACCAATCGGAACTGTCGACTTATTCGTGGAACTTGGAGAAGGGCAGAAAAGGGTAGTTCGGAAACAAACTTTTGTAATTGTTGATGGATTTTCTGCCTACAATGACTTCCTAGGCCGGCCAACTCTAGCTGCATTCAAAGCCATTTTGGCCCCATGGTGCCTAACTATGAAATTTCCTACAGACAATGGTGTTATTGTTATCAAAGGAGATCAAAATGCTGGACGTGAATGTTATCTTATAGAGCTTCGAGAGGCCAGGAAGAGAGAGATGGGTAAAGATGCGGCAGCCCCCCTCCGCATCAAAAGCCCAACCTTGTAGCAAATACAGGGTGGCCCCTGCACTGGCGAGCATAGTGGTGTGAGGAGAGAAATGGACCCCAGAAAAGCCAGTGTAGAGGAAAATAGAGTGGTGTCGATGGAAGTAACGGTGCCAGTACCTGTTGATCTTAAGGACCCGAACAAAGTGCTGAATGTGGGTTCGCAACTCAGTATGGCAGTCCAAAATATGCTGATATCATTTTTGAAAGCAAATCTGGACGTATTCGCTTGGAGTCACGCCGATATGTGTGGAATATCACCAGAGATTGCTGTACATACTCTGAATATTAATCCGAAATTCACACCTATGAAATAGAAGAGAAGAACCCAAAGTCCAGAAAGGTCAGCAGCGCTAAAGGAAGAGGTAGACCGACTCATGGAAAATCATTTCATCAGAGAGTCCATATATCCAAATTGGGTTTCAAATCCTGTGTTGGTTAAGAAGGCCAATGGAAAATGGAGAGTGTGCATTGATTTCTCAGATTTAAACAAAGCCTGTCCCAAAGACTGCTTCCCGTTGCCAAGAATCAATCAGCTGGTAGATGGAACAACCGGGCACGAATTGTTATCTTTTATGGATGCTTACTCCGGGTATAACCAAATTATGATGCATGAGTCAGACCAAGAGGATACGAGCTTTGTCACAGATGTTGGTTTATACTGCTACAAAGTCATGCCTTTCGGATTGAAAAATGCAGGGGCAACATATCAAAGGCTTGTTAATGCAATGTTCAAATCATAGCTTGGAAAAACTATGGAAGTCTATGTCGATGATATGTTAGTGAAATCAAAGAAAGCAGTTGACCATATGGACCACTTAGCAGAAATGTTTGAAATCCTCCGAAGATATGGAATGAAGCTCAACCCCTTGAAATGTTCATTCGGAGTAGAGTCCGGGAAATTCTTGGGATTTATCGTAAGCGCTAGGGGCATTGAAGCCAATCCTGCTCAAATTACTGCTCTAAGAGAAGTTAAAGCCCCTAGAACAAAGAAGGAACTGCAGAGCCTAAATGGAAAAGTTGATGCCTTAAGTCGATTCATTTCCAAAGCCACTGATAAATGCATCCCCTTCTTTGACGCTTTAAAGAAAGGAAAGAAGAACTTCGAATGGACACCTGAATGCCAAAAAGCTTTCGATGAATTAATCCGTCACATGGAAGTACCACCAATACTTTCCAAGCCCAACTACGGCGAAGACCTTTTCATATACTTGGCAGTTTCATCCCATGCCCTGAGTGCAGCACTGGTACGAGAGGATGCAAAAGTTCAGCGTCCGGTCTACTATATCAGCAAAAGACTCACTGGGGCAGAAATGAATTACTCAAAGCTAGAAAAGCTCGCCTACTGTTTACTGATTGCTTCTAGAAAGTTGAGGCCGTATTTTCAAGCTCACCCTATCAAAGTTCTCACCGACCAGCCCCTAAAGCAAGTCCTATTTCGCCCTGAAACTTCGGGCCGTCTTCTGAAATGGAATATTGAGCTTAGCCAATATGATATCACTTATCATCCCCGAAGAGCGATCAATGGACAAGCCTTAGCGGATTTTATCGCAGAGTATACAGATAAAGGTGATAAAGAGGAAGAGACTACAGTAGACATCCCGACCAAATGGAAGTTATATGTTGATGGCTCAAGAAATGATTACTGTTCCGGAGCTGGGGTTGTGCTTGAAACCCTCGAAGGGCGATCATTATGTTACGCATTAAGATTGGAATTCCCTTCTAAAAACAATGAAGCAGTATATGAAGCTCTAATTGCTGGATTAAAGATTGCAAAGGAATTGAACATCAAAGCATTGCAAATCTTCAGTGATTCTCAGCTTATTGTGTGTCAGGTAAAGAAGGAATTTCAAGCTAAAGGAGGAAATTTGCCCGCTTATTTGTCGAAGGCTTCTGAACTTCTCAATGACTTCGATCAATATTCGATAAGCCACATACCTCGAGAGGAAAATATGAAAGCGGATTCTCTAGCAAAGTATTCAAGCTCCGGAGAAGCTCAGTTATTGGGATTAGTTCCTGTGGAGGTTTTGTCAGCTCCAAGCATTGATGATATGGATATCGACTGGATCATGGCTGTATCTCAAGAACAAGAGTCATGGATGACCCCAATCAAAGAATATCTGCTCAACGGCTCCCTACCAGAAAAATCTAAAGAACGCCAAAAGCTGTTAAGAAAAGCATCAAGATATGTAATTCAAGACGGCCGGTTATACAGGCGGGGATTCTCAATGCCATTACTCTGATGTGTAACCAAGGAAGAAGCTAGGACAATCTTAGCTAAGGTACACGGAGGAGAATGTGGGGATCATTCAGGCGGTCAAACACTTGCCAAGAAAGTTCTTCGGTATGGGTATTTCTAGCCCGATATTAATCGAGATGCTGCTATCTACTCCAAAAAATGTGACAAATGCCAGAGATTTGCAAAATTCCCAAGAGCACCTTCAACTGAACTAACACAGATGGTCAGCCCATGGCCGTTCGCCATTTGGGGGATAGATCTAATCGGACCTTTGCCAATTGCCAAGTCGGGAATCAAATATGCTATTGTCGCTGTTGATTATTTCACTAAATGGGCTGAAGCTGAGCCTTTGGCCACTATTACTTCTAAAAAGATGATAAATTTTGTAACGAAAAATATCATTTGCAGATATGGTGTGCCACAGAAGATAATCATGGACAACGGTACTCAATTTGAAAGCGAAGAGTTCCAGGACTTCTGCAAACAATTCAAAATCCGAAAAAGTTTCTCGGTAGTGGCTCATCCATAGGCAAACGGGCAAGTGGAAGCAGTAAACAAAATTATCAAGTCAACCATCAAAAAGCAATTTGAAAAAGCAAAAGGTGGATGGGTTGATAAGCTACCACTAGCACTATGGGCATACAGAACGACCCATAAAACTGCAACTGGGCACACTCCATTCTCACTGGCATACGGGTCGGAAGCAATGATTCCAGTTGAGCTAGAAGTCCCTTCGCACAGGAGGGTTCATTTCAATCAGGCCGAGAATGAAAAATTGCAACTCGAAGCACTTGACTTTCTTGATGAGAGAAGGGAAGAAGCTAGACTCAGAGTTGCAGCATATCAGCAAAGAATTGCAAGGCACTTCAACTCTAAAGTCCGTCAGCGAAGCTTCGAAGTCGGCGATTTAGTTTTGAAAAGGATCATGAAAGCAGTCGGAGTATTTGGACCAAATTGGGAAGGGCCGTATGTCATAGGCAATAAACTTCTTGATGGCACATTCAAACTCACAACTGTCGAAGGAGATCCAATCCCAAGAGCCTGGAACAACAATCATTTGCGCCCATATTTTACTTAAAAAGCTTTGCTTGAAATTGTAAAATGGTTATGGATGTATCGATTGTATTGTAAACCATTGTAAAATCAGTGATGATAAATGAAGAGCTATAAAGTGGATGTAGGCCCAATTTTTGGCCGAACCACTATAAATTCTGTGTTCTTTATTATTATAATATGCCTGTTTTATTTCGATATGTAAATACTTTAAATGTATTGCTAAAATGTCGACTCAATACTACAGGTCATTAAAACAAAGCTTACCCATCACAATGCCAAGTGAATCCCACAAATCACTCAATAGACAAATTTCAAGCCACAAAAAGTTCCAAATTCAAATCCAACGTAAAATGAACTTTACACCAAAGGTTGATGATTCCACCAAAGAGACACTTTTCCAAAGAAAAGGAACTAGACGCTTGTTAACTAATCACGATCGTTTGTATAAACAAACATCTGATTGAATAACTTGCGCATGTCCCATGGAATCAGTCAACAGTAAAAGTACACTCTATTGGATAGAACAAGCTGCTTGCAAAGGAAAGGAACATAGGCTCGGAGACAACAACAAAGGGACATGGACGAGCTGATCAATAAAAGCCCTCTTTGGAGGCACAAGCCCTCTTCGGAGGCGCAACTCTTTGGAGGATAAAGACCTCTACGGAGGCACAAGCCCTCTTCGGAGGCACGCCAATAAATGGAAATTCTCTTCTCAACAAAAAGGTTGATGGAACCACTGAGGCAAGGCCTTTGTTAACTAATTGCGATCGTTTGTGCGAATGAACATCCAATTAAATAACTTGCGTCCGCCCTGTGAATCCATTTAACTGTGAGAAAGTAACTTCCAAGCAATCAAATAAAGACCTCTTCGGAGGCGCAAGACCTCTTCGGAGGCACAAGACCTCTTCGGAGGCATAAGACCTCTCCCGAGGCACCGCAAGCCCTCTCACGAGGCACAAGCCTTCCCCAAAGGCACATACTGCCCTCTTCGGAGGTAGAAGACCTTCCCCAAGGCACACAAGACCTCTTCGGAGGCACAAGACCTCTCCGGAGGCACAAGACCTCTTCAGAGGCATAAGACCTCTTCGGAGGCACAAGACCTCTCCGGAAGCACAAGACCTCTCCGGGGGCACAACACTACTTCACAAAGCATAATGCTACTCTTCGGAGTCCAAATGCTACTCCTCAGAAATAACGAAAAGCCCTCCTCAGAGGCACACTTCAATTCTCAAGGAAGATTTACTTGTTCATCTTGAAAAATTCTTCCCCAGAAATTGAAGTGCTACGTAAAATCCTCTTTAGAGGCCCGCTCTACCGCGTAGGAGAATTCACTTCTCAAAAATATGAAGTGACCATCTCCGAAGGTTGAAGCACAAAAACTTCTCCAAAAATGAGACACGCTCTATTTAAGTAGAATAATTGTTTCCTCAAAGACGAAATAATTATTCTCCAAAAATAAGAGTACAAGTCTCGCCAAAGCAAAAAGATATTGCAATGCACTTGTGGTATAGGGGCAATATAATACAATAAAACTACAACAATGAAAGTAGTATCCAAGCAACATACCACAAGCACATCACAATATCACGCGGAAAAGATGTGGAATAAATGCATTCTCAAACACAGACAAAAAGTTTGTACAAGTAGAAAGAATCGCTTATTCTACACTAAAATGAGAAATAAATGCATTCTTACATATACAAGAATTCGTACAAGTAAAAGAATTATTTTATTCAATATTGTGAAAATTCTTTACATGTGCAGATCTCAAAAAAAAAGCAGAGACCGGTACCCACACAATCTCCGGTCGATACAAGCAAAAAACAAAATAAGAAAGGAAGAGCCTAGCTTATCACTCTTTCTTCTTGCCGCACTTAGTACCATAGCCTTGTTTGATGATTAATTTCAGAACCCGACGTGGACGGGCCGGAGAAGGAGGAGGAGAAGGTGTAGCCGGATCTTCCTCTGCTTTATCTTCTCCAGCGGAAATACTTTTCTTCTTCTTCTTCATGACGCGCTTCCCCTTCCTCTTCGAAGAAGATTCGCTTCCCAGAGTAGTAAGCAGTGTAGAAAGCTTTGTGTCATCATCAAGAGACTGCTCTGGGGTCTTCTCGATGTCATCAAGATCCTCCGCCTTCTGCTCCTACGAAGCGGCCGGATCATCCAGGCCTTGAAGAGCTTCAATTTTCTCTGCCTGTGATCCCGGTTGAGAAGCAGAAGGAGGAGTAACTTGAGAAGATGGAGGAACGGTAACTAGAGGAGTGGAAGTTTGTGCAGTATTCGGTGCTTCCGCTATAGAGAAAAGAAGTTAAAATCAGTACTCTCCGGAAAAAGTAAAGATGTTGGTTCATTGACACTTAAGTAACAATTGAGAAATTCATCAAACTCGGTTGAAGCAAATAAGTAGTCTGCTAGACTTGGATCAACATCGAAGTTACCTGGAGAAGTTGGTTTGATCACATTGATTTCAAATTGTTCAGCTTCAATGTCGTCTTGAGTCTTCTCCTCGTCCTGAGCAGTGGAAGGCTCAGTAGCTGTGGTTTTAGCTTCGGCATTTGCAGGAGGTGGAGAATGGGAACTAGAGCCAATGTTTTCGGGATCGATCGAAGCCGGAGGACAATCAGAGTCAGTTACAGTCACTTTTTCTAAACATTCTCCTCCCGCTGCTTCGGCTCGCTCCCTAGCAAGCTGCTCTTTTCCCCTGGCAAGGGCGGCGCGCGCCTCATCATCCAGATAAGTCGCTTCAAGATCCACCTCGGCATATCCAGCACCTCCGAACATTTCCATTATTGCTTCCCACACTTCGGCTAAAGTGGTCTCATATGTTGGTCCCAAAAAGGAGAGACTACCATGCCCCAGGACGCTGTGCAGATAGAAATTAAACAAAGTGGAACTAATTTTGGCCTTCGTCACCTCATGCGACTGCTCTTTTTCAGTTTTTGACAGCTTAGTTCGTAACCGCATAATTTCCAAATCCTGGGAACTTGCCTTCTCTCGTAGCTGGGTGATGTCGGCGCGATAGATTTCTGTCATCTTCTTTTCAGCTTCAAGTTGGGCCTCAGCATTTCGTTGTGCAGCATGAGCATCGCGAACTTGCTTTTGAAGTAATTCTTCCTTTTGAGTAAAGGAAGTAGAAGAAGTAGCAAGCTCGTCTTTGAGTTTTCTAACTTCAGTCTCAAGCCTCTCGTTGTCTTCAGCAATACTTGTCATTTCCACGTCATGCTGCTTGCAAATTTTGTCCCATTCCGTCTTATCGTTCTCCATGGTTAGCATGGCTTCAAGATTCGCACGATTGACTCTTTGCAGCTCATCAACAAGCTTTTGCCATCCAGACACCCTTTCAATATTAAGTTTGACGGCATCAAGGCTACGCAGCATATCCGATTTATCGATCGGAACCAAATCAAGGTCAAAACGCACCCATTTTAAGCACCAATTCGGAAATCGGCTTTGAAGAATAGGAGGGGCATCTTTGACCTGATACTGAGGTCTGCTGATGATCGCCTGGATGTCAGATTTCTTTAAAGTAGGAGAGCCGGATGGAATAGTAGGAGAGATGAGAGCATCGGTCTTTTCCGAAATTGGAGACGTGTCCTTTTCGCTAAGTTTGGTCCGCTTGCTAGAATCATCAGCAATGTGACTCTTCCCCTTATCGTCGTAAGATTTCCTTTTTTGAGAATCGTCACTTCTGCGGGAAGAGTCGTATCGTTCGTCCCTACTCCCATAGTGCTATTCATCTTCTCTTCTGCGGCGCTCTTCATAATCCCGTCTCTCGCGAGCTTTTCTAGAGGCCCTTTCTTCATCGGTCTCCCGACGGGAAGGAAGATAACGCCTAAAATCATAAGTATCGCGGCCTCCATGACGCTGGAATTTGTTATAGTACGATCCGCTCCGCCCCATCGAAGAATCTGAAAAAGAAAAAGAGACAAGTCTTAAAATCTTCGAAGAAAAAGAATTTAAGTGCGTATAAGTGCCAAAAAATCCTAAGTGTGTGTGATGTGCAAACTACGCGCGTCAGGCTACAAACCACTCTGTGGCGTAGGAATAGCAATGGCTTGTGTTGAAGGTGTTGAAATTTGTTGCAAAGAAGAAGTCGCTTCAACAACAGGAGAGATCGTTTTTGAAATATCATCTTTAAAAAGTTCCTGAGAAGTTATCATTATATCACTCAAATTATCAAAAGTATCATCGCCGTGATACCCAGCAGAACTCTCTTTTTCGACTTCCACGCCAACCGTCTTCTCAGAAATGTGAGGATTTTCCTCCTCTTCAATAACTGGAGAAAGTGATAACTTGCTGGATGGCCCCGCAACATTAATAGAAGCAGAACACTTCACCAGTGAAGCCTCACTGGTGGGTTCTTTCAGTGAAGGTTCTTCGACAAGAGTTGGGGCATCTGACGTCTTTTCTGGAAAATCAGGAACTTCATGAGGCTGGACGGAACGAGAAGAATGTAGGAGTTCAAACTGGTGCAAAAGTTCATCTTTCAACAAGAATTTGGCGCTTCTCTATTCCATAGCCACAACATTTAAAGTTTCAAAAATTGACTTGAGACTGGGATTTCTAAGCGGGGGAGGAAGTGCTGAAAAAAGGAAAGAATGAAGATAAGCATTTGATAATTCAGGTTTCAAAAAGCTCATGAGATGAACAGAGAAAGACAATCTTACTTCCCACTCTCCAGACAGAGTAGAATCCCGGAGGACATCGGACAAAGAAGAATTGACTTAGGAACCCGTGAGCACTATCGGGTAAATCCAAAATCAGCTTCCGGTTTCTGGCGCCTCTTACAAGCACGATTGAAGGGTGATCTTTGTTCTTAGCAAAAGTACACAAATAGCAAATTTCATCGAAGCTTGGAAGACGGTCGAGCGTCCTCCTAAACAGAACACACAACCCCATCAAGACGGCGTAACCGTTGGGGTGTAGCTGGAAAGACGAGATAGCTAATCGAAGGAAAAGTTCTCGGAGAAATTCGTTGAAAGGTGGAATAGCTCCGCTTAAACACATCTGGCGATTCACTGCGACAAAACCGAGAGGTGGCCTATCAGCTGTGTCACTTGCTCCAGGGAATATAGCATCCGATTCGGCAATACCGAATTGTGTACCCAGTTGTCTAAAAACTTTGTGGCTTAGAGTGGTCGGAGTTCTCTCCGGCTGGTCCTGAATCTTCTTGTTGAGATGCCATTCTACACAATCAACTGGATGTTCAAATATCAAGGTGCACGTTTCCTAAAAAGTGTGAGGTGTTTTGCGTAACTAACAAAAACAGAAAGTAAACATAACTGGAATTAAAATTAGTTGACAATTGGTCGATTACAAGATTTCAGGGCTTGTTAACTTAAAACTCAAGTGCAGCGTTAATGCAAACGAATCAGCTTTAATTGACTATTTTAGTTTTGCTTTAGTACTTCACTTGAATTGATTAGTTTGCAGCATTTCGTTCACACAGTTCATTTAAGCTGATTATTCTTTATCGACTAATCTGTCATTCAATGTGGGCAGTCAATGGCAGTATATTCGTCCCAAGTTTTCTGCAAATACTGTGTTTAACAGGCTATTAACATTAAAGTCAAAACAGTCTGTAAAGAAGTGCAACATAGTTCAAGTTCAATCAAAATTCAAAAGCCAATTGAGCTCTGTCCAAATTTCACAAGTGTTAGGTCGTCCAGCGACCTACCATAGGCCGGAACCTCCATAGGTCGCGATATGCAAATCAAAAAGTCCAAGGCAAGGCGAATTTGTTCAAGTCCTAGCTCGGCCGCGACCTAGAGCTTATGTCGCAAGAAAGATAGGTCGTGCAGTCCTTAGGTCGTGCGATTCTTAGGTCGCACAGTTCTTGATTCGTGCAAGTCTTAGGTCGCGCAAATCTTAGGTCGTTCAGCGACCTAGCACAGGTTGAAGCTTTCTTTAAGTCACAGAGTTCCTTAGGTCGTGAGTTATCTTAAGTCGCTCAAGTTCATTAAGTTGCTAACTTCTTCCCCAAGCATACTCACCAGACCCGGTAACCCGTTAACGCCAATACAATGAAACCCAGCATTCTACACGTGAAATTCATCATCTTTTCATACCACCAAGTCATTCGAAAAATCAATTCAACATATCTCCGATCTATCTCACTACTGTGCGATCGTGAATCACAACAACAACAATAACCAATGACAATCAAGAACCGATCACAACACGGCTCAAGATGAAGCACGACGTACGGAAGTGGTTTAGGGTTCAGAGATTAGAACTTGTGGATCAATGGTAATCGTGGATGAACAAAGATCGAGGAAACTTACGTAATCTAGTAGCGGGGATCAATTGTTAAATGATTAACTTGAATTCGCCTTTTGAAATCACAAATTTCTAATAATGGCAAGGTGGGAAATTGAAGCAATTAAGTGGGGAAGAAGCAGCGACCTAATGAATTTATATGGGACTGAGAGAGGAAGGCGAGTAGGCACACGAGTTAACACGATTTTTAGGTCGCTCACGACTTAGCAAAGTTAAATCGAAGCACACGACCTACGACCTAGGCGTGTACTTCGAGGGGCAAATGTTAACTCCTTGTTTTCTGGCGACCTAAAATTCTGCAACCTAAAAGCAACGACTTACGACCTAAAGGAAGTTGCGACCTAAGAAGCTCCGTGACCTAACATATTCAACGACCTAAAGGAAGTTGCAACCTAAGAAACTTCACGACCTAAGGAAGTTAGCGACCTAACGACCTAAGGAAGTTAGCGACCTAACGACCTAAGGAAGCTAACGACCTAACTACTAAGGAAGCTAACAACCTAACTACTAAAGGACTTCACGACCTAACTTCCCCAGCGACCTAAGAGTGCTAACGACCTAAGGAAGTTAGCAACTTAACGAGTTAAAGACTTCACGAGCTAACAACCTAAAAATGTTTACGACCTAACTCCTGAAGCGGTACAGCGACTTAACAACCCGACGAGCTAAAAGCAAAGAAAGGAGCACGACCTATCCTAGGTCGTTCATGACCTACCACTTGTTCAGATAAGACCGAACGCAACCCCATCAGGCTAGCTTCTTAAGTCGCGAGCGGACCACAACCTAACTTAGGTCGCTCGCGACCTACGACTTACCTTAGGTCGTACACGACCTAAGACTTGGGAATTAAATTCTGTCCAGACTTCTCCTATAAATAGAACCCCAACTAGCAAAGGACTTTTAGCCAATCATTTTCTGAAGTGTCGTTACTCTGCCGAACTCTCAACTCATCCAACATTTGAAGAACTCTAATCACTCAAGACATTACAACAAGCTTTGAGAGGAATCTACCGCCTTCAACATGAATTCAAGGAGATCTTCAACATTGAAGCTTGATCTAATAGTCTAAAGTGTTTAGGAATCGAAATATATTGTATTTTGAAGAGCATTGTATCATTTTGTAACCAGAATCAGCAATAAAAGACTATAAAGTGGACGTAGGCTCAATTACAGACCGAACCACTATAAATCTGTTGTTCCTTTACCGTTTTCTGCTATTTCCTGCTTATATTTTGTTCCCGTACCAACGGGTGGTGCTTTCACATTGTTATTACACACACCGGGTGTAAGCGTTCGATTTTTAGCGTTAACACCAGGGTTTTATTCAAAACTTTTTGAAATGATGCTATAATTTTAATCCTTTGAAAATTTACATATAGCCCGAGTAACTCCAAAATAATACTAAGGAACTGGGTATTATCAAATAGTATCATACATTCCCTTATCAATAAGGGTAATATGAAATGACCCTTCTATTTCCACCCTAATTTCATAAGGATTTTTTTTTTTTTTGCTAAGAGATGATATATAGATATATCATTCATTGCAAATATCTTTTCCAAGGTCATTTTCTTTTTCCAATAAACAAAATATATCCAGGATCAAAATAACTTACCAATATAAATATATCAGTGTATATCTAATAACATACACATACATATGAAGATGTATGTGATCTTCTTATCTAAGTTCAGAGTGTATACTTCATTTTTTTGTACAAGAACATTCTGTTTTATTTAGATTTTTAGCAATTCAGATAAATTATTGTATTCAGATTTTTGGCCATAATATCCACTAGAAACATGTACTTTAGTCTGTCATTAGGATTAAGAAATGATCAAGTAATAATCAGTGGTAAACAAGCTTTTAATATAGATGATTATGTTAAAGTCTGGATAATATCAAATTCAGTATAAAAGTAAGTGGATCCTAAGTGAACACAAGCAACATCTAGGCGTAATGGAAACGCGCCTAACTTATACATGAAAGGTCACGAGTTCGAGTGCTATGCTGGTCGGTTCAAACACAATTTTTGGTTTTTCTTTTTATTTTTCTCCTGTATGGTTGAAATCTGATACCTACCTATAATTGTGCATATATATTTGATTTTGCCTATAACCTAACATACAAAACAATTCTTTTTACATAACTATTTTTAAAACCCATTCCTACAACTGTTTTAAGAATTTAAATTTATATTTTTTTTGCCCAATTTATCAACATGTACACAGGTATTTATGTACATGTCATTACCTTTGCCCAGTTTCCAGAAAACTGAGTGAAACAATTGCTAAATGTACTATGCTTTGAAATGCATCTATATTTTCAAGATACAGTCTATCATGATCAACCAATACTTCATTTAGTTGAGGCTGGTTAACTCATGAGTCTTGTATATGCTATACACTAGTTCAAAAACAAGGGAGATACCCTTCATTTCATTCTATCTGAAGCTTTTAGAAAAACATTTTACTTTTCCTAATTCAATTCAGAAATGAATTCAGATTTATTTACAAAGCATTTCAGTAAAAAGAAAATAAAATCCTTTAAGTTTACTTCTTGCTAAATCCAGATTTTAGTTCTAAAACTCAGTGCTCTGTTATGTCTCAAGGTTAACTAATACATAATATAAATTATACAAAACAGTAGCTCAACTACATGTGCATATTTCTCTTCCAAACATTCATATCAATAATTAAAATCATTTCATTGTTTCCCAGTCAGATTTTTCCTTTGAGATTTTTAAACCTTAGTGCATAACAATATATTTAACATGATACAACTAGTTCATCTAACCATAATAGAATTCATTACATGACTGGAAGTCTTAGAAACATAATATTTTTCCTGAATACATGCAGATATAATCAATTTAAACTCTTATTGAGACTAGCTAGCATGTTCATTCACTCCTCCATAAAAGCCATAACTTCATTTTTACTTAGTGCCTGGGTTACCTGAAAGAACATAAGTGGCTGCCTCATTTTAAAATGAGACACCCCAGATGCCATGAGCAAACAAGGGTCAGATCTATGATCTGGTATGAATAACATCAATTCATTCATGATATTAAGCAATAGAGAATATAAGGGTACTAACTTGTTATTTAAGCAAATTTCTGCAATCAAATATTTTAACATAGTATAATTAAGTTGATTCAGGTATGATATATTCACTTATCATTCCTTCACTTGCATACATAATCATGCAAACATGATTATCTATTGGCATCAATTTCATTTACTGGAATCATCTTGGTTCCATACCATTCAACCTAAGAAATATCCACATTCCTATTTCTTCATTTACAGGTTGTAATATTCAATTTAAATCCCTGCCTCATCTGCTATTAAGGAATCACTGGGACACATTGCAATGAAATAATTCACATCATTGCACAAAGATCTCAGGGCTTAAACAAACCATGTGCCAACTTGCATACTTCAAATATGACAAGCATTCCAGCAGTCATCTTGGCCTTCCCTTCCCTAGTTTATTTACTAGTGTATTGTCTTAAATCCTAACATCAAATATGCTAAGTGAACATGTCACTGCAAACATGGAAACATCCATAATTTCTTCTAGCATAATTTCCCCTCAGAAATAATCAGACAGTCATTTCCTAAATGGGGTCAATATGTCTTGATCTTAGTAAATATAAGAACATTTTCAACTGTAAAAGAGGCATGGCATGTTATACTGATCTGCAAGCCTTTATGATTGATTCAGATTCAAGATCTGGTTCAATCATAATTTTAGCTTGTGGGTTTTTTTTTTGATTAAGGGCTCAGCACTTAGAAAATTTCTATTGCACCCTTAACATTTTTCTTTTCAAGCCTCAGCACTTATACCAAGTATAATGCAGCTCCAATCATTTTTATAAGGTTTCCATGCCATAGATCTATAACAGTTGAGAGTATTCTCTATATAATTTTTTAAGATCCTAAACTTCAACATTTATGAGTATAAATAAAACAGTATGATACTCATCCAAAGACAAATGTCTCAACCAATCAAAGATCATCAAAATCATCCATATTAAATCATATCAGATTTAAAATAAAACATCCAAAAAGCATTGATGAAATCATATACATCAAAACCAGAAATACATAAATGGCAATATAAAAAGTGGCTGCCTCAACTCAGGTCTTAATGCCATGAACTCAGTGAGATTACTCACCTAAATGTTTCTTCTTATTAATCCAGAAAATTCTTGTTTGAGTGTTTTCTCCTTCCTTTCAATATTTTCTTCTTCTTTTCTTATTTTTATGCAGCTCGGGGTAAAATAATTCTACTGGCTAAACTGCCTATTTATAAGCATTTTTCCTCTAGGGTTTTATTGAAACAGAATTCCATTTCTGTCCTGGCTTAGCATCATGCATTTTTCATTCATATTACCCCGGCCATATTAACCAATTTAAAGGCTGCATTTTCTTTCTTTTACTTTTTCAGAAAATGGCCACTCACTTAGTCATGTCAAAAGTGTGACTATTCTATTTATTTTAATTATTTCTGAAAATCCCCTTTGCTATTTTTGCCTACACAAGCATATTGACTTGTATCACATTTCATGTCATTTTAATGTTATGGTTTCACTTGCTAATATATATATATATGTACTTTTCAGTATTTAAAAATGTATATTTGTATACATATCTTATCTAGGCTTATTTTAATTCCTCTTTTAAATTCAGAAACATATGCACCTATATGTATACAAGTTTACAAATATATACATATATATATTATTTTCTTTTCTGGGTTTTAAATAAATTTGTTTACTGATCTAAAGTAAAACTTACTTTTCTTATTTTCTAAGATGACCCATAAAATCTCAGAAATCAAATAACCATGTTGCAAAATCATGTTTGTATTGCTCTTTAATTCTTGTTTTAAATCCAAGAAATCTGGAGTTCTTTCTTGTGCCATTTCAGTGTGCATGTGCACACATATACTTGCACACTATTTATTCCAGAAATTTCACCATATTTAAATCTAAATATTTCAAAATTAAATCATTTTACAAAAATGATTTTTCACAAAATTTTGGGGTATTACATTCACCCCTCCTTTTAGGAATTGTGTCCTCACAATTTTTCTAACATTTAGTAAGCATCATTTTTCTTTTCTGAAAACTTATCAAATATATGCATAAGCAAACAAATTCAACCATATCAACCATGCATAACAAATAATTTTTCCAGAAGAAAAAAAAAATTACCTTTTAATTTGCAAAAAGCTTAGGATAATCCATTCTAATCTTATCCTCTAACTCCCATGTGCAGTCATTAGGATCACTACTCCACTGGATCTTAACTAGTTTCAAGGTTTTGCTCCTTAATTTCTTTTCTTCCTTGGCTATAATCCCCACTGGTTCTTTTTCATAAACCAAGTCAGGATTTATTTGAATTTTGGTAGGCTTTTCCAAAATGTCTTCCTTATCATGTACCCATTTTCTAAGTTGGGACACATGAAAAACATTATGCATTGCTTTCATCTCCTCTGGTAGTTCTAATTTGTAAGCCAATGAACCAATTCTTTCCAGAATTTTATAGGGTCCAACATACCTTGGTGTAAGCTTACCTTGCTTGCCAAATCTCATGACTTTCTTCATAGGTGAAATCTTGATGAAAACAAAGTCTCCCACTTCATATTCCACTTGCTTTCTCTTCCTATCTGCAAATTTCTTTTGCCTATCTTGAGCTGCTGCTATTCTTTTTCTTATTAACCCAATTTTCTCTGTGGTTTCTTTAACATATTCAGGTCCAAGAATAGCCCTTTCTCCAGCCTCTACCCAGCATATAGGTGATAAACATGGCTTGCCATATAAGGCTTCAAATGGTGCCATCCCTATGGTGCTTTGGTAACTATTATTGTAGGTGAATTCAGCTAGATGGAGGTGGTCTTCCCAGTTGCCTCCAAAGTCCAGTGTACATGCTCTCAACAAATCCTCTAAGACTTTGTTCACCACCTCAGTTTGACCATCTGATTGTGGGTGGTAGGCAGTGCTTAAGCACAATTCACTCCCCATAGCCTCTTGAAAACTTTTCCAAAATCTTGAGGTGAAGATGGTATCCCTATCACTCACAATGGTTTTGGGTATGCCATGCAACCTTACTACCTCTTTCATGAATATTTGAGCCAATTTTGGAGCATTTCTTTCTGTTTTAACTGGGATAAAATGTGCTACCTTAGTTAGCCTATCCACTATTACCCATATACTTGTGTTTCCCTTCTTAGATCTAGGAAGACCATCTATGAAATCCATAGATATATCCTCCCACTTCCACTGTGGTATACTAAGGGGTTGCAATAGTCCTGATGGCCTTTGTGTCTCTGCCTTGACTTGTTGGCAAGTCCTGCACCTTGCAACATATCTGGCCACATCTGACTTCATCCCCTTCCACCAAAGATTTCTTTTCAAATTTTGATACATCTTGGTGCTACCTGGGTGTATGGAGTACTTACTCCTATGGTACCCATTTAATATTTCCTCTTTCAATTCTATATTTTCTGGAACACATATCCTATTTTTATTCCTTAAATAACCATTTTTATCAATTTGATAATTTATTACTTCCTCCCCTTTTGATATGAGCATTTTCTTTTCCATCATGTTTAAGTCTTGTTCCTGCATTTGTCCAATCTTAAGAAGTAAATCTGATTGTAGAGATATCATACTTAATTTTCCTTTACCTTTACCTTCTTCAATAGGCATCATTTGTTCCTCACTGTTTTCCTCAATTTCCAAATCAGTAAGTATAGACAAATCCCTAAACTCTTCCATCATCAACATGGCTACCTTGGCATGTTGTCTACTCAAGGCATCTGCAACTTTATTTGCCTTGCCTGGTGTATACAGTATATCTAGGTCATAGGCAGCTAGGAACTCTACCCATCTATGTTGCCTCATGTTCAAATCTTTTTGTGAGAATAAATATTTCAGTGCCTTATGATCAGTGTACAAAATGAATTTGGCACCTAACAAATAATGTCTCCAAAGTTTCAAAGCATACACAACTGCTGCTAGTTCAAGATCATGGGTTGCATACCTGGTTTCATGTGGCTTTAATTGCCTAGATGCATAGGCTACCACCTGGTCTTGCTGCATCAACACAGCCCCTAACCCAGAGCCACTTGCATCAGTGTACACAACCAAATTTTCATTTCCTTCTGGCACTCTCAATACTGGTGCATCAATCAGAGCTTCTTTTATTTTGATAAAAGCTTGCTCACATTTTTCTGTCCATACAAAGGCTTGGTTCTTTCTAGTTAAATTGGTAAGTGGTGATGATATTTTTGAGAAATCTTTTATGAATCTCCTATAATATCCTGCCATCCCCATAAATGATCTAATCTCACTGATGGTGCTAGGCCTTTTCCATGCTTGGATTGCCACTACTTTGTTAGGGTTTACTGATATTCCTTTGGCATAGATGACATGCCCAAGGAAATGCACTTCTTCTTTCCAAAATGCACATTTTGAAAATTTTGCCTTTAAATCATTTTCCCTTAGTCTTGACAAAACTAAATGCAAATGATTTTTATGCTCTTCCACTGTCTTAGAATAAATCAAAATGTCATCAATAAAAATCAGTACAAACTTGTCTAGATAATCTCTAAATATTCTATTCATCAAATCAACAAAATATGAAGGAGCATTTGTCAAACCAAATGGCATGACCAAAAATTCATATAAGCCATATCTTGTGTTAAATGCAGTATACTTAACACTTGAGTCTTCAACCTTCATTTGATGGAATCCTGATGCTAAGTCTAGCCTAGAAAATATTTTAGCTTCACTGAGTTGGTCAAAGAGATCATCTATTCTAGGCAATGGGTATTTATTCTTGATGGTTACTTTATTTAGTTCTCTGTAATCTATGCACATTCTCAAGGTACCATCATGTTTTCTTACAAACACTACTGGAGAACCCCAGCAAGAATTGCTTGGCCTTATAAATCCCTTGCCTTCTAATTCTTCCAACTGATTTTTCAATTCTTTCAGTTCACTTGGCCCCATTCTATAAGGTTTCTTGATTATTGGACTTGCTCCTGGAATGAGATTAATTTGGAACTCAACTGGTCTGTGGTGTGGAACACCCTTAACTTCCCCAAACACATCCAAGTATTCATTAACTATGGGAATTTCTTCAATGGTTAGTTCACTCAGATCTTTTTCTAAGTCAACTAAATGATACAATTTCCCTTCCTTAGCTATTTCACATAGAACTGTGATTCTCTGGCCTCTAGAATCTTGCAATGATATGGTGGATGAGTCTAAATTAATTATGGCTTTAAATTGCCTTAACCAATCTACCCCCAATATAACTCCTATATTTGGGTAATTTAAAACATATAAATTGGAAATAAAAATATTTTCTCCTATGTTTAACTCCACATCCACACAATTCATGTTCAAAACACTAGAACTCCCTAGGGGACTTTGTACAAGCAATGGGGTTTCAACCAATTTGTAGTTTAATTTTAACACTTTAACTAATTCATAGGAAATCAAAGAGTGTGTTGCTCCAGTATCATATACTACTGGTATGGGTATGGCACAAATGAGTAATGTACCTTCCACTTGGCCATGATTTTCAGCATCAATTTTCACTGCAGATTTGCCTTTTCCTTCCAAAGTTGCCAATTTCCCTTGCTGTTTATTCTCAGGACAGTTCCTCTTCATATGCCCCTCTTTCCCACATAGGTAGCATTTGAAGGCTCCTCCTTTTAACTCTGGGCACCTTGGTTTGATGTGTCCTTCTTTTCCACAATGATGGCAAACCAATTTCTTCTTAGTATCATTGGCTTTAGTATCTTTACTCTTCCTGTTGTCTGCCTCCTCCTTCTTTTTATCATAAGGGTGATATCTTCCCTTATCCTTCTTGTTGTTGCTCTTAAAATTCCTATATTTCTCTCTTTCTTTGTCATGTTGTTCCAGTTTCAAAGCCAGATCAATTACTTGATCAAATGTTCTATCTGCATATGGTAGCATAGCTCTGCTAAGTCCTGGGTTCAGCCCTTTTATATACCTATCATTCTTGGATGCTTCATCTGCCACTAGCATTGCTCCATAATTAGATAGCCCCTCAAAATTTTGAGTGTATTCAGTGACATTCAAAGTTCCCTGCCTAAGTTTGATAAATTCTTCAAGCAAAATGGTCTTGGCTGATGCTGGTACAAATCTTGCCTCCAACATCTCCTTGAACTGATTCCAAGTGATTTCATTTTCATTTCTTCCAGCTATGATCACCTCCCACCAGCTTAAAGCTACCCCTTTCAGTTGTCTAGAAGCTACTTGCCTCTTTCTTTGGTCATCCAACTGCATGTCATTGAAAATCCTATCAAGTGTTCTCAACCATGCTTGAATTTCCATCACACTCTCTGTTCCTTCAAAACTCTTGCCTCCCAAATTGGAATAAGTCTTCAGTAGTTTTGAAAGCTCTTCATGTGGGTTCTCAGGCCTATGCCCAATTCCATCTCTTAAAACCCTCACAAATTCTTGCATATCAAGCATTTGAGGTGCACTGGTTCCTGCATTGTGATGAGATCCTCTTCCTACCATGTTCTGCTAACTAAATTCTGGGTAAATGGTATTAGTATATTATGAGTGCTTCTATAATTTCTAATTTCTTATCTAAATTATTTCATCCAAAACAAACAGACATTATACATTTCTATAATACTTAACAATCAATGCAACCAAGTGCTCTGATACCAACTGAAATGACCCTTCTATTTCCACCCTAATTTCATAAGGATTTTTTTTTTTTTGCTAAGAGATGATATATAGATATATCATTCATTGCAAATATCTTTTCCAAGGTCATTTTCTTTTTCCAATAAACAAAATATATCCAGGATCAAAATAACTTACCAATATAAATATATCAGTGTATATCTAATAACATACACATACATATGAAGATGTATGTGATCTTCTTATCTAAGTTCAGAGTGTATACTTCATTTTTTTGTACAAGAACATTCTGTTTTATTTAGATTTTTAGCAATTCAGATAAATTATTGTATTCAGATTTTTGGCCATAATATCCACTAGAAACATGTACTTTAGTCTGTCATTAGGATTAAGAAATGATCAAGTAATAATCAGTGGTAAACAAGCTTTTAATATAGATGATTATGTTAAAGTCTGGATAATATCAAATTCAGTATAAAAGTAAGTGGATCCTAAGTGAACACAAGCAACATCTAGGCGTAATGGAAACGCGCCTAACTTATACATGAAAGGTCACGAGTTCGAGTGCTATGCTGGTCGGTTCAAACACAATTTTTGGTTTTTCTTTTTATTTTTCTCCTGTATGGTTGAAATCTGATACCTACCTATAATTGTGCATATATATTTGATTTTGCCTATAACCTAACATACAAAACAATTCTTTTTACATAACTATTTTTAAAACCCATTCCTACAACTGTTTTAAGAATTTAAATTTATATTTTTTTTGCCCAATTTATCAACATGTACACAGGTATTTATGTACATGTCATTACCTTTGCCCAGTTTCCAGAAAACTAAGTGAAACAATTGCTAAATGTACTATGCTTTGAAATGCATCTATATTTTCAAGATACAGTCTATCATGATCAACCAATACTTCATTTAGTTGAGGCTGGTTAACTCATGAGTCTTGTATATGCTATACACTAGTTCAAAAACAAGGGAGATACCCTTCATTTCATTCTATCTGAAGCTTTTAGAAAAACATTTTACTTTTCCTAATTCAATTCAGAAATGAATTCAGATTTATTTACAAAGCATTTCAGTAAAAAGAAAATAAAATCCTTTAAGTTTACTTCTTGCTAAATCCAGATTTTAGTTCTAAAACTCAGTGCTCTGTTATGTCTCAAGGTTAACTAATACATAATATAAATTATACAAAACAGTAGCTCAACTACATGTGCATATTTCTCTTCCAAACATTCATATCAATAATTAAAATCATTTCATTGTTTCCCAGTCAGATTTTTCCTTTGAGATTTTTAAACCTTAGTGCATAACAATATATTTAACATGATACAACTAGTTCATCTAACCATAATAGAATTCATTACATGACTGGAAGTCTTAGAAACATAATATTTTTCCTGAATACATGTAGATATAATCAATTTAAACTCTTATTGAGACTAGCTAGCATGTTCATTCACTCCTCCATAAAAGCCATAACTTCATTTTTACTTAGTGCCTGGGTTACCTGAAAGAACATAAGTGGCTGCCTCATTTTAAAATGAGACACCCCAGATGCCATGAGCAAACAAGGGTCAGATCTATGATCTGGTATGAATAACATCAATTCATTCATGATATTAAGCAATAGAGAATATAAGGGTACTAACTTGTTATTTAAGCAAATTTCTGCAATCAAATATTTTAACATAGTATAATTAAGTTGATTCAGGTATGATATATTCACTTATCATTCCTTCACTTGCATACATAATCATGCAAACATGATTATCTATTGGCATCAATTTCATTTACTGGAATCATCTTGGTTCCATACCATTCAACCTAAGAAATATCCACATTCCTATTTCTTCATTTACAGGTTGTAATATTCAATTTAAATCCCTGCCTCATCTGCTATTAAGGAATCACTGGGACACATTGCAATGAACTAATTCACATCATTGCACAAAGATCTCAGGGCTTAAACAAACCATGTGCCAACTTGCATACTTCAAATATGACAAGCATTCCAGCAGTCATCTTGGCCTTCCCTTCCCTAGTTTATTTACTAGTGTATTGTCTTAAATCCTAACATCAAATATGCTAAGTGAACATGTCACTGCAAACATGGAAACATCCATAATTTCTTCTAGCATAATTTCCCCTCAGAAATAATCAGACAGTCATTTCCTAAATGGGGTCAATATGTCTTGATCTTAGTAAATATAAGAACATTTTCAACTGTAAAAGAGGCATGGCATGTTATACTGATCTGCAAGCCTTTATGATTGATTCAGATTCAAGATCTGGTTCAATCATAATTTTAGCTTGTGGGTTTTTTTTTTGATTAAGGGCTCAGCACTTAGAAAATTTCTATTGCACCCTTAACATTTTTCTTTTCAAGCCTCAGCACTTATACCAAGTATAATGCAGCTCCAATCATTTTTATAAGGTTTCCATGCCATAGATCTATAACAGTTGAGAGTATTCTCTATATAATTTTTTAAGATCCTAAACTTCAACATTTATGAGTATAAATAAAACAGTATGATACTCATCCAAAGACAAATGTCTCAACCAATCAAAGATCATCAAAATCATCCATATTAAATCATATCAGATTTAAAATAAAACATCCAAAAAGCATTGATGAAATCATATACATCAAAACCAGAAATACATAAATGGCAATATAAAAAGTGGCTGCCTCAACTCAGGTCTTAATGCCATGAACTCAGTGAGATTACTCACCTAAATGTTTCTTCTTATTAATCCAGAAAATTCTTGTTTGAGTGTTTTCTCCTTCCTTTCAATATTTTCTTCTTCTTTTCTTATTTTTATGCAGCTCGGGGTAAAATAATTCTACTGGCTAAACTGCCTATTTATAAGCATTTTTCCTCTAGGGTTTTATTGAAACAGAATTCCATTTCTGTCCTGGCTTAGCATCATGCATTTTTCATTCATATTACCCCGGCCATATTAACCAATTTAAAGGCTGCATTTTCTTTCTTTTACTTTTTCAGAAAATGGCCACTCACTTAGTCATGTCAAAAGTGTGACTATTCTATTTATTTTAATTATTTCTGAAAATCCCCTTTGCTATTTTTGCCTACACAAGCATATTGACTTGTATCACATTTCATGTCATTTTAATGTTATGGTTTCACTTGCTAATATATATATATATGTACTTTTCAGTATTTAAAAATGTATATTTGTATACATATCTTATCTAGGCTTATTTTAATTCCTCTTTTAAATTCAGAAACATATGCACCTATATGTATACAAGTTTACAAATATATACATATATATATTATTTTCTTTTCTGGGTTTTAAATAAATTTGTTTACTGATCTAAAGTAAAACTTACTTTTCTTATTTTCTAAGATGACCCATAAAATCTCAGAAATCAAATAACCATGTTGCAAAATCATGTTTGTATTGCTCTTTAATTCTTGTTTTAAATCCAAGAAATCTGGAGTTCTTTCTTGTGCCATTTCAGTGTGCATGTGCACACATATACTTGCACACTATTTATTCCAGAAATTTCACCATATTTAAATCTAAATATTTCAAAATTAAATCATTTTACAAAAATGATTTTTCACAAAATTTTGGGGTATTACATAATACTCGAGAGAAATGTTTACCATCCGAACACATCTCTTTTGCAATTTTAAGTTATTTTCGAGCCACTCGAACTAGTTAACTTAAAAATATTTCTTCATTTCAAAATCTCATTTCTGAAACAATACTTTATATTTTCAAATAAATCTATCTTTAGTTTCCTAAACTTTGAAATTAATTTTTCAAAAGCACCGGGATTTAAGTTCTTAAGTTTCCAATCTTCAATTCTTTTTAATCAAAAGACCCAATCATATTAATCCATTTTCATATATTTATTTCAAAATATTCTGACCTTTGATACCTTTATTTCATTAAATTTTACCTCAACATTAACATCGAACGCCATATAGTCAAATTGTGAAACTTAATCCACAAGGTGTTCGTTTCAATGTTTCCCTATTTCTATTTTCCCAACCCATATATTAACAGGGAACCTACCTATGCACACTATCCATAGTTGATGCCCAAACTGGACAAGCATGGATAAATAAACCCTAATTGATAATGATAAGATATTATTATCCTAACAAACAACACTTCAAAAATACTATACTATATTATTTTTGAAAATTATTTTTTTTGTATATAAAATATATCTTTGGTAAAATTATTTCATTTACCAATTTCAAAACAATACCGTGTCAATTGATCTTGTTCAAGTGTTTAGGAATCCCTATCGATAAAGTTGGCCAAACGCATCGAACATAATTTATATACCACTCAACCGATCAAACAACACAATATAAAACATTTTTATATCACTAAAAAATACATGCTCATAAATAATATAGACGCAAACTCATTCTAGGGTACTACTAACCCTATCCCTAATGAGTTAACCCCACCAAAGCCAAGGTTCTCGCTTAACCTTCAGCTCCGATACCAACATTAATGCATTCACTGTATTGCGTGCTGACCTATCAAGTGTTGAAAACACCGTTCGTTAGGGGAAAGGAAAGAAGATAGAAGAAACTAAAAGAAAACACAGAATCTCACAACACAACGGAATAAAATATATTAATCAACATAATTCATTATAAAGTCATTTCAAAAATGATACATTAGAGTTACACTAATACAATTTCTAACCTAGGACGGTTATAATAGCCTGTCCTAATACATCAGATATAAAGTATATAATATACAGCGGAAATAAGTAATAATTATCTATCGATGAAGCCGTGTTCTCCAAGCTCCTCCAAATGCATCCGTAGAAAACTTGGACTACTTGGTTGCTCATAAAAATTTGAGCACCCAAGAGTTTTAGGGAAAGAAAATAAAACTCCGGGTCAGATAGGGGTCTAGTATGAGTAAACTCAAACAACTTAATTATTAAATTTCAAAACCTTTTAAAAATCAAATGTATCTCGTAAGACCACGCCGCACATAAACACAGTCAGGTTTTTACCTTACGATAACCAAAACACTTCTATAGAAAATCCAGTGATATTAAAATAATGTCTAAAGTACAAATACTTATTAAAATAGTCGAAATTGTTACATTAATTAAATTCCAGCATACTAGGTTCTACAATCAAATCCGTTAAGGCACATATTGGAGATTGGATTCCATACTATGACCAGGTAAGGTACTACCTCCGATAGATACATCTCTAGAAAAATGCACCCGGGTCTGACAAGAACATCTTGTACCCTGCCACACAGAACCGGCCTACCACTTGACTAGTAGTACCGAATATGTCATCATCCCGGTCTTCCAACCTAAATCAAGATCTCTCATGCACAACCAAATCCATAAAAATAGGGTAACACAGAAAGATGATGACATACCCTAATGGGAGCGACCCACTTAGCCTTGATGCATGCCCTGTTTTAGTCATTTCCCGGTTGATGGGGCTTGAGGCTACGTTTTACCTTTTTGAATAGCAATACCACATGGAATGCTAACACTACCCTTCAGGCAGTAATGTAGTACCAACATTCATCCATACAAGTTGTCCAGGATAAGGACAAACCAAAGGCACTACTTCTACTACATCCATTTTGGAACCACCCTCAGGACTAGTAGCAAGCAGCCCTTGCACTTCAATGCTCCATCTTCAATCCCATGCTTTAAGATGTCTTCATTTTGAAATGCTTGAGTTGGATCGAAGTGGTTTTTTGAATAACATATCTGATCCCAGTCTCTTCGAAACAACTTTCGATAATTTCTGGTAAACTCAACCCTGGTTCTTTAGGAAACAAGCAGATAAAAGATAAGAGCGGAGTTCACCTCCTAACCGTTTGTGGATGGATTTCCTTATCATTTATCCTAGAAGGACAAAACGAATTTATACGTACAATATAGCACCACCGACGGTAACTGTACCATATAATTTCTGTGTTTCTCCTAGATATTTCCAAAGTTATGTTTTAGTCCAGATTTGATAGTCTATTATTTAACTATCAAATAAACGAACAATCAAACATTGATTAAGTTCCATATGGGATCCTCTAAGCCTTAATTAATTAATCTTTAATTAATAAAATCACTTTATAAAACTTTATCAAAGGATCTTTTCCGAAACACTTCTCCCAAACCCCTTACATCCCTTTTACCTGGAAAACAATATAAACATTTACCAAAAACATTTGGAAAATTCTCTCTTCTCACATTCCATGTTAAATGGCTAAACCATTCCTTTCCAAAACATCACTTACTATAAAACACGTTCACTTTATAAAACTTATTCACTTATTCCTTATAAATATTCTTTTATAAGTTCACTTCACATTTCAAACCTCTTTAACAAATTTCAAACTTGATTTAAAAAGTCTTTCAAAAATATCTAAAATGATTTATAAAATCTCTTTCTATTTTTACAACTATTTAAAAATCTTCCTTCAAAATTCCTTTATAGAATCTCCTTTATAAAATATCATTTCCAAGATATCATTTGTAAATCACTTTAGGTAAAATCTTTTATTTAATAAAACCCTTTCTAAAAATAAGGTATTATTTAAAAATAACTTCATAAAATAATAATAAAATTTGAAAACCTTTTATAACCCTTAAACCCAAATCGATTTACGAATTTAAAGTTAATTCAAAAACATACTTTCTTAGCAATCCCAATGGAACTAATTTAAGTTACCATTCAATTTCAATTTCAATTTACTTAACATTTATTTACATAGGTCAACATATATGTAGCTACAACTCATATCCAAATCAGGGAATAACATGTCAATATGTACTAACTAGCATATACATCTTCAAATAACATAATAACAAGGTGATGATTTGTCCTGCTAAACAGATGTCCAAACAATTCAATCAATTTTTAGCAGAACGGGGATTTATTCTACGAACACATGTCCACACAAACAAACAAACAAACAATTTATAGCAGAGTGGGGATTTGTTCTGCTAACACATGTCCAAATAACCAAACAATCTACATTATAACTCATTCACAGTTATATGGTTTCTTAATGGTATCAATACTTGAATCACTTGTATTCAAAACCATTTTTGAAAAAGAAGTACCTTTGAACCATTTTACTTTTGTAAACCAAAGGATTTAAAACTTTTAAACCCCTTTAAAAATAATTAATTAAAAGTCAAATCCTTATTTAAATCATAATTAATTTTAATTGAATCTTAACTTAATTTAATTAAATAGTTAAACAATAATTAACTATTAATTAAACTCAAATTAATCCTTTATTAATTATTAAATAATTAATTAACAATTCATTAATAATTAAATGTTAATTAATCTCAATTAATTAATTAAATAATCTTTAATTAAACTTAAATAATAAATTAAACTTGAAATAAATAATTAAATAATAATTAATTATTATATAAATAATTAACCCTAATTAATCCTTTATTAATTTTAAATAATAATTTAAACCTAAATAAATAGTTAAATATTAATTAATTTATTTATTAACTAAATATACTTTAATTAAAACTTAAATAATAAATTAACCTTAATTTAAAATAATTAAATCATAAGTTAAAGTTTAATTTAAATCTAAATTAATTAAACAAACATATATTTATAATTAAACTCTAATTAATCTCAGTAGTTTTAATTAATTAAATATTACTTAATTAATTAAGAGTTAATTAATAATTAAACTTAAATTAAACAACCTTCATTTAAAATTTAACATGAATTAAGAAATAATTAAGTGAATAGTTAACCTTAAATCAAATAAAGATTTGATTTGACAATTAGGTAAAGATTTGAAGTGACAACTAAATAATGATTTGATGTGACAACTAAATAAAGATTTGATGTGACTTTTAAATAATTATTTGATGTGACATTTAAATAGAGATTTGATGTGACATCATGGTTTAAACCCTAAACAACTCAAAATAAAACACTTAAAAAAATTGAAATCGTGCAATTTCCCGAACTGCATCTATAACGACTATCGCTATGGAAACCCGTAATTTCTAACTTGTTTTCCACTTCTATATCACAACCAACCCAAAGTCTATGAACCATAACAGTCACATAAACAAGCACACATCTTTCGAACCAAACATAATACTTAGTCTTTGATTTTTGAATTCTAAGATTCACATCGCATACACACATATATTACCATAACAACCACATAATAATCTTACAATATCATCACATATACAACCATATAAAAACCATACATATAAAGGTAAATTCTTTCCCAAAAGTCAAGGAATTTACTCACAAAAATTCAACGAACTTTTGCAAAAACACTTAGGACTGGTAAAGCTTGGAAATCAACAAAACCAACTTGAAAATATGTGAACTTGCTCTCAGTTTTCCGACCCTTTCTTCTCTGATTTTGGCAAAGTGGTAAAGGAAAGGTTTAGATTATTCTTTCCTCTATCATTTAAGAAAAAGAATTGCTCAAAAAGGTTAAATTTTGAAGAAGTTATGGCTGAAACAAGGAGGACCATTTTCGGCCTTCAAAATCTAAGTTCAAAACACTATGTATAAAAGTGAATTTTTCGGGTATCTAACTTAAAATCAGAAAAAGTAGTGAACTACAAACTTGTAGCCACTGAAATTATAAGGGGATTAAACAAAAGAAAATATGGTTTGGAGTTGTTGGTATGAAGTTATGGCCGAAACCATTTCGAGTAAAACTGGAGAAAATTGAGATTGAAAAGAGGAGTTTGAAGCTAAGTTTAAAAAGTTTAAAAAAAAGTTTAAACTTGAAAATATGAAACTTGAAAATGCTAAGGAAGACATTAAAGTTCTTTCTAAGAGATTAGGAATTTAAGTAATGAGAATAAGAATGAGAAAAATGAAAAATAATTTAGAAAAATTAGTTTATATACTAAGACACAAATTGAATTACCAAAATACCCTCATGTACCTGCCCTCCACATCCTTTTGCCACATCGCCTCTCCTGTACCCTCCTTGTCCCTTCCTAATATTACATGCATTTAATGCTTTGTACCCTAGCCCCCGAAGTGTCGAATCATGTCTAAAGAAGCATCTTTTTATTTTATTATTAGTTGCCAAAGTGTCATGTCATGATTATCTTAAATTAATTAACTTAATTAACCTAATTAATCCTAAATATTATCCTAAACCATATTATATACTTAATATATGTGTTCATATATATACAAAAGTGTACAAAACATTTCAAACAACTTTTATACGATGAAACATCGAAAATTCGAAAAACAGTTTCTGGTCATATTTTCTATTTTTCATTGAACTATATATTTTTGTAAACACATTTTAAAACCTATTTCACCATTATATGCACTTTTCTTACAAAATAAAAATCAAGGAAGTAATTCAATTTAATATTTTTTTTACTTCGCCTGTCACACCACATAAAAAATTTTCAATTTGAATTGGGAGAGATGGCTTACTAATACTACAGAATGTTCTTGTAAATTGTGGCCAATACCAGGTATATAAGCAGTGATTTCAAATCCAGAGGCTCCAAGTTACCAACGAATGAACTATACCATTTGATCCCCCGCTTCGTTATCGTTAAAATTGGAATAAAATGCATCGCGGAGGGATTTATTCATTATTAAAAAGAGTTTTATTTTCATTATAAAACCATTTACTTGAATATTCAAAATTAATTAAATATTTGCAAATCAAAACAGTGAAATTTCGGGTCGTTACACTAGCTACACATTTCGTGAGTTTCTCACACCAAACTTATGTTTTAACCGTGGTTTTATATTTCCCTTATTTCAATAGGTTCTCTTTCAAGTAGTCTGGAAAAGGTAGGTTTTCATTGATGTTCTTTGGAGCTTTTGAAGATGAGCTGGATGCTTCTATTCACCTGTCGTGGTATTCTTACATCCGCTGCATTACTATTATATAAATATATATAATAACATTTATAAGGACATGATGTTATAACTGTCTAGGCTGATGAAAGTACTGAGGAATGTAACTCTGAAATGCTATGTATCTTAGAGTGATAGTTTGTATAGTTTTTTGGTATTATATATTATCGTTCCACTGGTGAGATTCTGATGTTGTGTTCTCTTCTTCCTTATTTTAATTCAATTTCTTTTATTTTTTTACCTCAACAATTTTTCTTTTTGACACTTGATTACGCAGCACACGAATACCATGGATGTATTAGTGTCGACAATTGGTGGTCAAAAAGTCAAATTGTTACATCTGGCATCGGAGCTGAAGGTAAAGCGAAAACATTGGCTTTAGTGGGGGATAACTCATTTGAGATAGGTTAAGTTATAGCCTAGAATGAGTTGCATGTATTATATAAATATGAGAGCGTATATGTATTTGTTATATTAGTAATATATATAGGTATAAGTTGATTGCGTAGACTAATTAGTGTAGGGATTAATGATGTTTACCTATTATCCCATGTTGATTAGCTTAGTCATGCTCGGCCAGTTTATGAGCATTAACCATTATTTGTTGATTGTTGATTTGTACTTGACCATTTTATGAGCAATTTTACCTTTTCAATGCATAGGTTGGGTAGACAACATATATGGGAGTATTGAAATGAACACCTTATGAATTGAGTTTCAGAGTTGACCATAAGGCGTTCGGTAACAATGTTCGGTTAAAAGTTAAATTTGGTAAAAGTTGTTTATTATAATATAAAGGAAAGACTATATATTTTGTGAATAAACATTATGAAAGTATTTTATATAAGGAAGTAACTTTATATAAGTATGATTTATAAATATGGTTTATAAATGAATAGGGATTAAAATGATAATCTGAGGACGTAAATCCCGGTATTTTTGAAAATTCTTTTTAGAATTTTTGAAAATAATAGTAGTATTATTTGAAAGTATTTATGAATGCTAATATTTTAAAAAAAAGCTTTTAGATTTGTTCAAGTTCGAGGTTACTCTCGGAATCCAAGAATCAATTTAGGAACGAATTATTTTTATGTTATCTATTTCGAGTGGCTTGAAAGTAACTAAAAATTGGCAAAAGATGTGTTCGGGCGGTAAGCACTTCTTTTAGGCAGTAGTACCCTTCTTAATAAGGAAATATATGAATGACTTGGTAGGACCCATTTTCATGGTATCATTTGTGTGTTACTCAATCTATATGTTTATTGTATATGGATTTTAAAGTATATATTTGAGAAATTGGTTTATGAAATTGAGATCATGATACTTAGTAATATTTACAAAGTATTTGGTACAACTTTGAAAAATGGTTTTGGTTTAGTTCCCAAAGGTATAATTTGATATACAAAAGGTATATGTATATATATTTATTTCAAATGATTTGAAATGCATACGATGTTTTGTTCTAAAGTTTTCTTTAAGGAAATTTGATGTAAAATATAGAGTAGTATAATAAAGAATAGTTTTGGGTAATACAGATTTTTATATGAATTTTCTATAGAAAAGATTTGCATGTATGCTATGTAGGGACACCGAGTAGTAGTGGCCTAAGTCGAATAACTATGGAATCTTTTTTTGGCTTTCCTTTATAGTAATGTGTGTCTAATAAATAAATGGAACTTTGTTAAGTTAATTTGTTGACGCGTGTATCTTATACATTAGGATAGTGCGGTATGTTCATCATATTATGAGATGATTATTAGACAGTTTTCATTTGTTAGAATGAAACATATTTTTGGGAAATTTTGGACAGCCTGAAACTTCTGAGTTGTTATAGGACTTATAGTTAAGTGTTTTGAGAATATAAATGTGAGTTTATATAACACTTTCATTGGGAATGTGGTAAGTTAAAACATGTTTTAAATTGGTTTGAACATCCATGTTAAGTAAATCAATTGGTGTTATTAGGCCAACTAATAAATGTCTTTACCATAGGATTGTCTAAGGAAAGTAGGCTCTAGGCGTAAGTTTAAATACCAAAGTCCTTCTCTTTCTAGCTACTTGCCTAACTCAATGGTTAAAGAAGCATAGGAGGTTGACTCAGTTATAAAATCCAGATTTATTTTGGGCCTTCGTCCGAATTTTAGAAAGTAAAATGATTTTGATGTTTAGTATATAAGTTTAGGATATAGTAGAGTATTATACAGGTTATAACTTGAGTTATGTTTTATGAAATGTTTCATAAATATTTAAGTATTAAATAAGTGATGCTACTAGTGTTAGTGAATGTGATTAATGAGTAATTGGTGTAGTTAAGAAACCAATAGGATAGATATGTAAGTTGTACGTAGATCATTTTATTTGCATGACTGTTGTTGATCCAGTATTTGAGTACATGGCTTCAAGGTGATTTACACTAGTCCGAACAAGGATTTTTTACTTGATTATTGACAGTGAACACTTACAACGGACTCTTGATAAGATCCCAAAATTTTCTATCATAGTATATGGCTATGTAAGGAGAACAGAAATTACTAATCGAGAAACCTGATCGGAGTATGCACTAGAGAGGTCAAGTAATCTATACTAGTTTGAATGTGAAATTATGTGATTGAGCAAGCGATCAATTCTAATATTGTGTACGGATGATCCATGTACATCGTACGGGCTTCAGTATATGCATACTATGTTTTGTTGGCTTATGTAGAGTTTAGGGAATGACTCTTTGATTTGTTTTAAGGTAGTGTGAATAATCGTCTAAGTAATAACCTGAGGCTGTTAAGCATAAGGTACGTTCAATAGATTATTTATCATCCTTGTGCGATGAGAGAGTTTTTGACCCTGAGAAAATTGTGAGCTTTGTTTGCTATTAGTTTGAATAATATTAAGTATTGTTTTGGGCTTGTTTCTTTTATGTGTTAGCTGTGTTGGAATTTCTAGGGCAAAATGTTTTAAGTGGGGAAGAATGTAACGACCCGGAATTTCGAACACTTCATATTTAAATATCTAAATTATTTAAATATTTAAATCTTTGATTTAATGTGATTAAATTGATTTAATAACCATGTTAACCCCTTTTTATTCAATAACTATTGATGATAAACTTTTTTCTAAAATTAATACATACTTTGAAGAAATATCGATAATTTGACCGGAAATCGTTTAACGATAAACAACTTTTTTCTTGATAAAAGTTTTTCAAACTTTTTCTACATACACTACATAATTTAGGAGATCACTAATTAATAATAGAAATAATTTACACTAAAACGCTTAAGAAAACTTCTAGAAGTTTGAGTGGAAGGAAATATTTGAAGGGGATATTTTATAAGGCATGTGATGTGTAAAGTAGTGCACGTAGAGGCATGAAGGAAGGGATGAGCCTTCTTGGAAAGAAATGTGGGGTGTGTTGGAGGTTAGGCAACACTACTTGAAGCCTATATGAGGCCATGAATAGTTCATTAGATCATTTTACATTTTTACAAATTATAACAAGCTCTCATCACTCCTTTCTCTTCATAATTTCCTAAGACCAAATCAATTCAAAATAAATCCAAATTGAACCAAGTTTAGCAAAAGACCTTCGGACAACCCTACAACAACTCTTAGCAACTTGGATCTTGAAGAATTGGAGCACATCACCCCAAACCCTACAAGGCCATGAGCAATATAAGAGGCTTTTCAAGCCTAGGCAAGTGCAAAGCAAGGAGAGGTAGGAACTTGGTGTTTACAAGGTTATGATAGGAAGTTGGAGCTTGTACTTGGTTGCTTGCATGTTTATAGGTGAGCTAACTCACCATTTAGAAATTATATGAAGTGTATAACGCTTTTTTATATTATAGTATTTGTTTGACTATTTATTATTGCTTTTTTCTTGTGGGATTCTTGCTTCGGAAGGCAAATTGGTAGATGTAAATTATGTGTTTGGACTTTTATGACTCTGTATGACTTACCACATAGCCTTGAAACAAAGCTTATAGAGTTTGGTTGGACTTTGATTTGAATATGACTTGATTTGAAAGTGGTTTTATAGCGATAGGCGCTATAAAAGCACTTCGGAAATGCATAGTGTTTGGCATTTTATATAAAAATTTGTAGAGAGATCCTTAGGGGTTTCTAGCCATGGTTGTGATTTATTATGTGTATAATAGTTGCTGTAAAAAGATTGGATGCTAAAAATTTTGCTAGCATATAGAAAGTCGATCAAGCTTTATTAATATTAAAATTGGCCCATATCGTGCTCTTTTATAACGGTTAACTATAGCAGTTTATAATGATGTCTTTTCTTAGAAACACTTTTTACAATATTTTGAAAATGTTGTCTTTTTTGTTTGAGACTTTAAATTGCTATGAAATGACTATAAACTTAAGTATTCCTCTTCAATCTTTTTGAGGTCTTTTCTAACGTATATTAGAGTATTTTAAAAGTGGTTCAAAAATTTTATATATTTCTAACAATTAATTACGATTTATTAAAGTAGAAGGTTTATTTTTGTAAATAAGAAAACATGCTTTTTCTATTTTTTAAAAAAATTATAAAATAAATATTTTAAAATAATATTTTAAATAAATATTAAAACCATATTATAAGTACTTCAAAGTATATTTAAGTATGTATAATTTTTTATAAAATTAGTTAAATATTTTATTAAGTACTAAAAGCTTATGTAAAATAATATCTTTTAAATTATTTTATTAAATATCTTAGCTTTATTAATGAATCTATTTATATATATATATATATATATCATTTTTAAAGGGATTTTAGTAAATTTTTAAGTATGGAAAAGTAAGTTAAGTCTTTTACAAAAGAATAAAAGAAGTTTTGGATGATAACACTTACGTTAAAACAATTAGTTTTGTAAAGTTAATTAAAAGTATATTATCTTGTTTAATAAGTGTAGATATACTTAAATCATTAAATGAATGTTTTAAATATAATGACAAGCAAAATGGTTTTGGAAATTTGAAATCTTTTTTAAGACTTCTAAATATTCCTATACCATTAGGAATAAGAATATGAATACCTTCCTAAGTATTGAAAGGAGTATAAATGAATGTTGAAAAGTTTATAAATAAATAGTGAAATAGTAGTGTACATGTTATATCTTTTGTAAAGGTATTTTAAATATATATACAAGTATTTGCAAAAAAGTTTTAATTAATGGAAGGATTAATTAAATAAAAAGGCATTGGGAGTTGCTTTGTTTAACTTAATCGTACTTTGTGTGACTTAATGGTGCTTTGTGTGACTTAATCATGCTTTATGTGACTTGATCGTAATTTGTGGGCTTACTTGTTTATGGAAGCTATTTAGTTGTATACTTAGCACTAAAGGCCAACAAAGTAGATTTATTCTATCTATGAGAGTTAAGGCTGATGTTTAATAGGGTTTAGAAGCAACAGTGCTCTAACCAACCGGCTTCAATCTTGACTGAGGGATAGTATAAATTGAGAAAGTTAGAAACATGATTAGTATATGAGACTTGGTTTCCATTAACTATCGTCTATTTTGTACTTGATAGTTGATTAGTCGACTATAGAAATTGACCAAATTCACTTTGGAAGTATATGTATGCATCACGTATTAATACAATTTGAGATCCCCCTAGGAGGACTCGTTCGTATGAATTGTCTCTTGCTTTAAGAATGTATATATATGAGTTCCATCGAGGAGGACTCCTTTAAATAATTCGTTTACTTCTTAAAGAACCAGAATTGAGTTAATCGGAAATTCATCGACTTAGTTGAGGAGTCCGGGATCAATAAGTGTTTTACTTACCAAATACCACTTCAAAACTAATATACGGGTTCTATGTCTTGGAAGCAGTTGTGAAATGGAATGTTATAGAATTGAACTATTTATCCTAAGGTTAAGCCCAAGGGAGATGTCAGCATTAACGTTTCAGACTAATGTTATAGAGTTGAACTATCTATCTAAGTCCAAGGGAGAGGTTAGCATCAGCATTCATCGGATGACTTATGCTGGGATCCTTGTAAAGATTCATGGACAGTTCGACATGTTGGAATCCAAAGAGAGATTTGAAATTTATTCGAGTGATGAAGACTCATGTGAGAGATGCCATACGTGACCTCAACTTTGGAAATGTCTAGAAACAGAGTAGGATGCATAGTCTGGGGTTTAGCTAACTCACGACAGGGTATTATCAACTCCATATCTAGAGATGCTTTTGATATATTGGCCAACAAGTGTGACGACCCGGAATTTTTGTATATTTGAAATTGGAATATTTAATTAATTTAAAATATTCAGAGGTTAATTATAAACTTAAATTTCAAATATCGCTGTTTATTGAGGAATTTAATAATTAAATTAAATTTATTTGAAGTTGGATAAAATAGTAAATCTGGCATTCTAAGCTAATTAAAAATATTTTGAAAGCTCGTAAAATTCGTAATGATAATATTAAAGATAATAGAAGCTTCAGAATGTAATTTCAAACTGTTTTATTCAGTTTTGAAATTATATCGTTTGAATCGATATTTAAAAATAGCCTTCCAAGGCACAGTATCGGAATTTAACGAAACCAGTTCCATTGGGTCCGTAATATTATTTTATTACCGGATTTCAATTTTCGTAGTATTTGGAGTTGTTGTGTGAACGTACGGTAGATAAACGCGTTGAAATCTATATCGAATTAAATTTAAATTTATATTTGGTCAACATCAGCTGATATTCTGTCATTTCTCAAGCACTATAGCAAAGCGTTTAATGCACGCTATCCATTCCTTTAACTCGCGTAGTCTTTGTTCCAGAGATAAAATATCTATCGTTCAAAATGAATGGCCAAACAAACATTTTCTCTTCAAAACTAAATCGTTCAAACGAATTCATGGCCGGTCCTTCTTGTTCAAATCAAAATCAAACTCTCTGATAATTAGTAGCAAACGAAAATTTGAATCCCATTTCCCTCTTCTAAAATCGAAAACCCTACTAGCAACGAGGATTCATGGCGAACGAATTTAGATTCGCGAACGAAGGGAGCAAGCTCGCACGCGATGTTGAGGGAGGGTATCGATCGATGGCAGTGGTGAGGGAAGCGCAGCTAGGGCTCGCATGCGCTCGCGTAGAGGGCGGCTGAGCTAGGATTTCGAGAAGGCTTGAAGTTGAGGTCGGTGACTCGAGGGAGAGCGTTTGATCTGGTGGGTTTGTCAGGCTACTAGGCGAAGGCGAGCGAACTGGTATCGCGACTGGGGCTTCGAGATTCTCGCGAGGGCGGCGTCACAGTAGGCTGGCGTTGCGAGTCGTTCAGGGCGATAGGGAAAGTCGCAATTTTGCTGTGGGTTTGAAGTCGATCATTGTTTAGGTGAGGTTCGTTTTCTTTGATCCGATTTAACAGAATTTATTTGTAGATGAAGAAAATTTAAACAATATGGGTTGAAATAGTAAATGATAATAATAATACAGATGGATATGATTTTGATTTTCTGTAAGATATGTCCACATTTAATTTAAATGTTGATTTTTTTTCTTGAAAACAGTAGATTTTAAAAATATTGATGTTGAAATATAAAAATATGTTTGAAAACTTATATGAATTAGATTTTTCTTTGGAATCTATATAAGGTATTTCACTAATATATAGTTCATAAGTAAAATAAATATAATTCCACTGATTTATTTTATAATAACGTATTATAGGAATTAAATTGTGTAAATCGACCTATCTGAACCATTTTTGTTACTAAAAGATTTAATAAAGGAAAACTAGTTCGAAATTTAAATTGAATGGTAATTAACTGTTTGACTATTTCGAATATTGATAAGTTATATAATATTATTCAAGGTCAAAAATCAAGAAACCAAGGCAATATTGGAAGTGGAATGCAAATGGAATAAGGTGAGTTAATCTCACTCAGCTGAATTTTTAATTTAAATTTAAATGGTTAAATTTAAATAATTGATTGGATGTTTGCATTGATTGATGTGCTATATATATATAGTAGTATATAGCAATATATACATATTGGCATATGTATATATTGGAATTGTTGATATTCCCGCATTTGTATAGCGGATGAGACCCTATGCGCCGCATAATAGCGAATGATATTTTATAAACCCATATACCGCGATATTCCACCTCGAAGTGGAATTGGTATTGTGCTAACGTCTGTGGATGCAGGGAAACAGGTTGGAGGGATCCAACTGGATTCCTCAAAATATTTAATTTTGTTTAAATATTCTGTGATATGATTGTTGATATCCTGTGATGATTTATATCTGATAATCTGGTTGGATTGAATTTCCTAGTATAATGAGTTATCAAAAGAAATTGAATTGAATTTTGGAAAGAAATAAAAGGGTAAAATTTAAGTTAAATAATTCTAGTGAATTCGAATAAATTAAATAAGGAATTGTAAAAGAAATAAAGAAATTTCTTAATTCGAACAAATATGGGAAAAGAGAATTTAGAATTTAATAGGGAAGAAATAAATCTTTAACTAAAGTGATATTATTTAAAAATATAAAAGAATTGATTTCATTGAAATTTAAAGATTTAATTTAATTAAAATGTTAATTGAAGAAGTTTGGAAATCCGAAATTGGTATTCTAGTTAAAAGGGTTTCAACTCATAATAAAGAAATAAAAGATGAAAGTTAATGTATTTGAAATAATTGAAGTAAATAGGGAAATTTATTTCAAAGTAAAGTAAATTGGAAATCAATTGGAAATTGATTTAAGTGTTTAAAACTTGGATTTTTAAAAGAGAATGAGATTTTAAAATGTATAAACTGGGTTTATGAAGTGAAATGAAATATCGGTGGATATTTTAAATATAAATTCAAGGTGGGAATTTATTGAGGAATGTAAATGTGTTTAAAAATAAATGGTGATTTATTTTTAAAAGATATGGAAGAAAGTGTATTCCCTGGATAGCCAAGTACGATTTCAAAGAAAATTCTTAAATATAAGTTAAAAGTTTAATGTTGTTTTTAAAAAGGCATGTTTAGAAAATTTATTATTTCTAATATTTAAATTCTAAAGTAAATATTTTCCAAATCTATTATCGTAATAATTATTTAAAGGATGACTAGTATTTTATTTAAAAAGTGAAACTTAGTTTTGCATTTTATAAAGTAACCTTATTTTAAATATTCTCAAAAGTATTACTTTTAATTAAGTATTAAAGTAGTTTTCCAAATTTAATGTTAAAGTATATTTATAATAAAGTGTTTTAAAATTTCTTTAAAATCTATAAGTATTTTGTACTTGGTGATTCAGTGGAAATAATCATTTGGGAAATGTATTCCGTAAGGGGAAACTATTTTGAAATTGTTTTCAAATGAGCTTTGAAAAATTTGGAAATATATCTTGGAAAGATATTTGGGCAAATAAATAATGTGGGAAATTATTTATTGTGTGATGGTTGCTTGTGGATGTTAATTGATAGTTAAATAACCGACTATCAATATTGGCCAAATGCGTTGATCGTTTCGAAGAGACCGGGATCGAGTTTCCGTATACCGGGATTCTAGGTCTGGAGACTCGAATACCACTTCGATCCGGTTTGTACGTTTCGTGAAACGTGTTCAGAATCGAAGATGGAGCTGTGAAGTGCAAGGGCTAGTCGCTACTAATCCTGAGGATATTTCCAAAATGGATGTAGTAGGAATAGTGCCTTCGGTTCCGTTCGAACCCGGGACGGACTTGTATGGACGAATGCTTTCGTGACATCGTCAGGTGGACGATGGGCATTCTAAGGGATATGTTCTGAAAAGGTATCGTTTAGCCTCGAGCCTCATCAACCGGGAATGACTGAAAATCAGGGGTTATGCAGCAAGGCTTCGTGGGTAGCCCCCACTTGAGAGTAAGGTCATCCCTGTCTAGATGTCCCTTTTTTATATTTCGGCTTAGTGTTGCGGTTGCTGATCCCAACCGTGGGGTGATTTTATTTGGAATTATCCAGTAAGGGATGATTCCGGCCTTGTGTTGCAGGGGAGCGGGCGTACTCCTCGGTACTGTGATCTAGGCCACGTACTGTGACAGGTGGTACCCCAGTGCCTAGTCATTCGTTGGAAATCCATTCTCCCTACGTGCCTTGTACGGTATTTGTTTGTATACCTAGTATGCTGGAATTTAATCATGTAACAATTTCAGCTATTTTAATAAGTATTTGTGAATAGACACTATTATAATATCAGAGGATTTTTATAAAAGTGTTTTAGCTATCGTAAGGTAAAAACCCGACATGTTTATTTGTGGCGTGGTCTTACGAGATGCTTTCATTTTCAAAAGGATTTTTGAAACTTTAATAATCAATTGAGTGTGATTTTCTCACGCTGGTATTCCAGACTGACTCGGGTATTGTTTTATATGATGCTCGGGTCAGACCGAGATAAACAGGTTCAGATTGTAGCTGTGGAGCTCAGGAGACGAGCTGGATGGCGATACGTACTTCCGTATTTGTTTATTGTTCCGCTGTGTATTTAGATGTATGTCATTGATGTGATGAACTCTGATGATGTATTCTGTAAATATATTGTATAAACAGATATATTTTTCTGTTTGAGTAAAGATCTGTTTTGTATATATTATATTTTATTCCGCTGCGATGTGAGATTCTGTTGTTGATTTTCTGTTTCTTCTTCTTCTACCTCTTCTTCTTTAACACAAATGGTTCGATTTTCCGGGACTTGAAACTCGGGTCGTTACAACAAGTGTTGAAAATATTTCGTATCACGTGGTTCATACTATGTTCGGGTGTGGACTTGCTATGTTTATGTTATGGTATGTTCTATCTAGAGATATATGACGCTAGGAGGTAGCTTCTTATCCTTGTGCAGGAGACCTGCATCAGTTTATTAGAGGCATCTCTATAGAAATCCATATATGCATGCGTACCTTAACGGTTTTGATTGTACTTCAATATTGTTGTTTCAAGAGATATAAGCGGCACAACTATTTTTTGATTTATATTCTACACACCAAAAATTATTTATTATATTTCTTTATGTACTTACTAAATAGGTGGTTCTTTTGACGAGATAACTGTTATGGTGACCCGTACGGTCTCAAAAGTACTGTTATATGTTAGCTACATATTTCTTGAGTTTATCACACCAGACTTATGTCTTACCCATGGTATTATATTTTCCATATTTCCATGGGTGCTCTTTCATGTAGTTTGGGAAAGGCAAGTTTCTGTTGAAGTTCTTTGGAGCTTCTAGAGAGGTGCTAGATGCTTTCATTCACCTACCGTAGCATTATTATTTCCGCTACATTACTATTATGTATCTATGTAGTTAAAGCACTTAGCGGTTCTATAGCGGTGAAGGTGTAAAAAGATATAGCTGGGAAATTGCAAAAAATAACAGAGGTGCAAAAAGCTTCATCGCATATAAAACCAAAATTTTAAGTTAATTTATTCTCATTCTCACACCATGTATGTAGAAAAAAGAACTATTATTTATATAAGAAAATCGAAGAATATCATGATTTATGCAAAATAGATTTGGTGATTACGACAGATATCTAACTTGTATTTAGCACTTATCCCTTAAAATTAGGTCTAACCCTAACTTTGTTAATTTGGTTTAAATGAGAACTAGTCAAATCAACCTTTGTATATTAATGTTGCTAAAGCAGATGCTATAAAGGCTTGATTTAGTGGTCATAGCGGAAAATAGCGGGGCTTAAAGAGGATCTACTGTTTAATAGTACTAAATTGAAATATTATAGCGATCGATGAGCGCTACAGGTCATAGCAGGGATTTTGTGGGGCTTTATCGGGGCTTTAACTGCATAGTTATGTATATATCCGCATTTATGAGGACAGGCTTTTATAACTGTCGAGGTTGACTGTAGTGCGTTGGATTGTAACTATGAAATGTTATGTATCTTAGAGTGACGATTCATACTATCTTTTGATATTATATGTTATCATTCCGCTAGTGTGATTCTAATATTGTGTTCTCTTCTTCCTTTTTCTATTCCATTTTCTTTTTATTTTAACCTCCAACAATTTGGCTTAGACACTTGAATGCTCAGCAAACAAATACCATGGAAGTATTAGTGTCGACATTTAGGGGTCGAAAAGGCGAATCATTACATATACAATGGTTTTTGATGTGTCCACTTGAATTATTTCATAAGAAATACATTATTCTCTAAATCGATATCACTCAATATAAATATATCTCTAATATATATATAATGTTGTCCTCTACCACTTATATATTAATGGATTACTTGCATACTCTTTAGTTATTGAGAAAACTCAAGCTAGGGATGTTATGTGTAGTACTAATAATATACTAACTGCACATATTTAGTGAGCAAACTCAAGATACATGTATCATACTTAGGTCGTTGTGAAATGGTAGGTATGAGTGATCTCTTTTGATTTGTTAGGAAAACTCAAGGTCGAGGTGAGGTTAGGAAAAAGTCCATAGGTTATTAGTTTATATCATACAATCAATGATCTATTATCCATTGCATGCGGACCTATGAATTATTGAGCAAACACAAGGTCAAAATCTCAAGGCAGGAAAGTCCTAACACCCATTAGAGAAATCGAAATGTTTTTTTCCTTTTCTTAGAGTTTTGAGAATTATAAAAATCCACTTAGAGCTTATTCGAAAAATAAAATGAATATATTTAACCATTCTAATAATATATAAGAACATCTGCTAATGTACTTAATTTAAATTCGTAGCAATATGACCAACCTATGACTATTTTCAAATAATAATAAGCTTAGTAAACCTAATTTTACCAATTGGGTACTAGTGATAAAGATAACACTCACAAATAAATGTTATGATCGTTAATTAATGAACCTTTAAGAGAAAACCCACTGAAAACGGTAATCCCGGGACAATACAAGCTTACAAAACTTGGGTAGCTGATTCCGAAATCACAAGTTTCGTGTTGTCTATTTGAGACAAGTAATTACAATTGTAACACAAAAATATATTTTTCCACAAAATCATTGAAAGCCTCAAAGCTTTGTTTGGGGAGTAATCTTGTTCCATAAGGTATGAGGTTACTAAGAAGCTATTCAATACAAAGATGAGTAAGGATGGTCATGTTTAAGATTTCGTCTTAACAATCAAAGGCAACATCGATAGAATTTCTTGAGACGATAAAATAAAAAATGAACACCAAGTGGTTGATTATACGCTCGTTGACTCTGCAGTTTGAGCTATGCATATTGAACTTGTAACACATGTAAAATCAACCATAAGTCAATTGAGTGAATTGAATTAAATAAGGTATGTTGATAATCGAAATTTAATAAAAGTTGTAATTTGACCATGAAAGTTATATCTTTGCAATCGTGGAGAAATTCCGATCTATTTCCATATGTAATATGCTGAAAATGGAGCTCAAAAGAAGAAGTTATGAGCATTTGAAGTTTCTAAATTTAAATTAATTTAATTTGAATTCAAATTCAAATGAGTATTTAATTTTAGGGTTTGAATTTCAAAAATTAACTGTAGGTTTACTTGGGGTTAAGTAACCATTAGGTTAAACAATTAACGTTAAAAGTCAATTAGGCAATAAAAATAAATGACCAACGGAAACAAATCAGTGCACCCCAAATAGGAATAGAGGTCGACACCTCCATTCTCAAGCGGTCGACCGGTATGGCAGGCGGTTAACCCCTACTCAGGTGGCAGCTAGTATTTTTTAGTGTTAAACGCTCCAGATTTATTCTTTTTTCACCTATCTCCATCTAACGGCTCTGGTGCATTTCAACTCCTATAAATAGGACCCTATCATCTCCATTTTTTATTCATAAATATTTGGGAAATACCTCAAACCTCATCCATTTTTACTCTTCAGTTGGATTCAGAAATTCAATTAGAAATTCAGATAAGGATTCAAATCCTTTTCTAATTATTCTTTTAATCTATTTTCTTCTCCTCCAACCACTTTGAACCTAACAAAATTATATATACCTATCCTTTGTTGTGTATATATATCAAAAGAAGTAGATCTGGAAAAGAGTTGCTTTGGCGTTGCAAATCCATACAAGAGAAGCTAAGGATAATCTATGAGTGGAAACCTTAGTATTTTTTTTCAGTAATTGATCAGTATATATCTTTGGATTTGAATATGCGTTTGGGATTTTGGGATTGCGAAAACGAAATAGATAAAATTCCCAAAATTCCTTTTGTTTCAAAATATCGATTATTGATGAAAATTCACAATTATTTACATTTGTTTGATGTGATTTATATTGTTCTGAAATTTCTTATAATTTCATAGTTTATTCCACTTCTCCTCCTTCTTTGATTCAAATTGTGAGTTTCCAGTAATAAAATAAGGGTCTAAAGTACAAATTCTATTCTAGTTTACACCACTTATTCAACACAAAATTCCTTCGTTTATTTCTATGTAAAAGAAGAGTTGAATAGAATATGACGTTAGGATTACAATTCCTATTGTTTAGGATATTCTATTAGATAGATGTAATAAATTGCGTTTCTATTTATACAAGTCTATGTATTGCAGTTTTTGAAATGAATATTTAATCCCTTGTTATAGATACTGAAATCTTGGGAATTTGAAAGAAAAGGACCAGTATTAGTATTATGGTTAAAAGAATTGACATTTAATGCTAGTTTAGGGCGTATAAACTGCACACTAGAATTGATTAGGAGCGAATATATATTTATCTATATAGCGTAATAAACGTATAGTTATAATGTATAATTGCGCAGTTCATTAGGCAGTAATTATAATTAAATTGCCCTTAGGAAAGTAATTGATATTTTAAGGTATAATAAGGAAGATTCCTAATAAGGCCTTACTTATGGAATGGTGAGATTATATTTAGAGAGAGTACTTAAAATATGGTTGTCAAAAGGATGAGAGGTCGGTAGAGTTGCACGACAAAAGACTGGCCTTCATTCTGAGGCTACCAGCAGTTGTGTCTACTTCCTACTAAAGTGAGACATTTTCTATTATAAAAAAAATTGGTGATGCGAGGTTAGTCCCGAATTCTATTGGGTAAATTTACCCAACTAATCTGGCTACCAGTTCCTACAAATAGTCAGACTAATGTGAAATGTCATTATGAGTATAAGTCATAGTTTGAAGGGGATACTTGGGGGTCTTGAGGTATTAAGTGGTAATTTGAGGGCCCGCCCCTTTTCCCCAAACGAAGTATTAAATGGCCAAGGGGCTAGTTATTAGGCACGTTAGGTGGTATCTCGATAGGGGTCCACTTTGGGATAAGGTATTAAGTGACTGATTGAGGGTCCGCCTTTCCATAAAGAAGTATTTAGTGGCTTAAGAGATTCCATATGCTATCAGCTAAATAGTTACAATTGAGGGGCTCGCCTTGGGAATAGGTATTAAATGATGGGGTCTGCCTCAATTGAGCCCTTAAATGGCAAGAGTCCGCCAATTTTCTAATAAAAGGTATTAAGTGGCTTTGGTACTATCTCTCACATTGTTAAACATTTATGACATGGGTCATGGGATTTAGAAACCCGTTATGGGAATGGAAGGTATTAAGTGGTTGATTATGGACATGCCTCCATTCCTTATAAGAAATGTTAAATAGTTTTATGTAAGTAGGCATATTCTTATTCTGAAATATACTCCTCAAGTACTGAAATGGTAAGACTTGAGGTTTTTATTCACTAGACATTTGTGTTGACTCCCTCCTCATTACAACATAGGTTAAGGATGGAGTGATGACGGTGACAACGCTCAAAGGTGGAGTGGCTTAAGCATGTGGCCGTTTGTAACAATCCATATCTAAAGGCCCAAAACTAAGCGCTACAGATGCTGTAGTCATTTATAGTATTAACTTCCAGCGACTAAATACAGCTATGTTAATGATATCAATAATATCAGAAGCACATGAATATGAAACAAAACAAAGATTTCAAAACAATTTTTTTTACTTCATTACATTTAAAAACCAATTGTTTCACATTCACAACACATAGTCCCAAATCGTTCCTAGGCACAGATAAAATATAACTATTACAAAATACGCCAAGAGCGGTACATGAAGATACCCCCTTGGTTGATCAAAGTCATATGGTCATAATAGACCTAATAGAATCACGGCGGAAATACATCGAAACATAACAAGAACCGTAAATCCTAAATAGTTTTCCGTTTACCTCCTACATGCCTCCGGTAGCTTATTCGTCATCCTAATAAACTTGAAAAGACCTTAATCCCTCAGCCTACTCAAATTAATTTTGAGCACCTGAGAGTTTAAGAGGAAAACATAAACTTCGAGTCGGACATAAAGGCTGGTGTGAATAATATTATACATCCCAAGATAATTATGTTAAGTGAGACCACGCTGCTTAGTGGAACGGGTTTCCCCTCACTAATATCCTTTTAAAACATATCTTTGCAAAAACTTTCATAAAACCATATATTGTGCTTCTGCATCCATAATAGTTAAATACTGTAAAGCAATCATTATTTAAACATACAAAAATATCAAGTAATAATGAACTATATGTTCAAACACACAAGTTTTGTTTGGATAACTTTTAACCTTTGGCTGACTCGAGCCTACCAAATAATATAATCAAAATTAACCTAACATATGTTAGGTATTCTTCTTTTGGATTATCTATCCTTAACTATCTGTTAAACATTTTCCATCTGGACGGTCTGTCCTTAACTATCTGTTAAATACTTCACTTTTGGACGGTCTATCCCTAACTTAATCATCTCCCAGGTCTTCCCGATCCTAATGGTTTTTCAGGCTCACCAATAACCTATCTGTATACAACATATATTCTTTTCGGTGTGTAATCATAATTTTAGTCCACCTGTGACCAAGCCCTACACACTAGAATTTTGGACAATAATTAGCTGGGGCTAATAGCTAATATATAGGGCACGACCCCATAGTAGTCCCATCCGGTATTCTAATATATGAGTCATTTTCACTTAAGGATCCCCTCCCATAATTTTCCTTGAAAACATTTCCAAAACGATTTAAGCCATTAAATCAAATTTAAACAAGGAATAGTATATATACTTTACTCAAAATCATATCACCATGTCATATATCCTCTTTACTCAAACTTTAGTTGATGAAAACACTTAACCATTTGAAAGAACCTCTTTCTACACTGTTGAAATCATCTATTTCAAAATCAAATATCAAACCTTTCGAAATCAAACCTTTCGAAAACAATAAAATTTTGGACATCCTTCTTTAAAATCTCTTTAAAACATTGCCTTAGAAAACCTTCCATCTCAAACCTTTCAAAACCATTCACTTTAACCTTTCGATGTCATTCAACCAAAACCTTTCGAAGTCATTCATTTAAACCTTTCGAAATCACTCATTTAAACCTTTCGAAACCATTGAACATAAACCTTTCATGTTCAATCATCAAACCTTTTGAAATCATTCAGCTAAAATCTTTCGAAACCATTGAATTAAACCTTTCGAAATTAATCTTCAAAACTTTCGAAATCATTCAACTAAAACCTTTTGAAACCATTGAATTTAACCTTTCGAAATCAATCTTAAAACCTTTTGAAATCATTCTCTTAAATCTTCCGAAATTATTCACTTAAACCTTTCGAAATTATTCACTTAAACCTTTTGAAGTCATTCAACTAAAACCTTTCGAAGACTTACCGGTTTCAATTCAAAACAAATGGAAAACCTTCTTTTAAAACCTTTCAAAGTCATTGGAAGCAACCTTTCGACTAAGTCAAAAGCTCTGCTTCGAAATCTTTAAACTTATCCTATAAAACAACTATTTCGAAAGTTTTGGGTTATACTTCAATTTATAAAACAAGGGTAAATCACCTAAGTCGAAAGCTTCCATTCGAAAGAATTGGGAGAAGCGGCTGGTTTTAAATAAGTAAACCTTTCGTCTTTGTCGAACGGTTCAAAACAAAACAAAGCGGCAGCAACCTTTCGACTGTGTCAAAAGGTTTAAAAACCTTTATTTAAACATTTTACCTGGTCGAAAGCAACCAAATCGAAATCTCTTATTCGAAAGAAAAGCAGGTGAAAGCTTTTGGTTTATAAAAGAAACATACCCAAACCTCTTTGGCCATTAGCCTTTTGACTAAGAAACTTCCGACCTTGTCCAATTCATTATGTACCAAGTAACTTGATACCATATGCATTGATTTGACCTTGTCGAAAGCTTTGAACCTCTCGACCTTATTGGAAGGTCAGGGTCGGAAGGTTTTGTAATGACCCCGGATTTTAATTACATTTAAATTGATAATTAAATAAATTTTTGAATAAAATTTGTGAAATAAATCGATAAAGTGGTGCGAGTTTCCCCGAAATCAAATAAAAAAATGTGTTAAATCATTTAAAGTTAAATATTGTATATATGTGTGAATATGTGTATATGGAGAGATATAAAACAATAATTATTAAAGTAAAATTAATGATAAATATTTAAACTAAAAATAGAAGAGAAATAAATATTTGAGTTATAAATAGAGATGAATAAATAAAAGATAAGTTATAAAATACAAAATAAATACATTGAATAAAATCTAGCAACAAAATTAAAATAGAAATAAATATTTTAAAGTGAAATGAAATAGAAAGTAGAAACAACAAATATATATATAGGTAAGTGCAGACCGGGAAGAAAAATGATCAAGCAAAGGAAACAAATATATACATATGGGCTGGTAAAACAAGAAACAAAAGTGTATAAGTGTGCTTGCAAAAGAAGATAGCAAATATATATTTAAGTAGAAACATAAAGGACTTATGCAATTAATGCCATGTCCTTAGCACACAAAATATTTACATCAACCGATTCAAGCAAGTAAAGGCAAGAAGAATTGAAAAAGTAAAATATCTATGAACAAAAAAAAAGAGGACAAGTATAGAGACATAAAGGACTCATGCATTAAATGTTAGCAAAATTTTAGTCAATTCGAATTTGTATAAAATGTTTTCAGCGGCCAAAGAGCTAAGAAAACCTGCATAAATTATGAAACAAGGAAAATATCCCTGTCCTGTTTTGTACAACCTTCTCAGCTTAAACAAAATAATACATCGACCTCTAAGCTTCTTTCCATATATCAACTTCTTCATTTTTCTTGGTTCGTCCATCACAACTAAGTAGCTTCTAAAGTAAGGTTCAAACATAAACAAACAAATTCAATTAAAAACAACAATACCATCAACTAAAACCAGAGATCAAAGGAAAAGGAAGCTTCAGCTAAAAGTTCAAACCTGTTTCAAAATAAAAGAGCTATGTTCTTCTTTCTTCTCTCAGGTGAGCAACTCCTATTTTTAGAAGCTTAACCTGTTTTGTTTTCTTGATGCTTGTGAGTAAACATAAACTTCGAAGCTTTAAGTTTAATTAAAAACAGTACAGAATTCATTGATAATATGATTTGTATATGCTTTGGCTTTGAATATAGTTTCTGTGTTATATATATATATAAGTTTGTTCAAATTATTTTTAACAGACTGGTATTCTCTGGTGAAGTTACAGAGTCAAATATTAAATTAAGATTCAAAACATTATCATCAACCTTTGTTAGGCTTAAAGTATCAACAAAACAAGGTTGTTTAGATTTAAATTATGGTATAAAAATTTGTTCTCTGCATGATAATGAAGTACAGACTCTGTAAATCCAGTTTTACAGGAAATAGACAAATATGTGATAAATTCAAATGATTTAAAACATTGTTTCATTTGTATAACTTGAATTAACAGCTAAAGATAGGATTTTTAAAAGAAAAATGGAGGTTTTTTAGTGGTGTATGCCACGAGCAATTCACAGTTGAACAGATTTTACATTTTTACAAATTTCTGTTGGTTTAACAAATTTTTGATGCTGGAATTCGTTGTGAAGCTAGTATGATGATTTATGAATTCAGGAAAAATGCTAAAAAAATTATCTATTGCATAAATTGTTTGGAAAATCAAGTTTAGGGTTTTTAAGTTCGAGATGAAATGGTCTGTAAACGAGGTGATCTCGTCACCATGGATCGACCGAGTTGCATGCGCGTCTGGGTGATGGTAGAGGAGAATATGGCCGAGGTGTGGGCAGAGCTGTGTTGCCACTGGTGGTCGACGTTAGTGGGTCAAGGCGTTTTTCTCTAGGAGTGTTCGAGTAGCTGGTTCGAGCGAATGGGTGATATTCTGATTTCGAATGTTTCGCGTCGAATTGGGATTTACATTCGAGTGTGAGGTCGTTTTGTGGGTTGCAGGAGGCGACGTGGTTCGCCGGAGTGACGGCGACGTGTCGTGCATGTGCACGGCAACGACGGTGTCAGCGTTTCCAAGACATGATTGCCGCGAGTGTTACTCGAGGAAGTTGTGGTGTTACTTCGAGTGAACCCTGGTGGTGCGTGAGTATGTTTGTATAACTACAGTTTTAACTTAAGAAACAGAAGAAGTTGTAGAAGAAGAAAGGTATGAGGAAGAGAGGGGAACTTGGGAAAGGGTAAGGGTAAACTCGAGTTTTACTCGAGTAAACATAAGATTTCCCTCGGGGTTCATTTTCTAAGGGTTAGCCCAATAAAATCTTAAGTCATTTTGTTAAACAAAGTTTGGTATTAATTAAGTTAATGATGTTGGCAAGTTTAAGCAAAAGTTTGATTTTTTAAACTTATTAAGAAGGTTTGCAAATACAAGAGGATAAGTTAATTTAAATTGAAAGTTAATTAAGATTGTAAATTAATTTATACTTGTAATTAAATAAGTAGCTTAAGATTTAAAGAAAGTTGTAACTCGATATTAATGACTTTGTGTTTAACCAATTTGAAATTAGGAATTTTAATTAACTACTTAAAGTTAATTAATAAATAAATAGTAGTTAACTAATGGAGAAACTAATTAAGGATTAATGATTAATCAATTGGTAAATAAAAAAATTAAGTGTCTAATTTATTTGTAATTAAGAATTGTTAATGATAATTAATTACAAAGAAGGTTAATTTAAAGATGTTTAATAAGTTAAGTGAATTAATTAAAGGATAATTGAGTAATTAAAGGTTAATTATTTCATTTATTAAAAGTTGATTAATTAATTTAACTAATGATTAAAGGACAATCAATCAAATGATTTGAAATTAATTAATGTTAATTAATCATGATTGATGACCCATCTGATTTAAATTAATCAGATAATTAACTGAGTTTACTTATGGATGTTTTGAATCCTATTGATTGTCAAACTGTTTGATATTTCTGATATGTTATGCTTTGTGCTATGAGTTGTTTCGGTGTGATCTGTGATGAATGTAATTTATTTACCTGTGATAAATTTATATTATTCATCTGTGAATCTGTGAATGAACGATAAGCGTTATAGATTATACCGCTTATCAATATCGATGTGCTTGAATATGTGATGTGATGATTTATGTTGTTGCACTATTGTGTTAAACCCCTGGACTACACCATACACACACAAATATGGATTTCACGTGGAAATCGTTTAAGTCACAGATGATTTAAATTTAATATTTTTAAAATTGAAATTTCGATTTCAATTGATTTTGGAAATGAATTTGGGTTGAATGTTAAAGCTTTTGAAATGAGGTTTTTAAGATGAAAAGTTATTTTGAATAACTTGGTAAAAATTTCCAATTTAAATAATTTAATTTGAATTTGAATTCAAAATAAAGAATTGAATTCCATGGTTGGAAATTACGGTTAAAAAAATGTTATAAATATGTTTATATGAAGTTAAACCATTTTAAAAGTATTGGTTTTGAGAAATTGAATCTAACCCAAAGATCTTAACTCGTATAAATGAATCAGATTTCCAAAATGAAACTGTTTGTTTTAAAATAATAAAGGCTTTCAGATAAGAAATGAAATTCCAGTTTAATTAAAAGAATTTCAAGATTGAATTGAGAAATGGTTTTCTAAGTTATGAATGAATCCTTTTAGAAAACTATGAATTAAATCTGTTTATTTTTAACAGATTTAAAATGATGATTTGTTTAAACCATTTGAAATGAAATTGTTTTGAAAGCTATAAGTTAAATCTTGATTTAAAGATTTAACGAGTTAATCAAATTGAAATGGAAATTAATTTGGAAAATCTGTGAATGGATCTTTTGTTTAAAAGATTAAAGTGTGGAAATTGTTTAAACCGTAAAGGTTGAATCTTTTTGTTTAAAGATTTGAAAATGGTAATTTGTTAAACCATTTGAAAAGAAAGTTGGGTTTAAGTTGTGACTTAACTGAAATCCCAATATCCATATGTTTTTAAATATTACCCTCACTATTCGGTTAACCGGGAGAGGACCTTTGTGTCATATAACACATTTCGAATAATGATTCGTCGTATATGGATGGAATTTGAAGACCGGTGTTGAAGACCGGGTATTTGCGAGAACGATAGGATGACCTATCGATTGTCTCTGCACTGAGTTGCGCCGGTATAGAGATCTCCTAAGTGATGGGAAATCCGATTGGGATTGTGAATACCCGGATTGCAAGGGCTTCTTCGGAAGTGCCTTCGGTTCTGTTCGAACCCGGAACAGACTTGTATGGTTACATGTCTGACATTACAATTTGAGATATAAAGCAGATTTCTTTCAAATACATTTCTGTTTGGTGGCGGAGAATTTATTCTCTTAGCTTAACACCCTTCTCTGAGACGTACGAGCTCAGAGGTTATGTAGTTGAAGGTTATCAGCGATATACTCCCAATTTGGTAATGTGACATGCTGAGTGTTGTTGTGTGATGATCATTGTTTGATCATTTGTGATATGATCATTTGTTTGATCATTTATCTTTGTGATCATTACTTTGATCATCTGTGGACCCAAAGCATGGCTTTGTGCCAAAGCGTAGCTTTGTGGACGAGACTTCGTCAGGGCCTCACAACTCGGAAATGGTCGAAACAGGAATGTTGCGGCAAGGTTATGAGGGTCGTGCCCTTTAGGGTATGTCATTTCCTTCTGGAAAGGGGTGGTATCATGGTATGGAGCCCAGATACTTACTCATGTGGACACACCTTATTTATTATGTGTGATGTTGGTTACCGAGGCCTCGGATAAAGGTCCCAAAGGACCGGGGGATGGCATATTCGTGAGTTACCTGGTACAGGGGTAACCCGGCCTTGTGTTGGCAGAGAGCAGTTTGTCTCTCGGGACGTCCAGCCAGAGGCGATCCCATTCGGCAGGAGGAAAGGAAGTTCCTTAGCCTGACCAATTGTTGGAAATCCATTTCCCAATACAAAACCTGTACGGTTTTAGTTGTAGAACCTGCCATTTACTTATGGTGGTGCCCCACTCATTAGATGGTAGCTATAGTAGGCATAGTTCGAAATGTCTATGTTGGCTAAGATTAATATTATACTTTCGAAATGTTTTCTGCACTATGCACTAGTAATAATATCCAATGATTTGTTTTGTGTAGTAAGCATCTTTGACTATCATACGGATAAATCTCCTCTGATTCTGCGTTTGCATTGGGTGTGTGTGCGGGAGGCCTTATGGTAGTTTCATTTTCCAAAAGCATTGCGAATTGACTTTAAAATTCTTTTGCTATTTGTTTTTAAAGATAAACTGTTTTTGTTGCTCACACCAGTCCCATGACTGATCCAGAGTTTATTGTTTCTTTCCTAAACTCTGGGTGCCCACCATTTTCCACACGGGCAGTCTAGAGTTGGTTTTTTCAGATATTCAGGTTGAGTAGATTATCTGGAGCTAGTCAGTCCTTGGACGACTAGCCTTTCTTTCCGCTAGCTATGGATTGGAGCATTCTATTGGAGATATTCTATCCGCTGCTGGTGTTATCTATTTTCTTTTCCGCTGCTATTTCTTGTATCATATCTCTGATGTATATAGATATTCATTGTATCATCATTGTATCTGGATATTGTATCAGATGTTGTATATCAATGATATTATTCTTTTTCTTCCGTTGTGTTATTTATTTAACTGTGTTATAAGCTCCGGCGACTCGGATTTGAACGGTCGAATCTACGACATTCGAGTACGATGTAAAGTATGGATGTCGATTTTCGAACGCGAAAAATCCTACTCGTTACAGGTTTGTTGCCGTAAAGGCTGAAACATGCTAAAAGTATGTTTTCTTTATTTTTATCTTGAAAAGGATAACTTTTCAACAAACCTATCTTTGTTTGTCAATTTCATTGGTTAACAAATTCTTTTCAGAAATATGCTGCCACTATTTTCAGAATTAAATAATAATTTCATTTTATAAAATGCCCTTTCTCCTTTATATATAAAACATTTAAGTCTCATACCTTAAATAATTTTATATATTCATCAAATAACTTAGGAAAAATCTGGAAAAATCCCAGAAAATCTATTTTAAAATGTTGCCTAACATATAAAAATTTCAACTCTAAATAATAATTATTTTAGCCGAAAATAATTTATAACCCAATAAACAATTTCCTTCACTAGAAAATTAATATAAAATCCATATTAATTCAGAAAATTATGAAAATTGAAATCCACCTCTAAAATATCATTTTTTACCTATATGTAAATTTTCAAGGCATTTGGATGTCACTAAATAGGGTTTTCTTGTCAAACATATCATAAAAATTTAACATGAACATATATAATTCATCAACAAGCATATATATAACTTTAATCATCAAAACATGGCATATACTTGCAAAAATATTTCAGATCTAGTCTTAAAACCGAATAGTAAATGAAAATGGGATGTAGTAATTATTCACCTTAGCTTTGAGATATAAGATGTGAGATTAGATGTTGATTAAGTTGATTATTTTCTCTCTCTTGATTCCTAGCTTTAATCTTCTTCTTGAGAATGATAATGGCGGTCGTCTATAGTATTTTTTGTTTGAGTAAAATGAAATGAACGTGAGCATTCTATCTCCTAAGGGTTTTGGGTTTAAGCTCCACCTATTTTCCATATTGCCCTTCTCATATCCTAACACATTAGCTTAGTTTATTTCATTTTAGTTTGCACATTAACATGGCATGGCTACCCTTAGCTAATCAATTATCAACTTATTAATCTCTACATTATTTATTTAATTTACCCAATTAATTATTCTAATAATGTTATAAAAATATAGCGTGTTACAGACTCCCCACCTTAAAGAATTTCGTCCTCGAAATTACGATAATGTACACAACCAAACAATCAAGGGTAAAACATACCATCAAACAAATCTGGGTAAGAGTCTCTAATCCTGCTCTCCGTTTCCCCAGTATAGTCTTTAGCACGGATGCTCCACTGAACCTTTACTAAATTGACTGTCTTGTTCCTCAACTTCTTCTCATCTCTGGCCACAATCTGAATCGCTTTCTAACTATGGTCAAATCCGGTTCTACTACTAAATCTTTTAACACTGTAGGTTCTATTGTAGTCTTTGGGTCTCTAACATATTTCCTAAGATGAGAAACATGGAAAACATCATGGACTCCAGCCAAACTACTCAGTAACTCTACTCTATAAGCGAGTTTATCGATCCCCTCTATAATACAAAATGGACCAATGAATCAAGGTGCTAACTTTCCTATTTCCCAAATCTAATCACACCCTTCATCGGCGAAACCTTAATAAACACATAGTCTCCAATAGAAAATTCCAAATCCTTCCTTCTTCTATCAGCGTAACTTTTTTGTGTAGATTGAGCTTCCTTCATCCTATCTCGGATCAACTCAATCTTCTCTGCAGCTTCCTTCATCAAATCCAGACGAAGAACCAATCTATCCCGATCTCTAACCAACATATGGGAGACTTGCATGGTCTTCCATGTAAAGCTTCAAACGGTACCATCCCAATACTAGTCTTATAACTATTGTTATATGAGAACTCGACTAGATGAAGATGGTCCTCCCATGATCCCGCGAAATCCAATACACAAGTTCTTAACAAATCCTCCAAGATTTTGTTACTCTTTCCATTTCCCCATCAGTCTGTTGATAGTAAGCAGTACTCATGTTGAGCTTGGTTCCTAATGCTTCCTGTAGACTTTTCCAGAACTAACTAGTAAAAAAAGAATCTCTATCACTTACAATACTACTAGGAATCACGTGCAGTCTAACTACATTCTTCATAAATAACTTCGCCAAAATAGGTGTTGTCCTAGTTGACTTTACCGAAATGAAATGGGCACTCTTAGTCAGTCTATCTACTATGACCCATATGCTTTCATTTCCTCTACTAGACCTTGGCAACCCAACAATAAAATCCATAGAGATGGAATCCCATTTCCACCACGGAACTTCTAATGGTTGAAGCAATCCACTAGGCTTTTGGTGTTCAGCCTTTGCCTGTTGTCAATTCAAGCACTGCTTAACACACAAACCAATGTCCCGTTTCATACCTTCCCATAAAAAACTTCTCTTCATATCCTGATACTCTTTGTTCCTCCTGGATGGACAGTGAACTTCGAACGATGGCACTCATCCAAAACTTCCTTCCTCGTGTTTTCTACATTCGGAACACACAACCTCCCTTTCTTTCTCCACTACCCTTTCTGGTCAAGACTGAAATCCGTAAGTCATCTTTCTCCATTCCTTCCCTCAACCTTTTGATCCATTCAGCCAAAATTGGATCCTCCTCTTGCTTAGAAGCTATCTTCTCAATCCTTACCGGTCGGACTTCTAAACAAGACAACACAGCACTTCCTGCACTTGAACCTACCTCAGGTCTAAACTGCACACTACAAGCGGATAATGCTTCCAAATCATTCCACTTAGCAATCATAGCCAATACTGCATTATGATGTTTCCGGTTGAGTGCATCTGCCACCTTATTTCCTTTTTCGGGTGTGTATTCAATTCCAAAGTCATAAGCAGCAATAAACTTCAGCCATCTTTGTTTTCTCATGTTCAACTCCTTTTAAGAGAACAAGTACTTCAACGACTTATGATCAGAATAAAGCTCAAATCGCTCTCCCAAAAGATAATGCATCCACACCTTCAAAGAAAATATAACGGTAGCTAACTCAAAATCATGTATGGGATACCTAACTTTATGTGGTCTGAGCTGTCTAGAAGCATAAGCAATCACTTTACCTCTTTGCATCAACAAAGCTCCCAATCCAGATCCACATGCATCAGTATAAACAATCAAATCTTGATTCCCCTCCGGAACCACTAACACCGGCGCATGGGTTAATAAGTGTTTCAAGCTCTGAAATGCTTCTTCACACTTACCAGTCCATACGAACTTCACATATTTTCACGTAAGCTTGGTTATCGGTGCAGCTATCTGCGAAAAATCATGATAAACCTTCAAAATTATCCAGCCAATCCAAGAAAGCTCTTAATCTCGGTCACCGACTCGGGTCTCTTCTAATTATTCCCCGCATCAATCTTAGTTGGATCTACAGACAACCCTTTCTCTGAGATGACATGACCAAGGAACTTCACTTCCTTCTTCCAAAAATGACACCTCGAAAACTTAGCCTTCAACTGATGCTCCCCCAACGTTATGAGCACAACTCTAAGGTAAACTTCATGCTCCTTCTCATCCTTAGATTATATCAAAATGTCATCTATGAAGACCAACACAAATCTATCCAAGTGCTCTCGAAAAATTCTATTCATCAGATCCACAAAGAATGTCGGCGCCTTAGTTAGTCCAAACGGCATAACTAACCATTCGTACGATCCATATCTTGTCCTAAACGACATCAAAGGAATGCTATCTGATGTGCACGTAAATGTGCATATTCTTACCACCATATTTAATCTATTTAAATTAAATAAATGATCATATTGGGTATTTTAACTTGTTTAAATCAAAATTCAAATTATTTGAAATTGTCACATATTCATCTTCATATAGGGGCAAAATGGTCATTTTTATGCATTTATTAAATTGTGAAAATTTACTTGGAATTTTCTATGTTGTTTTGTAGGAAATTTGGTGAATTTTACACGTGGTTACATGATGATATATGCATGCATAAGAGTGAAGAAAACAAATGAAGATGGAAATAATTCAAAGTGAAGATAATGGAGGACCCCACCTACCCACCTACCTTAATGTACAAATTAGAGGCTAATGCACATGCTTATGGAATTAATGGCTTCATGTACACTTAAATGAGGATTATTTGAAGCTAATGATTACTTGGCCTCCACACTTCCTAGGAGGGTATTTTGGGCATTCCCCAAAAATATGAATTAGGGTTTAACACATGTATAAAATCCCCTTATGTTTCATGTAGCTCTCTTCCTCCCTTAGTCTCTCTTTAGTTTAGTTTAGGCTCAAAAATAAAGAAAGCTCTTCTCCTTTTCTTTTCATGGCTACTTAGCCATTTCTTCTTTTTATGTAATTTTTTTATGCAATTCAATACATGTTCTTTTTCTTTTCTTGTTTATTTCCTTTCGTGTTGTAGTGTAAATTTACTTTCATGCAAGTAGTTAGTTTTAATTCTTGTTAATTAGCTTCTCTTTTCCATTAGTCTTCATTTTCGTTTCTTTTTTCTTTCATGTTACTAGCTACATTTGTTCATATGATAACAAATATGAGAGGCTAATCCCTACAATTTAGGGCTAATGAAGCTCTCTAGTATGTAGATGCAACATTTTGATGTTTATGCTCTCTTTTGTGCTTAATGAATCATTTGAAGTGGTTTAACTTGTTGTTTTTGATGTGAATTTGATAGCCTATATTGTTGACACCAAATAGGCTATGCTTAAACAATCACAAACAATGATTACCTCTTCATCTTCATATGATGATGGTAATGAAGTGATTGTTGAAATTAAAATTTGATGGCCTATATTTCTAAACAATAGTTAATAGGCCATGCTTAAAATAGATTTTTCTTTCAACTTTGTTATCATATTTCATAAGAGATAAATGTGTATTAGTGGTTGTGTTATAGTTTGATGGTTTATATTGTACTAATTAATAACACAAATATACCATACTTATGATAATCACATCAACTAATTACACTAATGATAAGAAAAGAGAGATCATAACTTCATTTTGTTGATTCATGTGATATAGAGAGTGGAAATTGCCTCTAAATTGCCTTCACACTCTCATATTTTTATCAATTTTCTTTTGCTAGTTTTCTACATTTTTAGCTAATCACATTTTCGACTTTGGTTAATTTGATCTAATAGAGATTTAAAATCATCAATTCCTTGCGGATCGACCCGTATTCGCCACGTACTACAAGTGTACGCCATGCGCTTGCGGTTATTTTTAATTTAAATTCGTTCGACGGTTTTCTAAACCGATAGAATTTCGGTCGACAAACACTATCCTCTACCACGCTAAGCTGATGAAATCCCATCACCAAATCCAGTTGAGAGAATAGCTTGGCTCCACTTAACTGATCAAACAAATCGTCAATTCTCGGCAATGAATATTGGTTCTTTATCGTCTTCTCATTCAACTTAGGATAATCGATACATAGCCTCAACGATCTGTCCGGCTTCTTCGCAAACACTGCGGCAGGCCCCCATAGTGAACTGCTTGGTCGGATAAAAATCTTGCCTTCCAAATCCACCAACTGCACCTTCATCTCTACAGGTATCATCCTGCTTGGCGGTCTACTCACCGGTTCTGCTCCAGGCACCAAATCAATCTAAAACTCTATGGCTCGTTTCAGTGGCAGTCCAACCACTGGCTCAAACACATCAGCAAATTCTCTAACTACAAAACTCGACGCAACTCATCCTCCAACTCCATCATACCCAACAAAGCATTCACTTCGCAACTATGGTTTTCCACAGTATAAACTACTCGATCACTACAACCCGGGCGACTAAGTGATATCTTCCTATCATGGTAAAATATTCTAGCATCATACTTACTTAACCAATCCATCTCAAGGATGATCCCAAATCCCACAAAGTCAAACACATGTAAACATCAATCAAAAGTATGGCCTAGCAAATCAAACTCTAAATGGTCACACCTCATCCTAAGTGTTGCATATCCTCCTATCGGATTTGCAACCCTTAATGAAGTAACTAAGTATGAGGGTTCTAGGTTAAGCTTATCTACCAAACATCGAGAAATTAAAGAATGAGATGCTCTAGTATCAAATAGAACACTAACAGACATACCGTGAATCTGCAACGAGCCTCCCAAAACAACCTTCCCTCTGTCCTGCACAACTGGCCTTGAGGTTGTGGGCTCCAAAGCATAAACTTGCCTCTTTCCTTCTCTTGTAGGCTCTGGGCACTTGTTCTTGTAATGGCTGATCTAATCACAATTAAAACATCTAACATTCTTCTTTCCACCAGCCTCTTTTCCTTTTCCTTTACCGATTCGACACTCATTAGCATAGTGTCCTTCGCATTTGTAGCAAACCACTTCAGCTTTTCCTTTCTTCTGTGCTCCCTCTTTCTGAGCATTCTTTTTCTGGAAAAACTTCCTTTTCTGGCCCTGTCCCATCTGGGCATCCTTCATCTTCTTCCTCAAGAAAGCCAACACCTCTTCCTGTCCTAATGCCATTTCAACCACTACATCACTAGGATCTCTCAAATGCGGCATAGTGGCACTTATCAACTCTGGCCTTAAGCCCCTTATAAACTTTTCATTCCTCTTGATCACGGTGTTTACCAAAGCATACCCGTATCGGGCCAACTCCTCAAACTTCCTCGCATACTCCAAGACGGACATATCTCCTTGTTCCAACTCTGCAAACTTCCTCACCAACGCAGACTACGCCATTACCGACATAAATCTTTCTGAAAACCTTCTTCTAAATTCCTCCCAAGTTATGGTTTTCTCATCAACTCCAGTAGTAACAGTATTCCACCAGAATAGAGCAGCTCCTTGCAGCTACCTGGAAGCCAATCTCCTCTTCTATGCATCATTCAATCCTAAGTCAACAAAAATTCTCTCGCAATGCAGTAGCCAATTTTCCACTTCGATCACATCTTCAGTACCAATAAACGGCTTCCCTCCAAGCCTGATGTAATCCTTACTCAAGTTAGCATTTTGATTGACCATCGGAACTTCCTGAGCTCCACCTCCAGCAGCATTACCTCCAACAACTCTGACTACAATTCTAGCCTGCATCATGTTTACAAAGAATTGATACGCTGCTCTCATGTCCATCCGGGGAACTCCTACACCAACAGTTTCAGCTTGTGCCTGACCGAGACCTCTCCTAGTGTTTGGTCAGGCATTTCCATTAGTGGTGGTGCTATCTCCTTCGAGATTAACTCTGCCTCTTATTCCTTCCATATTTGTATTCAAACCTCGTGAGATACAGATGAATAGCCTAACTAAGATAGGAGTCTGGAAATATAGCGTATACTTATATATATAGCAAATACAAGTACGTTACTATAGCGGTATCCCATACCCTGATCTTAACTCTAATTTCTAAGGATTATGTTTTCAAAAATCATTTTTAGTTAAAGTATTTCATAAACCATGCTCTGATACCAAGCTGTAACATCCCCTATCTAGAGGTCCAAAATAAGCGCTACAGATATTGCAGTCATCTATAATATTAGCTTCTGACGACAAAATACGGCTATTTTAATGGTATTAATAATATCAGAAGCACTTGAATATGAAACAAAACACAAATTTCAAACAATTTTTTACTTCATTACATTTCAAAACCAATTGTTTCACATTAACAACACGTAATCCCAAATCGTTCCCAGGCACAGATAAAATGTAGTTATTACAAAATACGCTAAGAGCGGTATATGAAGATACCCCCTTGGTTGATCAGAGTCATATGGTCATAATAGACCTAATACAATCACAGTGGAAATACATCGAAACATAACAAGAACTACAAATCCTAAATAGCTATCTGTTTGCCTCCTGCATACCTCCGGTAGCTTATTCGTCATCCTACTAAACTTGAAAAGACCTTAATCCCTCAGCTACTCAAATTAATTTTGAGCATCCGAGAGTTTAAGGGGAAAACATAAACTTCGAGTCGGACATAAAGCCTGGCATGAATAATATTATACATCCCGGAATAATTATGTTAAGTAAGACCACGCCGCTTAGCGGAATGGGTTTCCCCTCACTAACATCCTTTTAAAACAAATCATTGCAAAACCTTTCATAATACCATATATTGTGATCCTGCATCCACAATGGTTAAATACTGTAAAGTAATCATTATGTAAACAAACATAAATATCATGTAATAATGAACTATCTGTTCAAACACACAAGTTTTGTTTGGATAACTTTTAACCTTTGGCTGACTCGGGCTGTTAATCGACGGAATTTCTATCGAGTTAGGAAACCATCGAAAAATTTCAAATTAAATTTACCGTAAGCGCACGGCGTACACTTTGTAGTACGTGGCGAATACCGGTCGATCCGTAGGGAATTGTTAGAGTTTAAAAAATCTATTCACTAAAATTAGACCTAATGGAGGAGGAATTGTTAACTAGAAATAAAATGTAGCTAAAACTAGAATTAAAGTGTGATTTAAAAACAATTAGACTAGAGAACAATTTAGAGGCAAATCCACTCTCATATTTTTGTAAATCAACAAACAAATGATTTATGATCTCTAGCTTTGATATTGAGTGAAATAATTATTATATCTATCATAAGGATGGTTTGTTTATGTTATTAATTAACATAACTAAAACTATCAAACTATAATACAACAATTATACCACTTATAATTCTTATGAAAATGAAGCCAAAGCAAAAGCTATTTTAAGTATGATCTATTCACTATTGTAACTAGTAATATAGATCATCAAATTTCATTTTTACTTTCATTTCAAAATCAAAAATTAATTAGCAAATGATGGTAAATTGTGTTTATGTTGAATAAGAATAGCTCGTTTGCATAAGCAATATAAGCTATCAAACCCACTTGTATAAACTTACATCAAATTTACTTTCATGAAGCATAGACAAAGAAATCATAAATCATAGAAATGTTGAAATCACATAATATTTGAGAGCTTCATTACCCCTAAATTGAAGTGGTTTAGCTCCTCATTTGTGTTATCATTTCAACACATAGAGATTTCAACATTGAAAATGAAGTAAAGTAGAGAACCAACAAGAAAAAGAAGATTAACTACTAAAAGAAAATGTATTAAACTAGTGCATAAATGTAAATCTAAACTATGAACATGAAAAGAAAGAGAGCATAAAAATAAACATCAACATAAAAGCAAGGAAAAGCATGTAGAAAGAGAGAAGAAAGAGGCTTGGAAGCCATTTTTATTTCATTTTGATTTGTGTTTACAACTTACTTTCTTAATTTCCTAACAAAAATCAAAGAGTAGAAGATAGTTTCATGTACATAAGAGGGTTATTTATACATGAATAAAACCCTAATTCTACTTTTAGGGGGCTTCCCAAAATACCCCTTAGGAAGTGTGGAGGCCAAGTAATCATTAGCTTCTACTAATCATCATTTAAGTGTACATGAAGCCATTAATTCCATAAGCATGTTCATTAGCCTCTAATTTTTACATTAAGGTAGGTGGGTAGGTGGGGTCCTCCATGATCTTCACTTTGAATTATTTCCCTCTTCTTTCCTTTGTATTCATTTGTGCATGCATGTATCTTCATATAAGCCTCTTCCATATGCATCCAAATTCCTATAAAAATCATCAAAAATGTCCAAGTAAAAATTCTCAAATTGACACATGCACAAAAATGACCATTTTGCCCCTGAATGAAGATGAAAATATGATGGTTTGAAAATAATTGAATTTTGGTTTTAACATGTACAAATGCCCAAATATGATGTTTATTTAAATAAAAAGAGATAAAATATGGATGTAAATATATGCACATTTACGTGCATATCAAATACCCCCATACTTATCTTTTTATTCATCCTCGAATAAAGAAAAACTAAGATAAATCTGTTTTCGTAGGGAGCACGATTGCATTGAGCGTATGCAACAAGCCGTTAAACCTCTGGGTGTTCCCAGTAGGACGAGTGTTGTCTCGTGGGTGTCTAGTATTCTAATATCTAAGTCATTTTCACTTAAGGATCCCCTCCTACAATTTTCCTTGAAAATATTTCCAAAACGATTTAAACCTTTAAATCAAATTAAAACAAGGAATAGTATATATTATACTTTACTCAAAATCATATCACCATGTCATATATCCTCTTTACTCAAACTTTAGTTGATGAAAACACTTAACCATTTGAAAGGACCTCTTTCTACACTTTTGAAATCATCTATTTCAAATTCAAATATCAAACCTTTCAAAAACAATAAAACTTTAGACATTCTTCTTTAAAATCTCTTTAAAACATTTCCTTAGAAATCCTTGGAAAACCTTCCATCTCAAACCTTTCAAAACCATTTACTTAAACCTTTCGAAGTCATTCAACCAGAACCTTTCGAAGTCATTCATTTAAACCTTTAGAAATCACTCATTTAAACCTTTCGGAACCATTGAACTTAAACCTTTAGAAATCATTCAGCTAAAACCTTTCGAAACCAATGAATTAAACCTTTCGAAATCAATCTTCAAACCTTTCAAAATCATTCAACTAAAACCTTTCGAAACCATTGAATTTAACCTTTCGAAATCAATCTTCAAACCTTTCGAAAACATTCACTTAAGCCTTTCGAAATTATTCACTTAAACCTTTCGAAATTATTCACATAAGCCTTTCGAAGTAATTCAACTAAAATCTTTCAAAGACTTACTGGTTTCAATTCAAAACAAATGGAAAACCTTCTTTTAAAACCTTTCAAAGTCATTGGAAGCAACCTTTCGACTTTCAAAACAAATGGAAAACCTTCTTTTAAAACCTTTCGAAGTCATTGGAAGCAACCTTTTGACTAAGTCGAAAGCTCTACTTCGAAAGCTTTAAACTTATCCTTTAAAATAACTCTTCCGAAAGCTTTAGGTTATACTTCAATTTATAAAAAAAGGCAAATCACCTAAGTCGAAAGCTTCCTTTCGAATGCATTGGAAGAAGCGGTTGGTTTTAAAATAAGTAAACCTTTCATCTTTGCCGGAAGATTAAAAACAAAACAAAGCGGCAGTAACCTTTCGACTGTGTCAAAAGGATTAAAAACCTTTATTTGAACATTTGACCAAGTCGAAAGCTCTTATTCGAAAGCAAAGCAAGTGAAAGCTTTTGGTTTGTAAAACAAACATACCCATACCTCTTTGGCCATTAACCTTTCGACTAAGAACCTTTTGACCTTGTCCAATTCATTACGTACCAAGTAACTTGATACCATATGCATTAGTTTGACCTTGTCGAAAACTTTGAACCTCTCGACCTTGTCGAAAGGTCTGATCGGAAGGTTTGTTGCCATAAAGGCTGAAACATGCTAAAAGTATGTTTTCTTTGTTTTTATCTTGAAAAGGGTAACTTTTCAACTAACCTTCCTTTGTTTTTCAATTTCATTGCTTAACAAATTCTTTTCAGAAATATACTGCCACTATTTTCAGAATTTAATAATAATTTCATTTTATAAAATGCCCCTTCTTCTTAATAAAATATATAAAACATTTAAGTCTCATACCTTAAATAATTTTATATATTCATCAAATAACATAGGAAAAATCTGGAAAAATCCCAAAAGATCTATTTTAATATGTTGCCTAACATATAATAATTTCAATCCCAAATAATTATTATAGCCGAAAATAATTTATAACCCAATAAATAATTTCCTTCAATAGAAAATTAATATAAAATCCATATTAATTTAGAAAATTATGAAAATAGAAACACTTCTCTAAAATATCATTTCTGACCTATATTTAAATTTTCAAGACATTTAGATGTCATTAAATAGGGTGTTCATGTCAAACATATCATAAAAATTTAACATGAACATATATAATTCATCAACAATCATATATATAACTTTAATCATTAAAAGATGGCATATACTTGCAAAAACATTTCGGATCTACTCTTAAGACTGAATACTAAAAGAAAATGGGATGTAGTAATTATTCACCTTAGCTTTGAGATATAAGATGTGAGATTAGATGTTGATTAAGTTGATTATCTTCCTTCTCTTGATTCCTAGCTTTAACTTCTTCTTGAGAATGATAATTGTGGTCGGCCATAGTATTTTTTCTTGAGTAAAATGACATGAATGCGAGCATTCTCTCTCATAAGGGTTTAGGTTATAAACTCCACCTATTTCCCATATTGCCCTTCTCATATCCTAACACATTAACTTAGGTTATTTCATTTTAGTTTGCACATTAACATGGCACGGCTACCCTTAACTAATCAATTATCAACTTATTAATCTCCACATTATTTATTTAATTTACCCAATTAATTATTCTAAATAATGTTATAAAAATATGGGGTATTAAACCATTATTATTATTACTTTTTATGATATTTTTTTGTTTTACCTAAGTATTTGAACAAATGATGTAACGAATCTTGTGAAAATTTTATGATGTTTTATATTATGACATTTCAAATGGTTTGAAATATATGGGTATAATTTGTTATTATATTTTATCCCATCCACTATGATTTGTGAAAAATTAATTATTGCTCTTTATTGTTACTTATTTTTCCAACCAACGGCTAGCCTTGAATGGATCTAAGTTTCGATGAGACTTTTCTGGATCGAAATTTAGGCATGTTCCGAGGTGGGCTGTTACATTTGGTATCAGAGCTTAGGTTACCCAATCAATGGGGAAACTATACGTATAAGTGGTGTACTTGTTATTTTTGAAAAGGTTTTTCAAAAAGGATTTTCAAAAATTCTTACTATATATATATATGTGTATATGTATATGTATATGTATATATATCTATACCCTTATTTCTTTGAACATACGTGCAAACACTAGGCAACCCTTTTTCTTTCAATATATAATATTATCTTTGGAAATCATCACCAACGATTTAACCTACAAATAGTTGATATGGCTGATATCAATCTTCTTTCGAAAATAGGACCCCAACCCGTGGAGGACCTCACATTCATGGAATGCCCGAATGTTTTAGACAATATATTAGGAATGTTGAGCAACATCCTATTCCTCTAGCTGCACCGGTGGCACCTACGGCCGATACAGCACCCTGTCCTATTGACTTCCCTAATTGTGTAAGGACTTTCTTAATTTAGAAGGGAATACTCTAGAACCGAAGGATATATGGAAGCTAAAGCATGGGTTAATGACTGCGAAAGGATATTTAGAGAGCTTGGTTGGGAATATCAGCTAAAGAGGAGGATGGCAGCTTGGCACCTCAAAGGAGAAGCTTTTGATTGGTGGAACTTGGTGACTGAGGAAAATGCTGGAAGGATTTTCTCATGGGATGAATTCAAGAATAGATTTGAGATAAGATTTATGTCTAGGGCAGAAGTGAGTCTATAACTAGAGAAATTCATTCAATTCAAGTCAGGTGGTTCCACTCTTAAGGAGTGCATAGCTAAGTTCATAGAGTTAGCTAAATTTGGGATGAGCTTGATAGATACACCTATGAAAAAACCATGAGTTCGTGAAGGGCCTAAATTCCCCACTGAGAGAAATGTTATTGAATAAGTACCCATTGGTGCCTCGTAGGAGATGCTGGTGGATATGGCAATGCTACACATGGCCAATGTAGATAATAAGGAGAAAGAAAAGGAAAAGGGTGCACCTACCCAAAAGTAAGGAGGGTCCAAGAAAGGAAGATTTTGAGCTAACAAGAAGTAGAAGGGGAAATTTAAGAAGGATAGTAAGGTGTGCAAGCGATTCCAGAAGAAAGGTCATGAAGCTAAAGATTATAGGGTGAGTCATATGAAGGAAGCTTTTAAGGGGAAGTACTTTAACTGCCACGAGGAAGGGCACCTCAAGAATAAATGTGGACAAGCTTATGCTATTAAAACCATCCCTATTGCAAGTAAACCACCGAGAGGCTAAGGAAAGGCAGCATTAGAAGGTATAACTCTTATTTCTAGGGTTAAAATTCATACCATATTAGATTTAGGGGCATCGCATTCCTTTATAGCTAGGAATGTTGTAAATTTTTTAAACCTTCAAACATAGTTTGTCACCAACCCAATAGTGGCCACTAATCCTATTGAGGTTCAACATATCTCTCTTTTATTTGCAAAGACCTAATGTTGGACATATGCAATGTTGATTTCATATGTAATGTGTATGTTCTAAATTTTAAGGAGAATGGACTTATCTTAGGTATGGATTGGTTAGTATATCGTGGAGAAATTCTTGATTGTGATAGGAGTTACGATTAAGAAGTTGTGGAGGCTGTGACCTAGAAATTCTTTATACACCCTAAGATTTAGTTGAGTTAAGCCATCTATACTCGCTTTGTCTATTTGTTGTTGGAGAACCATCATCCGTACCCATAGTTTGTGAATTTCCCAATGTCTTTAAGGAAGTCTCGAGTCTCCCACCCCTTAGGGAGCACGGGTTTTGAAAAAATTTAGAGAAGGATGCAAGGCCAGTCGCCTTGCCTTTAAGACACATGGCCTTTAAAGAAAGAAGGGTATTGGATTAGCAAATCTCTGAGCTATTAAAGAAAGGATTTATCCGTAGGAGTACTTTGGAGTAGGAAGCCCCTATTGTTTTTGACACTAAGGCAAATGGTTCTTTAAGACTTTGTGTTGACTATAGGGAATTGAAAACGTTGACAAGGAAAAATAGGTACCCTTTACCTAAGATAGATGGCTTGTTCAATCAGCTTGGAGGAGCTAAAGTCTTTTCTAAATTAGACTTAGCAACTGGATTCCATCAGTTAAGGATTGCAGGAGAAAGCAAGTCAAAGACTGCATTTTGCACACCAGATGGACTCTATGAATGGGAAGTGATGTTCTTTGGATTGATGGATACCCCATCATACTTTGTGAATTTGATGAGTTGGGTGTTTAGGAGGCAACTCAATAAATTCATTGTTTTGTTCATAGATAATATTTTGGTTTTCTCCAAGAGCAAAGAGGAGAATGAGGATCACTTAAGAGAGGAATTAGGAACCTTAAGAAGGCACCAGCTTAAGGCTAAATTTGCTACATGCCACTTTTGGAGAAAAGAAGCTAGATTTCTTGGGCATATTGTTTCTGAGCAAGGATTGGCAATAGACCCAACCAAAGTGGAAGCTGTTCAAGAACGAACGGCTCCTAGGAATGCATCGGAGGTTAGAAGTTTTCTCGGGCTGGCAGGCTACCATAAAAAGTTCATCAAGAACTTTGCAAGAATAGTAGCCCCTTTAACCTAATTGACTAAGAAGAACCTGGTTTTTTCTTGGGATAATAGATGCATTAAGGCATTTGAGAAGCTTAAGGAGTTATTGACTAGTACACCCGTGCTCACTAATTCTAATGGAGCCAAACAGTTTATGGTTTTCATTAATGCTTATGGCATGGGGTTAGGAGTAATTATAATGCAAGAAGGAAAAGTAGTTGGAGCTTGGAAAGGGAACGTGGTCGCCAATGCTTCATTCGAAGGCATGCTACCCTAGGTGTTATATATGAACGGAGGCAGTTGGAATTCCACTCAAATTTTAACATCCAACCGCCAACAGAACCCATCCAAGGCTTTTAGCAGTTATGGAGATTAAACCAACCTTGATGGAGCACATAAGATTTGAGCAAGTGAAGGACGAAAAGTTAGTAGAGATTTTAGGGAAGCTGAGGAGTGGAGAACACTTTCCCCCATGCTAGTAGGTATTTAGTCAATGAGAAGGGATGATTAAGAAGAGATGGATGACTTTGTGTCCCTATGGTTGATAGTTTGTTGAGAGAGGTGCTTATGAAGTGTCACCACTCGAAGATGACCATTCACCCCAGAGGAGATAAGATGTACAAGGATATGAGGAGGATTTTATTTTGGCATGGAATGAAAAATAATATAGCTGAGTTTGTTGCTAGGTTCTTGCAATGTCAGAGAGTAAAATCTAAGCAACAGATGCCTGGTGGATTACTAGTACCTTTGAAAATTCCAACTTGGAAGTGGGAAACACATTTTAGATTTTGTGGAAGGATTGCCAAGAATTCAAAGGAGTAATGAGTGCTATTTGGATTGTTGTGGATAAACTCACTAAGAATGCCTATTTTATCCCAGTTAGGAACAATAGAACTACCAGTTCTCTCGCGTAGATTTACATCAAGGAGGTAGTTCGGTTACTTGGAATTCCTATGAGTATAGTTAGTGATAGAGACCCCATGTTTACAGTGAGTTTTACAGGACCCTACAAGCAGCTTTGGTAAATTCTTTGAATCCGAGCACTACATATCACCCACAGACTGATGGTCAAACGGAGAGGGTGAATACGATTTTGGAAGACTTGTTGAGGGCTTGTATTTTGGATTTCGGAGGACATTGGGAGCAACATCTACCATTAGTAAAGTTCGCATATAATAATAGCTATCAAGCAATGATTGGTATGGGCCCTTTTAAAGTACTTTATGGGAGGCCGTGCAAATCGCCAAGCTATTGGTAGGAAACCACAGACAAAGTATTACTCGTACCCAATTGGATCCGTGATACCATGGAAAAAGTAGAGTTGATCAGACAATGAATGAAGGCAGCACAGGACCGTCAAAAATTTTATGCGGATAGAAAAAGGAAAGAGCTTGAGTTTGAGGTTAAAGATATGGTATTTTCCAATGTCTCCCCTCTTAGAAAAGTGGTTAGGTTTGGCAAGTCTGGAAAATCGGAACTAGATTCTTTGAGCCATTTAGAGTTTTGAAAAGGATAAGAAAACTTGCTTATCGTGTGGAGCTTCTTGATAGATTGGCAGGAGTCCATGATATTTTCCACATTTCTCACCTTAGAAAATGACTTCATGAACCGCTATTAGAGTTAAACCTGATCAGTTGGGGAATTAAAGACGGAGCTAACAGTACCTCGTTCCACCGCATGCATTGTGGAGCAGGAAACTAGAAGACTCTGCAATAAAGTAATTAGGCTAGTCTTAGTGCAATAGGGAGACAACCCGGCAAAAAGCACATGGGAAACCGAGAAGAAGATGAAGATCACTCATCTAGAGGTTTTCTCTAGTAAATTTTCTCAACAAAATTAGATTTTGGTTGCATCGTGGTTGCTAGATTGAATGGTAGGAGTCAGTTGCCACACTTTTTCACATTCACTTTACACTCTTGTAGAAATTTTTATGCATGTTTATGGTATTTGTAAACATATTTGCATGACACGATTACACACTCACACTAGGATTGAGCTCATTTTAGTATGTTTATAGTACATAATCACATTGCACTTTGTTAGGTAGATGCTTATGTAACATGGATGTTATTGTGCATTACGCTTTTCACCCCTTGAACGATTTCGGGACGAAATCCTTTTCAGGGGGGAGAATGTAACTCCCTATAAAATCAACTATAAGTAAATTGAGTGAAGTGAATTAAATAAGGTAGGGCTAAAAATGGAAATTTTATAAAATTTATAATTTGACCATGAAAGTTATTCTGTTGTGTTCGTGGCGAAATTCTGATCTATTTCTATATATAATATGCTGAAAACGGAGCTCAAACGAAGAAGTTATGAGAATTTGAAGTTTTTAGATTTAAAATTAATTTAGTTTGAATTCAAATTCAACCGAGTATATAAATTTAGGGTTTGAATTTCAAAAATTAACTGTAGGTTTACTTAGGGGTTAAGTAACCGTTAAGTTAAACAATTAACGTTAAAAGTTAATTAGGGAATAAAATAAACGAGCAATGGAAACAAATCAGCGCAACCCAAATAGGAGTAGAGGTCAACACCTCCGACCCTGGTCCCTAGTGGCTGACCTGTCTATGATAGACGGTTGACCCATACTCATGTGGGGCTAGGGTTTATTCAGCGTTAAACACTCCCGATTTATTTTTTTCACTTAACTCCATCCTACGGATCTTGTGCATTTCAACCCCTATAAATATGACCCTATCCTCTCCACTTTTTATTTATAAATATTTGTAAAATCCTCGAACCTCTGCCATTTTCTCTTTTCAGTTAGATTTGAAATTCAATTAGAAATCTTGGTAAGGATTCTAATCCTTTTCTAATTATTCTTTTAATCTATTTTCTTCTCCTCCAACCTCTCTGAATCTGACAAAATTTCATATATACCTATCCTTTGATGTGTGTATATATCAAAAGAAGGAGATCTGGAAAAGAGTTGCTTTGCTGTTGCAAATCTATACAAGTGAAGCTAAGGAAAATCTATGAGTGGAAACCTTAGTATTTCTATTTTAGTAATTAATTAGTATGTATCTACGGATTTGAATTTGCCTTAAGGATTTTGGGATTGCGAAAACAAAATAGATAAAATCCCCTCAAAATTCCTTTTATTTCAAAAAGTCAATTCTAGATGGAGATTCTCAATTATTTATGTTAATTTGATGGGATATATATTGTTCTGCAATTTCTGATAAATTCATAGTCTATTCCACTTCTCCTCCTTCTTTGATTCAAATTATGAGTTTTCAGTAATAAAATAAGAGTTTAAAGTATGAATTCTATTTGCATTTTGCACCACTTATTCCCTACAAAATTCCTTCGTTTATTTTTGTGTAAAAGAGGAGTTGAATAGAATATGATGTTAGGATTGCAATTCTTATTGTTTAGGATATTCCGTTACATTGGTGTAATAAATTGGGTTTCTATTTTTACAAGTCTATGTATTGCAGTTTTGGGTATGAATAATTAATCCCTTGTTATAGCTATTGAAATCTTGGGAATTTAAAGGAAAAGGACTTGTATTAATATTATGGTTAAAAGGATTGAAATTTAATGATAGCTTAGGGCGTATAAACCGCATGGTAGAATTGATTAGCTGCTAATATATTTATTTATTTCTATAGCGTAATAAATGTATAATTATAACATATAATTGTGTAGTTAATTAGGCAGTAATTGCCAATAAATCCCCTAAGGATAGTAATTGATATTTTAATGCATAATAAGGAAGATTCCTTATAAGGCCTTAATTATGGAATGGTGAGATTAGTATTATATACATAGAGTATTTAAATTATGGTTAAGTCATAGGGATGCGAGGTCGGTAGAATTGCACAACAAAAGATTTCCCTTCACTTTGAGGCTACCAGCAGTTGTGTATACTTCCTATTCATGTGAGACATCTCCTATGATAAATATTAGTGATGACACGAGGTTAGTCCCAAATTGTGTAGGGTAAATCTGCCCAGCTATTATGACTACCAGTTCCTACGAATAGTCAGACTAATGTGAGACATCATTATGAGTATGGGTCATAGTACGAAGGGTCTGCTTTGGGGTCTTTTGGTATTAAGCGGTTGTTTAAGTGCGCACCTCTTTTCCCCAAATGAATTATTAAATGGACAAGGGGCTAGTTATTAGGCACGTTAGGTGTATCTCGATAGGGGTCTACTTTGGGATAAGGTATTAAGTGACCGATTGAGGGTCCACCTTTCCATAAAGAAGTATTAAGTGGCTTAAAAGATTCCATATGCTGTCCGCTAGATAGTTACCATTGAGGGGTCCGTCTTAGGAATATGTATTAAATGATGAGGTCTGCCTCAATTGAGGCGTTAAATGGCCAGAGTCTGCCTATTTTTCAACAAAAGTTATTAAGTGGCTTGGGTACTATCTCTCGCATTGTTAGACATTTATGACGTGGGATTTGGGTTATGGAATTTAGAAACCTGCTTGGGGAATGGAAGGTATTGAGTGGTTGATTGTGGACCCACCTCTCTTACTTATAAGAAGTATTAAATGGTTTTATCTACGTAGACATATTCTTATTTTGAATTATACTGCCCAAGTACTGAAATGGTAAGACTCGAGAATTTTATTCACTAGACATCTGTTGTTCTAACTACCTCCTCACAGGTTAAGGACGGAGTGATGGAAATAACGATGCTCGAAGGTGGAGTTCTTAAGCTTATGGCGGTTATTATTATCTTTTATGATATCTTTATGTCGTACCCATGTATTTGAACAAAAAATGTAACGGATCTTATGAGACAGTTTTATGATGTTTTGTATTATGACATTTCAAATGGTTTTGAAATAAATAGGTACAATTTGATATTATATTTTATTCCATCCGATGTGAGTTTTGAAAGAATAGTAATTGCTCTATACTATTACTTCTTTTTCCAACCAACAGCTAGTCTTATAACGGATCTAAATTTTGATAGGCCTTTTCTGGCTCGAAATTTTGGCCTATTCCGAGGTGGGTTGTTACCAAACTATGATATGAACTAACTGATTGTGAGCCTCGTCAATCTACTCAATATGTTTAGGTCAGTTGAAGGATTATTCAAGGATCAAAACATAGTGATACTGGTAAAGGCTAAGACATCATCTTTGAAAGGTTTAAAGAAGTGCAAGCATGGTTCTAAGAAAGGTAAGAAAGATGCTACTGTTGACAAGGGTGAATGTCACCATTATCACAAGAATGGGCATTGAAAATGTAATTGTCCAGACTATATGAAGATGGCAGAGAGAAGAAGGAGAAATTTGATTCCTCTGCTCCTAGAGGTACCTTTGTGATTCAAAAATGTTTTTGTAACTGCCCAAAAATTTGATGTTATTAATATTACATTAACTAAAAATGGATTTTTGACTAAAAGGTGAATTAGGTATACTATTTATAACCTCTATGAAGGTCTTTCCAAGATGATCAGTTTAGTATATAATTTTGATGGATTTGGAGATACATTTTACTAAATAGAGGTGTTACAGTATTTAAATAGTATGCACAACCACTTTTGGACTAAATGGTTACATATAACTGAACATGCCTTATTACTTATATAAATGATGTTTGAAACCTTGGAGGGAAGACGTCACATTAGGCTCTCATCTCGAATCCCAAAATCACCTAATTCTTCCTAAATGGTGATTAGAAAATTAATTAAAAAGTGATTAAAAATTCAAAGTAAATAAAACCCATCGAATTATATATCATATTGAAGATCTCAATGAGTAGAAGAGACAACAATGTTAGTTTTTCGAAAAGGTACTCGAGTTCAACCAGAAATCCATGAACTATTCTTGGCCATTGACTCTAGGGTTTCAAAATTAATGGTGGATCATCGGCAATTGGGTGATTAGAGGATATTAGGGCGTGAGGACATCTAAGGGGTCAGTCCATATGGTTGGATATGTTAATTGGTCAATGTAGTGCTTGGAATTTGCAATTTTCTAACCAAAAATGAGCTCAACGGTGGTTATTTTGCAATGGCGTTAAGGGTCGAGATGGTTAGAATATGGGGCGGTGGACAACACAAATTTGTTGTAGGGTTTAGATCTGGTATTGGGGGACTATAGGCAACGCGATTATGGTAGGAGTGCACATCACTATGGTGCTGAATGGTGATGTCATGGTTTTCAATTACTGTAGAAGAATGGTAATTTTATTATAAGTCCTCTAATATTTTCTAGTTACAATTTAAACCCTAGATCTTTTGATTACAATATCTTTTGCATACAAACTCTGATTCACGCACTGTTTCTCCTATTGGACTCGTGATGAAATTCCAAATAATTTAATATTTGGTTTGCTAAGTTTTAAGGCTATTTGCAAAAGCACATTGGTAGGATTTATTTATTTTAAACAATTAAAGATTAAAAACATTAAATACATATATTTTAATGAAATTTAATATTTCTTGATGTGTTGTGCCTTGGTTTGGATGTTTATTGTTGATTCTGTATTATTAGATGTTTAATTATGGTTCATTATGAATTTGGATGGAAAATAATTAATCAATGGAAATTGGAAGAAATTGTATAAATTTATAAAATATGAATAAATAAGTGAAGATAGAATTATTTCCATATTTTTAAATGTTATCTATAAATTATAATAATTTAACAAAGTTTATTAAATTTAAATAAAGAATTTGATAAGGTCGTTATTTATGAATTTCTAGTGAAATTCATAATTAATAGTGGAAAATATATTTTTAAACTGAACGTAGAAGTTATATTTTTATTTATACAATAAGGAGGTATTTCATAAATAATAATATGGTTTTTGGTAAAATTGTATTGTTTTTAGTAAATAACAATATAATTAATCTTATAGCCTTTATACTGGTTATTGTTGTTGTTTGCTTAATAAAATAAAACGAATATTTGAAATAGTAGTAATAATAGTAAAAATGTGTTTTTAAAAGTATTCTGATTTAAATCATTACTATTTTAAGATAAATAACAATAAAGGAAGTTTTCAACCATAATATAAGATATTGTTATTTTTGAGGTAAATTGCAACAAATTGATTTTGAAAAATATTCAGGTGGTTATGATATATTATTGTTTTGATGTAAAATAGTAATATTATTATTTTAAAAGTAATTTGTTGTAAATTACTAATTTTGACTAAAATACGATGTTTCATAGATGAAGAACTAGAAGTGTAATAATGGATTTTTGAAATATATTATTATTTTGAAAGATTGTTATTGTTTCGAGATATATAGGTAAAGGTGATTCAATAATAAAATAGATCTGTACTTGAGAGAATGGTCACAAATATACTATTTTATTCGTTTTAATTATCGCGTATGGTTGATATTTCATGAAAATATCACATTTCGATGAGCGTCTGATATTGTACCATTATTACTACTAGGCAATAGGTAATTGACTATGGTTATTTTATGGTTGATGTTGTGTTACTAGTATTGATTGGTGTATACAGTTGATGGTGTTGATGTTGAGCTACTATTGTGGAGTGATTATTACACATTTCATGACATATACTTACATTGATGATGTATTGCTACAATTTATAATTAGTATGTTTGTAAGTATATTTGTGCCATTGTTATTTTCTGATCTAATAATTGGGGTTGACATTAAGTGTTGTTAATGTTTGATAGCTATAAGTATTATTTATTACCTCGTATGATAATTGATAGCGATGACTTAGTAGGACTAGAGTTTCCTGCTTATATTGGTCTTTGATAGCTATAAGTATTATTTATTACCTCGTATGATAATTGATAGCGATGACTTAGTAGGACTAGAGTTTCCTGCTTATATTGGTCCCATTAGTTGTATTGGTTGCATGAATTATATGGTTTTTATGTGCTAACATGTATTTGATGGAGGAGAAAAGCAAGAAATAGAACTACGTGGGCTTGATCCTAAAAGGATACATAAGTTGTCTATTTCTATGAATAGCCCACGGTTCCCTTGTGGTCGAGGTTTATAGAAATTGGAACGGTCTAAACATAGTGTACCATTTTTTTCCTTTATTATATATATGCATATATATATATATTTGTAGAATTTGCAGGTAGGGGAGATGGTGGAACAAAGATCCAGATGAAATGTCGTATTTGCAAGATGTTGGTTTGGTAAATTTTCCTTACACTACAATCATATTATTATTCATAATTGTGGTCAATGTATTGAAATATGTATATTATTTGATGTATCTAATTTTTTTAATCTTAATTGTTGAAATGATGTATCTATGTTTAAATTCCACTATGAGGTTTCCATGTTTATGTTCATTGTGTTAGGTTTTTTAAAATTTTATGTAACCCCGATCCACGGTCTTTAGTATCTAAATTAGTTGTAAGCGTATTTTGTCGCTATTAATAATTGATTTCAAATGACAGAAATAGTGGTTCATTGTAGTTATGCCATCAATAAATTATCTTTGGTTTTAGATACTGGATTTGGGACTTATATATGTAATTCATTATAGGGACCTAAGGGCAGGCAACATCTGGCAAAGTATGAAATAAGGCTTCAAGTTGCTAAGAGATCTATAATAGATGTAACTACAGTTGGAGACTATCGCTTAACTTTGCGTAGGTGATTAGATTTATTTCTCAATATTGCAATTATATCAAATACTTTGTTTGTTGTATTATATCTGTTTTTAGATTGTTTGAGATAGGTTTAGGTTTTCATTGTAAAGATAGTATTATAAATATTGTGTTTGATAGAAATAATACTATGATGGTGTTTTAAATAATGACATTTATCCACTAAACTTTAATCATATATGTGTCGTAAATAAAACTTATTGACATTATTAATAGTTACTTACGACATTGTAGGCTAGCTCATATTAGTGACAAAAAGAATTCACAAATTAAAAACCGAGGGTTTCTATAATCAATTGATTATGAACCATTTGACACTTGTGAGCCATGTCTCAAATGGAAAATGACAAAGCACCCCATTAGTGGGAACAATTAAAGAGTTCATATACTGGGTCTTCTACATACTGAAGTATATGGTCCAATGCCCTTGGTGACTAAGAACTATTTATCTTGCTTTGTAATTTTTACTCATGATTTACCGAGACTAGAATATATACATATATATATATATATATTGAGAATTGTAAATCTGATGTCAGCAACAAGTTTAAAGAGTATAAGAACGAGGTTGAAAATCCGACTAACAAAAAATATATTAAAATACCCTCCTATTACCAACACCAGACAATATTATCACCTCCTTCCACCCACATAGTTCAAGCAAACCATTCTTATGTACATATGTATATGTTGACAACAACCTCTCCCTTGAAAAAGATTTTGTGAGCTCCCTCCACTACTAGAATCGAACAACCACCCTTGGATCGCATGGGTGATTGGTGCCTTCTCAAACCTAATGACATATCTGGTGGGTTCCTTATACATCCAAGAGAACTTATCCCCTTGAATGATGCAATCCACGATGCTGATCTCTTTGATTGTGCTTCATTTGGGTTATATCACACATGGAATAACAAGTCTAGATTAGGAATCTAGACCTCATCTAAGCTGGACAGAATCTTCGTTCACGCCTCTTCTCTCTCATCTTGGCCAAATCTATCCTATGTTATCCTCTCTTCCTCCCTGCATGACCATTCCCCTTTAATTCTTTTTTTTCAGCCTCCTCACTACAACCCTGCCTCCTTTAAATTTTTTAATATATGGGTTGATTACCAAGATATTCTTAGCATGGTTGCCAATGCCTGGTCTTCGAACTTTCATGAAAACCCTATGTTTAAACTTTAACAAAAACTAAAAACTACAAGCTTCCATTGAAACAATGGAACATAAACGTTTATGGGAAGGGAACTAAAGAGTCTACAATTCTCAAAATACAGCTAGATCGGGGACAAACTGAACTCATTCTAAATTCTAACAATCGTTTTATTACTTATCGGGAACATGATATTTCTAAAAAAACTAGCTAATTCCCTTTGAAGTGAAACCTTTATTCAAAGAAAAAATTCTTAGAAAAGTGGGACATATAAGAAGATTAAACACGGCTTATTATCATAATTACCCTCAAACCAGGAACAATAGGAGGAAATTTACAAAATTCATGATGGGAACAACAAGGAGTGTAACACCCCTACTTCTATACCTATACTACTCCAGAGTATTATAGAGTAATACTGTCGGATAATAGGGAGAATAAGGCGACATGGGGTGGACACGTGAATATTCCCTTGGACTACCATCGATACATATTTAAACAATGAACAAATAACTCACCTACACGTACACGATTCCAGTACAAAGCAATAAACACGTGTACCTTCAAGATAGAAAAATACACTATATATATAATAAATAACAAGGAGAGCCCAAAGTCAAACCGTAGCGATAATTTACAATAGGAAAATATACATAGATCCAATTTACAACAAATATACACTATCACTAAAACATCCAATACATGAATCCAAACACATCTCAATAATATACGATGGCTAGATAATATCATCCTAATCTCCATATGTGCCCAATATCCACAAAAGGGTCATCTTGTCCCTTAACCTAAAATGTCTCGAACTAAAATAAGTATTATATATAACACAAGGGTCGGGTAATATTTATAATGATACATGTTATTATAACATACAATGATAATACGATAAGTATAAAGATGATGGCATTACGACCTCAAAATATCTCAAAATCAAATCCACAACAAATCCACAAACGAAAGCATCATCACCCATATAAACACATTAAATCAAAATCTACTAAATCCACATCAAATGGGTTAATCATCTATATATTGAAATCATCTTCAAATCCGTAAATCACAAATAATAAGATATCTTCAGCTAAAGTCATGAAATGATAAAGTAATGCCCACAATATTTATCAATCTCATATTATAAAATACCATCATCAAATCACTAAAACCCAATAAGAAAGATTTAAGCTAGCTCATAACAATGCTCGAATATAATCAATAATAAACAAGCCATATGCCAAAGGATACGGGATTGACTTACTCTAGACGCGGTCTCGGGTATAATCTCATCTCATATATGACTATCTACCACACGCAAACTAAAACCAGATAGGACACTGATGGCCGTATACCCACTCCAGGAACCTAGTGTCTACTAGCCGTATGGTATGAAGCCGGATCTTTCCTATAGCCTTAGTTACCTCCATGGATATTGTGACTCATATCCACCATTAGCTCGTCAATGTGTAGCCTCGGTCATGACCCTACTTTGCAACTATTAGTAACAGATTGCTGGATTAAGCAAAAAAAGGGACTATGGACACCTACCCATCTACTATGATGTGCATCTGATATAATATATAACAATGGTGTCGTGGATCTGGGGCACGACCCCACGATCAGGCCTCAAGGGTGGATACAGGCCAATCTGGTTTACTCCCGACCCATGAAGAGGAGCTAGAGAAAGGTACATAGACACATAGAATATATATATAATGGTCGTCACATGGCTCTACATATCAGTCATCACGTGACTATGAATACTCAACGTAGCGAGTATCACATATAGCGTACCCTTGTATTGAGTGTCATCCATAAGCAAAAGAATAACCAAATAGATAAAACAACGGTGTCCCATACTATTACTAGTCTGTTCATTCGGTGCTCACACATCACACTCACCCTTCTTTATTCTATATAACGAGTACAAAGAATAACCGGAAAAGTGTTACTGAAAGTTCCATACCAAACAGTATCACTAATTCGTTTATTTGGATTTCTCATCACATAGAATAAATATCAATAAATCCAATATAAAGAAATCATCACCATATCATCTTAAATTATATCACAAATCAATATCAACGAAGAACATTCAAGGTAAGTATTTCAATGTGAAAAGAATAAGAAATAATAATAATAATAATATAACAAAATATTACTTAAACTAATATATATATAATAAATACATACTTTAACTTCCAAATTACTTTATAAGTCAAACATAAGCACATAAATCATTTCCAAATTATTTAATTAGTTCTAATTTAAAGTAAATTAAATTATCTTCAAAATAATTCCCTTAACCATCCAATTTATATAATACCATACAAAATCTTATTGATAATTGTTTAAAATCATTAAATATCATTCAAGAATTTCTTCATGATTTTTTAGGATAATAAAATATTTACAACTAAATTTGTAATGTTTAAAAATAGATCCTAGAAAGAAAGTATATATTAACTATAATAACATTTTAAATATATACATTAAATAAGTTTCAAAACATTATAAAATTCATCAGAGGAACCTTAATATAATATACAGTATCAAATAAACACAAACAACCATATTTTTAAACTAATTAGAAATAATAATTAAATATAAGGAGCTAAATAAATTAAACAATCAAAAATTCAGAACTTCCCAGGTTCAGTCGATTAAACAATTTTCTTAGTCCACTAACTCAAGTCATCAAATTATATAAAAGGAGTTGATTAAACTAAGGCTTAACTTTTGAGATTAAATTTTGTACTAGTTCAGTCGAATGAACAATACTCTCAATCGACTGAAGCTAGTCGACTAAAACCAATAAATTAAGTTGATTGAATATGAATGTTGCGTTCGGATTGGAAATTTACACTAGTTCAGTCGATAGAAAATATGGCTCGGTCAACTTAATTCCTGAAACACAAAAAATGACATATGGAAATTAATTCAAATTCTGTTTATATTCGCTATGATTCAAGTTCAACCAAAACGAACTCATATAAGCTTAAGGAGATTGATCATATACAAAATCCATTCACAACAACATGCACATAAAAAAAACTAAATATATAAACATAATTGTGAGTATAAATAACATTCTACTTCGCCAAAGCTAACACAATTTCCTTTAAATCCATTCATTGCCTCATCTTGGAAATTATTCATACCCAGAAATTTAGACAAAATGAAAATTTCCCTTTAGTATATGGTATAGGATGCTGTTGAGTACGATATACTTAAATTTGGTAATCTTTGAGAATTTATTCATTTTTATTTTTATTTTTAAAACGGAAATGAGGGCTTTCACATACTTTTGTTTTCAAGAAGCTAAGAAGAAAACTGAGGAGGAGGAAGTATGCGTGAATTAGAAAATGTTTGAAAATGTGTTGGGGGATAATTCTAGGCTTAGAAATGTCCAGATAAAGGAAGTAATGAATTTGGGTTAAATGGGCTTGAATCCCGTGCATATTAAACAAACATTTTTTTCTTTTTCATTCCTTTGCTAAACTATTTTGTATTTAGTTCAAAACACGTTAAAACTTCAAATTAGAATTATATCTATGTCACTAAAGAGTTCACTTAACATTAAAAGATTTCCATAAAATTTATTTTCCATAAATTCCTTTAATTATTAATTACTTCAAAACTATCATCTTTAGCTCACTTTATAAAATTCTTTTATTAACCAAAATTAATTACTTAAAAATTATTACTACCTAAATATCCGTTTCTTATTCATATACAAATTTATAAAATATTCTTTTTCATAATTAACTTGTTTTATTTTATATCATTTCTTAATTACATTTTAAACTCAATAATCAAATAATTTCCAATCCATTCATTTAAATAAATAAAACTTCTTTTCCATTAAAATATATTTCTAATCACATTTACACAAAATACTAGACTTTATAAAATTATCCAATCACTTTTACCATATTTAAAATCATTTGAAATCCCTAAATATACAAATAAATCCAAATAATTCTTAATAAATATTTAAAATCTATTTCAATTAACTAAATCATCATTATTATCTTTAATTAATTATTATTCAATACTAGATTGTTACAGACTACCCCTTTAAGAAAATTGCCTCCTCGCAATTTCCTATAGGGTAAATCTATAACACGCTAAAATAATTAGCTTTACTGCACCCTTCTAGTTTAAATCTTTATACCCAATTGTCAAAATAAGATAAACTCGTTTAAAACAAAATGGTTTAATAAATTCATCGGTGGCATCACAATAAAATGTTTTACCATTCCGTCCCAACATCTTGGTCATGGGCTATGAGTTGAACAACTCATTGGAATAATATCCAAGAATTACAACCAAAAATATTTCAAATATTTAAATTTTCAAAAATTTTGTGGGTAAATTCTATGGTAAAAACATTTTTTGAAAATTCACAACTCTCAAATAATTATACAAACATATTCATTTATAACACTTAAATAATATAGAAAATTCCAAATATTTATAATATTAAAATTTCAAACTCTAGAAAACCATTAACTTTACATATCAAACATTCTTCTTTTATTTCTAATTTCTCTAAGCAATTTCAAAATTCATTAAACACTTGAAACATAATTTTTAAACTCTATACTAAATTTTTTTTCTAAAACCATAAATAATCAAATCATAATATAGTTAGAAATTTATAATTAATTATTTAAATATTTTATATTTGCAACAGATCTTTTCAAACAAATTACAACTTCTAAAATACTTAAAACATCTCATTTTATTTTATTCTCTAAAACAATGATGGAAAATAAAACTATTTGTAATTCACCTTCTTTCAAAATTCTTCTTATTTTACAAAGCAATTCTAATACACATATATAATGTAAAAGGCTCCAGATATTTGTAACCTTAAAATTTCAAATTATAAAAGTTTTATCTTTATAAAATAAATCCTCAAATTTTATTCTTACTTTCTCAAAATAAACTTCAAAATTGAGTAAAACTCTTAAGATAAAATTTGAATCTAGTTTCCAAAACTTTTCTAACATCGTAGATCTTGAAAATACAACTTGACTTTAAATTCTCAATCAATTACTTCAATCCTTGATTTATGAAAGATATTCACAAATAAAGATACAAAACATTTTCTAAATAACCTTTAATTCATAAATCCAACTTTTAAATGTTCCTATATTTACAAAATTCAATTACATTTATTTTCACACCTTTCCAAATCATTAATACTTTAAAACATAATTTTCCATAATAATATTTTCCTATTTCAAACACAAAACAATTTTAATAAGGACTACAATTTCAAAATCCAAATCTTCATTCGAAACATCAAAATAGTTCTTTATTCGAAACTTAGTTATTTACAATAAAAATTTATTAGCCTTTATAAACAAACTATAATTCAATAAAACCAACTACGATAAATTTCTGAATTCAACTTCACATAAACCATATATTATTATTAAAAAGGAAAAATCTCCATTAATGTTTGAAAACATTATATACAAAATCTTCTTTGAGTTCTTATCTCAAAACTCAAATTCGATTTTCTTAAAATATTTAATTTTTGGTTTAATTCAAAACTCCTCTTAACTGCTTACCTTACAATTCAAAACTTTAATTTAAATATTTATGAAAAATTACTACAACTCTCAACTGTAAATTTTCAAGTAATAAATTAGCTTCAAATAAAATTTATATTAAGAAAATAGATTACTAGAATGAAAATGTATTAGACTGTATTAACATTTTAAATATATATATATATATATATAATATCTTTACAACTGTTTGAACCAAAAATGGCACAAACACACAAGGAAAGTAAGTAAAAATAAAAGTGAACAAAATAAATTAAAATGAGTAAGAAATGAACACATGGAAATTTACAATGGTTTGACAAACTCCAGCTTACGTCCATTTAATGATTTTATTGCTTATCTATTGATTTAGGAATGGAAGACCTTAGTGCTCGGTACAACTCCGACATTTAGATTTTCAGAATTACAAGAATATAGAGTAGAGTAGAACTAGAGGCCAAAGATCCTAAAAGATGATCCATACCCTCTTTATAGAGGTAGGGAGCCTAAAATCTTGCACAAAAGATCTCTAGACAGTTTTCCTTGCTATAGACCAGTTCTCCATGTAAATAGGGTGCCAATTCATCAAGTTGTATGGGTCGGTACGACTCCAAGGGCATGGGTCGGTACCGACACCTAAAATGGCCAATTTTGTCATCTTGGATTCTTCGCTATGGCTCGTCCTGTGGTTAACTTCGTGATTCCATAGTAGTTTGCATCGATAATAGCTTTTGTTTTAGACTCCATATGGAGGAGTTATAGAAGAACAAAGTTGTTGATTCAAGAGTTCATGGAAATTTATAGAGATTTGCATGGAATCAACAAAACAACACTAGAAATAAGGTTTTAGCGTCAAGGAGGGATCATAATTAGAAGATGGGCCCCACCGGGCCAAGGAATGCAGGTCGGTGCTGACCCATGGGGTGGGGTCGGTGCCGGCCCCTAACTTTAGTGGTTCCCGGTTCTTGGTTTCTTGGAGTGAGAACATACTTACATTGTGGTCTTGATTGTACTTGGATTTTAGGCTTCATGGTCATCTCTCCAAATGTCTTGCCTTGATAACTTCGAAGTTTAACTCGTTAGATTTGTCTGTATACTGCTTGGTCAAAAGGCGGGATAGCACTTCCCCCTCAAAGCACACCTAGCTAATGGAAGGTGTGCTTTGCTCAAGAACAAATGTGTTGTCAATCTCCGGTAGTTAAGCTCTCTAGCTAATTCAATCTTAGTGTATCATCTAGTTCCTTTGAATTCTCTTGTCAATCACGGGTCATTCCAAAAACCCGTTATGACCTAAAATTCAAGATTTTCCTTAAGTGTATTCCACACATCATCATCATTCATATTCTATTCGGAGCTAAAATATCACATATCAAAATTGTCCCGTGTTCGTTTGGGATTTTTCAATTCTATTCTGATTATAAAGCGTTCAAATCCTTTTATCAAAATCAAATCTGTTTTCATTCTTAGGTTCAATCTCTTCGGATCATTTCTTTTTTAGTTTAAGCGCAATCTTTCCAGATTGTTTAATGCTTAAGTTAAGGGAACAATTTCTCGGAACCGTTATCCAAATTCATGATTATTCAAATCCATGGTCGTTCAGGGCCGATAGTTAAAACTGCCATCTCTCCGGATCGTTAATTGATGTTATGGTCGTTCGAGGCCGGTAATCAAATCCAGGCCATTAAGGGTCGATAATCAAATTCATGGTCTCTCCAGAACCTTGCCGAGCCCAATCCGCTCACTCTCCAACAAGGGGACTCGACGACAAGCAAGCCCATCCAGTTACTCTCTTGCGAAGTGACCTACTTCCTGCACTTCGGTCCTTACTTTTCGGTCGAGACTTAACGTGATCAAAGTCCATGGTCTCGTTGAACCCTTGCTAAGCCCAATCCACTTGCTCTCTGGCAAGGGGACTCGATGATAATTAAGCCCATCCGATCATGCTCCGGTGATGGGACTTACTTCTTGCACTCCAATCCCATCCCTATGGATGGGACTTTATAGCGATTATTATCATATAAGTCCATCCACTCGTGCTCCGGTGAGGGGATTTGCACCTTGCACACCAGATCCGTCTCTCTAGATGGGACTTTAAATCGATTAATATCAGTCATCACATTCAATATGGATTTCGATAATCAAATTCAAATATCAAAAACAACATAAAATCTAACGTCAAGGTAATTGCCTCATCGGGCATTACAATCTAGCATCCAGCCCAGAGCATGCTTAGAGACCGTTCGGGATCCCATACACGAGTAAGTGTCTAAACTATATTGTTGCAAGATTTACTGAAAAGGGGAATAGAGTGCGAGAACAAGATCTGATTCCCTACCATACTGATCAAGAGATGACTATCTGTGACCTTGATCCAGGGCCACTTCAATTTGTCGTGGCCGATGGCTACTCCTATCCCACAACCGTAGTTCGATTCCTTACATATTGCTGTAATCGGTTATCTCTGACCTGTTCCTCGATCACAACCCGTAGGTGCCTGCAATAATTTGTGTTACGTCCGTCAAACACATGTAATAGGTAGTATCTTCCAGATGCCATTTCACGCTCCTTGGGTTCTCTTCTTGCCGGCTTCCTATAGGGGATTTGTCCTTTAGTATACAGATAAATCCACTCCAAGGTCTCATTTAGGTCCGTGTAAGAAGATAATTTTGATTCCCTCCTCTGTCGCTTTGATCTGTCAAAGCTGTCATCTGTCTTTCCTTTTCCGTTGCCTTTGCTGAATCCTTCCCAAGCAGTCTTTCGCCATCCACGGTATTGATTTCTTCCTGATCAGCCTGGGCGTCTTCCTGACGTAAATATTTCTCAGCCTCATGATAAAATTCTATGAGCTCCCTGGGAGGATCCCATTCCAAAGCCATCTAAAAAGCTATCTTAGCGACTATCCCTATGCTACCATCAAGACCATTGAAGGGTCTGGCTTATCGACGCTCGACGGCCGCCACATTAAACTTTGTTCAAAAACTCCTAAGGGACTCTCCCGCCCTCTGCTTCATACTTGCCAATGTCGTTACATTCTTCGATCGTGAGATATAAACCCGGGACTACTTCATAAATATGTTCACCAACTCGGCACATGTGCTAATGGAACCGTTCTCCAGCTCCCTAAACCATAATCCTGCCAAACCTGTCAAATATAAAGGAAAACATCGTTTGATAACCGCTTCAAACGCACCCAACACCTCCATGTGCTGAATGTACCTCATCAAATGAACCGTTGGGTCTGTCTTTCCATCGTTCGTTTCCAGCGTAGGTAATTTGAAATCAGGCGGATTTCTAGCATACCGAATGTTTGGAGTGAATGGACTCCTGCTCACATATTCCAAGCTCTAGTTAGGCAATCCACCCCTTATAGCTTGCCTCACCAACTCAGCAAGTTTGTCATTGTCGTTCAAAGGAACTCTAAGGTTAGCATTCTCAGCCTAACCCCCGAATCCACGAGGGAATTCTGGTACATATCCTTCCAGATGTGCTTATGCATTCTGATCTGCGTTCAAACGCTCCACTTCAGCTCTAAAATGTACATCATTCCTTCCTAAAGCTAGACGACCCATGCCCCTAAGCACATGGGGCCCGATACTGACCCGTGCTTAGGGGTCCGTACGGACCCATACATTTGGCTCGGGGTTTGTCCCAGGTCATTCTACCCCACTCCGATGTAGCTGTACTCTGGCTTTAGGTCCTTAATTTTGATTTGCAGCAATTCAAGTTGTTCCCATTTGTCCTATTCTTCTAAAAAAAATTCTCCATCGTCTCTTCTTAGCCTGCTATCATCCTTTTCTTGCAGTCCATTCATCATAGTTTCCATCTCATCTCTGGTTATGTAAATTGATGGGATGTTAGCTCCCAACAACGCCTCTTGGCTTCCCCCTGGGTGGTTTCCTCCAACAACAGTCCTTCTAGTTGATTGTCAAGCCATTTAGGATCTTTCCAAGTCTAAAATTAGTGAGTTTAAGTAGTTTTCAATGAAAGAACCAAATTGTTTGAACCAAAAATGACACAAACACCCAAGGAAAGCAAGTAGAGAATAAAAAGTGAAGAAAACAAATTAAAAAGATTGAGAAATGAACATAAAGCGATTTATAGTGGTTCGGCAAACTTCGTCCTACGTCCACTTAATGATTTTATTCCTTATCTTTTGACTTGGGAGCGGAAGTTCTCAGGGGTCTATACAACTATGATACTTAGATTTTCAAAATTACAACAATATAGAGTAGAGTAGAACTAGAGCCCAAAGATCCTGAAAAATGAGCTCTACCTCTCTAATTATAGAGGTAGGGATCCTAAAATCTGGCATAAAAGACCTCCAGACCTTTTTCCTTGCTATGGACCAGTTCTCCATGAAAATAGGGTACCACATCATCAAATTTTATGGGTTAGTACGTCTCTAAGGGCATGGGTTGGTACCGAACCCTAAAATGGCCAATTTGGTCATCTTGAATTCTTCGGCTCGTCTTGCGGTTAACTTCGTGATTCTATAATTGTTTGCATCAATAATAGCTTGTTTCGGAGTCCAAATGATGGAGTTATGGAAGAACAAAGTTGTTAATTAAAGAGTTCTTGGAGATTGATAGAGAGTTGCATGGAATCAACAAAAGAACACTGGAAATAGGGTTATCGAATCAAGGAGGGATCATAGGCAGAAGTAGGGCCCATCGGGCCAAGGAATACAGTTCGGTGCCGACCCATGGGGTGGGTTCGGTATGACCCCTAGCTTTGGTGGTTCCCAGTTCTTGGTTTCTTGGAGTGAGTACATACTTACCTTGTGGTTATGATTGTACTAGGATTTTAGGCTTCGTGGTCATCTCTCCGAGCGTCTTACCTTGATAACTTTGAAGTTTAACTTGTATAGTTCGTCCGTATACTACTTGGTCAAAAAGCGGGATAACAACAACCATTTAACTATTCTTTGGAAAACTCTTAATATAACATACAATAACAAATAATACCAATAGTCATGATCTTTGAACCAAAAAGGAATGGATTTAAAAATATAAGAAAATAATAAAATTTATTTCAAGAAATCAAAAGTTCTCAGGTTCAGTTGACTAAAACTAGATTCAGTCGACCGAACTAGTCGACTGAATTATTACTTCAGTCTTCTTATTCTTGAATTTTACTTACGGCAATAAGATTTATAAGGATTCGATTGACCAAAATATTCTCCCGATCGACTGAATTTCTGGAAATCTAAAAATGTCCATTTACAATCAGTTCAAATTCCAACATACTTCAATATTATTCAAAATCAATCAAAGCAAACCAACATAATATATTCGTACATCTCATTTAAAATATAAACCACCAATCATTATAAAAGAGATTCAATCTCAACAACATATATCAAATAAATTCAAATTTCTAATACAAAATTATATGGATGATGCCTCACCATAACTTGCTAATGACTCACTCTGCCAACTAGCTACAATGTTGACCATGTGATCAACATTGCCTCGCCAGCGACTTCCGCTATCCACTAATGCTCGATGGCTGCAATCTCCATATATATAAAAACACACACACCAAAACATATGAAAATAAATTTCTATTATCCTCAAAACAATAAAATTTGCTATAAAAATACAAGCACTCAAATGTAAATTTCCAAGTTAAAACAATTTCTAAACTTCTAAACTTTAAACATAAATTCACAACATGAGCTTTACTAAAATTCTATTTTAAAATAATATTTTCTTATCGAAATATTTAATATCATTTCTTAAAGCTTTTATTTAGATCCTTTACAAAACATAACTTGATCAGTTCTTTAAAATATTATCATTTAAATTCCTTCCAAGATATTAAGTTTAACTTCCTTTTAAAACATAATATAGCTTCGATACATTTCTAAAATTTTGCTTAGCCATTCAAAATCCTTTCAAAACCTTTGCAAAACTTTTCATAATTTTTACAAAACTTTTCAAAATTCTATGTCTATATGCCCCGTCGTAGTGTTTAGGAATCCCTATCAATAACGTTAATCCGGCGCATCGATCAGAATTCTTAAAGCATTCAACAGAAAAATTAACATTATTCAGTTTTAAAAACTCTTCAAAATATTCTATCCATATAAATTTATATAGAATCATACTCTATATAATATCCATCTAAATGAAGCTTAATCAAAGGATACACTTATAAATATAGACTCCATTTTATAAGCTTCATAATCAAAACATTTCTTACTTTATATATTTATAAACCAAATTCACAAACTGACTTTCATTTAAATATTTGACAAATCCCTTTTTCAATCATAAGTAACTTCCAACAATTCAAAGAATATCAAGCAACCTCAAATTTTAAAATTACTTCATAAAAAATATAATACAAACACTTCAATAACATGTTATAAAAATACAGTTCTCAAAATTCCTAGCGGTAACTTCAATATTAAAAATACTGCATGGACTTTATATCGATAATTACAAATTAAATATAAGTGATTATCAACCAATCAAATACAAATATAGACAAACATCCAATGTGCTAAGCGAAAAGAAATCAATACATTCCCGCTGCACTCTGATCACTAACAGACCAGAATATAATCATTTGTACCAAGCCACTTAAGGTAAATCAATCTGTATTTCATACTCAAATAATGTTAGTAAAATTTATAAAATATACAAATATGCACCCAATTGATTACCAGGGTAATCATCGTATAATATATATATTCTCCTATTATAGTCTTGCTATCCCAACACACCCAAGGAAAAAGGGACTCTAAGTCTAATCGAGGCCAATGACTCGTGTCTCGTGTATACAATGTATTGTTCTGAACATGCTCTGATACCGACTATAACACCCAACTCTATACTCATACTACATGGTAGTACTATAGAGTAATACTGTCAGATAATACGGAGAATGAGGCAATATGGGGTACACACATGAATATTCCCTTAGTTTAACATCAGTACATATTTAAACAATGAATAAATAACTCACTTATATATACATGATCTCAGTACAAAGCAATAAACATGTATGCCTCCAGGACAGAACAATAAACAATATATATATATATATATACACACACACACACATATGTATGTATGTATGTATAAAATAAATGACAGGGAGAGCGCAGAGTCAAAACGCAGTGATAATATACAATACGATAATATACATTGATCCAATAGACAATAAATATACACTGTCACTATAACATCCAATACATGAATCCAAATACACCTCAATAATATATAATGACTAGATAATATCATCTTAGTCTCCATCTATGCCCAACATCCATAAAATGGTCACCTTGTCCCTGAACCTGAAATATCTCGGACTGGCCTGAGTATTATAAATAACACAGGTCAGACTATGTCTATAATGATATGTGTTATTATAACATACAATGATAATGTGATAAGTATAAAGATGATGGGCATTACAACCTCAAAATATCTCCAATCCAAGTTCCCCACAAACCATACAAGAAAACATCATCACCCATATAAACACATCAAATCAAAATCTATAAATCCACATCGAATGAGTGAATCATCTGTATATTGATATCATCATCAAATCCATAAATCACTATTAATGGGATATCCTCAAGTAAAGTCGAAAAATGACAAATTAATGCCCATAATATCTCTTAATCTCATATTATAAAATACCATCATCAAATCAATAAAACCAATCAGAAATATTAGAGTCAGCTCATAATAATGCCCGAATATAATAAGTAGGTTGTCTGCCAAAGAAGGATACGGGGTTGACTATAATCTGGATACGGTCTCGGGTATAATCTCATCTCATATATGCCTATCTACCATATGCAAACCAAAACCAGACGAGAGACTGATGGCCATATGCCCGCTACAAGAAACCAAGGACTACTAGTCGTATGTTGTGTAGTCGGATCTATTACTACAGCCTTAGTTACCATGACGAAAATCATGACACATATCCACCAATGGCTCGTCAATGCGCAGCCTCGGTCATGACCCTGCTCTGCACCTATAGTTAATAGACTACTGGCCTAAGCGATACAAGGGGCTATGGGCACCTACCAATAGATCTGGAGCATGACTCCACGATCAGGCCACTAGGATAAGTACTGGCAAATTTTTTTACTCCCGAACCATGAAGGGAAGCTGGACAAAGGTACACAAACGCATAGAATATATATAATGGTCATCACCTGGCTCAACATAAAAGTCACCACGTAACTATCAAATACTCCACACAACGATTATCACATGCAACATACCCCCATATTGAGTGTCATCCATAAGAAAAAGAATGACCAAATAAATAACACAGCGGCATCCCATACCACCGCATGTTGCTAGTCTGTTTATTTATTGCTCACACATCACACTCGTCTTTCTTTGTTCTATGTAATGATTGAAAGAATAAACGAAAAGGTATTATCTAAATTCCCATACTAGACGTTATTACTAATCTATTTATTCAAATTTCTCCTCATATAGAAAAATCAATTAATCCAATAGAAAGATGGCATCACCGTGTCATCTTAAATTATATCACAAATCAATATCAATGGTGAATCATACAGGGTAAGTATTTAAATGCGAAATGAATAAGAAATAATAATAGTAATATAACAAAATACTACTTTAACTAATATAGATATAATAAACACATACTTTAACTTCCAAATCACTTTATAAGTCAAATATAAACATATAATTCATTTCCAAATTAATTAATTAGTTCTAATTTAAAGTAAATTAAATTATCTTTAAAACAATTCCCTTTACCTTCCAATTTATATAATACCATGCAAAACCTTGTTGGTAATTGTTTAAAATCATTAAATATCATTCAAAAATTTCTTCATAATTTTCTAGGATCATAAAATATTTAAAACTAAATTTGTAATAGATAAAAATAGATTCAAGAAAGAAAGTATATATTAAATATAAAAACATTTTAAATATATACATTAAAAAAGTTTCAAAACATTATAAACCTTGATATAATATATAATATCAATTAAACACAAAAAACCATGTTTATAAACCAATTGGAAATAATAATAAAATATAAGGTGCTAAATAAATTAAACATTTAGAAATTAAGAACTTCCTAGGTTCAGTCGATTCAACTATTCTCTCGGTCGACTGACCCCAATCATCAAATACTATAAAAGGAGTTGACTGAACTAGGTTTAACTTTCAGGATTAAATTTTGTACTAGTTCAGCCGACTGAACAATTCCCAGGAAAAAGTGATAAAATACAAATATTACAGAATAATATGATAATAGCAATGTTAACCCAAATACAAAACAAGATAGATAATATCCAAAAACAAATGTTTGATATAGATAAAAATGGTAAAGAACATGAATTTGAAATAAATAAACTCACAGAAAGCCTGCAAAAAATGAATTTAGGACCTAGTGATCCTACCACACATATAACAAGTAAAAAGACCAAAATCAATTTTCTAATGTATAAGAAACTTGACCAAATATGAATAATAGAAGACTATCTTTTACAGGCCCATCTAGAACCGTAACAGATAGACCTACAGAATCAAATAATTTATCATCAATGGGGTGGATTGATAATATATTAAGAAGATCTAATAACACACAAAATCAATTAGAAGAAATAATAAACTTGGAAAGGGACATAGAAATATTTTCAAATAACCAACTAGATTCTCTAAATCCTAGAGAAATATATAGAACAGGACTATTTACAACAATAACAGGATTGTATAGGCACCATAGGGAAGAAATACTTTCTATTCCAGATGGAAGTCAACAAGTAATAAGCTTAATGTCACAAGAAGCTATAAGACAATTAAAAATCCAGAAATACAAACTAATGCACCTAGGACTTATAGTTATAGGCATAAGAGGATTAGTTAGACAAAAAATTGGAACTAAATTATTATTACTACTTATAGACGATAGGCACCAAGATATGGATAAAGCCATATTTGGAATGATGGAAGTAGATATGAACAATAACATAGGTATTGTTTATATAGCTCCAAATTTTACAATGACATTGAATGATTTTTACAAACATATAAAAATTATAATACAAACAAAAGGATTTGAAAATTTCATAGGAAGAAATATTCTTCTAGACATTACATTCCTAGGAAAATGTATGTCCAAATATACTCCTAAAATAAAAATAAGACTAGATAAAGTCATAGAAGCCTTAAATTCAACTGGCATAAGTTTCATAAAACCAATGGAAATAGATTCTTCTATTCTTGCTGGTCATGAATGGAATATAGAGAATCCGAATAATACAACAGCAACATTAAAACCAAACAATGTTGTAACATACAATAACTTAAACAAATCTATGTCCATAAATACAGGTACATAGTACAAGATAGTATCACCCTAGACCCAAGCACACTCCTAAATTATGGGTTCCTAGAAAAAATGTACTTCAATAACTGGTGTATCACAGATCTCCCAGAACCGCTGTCCTCCATCTTAGATTATTACACAGAACTTTTAGGACAGGAATTATGTACAGAGATAACCTCTACACCACCACACTTTAGTCAAACCACCATAGACCCTGCCAGACACATCATAAAAATAAGAGCCAAAAATTATGATCCAGAGTACCAAGAATGGACAGAAGACAGAAACCTCACACCTCCTCCTGTCATAGAAACTGACAAATATACCTATGAAAAATACAAAGCATATTTGATCGGAAATAACATGTTTTGGGATGACAAAAATCAACTCAAATTATATGCAGAATCCCCTATCATGAAAATCTACATATCTGAATATTTCGAAGACTTTGCATACAAACTAAGGCCTTTTGAAATATTCTACCCAAACCAACATATGATAAACAACTTCAAGAGAATTAAACAACTAGAAGACAGTAGTAAAAATAAAAACTACAGCCTAGATGAAGAAGATAAAGACAGCTACGAAGACAGCACAAAAGCAATTGAAGAAATAATGATCCCAAAAGCTAAAGGGATGTGACCCGACGTGATAATTGCTTCCACTAAACAAAAAAGAAAGCTAGAAAAAGTACCTACCTACAAATAGGAGAAGACCTTTCAGCTCTACCGACAAAAGAAGACAAAAGACATTTTGATTGAAAGATTTCACTAACAGATGTATTTATTTTATGGGTGTACTGTATGTTACTTTTTACCTATATTTGTAAGTTTATAATGGACATCTGTCCATAGCATGGTATGTTTGGATTGCCTATATATTTGGCAATCTAGTATGTTTGCAAAGGCACCGAATATCATTGTATCAGCTCCAAAAAACTATTAAGTAATAAAAAAACTTGAGTATTATTTCTTTTAATGGCGGACATCCTTTTTAGTGCTTCTAAGATGAGTAGCTAAATAACTTTCAGACATAAACCAAGAGAAAGGTGAAGAGATCTAGGTATGTATTCCTTTTTTACTTATCTTCTTTAGTATAATGTTTACCTGATGATTGATGTATCTATGTTTTAAAACAACCCGTGTTTAACTAAATTTATGAATTATCCCAAAAGACGTAAGCTCGTTAGTGATTGAAGAAGTACCGCTTAGGCATGAAGCCGTTAGGGAAAATAGTAAATCTAGAGTAACAAGGTGAGGGAATGATTCATAACTAGGTTAAATTCATACTTTAAACAAACTAGATACACCAAGTGTATGAGATAATGAAGAAGATAGTAAACAAGGGTTTACCTATGATTATTTCACCAAGTATCTCTGGTTTATGCCTGAATTTTCCTAAAAAGAAAGAAAGAGTATAAAAATTTGATAAAAATGGAAAAATTACAGCAATATTTAGAAAACAAATTTATGATGAACATAATAAACATTATGAAGAACAATACAAACCTTACAGAAAACCAAAAACATCAAATAATAAGCATCTTCAAACAAAAATACTCACACGAATTGATCAGTATTTATGACTGTGAAACAAGTTTAACAGAAAAATATAATAACTTTAATATCTAGAGAGAACCTGGAAACATAGTACTAACACCCAGATTTGTTAAAGAATTTTATACAGAATGGCAAAATTACTTAGAAAGCAAAAATAAAGCAGATTACAACATACCAGAAAACAATAATTGGGAAAATTAAAAATGAACGAATCCTCAAAAATTGAGAATATAGAATCTCTACAAGATTATTTAGAACAAAAATTTATGACTAAACTCATAATTGTTTTAAAACAAACAGAACTAAACGAAAACCAACAATATAATATTGCAAAGATATTTAGACATAACTATACAGAAAAATTCATCAATACTTCCAATCGACTGAAGCTAGTTGACTAAAACTAATAAATTAAGTTGACTGAATTTGAATGTTGCTTTCGGGTTGGAAATTTAAACTAGTTCAGTCGATTGAAAATATGGCGCAGTCGACTAAATTCCTAAAAATAGAAAATGACATATGGAAGTTGATTCAAATTCTATTCATACTTCACTATAATTCAAATTCTATTCATACTTCACTATAATTCAAATTCAACCAAAACAAACTCATATAAGCTCAAGGAGTGTGATCATATACGAGATCCATTCACAACAACATGCATATAAAAGGAAATTAACTATATAAACATAGTTGTAAGTTTAAATAACACTCACCTTGGCCATAGCTAACACAATTTGCTTTAAATCCATTCATTACTTCATCTTCGAAATTCTACATACCCAGAAACTTTGACAAAATGCAAACTTCCCTTTGGTATATGTTGTAGGATGGTGATGAGTATGATATACTTCAATTTGGGAATCTATGAGAATTTATTTATTTATTTTTTAAATGGAAATGGGGGCTTTCACATACTTTCGTTTTCATGAATCTACGAAGAAAAATGAGGAGCATGAAGTATGCGTGAATTAGAAAATGTGTAGAGTGATAATTCTATACATAGAAATGTCTAGATAAAGGAAGTAATGAGTTTGGGCTAAACGGACTTGACTCCCATGCATATTAAACAAACATTTTTTCTTTTTCATTTCTCTTCTAAACTATTTTCTATTCAATTCAAAACACGTTGAAACTTCAAACTAAAATTATATCTATATAACTAAAGTGTTTACTTAACATTACAATATTTCCATAAAATTTATTTTCCATAAATTCCTTTAATTAATTAATTATTTCAAAACCACCATCTTTAGCCCACTTTATAAAATTCTTTTATTAACCAAAATTAATTACTTAAAAATTATTACTACCTAAATCTCCGTTTCTTATTCATACACAAATTTATAAAATATTATTTTCATATTTTAACTTGTTATATTTTAAATCATTTCCTAATTATATTTTAAAATCAACTATCAAATAATTTCCAAACCGTTCATTTAAATAAATAAAACTTCTTTTCCATTAAAATATATTTCTAATCATATTTACTCAAAATGCTAGACTTTATAAAATAATCCAATCCCTTTTACCCTATTTCAAATCATTTTAAATCCCTAAATATACAAATAAATCCAAATCATTCTTGATAAATCTTTTAAATATATATTAAGTAATTAAATCACCATTATCATCATTAATTTATTATTACTCAACACCGAGTTGTTACAAACAACACGAGGCTGCAAGACATGCTTTTGTCCAGCAGTTCCAAGGCATCGTGGGAAACTCTTTACCCTTTTCATATTCCTCGGTGGAACACCTTGTCTTCCCCAATCTCTCCGATGACCAAGAAGTAAGCCCGATCGAAGACATATCGATGAAGAAATTAAGTAGGCTTGTGTAACGACCCAACTTTCCAGACCCGGAAAATCGAACCATTTGTGTTAAAGAAGAAGGGGTAGAAGAAGAAGAAACAGAAAATCAACAACAGAATCTCACATCGCAGCGGAATAAAATATAATATATACAAAACAGATCTTTACTCAAACAGAAAAATATATCTGTTTATACAATATATTTACAGAATACATCATCAGAGTTCATCACATCAATGACATACATCCAAATACACAGCGGAACAATAAACAAATACGGAAGTACGTATCGCCATCCAGCTCGTCTCCTGAGATCCACAGCATCATATCCTGAACCTGTTTATCTCGGTCTGACCCGAGCATCATATAAAACAATACCCGAGTCAGTCTGGAAAACCAGCGTGAGAAAATCACACTCAATTGATTATTAAAGTTTCAAAAATCCTTTTTGAAAACAAAAGCATCTCGTAAGACCACGCCACAAATAAACATGTCGGGTTTTTACCTTACGATAGCTAAAACACTTTTTATCAAAATCCTCTGATATTAAAATAGTGTCTATTCACAAATACTTATTAAAATAGCTGAAATTGTTACATGATTAAATTCCAGCATACTAGCCACAACGTGGGTAATACAAACAAAACTCGTACAAGGCACGTAGGGAGAATGGATTTCCAATGAATGACTAGGCACTGGGGTACCACCTGTCACAGTACGTGGCCTAGATCACAGTACCGAGGAGTACGCCCGCTCCCCTGCAACACAAGGCCGGAATCATTCCTTACTGGATAATTCCAAATAAAATCACCCCACGGTTGGGATCAGCAACCGCAACACTAAGCCGAAATATAAAAAGGGACATCTAGACAGGGATGACCTTACTCTCAAGTGGGGGCTACCCACGAAGCCTTGCCGCATAACCCCTGATTTTCAGTCATTCCCGGTTGATGAGGCTCGAGGCTAAACGATACCTTTAGCACATATCCCTTAGAATGCCCATCGTCCGCTGACGATGTTTCGCAAGCATTCGTCCATACAAGTCCGTCCCGGGTCCGAACGGAACCGAAGGCACTATTCCTACTACATCCATTTTGGAAATATCCTCAGGATTAGTAGCGACTAGCCCTTGCACTTCACTGCTCCATCTTCGACTTCGAACACGTTACACGAAACGTACAAACCGAATCGAAGTGGTATTCGAGTCTCCAGACCTAGAATCCCGGTATACGGAAACTCGATCCCGGTCTCTTCGAAACGATCAGCGCATTTGGCCAATATTGATAGTCGGTTATTTAACTATCAATTTACATCCACAAGCAACCATCACACAATAAATAATTTCCCACATTATTTATTTGCCCAAATATCTTTCCAAGATATATTTCAAATTTTTCAAAGCTCATTTGAAAACAATTTCAAAATAGTTTCCCCTTACGGAATACATTTCCCAAATGATTATTTCCACTGAATCACCAAGTACAAAATACTTATAGATTTTAAAGAAATTTTAAAACACTTTATTATAAATATACTTTAACATTAAATTTGGAAAACTACTTTAATACTTAATTAAAAGTAATACTTTTGAGAATATTTAAAATAAGGTTACTTTATAAAATGCAAAACTAAGTTTCACTTTTTAAATAAAATACTAGTCATCCTTTAAATAATTATTACGATAATAGATTTGGAAAATATTTACTTTAGAATTTAAATATTAGAAATAATAAATTTTCTAAACATGCCTTTTTAAAAACAACATTAAACTTTTAACTTATATTTAAGAATTTTCTTTGAAATCGTACTTGGCTATCCAGGGAATACACTTTCTTCCATATCTTTTAAAAATAAATCACCATTTATTTTTAAACACATTTACATTCCTCAATAAATTCCCACCTTGAATTTATATTTAAAATATCCACCGATATTTCATTTCACTTCATAAACCCAGTTTATACATTTTAAAATCTCATTCTCTTTTAAAAATCCAAGTTTTAAACACTTAAATCAATTTCCAATTGATTTCCAATTTACTTTACTTTGAAATAAATTTCCCTATTTACTTCAATTATTTCAAATACATTAACTTTCATCTTTTATTTCTTTATTATGAGTTGAAACCCTTTTAACTAGAATACCAATTTCGGATTTCCAAACTTCTTCAATTAACATTTTAATTAAATTAAATCTTTAAATTTCAATGAAATCAATTCTTTTATATTTTTAAATAATATCACTTTAGTTAAAGATTTATTTCTTCCCTATTAAATTCTAAATTCTCTTTTCCCATATTTGTTCGAATTAAGAAATTTCTTTATTTCTTTTACAATTCCTTATTTAATTTATTCGAATTCACTAGAATTATTTAACTTAAATTTTACCCTTTTATTTCTTTCCAAAATTCAATTCAATTTCTTTTGATAACTCATTATACTAGGAAATTCAATCCAACCAGATTATCAGATATAAATCATCACAGGATATCAACAATCATATCACAGAATATTTAAACAAAATTAAATATTTTGAGGAATCCAGTTGGATCCCTCCAACCTGTTTCCCTGCATCCACAGACGTTAGCACAATACCAATTCCACTTCGAGATGGAATATCGCGGTATATGGGTTTATAAAATATCATTCGCTATTATGCGGCGCATAGGGTCTCATCCGCTATACAAATGCGGGAATATCAACAATTCCAATATATACATATGCCAATATGTATATATTGCTATATACTACTATATATATATATAGCACATCAATCAATGCAAACATCCAATCAATTATTTAAATTTAACCATTTAAATTTAAATTAAAAATTCAGCTGAGTGAGATTAACTCACCTTATTCCATTTGCATTCCACTTCCAATATTGCCTTGGTTTCTTGATTTTTGACCTTGAATAATATTATATAACTTATCAATATTCGAAATAGTCAAACAGTTAATTACCATTCAATTTAAATTTCGAACTAGTTTTCCTTTATTAAATCTTTTAGTAACAAAAATGGTTCAGATAGGTCGATTTACACAATTTAATTCCTATAATACGTTATTATAAAATAAATCAGTGGAATTATATTTATTTTACTTATGAACTATATATTAGTGAAATACCTTATATAGATTCCAAAGAAAAATCTAATTCATATAAGTTTTCAAACATATTTTTATATTTCAACATCAATATTTTTAAAATCTACTGTTTTCAAGAAAAAAAATCAACATTTAAATTAAATGTGGACATATCTTACAGAAAATCAAAATCATATCCATCTGTATTATTATTATCATTTACTATTTCAACCCATATTGTTTAAATTTTCTTCATCTACAAATAAATTCTGTTAAATCGGATCAAAGAAAACGAACCTCACCTAAACAATGATCGACTTCAAACCCACAGCAAAATTGCGACTTTCCCTATCGCCCTGAACGACTCGCAACGCCAGCCTACTGTGACGCCGCCCTCGCGAGAATCTCGAAGCCCCAGTCGCGATACCAGTTCGCTCGCCTTCGCCTAGTAGCCTGACAAACCCACCAGATCAAACGCTCTCCCTCGAGTCACCGACCTCAACTTCAAGCCTTCTCGAAATCCTAGCTCAGCCGCCCTCTACGCGAGCGCATGCGAGCCCTAGCTGCGCTTCCCTCACCACTGCCATCGATCGATACCCTCCCTCAACATCGCGTGCGAGCTTGCTCCCTTCGTTCGCGAATCTAAATTCGTTCGCCATGAATCCTCGTTGCTAGTAGGGTTTTCGATTTTAGAAGAGGGAAATGGGATTCAAATTTTCATTTGCTACTAATTATCAGAGAGTTTGATTTTGATTTGAACAAGAAGGACCGGCCATGAATTCGTTTGAACGATTTAGTTTTGAAGAGAAAATGTTTGTTTGGCCATTCATTTTGAACGATAGATATTTTATCTCTGGAACAAAGACTACGCGAGTTAAAGGAATGGATAGCGTGCATTAAACGCTTTGCTATAGTGCTTGAGAAATGACAGAATATCAGCTGATGTTGACCAAATATAAATTTAAATTTAATTCGATATAGATTTCAACGCGTTTATCTACCGTACGTTCACACAACAACTCCAAATACTACGAAAATTGAAATCCGGTAATAAAATAATATTACGGACCCAATGGAACTGGTTTCGTCAAATTCCGAGACTGTGCCTCGGAAGGCTATTTTTAAATATCGATTCAAACGATATAATTTCAAAACTGAATAAAACAGTTTGAAATTACATTCTGAAGCTTCTATTATCTTTAGTATTATCATTACGAATTTTACGAGCTTTCAAAATATTTTTAATTAGCTTAGAATGCCAGATTTACTATTTTATCCAACCTCAAATAAATTTAATTTAATTATTAAATTCCTCAATAAACAGCGATATTTGAAATTTAAGTTTATAATTAACCTCTGAATATTTTAAATTAATTAAATATTCCAATTTCAAATGCTCAAAAATTCCGGGTCGTCACATTCCTCCCCCCTTAAAAGAATTTCGTCCCCGAAATTACTAGTTAGGAAGAATGATTCAATCCCCGTTAACTATTTCCCAAATTCAAACAGTTTTAACAATACCCAAACAATCTTTTATTAATGATACACTAATCATCTTTTAATTTCCCAAACTTATTCATAAGTTCAACCCATACCACCTACTTATCCATTCAAATTTAAATTTGAATTCAAATTTTGAATTATCAAAATTTTCCAAAATTTTTCTAACTCCCTAAATTTCCGAAAAATTTCGCCAGCGTCTCCTTTGCGCGGCTAGCTCGGTACAACTACAAAATGGCTCTACGGCCTCCCAATCTCAAAAGAAAACAAAAAGCCAAGTGGCTGGATCCAAAACCCAATCAAATTTCATATAGAAATTCAAATACATACCTTTTGTCGGCCATTAAATTTTATCTTCTAAAATCAAAAATCCCAATTATCCATTGCTTTTATACACCTGTATATCCTACTAAGCAATAATATTCAATCACAATTCCAAAGTCATTTTATACTTTCCTTTACAAATTTCCAAAATTGTTTTACTTAAGCCCGTACGATGCACATATATCATCCGTACGCAATATCACATTCGATCGCTCACTCGATCACACAATTTCACTTCCGAACTAGTATCGTCCACCTGACTTCCTAGAGCGGACTCAGATCTGGTTTCTTGATCAGAAACCGTCATTCTCCTTGCATAGCCACAAACTATGATAGAGAATTACCAGAATCAATCAACAATCCATATCCAGGTTCGCCATTGAAAATCGAGCGAAAAATCCTAACTCGGATCGGCATAATTACCTCGAAATTCTGTGCTCGAATCCGGATCAAATAGCTATGCGAATAAAATAATATACGTACAGCTTACGTATAAATTCCAATTGATTATCAGTTATATCAATTCTCTTTTATTCACATTCCTTTTTGATTGTTATCCCCTTATTCACAACTATCCCATTTCACAACTTCAGTTTCACCTTAATTCAATTATTCACTTAGCATACTTTCAGTACCACATTTTCTTAAGAAATTCACTATTCATTTCTTAAGTTTAAGATAAACATTTTACATACTGCTTATACATATTTTCACTTCACTATTGAAGTTCATATTCATTTTAATCACTTTTGTCTTTATAATTCCACTTGAATTCAATTTATCTTCCACTTGAATATTTAATTAGTTGCACTTACTAATTAATTTAAATCTCAATTAAAGGTTTATTTGCAACTTTACTTTCTTAAGTCCCTTCGATTGCACTTACTTTACATTCATATTTGAATTAGATTTCAATATCCAGTTTCAATTTCATTTGCTTACAAATTTTAAATCATTTGTTGTTAGTGAAAATTTCCAAAAATTTTCAAAAATTTTCTAACTCCCAAAATTTGCGGAAAATTTTGGCAGAGTCTCCCTTGTACGGAGGGACTTCTGCGATATCGCAGGATGCACAAATATATATATACATCGGCCTCAGGCCGGAAATCACAATATATATCAATATATGCAGTTCATATCTCCTATTTTGAATTTTTTTTTTGCGTAAGCGTACCTTATTTTAGCATTTTAAAGCAAAGCGGTTATTTATTTTAGCATGTTGTGCCATCAGATTCAGCCAACCGGCCTCCCTGAATCTGTACTAACTCAATTACAACATGTAAGTGCCAAATATACAAAGTTTATTAACCTTTTACTTACTTCCAATAGCTAACACTTGTATAACATAAGCAATATCCACTAAACACTTCCATAAGTGAATCTATAAGGTTCCAACACAAACTTACATGCTTTCAATTCATTCACCCACCATCACTCTCAATACATTCTTATTTCGTTCCATTTAAATGGTTTACACTTCATTGCTTATATTCAACTCATCTTAATCCAAATGAACTCATATAATTACAATTGATTTCAAACCAATTTTATTGTTAATATTAGCTCATAGATTTTATACAATCTCATGTGTCAACGACGACCATCTTAAATGGATTCCGTTCAATTTATTTTGCATTCCATAATCGTATTCAATTTATTAAAATCCAATTATTAATCTAGGAACATTCCATAATTCATTTACAAACCTAACATTTGTCACATCAATTTGTATTGAGCTTGCATTTCATTTCATACAACTCGACACAACCATTTCACACTTTACTTAAGTTGTTTATTTTCGCCAAGTTATTTCAACTTCCATTTATCCAATTTAAGTTCCATATTCCATTAACTAGTTAGTTATCAATTAGTTTATTCAAAATTTTATATCCAATATTTGATTCTCATATCAAAAATCATTTTAACTATTTTACTGGAGCTCCATTTATTTAATAAATTAAGTTTTGGATTATATTCATTTCCATTTCAAACAATTTTATTTGGCTTATCTATTTCTCTTCCAAATTTTAGAAGTCACAAACTTATTTACATTTTCTTTTAACTTGGAATTTCACATTTTATTTAGCCAATATATTTTTATTATTTCATAAACAACTTTAAATAAGATTCCAGAGTTTAAACAATTTCCCAGAATTTCAAAATCACTTTTGAAATCAACTATACCCAAAACCCTTTTCAATTCCAAAACCAAAAACTCAGTTTTGCAAACAAACACCAGCCCATACATCTAGGTAGCAATTTCTCTTTCAGAAACCCGAAAATGAACATCGATGATGCTGCAGTCATTACCGAAATTATTTCCCAGCGACCGAAAGAGAATTAAATGCTTTTATCTCTTTAAACCATTTCAAATATTTTTAAATTTCAAATCTTTCCAGATTCCAAACTCAACTCAAAATATTCCTGAAATAATACCACTTATTATTTCCTCAAACTCTTTGAAAACTATTTCCAAATCTCAAGAAATTTCAAACCTTTCCCAAAATTCCAAACTTAAAATCCATTCCGATTTATTTTCCACATTTCTCTGGAATTCTATTTTAAAGTACAAATCTCATTTGTATATGAAGTTTATTTCAATTTTATAAATTACATTTATAATTTATATTCTCAAATTTTATTTTATTATAAAATTTTATTCTTTGCTTTGGTTATAAATTTCAATTTCTAGTTAAGTTTCCGTATATTAATTATAATAATTCCATATTATCACTTCTAACATCCAAACAACCATATATATTAACTAGAATAATTTACAAAACTTTTCTTTATATGCAAAAATAATTTGGGTAAAATTATTTCATTTACCCTACTTTAGAACAATACTGTGTCGAGTTGTTCTATACAAGTGTTTAGAGATCCCTATCAATGTTGTGGCGTCCCACACATCGACCAGAATCCATAAACTACTCAACAAACCAACCAACACAATATAAAACCATTTTATATCCACTAACAAATACGCGCTCATATCTATTAATACACTCAAAATTCCCACCAGAGCCAAGGTTATCGCCAACCTAAGCTCTGATACCACTGTAACGACCCAACTTTCCAGACCCGGAAAATCGAACCATTTGTGTTAAAGAAGAAGGGGTAGAAGAAGAAGAAACAGAAAATCAACAACAGAATCTCACATCGCAGCGGAATAAAATATAATATATACAAAACAGATCTTTACTCAAACAGAAAAATATATCTGTTTATACAATATATTTACATAATACATCATCAGAGTTCATCACATCAATGACATACATCCAAATACATAGCGGAACAATAAACAAATACGGAAGTACGTATCGCCATCCAGCTCGTCTCCTGAGATCCACAGCATCATATCCTGAACCTGTTTATCTCGGTCTGACCCGAGCATCATATAAAACAATACCCGAGTCAGTCTGGAAAACCAGCGTGAGAAAATCACACTCAATTGATTATTAAAGTTTCAAAAATCCTTTTTGAAAACAAAAGCATCTCGTAAGACCACGCCACAAATAAACATGTCGGGTTTTTACCTTACGATAGCTAAAACACTTTTTATCAAAATCCTCTGATATTAAAATAGTGTCTATTCACAAATACTTATTAAAATAGCTGAAATTGTTACATGATTAAATTCCAGCATACTAGCCACAACGTGGGTAATACAAACAAAACTCGTACAAGGCACGTAGGGAGAATGGATTTCCAACGAATGACTAGGCACTGGGGTACCACCTGTCACAGTACGTGGCCTAGATCACAGTACCGAGGAGTACGCCCGCTCCCCTGCAACACAAGGCCGGAATCATCCCTTACTGGATAATTCCAAATAAAATCACCCCACGGTTGGGATCAGCAACCGCAACACTAAGCCGAAATATAAAAAGGGACATCTAGACAGGGATGACCTTACTCTCAAGTGGGGGCTACCCACGAAGCCTTGCTGCATAACCCCTGATTTTCAGTCATTCCCGGTTGATGAGGCTCGAGGCTAAACGATACCTTTAGCACATATCCCTTAGAATGCCCATCGTCCGCTGACGATGTTTCGCAAGCATTCGTCCATACAAGTCCGTCCCGGGTCCGAACGGAACCGAAGGCACTATTCCTACTACATCCATTTTGGAAATATCCTCAGGATTAGTAGCGACTAGCCCTTGCACTTCACTGCTCCATCTTCGACTTCGAACACGTTACACGAAACGTACAAACCGAATCGAAGTGGTATTCGAGTCTCCAGACCTAGAATCCCGGTATACGGAAACTCGATCCCGGTCTCTTCGAAACGATCAGCGCATTTGGCCAATATTGATAGTCGGTTATTTAACTATCAATTTACATCCACAAGCAACCATCACACAATAAATAATTTCCCACATTATTTATTTGCCCAAATATCTTTCCAAGATATATTTCAAATTTTTCAAAGCTCATTTGAAAACAATTTCAAAATAGTTTCCCCTTACGGAATACATTTCCCAAATGATTATTTCCACTGAATCACCAAGTACAAAATACTTATAGATTTTAAAGAAATTTTAAAACACTTTATTATAAATATACTTTAACATTAAATTTGGAAAACTACTTTAATACTTAATTAAAAGTAATACTTTTGAGAATATTTAAAATAAGGTTACTTTATAAAATGCAAAACTAAGTTTCACTTTTTAAATAAAATACTAGTCATCCTTTAAATAATTATTACGATAATAGATTTGGAAAATATTTACTTTAGAATTTAAATATTAGAAATAATAAATTTTCTAAACATGCCTTTTTAAAAACAACATTAAACTTTTAACTTATATTTAAGAATTTTCTTTGAAATCGTACTTGGCTATCCAGGGAATACACTTTCTTCCATATCTTTTAAAAATAAATCACCATTTATTTTTAAACACATTTACATTCCTCAATAAATTCCCACCTTGAATTTATATTTAAAATATCCACCGATATTTCATTTCACTTCATAAACCCAGTTTATACATTTTAAAATCTCATTCTCTTTTAAAAATCCAAGTTTTAAACACTTAAATCAATTTCCAATTGATTTCCAATTTACTTTACTTTGAAATAAATTTCCCTATTTACTTCAATTATTTCAAATACATTAACTTTCATCTTTTATTTCTTTATTATGAGTTGAAACCCTTTTAACTAGAATACCAATTTCGAATTTCCAAACTTCTTCAATTAACATTTTAATTAAATTAAATCTTTAAATTTCAATGAAATCAATTCTTTTATATTTTTAAATAATATCACTTTAGTTAAAGATTTATTTCTTCCCTATTAAATTCTAAATTCTCTTTTCCCATATTTGTTCGAATTAAGAAATTTCTTTATTTCTTTTACAATTCCTTATTTAATTTATTCGAATTCACTAGAATTATTTAACTTAAATTTTACCCTTTTATTTCTTTCCAAAATTCAATTCAATTTCTTTTGATAACTCATTATACTAGGAAATTCAATCCAACCAGATTATCAGATATAAATCATCACAGGATATCAACAATCATATCACAGAATATTTAAACAAAATTAAATATTTTGAGGAATCCAGTTGGATCCCTCCAACCTGTTTCCCTGCATCCACAGACGTTAGCACAATACCAATTCCACTTCGAGATGGAATATCGCGGTATATGGGTTTATAAAATATCATTCGCTATTATGCGGCGCATAGGGTCTCATCCGCTATACAAATGCGGGAATATCAACAATTCCAATATATACATATGCCAATATGTATATATTGCTATATACTACTATATATATATATAGCACATCAATCAATGCAAACATCCAATCAATTATTTAAATTTAACCATTTAAATTTAAATTAAAAATTCAGCTGAGTGAGATTAACTCACCTTATTCCATTTGCATTCCACTTCCAATATTGCCTTGGTTTCTTGATTTTTGACCTTGAATAATATTATATAACTTATCAATATTCGAAATAGTCAAACAGTTAATTACCATTCAATTTAAATTTCGAACTAGTTTTCCTTTATTAAATCTTTTAGTAACAAAAATGGTTCAGATAGGTCGATTTACACAATTTAATTCCTATAATACGTTATTATAAAATAAATCAGTGGAATTATATTTATTTTACTTATGAACTATATATTAGTGAAATACCTTATATAGATTCCAAAGAAAAATCTAATTCATATAAGTTTTCAAACATATTTTTATATTTCAACATCAATATTTTTAAAATCTACTGTTTTCAAGAAAAAAAATCAACATTTAAATTAAATGTGGACATATCTTACAGAAAATCAAAATCATATCCATCTGTATTATTATTATCATTTACTATTTCAACCCATATTGTTTAAATTTTCTTCATCTACAAATAAATTCTGTTAAATCGGATCAAAGAAAACGAACCTCACCTAAACAATGATCGACTTCAAACCCACAGCAAAATTGCGACTTTCCCTATCGCCCTGAACGACTCGCAACGCCAGCCTACTGTGACGCCGCCCTCGCGAGAATCTCGAAGCCCCAGTCGCGATACCAGTTCGCTCGCCTTCGCCTAGTAGCCTGACAAACCCACCAGATCAAACGCTCTCCCTCGAGTCACCGACCTCAACTTCAAGCCTTCTCGAAATCCTAGCTCAGCCGCCCTCTACGCGAGCGCATGCGAGCCCTAGCTGCGCTTCCCTCACCACTGCCATCGATCGATACCCTCCCTCAACATCGCGTGCGAGCTTGCTCCCTTCGTTCGCGAATCTAAATTCGTTCGCCATGAATCCTCGTTGCTAGTAGGGTTTTCGATTTTAGAAGAGGGAAATGGGATTCAAATTTTCGTTTGCTACTAATTATCAGAGAGTTTGATTTTGATTTGAACAAGAAGGACCGGCCATGAATTCGTTTGAACGATTTAGTTTTGAAGAGAAAATGTTTGTTTGGCCATTCATTTTGAACGATAGATATTTTATCTCTGGAACAAAGACTACGCGAGTTAAAGGAATGGATAGCGTGCATTAAACGCTTTGCTATAGTGCTTGAGAAATGACAGAATATCAGCTGATGTTGACCAAATATAAATTTAAATTTAATTCGATATAGATTTCAACGCGTTTATCTACCGTACGTTCACACAACAACTCCAAATACTACGAAAATTGAAATCCGGTAATAAAATAATATTACGGACCCAATGGAACTGGTTTCGTCAAATTCCGAGACTGTGCCTCGGAAGGCTATTTTTAAATATCGATTCAAACGATATAATTTCAAAACTGAATAAAACAGTTTGAAATTACATTCTGAAGCTTCTATTATCTTTAGTATTATCATTACGAATTTTACGAGCTTTCAAAATATTTTTAATTAGCTTAGAATGCCAGATTTACTATTTTATCCAACCTCAAATAAATTTAATTTAATTATTAAATTCCTCAATAAACAGCGATATTTGAAATTTAAGTTTATAATTAACCTCTGAATATTTTAAATTAATTAAATATTCCAATTTCAAATGCTCAAAAATTCCGGGTCGTCACAGCTTGTTTTCAATTCCTATAGAAAGCTCTGGTGGCTCTGATGGGTTCAACGCTTACTTCTTCACCGCTTGCTAGCATATCATAAACCGTTATTTTCTAAAAGCAATCCATAGTTTTTTAGAAGTCGCAAAATGTAACAAGGCATAAACCCAACTCTAATTGGTCTCATCCTCGAGGCACAAAGTCCTTCTGCATAAGCCAGTATAGGCCCATCAGTTGATGTAATATCATGTATAATGTATCTGTAAGGTACTCACTAAAAGCTAAAAAGAGTGCTACCAATTTTCATTTCTAAAAACCAAAGTGATTTCCTTCCCAGAAGGAATATAATGGATAATATACTTCTTACGACTGAGTTAATTAAGGGATATGACAGAACTAGTCTTAGCCAAAGATGTTGTCATAAAATTGACCTCATGAAAGCTTATGATACCACAAATTGGCTAGCAATATACTATATGCTAAAGATAATGGTCTTTCCCATAAAATTCATCAAATGGATTAGAGCGTGTATTACTACAACCAGTTTTTCAATCAATCTTAATGGTGAAAGTTGTGGCTATTGTAAAGGAAAACAAGGATTAAGACAAGGGGAACCCCTAAGCTCTTTTCTCTTTCTCACAATCATGGAGATGCTTACCTTTATGCTCAGGTGTAAATAAGAAGCAAAGGAGATCGATTACCACCCAAATAAAGAAAACCCCCATTGACGGCCTCTATTTTGCAGATGATCTATTATCTTCTCAAAGTCAAACTCCAAGTCACTAGACCATATTTTTCATGCTCTTTTAAGCTTCAGGCTTGCATCAGGGCTGCAAATTAACATATCCAAGTCTTTTATTTTTTTCTCTAGATTGCCTATAGTGACCCATGAATGAGATTGATGGTAGTTACGGTATTCAAACCGTAAACTCTGGAATGACTTACCTAAGCATTCCTTTAACCACATCCACAATCAAGCTCTGCTATTGTCTTTATATATTTGAAAGAATAACTTCCAGGTTGAATTCATGGACCAAACAAACACCTAAGTCATACTAGTAGACTAACTATAATAAAATCTATAACTTTCTTGATGCAAGTTTATTACTCGAGGATTTTCATTCTACCTAAAAAGCTTCTGCGAATGATCGGAAATGCATGTAACCACTTCTTATAGTCTGGGTCTCCTTTCTCTAGGAAAATGATAACAATTAGAAGAAAATAATTTCCTCTAAGGTATGGAGGACTAGGAATAGTCAATCTTAGTCAGTGGTATAAAGCAGTTGCTTCGGTCCACTTAAACAGCATTATCAATAACAGCTCGACCCTTTGGAAGGATTGGTGTCACAAGCATTATATTGGAAACAATGACTTTTGGAGGCATGGTGATGCATCCTTGACTTTAGAGATATCTTAAGCATATACTAATATCTAGACATGTTGTGCAGAAAATTGCACAAAATGCGGAAAGACAATAAACAGGATCTAGATTTGCCAATTTGAACACCACTTAATCTAGCAGCAGTTATTCTATTACTCCAAATAAATAGTAAATAACTATAAAGAAAAAGAAGACGCACAAAATTTATACTGGTTCCACTATCATCTAGATAGTGTACGTCCAGTCCAAAGGAGAGAGATTTTATTACACTTGAGAGAATTACAAGAGATTACAAAATAAGAGTTTACATACCAAAGCCCCAAATTAGGGATAACAAAAAGAGACACTCTATCTGGAGATCGCTGGCTGAATACCAGGATGGGTTTACAATGAAGTCTACCCTCAATATATAGTCAATATAAATTCATGTGAGTCATCAATCAAATTACCAAAATATGGTAAGAAGATAATGGAGGCAAATTACAACGGTAACAAATCACGCAAACATAGCAAGTAATTCACTCGTTCCAAAGATGGAAGAAAATAATCCCAAAGCAATGCGATTACGAAGAAAGAAATAATATGCATATCTTTTGCATATATATTATTCCATAACGTGCGCATGCATAAATTTCCTTGCCATCTCATTCAAATGCAATCCAATTATTAATGCATTTCCATAATGAACAAACGTGATTACTTTCCCTTTTGCATATTTGTTTCCTTCTATTGTGATTTTGTATCACCAAAATTTAACACTCCACCTTGATGCAAAATCACATATTTCCAACACTCCACCTCGAGTCAAATTCTCTTCTCAACATAAAACTCTTCAAATCAAACTCTACCTTCAACTAAAATCTCTTAACGAGATACAGACCAAAAATGAATATTTACCCAATGGGTTCCGGCAAAGCCACCCCCCATCACACATTGCTAACGAGCTCAGACTATGTCCCCGCCCGCCAACAAAATGTTGCAAATATCCAAAATCAAAAGAAGGTAGATACCAAAATAATCTCAAAGCCACCAAGGCCAAAAAAAAATATTCTCTCAATCACCAATCCAAATACAGAGCCAAAAAACAAAAGCCAATAGATAAGGCTAATCCAAATCTCTGTATACAAGACAAATCTCTCTCCTTCCACATACTTTATCTGCCAACAACAATTTTTCCATGAAAATCAACATAAGACTCTCACATCAACATCGAGCCATAAAACAGATACAAGTTTCCAAATCCACTTATCTGCCAAACAACAAATTTCCCATGGAAATCAACATAAGACTCTCACATCAACATCGAGCCATAAAGCAGATACAAGTTCCCAAATCCAGATGTCTCTTCAACACAGTAAACTCCTTATCATCAAATTTCCAAGACTGGAACACTCTTCTCTCTCTCAACATAATCTCCTCTGTCTTTATCTTCAATATTGCACAGTCTCTTTTTCCATCCAAATGAGTAATAGCATAATCACCATCACATCTACCGCTCTTTCTAGAAGCCATTGATGAACAAATTGAAACAAATCGCCTGGCTCCGATACCAATCTGTTGTGCAGAAAATTGCACAAAATGCGGAAAGACAATAAACAGGATCTAGATTTGCCAATTTGAACACCACTTAATCTAGCAGCAGTTATTCTATTACTCCAAATAAATAGTAAATAACTATAAAGAAAAAGAAGACGCACAAAATTTATACTGGTTCCACTATCATCTAGATAGTGTACGTCCAGTCCAAAGGAGAGAGAGTTTATTACACTTGAGAGAATTACAAGAGATTACAAAATAAGAGTTTACATACCAAAGCCCCAAATTAGGGATAACAAGAAGAGACACTCTATCTGGAGATCGCTGGCTGAATACCAGGATGGGTTTACAATGAAGTCTACCCTCAATATATAGTCAATATAAATTCATGTGAGTCATCAATCAAATTACCAAAATATGGTAAGAAGATAATGGAGGCAAATTACAACGGTAACAAATCACGCAAACATAGCAAGTAATTCACTCGTTCCAAAGATGGAAGAAAATAATCCCAAAGCAATGCGATTACGAAGAAAGAAATAATATGCATATCTTTTGCATATATATTATTCCATAACGTGCGCATGCATAAATTTCCTTGCCATCTCATTCAAATGCAATCCAATTATTAATGCATTTCCATAATGAACAAACGTGATTACTTTCCCTTTTGCATATTTGTTTCCTTCTATTGTGATTTTGTATCACCAAAATTTAACAAGACATATCACCAGGCTCCAAAGAATCCTTTTAGAAAGCGCCTTGGGAAGGTACAGGAATTATCTTAAAAAATGAGCTAATTTACCTTCAAAAAAAGTCAATCAGGAATCCCTCTAATGAAAAAGTTTCTGAGTGTGTACAAGATCGAATCCTTTCTCTTCCCTATAATGGCAGCTCCAATGTCAGATCACTCCTTAATAAAGCCACATAAAATCTGACAACAAATGCTGATTATAACGTGCTAAAATGAGGCACATCTCCAGTTATCCATTCAATTAAATTGGTGTACAAGCTGATGTCAGAATACAAGCAAATTTACTTATAGCATAACAGAATCTAGGACTCTTTTGAAACTCAAAAGGATAATTTCGTTATATGGAGAGTTATAAATAATGCTATTTTAACTCAAGACAAGCTTTGTCAATGTCTTGCTGACTTTCTCCTGTTGCGTCCTGTGTAATGATGAGAATGAAAATAATTTGCATCTGTTTTTCCAATGTCCTTTCTCATACAAAACATGGTGTGAGGTGAGGGAGATAGGTAAGTTTCATAAACCAAATGCCCCTGAGTGCTGAAGAATGGTTTACTATCTTCCAAGCAACAAGATGAAGGTATTCTACAGCTATGACTCTTCTTATGTCACTCAAAATTATAGTGGGTGAAATATGGAAGGAAAGAAATGAAAAACTATTTAAGGGTACTAACATAAGGGAAGAAGATATAGTAAGAGTATGTATTAACACAGTTGACAATAGGGTTAAAGTTCTAGGTCTAGCCACTATTGTGTTACACTTTTTTTGCTTGCTTGTTTTGCTTCCCAAGCTTTTGTATTTTTTTTGGTTTAATGATATGAGGTAAGGACCTCATTAAAAACCTTGCTTAATCTCTAGAAAAAATTAAAATACTTTGATCTAATCGAGGTCTGAATATATTGGACAAGAAATTCAACAGTACTTAAAAGATAATAGGAATATGTTTGCATGTAAAATGGGAAAACTTCTTAATCGAATAAAAAAGAAAATTAAACTAGTAAGAATCAAAAATGAAAAAGAGAACAGAATTTTTAAAGTGTTTCTACTAGAATCTTAAGCCTACATCCACTATGAACTTTATTTCAGATAATTCTTGAAATTACAGTCACTTGTACAACAAGTTTAGTTCTAACAAGTGGTTGACTACACAAAATAGTAGCAATTCGATGCAAAAATCCTTGAAGAGATCAAAAAGCCAAAAGTCCGTTTCTAGTTGATGTTAATTTCCTTCTTATAGATGAATTTGAGAATGAAAATCTCCATATTTGGATTGAACAATCAAGTATCTCCAGATCCAAAGTTATAACATGTAGAACATGTCAAATCGCATGATTTCCAGTAATTAACATGGTTCGGCACCGACCGATGTCGATCAGTACCGACCCATGCTTTTGACTTCTCTTTTGTCTTTTATTTTCTCAACACAAGTCTCTTAGCTTTATTTTCTCAAGGTCTTAGAACCATAGTGGTTCGATGCTGACCTATGTCACTTCATGCAATTTTCATTTCTTTAACTTTGAGCTTTGGTTCTTGTAGAAGGTGTAATGGGTCCTCCCTAACTCTTTATGTTCGGTAATAACTCATATGGTTCGGTGCCGACCTATAGGACTTGCAATACTACTCTCTCAAGTTCTTCTTTATTATGCTCTCCAAGATTTTTGTTCATTTCTTCATCGTTTCATTGTTCAGATCCATCGACATGTCGCTTGCTTCAAATACCGATAAAAATTTCCCACTAAAGAATGCTTATGTGATAAAAAGCATGCTTTGGATTAAGACAAGCGGCCGAATCCAGATCTACGAAGATGCTTCTTTCATCTGAATTGTTTTCGTGAAACGTTGCACCTGTTCTAAGAATGTTGACGCATTGCTTCAAATAGTTATTGAATCACATCCCTTTAGCATGTATAAAATTTGAACTCTTCTATCTGAATTATTCACTCAATTCTAAGAGTTCCTGAAAGCTATTATGTTTCTCTGGTCAGCCAATTACTCATATGAAATTCTATTCATTTTTTACTATTTTGAAAAGAAAAAAAACTCATGTGGATTGATATCAATTGATTTTAAATGGTACATATAAATGTAACACTTAGAGAATTTTCAATTTTCACTTGGCATTCCTGTTTCTTGTCAGTTTTGAATATTTAATCTCTTGCAATTCTACTGCCAAATCATAACTTTGCCATTGCGACATCACCTCTCGCCACTGTTACTTCATTAAAGTTTGTCATCACTAGATCTCGCCTAATCCAATACAAACGATCCATAAGAATGTGATTTTAGATCCCAAATCCCTTCAATTTTTCGATGCTAGCATTCTTTTATCTTGATCTCAACCTCGACTCAAGGTTAGCGCCACCATGTTTGTAGCCACTTTGGCTTCATCTCAACCTCGAACCTTCATCTTTAACTCAACTCATTGTTGATTCATACCTACGACCAAGTACCCCTCCAGAGCCGATGTCCCTTAGCATAGTTTCAAGAGCAATGAAAGATTAATGGGGCACAAATGGCAGAGAGAAGAGAATAATCTCTATAAGTTGATTTTGAGCATAGGTGGGCGTGGGATGTTCGAACGAGTCAATTTGGGAAGTCGCTTTGTTGAACAAACTCTGGTATGCTATGCGTCCAAGCATTAACACATTCAAGGATTCTCACATTATTGACACCTGGAATCAACAATCATGGTTGTCTAATGTTGAGGAGATTTTTGACTTTAAGAAAGTTCCCGAGCATCGAAGAGTGAAGTTGGTTGCTACGCATTTGAAAGGAAGAGCTATGGCATGGTGGCAGCAAACTAAGCTAACAAGGGAAAGGATAGGGAAGTCAAAGATTGAGTCATGGGACAAGATGAAGAAGTTAATGAAAGCTACATTCTTGCCATATAATTATCAATCTCTTATGTATCAACGATTGCAGAATCTAAGACAGGGAACAAAGTCTGTGAACGATTATGCGGATGAGTTCTGTCAACTGATTGCGAGGAATGATATCATGGAGACGGAAGAGCAGTTAACAGCTAGATTTGTTGGAGGGTTGAGAATGCAGATTCAAGATATGGTGAATATGTTTGATCTCAAATCTATCGCTGAAGCACATCAAAAAGCTCTAGCTTGGGAGAAGCAAGGAAGGAGCTGTGCAGTTAAAGCGCTCGGCAGATTCAAAGCGGTGGAGATGCAAAAAGTCATAGCGGGGATACAGCGAGGATATAGCGGGATATAGCGGATGACTCTAAAATAGCATATAAAACCCGTACTTGATGTTTTTACAGATATATATGGTAATTAAATGAAAAAATATCATCTAAAAGAATTATAATTAATACATAAATAATTTTAAATAAAAACATGTGCGAATATACTTTAAATAAACGTAAAACTGTTATATAACATAATTGAATTTAGTAGAATATTAGAGTATTTTCATTCTGAAAATATATTAAAAATTAAATCAAATAAATCAGTTTCATAATTTTTATAATGTATAAATGCAATTTTTCAGTTCATTTTATTAAAGAAGATATAGCGGAAATAGCGTAATATAGCGGAAATAACGGGATATAGCGGAAATAGCGGGGCTTAAAGCGGAAAGGCTATATTTTGGGGCTATATGGAAATATCGTAGCGGTAGAAATCCGCTATGAGATATAGCGGGGTTATAGCGGGGTAATAGCGGGGCATTAACTACACAGGGAAGGAGACGTAGTGGTGTGTTTACAAATTCTAACAATCCAATGAAAGGGGCTAGTAGCAATGTGAATGTTTCCAAGGCTGTTGCAAAACCAGTTGTTAATGAAGTTGCTAAGACCAGGATCAATAGGGGTATCAAATGTTTCAATTGTCAGGAGATTGGTCACAAAAGTAATGAATGTCCGAAGCCAAAGAAACCAGCGATGATTGCTGAAGTTGAAGATGAGGATGCAGAAGCTGAATGTTCTAATTCACCCCATGATGAGGAGGAAGAAAATGTGTCGGGAGATGAAGGGTATTCATTAATGATGAAGAGATCTTGTTTGACACCAAAACAGGAGGAGGAAACTAGATGGTTGAGGAGTAACATCTTTCAATCAACATGCACTATCTTTTTCTGAAGGGTTTGCAAGTTTGTCATCGGTGTTGGAAGCTGTGATAATATCATCTCTACAGAAGCTGTGAAGAAATTAGCATTGAAAACAGAGAAGCATCCGAAGCCTTACAAGTTAGCTTGGTTGAGGAAAGGTGGGGAGGTGAAGGTTGGACGAAGAGCTTGTGTTAATTTTTCAATTGGGAAGAAATACAAAGATGAAATCTGGTGTGATGTTGTGGATATGGATGTATGTCATCTGTTGCTAGGGAGATCGTGGCAGTATGATAGGGCTGTGCAACATGATGGTCGTACTAACAGTTATAGTTTCATGTTTGAAGGTACTAAAATCACTTTAATTCCTAAGAAGCGACAACAAGAAGAAAGCAAATCGGAGGAGATTGAAGAACTTAAAACTTTGCTATCTTTGAAGGAGTTTGTTAAAGAAGTCGAAGAGGAGCCTTAAGTGTTTTTGTTGATTGGACGTGAGAGTAACGAAGTGGTTGAGATTCCGGAAGAAGTAAAGCTAGTACTGGAAGAATTTGAAGATATATTTCCTGAAGAGTTGCCAACGGAGTTACCACCGTTGAGAGACATTCAACATCAAATTGATCTTGTTCCTGGTGCTGTGTTACCACATAGACCGCATTACAGAATGAGTCCAAAGGAACACGAGGAGTTGAGGAGGCAAGTGGAAGAATTACAGGAACAGGGGCGTGTACAGGAAAGTTTAAGTCCTTGTGCAGTGCCAGCTTTGTTAGTTTCGAAGAAGGATGGAACGTGGAGGATGTGCACAGATAGTAGAGCACTGAACAAGATTACAGTGAGATATAGATTTTCGATGCCGAGGCTTGATGATTTATTAGATCAGTTGAGCGGGGCTACTATCTTTTCGAAAATCGATTTGAAGAGTGGTTATCATCAAATTCGAATTAGACCAGGGGACGAATGGAAAACCGCATTCAAGATGAGAGAAGGGTTGTACGAATGGCTAGTTATGCCGTTTGGTCTTTCGAATGCACCGAGTACATTCATGCGGGTGATGAATCAGATCTTTAGACCATTCATTGGGAAGTTTGTGGTGGTGTATTTTGATGATATACTGATATACAGTGGAAGCATAGAGGAACACTTGCAACATCTGAGAGAAGTGTTGATGATACTGCGACAGGAACAATTTTATGCTGCGACAAAGAAATGCGTGTTCATGACGCATAGTGTTTTATTTTTGGGGTATATTATATCGGAAGGAGGTATACAGGTGGATCAGAATAAAGTTGAAGCAATTAGAAATTGGCCACAACCCGGGACGATAACAGAAGTTAGAAGTTTTCATGGATTAGCATCATTCTACCGAAGATTCATTCCACACTTCAGTAGCGTGATGGCACCAGTTACTGATTGTATGAAGGGGAAGCAATTTTCATGGACGGAGAAAGTAGGACTTGCTTTTGAGAGAATCAAGGAACTTTTGACGACAGCACCAACTCTAGTGTTGCCGGATTTTCAGTTGTTGTTTGAATTACATACTAATGCATCGAATGTTGGAATTGGTGGGGTGTTAAGTCAGAAGGGACGACCTATTGCATATTTCAGTGAGAAGTTATCGGGAGCAAAAATGAGATATAATACTTATGATGTGGAATTTTATGCTATTGTGCAAGCTGTGAAACATTGGAGACATTATTTGTTTCATAAAGAATTTGTTTTATATACTGATCATGAGGCGTTGAAGCATATGCAGGGACATGACAAGATTGCAGCTAGGCATGCTTCGTGGATCGCATACTTGCAACAATTTACATTTGTTGTGAAGCATAAGTCAGGAATTAAGAATCGAGTGGCAGATGCATTGAGTCGAAGGAATCATTTGTTGACTACAATGAAGGTTGAAGTAACGGGGTTTGATGCGTTGCCAGAAATGTTTGTTGATGATCCTTATTTTGCGAAACTCGTGGATGAGGTTAATAAAGGAAAGACGGATGAGTACGTGTTGGCGGATGGATTTCTTTTTAAGGGGAATCGATTGTGCATACCAGAGTGCAGCTTACGAATGAAGATTGTAAAGGAGTTGCATGAGGAAGGTCATGTGGGTAGAGATCGTACTTTGCAATTGATTTCTCAGTCTTATTATTGGCCTTCGTTGAAGCGGGAAGTTGAAAGGTTTGTGGAGAGATGTCATATTTGTCAAATTTCCAAAGGGACAACGACGAATGCGGGATTGTATATGCCCTTACCCGTGCCGACTAGACCATAGGTTGATATCTGTATGGATTTTGTTTTGGGGTTACCTAGAACTCAGAGGGGGAACGATTCAATATATGTTGTAGTGGACAGGTTTTCGAAGATGGCACATTTCATAGCTTGTAAGAAGACAGCTGATGCCGTCTGTGTTGCTCAGTTATTCTTTAAAGAAGTGTATCGATTGCATGGGCTACCCGAATCTATTGTTTTCAATCGGGATACTAGATTTCTAAGCCATTTTTGGTTAAGTTTGTGGAAGATGGTTGGAACGAAGCTGAATTTTAGTAGCGCCTATCATCCGCAGACAGATGGGTAAACAGAAGTGGTGAACAGATCGTTGGGAAATTTGTTGCGATGTCTTGTGCAGGATAATTTGAAAAGTTGGGATATGAAGTTGTGTCAGGCGGAATTTGCACATAATCATGCTGTCAATCGTAGTACGGGTTTCAGTCCATTTCAGATTGTGTATTCGAGTTTGCCAAGGGGTCATTGGACTTGACGACACAACCACAACCGAAGGGAACAGTTAAGCAGGTTGTTGATTTTTTTGATGGATTGACAGAATGCCATAAAATCGTTCAGGAACGATTAGAGAAGGCGAATGAAAAGTATAAACGATCTGCGGATTTGAAGCGACGGAGTGTTGAATTTAATGAAGGTGATTTAGTATATGCTGTACTAACAAAGGATCGTTTTCCAGTGGGAGCATACAATAAACATAAAGCTCGAAAGATTGGTCCTATAAAGATTGTGAAACGGATCAATGAAAACGCTTATAGGTTGAAGCTGCCGGAGGATGTGTACACTTCTGACGTGTTTAATGTTAAACATCTTATTCCTTATCATGGACATGAACCTGTGGTGGAAGAGGAAAGCGCAAATTCGAGGATGAATTTTTTTCAATCAGGGAAGGATGATGCAGCCCAAAATGACCAAGTGTTAGGTCGCGAGCGACCTAACGTGCTTTTAGGTCATGTGTGACCTAATGAAGAAGATAACGGGCTGAAACGAGCTAACGAGTTAAAGAATAAGGTGTTCGAACAACCTAGCGAGTTACACATTCCTATAGGTCGCTCCGAGTTACTCAAACGACATAACGAGTTATAACCTAAGTTAGGTCGCAAGAATGAATTACGACCTATGATAGGTCGCGGAGAAGAGATACGACCTAAGTTAGGTCGTGGAGAGGAGTTACGACCTATGTTAGGTCGCGAAGTGGGGTTACGACCTATGTTAGGTCGCGGAGAAGTGATACGACCTATGTTAGGTCGCGGAAGCGGGTTACGACCTATGTTAGGTCGCTGATGTATGCTGCAAAGATCACTGAAGCCATCTGAAGTTAGGTCGCTCGAGGATTTCAGGAAGCATTTCTTTAGGCCGCTCAGATTTTAGGTCGCTGCCGCATTCTGCTCTAAGCCGTTGCTTTCTTATGTCGCATGAAGTGTTAGGTCGTTAACGACCTATGCTAGGTCGCTGATGGAGGCTGATGTGTTGATATGTTGAGTCATTTATGTGTTGTAAATATTCTAAGTCGTAATTCGCTGTTGGTCTTAGGTCGTTGCCGACCTATGTGTTGTAATGTGTTGTGCTGTAATATGTTGTAATGTGTTTACCTGTGTTAGGTCGTCCACGACCTAAGTGTTGTCCAGAATTGAGTAGTGTTGGGTTGTAAGCCTATAAATAGGCGGGTGGTGTCATTTGTAAGAGTTTAGTTGATTTTGAATAAAACTTTTGTTTGAGTGCTTTGTGCCTCTTTCTCAAATTGGTAGTTGAGTGTGATCTCCTATCTCCACCTTCGGTTATTCGAGTGAGCTCGAATGAACGATTGTTGAAGCCGATTCAAGGAATCTAGTGCGCTAGATCAACGTCGAAGAATCGTAGATCTTTAAACACGGTATCGTGCGCGATCAACGTGTTTGGGATAGCTAGAATCCGGTATCTTTGAATCAACGGATTTGGGCCATTCGGTATCTTCTATTCCATCGATTGCTACTTTCATCGTCACAACCATTTCAGTAATCCGCTGCAGCATCAATATGTAGCTTAGATTTTTATTTCATTATTCTTTCCAACATCCTTTTTATCACTATTTAAAATTATATGTTACAACTAATTACTATTATATACATAAAAAATTATATATTCAATGACAAACTTATATCCTAGTTTTTGAAGTTCTATCGTACCCTTCAATAGTATCATCTAGTACAAGCGCACCCATATTTATGTATCATACAAGCATACAATCGTATCATACAAACATACACATATGTATTGTATTACATCATAAATGTTATTCATGTGCATATGGGTGAGCAATCTTTGGTTAAACCAAGTAAACCAACCAAATCAGTTTATTTCGGTCGGTTTGGTTTGGTTTTAAACTAAATTGGTTTATGATCGGCCCGTAGAAAAATTAGTTTGGTTATCGGTTAAACCAAATTAACTTTGTTTTTATTATATTGTCAAAATTACTAATGTTGTAATGATTTTTGTTAGATAGGTTTAGTGGTCTGAGTTAATTGTATTTATCATATATATATATATATATATATATATATATATATATATCTGTGTGTGTCAAAATTATTATTAACCTAAAAATACTAAATAAGAATATGTTAGTCATATACTTATGTTTTATTTTAAAGTACGATGAACATTCCAAACATAAAATGTGAATTATTATTAGTTCGGTTAAACTGGATAATCAATCAAACTTAATTCGGTTGGTAATTTGGTTCGGTTTTTATAGGTTTTAGTTTGGTTTAATAATTTTCATCGTTAAACGAACCAACTAAACGCTCACCTCAACAGTAGAAACTAACATAATAATAATCATACAAGCACAATAACAACAACTGTTAACTTAACAACTAATAAATAATACATATTAATCTAACCATGATTGTATTCCTCCATCACACAGTACAACAAAAATTCTTGCCACCGAATTCACCAAAAAAGGTTAAAAAAAAATAAAGAAAAAAATAGTACGAACCTTTTGATCTCTCACACATCAAATGAAGTTGGATTGTAGACCATTTCGGATCGAAGTTCTCGAAATCATCTCATTTGAATGTAGATTTTTCCTGCATTTGAGAATCTATGGGTTCAAAATCGAAGCCCTAACAGCAGACAGAGATCCAATATAAGCACTTTCCATTTTTTGTTTGTAATTATTTCTCTTGATAAAAATTACAGGAATGATAACCCATGTACGAAGCGCCTAGGGCTTTTGAATACAAATTGGGTTCACTTCACCGTAGCAAGGTTCATGAAAAGTCAGATTTCAGCGCATGCCACCTCCACCGTTACTTATTTGCCCTTCTTAGGTCCGATGCTCTCGGATAATGTAAAACTCGAGATTATTTGATTTGGGAAGAGTATATTTAACGTCGGTATATAACGGCCCAGTGGGCCCTGTTCACGGACACATCAAATGTCGATGATTTAGCATTTGGCGTAATTTAAGATCGAAGATAAGTTAGACGTAACCATTACGTCGACGGTCGGATAGGGAGCGATTTGTCGTTTTAGATTGTAACGATTGAACAAAGCATAGAAATTAAGTCGGACATAACTTTAGTTAAGTCTAACGTAATATTTTACATTCATTTTTGGCTATTTAAGTTGACATTCGTTTTTCACTTTTATTTTTCAAATATTTCTACTATGACGTCTTTCTAGTCATGTTCAAATACAATTTCAACTATAATAATTCCATAGATGATTCGCAAAGCTTGGAAGACTCGATTGATAGCGATGATTTATCTTACTTCGACAATATAGAGGAGCAAGACAATGATCTCGAAGCTATTGCGGAATAGATGATAAATCCACTTTTGTTAATTCCCAGTCTGTATCATACTTCTTACACTGGTCGAATTATTGAATGACTAATGTTCTTGACGGAAATGAGAATAGAAGTCAAGATCTTTTCAGAATGAAGAGCACTACTTTTAGGCGTCTATGCAAAGTTTTGTCTACTAGGTATGGTTTAATTTCTACTAAACAAATAGAGATTCTTGAAATGGCATGCATGTTTTGTTACACGATAAGTCATGCAACAACACATAGATTGGTAGGTGAAAATTTTGGTCGAGCTAATGGTTGTGTTTCTAAGGCCTTACAAAAGTCTTACTTATCGCCAAAATATTATTAAAATAAAAGATTTGAACGGGATTCCTGATGATATTAGGTATGATACACTGTACTGCACTTTTTTGAAATGCAATTAGAGCTATAGACAGAACACATATTCATGCGAGAGTTTGTAAAGAGGTGCACTCGATTTTTTCGTAAGTAAGAAGACAGATTAATCATAGTATCTTAATTGGCCCGGTCTACTCCAAACTGACTAGGTCTAAGTCAACTTGCAAACCAGCCACTGGTGGATGCAGATCGACTAGGTTTCCTATATGTAATGATAATGTAATGATCCTAATTTTGACTAGCATTATTTAGAATATTTAGTTGGGTAAATTAAATATAATAATGTAGATGGTTAAGGGATTGAGACTTGTTAATTAGTGAGGGTCCGTGCCTAAATGAATGTATAAACAAAAGGTAGTAGAAAATAAGTAAGTAAGAGGAATATGACAAGGGTAAAATAGGAACATCCTTCATTCTAATACCCTAAACCCTTCCATTCTCTACTCCTTGTTCATCTTAAATTCACAAACAAAACTAAAAGAACCTAAGTGAAGCTCGGTCGGCCACCATTAAGGAGAATCAAAAGAAGATAAGCTAGGAAACAAGTAGAAAGCTTGGAGAAATTAATCAAATGACAAATCTCAAGTTCCTTATCCAAACAAGGTGAATAATAATCTAAACCATCTTATATATGTCTTAATAAACATCTTAATTTTGGGTTTAGATTTTTAAAACCGTTGGATAGATTGAATGATGATATACTTTGATTATATGTCATGTTTGATTTAAACAATTATTTTTGTGTAAAGATGTAATTCGATTTTAAGGTTAAAATCGTGTAAAATGGATTTCGAACGCCATGAAGATTGAATATGTTATGTAAAACATTATTTTGGAGATGGGTTTAAATTTTCATAATAATCCGAGCTATGGATAATTTATAATGAATTTTGAATGGAAGATATAGATAATTTTGGTTTATAATTAATTATGGTAATTATATAAAGGACTTCAGGTCTGAAATTTATATATGTTAGGAAACATATTAAAAGTGAGTTATGATGATTATTGTGGATTTTTCTTATGTATTTTAATATGGCTATTAAATTATTTAAGTTGAAGGACTTAAATGTTTAAATGTTTTATGGAAGAGAATGACTTATTTGCTAAAATAATTTCAATTATAAATTATTGAATTCGGCAGCCTTTTAGAAAAAGGTTTTAGATAAAGAAATGGCAACAAATTATATTTTGGAAAATTGGCAAGTTAGATGAAAAGAAGTTACTTTGTAAGGCATAAAATCAATTTTGACATAATTTACCACTTCACCACTTCCAATTGCTAGCTTTCGTCACCATACATCCGCTTACGAACCCATTCGAAACCAAAACACATGGTATCAAGCTATCGATACGTAGTGGATTGGAGAAAGGTGGAAGGGACAGTGTCAAAACCTAGCTTTCGAAGGGGTGGAAGTTATCCACTACTTACTTATGTTTATAAAAGATGCTTTCGAAGGGGTTAGAGTCAACTTTATTAGTTTTTGAATCAAGCAACTTGCCTTTGTTTTTAGAAAGAAGCTTTCGAAAGAGTTGTTGCTTACTTTATTTTCAAAGAAACTTTCGATTGAGTTGCCGCTTGTTTGTTTGAAAAGGAGCTTTCGAAAGGGTAGCTGCATTTTGAACATACTCGGATGCATTCAAGCCTTTTGAATTAGCCCGCCTTCTTTAAAATTTTAAATCAATGCTTTCGAAAGGGGAGCTTTCGCCTGTAACGACCCACTATTTTGGACCATTCAAGTCAACAATAAATCCACACATGCCGGACTTGAATAATTCAAAATAATGGATTGTTAATAAAATTTGACAAAACTCAACATATACAGTAAATAAATAATCACAGAATCACGGACACAGAGTAATATAACAATAATGCAGTGGAAACAAAAGAGTAGTAGTTCATGAAGCTACTATATATATAACAGAGTTAAACAAGATACAACAGAAGTCTCGAATACAATAGTCAAATACAAGATCAAAATACATCACTAGAATCAATTGAATATCTGAAAGCTGGATAGATAGCTGGATCTCCAAGCGAAGCTCCAACTCCAAAGGTGAGTCTCGAATACTGGTACACTCAGTTTGACCCGAGCGTAAAGAAAACCCAAAACACTCGAGTCAGGATTAACATTCTTATATCAATAAATCCAAATCAAGTGAATAGCGACTGAAATACAAGTAACTCAAAGGATGTTTGGGATAACCATCCTCTAAGGATCCTGTAACAACTCGGGATTTAGCTTCAATTTATAATCGTCATTTAACGATTAAAGTGATGATAAATTGCTATAGGAATTTTAATCGAATTGAAATTCTTTTGTAAATTCATAAAGTGTATGTGGGCTTTAAAACTTAATGTTAGGCCACATTCTCAATTGTTGGTTGTGCCATGATAACTATCATAAGAAACTCGTCCCCCTTTCACTTTTCATTGATTCGTTCGCGAAAAACCCTAATGCAAAACGAAAGAAAGAATAGAAATGGCGGCCACAATATTTTCGTGAGATCGAAGTGGGGCTTTGTGTTAACTAGGTCGCCGCTTCATCCCGATTGCTTTGATGTTTAAGGATACCCCAGTTCTCGATCGAGTTCAAGCTCTGGCTTCGCTCGATTGCAGGCGTGCTCATCTTCTAGTTTCCTGAGTCGTGCAGTTCTTGACTCGTTAAGTCGCGTAACCTTCTTGAGTCGCATAGTTCTTAAGTCGCAGAAAATTGAGGGTTAACATTTGCCCCTCGAAGTACACGCCTAAGTCGTAGGTCGTGTGCTTCGACTTATCTTAACTCGCGTGTGCCGCTTCGAGTTCCACTGCTCCAAGATATAAAAGCTTGAGTCGCTCCTCCTACTTCCTTCTTCTCATTACGTAATCCTTACGCCGTATCTGCCATTAACACTTCTCCGAGCTTTCAAAGGCGATTCCAACTTGATTCTTATCCGATCATCTCTAGCATCATACTGTGTAAGCGTTTTTGCTTCTCTTTCGATCGCCGACCATCATTAATTCGTGGATTCCGCTCCTCGTTCTTAATCCACCCCCTTATGCAGTGCTTCGTTGCAAACCTCACTATATCGATAGTCTGTGAATTCGATTCAATTCAATTTAGCTTCAAATGGTTGGGGCGATGGAGGCGATGGGTTATAGTGCTTTGGACTTAACCGATTAGAATGATAGGGCTTTGGATTTACGGTGATCCCAGATTGGTTTTTTTTTGAATGATTTAATAGTGTGAAAAATGAAGGCTTTTGTTAATGGAGGGGTTAACGGGTTAGGAGGATAAAGGGTTAGGAGTTAAGGAGGAAGGTCAGTTGGTCACACGGAGTGAGATTTTAGCTTGGTCACGACTTAACAATCTTGGGCGACCTATGAACCCTCTCGACTTAAGTCTAGGCCGACTTATCCACATACGACATAAGCCTTGTGTCGTAGACGAGTTAGGACTTAGGAAATTTTCAGCACGTTGAACTGAAGCCACATAATCCTTATGTCATGAACGAGTTAGGACTTAGGAAATTTTCAGCATGTTGAACTGAAGCCTTTTCTCTTCTTACTATGCCTTGTGACTTAATGATTAACGACTCATAGGACAAACGTCTTGACAAGTTGACGACTTGACTTGACTCTCTGTACATTCACTTAAGTCGCAGACGATCTAGCACTTAATCGGCCTAAATAGTGACAGCATAAGCCTTAGGTTGCAGCCAAGTCAGCATGTGTATGCTCAATTCGAACTCACACTTCTAAGCATAATTTTGATTTAAGTGCTTAACTTGAATTACTGAAACGAACTGCCTGAATACTGAATTGTCCGGACTTTAATTTGTTAAACTTTGTTGCATTTTCTTTTTACAGATCACTTTGACTCGCAAGCTGACAACCTGTTTAATACAACATTCATAGAAAATTGGGATGAATATACTACCACTGACTGCCCACATCAAATGACAGATTAGTTAATAACGGATAATCAACTTAAATAGATTGTGTGAACGAAGTGCTTTAAATCAACAAATTCAAGCAAAGTATTAAAGCAACAATGAAATAGTCAACTGAAATTGACCGGTTTGCGCTAATACTGTACCTGAACTTTAAATTAACAAGTCCTGAAATTTGGTAATCGATCAATTGTCGACTAGTTTAATTCCAGTTATATTTACTTGTTATCTTTATTATTTCTGCACAACACTTCACACTTTTTAGGAAACATGCACCTTCATATTTGAATATCCAGTTGCTTGTGTAGAATGACTTCTCAGCAAGAAGATATAACAGTTCAGACTAGAGAGGCCACTCTCATTCCAGCTCCATTAGTCAATCCTCCTGAAAGAGCCTCTACCACTTTGTCATACAAAGTTTTTCGGCAATTGTGCACCCAGTTTGGTATCGTTGAAGCAGATGCCATTCTTCCTGAAAAAAGCAGCACTGCTGATGTGGCACCCCCTGGCTTCATTACAGTTAATCGACAAATGTGCCTGAGCGGGGCCATTCCACCTTTCAACAACTTTCTCCAACATCTTCTTCGTCAACTGGCCATCTCCCCATTCCAGCTACATCCCAATAGCTATGCCATTCTAATGGGGTTGTGCGTATTATTTAGTAGAACGCTCGACCGTCTCCCTAGTTTTAACGAGATCTGCTACTTATGTTCTTTTACCAGAACTAAAGATCATCCTTCGATCACTGTTGTGAGAAGCGCCAGATATCGTAAATTGATTGTCGGCCTCCCTGACAGTGCCCATGGGTTCTTAACTCAATACTTTTACGTTCGCTCTCCCCCTGGGTTCTACGCTGTGTGGAGGGAAGGAAGTAAGATTATCTATCTTTATTTCTTCCATTCTATGAGTTTTGTGAAGTCCAAATTGCCAAATGTTAATTTCGCTTTTTCATTTCAGCGCTTCCCCCTCCTTCTAGGGATCCTAGCCACAAGCCAACTCTGGAGAGGCTCATGGCCGTACCAACTGAAGAGCGGGACGTGAAGTTTTTGTTAAAAGACGAATTTCTTCACCAGTTTGGACTTCTTCACTCTTCTCGCTCTACTCAGCCTCGCGAAATCCCTGATTCCCCCGGAAAGGCATTTGATGTCCCAGCTTTTGATGAAGAACCTTTACCGCAGGAACCCATCACTGAGGGTTCACTGGTGAAGTGTTCCACTTCAATTGACGTTGCGGGTTCGTCGAGCAAGCCAGCGCTTTCCCCGGTCATTGAAGAAGAAGAGACTTCTCAGCATTCTGGAGAGGTGGCTGACGTGGGAATCGAAAGGGAAAGTGCCATTGGGCATAATGGCGATGATATCTTTGAAGGGTTGAGTGATTTAATGATAACTTCCCAGGAGCTATTCAAAGATGACACTTCAAAAATTATTTCTCCTGTTGTCGAGGCTACTTCTTCTTTACAACAAGTTTCGACTCCTTCTACACCAGTCGTTGCCGTTTCGACATTAAAGCGTGGTTTGTAGTTTGACGCGCGTAGTTTGCACGCCGCACACACCTAGGATTTTTTAGCACTTATACGCACTTATCCTCTTTTTCTGGAGATTTCTAAACTTCATTTCTTTTCCATTTTCAGATTCTACGATGGGGCGCTCTGGCTCATATTATGACAAATTTCAGCGCTATGGAGGCCGCAGAACTTATGACTTTAGGCGATACCTCAATGCCCCGAGGGAGACGGATGAAGAAAGAGCTATTAGGAAAGCTCAAGAGAGGCGGGACTATGAGCAAGAGAAGCGGGACTATGAGCATCAATACGGGAGGAGAGATGAGCGATATGACTCTTCCCACAGAGGTGATAGTTCTCATAAGCGAAAGTCTTATGACGATAAAGGGAAGACTCATATTGTTGATGATCCAAGCAAGCGGGTCAAGCCTATTGACGCGTCTGCAATTTCTGAGAAGACCCCTGCTTCAATTCCTCTTGATATCCCCACTGACTCTCCTGCTCTTGAGAAGTCTGATATCCAAAAAATCATCAACAGACCCCAGTATCAAGTTGGACAGGGTCCGCCAATTCTTCAAAGTCGGTTCCCGCAATGGTGCTTAAAGGGGGTACGCTTCGACCTTGATTTGGTCCCGATCGATAAATCGGATATGCTGCGTAGCCTTGATGCCGTCAAACTTAATATTGAAAGAGTGTCCGGATGGCAAAAGCTTGTTGATGAGCTGCAAAGGGTCAACCGTGCGAATCTCGAAGCCATGCTGACCATGGAGAACGATAAATCGGAGTGGGACTAAATTTGTAAGCAGCACAACGCTGAAATGAAGAGCATCTCTGATGGTTATGAGAGGCTTGAAGCTGAAGTTGAAAAACTGAAGAACGAGCTTGCCACTTCCTCCACTTCTTATTCGCAAAATGAGGAGATGCTCCAGAAGCAAGTCCGAGATGATCACGCTGCTCAGCGAGATGCTGAAGCCAAACTTGAAGCAGAGCAGCATCTTACTGGGAAATATCGTGATTATGTCGTTCAGCTTCGGGAGAAAATTAGCTCTCGAGATTTGGAAATTGTAAGACTGCAAGCTCAGTTGCTGAAAACTGAAAAAGAGCGTGATGAAGCTATCGTTAGGAAAGTTGCAGCCGAAGAATCACATGTGGCTACTAAAGCCAACATCAGCTCTACTCTTTTTGACTTTTATTTGCACAGCGTTCTGGGTCATGGGAGCCTCTCCTTTCTGGGCCCTGAATACGAGATTACTCTGGCTGAAGTGTAGGAAGCCGCAGTTGATATGCTCAGTGGTGCCGGCTATGATGAGGCAGAGCTTGAGGCACACTATCTTGACGATGAAACTCGTGCCGCTCTTTCTAGGGGAAAGGAGCAACTTGCAAAAACGCGAGCTGAACTGATGGGAGAAGAACACCCAAAAGAGGAAGCTCCTTTAACTGCCCCCGTCCATACTTCAACTTCGGCTGATGTTAACATTATAGACTCCAGTTCCCATTCTTTGCTTCCTGCTAAAGTTGACACTGAAATTGTGACTACTCCTACTGAGGAAGAAGCTCTGGAAGATATTGAGGCTGAGAAATTCGAGATCGATATTGCAAAGCCGACTTCTCCAGGTAACTTTAACATCGACCCGGATTCAGTGAATCGCTTATTCGATTTAACCGAGCTTGACGAACTTCTTACTTATTACTTAAGCTTTGATGAACCAATATCTTCTCTTTTCTCGGAGAATACCGGTTTTAACTTCTTTTCTTCTGCAGCGGAAGTTCCGAAAGCTGCGCCAACTTCTCCTTCTCCGGCTGCTGTTCCTCCTCCTTCCCAAGTCACTCCTCTGTCTGCTTCTCAACCAGGATCACAAGAAGAGAAAATAGAAGCCCTCAAAGACTTGGATGATCCGGTTGTTTCGCAAGAGCAAAAGACTAGGGAACTTGAAGAAGGCGAAAAGACCCCGGAGCAAACTTATGATGACGACACAAAACTTTCTAAGTTTCTTACTCTGGGAAGTGAGTCTTCTTCCAAGAGAAAAGGGAAGCGCGCGATGAAGAAGAAGAAAAAGAGCGCTTCGGCTGATGAGAAGAATGTTGAAGAAGATCCAGCTGCTCCTCCTTCTCCTCCTTCCCCGACTCATCCACAACGGCTTCCAAAACTGGTTATCAAGCCGGGAAAGAGTTCTAAGGGTGGTCAGAAGAAGGAATGATAAGCTAGACTCTAGGCTTCTTGTTTTGCTTTTTTGGATGTATTGACCGGAGATTGTGCGGGTACCGGTCCCCGCTTTTTTTTGAGATCTGCACATGTAAAGAATTTTCACAGTATTGAATAAAATAATTCTTTTACTTATACGAATTCTTGTATATGTAAGAATGCATTTATTTCTCATTTTAGTGTAGAATAAGCGATTCTTTTTTCTTGTACAAACTTTTTGTCTGTGTTTGAGAATGCATTTATTCCACATCTTTTCCACGTGATATTGTAATGTGCTTGTGGTATGTCGCTTGAATACTACTTTTATTGTTGTAGTTTTATTGTATGATATTGCCCCTATACCACAAGTGCATTGCAATATCTTTTTGCTTTGGCGAGACTTGTACTCTTATTTTTTGGAGAATAACTATTCCGTCTTTGAGGAAACAATTATTCTACTTAAATGGAGCGTATCTCGTTTTTGGAGAAGTTTTTACGCTTCAACCTTCGGAGATGGTCACTTCACTCTTTTTTTTTAGAAGTGAATTCTCCAACGCGGTAGAGCGGGCCTCTAAAGAGGATTTTTCTTAGCACTTCAATTTTTTTTGAAGAATTTTTCAAGATGAACAAGTAGATCTTCCTTGAGAGTTGAAGTGTGCCTCTGAGGAGGGCTTTTTGGTATTTCTGAGGAGTAGCATTTGGACTCCGAAGAGTAGCATTATGCTTTGTGACGTAGCGTTGTGCCCCCGGAGAGGTCTTGTGCTTCCGAAGAAGTCTTTTGTTTGTGCTTCTGGAGAAGTCTTGTGCCTCCGAAGAGGTCTTGTGCCTCCGAAAAGGTCTTGTGCCTCCGAAGAGGTCTTGTGCCTCCGAAGAGGTCTTGTGTGCCTTTGGGAAGGTCTTCTGCCTCCGAAGAGGGCAGTGTGTGCCTTTGGGGAAGGCTTGTGCCTCATAAGAGGGCTTGTGGTGCCTTGGGAGAGGTCTTATGCCTCCGGAGAGGTCTTGTGCCTTCGAAGAGGTCTTGTGCCTCCGAAGAGGTCTTGTGCCTCCGAGGAGGTCTTTATTTGATTGCCTGGAAGTTACTTTCTCATAGTTAAATGGATCCATAGGGCGGGCCCAAGTTATTTAATCGGATGTTCGTTTGCACAAACGATCGCAATTAGTTAACGAAGGCCTTGCCTCAGTGGTTCCACCAACCTATTTTGTTGAGAAGAGCATTTCCATTTATTGGCGTGCCTCCGAAGAGGGCTTGTGCCTCCGTAGAGGTCTTTTATCCTCCGAAGAGTTGCGCCTCCGAAGAGGTCTTGTGCCTCCGAAGAGGGCTTTTGTTGATCAGCTCGCCCATGTCTCTTTGTTGTTTGCTCATCAATGGTCCCCTGTTACTGTCTCCGAGCCTATGTTCCTTTCCTTTGTAAGTAGTTTGCTTTATCCAATGGAGTGTACTTCATTGTTGATTGATTCCATGGGATAGGCGCAAGTTATTCAATCAGATGTCTGTTTATACAAAGATCGTAATTAGTTAACAAGCGTCTAGCTCCTTTTCTTTGGAAAAGTGTCTTTTTGGTGGAATCATCAACTTTTGGTGTAAAGTTCATCTTATGTTGGATTTGAATTTGGAACTTTCAGTGGCTTGAAATTTGTTTATTGAGTGATTTACGGGGTTCACTTGGCATTGCGATGGGTAAGCTTTGTTTTAATGACTTGCAATGTTAAATCGATATTTTAGCAATACGTTTAGAGTATTTACACATCGAAATGAAACAGGCATTTTATAATAATAAAGAACACAAAATTTATAGTGGTTCGGCCAAGAACTGGGCCTACATCCACTTTATAGCTCTTTTATTCATCATTACTGATTTTACAATGGTTTACAATACAATCGATACATCCATAATCATTTTACAATTTCAAGCAAAGCTTTTTCAAGTAAAATATGGGCGCAAATGATTGCTGTTCCAGGCTCTTGGGATTGGATCTCCTTCGACAGTTGTGAGTTTGAATGTGCCATTAAGAAGTTTATTGTCTATGACATATGGCCCTTCCCAATTTGGTCCAAATACTCCGACTGCTGTCATGATCCTTTTCAAGACTAAGTCCCCGACTTCAAAGCTTCGTTAACGGACTTTAGAGTTGAAGTGCCTTGCAATTCTTTGCTGATGGGCCGCAACTCTGAGTGTAGCTTCTTCCCTTCTTTCATCAAGAAAGTCAAGTGCTTCGAGTTGCAATTTCTCATTTTCGGCTTGGTTGAAATGAACTCTCCTATGAGAAGGGACTTCTAGCTCTACCGAAATCATTGCTTCTGATCCGTATGCCAATGAGAATGGAGTGTTCCCAGTTGTAGTTTTATGGGTTGTTCTGTATGCCCATAGTGCTAGTGGTAGCTTATCAACCCATCCACCTTTTGCTTTTTCAAGCTGCTTTTTAATGGTTGACTTGATAATTTTGTTTACTGCTTCCACTTGCCCGTTTGCCTGCGGATGAGCCACTGCTGAGAAACTTTTTCAGATTCTGAATTGCTTGCAGAAGTCCTGGAACTCTTCGTTTTCAAATTGAGTACCGTTGTCTGTGATTATCTTCTGTGGCACACCATATCTGCAAATGATATTTTTCATTACAAAATTTATCATCTTTTTAGAAGTAATAGTGGCCAAAGGTTCAGCTTCAGCCCATTTAGTGAAATAATCTACAGCAACAATAGCATATTTGATTCTCGACTTGGAAATTGGTAAAGGTCCGATTAGATCTATCCCCCAAATGGCGAACGGCCATGGGCTGACCATCTGTGTTAGTTCAGTTGAAGGTGCTCGTGGGATTTTTGCAAATCTCTGACATTTGTCACATTTTCTGGAGTAGATAGCAGCATCTCGATTAATATCGGGCCAGAAATACCCATACCAAAGAACTTTCTTGGCAAGTGTTTGGCCTCCTGAATGATCCCCACATTCTCCTCCGTGTATCTCTACTAAGATTGTTTTAGCTTCTTCCTTGGTTACACATCGGAGTAATGGCATTGAGAATCCCCGCCTGTATAACCGGCCGTCTTGAATTACATATCTTGATGCTTTTCTTAACAGCTTTCGGCGTTCTTTAGAACTTTCTGGTAGAGAGCCGTTGAGCAGATATTCTTTGATTGGGGTCATCCATGATTCTTGTTCTTGAGATACAGCCACGATCCAGTCGATATCCATTTCATCGGTGCTTGGAGCTGACAAAACCTCCACAGGAACCAATCCCAATAACTGAGCTTCTCCGGAGCTTAAATACTTTGCTAGAGAATCCGCTTTCATATTTTCCTCTCGAGGTATGTGGCTTATCGAATAATGATCGAAATCATTGAGAAGTTCAGAAGCCTTTGACAAATAAGCGGGCAGATTTCCTCCTTTAGCTTGAAATTCCTTCTTGACCTGACACACAATAAGCTGAGAATCACTGAAGATTTGCAATGCTTTGATGTTCAATTCCTTTGCAATCTTTAATCCAGCAATTAGAGCTTCATATTCTGCTTCATTGTTTGTAGAAGGGAATTCCAATCTTAATGCGTAACATAATGATCGCCCCTCGGTGGTTTCAAGCACAACCCCGGCTTCGGAACAGTAATCATTTCTTGAGCCATCAACATATAACTTCCATTTGGTCGGGATGTCAACTGTAATCTTTTCTTCTTTATCACCCTTATCTGTATACTCTGCGATGAAATCCGCTAAGGCTTGTCCATTGATCGCTCTTCGGGGATGATAAGTGATATCATATTGGCTAAGCTCAATATTCCATTTCAGAAGACGGCCCGAAGTTTCAGGGCGAAATAGGACTTGCTTTAGGGGCTGATCGGTGAGAGCTTTGATAGGGTGAGCTTGAAAATACGGTCTCAACTTTCTGGAAGCAATCAGTAAACAGTAGGCGAGCTTTTCTAGCTTTGAATAATTCATCTCTGCCCCAGTGAGTCTTTTGCTGATATAGTAGACCGGACGCTGAACTTTTGCATCCTCTCTTACTAGTGCTGCACTCAGGGCATGAGATGAAACTGCCAAGTATATAAAAGGTCTTCGCCGTCGTTGGGCTTAGAAAGTATTGGAGGCACTTCCATGTGATGGATTAATTCATCGAAAGCTTTTTGGCATTCAGGTGTCCATTCGAAGTTTTTCATTCCTTTCTTTAAAGCATCAAAGAAGGGGATGCATTTATCAGTAGGTTTGGAAATGAATCGACTTAAGGCAGCAACTTTCGCATTTAGGCTCTGCAGTTCCTTCTTTGTTCTAGGGGCTTTGACTTCTCTTAGAGCAGTAATTTGAGCAGGATTGGCTTCAATGCCCCTAGCGCTTACAATAAATCCCAAGAATTTCCCAGACTCTACTCCGAATGAACATTTCAAAGGGTTGAGCTTCATTCCGTATTTTCGGAGGATTTCGAACATTTCTGCTAAGTGGTCCATATGGTCAACTGTTTTCTTTGATTTTACTAACATATCATCGACATAGACTTCCATAGTTTTCCCAAGCTGTGATTTGAACATTGCATTAACGAGCCTTTGATATGTTGCCCCTGCATTTTTCAATCCGAAGGGCATAACTTTGTAGCAGTAAAGACCAACATCTGTGACGAAGCTCGTATCCTCCTGGTCCGACTCATGCATCATAATCTGGTTATACCCGGAGTACGCATCCATGAAAGATAACAATTCGTGTCCGGCTGTTCCATCTACCAGTTGATCAATCCTTGGTAACGGGAAGCAGTCTTTGGGACAGACTTTGTTTAAATCTGAGAAATCAATGCACACTCTCCATTTTCCATTGGCCTTTTTAACCAGCACAGGATTTGAAACCAAATTTGGATATGTGGACTCTCTGATGAAATGATTTTCAATGAGTCGGCCTACCTCTTCCTTTAACGCTGCTGACCTTTCTGGACCTTGGGTCCTTCTCTTCTGTTTCACAGGCGTGAATTTTGGATCAATATTCAGAGTATGTATAGCAATCTCCGGAGATATTCCACACATATCGGCGTGACTCCAAGCGAAAACGTCCAGATTTGCTTTCAAAAATGATATTAGCATATTCTGGACTGCCATACTGAGTTGCGAACCCACATTTAGCACTTTGTTTGGGTCCTTAAGATCAACAGGTACTGGTACCGTTACCTCCATCGGTACCACTCTATTTTCCTCTGCACTGGATTTTCTGGGGTCCATTTCTCTCCTTACACCACTATGCTCGCCAGTGCAGGGACCACCCTGTATTTGCTACAAGGTTGTGCTTTTGATGCGGAGGGGAGCTGCCGCATCTTTTCCCATTTCTCTCTTCCTGGCCTCTCGAAGCTCTATAAGATAACATTCCCGCCCAGCATTTTGATCTCCTTTAATGACACCCACACCATTATCTATAGGAAATTTAATAGTTAGGCACCATGGGGCCAGAATGGCTTTGAATGCAGCTAAAGTTGGACGGCCTAGGAAGGCATTGTAGGCAGAAAATCCATCAACAATTACAAAAGTTTGTTTCCGAACTACCCTTTTCTGCCCCTCTCCAAGTTTCATGAACAAGTCGACAGTTCCGATTGGTTGCTGCGGTTCCCCAGTGAACCCAACAATCTTTTGTGATAAAGCCTGAATGTCGGTCATTGGAATCTTCATTTGGTCAAAAGTTTTCTTGAAGAGTATATTGTAGGAAGCACCACAATCAATGAGCACTCGTCTTACAATAGCTGGCCCAATTCCTGCAGAAATGACCAAAGGATCTATGGTTGGAGCTTCAGTACCCATAGAATCCCTAGCCTTAAACATAATATCATCATTAGAAGTTTTCTGCTGTTTCAGGGGTGCAGCGTCTTCTATAGCAAAAACATCTTCTTCTGCTGGGATATATTTCAAAGCACGAGCATATCGTTCCATTTCACCCCAGCTTCTGCCCGCTGGGTGTAGGCCTCCTGTAATCACATTGATAATGGGCCTTTCGGATTCATGTGCAGTAGTGCCTTTACCCGAGCCAGATGGTTGAGTAGGGGGTTGCTGCCCCTGAGTAGATGAAGTTGGGTCATTCCTGTTCTTCTTGACATACTGTTGCAACTTGTTTTCCCTCAACAACTCTTCAATTAAGCTCTTCAAGTGATGACATTCATTGGTATCATGACCGGGTTGGTTGTGAAAGCGGCAGAATTTTCCATTTCGCATAGCACCCTTTCCCGGTTTTATCTCAGCTGGTTTGGGATAATCCACAGCATCTTTGGTGGCAAAGAAGATATTTTCCAGAGTGTCGGTCAATGGAGTGAAATCTGAGGGCTTGAAGAAGCGAGGTTTCTTTGTATCCTTTTGTTTTTTCCCATCATGACTTTCCCTCTTCTGACCTCCGGAATCTTTCTTAATCGAAGCAGCAATATTATTCTCTACTCTTGTTGCCACCACTTTCATTGGTGCCGGAAGATTTTCCAAGCGTATGAATTCATCAGCTTTCTTATAGAATTTCTCGAGTGAATTTGGCTCCTTCATTTTCAGCCATTTTCCAAATTCGCTCGACTTGTCGATAACACGCATCAAATAAGTCAAGACCATTCGTGGCTCTACGTTGTCAACTTCAGCCAGAGCTATATTGAAGCGATTCAGGATTGACTTAATAGGCTCTCCCGGATTATGTTCAAGACTAGACAATGACATTATGTCTTTCGCCTTTGAAGCGTACAACCTGAATTGCTCCTTAAACTTTCGGGTTAGATCGGAAAACTGGTCTACAGATCGAACGGGAAGCTTGGTAAACCAAAGAAGTCCACTCCTTCCAAATATACCGGGAAATACCGGCACTTAATCTCATCAGTTGCCCTTGCGCCGGTCATGTGGCAGTCATATTTATACAAGAATTGATTTGGGTCATTTGTTCCCCGATAAACAGGAATGGTGGGGGGAACAAATTTTCTGGGAAACTCAGCTTTTAAAATCCTCTCAGTAAACGGAGTTTTACTCGGTGCGAATCCCCATTCGCTCTCATCTTCATTTCTCTGCATGCTTTCTTTCATTATTTGTCGAATCATGCCAGAGAGATATTCCTCATTGTTTAATGACTTTGCGGAGTAGACTTCGGCCATTTTCTCGGAAGTTTGTCCGGGCAAATGTTCGCGGAAAACTGGCGATGGCCTGGATCCTTCAGCTTGGAGGGGTGCCCCTTCAGCAGCACTTGATCCCCCTTGAGGAATATTTCTTCCTTCGGAGTTGTGAAGAGCATCAGCGATGTTCTCTTCATTATTCACTGGTCTTTGACTTGCCCCGAGCAAAGCATTTAACTTCTCCATCATTAGAGTATTCTAAGTTTCAATCTACTGATACAGTCCGGACACTACAGCATCTAATTCTTCTCGTGTCACTCCAACACTTGGAGCTGCCTGACTTGGAGAAGGAGAAGTGGCAGTATTATCGTGAGCATCTTCAGATCTGACAGATTTGCGTTTCCTTCCAGGAGCCATTATATCCAACAGACTTCTGGTCTTGAAAGAGACTTTTTCAACGAACTTTTTTGAAGCAATGATGATAATATTCCTGAGTTGGACTTCTCAGTGAAAGCACCAAAATGTTAACGCTGAAAATCGAACGCTAACACCCAGTGTGTGTGATAACAATGTGAAAGCACCACTCGTTGGTACGGGAACAGAATATAAGCTGAAAATAGCAGAAAAAGGTAAAGGAACAACAAATTTATAGTGGTTCGGCCCGTAATTGAGCCTACGTCCACTTTATAGTCTTTTATTGCTGATCTTGTTACAATTTGATACAATGCACTTCGAATACAATTCACTTCGATCACTCAAACACTTCAGATTAGTAACTCAAACTTTGACGATGAGACTTGTCGAATCCATGTCGGATGTGTAGAATCTCGTTCAAAGCTTGTTGTAGAATCTTCGATGTTTGGAGTTCTTTGAGTCTTGGATGAGTTGAGAATTCGGCAGAGTAATGACGCTTCAGAAAATGATTGGCCCCCAAAAAGTCCTTTTCATGTTCGAGGTAGGGTGGTATTTATAGCGAATTTGACCCCCTAGGTCGTAAGTCGTGGACGACTTAAGCTAGGTCGTGGCCGACCTATCCAGTCTAGCTTATGGCTTGGTCGAAGCTTACTTGCCCATCTGGATACATGTTACAAGTCCTAAGTCGCTTACGAGTCATCTTCCTTCGGCATAAGTATTGCGGCAGTGAACTATAACTCTGGCTTTAGGTCGTGGACGACTTATACTAAGTCGTGAGTCGCGGCTTAACTGGTACACGAGCTAGGAGGTAAGTCGTAAGTAGCTTTAGGTCGTAGACAGCCTTAAGTCGTAAATAGCCTTAAGTCGTAGATAGCCTTAAGTCGTAGGCCATTTACTTTCTTAAGTCGTTAACTCATTAAACCGTTAAATCGTAGACTTTCTTAAGTCGTAAATAGCCTTAAGTCGTAGGCTTCCTTAAGTCGTCCAAACCATGAGTCGTAGACTTCCTTAAGTCGTCCAGACCTTAGGTTGCTTCATCCTTTAGATCGTACCATCCTTAAGTCGTCCAGACCTTAAGTCGTAAGGTTGTTCCTTAACTCGTTAGGTGGTCCTGGCCTTAAGTCGCAACTTCCCTGAGTCGCCTACTTTCCTGCGTCGTGCAGTTCTTGACTCGTTAAGTCGCGTAACCTTCTTGAGTTGCATAGTTCTTAAGTCGTAGAAAATTGAGGGTTAACATTATACAAATAAAATTTTCCAATTCAATTATTTCAAATTTGAATATTTATTCAAAATTTTGGCTTCATTTAATAATTAAAATCACCTCTAACATAATTTTAAGAATTAAATTTCCCATTAATTTTAAACCCTTTAGAGATAATTATGTATATACTATATATAACAAATCAGATTAAATTTAAATAATATACCTATATATATATAAATCAAATCATACTTAAGAAATTTTAAATCAATTTATTTTCCAAAATAAAAGTGTAGCAAAGCTGGGAATTGGTCTCTCCACTTCGAAACTCGAAAATGAATATCGATGATGCTGCAGTCATCACCGAAATTATTTTCCAGCGACAATGTAGGAGAGTACTGATTTAAACTTTGAAAATTCTTTGGAAATCATTTATATTCGAAAATACTTTATATAATATACATTTAAAATTTTAAAACCAGAGTTTGGAATCATCGGAAATTAAATTCTCAAATTTCTGATTTAAATTTATTTTAATTTAAAATCAATTTATAAACAATGTTTATAAATTCATTTATAGAACCATAAATGATAACCAAATATTATCATTTCAAACAACCAATTTGATTAACTTATTAAATTTTGGAAAATTATAACTATATATATAATATACAAAAAAATTATTTCAATTACCATTTGAAAATAATATTGTATCAGTTTGTTCTGTTCAAGTGTTTTGGAATTTCTATCGATAGCGTTGATCAGACGAATCGATCGAAAACCCAAATCAACATCAACAACTCAAACAATACAATATATAAAACAACTTAATATTAATTACTAATGCAAATTACACTCCCTCACTTGATGATTCAAAGATGAATTTCAAAACAAGGATAGAGATTAAAATTAGAGAAACCCTAACTAAAAGAATTCAACAAAAAGGTAGACTCGATAGGGAGATAAGATAATTGAGTTTTCAAACAGAAGATGGACAAACTTATATAAATCGCGGGTAACCTTAACCGGGTCAACCGTGATTCCAAGCATAAATTCGATGTAGAATTCTGCGAAAAATCGACATTCGATCGCCAGAGATAGAATTCGGGTATAGCAAAAGATAACTGCATCGTAAACCGAGGATACAGAAATCTTCGGTGAATCAATGCTGGTTGTACAGGAGTTTCACTCTCATACAAATTATTCAGATATTGGCGAGACCGCCGATTTATTATAGAGATCATTCGAAGTGGAGTTATGGGATAATCCATAGTTAAAAAGACACGAATAGGGGATACAAGAATGGACTTTGGAACCGAAGGGAACGTTCCAAAATTCAAAGAAACCGAGTCAAAGAAGAAGGAATTCAAGCTCGAACGAATGTGATTCTGTAATTGAATTTACTCTATATGCTGAGTTTTGCCTAAAACCAGAGCTCTGATACCAACTGTAAGGACCCACTATTTTGGACCATTCAAATCGACAATAAATCCACACATGCCGGACTTGAATAATTCAAAACAATGGATTGTTAATAAAATTTGGCAAAACTCAGCATATACAGTAAATAAATAATCACAGAATCACAGACACAAAGTAATATAACAATAATGCAGCGGAAACAAAAGAGTAGTAGTTCATGATGCTACTATATATATAACAGAGTTAAATAAGATACAACAGAAGTCTCGAATACAATAGTCAAATACAAGATCAAAATACATCACTGGAATCAACTGAATATCTGAAAGCTGGATAGATAGCTGGATCTCCAAGCGAAGCTCCAACTCCAAAGGTGAGTCTCGAATACTGGTACACTCAGTCTGACCCGAGCGTAAAGAAAATACAAAACACTCGAGTCAGGATTAACATTCTTATATCAATAAATCCAACTCAAGTGAAATAGTGACTGAAATACAAGTAACTCAAAGGATGTTTGGGATAACCATCCTCTAAGGATCCATTAAACTATATACTAGGTAGTAGTGTACGCTAAGTAGATAATGCCTATCAGTAATATAAAGTATCAAAATAGCATTAAGGCATTACCATTATCCCCCTTAACACATTTTATATAAGCGTTATAGTCTATACAACACTGTAAACTCCATCGTAAACTAGTGGGCTATCAGGGAGTACTCCATAGGTATAACACGAAACAAACCGTAGTGGTCGCGCATAGGGATACGAGTATGACAATGCACATAAGGCAATACCCAAGGTAGTGAAACTACCGTTTGCCTGATCTGGACTGGTGAGAACGCATCGCCGCAACAATCGCAACACCGCGAAACAACACTCCCAAATCAAGGGTGCGCACCAATCAAAAACAAGTAACGAGTAGTTTACAAAGAACTGTGTCCGCTAGAGGTAGCTAACCTCACTGGCCCGGCACAGCTTCTGTTTAAGTCATTTCCAATTTGACACAAGTGTCAAGGTCATCCATTGTAACGACCCTGGATTTTATATAAATTTAAATTGATAATTAAATGAATTTTTGAATTAAAATTGTGAAATTTATCGATTAAAGGGATGCGAGTTTCCCCGAAGCCAAATAAATTCTGTATAAATCATTTAAATTTAAAAATATTGTAAATATTGTATATATGTGAATATATATGTATATGTGCATATATGAGTAGATTTGAATATATATATATATATATATATTGGATTCGACTTTAAAATTTAAGTAAATGGTTTAAAGATAATTTGAATTTATAATATAAGTAGGAAAATAAATAAATAATAATAATAGATAAGTAAATAAAATGTTAGATAGTTAAACTTTAAAAGAAAATAAAATTTGTGTATGTTTATATAAACAAAAGTGTAAAATGTAGTCATGGAAAACTATAAAGTTAACATAAGTGTAAAAATAAATCATAAATAAGAAATTAAAGGTGATGGTTAACAACCTGTAAAAGAAATTAAATGAGTATTTACATTAGCAACAAATAATATTTTAAATAAAATCTATTGTTATGTAAACTATAACATGAACACTTAGATAATTCTAGGGGTAAATAAACTATGGAACTTCACTCATATTTCAAAGTAAAGGGCCTGCAAAAGAAAACAGACAACATAAAGAAAAGCAAAAGGATAAAATATGAAGGCAAGTGCAAGAACATAGACAAAGTAATTAATGCAAGGTACCCTAGCGCATAAAATAGATTCATCAGCCACCAAGTAGGAATCTGCATGGTCAAAGGAACAAACCAGAACACACAATTTTCTTCATGCATTGTACAAACGAAATGAAAGAAAGTATATATTTTTTACATGTTAATTAATGCCATTATCTCTGGTACACTATACAATATCTTCAGCCCCCTTTCGTTTGGAAAAAAATCACTGGCCAAACTTTAACCAAAGAAAATATCACTGATCAAATTGCACAAACAAGAAATGTCAACCTGTACAAAGTATTGTAAACCCTGTCACCTTCTTTTCCATATATCCTCATTTCAGTTCGAGCTGAGAAAATATAAGGAAAACATCATTTTGTAAACTAAAACAAAATTCAACCTGGAAATTTCAATTGAAGATGGAATGCAAAGGTTCAAAACTGGAAACAAATAAAAATCAGATCAAGCAAGTTAGAGATCAATTACTAACCTGAATCAAAAGCAGACCAAAAAGAAAAAAATCTGAAAGAAAGATATCAAAACAAGCTCATTCCTCTGTTCCTGTTCTCTATCTTTCTTCATCAAACCCATCAATGTGAGTAACTTCATTTTTAAAATGCTTAAGTGTATTCCTATATGGTTGCCTGATCGATTCTAGTGAGTAAACTTAATCTTTGAAAAGTTTAAATTTACTTAAAGCAGTTCAAACTTTATCTATTAACTGTTTTGAATATGCTTCAGTTTGCATATGATTTTGTATGCTCTGTGTTCTCTAGAAATTTGATACAGATTTGCATTTTTGTTCAAGCACACAAACTATCCTTATTTAAATCAATTGTAAGCCTTGATTCTTAACAAAACAAATGGTTAAACTTAAAAAAATGAGATTTTTAAAGGTTGATTTAAATCATTTTTATCAAGCACATCACTGTAATATTGTTTTACAGGTTTCAGGTGATAATTTGATAAAAATAAATTGTTGTAAAATATTAATCCAGGAATATATATTGAATATATAATACAACCCATGATTTTTAAAACAAAATTTAAGATTTTTAGATTTATATTTTAAGGGCAGTTCGTATATAAACAAAGTTTGCATTTCTACCAATTTCTGATGATTGAATCAATTATAAATGCTGAAACCTTATAGGTAGCAAGTTTGATCCTCAATGATTCCAAGAAAAATGCTAAAGAATTTTTCTATTGCATAGATTTTGGGGTCGATTCGAATTAAGGGTTTAAGCAATAGGTTTGCAGTGAGTGAGAAGTGAGGTGATTCATCACCTAGGAGTGATCGAGTGGCACGCGACGATGGAGGATGGTGGCGTGGTGATACAGCGATGCTCTGGAAGAGGTTCTGGAAATTTCAGTCAACGTGGTCGACGGCGTTGGGAGGTTTTGTGGGTCGAGTTTGGGTCCAGTTTTCGATCAATGATCAAATTTTGTTTCGCGTGATTATTGTGTGATCTGAGTGTTCGAAGAGTTTCGCGTGGGTTCATATGGTCATCAAGGATAGTCGCGATGGCCTACGGTGGTACGAATCGATGGGGCACGTGCACCGTGCACGTTGTGCATCAGGTGTTGAAGGAAGGTTGGGGAAGAAGAAGAACGAACACGAGAGGGAGAGGGGGATGACTCGTGAATGATGGAAGGAAACTCGAAGCATTGCTCGAGCGAAACCGGGTAAATCTCGGGTTTGGTTGTAAAAGGGTCTAAGCCTTACAGATTTAAAGATAAAAATGTTTAAAAAGTTTTAGTATTAGCAAGATATTAAATGTTGATTTCTTTGGGTTAAAAAAATTTGTTTCAAATTTAAATTAACCAAATGAATACGTTAGAATGTTTTAAAATCTTAATTAATGTTTTAATTAAGTAAATAATTTAAGTTAAATGTTAAAGTTAATTAACATTAAAGTTTTTATCATTAATAAAAGTTTGTTTCCAAAAATTTAAAGAAGATTTTTAAATGTTAATTAAGATTAATTATTGTTATTGATGGTTAATTAATTGAAAATAGTAATTAACTAGGTAATTAGAGATTGATTAATTTGAGATTACAAAATGTAAACTAGATAATTAAAGTTAATAATCTATAATTAGTAGTTGATTGAGAAATTTATCAAAGAATAATCAATTTAAAATTTAATTAATTCATCATTAAGAATAGTTAATCAATGATTTTGATAAATCAATAAAAACAGTTATGTGGTAAATTCTTGTAAAAACACCTTTACCTTAAATTGAAGATGATTGACTATCATCGAATGTTGTGTATTGAATTGATATTTCTATTCATGAGTGTGATACTGTGATTGCCCTTTTGCTGAGTTATGATTTGTGACTTGTTACTGTATGTATGTGAAAACCTTTTTTCCCGTAAAACGGCATTTGAATATCGATGCGACAGGGAGTCGGATTCCAGTTGGTTATCCGAAACCCACATCGAATTGTGATGATAAATCTTTGTGATTGATAAATTTATTCTATCTATGAATATGTGGATAAAGATAAGCGTTATAGTTCATACCGCTTATTGATATTGATATATCTGTGTTGATTAATGCTGTGCACTATTGTGTGTGAAACCCAGGACTACACCATACACACACAAATATGGATTTCACGTGGAAATCGGTTAAGTCACAGATAATTTAAATTTTATGTTTTTGAAATTGAAATTTTAATTTCAATTGATTTTGAAATTGGAAATTTGAGTTTAAAGTGAAAAGCTTTTGAAATGGAATTTCAAGATAAAATTTATTTTCGAATAACTTGATTAAGTTTTGAAATTTAAATAATTGGATTTAAATTTGAATTCAAGTTTGAAATTGAATTCTATGATTTGAAACTAGGGATTAAAGATGTTTATATATGGGTTAAACCATTTTGAAGGTATTGATTTGGGGAATGTGAATTTAATTCAAGGGTTTTAACTCGTGTAAATATAACTAAATTTTCCGAAACGAAAACTACTTGTTTTCAAATAATACTAGCTTTCATTTTAAGAAAGGATTTCCAAATTGTGTTAAAAGGTTTCAAGTTTGAAATGGAATTGAAATGTTTTGAAAACTATGAAATGAGTCTTTAATTCAAAGACCGGATGAGTTAATCCAACTTGAAATAGAATTGCTTTGAAAGACTATGAATGAATCTTTAGAAACGAGTTTTGAAAGTTATAAGTTAAATCTTGATTTAAAGATTTAACGAGTAAACCTATTCAATAAAAATGGAAATTGGTTTGAAATCCATAAATGGATCTTTGTGAATGGGGTTAACTTTGTGAATTGAATCTTTTTGTTTAAAAGATTGGAAATGGTAATTTGTTTTAACCATTCGAATGAAAAGTTTGGGTTTTAAGCTGTGATTTAACTAAGACCCCAGTATCCATATGATTTTTAATTGCGCTCGTTATTCGGGTTAGCTGGGAAAAGACATTTGTGTCATATAACTCATTCCGAATAATGATACGACGTATATGGATCGCATTTGAAGACCGGTGGTGAAGACTAGATACTTTCGAAAACGAAAGGATTACCATCGTTTGTCTCTGCATCGGTTGATCCCCGGTATAGAGATTTTAGCACCCTTTGTGATGGGAAGTCCGGACGTGATTAGAAAATTATCCGGATTTGCAAGGGCTTCGTAAGAAGTGCCTTTGGTTCTGTTCGAACCCGGAACAGACTTGTATGGTTACATGTCTGACATTACACTTTGAGATATAAAGCCGATTTCTTTCAAATACATTTCTGTTGGTGGCGGAGAATTTATTCTCTTAGCCTAACACCCTTCTCTGAGACGTACGAGCTCAGAGGTTATGTAGTTGAAGGTTATCAGCGATATACTCCCAATTTGGTAATGTGACATGCTGAGTGTTGCTGTGTAACGACCCTGAAATTTCGACCCAATTTTAAATTTTTGAATCCACCATTTTAACATAAAATGATGGAACTTTTTTACGATTTCAATTAGCGTCCAAACTTTGTTTAAAAATTGCACCTAAATAGTTATAGATTTGGGAAAAGTTTCACGGAAAAATACCGCAGTAAATTTCGTTCGCGTTTATTTCACATCAGTTCATTTTAAACGCGAAAATTTTTATCTTCTGAACCGAAATATTTTTACATAGAAAAATTCTAAACCATTTTCTGATCAAGACGTCATTTTTCGTTTTTCGAATTTCGGACATCTTTAGTTCCGTCGATCTTATTTTTCAGTGTTTTGCTGCATTTTCCACAATAGAAAATTTTCGAATTTTATAATTAAATCGTACCACTGATATCTGTATATCGTTGCGTTCGCCTCGTCGCGCTGATCAAAACAGTATATTGGTTTGTGTTAATCGGAGTTCGGCACTGCGAATTATAATTGTTTAACGGATTACAAACGGATCCGTTACGCAGCATAAAACGGTACCCATTCTCTCCAACGTTCAGCATCCTAACAGCCTTTGTCTATTCAATTGCCTTGGAAAGCCAACAGCCGTTGTCTATTCAATTGCCTTGGAAAGCCAACAGCCTTTCAGTTACCAAAGAAATAAATTGGAGACTCTTGGTTTTATTATAATATTCATTTTATACCGGTTCACTTCATTCACTTGTTTGAATTTTTCATCTCTGGTACGTGATTCTCTTTCTCTTCCATTCTCTTTTATTTTCTTTTCTCCTCAAGCAAAAATGAACCAACTCCCACTGCCCACCAACCCATCGTCCACTGCCTCCCCATCCGCCTCCGCCCTGCTGCCCCAGCCACCGCCTACGCCACCAGCACAGGCCCTGCCCTCCGCCATCCCACTGTCCCCAACCCAGCCTCCCCATCCGCCCAGCTCAGCCTTCGCCCGTACTCACCCTGACCCCCTACCTCCCAGTCGCCCACACCCAGCCCAGGCTCCACCCACTGGCCCAGCCTCTCCGCCCAAGCCTCCGCCCGCTTGCCCAGCCCCGCCTCCGTTCGCCAGCCGGCCCCATCCCAGGCCTCCGTCCGCCCGCCTGCCTTCCCATGCAGCACCCAGCCTTCGCCCACACCCGCCCAACCACCAACTCGCCTCCGCCCTAGCAGCCCTCCGCGCCTGCCAAGACCGCCGAGCCACCTAGTGCCCTCCGCCTGCCCAGCTCCCAGCCACCCGAACCCGCCCAGTCCCCTTCGCCGTCCACTTCGCCTGCCCAGTCCCCACGCCCAGCTGAGCCACCTGCTGACCCGTCCCTTTCGCCCGCCTGCCTTCGCCACGCCACCCTACCTCACCTCAGACCCAGCCCGACCCGAACCCTGACCCAGCCCGACCCGAACCCAGACCACGCCCGCCTCAGCCCGCCTTACCCCGACCAACCGACTCATCGCGTCGAACCCGCTTAGCCCGCTTCCACGTCCGCTGCCATTCTTTTATTTTATTTTATTTTGTTCTTCTTTTGATAAAATTTTATATCAGTTATAATTTGTAACTTATGGACCCATATATGCTTTGTCCGTGCAGTTCCAGTTGAGGCTAATTCAGCGATCTAGTCTTCCATCCACCTTATTTGCATCTAGTCGTTGGTATGGTTTATATATATTTACATATCAATATATGTACATCGTATTAAGCTATTGTTGAATAACCTTTTGTTTGATTTATAGTTCGTATCCGTGCTTGTGTCGTCTATTCTAGTCCGTTCATTTTCGTGCTTCGCCGTCATCTTCTCTAACCACGCAAGGTGAATATTTCATTCACGACTCGATCTATTATGCTATGATAATCAAGTGAAATATGTTATTGGTATTAATTTGAATGTCAAAATAATTGATGTTAAATTGTGATTTGAAGTTAGATATGAAAATAATTATGACATTAAATTTGTTATGTGATGTTTGGTTGTTAGTATAAGTGATAATTAATATGAAATTTGAATTGATATAGGATAGTCAAAAAGTCAAAATAAGATATATATGTGAACTTGTCCCTTTAAATGTTAAATAAAACGACACGTAGAAATATGATCAGTTATACTTTGAACCATTGAATGTATGATTGCTGTAATAATTCGAAAATAAACGCCAAGTGAAAACCTATAATGTAATGATCTTTAGTCCGCATGAAATGATAGTGTGGATTCTAGGAATAATTTTATTTCATTTACATAAATAACAAATGTAAATTAAATATGATTATTTCAGGATTATTTAAATAAACGGTTAAATTATTATGTATGGTTGCTATTGATTGTTTATTTACTTCGACATCATCCCAGTTATCACACTGCAAGTTCCCTTTGTTATGCTTTGTTTATGTATTTATTTATATTGGGTTGAAATGATAAATACCCAAATTGAACAACCTTGGCCTAGGATAGATAATAAAAATAAGAAACCTGATTGGTCAACAAAAAAAAATCATTTTGGAATTAAAATTCATTTGAAACTAAGAAATGAACTTAAAAAAAAAAATTGTTGGAAAGTAAGTAACGAAATTTATTGAATTAATTGTAATGAATGAATGGATTTAATTGTAATGAACGATAGGTTTAATTGTAATAAATCAATAGATTTAATTGTAATAAAACGATAGATTTAATTGTAGTAAATGAATAGATTTAATGGTAATAAATCAATGGATTTAATTGTAATAAACGAATGAATTAAGTGTAATGAATAAATGGATTTAGTTGAAATAAATCAATGGATTAGATTCATAGAATTAATTGCAATAATTAATGGACTTAATTGTAATAAATTAAGGGATTTAATTGTAATGAATTAATAAGTGGACTTAATGGAAATTTAAAACGGATTAATAAATCTATTTAATTAGAAAAACGGATGGACACATTTAATTGAAATAAGATTCGAATAAGTAAGTTTTAGAATCTAATAAATTGAATTTATTAGGTTCGAAATTAAACCTAATTTGGATAAATTTAATTAAGTTGGAATTTGTTATAAATTCAATTTGAGATTAAGTAACAAAGTGACCTAAAGGAATGTAAAACCAACTAAATTTAAGGAGTCAATTTAGCTGTTGAAATTGATTAAATCAAAGTTTTGAAAATTTAATGTAACGATGAATGGGAATAGGAATTAAATTGAAATTGAATACTTAAGTATTGTTAACTCAAGGACTTGAACTAAAACTCCATTTGGAAATATGATTTTAAATGTTCGAAATAAATTAAATTGTGAAATGTCAAATTTTGAAAGTCAAAACTTGCAACTTGACTTTTGGACTTTGATTTGTTTTAAACTTTAATATTAAATGACCATCGGGTAATTAATGCGTAGTTATTAAAGAGACCGGGATCGGATATGGACATACTCTCTGTCGATACCGAAACCACTTTAATAACTAATATACGCGGAGTGTTCATCCAGAACGAAGTGGATGGTTTTGATGAACGCGTTGACTGAAGAAAGAGAACGATTTTGGATGACCCTTGACATGACTAAAACAGGAGCCGCGCCGGGCCATTGAGGATCGCCATCTCTAGCGGACACACTTCTTCGATACCATATCTATTACTTTTGTGATTCGATTTGGGTGCACCCTTGATTTGGGAGTGTTGTTTCGCGGTGTTGAGATAGTAGCTGCTATGCTCAACATCAGTCCGGATCAGGCAACTACTAGTATCCTAGTTGGTATCGCCTCATGTACCTTGTCATACTGATTATCCTATTCGCGACCACTATGCTTGTTTTGTACCTTTAGTATATGGATTGCCCTCTGGTGACTTCCGGTTTTGGGGAAACTACGGTCTTGTATATGCTCTTGGGAATAAAAAATGTGTTAAGGGTGGAGTGGGCTACGACTTAACGCTATTTTGATATCATACTTTATTGATTAGACCTTATCTATTTAGCGTATTCTATTGTATATATAGATAGTTTATCGGATCCTTAAAGATGTGTAACACATTCATCTTTGAGTTATGAACTTTATTATTTGCACCTGATTATCCTGTATAAGATTTTAAGTCCTGACTCGAGTGTTTCTTTTGTATATGCTCGGGTCAGTCTGAAGCTATCCAGTTGCTGATCAAGGTTGGTTGAAGATGCTGAAGACTTAGCATTTATCTTTATCAGTTATTTCCTTCCTAGTATTTGATGAACTTATGTATTGAACATCTTGTATTTCTATTTGTCACTTTATGTTGAGACATTGTTGTATTCCTTTAGTAGCTTCATGAACTACTATTATGATGATGTACTTTTCCGCTGCATTATTCTGTGACTATTCTGTGTGTGATGTTGTATTGATTCTCATTTACATATATGTATTCATAATCCCATAATGATTCGTGTTTTGTATTATTTAAGTTGACATGTGTGAATTATTGTCAATTTAAATGGTCCAAATATACGGGTTGTTACAGTTGGTATCAGAGCTTCGGTTTCCCTACAAACCTTAGTTCGGGATTATGAAACTCATTAGAGATAGGGTAGCAATAGCCTAGAATGAGGAGAATCGATTCAATATCCAATTCTTTCAAATCAAACTTCTTTTGATTCATTTATATGACTTTCCTTAGAGTTCTACGAATTCTATCCAATTCTATCCATGGTTTCTAAAATCTCTTTTGGTATTTCAGGATGAGTACCAGAAGAAACAATAGGGGTGGAAGAGGCAATGGTCCTGCTCAGGCTGCACCTGCCGCTCCAGCTCCTGTCAAATTCACCACTCTTAGTAAGGAGTATTCACAGCTTGGAGGTATTAAGTTTTCTGGATCCAAGAGCATTATTGAGGCTCAACAATGGCTTAAAGGCTTAGAGAAGATATTTTCGGGTCTGGAGATCACTGATGCTCAGAAGCGTCAACTTGCTGCTTGGCAACTTCAAGATGCCGCACAAGATTGGTGGGAATCTGTTACTTCACGTATCGAGGAAAACACCATCACTTGGGCCCAGTTTAGGTATAAATTCGTTTGGATTTCGCAGCATAAATTCTTCTTACAATCTTTGGAATGTTATTTATCTAGTCTATCTTTTGATTAGGGATACTTTCTCGGCACAATGGATGCCAGCTGCTGGAAAAACCCAACTTTATAGAGCTTTCATGGATCTTAAGCAAGGCAGTATGACTTTTTCTGAGTATGAGAGGAAATTCAACGAACTCTCAAAATTCGGACCTGGCTTGATCGATACACCACTTCTGAAGAACAAGAAATTCATTTTGGGAGCTAGATCAGAATATTATGACTTGCTTACTGGCCACACTCACTGCACCTTCACAGAGCTTGTTAACTATGCTCTTAGATATGAGGCGAAGCCTAAGGGACCTACCGCCAAGGCCACTCCTACTCAGCCCTCTTCTAGCCAGACCGGAAAAAGGAAAATGAACTTTGATCAACAAAAGAAAGCTTGGCAGAAGACTACTGGATTGGGATATGCTCAGAAAAGCCCAATCGACCTTGCTAATATCACTTGCTTCAAATGCGATAAGAAGGGCCATTATGCTAATAGTTGTCCATCTACCGGAGCTGCTGTTCCACCACCTTCTACGACTAGGAAAGATTTATGCTATGTCTGCCTCCAGCCGGGTCATTTCAAGAAAGAATACCCAATGTATAAGCGTGGAACCTCATCTGGAGTATTTGCTATCACCACTCCTACACCACCTCCACCACCTGCTCAGGATGACCAAGGTACCTTACGAAGTATTTTTCATTTACATGCTACACCTGTTAGGGTATTATTCGATACTGGTGCTTCACATAGCTTTATATTGGTTGACCTTTGTAATAAACTCAAATTAGAACCTACTCTTGCTACTACCTCCTTATGTGTCTCAAATCCTATCGGAGGACCCGCCTACCTCCGAAGTGTTTGCAAGGGAGTTGCACTTATGTATGATTTTTCTCGATTCACTTGGGATTTATATGTACTTGGATTCCAAGCATTCGACTTTCTATTAGGAGCGGATTGGTTAAGCAAATTTGATGCTGTTATTTCCTGCAAAACTCGTTCAGTTTCTTTGGTAAGCGACATGGATCAGCCACTTGTCATTGAATGCAAATCACCACAGAAATATGCCGGAAGCTTCATATTCTCTCTTGATGCTCATCCGGATGATCTTAATACTACCCCTATTGTTCAGAAATTTCCCGATGTATTTGGAGAGGTCAACTCTATACCACCTAAACGGGAAATCGATTTCCATATTGATCTTATTCCTGGAGCTACTCCCGTAGTTCTCCCACACCGAAGGATTGCTCCTAAAGAAAAAGTTGAACTAAAAACCCAAATCGATGATCTATTTGCTAAAGGTTTGATTAGAAGAAGTTGCTCTGAATGGGGCGCCGCAGTTGTATTTGTCACCAAATCAGATGGATCTCTTCGCATGTGTGTTGATTACCGAGAACTGAACAAACGCACCCTCAAGAATCGTTATCCGATGCCTCGCATCAACGATTTATTCGATCAGCTCCATGGAGCTAAAATTTTCTCACAACTTGATCTAGCCACTGGATTCCACCAACTCAGAGTAGCAGAAGATAGTATTCATAAGACAGCCTTCCGTACCGAGAACGGATTCTATGAATGGTTGGTTATGCCATTCGGTTTGACCAACGCACCTGCTTATTTCGTCGACTTGATGAATCGAGTCTTCCGTGATGTGCTTAACAAGTTTGTTCTTGTTTTCATTGATGATATTCTCGTCTTCTCCAAAGACAAGAAGGAGCATGAGACACACCTTGCTTATGTTCTGGAAACTCTTCGAAATCATCAACTTAAGGCCAAATTCTCTAAATGCCACTTCTGGCGAGACGAAGTGAGATTCTTGGGCCACATAGTTTCTGAAAATGGGATTTCGGTCGATCCAGCTAAGATCACCGTAATCAATGTAAGTTCTATCCTATTCGCTATTCCTATTCAATTCCTCTTATCCCTTTCTAATTTGAAATTTATCTACAGGATTGGGAGACTCCTAAAACTCCTACAGATATTCGTAGTTTCTTGGGTTTAGCCGGTTATTATCGCAGATTTATTGAGCACTTTGCCCGGATTTCTGCCCCACTTACTTCTTTAACTCGGAAGGAGGTTAAGTTTATTTGGAGTGAGAAGTGCGAATCAGCTTTTAATGAGTTGAAGCGTAAGTTAACTTCAGCCCCTGTTCTTGCGATAATCGATGGAAGTGAAGGATTAACTGTCTATACAGATGCTTGCCGAGAAGGTTTAGGCGCTGTTCTTATGCAAAATGGAAAGGTTATTGCTTATGCTGGTCGTCAGTTAAAGACTCATGAATTAAACTATGCCACACATGACCTAGAGCTTCTTGCCGTTGTATTTGCTCTGAAACTATGGAGGCATCATCTTTTGGGAACAAAATTCGAATTATTCACTGATCATAAGTCCTTAAGATATATCTTTTCTCAGAAGGATTTGAATCAGAGGCAAGTTCGATGGCTCGAATTTTTAGCTGCATATGATCTTGACATCACTTATACTCCTGGGAAAGCAAATGTTGTAGCCGATGCATTGAGTCGTAGCAAAGCATTGTCCTGCTGTAATACTGTTGAAGGCATGTTATTTCAGCTTGTCATCTCTCCCTCTCTTATGGACCACATAAAAGATAAACAATACGAGGACACTTTGCTCTATCGTATGAAGGAGTTAGTTCTTGGTAGAGTTGGAAATGCCGACAGTAAAATAGGAGCGCAGATTGATAGTAATGGAATTCTAAGGATCGACAATCGTATTTGTGTTCCTAATGTCGATGGATTGAGACAAGAAGTACTTAGGGAGAATCATCAGTCATCACTTTCACTTCATCCTGGTGTCACTAAGATGTATTGTAATATGAAGCGTTTATATTGGTGGAGTGGGATGAAGAGGGATATTTCTATATATGTCAGTAGATGCACCACTTGCTAACAAGTCAAAGCCGATCACCAGAAGACTGCCGGTTTACTTCAACCGCTAGAGATTCCTTGTTGGAAATGGGATCAGATTTCTATGGACTTCATTGATGGATTACCAAGGACCAGAAAAGGTAACGAGAGTATATGGGTGATCGTTGATAGATTGACAAAATCTGCTCACTTTATTCCTGTTAAGACCACTCGTTCTGCTTCTAGTTTGGCAGAGATTTATATGAGAGAGATTGTTAGACTTCATGGGGTCCCATCTAGTATTGTATGCGATCGAGACCCTATATTCACTAGTAAATTCTGGAAGGCATTTCAGGACGTCTTGGGCACTAAACTGAATCTGAGCACAGCTTATCATCCACAAACGGATGGCCAAACTGAAAGGGTAAATCAGATTTTGGAGGATTTGCTCCGAGCTTGCATAATTGATTTCGGTGGATCTTGGGAAGACCATCTCCATTTGGTTGAATTCACTTATAATAACAGTTATCAGGCAAGTATCGATATGGCATCGTTCGAAGCTTTATATGGACGGCCATGCAAATCGCCAGCTTGTTGGATTGAGCCTGGTGATAGATTAATTCTTGGCCCAGATATGATTATGGAAGCATCCAAGAAGGTTAATGAGATCAGAAGGAAGATGAAGACCGCCCAGGATAGGCAGAAGAGCTATGTTGATAGGCGTAGAAGAGATTTGGAATTCCAGGTTGGGGATGAGGTATTTCTGAAAATATAACCTTTGAAGAATGTTATTCGATTTGGTCGTAGAGGGAAGCTTGCTCCAAGATTTGTCGGACCCTTTACTATCACCGAGAGAATTGGCACATTAGCTTATAGAGTTGCATTACAAGAAAAGTTTGAGGGCGTGCACAACGTATTCCATGTTTCACACCTCCGGAAAGTCGTGCGTGATCCATCCATGACCATCCCAATTGCTCAGTTAGATGAAGTAGATATTGAGCCAGATTTGACTATCGAAAGAAGACCACTCCGGATAGTCGATCGGGAAACAAGGCAACTAAGAAGGAAGTCTATAAATCTCGTAAAAGTCCAATGGAGTGCGGATGAGCGAGATTACACCTAGGAAACTGAGGATAGCATTCGGGATTCAAACCCCGAACTACTGATTTCAGGTATAAATCAATTTTTCTTAAAAATCTATCTTGACTTTTCCGCTTACTCCATTCTTACTTCATCGTCTCGTTCTTTTCGGGGACGAAAAGTTTTGTGTGGGGGAGAATGTAACGACCTTGAAATTTCGACCCAATTATAAATTTTTGAATCCACCATTTTAACATAAAATGATGGAACATTCTTACGATTTCAATTAGCGTCCAAACTTTGTTTAAAAATTGCGCCTAAATAGTTATTGATTTGGGAAAAGTTTCACGGAAAAATACCGCAGTAAATTTCGTTCGCGTTTATTTCACATCAATTCATTTTAAACGCGAAAATTTTTATCTTCTGAACCGAAATATTTTTACATAGAAAAATTATAAACCATTTTCTGATCAAGACGTCATTTTTCATTTTTCGAATTTCGGACATCTTCAGTTCCGTCGATCTTATTTTTCGGTGTTTTGCTGCATTTTCCACAATAGAAAAATTTCGAATTTTATAATTAAATCATACCACTGATATCTGTATACCGTTGCGTTCGCCTCGTCGCGCTGATCAAAACAGTATATTGGTTTGTGTCAATCGGAGTTCGGCGCTGCGAATTATAATTGTTTAACGGATTACAAACGGGTCTGTTACGCAGCATAAAACGGTACCCATTCTCTCCAACGTTCAGCATCCTAACAGCCTTTGTCTATTCAATTTCCTTGGAAAGCCAACAGCCTTTCAGTTACCAAAGAAATAAATTGGAGACTCTTGGTTTTGTTATAATATTCATTTTATACTGGTTCACTTCATTCACTTGTTTGCATTTTTCATCTCTGGTACGTGATTCTCTTTCTCATCCATTCTCTTTTATTTTCTTTTCTCCTCAAGCAAAATTGAACCCACTCCCACTGCCCACCAACCCATCGTCCACTGCCTCCCCATCCGCCTCCGCCCTGCTGCCCCAGCCACCGCCTACGCCACCAGCCCAGGCCCTGCCCTCCGCCATCCCACTGTCCCCAGCCCAGCCTCCCCATCCGCCCAGCTCAGCCTTCGCCCGTACCCACCCTGACCCACTACCTCCCAGTCGCCCACACCCAGCCCAGGCTCCACCCACTGGCCCAGCCTCTCCGCCCGCTTGCCCAGCCCCGCCTCCGTTCGCCAGCCCGCCCCATCCCAGACCTCCGTCCGCCTGCCTGCCTTCCCATGCAGCACCCAGCCTTCGCCCACACCCGCCCAACCACCAACTCGCCTCCGCCCTAGCAGCCCTCCGCGCCTGCCCAGACCGCCGAGCCACCCAGTGCCCTCCGCCTGCCAAGCTCCCAGCCACCCGAACCCGCCCAGTCCCCTTCGCCATCCCCTTCGCCTGCCCAGTCCCCACGCCCAGCCGAGCCACCTGCTGCCCCATCCCTTTCGCCCGCCTGCCTTCGCCACGCCACCCTACCTCACCTCAGACCCAGCCCGACCCGAACCCTGACCCAGCCCGACCCGAACCCAGACCGCGCCCGCCTCAGCCCGCCTTACCCCGACCAACCGACTCGCCGCGTCGAACCCGCTTAGCCCGCTTCCACGTCCACTGCCATTCTTTTATTTTGTTCTTCTTTTGATAAAATTTTATATCAGTTATAATTTGTAACTTATGGACCCATTTATGCTTTGTCCGCGCAGTTCCAGTTTAGGCTAATTCAGCGATCTAGTCTTCCATCCACCTTATTTGCATCTAGTCGTTGGTATGGTTTATATATATTTACAAATCAATATATATACATCGTATTAAGCTATTGTTGAATAACCTTTTGTTTGATTTATAGTTCGTATCCGTGCTTGTGTCGTCTATTCTAGTCCGTTCATTTTCGTGCTTCGCCGTCATCTTCTCTAACCACGCAAGGTGAATATTTCATTCACGGCTCGATCTATTATGCTATGATAATCAAGTGAAATATGTTATTGGTATTAATTTGAATGTCAAAATAATTGATGTTAAATTGTGATTTGAAGTTAGATATGAAAATAATTATGACAATAAATTTGTTATGTGATGTTTGGTTGTTAATATAAGTGATAATTAATATGAAATTTGAATTGATATAGGATAGTCAAAAAGTCAAAATAAGATATATATGTGAACTTGTCCCTTTAAATGTTAAATAAAACGACACGTAGAAATATGATCAGTTATACTTTGAACCATTGAATGTATGATTGCTGTAATAATTCGAAAATAAACGCCAAGTGAAAACCTATAATGTAATGATCTTTAGTCCGCATGAAATGATAGTGTGGATTCTAGGAATAATTTTATTTAATTTACATAAATAACAAATGTAAATTAAATACGATTATTTCGGGATTATTTAAATAAACGGTTAAATTATTATGTATGGTTGTTATTGATTGTTTATTTACTTCGACACCATCCCAGTTATCACACTGCAAGTTCCCTTTGTTATGCTTTGTTTATGTATTTATTTATATTGGGTTGAAATGATAAATACCCAAATTGAACAACCTTGGCCTAGGATAGATAATTAAAAATAAGAAACCCGATTGGTCAATAAAAAAAAATCATTTTGGAATTAAAATTCATTTGAAACTAATAAATGAACTTAAAAAAAAAATTGTTGGAAAGTAAGTAACGAAATTTATTGAATTAATTGTAATGAATGAATGGATTTAATTGTAATGAACGATAGGTTTAATTGTAATAAATCAATAGATTTAACTGTAATAAAACGATAGATTTAATTGTAGTAAATGAATAGATTTAATGGTAATAAATCAATGGATTTAATTGTAATAAACGAATGAATTAAGTGTAATGAATAAATGGATTTAGTTGAAATAAATCAATGGATTAGATTCATAGAATTAATTGCAATAATTAATGGACTTAATTGTAATAAATTAAGGGATTTAATTATAATGAATTAATAAGTGGACTTAATTGCAATAACTTAATGGAAATTTAAAACGGATTAATAAATCTATTTAATTAGAAAAACAGATGGACACATTTAATTGAAATAAGATTCGAATAAGTAAGTTTTAGAATCTAACAAATTGAATTTATTAGGTTCGAAATTAAACCTAATTTGGATAAATTTAATTAAGTTGGAATTTGTTATCAATTCAATTTGAGATTAAGTAACAAAGTGACCTAAAGGAATGTAAAACCAACTAAATTTAAGGAGTCAATTTAGCTGTTGAAATTGATTAAATCAAAGTTTTGAAAATTTAATGTAACGATGAATGGGAATGGGAATAGGAATTAAATTGAAATTGAATACTTAAGTATTGTTAACTCAAGGACTTGAACTAAAACTCCATTTGGAAATATGATTTTAAATGTTCGAAATAAATTAAATTGTGAAATGTCAAATTTTGAAAGTCAAAACTTGCAACTTGACTTTTGGACTTTGATTTGTTTTAAACTTTAATATTAAATGACCATCGGGTAATTAATGCGTAGTTATTAAAGAGACCGGGATCGGATATGGACATACTCTCTGTCGATACCGAAACCACTTTAATAACTAATATACGCGGAGTGTTCATCCAGAACGAAGTGGATGGTTTTGATGAACGCGTTGAATGAAGAAAGAGAACGATTTTGGATGACCCTTGACATGACTAAAACAGCAGCCGCGCCGGGCCATTGAGGATCGCCATCTCTAGCGGACACACTTCTTCGATACCATATCTATTACTTTTGTGATTCGATTTGGGTGCACCCTTGATTTGGGAGTGTTGTTTCGCGGTGTTGAGATAGTAGCTGCTATGCTCAACATCAGTCCGGATCAGGCAACTACTAGTATCCTAGTTGGTATCGCCTCATGTACCTTGTCATACTAATTATCCTATTCGCGACTACTACGCTTGTTTTGTACCTTTAGTATATGGATTGCCCTCTGGTGACTTCCGGTTTTGGGGAAACTACGGTCTTGTATATGCTCTTGGGAATATAAAATGTGTTAAGGGTGGAATGGGCCACGACTTAACGCTATTTTGATATCATACTTTATTGATTAGACCTTATCTATTTAGCGTATTCTATTGTATATATAGATAGTTTATCGGATCCTTAAAGATGTGTAACACATTCATCTTTGAGTTATGAACTTTATTATTTGCACCTGATTATCCTGTATAAGATTTTGAGTCCTGACTCGAGTGTTTCTTTTGTATATGCTCGGGTCAGTCTGAAGCTATCCAGTTGCTGATCAAGGTTGGTTGAAGATGCTGAAGACTTAGCATTTATCTTTATCAGTTATTTCCTTCCTAGTATTTGATGAACTTATGTATTGAACATCTTGTATTTCTATTTGTCACTTTATGTTGAGACATTGTTGTATTCCTGTAGTAGCTTCATGAACTACTATTATGATGATGTACTTTTTTGCTGCATTATTCTATGACTATTCTATGTCTGTGATATTGTATTGATTCTCATTTACATATATGTATTCATAATCCCATAATGATTCGTGTTTTGTATTATTTAAGTTGACATGTGTGAATTATTGTCAATTTAAATGGTCCAAATATACGGGTTGTTACATGCTGTGTGATGATCATTGTTTGATCATTTGTGATTGATCATTTGTTTGATCATTTATCTTTGTGATCATTACTTTGATCATCTGTTGACCCAAAGCATGGCTTTGTGAAAAGCGTAGCTTTGTGGACGAGACTTCGTCAGACCTCACAACCGGAAATGGTCGAAACAGGAAAGATGCGGCAAGGTTTCAGGGGTAGCTTCCCTAGGGTATGACCATTTCTTCTGGAAAAGGGTAGTATCATGGTATGGAGCCCAGATACTTACTCATGTGGACACACTTTATTTATTATGTGTGATGTTGGTTACCGAGCGCTCGGATAAAGGTCCCAAAGGATCGGGGGTGGCATATCTGAGGTTTTACTACCAGGGAAGGAGGTAGTCGGCCTTGTTTCGCAGAGAGCAGGTTGTCTCTCGGAGCGTCCCGCCAGAGGCGTTCCCATGTGGCATAGGAAGTTCCTTAGCCTGACCATTTGTTGGAAATCCAAAGAAACAATACGAACCTTGTACGGTTTTAGTTGTATTACCTGCTATGGAATGTGGTGGTAACCTGCTATTGAACATAGTAGCTATAGTAGGCATACAATAATGGTTGTATGTTGGCTAAGATTAATATTATATTTTCGAAATGTTTTCCACTATGCACTAATAGTAATAATATCGAATGATTTTGCGTAGTAAGCATGTTTGACTATCATAAGAAGAAATTTCCTCCAATTCTGCGTTTGCATTGTGTGTGTGGCGGGAGGTCTTATGGTAGTTTCATTTTCCAAAAGCATTGCAGATTTCAAAGCTTAAAGTTCTTTGTTGTTTGTTTTAAAGATAAACTGTTTTTGTTGCTCACACCAGTCCCACGACTGACCTGGAGTTTATTGTTCCTTTCCTAAACTCTGGGTGCCCATCATTTTCCACACGGGCAGTCTAGAGTTGGGTTTCTCTGATATTCAAGTTTAGTAGATTATCTAGAGCTGGTTTAGTTATTGGGGTTCAGGACTGCACTTGCTTCTCTTTGTGGTTCGAGCTTGACATTGGAGTGGTTGGAGTCAGTCTCTCTGACTGATCATTTGGAGCTATCACTTCTGTTATTTCCGCTGTATTATTGTCATATCTCTGATATTGTTGTATCATATTGATATCATTGTTTTATATCATTCTGGATATTCTATTCATTGGAGTTGTATACGATATCACCTATTTTCTATTCCGCTGTGTTGTTATACTTTATGGTGTTATAAGCTCCGGCGAGCCAGATTCGGCGTTTGAATCTACGGCATTTTGAGTACAAGTGAAGTACGGACGCCGATTTTCGAAGGTTGAATTTTGGATCGTTATATTTTGGTATCAGAGCTGAGGGTAAAACTTTAGCTCAGGAGTATAACACATTAAGTAACTCATTAGAGATAGGGTGAAGTATACCCTAGAATGAGTATTCCTTATATATCCGTTCGAATTCCTCAGTAAATTCTCTTGCTATTCACTGATAGTGAGTATGAGTGCGAGAAGAGGATGAGATAGGGGACAGGGAAATACGACTAGAAATGGTCAATACCCTGTAACAATAAGGAAACAATCTTTTCTTTACCAATCTCCTTTGTTCGTCATCTTTTCTATTCTTTGATAGTTTCTGGTAGACCCAGTGTAACGCCCCACTCTGAGACCCACTGTAACAAAGAGTATTACGGGAGTAATACTATCTGTTAAAGCGGAGAATATAGTATAGTGGAAGCGACCATTTGTAATCAAGCTATAACTATCTACCGAATACGTCGAAAGGTGGAATCTATTTAAAATTTTCTCAATCAGGTGGTTCGACATACTCGGTAAATACTTATAAAGAAATTACAAATGGCTAAAGATCTATCAGGACAAAGCATAATAATAAATGATAAAACATCACAGAATAGAATCACATAACAGATATAAAATCCCAGAACAATACATCGTCAGTACAGATCCAAATATCATAAGTGGGTACAAAGTCACTGCTCACACATGTGAGTCAAAAATATGTACATATCAAAGTCTGAATAATAACATAAGCGGACACTAAGATAAGCTATCTCAAAAGCATAGAAGGTAAGTCCAAAGCGGAAGCACAGAGCAGCTAAGTCCAGAGACCTAACCTGAAACAACTCGGTCTGACCCGAGCGAAAAACACTCGGGTCAGGCTAGCTAAACAATCAGTAATAACTGAGATATATAATAATGCGGTACATAAATAAAACAGTACTTATCCAAAGAGAAGTATATTATGAACCACATGAATATAATGACGATCCCAAATCATCAATAAACAATAAAAATCTCCAAAGAGAAATCAACACCAAAGTGTAGAATAAATAAATTCGCCGCATATCATCGGTGTAGCCAAAGCTATAAAAAGATGCCCATAGGCAATAATCCCAAGAGTGACCAGAGTCTGTAATCAATGCCCAAGCAAAGATCGATGCTCCAAAGAGCAATGGGGATATACTAAAAAGTCAATGAAATCCAACACTGAAAAGCAGTGTCCAGAGACACTGTGAATCCACAAGGCAATCGCACTTACATCGTATGGTTCCATAGAACCAACACTGAATGGCGGTACTCGAATGGATATAAAAATCATCAAATAATACCAATATTGCACGTGCACCGACCAGAGTCGTTGTTGCCAAGTACTGTAGAGTTGTGATCGATCACTCGCACAGATGCGGAACGCGCGAGACGGCAAGATCCTTCCCAGAAGGATAAAGGCCCAGAGGCGCATGCCGAAAAATAAACTGCTCCATAGAGCAGGTGTCCAGAGACGGTTGCCCAGAGGCGTGGTGACCCAGAGGTCCAGTACTGGCCGCCCAGAGGCTAATGTGTCACCAACTTCTTGGAGAGGAACCCGTAAAGTGTTAACAATGAGTCCCATACCCCACGTTCGCACTAAACGGTTTACTAACCAATAGCAAGCTCACACTCCAAACAATAAAAAGTCCACCTCGTATCATCTGTAAACTAGACCCAAAGGTCAAAACTATCAATCGAATAGGTCGGGGATTAACCGGAAAGGAAATACACACGGTTCCATAGGCCGGAGATTTCCTAACCGTTTAAGCACCTTTCCACTTCGCTCGACGTGCTAAAAAGTGAGTGTGAGATTTTTATTATAGAAAATAATGGATCGAAACGGATTTATGATTGATTTTGAGAACACTTTAAAACGGCTTTTGAAAAATCTCCTATTATGGAGTAAATAGTTTACTAATTAAAAATAATATTATATAATAATTTCGAAAGTCATTTCGGAGCGAAAAATCCTTTTAAAACCTTTTTATAAGGCCCGCGTACAAAATCCAGAGACAAATCTCAAAGAAATCAATAAATCAGAGAATCACAGAAAACCAATACTCAAGTTGGAAAATATTCCGAATGTTTGTGAACCAAAGTTCGACAATTTCTGAATCGCAATTGAAACCCAACGGTTCATTGCAGAAACAATCAATTTGAAGTGGTTGCACCAAAATGGTACAACCCGGACTCGGTTTCACCAAAATGGTGCAACCGGTGGGTCGGAACCCGGCTGCACCAAGTGGATGCAGCCCATTTCGTAGAAGCTGGCTGCACCGTATGGTGCAGCCCGTCCTTGTAAACCAGGCTGCACTATGCGGTGCAGCTGGTTTGATCAAGCACCAGCCCGCTTGGGCTGGGGAGAATTTGCAAGCCCCAGCCCGTCTGGGCTGGGGAAGAAATAACAAGCCCCGGAAAATCTCAGAAAATATTCCAAGTGTTGGAAATCACTTAAAATCAGTTGCGAACCTAAGTTCGGAAAAATTATTTGGACCAGTAACCTGAATCCAAATGGTCGGAAAATTTGCAGGCATGTAGTATAACATCCCTGCTCCATAACGCAAAAAGAAACGTCAGAATCCGACTAGAAACGAAGTCACTGCAACGTCTCAAAGTCGGACCAAAACAGAAAATAAACACTGAGGACGTATAAAACAAAGTAAGGCAATGGGTACATTTGCATATATATTGAAACCACTATTCACAAAGCAATGTGTGGGTTAGTGCAACTAACATTTGCATATGAACTCAAAATAACGTGTACAATTGCATATATGGTTCAAATTAATGTTGCTGCTACTTACTAAATAAAAGGGAGGTGATCTTAACAAGGATGCAATGCCACGAACGTTCAAAGCAAGGCAACAATTAAGGGTTACTATTCACAAAGGCCATTTGCATTAAAGTCCAAAGTAATGTGTTCAATTGCAGGGCCACAACAGTAACTAAACTATGATCCATGGAATACAGGAATTGAAGGGACAATAGACACATTGTAGCTAATGAAGAAAAAAGAAAAGTTCTCACATACTTAATATTATCGTATGTATAAAATCTAAAGCTCATGTCATATTCATAATCCCGATTACAAAAGATAACGACGTCGGGAATGGAGAATGCTTAAACCAACACATAGCCTTGCTCGTGATGCTTCAAAGATAATTTCAATAACATTTTTTTTTCTCAATACACTTTATTTTTACTAAAACGTGAATGCAGATACCTGTATATATTTCATTCTTAAACCACTTCCATAATCTATAACATACATATATATTGATAGTTAAACAACTTGAATTCCTGTAGGTACAAAAATCAGTTTCTACTATAAAGAATATCTTTAGCTACACATATTTTTACATATACAATTACTTTTCTTATAGTTTAGAACACATTTTATTCTCAACTAAGCTTATAACAATGTAAGAATATAGGGTAACACACTAGATAGGACTTTTCAGATCTGGAACCCAGAATGTTGATTGGATGCGTGCTAAGTATTAAAAAACCAAATTTTGGACCATCCTTATTAATGATAATTTTTCAGGTACTATGAAATATATATTACGACATCATGATGTAGCAGCCAAAATCGTGACCAAAAATCATTGTTAATGGGGAGCAGACGGATTTAATTGGATGGAGTAGGCTTTCAATTACTAATACTGTAAATAACAAGGTTAGTTTTATTGTTAGGGAAGGACAGTTACAACCGCAATGATTAGCCGAGACTAAGGAAGCAGCCTCCCAAATTATGAATGTCCCTATTTCTACTGAACAACCAACAGACTAATGGATTATTGCAAACCAGAAGCAGTTTAAATTTTCGACTGTATGGAATGAAATAAAACTGCAAGCGCAAAAGGATGAATTATATAAAATTATATGGTATAACAAAACCGCTAGAAAGTTTTGTTATACCACATATATGGCTTACATGCATCGATTACAATCATTGGATAGGTTAATTTCATGGGGTTTGAATGTAGATTCACTGTGTAATCTTTGCAACAAATATATTGAAACATATCAACACTTATTTACTTGTACTTGGATACACTGCTAGAACTAACAAGCTAAGTGAATACACATACATATGCTGTGAGTGACGTTATAAAATAGCAGTAGCCAAATATAAATTGTCCACTTGGTCGACTGTTGCATTACTTGTCCTACTCAGAACTAGTCAGTTTTATAATCAGATATAAAATTCAAGAACTTCGTAGTGGAACCTAAAAATCTTTCAATTGGAAAAAAATATACACGCCAAATGAGCAACAAAACATATCACTATCTCACATCACTAGTGAGGCATACCAATTTGACATTGACCAATCAAAGATGCTATAATAATATATCAACCTTATCTCAATTTTTATATGTTAATGTTGATTCAAACAATTTCCCAAGCATTTCTCAAGCACAAATACTGCCACAGCTCACACTGGAAATACATACATAACCATCAAAATGAAGTTATTATGTTTTAACTTATTAATTCTATGCAATAGAACTAGCAGGTGTATGTATTAACTAAACCTAAGATCCAAACCAACAAAGGTCCAAAACAGCAACCACTCGTTCATTCACAGAAACATCAACATGATTCAATCATAAAACAAGCACTTGGATTTAGAGAGTAGCTGTGTGAGGGTTACTCACCTTAATCCGAGATTAGCAAGCATTAGAAGGAGGATTTGGAGCCCCAGTATAGCAATAACCGCAGCAGTAGCTCCAGGCACAACAAAGAAATTGCTGCTTCTATTGATGCCATTAGTAGACACACTCGGATATGTGTGGATTCCTTTGTGCCAATTTAAAAAGGCGGAAGTAACGAGGAGAACGATTGAATTTGATGTGATTTGGAGGGAGCAATCCCCATTTTTAGGGTTTAGCGAAATTATGAAGAGATAGAATAATGAGTGAGGGTTATAGGCTAATGGATATTGGTTAAGTGGGTTTGTACCCATTTTAAACCCATTAGGACTTAGGAATGAAGCGTACATGAACCAGGTGCTCTCAAGCCAACACAAATCAGACCAACATACAGCCAGTACAGTTCAAAAATACTAATTTATCCAAAATAGCCAGTTTTGAATAAATTAGCTATATAAAATTCCATTAATAACTCATATTAAATTAAAATTTCCATTTTAATTTAATATTCGGTTATCCCGAATCCCGGGTTGTTACACCCAGGAAGAAATTCGATATATTAATATGGGACATAAACTCCAGATAGGCCAGACCTGTTGGTTTGGATGTATTGGTTGCCTTGTTTGCTTTGATTGCTATGGTTGATAGATATGCTTTAATTTCTAAACTGAAAGTTCTGAAATCGTATCCATATATCTATCTATTCTTTGGGTCCGGATATGTTTTACGAATGGTTAGTTATCCCTTCGAACTAACCGATGCCACTGTATATTTCGTAGATCTGGAAACCCGAGTATCTTGTGAAGTGTTAAATAGATTCGTTTTCGTATCTGTTATTGATATTCTGATTTGGTAAGCCAAATGCAGAATAAATATTCAGTTTGATTTGATGAAATTTTCTTCATCTATCTTTGTGTCTCCTTGGCAATTTCGAGGACGAAATTCTTTTAAGGGGGGAAGTCTGTAACGACCTCGGATTTTATATAAATTTAAATTGATAATTAAATGAATTTTTGAATTAAAATTGTGAAATTTATCGATTAAAGGGATGCGAGTTTCCCCGAAGCCAAATAAATTCTGTATAAATCATTTAAATTTAAAAATATTGTAAATATTGTATATATGTGAATATATATGTATATGTGCATATATGAGTAGATTTGAATATATATATATATATATTGGATTCGACTTTAAATTTTAAGTAAATGGTTTAAAGATAATTTGAATTTATAATATAAGTAGGAAAATAAATAAATAATAATAATAGATAAGTAAATAAAATGTTAGATAGTTAAACTTTAAAAGAAATAAAATTTGTGTATGCTTATATAAACAAAAGTGTAAAATGCAGTCATGGAAAACTATAAAGTTAACATAAGTGTAAAAATAAATCATAAATAAGAAATTAAAGGTGATGGTTAACAACCTGTAAAAGAAATTAAATGAGTATTTACATTAGCAACAAATAATATTTTAAATAAAATCTATTGTTATGTAAACTATAACATGAACACTTAGATAATTCTAGGGGTAAATAAACTATGGAACTTCACTCAAATTTCAAAGTAAAGGGCCTGCAAAAGAAAACAGACAACATAAAGAAAAGCAAAAGAATAAAATATGCAGGCAAGTGCAAGAACATAGACAAAGTAATTAATGCAAGGTACCCTAGCGCATAAAATAGATTCATTAGCCACCAAGTAGGAATCTGCATGGTCAAAGGAACAAACCAGAACCCACAATTTTCTTCATGCATTGTACAAACGAAATGAAAGAAAGTATATATTTTGTACATGTTAATTAATGCCATTATCTCTGGTACACTGTACAATATCTTTAGCCCCCATTCGTTTGGAAAAAAATCCCTGGCCAAACTTTAACCAAAGAAAATATCACTGATCAAATTGTACAAACAAGAAATGTCAACCTGTACAAAGTACTGTAAACCCTGTCACCTTCTTTTCCATATATCCTCATTTCAGTTCGAGCTGAGAAAATATATGGAAAACATCATTTTGAAAACTAAAACAAAATTTAACCTGGAAATTTCAAATGAAGATGGAATGCAAAGGTTCAAAACTGGAAACAAATAAAAATCAGATCAAGCAAGTTAGAGATCAATTACTAACCTGAATCAAAAGCAGACCAAAAAGAAAAAAATCTGAAAGCAAGATATCAAAACAAGCTCATTCCTCTATTCCTGTTCTCTATCTTTCTTCATCAAACCCATCAATGTGAGTAACTTCATTTTTAAAATGCTTAAGTGTATTCCTATATGGTTGCCTGATCGATTCTAGTGAGTATACTTAATCTTTGAAAAGTTTAAATTTACTTAAATCAGTTCAAACTTTATCTATTAACTGTTCTGAATATGCTTCAGTTTGCATATGATTTTGTATGCTCTGTGTTCTCTGAAAATTTGATACAGATTTGCATTTTTGTTCAAGCACACAAACTATCCTTATTTAAATCAATTGTAAGCCTTGATTCTCAACAAAACAAATGGTTAAACTTAAAAATGAGATTTTTAAAGGTTGATTTAAATCATATTTATCAAGCACATCACTGTAATATTGTTCTACAGGTTTTAGGTGATAATTTGATAAAAATAAATTGTTGTAAAATATTAATCCAGGAATATATATTGAATATATACTACAACCCATGATTTTTAAAACAAAATTTAAGATTTTTAGATTTATATTTTAAGGGCAGTTCATATATAAACAAAGTTAGCATTTCTACCAATTTCTGATGATTGAATCAATTATAAATGTTGAAACTTGATAGGTAGCAAGTTTGATCCTCCATGATTCCAAGAAAAATGCTAAAGAATTTTTCTATTGCATAGATTTTGGGGTCGATTCGAATTTAGGGTTTAAGCAATAGGTTTGCAGTGAGTGAGAAGTGACGTGATTTCATCACCTAGGAGTGATCGAGTGGCACGCGACGATGGAGGATGGTGGCGTGGTGATACAGCGATGCTCTGGAAGAGGTTCTGGAAATTTCAGTCAAAGTGGTCGACGGCGTTGGGAGGTTTTGTGGGTCGAGTTTGGGTCCAGTTTTCGATCAATGATCGAATTTTGTTTCGCGTGATTATTGTGTGATCTGAGTGTTCGAAGAGTTTCGCGTGGGTTCGTATGGTCGTCAAAGATAGTCGCGATGGCCTACGGTGGTCGGAATCGATGGGACACGTGCACCGTGCACGTTGTGCATCAGGTATTGAAGGAAGGTTGGGGAAGAAGAAGAACAAACGCGAGAGGGAGAGGGGGATGACTCGCGAATGATGGAAGGAAAGTCGAAGCATTGCTCGAGCGAAACCAGGTAAATCTCGGGTTTGGTTGTAAAAGGGTCTAAGCCTTGCAGAGTTAAAGATAAAAATGTTTAAAAAGTTTTAGTGTTAACAAGATATTAAATGTTGATTTCTTTGGGTTAAAATTTTTTGTTTCAAATTTAAATTAACCAGGTGAATACGTTAGAGTGTTTTAAAATCTTAATTAATGTTTTAATTAAGTAAATAATTTAAGTTAAATGTTAAAGTTAATTAACATTAAAGTTTTTATCATTAATAAAAGTTTGTTTCCAAAAAATTAAAGAAGATTTTTAAATGTTAATTAAGATTAATTATTGTTATTGATGGTTAATTAATTGAAAATAGTAATTAACTAGGTAATTAGAGATTGATTAATTTGAGATTACGAAATGTAAATTAGATAATTAAAGTTAATAATCTATAATTAGTAGTTGATTGAGAAATTTATCAAAGAATAATCAATTTAAAATTTAATTAATTCATCATTAAGAATAGTTAATCAATGATTTTGATAAATCAATAAAAACAATTATGTGGTAAATTCTTGTAAAAACACCTTTACCTTAAATTGAAGATGATTGACTATCATCGAATGTTGTGTATTGAATTGATATTTCTATTCATGAGTGTGATACTGTGATTGCCTTTTTGCTGAGTTATGATTTGTGACTTGTTACTGTATGTATGTGAAAACCTTTTTGCCCATAAAACGGCATTTGAATATCGATGCGACAGGGAGTCGGATTCCAGTTGGTTATCTGAAACCCACATCGAATTGTGATGATAAATCTTTGTGATTGATAAATTTATTCTATCTATGAATATGTGGATAAAGATAAGCGTTATAGTTCATACCGCTTATCAATATTGATATATCTGTGTTGATTAATGTTGTGCACTATTGTGTGTGAAACCCTGGACTACACCATACACACACAAATATGGATTTCACGTGGAAATCGGTTAAGTCACAGATAATTTAAATTTGATGTTTTTGAAATTGAAATTTTAATTTCAATTGATTTTGAAATTGGAAATTTGAGTTTAAAGTGAAAAGCTTTTGAAATGGAATTTCAAGATAAAATTTATTTTCGAATAACTTGATTAAGTTTTGAAATTTAAATAATTGGATTTAAATTTGAATTCAAGTTTGAAATTGAATTCTATGATTTGAAACTAGGGATTAAAGATGTTTATATATGGATTAAACCATTTTAAAGGTATTGATTTGGGGAATGTGAATTTAATTTAAGTGTTTTAACTCGTATAAATATAACTAAATTTTCTGAAATGAAAACTACTTGTTTTCAAATAATAATAGATTTCATTTTAAGAAAGGATTTCCAAATTGTGTTAAAAGGTTTCAAGTTTGAAATGGAATTGATATGTTTTGAAAACTATGAAATGAGTCTTTAATTCAAAGACCGGATGAGTTAATCCAACTTGAAATAGAATTGCTTTGAAAGACTATGAATGAATCTTTGAAAACGAGTTTTGAAAGTTATAAGTTAAATCTTGATTTAAAGATTTAACGAGTAAACCTATTCAATAAAAATGGAAATTGTTTTGAAATCCATAAATGGATCTTTGTGAATGGGGTTAACTTTGTGAATTGAATCTTTTTGTTTAAAAGATTGGAAATGGTAATTTGTTTTAACCATTCGAATGAAAAGTTTGGGTTTTAAGCTGTGATTTAACTAAGACCCCAGTATCCATACGATTTTTAATTGCGCTCGTTATTCGGGTTAGCTGGGAAAAGACATTTGTGTCATATAACCCATTCCAAATAATGATACGACGTATATGGATCGCATTTGAAGACCGGTGGTGAAGACCGGATACTTTCGAAAACAAAAGGATTACCATCGATTGTCTCTGCATCGGCTGATCCCCGATATAGAGATTTTAGCACCCTTTGTGATGGGAAGTCCGAACGTGATTAGAAAATTATCCGGATTTGCAAGGGCTTCGTAAGAAGTGCCTTCGGTTCTGTTCGAACCCGGAACAGACTTGTATGGTTACATGTCTGACATTACACTTTGAGATATAAAGCCGATTTCTTTCAAATACATTTTTGTTGGTGGTAGAGAATTTATTCTCTTAGCTTAACACCCTTCTCTGAGACGTACGAGCTCAGAGGTTATGTAGTTGAAGGTTATCAGCGATATACTCCCAATTTGGTAATGTGACATGCTGAGTGTTGCTGTGTGATGATCATTGTTTGATCATTTGTGATATGATCATTTGTTTGATCATTTATCTTTGTGATCATTACTTTGATCATCTGTTGACCCAAAGCATGGCTTTGTGAAAAGCGTAGCTTTGTGGACGAGACTTTGTCAGACCTCACAACCCGGAAATGGTCGAAACAGGAAAGATGCGGCAAGGTTTCAGGGGTAGCTTCCCTAGGGTATGACCATTTCTTCTGGAAAAGGGTAGTATCATGGTATGGAGCCCAGATACTTACTCATGTGGACACACTTTATTTATTATGTGTGATGTTGGTTACCGAGCGCTCGGATAAAGGTCCCAAAGGACCGGGGGTGGCATATCTGAGGTTTTACTACCCGGGAAGGGGGTAGCCGGCCTTGTTTGGCAGAGAGCAGGTTGTCTCTCGGAGCGTCCCGCCAGAGGCGTTCCCATGTGGCATAGGAAGTTCCTTAGCCTGACCATTTGTTGGAAATCCAAAGAAACAATACGAACCTTGTACAATTTTAGTTGTATTACCTGCTATGGAATGTGGCGGTAACCTGCTATTGAACATAGTAGCTATAGTAGGCATACAATAATGGTTGTATGTTGGCTAAGATTAATATTATATTTTCGAAATGTTTTCCACTATGCACTAATAGTAATAATACCGAATGATTTTGCGTAGTAAGCATGTTTGACTATCATAAGAAGAAATCTCCTCCAATTCTGCGTTAGCATTGTGTGTGTGGCGGGAGGTCTTATGGTAGTTTCATTTTCCAAAATCATTGCGGATTTCTATGTTTAAAGTTATTTGTTGTTTGTTTTAAAGATAAACTGTTTTTGTTGCTCACACCAGTCCCAAGACTGACCTGGAGTTTATTGTTCCTTTCCTAAATTCTGGGTGCCCATCATTTTCCACACGGGCAGTCTAGAGTTGGGTTTCTCAGATATTTAGGTTTAGTAGATTATCTATAGCTGGTTTAGTTCTTGGGGTTCAGGACTGCACTTGCTTCTCTTTGTGGTTCGAGCTTGACATTGGAGTGGTTGGAGTTAGTCTCTCTGACTGATCATTTGGAGCTATCACTTCTGTTATTTCCGCTGTATTATTGTCATATCTCTGATATTGTTGTATCATATTGATATCATTATTGTATATCATTCTAGATATTGTATTCATTGGAGTTGTATATGATATCACCTATTTTCAATTCCGCTGTGTTGTTATACTTAATTGTGTTATAAGCTCCGGCGAGCCAGATTCGGCGTTTGAATCAACGACATTTTGAGTACAAGTGAAGTACGGATGCCGATTTTCAAAGGTTGAATTTTGGATCGTTATATCCATTATCGTTCTCTTTCTTCAAATCCAGCAACGTCATCATTCCAACCACTTCATTCTCGATCACACTCCGCGTATAATAGTTATTAAAGTTGTTTTCGGTTTAGACAGAGAGTATGTCCCTAATCGATCCCGGTCTCTTCAATAACTACGTAATTATTACACCGATTGGTCATTTAAATAAACTTTCAAAATAGTTTATATTCCAAAACCGAAATATCATTGCCATTTCAAAACCATATCCATACGATGTCAATTTTACTTCAAATAAATCCATTTTCAAAATCATATCACTTTCCAAAGTTATATCACTTTCGAAATCGTAAGTCTTTTAAAAATCAAAATACTTTGGAAATCAAAACCTTGAAATTCATAACACTTTGAAACTATAGTTTGAAATCATAACATTTTGGAATTCATAACACTTTCCTCTTAAACAGTTTAGATATTAAAATTAGTGTATATAATAAAATAGTTTATACATAAAAATAGGTTATATAAAATAGTTATAAGTTAAATAGTTTATAATAAAATAATATATATTGAAAATGATTTATATAAAATATTTTATATTAAAATATTTTATAAAGTAAAATATAAATAGTTGTAGATATAGTTTAAAAATACTTTATAAAATACAATAGCTTCCACAAATTCACAAATCGATTCAAATTATCTCGACTTCCAAATTCAACTTAATTCAATCTCAATTCATAAATTTCAACTTAATTCAATTTCTCAATAAATCATTTCGAATTATAACGATTTCAAATACAGATTTGAATCACAAAATAAACCATTAAATTCCAATATATTTCAAAGCTTTAAATATTCCGCATTTCAAAAACTAAATTTGATAATTCCATTTATATCTCAATTTAATTTCATTACATTTAGTTTCTGAGATATTTCTTTAAATACATCAAAATACAACTTCAATTTACAAATTTTTATAAACAAAATATCCCATTTAAATTTATATAAGTTTGAAATATTCATTTAAGCCACTTTTTAATCAAGTTCAAGTTATAAAACATATCTTAAAATTTCAATTTAATAGATTTCAAATCAAACTTATTTAAGTATAATTATTAAATAATTAAGAATTCCAAATCAATTTCAAATTTATCTTTCAACTTGAACTTTATAAACTTTATATTTGATAATAATTTTTTTACATAAATACTCAAAACATACTTTTATATTGATTCAAATCAACTTTATTAAATCTTTAAAATCAATACTTATTAAAACCATATATTTCTTTTCAAAACCATAGAAATCATTTTTCAAAATATTTATATATATAGACCAACGGTGTTTGTATAAAAAATTTCTACCCTATGGTCAAGTGATACGAATATTTATCATTTCAATCTGTAATTTAAATTATATACGAGTATATATCTTTTCAACCCGTAATCTCAAATTTAATTCAATGAAAATCGCTTGGGTTTATCATTTCAACCCATAACGATTTTCTCCTATTCTAAAGTCCGTTCGGGTATGTATCATTTCAATCCATAGTGATTCTATACTAATAGGGAACTTGCAGACTGATAACAGATATGATAATAATATAACAGACATATATTATCAATATAAATAACAGATAATGGTGTCAGATGTCACATGTGAATTGATACCAGTAATAGCATATATATAACGGTGCGAATAATTAACATCAGCATATTTCAATTGGCAGATAATGGTGTCAGATGTCACAGGTGAACTGATACAGGTAATAGCATATATATAACAGTGTAAATAACTAACATCAGCATATTTCAATTATCGTTTCAATTGAAATCAAATTTAATAAATAAAAGAACATTAATCGTGAGTGATTGCTCACCTTCCGAGGATAGAGAGATTCGACAAATGAAACGAATTACGAATCCAAGTACGATTTCCAAATCAAAGCTAGATTGACACGAATTTGATGGACAAGCTGATAAATGGGAATCAATCAGTTTGATAGAAACAGAACATATATATACTACTAGTACTATTATTATTATTATCTTAAAATTAACACTATACCTTGCAATCAAATAAGGACTTGGATAAATTTTATAAATTTGTAAGCTTTATAAACTATATAAACCAAAATCAACAGCTTGATACATATATAAACGGTATAACTTTTATAGCTTAATATATACAACAAATCATATATAATTATACTAGGGTATATGTATATCAACTATATAATATAAAATATAATCAATATATCAAATATAAAGTATACATACAAATAAAATTAATATTTACACACACGCCATATATATAATATATATATATATTATATAAGACCCCTACTTAAACCCATAACACGCTAGTCATTACTGACATACATTTCAATTTTTAAAGCAACCCATATATTACGTTCGAAGTCAAAACCCAAGTAGTATACTTGTATGAATATTTATACACGTTTGAAAGAAGTTTCATGGCACACCAATTATTATAAACCCATATACATATACACTATGAAATCAACAAATATATCTAACTAATATATAGGTTCGAATAGAACATCAATAACCTATATAACCTCATCAACTCAAACCGATAATATATTGGCACTAAAATATTTTACCCATACATCTTTATTTATATAACTATACATATAATAAATCTTCTTTTCCACAGCAACTAAACTACATATACATGTCACTACTTTCAGGAAATAAACCAAACACTACCTGAACCATATAGATAAACATACATATATACTATAGCTCTTAAATAAAATGAATACTGTATGCGTGCGTATATATATAATATATACTTATAAACTTATTAACTCTTATAAAATATATAACTTAGATACTTAACATTTTAAAATCATTAATTAAAATAAAATCAATATAAACAACTTGTTATAATATATAGACTTGTAGAAAAGAAAATAAAACACATATACTTGCCGTCAAAATATATTTTGTTCCTATATACATAACTAACAGACCGAAACAGTTATATAGATTTATATATATAACTACAAACTTACATACATATACATTACACTATGAAATCAATAATATATATATGCAACCAATATGAGATGATATGTACAAACTTACTTATATACAATCCAAAGACAGGTCGAGTGTGCGTGGTGGAAAAATCTGGGAAGCAAGCGATAGAAGTGCTAGGAAGAGGAAAAAGTGCTCGGCCATGGGAAAAATATAAGCGAAGGGGAAACGGGTCTCGTCTTTAGGCAGCAAGGCTTGGGAAAGAGGGAAGGTTTCGGCACTTGCATGCGTGGCAACTGGAGGCTAAGCGTGAGAACTTGGAGGAGGGAAGGTTGACATCGTGGGGAGGAAAGGTGGAGGAGAGAGGACGAACGGAAGTAAAAAATGACAGAGCAATTTTAAAAGGAAAGATAGAAGAACGTGAAAAGCTACATTTACTTTGTTCGTGAAAAGCTACATTTACTTTGTTTGCAGAGAGTATTTTTTTGAACGGATGTACGTAAATTTTTTTGAAACTAGAGAATATAAAAGTCTACTTGAATTCAAGCAACAATTAAAGCTGATGACCGTTCAATTTTGGAACGGTGGAATATAAAAAGTAGAAAATCAAAAGGTTTAAAACCGGTACAAAATCCTTTTTCCGCTGATTTCGCTGCGTATCATATCTCGAAACACAGAATTGAATATACCGCAGAGATCATCACGGTGGGACGATCAAAACGGTATACAGATATCAGTGGTATGATTGAATTATAAAAATTCGAATTTTCTACTAGCGGAAAATGCAGCAAAAACGCAGAAAAATAAGATCGACGGAGCTAAAGAAGTCCGAATTTGGAAAAACGAAAAATAACGTCTTAGTTAGAAGATGAATTAGAATTTTTCTATGTAAAAATATTTAGGTTTTAAAAACATTTATTATCATCAATTTTAACTGATATAAATTGAAATAAAATTACACTAGAAAATAAACATCCAAATTATCTGATGAAATTTTACCAGTTGCTATGAATAATTAGACGCATTCCAAATATCAAATTTTTATTTCAAAATTTTATCGTTTAAAATTTCACAAAATTTCAACTAATTACGTTATTAAAACAGTTAAAATTTACGGGTCGTTACATCGCCCTTATAAAATTTGAAGCCGCCTTCCTAATGCTTTTGAAAGGGTTCATGTAGCCACTTTTATCAATGATTTCAAAAGGTTGGTTTCAAAGCTATCATTTTCCCCAATTATTTTATTTGATGATCAATGCTTTCGAAAGGGTTGCTCTCGCTTTTGTTTTCTTTGATCCAAAAGTTATATTTAATGTTAAACCCAATGGTTTTGAAAGGAACACTTTTAAAAGCTTTTTGTGAAGCTTTCGAGGGAATGCCTTAAGTTTTTCGAAGGCTATGTTCTAGGCATTTTAAAAAGATATGTTTCAAGTATTTCGAAAGGTAAGCTTTAAGTGTTTCGAAAGGTATACCTTTAATGGTTTCTAAAGGAGAGTTTCAATGCTTTCGAAAGGAATGTTTTGATTGTTTCGAAAGATGTGTTTTTGTAACGACCCGCTATTTTGGACCATTCGCATCCATTATAAGTGTATAGGTAGACACTCATGCCGGTGTTGAATTGCTCAAAATACCGCGTTGTTAATTTAAATTGGCAAAACTTAGCATATACAATAAATAAATAATCACAGATCACAGACACAGAGTAATATAACAATAATGCAGCGGAAACAAAAGAATAGTACTTCATGAAGCTACTATATATATATAACAGAGTTAAACAAGATACAACAGAGGTCTCTAATACATAGATATCTCAATACAATAGTCAAATACAAGATCTGAATACATCACTGGAATCAACTAAATAACTGAAAGCTGGATAGATAGCTGGATCTCCAAGCGAAGCTCCAACTCCAAAGGTGAGTCTCAAATACTGTATCACTCAGTCTGACCCGAGCGTAAAGAAAACACAAAATACTCGAGTTAGGATTAACATTCTTATATCAATAAATCCAACTCAAGTGGAATAACAACTGAAATACAAGTAAACTCAAAGGATGTTTGGGATAACCATCCTCTAAGGATCCGTTAAACTATCTACTATGTAATAGTGTACGCTAAGTAGATAATGTCTAATCAGTAAAGTACGATATCAAAATAGCGTTAAGTCATGGCCCATTCCACCCTTAACACATTTTTATTCCCAAGAGCATATACAAGACCGTAGTTTCCCCAAAACCGGAAGTCACCAGAGGGCAATCCATATACTAAAGGTACAAACCAAGATCGTAGTGGTCGCGAATAGGATAATCAGTATGACAAGGTACATGAGGCGATACCAACTAGGATACTAGTAGTTGCCTGATCCGGACTGATGTTGGGCATAGCAGCTACTACCCCAACACCGCGAAACAACACTCCCAAAATCGAGGGGTGCACCCAAATCGAATCACAAAAGTAATAGATATGGTATCGAAGAAGTGTGTCCGCTAGAGATGGCGATCCTCAATGGCCCGGCGCGGCTCCTGTTTTAGTCATGTCAGGGGTCATCCAAAATCGTTCTCTTTCTTCAGTCAACGCGTTCACCAAAACCATCCACTTCGTTCTGGATCAACACTCCGCGTATATTAGTTATTAAAGTGGTTTCGGTATCGACAGAGAATATGTCCATATCCGATCCCGGTCTCTTTAATAACTACGTATTATTACACCGATGGTCATTTAATAAATTTTCAAAATAGTTATATTTCAAAACCGACATATCATTGCCATTTCAAAACCATATAAATACGATATCACTTTTCCTTCTAATAAATCCATTTTCAAAATCATAGTACTTTTCCAAAGTTATAACGCTTTCGAAATCATAATCTTTTGAAAATCAAAACACTTTGGAAATCACAGCTTTGAAATCATAGCACTTTGGAAATCATAACACTTTTCTTTTAAACAGTTTAGATATTAAAATTAGTATATATAATAAAATAGTTTATAAATAAAATAATTTATATTAAAAATGATTTATATTAAAATAGTTTATGTCAAAATAATTTATAATGTAAAATATCAATATTTTATATATAATTTAAAATTACTTTATAAAATAAAATAGATTCCTCAAATTTCACAAATCAATTCACATAAACTCGAATTCCAAAATTAAAATTTAATTAAATCTCAAATCATCAATTTCAATTCAATTTAGTTTCTCAATAAATCATTACAAATTATATCGATTTCAAATATAGATTTGGAACCCAAAATAAACCATTTAAATTTTCAATATATTTCAAAGTCAATATATTCAACATTTTCAAAACTAACTTCGATAATTCAATTTATGTCCCATTTTGATTTCATTACATTTAGTTTCTGAAATATTTCTTTAATCATTTCAATATATCAAAATACAACTTCAATTTACAAATTTATATAGGCAAAATATCCCATTTAAATTTATATAAGTTTGAAATATTCATTTAAGTCACTTCTTAATTAATTCAAGTTATAAAACATATCTTAAAATTTCAAATTTAATAGATTTCAAATCAACTTATTTAAGTATAATTCTTAAATAATTAAGAATTCCAAATCAATTCAAATTTTATCTTTCAACCTGAAACATTATAAATTCTATATTTAAAAATATAAATTTTACATAAATACTTAAACATATTTCATATTGATTCAAATCAACTTTATTAAATCAACTTTAATAAATCTTTAAAATCATTATTTATTAAAACCATATTTTTCTTTCAAAACCATAGAAATGTTTTTCAAAAACATTTATATACAGACCAACGGTGTCTGTATATAATTTTCTATCCTATGGTCAAGTGATACGGATATTTATCATTTCAATCCGCAATTTAAAATATATTCGGGTATATATCTTTTCAACCCGAAATCCCAAATTCAATTTAATTTGAAAATCGCTTGGGTTTATCATTTCAACCCATAACGATTTTCTCCTATTCTAAAGTCCGTTCGGGTATGTATCATTTCAACCCATAGCGATTCTATACTAACAGGGAACTTGCAGAGTGATAACAGATATGATAATAATATAACAACGGTAACAGGCATATATCATCAGTATAAATAACAGATAAGGGTGTCAGATGTCACAGGTGAACAGATACAGATGATGGCATATATATATATCAATATAAATAACAGATAATGATGTCAGGTGTCACAGGTGAACAGATACAGATGATGTCATAGATATAGCAATATAAATAACTAACAGCAGCATATTTCAATTGTCGTTCCAATTGAAATCAAATTTAATAAATAAAAGAACGTTAATCGTGAGTGATTGCTCACCTTTCGAGGCTAGAGATGCACGAGAAGATGACCCGGATACGCACACTAATACGGACATAGAGATTGAGTTACGAATCCAAGCAAAACAAATCGGCACGAATTCAACGATCAAAGAAATTGCAAACGAAAGGGCTGTTGATGGAGATGTTGTGCCGACATTAGGCGGTGGAGCTTGAGGTGGTGAGTCGCACGTCGTGAGGCCGGAGTCTGCTGCCTGGTCGAGGACGAGACAGGCTTTGGATCGTGGAGGGAAGTGCACGGGTTTGGGTGGAGATGCGAGAGGCCGGTCAAGGCTGGGCTTGTTCGCCGGAGTTGCTGGATTTGGTGTCTCGGGTGGAGGCGGTTGGCTAAAGGTGGTGGAAGAGTCGGAGGGCAAGGTGGAAGATGCGGCATGGGCTGAAGGCATGGTTCGCGTGAGGGAGGAAGTGGACGGTGGTGGGAGGCAATGGCGTTGCCTGGTGTGGGTATTCGGCCTTGTGGTGGTGCTCGGCGTGGAGGAGGGTTCGGGTTGTTGAAGTGATCGGCCTGGGGTGAGGAGGAGCGGCAAATAATGGTGGGTTTCACGGCAGGTTAGCGAGGTCGAGGTGGCTTGTGTGGTGGCACTTGCTGGTGAAAGTGGATGAGTTGGCGTGGTGGTTGCTGCTGCATTGGAGGCGGGTCAGGGTCGGGATGGAATGAAGGAGTGGTGGGATAAACTAAATATGAACTAGATATGTTTATATCTTACAAAATTTTTATATTGTTCTCTGGCCAGTACAATAGAAAAATAGAAAGAAAAAGAGTGGAAGGGATGGTTGCGTGGAGAGAAGGAGAAGCAGGGAAAACTTGAAGTGAAAGGAAGTGAACAGGCTTTATAATATACAACCATATTATATAATATATTTTGGTTTATATGCACAAAATGAAAAGACAAAAGTAGAAAGAAACGAACCAAACTGAAATGAACCAGCGAATGTTATAAAGTGCACAGTAAATATTAAGTCACGAGCGAAAATTTCAGAAAATATTAAATGCAAACAGCTGTTGGATGTGAGCAGGTAAAAAGATGAAAAGATAGATGGGAACAAAAGGTTTTTAAAACGGCTACCGATACGGTCCGACGTTTTACAGATTCTGCTGCGTACCGGACTCCGAAACACACGAATGAATATATTGCAGAGATCAGCTCGACGAGACGATCAAAACGGTATAAAATTATCAGTGGCACGATCGAATTATAAAAATTCGAATTTTCTAATAGCGGAAAATGCAAGAAAAACGCTGAAAAATAAGATCGACGGAGCCAAAGATTTCCGAATTTGGAAAAATGACAAACTGAAATCTTGCTCAAAAGATGGTTTAGAATTTTTCTATGTAAAAATATTTAGGTTTCGGAAACATTTTATTTTCATCGCTTTTTAACTGATTAAATTGAAGTAAATTTACGCGCGAAATAAACTTCCATATTTTCGAACGAAAATTTACCAGTTGCTATGTTTAACTAAACGCATTCCAAATATCAAATTTATATTTCAAAATTTTATCGTTTAAAATTTCACAAAATTTCAACTAATTACGTTATTAAAACAGGTTAAATTTACGGGTCGTTACATTCTCCCCCACTCAAAACTTTTCGTCCCCGAAAAGGAACGAGGTAGGAGAATAGAAACAACCAAAAGAAAACAGATTTGAAATACAGAATAACAGTTAATTTAAACCATATAATTTCAAATTTAAATTAATTGATATTCAATAATTGATTTAATCCATTTGATTTCACTTAAGTTAAATCAAACTCAACTATTTCTAAATTCACTATCTTATTATCCCATTTTCTTAAATTTACAATTCCTAAAACCATAAATTTGAATAGTCTTTTATTATAATCATATTTTCTTCAACAATTTTAAATTCTTCTTTATTCCAAATTATTGTTAAATTTATTCTACTTAATATATCTAATCACATATATTTAACCCATATAAATTAATTTAAACATAAAAGTTTCGATTTAAATTAATTTACATCTATTAATTTCTTTTAGATTCAAGGTATTTTCATATGTTGATCAATTTCAATTTATTAATTCTTTCAAAATAAATTTATTTCATTATTAACTGAGTTTACTTATTATCCCATCTAACTCTATTAACATCTTTATAATCAAAATTTAGTGTATAACATTTATTATAAACACTCAAATTTTATTTATAAATTCAATTTATCTTATATATTATCCAATTACATATTCAACTTCTGTATGATTTAGGTAAGTTGTATTAGAATGCAGTTGAACAATATACAAATAAAATTTTCCCAATTCAATTATTCAAGTTTAAATATTTATTCCAAATTTTGGTTTTATTTATAATTAAAATCATCCTTTAACAAAATTTAAGAATTAGATTTCCGATTAACTTTAAACAATTTAGAGATAAATATATTTATATCAAATCAAATTAAATTTCAAAATAAGATACCTATATATATGTAAATCAAAATATACTGAAGAAATTCAAATCAAAATATTTTTCAAAACAAACCGTAGCAAAGCTACAGAATAGTATCTCCACTTCGAAACTCGAAAATGAAAGTCGATGATGCGACCGCCATCACCGAAATTATTTTCCAGCGACAAAGAGAAGAGCACTGATATCAACATTTTAAAATTCTTTGGAAACGATTTCTATTCGAAAATACTTTCAATAATATATACTTTAAAATTTTAAAACCAAAGTTCGAAATCACCGGAAACTAAATTCTCAAATTTCTGAATTAAATTCATTTCAAATTCCAAATCAATTTATAAACCGTATTTATAAATTTATTTAGAACAATAAATGATAATCAATATTATCATTTCAACCAAACAATTTAATCAACCTATTAAATTCCAGAAAATTTACTTATATATAATATAGTCATACAAATTTATTTCATTACTAAATTTGAAAACTACATTGTGTCGGTTTGCTTTGTTCAAGTGTTTTGGAAATCCTATCGATAGCGTTAATCAGACGAATCGATCGGAAACCCAAATCAACCTCAACAACTCAAACAACACAGCATATATTTAAAACGTTTATATATTAGTTTACAAATACATTTCTTTGCTCGATGATACAGGAATGAATTTTCCAAATAAGGATAGGGTTTCAAATTTGATGGACTCAGATCAAAGAGAATTTTATTCGAAGATAAGTTCGAACAAAGATACGATGATTAATAACAAAGTAGGAAGATTGATAAATTTATATAAATCGCGGGCAACCTTAACCGGGTCAACCGTGACTTCAAAAATAAGATCGATGCAGAATTTCAGGGCAAATCTACATTCAATCTCAAGAAATAGAATTCAGGTATAACAGTAGATAGATAGCATCGTAAACCGAGGATACAGAAATCTCCGGTAAATCAATGCCTATTGTAAAGGAGTTTTGCTCCTTTACGAATCATTCGAAGATCGGCGAGACCACCGATCTATTATAGATATCATTCAAAATGGAGTTATGGGGTGCTCCAGAATTGAAAGAAGACGAATAGTGAAGGACACGAATGAATTTTTGGAACCGCAGTGAACGTTCCAAAATTCAAAGGAATCGAGTCAAGGGAAGAGATCGAAACTCGAATGAGAGTGATTCTGTAAATATATTTACCATATATGTTAAGTTTTTCCTAGAGCTACCAAAGCTCTGATACCAACTGTAACGACCCGCTATTTTGGACCATTCGCATCCATTATAAGTGTATAGGTAGACACTCATGCCGGTGTTGAATTGCTCAAAATACCGCGTTGTTAATTTAAATTGGCAAAACTTAGCATATACAATAAATAAATAATCACAGATCACAGACACAGAGTAATATAACAATAATGCAGCGGAAACAAAAGAATAGTAGTTCATGAAGCTACTATATATATATAACAGAGTTAAACAAGATACAACAGAGGTCTCTAATACATAGATATCTCAATACAGTAGTCAAATACAAGATCTGAATACATCACTGGAATCAACTAAATAACTGAAAGCTGGATAGATAGCTGGATCTCCAAGCGAAGCTCCAACTCCAAAGGTGAGTCTCAAATACTGTATCACTCAGTCTGACCCGAGCGTAAAGAAAACACAAAACACTCGAGTCAGGATTAACATTCTTATATCAATAAATCCAACTCAAGTGGAATAACAACTGAAATACAAGTAAACTCAAAGGATGTTTGGGATAACCATCCTCTAAGGATCCGTTAAACTATCTACTATGTAATAGTGTACGCTAAGTAGATAATGTCTAATCAGTAAAGTACGATATCAAAATAGCGTTAAGTCATGGCCCATTCCACCCTTAACACATTTTTATTCCCAAGAGCATATACAAGACCGTAGTTTCCCCAAAACCGAAAGTCACCAGAGGGCAATCCATATACTAAAGGTACAAACCAAAATCGTAGTGGTCGCGAATAGGATAATCAGTATGACAAGGTACATGAGGCGATATCAACTAGGATACTAGTAGTTGCCTGATCCGGACTGATGTTGGGCATAGCAGCTACTACCCCAACACCACGAAACAACACTCCCAAAATCGAGGGGTGCACCCAAATCGAATCACAAAAGTAATAGATATGGTATCGAAGAAGTGTGTCCGCTAGAGATGGCGATCCTCAATGGCCCGGCGCGGCTCCTGTTTTAGTCATGTCAGGGGTCATCCAAAATCGTTCTCTTTCTTCAGTCAACGCGTTCACCAAAACCTTCCACTTCGTTCTGGATCAACACTCCGCGTATATTAGTTATTAAAGTGGTTTCGGTATCGACAGAGAGTATGTCCATATCCGATCCCGGTCTCTTTAATAACTACGTATTATTACACCGATGGTCATTTAATAAATTTTCAAAATAGTTATATTTCAAAACCGACATATCATTGCCATTTCAAAACCATATAAATACGATATCACTTTTCCTTCTAATAAATCCATTTTCAAAATCATAGTACTTTTCCAAAGTTATAACGCTTTCGAAATCATAATCTTTTGAAAATCAAAACACTTTGGAAATCACAGCTTTGAAATCATAGCACTTTGGAAATCATAACACTTTTCTTTTAAACAGTTTAGATATTAAAATTAGTATATATAATAAAATAGTTTATAAATAAAATAATTTATATTAAAAATGATTTATATTAAAATAGTTTATGTCAAAATAATTTATAATGTAAAATATCAATATTTTATATATAATTTAAAATTACTTTATAAAATAAAATAGATTCCTCAAATTTCACAAATCAATTCACATAAACTCGAATTCCAAAATTAAAATTTAATTAAATCTCAAATCATCAATTTCAATTCAATTTAGTTTCTCAATAAATCATTACAAATTATATCGATTTCAAATATAGATTTGGAACCCAAAATAAACCATTTAATTTTTCAATATATTTCAAAGTCAATATATTCAACATTTTCAAAACTAACTTCGATAATTCAATTTATGTCCCATTTTGATTTCATTACATTTAGTTTCTGAAATATTTCTTTAATCATTTCAATATATCAAAATACAACTTCAATTTACAAATTTATATAGGCAAAATATCCCATTTAAATTTATATAAGTTTGAAATATTCATTTAAGCCACTTCTTAATTAATTCAAGTTATAAAACATATCTTAAAATTTCAAATTTAATAGATTTCAAATCAACTTATTTAAGTATAATTCTTAAATAATTAAGAATTCCAAATCAATTCAAATTTTATCTTTCAACCTGAAACATTATAAATTCTATATTTAAAAATATAAATTTTACATAAATACTTAAACATATTTCATATTGATTCAAATCAACTTTATTAAATCAACTTTAATAAATCTTTAAAATCATTATTTATTAAAACCATATTTTTCTTTCAAAACCGTAGAAATGTTTTTCAAAAACATTTATATACAGACCAACGGTGTCTGTATATAATTTTCTATTCTATGGTCAAGTGATACGGATATTAATCATTTCAATCCGCAATTTAAAATATATTCGGGTATATATCTTTTCAACCCGAAATCCCAAATTCAATTTAATTTGAAAATCGCTTGGGTTTATCATTTCAACCCATAACGATTTTCTCCTATTCTAAAGTCCATTCGGGTATGTATCATTTCAACCCATAGCGATTCTATACTAACAGGGAACTTGCAGAGTGATAACAGATATGATAATAATATAACAACGGTAACAGGCATATATCATCAGTATAAATAACAGATAAGGGTGTCAGATGTCACAGGTGAACAGATACAGATGATGGCATATATATATATCAATATAAATAACAGATAATGATGTCAGGTGTCACAGGTGAACAGATACAGATGATGTCATAGATATAGCAATATAAATAACTAACAGCAGCATATTTCAATTGTCGTTCCAATTGAAATCAAATTTAATAAATAAAAGAACGTTAATCGTGAGTGATTGCTCACCTTTCGAGGCTAGAGATGCACGAGAAGATGACCCGGATACGCACACTAATACGGACATAGAGATTGAGTTACGAATCCAAGCAAAACAAATCGGCACGAATTCAACGATCAAAGAAATTGCAAACGAAAGGGCTGTTGATGGAGATGTTGTGCCGACATTAGGCGGTGGAGCTTGAGGTGGTGAGTCGCACGTCGTGAGGCCGGAGTCTGCTGCCTGGTCGAGGACGAGACAGGCTTTGGATCGTGGAGGGAAGTGCACGGGTTTGGGTGGAGATGCGAGAGGCCGGTCAAGGCTGGGCTTGTTCGCCGGAGTTGCTGGATTTGGTGTCTCGGGTGGAGGCGGTTGGCTAAAGGTGGTGGAAGAGTCGGAGGACAAGGTGGAAGATGCGGCATGGGCTGAAGGCATGGTTCGCGTGAGGGAGGAAGTGGATGGTGGTGGGAGGCACAGGCATTGCCTGGTGTGGGTATTCGGCCTTGTGGTGGTGCTCGGCGTGGAGGAGGGGTCGGGTTGTTGAAGTGATCGGTCTGGGGTGAGGAGGAGCGGCAAATAATGGTGGGTTTCACGGCAGGTTGGCGAGGTCGAGGTGGCTTGTGTGGTGGCACTTGCTGGTGAAAGTGGATGAGTTGGCGTTGTGGTTGCTGCCGCATTGGAGGCGGGTCAGGGTCGGGATGGAATGAAGGAGTGGTGGGATAAACTAAATATGAACTAGATATGTTTATATCTTACAAAATTTTTATATTGTTCTCTGGCCAGTACAATAGAAAAATAGAAAGAAAAAGAGTGGAAGGGATGGTTGCGTGGAGAGAAGGAGAAGCAGGGAAAACTTGAAGTGAAAGGAAGTGAACAGGCTTTATAATATACAACCATATTATATAATATATTTTGGTTTATATGCACAAAATGAAAAGACAAAAGTAGAAAGAAACGAACCAAACTGAAATGAACCAGCGAATGTTATAAAGTGCACAGTAAATATTAAGTCACGAGCGAAAATTTCAGAAAATATTAAATGCAAACAGCTGTTGGATGTGAGCAGGTAAAAAGATGAAAAGATAGATGGGAACAAAAGGTTTTTAAAACGGCTACCGATACGGTCCGACGTTTTACAGATTCTGCTGCGTACCGGACTCCGAAACATACGAATGAATATATTGCAGAGATCAGCTCGACGAGACGATCAAAACGGTATAAAATTATCAGTGGCACGATCGAATTATAAAAATTCGAATTTTCTAATAGCGGAAAATGCAAGAAAAACGCTGAAAAATAAGATCGACGGAGCCAAAGATGTCCGAATTTGGAAAAATGACAAACTGAAATCTTGCTCAAAAGATGGTTTAGAATTTTTCTATGAAAAAAATTTAGGTTTCGGAAACATTTTATTTTCATCGCTTTTTAACTGATTAAATTGAAGTAAATTTACGCGCGAAATAAACTTCCATATTTTCGAACGAAAATTTACCAGTTACTATGTTTAACTAAACGCATTCCAAATATCAAATTTATATTTCAAAATTTTATCGTTTAAAATTTCACAAAATTTCAACTAATTACGTTATTAAAACAGGTTAAATTTACGGGTCGTTACAGTTTTTAATGATTTTGAAAGAGAAGGCCTAAGGTTTCGAAGCCTTAGTTATCAAACAAGAAACCCAATCTCAATTTTAAAAGTAAACCCATGGCAATATGAATCAGTTTTAAAATAGCATTTAACTTTGGTGTTTTTTAAAGAAGCTTTTCTTGCTAAAGATAACAGGTTAAAGGTGTTAACCATATTTCATTCGAAAGATGATTACAAAGAAATTAAAACATAGATGTTTATATTATTATATGATCAGTTTTCATGTGTGCTTCTTCTGTAAACATATTCACTTTATAATCAACCCATGACTGCATTTTGGGGGTGTTAAGGGCAGAATAACCAGCTAGGTTGATCCAGTAGTGAATATATATTGAGTTAACTTTTGTGTGAGTAGCATGACATCTAGAAGGTCAGGTAGGCCAGAATATATGATGCTCAAAGATTAATCAAAGGATTATTGGTTTAGATAAGTTCAAAGTAAGCCCATGAAAACTATGTATGGAAGTTGTTATTGGTAGGGGCCAATAGATTCTTAGTGATCCCATGAAAACTATATCCGGATTAAGTTATTGATAGAAATCAATAGGTTCATAGTCAACCCACGAAAACTATGACATGGGAGAAGTATTGACAGAGATCAATAGGTTCATAGTCAGTCCATGAAAACTATAACATGAGAGAAGTTATTGGAGAACCCAATAGGTTCATAGAGGAGGATTGTAGTTGGTTGAGGAGCAATATTTTTCAGTCAACATGTACTATTCTGGGGAAAGTTTGCAAATTTGTTATTGATGCTGGAAGCTGTGATAATATAATTTCTTCTGAAGCTGTGAGGAAGTTGGCATTGAAGACTGAGAAACATCTGAAGCCATACAAGCTAGCTTGGTTGAGGAAAGGCGGGGAGGTGAAGGTTGGATGAAGGGCTCGTGTGAAGTTTTCAATTGGGAAGAAATATAAAGACGAAATCTGGTGCGATGTGGTAGATATGGATGTCTGTCATTTGTTGCTGTGGAGACCGTGGCAATATGATAGGGCAGTGCAACATGATGGGCGTACCAACAGTTACAGTTTCATGTTTGAAGGCACAAAGATTACTCTAGTTCCAAAGAAGCGACAACAGGAGGAAAACAAGTTGGAGGAGATTGAAGAGCTCAAAACTTTGTTATCTTTGAAGGAGTTTGTGAAGGAAGTAGAGGAGGAGCCTGAAGTATTTTTATTGATTGGGCGTGAGAGCAAAGAAGAGGTTGAAATTCCAGAAGAAGTAAAACCAGTATTGAAAGAATTTGACGATGTATTTCCAGAGGAGTTACCAATGGAGTTACCACCGTTGAGGGATATTCAACATCAGATAGATCTTGTTCCGGGTGCTGTGTTGCCACACAGACCACATTATCGAATGAGTCCGAAGGAACATGAAGAGTTGCGAAGGCAAGTGGAAGAATTGCTTGAACAGGGGCGTGTGCAGGAGAGTTTAAGTCCTTGTGCTGTACCAGCCTTATTGGTACCCAAAAGGGATGGAACGTGGAGGATGTGCACTGACAGTCGAGCATTGAATAAGATTACTGTGAGATATAGATTTCCAATGCCGAGGTTGGATGACTTGCTAGATCAAATAAGCGAAGCTACTATCTTTTCGAAGATTGATTTGAAGAGCGGATATCATCAAATTCGTATCAGACCAGGCGATGAGTGGAAGACTGCTTTTAAAACCAGGGAAGGTCTATACGAATGGTTGGTTATGCCATTTGGCTTATCAAATGCACCGAGTACTTTCATGAGGGTGATGAATCAAATTTTTCGACCATTCATTAGGAAGTTTGTGGTGGTGTACTTCGATGATATTCTGATATATAGTGGAAGTCCGGAGGAACATTTGAATCATCTGAGAGAAGTGCTAATGGTACTGCGACAAGAACAGTTTTATGCTACAACGAAGAAATGTGTGTTCATGACGCATAGTGTTTTATTTCTGGGGTATGTTGTGTCGGAAGAAGGAATACAGGTTGACCAAAGTAAAGTCGAAGCCATTCGAGATTGGCCGCAACCCAAGACGATAACGGAAGTTCGTAGTTTTCACGGGTTGGCTTCATTTTATCGGAGGTTTATTCCACACTTTAGTAGTGTGATGGCACCTGTTACGGATTGCATGAAGGGTAAACAGTTTGCATGGACGAAGGAAGCCGGAGTTGCTTTTGATCGGATCAAGGAACTCTTGACGTCTGCACCAATTCTAATATTACCAGATTTTCAGCTAGTGTTTGAACTACATACTGATGCATCCAAGGTTGGGATTGGAGGAGTGTTGAGTCAGAGGGGGCGTCCTATTGCATACTTTAGCGAGAAGTTATCAGGAGCGAAGATGAGATACAGTACATATGATGTGGAGTTTTATGCTGTTGTGCAAGCTATTAAACACTGGAGACATTATCTATTTCAGAAGGAGTTTGTTCTTTACACTGATCATGAGGCGTTGAAGCATTTACACGGGCAAGACAAAATTTCAGCGAGACATGCATCGTGGATTGCATATCTGCAACAATTTACTTTTGTTGTGAAACACAAATCGGGAGTGACGAATCGTGTGGCTGATGCTTTGAGTAGGAGGAATCATTTGTTGACAACAATGAAGGTTGAAGTGACGGGGTTTGACATTTTACCGGAACTATTTGTGGAAGATCCTTACTTTATGAAGTTTGTTGATAAAGTCAAGAATGGGAAGACGAATGAGTTCGTGATGGTAGATGGTTTTCTGTTCAAGGGTTATCGATTGTGCATACCTGATTGCAGTTTGAGAATGAAAATTGTGAAGGAGCTACATGACGAAGGACATGTTGGGAGAGACCGTACATTACAGTTGGTTTCACAATCTTATTTTTGGCCATCGATGAGGAAAGAGGTGGAGAGGTTTGTGGAGCGATGTCATATCTGTCAGATTTCGAAAGGAACTGCAACTAATGCTGGGTTATATATGCCGTTACCTGTACCAATTAAACCATGGGTTAATGTGAGTATGGACTTCGTGTCGGGATTACCGAGGACACAGCGTGGTAACGATTCCATTTATGTGGTGGTTGATCGATTTTCGAAAATGGCACATTTTATTGCTTGTAAGAAGACGGCGGATGTTGTTCATGTTGCTCAATTGTTTTTCAAGGAGATCAATCGACTTCATGGATTGCCAGAATCTATTGTGTCGGATAGAGATACTCGATTTCTGAGTCACTTTTGGTTGAGTTTGTGGAAAATGGTGGGAACGAAGCTGAAGTTTAGTAGTGCTTATCATCCGCAAACGGATGGACAGACCGAGGTTGTGAACAGATCATTGGGGATTTTGCTGAGGTGTCTTGTACAAGATAATCTGAAGAGTTGGGATGTGAAGTTATGCCAAGCAGAATTTGCTCACAATCATGCGGTAAATCGTAGCACAGGGTTCAGTCCATTTCAGATAGTATATTCAAGCTTACGGAAGGGTCCATTGGATTTAACGGTAGTGCAACAATCAAAGAAGACAGTTAAGAAAGCTGCTGATTTTGTTGAAGGATTGGCAGAATGTCACAAAATCATTCAGGAATGATTGGAGAAAGCAAATGAGAAGTATAAGCATTCTGCAGATCTGAAGCGAAGGAGTGTTGAATTTCAAGAAGGTGATTTGGTTTATGCAGTATTAACAAAAGATCGTTTTCCAGTAGGCGCTTATAACAAGTTGAAAGCCAGGAAAATTGGTCCGGTGGAAGTTGTGAAACGAATCAATGAAAATGCTTATAAATTGAAGCTGCCAGAGGGTGTGTACACGTCGGATGTATTCAATGTTAAACATCTTGTACCATATCATGGGGATGAACGAACTGATGTGGAAGAATTTACAAATTCGAGGTCGATTTTCTCTCAACCTGGGGAGGATGATGTAGCTCAAGCGAGGGATGAAGGCATAAGTCGTACGCGACTTATGGAAGGAGCTATGAGTCGTGACCGACTCAAGGAAGCAGAAGATATAAGTGTAAGTCGTGACCGACTTAACATGATGGGAGACTTAAGTCGTGACCGACTTAAGAGAGTGGAAGACCTAACTAGTGGAGAGGTGCAGATTATCAAAGATATTAAGTCGCCAGGAAGACCTACCGGGTTACGACCTAAGGGAAGTGTTGGGTTACGACCTAGGGGAAGTGCTGGGTTACGACCTAAAAGCTATAGGAGCAAGTGCTGGGAATGACTTAACGGAACAAGTGATAAGTTGTCACTGAGTTACGACTAAGTTAAGTCGCACAGTTTTAAAGCGAACCATCTTATGTAGCTGAAACCTGAAGCCATGGATTTCCTGCCGAGTTAATCTGGACCATTGTTTCTGAAGTCACTGCTATTGATGAGTCGTGATATGTTGTTAAGTCGGCAACGACCTAAGTGAATAACTGTCTGTTGTAATTTCTGTTATAAGTCGTAAGTCGGCATGGGTTTAAGTCGACAATTCGTAAGTCGTTCTGTACATGTCTTGAGTCGTTTGATTTTTAGGTCGTAGCTTTTGAGTCGTAGGTCGGCAAGGCTTGTATTGTGTTGTAAATTTTAAGTCGTATGTCGTCTGTAGTTCTTGAGTCATATGTGATAAGTCGGTTCTGACTTAGGACTTGTGCATATTTTGTACCGCGTGAGTTGTAGCCTATAAATAGGCAAGTTGGGTCATTTGTAATGTTTGTTGATTTTTGAATAAAATTCTCTTTTGTTAGCTTTGTGCTTTCATTCAAATTGGTAGTTGAGTGTAATCTCCTATCTCCTCTTTCAGTTAATCGAGTGCGCTCGATTCAACGATTGCAGAAGCCGATTCGCGGAATCAAGTGCGCTTAATCAACGCTTGAAGAATTGAAGATCTTTGAACCCGGTATCGTGCGCGATCAACGAGTTCGGGATAGCTAGAATTCGGTATCTTCGGATGAACGAGTTTGGGCATTTCAATATCTTCCAATCCACCGATTACTACTTTCACCGATCGAAGATTGTTTTGTTTAATCCGCTGCGTCAGTATTGGTATCGGAGCTTGTTCTAGCCAATCATAGCTAGATCGAGAATTGGAGCCTAATCATTTTGGAGTTTTGAAGAGATCAAGTGTAGCCGAGCTTGAGTGTGGAAGCCGAGCTAAGAAGAGTGTAGATCGAGCACCATTTCATTGTCTAGCCGAGAATTTTTGTTCATCGTGTTCATCGCGAAGTTGCAACAAATTGGAAGCTTTCGATCCATTTCAATTTGGATCAAAGTTCGAATTGTGTTTGAATTTGAAGTGTTTGTAAAGTTTTTAAGTATGCCGCCGAGGAGAGCTAATCCTCACCAAAACGTAGAAGCTTTGTATCGAAGAGAAGAAGCTGATGAGATGGAGCAAAGAATCAATGAAAACTTTAGTGAAAAGCTTAATGAAGGGATTGGACGATTAGATAAGATGATGTTAGAAATGAATCAAAATCGGAGAAGGGTTTCACCTGAATCTAACCATGGGGGAAGTAGAGTCTCACCACAATCCAATCGAGACAGAAGTGTCGACAATGATCAAAGGCGTGGGAGAAACGTGGATGATCGAGAATGGAGGAATGTAGATAGAAGGGATGATGGTGGAAGACGTGATGGGAGTAGAGATGTGGGTGGACGAGATAGACAGCGATATACATCTGATTTTGAAGAAGAGTATGATGGTGGTAGCGTTCGAGGACAAGGACGAGGACCAGGAAGAAATCACTCTGAGTATGATCACAAATGGGAGTCGGGGATGAAGACTGAAATTCCTGAATTCAAAGGTGGTATGCAGGCGGAGGAGTTTCTAGATTGGATGGCTAATGTAGAAGAGATTTTTGACTTCAAAGAAGTTCCAGAACATCGTAGAGTGAAGTTGGTTGCTACAAGGTTGAGGGGTAGAGCTTTGGCATGGTGGCAGCAAACCAAACTCACACGTGAACGAATAGGGAAGTCAAAGGTTGAATCTTGGGAGAAGATGAAGAAATTGATGAAAGCGACATTCTTACCTTATAATTATCAATCGCTTATGTATCAGAGGTTGCAAAACTTGAGACAAGGAACGAAATCTGTGAATGACTATGCTGACGAATTTTATCAACTGATTGCAAGGAATGATATTATGGAGACAGAAGAACAGTTAACAGCTAGATTTGTTGGAGGGTTGCGAATGCAGATTCAGGATATGGTTAATATGTTTGATCCCAGATCTGTAGCAGAAGCACACCAGAAAGCGTTGGCTTGGGAGAAGCAGGGACGACGAGGAAGTGGTGTGTTTACTAATTCTAACAATCAAGTGAAGGGTGTGGGTGGAAGTTCTAATGTTTCTAAACCTATCAGTAGACCAGTAGTGAAGGAGGCTGAGAAGACAAAGGTTAACAACGGTTTCAAATGTTACAATTGTCAGGAATTTGGTCACAAAAGTAGCGAATGTCCAAAGCCGATGAAGAGAGCTATGATAGCAGAGGTTGAGGATGAGGATGAAGAAGCTGAATGTTCCAATTCACCACCTGATGAGGAGGAAGAAGAAGTGTCGGGAGACGAAGGTTATAATCTCATGATGAAGAGGTCTTGTTTAACACCAAAGCAAGAGGAGGATTGTAGTTGGTTGAGGAGCAATATTTTTCAGTCAACATGTACTATTCTGGGGAAAGTTTGGAAATTTGTTATTGATGCTGGAAGCTGTGATAATATAATTTCTTCTGAAGCTGTGAGGAAGTTGGCATTGAAGACTGAGAAACATCTGAAGCCATACAAGCTAGCTTGGTTGAGGAAAGGCGGGGAGGTGAAGGTTGGACGAAGGGCTCGTGTGAAGTTTTCAATTGGGAAGAAATATAAAGACGAAATCTGGTGCGATGTGGTAGATATGGATGTCTGTCATTTGTTGCTGTGGAGACCGTGGCAATATGATAGGGCAGTGCAACATGATGGGCGTACCAACAGTTACAGTTTCATGTTTGAAGGCACAAAGATTACTCTAGTTCCAAAGAAGCGACAACAGGAGGAAAACAAGTTGGAGGAGATTGAAGAGCTCAAAACTTTGTTATCTTTGAAGGAGTTTGTGAAGGAAGTAGAGGAGGAGCCTGAAGTATTTTTATTGATTGGGCGTGAGAGCAAAGAAGAGGTTGAAATTCCAGAAGAAGTAAAACCAGTACTGAAAGAATTTGACGATGTATTTCCAGAGGAGTTACCAACGGAGTTACCACCGTTGAGGGATATGCAACATCAGATAGATCTTGTTCCGGGTGCTGTGTTGCCACACAGACCACATTATCGAATGAGTCCGAAGGAACATGAAGAGTTGCGAAGGCAAGTGGAAGAATTGCTTGAACAGGGGCGTGTGTAGGAGAGTTTAAGTCCTTGTGCTGTACCAGCCTTATTGGTACCCAAAAGGGATGGAACGTGGAGGATGTGCACTGACAGTCGAGCATTGAATAAGATTACTGTGAGATATAGATTTCCAATGCCGAGGTTGGATGACTTGCTAGATCAAATAAGCGGAGCTACTATCTTTTCGAAGATTGATTTGAAGAGCGGATATCATCAAATTCGTATCAGACCAGGCGATGAGTGTAAGACTGCTTTTAAAACCAGGGAAGGTCTATACGAATGGTCAGTTATGCCATTTGGCTTATCAAATGCACCGAGTACTTTCATGAGGGTGATGAATCAAATTTTTCGACCATTCATTGGGAAGTTTGTGGTGGTGTACTTCGATGATATTCTGATATATAGTGGAAGTCCGGAGGAACATTTGAATCATCTGAGAGAAGTGCTAATGGTACTGCGACAAGAACAGTTTTATGCTACAATGAAGAAATGCGTGTTCATGACGCATAGTGTTTTATTTCTGGGGTATGTTGTGTCGGAAGAAGGAATACAGGTTGACCAAAGTAAAGTCGAAGCCATTCGAGATTGGCCGCAACCCAAGACGATAACGGAAGTTTGTAGTTTTCACGGGTTGGCTTCATTTTATCGGAGGTTTATTCCACACTTTAGTAGTGTGATGGCACCTGTTACGGATTGCATGAAGGGTAAACAGTTTGCATGGACGAAGGAAGCCGGAGTTGCTTTTGATCGGATCAAGGAACTCTTGACGTCTGCACCAATTCTAATATTACCAGATTTTCAGCTAGTGTTTGAACTACATACTGATGCATCCAAGGTTGGGATTGGAGGAGTGTTGAGTCAGAGGGGGCGTCCTATTGCATACTTTAGCGAGAAGTTATCAGGAGCGAAGATGAGATACAGTACATATGATGTGGAGTTTTATGCTGTTGTGCAAGCTATTAAACACTGGAGACATTATCTATTTCAGAAGGAGTTTGTTATTTACACTGATCATGAGGCGTTGAAGCATTTACAAGGGCAAGACAAAATTTCAGCGAGACATGCATCGTGGATTGCATATCTGCAACAATTTACTTTTGTTGTGAAACACAAATCGGGAGTGACGAATCGTGTGGCTGATGCTTTGAGTAGGAGGAATCATTTGTTGACAACAATGAAGGTTGAAGTGACGGGGTTTGACATTTTACCGGAACTATTTGTGGAAGATCCTTACTTTATGAAGTTTGTTGATAAAGTCAAGAATGGGAAGACGAATGAGTTCGTGTTGGTAGATGGTTTTCTGTTCAAGGGAAATCGATTGTGCATACCTGATTGCAGTTTGAGAATGAAAATTGTGAAGGAGCTACATGACGAAGGACATGTTGGGAGAGACCGTACATTACAGTTGGTTTCACAATCTTATTTTTGGCCATCGATGAGGAAAGAGGTGGAGAGGTTTGTGGAGCGATGTCATATCTGTCAGATTTCGAAAGAAACTGCAACAAATGCTGGGTTATATATGCCGTTACCTGTACCAATTAGACCATGGGTTGATGTGAGTATGGACTTCGTGTTGGGATTACCGAGGACACATCGTGGTAACGATTCCATTTATGTGGTGGTTGATCGATTTTCGAAAATGGCACATTTTATTGCTTGTAAGAAGACGACGGATGCTGTTCATGTTGCTCAATTGTTTTTCAAGGAGATCTATCGACTTTATGGATTGCCAGAATCTATTGTGTCGGATAGAGATACTCGATTTCTGAGTCACTTTTGGTTGAGTTTGTGGAAAATGGTGGGAACGAAGCTGAAGTTTAGTAGTGCTTATCATCCGCAAACGGATGGACAGACCGAGGTTGTGAACAGATCATTGGGGAATTTGCTGAGGTGTCTTGTACAAGATAATCTGAAGAGTTGGGATGTGAAGTTATGCCAAGCAGAATTTGCTCATAATCATGCGGTAAATCGTAGCACATGGTTCAGTCCATTTCAGATAGTATATTCAAGCTTACCGAAGGGTCCATTGGATTTAACGGTAGTGCAACAATCAAAGAAGACAGTTAAGAAAGCTGCTGATTTTGTTGAAGGATTGGCAGAATGTCACAAAATCGTTCAGGAATGATTGGAGAAAGCAAATGAGAAGTATAAGCGTTCTGCAGATCTAAAGCGAAGGAGTGTTGAATTTCAAGAAGGTGATTTGGTTTATGCAGTATTAACAAAAGATCGTTTTCCAGTAGGCGCTTATAACAAGTTGAAAGCCAGGAAAATTGGTCCGGTGGAAGTTGTGAAACGAATCAATGAAAATGCTTATAAATAGAAGCTGCCAGAGGGTGTGTACACGTCGGATGTATTCAATGTTAAACATCTTGTACCATATCATGGGGATGAACGAACTGATGTGGAAGAATTTACAAATTCGAGGTCGAATTTCTCTCAACCTGGGGAGGATGATGTAGCTCAAGCGAGGGATGAAGGCATAAGTCGTACGCGACTTATGGAAGGAGCTATGAGTCGTGACCGACTCAAGGAAGCAGAAGATATAAGCGTAAGTCGTGATCGACTTAACATGATGGGAGACTTAAGTCGTGACCGACTTAAGAGAGTGGAAGACCTAACTAGTGGAGAGGTGCAGATTATCAAAGATATTAAGTCGCCAGGAAGACCTACCGGGTTACGACCTAAGGGAAGTGTTGGGTTACGACCTAGGGGAAGTGCTGGGTTACGACCTAAAAGCTATAGGAGCAAGTGTTGGGAACGACTTAACGGAACAAGTGATAAGTCATCACCGAGTTACGACTTAGTTAAGTCGCACAGTTTTAAAGCGAACCATCTTATGTAGCTGAAACCTGAAGCCATGGATTTCCTACCGAGTTAATCTGGACCGTTGTTTCTGAAGTCACTGCTATTGATGAGTCGTGATATGTTGTTAAGTCGGCAACGACCTAAGTGAATAACTGTCTGTTGTAATTTCTGTTATAAGTCGTAAGTCGGCATGGGTTTAAGTCGACAATTCGTAAGTCGTTCTGTACATGTCTTGAGTCGTTTGATTTTTAGGTCGTAGCTTTTGAGTCGTAGGTCGGCAAGGCTTGTATTGTGTTGTAAATTTTAAGTCGTATGTCGTCTGTATTTCTTGAGTCATATGTGATAAGTCGGTTCCGAATTAGGACTTGTGCATATTTTGTACCGCGTGAGTTGTAGCCTATAAATAGGCAAGTTGGGTCATTTGTAATGTTTGTTGATTTTTGAATAAAATTCTCTTTTGTTAGCTTTGTGCTTTCATTCAAATTGGTAGTTGAGTGTAATCTCCTATATCCTCTTTCGGTTAATCGAGTGCGCTCGATTCAACGATTGCAGAAGCCGATTCGCGGAATCAAGTGCGCTTGATCAACGCTTGAAGAATTGAAGATCTTTGAACCCGGTATCGTGCGCGATCAACGAGTTCGGGATAGCTAGAATTCGGTATCTTCGGATCAACGAGTTTGGGCATTTCAGTATCTTCCAATCCACCGATTACTACTTTCACCAATCGAAGATTGTTTTGTTTAATCCGCTGCGTCAATTATTCATACCAGACTTTTTATCTGACTCGAAGTTTATATTTCCCATTTAAACTCTCGGGTGCTCAATTGATTTTGAGTAATTTGAGAGTTATGGTTTTTAGGTTCTCCTTTAGACGAATGAGCTTTCGGAGACATGCAGGAGGCAAGTTAACTACTAGGAGTTCTTCTGTTTGATTCCACTATGTTTTGGTTGTAATGGCAAAGCTGTCTATTTGCCTATATTTAGACTCTGATCAACCAAGGAGGCATCTTCATATGTCGCTTTTGGCCTATTCTGTAATAATTATATTTCTCTGAATGTAGTTTACGAATTGGGATTATGCAATGAATTTTAAAGGTGATTTGAAGTGGAATGAGAAATTTATTTTGTGATTTTAAATTTTTTCATATTCATGTGTTTCTGTTGTATCAATGTATCTAACATTACCTCATTTGGTCATTGAGAATTAATAATTATGAATGACCGCAGCATCCGTAACAGTTAGTTTTGGGTCTCCAAATGGGGGATGTTACAAGTTGGTATCAGAGCATAGGTCTATGTAAGTTTAAAAATAATAAATCTAAAAGATTTTCAGAACATAGTCCAATGAATCATAAAACAAGATCGGGGTTTGGGTTAACGCTATAGTAACGTACTTGTATTTGTTATGTGTATATCTATAAGTACGTACTCCTCTCACTCTTAGATTGTTCTTCTATATCTTACTAAGGCTTGTATGCAGATTTATGAGAAAGGAAGATACGGAGGTAGAAAACGGAAGAGGAAATCTAGGTGGAGGAAGCACCATAACTAACGAAAATGCTCAACCTAACACTAGGAGAAATCCGGGTCAACAGGCAAATGCTAATCCAAATTCAAATGCCAACATAGGTGTTGGAACCCCACCAGTAGATATGGAGATGATGTATCAGTTCTTTGTCAATCTGATGCAAGCTAGAACAGTTGTAGGAGTAGCTGAGGGGAATGTTGTGAATGTTGGAGGAGATAATCCTGTGGCCCCAGTTGGCAATACCTATGCTAAGCTGAGCAGGGATTATACCAGTCTTGGTGGGAAGCCATTTTTGGGAACAAAGAATGTTGTCGAAGTAGAAAACTGGTTATTGCACTATGAAAGGATTTTTGTCGACTTGGGATTAAACGATGAGCAGAAGAGAAGACTTGCCTCTAAACAGTTGTAGGGAGCAGCATTTCATTGGTAGAATAGTGTTACCGCTGGAATTCCCGAGGAAGAGTTAACTTGGACAGAATTTCGAAGGAGATTCAAAGAGTGGTTTTTGTCTGAAGTTGCTAAGTCAGTATTGCTGAGAAAGTTCATAAACTTAGTGTAGGGTGAGATGTCGGTGATTGAGTATACTACGAAGTTTGATGAGTTGTCCAGATATAGATATGCTACCATTGACACCGTCATTAAAAGAAAAGAGAAATTTATTCGAGGGTTAAGACTCGAGATTGCTATAGCAACTATGCCACATCTCCGTGATCCAAGTACAGTTGTAGTGAAGATGGAAATCCAGAATGAAGAGATGCTTTCTACTTATGGGAAGGAGAAGCAGGTTGAAACCCAAGGTTTTCAAGGCAAGAAGAGGAAATTCTTTAAGAAGAAAGGAACCTAAAAGGGAGGAGCTGCCAAGAAGCGAAGGTTAATCTAGTTTGCTTTAAGTGTGACAAGAAGGGACATTATGCTCATGAATGTCGAACTGGAAAAGGGAAGAATGTTGCAGATAAGAAGGGAGTGAAGTGCTTCAACTGCGATCAAATTGGGCATTACAAGAATCAGTGTCTAGAACCAGTCAAAGCGGACTAGGGAAAGGTCTTTGCTTTAGGACCATCATCTGCTAGGCCGATCGCTGCTGAGAAGGGAAAGACTATGATGGAAGGTATGCTTTTGATTCAAAGTATACCAATTAGGGTACTATTAATACAGATGCATCGCATTCATATATATCTCAGTGTTTGGTAGATAGGTTATGTTTAGAACCCTCATACCTTGTTACTTCCTTAAGGGTTGCGAATCCGATAGGAGGGTATGCAACTCCGAGGATGAGATGTGATCAGTTAAAACTTGATTTGTTAGGTCATAAGATTGCATGCAGTTTGTATGTTTTTGATTCTGTAGGCTTTGGAATCATTTTAGGTATGAATTGGTTAGATAAATATGATGATAGGATATTTTTCCAAGATAGGGAAATATCGCTAAGACACCATAATAGTCATGACCGAATTATATGCTCGGTGGAGAAATTAGACTTAAGTGCTTGTGCTTTGCTGAATGCATTAGAAGTAGAAGAAGAGTTGAATCAGGTTTTGGTAGCAAGAGAGTTTGCCGATATTTTTGAGCCAGTCATAGGTCTACCACCGAAGCGAGCCATTGAGTTTCAGATGGATCTTGTGCCAGAAGCAGACCTTATAAGTAAACCACCTAGTAGGATGACACAGACGGAGATGAAATAATTGAAGGTGCATCTAGTGGATTTAGAAACGAAGTGTAACACCCCGCATTTTAGATAATTAAATAACCAAATAACGATGAACAGTGAAAATAAACATTTTTGAAATTGTCAGAATATGGCCTCGAACTTATACCATTGTGTTCATGGCGATTTTCTGATCAATTTCCATATATAACTTGTCGAAATCCAAGTTAACACAAAGAAGTTACGAGAGAAACGAAAATCAGAAGAATAAACAAAATAAGGCACATGGGTCGACCCATAGGTCGACCCCTGATGAACAAGGTCGACCTATAGGTCGATCGACCCGCGTTTTCCCTTGGACGTGAATTCGTCCAGGGATGTGCCAAGCCTATTTAATTCAATTTTTGTGAAATCTCAAACGTTGGTTTCTAAATCCAACGATCCGTAGCAAGCATGTGACGTGGTTGCACCAGATTCAATCCTAAAATCCAACGGTCTGAGCTCCCCAAACTCCCCTATAAATAGAACCCTAGACCTAGCTATTTTCTCATAATCAGATTTTCTCCCAATTCAGTTCATTACTTGAGGTTGAACCAAAATAGAAAATATTTCTGGGAAGAAGATCTTCTTAATAAAAATATTAGAAACCTTAGAAGGAGATCCAGGAAGGCCAATGAGCTAAACTAAGGATGAGCAAAACTAAGGACGATAGGTGAGTGGATTTAAATTATATATCTTTTACGATATTTTATCGTTAGACCTCGTTAAATATTTTAATTCATCATTTATTTCAGTAATTAATTCTATTAATTAGTTATGTTGAGACTGTAAATTTTATATGAGAACTTATATTTAATTATTATTTATATGGAAAAGAAAGAAAGAAATCCCATTAAATATGAATAATATTAGGCTTAACAGTTATAGAGAAAGGCTTAAGACTAAAAGCAAGAAATTTACAGTAAATTATGCTAAAAAGGGAAAATCTAATAACTTGGTTTGGAAGTTAGTGATAGATTATTTGGTTTAGAAAAGAGAATACATTTCCATAGTTTAGTACTGCAAAAATAACGATAAACGTAATTACAAGAATAAAAGAAAGAAAAAGGGAATTAGTGTAAAATAGAGACATTTTTGTATTTTGCATTACCCAATAGTTAAAGAAACAATAAAAGAAATATCTTGCAATTTTGAGTTATTGTTTATAGCATTATTTAGTATTAAAATGTGAAAATGGATTTTTAGCATAGTTTTTGTAACCAACCAAATAGAATAGAACTACTTCCTAGAATAAAAGAGAATATAGTGAAGCGTTAAAGAAATAAAGAAGAAATCAAGTTAATTATTTGACAAGACTAGAAACAATAAACAGAAATGTGCCTAGATCTGCATTTACTGTGCAGATAGTAGAATAAAAGCAAAGCGGTTATTATGATAAGTAAATTTGTGACAGTCGGACGTAGTCCCAAGCCAGGATTGTCATATAATATAAGAGAACTAAAGAGAATTCAATATCATAATAAAAGAAGACAAACTAGAATAGAAAAGAGACACTTGCAATTATGTTTATAACATGTATATTATAAAAGAATATAGAAGTAACAATTGCAAGTATAATTATAACATAGGTTATAATTAGAGATAACAGAAAAGGCTTATTTTAAAACTTACACTAAGTTAATAAGCAAACATAGAAGAAAGGCCCATACCAATGTTAGGAACTTGAGATAGTGGTTTTGATGACAACAACCTTTATAACTTATATACTAACACTGTTATCTAGATATATATGAATGTTATTATACAGGATATATATAAGGCAGGTTCTGATTATTGAAGACTATACAGTATAAAGATCAAGAATGAAGAAATCAAGTTTGAAGACTCATGAGTATCAAGATCAAGATTTCAAGATAAGTGTCTAGTTTTGTTACAACTTCATAATAGCATGAAAATCTTCATTCCAAATTTCATTTGGGATGGAACCCATTTCTACCTTCTTAGTAGCTTACAAACCCACGACAAGTAGCTTACAAACCTACGATAAGTGGCTTACAAACCCACGAACATCCTAGTTTTGTACAAGTTATCGAGTCCTGATGTGATGAGATATTCTGTAGGAAGAAGCTTGCAAAACTACTTCAAAATGGTTTTTCAAAATGATTTTCAAAACTGCTTTTCAAAATGTTTTAGCCTTAAAAATTATCTTTTCAAATGATTTTCAAAAAGATGTTTTAGCCTTAAAATAGTCTTTGTTTTTGTTTTTAAATAAACTCTTGTTTTAAACTTCGTTTGGTTTTAAAACTATCTTCTGATTTTTAAATATTCTTTTATATTATATATATACTTGAGATTTAAAATCAAATTTATATATACATTCTAAAAATATATTTTTCTACTCTTCTTTATTTTAAAACATAGGAAAATTAGTTTATTTTACACCGGAATCATTTCATCTTGTTTTCCTTTCAATACCATTTTCAAAACAAATTTTACATTGTTTTTAACTAAGGGATGTCGACATCATGGGATACCCCATGTCGACATGGTGGCCGTTAAATTCAAAAGTTTCAATTTTCAAAAGAAGTGTCTATTCGTTTAAATCTCTTCACGAATGGTTATGACCGTTACTGGTCTATAAATAGCCTTCACAAACGAATTTTTTTTAACTAACTATTTTCTTTACTCCTTCTTCTCCACAAATCAATATTCTAAAATTTTCATATTTTTAAGATCGTGCCGAAATTCTACCGAATTCTCAAGTGAATCAAATTAGAATCTCATTCTTGTTTGATTCTCTGCCCTCTCTCAAAGATCAAAGTGCTATTCAGAGTTATAGGATCAATTTGTAATCAAAAGTTTATCGAGTCTCTCTATAAGGTGTGGTTGTGCCTGGAAATCAATTGGGTGATCTTGTGTTTCGTAAATCAAGAGAGTTTGCCCCGGACTCGAAGAAAGAAGGGTACCTCAAGGCCTTTAGAAATTGAGGATTGTAATCTCGACATTGGTTTAGTAAAAATCTATACGAGATGTTTGCCTTGGTGCAGGACTGGACGTAGGGTAGCTCTGAACCAGTATAAAATCCGGTGTGTTCTTTCCTTTTACTGCTTTTATTTACTTTTTGCATCTGTGTTTGATTCTGTGATTGTTCTGTGATTAAGTTCTGCATTTGTTTATATCATAATTTTTAAATTAGTCCATATAAGTCTTAGAATCAATTAAACACTATTCACGCGCCCCCCTTCTAGTGTTAAATTAGCCTTAAGATCTTTAATCCGCGCTCCCTTTCAATTGGTATCAGAGCATAGGTTTTCATAGTTTTTGTAATTTGAAACTTGAAAAGTTAAAAATGGCATTTTTAGGAAATTTTGTTAATACTAGTTTGAATTTATGCATTTCATCAAAGTATCATAAGTCTGCATATAGTTTTTATGAAAAATCAAGTTATCTACCGAATTGGTTTGTTACGCAGGAACAGACATGTTACATGGCTTTTGAAGAACCAACAACCAATGGACAAACTGCGCAAATTGAGAAAGATAAATGGATACTTGATAGTGGCTGTTCAAGGCATATGACTGGAAATCTCGAGATACTCAATGACATTATATATCAAGATGGTGGATTGGTCAACTTTGGAGATAACTCAAAAGGATATGTGATTGGCATCGGCATTGTTGGTAATTCTAAAACTCCTCTTATTTCTGATGTTTTGCTAGTTAGGAATTTAAAACATAATCCGCTTAGTATAAGCCAACTATGTGATAAAGGATTTAAATTTAAATTTGGAAAATATAAGTGTCACATTGAAGATAATAAGTCAAATATTATCTTTGAAGGAATTAGGAAGATAAACATTTACATCTTTAGTATGAAAGTTTCAAATGATAACTTATGTCTTTAGGCTAATACAAGTGATCATTGGATTTGGCATAAAAGATTTGGTCATTTAAATTTCAAACTGTTATCTAGGTTATCAAAACTTGACTTAATTAGAGGTCTTCCCAAGTTAAACTTTAAAGTAGATAGTATATGTGATGCTTGCCAATTAGGAAAACTTAAGAAAAGTTCATTTAAATTAAAAGATATGATTTCTACTTCTAAACCTCTAGAATTACTTCATTTAGATTTATTTGGTCCATCTCAAGTTCAATCAATTAACCATAATAAATATGTTTTTGTAATTGTAGATGATTATTCTAGATATACTTGGATAATTTTTCTTAAACTTAAAAGTGATACTTTTGAATTATTTAAGAATTTTGCTAAAAGAATTCAAAATCAACTTTCTTTAAAAATAAAAACTATTCGTAGTGATCACAGTGGAGAATTTGAAAATTAAAATTTTGAGAATTGTTGTAATCAAAAAGGAATTACTCATAATTTCTCTTTTCCAAGAACTCCACAACAAAACGGAGTGGTAAAACGTAAGAATAGAACGATTCAAGAGTGTGCTAGAACAATTGTAATGACCCGCTTTTTCGACTTCCGAAAATCGACATCAATACGTCCACTGTATCAAATGCCGAATAATTGAATGCCGGAAAACCGAACCTATATATCCTGGTATTTTAAAATACCAGAATATATCCGGCCAAACCATAGCCTTCAATAAATTTCAATCACCAATATAATCATTCACAGATTATCAATAATCACATCACAACATATGAAATAAATTCAACAATTTGAGGAATCCAGTTGGATCCCTCCAACCTGTTTCCCTGCATCCACAGATGTTAGCACAACAATTAAATACCAATTCCACTTCGAGGTGGAATATCGCGGTATATGGGATTATATAATATCATCCGCTATTATGCGGCGCATAGGGTCTCATCCTCTATATAATGCGGGAAATCAATCACTCCAAATATATATATACTACTATAAAATATACTATCACATCCAAACAATCAATCAATAACTGGAATTCCAATTATTTTAATTTAAGTGAGAAGATCTCACCTTTTATTATGCATGCAATCTATTTTCCATTTCGGCTTGAATTTTTCACTGTATTAGACCTCACTGACCTCGCCGAAACCTTGCTAACCGAAACGAAGCTTGAAATTCCCAAATCGAAAGCCTGAATTGCTCCGGCCCTTGCAAAATTGCTTTCTTCCTTCAACGTCAAAGCCAACAACCAGCCGTACTGCCTCAGACACATCGAGCATTGCTGCACTATTGCCACTCACCAAGTTGTCGCTTCTTTCCAATCCACTGCCTCGTCTGTCGCGCCTCCTACCCTCTCGCTTATCCACATCACACCACTTGCTCTAGCCTTAGGTCACGATTCCCTGAGCAGCTCGAATCCCATCACCAATGGCGCCGCATGCCTTACTCGCCCATAGTCGCCGTCCATCCCTTCACCGATGTCGTCTCACGTGAGCGCGAGAATGCCCCTCCATGCATGCAAACCCCAGGTGGTCGCGACCCTTTGAGCTCGCTCCCTCAAATCGACACACGAAAACGTCGACCGGTTTTGCCCTAGCTTTGAACTGCAGTTCGACACTTCCTGTTGATCCACTACACTTGCCTCACTCACAATTCACATACCCATGCGAAGATCAGGCCAAAAATCGAATTTTGAACGAGATAATTTTGTTTGAACGAAATGAGATTTGATTCGAACGAATTCCTCTCGATCCTGATTTGGTTCAAATAGAGAGCGACCATTGATTTATAAGGAAGAATACAGTCGTTTGAACTTGATTTTTTATGAAAGAGGCATCGGTCATTTGAACTTGATTTCGATTATAATGACTCGGCTACGATAATTAAAGAAAGAAGGAGACGCGTGTATACCCAGAAAGACATGTGCTTAAAATTCTATACGTGTCTGCAAAGGCTTGACACAGTATTTAAATGCAACAATATTATTTATATTTAAATTCAAATTTAAATCATCTCGATTTCGCAACTCACAATCTCGATCTCCTATCGAGACGTGCCGCTTGGCGTTTATAATGTTAAACCCCTATTCCGAACGCAATGGAAATGGTTCCGAGTCCTAATTCGATCTTATGGAGAAGATAGCTTTTTGGATCTAGTTATTTAATTGAATTTTCGATATAGATTTCAGCGCGTTTGCAATCCGTACGATCACATGACAACTCCAAATGCTACGAAAATTGAAAGCCAATAATAATACACTATTACAGATCCAATGGAACTGGTTTCATCGAATTCCGAGACTGTGCCTTGGAAGGCTATTTTTAAATATCGATTTAAACGATATAAATTCAAAACTGAACAAATCACTTTCAAATTCAATTTTAAAAGTTCTATTACCTTCAGTATTATCAATATGAATTTTCTAGGCCTTTAAAATATTTTTAACAAGCATAAAACTGAAGATTTAATATTTTACCCAACTTTCAAAAATTAATTTCAAAAATTTAATTGCCAAATAAATAGTGATATTTGAAATTCAAGTTAAACTAACTTCCAAATATTTAAAATCAATTAAATATTCCATTTCAAATGTCCAGAAATTCCGGGTCGTCACATTCTTCTCCCCTTAAAAGAATTTCATCCCGAAATTACTAGTTAAGAAGAATGATCCATAACCCGTTAATTATTTTCCCAAAACCAAATAGTTTCAACTTTCCAAAACAATTTTTATTAAAGATACTATCATTCTTACTAACTTCCCAACCTCAACTATAAGTTCCAAACAACTTTTATTTATTCAACCATTCAAATTTAAATTCAAATTTTAAATTATCCAAATTTCTTAAAAACTTTCTAACTCTCTAAATTTCCAAAAAATTTCACCAGCGTCTCCTTTGCGCGGCTAGCACGGTACGACTACAAAATGCCACAACGAGCCCCCAGATTTCAAAGAAAACAAAAGGCCAAGTGGCTAGATCAGAAAAGGATCAAATTTCATATTGAAAGTTAAATACATACCTTTTGTCGAGCAATTAAATTTTATCTTCGAAATCAAAAATCTAATTCCCTTTTCCTTTTAAAACACCTGTATATCTTACTAGAAGTAATGTCCAATTACAACATTCAAAATCATTTTGTTCAATTCAATTACAAATTTGTCAATATTTGTTGTACTTAACCCGTACGATGTACACATATCATTCGTATGCAATATCAAACTCGATCGCTCACTCGATCACACAATTTCAGTTCTGAACTAGTATCATTCACCCGACTTCCTAGTGCGGACTCAGATCTGGTTTCTTGATCAGAAACCATCATTCTCCTTGCAATACCACAAACTATGATAGAGAATTTCCAGAATCAACCAAAAATCCATATCCAGGGTTCGCCGTCGAAAATCGAATGAAAAATCCTAACTCGGATTGATATAACTACTCGAAATTCTGTGCTCGAATTTTGGATCAAATCGTTATGCGAATAAAATAATATATGCACATCCTACGTATTTCTCTAAATTGATTATTAGCTATATCAATTTCCTTTTTATTCACATTTATTTTGATTTCTATCAAAATTTTCATTTCCCACACTTTTATTTTCTTCATTCAAATACTTACTTAGAATATTTCCTCAATTTAAAATTTACTTAAGATTTCCATTATCCATTTCTTAAGTTCGATATAAATATTTATATACTTCTTATATTTAATTTCACTTCACTACTAAAATTATATATTCATTTCCATTCAACTTTGCATTTTTCAATTCCATTTGAATTCAATTTACCTTTAATTCAATTCATTTCAAACCATATTAAATTTGTCATTCCTTCAATTGGTTTCACTTACTAATTTTATTTCAATATTTTGCTTCATTTGATCCAACTTGACAAATTTTCCACTTCACTTTGTTTATCACAGATGAAATTCAATTTCCAATATTCAGCTTCAATTTCATTTACTTACAAATTCAAAACGAATTTCAACATTCAGTTTCAATTTCATTTACTTACAATTGTAAATTTATTTATTCGTTTACAATTTATTTTCCACCTTAATAAATTATATTCCAATCCATTTAGTCTACTAGACTTACTTCTCAAATTTACCTTTATTAAATTTAACTCAAGTTAAATTCAGTTTAAATTTGAATTTTCTAAGTTTTCAAACTTATTTATTATTCCATAACTATTTTTAATAAGATTCCAGAGTCTTTCCAAAATCATCTTTGAAATTAATTATATCTAAAATCAAACTCAATTTCGCAAACAACTTCAATTTTTTTAAAATAAATTGGGCCGCAATTCCTCTCTTGGAAACTTGAAAATGAACACCGATGATGCTGCAGTCATCACCGAAATTATTTTCCAGCGACTGAAAAGACTTTAGTGCTTTTATTCCTTCAAAAACATTTTCAAATATTCTTGATTTCAAACTCCACTAGATTTCAAATCTAATTCAAAATATTTTCCAAAACTTTTGAAAAATCATTTTCAAATTAAAAAGAGATTTAGATTTCCCAAGTCTCAAAATTTTAAATCCTTTCAATTTATTTTCAAATATTACTCTGGAATTTCATTTCAAATTATAAATCACATTTACAATTTACATTTATAAACTTCAGTTGTATATGAATTTATTTCTTAACCTTTGGTTTTGATTTCAATTCCTTATTTAATTTCCATACAACAATGATTATTATTGCTTCCTAATAATCAAACATCCATATACTATAATAATTTTCAAAAATTATTCCCTTTTATATACAAAAATAATTTGGGTAAAATTATTTCATTTACCCTATTTTTTAAAACAATACTATGTTGGTTTGCCTAGTTTAAGAGTTTAGAAATCCCTATCGATATAGTTGTCCAGATTATACCGACCAGAATCTATAAACAATCAACCGATATGTCAACACAATACAAAACAATTTTTATATTCACTAACAAATACGCGCTCATATTTATTATTACACTCACACTCATTCTAGAGTACTACTGACTCTATCTCTAATGAGTAATCCCCACCAGAGCCAAGGTTTTCGCTTAACCAACTGCTCTGATACCACTCTATAACGACCCGATTTTTCGACTTCCGAAAATCGACATCAATATGTCCACTGTATCAAATGCCGAATAATCGAATGCCGGAAAACCGAACCATTATGGTTCGGTTGAAGAAGATAGAAGAAGAAACAGAAACAATAACAGAATCTCACATTCGCAGCGAAACAATATATAATAGATAAATGAAATTTTTTTAAACAAAAAACTTTATCAGTTCATACAATACTGTAACGATACGGATTTTTTGCGCTCGAAAATCGACATCCATACTTTACATCGTACTCGAATGCCATAGATTCGACCATTCAAAGCCGAGTCGCCGGAGCTTATAACACAATTAAGTAAACAACACAGCGGAAAAAAAAAGAATAATACATTGATATACAATAGCTGATACAACAGAGTGATTCAATGAATATCAATATACATCAGAGATATGATACAACAAATAGCAGCGGAAAAGAAAACGATAACACCAGCAGCGGATAATCTCCATCTTCAAAACGCTAATCCAGAAATAGCTCGAACTCCCAATAACGATACACCAAGATAAGCAAGTGCAGTCTGATCCAAAGACTGAACTAGCTCCAGAAAATCTACTAATCTGACTATCTGAAAAACCCAACTCTAGACTGCTTGTGTAGAAAAATTTTGAGCATCCAGAGTTTAGGAAAGAAACAATAAACTCTGGATCAGTCATGGGACTGGTGTGAGCAACAAAAATAGTTTATATTTAAAAATGAACAAAAGAATTTAAAGTCAATTCGCAATGCTTTTGGAAAATGAAACTACCATAAGACCTCCCGCCACACACACAATGCAAACGCAGAATTGGAGGAGATTTCTTCTTATGATAGTCAAAGATGCTTACTATGCAAAATCAAATCATTGGATATTATTATTAGTGCATAGTGCAGAAAACATTTCGAAAGTATAATATTAATCTTAGCCAACATACAACCATTATTGTATGCCTATTATAGCTACTATGTTCAATAGCAGGTTACCGCCACATTCCATAGCAGGTAATACAACTAAAACCGTACAAGGCTTGTATTATTTCTTTGGATTTCCAACAAATGGTCAGGCTAAGGAACTTCCTATGCCACGTAGGAACGCCTCTGGCGGGACGCTCCGAGAGACAAACTGCTCTCTGCCAACAAGGCCGGCTACCCCATTCCCGGGTAGTAAAACCTCAGATATGCCACCCCCGGTCCTTTGGGACCTTTATCCGAGCGCTCGTCACCAACATCACACATAATAAATAAAGTGTGTCCACATGAGTGAGTATCTGGGCTCCATACCATGATACTACCCTTTTCCAGAAGGAATGGTCATACCCTAAGGAAGCTACCCTTGAAACCTTGTCGCATCTTTCCTGTTTCAACCATTTCCAGTTTGTGAGGTTCGACGAAGTCTCGTCCACAAAGCCACGCTTTGGTACAAAGCCATGCTTTGGGTCAACAGATGATCAAAGTAATGATCACAAAGATAAATGATCAAACAAATGATCATATCACAGATGATCAAACAATGATCATTACACAGCAACACTCAACATGTCACATTACCAAATTGGGAATATATCGTTGATAAATTTCCACTACATAACCTCTGAGCTTGTATGTCTCAGAGAAGGGTGTTAAGCTAAGAGAATAAATTCTCCACCACCAACAGAAATGTATTTGAAAGAAATCAGCATTATATCTCAAAGTGTAATGTCAGACATGTAACCATACAAGTCTGTTCCGGGTTCGAACAGAACCGAAGGCACTTCTTACGAAGCCCTTGCAAATCTGGATAATTTTCTAATCACGTCCGGACTTCCCGTCACTAAGGGTGATAAAACCTCTATATCGGAGATCAGTCGATGTAGAGTAACTCGACGGTAATCCTTCCATTTTCAAAAGTATCCGGTCTTCACCACCGGTCTTCAAATGCGATCCATATACGTCGTATCATTATTCGGAATGGGTTATATGACACAAATGTCTTTTCCCGGCTAACCCGAATAACGAGCGCAATATTTAAAACATATGGATATGGGATTTCAATTAAATCACAGCTTAAAACCCAAAACTTTTCATTCGAATGGTTAAAAAAAATTCCCATTTCCAATCTTTTAAACAAAAAGATTCAATTCACAAAGTTAACCCCATTCACAAAGATCCATTCATGGATTTCAAAACAATTTCCATTTCAATTGAATTAACTCGTTAAATCTTTAAATCAAGATTTAACTTATAGCTTTCAAAACTTGTTTCCAAAGATTCATTCATAGCCTTTTAAAACATTTCAATTTCATTTTAAATTTGAAACCTTTCAACACAAATTGGAAGTTCACTTCTTATATGAAAGCTGTTATTATTTGAAAACAAATAGTTTTCCTTTTAGAAAAATCCAATTATATTTGCACGAGTTAAAGCCCTTGAATTATATTCACATTCCAAAATCAATACTTTTTAAAATAGTTTAGCCCTTATATAACTGGTATAACATCTTTAATCCCTAGTTTCAAATCATAGAATTCAATTTCAAATCTTGAATTTAAGTTTAAATCAAATTATTTAAACTTCAAAACTTAATCAAGTTATTCGAAAATAAGTTTTATCTTTGAAATTCCATTTCAAAAGACTTTCACTTTAAACCCAAAATTTCCAATTTCAAAATCAATTGAAATTAAAATTCCAATTTCAAAAACATTAAAAAAAATTTTTGAAAAAGGGCTCAAATTTTCTATTAAAAATAAACCAGGTCCAACAAAACAAAAGTACAAAAGCCAGTATCAGGCCCAAAGACAAAGCAAAACACAAAAACAAAACAATACAAGATAGGCCCATACTAATACAGCCCAAAACCCTAAAGCAGGCCCGAAAGACTAGAAGTCTCCAGATTGTTCCACACTCATCTCGTAGAAAAGAAAGGCAATACGACACCTTCGTTTACTTCATAACTCAATTATTTCCAAAACAGCCTAAAAGAAACAGAAATGGCTGCTGTTTGTACCAAAAATGGGCACAACACTCTTCGGAAGTTTTTGAAGAGATAAAAGTGAGGAATGAAAATTAAAACTGTGGGTTATCTAACAAAAACTCCAAATAACAGAAAGTAAATTGTAAAGACAAGCGATTTAGAGTGGTTCGGCGTTTTTGCCTACGTCCACTATGAAGTTTGATGATTTTATTGCTCGATACTTGAAGATTACAATTCTTTATACTGTAATACAACTGAATTTATATGCTAAGTCTCAGTCTAAAGCAGCGGCGGTGTTCTGGAGTAAATCTGGCAGAATCTGGGCGCTCTTCAGTACTTAGAATTCTCCGACCTCTTTTTTGAATGACTAGGGGCTCTATTTATAGGTGTAGGAGGCTGATATTTCGCCTAAAATGAGGGGAGACCAAATCTGGTACGTCAGGGGGCCCACATGGCTGAAATCTGGAGATCCGGGCCCACTTTGGGATCGATTCGACCCTTGGTTCGAATCGATCAAGAAATCATCCAATCGAGCTGAAATTTGGCGTGAACATTCTTCATCATGTGCTTAAGCTTCTGTGAAAATTTCATTGCATTTGGACTTGTAGAACTCGAGTTATGATTGATTCAACGTTGCATTTCTGGTGAATCATGGCTACTTCGAATCGATCCCTTCGAATCGATAGGGTCGACTCGATGCTCATAGTGACGTGGCGCGTGCTTCTCGCATCGATCCGCTTCTATCTCCAGTTTTACTGGGTCGAATCCATAACTTCAGCTACTTTGACTCGATGGTTTCAAGGGAATGTATTCGAAGAGATGTATGTTCGAATCGACCAGGGTATATCATGGGTGACCGATTCGAAGTTGTCTCAAACAGGGTGGATTCGAAGTATCTTATGAGATGGAGTGGGAGTGACTAGCCTTGGTGGATTCGAAGGAACTTCCTTTGATGAAGTCGAAAGACTTATGTCTGCAGCTCTGTGGATTCGAAGGAATGGATGGTCCAATGGATTCGAATTAGGCCTTGCTTGATGGATTCGAAGCAAGTTTACTTCGCGGACCCGAAGCAGGTGAAACCCAGCCTAGTTTGTCGATCGATTCAATCCTGATGGATTCGAATTAATGGATTCGAGTCATTGCTTCCCTTCCAACTTGTATGGATCTTAACTCGATCATACGAACTCGGATTGACCCGAAACTTGGAACGTTGACTCCCATGGCTTAGCTTGTCATTTCCTAGTAATTTTGCCCTGGTCCGGACTCGGACAAAATTCATCGATATCCCTAGCGACCCTGGCGCGTAATTAACTTCCGAGACAATCAGCCACCGATCTCCAGTCAAGTCCTTGGTGTCACGGTCTTGCCAAAAGGCGGGATAACATTTGCCCCCCAAAGTACGTCTTGTGGAAACATGACGTGCTTTGAAAAGCTGCAGTTTCTCTTACTGGACGGCTATAACATGCTTTACCGAAAGTTGCATTCTGTATCGCAGTAATCGACTGTCGTATAATTGTGACTGGCTGATAGGTTTTTGAGTTATGACGAGATGAACATTTGATTCCTGTAGATGATAAAGACCAAAACATTAGTCAGAAATACGTGCATACGTGTATTATCTTGACTTTGGTTAATGTTGCGTGATCGCAAGTTGTTGTCAGTTCGGTTTGCTATCGAAATCTGCATCGGTCCTCTCCTGAACCGATTTGAGACTCGAGTTAAAACATCGCTTTTATGATAGTCTATGGTCATCCTCTTGTATCGATCCTCTCCTGAATCGGTACAAAGGGTGGACAAGCAATTTTTCATATTGAAACGATTCGTCCATTTGATCGATGGTATTTGATGGATTCGAAGCAATGTTTCTTGATCCGCTTCGAGTTGATGGTTTCGAAGTAGGCACTTCGAATCGATGGGGCACAGTGACCCAGGTTCATCTTCTGTTGACTGCTTCGAATCGATGGTTCTTTGAATCGATACTGTGTGGATTCGAAGTTCTCTGAGTTGGTGGAGTCGAAGTCGTGAATGCTCGAATCGATGTCCTTTCGAAACGATGGTTCGTGGGGTTCGTGGGGTTCGTGCTTTGAGTTGATAAGACTATCATCCTAGCCTTTGTTCGGCTACTCCTTCGAATCGATGATGCTTCGCATCGATACTTGCATGAATGGATTCGACGTTGTAAAGGGTTCGAAACCGGACGGATTCGAACTGAGGGATGGATTCGAACTGGTGGAACAACTCTGTGTTGTGATGGATTCGAAGCAGTGGCTCACAATGGATTCGTACTTGCCGCAACGAATCGATTCGATTTGATTTTCTCACCTGTAGAAGCCGGTTAGGTATACCGGGAGGCGAATCGTCATATTTCCCCTATATATACCGGGGTCCTATTCACTTCTCACTTTTTACTTTCTACCATTGCTTCAGCTGTTCCTTCGAATCGATTTTCCAGAGCTATAACTGACGTGCCTACCACGAATCGATCGAACTCGTCCACGCTTCCACTCGTAATCAAATCAGGTACTCAAGGGATCGATTCGAGATGAGGAAAATAGAACTATCTTCGCCTTAGAAAATTCTAAGAAGTGACGAGATCTGAATGAAATGGGTCGACTCGATGGAGTCGAGGAGTGATGAGATCTGAATGGAGTGGGTCGTGCCCCGTTGCTTCGCATCGATCCAGGAATGACCAGTTAGAATCAATCTCGAGGGCAAGGTTTCGAATCGATGACTTGGAATGAAAGGGTATCGATTTGATCGATTCGAAGTGATGTTATCTAGATCGATTCGAAGGAACTGAATACTGATCGATTCGAAGTAATGTGGAGCCCATGGATTCGAAGCGCTCCTCTATCACAAAGTTACATCGAGTCGAACCATATGGATTCGAAGTACCTGGAATCGAACTCCATCGATTCGACCCTTATCGATTCGAAGTCGATGGATTCGAACGTCTTCGTCCTCTGATACCATTGCTCTTTTGATTTGCTCCATTATCTGAACTACGACCAACTTCAAGTTCGTACTCTGACGAACATAATGAACTTTAGCATACTTGACTCCGACGAGCTTCGGCCTTGCATAATCGAACATGACTGAAAGATTATACTTGAATTTCCCTTGAGGCTCGTCGATGGAACTATGACTTAACCAATACTACAACTGATTTATACTTGAAGTGGTCAGTAGCGTCTGGATGGTGTGGAAGTGACGGTCAGCGATGATGGTCATCTTCGTTCTCAAACCCCCAAGTTTTTGTCGTACGGACATTTTGCTTTGATCTGTAGAATCTGTTTAAGTAACGCATAGCACTTGCACTGCACGACACGTTCATACACACTACACTGGGGCATGCACGGGCTGTTTATGAACTTAACGTTGCTTTCTGATGAGTTAGTTAATTATGGAATCTTCGAGCTCCCAACAACAAGAGGTACAGAGCTCGACTCCTCCGGTGCTTGAGATTCCCGATATTCCTGCCGATGTAATCGATCCAGCTCCAGATGAATTGCCAGAGGCTATATTTATTGAGGACCCTGTTGATTCGGTTCAATCTAACATCTCCGAATCCTTATTGGGACGAATATTCTTAAAGCATAACATATCTCTGGATGATGCGTTATTACATAATGCCGATGATAGACTGCACAATCCGCCTGATGGATATACGGCTTTTTATCGCCATGCTTGCGCGGCCGGAACTCTCCCTCCTTTCAATCAATATATCAGAGGGATGCTATCATATTTAGGAATCGCTCCTTCACAACTTCATCCCAACGGGCACGCATTGCTGAACAGTGCCTTTGTCATATTTATGGACTGTCTATTTCGCCCGCCAAGGCCCACCGAGATCAGACACATATTTAACTTCAAGAGTAGGGGTGATAGCCCGTCTTTTACATTCCTGGAGGCAGTTAGGAATTGCCAAGTTGTAGTTGGAGCTTGGACCCGACTGAGTTATTTCAAGAACGAGTGGTTCTATGTTCGATGCCCTCCGGGTTTTGCTAGGCGATGGTTGTCTAGACGTAATCACCTTAACCTGTATTCTTGACCAATAGCTCTTTGGTATTAAAATTGACATTTCATTCCCTTTACAGCCATTATCTTCAGACCCGATGGAGGGCGTTTCAAGGGTATCGTCCGAAGTCTTCAAGAAGTTCCAAGCGAGTTGAGACATATTGACTCGGTGCTGAACGATTATAACTTAAGAATTCTTGGTTTGATTGACATCAATCAAAGTATAGTCGTCGAGGGATTGGCAAAGCCCGCCTCCAAGAAGGAAGATAAGAAGAAAACCAAGAAGAGAAAAGTGAAGAAGTCATTCGGAATCAGAATAATCGAGGCGAGTGATGAAGAAAGAACCCACACAGATTCGGAGCCGATGGCTGATCTCTCGGGAAACTTTTATGAATCGGGAGAAAAACGGAAAGGCAAGGCCGCCGTTTCCAAAAAACTTAAGTCCAAGGGGGGAAAATCTGTAGATGTGTTTCTTCCCGCTTCCGGAGTCATGATTTCTGAGGCCGCCCCTTCTCATTCGAGAGATTCTTTCAAAGGGCTTGACGATATTCCTATCCCAGATTATATATCGATCTCTCATAATCCTGGGTTGGAGGAATTTCAAGATGTCCTAAACATGAACGAGCCCTTTCCTTTAAGTGCGGCCAACACCTCCGGTCGGTTTGAGGGTTTACACATTTACACACACTTCCACAGCACTTCATGACTTTTGCATAGTAAACATTGCTTTATGGGATCTTAATCCGTAATTCTTTCTTATCGTAGATGAGATGTCAGGGCGTGGCTCTACTCTGGATAGGCTTCGGAATGTGCGCCAATCTTCTCCATTTTACGATTCCCGCAGGAGAGAGACAGATAGGGATCATGGGCGAGGCTATTCAAGTCAAGAACATTATGATAGAGATAGAGATTACTCGCATGGTCGCTCTGGCTATGATTATTCTGACAGAGACCGGGGATACCAGTACCGACCCCGATCTCGCTCTCCTCCGCCTCCTAGGGCCCCAGTAGACCTCCCAGGGCCTTCTCGTCAGCAGCAGCCGCCTTCTCAAGTTTCTCAGCCTGATGCTCAGCGGCCAAGAATGGAACCGACAACAACCGCTATAATAGAACAAGCTCCAGCTGAGCTGACAAGTGAGGGAGCTGCTAAACTCGCCCAAATGAAAAATGACTACCCTGAAATTTGCATGGATGGCTATGTCTTTCCTCCTAACTTTAAAAGAATTCCTTCGGAAGCTGAGACCACTGCTCATAGTTATATCCGCGACTTCTACGCTCAGTATAAGGAGTGGTACAAGGCAGCCGTGAAGGCTTCTAGAGTAGCTTTTGACCGGGCGAAGATTATTGCTGAACGCGATGCTGAAATTGCTAAACAGAAATGCATCATTGAAGTTCTTCAATCTGAAATGGAGACATCCCGGAATTCTGAACTTCAAGCTCTCCAGAAGCACGAGGACGCCGTGGCCAAAATGGCTAGGATGCAACAAGAACATTGCGCCACGGTAGAGGAGATGGGCCACCGCAACACCACCATTGCAGCTAAGCGAGACTTAGCCGTCAAAGAGCTAAACGAGCTCAAGGCCAAATTTGCTGAAATGGTAAAAGAGAAGGATGATGCAAACGCCGCTGCACAAGAAGCTTGCGATCAAGCAGTATCTCTCAGGGCCGAACTTGCTGCGGTGGCGGTCAAGTCTAAGTCTACGGAAGCAGAAATCCAGGAAAAGATTTTGGAGGAGAGGTCCAGGCTGGACGCTGAGTTTGACGATCTCTTGGTCACGTACAACGCGAATGTGCTGGAGCACAAAAATTTAGCGTGGCTGGGAGATGACTCCATGATTCTATATAACGCCTAGACCCGGCTGGTGGACGAGAAGAGGGCAGCGCATCCAGATGAATCGCTTGATGACTTTGAGCTGGAGATGCGTCTGCTTACCGAGGAGGAGAGGAAAGTCCTTCATGAGGCGGTGATTTCTTTAGCAAAAGAGAGGCTTGGTGTCCAACCTTCAGAGACGGGTGAAGGCTCGAGGATCGCGCATCACGAGGAAAATGTTGAGGCTGTAATTCCAACATTACCTGAAACCACTGGTGCGGTTGATCCCCAGCCTATCCCTGCATATAATCCCGACCAGCCACAATTATCTTCCGCTGACGTTCCTGCTCGTGCTCCCGTCCAGACTAAGGAAGGTATTTGAACGCTTCTCGTAGTTTAGTTGTGAAGAACCTTAAGCAACACACTTGGCTAACAATCTTCGTTTTGTCGTATTTCAGTGATTGAAGTCGTTGTTTCTGCGCCTCTCGCTCTATCAGTTTCACATCAAACGCAAGGGGCTGTTGTTACTGAAGCCATCACGACTTCTACCTTGGTTGGCGAAGAGGGAGATGCAAACATGTTTCCTTTCAGCGCTCAAATGATCGAGGAGCTTCTCAGTGAACCCATCGATCCCCCTGTCAACCCGTTCGATGCTGTGAGTGGGGCTGCTCCGGCCGTTAGTTCATCTATGCCAGCTATTGGCACATCCGATGCAGCCCAAGTATCCCGTGAGGATGACATTATTGCTGAAATTGATGCCGAGATGGCTGCAGGGAATGCTGGTATGAATCCGCCCGGGCCTGCCCCGTTAATGGTGATTTCACCGGGCGGTACGGTAGTGATTGAAACTGCTCCTATCCCTCCTCCTGCTACTACTCCGATGCCTCCAGCTCGACCTCCTAGAAGAATTTCCGTCGCCTCCAGTTCTGAGGAAGACGTTGATATTATATCGCTGTCGGAGGGCAAGTCTGAAAAGAGTAAGCGGGCGAGGGGAAAATCAGGCAGCGGATCTGGTGGAGCTACCCCGAAGAAGAAGATAAGGAAGAAGAAAGATTGAACTCTTTCTTTAAATCTCTGTTGTGTAGGGTAGCATTTTGTTGATTTTGATTCTTTTTATAGCCGTGTATAGATGTGGATTTGGCTCCCACTAGCAGAAACTTTTTGAAACACTTTGTAATCAGATTCTTTTGGTTGATAGTGGAAATGCAAATTTATTCTCTTTTTGTCTTCAACTTGTTATGTGTTATGATTCTGCCCCCAGTATCAGGGATGAGCGTGGAGTTGGCGTATGTTTATACTTTGTCTCGCGCTATGGGAGTACGGAGTTAAGTAAATGTTTATACTCCACCTTGCACTCTGGGAGTACGGAGTTAGAAAAATGTTTATACTCCGCCTCGCACTCTGGGAGTACGGAGTTAGGAAAAAGGTTTTGTACCCAGCTCGCGCTCTCGGAGTACTCTGGGATTTAGAAAAATGTTTATACTCCGCCTCGCACTTTGGGAGTACGGAGTTAAGTAAAAAGTTCGTACCCAGCTCGCGCTCTCGGAGTACTCTGGGATTTAGGAAAATGTTTATACTCCGCCTCGCACTCTGGGAGTACGGAGTTAAGTAAAAAGTTCGTACCCAGCTCGTGCTCTCGGAGTACTCTGGGATTTAGGAAAATGTTTATACTCCGCCTCGCACTCTGGGAGTACGGAGTTAGGAAAATGTTTGTACCCAGCTCGCGCTCTCGGAGTACTCTGGGATTTAGAAAAATGTTTATACTCCACCTCGCACTCTGGGAGTACGGAGTTAAGTAAAAAGTTCGTACCCAGCTCGCGCTCTCGGAGTACTCTGGGATTTAGGAAAATGTTTATACTCCGCCTCGCACTCTGGGAGTACGGAGTTAGGAAAATGTTTGTACCCAGCTCGCGCTCTCGGAGTACTCTGGGATTTAGGAAAATGTTTATACTCCGCCTCGCACTCTGGGAGTACGGAGTTAAGTGAAGGGTTGTCGTGTATCAACCCATTTCTGGCTTGATGTGATGGCTTGCCCCCGAGCTCGGGTTTCATTTAGTGAGTGGTTGATTGCTTCATAGCCACTCTCTACTTGAATAAATCCCAATGTGTGATGGAATTTAGCTCTTCGTGCATCGTGATGTTGTACATTGTATTTAATGAATCACAGCTCTGGCTCGAAGAGATGGCATTTTATTGCTGAAATAAGAAAACATGGCAAAGTCAGCTGCCTTATTACAAATTCTAATTTCGAAATGCAGAAACAAAATTTAAAATAGAATTTAAACTAAATAAATAAACATAGCCTGTGATTTGGAGTAGCGACGAAGACTTTCGCTATTTCAGGCCCTTGGTAAAGTTAGACCATCAACGGCTGCTAACTTAAATGTACCATCCCCGAGTTCTTGCTTAATTTTGCGTGACCCTCTCCATGTTGGTCTTGCGTGTGGGAGTGCTGGATATTCTTTTTTAATGACAATCTCATTGCGTTCAAAAGTTTTAAGTCGGTCCTCGGCATTGCGTAATCGGGCGACTCGATTTTGGCGAATGATTGTCCTTAAGTCAATCTGGTCATCCTGGACGACTCCGACTCCGTTGACGGTAGGGAACTTTAAAGTTAAGCACCACGGGGCAATTACGGCTCTGAATTCAGTAAGGGCAGGTCATCCTAAGAAAGCGTTGTATGGCGAGACTATGTTCAACACAGCGAACTGTAATGTCCGAACTCTCCTATGTTCCTTGGATCCCAACCTAACTGGTAACTTCACCATCCCAATAGGTACGGTAGCGCTACCGTTGAATCCATGGAGGTGAGTTTGGCAAGGTTCCAAATCCCTGGCTTTCATCCTCATTTGATTATAAGCATGTATAAAAAGGATATTCATAGAGCTCCCGCAGTCAATCAGTATCCTCTTCATCCAAGCTGAACCTACTTGTGCCGATATCACGAGTGGGTCAGTAGTCGGGCTTCCGACATAATCAATATCATTGTCTCGGAAAGTGATGTCGTTAATTATCGCTCTCTTTCGTTTGGTCGAAGGTCTATTGTCCAAGTTATCATCATACTCAAAGTCTGTTCGTCTAGCTAAGTTGTTATATGATTTCATTTCTTCCCAGCTTCGCTTCGCTAGATGATGATTATCACTTACAACATTAATTACCAGTCTTCCTCCGACACGACTTGGTTCTTCCTGTCTTTCTGGATTCTGTACATGACTTTGATTTGAGGGGCCCGCCCCCTTAGACTGCGGTGCCCGCACAAACTGGTCTAACTTCCTCTCCCTGATCAACTTCTTAACGAGGTCCTGCAAGTGTCGACATTCATTGGTGTTGTGGTCATAACTTTCGTGGAATATATAGAACTTCCCCGTTTGAATCTGCATCTCCGACGATTGCTTCGGAGCCGGCTTCTTGTATTGCATAGTATTACAAGTCTGTAGGTACACATTTTCCAACGTTGTATTCAACGGTGTGTAATTATCGAACATTGGAGCCTCACGCCGTGGGCCTCGATTTGAGTCTCTTTTCTTATCTTGACCACTGTTGCCCCTTGGCTGAGTTTGTTTATTGGATATTTAATTGAACTTTTCCGGAATTTTCACCGGACTGTTTAACTGCTACATTACTTTGTATTCCTTCACTTCCGGGCTTCGCATCGTCCTGCTTCCTAGACTGTTTCGCGTCCTCTTGCCGTAAGAATTGAGCGGCTTTGGAGTAGAAATGGTCCAACGATGCGGGTGGTTTTCCAGCTAACCAGTTTCCAAACTCAGAATCGGGATCGATTCCCTTAGTCAATGCCATTAAAATTGAGTTATTGTTGGGATTACTAATCTCCACACATGCCGCATGGAATCTCTCCAAGTAACGCCTTAACGTTTCCCCACGAGCTTGGGTAACATTGGACAGGGTGTTAACATCTTTGGGTCTAGCGACATGCATGCGAAATTGTTCAACAAATTTCTTAGCCAATTGATCAAATGAAGAGATAGATCTAGGAGGTAATCTTGTAAACCACATTGTTGCAATTCCTCCTAGTGAGATGGGGAAACTTCGGCATTTCATTGCATCGTCGGCCCTTGCGGCGCTCATTGACCATTCATATTTCAAAATGTGTTGATTGGGATCAGAATTCCCTTCGTACATAGGGAGAGTTGGCATTCTGAATCGCCGAGGAGGTTCAGCGTACAGTATCTCGTCTGTGAAAGGAGTATGACTTCGGGAAATTCCCCAATCGTCGTTGGCAAGACCTTGGCTTTCGCGGATCATCTGACGTATCATAGTCGAAATGTCAAGCATTGCTACATTTTGAGCTTGCTGAGCTAAGGTGTGGTCAGGTTCCACAGCGCGAGTTCGGACCGGGCACTGTCGACAGTCCAAATTTCGCCTCCTTGGCTCAGCGTCTTCTGGGACGTACGGTTCAGGAGTACGCCCACGTTGCTGATTATTTGGATCTGAAAGATTTCGGGTATCAACCATTGTTTCTATTGTGGCAGCTGCGGCATGATTGTCCGCGGTATATTGTGGAGTACGACCAACTCGTGCTGATGGCCCAGCTTGGAAGCTGGTTGACGGTCCTACCCTCAACTGTTCGACAGTCAGGGCGGGTTGATATCCAGCGGCTTGAGCATGACTTCCGTCCAATCGGGGACGGGTAGATCTATGATGATAGTCAGATGAGGCAGAACTTTCAGTGGATGAGGGGGAAACATCATCCCTTCTGGACCTCCTACGGCCCTGGCGGTTCAGTTGGTTTGTCAACTCAATATTAGCACACAACTGTTCGGCCAATTGTTGCCGACTCTGAGTCAACTCTTGAAGCAACACCTGGAATTCTTGTCTAGTGACTGCCCCAGACGGATCCGAGTGGGCAGTGTTGTCTTGGTTGGATGGATGCTGTTGAGCAGGATTCTGTCCATCCCTACCTTCTTGTCCAGCAGCTGTAGAAGTGGTTCTCGTGCTAACCATTTCGAATGATGAATCCTTTTCCTAGACTTTATGCAAATCTGAATAGAATGGAAGGATGATGAATTAGAGAACTGGATCTTCCTCTTGGATTTATGCAATCTGGTATCGATGGTAGATCCAAGGAGCAGGAGAAAAAAGCTAGTTTTCTCTCAGTGAAAGCACCAAAGTGTTTGTACCAAAAATGGGCACAACACTCTTCGAAAGTTTTTGAAGAGATAAAAGTGAGGAATGAAAATTAAAACTGTGGGTTATTTAACAAAAACTCCAAATAACAGAAAGTAAATTGTAAAGACAAGCGATTTAGAGTGGTTCGGCGTTTTTGCCTACGTCCACTATGAAGTTTGATGATTTTATTGCTCGATACTTGAAGATTACAATTCTTTATACTGTAATACAACTGAATTTATATGCTAAGTCTCAGTCTAAAGCAGCAGCGGTGTTCTGGAGTAAATCTGGCAGAATCTGGGCGCTCTTCAGTACTTAGAATTCTCCGACCTCTTTTTTGAATGACTAGGGGCTCTATTTATAGGTGTAGGAGGCTGATATTTCGCCTAAAATGAGGGGAGACCAGTTCTGGTACGTCAGGGGGCCCACATGGCCGAAATCTGGAGATCCGGGCCCACTTTGGGATCGATTCGACCCTTGGTTCGAATCGATCAAGAAATCATCCAATCGAGCTGAAATTTGGCGTGAACATTCTTCATCATGTGCTTAAGCTTCTGTGAAAATTTCATTGCATTTGGACTTGTAGAACTCGAGTTATGATTGATTCAACGTTGCATTTCTGGTGAATCATGGCTACTTCGAATCGATCCCTTCGAATCGATAGGGTCGACTCGATGCTCATAGTGACGTGGCGCGTGCTTCTCGCATCGATCCGCTTCTATCTCCGGTTTTACTGGGTCGAATCCATAACTTCAGCTACTTTGACTCGATGGTTTCGAGGGAATGGATTCGAAGAGATGTATGTTCGAATCGACCAGGGTATATCATGGGTGACCGATTCGAAGTTGTCTCAAACAGGGTGGATTCGAAGTATCTTATGAGATGGAGTGGGAGTGACTAGCCTTGGTGGATTCGAAGGAACTTCCTTTGATGAAGTCGAAAGACTTATGTCTGCAGCTCTGTGGATTCGAAGGAATGGATGGTCCAATGGATTCGAATTAGGCCTTGCTTGATGGATTCGAAGCAAGTTTACTTCGCGGACCCGAAGCAGGTGAAACCCAGCCTAGTTTGTCGATCGATTCGATCCTGATGGATTCGATTTAATGGATTCGAGTCATTGCTTCCCTTCCAACTTGTATGGATCTTAACTCGATCATACGAACTCGGATTGACCCAAAACATGGAACGTTGACTCCCATGGCTTAGCTTGTCATGTCCTAGTAATTTTGCCCTGGTCCGGACTCGGACAAAATTCATCGATATCCCTAGCGACCCTGGCGCGTAATTAACTTCCAAGACAATCAGCCACCGATCTCCAGTCAAGTCCTTGGTGTCACGGTCTTGCAAAAAGGCGGGATAACAGCTGCCATCAAAGATCAAACTCCTCCATTTACTTCGTAGAGACATAACAGCAGCAATCGGCTGAAAGACGGTCTACGATCCCTCCAGAAACCATTAAGTAAGCATACTATCTGAATTGTCTTCTACTTAGTTCCTTGAGCTTCAGACTAACGAAGTTTATAAGTTCATGACAGGGTTACTGAAGAATTCTTAACAATCTTCGACAATCACTTATGCTCAAGTTTAGATCTGAGTTTCAACACAGATCTGAGATTTTTGCAAGACAAAAAGGAAACAGCAACACTACCTCGAGACGTCATTAAGCAAGATAAGTCTTTGATAACCCAAAATAAACAGCTACTTTTATCCTCAGTAGAGTTGATTCCTTTGAATCTTCTAATCTGTCCTCATAATAAATCAATGTCTTTTTATCCAGGACGAAACCACAGTCACTTAGAGCAACCTGCAGATCTGTATACTTAAAAGCTACTAAATAGTTTTAGATGAAAGTAAATTATAATGTAATTTAGAGAGAGGGAAAGAAAAAGCATTGTAAATAAAACAGGTACTCAGAAAACTGAAGCCAGAAGACATAGGAACAGGAAAGTGGCAAAGGAAACAGAAATTATGATTGAATCCCCAATTCAGCGTTGGGAGGTAAATCCCCATTTCAAAGCAATATCTGTATTCATGCCAGTGATGTTCTTGAAATATTTTGATTTTGCCATTCTGATATTCATAGACTGGAAAAATTTTAAGCAAATCTTCGACCCATCAGTAAACCGTTTCTGGAAAATCCTATCGTTTCTTTCTTTCCAAATATGCCAGACGCAAACTGAAAGCGAAAGTTGAAACAAATCTGAATTGAGATTTTGAGAGCTAGAGATAGAAACTATTTTCAGTAAATCTTCCTTCAAAATGAAAGAAAATAGACTCTTCGGCTTAACGAAAAACTTTTTACAACTCCAAAGCTAAATCTTTTCTGTAAACTCGCATTGAAAAAATAGATGGTCTATATTTTCAATGTGACTATTACAAAACACACAATTCTGATCCGCCACTATCTGCTTTTGAATTAATCTTTCTTTAGTCAAGAGAAAATCATTTATGGCTTTAAAAAGGCATACCGCCATTTTAGGAACATGAATTTTGTTCCAGACCGTAGGCGCCCAAAACTTAGTATCAAACCTGGTTCGTACCGAATTCCAAACTTTTTTAAACTGATATTGCCCATCCTTAGAGCACTTCCAAGACTAGAAATCCCTCTCCTTGTTATTGTGAATCTTGACATCTTCAATTTCTGTCTGAATTTGGAATAAAAAGCTATACAAGTCCCACTTCCACTCACCATTTCTTAAAATCCTACTGAGCGTCAAATTTTCTGTACCTGTTCTAAAAGCAGTATCCCTTCCAATATGTTCCATAATAGAACTCCCATTTAACCATGGATCATACCATAACGAAGTGGTTTTGCCGTCTACAATGTTAAGGGAAAGGCAATTCAAAGCTTCGTGTCTATTCTTCAAAATGAATTTCCACACTCCGAAGTCATCCGAACGCTGGTTAGTATCCCAGAAACTTTTAAGCCCTATATATTTGCCATGCATAAAACCTGCCCAAATACCTTCTAAGTTGATAATTTTCCAAATCAATTTGATATATAGCGCTCTATTCATCTCTTCTAAGTTTCTCAGTACCATACCTCCTTCTACTTTATGTTTACATAAAACCTCCCAAGGGATCTTACTACTGCGACTTTTCGAAAGAAAATTTAAAATCAAATGTTTAATCTTTTGAACAGTAGCAACTGGAAGACAGAAACATTGCATCCAAAATTGTATTATAGGATATATGGTAGATTTTATAAGTTCCAGTCTCCTTGCTAAGCTCAACATTTTTGTTTCCCATCTGCCAATCCTAACTTTAATCTTCTCTATTAAAGGAGAACAATCCTTATCCCTCAAGTTAGCACTAGACAGAGGAATACCCAAATACCTTATAGGAAGGGTTGATTGTTGAATGTTGAGGATCGAACAGATGTCTGTGCAACATTCCACCCCTTGCCCAAAAAAGATGTTAGATTTCTCAACACTTAATTCCAAACCAGTAACCGTTTTCAAGGTTTTAAACACTTCGTTAATAGCAGTCGTAGTTTGCACGTTAGCTTTAGTAAAAAGAATGATGTCGTCAGCGTAAATCAGATGAGTCAATTTGTTACCAAAGTCTGTTACTGGTGAAATCAGACCACCCCTAACTTTTTCCTCCATTAGTAGCGTAAAGTATTCCATAACCATAGTAAAAAGGATAGGGGAAAGCGGGTCTCCTTGTCTGAGACCATTAGAACTTCTAAAGAAACCGTGCGCTTCTCCATTAACAATGATAGAGAAAACTGGAGTCTTAATTAGGTTTTCAATAATTTTAGTCCATTTATCCGGAAAACCCAAACTTCTTAGCATATGAATAACAAAATCTCTATTAATCGAATCGTATGCTTTCTTTAAATCCACTTTAATACACATGTATTTGTTATCCTTTCTTCCAAGGCCTCTAATTAATTCATGAGCTAACAAAATACCATCCCCTATAGATCTACCTTTGATAAATGCCGTCTGGTTTTGGGACACCGACTTATCCAAAAAAGGACCCAGTCTATTACACAGTATTTTGGAGAAAACCTTGTATAGAGTGTTACAACAGGCAATAGGTCTGAAATCTTGAATACAGGAGGAATGGTCTTTTTTTGGAATCAAGTGAATAAATGTGTGATTCCATTCTTTTATGATTAGACCCTTTTGAAAAATATCGTTTAAAGCTTTATAAATAATATCTTTCGAAAGGTTCCAATGGGTCTTGAAAAACAACGAGTTGAAACCGTCCGGACCTGGAGAAACAGAATCTTTGATATCCCACAAGGCATATTTGATTTCTTCTAAAGAGAACTCTCATTTAAAAAGTTAGCCCCAAACTCAGAAATAACCATTTTGGAAATAACTTCAGGAAAATGAACACCTAAGGGCTGATTATAAGTTTGTTTGAAAAAATCTATAGCCGTTTCGACAAACTTATTTTCCGAAACCACCTTACCGTCAACCGTTAAATTTGTCAAATGCTTTCTACTTCTTCTGTTAGACATTTTAGCGTAGAAAAAAGACGATCCCTCATCACCCATCATCAGCCAATCACATTTAGCCTTTTGTTTGGCAACCAGAAATTCTTTTTTTAGAGCTAAATCCAAATTAATCTTGGCATTTTGAAATTCCAGAGCTAAGTTGTGATTATTAGAATTTTCCAAAAGTTTCTGGAGACTAGAACATTTCTCTCTTAAAACATTCACCTCTTGTTTGATATTACGAGAATTAGCACTCCATCTCTTGAGTTCTCTCTTAATATTTTTGAGAATGTTAATAACTTGGAACAAAGGTCTGTCAATGTGATTAATAACCTAGAGTTTCTCGATCATAGGAAAGTACTAATCACATAGAGACCAATGATTCATATATCTAAAAGGACTGTTCTTAACCCTAGAGTTAGAGGTAAATGAGACGAGAATAGCATTATGATCACTCGCCGTAGGAGGTAAGAATTCAACTGATAGATCTGGGAATAAGTTAATCCAATCTAAATTTGCAAACACCCTGTCAATTTTAGAGAAAATATTTCGACACGGACCCGACCACCACGAAAATTCAAAACCTTTAATATTAATCTCATTAAGACCAGTATATAAAGACATTTCATCTAGTTCAAACAAATTATCAAAAGTTACCGGATTACCTCCCTGTCTTTCTGAGGGTCTACGAATGCAGTTGAAATCCCCAAGGACCATCCATGGCCTATAAATATTTATTGCATCCTCCTGTAGGTTCTTCCATAATCTTTTCCTTAATTCAACAAAATTTTGGGCATAAACAAAAGTCATATTACTTCTGAATTTCAAGGAATCGATCAGTTCGATGGTAATGTGTTGATCACTCATGCTGACAAAATTGAAATCCCAAACATTTCCGTCTATAAGAACCATAATCCTGCATTTATAATAGCAAGATATATTACTTATTATTTTCCATCCGTCTTCCAGCGTTTTTTCCAACTTCAAAATCTCTGGAAATAGCAACTTATTTTCCAAAATACCAAAACAGCTAATTTTGTACTTATCAATAACTTTTCTCACTTCTCCCATTCTGTTAGGGTTGTGGAACCCTCTAACGTTCCAACAGGCTACTGACATTATAAAACCTTATTATTTCGAGTCCTCAAAAACCTACTACTCGAGGACTCCCCATTGTCTTCTGAAGGAATACCTAACATCTGAACCCACTTGGGATTCTTACGGACCAGCTTATCCTTCTGAATATTATCAAACTCTATATCTTGAGGCTTCGGAAGAATCTATTCCTCCATTACCTCCTGAACTGTGTCAACATTTTCATGAAAATTTTGTTCCTCTGCCACTTTAGTCGTTCCTATATCCTGATCCAGATTATCTTGTACCTGTAATAAAAAACAAGGATCAGTACCTCTCCTAAAATTAACATTATTATAAATACAGTCATCAATAACTAAATCAGTAGAAGATAAGGATATTGGAAGCGAATTGTGATCCAATGATGACAAAGGGCGTTTAAGAATAGATATGTGAGTCGATGGTGATTTTGGTGGAGATGATCTCAGATCTATGGCTCCTGGGGTAGTTGGAGAAGCAGGAATGAATGGCTCCCTGGCTCCTTGATCAGGAGGGACTTCCGACCTGGCCAGAGGAACATTGGAGCAATCTTCACTGACTCCTATTTTGGTTGTAGTAGCATGTTCTGGCTCTGACACTTCTGAAATTGCCCCCTCATCCCGCTCTACTGAGGATACTACTTTTCCCAAATTCTGGTCCTGAGGTGAACTTTCTATAACAGTTGTAGATTTTTCCATATCTTCTGGGACTTCCATCCCTGCATCTTTACAGAGGGCTTCCGTCCCTACATCGTTATTGACTCCATTATCAAAATTATCTATAATAGAGGGACCTCCAGCATTCATCTCCTTTTCGGGAATATTTGAAATCTCAATTCCAGATTCAGCTAGACCAGGTTTATTTAAGTTGACAGTTTGGGTCTCTTTAGGGACCCAAGACTTAATCATTGGACATTCAGCAGTTATATGTCCGAAACACACACACTTGCCACAGATGGGAGGAGGGTTTTCATATTCTACTTCCTGAATGAAAACCCTCCCATTCTCATCCCTACCTTCAATGGATTTGGGCATTCCATAATTAACGTTAACCTCAACCAAAACTCTAGCGTAGGCTAGTCTAGATTTATTTTTCGTAGCCTCATCCATCTTTATAGGTACTCCTATGGTACTAGTTAGAGCACTAATGGCCTTATTGCCCCATAATTTAAAACTTAAACCAGGAAGTATAACCCACATAGGCAAAGATGTAAGCAGATCTCTATCAGTTCTCATATCTGGGGACAATCTCTTCATAATGATCAAGTTCCGGTCCATAAACCAAGGACCTGATTTTAAAATCTTATTGCAGTCCTCCTCCAAACCAAATCTCACTACGAAAAAACCGTTATTCTTAGAGTGGACAGAGAATGGCTTCTTAGTTACCCAGACCCTATTGGCATATCCCTCAAATGTTCGGAGCCATGGTTTATACCCAACCACATACAGTAAAATGCATAAATCCCAACCTCCCTCCGCTTCTTTGATCGCTTCAGAAGAGAGGGAACTTATCCTTTTACCATCCGCTACCGTAGGCTCTATAAACTCCAGATCCAGGTTCCCTAAATCACCAACCGCTCCTTCTTTCACTGCCTCACTGTACGAAAATTTCTTTGCATTCTCCGAAACAGTGAAAATAATTTTAGGATTACCTCCTGACAGCGGAAATTTCTGCTTAGGAAATTTTGGTTGTTTAGTAACTGTCCGCCCATCATAATCCGGAAGCACCCTCCTACTCGAGATTTTGTCTGTTCTGCTTGTTCTTTGACCCCCCAGGTTAATCCTCTGATCAGGACCCGTAGGAACTGGCGCCTTGCCCCTTTTCCTTCTCACCTCCTCCCATCCTTCAGCATCCCGCAGAGGACCCATGATCCAGTTTTGTGGAGATAGAAGTGAAGATCGGAAAGCAGTAAATAACGGAGGAATTTGAGAAAACTAGGAAGAAACGAAAGAAAAAAGGAGAAAAGGGAAGAACCCTAATCTCCAGATATAGATCTGGAAGCCATTAAAATATAAAGCCATTAAAATTTAAATTATCTGTGACTTAACCGATTTCCACGTGAAATCCATATTTGTGTGTGTAAAGGTGTAGTCCAGGGGTTTAACACAACAGTGCAACATCATTCAATCATCACAGATTAAAACAAAGAAATATAGTTGATAAGCGGTATTAACTATCACGCTTATCGTTCATTCACAGATCACAGATATATATCACAGATAAGTAAATTACAGATCACAACATAAATCAGGGTATATCACAAAGCATCACATATTAGGGATATCAACAATTCAATCATTCAGTCAAATCCAATCATCCATAAGTAAGATCAATTAAATTGTCTGATTAATTCAAATTAGATTAATTTCTTATGAATTTCTAATCCTGATTAATTACAAATCATTTATTAATTAACCATTTATAATAAGTTAATTAACCTTTAATTATAAATTAATTAACCTTTAATTATTAAATAATTAACCTTTAAATCATTACTTAATCACCTTCATTTATCAATTAGTCTTTAATTAAAAAATCATTCTTTAATTACCTGATTCATTTTAATGAATTATAAATCATTAATCCAAATTTTCGTCAAGGTAAAACTTTTCTTACCTATACATTTGAAAACATTTATTTCGATTTTTCCTTTAAATTCAAACTATTTGAATCCTTTTAAAGTTGTTTAAAACATTTTAATTTATAAAATTTAAATAAATCTTAAATCTAGGGATCAACTTAGTTTTGAATTCCATACTTAAATTTAGGTTTTAAATTCTGTTTTAAAACTTGCTTCCAGATTTTAAAGTTAAATTGAACTGAAAACAAACAGGTTTTCCAAAGAAACCTGTAACCACTTTCATACCCGAGCCAATCACTCACTTACCCGAGCTCAACTTCGGGTTCCACCCCTCCATTTCCTGCTTCGAGTCGAACCCATGCTTTTCTCGAGTTTGAACCCGAGGCAAACGTTTCTTCCCCAAATTCAACAGTGAACCCAATATCACCTGTACACGGTCAACACTCGTGCATGTGTACGTCACCGCGGCACCGCTCTAATGGCCATCGTGACCCTCAGCAAGTCGCAAATCTCCAGAAATCTCGAAAGCCCAACTCGAATTGCCTCCATACGTTCGAAATCGAATTTTTAGCATTTGCTCGAAAAACTGCTGCACCACCTACCATCTAAAACACCTCGCCACCACCCCATAGACCACCAGAAACACTCGCACTCTGTCCACACCACGACAACCCACCCAGCAACCTTCCACCAGAGCCTCGTGACACTCGATCAGGCGTAGGAGTCGCATTCATCACATTATAGACACGACCAAACTTGAAAACCAAACTCTAAATTGATCTCGTATTCAAATTTCACGTAATGGAATATTTCTTTGATAATTTTCTCGAAGTCTCTGATGTTCAAGCTTGCTACAAACCAATTTTTAGCATTTATAATTGAATCGATTGTTAGGAATTAGTAAAAGTTCAATTTTTTATTCAAATCCAGACTACTCTTAAAATAACCAACTAAAAATCTTCATTTTTGTTTTAAAAATCATGGATTTAAGTATAGATTCAGATTATAATCTTGAATTAATATTTTACAACATCTTATTTTTATCAAATTTTTTACTTGAAACCTGTAAAACAAAATTACAGTGATGTTTGATAAAGATATTTTAAATCAACCTTTAAAATCTTATTTTTTTAAGTTTAACAACTGGTTTAGTTGAGAATTAAAGCTTATAAAATGTTTTAAGCAAAATAGTTTGAATTTTTGAATAGAAAAATGAAATCTGTAACCACTTTCAAAGAACACAGAGCATAATTGAATCATATGCTGACTGAAGTATATGCAAAACAATAAATAGATGAAGTTTGAACTGGTTTTCAGATAAATTTAAAACTTTTCAAAGATTAAGTCTACTCACCTTAGATTCCAGAAAAGAAACAGAGTTGCTTTGGAGCTAGCATTTCATTTTCTTGATCTTTTGATTTGCCTGAAACAGTTTCCAGGCTTGACTACCCAGATTTGTTTAACTGTTTTGATCTTCATCTAATTTAAATTGTTGCCTTTGATTCAATTATTTTATCTCTTGTTTCCAGGTTTGCTCTGGAACTTTACTTGATTGTTTGATCTGGTTTTGTTTCCTTGTTGAATTGAATTTGAGCTTATATTTTTTTCTGTTTTGCTAAGTTTTGAAAACGAATAAGGGGATGATATATAGAAAGAAAAGTTACAGAACATACATTTTGTGCAATAGGGTGATATATTGTTGTTTGTACAACCAGAGTAAGGCTGAAAATGCTTGCATTAAATGCTAGAAGTATGTTGCATTTATTTCCTTAGTCCTTTATGTCTTCTTTGATATTTTCTTTTATACTTTGTTTATGCTTACCTACCTTTTCTCAAATTCGGCTGATATATGAAATCGGGTTGTACAGGGATATACATTGTTTAATTAGGCTGAGGTAACTTGTTTGGGGCTGCATTTATGAGCTTGTACACATACATATCTTTGCATTTATTAGCTTGTACTTATAACTATTTCCTCCATCTCGGCTGATGGAAAAACTTTGGCTTTTGTATTTTTTTCTGTTTCTTTTCTTTTGTCTTACACTTTCATATGTCTTATACATAAACATTTATTTATTTATTGGTTTTACTTATTTCTAACTTCAATAGTTATTTTAACTTACATATAAATTTTCAACTTAAATACTTATCATCTTGTATTTACATTTTTACTTTATTTATTTTTGTATGACTACAGATTAATTTTCAACTATCAACATTTTCTAAGTCATTTATTAAAATTTTATTTCAAATCCAATATATACATATACATATATATATATAAATTTACTCATATATATCCATATACATATATATTCACATATATACAAATTTTCAAATCCATATGACTTAATAAATTTTCTATTTGAATCGGGGAAACTTGCTTCAATTTATAATTGATTTTACAATTTTTATTCAAAAATTCTTTTAATTATCAATTTAAATAAATTAAAATCTAGGGTCGTTAAGAACTTCCCCCCTTAAAAGAATTTCGTCCTTGAAATTCGCAGGCATGAAAACAACACAGAGATAGACAGATTCGATCTCCTATAATTCCTCAAACACTAGTTATGAATTCCAAACTCAAGCCGGAATACCTCAGAATACATACCAATTTGTCCCTCTTCGAACTTTGATCAACCCAAGAAATTATAATAGAATTTCAAATTTGGTTTTAAACAAAATCGTTTTATTGATACTATTCAAATTTAGCTTCATATTCTTTTAATCAATTTAACTCAATTTCAAATTCATTAAGGTTTAAATCAAAAAGCTGATAAGAAACCGATGAAGATACAAACTAAGGATTTTCTACAACGATTCGCAGAACCATCATCACACTGAAACTTCTTCTTGTAGCTGATACGAAAAAATTGAAAAGAATTTGGAATCGAATCAAAGAATATTGATAGAGAGATTGTTTTCACTATTGCAGAGTATTGACCATGTATAGTGGTACTTCCCTGTCCCATATCTCGTCCTCTTCTTGCACTCATACTCACTATCAGTGGATAGTAAGAGAATTTACTGAGACGTTCGAACAGATATCTTAGGGATTACTCATTCTAGGGTATACTTCACCCTATCTCTAATGAGCTACTTAATGTGTTATACTCCTGAGCTAAAGGTTTACCTTATCTATGATACCAAATGTAACGATACAGATTTTTCGCGCTCGAAAATCGACATCCATACTTTACATCGTACTCGAATGCCATAGATACGACCGTTCAAATCCGAGTCGCCAGAGCTTATAACACAATTAAGTAAACAACACAGCGGAAAAAAAAAGAATAATACATTGATATACAATATCTGATACAACAGAGTGATTCAATGAATATCAATATACATCAGAGATATGATACAACAAATAGCAGCGGAAAAGAAAACGATAACACCAGCAGCGGATAATCTCCATCTATCTATTCTTTGGTCTCAGTATGTTCTACGAATGGTTAGTTATCACTTCAAACTAACTGATGCCACTGCATATTTCGTAGATCTGGATAACCCGAGTATCGTGTGAAAGAATTCAATAGATTCGTTCTTGTATCTATTGTTGATATTCTGATTTGGTGAGCCAAATGCAGAATAGATATTCAGTTTGATTTGATGAAATATTTTTCATCTATCTTTGTGTCTCTTGGCAATTCCGAGGATCGAAACCTCGCCCTGATACCAAATGTAGTGAACCAGATTCGGCGTTTGAATCTGCGGCATTTTGAGTACAAGTGAAGTACGGGTGCCGATTTTCAAAGGACGATTTCAGTATCATTACATTCATTTACTTTTACGGCCAGCCTCTCGACTGTCACGGCCTTTGCCTAACCAACCATCCCTCTCAAGGACATGTAGGGGTAAGAGTCCCCCGTTCGCCACCAAACTGCTAAGCGAGAACCCCCTATCATGCTGTAATATAGCAAATGCGATCCATATACGTCGTATCATTATTCGGAATGGGTTATATGACACAAATGTCTTTTCCCGGCTAACCCGAATAACGAGCGCAATATTTAAAACATATGGATATGGGATTTCAATTAAATCACAGCTTAAAACCCAAAACTTTTCATTCGAATGGTTAAAACAAATTCCCATTTCCAATCTATTAAACAAAAAGATTCAATTCAAAAAGTTAACCCCATTCACAAAGATCCATTCATGGATTTCAAAACAATTTCCATTTCAATTGAATTAACTCGTTAAATCTTTAAATCAAGATTTAACTTATAGCTTTCAAAACTCGTTTCCAAAGATTCATTCATAGCCTTTCAAAACATTTCAATTTCATTTTAAATTTGAAACCTTTCAACAAAAATTGGAAGTTCACTTCTTATATGAAAGCTGTTATTATTTGAAAACAAATAGTTTTCGTTTCAGAAAAATCCAATTATATTTGCACGAGTTAAAGCCCTTGAATTATATTCACATTCCAAAATCAATACTTTTTAAAATAGCTTAGCCCTTATATAACTGGTATAACATCTTTAATCCCTAGTTTCAAATCATAGAATTCAATTTCAAATCTTGAATTTAAGTTTAAATCAAATTATTTAAACTTCAAAACTTAATCAAGTTATTCGAAAATAAGTTTTATCTTTGAAATTCCATTTCAAAAGCTTTTCACTTTAAACCCAATATTTCCAATTTCAAAATCAATTGAAATTAAAATTCCTATTTCAAAAACATTAAATTTAAATTATTTGTGACTTAACCGATTTCCACGTGAAATCCATATTTGTGTGTGTAAAGGTGTAGTCCAGGGGTTTAACACAACAGTGCAACATCATTCAATCATCACAAATTAAAACACAGAAATATAGTTGATAAGCGGTATTAACTATCACACTTATCATTCATTCACAGATCACAGATATATATCACAGATAAGTAAATTACAGATCACAACATAAATCAGGGTATATCACAAAGCATCACATATTAGGGATATCCACAATTCAATCATTCAGTCAAATCCAATCATCCATAAGTAAGATCAATTAAATTGTCTGATTAATTCAAATCAGATTAATTTCTTATGAATTTCTAATCCTGATTAATTACAAATCATTTATTAATTAACCATTTATAATAAGTTAATTAACTTTTAATTATAAATTAATTAACCTTTAATTATTAAATAATTAACCTTTAATTATAAATTAATTAACCTTTAATTATTAAATAATTAACCTTTAAATCATTACTTAATCGCCTTCATTTATCAATTAGTCTTTAATTAATAAATCGTTCTTTAATTACCTGATTCATTTTAATGAATTATAAATCATTAATCCAAATTTTCGTCAAGATAAAACCTTTCTTACCTATACATTTGAAAACATTTATTTCGATTTTTCCTTTAAATTCAAACTATTTGAATCCTTTTAAAGTTGTTTAAAACATTTTAATTTATAAAATTTAAATAAATCTTAAATCTAGGGTTCAACTTAGTTTTGAATTCCATACTTAAATTTAGGTTTTAAATTCTGTTTTAAAACTTGCTTCCAGATTTTAAAGTTAAATTGAACTGAAAACAAACAGGTTTTCCAAAGAAACCTGTAACCACTTTCATACCCGAGCCAATCACTCACTTACCCGAGCTCAACTTTGGGTTCCACCCCTCCATTTCCTGCTTCGAGTCGAACCCATGCTTTCTCGAGATTGAACCCGAGGAAAACGTTTCTTCCCCAAGTTCAACAGTTGTGATATCCCGGAATTTATGGGCAATATCAATTTAATAATCTGTTTAAATAATTAAATTGATTTGATAATCTTTATTAAAAATGTTTAAATGGGTTTAATAATCTAATTAAATAAATATTTGATTAATGAATTTTATCTTTTAAAAACTAATAAAATGATTTCTATTTATAATGTGTATATTTATGTGTGTATATATTGTAAATAGATAAGCTTTGGTTTGAAATTTAATAAATAAATAAAATCTTGTTTTTAAATTTCTAATATACATTTTGATAGTTTGGAAATTTTGATTTATTTAATATTAAGCTTTTCAAAGCTATTTAAACAAATAACTATATGGTTTTAAATAAGATTAATAATAAGGTTTATTTTATTTTCTTTTTTAAATATTGCTAAATAAATATGATTTAAGAGTATATATATATAAGTTTAAAATACAATTTACATATGATATGTTAATTCATTTAGTAATAGTAGTCATTTATAATCTCTTTTATAAATTATTTTAAAATTTACAATTTGTTATTTTCAAACAATATTATTAATATATTGTTTTATATATAGATAAATAGATTTTAAAGAAATTGAATGTGTTGTTATAAATAGTTTTGGATTTTAAAATATATGTATAAACTTTTATTTATAAATATAATAGTTTGTTTCTTTAAAAAGTAATATATATATATATAGATAAGTATTTAATAAATTAAGATTAAAAGGCTTTTATTTACATTTAAATAAATAAGTGTTACTTAAATGACATGTGTAAATCTATAAAGACACCTAAATAACAAGTGTAAATTAATTAACTATGGTAAATGACAAATGTCAAAGTTTTGAATTTTTGTTTTTCTTTTATTTGAATAAATCATTTTAACTTATATATACATATGTTCTTATCTTCATTCTTTTTCCTATCTCATTCTTTTTAAATCTTAAAAAACTTCAGCCTGTAACAATTTCTCAAAACAATCAGAAATAAAAAAAACTTCCATAAACCGTAAATTTATCAAATTAGTAATCAACTCCTCAAACCAAAAATAAGATATGTAACCCATTTTCCAAAATCAAAACAAAAGCCTGCATTTTTTTTCAAAATCTGGAAGCAAGCTCAAAAGAAAAAAAAAATCAAAAGCAAGTAAACCTGAGATCTAAAGCAACATCTCAACAAACAAGATTATAGCATGCATGCAAGTTTCTATAGCAAGAAACTCAAGTTTTAAATCAAAAACCAGAAGCTAAGGCATTCCAGTCTTTAAAAGATTCAAAAGCTTTTCAAATAAAATCTGGAAGCTCTGTTTTCTGGTGAGTAACATTCTTCTTAAAAATTTAAGTATATGGGTATTTGTTTGCATGTGAAATTCTGGAATAAAATGAGTATTGAATGGATGTATATGATTGAATTTCTATGTATATATATGGATGTATAGATGCATGCTTACTGTTGTACCTGTTCTTACCTGTTCTTACTTTTAGAAGCCAAAATCATGATCAAAATTAAATTCCTCTTGATATAATCTCTGTTAAAACTTAGGATTCAAACAACGTTCGATTGTTTAATCATGACTTAAAGTTTAAACTTTATTTAAATGAATTAAAATTGGAATTAGCTCTGGAAAACAAATTAGAACAGGAAAGCTGAGTTTTTGTTAAAAATTCAAACCTCTAAATTTATTGATTCAGGCATGTAAACTGAATCATCAAAAAAAAAATTGTTTTTTTAAAAATAAAATCATAATTTTTAGCATTGAATTGAGGGAGTAGTTTGAGGTTGAACAGATTATGCATTCTGGGTAATTTCTGATGATCTAATTGATCGGAGAGGTCGTGATTTTCTCTAGAGAGAGTGGAATGATGGGTGAGGTTGGGAAAAATAGTAGAAGTGATGTCAGAGCACTGTGGCGATGAGGGTTGATCGGAAAAGTTTGTAAACCTAGTTTTTGTCTAAGTTAAAATCTAAATCACCACGGCGCCTCTGGTGGATCGAGTTCCACCAGATTGTGGGAAATAGAAGCGGGGACGTTGTCGAAGTCATGACCGGAAGTTCAGACGTTCTGATGATCGGAGGAGTGAATTCGAGATGCTTTCCAGGTTGAAGTCTTGTTCCAGGTTTGGGCGTGATGTTCGATTTCGAATACGTGTTGTTGTCGAAGCTCTGGTGATCGGGTTTTAGTGTGAGGATGATCGTCGACTTGAGGAAGTGGTCGTAGATGATCGGAGAAGGTTGGTTGATCGGTGCATGTGCACGGCATGGTTTTGGTATCAGTTTTAGTCTGGGTATAAACAGAGGGAAGGTCTCAAGTTTTTCTCGAGTTTCTCGCGTGTAAGGCTCGGGGCAATTGGGGTTTTGACTCGGGGTTTCAAAAGGTAGGCTCAGGTAGATTTTTGGTTACAGTTTTAAAACCTGACAGGGGTTTTAAAATTTAAAATAAGTTTAGAAATTTGAAAGCAGGATTAAACCAAGTTTTAAATCAAGTTTTCATATGGGTTCAAACTAAATTTGTATCTTAGATTTGAGATAAATAAAGTTTTATAAAAATAAAGGTTTTAACAAATTTAAAATGTTTAAAGTATAAAACTCTTAAAGTTTCTTTTTAAATAATAAATGTTTCTTTAACATTGGATTTAAAAGTTTTTAAATTGGTTAAATTTTTAAGTATTTGAAATCTTTAAATTGAAATGAATTTAAAGGAAAAATTTAAAAGCAAAAGGTTTCAATGTATTTGGAAATGATAATTAAGTCATTTATAAGAAATGATTTATCTTAAAGCTAATTAAGAATTAATGATTTGAGATTCATTAAATTAATAAGGTAATTAAAGAGTAATTTAATAATTTACTTAATTAATGATTTAGTGTTAATTAATTAAATAATTAGGATTGTAAGTTAATTAATGAAGGGTTAATTAATTTGAAATTAAGTATCATTAATTAGATAAGTATAGATTATTAATAAATGATTAGGAATTAATTAATCAAGTGATTAAAGATTAATTAAGCAATTAATTAAGTAATTAGAGATTAATTAATTGGTAATTAAGAATAAATTAATTTGTAATTAATAATGGTTGATTTAACTTTAATTACTTAAGGAATGTAAGTAAAGAAGGGTTAATAATTAATGAGAGATCATTAACATTAAATAATTAATTAAATGTGATTAATTTTGATAATCAATTAGATTAATTAATTAATGATAATCATTTGTGAAATTGGTTAAGTATAATTACTTAATAAAAGTAATTAAAGGAATTAATTACTTAAGGTAATTAATTAAATAAATTTGATAAGTTTAATTAAAATTAATTTAAGATAATCACTTGGTGATTTGATAAGTATAATTACTTAAATGTAATTAATGAAGTGTAATTACTTAGGAAGTAATTAAAGGTAATTACTGGATGTAATTAATTAAAGGAGATTTAATAATGAAAGTAATTTGAGTTTTATTACTTTGAATAATTAATCAAGGGATTAATTAAAGATAATTAATTAAGGTGTAATTAATTTATGAAATGGAGTAATTCAGGGTAGTTAATTACTAAATGAGATTAATCAAAGGTGATTAATAAATGTGACTAGTTAAATATTAATTAATAAATGTAATTAATTTAAATAGGATAATTAATTATGATTAATTAGGGATCATTAATTAATATAATTAATGATATAATTAAGGATTGATTAATTAAACTAATTAATAAAAAATAAGTGATTAAAGTAATTAATTAATTGTAATTAATTCAGGATTAATGTAATTAAGTATAGTTAATTAATTAACGAAGTAATTAAAGATTAATTACTGTAATGATTTAAGATAATTAATTTGTGAAATTAATTAAGGGTTAATTACTTAAAGTAATTAAAGGATAATTAATCAGGAATGATTAATTAAGATGGATACTTAGAGTATGATTAATTAATTGGTTTAATTAATGATTAAGTAAGCAGGATTTATAGAATAAAGTAATTAATTTAATTCACTCTAAATTAATTAGAGATGGTAAATCATTACTTAGGGATGGATAAATGATATTGAATGCTTTGCATTGTTTGATATCTTTGATGAGATATATGCTGATATGTGATATGGATGTTTTGGTTGAATTGAAATGATAATGTGAATTATCTGTTTGTGATGACAATATGGATTATCTATTGTGAATTGTCTATCTATGTGTATATAGATAAATAATTGAATTGTTTTAACTTTAAAACAACTTGGCCTTAAAAGATACGTTTTGGATTTCGATGAGACCGGGATCGGGTTTCCAAATTTGGATATCCGAATACCACATCGATCCAAATTAACGATAGGTCGTGAATCTCAAGTGATGATGAAGATTCAGAGTGCAAGGGTTATTGTCGTTAACTCTGAGGGTGATTCCAAAATGAGCGTAACAAGATAATGCCTTCGGTTTCGTTCGAACCCGGAACGAACTTGTATGGATTGAATGCTTTCAGAACATCGTCAGGTGGACGATGAGCATTCTAAGATAGATGTGTTCTGATAAGGTAATCGTAGCCTCAAGCCTCATCAACCGGGAATGGCTAAAACAGGGGAGGTGCAGCAAGGCTTCGTGGATAGCACCCACTGAGAGTAAGGTCATCCCTGTCTAGAGAGTTCCTTTATTTCGGCTTAGTGGTGCAGTTGGCGACGACCATCTGTGGGGTGATTTTATTCGGAATTATCCAGTAAGGGATGGTTCCGGCTTTGTGTTGCAGGGGATTGGGAGTAATCCTCAGTACGGTGATCTAGGCCCCGTACTATGACGGGCGGTACCCCAGTAGCCCTGCCATTGTATGGAATCCAATTTCCAATAAGTGATAACGGACTTGATTGTATAACCCACTTTGTTGGCTACTATGCTGGAATTTAATAATGTAACAATTTCAGCTATTTCATATTTATTTGGAAACCCTAGACCTATTGTAATATAACTGGATTTCCTATAAATGTTTTGGTTATCGTAAGGTAAAAACTTTTCCGTGTCTATGTGCGGAAAGTCTTACGAGATACCTTTTCTTTCAAAGGTTTTTCAAAATTAATCAACTTTAATCTGTTACTCACACCAGACCCATGACTGACCCAAGTGTTTATTTTCTGTTTTATAAACTCTTGGGTACTCAAATTTTTACGAGTAGCCAAGGGATTCAGGTTTAGCTTTGATGAGTTTTCTGGAGGAGCAATGGAGCAGGAGGCTTCAGCGTTCGTAGATATATAGTGTTCCGGTGTGTTGATCTCTGTGATAGTGTCTTGTATGTATTTGAGTTGTAATGTCTAGACAGATGTTTATAACTGTCTAGTATGTGATGTATAATCTGTGTAACTCTGATAGTCGTTGTATACTATGTAATACTTATGTTATTAATATAATTTATTCGTTTCGCTGTGAGATTCTAATGTTGTTTCTTTCTCTCTTCTCTTCTTTTCTCTTTTCTATCCCTTTCTTTCTTATTGACGATGCGACTTTCTGGTCGACGAAAGTCGGGTCGTTACAGTTGGTATCAGAGCTCTTGGTTGAGTGAATACCTAGACTCTGGAGTTGTGTCTATCTTGAGAGCGCGTATTTGTAATTTTTATATAACTATATATATATATATATTTATTTATTCTACCTATTTGTTGGGTTACCTGTTCGGGTTTTCCAATATGATTTTTAAAGGTAGATAGGATGGTGGTGTGTGTAACACGACTACCAATGGTTGGAATTTGAATGTTTGAGGTTGGAAGTATCTGTCGAGACTGTAGACCTAATGCCGTCTCGAGTAAGCTTTATTATGGTGTAAGGATTTCATCGATCTCTGAAAGAAACTTGTTAAGGTTCGGAGTCCACTTTGAAGTGCAAGTTCAGATGAGTAGAGTTGTATCTGTCGATTAGGCAGAAGCGAGTGATGGTATCTTGGTAACTTCTGGAAGAAGTAGCTGCGTGATGAGATGCAGTGACTATGGGTTGTTTCCAAAGATGTTTTCTTTGGAACAAGTTAAGGAAGTGTGTCTACTTCGGTGTTGTGGCTGAGTTCAGCAAGGTGTTTGTGTTTGGTTTGAAGTCCGAGTTTCTCGAAGAGCTTTGGATTAGGAATTCTTTGGCGTCTATGTCAGCAGTGCAGCTCGGAGTGTTCTGTGTTGGCAGGAAGTTTTCTGGCTGAGCAGTTTTTCTGGAGGAGGAGTTCAAAAGCAGCAGAGTGGATCCATTTCTTCGATGGATTGGCTAGATAAACGTAAGCTGTTCTGAGTGGTAAAGGGAGCTATAAGATTGGGTAAGTCTAGGTAGTCAGCTCCGAGGAATATTGGATCTCTTCTGTGTTCTGATTTGGATAAGAGCTTGGTCTTCATGGTTGAATGGTCAGTTTGGATAACTGGGATTCGTTGTGTTTCATGTATCTCTGAGGGAGTACGTGTATGATCTATCTCTAGTTTTGGAACCAGCAGTTCAGGGAGGTTTGGTTGTTGAGTTAGACTTATCTGTAGTCTGATATCCTGTTTAGTTCTGTAGATCTAGATGAGTAGAAGCTCTATAGCTTAGTAGTATTGATTGTTTGGATTCTGTAGAGCGAGTATTCCAGTATTTATTACTTGGGAAACTCTAGGAAATTCTATTCAGAATTTTGTCTAGATAGTTAGAATTGTTTGATTGGGTGAATTGGTTGTTATGGTTGTTAGCATATGAATGATAATCTATGCTTGTGATTTAAATAGATTATTAAATTACCTTTGTTTTAAATTTCGAGGACGAAATTCTTTTAAGGCGGTAGGAATGTGATATCCCGGAATTTATGGGCAATATCAATTTAATAATCTGTTTAAATAATTAAATTGATTTGATAATCTTTATTAAAAATGTTTAAATGGGTTTAATAATCTAATTAAATAAATATTTGATTAATGAATTTTATCATTTTAAAACTAATAAAATGATTTCTATTTATAATGTGTATATTTATGTGTGTGTGTGTATTGTAAATAGATAAGCTTTGGTTTGAAATTTAATAAATAAATAAAATCTTGTTTTTAAATTTCTAATATACATTTTGATAGTTTGGAAATTTTGATTTATTTAATATTAAGCTTTTCAAAGCTATTTAAACAAATAACTATATGGTTTTAAATAAGATTAATAATAAGGTTTATTTTATTTTCTTTTTAAAATATTGCTAAATAAATATGATTTAAGAGTATATATATATATAAGTTTAAAATACAATTTACATATGATATGTTAATTCATTTAGTAATAGTAGTCATTTATAATCTCTTTTATAAATTATTTTAAAATTTACAATTTGTTATTTTCAAACAATATTATTAATATATTGTTTTATATATAGATAAATAGATTTTAAAGAAATTGAATGTGTTGTTATAAATAGTTTTGGATTTTAAAATATATGTATAAACTTTTATTTATAAATATAATTAGTTTGTTTCTTTAAAAAGTAATATATATATATATATAGATAAGTATTTAATAAATTAAGATTAAAAGGCTTTTATTTACATTTAAATAAATAAGGGTTACTTAAATGACATGTGTAAATCTATAAAGACACCTAAATAACAAGTGTAAACTAATTAACTATGGTAGACAAATGTCAAAGTTTTGAATTTTTGTTTTTCTTTTATTTGAATAAATCATTTTAACTTATATATACATATGTTCTTATCTTCATTCTTTTTCCTATCTCATTCTTTTTAAATCTTAAGAAACTTCAGCCTGTAACAATTTCTCAAAACAATCAAAAATCAAAAAAAAAAAACTTCCACAAACCATAAATTTATCAAATTAGTAATTAACTCCTCAAACCAAAAACAAGATCTGTAACCCATTTTCCAAAATCAAAACAAAAGCCTGAATTTTTTTTCAAAATCTGGAAGCAAGCTCAAAAGAAAAAAAAATCAAAAGCAAGTAAACCTGAGATCTAAAGCAACATCTCAACAAACAAGATTATAGCATGCATGCAAGTTTCTATAGCAAGAAACTCAAGTTTTAAATCAAAAACCAGAAGCTAATGCATTCCAGTCTTTAAAAGATTCAAAAGCTTTTCAAATAAAATCTGGAAGCTCTATTTTCTGGTGAGTAACATTCTTCTTAAAAATTTAAGTATATGGGTATTTGTTTGCATGTGAAATTCTGGAATAAAATGAGTATTGAATGGATGTATATGATTGAATTTCTATGTATATATATGGATGTATTGATGCATGCTTACTGTTGTACCTGTTCTTACTTTTAGAAGCCAAAATCATGATCAAAATTAAATTCCTCTTGATATAATCTCTGTTAAAACTTAGGATTCAAACAACGTTCGATTGTTTAATCATGACTTAAAGTTTAAACTTTATTTAAATGAATTAAAATTGGAATTAGCTATGGAAAACAAAGTAGAATAGGAAAGCTGAGTTTTTGTTAAAAATTCAAACCTCTAAATTTATTGATTCAGGAATGTAAACTGAATCATCAACAAAAAAAATTGATTTTTTAAAAATAAAATCATAATTTTTAGCATTGAATTGAGGGAGTAGTTTGAGGTTGAACAGATTTTTCATTCTGGGTAATTTCTGATGATCTAATTGATCGGATAGGTCGTGATTTTCTCTGGAGAGAGTGGAATGATGGGTGAGGTCGGGAAAAATAGCAAAAGTGATGTCAGAGCACTGTGGCGATGGGGGTTGATCGGAAAAGTTTGTAAACCTAGTTTTTGTCTAAGTTAAAATCTAAATCACCACGGCGCCTCTGGTGGATCGAGTTCCACCAGATTGTGGAAAATAGAAGCGGGGACGTTGTCGAAGTCATGACCGGAAGTTCAGACGTTCTGATGATCGGAGGAGTGAATTCGAGATGCTTTCCAGGTTGAAGTCTTGTTCCAGGTTTGGGCGTGATGTTCGATTTCGAATACGTGTTGTTGTCGAAGCTCTGGTGATCGGGTTTTAGTGTGAGGATGATCGTCGACTTGAGGAAGTGGTCGTAGATGATCGGAGAAGGTTGGTTGATCGGTGCATGTACACGGCATGGTTTTGGTATCAGTTTTAGTCTGGGTTTAAACAGAGGGAAGGTCTCGAGTTTTTCTCGAGTTTCTCGCGTGTAAGGCTCGGGGCAATTGGGGTTTTGACTCGGGGTTTCAAAGGGTAGGCTCAGGTAGGTTTTTGGTTACAGTTTTATAACCTAACAGGGGTTTTAAAATTTAAAATGAGTTTAGAAATTTGAAAGCAGGATTAAACCAAGTTTTAAATCAAGTTTTCATATGGGTTCAAACTAAATTTGTATCCTAGATTTGAGATAAATAAAGGTTTATAAAAATAAAGGTTTTAACAAATTTAAAATGTTTAAAGTATAAAACTCTTAAAGTTTCTTTTTAAATAATAAATGTTTCTTTAACATTGGATTTAAAAGTTTTTAAATTGGTTAAATTTTTAAGTATTTGAAATCTTTAAATTGAAATGAATTTAAAGGAAAAATTTAAAAGCAAAAGGTTTCAATGTATTTGGAAATGATAATTAAGTCATTTATAAGAAATGATTTATCTTAAAGCTAATTAAGAATTAATGATTTGAGATTCATTAAATTAATAAGGTAATTAAAGAGTAATTTAATAATTTACTTAATTAATGATTTAGTGTTAATTAATTAAATAATTAGGATTATAAGTTAATTAATGAAGGGTTAATTAATTTGAAATTAAGTATCATTAATTAGATAAGTATAAATTATTAATAAATGATTAGGAATTAATTAATCAAGTGATTAAAGATTAATTAAGTAATTAATTAAGTAATTAGAGATTAATTAATTGGTAATTAAGAATAAATTAATTTGTAATTAATAATGGTTGATTTAACTTTAATTACTTAAGGAATGTAAGTAAAGAAGGGTTAATAATTAATGAGAGATCATTAACTGGGGATTATTAAATAATTAATTAAATGTGATTAATTTTGATAATCAATTAGATTAATTAATTAATGATAATCATTTGTGAAATTGGTTAAGTATAATTACTTAATAAAAGTAATTAAAGGAATTAATTACTTAAGGTAATTAATTAAATAAATTTGATAAGTTTAATTAAAATTAATTTAAGATAATCATTTGGTGATTTGATAAGTATAATTACTTAAATGTAATTAACGAAGTGTAATTACTTAGGAAGTAATTAAAGGTAATTACTGGATGTAATTAATTAAAGGAGATTTAATAATGAAAGTAATTTGAGTTTTATTACTTTGAATAATTAATCAAGGGATTAATTAAAGATAATTAATTAAGGGTTAATTAATTTATGAAATGGAGTAATTAAGGGTTGTTAATTACTAAATAAGATTAATCAAAGGTGATTAATAAATGTGACTAGTTAAATATTAATTATTAAATGTAATTAATTTAAATAGGATAATTAATTAAGATTAATTAGGGATCATTAATTAATATAATTAATGATATAATTAAGGATTGATTAATTAAACTAATTAATCAAAAATAAGTGATTAAAGTAATTACTTAATTGTAATTAATTCAGGATTAATGTAATTAAGTATAGTTAATTAATTAACGAAGTAATTAAAGATTAATTACTGTAATGGTTTAAGATAATTAATTTGTGAAATTAATTAAGGGTTAATTACTTAAAGTAATTAAAGGATAATTAATCAGGAATGATTAATTAAGATGGATACTTAGAGTATGATTAATTAATTGGTTTAATTAATGATTAAGTAAGCAGGATTTATAGAATAAAGTAATTAATTTAATTCACTCTAAATTAATTAGAGATGGTAAATCATTACTTAGGGATGGATAAAAGATATTGAATGCTTTGCATTGTTTGATATCTTTGATGAGATATATGCTGATATGTGATATGGATGTTTTGGTTGAATTGAAATGATAATGTGAATTATCTGTTTGTGATGACAATATGGATTATCTATTGTGAATTATCTATCTCTGTGTATATAGATAAATAATTGAATTGTTTTAACTTTAAAACAACTTGGCCTTAAAAGATACGTTTTGGATTTCGATGAGACTGGGATCGGGTTTCCAAATTTGGATATCCGAATACCACATCGATCCAAATTAACGATAGGTCGTGAATCTCAAGTGAAGATGAAGATTCAGAGTGCAAGGGTTATTGTCGTTAACTCTGAGGGTGATTCCAAAATGAGTGTAACAAGATAATGCCTTCGGTTTCGTTCGAACCCGGAACGAACATGTATGGATTGAATGCTTTCAGAACATCGTCAGGTGGACGATGAGCATTCTAAGATAGATGTGTTCCGATAAGGTAATCGTAGCCTCAAGCCTCAGCAACCGGGAATGGCTAAAACAGGGGAGGTGCAGCAAGGCTTCGTGGGTAGCACCCACTGAGAGTAAGGTCATCCCTTTCTAGAGAGTTCCTTTATTTCGGCTTAGTGGTGCAGTTGGCGACGGCCATCTGTGGGGTGATTTTATTCGGAATTATCCAGTAAGGGATGGTTCCAACTTTGTGTTGCAGGGGATTGGGAGTAATCCTCGGTACGGTGATCTAGGCCCCGTACTGTGACGGGCGGTACCCTAGTAGCCCTGCCATTGTATGGAATCCAATTTCCAATAAGTGATAACGGACTTGATTGTATAACCCACTTTGTTGGCTACTATGCTGGAAATTAATATTGTAACAATTTCAGCTATTTCATATTTATTTGGAAACTCTAGACCTATTGTAATATAACTGGATTTCCTATAAATGTTTTGGTTATCGTAAGGTAAAAACTTTTTCGTGTCTATATGCGGAAAGTCTTATGAGATACCTTTTCTTTCAAAGGTTTTTCAAAATTAATCAACTTTAATTTGTTACTCACACCAGACCCATGTCTGACCCAAGTGTTTATTTTCTATTTTATAAACTCTTGGGTACTCAAATTTTTACGAGTAGCCAAGGGATTCAGGTTTAGCTTTGACGAGTTTTCTGGAGGAGCAATGGAGCAGGAGGCTTCAGTGTTCGTAGATATATAGTGTTCCGCTGTGTTGATCTCTGTGATAGTGTCTTGTATGTATTTGAGTTGTAATGTCTAGACAGATGTTTATAACTGTCTAGTATGTGATGTATAATCTGTGTAACTCTGATAGTCATTGTATACAATGTAATACTTATGTTATTAATATAATTTATTTGTTCCGCTGTGAGATTCTGATGTTGTTTCTTTCTCTCTTCTCTTCTTTTCTCTTTTCTATCCCTTTCTTTCTTATTGACGATGCGACTTTCTGGTCGACGAAAGTTGGGTCGTTACAACAGTGAACTCAATATCACCTGTACACGATCAACACTCATGCACGTGTACGTCACCGCAGCACCGCTCTGATGGCCATCGTGACCCTCGGCAAGTCGCAAATCTCCAGAAATCTCGAAAGCCCAACTCGAATCGCCTCCATACGTTCGAAATCGAATATTTAGCATTTTCTCGAAAAACTGCTGCACCACCTACCATCTAAAACACCTCGCCACCACCCTATAGACCACCAGAAACACTCGCACTCCGTCCACACCACGACAACCCACCCAGCAACCTTCCACCAGAGCCTCGTGACACTCGATTAGGCGTAGGAGTCGCATTCATCACATTACAGACACGACCAAACTTGAAAACCAAACCCTAAATTGATCTCGTATTCAAATTTCACGCAATGGAAAATTTCTTTGATAATTTTCTCGAAGTCTATGATGTTCAAGCTTGCTACAAACCAATTTTTAGCATTTATAATTGAATCGATTGTTAGGAATTAGTAAATGTTCAATTTTTTATTCAAATCCAGACTACTCTTAAAATAACCAACTAAAAATCTTCATTTTTGTTTTAAAAATCATGGATTTAAGTATAAATTCAGATTATAATCTTGAATTAATATTTTACAACATCTTATTTTTATCAAATTTTTTACTTGAAACCTGTAAAACAAAATTACAGTGATGTTTGACAAAGAGATTTTAAATCAACCTTTAAAATCTTATTTTTTTTAAGTTTAACAACTGGTTTAGTTGAGAATTAAAGCTTATAAAATGTTTTAAGAAAAATAGTTTGAATTTTTGAACAGAAAAATGAAATCTGTAACCACATTCAAAGAACACAGAGCATATTTGAATCATATGCTGACTGAAGTATATGCAAAACAATAAATAGATGAAGTTTGAACTGGTTTTCAGATAAATTTAAAACTTTTCAAAGATTAAGTCTACTCACCTTAGATTCCAGAAAAGAAACAGAGTTGCTTTGGAGCTAGCATTTCATTTGCTTGATCTTTTGATTTGCCTGAAACAGTTTCCAGGCTTGACTACCCAGATTTGTTTAACTGTTTTGATCTTCATCTAATTTAAATTGTTGCCTTTGATTCAATTATTTTATCTCTTGTTTCCAGGTTTGCTCTGGAACTTCACTTGATTGTTTGATCTGGTTTTGTTTCCTAGTTGAATTGAATTTGAGCTTATATTTTTTTTTCCTGTTTTGCTAAGTTTTGAAGAACGAATAGGAGGATGATATATAGAAAGAAAAGTTACAGAACATACATTTTGTACAATAGGGTGATATATTGTTGTTTGTACAACCAGAGTAAGGCTGAAAATGCTTGCATTAAATGCTAGAAGTATGTTGCATTTATTTCCTTAGTCCTTTATGTCTTCTTCGATATTTTCTTTTATACTTTGTTTATGCTTACCTACCTTTTCTCTAATTCGGCTGATATATGAAATTGAGTTGTACAGGGATATACATTATTTAATTAGGCTGAGGTAACTTGTTTGGGGCTGCATTTATGAGCTTGTACACATACATATCTTTGCATTTATTAGCTTGTACTTATAACTATTTCCTCCATCTCGGCTGATGGAAAAACTTTGGCTTTTGTATTTTATTTTTTTTGTTTCTTTTCTTTTGTCTTACATTTTCATATGTCTTATACATAAACATTTATTTATTTATTGGTTTTACTTATTTCTAACTTCAATAGTTATTTTAACTTACATATAAATTTTCAACTTAAATACTTATCATCTTGTATTTACATTTTTACTTTATTTATTTTTGTATGACTACATATTAATTTTCAACTATCAACATTTTCTAAGTCATTTATTAAAATTTTATTTCAAATCCAATATATACATATATATATATATATAAATTCAAATTTACTCATATATATCCATATACATATATATTCACATATATACAAATTTTCAAATCCATATGACTTAATAAATTTTCTATTTGAATCGGGGAAACTCGCTTCCATTTATAATTAATTTTACAATTTTTATTCAAAAATTCTTTTAATTATCAATTTAAATAAATTAAAATCTAGGGTCGTTACAAATACATCATCAGAGTTTACAACAACAACACACAACACTGGTAGTTATAATTACCTGCCCATATGATTGAATACACAGTGGAATGATAATAATATACATAAGTACGTCTCGCCATCCAGCTCGTCTCTTGAGCTCCACAGCTAGGGCTGTAAATTTTGTACGAGTGTCCGATGTCCGTTCATGTCCGTAACTGAAATATGTTCGTCCGAGTCTGTTTGATTTTCATTTAGCACACGAGCTAGGACAACCAAATTTGTAAAATCAAAAATATTGTCCGGTCCGAGTTCGTTCGAATTCGTCCGAATTTCTTATAATTCAGTATATCTGATGGTTATTCTATTAAACAACATAAAATTTGATGTAAATAGCAATGTTCGTCCGTGTCCATTCGAGTCTGTGTTTGAAAAATGTATGTACGAGTCCGTTTGATTTCATTTAGGACACGAACTAGGACAACAAAATTTGTACGAACATAAATCTCATTCGGTCCATGTCCGGTCCGATTTTATTTAGGACATAAACTGAACACACCTCCGTCCGGTCCGGTCCGGTCCGACCGATTTACACCCCTATCCACAACAATCCATCCAGATCCTGCTGATAACCTGACTCTAGGCTGCCCATGTGGAAAATTATGGGCACCTAGAGTTTATAAAGGGAACAATAAACTCCAGTTCAGTCATGAGACTGGTGTGAGATCTTAAAACAGTTATTTGCACAAAGGAATAAAAAGAAATCCGCTATGCTTTTGGAAAATGAAACTACCATAAGTAAATGGCAGGTTATACAACTAAAACCGTACAGGGCACGTATTGTTTCTTTGGATTTCCAACAAATGGTCAGGCTAAGGAACTTCCTACACTACATGGGTACGCCTCTGAATGGATGCCCCGAAAACCTAACCGGATCTCTACCAACACAAGGCCGAGTTACCTCACGCTTCTAGTGCAATGAAGCTGTAACTAGATAACTCCACATACGAGTATGCCATCCCCGGTCGTTACCGACCTTTATCCAAGGATCCTCAACATCAACAACCACAAAGTAATAAATTTGCAGTAACCACATAAGTTAAGTATGTCCATTTCCTTCTGGAAAAAGGTGGTATCATGGTATGGAGCCCAGATACTTAACTTATGTAGTTGCTGCAAATTTATTACTTTGTGGTTGTTGGTGTTGATGATCCTCGAATAAAGGTCGGTAACGACCAGGGATGGCATACTCGTGTGTGGAGTTATCTAGTTACAGCTTCATTGCACCAGAAGCGTGAGGTAACTCGACCTTGTGTTGGTAGAGATCCAGTTAGGTTCTCGGGGTGTCCCTTCATAGGCGTACCCATGTGGTGTAGGAAGTTCCTTAGCCTGACCATTTGTTGGAAATCCAAAGAAACAATACGCGCCCTTTACGGTTGTAGTTGTATAACCTGCCATTTACTTATGGTAGTTTCATTTTCCAAAAGCATAGCGGATTTCTTTTTATTCCTTTGTGCAAATAATTGTTTTAGAATCTCACACCAGTCCCATGACTGACCTGGAGTTTATCGTTCCCTTTCTAAACAGTAGGTGCCCATAATTTTCCACACGGGCAGCCTAGAGTCAGGTTATCAGCAGGATCTGGATGGATTGCTGTAGAGTTCAAGAGACGAGCTGGATGGCGAGACGTACTTCCGTATATTATTATTATTCCACTGTGTATTCAATCATATGGGCAGGTTATTATAACTGCCAGTGTTGTTGTTGTAAACTCTGATGATGTATTGTATGAACTGATATAGTTCTTTTGTTTAAAGATTTTTCATTTATCTATTATATATTGTTCCGCTGCGAATGTGAGATTCTATTATTGTTTCTGTTTCTTCCTCTATCTTCTTCTTCTTTAACCCTAATGGTTCGGTTTCCAGCATTCGATTATTCGGCATTTGATACAATGGACGTATTGATATAGATTTTCGAAAGTCGAAAAATTAGGTCGTTACAACAATGCTTTCTGATAGTAACTTACCTAAAAACTTTTGGGCTAAAGCAGTCGCTATAGCTTGTTATATATTAAATAGTATTTTAATTAGACCATTTACTAATAAAACACCATATGGATTACATTAAAATAAGAAACCCATAGTAGCTTATTTTAAAGTTTTTGGTAGTAAGTGTTTTATTCTTAATACAAAAGATAATTTAGATAAATTTGAACGTAAATCCGACAAAGGTATCTTTATCGGATATTCTAATAGAAGTAAAGCATTTAGAGTTTATAATTTAAGAACTAACACTATTGAAGAAACAATGCATGTATCTTTTGATGAAAATTTTAAAGATACCGTACAAATAGAAGATGAAGAAGATTTTGTAACTTTAAATAATGAACCTAATGAAACTAATTGTGAAATCATTCAACCTAATAAAAGAATTGGGCTATTAAAAGATCATCCTGTAGAAAATATACTAGGAAATATTGAATCTATAGTTAAAATAAGAAATCAACTAAATAGTATGAGTAATGTAGCTTTTATATCAACTATTGAACCTAAAAATCCAAAGGAAGCATCATCTGATGATTCATGGATTCTTGATATGCAAGAAAAATTGAATCATTTCACCAGAAATGATGTTTGGGAACTTGTTCCTTGTAACGCCCCACTCTGAGACCCACTGTAACAAAGAGTATTACGGGAGTAATACTGTCTGTTAAAGCGAAGAATAGAGTATAGTGGAAGCGACCATTTGTAATCAAGCTATAACTATCTACCGAATACGTCGAAAGGTGGAATCTATTTGAATTTTTCTCAATCAGGTGGTTCGACATATTCGGTAAACACTTATAACGAAATTACAAATGGCTAAAGATCTATCAGGACAAAGCATAATAACATAATGAAATAGCATCACAGAACAGAATCACATAACAGATATAAAATCCCAGAACAATACATCGTCAATACAGATCCAAATACTATAAGTGGGTACAAAGCCACTGCTCACACATGTGAGTCAAAAATATGTACATATCAAAGTCTGAATAATAACATAAGGCGGACACTAAGATAAGCTATCTCAAAAGCATAGCAGATAAGTCCAAAGCGGAAGCATAGAAGCTAAGTCCAGAGACCTAACCTGAAACAACTCGGTCTGACCCGAGCAAAAACACTCGGGTCAGGCTAGCTAAACAATCAGTAATAACTGAGATATATAATAATGCGGTACATAAATAAAACAGTACTTATCCAAAGAGAAGTATATTATGAACCACATGAATATAATGACGATCCCTAATCATCAATAAACAATAAAAATCTCCAAAGAGAAATCAACACCAAATTGTAGAATAAATAAAATCGCCTCATATCATCGGCGTAGCCAAAGCTATAAAAAGATGCCCATAGGCAATAATCCCAAGAGTGACCAAAGTCTGTAATCAATGCCCAAGCAAAGATCGATGCTCCAAAGAGCAATGGGGATATACTGAAAAATCAATGAAATCAAACACTGAAAAGCAATGTCCAGAGACACTGTGAATCCACAAGGTAATCGCACTTACATCGTATGGTTCCATAGAACCAACGCCGAATGGCGGTACTCGAATGGATATAAAAATCATCAGATAATACACGTTTTGCACGTGCACCGACCAGAGTCGTTGTTGCCAAGTACTGTAAAGTTGTGATCGATCACTCGCACAGATGCGGAACGCGCGAGACGGCGAGATCCTTCCCAGAAGGATAAAGGCCCAGAGGTGCACGCCGAAAAATAAACTGCTCCATAGAGCAGGTGTCCAGAGACGGTTGCCCAGAGGCGTGGTGACCCAGAGGTCCAGTACTGGCCGCCCAGAGGCTAATGTGTCGCTAACTTCTTGGAGAGGAACCCGTAAAGTGTTAACAATGAGTCCCATACCCCACGTTCACACTAAACGGTTTACTAACCAATAGCAAGCTCACACTCCAAACAATAAAAAGTCCACCTCGTATCATCGGTAAACTAGACCCAAAGGTCAAAACGATCAATCGAATAGGTCGGGGATTAACTGGAAAGAAAATACACACGGTTCCATAGGCCGGAGATTTCCTAACCATTTAAGCACCTTTCCACTTCGCTCGACGTGCTAAAAAGTGAGTGTGAGATTTTTATTATAGAAAATAATGATGCGAAACGGATTTATAATTAATTTTGTAATCACTTTAAAACGGCTTTTGAAAACTCTCCTATTATGGAGTAATTAATTTAATAATTAAAAATAATATTATATAATAATTTCGAAAGCCATTTTGGAGTGAAAAATCCTTTGAAAATAATTCATAAAACCCGTGTACGAAATCTAGAGACAAATCTCAAAGAAATCAATAAAACCAGAAAATCACTGAAAAATATTCTAAGTGTTTGTAAACATTCAAAAACAGCTGCGAACCCAAGTTCGGCAATTTATTTGGACCAGCAAACGGTGTCCAAATGTCATGAAAATTTGCAGGCATGTAGTCCAATATTCCTACTTTAAGATGCATAAAGAATTTCTGGATTTCGAGTTGAGACGAAGTGGCAGCGACATCTCAAAGTTGGACCTAGGAAAAGATTCATACTGTTTACCAACAACGACTAGAGTTCAACTTCGACATGAAATTCGAAGTACCAAACAAACTCCGATGTTGCCCAAATTTTCAAGAGATAGAGTTCAAAACTCCACCTTTCCAACGAGACCAAAAACGTCGAATTCCGACTTTGGATGCGATCGTGGCGGAATCGCGAAGTGGAAATAAATAAGAAATCTGGAAACAGTGTTTGGCATTTTATTTCTATAACCCTTAATAGACTGATTTAATATCAGGGGCCATCGTGGACTTCCAGACAGGCCCAGGAGGCTAAAAAAATATGCAGCAGTTTTGACTTGTTAAAATTCCCTAATCGGCTTCGGCCCAGAGAATATAAATAAACCAACAAGGTGCTTTGGCCCGAAGTTGAAATGGCTCTAAAAGCCACAGGCGGATCGAGTCTTCACCCAAATCGGGCCGGGTTCAACCTAGAACAAGAGGAATGCATGCCTCAGTTAGAAGCGGGCTGTAGGGTATTTTTGAAGCGGGCCGCAGAGTGTTTGCAGCCCAACGAAAATACAAACGATTTGAATTTAAGGAAAGAGCAAACTATGGCCCGGGCCTGATTTGGCTTACCTGGACCCGAGTTGAGGCGGGTTGTAGGGGATTCTGAGGCCCAGACGAAAAAAAATACCAAAATGATCACATTATTTTGCCTGGACCCGATTTGAGGCGGGCTATAGAGCAATCTGAAGCCCAAACGAAAATTTCCCAAAGATAAAAATAAAGAAAAAAAAGAAACAAAGTGGCCTGGGCCCGATTGGCCTTGCCTGGACCCGTTTGGCTTTGCCTGGCCGAAACGTTATACCCAACAGCTGACGAAATAAAGTTTATACAACACGCAATGCTTTATAAAGCCCAACTTTGATTAACTGCTGCGAAAATGCAAAATAAATAAATAAATAAATAAATAAATAAAAATGAACAAACGAAAGCATCATGATACATGACCTTGTATGTTACACGTGCTGGGTTTATACAACAGATTTGATTAGCACAAATTATGTACAGGGAGATTCATACCGAAGTATGCTATTGCATACATACAAGGACAGCTCACAATCAAAAAAATAAAGGCACGTGGTAGTCAATTGGCTTATGTAAATGAAGACAGCACTATTGGTTTCAAAATTTTATATGCAGTGCTTAAAACAGATAGTACCACAACTTGCAGCATAAATGAGAAGAAATTATGAACCATAATTTCATCATTTTGAACCAATATATTATAACTAGCAATAATCACTAATAAATAGTAATTACCAATATTACAACTAGCATTAATTACTAATCAATAGTAATTACCTTAATGAGGCAAAAGAACAAATAGTATTTGTGCACAATCAAGCAAGCCAAAAACCTCAACCTCCAAGCAAAGATTAAGAGACTTCAAGGACCCAAAATCAACAAAAAAATAAAACAATAATTACAACATGAAGGTTGAGATAAATATGGGTTAAGAAGGAGGATTAGATAATAGGAGAGATTGCATTACCTTTCTTTTTTTTTCTAGGATTAAACTAATTTATGAAGAGAAGGAGATGGAGCTTCTAAATGGAGGCCATTAATTTTGTTTAGATCTAGGTTTTGAAGTTATGAAGCGGAGAGTTAGGGTTTGGATGGGTTTGAGATATTATAAAGGAGTGGGTTAGGCTAATGGGTAATGGTAAGGGGTTTTAGAAACCCATTAGGACTTAGTTTTATTTTCTAATGTTATCATGTGAACCAAAATCCTAAGAAGCATTCTATTTTTAATTAAAACCTTATAATTGTCTTATTTAGCCCATTAGCCTATAATCACTTTTTATTTAAAAATTCCTCATTTCAACCCAAAATATTTTAATTTGCAAACAATTGTAAATTTAACTTCTCCAAAAATTTGTTTAGCCCCTTTTTTAACTTAAAATTATTATTTTACTCCATCATGCGTCCTCGCAATTCCTTAAATATAGGAGTCGTCTATAACATCTAATCCACAAAAGGAATTCAGAAGATAAAATATAGATGCTCACCCATGCCGGAAGATGAAAGAAAACCAGGATAAGTACGCTCGATAAATTCTCTGGTCTCCCAAGTGCAGTCCTTAGGATTAGACGACCATTGAATCTTCACAAGCGGAACCTCTTTGTTTCTAAGACGTCTGATCTCCGAATCAAGCAGACGAAGAGGTTGCTGCTCTATAGATAGATTGGGTGAGATCTCCAAATCAGGCACAATATGAGGCTCGATAATAGAATCAGGATCGCGCACACACTTGCGAAGCTGAGAGACATGGAACACATCATGTATTCCAGAGAAATGAGCAGGTAGAGCCACACGATAAGCAACGGGGCCGATGCGTTCCGTAATAGGAAATGGTCCGACATAACGAGGAGCCAACTTCCCTGTAGAGCTGAAACGCACAACCCCCTTCATGGGAGATATCCGAATAAAGACATGATCACCAATGGAGAACTCAAGAGGCTTCCTACGGCTGTCCGCGTAGGATTTCTGACGGTTCTGCGCCTCTTTCATTCTCTGACGAATAAGAATAATCTTCTCAGAAGATTCCCGAACTGAATCTGGACCAAGAAGGTGCTTCTCACCGGATTCTAACCAACAAGCAGGAGAGCGACATGGCCTTCCATAAAGAGCCTCGAAAGGTGCCATGCCGATACTAGACTGAAAGCTGTTGTTGTAGGAGAACTCTACAAGCGGTAAGTGATCCTCCCAACTACCACCGAAATCCAGAATACAACAGCGCAAAATATCCTCTAAAACACGATTCACCCTCTCTGTCAGCCCGTCAGTCTGAGGATGATAAGCAGTCGAGAAATTCAACTTTGAGCCCAAAGCTGACTGTAGGCACTTCCAGAAGTGACTAGTAAAGATAGTGTCTCGATCACAGACGATAGAGCTAGGAATGCCATGAAGTCGAACGACTTCCTTCACATATAGCTTGGCAAGCTGAGGGGCAGTCCGAGTGGACTTAATAGGAATGAAATGAGCTGATTTGGTCAAGCGATCGACGATGACCCAAATAGAAGTATGGCCTGACCTCGATCGAGGAAGACCGTCAATAAAATCCATGGATATCTGATCCCATTTCCACAATGGAATCTATAGCGACTGAAGAAGACCAGAGGGACGCTGATGCTCAGCTTTGATCTGTTTACAAGTCATGCAATGGCTTACATAACTTGCAACATCGCTCTTCATGCCCTCCCAATAAAATAGACGACACATGTCGGCATACATCTTACTCGACCCGGGATGAATAGTGTACTTAGTGCGATGACACTCGTCTAGAATGTCACGCCTAAGTGATAAATCAGATGGTACCAAAATAAGGTTCTTCCTGCGAAGACACCGATGAGAATCAATAGAATAATCCAACAATGTCTCATCACTAGATCCCGACTCAAGGAGATGAATGTATCGCAACAAGTCTGGATCCTGCCGCTGAGCATGGGCAATGCGATCCAATAGAATAGGTCGAGCTTCCAAGCTGAATAACAAGATCTGAGGGTCAGAAGACGGAGCTCGATTTCGAATATCACACATAGAAAGAGTCTCAAGAATATCCCACTCGGCTATCATCATAGAAACTACTGCCGAGTGTTTGCGACTGAGTGCATCAGCCACACGATTACCCTTGCCAGGGGTATACTGAATGTCTAAGTCATATGAGGCGAGAAACTCAAGCCATCGCTGCTGTCTCATATTGAGATCCTTCTGACTGAATAAATACTTCAACGACTTGTGATCGGTGTAGAGAATGAAACGTTCGCCCAATAGATAATGATGCCATGTCTTCAAAGCAAAGACGATAGCTGCTAACTCAAGATCATGAGTAGGATAGCGAATCTCATTCGGACATAGCTGCCTAGAAGCGTAAGCAACCACCCGATCCTTCTGCATAAGCACAGCACCGAGGCCGCTATCGGTGTAAACAACAAGATCCTGGTTACTCTCAGGAACCACAAGAATAGGAGCATGAGTGAGAAGTTCCTTCAGTCGCTGAAAGGAAGCTTCACACTTATCCGACCAAATAAAGCGAACACCCTTACGAGTCAGCGTCGTAAGGGGAAGTGCAACACGAGAGAAATCCTTGATAAATCGACGGTAATAACCCGCCAGACCAAGGAAGCTGCGAATATCATGAACGTTCTCGGGCTGCTTCCAATTCTGAATAGCTTCGATCTTGGTAGGATCGACAGAAATACCCTCAGATGATGCAATATGGCCCAAGAACTTGACCTTGCTCTCCCAAAAATGGCACTTGGAGAGCTTGGCCTTAAGCTGATGCTGACGAAGAGTATCCAAGACGATCCGCAAATAATGAGCATGCTCTGCCTCGGATCTAGAATAAATAAGAATATCGTCGATGAAAACCAGAACGAATCTATCGATGTATTCCCGGAATACTCGATTCATAAGATCGACAAAGAAAGCCAGAGCGTTCGTCAAGCCGAACGGCATGACCAACCACTCAAAAGAACCATAACGAGTGCGAAAAGCTGTAAGAGGAATGCTGTCTTCGGCGACTCGTAGCTGATGGAATCCGGTGGCAAGGTCGAGCTGAGAGAAGACCTTCGCACCGCTCAACTGATCAAACATATCGTCTATCCGTGGCAATGGATAACGATTTCTGATGGTCAACTCATTAAGCTTGCGATAGTCAATGCAAAGCCTAAGAGAGCCATCGGGCTTCTTAACGAAGACCACAGCAGCACCCCATGGCGAAGAACTGAACCGAATGAGCTGCTTCGCCTCAAGCTCCACTAACTGCTTCCTGAGTTCCTCATTCTCTTTAGTAGACATCCTCGTGGGAGGACGCCCAACTGGGTGGGAGCCTGGAATGAGATCGATGCGGAACTCAATAGCCCGCTTTGGCGGCAGGCCTGATACTGGCTCGAATATATCGGGGAAATCCCGAACAACAGGAATACGAGATATGTCTACCTCATCATCTCGTGAATCAAGAGAGAATAAAGTAACATCAGAAAGCCCAACATCTTGAAGAACAATAGCTAACGGAGAGGACGAGTCAGGGTGATGAATGAATAATATCCGCTCCGAACAAATAATTTTGGCGTCGTGCTGAATGAGCCAATCCATGCCAAGAATCATATCAAAGCCCAAATACTCCATAACGTGGAGATTTGCACGGAAAGAAAAGCCACAAAGATCAATATCTATATTCTCACAGAGCAAGCTAAGGGTCGTGGATCCACCAATGGGATTCACAATCCTTAGTGAAGAAACCATACAAGTAACATCCAAAGATAAAGTATCAACTAGTTCCTTTGATACGAATGAGTGAGAGGCACCCGTATCAAAAAGAACTCTAATAGATCTACCATGAAATAAAATAGAGCCTTCAATAACGGAAGGATGTGTACCTTTAGGCTGAGCAGAAGTGGTAGAAGCCTTGGCAGCATTAAGCCTGCCAGGCTTGGCACTAGCTGGAGCAATAGGACAAGTGGTGATCCTGTGTCCCTCCTTCTTACAGAAGGTGCAATAGAGAGGTTTGGGACACTCTCGAATAAAGTGATCTGGGGAACCGCAATTGAAGCATTTCTTCGGAGGACGTGTCCCACTAGGCTGAGCAGAAGTCTGGGACTGAGGACGAGTCTGAGGCTGAGTCTGAACTGTGGAACTGCCAGTCTTCTTCTTCTTGTGCTGAAAAGAAGAGCCAGACTTGCCAGGAGGAAACCTCTTCTTGGTGGGGTTTGTGGCACCCACACCACCATCATCACTATGCTCCATCTCGACTGACTCAAGATGTAGAGCTGCATCGACTAGCTTCTCGAATGAGAGCTCAAGCTGAAGCATAAGCTGCCTCTTCAGATATTTCTTCAAGCCCTCAACAAATTTGAGGTTCCTCTTATAAGGAGTAGCAATAAACTCAAGGCCGTACTTGGACAGGGCCTCGAAGGAAGAGACATAATCGGAAACGGAGGACTTCCCCTGCTTGAGATCAAGAAAGCAGCGAGCAAGGGAGTTCTTCTCTGACTCTGGAATGAATTTGAGCTCAAATCTCTCACGAAACTGAGCCCAAGTAAGTGTAGTCTCATCGACCTTGGCAATAAGAAGTTCGTACCAATCCAGGGCACGACTCTGAAGCTGACTAGAAGCAATAAGAACACGGTCATGATCCGGGATATCCATACGAGTGAAAATGCGCTCGCATATTCGAATCCAAGCCTGGACCTCTAAGACATTCTCGGAGCCACTGAACGGCTTCCCTCCGAGATGGGTAAAATCACTGCAGAGACGCGCAAAAGCAGACTTGCGCGGAACATCAGCAACTAGGGCTGGAGACTGAGAATGAGACTGGGAATTCCGAACCAGCTCCATGATCTGGTCGGTGGTCATGAACACGCCCTCTGGATGAGTGTTGCTGGACTGCCCAGCAGCACTGGTCTGACGTGTGGGTCTCCCTCTTCCCCTTCCAGACATACTGAAAGTCAAACGGGAATTAGAGTTAGACATGATTCAATGATAGATAATTAATCAAGGAATACTACGGAATATAACAGATTCCTAAACAAATTCCTAACTTATCTATCAATAAACATAAGGACGGGATTTGATTTAATTCGGATCTAATGAAAATGTATTGTACTAAGTGTATCTGTTCTGTGTTTATTATGCTTATTCCTGAAACCAGGCTCTAATACCAAGCTGTAACGCCCCACTTTGAGACCCACTGTAACAAAGAGTATTACGGGAGTAATACTGTCTGTTAAAGCGGAGAATAGAGTATAGTGGAAGCGACCATTTGTAATCAAGCTATAACTATCTACCGAATACGTCGAAAGGTGGAATCTATTTGAATTTTTCTCAATCAGGTGGTTTGACATATTCGGTAAATACTTATAACGAAATTACAAATGACTAAAGATCTATCAGGACAAAGCATAATAACATAATGAAATAGCATCACAGAACAGAATCACATAACAGATATAAAATCCCAGAACAATACATCGTCAATACAGATCCAAATACTATAAGTGGGTACAAAGCCACTGCTCACACATGTGAGTCAAAAATATGTACATATCAAAGTCTAAATAATAACATAAGGCGGACACTAAGATAAGCTATCTCAAAAGCATAGCAGATAAGTCCAAAGCGGAAGCACAGAAGCTAAGTCCAGAGACCTAACCTGAAACAACTCGGTCTGACCCGAGCGAAAACACTCGGGTCAGGCTAGCTAAACAATCAGTAATAACTGAGATATATAATAATGCGGTACATAAATAAAACAGTACTTATCCAAAGAGAAGTATATTATGAACCACATGAATATAATGACGATCCCTAATCATCAATAAACAATAAAAATCTCCAAAGAGAAATCAACACCAAAGTGTAGAATAAATAAAATCGCCTCATATCATCGGCGTAGCCAAAGCTATAAAAAGATGCCCATAGGCAATAATCCCAAGAGTGACCAGAGTCTGTAATCAATGCCCAAGCAAAGATCGATGCTCCAAAGAGCAATGGGGATATACTGAAAAATCAATGAAATCAAACACTGAAAAGCAGTGTCCAGAGACACTGTGAATCCACAAGGTAATCGCACTTACATCGTATGGTTCCATAGAACCAACGCCGAATGGCGGTACTCGAATGGATATAAAAATCATCAGATAATACAAGTTTTGCACGTGCACCGACCAGAGTCGTTGTTGCCAAGTACTGTAAAGTTGTGATCGATCACTCGCACAGATGCGGAACGCGCGAGACGGCGAGATCCTTCCCAGAAGGATAAAGGCCCAGAGGCGCACGCCGAAAAATAAACTGCTCCATAGAGCAGGTGTCCAGAGACGGTTGCCCAGAGGCATGGTGACCCAGAGGTCCAGTACTGGCCGCCCAGAGGCTAATGTGTCACTAACTTCTTGGAGAGGAACCCGTAAAGTGTTAACAATGAGTCCCATACCCCACGTTCGCACTAAACGGTTTACTAACCAATAGCAAGCTCACACTCCAAACAATAAAAAGTCCACCTCGTATCATCGGTAAACTAGACCCAAAGGTCAAAACGATCAATCGAATAGGTCGGAGATTAACTGGAAAGAAAATACACACGGTTCCATAGGCTGGAGATTTCCTAACCATTTAAGCACCTTTCCACTTCGCTCGACGTGCTAAAAAGTGAGTGTGAGATTTTTATTATAGAAAATAATGATGCGAAACGGATTTATAATTGATTTTGAAATCACTTTAAAACGGCTTTTGAAAACTCTCCTATTATGGAGTAATTAATTTAATAATTAAAAATAATATTATATAATAATTTCGAAAGCCATTTTGGAGTGAAAAATCCTTTGAAAATAATTCATAAAACCTGTGTACGAAATCTAGAGACAAATCTCAAAGAAATCAATAAAACCAGAAAATCACTGAAAAATATTCTAAGTGTTTGTAAACATTCAGAAACATCTGCGAACCCAAGTTCGGCAATTTATTTGGACCAGCAAACGGTGTCCAAATGTCATGAAAATTTGCAGGCATGTAGTCCAACATTCCTACTTTAAGATGCAAAAAGAATTTATGGATTCCGAGTTGAGACGAAGTGGCAGCGACATCTCAAAGTTGGACCCAGGAAAAGATTCATACTGTTTACCAACAGCGACTAGAGTTCAACTTCGACACGAAATTCGAAGTACCAAACAAACTCCGATGTTGCCCAAATTTTCCAGAGATAGAGTTCAAAACTCCACCTTTCCAACGAGACCAAAAACTTCGAATTCCGACTTTGGATGCGATCGTGGCGGCATCGCGAAGTGGAAATAAATAAGAAATCTGGAAACAGTGTTTGGCATTTTATTTCTATAACCCTTAATAGACTGATTTAATATCAAGGGCCATCGTGGACTTCCAGACAGGCCCAGGAGGCTAAAAAAATATGCAGCAGTTTTGATTTGTTAAAATTCCCTAATGGGCTTCGGCCCAGAGAATATAAATAAACCAACAAGGTGCTTTGGCCCGAAGTTGAAATGGCTCTAAAAGCCACAGGAGGATCGGGTCTTCACCCAAATCGGGCCGGGTTCAACCCAGAACAAGAGGAACGCATGCCTCAGTTAGAAGCGGGCTGTAGGGTATTTTTGAAGCGGGCCGCAGAGTGTTTGCAGCCCAACGAAAATACAAACGATTTGAATTTAAGGAAAGAGCAAACTATGGCCCGGGCCTGATTTGGCTTACCTGGACCCGAGTTGAGGCGCGTTGTAGGGGATTCTGAGGCCCAGACGAAAAAAAAATACCAAAATGATCACATTATTTTGCCTGGACCCGATTTGAGGCGGGCTGTAGAGCAATCTGAAGCCCAAACGAAAATTTCCCAAAGATAAAAATAAAGAAAAAAAGAAACAAAGTGGCTTGGGCCCGATTGGCCTTGCCTGGACCCGTTTGGCTTTGCCTGGCCGAAACGTTATACCCAACAGCTGACGAAATAAAGTTTATACAACACGCAATGCTTTATAAAGCCCAACTTTGATTAACTACTGCGAAAATGAAAAAATAAAAATAAATAAATAAATAAAAATGAACAAACGAAAGCATCATGATACATGACCTTGTATGTTACACGTGCTGGGTTTATACAACAGATTTGATTAGCACAAATTTTGTACAGGGAGATTCATACCGAAGTATGCTATTGCATACATACAAGGACAGCTCACAATCAAAAAAATAAAGGCACATGGTAGTCAATTGGCTTATGTAAATGAAGACAGCACTATTGGTTTCAAAATTTTATATGCAGTACTTAAAACAGATAGTACCACAACTTGCAGCATAAATGAGAAGAAATTATGAACCATAATTTCATCATTTTGAACCAATATATTATAACTAGCAATAATCACTAATAAATAGTAATTACCAATATTACAACTAGCATTAATTACTAATCAATAGTAATTACCTTAATGAGGCAAAAGAACAAATAGTATTTGTGCACAATCAAGCAAGCCAAAAACCTCAACCTCCAAGCAAAGATCAAGAGACTTCAAGGACCCAAAGTCAACAAAAAAATAAAACAATAATTACAACATGAAGGTTGAGATAAATATGGGTTAAGAAGGAGGATTAGATAATAGGAGAGATTGCATTACCTTTCTTTTTTTTTCTAGGATTAAACTAATTTATGAAGAGAAGGAGATGGAGCTTCTAAATGGAGGCCATTAATTTTGTTTAGATCTAGGTTTTGAAGTTATGAAGAGGAGGGTTAGGGTTTGGATGGGTTTGAGATATTATAAAGGAGTGGGTTAGGCTAATGGGTAATGGTAAGGGGTTTTAGAAACCCATTAGGACTTAGTTTTATTTTCTAATGTTATCATGTGAACCAAAATCCTAAGAAGCATTCTATTTTTAATTAAAACCTTATAATTGTCTTATTTAGCCCATTAGCCTATAATCACTTTTTATTTAAAAATTTCTCATTTCAACCCAAAATATTTTAATTTGCAAACAATTGTAAATTTAACTTCTCCAAAAATTTGTTTAGCCCCTTTTTTAACTTAAAATTATTATTTAACTCCATCATTCGGTAATTGCAATCTCAGGGTTGTTACATTCCTAGACCTAAGGATAAAAGTATAATCGGAACAAAATGGGTTTATAATAATAAAATGAATGAACTTTGTGAGGTCGTGAGAAATAAAGCTCGTTTAGTCCCGCAAGGTTATTGTCAAGAAGAAGGAATTGATTATGACGAAACCTTTGCACTTGTAGCAAGACTAGAAGCTATCGGGATTCTACTTGCTTTCGCAAACTACAATAATTTCAAATTATATCAAATGGATGTTAAAAGTGCTTTTCTAAATGGTTTGTAAAAGAAGATGTTTATGTTTAATAACCTCCACTTTTTGAAGATAATAAATTTCCAAATAATGTATATAAATTAAAAAAAGCTTTATATGGTCTGAAACAAGCTCCTAGAGCTTGGTATGAAAGACTAAGATCTTATTTACTACAATCTGGTTTTGAAATTGGTAAAATAGATACAACTCTTTTTATTAAAAGAAACAAAAATGGTATTCAATTAGTACAAATATATGTAGATGATATAATATTTGGATCAACTAATAACATAATGAATAAAGAATTTTTAGATATAATGACTAAAGAATTTGAAATGAGTCATATGGAAGAACTAAGTTTCTTCTTAGGACTTCAAATCAAACAATTAGATAAAAGAATTTTCATTAGTCAAGAAAAATATGCTAAAGATTTAATTAATAAATTTGGATTGACCACTTCTAGTGGGAAACCAACTGCAATGAAAACTAATGTAGCTTTAAGTAAAGAAGATAAATCAAAAGATGTTGATAAAAAATTAAATAGGGGAATGATTGGTTCGCTGCTTTATATAATAGCAAGTCGTCCTGACATCATGCATAGTGTCTGTCTTTGTGCAAGATACCAATCTCAACCTAAAGAAACTCACTTAAAAGATGTTAAAAGAATTTTCAGGTATGTAAAACATACTTTAGATTATGGTTTATTTTACCCTAAAAATGATGTATTTGATTAAATTTCATATTGTGATGCTGATTACTTTGGTTGTAAATCAGACTGAAAAAGTACAAGTGGAACTTGTCACTTTCTAGGACATTCTCTGGTTTCCTGGTTTAGTAAGAAGCAAAACACTGTATCCTTATCAACAACTGAAGCAGAATATATATCTGCTGCTTTGGCTTGTTCTCAAGTTATATATACGCAACAAACTTTCAAAGATTTTGGATTAACTATAACTAAATTACCAATTTATTGTGATAATACTAGTGCAATAAATCTATCTAAAAATCCAACTCATCATGCTAGAACAAAACATATTGATATTTGACATCATTTCTTAGAGATAATATAAGTAAAGAAGTCGTAACTCTTGAATATATTAATACTGGAAAAAAATTGCTGATATATTAACCAAACCATTAAATGAACAAAAATTTACTAAATTTAGAAGAGAATTAGGTATATGTTCATTAACTGAAATATAAATTATAAATAATACTAGTATAGTTAATAATTAATATAAATAAAAAATTTCTCAAAAATTGAACTAGGCATGTTGACATGACCCATCCCCTATGTCGACATACATGCCAAGATTTTCAAATTTAAATTTCCCTCTAAAATTAGTTATTTGGTTATGTATTTATATATTTCGACTTTTACTCCTTTTCTCTGTTCTATTCTCTGTAATAAACTTCTAAAATAGTAAATTAATGGCTTTCTCTTCTAATAATGAACCTTCTTCACCCACTTCTCATTCTGGTCCTTTTCAACGTTCCACACACGTATGAGTCATCAAATTACAAGAGAAGATGAAAGATTTGCTTCAAATGATGATGGAAATTCAAGTAAGTCAACTACGAATGGCTAGAGAACAAGATAGGCAAGGCAGAATTATTAGGAATTTACAAAAATTCCTTATGGATAACCATGCCAATCCCATTGTCATCGAAGAATCATCACAAGCCATGGATTCTGAAGAAGAAGAAGAGCCTCTAGAAGAACCACAAGAGGATCAAGAAGAAGAACATCCTCTGCCAAATCCGGATGTTCATATGGATGAAGACGATGGCGTGATTTGAGTTGGAGAGGTCCTTTTTGAAGCTAATGGGAACTTGGTCGAACAACATGGAAACTTTTGTCTCCACTATCCAAATTGTTCGGTCCATAAATCACCAATAGTTAAGGGTCCGCATTAAGGATTTTTTGTTTTTCTCTTTCATGATTGTATATTGGTTTGTTAATTTGTATATAAGTGTTATCTTAATTAATGTTCTTCTAAAACAATCTTTGGTGTATTAAATCTTGAATTCCATCTAACTTAGGATGCTATATTTCACTCATACATAGTTATTATTCTTATGTCATATGTTTGTTTATCTCATTTTCTATTAAGTTCAAGGTTTATAGGTTATTTTTTGTTGATGACAAAGGGGGAGAAGTTATATAAAATAGTAGGCTTGGAGTAAGTGGGAGTTGTTGGTGTAAGGGGGAGTTATGGTATGATCGAAGTGGTAAGTATATTTTATAAGGTTGTCATCATCAAAAAGGAGGAGATTGTTAGGAACTGGAGATAGTGGTTTTGATGGCAACAACCTTTATAACTTATATACTAACACTATTATCTAGATATATATGAATGTTATTATGCAAGACATATATAAGGCAGGTACTGATTATTGAAGACTATATAGTATAAAGATCAAGAATGAAGAAATCAAGTTTGAAGACTCATGAGTATCAAGATCAAGATTTCAAGATAAGTGTCTAGTTTTGTTAAAACTTCATAATAGCATGAAAATCTTCATTCCAAATTTCATTTGGGATGGAACTCATTTCTACCTTCTTAGTGGCTTACAAACCCACGACAAGTAGCTTACAAACCTACGACAAGTGGCTTACAAACCAACGAACATCCTGGTTTTGTACAAGTTCTCGGGTCCTGATGTGATATATTCTGCAGGAAGAAGCTTGCAAAACTACTTCAAAATGGTTTTTCAAAATGATTTTCAAAACTGCTTTTCAAAATGTTTTAGCCTTAAAAATTATCTTTTCAAATGATTTTCAAAAAGATGTTTTAGCCTTAAAATATTCTTTGTTTTTGTTTTTAAATAAACTCTTGTTTTAAACTTCGTTTGTTTTTAAAACTATCTTCAGATTTATAAATATTCTTTTATATTATATATATACTTGAGATTTAAAATCAAATTTATATATACATTCTAAAAATATATTTTTCTACTCTTCTTTATTTTAAAACATAGGAAAATTAGTTTATTTTACTCCAGAATCATTTCATCTTGTTTTCCTTTCAATACCATTTTCAAAACAAATTTTACATTGTTTTTAACTAAGGGATGTCGACATCATGGGATACCCCATGTCGACATGGTGGCCGTTAAATTCAAAAGTTTCAATTTTCAAAAGAAGTGTTTATTCGTTTAAATCTCATCACAAATGGTTATGACCATTACTGGTCTATAAATAGCCTTCACAAACGAATTAATTTTAACTAACTATTTTCTTCACTCCTTCTTCTCTACAAATCCATATTCTAAAATTTTCATATTTTTAAGATCATGCCGAAATTCTACCGAATTCTCAAGTGAATCAAATTAGAATCTCATTTTTGTTTGATTCTCTGCCCTCTCTCGAAGATCAAAGTGCTATTCAGAGTTATAGGATCAATTTGTAATCAAAAGTTTATCGAGTCTCTCTATAAGGTGTGGTTGTGCCTGGAAATCAATTGGGTTATCTTGTGTCCCGTAAATCAAGAGAGTTTGCCCCGGACTCGAAGACAGGAGAGTACCTCAAGGCCTTTAGAAATTAAGGACTGTAATCTCGACATTGGTATAATAAAAATCTGCATGAGGTGTTTGCCTTAGTGCAGGACTGGGCGTAGGGTAACTCCGAACCAGTATAAAATCCGGTGTGTTCTTTCCTTTTACTGCTTTTTATTTACTTTCTGCATCTGTGTTTGATTCTGTGATTAAGTTCTGCATTTGTTTATATCATAATTTTTAAATTAGTCCATATAAGTCTTAGAATCCATTAAACACTATTCACCCCCCTCTAATGTTAAATTAGCCTTAAGATCCTTAATCCGCACTCCTTTTCAACCAACAACATTTCCTTTCAGTTAGGAACTGATGGTCTCACAATAGTTAGGTAAGGCTGGGACACGCTTATGCTGATTAGGATAAATAAGTAGACAATAGAATTAGAAAAGTAAACTAAACGCATAATAAAAGATTAGACGTAGGGTCTAATAAAATGGTAAGATGTGTTTGGAGCAGCCCAAAGGATGAAGAGCCTAACGAAGTAGTTCATCACAGATTTTTAGCACAGAAATAACACGTCCAACTTAGTTAATTTGGGCTAGAAGGAAGTACAAGACTCCAACGGGACGTGAGGGTACTCTAGGATGCCCTTTGGGGTAGGCCTAACGAAGCTGCACCCCTGGAGGCAAGTCTGTAGGTGTCCCATCAACAGAGTATGCCTTGACTGCTTTTGCATTGTAGGCCTAACAAAGCAGACCTTTGTAGACAGTCAAAAGGTTGATGAATAGAGTAGGATATTCGTATGACACCGTACTCTGACTTGTGAGTAGGTTTTAGTGGGACAGACCTAAAAGAATAGTCGCATGCGGAGATCAAGCCATCATCAACCAAGAGCGTGTTCGGGAAAGATTAGAGTCAAACCAACATGCCAATGATTCTTTCACAATCGAGGCATTGGATGAGAGGCGCAACCAATTGGATGTTTAGATTGTTTGTAGTAGGACATAGCAGTTTAGCTCTTTAGAGGTCTTTCGATTAGTTGAGGGGTGGCTGCGTGGGGCCATAGCCATGATGAGAAAAGAAACAGACCAAGTAGAATATCTGTATTGTAGGCCTAACGAAGCTGCCCTTTACAGATATAGAAAATCCCCGACTGAGTTCCATACAAGGTAGACCTTATTGATGGGATTCGGGGAGTAGACAGAACGATTACGTATAGTCCTCAAAGTACGCACTGGGTGGTACATTGTGGATGTCCGAGCATTAGTATAGGCTAGTGCGAACACAGTTTTACGTTTTCATAGTAGACGACGGAATATCTGTATTGTAGGCCTTACGAAGCTATCCTTTATAGATGTAGTTACAAAACGCTCTAGGAGCAAGGCGATGGAGTCCTTTTCGAGGAGGATATGGAAGGTACTATGGGTAGTACCTAGGACCGATGCGGTCATTGGACATGTAGCTACATATATATTTGTTATTAGGTTTTAATCTACTAAGGAGTAGATGGGTACGATTCACGCACAGAGGCGAGAGTATTATAAATCCAATAAACCTAACATAACAGAAAATGGAAATAAAATGGTATATGTAGAATTAAGCTTCGAAGTGTATCATTTGTCCATTCACGGGTTAGGTAGATGGCAGAGACTTTCCAGCTTTGAGACAATTGTTTAGAAAGTGTTATTATCTCGATGAGTATTTAGTTACTATTATATTTTAGTCAGTTCCGTTGTGAGATATTTACTTGAGCTTTGATATATTTGTCTTTGCCTATTTGTAGGATACAAGATACCCAACTCGAGCTTCAATGGTCTTGAGTTTTTAGCATTTTTGCGAAAAATCCGGACCCACTGGAATTCGGGTTGTTGCATTTGGTATCAGAGCCTAGGTTTAGGGTTCCTAGGTAGATAGTGAGTGAACATATTTGTATTATTGAATAAAATATAAAAATATTATGTACTAAAATCCAAATAGTCCCCAATTATAGATTTTAACATATGAAAAGTTTTTAGAAGTACATTTGTGCATAGTTTACTAGTTGGGTTTGGGATGACCCAAGGGTGTTGAACCCTAAGTTATTACCAATTTATAGTGTACAATAAGCTATGTTTTGAGAGAAGATTAGTATTCATATGTCATAAGAAGTATGAAAGTTCCCGAGGGATAATAGGGAAAGTATTTTTATTTTGGAAGGAATAAGAGATTTTAGTAAGGGAATGAGATTTCCAAAGTTTAGGAAGGATATTACTAAGGTAGTAAGAAGAAAATCCACTTTAGCCCAATAAAACAAAACTTTTTGGAATTGAAAAGTTGAAAAATATAATTGTTGATATGTTTGAAGTAAATATTGGGTTTTTGAAAAAAAAGTGGTATGAAATTTGAATTAGTTTTTATATGATGTGAATTTTAATTCTTTTTGAAGAATTATAGAGCATATATAGCTCACTAGTTTCCATATAGGTAAACAAAGATTTTAAAATATAAAAACCTAGAATGTGTTAAGTATAAAAAAACGTAAGTTACAACATTTATTGTTGTAATAGATGTTTTCATGAAAAATAAAGGAAGCATAGACTATGACATTATTGTTATAGTAGGTGACCCCCAAATGAAATGTTTTTACATAGAATATGGGATTTATTAATATTTATTTTAACTGAATACATATACTAGTATTTTTGGGTTGTAGTAATGGTATTTTATGCAACATCTGTTTTAACCCAAATAAAAATGTGTTTTGAAGGTAATTTCTAAGTATAGAAATAAAGTGGTTTGTAAGCACACTTATTATTTAAATAAGTATATTGAAATGTTTTCTAGTTATGAAAATGTTAAAATAGTTTTGAAAATGAATTCTTCTGAAAAAGATGTAAGTCAAATATTAGGAAATTAATAAATTTCATAGGAAATATCTATTGTAAGTGAATATAAATTAAACATACTTTAATATATTGGAATGAAATGAATAATGGTATAATTTTCTATGAAACCAAACCGCAAGTGAAAATGTTTTGTGCAAGTTATAAGGAATACGTGGAAGAGATGTGCAAGGTATGGAAAGCATCATATTTTGTATAGCCTATTTCGACAAATTACAAAAGAAGTTTCTTGTAATTTCACACAAACATGAAATCCTCTTTTAAAATATTCATAGAAGGTTTTAGCGTTAATGGTTTTTCATAAGAGAAAGTAGTCCAATACATCAAGGTATAAAACCATTAGGTATAATGAGAAGTGTAATAATTAGAGACATTGTTATTTAGGAGGGAGATTATAGAGAGCCTTAGTAGGAAAGCTAAGCAATGGAAATTTCGCATTTTTCCATTGATTATGCGCATTGGTTCCTTGCCTTTGTAGAAAATCCCCATTTGTAGTAAATTTGAAACTCCTCTAAGGTTAGGTAATTGGAAGAGTAGGAATGTAACGACCCGAAATTTTCGACCCCGAAAAATTCGACACTAATACGTTCACTGTAGAAGTGCCGAGCAATCGAACGTTGGAAATCCCAGATTGTTAGGGTAAAGAAGAAAAGAGGTAGAAGAAGAAACAGAAAACAACAGCATAGAATCTCACAATCTCAGCGGAACAAAATATAATATCAAATAACAGCATTTTCACAAGAAAAGCTGTAACTGTCAATTTACAGACAATATATCAGAGTACAACCATTCACAAATAAACTGGACAGCTGTAACAACTTGTCCCAGACTACTATCAATACAATCTCAAATACACGACGGAATATACTCCATACGTTCCTGCCATCTAGCTCGCCACCTGAACTCCAGAACGTCCTTATCTGAAAATCTGTAATACTCGGTCTGACCCGAGCATTACAACAAAGTAACACCCGGGTCAGGCTGGAAACCAGCGTGAGTAAACCCATATAATTTGAAATACTAAGTTAAGACTAATTTGCAAACCCGGGTAACTCGTACCTCACAACGAGTTCTTAACTTGTTAGAACCAACACTTATTTCACAAATCAATCCATAAGTACCACTATATAGTTTCAATGGTCCAGTTTACTTAAATTGTTCCATTCCAGCCTATTGATTACACATATCAAAACTATAAGGAATTATTGTAGATTTCAAATCGAAGTGGTTTCGGGTATTTACTGATACCCGACCCCAGTCTCTTCGAATCCAATGTTATTCATTAAACCAAAAGTTTAAGTTTAAACAATATAATTTATACCCAACAATTCATCTCATATCACACAACAGCACATATCACAAATCAGAGATATCACATAATCCAAGGCATTCAATATCATTCGATCATCCATAAGCAAGATTAATAAACTACACCATCTCTAATTAATTTAATTAACCACCAATGAATTAAATTAATTAATTTAATTACTTTTAAATCCTGCATACTTAACATTAATTAATTACTAACCAATTAATTAATCATCCCTTAATTATCTATCTTAATTAATCATCCTTTATTAATTATTCTTTAATTATATTAAGTAATTAACCTTCAATTAATTTCATAAATTAATTATTCTTTATCCATTCACATTAATCAACCCTTAATTACTCTTATTAATTTCATTAATTAATGATCCTCTAATTACTTTCATTAATTAATTATTATTTTTATTAATTACATTCAGTAATTAATCTTTAATTAATCACATTCATAAATCAACTTTAATTAATCACATTCAGTAATTAACTATCCTTTAATTACTTACATTAATTAATTTACTCTTTAGTTAATTATATTAATCAATCCTTTAATTTATTACACCGAGTAATTAATCCTTAATTTCTTCCATTAAGTAATTATTCTCTAATTAATTTATAACCCTTAATTATTAATTAATTAATCATTAATTAATTAATTTCTCTTTAATTACTTCATTAGTTTAATTAATCATTAATTATCCAAGACCTTAATTAACTTTAAGATAAACCATTAATCTTTATTAATTTCTTAATTAACACATAAATTATAAAAGAAAATTCGATTTACTTTTAAAATCTTAAAAACTTGCTTTTTATAAAAACTTTAAACCTGTTATAATCATTTACTTCGGGTCCAACCCAGTATGCACTCGAGTCCAGACCCAAGTATTTCACTTTTTTTTTCAAAACTTGGTTTAAGTTTAAAGTTAAAACCTATTAACGTGCAACACTCACGATCCTCTACCCGAGTCCAACTCGAGATTTCTTCCCACCTACCCAAGCTTCTCCCCGAGCCTATCTTCTTCCCAAAACCACTGACACTCAAGCTTCGCCGTGCACATGCACCGTTGATCGCCGAAGCTTCGGTCACCAAACTACAGCCGACAAGTCATCGCTGACTTTCTTCCTCGATCCCGATCATCCCAGACATCATTACAAGCCCACAATCAAATCGAGCTTCCTGATCAAAACTGGAACCCAACCCATCACGTAAAAAAACTCCTCGCCTTGACGACGCCGACCACTAGCACCCATGCAACTCCATCCACACCCTCACCGGCCTTCCACGCTTCCATTCCCCCAAATCCGATAAACCTCGATGCCCTAGAGACATTGCGGTAATCAAATTTCCAGCCTCGACCAAACTTAGGGCTTAAACCCTTCTCCGACCTATTGTCGCCGCCACGGTAGCTTAAAAATCTACCTGACATTTTTCCCGAGACCGCCTACTCCCTCGCTGTCTCCAGTAGCAATCCCGACCTTCCCGAGTTCACCCATCACCGGAAATAGCCCAAAATCCATAATCTGATCAACTACGATTATCTCACTCGATCTCAAACTAAAAATCCTGTTTTAACTTTTAAAAATCATGATTTCAGATGAGGATCCAAGTTATATGAATGAATCAAGGAATTGTAATGTTTGAAAATTACATGTTTTAAGTTTTTTCACTGTTCTTTCTTAATTTCCAGATAATTTTCAACTTATTTTACTTGAATATATTTTTAGCACTTAGACCTTGTTAAACTAAATACTTTTTGTTTAAACATTAACATAAATAAGAGATTTGGAGAAAAGATATTGCATTTATACTTGTTTTCAATCCCTGTGAACCAGAGCAGAACACACAAACATACATACTTATTATATACATATATACAGGAATTCATATTCATACATACATGAAAGCATAATTCATATCATACATTCAAAGATCATCACATGCATCAAATATTTTCTCATGCAAGCAACTTAAACAGATTTAAAATTCTTGCAGAAAGTTTACTCACAATTATCAGAGAAGATTGGGAAGTTTTTGAAATCAGGAAACTTGATCTTTGGAAAACTGGAATTGCTTTTTGATTTTGATTTGCTTACTGATCTGATCCTTGCTTAGCTTCAGGTTTGAATTTTAGAAGGAGATTGTTTTGAATTTCCTTTGATTTTGTTCTCAGGTTTGTTATAGGATTTTGGTTTCTCTTTGTTTCTTTATTTTTTTTTGAATTTCGAAAGATAGAAAAAAAGGAATGAAAAAGAGAGTAGAGATGTTTATATAAATCTTGTTTTATCTTTTATTTATTATTTAAAAAAATAAAAAGAAAATAAGGACACTTGGTAAATAGGCTTACAAATGTCATATGCATGTTAAAATTAATTTACACTTGTATTTGCATGTAACAATAGGTTTACATTTGTAATTTGGCTTGAGCTAAATTGTTTTTATGTTTATATATATTTATATTAAAATTTCAATTTATTTATATTTCCAAATATCTTTCATCATCAGAATTTATTTGTTCAACTAAATAAATCATTGTTTTCAATAGTTAAAATCAGATAATTATCCAATTACCTGATGTCCAAAAATCCGGGTTATCACATTCCTCCAAATCTTTTCGTCCTCGAAAAGGAACGAAGCCAGAATTTAGTTAAATTACTCTTTGAACATTTTTATCTATAAATTCATTTTATTTAAAAAATTTAAAACACTTTAAAATCTACATAATATTGCCAAAATAGCTTTATAAAAATACTTTTATAACTCGATGTCTCAACAAGTCCATCCTCGTTCTCACAGAAATTCAATCATACGTTGATCAGGCATAGGACTAAGAAATCTACAAGTACTTGGTAAACCCATTTTCAACACCCAGTGAAAATACTTGGGAAAACATTTTGTTGAAAGTATAGATAACATTTTTGAAAATAGAGGAAACATCTTTGGTGACAATGCTTTGAAAATCATCACCCCCTCTCGTCGCAGTTAACCCGATGATTACGTCGCCGTCACGGCAAAACCATGGAAAACTGTAGGCACTCCACGCCCCTCGACTACACCGTGAAACCCGCCACAGATCGCAGCTACACCCAGGGTTACGTCGCCATCACGGCAAAAACCATGTAACTGTAGGCATCAACGCCCTCGAATTTCACTGCCAAATGAAACTTCTCCACTCCACCATAGATCGCAGTCTACCAATGTTACGTTGCCATCACGGCAAAATCAAACGTAGACCATTGACACTCACCTCCACACGACTTTCACTATGGTCCACAGTAGATCGCTGTGCCATCGAGTTACACTGTCATCACAACATAATCCAAATGCCTCCGTAGGCATCATCGCCCTCGACTTTCGCTACCCACATAATCCTCAGGAACTTCAGTTCGTCCGGACTTCCTCACAGGATCAACTTTAGAAACCCCCCTTAGGGCTCAAGGCAGTACCACCCCGTGGAACTCCTAAGAAGTTCATCTCATGGGAGCACCTTTTTCCCCAAAGCCATTCTCAAAACATTTTATACTATTCACATATAGTATCTTTCAAATCACTCTCTTTATGATTTACAAATAAATCTCCTTTACACAAAATCGATATCCCAAAATCGATAATTCTCAAACTTGGCTTTTCCAAATTCCAAAAATTTGCTTTTTCCCAAAAATCAAAAGCCTTTCAAAATCAATGGGTTCCAAAAATCTTTTTTCCAATTTCCACTTCCAATCAATTTCCCATTTCCACTTACTTTTAAATTGATTCAATTCCAATTCTATTTGAATTAACTTCAATTCCTATCCCAAATTCAAATCAATTTCCATTTTAATTTAAACTTATTCAACTTCAATTTCACTTCCAATTAATTCAATTAAAATTTTCCATTTGGATTTATTTCAATTCCAATCTCAATTTTAAATCATTTCAAATTATATAAATTCGAGTTAAATTTTCAAATGTTGATTTAATCACTTAAATCAAATTAATCCTTACTTTTAATTTTACAACCTAATTCTTTAAACAATTTAATTCTGAGTCCCAATTTCAAATATTCATTTTAAATTACTTTTTACTTAACTTGTTTCAAGGTTCAAGTAAGAGTTAAAACCTTATGTTGTATTACTTATCTTATTCATGGTGAGTAATACAACATAAGTTAGTAAAAAGTAATAGATGGTAGGAGGAGTATATGAGTTACTTGGATTCCTAGAGTATGACCTTTCTATGTCAGAGTGGACATGGTCCTAGGCCTCCTAGCCCTAGAAGATAGCTGTGTTTAGCAGCTATATTAAAGAAAGGTAAAAGCAGATAAAAGTAATTAAAAGAAAAATAGTAAGATCTAAAGAAAACGACATAAACGTCAATTGAAATAAATGAGAATTGCAAAAGAAAAATACATTTTTCTCATAAATTAAGCTTGGAAAAAAGTTTGAAAAGAAATGTTTTTCTTATGTAAACCGTGCTTGGGAAAGAAAATAGAGATTTTTATAGTATAGCGGCATAAGTTCCAAGTACGGGGAAAGAGGTGCACAAAAGTAAAACGGTAAACGTAAGGTTTTCCGTTTTCTACCTTCTTTCTAACATAAGAAATCGAGTTCAGAAAATTGGATTTTTTTCTGAAATTCGAATATTAAAAGTTGTGTGGTAGGATTTGGATGTAAAAATCATTGAACTACACCCCTATTCAGTAGTAGTGTGAGAAAAATTGGATGAGAAACATTTTGAGTTTTCAAAAGATTGCATTCATATAGAAATTGCAAGTGTATTTAGGGTGCGTGCATCATGTTTTAAAATAAATTTTTAAAGAAGAAAAGCATTCATATAGGAGGTACCGCTTAGAAATTCATGTACATGCATATATTTTGTGTTGAACGACACTTTGCACAAGGACACAGATGGTCGCAAATTGGACGTACACAAAATGGATGTGATTGATGCGAGAAATTACATAATTTTACCCTTATCGAATTTCGGGGACGAAATTTCCTAAAGGGTTGGAGAATGTAACACCCTGCATTTTTAGATAATTAAATAACCAAAAAACGATGAACAATGAAAATAAACATTTTTGGAATTGTTAGAATATGGCCTCGAAACTTATACTATTGTGTTCGTGACAATTTTCTGATCAATTTCCATATATAACTTGTCGAAATCCGAGTTAATACGAAGAAGTTACGAGAGAAACGAAAATCAGAAGAACGAATAAATTAATAAATAAATAAGGCCCATGGGTCGACCCACAGTGCACAAGAATCTATGGGTAAATAAATAAATAAACTTACACATGTCAGACTCAAACCATTCACAAGGGAGGATTGTTATGGGGTAAATAAGAAAAAGCAGAGAAAGAGAAAAAACACAGAATCTCACAGCGGAATGAAAAAATATAATAATCAAATAACAGTTCATGAAGCTGTTTTACAAATAGCATTTGATTACACTTTTACAATACAGAATTAGAGTTACATACACAGGAATAAATAAATAAATGCAGCTGAACAACATAATGCAGCGGAATAAATAGGATAAATAATAATAGTATACAATCTTCGTCTTCGTCCTCCAGATATAAATGGTCTTCGATACACTGAAAAGCTCAGACTGACCAGAGCAAATTGAAAAGACAAAACACTCGAGTCAGAACTAAAGGATCTTATGTAAGTTAAATCAACTATAAATAAATATGAGTGTAACAACGTTAGATATGTTTACGGGGTTTGACATCTCCTATCCAGTGTCAACGTGAGTGCAATAACTTAAGAGATGTTCGGGATTTCCATCTCCTAAGGATCTGTTAAACTATCTACATACACAGTACAATACGCTATTATAATAGCGTTTACAGTAAAGTAAAGTATTAAAATAGCATTAAGGCGTTACTAATATCCCCCTTAACACATTTTATATATTCTCGTAGTCTATACAGTACCGTAAGCTCCACCAAACCGGTGGTTTACCCAAAGGGCACTCCATAGGTACGGTACAAAACAAACTCATAGAAGGTGCGATAAGGCATGTGACAAGGCACGCGAGGAAATGCCCAGGGTAGGATACTACCGTTTTGCGGATCTGGGCTGGTGGTAACGCATAACAGCTACTGTAACGATCCCGAATTTTAATTAAATTTAAATTGATGATTAAATGAATTTTTGAATAAAATTTGTAAAGTTAATTATAAATGGAAGCGAGTTTCCCCGAATTAAAATAAATTCTGTATAAATCATCTATAATAAAAATAATTAGTATTAAAAAAAGGAATTAAATAATTGAGATAGAAATAAATATAAAACAAGACAAAAGATGAAATAAAATACGTTCAAACACATACCAAAACAAAGCTCTCAGCCGAGACAAGCAAATAAAAATAAAAGAGAAATCTTTTTAGCCAAGACAACAAACAAATAAAAAAAGAAAAAAAACTAAGTACCTATGTACACATAAAACAAATAACCTGAGCTTATAAACAAAAGAGAGAAAATCTCTAGCCTTCTTTTATACATCAACTTCTCATATCATCTCAGCCGAAAGCAAAGAAAAAAAAATGAATTTGTACAAACTCATAAATGCAAGCATATGCAACCATACCCTATTGTACAAACAAAACATCTCAGCCATGCTTATTGAATAAACAAAGACATCACTCTGTACACTTTTCTTTTATATACATCGCACTCTTCACCTCAGTTTCATTTCTAAAAGCTGAGCAAAAATCTAAAGTAATTAACATTACAAACAAAATTTTATCACCCTATAGCTTTTTCCTATATATCAACATCAATTCCTCATTTCAGTTCGACCATTCTCAGCAGAGAATCTAAAGCAAGCATCATCTTAAATCTTAAACAAGTTCAATTCATTCAATAAAACAAAACAGAAAAAGAGATTAAAGGAAGAAAAGTTGCCAGGCTTCATTCTTATTTTAGAAAACCGTCAGGAGCTTTCTGCCTATAGGCAAAACTCTGTCTTCCTTCCTACTTCATGTGAGTAAACTACCATTTTAAATTTCGAATTTGTTTTGATTTCTTGATGCTTGTGAGTAAACGAAAACTTTTAAGTCTTAAATTTGATTAGTATGTATGTTGTATTGGTAATCATATGTGGCATATGTATTTGTTTTATCATTCTGTGTTCTTATATGAGTACTCTGTAAGTTTGAATATACAGTTTCTTTAGTTACAGAGTTAAGTATATGATCAAATTATAAAATATCTCCTCTCAATCAATTATAGGCTTATGATTTAAAACAAAGTAAGTTGTTTGAATATAAATCAAGTTTTTAAAACTTGTTTTCAAATTGTCAGTGAAGCATATCAACTGGAAAGTTGATTTACAGGTCAACCAAAAATTTTACGTTGAATTCATGAATTTTGAATTGCCAATTCAACAATAAAGCTTGAATCTACATGTAAAAGTAGGATTTTTAAAACAAGAATGGAGATTTTTAGATAAGAATACAAGGCGCGGTTTGAAAATGAACAAAAAAATGCATTTTTATCAATTTCTGTTGTTTGAACAAATCTTAGGTGCTGAAATTTGTTAAGAGGCTAGTTTAATGATCCACGAATCCAGGAAAAATGATAGAAAAATTATTGAATGCAAGAAATTTTGGGACGAGGTGTAATTAGGGTTTAAACCCAGTTTTTGGTCGAGGTCGTTTGTGGGGTTGTCGCGTCGTCCCCATTGCATCGTAGTGGATCGGTCATGGGGAATCGAAAGCTTAGGTAGAGGCGATGTTGCAGGCGGAGTTTAGTGGCATATAGAGGACGGCATTTCCTAAACGAGACGATAGTTGGTCGGAGTGTTTTATCACTGGAAGCTCGATTTTGATTTCGAGGGGATTTGTGAGTGCTGGGTTGTCAATTTGGTAGAGATGGTCGACGACGACTTATGGGTGGTAGCAGTGATGGTCGGAGGCGCCTCAACCATGTGTGCACGTACCCGCGTGTTCCCTTGTATCCATTGCTTTGCTGAGTGGTTTGAGGATCGAGGAAGAAAGAAGTCGATTCGGGGACGTGCTCGAGAAAACGAGGGTTGGTCTCGAAGCAAAAGTAGGAAGGGTGAAACTCGAAGCTGGACTCGGGAATCGGGAGTGTTTGGCTCGGGTTCGTTGTCGAGTCGTTCGAGAGTGATTTATATCAAGTTAAAATTTTTAAACGTAACAAGTTTCAAAAAGAAATGGCTCGTGGGTTTTGAGATTTTACACGAGGAAGGTCTCGGGGAAACTGGGTTGTAGCTCGGGGATTTCGAATATTGTCCAGGGTCATGTTTTTAGTAAACAGTTTTCAAAACTGAAGAAAAAAAAAGTGTGTTAAGTTTTGAATCAAAGAACTTGTGTTTTTAAATGTTTCTAATTTAAAACAAAGTTTTAGAGTTATGAAAATAATTAGTTTGTAAATGTTGAACAAGTTTTAAATTATTTTAGTTAAAGCTTAACAATGTTCTTAAACCCTTAATTATTTTAATTAAACAATTAATTTAAGTTAAGTATAAAGTTAATTAACACTCAAGTTGTAGTTAATAGAAAATTTGTTTAAAATAAATCATTCTATAAAATTAAATTATTAGTTTAACTGAAAATCTTAGTTAGATTAAAATTTTAAAATGGCAGATTTAATTATTCAATTTATTTCGAATATTAATCAATTGTATAAAAATTGTCTATACAAGGTTTATAAATCGAGAAAACAGACTGGAATGGAAATGGATGGCAAATTAAAAGCAAAGGTGAGATTTTCTCACTCGAATGAAAATTGGATTTTACAGTAATTGATTTGATTGATTGACTGTTTGGATGTGATATTAGATATAGTAGGATATATCTATATATATAGCAATATATACATATTGGCAAATGAAATGACCCTCCTATTTACACACTTATTTTATTAGTGATTTTTTTTTTCTTACCAATATATTTTCCAGGGTCATTTTCTTTTCTCTAATAAACAAAAATATATCCAGGATCTTTCACAATATAAAAATATTGTTTTAATTCTAAATCATTTTTAACATACATATATGAAGATATCTATGTTATATTCTACTTGAATCAGAGTATGACAATAAGTAGAAATCCTTTTTAAATTTGCAAAAATGTGATAATTTCCCTTTTAAAAGAAAACTTATTGTATCCTGATTTTTGACTATAGTGTCCACTGGAAATATGTACCTTAGGCTGTTATTATAATTAAGAAATGGTCAAGCAATAATCAGTGGAAAGCAAGCTTATAATATAGATGATTGTCTTAAAGTCTGAATATTATCAAACTCAGGTTAAAAGAAAGTGGATCCTAAGTGAACACAAGCAACATCTAGGCGTAATGGAAACGCGCCTAACTTATTCATGCAAGGTCACTAGTTCGAGTACTATGCTGGTCGGTTCAAACACAATTTTTGTTTTTCTTTTTATTTTCTCCTGTATGGCTGAAATCTGATACCTACCTATAATTGTACATATATATTTAATTTTTGCCTATAACCTAACATACAAAACAATTCTTCTTGCATAACTATTTTTAAAACCCATTCTTTCAACTGTTTTAAGAATTTACATCTATATTTTTGCCCAATATCAACATGTACACAGATATACATGTACATGTCAGTGTCTTTGTTCATTTTCCAGAAAACTGAGCTCAAATGTTCCCTTGCTTCATTGATCTGAAGTGAAACATTAGGCCTGACCTATGGCCTAACCATGTGGTTACTCTGGCCATTCTTTTGTTTGCATTTTTACAACCCAGATTATACACAAAACATTGATACCTTTCCTTTTCAAAAGCATGTGTATATATTTGTATGAATCAGACACCTTGTGATCAGATATATATCATTCTTCCTAACCATACTTCTCTTTTAAAAATACATCTTCAGGGTATAAACACTTTTTCTTGCATTTGGACTTATGTCAATATCATAAATTGAAGATATAGCAGTTTAATTCTTTTCTGGGTTTTCCCAATATTATTTTCTGTATATCTATATTCTTTTTGAAAGAACTCAGGATTAACTGAAATCATCATAAAATGATTATGCTTATAAAATCCAGGTTTTTCCTCTAAATCAAAACAACTTTAGCAAATAGGTTTTCAAATCAGTTTAACATCAATATCCTTAGTACATACCAAATCAGAAATAACCAGAAACAACATAGCACATGTCTCTTACAAGTTCTTCCTACTTAATACATTTAGATAGCCATATTAATCAGGGAATACATGCATGAATTAACACATTTTAGCTTTTATTTCTAATTATCTTAGCATCCTCTATTCCATATCTTTTTAATCTTGCTTACTTAGCTCCATCACAACCTGCAAAAGCATTAGTGGCTGCCCCATTATAAATGAGACACCCCCATGTGCCATGAGCAATAAGGGTCAGATCTATGATCTGGTGTGAGCATTTCTAACATATCCATGATATTAAGCTAAGGATACAGCATAAATATACTTTGCATACTTGACAGGTATTATCATGTACAATACATAAGAGCAAACATATGCAATAAAACAACTTTTATCTGGTACTACTAGGTTGCCTTTTCTTTTTCTTATAAATTCCTGGCCTCATCTGCTATAAGGAATCAAAGGGACACATTGCCATGAACTAATTAACATTATGGCACAAAGATCTCAGGACTTAAACAAGCCATGTGCCAACTTGTCTACTTCAAATAGGACAAGCATTCCAGCAGCCTTCTTGGCACAAAATCCTTAGTTATATCACTAAGTGTATTTATGTTCATTCTATCAATGATAGCTAGGTGTACATACCACCTGTACTCATGAAGCATACTAGTTACCTTGCAGACATAATATTGCAAGCAAGTTAAAGGTTACTTTCTAGAGGTATAACACCCCAGTCATTCCATCTCACATTATTTAGCATATAAACACCCTATTCAAGCATATACCAGAATGTTTGCAACTGAGAATAAATGCATGGCTCTATTGGGTTTATTTTGATTTTGCAAGCAACTATATTTAGCCAGATTTTTAATCTTGTTTAAACATAGTTTTTAGGCTTGTAAATTTCTGTTTAGTTTAGGGCTCAGCACTTATAGAGAAAGACTCCATTGCACCCTTAACCAATTATTTCAAGCCTCAGCACCATACCAATGTATATGCAGCTCATAGTTTTCTTTATCTTTTCATTCTTTGTCTTAAGCCATTATTCAAACTAGTTACAAATACTCTGTTATATGTTCCTTAAGGTTTTGGTATAATATACAGAGATGAAAATAGAACAACAAAGTTATACATCCAGCATAGCAGATCATATTTCATCAAACATTCATGAAACCATCAGTAGCCAACATAGTTTGTAAATCAAAATATGCAAAATATAACATATAAAAGCTTGGCTGCCTAATCCCAGGTCTTAATGCCATGTATATGAGTGAGGATACTAACCTAAATGCTTACACAAGCTTAAACCAGAAAACCCCTCAAATCTTTAGCCTTATCTTCCTCTTCTTCCTTAGGTTAATTAATTAGTGAGAGAGCAGTTTTCTGATTGGGCTCTTGGTTTAAATAAGGGTTCTGTCTAGGGTTTTGGGTGATGCAAAATCCCTATTTGAGCCCAGACCAGAATCATGCATTTGGCATTGCATATTCCCTCCCTCCTAATCCCTTAATGTCCCGGCCAATATTTTAAAACAAGGCTATATTGTGCTCATTTTCTTTTCTTTTCAGAAAGTGATTACTTTAAGTATTTTTATTATATTTACCTCAAACATGATAATGGTGTGACTTTCTATTTTCTGCCTATGTACATTTGCTTTCTTGCACTTTGGTTCTTACTGTTTTAGTGCTTCCTTTATTTATTTTCTGCTCAAATAATATCTGGATATATATATATACATTTATACAACTATGGGTGTTAATTTAACTTTAACCTTTTATTTGCAGAAAACATGTGCATACTTATGTGCATTTCTACACCTATTATTCAAATAAAAATTTCACTTATTCATTATAAATCAATGTTCTCTTCTGCCTTAATTTTCAGACAAGTCATACATAGGCATATATATAGATATATATATATATATATACACACACATCCTCAGGAATTTTTAATACTCATGTCTAGGTCTATATTTTCTTTATTTAAAACATTTTATCTAAATGTTTTCCTTCCTTGTTTTATTATTCAGGAATTCTGGATTTTCTCTTAGTGCCATAACTAGTGTGCACGTGCACACATGCACACAACCTTGCACCACTGAAAATCCCACCTATATAATAATTCTGATTTTCCCCCAGAATTTTAATCATTTATTTAAAAGAATTTTCCTCAAAATCTTGGGGTATTACAATCACCCCTTCTTTTAGGAATTGTGCCCTCACAATTTACAACATATTCTTTGAGTACTCCTACTTTCTTAGGAAAATTATTCAAATATGCATGAGCAATTCAAATAGTCACTGTCTATCATACATATCAAACTTTCTTAGTAATCTAAGAATTTACCTTTTAAATTTGCAAAGAGCCTAGGGTAATCCATCCTGATTTTATCCTCTAGCTCCCAAGTACAATCACTAGGATCTATACTCCATTGAATCTTTAAAAGCTTCAATGTCTTGTTTCTTAATTTCTTTTCTTCCCTTGCCACAATTCCCACTGGCTCTTTCTCATAGATTAGATCTGGATTAATCTGAACTTCAGTAGGCTTTTCTAAGATTTCCTCCTTGTCATGCACCCATATCCTTAGTTGTGACACATGAAACACATTGTGCATTGCACTCATCTTCTCGGGAAGCTCCAGCTTATAGGCTAGTGAGCCTATCCTTTCCAAAATCTTGTATGGTCCAACATATCTGGGTCTGAGTTTCCCCTGCTTGCCAAATCTCAAGACTTTCTTCATTGGTGAAACCTTAATGAAGACATAATCACCTACTTTGAATTCCACTGACTTCCTCTTTGCATCAGCATACTTCTTTTGCCTATCTTGAGCTACTGCCATCCTCTTTCTCACCAGTCCTATTTTCTCTGTGATGTCCTTGACATATTCTGGCCCTAGGATAGCTTTCTCTCCTGCCTCAGCCCAACACATAGGTGATAGACATGGCTTTCCATATAGGGCTTCAAAGGGTGCCATTCCAATTGTGCTTTGGTGGCTATTATTGTATGTGAACTCAGCCAAATGGAGGTGGTCCTCCCAATTTCCTCCAAAGTCTAACACACATGCTCTAAGCAAATCCTCTAAAATCTTGTTTACCACTTCTGTTTGCCCATCTGATTGGGGGTGATAAGCAGTGCTTAGGCACAATTCACTCCCCATAGCTTCTTGGAAGCTCTTCCAAATGAAATGACCCTCCTATTTACACACTTATTTTATTAGTGATTTTTTTTTTCTTACCAATATATTTTCCAGGGTCATTTTCTTTTCTCTAATAAACAAAAATATATCCATGATCTTTCACAATATAAAAATATTGTTTTAATTCTAAATCATTTTTAACATACATATATGAAGATATCTATGTTATATTCTACTTGAATCAGAGTATGACAATAAGTAGAAATCCTTTTTAAATTTGCAAAAATGTGATAATTTCCCTTTTAAAAGAAAACTTATTGTATCCTGATTTTTGACTATAGTGTCCACTGGAAATATGTACCTTAGGCTGTTATTATAATTAAGAAATGGTCAAGCAATAATCAGTGGAAAGCAAGCTTATAATATAGATGATTGTCTTAAAGTCTGAATATTATCAAACTCAGGTTAAAAGAAAGTGGATCCTAAGTGAACACAAGCAACATCTAGGCGTAATGGAAACGCGCCTAACTTATTCATGCAAGGTCACTAGTTCGAGTACTATGCTGGTCGGTTCAAACACAATTTTTGTTTTTCTTTTTATTTTCTCCTGTATGTCCTTGACATATTCTGGCCCTAGGATAGCTTTCTCTTTTAAAAATACATCTTCCTCTTCTTCCTTAGGTTAATTAATTAGTGAGAGAGCAGTTTTCTGATTGGGCTCTTGGTTTAAATAAGGGTTCTGTCTAGGGTTTTGGGTGATGCAAAATCCCTATTTTAGCCCAGACCAGAATCATGCATTTGGCATTGCATATTCCCTCCCTCCTAATCCCTTAAACTTCTGGGTGTATTCTGTGACATTCATAGTCCCCTGTCTAAGTTTGATGAACTCCTCAAGTAAAGTGGTTTTTGCTGAGGCTGGAACAAACCTTGCCTCTAACATCTCCTTAAATTGATTCCAATTAATATCATTTTCATTCCGGCCAGCTATGATCACCTCCCACCAACTCAAAGCTGCACCTTTTAATTGCCTTGAGGCCACTTGCCTCTTCCTTTGGTCATTTTTGCATGCTGCCTATTCAATGCATCTGCCACTTTATTAGCCTTGCCTGGTGTATAAAGTATATCTAAGTCATAAGCAGCAAGAAATTCAACCCATCTGTGTTGTCTCATATTTAAATCTTTTTGTGAAAAGAGATACTTTAAGGCCTTGTGATCAGTGTATAAAATGAACTTTGCACCCAATAAATAATGCCTCCAGAGCTTTAAGGCATATACTATTGCTGCCAACTCAAGATCATGAGTTGCATATCTAGTTTCATATTAACTATATTGGATCGATTGATTTCCCGCATTATATAGCGGATGAGACCCTATTGCGCCGTTAGTAAGTGGATGATATATTTATAAATCCCATATACCGCGATATTCCACCTCGAAGTGGAATGGGTATTGCGCTAACATCTGTGGATGCAGGGAAATAGGTTGGAGGGATCCAACTGGATTCCTCACCAGTATTTATTTGATTTCAGATATTGTGATATTTGTTGATTATCATATTGATATATGATGTTTGGATGCCATGATTGATTATTTGGTGTGTTGCATCATCGGATCCATTTTTTTGAAGTTTGAAAAATAACGATTTTGATTTTAAAGTGGTTTTTGAGATTTTACGTTTTATTAAAATTTTGGATTGATTCATCCTAAATAAATAAACGTTAAAATTTTAAAGTTATAAAAACTAAGATTTTTGTGAAATAAAATCAAAGTGTCATTTTTGAAATAAATAGTTGGTTGATTTATAAAATGGTTTAAATTGGGATTTTTGAATTATTAAAAAACGATGTATATAAAAGATGTACAAAATTGATATTTATAAATTAAAATATTGGAATTATAAAACGAGTTTTTATAAGTGATAAAAATGAAATATTTATTGAATTCGCAAGTGAACGAAATTTTATATTTATAAATTGTGAAGTTAAAAATGAATGAAATTGTAGAATAAAAGATTTATAAGAAATTAACTTATAAATTGGATTTTTGCCTTTAAATGGAATATTGATCGAATTTGTTGATAAAGGAGATATATTCGTGATTTCGGACAGCGAATTATCCTTTAAGTTAAATGTCGTAATAATAAGAGTTTGGTTGGGAATTTTATCCACGATTTTGGACAGTGGATAATTCTTGAAATAAAATGTGTAGAAAATAGTGAAATTCGGTTAGTGAAGTATATTCACGATTTTGGACAGTGAATATATTATTAAGTAAAATGGATATGTTTTGGGGAAGTGACATTAAAAATGAAGTTAATTGTTTTAACAATGTTTTAAAATATATTAAAAATCGAAATCATAGATTTCAACATTTATTGTTGAAATAGACGTTTTCGAGAAAGAAGGAAATGGTGGACTATAACACTGTTGTTATAGTAAATGATTTCCGAAAGGAAATGTTTTATATAGTATTGGGATTTACATATCTATCTTAATTCTGAATCCCTATACTAGTGATTTTGGGTCGTCGTAACGATGTTTTACGTAACATTCATTTTGACTCAAATAAATGTGCTTAAGAGAATGATTTCCTTAAAGAATGAAATATATACTTAACATTTATTTAAGTATATCGAATATTTTCAAATGTTGAAAATAAATAGATTTGTGAATTACTTATTATTAAATAAGTATGGAAATGTTTTCCAAAATGAAATGAAACGTTTTGAGATTTTATCTTCTTAAAGATAAATTGAAAGTAGATATTTGAAATCGATTTGAAAATCGTATATCAGTAGATATTTGAAAATATAAATTCACTATGGAATTTATAAAGGAAAGGGAAATTGTTTAGAAAAATAAACGTTGATTTATTTTTAAAGTGTGGAAATTATATATCTAGTAAAGATATTTTGGAAAATAAATAATTTGGAAAGTTATTTGGAATCTGATGATGTTGCGCATCTTTATTGATAGTTAAATAACCGACTATCAATAATTACCTTGAATGGGTATTTGCTATGAATTGGATGAATTGAATGCCACACTTATTTTTTGAATAAGCGCTCACTATTCGGGTTAGCCGGGAAAGGACCTTGGGGTCGTATAACCCACTCCGAATATGTGATATGTCGTTATGGATTGCATTTGATGACCGGTGTTGAAGACCGGATATTTTTGAAAACGGAAGGATTACCGTCGAGTTACTCTACATCGGCTGATCTCCGATATAGAGGTTTTATCACCCTTAGTGACAGGAAGTCCGGACGTGATTGGAAAATTATCCGGATTTGCAAGGGCTTCGTGAGAAGTGCCTTCAGTTCTGTTTGATCCCGGAACAGACTTGTATGGTTGTGTGTCTGACGTTACAAATTGAGATATAAAGCTTATTTCTTTCAAATACATTTCTGTTGGTGGTGGAGAATTTATTCTCTTAGCTTAACACCCTTCTTTGAGACGTACGAGCTCAGAGGTTATGTAGTTGAAATTTATCAGCGATATACTCCCAATTTGGTAACGTGGCATGCTGAGTGTTGCTGTGAAATGATCATTGTTTGATCATTTGTGATATGATCATCTGTTTGATCATTTATCTTTGTGATCATTACTTTGATCATTTGTTTGACCCGAAGCATGGCTTTGTGACAAAGCGTAGCTTTGTGGACGAGATTTCGTCGGACCTCACACCCCGGAAATGGCCAAAACAGGAAGGATGCAGCAAGGTTCTAGGGAGTAGCGCCCCTTAGTGTATGTCATTCCTTCTGGATAGAGGTGGTATCATGGTATGGAGCCCAGATACTTAACCTATGTTGTTACTGCAAATTTATTATGTAGTTGTTGGAAATCGAGGATCCTCCGGAAGATCGGTTACGATCGAAGGATGGCATACGCGTGTCAGTAGTTACCTATTTTTGCAGAGGTAACCCGGCCTTGTGTTGGCAGAGATCTAACCGTAATGTTAGGTTATTTCTCGGGACGTCTTTCCAGAGGCGTTTCCATGTGGCAATGGGAAGTTCCTTGGCCTGACCATTTGTTGGAAATCCAAAGAAACAATACGTGACTTGTACGGTTTTAGTTGTATTACCTGCCATGGAATGTGGCGGTAACCTGCTATTGAACATGGTAGCTATAGTAGGCATACGATACTGGTCATATGTTGGCTAAGATTAATATTATACTTTCGAAATGTTTTCTACACTATGCACTAATAATAATATCAAAAAGGATTTGATTTTGCGTAGTAAGCATCTTTGACTATCATAAGAAGAAATCTCCTCCAATTCTGCGTTTGAATTGTGTGTGTGGCGGGAGGTCTTATGGTAGTTCTATTTTCCAAAAGCATTGCGAATCTATTTTATTTTCTTTGTAAAAATAACTGTTTTACGATCTCACACCAGTCACCATGACTGACTCGAAGTTTATTGTTTCCCTTCTAAACTCTGGGTGCCCATTATTTTCCAAACGGGCAGCCTAGAGTTGTGTTATCAGGATATTCTGGATATTCTGGAGCTTTGGAGGCAATTCTGGATGGCGAGACGTACACCCGTACTTGTTTATTTATTCCGCTGTGTATTCAGTATGAGGACAAGTTTATATAACTGTCCATGGTTGTATTGAGTTGTATATTGACTCTGATTGATGTATGTATAAACTGATATAGTCTTTTGTTTAAAGATTATTGATTTATCTATTATATATTGTTCCGCTGCGAATGTGAGATTCTGATATTGTTTCTGTTCTGTGTTTTTTGTTGTTTCTTCTTTCTCTTTTCTTCTGTTTTCTTCTACCTCTTCTTTCTTAAACCATAACGGTTGGGTTTTTCGGCATTCGACTGGGCGACATTCGATAAAGTGAGTATCGATGTCAATTTTCGAAAGTCGAAAATTCTTGAACGTTACAGTTACTACCGCCCACCTCGGAACACACTCCCATAATCAAAATCAAGGGGTGGCCACCAAATCAATCACAAAGTCATAATATGGCATCGAAGAAATGTGTCCGATCAGAGGTGGGACCTCACTTGGTCCGGCATGGCTCCGGTTTTAGCCACATCAAGCTGACTCACGGGAGTCAGGGCTACGTAAATACCTCATATAGAATCGTTCGCCAAGCCATCATGCTTTATTCTAGAATCTCTGTCATGTACATAGTTGTCAAAGTGGTTTTCGGTATCGGCAGAGAGTATGACAATATCCGATCCCGGTCTCTTTAATAACCAAACACTTATTTCACACCGGATGGTTCTTTTACATTTCCAAAACCAATTCATAATTGATATCAAAATATCATATTCAACTCAAACCATATCACTTTCGAAATCATATTCACAAAATAGGTTAAATCCTCATTTCAAAATCATCATATTTACTCAAATATGTCATTTCACTAGTAATTATTATTTCAAATCCCAACTTAGGTTATAACATCATTCAACCATATTTGCTTTTGAATCAAGGATTTAAATATAAACAAGTCAACCTTGCACCGTTAGAAATTTAGAAATATAGTTTAAATAGTCATAAATAGTTTAAAATAGTTAAAATAGTTTAAAATAAATTTTTAAATAGTTAAAATACTCTAAAATAGTTTAAAAATAGATTAAAATAGTTTAAATAGATTTAGGATAGTTTAAATAGATTTAGGATAGATTGGATAGATTTAAAATAGATTAAATAGATTTAAAATAGATTAAATAGATTTAAAATAGATAAAAATGGGTTATTTAGTTTAAAATAGGTTAAAATAGATTAAATTGGATTAAGTAGATTATAATAGATTAAAATAAGTTAAAATAGTTTAAATTGATTAGAATAGTTTAAATAAGTTTAAAATAGATTAAATTAGTTTAATAGTTTGAAAATCTTAATAATTAGGATTTTTAAAATAATAAATTTTTAAACAGTTTATATTAAAATAATTAATTTAAAATTGATATCAAAGTTAAGCTATTTCTTTCATTTCAACAAATCTGGACCATATCCAGAATTCAACAAACTATTTTTTCTTTCAATTCAAATTCCCATAAAAGTCATTTCATTTTATATCGATTTCAAATTCATGTTGAACTAAAATTAAAAGCACTTCAATTTGATAGATTTCAAAGTTTAAAACATTCAAACATTTTTTCAATAATTCAATTTCGATAACTTCATTTATATTTCAAATTCCAACTTTGAAATTTCTATTTTTATTCTTCAAATAATTCATTACCAACTCCAATTTCAACATTTAAAGCTTGTATTTTTAAAGTAATTCAGTTTATATAATTCAAATTTTATTTCAAAATATCATTAAACCGAATTCAAAATTTAAGGATTTAAATCATTTAATTTAACTAAACTGGTGTTTGTATATAATTTTCTACCCTATGGTCAAGTGATACGGATGTATATCATTTCAACCCGCAATAATTTTAATTTACGGGTATATCATTTCAACCCGCAATCCCGAACTAAAAGAAAATCCATAAAATCGCTCGGGTTTATCATTTCAACCCATAATGATTTTTCCCTAATCTATAGATCATTCGGGTATGTATCATTTCAACCCATAGGGATTTTCTAACAATAAACTAAGGGAACTTGTAGTGTTATAACAGTACAAATATAACATCCAGTCATCCAATATCAACAAATTAAGCATCCATCACAATCATCATTCAATCAACCAGTAAATAACATCAATTAACTGATTTTCATCAACAGGTATTCAATTGACAATTAAATTTAATATTAAATTAAATGACGATTAAATGCAATAAAAGTCATATTTAATTGGAATGACAAATTAAATATACCAAACATCAACCAATGAATTTCTAATCGGATCATAAATTCAATTTAACTAACATAAGATAATTTAGTAGTTGTGAGTGAGTCAAAACACTCACCTTTGATTTCAAATCGATTTGAAATCCAAAATAAGGTCCAAAATTGAACAGCCTTAGAATTTGACCAAACCAGTTCCAAAATGTCTGAAATTTCAATACGATCACAGCGGAACAAACCGCGCGTAAATCCGACCTCGTATGTAAAAGATATTGAGATTAGAACATTAAAAATTAAAATTAAAATAAAATAAAAAGGAAAAAGGAAAACGAACCATAGTCGACCACGTCACAACGCGTTAATCTCGGAAACCCTAACTCCAAATCTCATATGCGACCTTCAAACTCAAACGCCGCCACTTCCAATCGATATTGCCACCACGCCGATCAACATCACCGAGATCCACGACCACCGATGCATTGCTCAGGCCAGGGCGCACCATAGCCGAGCCTCGCGGCCTCTCCGGCCCCTCAAACCACCAACACCGCCGACCATCTTCACCCACCAATCACGGTGATTTCTGACACCCCTGGCATAAGCGAAGACTACCCCAAGACCTGCTCTCCGCCCTCTTCCCAAGGCCGCTTCCCGATCGTCGATCGGGTGAAGATCTACCGTTGGATCGAAACCCTAGCAAATGGACGGCCAAACTAAATCACCGATTTATGGAAAAATGGTTATTTGTTTGCAAAAATGAATTACACCAGTGAATTACGCTCGTCGAGAGCTTCAAAACGGTATATAATATGTTAGGGTTTGGAGGACTTTGAATTTTGAAATTGATTTGAAATTTTGAAATTAGGGTTTGGATTTAGGAATTTGGTTTCTACCATTGAGGAAGAGGGAAGGATCAGTTAGATAGAATTATACATACAAGAATAAGAAAATGACTACTAGGGTTTGGAAAATAAGACTATTTATATGGACAAGGCCCAATAAGAAAAAACAACATATCAAATTAGTTCGAAACGACAATAATGACCCGAAAAGCCCGTTCTGCTTCCGGATGAAACCAAGTCATCCCATATATCGAAATAGATGTTTTCGATATTTTTAAACTCAATGGAACATGTTTCAAGTCCTAATTCCACTGTATGAAGAAGTTATCTTTTAAAATCAGCTTATTTCAAATTGATTTCATTAAATTGATTTCTAAGCGTTTCGAGCCCGTACGATCAAACGACAAGTTCGATCGCTACGACACTTGAAATCCTACAATAATTCAATGTTACGGATCCGATGAAACTGGTTTCGTCGAAATCCGAGACAATGGCCAAAATGGCTATTTTCATGTTAATTAAACAAATTATTATTAAATTGATTTTATCACTTTTCAAATTCAAATTTAATAACTAACAAATTTTATCATTTTTTATTACTTAGTAATTTATAATCCTGAAAAACAAATTTCCATATCAATTAAACGTTAAATATTAGACTAATGATGGTGTTTAATTTTAATAGCAATAAATTCAATTGATTATTATTTAAATCCCAATAAATTCATTTATTTCGATTTTCATCTTTTTATTCAATCAATCATCATCTAATGGATATAATTAACATCGGTTAGCATCTTATTACATTAATATTCTATAATCATCATCTTTTACCATATTAATTTCAATATTCCAGTTACACTAAATTTTGTCGATTTCCAAACTAATTTCAACAGACTAAATAAATAGGTGATAAATAACAATTGTTACCTTTTACTAACTTTAATTGCACTTATAAGTTTAATATCTATAACAAATGTTATAACTACTTACACATCACTGATTTCAATTCAATATTGGCTAATTCCAATTGATTACATATAGTTTCAACATTATATTTAACATTAAGATTTATTTTCTTATTTACAGTTTATAACCAATCTTAACTTTACAATTATTTCAATTACTTGGAATTTCACGGAAATAGTTAGCAATCACCTTAATTAACATCATTAAATTTCATTCTAGTTATTATTCTCATTAATAAACCACAAATTTTTTATTTCTTCCAATATTAAATTACAAAATCTTATTAAATTCAATATTTTAATTATCGTAAAATTATGGGTCGTTACAATTTGGTGTTGATTCCTTAAACTATATTAATCCTATTTTTGTATTCTAAAGGTACCTATTATTTTTTCAGGCAATAGAAGATAAATACAAGAAGAGGAGACAAGAGAGGATCTGAAACTAGCATGGCTACAAATGGCAGGGTACCTAACAATGCTACTATGCCAGATATAGACCCGGTAGAGGAAGCGATAGTGCAACTTTAGCCCCCTATGAACTTTGCGGCTTTGTGTAAGAATTTCACCACTTTGGACAAGAAACCGTTCTATAAAACCGAAGATATTCTTTGAGTGCAGATGTAGCTCCGATCTTGTGAAAGAATATTTGAAGATCTTTAGTTGGGAGAAGTGGAGAAACGACTATTGGCATTGTGACAACTTCAAAAGTTGACGATGGATTGGTGGGATTTATTAACAGCTAATACTCCGGAGGAGGAATTTTCTTGGGCACGGTTTAAGGAAGTCTTTGGAGCACATTTTATTCCAAAGGCCGGGAGAACTCAGTTGTTTAGGGGATTCATGGATTTATAGCAAGGTTATATGACAGTGGTGCAATATGAGCATAAGTTCAATGCATTGTCCCGCTTCGAATCAGGATTGATAGACACACCACTCAAAAAGAATGAGATGTTCATGGAAGGACCGTGACCAGAATTCGATTGTGAAATGACCAATCATGTCGATGGTACCTTCACCAATAATTTTAGCACGGCCTTAAGGTTTGAAGCTCTGGATATTAACAGGGAATCTGGAAGGGTATAGTGCGAGCAGTCGGTGCCAAGCCATTATCAGTTACACCAGTTGGGGGAAAGCAATATTTCAAGTATAAGTTTAAGGGAAAGAAGTAGTGGGCATGAAAGAATCCCAGAAATAAGGCTCCAACACAGAAGAAGTAGCCCAACTTGGCCAATGTTCTTTGTTTCAAGTGCAACAAGATGGGTCACTTTGCAAACTAGTGCCCAATTGCCACCTATTTCAACTGGGGCTGGCAAGGACACATGAAGAATGAGTGCCCTTTTCCAAAGAAAGGGCCTAAAGAGCAAGCTTTTACCATTGAAGAGATACCATCCACTTCTATAGATCAAAAGGGGAAGCAAGTTTTGCAAGGTATGTTATCCAATTTTGATATTCCTATAAGAGTATTATTTGATACTGGGGCTTTCCATAGTTTTATTTTGTATTACCCGATGAGCAAACTAAACCTTAAATATGTTATTCTAAATAATCTTATTTATGTGTCAAACCCAAATGAGGGTCCGACAGATCTTGACACTATGTGTCTAAATGTGCCTCTTGAATTTATGGGTTTGGAATGTTGCTGGGAATGGATTGGTTATCTAAGTTTAGAGTGATCTTGAATTGTAATCGAAGGATTTTTAGAGTAAGTAATGCTGGAGATGTTGGTGTAGATATGTTGTGAAAAGCCTAAAGAGTTAATGAGCAGTTTTCTCTATTCGCTCAAAGTGGCTAAAGAAGAGATAAGAGATGTACTGGTTGGTTGGGATTTTACTAATATTTTTAATGAAGTGCAAGGTTTACCTCCCTACCATGAAGTGGAGTTCCATATTGATTTGATTCCAGAAACCAGATCTATTGTACAACCCCTACGAAGATTGGATCCGAAAATGAAGAGGAAGTTATAAGGGCAGACATTTGACTTGTTGCATAAGGGTTTGATCTGACATAGTACCTTTAGTTTGGGATCGCCAGTCATCTTTGTTACAAAATCAAATGGTTCTCTAAGGTTATATGTAGACTACCGGAAGTTGAATAAGAGGACTATGAAGAATAAATATCATTTACCAAGGATTGACGATATGTTTAATCAGCTCCACGATGCTCGGATATTTTCTCAGTTGGATCTTGCCACCGGTTTCCACCAATTAAGGGTAGCATAGGAGAGTGTGCCCTTAATAGCTTTTAGGACTCGAAATAATTTTTACGAGCGGTTAGTTATGCCGTTTGGGCCGACTAACTGTCCCGCTTATTTTGTGGACTTAGTGAATCGGGTATTTCGAGATGTCCTTAATAAATTTGTTCATGCCTTTATTGATGACATTCTTATCTATTTAAAGACGGAGGAGGAGCAAATATATCATCTCCGTGTCATACTCAATACCTTAAGGAGCCATCTATTGAAAGCCAAATTTTCTAAGTGCCATTTTTGAAAATCCAAAGTTAGGTTTCTGGGGCATGTTGTTTCGGGAGAAGACATATCAGTTAACCCAGCTAAAGTTGTTGCGATTCAAGACTGGAAGAAGCCCGAAAGGGCAATGGAAGTTAGAAATTTCTTGAGATTTACTGGTTTTTATCATATTTTCATTAGACTTCTCGAAGATTGCTTCTCATCTGACGAAGTTAACAAAAAAAGATGTTAAGTTCGTGTGGATGTCTAAGTGTGATCAAACATTCAATGAATTGAAGCAGAAGTTGACTAGTGCTCCTGTTTTAACCATTCCATATGGGAGCAAAGGTTTAACCTTGTATATGGATGTGGAACAGGATTAGGAGCATTCCTGATGCAGCATAGGAAAGTTACTGCATAAAACTAACTTTATGTCCTTCCTTGTTAATTTAGTTATCTGTACCACTATAGAAGAGAAATCCTTAACAAATCTCTGGTAATAGCTAGCCAACCCCAAGAAACTTTTAATCTCAATCACGATCTGATGTCTTTTCCAATTACTAATAGCTTTGATCTTTGATGGATCCAAAGACAATCCACTTTTTGAAATTACATGTCCAAGAAACTTTACTTCTCTTTCCTAAAAATGACATTTTGAAAACTTCATCTTTAACTGATGCTACCTCAACATATCTAGCATTCTTTTAAAATAAACTTCATGATCTCCTCATGCTTAGAATACATCAAGATGTCATCAATAAACACTAACGTGAATATACCCAAATGCTCTTGAAAGATTCCACTTATTAATTCTACAAAGAAAGCAGGCTCGTTAGTTAGTCTGAAGGGCATGACTAACCATTTATAGAAACTATATCTTGTTCAAAACGCCATCAATGGTATACTTTCCTCTGCCACTCTCATTCGACAGAAACTCGTTGCTAGGTCTAATTGTTATAATGCCTTGGCTCCACTAAATTGATCGAACAAGTCATTTATTCTATGCAAAGGATACTAATTCTTTATCGTATTCTCATTCAGCTTTTTACAATTAATACACAGTCGTTGACCTATTTGGTTTCTTCATGAACACTATTGTAGCTCCCCATGGAAAATTGCTTGGTCTAACAAAGTTCTTTCCTTCCAAATCTACTAGTAGTACCTTTAAATACTTTATCTCAGTAGTTGTCATTCTGGTAGGTGATGTACTTACAGTTTCAACTCCAGGTATAAGATCTGTTCGAAACTCTATGGCACGTTTCGGTAGTAGTCCTGGAATAGGCTCAAAAACAACTGTGTATTCTCCTACTATGAAAACCAGATTTAATTATTCCTCCTTGCCTTCTATAGCACCTAACATTGCACCTATATAGAGATTAGAATCTTCCAATGTGTACATAATGTGATCTTGGTGATTAGGGTATCTTAGGATATCATTCTATCGCGATAAAATATCCTAGCGTCATACAGAATTAATCCATCCATGCTCAAAATAATCCAAAAACCACAAAATCAAACACATGCAAATTGCAGACAAACATATGACCTAATAAATCAAATTCAACATGGTCACATTTATCCCAAGAGATGCATAGCGAGCTATCAGATTTGCAACCCTCGAAGAAGTTATAAGGTATGGTTCAAGGTTTAACGTACGCAACACCAAAAAGGTGTATTTGTAATGAATATAGTCGTTACAAATGAAATTTATAACAAATATAGTCGTGAGCGGTACAGGCGTGAGGTATTTCGTTACAAATATTTATAACGGCCTCTACCCGTTATTAGATATATCACTTACCAACGGACTTTGTCGTTAGAAATCTAAATTTTTGTAATGAAATAGTTTGTTATTAGTTGCATCGGTTTGTAACGGGTATTTTCCGTTACTTAGTTTCCCCTTTCATTGTGGAAGAAGGGGTTGTCATTCTAAATTATCACGACCTTGTCTGTTACAAATTTCATCATTAGTAACGCATTTGTTCGTTATAAATTTCATCAATAGTAATGACTATGCTCGTTATAAATTTCGTCTTTAGTAAAGAATATGTTCGTTACAGCTACCAAACCATGTAGAGCTACATTTTTGCTAGCATTTACACTACAGAATTGTCTATTATAATATAGTAGGTACATACATATCAAAAATTACAGAATTTCAATAACAATAAGCAATTACGCATCCAAACATACAACTTAAATTGCATAAATATTTGACAACAAATTAAAGGAAGATTCGAAATTTCACAAGTTCATCATACATAACTAAAGAGTATGAAATCAAAATATTACAAGTTCTAACATTACTTCAAAATAAATTCTAGATCCTACAAACAACGAACACGACACTCGGGCCAAATAACAAATTACCATTGAAAATGATGCTCCATAATATGGATAAGCTGCAGTTGTGAATCTCTCATATTCATCATACCTGAAAGGTCGAACTGGGATCTGCAATGTGATAAAGATAATTGAGCAAGCAAGTTTGTTTTCCAAGTAAATCAAATTAACACAAACATTGCTTGGAAATATAGCTAATTCTCTGCCTAGAAAACAAGTAACCATTTCTGCCACTAGTATTATTTTGGCTTTTACATACATACATACATATATAGGGACATGTGGTCCGATCAGGCCGAAGTTCAATTTGAAGCGCAAACACAAATTTATGTAGGTATCGGCTCTTTCGCATTTACTATATCATCCCTCCATTTTTATTCATCGCTGCAAGGTTTGTGCATGTACGTTGAGAAAAGTTTAAATGTTCATCAAAAACTAGAATAGTAAAGATTACTTTCAGCTGAAGCTCAAAAATGTACGTCGTTATTGATAAAAATTAAACATTAGAATGAGTAATTAAATGTACGTCGTTATATTGATAGTTAGTGGCTCATATAAGTTATGTTGCTTAACAAAATTGATACCGAAATAACAAGCTACACTACAAACATTTCATTTCCAGCTAATAATATTACATTTATTCATGTAATATTTCTGTTGAATGATGCAGGTGGATGTGCTTGCACTAGAATGGACAAAGGATATGGAACCATTTGATCTGCAAGGTGCAAAAATGTTTCATTCGGAGTACGTTCAACAAAATACAACAGAGGATGACATGAATGATACTTAAAGGCTTGATGATAACTTGTTGAATGGGAACATTAATACACATTTTGAAGAATTCACCTCACTATTGGAAACAAAACATGAAGGAGTTGATGATGAGTTGTTTAGCATGATGGATTGCTTGGATTCTACTAGTTTTTTGGAGGCTATAAACTCTGAAGGTAATTTGAGGGATGACTAGCTTTCAATATTTATTTGAAATGGTCACAGTTCGGATGAAATTGATGAAATGACAACTAAGTTGTATACAGGACACATAGAAAAAAGACCAATCCTTTATGTTTTTTTAAGGAGAAATGGTCTTTGTTTCAGGTTTAATACTAACTTCCACCATTGGATATAACCAATTTGTATGAGTTCTTACCAACTCATTTGATTCTAATAAACTCTGTAAGTCGTTTATAAATGTGAATGTATATCATAAATATCTTGGCATTTCACTTCAGTCCCGTATTTCTGTCAATCTTTCTTCCAAATGGTATGTAATGATTTATATGCCGATTTATTTGTATATCAAGCTGGGCATATCAGTGTGATTTTACTAAATGATGGTTGGACTCTCTTAAGGCACATGCAAAAATATACGGAACATACTTTCTTCTTTGTTTTGTTATCATGTATAAGAAAATCTACAATCAGATGATCACTTTAGGAAATGAATCATAAACAAGTCTGATGCAGTAGTTTTCACAACATGAATTATTGAAACCTGTGAAGAAAGGTATATTCATCTTAGTTTTCTACTGGATATAAAGCATGTGAAGAACCTCAACTTTACATGCACACCATGCATAAAGTAACTTCCAAAATCCTTCTTTTGTCACACACAAACATGACCGTAACGATTAATTTTACAGTAACACCCATTACCGATTCTTGTTTACAGCAGTAATTGACAAATTAAATCAGTGAATCGCTAAGTATAAATTGCAATACAACATGAATAACTAAAACAAATCAAACACTAAATGTCTAAAACATACAAAAAATAAAATTATGCACCTTCAATTCAATTCAATTTGTGCGTTCTTCACTTTTTTGTGCCTTGACTGGCTCGATTCCACATGAACTAGGAAGCTTGATCAATTTAGTTGAGTTGGATTTCTCAAACAATTCACTTTCTAGTCTAATTCCAACGACAATAGGAAACCTTATGAATTTAACAGCACTCATCTTTATTCTATAATGACCTTACTGGTACAATTCCAACGACAATAGGAAATATTTTGTGCCCTAACTGCTGCGGCAGCTGCTGAGATGGAGAGGAGAGGCTGGAGCTTGGAGGCTGGAGAGCTGCACCGCGTACGTAGTCGGCATAGATAGAGATCGCACGATTCAATTTTTTTATTGTACGCGTCGTTGGTGATTTGGTGCCCTAGTAAGCAACCGCTTCTATTGTTTTGGGGAAGGGCCGGGCCTGGCGAACCTGAAGCGCGAATTTGGGGGAGGAAATGAGAATTTGGCAGAAAGTGAAAATAGGCCAAAGAAAGTGGGAAGCGTAATGAGCTTAAGCGTTGTAAGTCCAGATATTATTTTCCATCTTTTACCCTTTTGTTCTCAATTTATTTTCATTTTTATCAAATTTTATAACGGTGTATAGCAGTGATAAACTATTTACAGCTCCTTTTACAACGGCTTTGAAAGTTTTATAACGGGATTTAAGTGTTATTATTTTATAACGGCATTTGATTGTTAGTAATTCAGAAATATTTTTGTTGGGAATTTCATGTTTTGGTGTAGTGGTATCTACTAAACATCCATAGATAAAAGAATTTGATGCTCCTATATCAAGTAATACTTTAATACGTATGTTAAGTATCTAAAGCATACCTTCCATCACATCCTTTCTATTCTCTTCCACAGTGGGTCCAAAAGCTATAGTGTCTCATCCTTTTGCAATTATAGCATTTAACTCACTTTATTCAGCAGTCTTCTTGTTATCTTCGGAGCGACATTGATCGACAAAGTGCCCTTTCTTATCGCACTTGTAACGAACTAATTCATACTTCAATTTCTTAGAAGCTCCTCTATTCTGGTCTCCTTTCTTGCCAAAGAACTTTCTCCTCTTGCCTTGGAAACCTGTAGCCTCTACAGACTTATTGTAACGACCAATGGTTTTAGGTCTTCAAATTTTAATATTTAGTCTATTTAAATATTTGAATTTGGATTAAATCATGGTAAAATATATATTTCAAATTTAGATCTGATTTTCGATGACATATTTTATCTTAATTTATATGATTTTTCCATTCTTTTTAATTTGGAAAATAATAAAATTTTCGTTTGATGATTTTTAGGGCAAACGTTGGTACTTCTGAAACTTCACAAAATAAGTTAATATGTCTATTTTACTACTGTTTTATAAACATTGGTATAGTTTAATAATTCAAATAACTCTCTCCACACCAAGATTTAGCCAAAACTTCCAACATGGAAGCTGTAGAGGGGAAGTAGAGCTTCGTCTTTTGTTTAAGGTGCACTCGAAATGGTTGCTTGTGGAGGTCGTGGTGGCATTAAGTGCGGACGTAAATGAGACGGGAGAGGTGTTTATCTTATGTCGGTTTGCATGGCAGTGAGAACATGGTGTATGTATGTGTGTGCGTTTTATATGTGAAGGTGGTGTGTGTTCATGTATGGAAAACATGAAGAGTAGGTGAGAAAGTAGTTTGGTTGCTATGTTTTTTAGGTAGCAAAGGCGCATGAATTAAATTAGAGAGGAGCATGTGCATAGGAAGATGAGGGAAGTGAGAGGGGAGTAGCAACAGCTAGGGTTCCATTTTCACGTAGAGGATAGAATTGAAGTAAGGCATGAAACATGAAACATGAAGGGGAAAAAATGTGTACAGGCAATGGTAGCATAAAGAATAGGAGCATGCGCATGTTAATATGGTAGTTTGGGCTTGATGGGCTTTAGTGGGCGAGATTTTTTTTTAATATTGGTCGTTTGATTTATAAATTAGAAAGTGTGAATTTTAAAATTATTTAACTTCCGTATACAGAGTCCGTTTAAGCCATGGTCTTCGACCTTAGGTTTGTATTGACGAGATTTAGGCTATGGAATTTAATGGGTGGTGATTGGAGCTTGTTGAATTTTATGCTGAATTTGAACATCGTTCGAATTCGAACGGAATCCAGAATGCTTCGGTGACAACAAGAATTTCGATGAGTTAAACTCACCTTTTTGGTTAACCAGTAATATTATATAGGTGATAAAAATCGTTGATTGCATGTTTGGATGTTCAGTTTTACTGGTTTATCAGTTGGTTTGGATTTATTCCCGCCACTGGAGCGGATGACCCTTTATATATACCCGCTTAGTAGTGGATGACCCATATTATATAATTTTATACTGTATGTGATGCAGGAAAAACAGGTTGGAGGGATCCAACAGGATTCCTCACCACTGTTGATTTTATTTACATATATATATATATATATATATATATATATGTGTGTGTGTGTGCGCTGATATATATGAGTTGTTATGCATGGGGACAGGTTGGAGGGATCCAATAGGATTCCTCGCAATTTTTGATTTATGTCCAATAAAATTTCTATTATATGAATTATTGGATATGAAACCTGACTTATGGACTGTATTGGTTATGACATTGTTTAGGTTTAAAAACTTAAACCCTGTAGTGATAGAAAATTAGTATCGATATTGGTTAAGCATTTGGTAGCTATTGGCCTTGAATTAGTATTTTAAAAATACTATAAATTGTTACTAGAGTTGGAGTTGAATTTTGAGGCAGGAAATGATTTTAAATCCGAAATTGGGTTTCGAAAATATTTTGTTTTAAAGGATTTAATTTCTATTTTATTCCAACCCATTTATTTATCCTTTTCTAAATGTTTAACATTGTTTTTAAAAAGTTATTTATTATATTTAACATTTTTTAAAAAGTCATTCATTTATATTTAATATTGTTTTAAAGTTATTTATTTATAACTAATATTGTTTAAAGTTATTTATTTATATTTAATGTTGTTTTAAAGATATTTATCAATATTCTACTATTTTGAAAAGTTAATTATTCAAATAATTAATATGGTACGAAATTAATAATAATGATTATTAATAATATTTTGGAAGTTAGTTATTATTATTTATAGTAATGATAAGTATTAATTATTATTTCTTTATTAATAATGTTTTGAATTATTAATTATTATTGTTAAGATAATCCAAAGTTAATAATTATTATTTATTTATAATGTTTACTATTAATTATTATTGTTATTAAAATAGTGTTTTAAAGTAAATAATTAAAATTTATTTATAAATGTTTCAAGATTAATAAATAGAGTTATATAAACTGATTTGGGTTTTAAAGAGGAATCTTATAACATGGTTTGGGAAACTTAAAAGAAGATTAATAAAAAGGTAAAAAGAGTTTTAAAAATGGTTTTAGATATTTATAAAAGAATTTAAGAAAGGGGCTTATAGATCTGTTAAGGGATTTTATAATTAGTTTTATGGAATTATAAAGAGTTATAAATTATTTGAGAAATGATTTAGGGATCGTTTAAATGGTTTTAGGGATTTATAAAATAGTTTATAAATGGGTATTAGATATTTATAAAAGAATTTGTAAATGGTTCTAGAAATTTTGTAAAAAGTAAGTCTTCCTTTATTTTATGAATATATTTATATCGTTGAGATAAGTATATGGATATTTCTCCAAGAATTGGAAATATAGGGATTTGTAAATATACCTTTGTAAAGGTTTTTTGGTACAAGTATGTACAAAATGATTTTTTATTTATGAAAAGATTGATTAAGAGGCTAGTAATTGCTTATGTGCTTAACCAATGTTGGTTTGCCCTTTTTGAATTAATCCTTGATTTGGATGCGTGTTTGTTGATAGTTAAATAACTGACTATTGAATTTGGGCCCAAAACGTAACTTTGGAAATATTTAGAGAAAAAAAACGTGAGTTATATGGCATAGTCATCTCCGATGATATTGTACAATGCATATAAATATTGTTTCATTTTCCTAGACAAATGATAAGGAAATTTGTCCACTAACGGTTAGGAGGTAATCTCCACTCTTACCTTTGACTGTTTATTTCCTAAAGAACCGGGGTTGAGTTTACTGGAAACTATCAAAGGTTAATTCGAAGAGTCCGGGATCAGATATGTTATTCGAAAAACCATTTTGATCCAACTCAATCGTTTCGAAGTGAGGACATCTTGAAGATGATGGAATCGAAGATGGAGCTCTCAAGCGTTTCGTTCAGTCACATAATGAACTTGTATGGATGAATGCTGGCATTACATTGTTGCTTGGAGGGTAGTGTTAGCATTCCAAGTGGGAAGTGCAATATAATAGGTAAAACGTAGCCTCAAGCCTCATCAACCGGGAATGACTAAAACAGGGGATGCAGTAGGGCTAAGTGGGTTGCTCCCAAGTAGGGTATGATAATCCATATCTAGAATCGATATTATCTCTCATTTGTATGCTTCGGTGCCCATTAACGGAGGGGTAATCATATTCAGTACTACAAGTCAAGTGGTAGGCTGATCCTGTGTTGGAAGGGGATCCTAGCAAGGTCCTCAGCATTATTTTATCTAAAGATGCACCGTGACAGACGGTACCCCAAGAGCCCAGTCATTGTATGAAATCCATTCTCCAATACATGCCTTTACGGTTTTAGTTATGTACCTATTATGCTGGAATTTAATTAATGTAACAACTTCGGCTATGATTAATAAGTATTTGTATCTTAGACACTATTATAATATCAATGGATTTTCTATAAAAATGTTTTTTGTTATCATAAGGTGAAAACCTGTCCGTGTTTCAGTGCGACGTGATCTTATGAGATACCTGTATTTTCGAATGATTTTTGAAACATTAAAATTCAATTGAGGTGTGTTTTCTCACGTTGGTTTTCTAGACTGACTCGGGTGTTATTTTATTATAATGCTCGGGTCAAACCGAGTATATTACAAATTTAGTATGGATGCTTTGGAGCTTCAAGAGACGAGCTAGAGGCCTAGAGATGTATTCATGTATATGGTTATTTTTTCCGCTGCATTCATTGTTGTAATTATCAGCAATTGTGAGGACATGTTGTTATAAATGTCTGAGCTAAAATAAGTTAGTATACTCTGATTGATGTTTGTATATACATATATTACAGTTTGTTTTTAGGGGCATTTCACCAGAAGGACAAATTTTGCAGTCCAATTAGTTTATAGGACACGCATCATCAGAAATTAATTTCAAGGCTAAAGTCAGTAGAATAATTACTTTTAAGGACAAAGTCAGTAGTCCAATTACTTTCAAGGACATAATTTCATAGGTTTTTAGGCCTTAGAAACTAATTATTTTGCATTTTTTCCTTAAAAGTAATTATTTTAGTTGCGTGTCCTAGAAACTAATTGTGCTTTCTAAAGAGACCCTTATGTCTAATTTCCACTTATTTTTATGTAAAGATTTGTTGTATATTACAGATTATTCGTTCCACTATGAGATTCTTTGTTGTTTAGTTTTCTTCTTATCTTCTTCCTTCTTTCTTTCCTTTTAAAATCCGCCTTTCCATTCAATTTGAGTGGATCTTGTATGGTTGATTGTCTGCTTAAACTGCACAAAAAAGTGGGTCGTTATAGCGTAGTATCAAAGTGCATGGTTAAGCGAGAACATTGGCTTTGGTGGGGATTACTCATTATCGATAGGGTCAGTAGCACCCTAGAATGGGTTTAAGTGTGTGTGTGTGAGTATATGAGCGCATATTTGTTAGTGATATAAAAATGTTTTATATTGTTTTGATTGAACTGTTGAGTGGCTTATGGATTCTGGTCAATACGAGTAATTAACGTTATTGATAGGGATCTCTAAACACTTGAAAAGAACAATTCGACATTGTATTGTTTTGAAATTGGATAAATGAAATAATTTTACCATGATTATATTTTATATATAAAGGAATAATTTTTCAGAATTACTATAGAATATAGGGTATGTTTGGTTGTTAAAGAATGGTAATATTTGATTATTATCATTTGTAGTTTGTTATTCTTGTTCTAGTAAAAGTTGTTGTTATAACATAAACAAGATAAAAAATTAAGGAATGGTTTTATAACCATAATGTGATTATATATAAGGAAAATTTATATTTATGATTTGTAAATAAAAATAATTTAAAAGCTGAGAATTTGAAAATTTAAAATCCCATTGATTTTGGAAATTGTTTTTCAGAGTTTTGAAGAAATAATAATGATATTATTTAGAAAATATTTTGTCTAGAAATATTTTTTAAAAAAAGATTTAAAAGAAACAAAAGCACTAAACTCACTTCGGTTGCTGGAAAATTATTTCAAAGATGACTACAGCATCATCGACGTTCATTTTCGGGTTTCTAAGAGAGGAATTGCTACCATTGGAGATTTGTTTGGTAAAACAAGCTTTGATTTAAATCCTAAATATGATTTATTATCCAAAAAGAGATATATTATATTATGTATTATTTCAAAATAGAGTTGAAATAAAACAGAGTGCTTAAAATTCTGAAAAATTTTATCTAAGTATTTTGTTGAAATCATAAGAAATCAGTTTTGTAACTTAGAAATTGAGGACAATAAGTTAAAACAAAATTTTAACCTTGTTGAATATAAATGTTAAGAAAAGTAAATTTAAAATTTGGACTATGAAATGAATTTAACTTAGGTTAAGTTGAATGAAATGGTTTTTGAAATGAAATTGATTGTGGTTGAAAATGAATTAATGAAATAAACTAGTTAAATTAGTTAGTGAATTGAATATGGTTTAGAATGTCGTTTGACAGAATTGAATAATGATATTGAATAATGAAATAATTAAATGAAATTGAATTCAATTTAAAACGAATATGAACTTAAGTTGTAAAGTGAAAATAAACACGAGAAGTGGTTGCATAAAATGTTTATAATAAGCCTAAGTAAAATTTGATGGATTGGTTCTTAAGTGATATTAGTATTGAAAGAAATATACTAAGTAATGAATGAATGTGAATAAAGTAATGTGAATAATGATTATGAATAAATGAATGTAAATAAAAGAATCTGAACGGAAAAGGAATGGGATATTATAAGGAACAAATTGAAATAAATACGTAAGTTGTACGTATAATATTATTTTATTCACATAACTGTTTGATCCAGATTCGAATACAGGATTTTGAGGTGATTTACACCGATCCGAGTTAGGATTTTTCACTCGATTCTTGATAGCGAACAATGGATACAAATTTTTGATTGACTTTGGGATTCTCGATCGTAATATAAGGCTGTGCAAGGAGAATGACGGTTTCTAATCAAGGAACCGGATTTGAGTCGACACTAGAGCAGTCGATTGGACGATACTAGTTCGGAAGTGAAATTGTGGATCGAGCAAATGATCAGGTATGGTTTTGCGTATGGATTGTATAAGTACATAGTACGGGCTTAAATAAATTAAATGTTGACATTGGAAAATGTAAAATTGATATGGTTATGAATTAATTGAATGGATATTATTTGATTAATGGTTTCTCTGGTTATATTTGATACGTTTGCATAAAGCTATTGTATAGTCTATATTATATACTGATATTACTTTCTCTATACTTGTTCTCATTGGTTGTTGAGTGATTAGTAGGTGTGGATGGCGTATGCTTCACATTTGGAGCTCACTTTCATATTATATTGATTATATATGCTCGCTAATACTAATAAAAGGTACACATCTCAGATTACATCTCGGATTACATATCTCATTTTTTATATTTCCCTATGGGATGCCTCATCCTTGAAGATGAGATGTACATTTATGGTTATATATATTGTAAAATTTTCCAATCGAACCGCGTAAAGGAGACACTGTAGAAATTTTCCGTAAAGTTAAGAGTTAGAAAATTTTATAACAAGTTCAACAAAATGGTTTTGAAAGATAAATGGGTTTGGGCATTTTTATTACCTTGGAAATTTCGGGGATGAAATTATTTTAAGGGCCAAAAGTATGCAACGACCCGTATTTTTGGGTCTTCAAATTTGAATATTTAATTTATTTAAATATTTGAATTTGGATTAAGTCATAATAAAATATATATTTCAAATTTAGACCTGATTTTCGATGATGTATTTTTAATTTAATTTATAGGATATTTCCATAATTTTTAATTTGAAAAATAATAAAATTTTCATTTGACGATTTTTGTGGCAAACGTGGGTACTTTTGAAACTTCACGAAATAAGTTAACATGTCTATTTTATTATTGTTTTATGATCGTCTCACATTGTTGAGCGTGATCGTATTTTTATTTCTGTCAATCGTAGCTTATACGTGATGTTGTGTGGCGGGGTATTGCAAATCTAACTTTTTCTAAACTAATTATACACACACGTTCCCATTCTTTCCGTATCCTTGGCCATATTCACACACGCACCCTACAGTGCTTTCATATCATTTCACCATACAATACTTGGCCTTGCTCAATCTTTTCTTACTTAGCCTAGAAGAAAATTTTACATGTTCATCTTTTTCTACAAATTCAAAATGAGCACTTTCACATACATTTTTACACATTCTTTTACATTTTTCGTCTCTTACTCTCTGCAGATTCTTTACACACATTCTTCTACACGCCTGGAACATGTTGCATGCAACATCAACATATATTCATGTTTTCTCTTAAATAACTCTCTCCACATCAAGATTTAGCCAAAACTTCCAGCATGGAAGCTGTAGCGGGGAAGTAGACTTCATCTTTTATTTAGGGTGCACTCGAAATGGTGGCTTGTGGAGGTCATGGTGGTCGTAAGTGCGGACGTGAATGAGAGGTGAGAGGTGTTTTTCTTATGTCAGTTTGCATGGCAGTGAGAACATGGTGTGTGTATGTGTGTACGTTTAATATGTGAATGTGGTGTGTGTTCATGTTTGGAAAACATGAAGAGTAGGTGAGAAAGTAATTTGGTTGTTATGTTCTTTAGCTAACAAAGGCGCATGAATTAAATTAGAGAGGAACATGTGCATGGGAAGATGAGAGAAGTGAGAGGGGAGTATCAGCAGCTTGGGTTCCATTTGCATATAGGGGAAAGAATTGAAGTAAGGCATGAAACATGAAACATGAAGGGAAAAAAAATGTGTACAGCCAATGGTAGCGTGAAGAATAGGAGCATGTGCATGTTAATATTGTAGTTTGGGCTTGATGGGCTTTAGTGGGTGAGAATTTTTTAAGTATTGTTCGTTTGATTTATAAATTGAAAGTGTGAATTTTAAAATTATTTAACTTCCCCATACGGAGTCTGTTTAAGCCATGGTCTTCGACATTAGGTTCGTATTGACGTCATCTTGGCTATGGAATTGAATGGGTGACGATTGGAGCTTGTTGAATTTTATGATGAATTCCAATGTCATTTGAATTCGGATGGAATCCAGAACGCTTCGGCGACAACAAGAATTTCGATGAGTTAAAACTCATCTTTTTGGTTAACCAGAAACATTATATATGCGATAAAAATCATTGATTGAATGTTTGGATGTTTTATTGGTTTATCAGTTGGTTTGGATCTATTCCCGCCCTAGAATGGATGACCCTTTATATATACCCACCTAGTAAGGGATGACCCATATCATATAACTTTATACTGTATGCGATGCAGGGAAAACAGGTTGGAGGGATCCAATAGGATTCCTCACCAATGTTGATTTTATTCACACACACACACACATATGCGTGTGTGTGCAAATATATATGAATTGTGATGTTGGGGGACAGGTTGAAGGGATCCAATAGGATTCCTCGTTATTGTTGATTTATTTCCAATAAAATTTCTGTTATATGAATTATGAAACTTGACTTATGGACACTATTGGTTATGACATTGTTTAGGTTTAAAAACTTAAACCCTGTAGTGATAGAAAATCATTGTCGATATTGTTTAAGTGTTTGGTAGCTATTGGCATTGAATTTGTAATTTAAAAATACTATAAATTGTTACTAGAGTTGGAGTTGAATTTTGAGACAGGAAATGATTTTAAATCCGAAATTGGGTTTTGGAAATATTTTGTTTTAAAGGAATTAATTTTTATTTTATTCCAACCTATTTACCTATCTTTTTCTAAGTTATTTATTTATGTTTAACATTGTTTTTAAAAGTTATTTATTATGTTTAACATTGTTTTAAAAAGTCATTTTTTTTATATTTAATATCATTTTAAAGTTATTTACTTATAACTAATATTGTTTAAAGTTATTTATTTATATTTAATGTTATTTTAAAGATATTTACCATTATTCTACTATTTTGAAAAGTTAATAAGTCAAATAATTAATATGGTATGAAATTAATAATAATGACTGTTAATAATGTTTTGGACGTTAGTTATTATTATTTATAGCAATGATAAAAATTAATTATTATTTTTTATTAATAATGTTTTGAATTATTAATTATTATTTTTAAGATAATCCAAAGCTAATAATAATTATTATTTATTTATAATGCTTACTATTATTTATTATTTTTAAAATAGTGTTTGAAAGTAAATGATTAGAATTTATTTATAAATGTTTCGAGATTTATAAATAGAGTTGTATAAATAGATTTGGGTTTTATAAGAGGAATCTTGTAACATGGTTTGGGAAATTTAAAGGAAGATTAGTAAAAAGGTAAAAAGAGTTTTAAAAATGGTTTTAGATATTTATAAAAGAATTTAAGAAAGGGGTTTATATATCTATTAAAGGAGTTTATAATTAGTTTTATGGAATTATAAAGAGTTATAAATGACTTGAGAAATGATTTAGGGACGTTTTAAATGGTTTTAGGGATTTATAAAATAGTTTATATATGTTAGTTCTTGAGATGATGGCTTTGATGACAACAACCTTAGGACTTGTTATAAAATGTAAATACTAACGTTATTGTGACGCCCCACCTCTATGCTCACAATAACAAAGAGTATTAAAAGATATACTGTCTGTTATTGCGAAGAATAAGGCTGGATAGGAGTGGCCATCCGTAGTTGGCCTTACACTAGTATTAGTTATTTCGATAGGAGTGGGTTATATTTTTATTTTTCATCTTATTTATTTACTCCCATCGACATACCCAATTCCAGTATAAAACAAGCTACGATGGTTCATAAAAGTTTAGGACAATATATATAAAAACAACACAGATACAAAGAGAATGTGGAACACAGATAACAAAAGTCTCATATATATATAATAACTGATGTCAGTTACAATATAGTTCACACAATACATATGATACAACTACAACTGTCGACTCGAGAAGTTATATATACAAGTACATTATCGACTAACCTACATGAATACATATCATCTTAAAACAGATACACTGACTACTACAACAAGACGAAGACCACTTCAAAGATACGAAAAGTCTTCATAGCTCAAACAGCAACTCAAAGCAGGAAATCTACAACCTGAAATAACTCGGGTCTGACCAGAGTATTAAATTCAAAAGAAAATAATACACGGGTCAGTCTAATTCAAACTCAGTTATTAATGCACAGAAGCAATAATAATCAAATAACGAATAGACGACAGTCACAGAAATCCCGTATATCCGACTCCTCGATAAGAGAATCGGATAACGACAGATATAACACTAAATAGTGTTAAACAACAAACCAGCAAATCCAAATCATCAACAAAGATAGATAAAAGATTACCAATGCAAATAATTCGGAAAACAACAGAATTGCTTAATGGCAATTAACAACAAAATGATCAAATCACAAAGCAAAACACAATATCGGACTATCGAATTGGCAACACAAAACAATTTCATCAATTGAAATCAATGAATTCAAAACGTCAAATTCTGAATTGGCTGCAGTACACGCACGCGTGCACTGCCTCGCCAATACAGTGATGAAATCCACAAAAGCTCAATGAAACAGAAGCAAATGGTAATAACTCAAATCAAAATACAATTCAACTATATTGGATTGAACACAAGAACAATTTCAAACAATTGAAATTTCAATTAAAGAGTCAATGCTAATTTGGCTGCAGTACACGCAACTCACGTGTACTGCCTCGCCAATACAACAAATGATGAAATATGCAAAAGATTTAGATATGCACAAGATCAGATGAACTGTGCACATCAGCCCAGTACTGCATATACAGGAATGCAATATCACAAAATAGTGATAAACTATTTCTTGTCAAACTCCAGGATATATATATATATAGTATATAAATGACCAACTCAATGAAACTACTTGAGGACAATACTTAAACATGTATACACACATGTATGTATACATGTTGTAACGGCAAACCCAAACCAGCCATGGTATGGAAGCAACCAGACCAGTTCAAGCAACTGGAAATAACCAGTGAAACAAAAATGGCAACAGAGAAGTAAAGCAATATCAAGCAAATGACTCAAGTGAGGCTACACTTCAGAACAAATGTATGCACATATATGAAGGCTACACATGAATACATTGGAGCAATGCAGCAGTCAGCAACTAAAGCATGAATGCTACTATGGAGGCCAGAGCATAGAAATGCCCAGACTCAAGTAAAATCAACAAACCAAGGATCTGACAACTAGAATGAATGTAATTCAAGTGACAGTGCAACCAAAAATGGTGACAATGAAGAAATTCAAATAAATACCAGAGTGCACAACAACACAGTGAACAGGAGGAAGTTAAGGCAACTTATAGTGCAACATGATCAACAACACAATGCAGATGAACATGGTCAGAACACAAATGCAAAAACCAGACAGAGTATCATAGGTACAAAGTGCACCAGAGGGAACACGATGCAACAATGAACTGCAAGAGGCAACAACAGGGTAATGACCAAACATGTTGACCAGAGCTTAAAGCAACACTAAAACAACAACCATAATGACCAACAGTAACATGGAATCAAAGTAGTGCACAAGTCGAACGAGTCAACATAGATTCACAACACTAGATATGCAAACTCATGAATAAAACAATGAAATACATGGCAGAAGATAATGCAATGCAGACCAAAACTGCAACGCTACAGGAATTAGCACACGCGTCAAAGCTAGGAGATAAGAATCGAAGTGGCCAAAGGCAAAAATAAAAATAGTTAAAACCCAGAATTTTGAAGCAGTAGTAATCAAGGTTTCAAAACAAGAAATTCACGGAGCAGTAAACTCAAAGCCGCAATGAACAAGTCAGAACACGGAACCAAAATCAACATTGTCAATACAACTCAATGCCGTGATGACAAAGCAAATTGACCAAGCAAAGAATCAAAGCCGTAAGAATCAAGCAATGAAAGTATATACGTTTATGAACAAGTCAATACAATCTCAAGCATCCAAGTAAAATCGAGTGGCCGATCAAACAGAATTGACAAAATCGGAAATCATCTCAGACATCAAATCAAAACCAAATGGTGGAAGCACAATTATTACCACAAATTAAAGTGACCGAAGTCACAAAATCACAAATACATAAAGTATGAATTAGATGTGAGTAATCTAAAATTACTCACCTTTGCAAATGAATTGGATCAGTCGAAGTCGAGCCCGAAGCAATCGAAGAAAACGGACGAAGTTAAGCCCTGGCTGCTGAAGATATTCCAGAGAGAACCAACAGTCGATCGATTAGGTAATCGCAAGCTAGAGCAACAGAGATCCGAAGCTCATAATTTCAGAGTCGCCACAAACAAAGCCAAAGTTCCAATTCTCCAGCAAAACGAACAAGGGAAAAGCCCTACTTCCAGACTCGAGAGAAGAGCCAAAGCCTCGGTTCTAGATTCGAGAATCAACAGAAATTCAAGAAGGTGAAGCTAAGAATTCCAGAATCGACAGAAAGAATCACCGAAGCCCTAATTTTTGTTCGCCATTTTTCTCAGGGGATCGGGCCAGAGCAATAACAAAAAGGGATCGGGTTTGTCTTGGTTAGTTATCTCGGCAACACAATTATGGGCCACAATACTATTTCAAAGCCAACAAATCCTTTTAACAATTTATAAAAGAATTTCAAGTTAATTTAATAACACCCAACAGCAATTAGTCATTAGTTATCATCATTAATTGCTTATAATTAATTGTTACAAATTCCTGGGTTGTTACAGACTCCCCTCCTTATAAAAATTACGTCCCCGCAATTTTCATAATTAAGGACGTCAATAACAATTATTTCTGTAACATAAACTAGTTAAGCTAGAGAAATAAAAGTCAAGAACACAAACGCCAAAGAAATCTTTTAATTCCAATAAAAGAAATTCACAAATTCTCAACAAAATCTAATTATCAATTAGATAATCAGAAAACAACAAAGCTGAATAAATGTAATCATCGGCAATATACAATTATCAATTAGATACTTAGAATGCAGAAATCACAAAACAGCAATATCTAATTATCAATACGATAATTAGAAAACAACAAAATCTAATTATCAACAAAGCTAATTATGAAACACAAATCACAAATCGCAAACTGCAAATATCTAGTTATCCAACAATTAACTAGAAAACACAAAATTCCATAATCAACAAACTCTAACTATTAACAGAAATAGATAGAAAACAGCGATTCAATAAAATCAGCATACTCTAGAATCAATTGGAGACTAGAAAATCTCATAATCAATAAATATTCGATTATCAAGACGATAATCAAATTTCAAATCAACCAATATTCAATTATCAAAAGCGATAATCGAATTTCAAATCAACAAATATTCGATTATCAAAAACGATAATCAAATTTCAAATCAACAAATATTCGATTATCAAAACGATAATCAAATTTCAAATCAACAAATATTCGATTATCAAAAACGATAATCGAATTTCAAATCAACAACTATTCAATTATCAAAAACGATAATCGAATTTCAAATCAACAAATATTCGATTATCAAAAAAGATAATTAAATCTCAAATCAGCAAATTTTTAATTATCGAAAGCGATAAATAGAAACAACAAATATCCGATTATCAAAAACGATAATCAGAACTCATATTAACAAATATCCAATTACCTGTAGATAATTGGAAACAACAAATATCTAGAAATCAATTAAGAAGACTCGAAAATCAACATAAAAGCTTGGGTCGATCACATCAAATGGCGAGTTTTTAATTCGCCGCACGTGCATCAACAAATGGCCGAAGCCTACCAAGTACTCAACATAATTTTTGGCGCCCAACAAATGACCCGAAGGTCTAGTACTGGTATTTGACCCGAAGGTCCATTATATGACCCGAAGGTCCAACATAGTGGCTCGAAAGCACATGAAATCATCAAATATTTCAATTAACGAGTCCGGAATTAACCAAAATAGCAAACGCACATGTCCCATAACCACGAGTTTTACTAAATCGTTTAATTCTCTTCATCGTTTCCTTGAAAGTGTAAAATCATCAAAATCATCAAAACAACAGATATTTCAATTAACGAGTCCGGAATTAACCGAAATAGTAAAAGTGTGGTTCCATACTCCGCACTTTTGCTAAATCGTTTAAATCTCTTCATCGTTTCCTTGAAAGTGTAAAATTGTGTATTTTGTAAAAATACACTTTACATTCTCAAACTAAGCGAATCAGTAAAAGAAAGGGGTCATAGTCCTCGATTTTGCTAAAACGTTTAAATCGCTTCCTCATTCTTTTGAAAGCGCAAACTGTAAAATTCCTGAAAACAATTTTATTTATTTTGTAAAAATAACAATTCACATTCTCAACTGAACAAGTCCGGAATTAAGCGAATCAGTAAAAGAAAGGGGTCATAATCCTCGATTTTGCTGAAACGTTTAAATCGCTTCCTCATTCTTTTGAAAACGCAAACTGTTAAAAAATTATAAAACAATTTTCATTTTAAAACGATTTTCCAATCACGTGATTAAAGCAGCAAATCAGTAACAATTTCGATAAGGAAATTGTACTTCTCAAAACATCGTAGAACGAATCTCAAAATCAGCATTGCGGAATAACCGCTTGAAAATCTACTTTTAAAATTTGACGGTTACTGAAGCCAAAGCGATAGTAATTTTTAAACGTCAAAACTCATCAAAACAATTTACATCATCCAAACAGTTTAAAGTGAATTTTCATTCATCAAAAATGCCACAAAACACCGTGCTTCAAAAATTTAGCATTGGTGTAAAAAATCCCGTTATAAAATAACGGCAACAAAATACGTTTCATAACCAAGCATCGGTTCAACGTAAAATAAATGCAGTAACGTGCAATTCAAATTTTCACCTACTACAAAATGAACAAAGAAATCATTCGAATGTATCTTCAATGAAGATAATTCAAAACAGCTAAATCTAATCAATAGATGATTAGTACAAAAGAAAGCCAGCGGAAATTTCAACAAAAATCACATAACTGTAATTTCTTCGAATCCGAAATTCGGATTCGAAATTCTCAAAGAAACAAAATAATTACAGCTATGTAAACAACCTATGAAATTTATTTCAATTTCATATTTCAATTTTTTTTAATCAAATAGATTATCAGTTGTACTCAGCGAAGACAGATTCACTGTTTCCGCTGCGCACTCTGATAAACAGTACTCAAATCAATCAAATCATCAGAACACAAATTCACTTTTTATTTTTAAATAAAGATATTTAAAAAATTTCATCACAATTTCAAAACTTTAGTTTTGACTCAAAGCACAAATAAAACATCGACCAATAGTTGTAACATATGTTCCATCTAAGTTATGTTTTATATTATGTCCATAAACCCCAAACTCTGATACCAACTGTGACGCCCCACCTCTATGCTCACAATAACAAAGAGTATTAAAAGATATACTGTCTGTTATTGCGAAGAATAAGGCTGGATAGGAGCGGCCATACGTAGTTGGCCTTACACTAGTATTAGTTATTTCGATAGGAGTGGGTTATATTTTTATTTTTCATCTTATTTATTTACTCCCATCGATATACCCAATTCCAGTATAAAACAAGCTACGATGGTTCATAATAGTTTAGGACAATATATATAAAAACAACACAGATACAAAGAGAATGCAGAACACAAATAACAAAATTCTCATATATATATAATAACTGATGTCAGTTACAATATAGTTGACACAATACATATGATACAACTACAACTATCGACTCGAGAAGTTATATATACAAGTACATTATCGACTAACATACATGAATACATATCATCTTAAAACAGATACACTAACTACTACAACAAGACGAAGACCACTTCAAAGATACGAAAAGTCTTCATAGCTCAAACAGCAACTCAAAGCAGGAAATCTACAACCTGAAATAACTCGGGTCTGACCCGAGTATTAAATTCAAAAGAAAATAATACACGGGTCAGTCTAATTCAAACTCAGTTATTAATGCACAAAAGCAATAATAATCAAATAATGAATAGACGACAGTCGCAGAAATCCCGTATATCCGACTCCTCGATAAGAGAATCGGATAACGATAGATATAACACTAAACAGTGTTAAACAACAAACCAGCAAATTCAAATCATCAAAAAAGATAGATAAAAGATTACCAATGCAGATAATTCGGAAAACAACAGAATTGCTTAATGGCAATTAACAACAAAATGATCAAATCACAAAGCAAAACACAATATCGGACTATCGAATTGGCAACACAAAACAATTTCATCAATTGAAATCAATCAATTCAAAACATCAAATTCTGAATTGGCTGCAGTACACGCACGCATGCACTGCCTCGCCAATACAGTGATGAAATCCACAAAAGCTCAATGAAACAGAAGCAAATGGTAATAACTCAAATAAAAATACAATTCAACTATATTGGATTGAACACACGAACAATTTCAAACAATTGAAATTTCAATTAAAGAGTCAATGCTAATTTGGCTGCAGTACACGCAACTCACGTGTACTGCCTCGCCAATGCAACAAATGATGAAATATGCAAAAGATTTAGATATGCACAAGATCAGATGAATTGTGCACATCAGCCCAGTACTGCATATACAGGAATGCAATATCACAAAATAGTGATAAACTATTTCCTGTCAAACTCCAGGATATATATATATATAGTATACAAATGACCAACTCAATGAAACTACTTGAGGACAATACTTAAACATGTATACACACATGTATGTATACATGTTGTAACGGCAAACCCAAACCAGCCATGGTATGGAAGCAACCAGACCAGTTCAAGCAACTGGAAATAACCAGTGAAACAAAAATGGCAACAGAGAAGTAAAGCAATATCAAGTAAATGACTCAAGTGAGGCTACACTTCAGAACAAATGTATGCACATATATGAAGGCTACACATGAATACATTGGAGCAATGCAGCAGTCAGCAACTAAAGCATGAATGCTACTGTGGAGGCCAGAGCATAGAAATGCCCAGAATCAAGTAAAATCAACAAACCAAGGATCTGACAACAAGAATGAATGTAATTCAAGTGACAGTGCAACCAAAAAGGGTGACAATGAAGAAATTCAAATAAATACCAGAGTGCACAACAACACAGTGAACAGGAGGAAGTTAAGGCAACTTATAGTGCAACATGATAAACAACACAATGCAGATGAACATGGTCAGAACACAAATGCAATAACCAGACAGAGTATCACATGTACAAAGTGCACCAGAGGGAACGCGATGCAATAGTGAACTGCAAGAGGCAACAATAGGGTAATGACCAAACATGTTGACCAGAGCTTAAAGCAACACTAAAACAACAACCATAATGACCAACAGTAACATGGAATCAAAGTAGTGCACAAGTCGAACGAGTCAACATAGATTCACAACACTAGATATGCAAACTCATGAATAAAACAATGAAATACATGGCAGAAGACAGTGCAATGCAGAACAAAACTACAACGCTACAGGAATTAGCACACGCGTCAAAGCCAGGAGATAAGAATCGAAGTGGCCAAAGGCAAAAATAAAAATAGTTAAAACCTAGAATTTTGAAGCAGTAGTAATCAAGGTGTCAAAACAAGAAATTCACGGAGCAGTAAACTCAAAGCCGCAATGAACAAGTCAGAACACGAAACCAAAATCAACATTGTCAATACAACTCAATGCCGTGATGATAAAGCAAATTGACCAAGCAAAGAATCAAAGCCGTAAGAATCAAGCAATGAAAGTATATACGTTTATGAACAAGTCAATACAATCTCAAGCATTTAAGTAAAATCGAGTGGCCGATCAAACAGAATTGACAAAATCGGAAATCATCTCAGACATCAAATCAAAACCAAATGGCGAAGCCCAATTATTACCACAAATCAAAGTGACCGAAGTCACAAAATCACAAATACATAAAGTATGAATTAGATGTGAGTAATCTAAAATTACTCACCTTTGCAAACGAATTGGAGCAGTCGAAGTCGAGGCCGAAGCAATCGAAGAAAACGGACGAAGTTAAGCCCTAGCTGCTGAAGATATTCCAGAGAGAACCAACAGTCGATCGATTAGGTAATCGCAAGCCAGAGCAACAGAGATCCGAAGCTCATAATTTCAGAGTCGCCACAAACGAAGCCAAAGTTCCAATTCTCCAGCAAAACGAACAAGGGCAAAGCCCTAATTCCAGACTCGAGAGAAGAGCCAAAGCCTCGGTTCTAGATTCGAGAATCAACAGAGATTCAAGAAGGTGAAGCTAAGAATTCCAGAATCGACAGAAAGAATCACCGAAGCCCTAATTTTTGTTCGCCATTTTTCTCAGGGGATCGGGCCAGAGCAATAACAAAAGGGGATCGGGTTTTCTTGGTTAGTTATCACGGCAACACAATTATGGGCCACAATACTATTTAAAAGCCCACAAATCCTTTTAACAATTTATAAAAGAATTTCAAGTTAATTTAATAACGCCCAACAGCAATTAGTCATTAGTTATCATCATTAATTGCTTAATGACGATAATTAATTGTTACAAATTACTGGGTTGTTACAGTTATGGTTTAGATATATATGTATATGCAGAATATAAACACGCAGGTACCAAGAATAAAGACTGTACAGTATAGAGATACAAGATTGATGAATTTAAAGATCGAAGATATCAAGATTGAAGACTCATGAGTATCAAGAAATCAAGTTATCAAGAGTTCAAGATTTCAAATAGTACAAGATAATGTAGTTAGTCTAGAATTATGTTAAAACTTCTTGAAAGCACTTACATCTTTATTCGAAATTTATTCGTGGAATGGAATCCACTTCGAGCCTGTTAAAGGGATGGAACCCTAATGGGATTGAACCCACGACAATATCTAGTGGAACATGTAGTGGTCCTATTTTGATATCCACTAATTTTATAAAAATGTTTTTTCAAAAATATATCTCTTATTTTAAATGTTTTCAAAAACTTCTTTTCAAAAAGTCATCTCTTCTGTTTGAAATATTTTAGCCTCAATACTATCTTTATCATTTTTAATATTTTGATTTCAAAATTGTCATTGATTTTAAACTATCTCTTGTTTTAAATATTTAGCTTTAAAATATTTACTCAGATTTTAAATCACTTTATAGATTAAGATTATATATATTAAAAATTACTTTCTAAACTCTTTTATATGTTTATACTATATTCAAATATATTTACAAAGTTTAGAAATCGTTTTGACAAATTATAAAAACCAATTTTAATAAGAAAATCAAAATCACCAATTTTGCCTAAGAGAATGTCAACATCCCTCAACCCCCATGTCGACATGGTGCCCGTTAAATTCAAAATTAAAATTTTCAAAAGAAGTGTCTATTCGTCGTATCCTTTCACGAATAGACATGGTTGTTGATTTCCTATAAATACTAGTAGTTCTAAACGAATTCATCATCAGATTTCACTTGTTTTCTCCTCTTCTCTTCATCTTCCACATTTATCCTAAAGAATCTCAAACTATACTCTGCCGAAATACCAAGTGAATCAAACTTGATTATCTCTTGTTTGATTCTCTGCCACTCTCTCCATAAGATCTCAGTGCTATTCAGAGTTATAGAATTATTTGTAAATCAAACTGTTGAGTAAAAGGTGCGGTTGAGCCTTGAAATCAATTGGGTGTTATTGTTGCCCCAGAAATCATTTAGGTGATCTTGTGGCCTGGTAAATCAAGAGAGTTTGCCCCGGACTCGAATACAGGAGGGTGTACCTCGTGGCCTTGAAATCGAGGGTGTAATCTGGGAGATTATTTTGATAAGAAATCCGTATGATTGTACGGGACTGGATGTAGGGTAACTTCGAACCAGTATAAAATCCTGGTGTGTTCTTTCCTTTACTGCTTTTATTTAGTATTTGCATCTGTGTCTGACTGTGATTATATCTGTGTCTGTGAATTGCATTTGTTGGTGATTAAATTTACATAAATTTCAAAAAGATTTAGAAAATCCACAAAACATTATTCACCCCCTATAGTGTTATTCCAGCCTTAAGATCTGTAATCCGCATTTCTCACATTTGGTATCAGAGCATTGGTTTTCAAAATTCTCATAATCTGATTTTTGAAAATTTTTAAAATGGCAATTTTTTGAATAAAATTATTAACACTATTTTCATATAAATATGTCACAGAATCATCATGATATTGTTGTTTAAAACTATATTTAGTTATTTTGAAAAGTCATTTGATTCTTTAAAAGGTTATTTTTTTGTAGGAGAAGAGTTATGTCTAATGACTGTTGGTTAAAAGATACCACGTAATCATTCATCGATCAAGAAGAACAAATGGATATATAATGACAATCGACAATGAAATGGGTACCAGATTAATACAAAACTTTTGATTCTCATCTACAACTTGATTTGATACTATACTTCTCTCCATCTGCTTCACAATGTCACTGGTTTCGTGCGAATCCGTCAAGAAATGACCAAGTTATGGTCAAATGAAGTTTTGGTGAACAAAGAGAAAAAGAAAGCAAAACTGTCAATGGTATTCTTCAAATTGCATCCATAGATTTGAGTATTTTCTCCCAACTCCTTTTCCAAATTGTATTTCTTGTTCTCACGGTCGTTTTGATGGGTGGATCATCAAATTCCGATCAAAATTGAGTGAGATATGACAGTTTGAAGTTGGCTATCCAAAACTGAAAACTGTGTACGGGATTTCCTGCATTTCTCTTACTGTTCGGCCTGTTGCACCACAATTGTAATGACCCGATATTTTGGACCATTCGCATCCATTATAAGTGTATAGGTAGACACTCATGCCAGAAATTGAATTGCTCAAAATACCGCGTTGTTAATTTAAATTTGGCAAAACTGAACATATACAGTAAATAAATAATCACAGATCATAGATCACAGATCACAGACACAGAGTAATAAATGCAGCGGAAATAAAAGAGATAGTAGTTCATGAAGCTACTATATAAATGTATAAGTTACATCAGAGTTAAACCAGATACAACGAAAGAGTAATACGATACATCAGATACAAATCAGAATACATCACTGGAATCATCGAATACTGAAAGCAGAATAGATGGCTGGATCTTCAAACAGAGCTCCAACTCCAAAGGTGAGTCTCGAATACTAGTACACTCAGTCTGACCCGAGCGTAAAGAAAAACACAAAACACTCGAGTCAGGATTAACATTCTTTTATCAATAAATCCAACTCAAGTGAAATAGCAATTGAAATACAAGTAACTCAAAGGATGTTTGGAATAACCATCCTTTAAGGATCCGTTAAACTATCTACTATGTAGTAGTGTACGATAAGTAGATAATGTCTATCAGTAATATAAGATATCAAAATAGTGTTAAGTCATGGCCCATTCCACCCTTAACACATTTTTATTCCCAAGAGCATATACAAGACCGTAGTTTCCCCAAAACCGGAAGTCACCAGAGGGCAATCCATATACTAAAGGTACAAAACAAATCGTAGTGGTCGCGTATAGGGATACAAGTATGACAAGGCACATGAGGCAATACCCAAGGTAGTGAAACTACCGTTTGCCTAATCCGGACTGGTGAGAACGCATCGCCGCAGCGATCGCAACACCGCGAAACAACACTCCCAAAATCAAGGGTGCACCAATCGACAACAAGTAATGAGTACTTTTCGAAGAAGTGTGTTCGCTTGAGGTAGCTGACCTCCATTGGCCCGGCACGGCTCCTGTTTTAGTCATTTCCATTTTGACACAGGTGTCAAGGCTATCCATTATCGTTCTCTTTCTTCAGTCATCACGAACATCATTCCAACCACTTCATTCTGGATCACACTCCGCGTATAGTTATTAAAGTGGTTTTTGGTTTAGATAGAGAGTATATCCATAACCGATTCCGGTTCCTTTAATAACCTTCGTGATTATAACACCGATTGGTCGTTTATTTATTTCAAAACTAAATCAATTTCAATTTCAATCAGAGTTTATAAATCAACAATTCGTTTGTCTTTCTAAACCAATTTCCATAATTTACGTTTCAAAACTTCCAAATTACCATTTCAAAATCTTATAATTCAATTTCAATTTTTATGTAAAACAATTCAAATATTGATTCAAATTCGTGTATCAGTTTCATTCCGAAATCATTTACATTAATTTAATTTATCATTCAAATCAATTTAACTTCATTTATCGATTTCATTCAATATTCGTTAAGTAAATTTATCATTCAAACAATTTCTATTAAATTTCCAATTCATTAAATCCATTATTTAAATTCAACTTCATCATATCAAAACTTACAAATTTAATTAAAATGAATTCATCAAATCAAATTCTTTAAATTTCAAGTCTTACATTAATTTCAATAAATCGCATTTTATTTCTTGTTAAAGAAATTCAATTTCACTTATTTACTTACTTAAATAATTTTCCAAAACTTAATTAATAAAGAAAACTCAATTTCGATTATTTACAAAGTAAAATTCACTTATTCAAAGGTTCAATTTTACTTATTAAAGAATTCAATTCAATTTGATCATTAAATAATTCAATTTTATTTAATTATTAAATAATTCAAAACTTAATTATTAAATAATTTCAAAGTTTAATAATTTCAAACTTAATTATAATTTCAAACTTAATTCAATCATTTCAAAGTTTAATAATTTCAAACTTAATTATAATTTCAAACTTAATTCAATCATTTCAAAGTTTAATAATTTCAAACTTAATTATAATTTCAAACTTAATTCAATCATTTCTCAAATTAAACAACATTCTTTCATCAATTACATTGTTAATATTTTGTTTCAGATTATTAAATATTAACATTTCCCTTTCATTAAAATTCAAATTTCAACTTCATTTCCAAAACCATATTATTTATTCAAATAAAATCTTTTTTTATTTTTAAATCAAATTATTGGCCAATCGGGTTTTATTTAATTCTCTATCCTAGGTCAAAGTTCAATTTGGGTATTTATCATTTCAACTCGATTCCAATTCAATTCAAAAATCAAAGCATAACAAAGGGAACTTGCAGTGTGATAGCTGGGATGGTGTCAAAGTAAATAAACAAGCAATAACATCAATCAATATCAATCCAAAAATCAATTCAAATAATCCCGAAATAATCGTATTAATTCACATTGTTATTTGTGCGAATTAATATAATTATTTCTAGAATCTACACTTTCATTTCATGTAGATTAAAGATTATTACACTAATTATTCATACGGTTCTTCACTTGTCATTCGATTTCAATTTTAACACTACAATAATTAATCCAATATACGTTCAATGGTTCAAAGTGTAATTATTACTATTCTACATGTCAATTAATTTAACAAATAAAAGGGGTCATATTCAACTAATCAAATTCGACATATATGTCGATTCAAATTTAAATTATCCTACGTCAAATTTACTTGCATAATATTTATCACTTTATACATTTCAATTTAACATCCAATATAAACAACAAGCAATCAATCAATTATCAATCAAACAGGATTATCATCATATAATTAACAAATAATGGTGTCAGATGTCACAGGTGAACTGATACAGGTAATAGCATACATATAACAGTGTAAATAACTGACAGCAGCATATTTCAATTGTCGTTCCAATTGAAATCAAATTTAATAAATAAAAGAACATTAACCGTAAGTGATTGCTCACCATACGAGGCTATGGAAATAGACGATGAGATTGAGTTACAAAAATCCAGGCACGAATCCCAAAACAAGGCAAGGTAGAACTCGAATCGACGAACGAAGCTGATAATAAGGAATTGATATAATAAATCAGTTTTGATATGACCTGAGAATATATACATTAATATATTATTAACTTCCCTAAACCAATTTTTTAAGATATATATATTAACAATAAAATTACAGTGTGAATTATACATATATATATATAGAAGCTAGGATTTTAAAATCAAAATATGTGTAATTACAGTAACACCTATATAAAATGCAACATATATAATAGACCTATGTAGTATAGTATAACCCATATACAGTTAACAAAACTTCATTATTAAATCTTATACAAAATAGTTACCTGTAGACAAACAGTTATACTTTATATATATATATCCCTTAAAATTAAATGACATAAATTTTATAAACCCATATGTATGTTTATATATAAACCGAAGAGCACATGGAAAGTGCACCCCCGAAACCATATACATATTATTTAACAACTATACATATATAACCAATAACTATATATATACATACGTGTATATTATATGTAAACTCAATATAAACTCACAGCATAACCGACCTGTACATATATAAAGTACGGTTGAACCTATATATATATAAACTGATAGGTTATAAACTTATATGCACTAATATATAACTTACTATTTTACTATATACTACATATATAGACAGATCTACAACTTTATAAACTTAGAAAACATTTCATATAACAGATCTTACATAAGCTACCCATATAAATTTATATAACTTCATATGGTTTGAGATATCACAAACTAACAGAATAAAAGACCTTCCAAATTATCATATATATATCTCAAAACTTATCACACTTAAATACCTATTACTGACACATCACTATAACTGTTATAAGTAAAACATTTTAGAAATCTATGTCTTAGTTCAACAGATATATATGCAAACTTTTTATATATGGTTATTACAACTTATTATACTTTATGTGATGTAAACTGTGTAAACAGAAAAATATTCAATACCAAAATACCCATACAATTCTATACGTAAGCCTTTATACAAACAAGTTTCAAATTTTATCAAATAGTTTAAATCTTAAATCCAATAGAATATATAAACTAATATATGTAATTTAGACAACTTTTAAACTACAACATACTTTAAACTATCATATATATATATATATATATTACTATATACTCACCTACAAGATATAAATATTTGCACGGATGGAGAAACGAGGTTGGAAGCAGAAGGCGCAGCAGCGAACGAAGGTGGAAGCTCGTCTGCATGCTTGGCTTTGGGAGGAGACGGTGTCGGCTCATGTGAGAAGAAGCGAAGTGGAAGGAGGAGCTCAGTCGGTTGAGGGGACATGGGAGATGTGCTGTGAGGCGAGGCCGAGACAGGGAGGATTTGGAGAGGTGTGGTCGACATTAGTGGGTAGGAGAGTCGGATCTGGTTGGCGAGGCAGTCAAGGGATGCAGTGGCTGAGGGAATAGGGCGCTGATAGTTTTGTTTGGTGAAGTGGCGTTGAGAGGATGGGTTAGTGGAAAGTAGAGGCACTTGCGTGGAGGAAAATGGTGAGGCGTTCGGGGCGACTGACGTTGGTTGTGAGATTCATGGCGAGTCACGGTGAAGGTGGCCGGAGCAGTTACCGTTCATTGTGGGTTATGGGGATGTTGGTCGAGCAAAGAGGAAGAGGACACAATAGTGGTTTAGCCATTGCAAGCTACAGGAAAAATATACATGCCTTGCTTATAAACAATATTATTTTATATATTTTCTCAAGTAAAGAATTAGATAGAATAGAACGAAGATAAAGGGGGAACGTTTGTGCAGAGGGAATGGCACATGAAAAAGAGAACAGAAGAAAGTATAAAAAATAAAAGAAGATGGAGAGAATAGAAATAAGAAGAAGAGGAGACAACACTTTTAATAAAACACGATCATCTATGCTGAAGGGAATGAACAGTTACACCACTAATATTAAATTAAATATTCACAAGCCAGTATAGAATGAGACCGGGAAACGAAGCAACAAAATTAATTGAAGTGATGAATGACAACCGGCAACAGTTGTAATTTGGAAATTTGAAGAAACACAGGTAGCTGCTATAATTTACACGGCAGATATTAGAAAGAGTATATGGAACCCAAAAATCAGACCGCGGAACCGATACAGAAATCGTTTCGTAGGTTTCGCTATTTTTCAGACTTCGAAACACATAAACGAATATACTGCAAAGATCAGCATGACGAGACGATCAAAACGGTATACAGATATCAGTGGCACGATCGAATTATCAAAATTCGAATTTCCTACTAGCGGAAAATGCAGCAAAAACGCAGAAATATAAGATCGACGGAGCCAAAGATGTCCGAATTTGGAAAAACGACAAACTGACATCTTGCTCAAAAGATGGTTTAGAATTTTCTATGTAAAAATATTTAGGTTTCGGAAACATTTTATTTTCATCGCTTTTTAACTGATTAAATTGAAGTAAATTTACGCGCGAAATAAACTTTCATATTTTCGGACGAAAATTTACCAGTTGCTATGTTTAACTAAACGCATTCCAAATATCAAATTTATATTTCAAAATTTTGTCGTTTAAAATTTCACAAAATTTCAACTAATTACGTTATTAAAACAGTTGAAATTTACGGGTCGTTACACTCTCCCCCACTCAAAACTTTTCGTCCCCGAAAAGGAACGAGGTAGGAGAATAGAAACAACCAGAAAGAAAAACAGAATTGAAATACAAAATAACCATTAATTTAAACCATATAAATTCAAATTTAAATTAATTGATATTCAATAATTGATTTAATCCATTTGATTTCACTAAAATAAACCTCAATTATTTCTAAATTCATTATCTTATTATCCCATTTTCTTCAATTTACAATTTCTAAAACCATAAATTTGAATAGTCTTATATTATAATCATATTTTCTTCAACAATTTTAAATTCTTCTTTATTCCAAATTACTGTTAAATTTATTCTACTTAATATATCTACTCACATATATTTAACCCATATAAATTAATTTAAACATAAAAGTTTTGATTTAAATTAATTTACATCTATTAATTTCTTTTAAATTCAAGGTATTTTCATATGTTGATCAAATTTCAATTTATTAATTCTTTCAAAACAAATTTATTAATTCTTTCAAAACAAATTTATTTCATTATTAACTGAGTTTACTTATTATCCTATCTAACTCTTGTTAACATCTTTATAATCAAAATTTAGTGTATAACATTTATTATAAACACTCAAATTTTATTTATAAATTCAATTTATCTTATATATTATCCAATTACATATTCAACTTCTGTATGATTTAGGTAAGTTGTATTAGAATGCAGTTGAACAATATACAAATAAAATTTTCTCAATTCAATTATTCAAGTTTAAATATTTATTCCCAATTTTGGTTTTATTTATAACTAAAATCATCCTTTAACAAAATTTAAGAATTAGATTTCCGATTAACTTTAAACAATTTAGAGATATATATAATAAATTTATATCAAATCAAATTAAATTTTGAAATAAGATACCTATATATATGTAAATCAAAATATACTGAAGAAATTCAAATCAAACTATTTCTTTTTCTCAAAACAAAACCGTAGCAAAGCTACAGAATGGTTTCTCCACTTTGAAACTCGAAAATGAATGTCGATGATGCGGCCGCCATCACCGAAATTATTTTCCAGCAACAAAGAGAAGAGCACTGATTTCAACATTTTAAAATTCTTTGAAAACGGTTTCTATTTGAAAATACCTTTAATAATATACATTTTAAAAATTTAAAACCAAAGCTTGAAATTACTGGAAATTAAATTCTCAAATTCTAAATGTTAAATTCATTTAAATTTCAAATCAGTTTATAACCCATGTTTAAAATTCATTTATAGAACAATAAGTGAAAATCAATTATTATCATTTCTACAACCAATTTAATTAACTTATTAAATTTCAGAAAATTTTACTTATATATATCTATATATACTCATACAAATTTATTCCATTTTCCAAATTTGAAATTTATATTGTGTCAGTTTGCTCTGTTCAAGTGTTTTGAAAATCCTATCGATAGCGTTGATCAGACGAATCGATCGGAAACCCAAATCAACATCAACAACTCAAACAACACAGCATATATTAAAACATTTATATATATTAGTTTACAAATACATTTCTTTGCTCGACGATACAGGAATGAATTTTCAAAATAAGGATAGGGTTTCAAATTTGATGGGCTCAAATCAAAGAGAATTTTGATTCGAAAATAAGTTTGAAACAGAAGATAAGATAATTCAATTATCACAATCGGGAGACGGATGAGTTTATTTAATTCATGGGCAACCTTAACCGAGTCGTCCGTAACTTCAAGAATAAGATCGATGCTGAATTCCGAGGTAAATCAACACTCGATCTCAAGAGATGGAATTCAGGTATAGCAGGTAATAGATAGCATCGTAAACCAAGGTTACAGAAATCTCCGGTAAATCAATGCCTATTATAAAGGAGTTTAATCCTTTACGAATCATTCGAAGATTGGCGAGACCACCGATCTATTATGGATAACATTCAGAATGGAGTTATGGGGTGCTCCAGGATTGAAAGAAGACAAATAGTGAAGGACACGAATGAATTCAGAACCGAGGGGAACGTTCTAAAATTCAAAGGAATTGAGTCAAAGGAAGAGATTGAAACTCGAATGAGAGTGATTCTGTAAATACATTTACCCTACATGCTAAGTTTTGCCTAGAGCTACCAAAGCTCTGATACCAACTGTAACGACCCGATATTTTTGACCATTCGCATCCATTATAAGTGTATAGGTAGACACTCATGCCGGAATTGAATTGCTCAAAATACCGCATTATTAATTTAAATTTGGCAAAACTGAACATATACAGTAAATAAATAATCACAAATCACAGACACAGAGTAATAAATGCAGTGGAAATAAAAGAGATAGTAGTTCATGAAGCTACTATATAAATGTATAAGTTACATCAGAGTTAAACCAGATACAACGAAAGAGTAATACGATACATCGGATACAAATCAGAATACATCACTGGAATCATCGAATACTGAAAGCAGAATAGATGGCTGGATCTTCAAACAGAGCTCCAACTCCAAAGGTGAGTCTCGAATACTAGTACACTCAGTCTGACCCGAGCGTAAAGAAAAACACAAAACACTCAAGTCAGGATTAACATTCTTTTATCAATAAATCCAACTCAAGTGAAATAGCAATTGAAATACAAGTAACTCAAAGGATGTTTGGAATAACCATCCTTTAAGGATCCGTTAAACTATCTACTATGTAGTAGTGTACGATAAGTAGATAATGTCTATCAGTAATATAAGATATCAAAATAGTGTTAAGTCATGGCCCATTCCACCCTTAACACATTTTTATTCCCAAGAGCATATACAAGACCGTAGTTTCCCCAAAACCGGAAGTCACCAGAGGGCAATCCATATACTAAAGGTACAAAACAAATCGTAGTGGTCGCGTATAGGGATACAAGTATGACAAGGCACATGAGGCAATACCCAAGGTAGTGAAACTACCGTTTGCCTGATCCGGACTGGTGAGAACGCACCGCCGCAGCGATCGCAACACCGCGAAACAACACTCCCAAAATCAAGGGTGCACCAATCGACAACAAGTAATGAGTACTTTTCGAAGAAGTGTGTTCGCTTGAGGTAGCTGACCTCCATTGGCCAGGTACGGCTCCTGTTTTAGTCATTTCCAATTTGACACAAGTGTCAAGGCTATCCATTATCGTTCTCTTTCTTCAGTCATCACGAACATCATTCCAACCACTTCATTCTGGATCACACTCCGCGTATAGTTATTAAAGTGGTTTTCGGTTTAGATAGAGAGTATATCCATAACCGATTCCGGTTCCTTTAATAACCTTTGTGATTATAACACCGATTGGTCGTTTATTTATTTCAAAACCAAATCAATTTCAATTTCAATCAGAGTTTATAAATCAACAATTCGTTTGTCTTTCTAAACCAATTTCCATAATTTACGTTTCAAAACTTCCAAATTACCATTTCAAAATCTTATAATTCAATTTCAATTTTTATGTAAAACAATTCAAATATTGATTCAAATTCGTATATCAATTTCATTCCGAAATCATTTACATTAATTTAATTTATCATTCAAATCAATTTAACTTCATTTATCGATTTCATTCAATATTCGTTAAGTAAATTTATCATTCAAACAATTTCTATTAAATTTCCAATTCATTAAATCCATTATTTAAATTCAACTTCATCATATCAAAACTTACAAATTTAATTAAAATGAATTCATCAAATCAAATTCTTTAAATTTCAAGTCTTACATTAATTTCAATAAATCGCATTTTATTTCTTGTTAAAGAAATTCAATTTCACTTATTTACTTACTTAAATAATTTTCCAAAACTTAATTAATAAAGAAAACTCAATTTCGATTATTTACGAAGTAAAATTCACTTATTCAAAGGTTCAATTTTACTTATTAAAGAATTCAATTCAATTTGATCATTAAATAATTCAATCTTATTTAATTATTAAATAATTCAAAACTTAATTATTAAATAATTTCAAAGTTTAATAATTTCAAACTTAATTATAATTTCAAACTTAATTCAATCATTTCAAAGTTTAATAATTTCAAACTTAATTATAATTTCAAACTTAATTCAATCATTTCTCAAATTAAACAACATTCTTTCATCAATTACATTGTTAATATTTTGTTTCAGATTATTAAATATTAACATTTCCCTTTCATTAAAATTCAAATTTCAACTTCATTTCCAAAACCATATTATTTATTCAAATAAAATCTTTTTTTATTTTTAAATCAAATTATTGGCCAATCGGGTTTTATTTAATTCTCTATCCTAGGTCAAAGTTCAATTTGGGTATTTATCATTTCAACCCGATTCCAATTCAATTCAAAAATCAAAGCATAACAAAGGGAACTTGCAGTGTGATAGCTAGGATGGTGTCAAAGTAAATAAACAAGCAATAACATCAATCAATATCAATCCAAAAATCAATTCAAATAATCCCGAAATAATCGTATTAATTCACATTGTTATTTGTGCGAATTAATATAATTATTTCTAGAATCTACACTATCATTTCATGTAGATTAAAGATTTTTACACTAATTATTCATATGGTTCTTCACTTGTCATTCGATTTCAATTTTAACACTACAATAATTAATCCAATATACGTTCAATGGTTCAAAGTGTAATTATTACTATTCTACATGTCAATTAATTTAACAAATAAAAGGGGTCATATTCAACTAATCAAATTCGACATATATGTCGATTCAAATTTAAATTATCCTACATCAAATTTACTTAACATCCAATATAAACAACAAACAATCAATCAATTATCAATCAAACAGGATTATCATCATATAATTAACAAATAATGGTGTCAGATGTCACAGGTGAACTGATACAGGTAATAGCATATATATAACAGTGTAAATAACTGACAGCAGCATATTTCAATTGTCGTTCCAAATGAAATCAAATTTAATAAATAAAAGAACATTAATCGTGAGTGATTGCTCACCTTTCGAGGCTAGGGAAATAGACGATGAGATTGAGTTACAAAAATCCAAACACGAATCCCAAAACAAGGCAAGGTAGAACTCGAATCGACGAACGAAGCTGATAATAAGGAATTGATATAACAAATCAGTTTTGATATGACCTGAGAATATATACATTAATATATTATTAACTTCCCTAAACCAATTTTTTAAAATATATATATTAACAATAAAATTACAGTGTGAATTATACATATATATATATAGAAGCTAGGATTTTAAAATCAAAATATGTGTAATTACAGTAACACCTATATAAAACGCAACATATATAATAGACCTATGTAGTACAGTATAACCCATATACAGTTAACAAAACTTCATTATTAAAACTTATACACAGTAGTTACCTGTAGACAAACAGTTATACTTTATATATATATATATATCCCTTAAAATTAAATGACATAAATTTTATAAACCCATATGTACGTGTATATATAAACCAAAGAGCACATGGAAAGTGCACCCCCGAAACCATATACATATTATTTAACAACTATACATATATAACCAATAACTATATATATACATACGTGTATATTATATGTAAACTCAATATAAACTCACAGCATAACCGACCTGTACATATATAAAGTACGGCTGAACCTATATATATATATAAACTAATAGGTTATAAACTTATATGCACTAATATATAACTTACTATTTTACTATATACTACATATATAGACAGATCTACAACTTTATAAGCTTAGAAAACATTTCATATAACAGATCTTACATAAGCTACCCATATAAATTTATATAACTTCATATGGTCTGAGATATCACAAACTAACATAATAAAAGACCTTCCAAATTATCATATATATATATCTCAAAACTTATCACACTTAAACACCTATTACTGACACATCACTATAACTGTTATAAGTAAAACATTTTAGAAATCTATGTCTTAGTTCAACAGATATATATGCAAACTTTTTATATATGGTTATTACAACTTATTATACTTTATGTGATGTAAACTGTGTAAACAGAAAAATATTCAATACCAAAATACCCATACAATTCTATACGTAAGCCTTTATACAAACAAGTTTCAAATTTTATCAAATAGTTTAAATCTTAAATCCAACAGAATATATAAACTAATATATGTAATTTAGACAACTTTTAAACTACAACATACTTTAAACTATCATATATATATATTACTATATACTCACCTACAAGATATAAATATTTGCACGGATGGAGAAACGAGGTTGGAAGCAGAAGGCGCAGCAGCGAACGAAGGTGGAAGCTCGTCTGCATGCTTGGCTTTGGGAGGAGACGGTGTCGGCTCATGTGAGAAGAAGAGAAGTGGAAGGAGGAGCTCAGTCGGTTGAGGGGACATGGGAGATGTGCTGTGAGGCGAGGCCGAGACAGGGAGGATTTGGAGAGGTGTGGTCGACATTAGTGGGTAGGAGAGTCGGATCTGGTTGGCGAGGCAGTCAAGGGATGCAGTGGCTGAGGGAATAGGGCGCTGATAGTTTTGTTTGGTGAAGTGGCGTTGAGAGGATGGGTTAGTGGAAATTAGAGGCACTTGCATGGAGGAAAATGGTGAGGCGTTCGGGGCGACTGACGTTGGTTGTGAGATTCATGGCGAGTCACGGTGAAGGTGGTCGGAGCAGTTACCGTTCATTGTGGGTTATGGGGATGTTGGTCGAGCAAAGAGGAAGAGGACACAATAGTGGTTTAGCCATTGCAAGCTACAGGAAAAATATACATGCCTTGCTTATAAACAATATTATTTTATATATTTTCTCAAGTAAAGAATTAGATAGAATAGAACGAAGATAAAGGGGGAACGTTTGTGCAGAGGGAATGGCACATGAAAAAGAGAACAGAAGAAAGTATAAAAATAAAAGAAGATGGAGAGAATAGAAATAAGAAGAAGAGGAGACAACACTTTTAATAAAACACGATCATCTATGCTGAAGGGAATGAACAGTTACACCACTAATATTAAATTAAATATTCACAAGCCAGTATAGAATGAGACCGGGAAACGAAGCAACAAAATTAATTGAAGTGATGAATGACAACCGGCAACAGTTGTAATTTGGAAATTTGAAGAAAAACAGGTAGCTGCTATAATTTACATGGCAGATAATAGAAAGAGTATATGGAACCCAAAAATCAGACCGCGGAACCGATACGGAAATCGTTTCGTAGGTTTCGCTATTTTTCAGACTTCGAAACACATAAACGAATATACTGCAAAGATCAGCATGACGAGACGATCAAAACGGTATACAGATATCAGTGGCACGATCGAATTATCAAAATTCGAATTTCCTACTAGTAGAAAATGCAGCAAAAACGCAGAAATATAAGATCGACGGAGCCAAAGATGTCCGAATTTGGAAAAACGACAAACTGACATCTTGCTCAGAAGATGGTTTAGAATTTTTCTATGTAAAAATATTTAGGTTTCGGAAACATTTTATTTTCATCGCTTTTTAACTGATTAAATTGAAGTAAATTTACGCGCGAAATAAACTTTAATATTTTCGGACGAAAATTTACCAGTTGCTATGTTTAACTAAACGCATTCCAAATATCAAATTTATATTTCAAAATTTTGTCGTTTAAAATTTCACAAAATTTCAACTAATTAAGTTATTAAAACAGTTGAAATTTACGGGTCGTTACAACAATACCATCCAGATTTGTCACCAAACTATTACTAGATCATAGCTCATGCCTTCCTCTTCGATTTTCCGCTGGTTTCATCCAATTCCGTTAAGAAACGAAGGAGATATGCCTTTTAGAAGTTTGATAGTAAATAGAAAAATGGGAAGAAGAAGAAGAGAAAGTTTTATGAAAAGTGATGACTGTTGGGCCTATTTATAGTGGTTGAAGTGTCCATTCATTCAAAATTCAAATTCAAAGTTTTGACCCCAAGTTGGTCAATCTACTAAATCATTTGTATCTTTCTCATACGGTCTTCAAATTCAGTAAATGAATATACTACGATGATCAGAAAAATAAGCCCGTCTCAATAGAACAGATCTCGTCGTCAAATTCTGAAAGATATAAATGTGTGGTTCATGACAATGGAAGAACAACAAAGTTAGAAAGATAGAGGAGTGCAAAAAGTGGTACGCTTTACTATTATTTCATTTTTATTGTTGAATTAGGAATGTATATTTATGCATTTAGTTAGGTATAGAAATTTATCTCTTTTATAAGTTTTGATATTTTGGTCCATATATCGACACACCATGGTATACATATCGATATACCAGTCTAAATTTTTTTAAAGTCTTTTAAAATGTGTTTCCTTTCAAATAAAATCTTACTACTAATTTATTACAATTATACTAAGTAGAAAAACATATCTTCATTCGTGATTTCAACTTTTCTAATGTTGTTTTTACTTCTCGTACTCTATTTCTTTTAAGATACTAATTTTTTGTCTTTAGGAAATTAATAGAATGAATTTAGAATGTTAGAATAAGGCTCTATTTATAGATTTCTTTATTTAATAAGATTGCGCCACATCACATGACACTTGTCATATAAAAAGATAGTGACATACATGCAAAATGACACGTGTCATTACACTTGTTCTTTAATAAAAACATTTTTACATGCATAATGCCAAGTGTCTTTACACATGTTTTTTCATTATTTTTCTTTATGTTTTTTATTTACTTTAATTAATATTAACAACTATAAAAAATTGGGTCAAAAATAAATTATTTACATGTCAAAATCTAGTCGTAAAATTAGTGCAAAATCATGTTAAAAACAGGCCCAGAACTTTAGATAGCATTTCTGAAATGCTGTCTTTGCTTCTGTTAACGTTTTTTAAGCACTGCAAATTCATTTTTGTAGCATTACTGTGCTGAAACGCTGTAGTGTTTCAGAAACTTTTCACAGCATCTGTTAAATGCTGCAGTTTTTGTTTTATAATGTTTTGAATATATTTTACTGCAAAAACTTTTTACAGCATTCTGTAAATGCTGTCTTTTCTATTTGAAACTTTAAACTATGTAAAAATGATATTTAAATTAAGTATTTTTCTCTATTCTTTTTAGAGTTATTTTCTAACTTAAATTAGAATATTTTAAAATTAATTTCATGTTTAAATATTTTTTAATAATTAACTAAATTTTTTAATGTAAGACGCCTTAATATAACACATGTTTATTTTAGTTTTTCAATCTTTGTTATTTTATTTAATATTTCATTATGATTTTTTTTAAAAGGTGTTTAAACATGTTTTTAAATATTTTAATCAATAATAATTTAATATATAGGTTTTAATTAGTAAGTTAAGTATTTTATAAACATGGAAGTTTGGATTCTTAAAAAAACAATTAAGTTAAAAAAAATTATTTTAAAGAAATTAAATAAGGAGGGTATTAATTTTTTTCAAAACCATATTGATCATATATATAGTTTAAATCCATATTTCTTAGCAATTTGATTTTGATATTGAGTTTGATTACTACCTTTCATGAATATGCTATAGTTTTAATATCATTTATTACCTTTAAACTCTTGTCTTTACTATTCTTTCAGTCTCATTCATTAGTTTCCTTAACCTAAGTCTAGTAATTGGTGTGTATTACCTTTGTTTGGTTGAAGTGATTTATAATAAATAGTTTGATATATGTATACATACATACATACATACATACATACATACACACACACACACACACACACATATATATATATATATATGCTTGTAAATTAGATATTACTTATCACTCATATTTATCTTATAATCTGAATATCTCTTACCATAGTATATATATCATCATATCATTCTGCATATTATTATTTTTACTTCGTTATCATTTTATTTCATATTACATATCATTATGCATCCTATTTACTATCACATTTCATTGCATATTACATCATAAATTATAATGCATGAAATATCATAATCATTCGCATCATAAGTTGCACTTCATTCTGCATATCATCTCATGCTACATTGCATATGTCATACATTTCATACTGCATTACAAACTACATATTGCATACATGTACACATAACAAGTGTATTTTATTTAAGGGGAGTTTATATTATTGTCTTATAGTATAGGGTTATTAATTTTTGATTTGTTTGACTTGATTGACTTGTTTGAATTGATTGACTTGATTGACTTGTTTGACTTGATTGACTCGATTGACTTGTTTGACTTGATTGACTCGATTGACTTGTTTGACTTGATTGATTTGTTTGACATGATTAGATTTGATGTGTGTGTTGATTGGATTGTTTGAAATATACTTATACATATTTATGTATTGAATAATTATAATATAATTATGTTAATGTCTTTCACATTCCATTTACTATACTTTGTTCTAGTTTTAGTTTAAGGTGGAGTTTTATGGTTTTAGGATGGTTTTGTTGATGACAAAGGGGGAGAATTATAAAATAGGATAGTTAGGCATAGATTAAGGAGGATTTGTTAGATTAAGGGGGAGTTGTTAGATTAAGGGGGAGTTAGAGTAGAGTAAGAACAGAGTTAGAGTATATTTTATAAACAAAGGTTGTCATCATCAAAAATGGGGAGATTTTTAGTTCTTGAGATGATGGTTTTGATGACAACAACCTTAGGACTTGTCATAAAATATAAATACTAACGTTATGGTTTAGATATATATATATATGTATATGCAGAATATAAACATGAAGGTACCAAGAATGAAGACTGTACAGTATAGAGATACAAGACTGATGAATTTAAAGATCGAAGATATCAAGATTGAAGACTCATGAGTATCAAGAAATCAAGTTATCAACAATTCAAGATTTCAAACAGTACAAGATAATGTAGTTAGTCTAGAATTATGTTAAAACTTCTTGAAAGCACTTACATCTTTATTCTAAATTTATTCGTGGAATGGAATCCACTTCGAGCCTGTTAAAAGGATGGAACCCTAATTGGATGGAACACACAACAATATCTAGTGGAACATATAGTGGTCCTAATTTTATAAAAATGTTTTTTCAAAACTATATCTCTTATTTTAAATGTTTTCAAAAACTTCTTTTCAAAAAGTCATCTCTCTTGTTTGAAATATTTTAGCCTCAAAACTATCTTTATCATTTTTAATATTTTGATTTCAAAATTGTTATTGATTTTAAACTATCTCTTGTTTTAAATATTTAGCTTTAAAATATTTACTCAGATTTTAAATCACTTTATAGATTAAGATTATATATATTAAAAATTACTTTCTAAACTCTTTTATATGTTTAAACTATATTCAAATATATTTACAAAGTTTAGAAATCATTTTGACAAATTATAAAAACCAATTTTAATAAAAAAATCAAAATCACCAATTTTGCCTAAGAGCATGTCGACATCCCTCAACCCCCCATGTCGACATGGTGCCCGTTAAATTCAAAATTCAAATTTTCAAAAGAAGTATCTATTCGTCGTATCCTTTCACGAATAGATATGGCTGTTGATTTCCTATAAATACCAGTAGTTCTAAATGAATTCATCATTAGTTTTCACTTGTTTTCTCTTTTCTTCATCTTCCACATTTATCCTAAATAATCCCAAACTATACTCTGCCGAAATACCAAGTGAATCAAGCTTGATTATCTCTTGTTTGATTCTCTACCACTCTCTCCATAAGATCTCAGTGTTATTCAGAGTTATAGGATTATTTGTAAATCAAACTGTTAAGTAAAAGGTGCGGTTGAGCCTTGGAATCAATTGGGTGTGATTGTTGCCCCGGAAATCAATTAGGTGATCTTGTGGCCTGGTAAATCAAGAGAGTTTACCCCGGACTCGAATACAGGAGGGTGTACCTCGTGGCCTTGAAATCGAGGGTGTAATCTGGGAGATTATTTTGATAAGAAATCCGTACGATTGTACGGGACTGGATGTAGGGTAACTCCGAACCATTATATAATCCTGGTGTGTTCTTTCCTTACTGCTTTTATCTAGTATTTGCATCTATGTCTGATTTTGTGATTATATTTGTGTCTGTGAATTGCATTTGTTGGTGATTAAATTTACATAAGTTTAAAAAAGATTTAGAAAATCCACAAAACACTATTCACCCTCCCTCTAGTGTTATTCCAGCCTTAAGATCCGTAATCCGCATTTCTCACAATTTATGAGTATTAGATAATTATAAAAGAATTTATAAATGGTTCTACAATATTGTAAAAATGAAATCTTCCTCTGTTCTATGAATATACTTATACAGTTGGGATAAGAATATGGATATTTCTTCAAGAATTGGAAATATTGGGATTTGTGAATATACCTTTGTAAAGGAATTTTGGTACAAGTATGCACAAAATGATTTTTTTATTTATTTATGAAAAGATTAATTAAGAGGCTAGTAATTGATTATGTGCTTAACCAATGTTGGTTTTCCCTTTTTAAATTAAATCCCTAATTTGGATGCGTGTTTGTTGATAATTAAATAATCGACTATCGAATTTGGACCCAAAATGTAACTTGGGAAATATCTAGGAGAAACATGTGAGTTATATGGCACAGTCATCTCCAATGATGTTGTATTGTACGTATAAATCTCGTTCCGTTCTCCTAGGACAAATGATAAGGAAACTCATCCACTAACGGTTAGGAGGTGATCTCCGCTCCTATCTTTGGTTGTTTATTTCCTAAAGAATCAGGGTTAGTTTACCGAAAACTATCGAAGGTTGATTGGAAGAGACTGGTGTAACGACTCGACTTTTCGACGCTCGAAAATCGACATTAATACGTCCACTGTATCAACTGCCGAGCAATCGAATGCCGGAAAACCGAATTGTTATGGAGAAAAAGAAGAGGTAGAAGAAGACAGAAGAAAAAGAAAGAAGAAACAACAGAAACAGAAACAATATCAGAATCTCACATTCGCAATGGAACAACATATAATAGATAAATTGTGACGACCGCCCATAACCCCTACACTGAACCTAGAGAAAGTGCACTGTAAAGTGTGCCAGGAAGCCATGGACGATTGCCAGGGTAAATTAAAAAAAACAACAGAATCTATCGTATTACTCACAGCGCATGGACAAAATACAATAGAACAAATATATAGTGAAACTTCATAGAATAGAATCTCATCAATAAAACTTCATAATAGTTGGATACAAACATCTGAATAGTCAATACAACAAGCCTCACTACATATCACTCAGAGAATACAAAGTAGCGGAACATCCAGTACATATAGTAAGAAGTAATATGCAATACTCCAGCTCATCTTTGTCATCAGCATCGTGGAAAGCAAGAACAGCACCTGTCACCTGCTACCTAGTCTGCCCGTCCCAAAATGGACGAACAGCCCAAGGCAATAAGAGTTAAAAACATAAAGCCTTGAGTCAGACAACAGTCTTAGTGAGCGGTAAATTAACTAACAACATACCAAAAGAGCATAAAGGAAAAGGAATAGGAATACAACCCTCCCACTCCACCTCTTTCTACAGTGATAGCCCCCAGACACACACTAAGTAGAAGCAAACATAGCAGAGCATACAATGTAATGTAAAGAAATTATCACTCGAGTCAAGGGCGATGTTTTCCAAGCACAAACCCCCAAGGCCTAAACCAAGATCAGATAAGCACCCAGAAAATATCGCTCTTGAGACCGAATGACGATACAACCAAACATCCATGACTCTGGCTATCACTGTTATCATTGCTTCGATATCATCGTTAATTGAATGACCGACACATTCTTTCAGCCGTCCGTCAAGGGCTAATGGAAACCCCGGTTCTAGACATAACCCTGCACGTCATCGTGACTCGTGCCTAGGACTATCGAATCTGCCCAGAGTACTTGACTATCAATCATTAGCCTTCAGGGACTATCGAATCTGCCCAACGTACTCTTGCTTTGAGCATGCTAGAACCTTCAACAACGATAAGATCTCAACCTTCTAGTCATCCTCCTCGACGACTATTTTCATACTAGCTCAAGCGCCTCTCGAGCAAACCATTATCCTCAAACTCGAACATTTCACCGAGTTATCAACATGCTTGGAATGATCCCGTCTGGATTAGACCAAGGCTATCTCATATCATGCTTCGCTTCATCACATCCTCGCAAAGCTTCATCTCAACATCATCATCAAATCTATCCATATGAGCTTCATCATCCGCTACATATGCCACGAGCAGCTTTTCTAATTCAAGAGCCTTTCCCTTAGCTTTTGAATCATCTTCAACCAACTTGTCTAAATCAAATCATCAATCATCTAATTCATAGCAATCAATCAAGTCAAACATTAATCCAAGTAATCAAACATTCAATTATGATCTAAATAGACAATTATAACAACAATGGCAATTTCGTAAATAAAGAGTCCAAAGTCCAACAAGCATGAAAACATGAACAATATCTCTATAATCTTGAAGAATGAACTTGCATAGGTTAACACTTAGTAAAATGGTTGTCAAATCATCATGAACAATGGATCTATATGGATCTATACTTAGGTTTACAAAAATGCATGGAAATCACTACCTTAACACTAAATCAAGTCAACGATCCGATATACTTCTTTGGATCCGTGTGAGAGATAATCACCACTCACCAAATCACCTAAACACCTCAAAAGAAACCCACTTCAGATCTGGACAGCGAAGGATCTAACTTGATCTATCACCAATCCGCTTCAAACGATGAAATCTCACTTCAATGGATGTAGATCTTCAATCTAAGCTCTTGAATCTTCAATTTGATCTTCAACTTGGATGGATGGAATCACTAGATTAGAGTGGAGAAAAGAAGTGAAGAAGTGTAGAAGTCGAGCTCTCAAAATGGCAGCACTTCGTCGCTTCGAAATCCGGATCCCAAAAATAAAGAAATGGACGAGTATTTATAGCTGAAATCCTCCTTAAGTCGTCCACTTTTAGGTCATCCACGACCTATAGAGCCCTGCGACCTACGACCTATCAAAACCCACCAGTCTACGACTTACAACTTAGCATATGTGCGCGCGAACCAGAACTCAACGAGTTACGACTTAACTATGCGCGACTTACGACCTAACTTAAATGTGCGACTTAACAGGGTCTCCGACCTAACGCAGGCGCACTCACGACCTACCAGACTCACCTATCTACAACTTACGACTTAGCAGCCTAACTCCTAAGTCGCTCGCGACTTAACACATAGCATATGGGCGCGACCTAACAACCCTTCGACCTACGACTTACCATAAGTCGCGACCTAAAAATGCCACGACTTAGCAACTCACGCGACCTAACTACTCACGCGACCTAGCTGGGTTATGACCTAACACTTAAGTCGTTTGGATGACCTAACCATCTTTGGTTGCTTACGACCTAACTATCATAGCACTCCATAGGTCGCTTACGACCTAACTACTACTCCTAGGTCGTTAACTCGCAAAGCTTCCTATGCCGCTAACTCTTAGGTCATCCCATTCCTTAGGTCGCCCACTACCTTAAGTCACTCATTCGACCTATCCTATCCCACGACCTAAGCCACCCCACGACTTACTTCCTACACGACCTAAGCTCTTAAGTCGCTCCACTGCTACCCAGCTTCCATAGGTCATCGCCGACCTACCTTTTAGGTCATTATCTCCCCTAAGTCGGTCAGTTCCTTAGGTCGTCTATCTCTTAGGTCGTTAACTCGCCTAGTCGACTTATCACTTAACTCGCCGATTTCCTTAACTCGGTCACGACTTAGGACTTAACAAAATTCTGCCCTAAATCTGAAGCGACTTAACAACGCTAAGAATTCCAGATTTTTACCAAATTTTCGATCCGTAAAATACGGGTCATTACATTCTCTCCCCCTTAGGAATTTCGCCCCCGAAATCCCAAACAAACAAAGCAATCAAAGACTATTCTGCACGCCTACCATCCATAGTAATCAACAAACCATGCATCCAATTCTAGCTTAGCATGCAGAATTCTAAAACCAGAACAAGTTACAATATCGTGAGATGACACGACACCTTAGGGCCATACCTTGAAGAGTTCAGGATGAGCAGCTTTCATCCTCTCTTCCACCTCCCACGTACAGTCGTTATCATCATCACTCCATTGTATCTTGAGCAACTTAACTACCTTCCTCCTAAGCTGTTTCGTGTCAGTTCCCATAACACGAAGCGGCTTACGAGGTCTTCTATCGACTGGATCAACTTCGAAATCTTCACAGCTATCAGCAGAAACCACTGTATTCGAGTCGTGCACAAACTTCCGTAGATACGATACATGAAAAACATTGTGCACACCCGACATCTTCTCTGGTAACTCCAATCTGTAGGCGAGCTTTCCAATTCGCTCTATGATCGGGAATGGTCCAACAAATCTCGGAATCAATTTTCCTTTCTTCCCGAATCGAATAACATTCTTCAGTGGAGAAATCTTCACAAAGACCATATCACCTACGTCGAATTCCAAATCCTTTCGACGCTTATCTACATAACTTTTCTGACGGTCTTGGGCTGCCTTCATTCGTTGCCGAATGATCTCAATGAAATCCGAAGTCTGTCGAATCATCTCTGGCCCAAGCACCAGCTTTTCTCCTGTCTCTAACCAACATGTCGGAGAGTTACACGGTCTTCCATACAATGCCTCATATGGTGCCATACCAATGCTTGACTGGTAACTGTTGTTGTACGAAAATTCCACCAAATGAAGGTGATCTTCCCACGATCCTCCGAAATCTAAAACACAAGCTCTAAGAAGATCTTCCAAAACTCGATTGACTCTCTCGGTCTGACCATCTGTTTGAGGGTGATAAGCTGTACTCAAACACAACTCGATTCCCAAAACTTCCTGGAAGCTCTTCCAAAATCAACTAGTGAACAATGGATCTCGATCGCTCACTATACTCTTCGGAATACCATGGAATCGAACTATCCACTTAACATACAACTCTGCCAACTTTGAAGCAGTCCTAGTCGATCGAACAGGAATGAATCTTGCACTCTTAGTCAGACGATCTACGATGACCCAAATCCCTTCATTTCCCGCTCTTGTTCTAGGTAGACCATCAATAAAATCCATCGATATTTGCTCCCACTTCCATGTAGGAACTCCTAATGGTTGAAGCAATCCACTTGGCTTCTTCTGTTCGGCTTTTACCAACTGGCAGTTCATGCACTTGGAAATAAAATTTCCAACATCCTTCTTCATACCTTCCTAGTAGTAGGTTCTCTTCATATCCCGATACATCTTATTTCCACCTGGATGAATTGTCAACTTCGAGTGATGACTTTCCCTCAGAACTTCATTCCTCAATTCATCGATATCGGGAACAACTAGTCGTCCTTGCTTCCGAAGCCAACCCTCTCGATCGACCTCGAATCCTTTATCCTTTTCTGGGTCCAATCCAGATTCCAAATCACGAATAATCTTGACAAGCTTATCGTCTCGCTTTTGGCTCTCGCCAATCCTTTCCACAAGAGTAGGTCTTATCGATAAGTTTGCCAACATCTCAGGTTCCAATTCACATCTAGGCCTGAAGTCAAATCCAGCTAAATACTCGAGATTCTTCCATTCTGAAAACATGGCTCCCAATCCTGCATGTCTTCGACTTTACGCATCTGCCACTGCGTTACCCTTTCCCAGAGTATAAGCTATACCAAAATCATATGATGCCAAAAACTCTAGCCATCGTTGCTGCCGAAGATTCAAATCCTTTTGGGAGAAAAGATACTTCAACGACTTATGATCTGTAAACAACTCGAATCGAACTCCCAATAGATAATGTCTCCACATCTTCAGAGCAAAAACAATCGCCGCTAACTCCAAATCATGAGACGGGTAATTCCTTTCATGCGGCTTCAATTGTCGACTGGCATACGCAACAACTTTATCGCTCTGAATCAGCACTGCTCCAAGTCCAGTACCACATGCGTTAGTGTAAACCACCATCTCATCATTCCCACTTGGAATAGTCAAAACAGGAGCACTCGTCAATCTTTCTTTCAGGATTCTGAAAGCTTGCTCACACTTAGCATCCCATCTGAACACTTGGTTCTTTTTCGTCAATCCTGTTAACGGTGCAGCCACCTTGGAGAAGTCTTTGATAAACCGTCGATAATATCCTGCCAATCCAAGAAAACTTCTCACATCAGATGCATTCTTAGGTCTAACCCAATCCTGGATTGCTGCCACCTTAGCGGGATCAACCGCTATTCCACTTCCAGAGATAACATGGCCTAAGAACCTCACTTCACTCTTCCAGAAGTGACACTTCGAAAACTTAGCCTTCAGCTGATGTTTCTGTAAGATTTCCAAAACAATACGCAAGTGCGTCTTGTGCTCTTCTTCAGTTCTGGAATAAATCAGAATATCATCCACGAACACTAGCAAAAACTTGTTCAACTGATCTCTGAACACTCTATTCATAAGATCCACAAAATATGCTGGCGCGTTAGTCAACCCAAACGGCATTACCAGCCACTCAAAGAAACCGGATGGTGTTCGAAAAGCAGTCTTCGGCACACTATCCTTAGCCACTCTCAACTGGTGAAATCTCGTTGCCAAATCCATCTGAGAAAACACCTTAGCTTCGTGAAGCTGATCAAACAAGTCATCTATTCTCGGCAATGGATACTTGTTCTTCTTAGTCACTTTATTCAGCTCACGATAATCCACACACAACCTCAACGACCCATCCGCTTTGGTTGCGAATACAACTGGTGCACCCCATTCGGACACACTACGCCGAATGAATCCTTTCTGTAAAAGGTCATCAACCTGCACCTTCAACTCTTGTTGTTTCCTAGGCGCCATCCGCCTAAGAGGCATCACAACAGGTCTGGCTCCTTCAACTAGATCTATATGAAACTCGATCTCTCTATGCGGCGGTAACCATTTGACCTCGTCAAAGACATCCTCAAATCCATTAGCGATTGGCACCGATGACAGTCCATCCCGTGGAACAACCAGCGAATACATGAAGCTCATGAAGACGCCTTCTTCATGCTTACATCGTATCACAATCTTTCGCCCCTCCACATTCTCAACTGTCACCTCCAACCTTTCGCAATCAACCTTTGCCGCATACTTCCTAAGCCAGTCCATACCCAAAATAATTCTGAACCCCGCAAAGTTTAGAACAAAGCAATCACAAACAAAAGAGCAACCATGACTCGACACAATCAGACCACGGCATAACATACACAAACAAGACGAACCCCCAACTGGATTAGTCACAACCAATGGCCTATCAACAATATCCGGTTCCAAACCTAACCGGCCTACAAGATCACTACAAACAAACGAATGCGACGCCCTAGTATCAAACAACACTCTAACTGGAACACCATATATGGAAAGAGTACCTTGAACAACCACACTCTTTCCTTTCTCTTCTGCGGTAGGAGCTTTTGAAGATGATGGAACAGCCCCCAAAGCATAAGCCTGCACAATCTGCTTGTCCCTCCTCGATTCTGGACAATCCTTCCTGATATGCCCCGGCTTGTCACAGTTGTGACACTTCATCGGTACCTTCGGATTCTTGCAATCCCTGGAGAAATGGCCCTTCTGCTGACAATTGTAGCAGGACACTTCGCCCTTCGGCTTCTTCTGGCCATCCTTACCCTTCTACTACTGCTGCTTCCTCTTCTTGTTTCCACCCTGTTGTGGTTTAGACTCTCCCCTGGTAACGGCAACAACAGATCCTTCCTTAGGAAACAGACTCTCATGCCTGAGAGCTTTCTCCACAAGCTTCTCAAATGAATCGTCCAAATGATCCACCAACTGCCTCCCAAGATAACTGTCCAAGCCTGTCACAAACTTCTCATTCTTCTGATATGCAGATTCAATATATGATCGGGCATACTTGGACAAAGCTTCAAACTCAGAAACATACTCAAGAACTGGTCTTCCATTTTGCTTGAGCTCCATAAACTTCTTGAACAGAACAGACTTCTGAGCTTTAGAAATGAACTTAGCTTCAAATCTGGCTTGGAATTGCTCTCAAGTAATCTCTTCCTCCGGAGTATTGATGGTAATAGAGTTCCACCAATCAGAAGCTCTCCCTTGAAGCTGTCTTGATGCTAACTTCCTCTTAGTTGCATCCTCAATTCCCAAATCACCAAAAATCCTTCTACAAGCATCTATCCATCTCTGAACTTCAATGGTTGGTTCTGTTCCCAAGAAAACCTTCCCTCCAAGAGCAGTATAGTCCTTACACAACTTAGCAAAATCCACCGGTCTTGGAGTTTGAACTTGAACTCCAACATCTACCGATGGCCCTGGAGCTGGCATCCTTCTCATGATCGAAGTCATCATAGCTTCGAACATAGCAGCATAATCAGCAGCCCCTTCAGTAGCACGGCCTTCCCTAGCAGCTGGTCTCCCTCTTCGACTCATCCTTAATATCTATAAAAAGGAATGATCAGCACATCATGAGAAACAACTGCATAAAGGACTCAAACTCTAATAAGCTACTATATTATATATAGTAATCATCCATCAAAATACAATTACGTCTCTCATACATAGTTACGTCAGCGAGCGTTGGGTAAAATCGATTAACCAAAGCTCTGATACCAAATGTGACGACCGCCCATAACCCCTGCACTGAACCTAGAGAAAGTGCGCTGTAAAGTGTGCCAGGCAGCCATGGACGATTGCCAGGGTAAATTAAAAAAAACAACAGAATCTATCGTATTACTCACAGCGCATGGACAAAATACAATAGAACAAATATATAGTGAAGCTTCACAGAATAGAATCTCATCAATAAAACTTCATAATAGTTGGATACAAACATCTGAATAGTCAATACAACAAGCCTCACTACATATCACTCAGAGAATACAAAGCAGCAGAACATCCAGTACATATAGTAAGAAGTAATATGCAATACTCTAGCTCGTCTTCGTCATCAGCATCGTGGAAAGCAAGAACAGCACCTGTCACTTGCTACCTAGTCTGCCCGTCCCAAAATGGACGAACAGCCCAAGGCAATAAGAGTTAAAAACATAAAGCCTTGAGTCAGACAACAGTCTTAGCGAGCGGTAAATTAACTAACAACATACCAAAAGAGCATAAAGGAAAAGGAATAGGAATACAACCCTCCCACTCCACCTCTTTCTACAGTGATAGCCCCCAGACACACACTAAGTAGAAGCAAACATAGCAGAGCATACAATGTAAAGTAAAGAAATTATCAATCGAGTCAAGGGCGATGTTTTCCAAGCACAAACCCCCAAGGCCTAAACCAAGATCAGATAAGCACCTAGAAAATACCGCTCTTGAGACCGAATGACGATACAACCAAACATCCATGACTCTGGCTATCACTGTTATCATTGCTTCGATATCATCGTTAATTGAATGACCGGCACATTCTTTCAGCCGTCCGTCAAGGGCTAATGGAAACCCCGGTTCTAGACATAACTCTACACGTCATCGTGACCCATGCCTAGGACTATCGAATCTGCCCAGAGTACTTGACTATCAATCATTAGCCTTCAGGGACTATCGAATCTGCCCAACGTACTCTTGCTTTGAGCATGCTAGAACCTTCAACAACGATAAGATCTCAGCCTTTTAGTCATCCTCCTCGACGACTATTTTCATACTAGCTCAAGCGCCTCTCGAGCAAACCAATATCCTCAAACTCGAACATTTCACCGAGTTATCAACATGCTTGGAATGATCCCGTCTGGATTAGACCAAGGCTATCTCATATCATGCTTCGCTTCATCACATCCTCGCAAAGCTTCATCTCAACATCATCATCAAATCTATCCATATGAGCTTCATCATCCGCTACATATGCCACGAGCAACTTTTCCAATTCAAGAGCCTTTCCCTTAGCTTTTGAATCATCTTCGACCAACTTTTCTAAATCAAATCATCAATCATCTAATGCATAGCAATCAATCAATTCAAACATTAATCCAAGTAATCAAGCATTCAATTATGATCTAAATATACAATTATAACAATAATGGCAATTTCGTAAATAAAGAGTCCAAAGTCCAACAAGCATGAAAACATGAACAATATCTCTATAATCTTGAAGAATGAACTTTCATAGGTTAACACTTAGTAAAATGGTTGTCAAATCATCATGAACAATGGATCTATATGGATCTATAATTAGGTTTACAAAAATGCATGGAAATCACTACTTTAACACTAAATCAAGCCAACGATCCGATATACCCCTTTGGATCCGTGTGAGAGATAATCACCACTCACCAAATCACCTAAACACCTCAAAAGAAACCCACTTCAGATCTAGACAGTGAAGGATCTAACTTGATCTATCACCAATCCGCTTCAAACGATGAAATCTCACTTCAATGGATGTAGATCTTCAATCTAAGCTCTTGAATCTTCAATTTGATCTTCAACTTGGATGGATGGAATCACTAGATTAGAGTGGAGAAAAGAAGTGAAGAAGTGTAGAAGTCAAGCTCTCAAAATGGCAGCACTTTGTCACTTCGAAATCCGGATCCCAAAAATGAAGAAATGAACGAGTATTTATAGCTGAAATCCTCCTTAAGTCGTCCACTTTTAGGTCGTCCACGACCTATAGAGCCCTGCGACCTACGACCTATCAAAACCCACCAGTCTACGACTTACAACTTAGCATATGTGCGCGCGAACCAGAACTCAACGAGTTACGACTTAACTACAAGCAACTTACGACCTAACTTAAATGTGCGACTCAACAGGGTCTCCGACCTAACGCAGGCGCACTCACGACCTACCAGGCTCACCTATCTACAACTTACGACTTAGCAGCCTAACTCCTAAGTCGCTCGCGACTTAACACATAGCATATGGGCGCGACCTAACAACCCTTCGACCTACGACTTACCATAAGTCGCGACCTAAAAATGCCACGACTTAGCAACTCACGTGACCTAACTACTCACGCGACCTAGCTGGGTTACGACCTAACACTTAAGTCGTTTGGACGACCTAACCATCTTAGGTTGCTTACGACCTAACTATCATAGCACTCCATAGGTCGCTTACGACCTAACTACTACTCCTAGGTCGTTAACTCGCAAAGCTTCCTATGCCGCTAACTCTTAGGTCATCCCATTCCTTAGGTCGCCCACTACCTTAAGTCGCTCATTCGACCTATCCTATCCCACGACCTAAGCCACCCCACGACTTACTTCCTACACGACCTAAGCTCTTAAGTCGCTTCACTGCTACCCAGCTTCCATAGGTCGTCGTCGACCTACCCCTTAGGTCATTATCTCCCCTAAGTCGGTCAGTTCCTTAGGTCGTCTATCTCTTAGGTCGTTAACTCGCCCAGTCGACTTATCACTTAACTCGCTGATTTCCTTAACTCGGTCATGACTTAGGACTTAACAAAATTCTGCCCAAAATCTGAAGCGACTTAACAACGCTAAGAATTCCATATTTTTACGAACTTTTCGATCCGTAAAATACGGGTCGTTACATAAATGAATAATCTTTAAATCAAAGAACTATATCATTTTATACATTACATCATCATCAGAGTTTACAACAGCAATATACAATACAACACAACACTGGACAGTTATATGAACTTGTCCATATACAGAATACACAGCGGAATAAATAATATCATATACAAGTAATACGCCTCGCCATCGAGCTTGCCACTGAGCTCCACAACATCTCCTGAATCTAGAATGACCTGATAAACTGACTCTAGACTGCCCGTGTGGAAATTGGTGGGCACCCAGAGTTTAGGAAGGAAACAATAAACCGGATCGCTGCAAACACAAGGCCGACGCTACCTCACGCTTTAACCAAGCTGTAACTAGGTAACTAACACACGAGCTATGCCATCCCCCGGTCGTTACCGACCTTTATCCGAGGATCCTCAATCACAAAGCAACAACCACAAAGTGTAAAAAATTTGCAGCATCAACATAGGTAAAATATCTGGGCTCCATACCATGATATCACCTTTTAACCAGAAGGAAATGGCATACCCTAGGGGCGCTACCCCTAAAAACCTTTGCCGCAACATTCCTGTTTCGACCATTACCGGGTTGTGAGGCTTGACGAAGTCTCGTCCACAAAGCTACGCTTTTTTCACAAAGCCACGCTTTTTCACAAAGCCACGCTTTGATCAACAAATGATCAACAGCACTTCGTATGCCACATTACCAAATTGGGAATGTATCACTAGTAACCATCAACTACATAACATCTGAGCTCGTACATCTCAGAGAAGGGTGTTAAGCTAAGAGAATAAATTCTCCGCCACCAACAGAAATGTATTTGATAGAAACCGGCTTTACATCTCAAAGTGTAATGTCAGACACACATCCATACAAGTCCGTTCCGGGATCGAATGGAACCGAAGGCACTTCCAAAGAAGCCCTTGCAATCCGGATATTCACTAATCACGTCCGGACTTCCCATCACAAGAAGAGTGATATAAATCTCTATACCGGAGAAACTCGGTGCGGAGACATTCGACAGGTTGTCCTTTCATTTTCGAAAATATCCGGTCTTTACCACCGGTCTTCAATACGATCCATATCATCGTATCACTAATTCGAAATGGGTTATATGACACAAAGGTCTTTTCCCGGCTAACCCGAATAGTAAGGACAATATTTAGAACATATGGATATAGGGATTTCAATTAAGTCACAACTTATTACCCAATCCTTTCATTCGAATGGTTAAAATAAATTACCATTTCCAATCTTTTAAACAAAAAGATTCATTTCAAAAATCTTCAATGGTTTAAAAAATTTGCACACCTTTAGTCTTTTAAACAAAAAGATTCAATTCACAAAGTTCACCCCATTCATAAAGATTCATTCACAGAATTCCAAATCAATTTCCATTTCAATTTGATTAACCCATTAAATCTTTAAATTAAGATTTAATTTATAGCTTTCAAAACTATTCACAATTCAAGTCTTTTATAATATAAAAGATTCACTATTTGAAATCTTCTTTGATTTCAAAATAAAGTTTAATCATCTTCGCAAAGGTTAATTCATAGTTTTTCTAAACTATTCACAATTTCATTTCAACTTGAAATGTTTCGATACAAATTGGAAATCTTTACTTTATAAAAGCTATTAGTATTTGAAAACAGATAGTTTTCGTTTTGGGAAAAACTGGTTATAATTACACAGTTTAAAGCCATCCAAGTATAAAACTTGAATATAAATTTAAATTTCCAAAACCATATTTTAAATAGTTAAAAACCCATATAAACAACTTTTATACTTGTAAAATCTTTTAAACCAAAATTCCCAAATCATCGAATTCAATTTTAAGTATTGAATTCAAACTTAAATCAAATGATTTAAATTCCAATTATATTAAGTTATTTAAAATAACTTTTATTTCTGAAACTCATTTCAAAAACTTTCAATTCCAATTCCAAAACCATTTTGGATTCAAAAACTCAATTTTCCAAAATTGATAAAAATCTGTGATTTAACCGATTTCCACGTGAAACCCACATTTGTGTGTGTATTTTGTAGTCCATGGTTTAACACAATAGTGCAACAAGATCCAACCATCACAGATCAAAGATATATATATCACGGATAAACAAATCACAGATCACAACACAAATCAGGAAGTATCACAAAGCATCACATATCAGAGATGTCAAACAATTCAACATCCAATATAATCCAAACATCCATACGTAGGATTAATTAAATTATCTGATTAATTCAAATCAGATAAATTTCTGTGAATATAATTTACTGGTTATGGTAAATCAATAATCAATTACTTTCAAATTGATTTTCAAATTCATTTCAAAACACCAAATAAATTTTCCAAACATTTTCAAATTATTTCCTTTTTAAAATAATTGTCTTTATCTCCTCAAATCTATTTAAAAAATCCAAATTCTAAATAAATTCTTTAACTTATAATAATATTACTCGAAATTCATTTATTAAGGCTTTTTCCCAAAATTTGGAATTTAATTCAATATAGTCCAAAAATAAACTCTTAACTTTTTAAAACTCCTTTTAAATTTATCCAATTCTCTAAAATAAATTTTCACAATAAATTTTCAATTTGAATTTCAAAAATCCAATTTTATTAATTTCTGGTATCCAACGATACCAAAAATATATTCAGCTAAATTATAGCCTTCAACAACATTCAATTCACAAATATAATCACACGGCGATTATAAATTTATCAACACACAATATATGAAATAAATTCAAATGTTTGAGGAATCCTGTTGGATCCCTCCAACCTGTTTCCCTGCATCCACAGATGTTAGCACAATACCAATTCCACTTCGAAGTGGAATATCGCGGTATATTGGATTTATAAATATTATCCGTTATTATGCGGCGCAATAGGGTCTCATCCGCTATATAATGCGGGAAATCAACTCCAAATACATATATAATACCAATTTCACTTCAATGTGGAATTATCGCGGTATATGTTTTTAATAAATAACCTCCGCTTAATATACGGCGTATAGGGTCTATTTAACACAATAGATAACAATTATCATCCAAGTCACACAATCAAGCAATTTTAAATCTAACTATTTAAAATTTAAATCGAAATAATTCGATTGAGTGAGGAGTTCTCAGCTTTGCTTTCAATAACGGTTGCAGTGTTTTATTTCGAATAAAACTAAACACGCGTTTAATTTTACACAAAAATTTCACTAGCTCCAATTGACTCAAAACCGGCTCCATTGCGTAGTACTCGACAAAATGAACCCGACGCAATTCGTTTCGTCGAATTCCGACCTCGTATCAAAAAGTTACACAGTTTTAAAGTTTGTACAATTTATAATATAAATTAATTTCATTTTTTATTTTTTTTATTTACAAACCCTAACTGATCTGGACCGTTCATCCATGCAACATCAGATCTGGGCCAAGAATCATCTTCTCCCTTCCATCGTTCCAAAGCCATGAGCAAAGAACCCATAGCCGCCAAACTTCCATCGAATTATACTCCCCCCTCGACAACTTCTACGACGATCAAGGACCTCCATTCGAATGCTCGTCACAAACTCCACCTCCACCTTCAACAATGATGAACTCGGCCTCCCCTATAGCACGAAAAATGTGCCCAAACACCTGAAGAACGCGGCCCCCTAGCCTCCAATCCGCTTCACTAAACTTGATCATCACCATATGGATTTAAAGGTCTCACCTAGATTTACAACATTGTAGTTGGAAGTATTTGATAATTCTTCACGGAATGAGAGAGATTAAGGGAAGAAGGAGGAGAATTTCTGGCCATAGAATAGATAAGTGGCGGCTGAAAGAAGAAACCCTAATGTCTTTGCAAATGTGGAAAACTAAGTCCTTTTATAGAAAATTCGCCAAAACACTATTCATCGGAAATTTTCCGAACTCCAAATAAACAACTTTTATACTTGTAAAATCTTTTAAACCAAAATTTCCAAATCATCGAATTCAATTTTAAGTATTGAATTCAAACTTAAATCAAATGATTTAAATTCCAATTCTATTAAGTTATTTAAAATAACTTTTATTTCTGAAACTCATTTCAAAAACTTTCTATTCCAATTCCAAAACCATTTTGGATTCAAAAACTCAATTTTCCAAAATTGATAAAAATCTGTGATTTAACCGATTTCCACGTGAAACCCACATTTGTGTGTGTATTGTGTAGTCCACGGTTTAACACAATAGTGCAACAACATCCAACCATCACAGATCAAAGATATATATATCACGGATAAACAAATCACGGATCACAACACAAATCAGGATGTATCACAAAGCATCACATATCAGAGATGTCAAACAATTCAACATCTAATATAATTCGAACATCCATACGTAGGATTAATTAAATTATCTGATTAATTCATCAGATAAATTTATGTGAATATAATTTACAGGTTATGGTAAATCAATAATCAATTATTTTCAAATTGATTTTCAAATTCATTTCAAAACACCAAATAAATTTTCCAAACATTTTCAAATTATTTCCTTTTAAAAATAATTGTCTTTTATCTCCTCAAATCTATTTAAAAAATCCAAATTCTAAATAAATTCTTTAACTTATAATAATATTACTCGAAATCCATTTATTAAGGCTTTTTCCCAAAATTTGTATAGTCCAAAAATAAACTCTTATCTTTTTAAAACTCCTTTTAAATTTATCCAATTCTCTAAAATAATTTTTCACAATAAATTTTCAATTTGAATTTCAAAAATCCAATTTTATTAATTTCTGGTATCCAACGATACCAAAAATATATTCAGCTAAATTATAGCCTTCAACAACATTCAATTCACAAATATAATCACACGGCGATTATAAATAAATCAACACACAATATATGAAACAAATTCAAATGTTTGAGGAATCCTGTTGGATCCCTCCAACCTGTTTCCTTGCATCCACAGATGTTAGCACAATACCAATTCCACTTCGAAGTGGAATATCGCGGTATATTGGATTTATAAATATTATCCGTTATTATGCGGCGCAATAGGGTCTCATCCGCTATATAATGCGGGAAATCAACTCCAAATACATATATAATACCAATTCCACTTCAATGTGGAATTATCGCGGTATATGTTTTTAATAAATAACCTCCGCTTAATATACGGCGTATAGGGTCTATTTAACACAATAGATAACAATTATCATCCAAGTCACACAATCAAGCAATTTTAAATCTAACTATTTAAAATTTAAATCGAAATAATTCGATTGAGTGAGGAGTTCTCAGCTTTGCTTTCAATAACGGTTGCAGTGTTTTATTTCGAATAAAACTAAACACGCGTTTAATTTTACGCAAAAATTTCACTAGCTCCAATTGACTCAAAACCAGCTCCATTGCGTAGTACTCGACAAAATGAACCCGACGCAATTCGTTTCGTCGAATTCCGACCTCGTATCAAAAAGTTACACAGTTTTAAAGTTTGTACAATTTATAATATAAATTAATTTCATTTTTTATTTTTTTTATTTACAAACCCTAATTGATCTAGACCGTTCATCCATGCAACATCAGATCTGGGCCAAGAATCATCTTCTCCCTTCCATCGTTCCAAAGCCATGAGCAAAGAACCCATAGCCGCCAAACTTCCATCGAATTATACTCCCCCCTCGACAACTTCTACGACGATCAAGGACCTCCATTCGAATGCTCGTCACAAACTCCACCTCCACCTTCAACAATGATGAACTCGGCCTCCCCTATAGCACGAAAAATGTGCCCAAACACCTGAAGAACGCGGCCCCCTAGCCTCCAATCCGCTTCACTAAACTTGATCATCACCATATGGATTTAAAGGTCTCACCTAGATCTACAACATTGTAGTTGGAAGTATTTGATAATTCTTCACGGATTGAGAGAGATTAAGGGAAGAAGGAGGAGAATTTCTGGCCATAGAATAGATAAGTGGCGGCTGAAAGAAGAAACCCTAATGTCTTTGCAAATGTGAAAAACTAAGTCCTTTTATAGAAAATTCGCCAAAACACTATTCATCGGAAATTTTCCGAACTCCAAACAAAGCATGCCGGCTGGCGTTTCTAAGGTTTATCCCACATTCTGTACACAATGGAATGTGTTTCGGGAGCTAATTCGATCATATGTGAGAGTTACGGAAATAACCGATCAAATTTAAATTAAACCGATTAAAATGATTTCAATGCGTTTTGGCTTGCCCCGGACAAACCGTAAATCCGATTGACACGAAATTTGAAACCTTACAATATTTCAACATTACGGATCCGATGAAACTGGTTTCGTCGTAATCCGAGACTGTTTGAAAAATGACTATTTTCACTAGTCAATTAAATATTAAAATATTCAATTTTCACAATTTAACTTTTAAATCAATTTTAAAAGTTTACAAACATCATTCTAACTCCAATATGATTTAATATAACTTTATAAATCATTTTTAATCACATTTGATCCACTTATCAATTATTTTTGGAATTTCAAATATTCATTTATCGATTTAATTAAACAATTAAATCTCTATATTCGAAATTAATTTTATTCGACTTACAATTCTTACTTATTAATATTTAAAATCAATTAAATATACAAAATTCAAATGACAGAAATTCTGGGTCGTTACAAACTTATCCCCTTAAAAGAATTTCGTCCTCGAAATTGCCAAGTAAGAAAAAGTTACAGAATCCATTAACTTTTCAAACAATTCGTTCAAATTAGATTCCAAAATCACTTAATTAAGTGTACAACTTCCCCAAAATCCAACAGTTAAACTCTTTCAAAAACTTTACTAAGTTTTTCAAATCCGTACTTAGTTATGCTTTTCAAAACAACTATATCGTTTAACTTTTAACTCCAAATCCAAAATTTAGTTTTTCACAAATTTTCCAAAATTTCTCGAAAATTTTCTAACGCCTTAAATTTTCAGAAAAATTCGCCAGCGTCTCCTTTGCGCGGTTCAATCGTAGTAGGATCACAATAGACATAAATATATATACATCGACCCACCCAGTCGGAAAAGCAGAAAAACAGTTCATATTTCCTAATTTTTTTGCGTAGGCGTACCTTTTTATCATTTTTAAGCAAAGCAGTTATGTATTAAGCATTTTAGCGCAACCAAATCAGCCGAATGGCAGCCACGACACCTGTACTTACTCAATTTAAATATGTAAGTGACATATATATAAGGTTATTAACAATTTATTCTTTTAAACAACTATAACATATGCATATTAAAAGAAATGCATACTAACAAAGTTTATAAGCAACTTATATGATTTCGACATCACTTGTAATTGTTTACAACCAATTCATATACAATGACATTCATTTATTCATTTTCAATTAGTTTACATTCACTAATTTTAATTCAAGTTGGTTCACTTTAAATTTAAATCCAATTACATAGCTTTCAATTTCACTAATTCAATTTCATTAACACTTAATGAACTTATATTATATATAATCAACCAACAATCATATAACAACCAATGTATATTCAACACCACCAAATTATTAAATTTACATTACTTACATTCAATTTGGTTCAACACTTTTAAATCCAATTGGTTTAATATTAAATTGGTTTCCATTCAATTCATTCAAATTCTAATTCATTAGTTTTCATATGAATTAACACTTACATTCATTATTCCATATCAGTTTATTCACATTCGATTGATTTACATTAAATCCATTTATTAATTCAATTGCTAATTCATTTTACAAATAAAGTTGAATTTCATTTTATAACTCAAGTTCACATTCATCGTTTCATTTCATTAATTCACTTTATTAATTTACTTTGATATCAAAATCAAATTCATTTAACATCACTTAAGTTATATTCCATTTCAAATTCCCACTTATATTTGCTTCCACTATACAACTTATTTACTTAAACTTCCAAATCAGATTAAATAATCACCTATCAAATCCAATTCAATTTATTTAACTTTACCAAAGTTAAAATTTTTATTATTTCACATTATAAGTCTAAAACTCATTTCACTTATATTTATCAATTACAAATTGGATTTTAATTCAAATTTGTTTATCACAACAAAACTTCAATTTTTTCAATTTACTTTGGTAGCAAATCCATCACCCAGAAACTCGAAAATGATACCGATGATGCTGCAGTCATCACCCTTATTATTTCCCAGCAACAGTATTGAATCAGTGCTTAATATTCTTTTCAAAATTTCCTTTTTATTTATAAATCACATTTATAAATCCTTTTCTCATATAATTTCACTATTTTACTTTACTTATAGAAGATTATTCCAAACTTATTTATCTTACTTAGATTTATCATAATATAACATCTTTTGTTGACTTATATGTTTTTACATTTTCAACAACCAAACAATCAATTTATATACTCTTTAATATTTCTAAAAAATTATTTCCTTTATATGTAAATAATACCAAGGTAAAATTATTCCATTTGCCCAATTTAAATGATACTATGTCGACTTGCCTCGTTTAAGTGTTTAGAAACCCCTATCGATAATATGGCGTCTCACATACCGACCAGAATTCACAAACAGCTCAACGGATAAGCAAACACAATATAAAACAATTTTATATTCACTAACAAATACGCGCTCATATCTATTATTACACTCACACTCATTCTAGAGTACTGCTAACTCTATCTCTAATGAGTAATTCCCAACAGAGCCATGGTTATCGCTTAACCATATGCTCTGATACCAAATGTAACGACTCAACTTTTCGACGCTCGAAAATAGACATTAATACGTCCACTATATCAACTACCGAGCAATCGAATGCCAGAAAACCGAATTGTTATGGAGAAAAAGAAGAGGTAGAAGAAGACAGAAGAAAAAGAAAGAAGAAACAACAGAAACAGAAACAATATCAGAATCTCACATTCGCAGCGGAACAACATATAATAGATAAACGAATAATCTTTAAATCAAAGAACTATATCATTTTATACATTACATCATCATCAGAGTTTACAACAACAATATACAACACAACACTGGACAATTATATGAACTTGTCCATATACAGAATACACAGCGGAATAAATAATATCATATACAAGTAATACGCCTCGCCATCCAGCTCGCCACTGAGCTCCACAGCATCTCCTGAATCCATAATGACCTGATAACCTGACTCTAGACTGCCCGTGTGGAAATTGGTGGGCACCTAGAGTTTAGGAAGGAAACAATAGACTCCAAGTCAGTCATGGAGATTGGTGTGAGAACTAAAACAGTTTATCTTCACAAAGAAATAAAACAATTTCGCAATGCTTTTGGAAAATGAAACTACCATAAGACATCCCACCACACACACAATGCAAACGCAGAATTGGAGGAGATTTCTTCTTATGATAGTCAAAAATGCTTACTACGCAAAATCATTCGATATTATTATCATTAGTGCATAGTGTCGAAAACCATTTCAAAAATATAATATTAATCTTAGCCAGCATACAACATTTCATCGTATGCCTACTATAGCTACCATCTAAACAGTGGTGACCACCATAAGTAAATGGTAGGTTCTATAACTAAAACCGTACAGGTTCGTATTGTTTCTTTGGATTTCCAACAAATGGTCAGGCAAAGGAACTTCCTTACACCGAAATAGAAACGCCTCTGGAAAGACGCCCCGAGAACCTAATCGGATCTCTGCAAACACAAGGCTGATGCTACCTCACGCTTTAACCAAGCTGTAACTAGGTAACTAACACACGAGCTATGCCATCCCCCGGTCGTTACCGACCTTTATCCGAGTATCCTTAATCACAAAGCAACAACCACAAAGTATAATAAATTTGCAGCATCAACATAGGTAAAATATCTAGGCTCCATACCATGATATCACCTTTTAACCAGAAGGAAATGGCATACCCTAGGGGCGCTACCCCTAAAAACCTTTGCTGCAACATTCCTGTTTCGACCATTACCGGGTTGTGAGGCTCGACGAAGTCTCGTCCACAAAGCTACGCTTTTTTCACAAAGCCACGCTTTTTTACAAAGCCACGCTTTTTCACAAAGCCACGCTTTGATCAACAAATGATCAACAGCACTTCGTATGCCACATTACCAAATTGGGAATGTATCACTATTAACCATCAACTACATAACCTCTGAGCTCGTACGTCTCAAAGAAGGGTGTTAAGCTAAGAGAATAAATTCTCCGCCACCAACAGAAATGTATTTGATAGAAACCAGCTTTACATCTCAAAGTGTAATGTCAGACACACATCCATATAAGTCCGTTTCGGGATCGAACGGAACCGAAGGCACTTCCAAAGAAGCCCTTGCAACCCGGATATTCACTAATCACGTCCGGACTTCCCATCAAAAGAAGAGTGATATAAATCTCTATACAGGAGTAACTCGGTGCAGTGACATTCGACAGGTTGTCCTTTCATTTTCGAAAATATCTGGTCTTCTCCACCGGTCTTCAATACGATCCATATCGTCGTATCACTAATTCGGAATGGGTTATATGACACAAAGGTCTTTTCCCGACTAACCCGAATAGTAAGCACAATATTTAAAACATATGGATATAGGGATTTCAATTAAGTCACAACTTATTACCCAATCCTTTCATTCGAATGGTTAAAACAAATTACCATTTCCAATCTTTTAAACAAAAAGATTCATTTCAAAAATCTTCAATGGTTTAAACAATTTCCACACTTTTAATCTTTTAAACAAAAAGATTCAATTCACAAAGTTCACCCCATTCACAAAGATTCATTCACGGATTTCCAAATCAATTTCCATTTCAATTTGATTAACCCATTAAATCTTTAAATTAAGATTTAATTTATAGCTTTCAAAACTATTCACAATTCAAGTCTTTTATAATATAAAAGATTCACTATTTGAAATCTTCTTTGATTTCAAAATAAAGTTTATCATCTTCGCAAAGGTTAATTCATAGTTTTTCTAAACTATTCACAATTTCATTTCAACTTGAAATGTTTCGATACAAATTGGAAATCTTTACTTTATAAAAGCTATTAGTATTTGAAAACAGATAGTTTTCGTTTTGGGAAAATCTGGTTACAATTACACAGTTTAAAGCCATCCAAGTATATAACTTGAACATAAATTTAAATTTCCAAAACCATATTTTAAATGGTTAAAAACCCATATAAACACCTTTTATACTTGTAAAATCTTTTAAACCAAAATTTCCAAATCATCGAATTCAATTTTAAGTATTGAATTCAAACTTAAATCAAATGATTTAAATCCCAATTCTATTAAGTTATTTAAAATAACTTTTATTTCTGAAACTCATTTCAAAAACTTTCTATTCCAATTCCAAAACCATTTTGGATTCAAAAACTCAATTTTCCAAAATTGATAAAAATCTGTGATTTAACCGATTTCCACGTGAAACCCACATTTGTGTGTGTATTGTGTAGTCCACGGTTTAACACAATAGTGCAACAACATCCAACCATCACAGATCAAAGATATATATATCACGGATAAACAAATCACGGATCACAACACAAATCAGGATGTATCACAAAGCATCACATATCAGAGATGTCAAACAATTCAACATCTAATATAATTCGAACATCCATACGTAGGATTAATTAAATTATCTGATTAATTCATCAGATAAATTTATGTGAATATAATTTACAGGTTATGGTAAATCAATAATCAATTATTTTCAAATTGATTTTCAAATTCATTTCAAAACACCAAATAAATTTTCCAAACATTTTCAAATTATTTCCTTTTAAAAATAATTGTCTTTTATCTCCTCAAATCTATTTAAAAAATCCAAATTCTAAATAAATTCTTTAACTTATAATAATATTACTCGAAATCCATTTATTAAGGCTTTTTCCCAAAATTTGTATAGTCCAAAAATAAACTCTTATCTTTTTAAAACTCCTTTTAAATTTATCCAATTCTCTAAAATAAATTTTCACAATAAATTTTCAATTTGAATTTCAAAAATCCAATTTTATTAATTTCTGGTATCCAACGATACCAAAAATATATTCAGCTAAATTATAGCCTTCAACAACATTCAATTCACAAATATAATCACACGGCGATTATAAATAAATCAACACACAATATATGAAACAAATTCAAATGTTTGAGGAATCCTGTTGGATCCCTCCAACCTGTTTCCTTGCATCCACAGATGTTAGCACAATACCAATTCCACTTCGAAGTGGAATATCGCGGTATATTGGATTTATAAATATTATCCGTTATTATGCGGCGCAATAGGGTCTCATCCGCTATATAATGCGGGAAATCAACTCCAAATACATATATAATACCAATTCCACTTCAATGTGGAATTATCGCGGTATATGTTTTTAATAAATAACCTCCGCTTAATATACGGCGTATAGGGTCTATTTAACACAATAGATAACAATTATCATCCAAGTCACACAATCAAGCAATTTTAAATCTAACTATTTAAAATTTAAATCGAAATAATTCGATTGAGTGAGGAGTTCTCAGCTTTGCTTTCAATAACGGTTGCAGTGTTTTATTTCGAATAAAACTAAACACGCGTTTAATTTTACGCAAAAATTTCACTAGCTCCAATTGACTCAAAACCAGCTCCATTGCGTAGTACTCGACAAAATGAACCCGACGCAATTCGTTTCGTCGAATTCCGACCTCGTATCAAAAAGTTACACAGTTTTAAAGTTTGTACAATTTATAATATAAATTAATTTCATTTTTTATTTTTTTTATTTACAAACCCTAATTGATCTGGACCGTTCATCCATGCAACATCAGATCTGGGCCAAGAATCATCTTCTCCCTTCCATCGTTCCAAAGCCATGAGCAAAGAACCCATAGCCGCCAAACTTCCATCGAATTATACTCCCCCCTCGACAACTTCTACGACGATCAAGGACCTCCATTCGAATGCTCGTCACAAACTCCACCTCCACCTTCAACAATGATGAACTCGGCCTCCCCTATAGCACGAAAAATGTGCCCAAACACCTGAAGAACGCGGCCCCCTAGCCTCCAATCCGCTTCACTAAACTTGATCATCACCATATGGATTTAAAGGTCTCACCTAGATCTACAACATTGTAGTTGGAAGTATTTGATAATTCTTCACGGATTGAGAGAGATTAAGGGAAGAAGGAGGAGAATTTCTGGCCATAGAATAGATAAGTGGCGGCTGAAAGAAGAAACCCTAATGTCTTTGCAAATGTGAAAAACTAAGTCCTTTTATAGAAAATTCGCCAAAACACTATTCATCGGAAATTTTCCGAACTCCAAACAAAGCATGCCGGCTGGCGTTTCTAAGGTTTATCCCACATTCTGTACACAATGGAATGTGTTTCGGGAGCTAATTCGATCATATGTGAGAGTTACGGAAATAACCGATCAAATTTAAATTAAACCGATTAAAATGATTTCAATGCGTTTTGGCTTGCCCCGGACAAACCGTAAATCCGATTGACACGAAATTTGAAACCTTACAATATTTCAACATTACGGATCCGATGAAACTGGTTTCGTCGTAATCCGAGACTGTTTGAAAAATGACTATTTTCACTAGTCAATTAAATATTAAAATATTCAATTTTCACAATTTAACTTTTAAATCAATTTTAAAAGTTTACAAACATCATTCTAACTCCAATATGATTTAATATAACTTTATAAATCATTTTTAATCACATTTGATCCACTTATCAATTATTTTTGGAATTTCAAATATTCATTTATCGATTTAATTAAACAATTAAATCTCTATATTCGAAATTAATTTTATTCGACTTACAATTCTTACTTATTAATATTTAAAATCAATTAAATATACAAAATTCAAATGACAGAAATTCTGGGTCGTTACAAACTTATCCCCTTAAAAGAATTTCGTCCTCGAAATTGCCAAGTAAGAAAAAGTTACAGAATCCATTAACTTTTCAAACAATTCGTTCAAATTAGATTCCAAAATCACTTAATTAAGTGTACAACTTCCCCAAAATCCAACAGTTAAACTCTTTCAAAAACTTTACTAAGTTTTTCAAATCCGTACTTAGTTATGCTTTTCAAAACAACTATATCGTTTAACTTTTAACTCCAAATCCAAAATTTAGTTTTTCACAAATTTTCCAAAATTTCTCGAAAATTTTCTAACGCCTTAAATTTTCAGAAAAATTCGCCAGCGTCTCCTTTGCGCGGTTCAATCGTAGTAGGATCACAATAGACATAAATATATATACATCGACCCACCCAGTCGGAAAAGCAGAAAAACAGTTCATATTTCCTAATTTTTTTGCGTAGGCGTACCTTTTTATCATTTTTAAGCAAAGCAGTTATGTATTAAGCATTTTAGCGCAACCAAATCAGCCGAATGGCAGCCACGACACCTGTACTTACTCAATTTAAATATGTAAGTGACATATATATAAGGTTATTAACAATTTATTCTTTTAAACAACTATAACATATGCATATTAAAAGAAATGCATACTAACAAAGTTTATAAGCAACTTATATGATTTCGACATCACTTGTAATTGTTTACAACCAATTCATATACAATGACATTCATTTATTCATTTTCAATTAGTTTACATTCACTAATTTTAATTCAAGTTGGTTCACTTTAAATTTAAATCCAATTACATAGCTTTCAATTTCACTAATTCAATTTCATTAACACTTAATGAACTTATATTATATATAATCAACCAACAATCATATAACAACCAATGTATATTCAACACCACCAAATTATTAAATTTACATTACTTACATTCAATTTGGTTCAACACTTTTAAATCCAATTGGTTTAATATTAAATTGGTTTCCATTCAATTCATTCAAATTCTAATTCATTAGTTTTCATATGAATTAACACTTACATTCATTATTCCATATCAGTTTATTCACATTCGATTGATTTACATTAAATCCATTTATTAATTCAATTGCTAATTCATTTTACAAATAAAGTTGAATTTCATTTTATAACTCAAGTTCACATTCATCGTTTCATTTCATTAATTCACTTTATTAATTTACTTTGATATCAAAATCAAATTCATTTAACATCACTTAAGTTATATTCCATTTCAAATTCCCACTTATATTTGCTTTCACTATACAACCCGTTTCCCTGCATCCACAGATGTTAGCACAATACCAATTCCACTTCTAAGTGGAATATCGCGGTATATGGGATTTATAAATATTATTCGCTATTTTGAGGCGCAATAGGGTCTCATCCGCTATATAATGTGAGAAATCAACTCCAAATACATATATAATACCAATTCCACTTCAATGTGGAATTATCGTGGTATATGTTTTTAATAAATAACCTCCGCTTAATATACGGCATATAGGGTCTATTTAACACAACAGATAACAATTATCATCCAATTCACACAATCAAGCAATTTTAAATCTAACTATTTAAAATTTAAATCGAAACAATTCGATTGAGTGAGGAGTTCTCACCTTTGCTTTCAATAACGGTTGCAACGATTTATTTTGAATAAAACTAAAAACGCATTTAATTTTACTCAAAATTTTCACTAGCTCCAATTGACTCAAACCAGCTCCATTGCGTAGTGCTCGACAAAACGAACCCGACGCAATTCGTTTCGTCGAATTCCGACCTCGTATCAAAAAGTTACACAGTTTTAAAGTTTGTACAATTTATAATATAAATTAATTTCATTTTTTATTTTTTTATTTACAAACCCTAACTGATCTGGGCCGTTCAACCATGCAACATCAGATATGGGCCGAGAATCATCTTCTCCCTTCCATCGTTCCAAAGCCATGAGCAAAGAACCCATAGCCGCCAAACTTCCATCGAATTATACTCCCCCCTCGACAACTTCTACGACGATCAAGGACCTCCATTCGAATGCTCGTCACAAACTCCACCTCCACCGTCAACAATGATGAACTCGTCCTCCCCTATAGCACGAAAAATGTGCCCAAACACCTGAAGAACGCGGGCCCCTAGCCTCCAATCCGCTTCACTAAACTTGATCATCACCATATGGATTTAAAGGTCTCACCTAGATCTACAACATTGTAGTTGGAAGTATTTGATAATTCTTCACGGATTGAGAGAGATTAAGGGAAGAAGGAGGATAATTTCTGGCCATAGAATAGATAAGTGGCGGCTGGAAGAAGAAACCCTAATGTCTTTGCAAATGTGAAAAACTGAGTCCTTTTATAGAAAATTCTTCAAAACACTATTCATCGGAAATTTTCCGAACTCCAAACGAAGCGTGCCGGCTGGCGTTTCTAAGGTTTACCCCGCGTTCCGAACATAATGGAACGTGTTTTGGGAGCTAATTCGATCATATGTGAGAGTTACGGAAATGAACGATCAAATTTAAATTAAACCGATTAAAATGATTTCGATGCGTTTTGGCTTGCCCCGGACAAACCATAAATCCGATTAGCACGAAATTTGAAACCTTATAATAATTCAACATTACGGTTCCGATGAAACTAGTTTCGTTGAAATCCGAGACTGTTTGAAAAATGAATATTTTCACTAGTCAATTAAATATTAAAATATTCAGTTTTCACAATTTAACTTTTAAATCAATTTTAAAAGTTTACAAACATCATTCTAACTCCAATATGATTTAATATAACTTTATAAATCATTTTTAATCACATTTGATCCACTCATCAATTATTTCTGGAAGTTCAAATATTCATTTATCGATTTAATTAAACAATTAAATCTCTATATTCGAAATTAATTTTATTCGACTTACAATTCTTACTTATTAATATTTAAAATGAATTAAATATACGAATTTCAAATGACAGAAATTCTGGGTCATTACAACTGGGATTGGATATGTTATCCGAAAACCACTTTGATCCAACTCAAGTGTTTCGAAGTGAAGACATCTTGAAGATGATGGAATTGAAGACGGGGCTCTCAAGCATTTCGTTTAGTCCCAGAATGAACTTGTATGGATGAAAGTTGGCATTATATTGCTGCTTGGAGGGTAGTGTTAGCATTCCAAGTGGGAATGTTATATAAAAGATAAAACGTTGCCTCGAGCCTCATAAAGCGAGAATGACTAAAATAAGGGAGATATGGCAGGGCTATGTGGGTCGCTCCTAAGTAGGGTATGATCATCCCTATCTAGAGTCGATATTATCGCTCATTTGTATGCTTCAACGCCCATTTACGAAGGGGTAATCATATTCGGTAGTACCAGTCTAGTGGTAGGCCGATTTTGATTGGCAAGGCATCCTAGAAAGGTCCTCGGTGTTATTTTATCTAGAGATGCACCACGACAGGCGGCAACCCAATAGCGAGATGCACCACGACAGGCGGCAACCCAATAGCGCAGTCATCGTATGGAATCCATTCTCTAATACGTGCCTTTACGGTTTTAGTTGTGTACTTATTATGCTGGAATTTAATTAATGTAACAATTTCGGCTATGATTAATAAGTATTTGTATCTTAGACACTATTATAATATCAACGAATTTTCTATAGAAAACGTTTTGGCTATCATAAGGTAAAAACCCATCCGTGTTTATGTGCGATGTGGTCTTACGAGATACCTTTATTTTCAAAAGATTTTTGAAACATTAAAATTCAATTGAGGTGTGTTTTCTCACATAGGTTTTCTAGAATGACTCAGGTGTTATTTCATTATAATGCTCGAGTCAGAATGAGAATATTGCAAAATTAGTTTGGATGCTTTGGAGCTTCAAGAGACGAGCTAGAGGCCCAGAGACGTATTCACGTATATGGTTATTTTTCCCCAGCATTCATTGTTGTAATTACCAATAATTGCAAGGACATGTTGTTATAACTGTCCGGGCTGAAATAAGTTAGTATACTCTGATTGATGTTTGTATAAACATATATTACAATTTGTTTTTGTGTAAAGATTTGTTGTATATTATAGATTATTCCTTCCGCTATGAGATTTTGTGTTGTTTAGTTTCTTCTTATCTTCTTTCATCTTTCTTTCCTCTAACAATCCACCTTTCCCTTCACTTTGAGTTGGTTTTGATGACAACAACCTTAGAATAAGATTATAAAATATAAATACTAACATTATTGTTTAGATATATATGTATATGCAGGATATATATACAGGTACCAAAGAATGAAGATTGTAAAGTATAGAGATTCAAGAACTGATGAACTCAAGATCGAAGATATCAAGATTCAAGACTCATGAGTATCAAGATTATCAAGAGTTCAAGATTTCAAGATAAGTAATTTAGTTAGGAATTTTGTTAAAACTCCTAGAAAAGCACTGACATCTTAAAATCCATTTTATTCGTGGAATGGAATCCACTTCGAGCCCGTTAAAGGGATGGAACCCTAAGTAGGATGGAACCTACGAAAAATCTAGTGGAACATTGTTTTGTATCCACTAACTTTTATTCAAATGTTTTACAAAATTATATCTTGTTTTCAAAATGATTTCAAAACCTTCCTTTTTAAATCAAAAACATCTATCCTGGTTTTAAAATACTTTTAGCCTCAAAATAATCTTTATTTTCAATATCAAATTATCCTTGGTTTTAAACTATCTTTTAATTGTAATATATTTAACTTTTAATATTTATACTTAGATTGAAATATAAAATTATATTAATTTTTTATATATACCAAAATATTATTTTCTATACTTATTTATGTATTTTAACTATAGTTAAGTATATTTTAGTTTAAAATAGTTTTAATACAAGATAGAAGTTATTTTCAAAGAAAAACAAATTACCAAAAATAACTTAGGCTTGTCGACAACCTCAAGGACCCCTTGTCGACAAGGTGACAGTTTATTTCAAAAGTTTCAATTTCAAAGGAAGTGTCTATTCGTCATATCCTTTCACGAATGGACATGGCTGTTGTTCTACTATAAATAGGGGCTGTTTTAAACGAATTTATAATTATATTTTCTCTGATTTCACTTCTCTTCTTCTTCCACATTTCTTTATATACATTTTTACCATTACTCTGCCGAAATCACCATTGAATCTAACTAGATCATCTCTGGTTTGATTCTCTATCACTATCTCAACAAGATCCCAGTGCTATTTAGAGTTATAGACTTCTTTGTATTCAATCGAGCGAGAAAAGTTGTGATTGTAGCCTGGAAAATCAATCGGGTGAACTTGTTGCCCGTAAAATCAAGTATCTCTACCCAGAGGATTGTGAACCTGGAGCAGTGTACCTCGTGGCCTTGAAATCAAGGGTGTAATTGTATGAATTGATTTTGAAAGGAAATCCGTACTTGTGTTGCGGGACTGGATGTAGGGTAACTCCGAACCAGTATAAAATCTGGTGTGTTCTTTCCTTTATTGCTTTTACTTTATATCTGCATCTGTGTTTGATTCGGTGATCATATCTATGTCTGAATATTGCATACATTTGTGTTCAAATTAATATAAACTCAAAAAGAATTATTAATTCTTTAAAACACTATTCACCCCCCACCCCTCTAGTGTTAATTCTAGCATTAAGATCCGTAATCTGCATTTCTCACATTTGGTATCAAAGCAAGGTTTTCAAAGTTTCATAATATGAATTTTGAAAAAGCTTTTAAAATGGCTATGTTTGAAAAACTTGTTAATACTAGTTTAGAAATATTTAGATCATCATTGTCTTATGAGTCTGCATATAATCGATATTCAAATTCAAGTTGTCTACCAAAATTGTATGATGGGCAGGAAACATGTTTTATGGGTGTTGAGGAATCAATCCACAATGGACAAATTGTGCAGATCAAAAAGAATAAATGGATACTCAATAGTGGATGCTCTAAACACATGACTGGTAATCCGGATATGCTGAATGATATAATATACAATGACGGAGGACTGGTTAACTTTGGAGACAACTCAAAAGGATATGTGATTGGCATCGGCAATGTCAGTAACTCTGAAACTCCTATTATTACTAATGTTTTGCTAGTTAAGAATCTGAAACATAATCTGCTAAGTATTAGTCAACTTTTCGATAAAGGTTATAAAATTAAATTTGAAAAAGATAAGTGTCACATTGAAGATAATAATTCAACTATAATATTTGAGGGAATTAGGAAAAAGAATATTTATATTCTTAGTATGAAAGTTTCAAATGATAACCTGTGTCTTTTGGCAAATACAAGTGACCCTTGGATTTGGCATAAGAGATTTGGGCATTTGAATTTCAAACTCTTATCTAGACTGTCAAAACATGATCTAGTAAGAGGTCTCCCTAAAATGAATTTTAAAGTAGATAGTTTATGTGATGCATGTCAATTAGGTTAACTTAGAAAAAGTTCCTTTAAATTAAAAGATATGATTTCAACTTCAAAACCTCTTGAATTACTTCATCTTGATTTATTTGGTCCATCTCAAATTCAGTCAATAAATCACAGTAAATATGTTTTTGTAATTGTAGATTATTATTCTAGATTTACATGGACAATATTTTTGAAACATAAAAGTGATACTTTTGAAAGTTTTAAGAACTTTATAAAAAGGATTCAAAATCAACTTTCTGTAAAAATTATAACCATCCGTAGTGATCACGGTGGTGAATTTGAAAATGAAAAGTTTGAGGAATTCTGCAATAAAAAGGGAATAACTCACAGATTTTCATTTCCAAGAACTCCACAACAAAACGGAGTAGTAGAACGTAAAAATAGGACGATTCAAGAGTGTGCGAGAACTATGCTTTCAGATGGTAAATTACCAAAGCATTTTTGGGCAGAAGCAGTTGCTACCGCCTGTTATATTTTAAATAAAATTTTAATTAGACCCTTAACTGATAAGACATCTTATGAACTTCTTCACCAAAAGAAACCTAAGGTATCTTATTTTATAATTTTTGGAAGTAAATATTTTATTTTAAATACAAAAGATAACTTAGATAAATTTGATCCTAAATCCGACAAAGGTATCTTTATCGGATATTCTAATAGAAGTAAAGCATACAGAGTGTTTAATTTAAGAACTAACACCATCGAAGAAACAATGCATGTTTCATTCGATGAAAATCTCAAAAACTTTGAAGATAAAAAGGATGAAGAGGATTTAATTACTCAAAATCAGGAGTCAACTGAAACTAATAATGAAATTAATCATCCTAATAAAAAGGTTAAACTTTTAAAAGATCATCCTATAGAAAATATACTAGGAGATATGCAATATGTTATTACAACTATAAATCAACTAAGTAAAATGAGCAATGTAGCCTTTATATCAACTATTGAACCCAAAAATCCAAAAGAAGCATCAACTGATGATTCATGGATTTTGGCTATGCAAGAAGAACTTAATCAATTCACTAGAAATGATGTTTGGGAACTTGTTCCTAGACCTGAAAATAAAACTATAATTGGAACTAAATGGGTTTATAAAATTAAAATGAATGAATAAGGTGAGGTCGTTAGAAATAAAGCCCGGTTAGTCGCTCAAGGTTATTGTCAAGAAGAAGGAATAGATTGTAATGAAACCTTTGCTCCCGTAGCAAGATTAGAAGCCATTAGGATTCTACTTGCTTTCGCAAATCATAATAATTTCAAATTATTTCAAATGGATGTTAAAAGTGCCTTTTTAAATGGATTTGTAAAAGAGGAAGTATATGTTGAACAACCACCACTTTTTGAAGATGAAAAATTACCAAATCATGTTTACAAACTTAAGAAAGCTCTATATGGTCTAAAACAAGCTCCTAGAGCCTGGTATGATAGACTAAGATCTTACTTATTACAATCAAACTTTGAAATTGGTAAAGTAGATAATACTCTTTTTACTAAAAGAAATAAAAATGATATTCAACTAGTACAAGTTTACGTAGATGATATCATTTTCGGATCAACTAATTTTGAAATGAATAAAGAATTTTCTGAAATAATGACAAAAGAGTTTGAGATGAGTCATATGGGTGAATTAAACTTCTTTCTAGGATTGCAAATAAAACAATTAGATAATGGTATCTTTATTAGTCAAGAAAAATATGCTAAAGACCTAGTTAGTAAATTTGGTTTGACTACTGCAAGTGGAAAACCCACTCCCATGGCAACCAATGAGTACCTAAGTAAAGAAGATCTCTCGAAGGATGTAGATCAAAAATTATATAGAGGAATGATTGGATCACTACTCTATATCACTGCTAGTAGACCTGATATCATGCATAGTGTTTGTCTTTGTGCAAGATATCAATCCCAACCTAAAGAGACCCACTTAAAAGCTGTAAAATGTATCATAAGATATGTTAAACACACCTTTGATTATGGCTTATTTTATCCTAAAAATGATTCTTTTGAATTAATATCTTATTGTGATGCTGACTATGCTGGTTGTAAATCAGACCGAAAAAGTACAAGTGGAACTTGTCACTTTTTGGGGGATTCTCTGCTTTCCTGGTTTAGTAAAAAGCAAAACACGCTTTCTTTATCAACAACCGAAGCAGAGTATATTTCTGCTACTTTGGCTTGTTCTCAAGTAATATATATGTAACAAACTTTAAAAGATTTTGGTTTAAATATCTCAAAATCACTAATTTATTGTGATAATACTAGTGCAATAAATTTATCCAAAAATCCTTCTCATCATGCTCGAACTAAACATATTGATACCAGACATCATTTTCTCAGAGATAATATAAGTAAGGAAGTAATTACTCTCGATTATATCGATTCCGAGAATCAAATTGCTGATATCTTAACAAAACCCTTAAATGAATCTATATTTACTAAATTAAGAAGAGAATTAGGTATTTGTTCAATAACTGAAATATAGAATATAAATATATAACAAGTATAATTAAAATTAAATTAAAATAAATCAAATAGCAAAAATATAAGTACCTTGTCGACAACCCTCGTTTACCCCTGTCGACATATAACAAATTTTTTTCTTCTAAAATTTTCCCACCAAAATTCAAATGGGTGGTTATATATTCTTCTTATTTCGAAAGTTTGTTCATTCTTTCTGTTCTTACTCTGTTCTAACTTCTGAAAACAATAAAACAATGGCCTCCTCCTCCAAATCAAATAAAAATTCAACCTTTTCGTTCCCTTCTCCTTCTACCGGACCATTTCAACGAACTACGCTTGCACGAGTGATGAAAATGGAGGATGCACTACAACTTATGACTGAAATTCAAGTGGTGCAAATCAGAATGGCCAAAGAACAAGAACGGTAAGGAAAAATCCTTAGAAACTTGCAAAAGTTTCTAATGGACAATCACGCCAATCCCATCTTGATCGATGAAGAATCCTCAAGTGTTCAAGTGCAAGAGGACAGTGAGGAAGAAGAAGAAGAAGCCCTCATGGAAGAAGAGAACGCTGAAGATGACGACAAAGTTGTTTGCGTTGGCGAAGTGTGCTTTGACAAGGATGGAAATCTAGTCGAACAGCGTGGAAATTTCTGTTTCCACTACCCAAATTGCTTGGTTCATAGATCTCCCATTGTCAAGGTTACACATTAGTTTCTTTTCTCTCTTTCTTATCGTTATTTGTATATGATCTTACTTACGTTTTCTACGCAAATGTAAATATAACATTATATAATTAAGAAATGATTTGTGTTCTCATATTTGAATTCTCACATTATCATTATTATAAATATTATCATATATGAATTCTTAGTTAGGAGAGTTAGTTATTAAGGGTTTAATTTTAGTTTCAGAATTAAGTGTTGATTATTTATGATAACACTATCATTATAATCACATGTAATATAGTACTAGATTAAGGGGGAGTTGTATAGATTTAAACTTAGTTTTTGTTGATGACAAAGGGGGAGAAGTATAAAATAGGATAGTTAGGCAAAGATTAAGGGGGAGTTATTAGTTTTAGGAGGAGTTATTAGGATAGAAGTAATATTTTATAAACAAAGGTTGTCATCATCAAAAAGGGGGAGATTGTTAGTCCCTGAGAAGTTGGTTTTGATGACAACAACCTTAGAATAAGATTATAAAATATAAATACTAACATTATTGTTTAGATATATATGTATATGCAGGATATATATACATGTACCAAAGAATGAAGACTGTACAGTATAGAGATTCAAGAACTGATGAACTCAAGATCGAAGATATCAAGATTCAAGACTCATGAGTATCAAGATTATCAAGAGTTCGAGATTTCAAGATAAGTAATTTAGTTAGGAATTTTGTTAAAACTCCTAGAAAAGCACTGACATCTTAAAATCCATTTTATTCGTGGAATGGAATCCACTTCGAGCCCGTTAAAGGGATGGAACCCTAAGTAGGATGGAACCTACGAAAAATCTAGTGGAACATTGTTTTGTATCCACTAACTTTTATTCAAATGTTTTACAAAATTATATCTTGTTTTCAAAATGATTTCAAAATCTTCCTTTTTAAATCAAAAACATCTATCCTGGTTTTAAAATACTTTTAGCCTCAAAATAATCTTTATTTTCAATATCAAATTATCCTTGGTTTTAAACTATCTTTTAACTATAATATATTTAACTTTTAATATTTATACTTAGATTTAAATATAAAATTATAGTAAAATTTTATATATACCAAAATATTATTTTCTATACTTATTTATGTATTTTAACTATAGTTAAGTATATTTAAGTTTAAAACAGTTTTAATACAAGATAGAAGTTATTTTCAAAAAAAACAAATTACCAAAAATAACTTAAGCTTGTCGACAACCCTAAGGACCCCTTGTCGACAAGGTGACAGTTTATTTCAAAAGTTTGAATTTCAAAGGAAGTGTCTATTCGTCATATCCTTTCACGAATGGACATGGTTGTTGTTCTACTATAAATAGGGGCTGTTTTAAACGAATTTATAATTATATTTTCTCTGATTTCACTTCTCTTCTTCTTCCACATTTCTTTATATACATTTTTACCATTACTCTACCTAAATCACCATTGAATCTGACTAGATCATCATTGGTTTAATTCTCTATCACTATCTCAACAAGATCCTAGTGCTATTCAGAGTTATAGACTTCTTTGTATTCAATCGAGCGAGAAAAGATGTGATTGTAGCTTGGAAAATCAATCGAGTGAACTTGTTGCCCGTAAAATCAAGTGTCTCTACCCAGAGGATTGTGAATCTGGAGCGGTGTACCTCATGGCCTTGAAATCGAGGGTGTAATTGTAAGAATTGATTTTGAAAGGAAATCCGTACTTGTGTTGCGGGACTGGATGTAGGGTAACTCCGAACCAGTATAAAATCCGTTGTGTTCTTTCCTTTATTGCTTTTACTTTATATCTTCATCTGTGTTTAATTCTGTGATCATATCTGTGTCTAAATATTGCATACATTTGTGTTCAAATTAATATAAACTCAAAAAGAATTAGTAATTCCTTAAAACACTATTCACCCCCCTCTAGTGTTAATTCTAGCCTTAAGATCCGTAATCCGCATTTCTCACACGAGGTTGAGCAGGAACCTTGGCTTTAGTGGTGATTACTCATTATAGATAGGGTCAATAACATCCTAGAATGAGTTTGAGTGTGTGTGAGCGCGTATTTGTTAGTGATATAAAAATGTATTATATTGTGTTAATTGATCTATTGAGTGACTTATGGATTCTGGTCAATACGAGTAATTAACGTTATCGATAGGTTCTCTAAACACTTAAAAAGAGCAAATTGTCATAGTATTGTTTTGAAATTGGGTAAATGAAATAATTTTACCCTTATTATATTTTATATATAAAAGGATAATTTTTTCAGAAATTACTATATGGTATGTTTGGTTGTTAAAGAATGATAATATTTGATTATTATCATTTGTAGTTTGTTGTTCTTGTTCTAGTAAACGTTATTATTATAACGTAAACAAGGTAAACAATTAAGGACTAGTTTTATATAACCATAATGAGATTATATACAAGTAAAATTAGATGGAATGGTTCTTAAGTGATATTAATATTGAAAGAAATATACTAAGTAATGATTGAATGTGAATTAAGTAATGTGACTAATGATTATGAATAAATGAATGTAAATAAAAGAATCTGAATGGAAAAAAGAATGGGATATCATAGGAAACCAATTGAAGTAAATACATAAGTTGTACGTATAATATAATTTTATTCGCATAACTGTTTGTTCCAGATCCGAACACTGGATATGAATTTTTGATTGGTCCTGAGATTCTCTATCGTAGTATATGGCTATGCAAGGAGAATGACGGTTTTTAATCAAGGAACCGGATCTGAGTCCGCACTAGTGTAGTCGATTGGAAGATACTAGTTCGGAAGTAAAATTGTGTGATCGAGCGGATGATCGGGTATGGTTTTGCGTATGGATGGTATATGTACATAGTACAAGCTTCAATAAATTAAATGTTGACATTGGAAAATGTAAAATTGATATGGTTATGAATTAATGGAAGGATGTTATTTGATTGATGGTTTCTCTGGTTAAATTTGATACGTTTGCATATAGCTATTGTATAGTCTATATTATATATTGATATTATTTTCCTTATACTTGTTCTCATTGGTTGTTGAGTGATTAGTAGGTGTGGATGGCATATGCTTCGCATTTGGAGCTCGCTTTCATATTATACTGATTGTATATGCTCGCTAATACTAATAAAAGGTACACATCTCGGATTACATATCGTATTTTTATATATTTCCCTACGGGATGCTTCATCCTTGAAATGAGATGTATATTTTTGATTATATATACATATATATATATATATATATATATATATATTGTGAATTTTTCTGATCGAACCGCATAAAGGAAACGCTGCCAAAAATTTTCGTAAATTTAAGAGTTAGAAAATTTTATAACAAGTTCAAATAAATGGTTTTCAAAGGTAAATGTAGGGCAGTCAATTTCCTACACGACCCGAAACCCGCATGGAAATTAGCAGGTTAACCCGACCCGTTAATTTGGCGGGTCATTTTCAGGTCAACCCGAATTTGACCCGTTTATTAACGGGTGGGTTTCGGGTGGACCCGCTAACCCGAAATTGACCCATTAACAACCCGTTTATACTTATATAGGTTGACCCGACCCTTTTACGAACCGACCCGTTTATGACCCGTTTGTACCTTATACGGGTTATACGGGTTGACCAGACCCGTTTACGACCCGTTCCGACCCGTTTACGACCCAATTATACCTTATACGGGTTGACCCGACCCGTTTACGACCCGTTTACGCCTTATACGGTTTGACCCGACCCATTTACGACCCGACCCGACCTGTTTATAATCGGGTTACACGGGTCGGGTCGGGTCAACCCGTTTATAAACTGGTCGGGTTCGGGTTGAGCTTTTTCTCACCCGTTTAATAAACAGGTTGACCCGACCCATTTAAAACCAACCCGAACCCAACTTGACCCGACCCGACCCAACCCATTGACAACCCTAGGTAAATGGGTTTGGGCATTTTTCTTACCTTGGATATTTCGAAGATGAAATTCTTTTAAGGGGGAAAGAATGCAACGACCCGTATTTTTGGGTCTTCAAATTTGAATATTTAATTTATTTATATATTCGAATTTGGATTAAATCATAATAAAATATATATTTCAAATCTAGACCTAATTTCCATTGATGTATTTTTAATTTAATTTATAGGAATTTTCCATAATTTTTAATTTGGAAAATAATAAAATTATCGTTTGACGATTTTTGCGGCAAACATTGGTACTTTTGAAACTTCACAAAATAAGTTAACATGTCTATTTTATTATTGTTATTATGATCATCTCACATTGTTGAGCATGATCATATTTTTATTTCTGTCGATCGCGGGCCATAGGCAAACGTGATATCGTGTGGCGAGGTACTGCTAATCTAACTTTTTCTAAACTAATTATACACACACGTTCCCAATCTTTCCACATCCTTGGCCATATTCACACATACAGCCTATAGTGCTTTCATATCTTTTCACCATACTCACTTGTTCTTGCTCAATCTTTTCTTACTTAGCTTAGAAAATATTTGCACATTCGTCTGTCTCTACAAATTCAAAATGAGCACTTTCACATACATTTTTACACATTCTTTTACATTTTTCATCTCTTACTCTCTGCAAATTATTTACACACATTCTTCTACACGCGCGGAACATGTTGGATGCAACAACAACATATACTCATATTTCCTCTTTTATTTAATAATTCAAATAACTCTCTCCACATCAGTTTAGCCAAAAAATTTAGCATGGAAGCTGTATAGGGGAAGTAGAGCTTCATCTTTTGTTTTGGGTGGACTCGAAATGGTGGCTTGTGGAGGTCATGGAGGTTTAGGAGGCGGACGTGAATGAGAGGGGAGAGGTGTTTTTCTTATGTTGGTTTGCATGACAGTGAGAACATGGAGTGTGTATCTGTGTGCATTTTATATGTGAAGTTGGTGTGTGTTCATGTATGGAAAACATGAAGAGTAGGTGAGAAAGTAGTTTGGTTGCTATGTTCTTTAGGTAGCAAAGGCGCATGAATTAAATTAGAGAGGAACATGCGCATGGTAAGATGAGGGAAGTGAAAGGGGAGCAGCAGCAGCTCGGGTTCCATTTGCATGTGGGGGAAAGAATTGAAGTAAGGCATGAAACATGAAGGGAAAAAATGTGTACAGGCAATGGTAGCGTGAAGAATAGGAGCATGCACATGTTAACATGGTAGTATGGGCTTGATCATTTGATTTATAAATTAGAAAGTGTGAATTTTAAAATTGTTTAACTTCTCCATACAGAGTCCGTTTAAGCCATGGTCTTTGACCTTAGGTTTGTACTGACGAGATCTAGGCTATGGAATTGAATGGGTGACAATTGGAGCTTTTTGAATTTTATGCTTAATTCGAACGCCGTTCGAATTCGGATGGAATCCAGAATGCTTCGGCAACAACAAGAATTTCGGTGAGTTAAACTCACCATTTTGGTTAACCCGTAATATTATATAGTTGATAAAAATTGTTGAATGAATGTTTGGATGTTTTACTGGTTTATCGGTTGGTTTGGATTTATTCCATCCCATGGAGCGGATGACCCTTTATATATACCCGCCTGGTAGCGGATGACCCATATTATATAATTTTATACTGTATGTGATGCAGGTAAAACAGGTTGGAGGGATCCAACAGGATTCCTCACCACTGTTGATTTTATTTACATATGTATGTGCTGATATATATCAGTTGTGATGCAGGGGGACAAGTTGGAGGGATCCAATAGGATTCCTTGCTATTATTGATTTATTTCCAAAAAAAATTCTGTTATATGAATCATTGGATATGAAACCTGACTTATGGACACTATTGGTTTTGGCATAGTTTTTTATGTTTAAAAACTCAAAACCCTGTATTGATAGAAAATAAATAACGGTATTGGTTAAGTGTTTGGTAGCTATTGGCCTTGAATTAGTACTTTAAAAATACTATAAATTATTGCTAGAGCTGGAGTTGAATTTTGAGACAGGAAATGATTTTAAATCCGAAATTAGGTTTCAGAAATATTTTGTTTTAAAAGATTTAGTTTCTATTTTATTCCAACCTATTTATCTATCTTTTTCTAAGTTATTTATTTATGTTTAACATTAGTTTTAAAATGTTATTTATTATATTTAACAATAATTTTAAAATATCACTCATTATATTTAATTTCATTTTAAAGTTGGTTATTTATAATTAATATTTTTTAAAGTTATTTATTTATATTTAATGTTGTTTTAAAGATATTTATCAATATTCTACTTTTTTGAAAAGTTAACTAGCAAATAATTAATATGGTATGAAATGAATAATAATGATTATTAATAAAATTTTGGCAGTTAATTATTATTATTTATAGTAATGATAAAACTTAAAGGAAGATTAGTAAAAGGGTAAAAAGAGTTTCAAAAATGGCTTTAGATATTTATAAAAGAATTTAAGAAAGGGGTTTATAGATCTATTAAAGGAGTTTATAATTAGTTTTATGGAATTATAAAGAGTTATAAACGATTTGGGAAATGTTTTAAGGACGTTTTAAATGGTTTTAGGAATTTATAAAATAGTTTATAAATGGGTATTATATATTTGTTCTAGAATTTTTTTAAAAGGAAATCTTCCTTTGTTCTATGAATATACTTATACCGTTGCGATAAATATATGGATATTTCTTCTAGAATTGGAAATATAGGGATTTGTGAATATACCTTTGTAAAGGTATTTTGGTACAAGTATGTTCAAAATGATTTTTTTATTTATGAAAAGATTAATTAAGAGGCTAGTAATTGCTTATGTGCTAACCAATGTTGGTTTGCCCTTTTTGAATTAAGACGCTGAGTTGGATGCGTGTTTGTTGATACTTAAATAACCGACTATCGAATTTGGACCCAAAACGTAAATTTGGAAATATCTAGGAGAAATACATGAGTTAAATGGCATAGTCATCTTCGATGATGTTGTGTTGTGCGTATAAGTCTCGTTTAGTTCTCCTAGGAAAAATGATAAGGAAATCCATCCACTAACGGTTAGGAGGTGAGCTCTGCCCTTATCTTTGTAATTTCCTAAAGAATCGGGGTTGAGTTTATCGAAAACTATCGAAGGCTATTTCAAAGAGACCGGGATCAGATATGTTGTCCGAAAACCACTTCGATCCAACTCATGCCTTTCGAAGTGAGGACATCTTAAAGATGATGGAATTGAAGATGGAGCTCTCAAGCGTTTCGTTCAGTCTCAAAATGAACTTGTATGGATGAATGCTGGCATTGCATTATTGATTGGAGGGTAGTGTTAGCATTCCAAGTGGGAAGTGCTGTATAAAAGGTAAAACGTAGCCTATAGCCTCATCAATCGGGAATGCCTACAACATGAGAAATGAAATAGGGCTAAGTGGGTCACTCCCAAGTAGGGTATGATCATTCCTATCTAGAGTCGATATTATCACTCATTTGTATGATTCGGTGCCCATTAATGGAGGGGTGATCATATTCAGTACTACCAGTCAAGTGGTAGGTCGATTCTTTATTGGCAGGGGATCCTAGCAAAGTCCTCGGTGTTATTTTATCTAGAGATGCACCGTGGCGAGCGATACCCCAATAGCGCAGTTATTCTATTAAATCCATTCTCCCATACATGCCTTTACGGTTTTAGTTGTGTACCTATTATGCTGGAATTTAATTAATGTAACAATTTTGGCTATGATTAATATGTATTTGTATCTTAGACACTATTATAATATCAATTGATTTTCTATAGAAAATGTTTTGGTTAACATAAGGTAAAAACCCGTTTGTGTTTATGTGCGACATGATCTTATGAGATACCTTTATTTTTGAAAGACTTTGAAACATTAAAATTCAATGAGGTGTGTTTTCTCACGTTGGTTTTCTAGAGTGACTCGGGTTGTGACGACCGCCCATGACCCCCGCACTGAACCTAGACATAGTGCGCTGTAAAGCGTGCCAGGCAGCCATGGACGATTGTCAGGGTAAATTAAAACAACAGAATTCTATCGTATAACTCACAGCGCATGGATAAAATACAATAGAACATATATGTAGTGAAGCTTCACAGAATATAAGGTCATCATATAAAACTTCATAATAGTTGAATACAAACATCTGAATAGTCAATACATCAAACCTCACTACATATCACTCAGAGTATTATACAAAGCAGCGGAACATCCAGTACATATAGTAAGAAGATAATACGCAAGCCTCCAGCTCGTCTTCGATATCAGCACCGTGGAAAGCAAGAACAACACCTGTCACCTGCTACCTAGTCTGCCCGTCCCAAAATGGACGAACAGCCCAAGGCAATAAGAGTTAAAACATAAAGCCTTGAGTCAAACAACAGTCTTAGTGAACGGTAAATTAACTAACAACATACCAAAAGAGCATAAAGGAAAAAGGAATAGGAATCCAACCCTCCCACTCCACCTCTTTCTACAGTGATAGCCCCCAGACACACACTAAGCAGAAGCAAACATAGCAAAGCATACAATTTAAAATAAAGCAATTATCACTCGAGTCAAGGGCGATGTTTTCCAAGTACAAACCCCCAAGGCCTAAACCAAGATCAGATAAGCACCCAGAAAACACTGCTCTTGAGACCGAATGACGATACAACCAAACATCCATGACTCTGGCTATCACTGTTATCATTGCTTCGATATCATCGTTAATTGAATGACCGGCTCTTTATTTCATCCGTCCGTCAAGGGCTAATGGAAACCCCGGTTCTAGACATAACTCCACACGTCATCGTGACCCGTGCATAGGACTATCGAATCTGCCCAGAGTACTTGACTACCAATCAGTAGCCTTCAGGGACTATCGAATCTGCCCAACGTACTCTTGCTTTGAGCATGCTAGATCCTTCAACAACGATGATATCTTAGCCTTCTAGTCATCCTCCTCGACGACTATTTCCATACTAGCCCAAGCGCCTCTCGAGCAAATCATTATCTTCAAACTCGAACCATATCACTGAGTTATCAATCTGCTTGGAATGATCCCGTCTGGATTAGACCAAGGCTATCTCATATCATACTTCGCCTCATCATCATCATAGCAAAGCTTCATCTCAACATCATCATCAAATCAATCCATATGAGCTTCACCATCCGCTACATATGCCACAAGCAGCTTTTCCAATTCAAGAGCCTTTCCCTTAGCTTTTGAATCATCTTCGGTCTAAATCAAATCATCAATCATCTAATTCATAGCAATCAATCAAGTCAAACATTAATCCAAGTAAACAAGCATTCAAATATGATCTACATAGACAATTATAACAATAATGGCAATTTCGTAATTAAAGAGTCAAAAGTCTAACAAGCATGAAAACATGAGCAATGTCTCTATAATCTTGATGAATGAACTTGCATAGGTTAACATGTAGTAAAATGGATGCCAAATCATTATGAACAATGGATCTATATGGATCTATACTTAGGATTAGGAAAATGCATGGAAATCACTACTTTAACACAAAATCAAGCCAACGATCCGATATACTCCTTTGGATCCGTGTGAGAGATAATCACCACTCACCAAATCACCTAAACAACCCAAAAGCAACACACTTCAGATCTGGACAGCGAAGGATCTAACTCGATCTATCACCAATCCGCTTCAAACGATGAAATCTCTCTTCGATGGATGAAGATCTTCAATCTAAGCTCTTGGATCTTCGATTTGATCTTCGATTTGGATGGAAGGAATCACAAGATTAAAGTGGAGAAAAGAAATGAAGAAGTGTAGAAGTCGAGCTCTCAAAATGGAAGCACTTCGTCGCTTCGAAATCCGGATCCCAAAAATGGAGAAAAACTCTCCTATTTATAGGCTGATTTCCCCCTTAGGTCGTTCACTCGGAGTTAGGTCGTCCACGACCTAAAAACCCTACGACCTAAAACCCACAACCTAACAAACCCTTCGACTTATGACTTAACAGCTCCTCCGACCTACGACTTAAGCCAGATGCGCATCCACGCGACTTACGACCTAACCCAAATGCGCTTCTTCGCGACCTAACGAATGCGCATCCATACGACCTAACAGATCCAACGACCCACACGCATCCACGACTTACGGCCTAACAAACCCGCGACCTAACACACACACGCTTCCTCGTGACCTACGACCTAACACATACGCGACCTAACACACATAGAAACCCACGACCTAACTAACTTAGGTCGTCTACGACCTAACTCAACACAGCTCCTTAGGTCGTCTACGACCTAACTACTAGGTCGCTAACTCGCTAACTCCTATAGGTCGCTCACTATCTTAGGTCGCAAACTCGCTAACTCCTATAGGTCGCTCACTATCTTAGGTCGCCAACCGACCTATCCCTTAGGTCGTTAACTCGCCCAATCTCTTAAGTCGCTCCATTCCTTAGGTCGCCTACCCTTCTTAAGTCGGTCAATTCCTTAAGTCGCCTACCCTTCTTAAGTCGGTCAATTCCTTAAGTCGCCTACCCTTCTTAAGTCGGTCAATCCCTTAAGTCGCCTACTCTTCTTATACACAACTTAAGCTACTACTCGACTCAATCTTCAAACGACTTAACAATACTATCGTTCTAATGACAACAGTTTTCGATATTTCGATCCGTAAAAATACGGGTCGTTACATTCTCTCCCCCTTAGGAATTTCGCCCCCGAAATTCCAAACAAACAGGGCAATCAAAGACTATTCTGCATGCCTACCATCCATAGCAACCAACAAACCATGCATCCAATTCTAGCTTAACATGCAGAATTCTAAAACTAGAACAAGTTACAATGTCGTTAGATGACACGACACCTTAGGGCCATACCTTGAAGAGTTCGGGATGAGCTACTTTCATCCTCTCTTCCACCTCCCATGTACAGTCGTTATCATCATCACTCCATTGTATCTTGAGCAACTTAACTATCTTCCTCCTAAGCTGTTTCGTGTCGGTTTCCACAACACGAAGCGGCTTACGAGGTCTTCTATCGACTGGATCAACTTCGAAATCTTCATAGCTATCAGCAGAAACCACTGTATTCGAGTCGTGCACATACTTCCGTAGATATGATACATGAAAAACATTGTGCACACCCGACATCTTCTCTGGTAACTCCAATCTGTAGGCGAGCTTTCCAATTCGCTCGATGATCGGGAATGGTCCAACAAATCTCGGGGTCAATTTTCCTTTCTTCCTGAATCGAATAACATTCTTCAGTGGAGAAATCTTCACAAAAACCATATCACCTACGTCGAATTCCAAATCCTTACGACGCTTATCGGCATAAATTTTCTGTCGGTCTTGGGCTGCCTTCATTCGTTGCCGAATGATCTCTATACAATCCGAAGTCTGTCGAATCATCTCTGGCCCAAGTATCAGCTTTTCTCCTGTCTCTAACCAACATGTCGGAGAGTTACACGGTCTTCCATACAATGCCTCATACGGTGCCATACCAATGCTTGACTGGTAACTGTTGTTATACGAAAATTCCAACAAATGAAGGTGATCTTCCCATGATCCTCCGAAATCTAAAACACAAGCTCTGAGGAGATCTTCCAAAACTCGGTTAACTCTCTCGGTCTGACCATCTGTTTGAGGGTGATAAGCTGTACTCAAACACAACTCGGTTTCCAAAACTTCCTGGAAGCTCTTCCAAAATCCACTAGTGAACAATGGGTCTCGATCACTCACTATACTCTTCGCAATACCATGGAATCGAACTATCCACTTAACATATAACTCAACCAACTTTGATGCAGTCCTAGTTGATCGAACAGGAATGAATCTTGCACTCTTAGTCAAACGATCTACAATGACCCAAATTCCTTCATTTCCCGTTCTTGTTCTAGGTAGTCCATCAATAAAATCCATCGATATTTGCTCCCACTTCCATGTAGGCACTTCTAACAGCTGAAGCAATCCACTTGGCTTCTTCTGCTCGGCTTTTACCAATTGGCAGTTCATACACTTGGAAATAAAATTTCCAACATCTTTCTTCATGCCTTCCCAGTAATAGGTTCTCTTCATATCCCGATACATCTTATTTCCACCTGGATGAATTGTCAGCTTCGAGTGATGACTTTCCTTCAGAACTTCTCTTCTCAATTTGTCTATATCGGGAACAACTAGTCGTCCTTGCTTCCGAAGCTAACCCTCTCGATCGACCTCGAATCCTTTATCCTTTTCTTGGTCCAATCCAGATTCCAAATCACGGATAATCTTGACAAGCTTATCGTCTCGCTTTTGGCTCTCGCCAATCCTTTCCACAAGAGTCGGTCTTATCGATAAGTTTGCCAACATCTCAGGTTCCAATTCGCATCTGGGCCTGAAGTCAAATCCAACTAAATACTCAAGATTCTTCCATTTTGAAAACATGGCTCCCAATCCTGCATGTCTTCGACTTAACGCATCTGCCACTGCGTTACCTTTTCCTGGAGTATAAGCTATACCAAAATCATATGATGCTAAAAACTCTAGCCATCGTTGCTGCCGAAGATTCAAATCCTTTTGGGAGAAAAGATACTTCAACGACTTATGATCTGTAAACAACTCGAATCGAACTCCCAATAGATAATGTCTCCACATCTTCAGAGCAAAAACAATCGCTGCTAATTCCAAATCATGAGTCAGATAATTCCTTTCATGTGGCTTCAGTTGTCGACTGGCATACGCAACAACTTTATCCCTCTGCATCAGCACTGCTCCAAGTCCAGTACCACATGCGTCGGTGTAAACCACCATCTCATCATTTCCACTTGGAATAGTCAAAACAGGAGCACTTGTCAGTCTCTCTTTCAGGATTCCAAAAGCTTGCTCACACTTATCATCCCATCTGAACACTTGGTTCTTTTTCGTCAATCCTGTTAACGGTGCAGCTACCTTGGAGAAGTCTTTGATAAACCGTCGATAATATCCTGCTAATCCAAGAAAACTCCTCACATCTGATGCATTCTTAGGTCTAACCCAATCCTGGATTGTTGCCACCTTAGCGGGATCAACCGCTATTCCATTTCCAGAAATAATATGGCCCAAGAACCTCGCTTCATTCTTCCAGAAGTGACACTTTGAAAACTTAGCCTTCAGCTGATGTTTCCGTAAGATTTCCAAAACAATGCGCAAGTGCGTCTTATGCTCTTCTTCAGTTCTGGAATAAATCAGAATATCATCCACGAACACTAGCATGAACTTGCTCAACTGATCTTTGAACACTCTATTCATAAGATCCACAAAATATGCTGGCGCATTAGTCAATCCAAACGGCATTACCAGCCACTCAAAGAAACCGGATGGTGTCCTAAAAGCAGTCTTCGGCACACTATCCTTAGCCACTCTTAACTGGTGAAATCCCGTAGCCAAATCCATCTGAGAAAACATCTTAGCTTCGTGAAGCTGATCAAACAAGTCATCTATTCTCGGCAATGGATACTTGTTCTTCTTAGTCACCTTATTCAGCTCACGATAATCCACACACAACCTCAACGATCCATCTGCTTTGGTTGCGAACACAATTGGTGCACCCCATTCGGACACACTACGCCGAATGAATCCTTTCTGCAAAAGATCATCAACCTGCACCTTCAACTCCTGCTGTTCCCTAGGCGCCATCCGCCTAAGAGGCATCACAACAGGTCTGGCTCCTTCAACTAGATCTATACGAAACTCGATCTCTCTATGCGACGGTAACCCTTTGACCTCGTCAAAGACATCCTCAAATCCATTAGCGATTGGCACAGATGACAGTCCATCCCGTGGAACAACCAGCGAATACATGAAGCTCATGAAGACGCCTTCTTCATGCTTACATCGTATCACAATCTTTCGCCCCTCCACATTCTCGACTGTCACCTCCAACCTTTCACAATCAACCTTTGCCGCATACTTCCTAAGCCAGTCTATACCCAAAATAATTCCGAACCCCGTAAAGTTCAGAACAAAACAATCACAAACAAAAGAGCAATCATGACTCGATACAATCAAACCACGGCATAACATACACAAACAAGACAAACCCCCAACTGGATTTGTCACAACCAATGGCCTATCAACAATATGCGGTTCTAAACCCAACCGGCCTACAAGTTCGCTACGAACAAAAGAATGCGACGCCCCAGTATCAAATAACACTCTAACTGGAACACCACATATGGAAAGAGTACCTTGAACCATCACACTCTTTCCTTTCTCTTCAGCAGTAGGAGCTTTCGAAGACGACGGAACAGCTCCCAAAGCATAAGCTTGCACAATCTGCTTGTCCCTCCGCGGTTCTGGACAATTCCTCTTAACATGTCCCAGCTTGTCACAGTTGTGGCACTTCACTGGCACCTTCGGATTCTTGCAATCCCTGGAGAAATGGCCCTTCTGTTGGCAATTGAAGCAAGTAACTTCGCCTTTCGGCTTCTTCTGGCCATCCTTACCCTTTTGTTGCTGCTGCTTCCTCTTCTTGTTTCCACCCTACTGTGGTCTAGACTCCTCCTTGGTCACAGCAACAACAGATCCTTCCTTAGGAAACAGATTCTCATGCCTGAGAGCCTTCTCTACAAGCTTCTCAAATGGATCGTCCAAATGATCCACCAACTGCCTCCCAAGATAACTGTCCAAGCCTGTTACAAACTTCTCATTCTTCTGGTATGAAGATTCGATATACGATCGGGCATACTTGGACAAAGCTTCGAACTCAGAAACATACTCAAGAACTGATCTTTCTCCCTGCTTGAGTTCCACAAACTTCTTGAACAGAACAGACTTCTGAGCTGTAGAAATGAACTTAGCTTCAAATCTGACTTGGAATTGCTCCCAAGTAATCTCTTCCTCCGGAGTATCAATGGTGATAGAGTTCCACCAATCAGAAGCTCTCCCTTGAAGCTGTCTTGATGCTAACTTCCTCTTAGTTGCATCATCAATTCCCAAATCACCAAAAATCCTTCTACAAGCATCAATCCATCTCTGGACTTCAATGGTTGGTTCCGTTCCCAAGAAAACCATCCCTCCGAGAGCAGAATAATCCTTACACAACTTAGCAAAATCCACCGGCTTTGGAGTTTGGACTTGAACTCCAACATCCACCGATGGCTCCAGAGCTGGCATCCTTCTCATGATCGAAGTCATCATAGCTTCGAACATAGCAGCATAATCAACAGCCCCCTCAGTAGCACGGCCTTCCCTAGCAGCTGGTCTCCCTCTTCGACTCATCCTTAATATCTACAAAAAGGAATGATTAATTCATCTCGAGAAACAACTGCATAAGGAATCTAAATCATTCTAAACTACTATATTATATATAGTAATCATCCATCAAAATACAATTACGTCTCTCATACGTAGTTACGTCAGCGAGCGTTGGGTAAAATCGATTAACCCAAGCTCTGATACCAAATGTGACGACCGCCCATGACCCCCGCACTGAACCTAGACATAGTGCGCTGTAAAGCGTGCCAGGCAGCCATAGACGATTGTCAGGGTAAATTAAAACAACAGAATTCTATCGTATAACTCACAGCGCATGGATAAAATACAATAGAACATATATGTAGTGAAGCTTCACAGAATATAAGGTCATCATATAAAACTTCATAATAGTTGAATACAAACATCTGAATAGTCAATACATCAAACCTCACTACATATCACTCAGAGTATTATACAAAGCAGTGGAACATCCAGTACATATAGTAAGAAGATAATACGCAAGCCTCCAGCTCGTCTTCGATATCAGCACCGTGGAAAGCAAGAACAGCACCTGTCACCTGCTACCTAGTCTGCCCGTCCCAAAATGGACGAATAGCCCAAGGCAATAAGAGTTAAAACATAAAGCCTTAAGTCAGACAACAGTCTTAGTGAACGGTAAATTAACTAACAACATACCAAAAGAGCATAAAGGAAAAAGGAATAGGAATCCAACCCTCCCACTCCACCTCTTTCTACAGTGATAGCCCCCAGACACACACTAAGCAGAAGCAAACATAGCAAAGCATACAATTTAAAATAAAGCAATTATCACTCGAGTCAAGGGCGATGTTTTCCAAGTACAAACCCCCAAGGCCTAAACCAAGATCAGATAAGCACCTAGAAAACACTGCTCTTGAGACCGAATGACGATACAACCAAACATCCATGACTCTGGATATCACTGTTATCATTGCTTCGATATCATCGTTAATTGAATGACCGGCTCTTTATTTCATCCGTCCGTCAAGGGCTAATGGAAACCCCGGTTCTAGATATAACTCCACACGTCATCGTGACCCGTGCATAGGACTATCGAATCTGCCCAGAGTACTTGACTACCAATCAGTAGCCTTCAGGGACTATCGAATCTGCCCAACGTACTCTTGCTTTGAGCATGCTAGATCCTTCAACAACGATGATATTTCAGCCTTCTATTCATCCTCCTCGACGACTATTTCCATACTAGCCCAAGCGCCTCTCGAGCAAATCATTATCTTCAAACTCGAACCATATCACCGAGTTATCAATCTGCTTGGAATGATCCCGTCTGGATTTGACCAAGGCTATCTCATATCATACTTTGCCTCATCATCATCATAGCAAAGCTTCATCTCAACATCATCATCAAATCAATCCATATGAGCTTCACCATCCGCTACATATGCCACAAGCAGCTTTTCCAATTCAAGAGCCTTTCCCTTAGCTTTTGAATCATCTTCGGTCTAAATCAAATCATCAATCATCTAATTCATAGCAATCAATCAAGTCAAACATTAATCCAAGTAAACAAGCATTCAAATATGATCTACATAGACAATTATAACAATAATGGCAATTTCGTAATTAAAGAGTCAAAAGTCTAACAAGCATGAAAACATGAGCAATGTCTCTATAATCTTGATGAATGAACTTGCATAGGTTAACATATAGTAAAATGGATGCCAAATCATTATGAACAATGGATCTATATGGATCTATACTTAGGATTAGGAAAATGCATGGAAATCACTACTTTAACACAAAATCAAGCCAACGATCCGATATACTCCTTTGGATCCGTGTGAGAGATAATCACCACTCACTAAATCACCTAAACAACCCAAAAGCAACACACTTCAGATCTGGACAGCGAAGGATCTAACTCGATCTATCACCAATCCGCTTCAAACGATGAAATCTCTCTTCGATGGATGAAGATCTTCAATCTAAGCTCTTGGACCTTCGATTTGATCTTCGATTTGGATGGAAGGAATCACAAGATTAAAGTGGAGAAAAGAAATGAAGAAGTGTAGAAGTCGAGCTCTCAAAATGGCAGCACTTCGTCGCTTCGAAATCCGGATCCCAAAAATGGAGAAAAACTCTCCTATTTATAGGCTGATTTCCCCCTTAGGTCGTTCACTCGGAGTTAGGTCGTCCACGACCTAAAAACCCTACGACCTAAAACCCACGACCTAACAAACCCTTCGACTTACGACTTAACAGCTCCTCCGACCTACGACTTAAGCCAGATGCGCATCCACGCGACTTACGACCTAACCCAGATGCGCTTCTTCGCGACCTAACGAATGCGCATCCATACGACCTAACAGATCCAACGACCCACGCGCATCCGGGACTTACGACCTAACAAACCCACGACCTAACACACACACGCTTCCTCGCGACCTACGACCTAACACATACGCGACCTAACACACATAGAAACCCATGACCTAACTAACTTAGGTCGTCTACGACCTAACTCAACACAGCTTCTTAGGTCGTCTACGACCTAACTACTAGGTCGCTAACTCGCTAACTCCTATAGGTCGCTCACTATCTTAGGTCGCCAACCGACCTATCCCTTAGGTCGTTAACTCGCCCAATCTCTTAAGTCGCTCCATTCCTTAGGTCGCCTACCCTTCTTAAGTCGGTCAATTCCTTAAGTCGCCTACCCTTCTTAAGTCGGTCAATTCCTTAAGTCGCCTACCCTTCTTAAGTCGGTCAATCCCTTAAGTCGCCTACTCTTCTTATACAAAACTTAAGCTACTACTCGACTCAAGCTTCAAACGACTTAACAATACTATCGTTCTAATGACAATAGTTTTCGATGTTTCGATCCGTAAAAATACGGGTCGTTACACGGGTGTTATTTTATTATAATGCTCGGGTTAGACCGAGTATATTACAAATTTAGTTTGGATGCTTTCGAGCTTCAAGAGACGAGCAAGAGGCCCAATGATGTATTCACGTATATGGTTATTTTTCTGCTGCATTCACTATTGTAATTATTAGCAATTGTGAGGACATGTTGTTATAATTGTCTAAGCTGAAATAGGTTTGTATACTCTGATTAATGTCTATATATACATATATAACAATTTGTTTTTGTGTAAAGATTTGTTGTACATTATAGATTATTCATTCCACTGTGAGATTCTGTGTTGTTTAGTTTTCTTCTTATCTTCTTCCTTCTTTCTTTCCCCTTAAAATCCGCCTTTCCATTCAATTTGAGTGGATCATGTGTGGTTGATTGTCCGCTTAAATTGTATGGAAAAATGAGTCGTTACACTTATTCTTCCCAATAGTTGGTAGCAAATCCTCTTTTCTTAGAGCCAAGTCCGCCATGAGATTAAACGAATCTTTAAGAAGTGGCGTAGTTGCCATAGCAATCTCTTATTTCATTCCACAAACGAACTTCTCATTCTTCTTAAGTAAAGTATTAATAATGGCTTGTCAATGCCTTGACCGCTCATCAAACTTCATAATATACTCAAACACAGTCTTCTCGCGCTGTTCCAACTTCGAAAAACTTCTAAACAAATTTGAATTAGCTGCTTCAGACAAGAACTTCACTTCAAAGCTCTCCCTAAAAGTCAGCCCAAGTAAGCCACTCCTTCAAAACTCTCATGGTAACACTATTCCACCAATAGAAAGCAGCACCTTGCAACTGGTTTGAATCTAATCTCCTCTTTTGATCATTATTCAACCTTAGATCAACAAAGATCCTCTAACACTAAAGAAGCCAATCCTCACCTTGACCACTCATCAAACATAACATGGCATAGTTATTACGAGTAGATACTTCTAGGTAGCAACTTACGTGTTACCAGCATTTCCTCTAGTCAGTCCAGCTGCTTCTCCAGCTTGCATCATATTAACAAAATAGTGGTACATTATCCCCGTATAAACGGGTGCGGCTCCAACTCCACATAAGCATTAACATTTGCATTAGCGTTGGTAGTTCAATTAGCATTCCTATTATTAGGCCAAACATTTCCATTGGTTGTGGTGCTATTGCCTTCAAGTGAGTCTTCCACTTCTAGTACCCATTTCTTGTAATTTGCAAATGAGTCTTTATAAGATACAGAAGAACGGTCTAAGAAAAAATGGAGAGTATAGATAGAAAAACTCGCGCGCGTGTGTATAAATAAACGTACCAAACCAATGTCTTTGTCAAATTTTCGTTAGTTAATCAAATCTTTCCAGAAATTTATAACAAAATAAAGAGACAAATCTTCTCTTGTTTCCCAAAATACTCGTTTTCCATTAATTATCTTTTCCCTATTTAAACCCTCGATACAAAAAAATTTATATTAAAAATTAATTACATGGGAAAATCCCTAAAAATTTCCAAAAATCAGAATTTACCACCAACATATAAAATTTCAGAGTAAAATAATTATTTTTCATGTATTAAATAATTAAATATGAAATTATCTTTTTTCTCAACTTAGAACATTCATATTAAATTCATAATAATTTTAAAATTTTTGAAATTTAAATCCAATCTCCAAAATATTATTCCAAACATCCTATAAAAAATTCACAACATTTGGAGTAATTTTTTACACCAAAACCCCTTAGGAAAATTCCATAAAATTCCGAAATTATAACCATAAATCATATAAATGATTATCTAATCAATATGCCTGATGAACATCAACAAAACAATTTGGATTTCATCATAAATTCAAAAATCACAGTATAAAATAAAGAGAAAGAGAGAGATGTTATTCAACGTAATTTGATCTTGTGTGAAGATAATTGCCATGGTTTCTTCTTTTAGGCTTTCTTCTTCTTTTTCTTCTTCGTTGAATGAACTTTAATGGAGTTTTATGCGGTTTCATTTCTTTTGTTATGAGTGATGTCGAAAATATAATGTGGGGGAAAGTGTATGTTAGGGAAAATAAATTATACGAGTTAACTTTATTTCAATATTTCTCTCCTATGTAATTAAAGCCATTAATTTCTTTCCCTATAAATAATTCTTCATTTAAAGTTTGAAATTCCAATCGTATTATATGGAAATTATCCAAACTATTATGTATTTATATTCTCCCACATCTGTATTTAATTATTTTTTTAATTAAATATCTGGAATAATATGCAAAAAAAATTACCGGGTGTTACTTCCATTGTTCCACACTTGATAATTTCAGAGGAGAAATCCTTTCAAAGGAGAATATAACAACCTATAATTTTCACTTAGTAATTAACTATAATTAATTTTTTGATTAAAGATTGAATGAACTAATGACTTAAAAGAGGAATTTTATATATGAATGAACTAGGAATCATAACTTATTCTATTGAGCTGTAACACCATTTTTATATGAAATGGATATAAAGTTTATTAAAATTGGAGAAGATTATTAAATAGGATAAAAAAATAAAAGTTGGGGAAATATGGTAATTTGACTAGATTTTCCAACATATTTTCTAAAATTAATCCATCTCATTCATTATTTTCATTTATCTTCTTCTTCTTCTTTGTCAATAAAGAAAACATGGTTATAGGAAGTAAAGCTTTCATAACTTCTCCATATCTTATCGAAAATTTAGGAAACAAATCTCTAAATTTAAGTTAGGTTATTCTCTACAGTCTATAACTTCGAGTTCATTTTTGGAGAAGTTTAGAGCCCGATCTCAGGAATCAGAGGAAGATTTCAAATTGGTTTTCATTGGAGCTTAGATTTCTAAGAAGTTTGGTGAGTGAGATCTCTTCTCTAAGTTATATGATTATTTGATATGTCAAAATCATGATTTGATGGTAATATTGGTTAGAGATTGAGTAATGAACTCGGTTAGGGATTTGGGCGATGAGAAATTTTTTGAATGAATGTTTTTATATATAAACTGTAAAATTCCATGTGTTAGGATTTGGTAGAAATTGATTATATTTGATATGAGTGTTTACTTTGATTGTTGACTGAATTGTTGATAGTAGTTTTAGGTAGTATCACATTTACCATTGGGATATTAAAGTTTGAAGTTGAACAGTTTATTGAGTAATTAAACTCATGTGGTTGTTAAACGTTTCACTCTCTCAAAGCCATTCGTCAAGTGCAAAGTTACACTCATCTGAATGCCAGCCGATTTATAACAAAGGCATGGATTCATATGGAATGATGTTCGAGCGCATATCTCAATGATATGACGTCGTATACTAATGACTTCAAGGGTTCTTATGGAAAGTGTATATCTGAGATTTGAAGTCTCTATATTAAGGAGGTCGTTGGCATGATCATAATGGAAGAAATATTGAATCATTTGGAGTTGTCGATCAAAAGTTATTGATGTTTGAAGAAAGGCCCTGCCTATAACCGAAATTCAGATGTCTCAAATCTTCTTTAAAGACGTGTGTAAAATAAATTCAAGCATCTAAAAAGTGGATTTAGACATCTTAGTAACATCCCGGAATTTTCGACTTTCGAAAATTCAACATCGATACTCACTTTATCGACTGCCGAGCCATCGAATGCCGGAAACCCGAAAAGTTATGGTTTTAAAAAGAAGAAAAAGGTAGAAGAAGAAGAAAAGAGTAGAAGAAGAAGAGAAGAAGAAGAAAGCAGAACAACAATAGAAACAGAAAACAATATCAGAATCTTACACATCGCAGCGGAACAATATATAATAGATAACACTAGTCTTTTAAAACAAAGAACTATATCAGTTTATACATACATCAATCAGAGTCATATACAACAATGGACAGTTATATAACTTGTCCTCATACAGAATACACAGCGGAATAATACAAAATATAGGTGATACGTTTCGCCATCCAGCTTGCTTCCAAAGCTCCAGAATATCCAGAATATCCCGATAACATAACTCTAGGCTGCCCGTGTGGAAATTCGTGGGCACCCAGAGTTTAGAAGGGAAACAATAAACTCCGAGTCAGTCATGGTGACTGGTGTGAGATCGTAAAACAGTTATTTTTCATAAAGAAAATAAAACAAATTCGCAATGCTTTTGGAAAATGAAACTACCATAAGGCCTCCTGCCACACACACAATGCAAACGCAGAATTGGAGAAGATTTCTCCTTATGATAGTCAAAGATGCTTACTACGCAAAAATCAAAATTCTTTTTGATATTATTATTAGTGCATAGTGTAGAAAACATTTCGAAAGTAGAATATTAATCTTAGCCGACATAGGTACCATTATAGTATGTCTACTATAGCTACCATATTAAATGGCAGGTTCTACAACTAAAACCGTACAAGTCACGTATTGTTTCTTTGGATTTCCAACAAATGGTCAAGCTAAGGAACTTCCTATGCCACGATGGGTACGTCCCTGGAATAGACGATCCGAGAACCTAACCGGATCTCTGCCAACACAAGGCCGGGTTACCTCTGCAAAAATAGGTAACTACTGACACGCGTATGCCATCCCCCGATCGTAACCGATCTTCCCGAGGATCCTCGATTTCCAACAAACCACATAATAATAATAATGCAGCAACCACATAGGTTAAGTATCTAGGCTCCATACCATGATACCACCTCTATCTAGAAGGAATGACATACACTAAGGGGCGCTACTCCCTAGAACCTTGCTGCATCCTTCCTGTTTTGACCATTTCCGGGGTGTGAGGCTCGACGAAGTCTCGTCCACAAAGCTACGCTTTTCAAAAGCCATGCTTCGGGTCAAACAAATGATCAACCTATGATCACAAAGATATAAGATCAAACAAATGATCATATCACAAATGATCAAACACTGATCATTTCACAGCAACACTCGGTATGCCACGTTACCAAATTGGGAATATATCGCTGATGAATTTCAACTACATAACCTCTGAGCTCGTACGTCTCAGAGAAAGGTGTTAAGCTAAGAGAATAAATTCTCCGCCACCAACAGAAATGTATTTGAAAGAAATCAGCTTTATATCTCAATTTGTAACGTCAGACACACAATCCATACAAGTCTGTTCCGGGATCGAACAGAACCGAAGGCACTTCTCACGAAGCCCTTGCATTTCCGGATAATTTTCTAATCACGTCCGGACTTCCCGTCACTAAGGGTGATAAAACCTCTAAATCGGAGATCAGCCGATGTAGAGTAACTCGACGGTAATCCTTTCGTTTTCAAAAATATCCGGTCTTCAACACCGGTCTTCAAATGCAATTCATAACGACGTATCACATATTCGGAATGGGTTAGACGACCCCATGGTCCTTTCCCGGCTAACCCGAATAGTGAGCGATTATTCATAAATAAGTGTGGCATTCAAATTCATCCAATCACAACAAATACCTATCAAGGTAATTATTGATAGTCGGTTATTTAACTATCAATAAAGATGCGCAACATCATCAGATTCCAAATAATTTTCCAAATTATTTAATTTCCAAAAATATCTTTACTAGATATATTATTTCCACACTTAACCATTTGAAAACAAATTTCAAATATTCACTTTTCAATTTATCTTTAAAAGATAAAGTTTCAAACCCTTCGTTTCATATTGGAAAAGCAATTCCATACTTATTTAAAATAAGTGATTCACAAAACTATTTATTTTCAACATTTGAAAATATTCAATATACTTAAATCAAAATTAAGTATATGTTTCATTCTTCAAGGAAATCTTTTATTTTAACAACGTCTATTTGAGTCAAAACGAATGTTACGTAAAACATCGTTACGACGACTCAAAATCAATAGTATAGGGATTCGGAATTAAGATAGATATATAAATCCCAATACTATATAAAACATTTCCTTTCGGAAATCATTTACTATAACAAAAATGTTATAGTCCACCATTTCCTTATATTTCTCGAAAACGTCTATTTCAACAATAAATGTTGAAATCTATGATTTCGATATTCAATATATTTTAAAACATCGTTTAAAACAATTAACTTCATTTCAAATATCACTTTCCCAAAACCATATCTATTTTACTTAACAATATATTCACTGTCCAAAATCGTGAATATAATCCACTTAACCAAATTTCAATCATCTCTACACATTTTATCTTAATAATAATTCGGTATCCAAAATCGCGAATATATCTCCTTTAATAATCTTCTATATTTGATTTATCAAATCCAATTGATTTCGAATTTATAAAACAACGTTTATAAATTCTATTTCTATTTTCTAACAACTTCGATTTAATAAATCTCCTTTTATTTACAAATTCGATCAATATTCCATTTAAAGGCAAAAATCCAATTTATAAGTTAATCTCTTATAAATCTTTCATTCTACAGTTTCATCCATTTTAGAACTTCACAATTTATAAATCTATAAATTCCATATCTTCACGATTTATACTTCTATAAATTTCATTTTTAACACTTATAACTCGTTTTAAAATTCCAATATTTTAAATTTATAAATATCAACTTTTTAAATCTTTTAAATAAACTGTTCACAAAAATTCGAAAATCTTAGTTCAAACCATTTTATAAATTGCTTAACTATTTATTTCAAAAATCACCTTACGGTCATAATTCACAAAAATCTTAACTTTTATAACTTTAAAATTTTAAACGTTTATTTATTTAAAATAAATCACTTCAAAAATTTAATAAAACGTATAATTTCAAGGATCACTTTAAAAATCCTTTTAAATTAAAAGTCGTTATTTTTAAAACTTCAAAACTTGAATCCGATGATGCAACAGCACCAATTAGTCCTTCACAACAACAAACATCATATATCAGTATATGATAACAGAATACATCACAATATCTGTAAATAAATAAATACTGGTGAGGAATCCAGTTGGATCCCTCCAACCTGTTTCCCTGCATCCAAAGATGTTAGCACAATACCAATTCCACTTCGAGGTGGAATATCGCGGTATATGGGTTTTAAAAATAATCCGCTTACTAACGGCGCAATACGGTCTCATCCGCTATACGAGGCGGGAAATCAATCAATCCAATATATACATATGCCAATATGTATATATTTCTATATATATATATAGATATATCCTACTATATCTAATAGCACATCCAAATAGCAATCATATCAATCAATAACTGCAATACAAAATTTTATTTGAGTGAGAAAAATCTCACCTTTGCCTTTTACTTTGCCATCCATTTCCAAACTTGACTCGATTTTCTTGACTTTAACCTTGTATAAATAATTTATACAGTTCATTAATATTCGAAACAATTAATTAACCAATTTCCATTTTTAATTGTTTAATTCTGATAGTTCCGTTCTAAACCAATTTCTCTTATTCAAATTTTATTTAACCTTGTATAACAATTGTACGATTTATCAAATTTCGAAAAATTCGAATTACCAATTATCGTTTAATAGATTTAATTAACTAATTGTTTATTTTAAACCAATTTGTCTCTAATGAATTTATTAAATTAACTGAATTCCCTTTTTAAAATATCTTTAGTATCAAAAATAAATTTAAATTAGTAATCAGTATATTTATTTCTTTCTCACTTGTTAATAAAAATATTTTCCATTCTGTAAATCACAAAAATCAGAAATTTGTAAACTTCTCTGTCTTTATATATTTACTGTAAAAATTTATATTTCCCTCTACTTCAAAATTATATGTATATATATTTACATTTTATTTACTTTCAACTGCACATAAATTAAACATATGTATAAATAAAATTTATGTACCCTTTCCGACTCCTAATCATTCAATTTTTAAACTGAAATGCAAATTGAAGTTAATAAGTTGAAAATTTATACCATGATGGAGGAAACACACTCAGGAAATCCACCCCGTCATCACCATCGCGACATCGCGCCGCCGCTCCCATTCACGCTCAACCACTGCCGGCTTCGAGTTCGCCTTCCCTGGTCCTAGCTTCGACGATGAATCTCAAACCCTTGCTCTTCGCTAATCGCGACAACCCAACAGCACTTCATCATTGTCGTGCTCGCCTATGCCTCCAGACATCGTTCGCGACGAACTCGCGACCGCCCCTCCAGCCACAACGAGGATCGACCCACCTCGAATGTTCCAATCGCGACTCAACCGGTCGCGAATCCCACTGCCGCCCCGAGCCTGACACCAGATCGCCCTCCTTGGCCATTTATTTTATTTCTTTCCAAACGTGAATTTGTTTTGATTGCTGAGTTTTTGAGAATGAGGGAGAGAGGCAACGAACGAAAGTGTTTCCGTTTGTATTTCAATTGGAAGTGAGAAGAAGGGATCGATTTATTTCCTTCGGCCATTTAAATTTTCTTTGAACGAGATTTTTGATTTTGAACGAAACTGAGGAAGGAAGAGTATTCAAAATTGAAGACGGCATGTTCTCCACGTTTTCTTCCCGTGATGCTCGGCGTGTATAAAGGAGGAAAGTAGCTGATGTGACCAGATTTTAAATTTTAAATTTAAATCGAATTTGATTCAATTTTCAACGCATTTACTTACCGCACGGTCACACAACAGCTCCGATAAATACGAAATTTGAAATCCGACAATAATTCAATATTACGGACCCAATGGAACTGGTTTCGTCAAATTCCGAGACTGCGCCTCGGACGGCTATTTTTAAATATCGATTCGAACGATTAAATTTCAAATCTGAACAAATCACTTCCAAATTCGATTCGGAAGCTTCTGTCATCCTTAGTATTATCAATACGAATTTTAAAAGCTTTCGAAATATTTTTCTTCAACTTAAAATTGAAGATTCAGATTTTTATTCAGCATTCAATCGATTAAATTTTAAAGTTTAATCGCAAATTTCAAAGTTATATCGGGGATTCAAATTAAATCATCGTTCAAATATTTAAAATAAATTAAATATTCTCAATTTAATTTGTTCAAAATTCTGGGTCGTTACATCTTAACTAGGAACGGAAACTTTAGAGCCGACCTAGTGTATTTTAGGCCAGTTTCAGGCGCCTAGATGAAACTGGCCAAAACTAGGAATTCAGATACTTGGAAAAGTGGTTTAGATGTTTGAATTTCCAATTTAGGTGTTTGAAAATAATTCGGATGCCTAAATTGAAATTTCAAGTGCTTGAACCACTGTATGGTGGTTTTTGATTAAAACTTCGGAACGCGATATCTTTCGCATACGATGTTGGATTAAGACTTGGTTTAGATCAGTAGCCTTCACTGTTTGTAGAAATGATCCATGAACTTTTTTTTAGGTTTTGGAGTACTCTGATTTTGGAGCCCATGCGGGACTCACTCTAACTCATATTTCAAAATTGTAGATTTTGGGATTAACCAAAAGGGTGTATCGAAGATGTTGAATGACATGAAGGCCATAAATGATGTTGGAGATGCATTCTTGATTTGTAAGGTAATTTTTATAGAGTCGTTCGTTGATTTTTGAGACACGATGACTATGGTATTTTGATATACGTATTATAAGAAAAATGGATTTTTATAACGCCAATCGATAACGCTTTATTTTATACTGTTTTTGTATTTTCTAATTTGTTTAATTTGAAGGATAAATTGGTGTGTAATGCATTCTAAGCTGCCTCTTATTTTCGTGGCTGCCAATTCCCCAAATTATTTCCTCCTCTTCTTATCTCAAACCGCTACAACCCAAATTAAAAAAACTCTTATTAGGATATCAATCCGCCACTGAAAGAAAAAGAAAAAAAGATTGCTCGCTCGCTCGCGATTGGGAAAACAACGAAACCATGGCGATAGGAGGATATGCGGCATGGTTGACACATGCACGATGAAGAGAGCGGCGTTGGGAGGAGGTGACACCACGACAGAAAGCATAGTACATGACACGATTCCAGACTTTATCTTCATCACAGGGTGGTGACTCGGCATCGGTCTAGGTCTCCAATCTAACGGCGACTACTACTCTAATCAAACAAGAATTTACTTTCAGGCTGTCAAACAATTGATTCTTTGTTGCTGAAAAGGTGCTACTTTCTGATTTAGCTATTCTATTTTTAATTTGGCATATTTAGTTTCATAATTATTAACCCATAAGTTGTATAGTTTGATTGCTTTAATATGGTGCTGCTTGTTGAGAAGGTACTCTTACCCCAGATAAATATTTCATTACTGGTTATTTATAATAAATAAGTTTATTACTTCAATATACCGATAATTAAAAGCACTCATAAAATGGAGCAAAGCACACTTACCTCAAAATTTAGTATAATTCATAAATTTTAATTTGATGGTAGATTGTGATTTGGAGAAGGAGATGGTCCATGAAGTTGGATCTCTAAAAAAAATCAGATTTTAACGAAGAGAGGTGCACATTTTTAAATACTGGTCAGAAACATATGTTGGTTGAAAGTTATAAATATTAATGCTTCTTAGGACATTTAACAACATTGTAGTACATCAATTAAGCCATGTGAAATTGTTCTACATATGAGAAACTTGAAGATATTTACAACAATTTAAAAAAACATCCGACGGCTTTGAAAATTATGTTATTCCTATTGATTTTGTTTGTTTTGTCACATATACTCTATTTCTTAAGTAGCCTGTCAATGAAAAATAAGGAGTTGTTTTTCATATGTATTACTGATTAGAAGTATATGCAAAAGCCTTTTGAATGCTTCAAAATGGTCCAAATCAGGATATTAAGTTACAGCAATTGAATAAAATATCAAATAGTTTAAATGATTAGACAACGACTATAAGTCGACATAATTCTCTGTATGTGTGTTCCAATATTCTTTTTAGATAGATTAAAACAAATATAAATAGAGAAATAGTTTTAGGCTATCCATTCCAAAACATAAAACTGCTTCGAAAGCTACCAAGAATGATTTGTCGAAGAAGGAAAAGAGTAAACGATTAGACTTTACCGAGATCAAGAGAAATTAGTTCACATGCGCGAGATGGTTTTAAGTTTAATTTGCCTATGTTTGTACAAGTTATTATACTACAATAGAAACTTAATTATGTCCTAACCATGCTTTTTTAAGCGAATAGGAAGTGATATTGAAACACAAGGTAATATAAAGAAGACAACATGAACTCATGGCCTGTAAAAATATATAATGATATAAAAGAGCTTTTAAACTCTTGCACTTTTGCACAGTTCCACTTTCTCGTCTATAGAAAATATGAAACTTTAGTTACCATATATCACATTAAATGCCCCTACTTAGATTGTAACTTGACTCTAAGGCTATAATAAAAAAATTCAGCTTTGGTTCCTTTCAACTAAGTCAGAAGATAAAGTCCTTACATCCGAATCACTTCACCTGTATCTGTCTCGATCATCTTACTATCTTTTTTATAGATTATAACCAATGAACATACCTTGATGTGCTTGTTTTCATCCTTTTATTTTTGTGTGGTATTGTAGATTCCTGCTGTGATAACAATGTTGTTAGACAAAAGTCCAAATGACCCATGCTGAATAGAGGGAAGTTAGAATGGATTGAATTGTTGATTAGATTTGATATCCAATTTCTAGGTGAGTTTAAAAGGTTACTAGCTTTGATCATGTAGTATACATTACTTGTGCCATTCATAGCTTTATTACTTCATGTTTACTATAATCAGGAGTGAAAATCTATGCTTGCTAATAATTCAATAATATTTTCTTTCATGCCATAATTCTTGATGTTCAAGTACTTTATTTTTCTTCTACATTTATTTAGCTTATTTATTTTGCATTGAATTTAAGCATTAACATTTTCATTCATCATTTTTTACATAATTTACTAAAATAAAATGATTATTCGACTTAATAAACAAGTTCCTTGAAGCTTAGTAAATAAGAATTAAAAGCTCCATATGCAATGGGAATCAAAGTGGATAATGTCTCTGTGATAGATCTGGTCCTTGACATTATTTTGATGCAATTAGTCCAGTTCATACACCAATATTATAAAGATTAACTACAAATTTTATAAATTGTAATATCCCGGAAATTTTGACAATATCAATTTAATAATCTGTTAAATAATTAAATTGATATTGATGATCTTTGATAATAAAATTTGAATTTAATTTAATAATCTGATTAAATTAGTATTAATGGATGATTTTATCTTTTAAAAGTTAATAAGATATTTTCTATTTGAATATATATATTTATTTATATATATTGTAAATAGAAGCTTTGGTAAATTGGAAATTTATATTTAATTTAATCTGGACTTTTCAAAGTTATTTAAATAAATAACATTTTAGTTTTAAATATACTTTAGATAAATCTTTTAATTGGTTAAGATATATTTTACTTAAGTTTAAATAAATAAGAAAAGGGCTTTTATTTACTTTTCAAATAAATAAAAATAAGTAAAATACAAATGTCATCCTATTAGGCTTAAATTAACATGTGTTAAGCAATGGATTAAACAATGTGACAAGTGTCTTATTTATTTTTCTTTTTCTTTTATTTTTTTTAAAATCACAAATTCACTTATATAAACACATGCATTTTCTCACTTCATTCTTTCTATTTTTCTTTCCAAAACCAAGATAAACTCAAAAGCTTTCCTCTAGAACAAATCTGGAATCAGTAACCATTTCTCCTCAAAACCAGAAGTTTTCAAAAACGAATCCCTGTAGTCTCATTTTCAAAAATTCAAACCAAAGCTTGTAACCCAGTTTGCAAACCTGAAGTCTTCAACATGCATTTCTTTTCATCTCTGAAATAAATTCAAAAAACCAGTCTGCAACATTCTTTTCAAACTGGAATCAAATCAAGTCTGTAGCCTGCTTGCATTTAATTTTCAACTGGAAACCAGCAACTCAAGTTCTTAAATCAAATGAGGCATGAAATTTTCAGTAGCAATCACTCAAGCTTTAAATCAAATTCAAAGGAACATGCAAGTTTACAGTTTCAAAAGCTTTTCAAAATAATAGGGCTCTGTTCATCTTTGTTTAAGGTGAGTAACATTCTTATTAAAATAACTTAAGTATAATTATGGTTGCATGCTTAATTCTGTGATAATTGTGTTTTGTGTGAAAGTATATAGATGGTTCTGCATATATATATATGAATATATATAGGTGTGCATGTTGCTTTGTATCAGTGTTTCTCTGTTTTCTTTTAATTCCAGGCTCCAGTTTTTGATTAAAAATCATTATCCCATGATCTAGTCTTGATTTGGATTTAAGACTTAAACAAAATTTGTTTGATTTATCTTGAATTATAGTTTAAAAATTTATTTAAGACAAAATAAGTTAAAATGTATTTGGAAACAAGAAAAGAACAGAACAAGCTAAATATAAGTGAAAATTCAAATACTCTAATTTGTTAATTCAGGGTTATAAATTGAATGCTTATCCAAAAACATGATTTTTAGCATTGAAATCATAATTTTTAGTTTAGTAATAAAGGAGCAGTTCTGGTTTTAACAAAAAGTGGGAAACTTGTGATTTCTGGTGATCTATTGATATTGAAGGGTCGGAATTCTTTTAGTGGGTAGAGGAGTAATCAGAGAAGTTTGGAAAAATAAGTGATGGGGATGCAAATCATTTTGGTAGCCGCGGTGATGGTTTCTTTTCTGTAGCCCTAGTTTTAACTAAGCAACTTGTTTGGGTTGGTACGGCCTGTAGGGATGATCGAGTTAAATTTGGTTTTAGGTGTTGAAAGTTTGGTCGTAGGCGAGGCTGTGGCCGGTGGTGGAAGCTCTCTGGTGGACGGAGCGCCGTGGGGGAAGTGCTGATAGGTTTTGGTGGGGGTTTGGTATTTCTGTTCCAGGTTTTGAAATTGAACTCGAATTCAAATTCGAGTAGTGTGGAAGATAGATGATGGCCGGGGTAGAATAAGGGGTTGGTTGTCGAGGTGGGGAGGCCACCGGAGGTGGCTGGAGATGGTCGGAGGGTGGTGCACTGTGCACACGTGCACATCGGAATTTCTGGTGAGTCTGGGTTTTTAACAGGAAGGCTACTCGAGTTTCTCGAGTTTTGTTTCAAGGGATGATCGAAGTGTAACAACCCGCATATCTATCGATTTTATATTTAAATATTTTATCGTTAGTCGGATGTTAGTCCGAAAAGCTACTTTTTGCATACGGTCAAATTAGGACTCGAGACCACCCCCATTGAGTTCAAAATGACGTTTGCGATCTTTTTGAGTGTAAACTTCGATATGTTTGGAGATAGTGAAATTTTCGACACTTTTCCCGCTTGAGACTTTGGTTTGGACTGCACTTCCTTAGTTCAGCCCAACCCTCTTCCTCACTTCATTCACCCTTTGTTTTAACATTCAAGCTTCATCAAAAGTGGTGGTGGGAAGTGGAAATTAAAACTCCAAACTCCAATTCTATTGCAAATCCGAGATTCAACTCCAAATTCAAGTAGAAGATAGTGGATTCAAGCTTTGGATTGCTTCTTCTTGCTTTCAATCTCCATCTTCATCAAATTCCGTGAAAAGGTGAGATTTTTGATCTCACATCTTGCCTATATCTATCTTGGACTGTTGGGAATGGTTCCCTATCATTTTAGCATCAGCATTTGCATTTGGTTTGGATTGGATTGGTGAAAAACCCAAAATTCTAGTGTTTTTGGTGAAAAAACTGCACTTAGGTCGTTTCTGCCTTCGCTAGGTCGTTCGCGAGTTAAGCCTAAGTCGTAGGTCGTTCGTGTTGATAAGCCACACGGAGCATAAGTCGTTCCAGGCGTTAAGTCGTTCGGGGTGTGCTAAGTCGTTCACGAGTTAAAGGCTGAGTCGTTCGCGAGTTACTGGCTTGAGTCGTTCAAGAGCTAAAGGCATAAGTCGTTCAGGAGCTAAAGGCATAAGTCGTTCAGGAGCTAATGGCATAAGTCGTTCAGGAGCTAAAGGCATAAGTCGTTCAGGAGCTAATGGCATAAGTCGTTCAGGAGTTAAAGGCCTTAAGTCGTAGGTCGTTTTGCAGTTAGCTCGCTCGCCCTGGCTTAAGTCGTTAAGTCGTTAAAGGCTTAAGTCGTTAAGTCGTTCAAGACTTAGGTCGTATGACCTTATCCCTTAAGTCGTAAGTCGCTTGCCTCCCTTAAGTCGTAAGTCTCTTGCCTCCCTTAAGTCCTAGGTCGTATGACTCTTAAGTCCTAGGTCGTTGGCTTTAAATCGTTAAGTCGTAGGTCGCTGCTTCTCTTAAGTCGCTCGACCATGCCAACTCCGCTAGCTCGCAACTGTTAGGTCGTATGACCTTAAGTCGTAGGTCGTCTCAGACCTAACATTCCCGCTGCTTCTCTTAGGTCGCTTGACCCTAAGTCGTAGGTCGCTTGACTTCGTTAAGTCGTAGGTTGCTCGACTTTGTTAAGTCGTAGGTCGCCACCGACCTTACCCTTAGGTCGAATGACCTGTTATCTGCTAGGTCGTGTGGCATTCCTCCCTTAAGTCGTAAGTCGTTCGCGAGTTAGTACTTGGTCGTTTGACCTGTTCTTCTGCTAGCTCGCGTGGCATTCTCCACTTAGGTCGTATGACCTTATCCCTTAAGTCGTAAGTCGTTCGCGAGTTAGTACTTGGTCGTTTGACCTGTTCTTCTGCTAGGTCGCGTGGCATTCTTCCCTTAGGTCGTTTGGCTTCTCGAGACCGCTTGCCTTCACTAGGTCGAACCCCGTATTACTCTGCGTAGGCAATCTCTTCTGAAAAACGTTTATCGGAATTTCTACTTTGATGGTTTTGGGATTGACTTCTTTGGACTTTACTCACGTCTTCGAACGTGAATTGATTTGTTCTACCATCGTTTTATGACTTGTCACTTTAAAGATATATGAAGGTTTCAATACTAATAGTAAATATCAAAACTCTTTCATCAAAGCGATTTCAACACTATTTTAAATATCAAAAGTTCGTTTTCTCAAACCGATTTTCAATCTACTAGTATATACAAGCCTTTACTTCACTCGAATGAGAAATTGACTTAAACGACTTAGTAAAACGAGTGGTATGAAACGCTTGCGTTCACTTCGTCGGTTAGCTCTTGGACTTGTTCGATTGAACCCTTTTTGTGACAATTTCCTAGTGAAGATTTACAGCTTGTTCGTAAATATTTAAGTTAAGCAAGTGGTTATGGGACATGAAGCTAAACTCATATATTTACTAGCTTGGTGTGATTGACACTTCCTTATGATCATGACGATCATTTTTGTGATTTAGACTAGCGATTGAGCGATGTCTCTTTGTCTACGTGGGAGACTATACCCCGATTATGTGATGTTTCGCCATCACATTTCCTACGGTCTTCGGGCCATTCCTGTGTGAAAATTTAATGGATAGCTTCCATGAGATAACTTCTCGTCATGTGTTTACGCGTAGGTGAGTTTTCATGCTCCCATTCATGTGTTAGGCCTCCCCCCTTTTTATGTGTTTTCTGGATTTCTGATGATGATTTCTGGAATTTTGTGCTTCACCAATTTTCATGATTTTCATTGATATGATATCAGTTTTTGTGCATTGGTGAATTCATGTGTTATTGACTTGTTATGAATACAAGTTTAGGGTATGAAACCCTACCTTATCTTTGAGAAGATTCTTGTGATATTGATTAATCTTTTGTTGATTATCATTTACATACTTATAGTAGTATGTCGCTATGGTTATTACATGTTCATGTCATGCCTTTTACTGTATACCATATCATCTGATATTTATAGTTAGACTGATCCGTTTATTATTTTCTTATAAATAATACTCGGGTCAGACCGAGATGTTACAGGTGCTTCTGCTTGACTTCTCTTCAGGATATTTCTGACTTTTGGCTAACTACTTAGATTAGTAGTTTTTGGATGTACACCTTTGAGATATAGACTCTATGTTGTGTACTTATTCTTTTGTATAGCACGTGTTGCTATTCTTTTGTATTATCGTGGATCTTTCTGACCACTACTCTGATGTACACTTTCATGTGTTATATATTTATTCATATCTTCTTCCGCCTTTGTGATATGGATGTCTGTGACTGATTTATGTTATGATTATTTCTATGTTTGTTTTCCGAAGATTATATATAGCCGCCGTGTGATAGCTTTGTGTTTGTACCGGTATGTCGGATTTCCTCCTTAAAAGATATGCATTCTATTCTATCTGACGTATCGGTGCTCGCACAAAGAAGTTACATGGATGGTCGCTCCTCCACAGCCTTATTCTCCGCGCTAATTGACAGCACTACATCGTAGTGTTCTTGGTTAGCTTGGGTATAGAGGTGGGGCGTCACAGCTTGGTATCAGAGCCAAACTTCGGAACAATGTAGAATAACTTAACAAGGATCATCGTCCTAAGTCCACCTTAGGAGTTGTGTTTCAGGATTTAGTTCGAGTCTTCGAACCGATTTATCCTGTTTTCTTTATGATTCCTTGTTTCATCATTCAAGATTGCTTGATGTTCATTGGTGAATAACCTTCTTCTTTCTCTTCTTTCTTTCTAAAGGAAGAGGATGTCAAGACCAGGTCGTCCCAGAGCTGGAACATCTACTGCTGCTCCTCGAGATGGAGTTTTTATGACAACTCAACAGCTTCTTGAGTTAGTGACGAATGCCCAAGCAGCTGGAGTTAACCCGGAACCTACTCACCCAAAGTCGGGATTTGCACGGTTGTGCAGCGATTACACCAATTTGGGTGGGAAGCCCTTCAAAGGTTCCGAACCTATTATCGAGGTTCAAGCTTGGTTAAAATCATGCGATCGAATTTTCTCTCGCATGAACCTTATCGACCTGCACCGCGTTCAAGTGGCTTCCAGTATGCTCCAAGAGAGAGCATTGGATTGGTATGAACTTCTCACTTCCGAAATTAATGAAGCGGACCTCACTTGGGAGCACTTCCGAGAACGCTTCGAATCGAAATTCGTACCCGAGGCTGAAAAGGTAACATTGGCTCGGCGATTTATTGACCTTGTTCAAGGTCAGGCTTCTGTGGCGGATTACGTCGCATCATTCGAATCCCTTTCCAAATATGGGGTCGAATATATAAATACTCCACTGAAGAAGAACCAGAGGTTCGTTTATGGCTTAAACAAAAGCCTCAAGAAGCCATTACTTTTGAAGTTAGAAGTTTCTTTCGACCAAATTGTAGATATCGCTCTTCGTCTTGAAGAGGCTGATAAAGAAAGTGATGTTGAAGTAGTAGCTTCCAAACCTGGCTTTAACAACAAAAAGAGGCCCAACAAATTTAAAGGTCCTTACCCGAACAAAAAGGGTAAACAAGCAGCTCCTACTGCAAAGACTTTTTCCTCTGATGATAACAAATGCTACAACTGTGGTGTTAAGGGCCATTATTCGAACAAGTGTCCAAAGCCCCGCTCTTGCCGCTACTGTAAAGGCACAGATCATTATATGCACCAATGCAAAAGGCTTCAACAGAAGGAGGGAAAGCTTAATGTGGCTCAAGCCCCTGGTAACACATCTGGCCGTCAAGGTATGTCACATTCTGTCCTTGATGGCATTATATTATTTCATGATCAACCAATTAGAGTTCTCTTTGATACGGGTGCATCCCATTCTTTTATATCAAAAGAACTTGTCGATACTTTTTCTTTAAGTGTTACTGCTTTAATGACTTCATTAAGAATTGCGAATCCGGTTGGTGGATCCGCAACTCTTAGTTTACTTTGTAAAGACGTAGAGATTATTTTATGTGATTTTTCCTTCCTAGCCGATTTGCATGTCATGCGTTACTTAGGCTTTGGAATGATTTTGGGTATGGATTGGCTTACACGTTATAAAGCTCATATCCTATGTCCTGAGCGGACTATTTATCTCCGTCATCCGCAATCTGTTGATCAGATTTCTATTATTCTTAAAGATTCGGATTCCGCTTTAGTTGCTTCATTATATTCTTTAAATCCTCGTGATGATGACAATGATGATGAGGAGGATGTCATTTCTCGTATTCGCATCGTTCATGAATTTTCCGACATCTTTGAGCCCGTTTTAGGATTACCACCTAAACGAGCAATTGAGTTCAAAATTAACCTTTTACCTGGAGCTCAACCTATTACCCGTCCTCCTTATCGCATGTCTAATAAGGAGAACGAAGAGATGCGCAAACAACTATCCGAGTTGGAGACGAAGCAACTTATTCGCTCTAGTTCCTCGCCTTGGGGAGCTTCAGCTATTTTTGTAAGTAAGTCTGATGGTACACTTAGGCTTTGCGTCGACTACCGCAAGCTTAATGATCTTACTATTAAGAATAAATATCCTTTACCTCGGATTGATGACCTGTTTGATCAACTCACTGGTGCTAGAGTATTTTCACAATTGGACTTGGCTACCGGTTTCCATCAGCTTCGTATTGCAGAGGATAGTATTCCTTTGACTTCGTTCCGTACGCGATATGGATCTTATGAATGGCTAGTTATGCCATTCGGTTTAACGAATGCTCCGGCTTATTTCGTGGACCTTATGAATAGAGTTTTCAAAGATTTTCTCGATCGGTTCGTTCTCATCTTTATTGATGACATTCTTGTGTTTTCTAAAACCGAGGAGGAACACGAAAAGCATCTTCGAATTGTATTGGAAACTCTTAGGAGCAATCAACTAAAAGCAAAATTTTCTAAATGCCATTTTTGGCAATCTAGTGTGAAATTTCTCGGTCATATTATTTCTGAATCCGGAATATCCGTGGATCCTTCAAAGATTGAAGCGATTCAAAATTGGAAGAGACCGGAGAGCGTGACTGAAATCCGTAGCTTTCTCGGATTGGCAGGTTATTACCGCCGTTTTATAAAAGACTTTTCTAAGATTGTCGTACCTCTTACTGGCTTAACAAAGAAAGGTGTTAAATACATTTGGTCGGACAAATGTGAAATTTCTTTTCAGAAATTAAAAGAACTCCTTTCTGATGCTCCTATTCTTATTATTCCCGAAGGGAATCAAGACTTTGTCGTTTACACCGATGCTAGTCGCGTTGGTTTGGGTGCCGTTCTTATGCAAAAAGAACGTGTTATTGCTTATGCTTCTAGGCAATTGAAGCCGGCTGAGACTAGATATGCCACACATGATTTAGAACTCGCGGCTATCGTTTTCGCCCTTCGAATTTGGCGACATTATCTTTTGGGAGAAAAGTTTATACTTTATACTGATCATAAGTCTTTGAAATATTTATTTTCTCAAAAGGAACTTAATTTGCGTCAACAGCGTTGGCTCGAATTTCTTGCCTCTTATGATCTTGACATTCTTTATACTCCCGGAAAGGGGAATCGAGTTGCCGACGCACTTAGTCGAAAACAACAAGCGGTTGTTTCCATGATGATATCTGAATGGAACGATCTCGAACTTTTATCCACTTGTGAAATTCGAGATCGCGTTTCCGATTTGTGTTCATCTCTTGTTTTATGTAGCCTTGAGGCTCGTCCTTCTTTATTAGACCGCATTCTTGAAGCTCAACAACTAGATCCTGAATTGGCTTTGCTTAGCCAAAATCTTAAGGATAAAACCGATATTGAAGGTTTGAAAGACTTTGATATCGACTTTCGTGGCGGCATTCGAAAATTTGGTAGACTTATCGTACCAAATATTAGTGATCTTCGTAGAGACGTTCTAGAAGATTCTCATCGTTCCAAGTATTCCATTCATCCCGGTAGCAGTAAAATGTACGCTGATATGAAGCGACTTTATTATTGGGAGGGAATGAAATCTGATATCGCTAACTTTGTTAAGTGTTGCATGACTTGCCAACTTGTTAAGGCTGAACATCAAAGGCCCGGTGGGTTATTGCAACCATTGGAGATTCCAGTATGGAAGTGGGATCAAATTTCCATGGATTTTATAGATGGCCTTCCCCGTTCTCGTTCGGGTCATAATAGCTTATGGGTGATTGTTGATAGACTTACTAAATCCGCCCATTTTATTCCTGTTCGGTCAAACCGAACCGTTCCTCTTCTGGCCAAACTCTTTGTCAAAGAAATTGTTAAACTGCATGGAGTTCCTTCTTCCATTGTTAGTGATCGGGATCCATTGTTTACTAGTGGATTCTGGAAGAGTCTTCAAAAAGCTTTGGGAACGAAGCTTAATTTTAGCACCGCTTATCACCCCCAGTCCGATGGACAAACTGAGCGTGTGAATCAAACACTTGAAGATCTTCTTCGTGCTTGTGTTCTTGACTTTGGTGGAAGTTGGGAAGATCATATTTCACTTGTTGAATTTTCCTACAATAACAGCTTCCAATGTAGTATTGGTATGGCTCCTTTCGAGGCACTTTATGGAAGGCCATGCCGATCTCCTTCTTGTTGGCTTGAGGCCGGTGAGAAACTGGTTTTAGGACCAGACTTTATTCGAGATTCCACAGAAAAGATTGAACTTATTCGACATAGGATGAAAGAAGCCCAGAGTAGACAAAAATCCTATGCCGACAACCGAAGAAGAAAATTAGAATTTTCTGTTGGTGATCTTGTATTTATTCGTGTTTCACCAATGAAGGGTGTTGTACGTTTCAGTCGATCGGGAAAGTTAGCGCCTCGATATATTGGGCCATTTCCTATCACCGAGCGTATTGGTTCCATGGCTTACCGCCTTTCATTACCGGCTCAGTTTTCTGCTATGCATGACGTGTTTCACGTTTCTCAATTACGGAAGTGCCTTCGGGATTCCGATTCTACTCTTGAGCCCGGTGTTGTGGAAGAGATTGAAGTTTCACCTAATTTAACTTATGAGCAGCATCCTGTTCGAATTATTGCTTCGGAGATCAAACGGCTTCGAAATAAAGATGTTCCGCTTGTTAAAGTTCAATGGTCCTCAAATCCTAAGGATTGCTCTTGGGAAACTAGAGAATTCATCGAGCGTACACATCCGGAATTACTTTCTCATGCTCTTTGAGGTAAACTTTTTAATTCCAATTTCTTTTGTGTTAATATGCTTTTATGGTTGTTACTTTTATTTCCACCGTATATATATATATTGCGAGGACGCAATTTCTTTAAGGAGGGGAGTCTGTAACAACCCGCATATCTATCGATTTTATATTTAAATATTTTATCGTTAGTCGGATGTTAGTCCGAAAAGCTACTTTTTGCATACGGTCAAATTAGGACTCGAGACCACCCCCATTGAGTTCAAAATGACGTTTGCGATCTTTTTGAGTGTAAACTTCGATATGTTTGGAGATAGTGAAATTTTCGACACTTTTCCCGCTTGAGACTTTGGTTTGGACTGCACTTCCTTAGTTCAGCCCAACCCTCTTCCTCACTTCATTCACCCTTTGTTTTAACATTCAAGCTTCATCAAAAATGGTGGTGGGAAGTGGAAATTAAAACTCCAAACTCCAATTCTATTGCAAATCCGAGATTCAACTCCAAATTCAAGTAGAAGATAGTGGATTCAAGCTTTGGATTGCTTCTCCTTGCTTTCAATCTCCATCTTCATCAAATTCCGTGAAAAGGTGAGATTTTTGATCTCACATCTTGCCTATATCTATCTTGGACTGGTGGGAATGGTTCCCTATCATTTTAGCATCAGCATTTGCATTTGGTTTGGATTGGATTGGTGAAAAACCCAAAATTCTAGTGTTTTTGGTGAAAAAACTGCACTTAGGTCGTTTCTTCCTTCGCTAGGTCGTTCGCGAGTTAAGCCTAAGTCGTAGGTCGTTCGTGTTGATAAGCCACACGGAGCATAAGTCGTTCCAGGCGTTAAGTCGTTCGGGGTGTGCTAAGTCGTTCACGAGTTAAAGGCTGAGTCGTTCGCGAGTTACTGGCTTGAGTCGTTCAGGAGCTAAAGGCATAAGTCGTTCAGGAGCTAAAGGCATAAGTCGTTCAGGAGCTAATGGCATAAGTCGTTCAGGAGCTAAAGGCATAAGTCGTTCAGGAGCTAATGGCATAAGTCGTTCAGGAGTTAAAGGCCTTAAGTCGTAGGTCGTTTTGCAGTTAGCTCGCTCGCCCTGGCTTAAGTCGTTAAGTCGTTAAAGGCTTAAGTCGTTAAGTCGTTCAAGACTTAGGTCGTATGACCTTATCCCTTAAGTCGTAAGTCGCTTGCCTCCCTTAAGTCGTAAGTCTCTTGCCTCCCTTAAGTCCTAGGTCGTATGACTCTTAAGTCCTAGGTCGTTGGCTTTAAATCGTTAAGTCGTAGGTCGCTGCTTCTCTTAAGTCGCTCGACCATGCCAACTCCGCTAGCTCGCAACTGTTAGGTCGTATGACCTTAAGTCGTAGGTCGTCTCAGACCTAACATTCCCGCTGCTTCTCTTAGGTCGCTTGACCCTAAGTCGTAGGTCGCTTGACTTCGTTAAGTCGTAGGTTGCTCGACTTTGTTAAGTCGTAGGTCGCCACCGACCTTACCCTTAGGTCGAATGACCTGTTATCTGCTAGGTCGTGTGGCATTCCTCCCTTAAGTCGTAAGTCGTTCGCGAGTTAGTACTTGGTCGTTTGACCTGTTCTTCTGCTAGCTCGCGTGGCATTCTCCACTTAGGTCGTATGACCTTATCCCTTAAGTCGTAAGTCGTTCGCGAGTTAGTACTTGGTCGTTTGACCTGTTCTTCTGCTAGGTCGCGTGGCATTCTTCCCTTAGGTCGTTTGGCTTCTCGAGACCGCTTGCCTTCACTAGGTCGAACCCCGTATTACTCTGCGTAGGCAATCTCTTCTGAAAAACGTTTATCGGAATTTCTACTTTGATGGTTTTGGGATTGACTTCTTTGGACTTTACTCACGTCTTCGAACGTGAATTGATTTGTTCTACCATCGTTTTATGACTTGTCACTTTAAAGATATATGAAGGTTTCAATACTAATAGTAAATATCAAAACTCTTTCATCAAAGCGATTTCAACACTATTTTAAATATCAAAAGTTCGTTTTCTCAAACCGATTTTCAATCTACTAGTATATACAAGCCTTTACTTCACTCGAATGAGAAATCGACTTAAACGACTTAGTAAAACGAGTGGTATGAAACGCTTGCGTTCACTTCGTCGGTTAGCTCTTGGACTTGTTCGATTGAACCCTTTTTGTGACAATTTCCTAGTGAAGATTTACAGCTTGTTCGTAAATATTTAAGTTAAGCAAGTGGTTATGGGACATGAAGCTAAACTCATATATTTACTAGCTTGGTGTGATTGACACTTCCTTATGATCATGACGATCATTTTTGTGATTTAGACTAGCGATTGAGCGATGTCTCTTTGTCTACGTGGGAGACTATACCCCGATTATGTGATGTTTCGCCATCACATTTCCTACGGTCTTCGGGCCATTCCTGTGTGAAAATTTAATGGATAGCTTCCATGAGATAACTTCTCGTCATGTGTTTACGCGTAGGTGAGTTTTCATGCTCCCATTCATGTGTTAGGCCTCCCCCCTTTTTATGTGTTTTCTGGATTTCTGATGATGATTTCTGGAATTTTGTGCTTCACCAATTTTCATGATTTTCATTGATATGATATCAGTTTTTGTGCATTGGTGAATTCATGTGTTATTGACTTGTTATGAATACAAGTTTAGGGTATGAAACCCTACCTTATCTTTGAGAAGATTCTTGTGATATTGATTAATCTTTTGTTGATTATCATTTACATACTTATAGTAGTATGTCGCTATGGTTATTACATGTTCATGTCATGCCTTTTACTGTATACCATATCATCTGATATTTATAGTTAGACTGATCCGTTTATTATTTTCTTATAAATAATACTCGGGTCAGACCGAGATGTTACAGGTGCTTCTGCTTGACTTCTCTTCAGGATATTTCTGACTTTTGGCTAACTACTTAGATTAGTAGTTTTTGGATGTACACCTTTGAGATATAGACTCTATGTTGTGTACTTATTCTTTTGTATAGCACGTGTTGCTATTCTTTTGTATTATCGTGGATCTTTCTGACCACTACTCTGATGTACACTTTCATGTGTTATATATTTATTCATATCTTCTTCCGCCTTTGTGATATGGATGTCTGTGACTGATTTATGTTATGATTATTTCTATGTTTGTTTTCCGAAGATTATATATAGCCGCCGTGTGATAGCTTTGTGTTTGTACCGGTATGTCGGATTTCCTCCTTAAAAGATATGCATTCTATTCTATCTGACGTATCGGTGCTCGCACAAAGAAGTTACATGGATGGTCGCTCCTCCACAGCCTTATTCTCCGCGCTAATTGACAGCACTACATCGTAGTGTTCTTGGTTAGCTTGGGTATAGAGGTGGGGCGTCACAGCGAAGTTTTTGGGGTGCGACTCGAAGTAAATTTAGATGGTCTCGAGTACTTTTAGTTGTTGCCAGGTTTTTAAGAAATCTGTCTGTTTAGATTTAAAAACTGAATTTAAATTTGTGAAAAATATTAAAACAGGAATTTAAATCAAAATTTTAATATATGGATTCAAGTTTATTTTTGAATTTTAGATTGAGAAATAAATAAGTTTTATAAATTTAAATATGAATTTGTTAGAACCTTTTACTCTTTATTGAATGTGTATTTCTTTAACTTGTAAATAAAAGAGTTTTAGAAATGTTGTTTAAAACATTGTTAAAGATAAATTGTTTTCATTTTAAATCTTTAAATTTAAAATGAAATTTTGAAGGTAAAATTAAAGTAAATTGATTTAAAATACTTTGTAAATGATAACTTGATTATTAATAAAAACAAAGTTTTATCTTAAAGTAAATTAGAGATTTGTGTTCATTAAATTTATAAGGAAATTTAATGGATAATTAATTTATTTGATTAATTAATCATTTGGATTAATTAAATAGATAATTAAAGGTTTAAACTAATTAATTTATGATTAAGATAAATTAATTAGGAATGATTAATTTATAATTAAGGATTATAAATTAGAGTATTAATTAATGATTAAGAATTAATTAATAAAGTAATTAAAGATTAATTAAGTTATGGTTAATACTTAATTAATTAAATAATTAATGTTTAATTAATTGGTTATTAAGATTTATTAATTTGAAATTAATAATAATTAATATAAGTTAATTATTTAAGAAAAGTAATTAAATAATTGTTAATGAAGGTCATTAACTATGGATTATTAAATAATTAATTTATGTAATTAATTTTAATAATTAATTAGATTAATTAATTTAAAGATAATCATTTGTGAAATTGTTTAAATGGAATTACTTAATGGAAGTAATTAAGAATTAATTACTTATTGTAATTAATTGAAGTTAATTTGATTAGTTAAGTTAATTAATTAAGTTTAATTAATTTAGAATAATCAAGAGTTGATTTGATAAATAATTACTTAATGTAATTATTAAGGTAAGATTATTTAGGGGAGTAAATAATAAGATAATTACTGGAAGTAATTAGTTGAATAATGATTTTATTAATAGAAGTAATTTGAGTTAATTACTTTGAATAATTAATTAAGAGATTAATTAAGGAATTAATTAAGGAGTGATTAATTTAGTTAATGAAAGTAATTAAGGGTAGTTAATTACTGATTGAAGATTAATCAATGTGATTAATAAATGTTGTTTAAATAAAGATTAATTACTTAATGTAATTAATTTAATTAAGTAATTAATAATTAAGTTGTAATTAAGGATCATTAATTAATATAATTAATGATGTAATTAAGATTGGTTAATTAAGTAATAATTAATAAATGAAGTAACTAATCAATGTAATTAATTAAGGATTAATGTAATTAATTATAGTTGATTAAGTTAATTAATTTTAGTTAATTAATTAATGAAGTAATTAAAGGTTAATTACTATAAGCGGTTAAGAATAATTAATTTAAATAATTAATTAAGGATAAATTACTTGGATGTAATTAAAAGATAATTAATCAAAGATGATTAATTAAAATGAATTATTAGAGGATAATTTATTAATTAATTGTAATTAATTAATGGTTAAGTAAGAAGGATTTATAAAATAAAGTAATTAATTTAATTCACTTTAAATTAATTAGAGATGATATAAATCATTACTTATGAATGGGTGATAGTATTGGGTACTTGACATTGATTGATATCTCTGATGAGATATATGCTGTATGATATGGATGTTAGTTGAATTGTATGGATTATCTGATAATGTTGATTATCTGTTATGAATTATCTTTCTTTGTGTATAAAGATAATGAATTGAATTGTTTTAACCTTTAAAACAACTTGGCCTTAAAAGATACGTTTTGGATTTCGATGAGACCGGGATCGGGTTTGCTACATTACAGCGTGATAGGGGGTTCTCGCTTTGCGTTAGGTGGCGAACGGGAGACTCTTACCCCTACATGTCCCCGGGGGTAGTATAAGGCCTTTTGGGGTTGGTTGCGACTCGAGAGGGTGGCCGTAAAAGCAAACCCGAGGTATCACTATGAGCCACAGCGGGGCTGGGATGGTTGAAAAGCCTACCGGTCGTGAGCCGTTGCTGATGGTTGAAAAGCCTAGGACGTCACACGTGGTATCAGAGCATTAGGTTGAGTGAATACCTAAGCTATGGAGTGGTGTCTATCGTGAGAGAGCGTATTTGTAATTTTTATATAACTATATATATATATTCTACCTATTTGTTGGGTTACCCATACAGGTTTTCCAATATAGGATATAAAGGTAGATAGGGTAGTGGTGTGTGTAACACGACTACCAATGGTTGGAGTCTGAGTGTTGAGGTTGGAAGTGTATCTGTCGAGACTGTAGACCCAATACCGTCTCGAGTAAGCTTTGCTGTGGTGAAGGATTTCATCGATCTCCAAAGGAAACTGTAATGGTTCGGAGTTTATCTTTGAAGTGTGGATGAGTAAAGTTGGATCTGTCGGTTGAACAGAAGCGAGTGATGGTACCTTGATACCTCAGGTAATAGTAGCTGTATGATGAGATACAGTGACGATGGATGTTCCCGAAGATGTTTTCTTTGGAACAAGATTAAGGAAGTGTGTCTGTTTCGGTGTTGTGGCTGAGTTCAGCATGGTGTTTCTGCTTTGGTTTGGAGTTCGAGTTTCTCGAAGATCTTTGGATAGGAAGTCCTTGGCATCAGTGTCAGCAGTGCAGCTCGGAGTATTCTGTGATGGCAGGAAGTTTTCTGGATGAGCAGTTTTTCTAGAAGTGAAGTTCAGAAGCAGCAGAGTGGATCCATTTCTTCGATAAATTGGATAAATAAGTGTAAGCTGTTCTGATTGGTAAAGAGAGAACAGTCTGTTTGGAATTAGGATGGGTTGATCGCAAAAGTGACTTGCGATTGTCTGAGTGTTCTCTTGGGTTGTCAGAATTTTTCTGGATGTCTTCAGAGAAGTCAGAAGTTTGTCCGCATCTGAAGGTTGAGTTTTCTTATCGACTGGATTCCATGAGTGATACCAGTGGTTCAGTCTAGTTGAAGGATGTTTTCCTAGAGATAGAGTTTGGTGAAGCAGCTCAAGTTTTGCTGGAATATCTGAGTTTTATTTATGGATCCGTGAACCTTATTTCTAGAAGTGAGTTGTCCAGTCTGTGATTGTGTCCTACCTCATATCAGAATTGAGCAGCGAAAGCAGTTTAGAGTGTATCTCTGGATGGGAGAAGTAAGTTTGGAATCTACTGATGTTGTGAAGTAGAGTTATGTTTGGATCTCGTCTGTGTTCTGATTTAGATAAGTTTTTGGTCTTCGAAATTGAATTGCCAGTTTGGATAATTTGAATTCATTGAGTTTTACGTATCTCTGAGGGAGTACGTATTTGATCTATCTCTGGTTTTAGAATCTGCAGTTTGAGAAGTTTGGTAGTTGAGTCAGACTCGTCTGTAGTCTGATAGTCTGTTTAGTTCTGTAGATCTAGATGAGTAGGAGATCTATAGCTTAGTAGTATTGATTGTTTAGATTGTTTGTAAAGCGAGTATCCCGGTATATATATATACTTGGGGAAACTCGAGGAATTCTATCCAGACTTTTGTCTGAATAGTTAGAATTGATTGTTTGGATGAATTGGTTGCTATGGTTGTTAGCATATGGATGATAGTATATGCTTGTGTTTTAAATTAAAATCTTTAATAAGATTATTAAATTACCTTTGTTTAAATTTCGGGGACGAAATTATTTTAAGGGGGGAGGAATGTAATATCCCGGAAATTTTGACAATATCAATTTAATAATCTGTTAAATAATTAAATTGATATTGATGATCTTTGATAATAAAATTTGAATTTAATTTAATAATCTGATTAAATTAGTATTAATGGATGATTTTATCTTTTAAAAAGTTAATAAGATATTTTCTATTTGAATATATATATTTATTTATATATATTGTAAATAGAAGCTTTGGTAAATTGGAAATTTATATTTAATTTAATCTAGACTTTTCAAAGTTATTTAAATAAATAACATTTTAGTTTTAAATATACTTTAGATAAATCTTTTAATTGGTTAAGATATATTTTACTTAAGTTTAAATAAATAAGAAAAGGGCTTTTATTTACTTTTTAAATAAATAAAAATAAGTAAAATACAAATGTCATCCTATTAGGCTTAAATTAACATGTGTTAAGCAATGGATTAAACAATGTGACAAGTGTCTTATTTATTTTTCTTTTTCTTTTATTTTTTTTAAAATCACAAATTCACTTATATAAACACATGCATTTTCTCACTTCATTCTTTCTATTTTTCTTTCCAAAACCAAGATAAACTCAAAAGCTTTCCTCTAGAACAAATCTGGAATCAGTAACCATTTCTCCTCAAAACCAGAAGTTTTCAAAAACGAATCCCTGTAGTCTCATTTTCAAAAATTCAAACCAAAGCTTGTAACCCAGTTTGCAAACCTGAAGTCTTCAACATGCATTTCTTTTCATCTCTGAAATAAATTCAAAAAACCAGTCTGCAACATTCTTTTCAAACTGGAATCAAATCAAGTCTGTAGCCTGCTTGCATTTAATTTTCAACTGGAAACCAGCAACTCAAGTTCTTAAATCAAATGAGGCATGAAATTTTCAGTAGCAATCACTCAAGCTTTAAATCAAATTCAAAGGAACATGCAAGTTTACAGTTTCAAAAGCTTTTCAAAATAATAGGGCTCTGTTCATCTTTGTTTAAGGTGAGTAACATTCTTATTAAAATAACTTAAGTATAATTATGGTTGCATGCTTAATTCTGTGATAATTGTGTTTTGTGTGAAAGTATATAGATGGTTCTGCATATATATATATGAATATATATAGGTGTGCATGTTGCTTTGTATCAGTGTTTCTCTGTTTTCTTTTAATTCCAGGCTCCAGTTTTTGATTAAAAATCATTATCCCATGATCTAGTCTTGATTTGGATTTAAGACTTAAACAAAATTTGTTTGATTTATCTTGAATTATAGTTTAAAAATTTATTTAAGACAAAATAAGTTAAAATGTATCTGGAAACAAGAAAAGAACAGAACAAGCTAAATATAAGTGAAAATTCAAATACTCTAATTTGTTAATTCAGGGTTATAAATTGAATGCTTATCCAAAAACATGATTTTTAGCATTGAAATCATAATTTTTAGTTTAGTAATAAAGGAGCAGTTCTGGTTTTAACAAAAAGTGGGAAACTTGTGATTTCTGGTGATCTATTGATATTGAAGGGTCGGAATTCTTTTAGTGGGTAGAGGAGTAATCAGAGAAGTTTGGAAAAATAAGTGATGGGGATGCAAATCATTTTGGTAGCCGCGGTGATGGTTTCTTTTCTGTAGCCCTAGTTTTAACTAAGCAACTTGTTTGGGTTGGTACGGCCTGTAGGGATGATCGAGTTAAATTTGGTTTTAGGTGTTGAAAGTTTGGTCGTAGGCGAGGCTGTGGCCGGTGGTGGAAGCTCTCTGGTGGACGGAGCGCCGTGGGGGAAGTGCTGATAGGTTTTGGTGGGGGTTTGGTCTTTCTGTTCCAGGTTTTGAAATTGAACTCGAATTCAAATTCGAGTAGTGTGGAAGATAGATGATGGCCGGGTAGAATAAGGGGTTGGTTGTCGAGGTGGGGAGGCCACCGGAGGTGGCTGGAGATGGTCGGAGGGTGGTGCACTGTGCACACGTGCACATCGGAATTTCTGGTGAGTCTGGGTTTTTAACAGGAAGGCTACTCGAGTTTCTCGAGTTTTTTTTCGAGGGATGATCGAAGTTTTTGGGGTGCGACTCGAAGTAAATTTAGATGGTCTCGAGTACTTTTAGTTGTTGCCAGGTTTTTAAGAAATCTGTCTGTTTAGATTTAAAAACTGAATTTAAATTTGTGAAAAATATTAAAACAGGAATTTAAATCAAAATTTTAATATATGGATTCAAGTTTATTTTTGAATTTTAGATTGAGAAATAAATAAGTTTTATAAATTTAAATATGAATTTGTTAGAACCTTTTAAACTTCTTTATTGAATGAGTATTTCTTTAACTTGTAAATAAAAGAGTTTTAGAAATGTTGTTTAAAACATTGTTAAAGATAAATTGTTTTCATTTTAAATCTTTAAATTTAAAATGAAATTTTGAAGGTAAAATTAAAGTAAATTGATTTAAAATACTTTGTAAATGATAACTTGATTATTAATAAAAACAAAGTTTTATCTTAAAGTAAATTAGAGATTTGTGTTCATTAAATTTATAAGGAAATTTAATGGATAATTAATTTATTTGATTAATTAATCATTTGGATTAATTAAATAGATAATTAAAGGTTTAAACTAATTAATTTATGATTAAGATAAATTAATTAGGAATGATTAATTTATAATTAAGGATTATAAATTAGAGTATTAATTAATGATTAAGAATTAATTAATAAAGTAATTAAAGATTAATTAAGTTATGGTTAATACTTAATTAATTAAATAATTAATGTTTAATTAATTGGTTATTAAGATTTATTAATTTGAAATTAATAATAATTAATATAAGTTAATTATTTAAGAAAAGTAATTAAATAATTGTTAATGAAGGTCATTAACTATGGATTATTAAATAATTAATTTATGTAATTAATTTTAATAATTAATTAGATTAATTAATTTAAAGATAATCATTTGTGAAATTGTTTAAATGGAATTACTTAATGGAAGTAATTAAGAATTAATTACTTATTGTAATTAATTGAAGTTAATTTGATTAGTTAAGTTAATTAATTAAGTTTAATTAATTTAGAATAATCAAGAGTTGATTTGATAAATAATTACTTAATGTAATTATTAAGGTAAGATTATTTAGGGGAGTAAATAATAAGATAATTACTGGAAGTAATTAGTTGAATAATGATTTTATTAATAGAAGTAATTTGAGTTAATTACTTTGAATAATTAATTAAGAGATTAATTAAGGAATTAATTAAGGAGTGATTAATTTAGTTAATGAAAGTAATTAAGAGTAGTTAATTACTGATTGAAGATTAATCAATGTGATTAATAAATGTTGTTTAAATAAAGATTAATTACTTAATGTAATTAATTTAATTAAGTAATTAATAATTAAGTTGTAATTAAGGATCATTAATTAATATAATTAATGATGTAATTAAGATTGGTTAATTAAGTAATAATTAATAAATGAAGTAACTAATCAATGTAATTAATTAAGGATTAATGTAATTAATTATAGTTGATTAAGTTAATTAATTTTAGTTAATTAATTAATGAAGTAATTAAAGGTTAATTACTATAAGCGGTTAAGAATAATTAATTTAAATAATTAATTAAGGATAAATTACTTGGATGTAATTAAAAGATAATTAATCAAAGATGATTAATTAAAATGAATTATTAGAGGATAATTTATTAATTAATTGTAATTAATTAATGGTTAAGTAAGAAGGATTTATAAAATAAAGTAATTAATTTAATTCACTTTAAATTAATTAGAGATGATATAAATCATTACTTATGAATGGGTGATAGTATTAGGTACTTGACATTGATTGATATCTCTGATGAGATATATGCTGTATGATATGGATGTTAGTTGAATTGTATGGATTATCTGATAACGTTGATTATCTGTTATGAATTATCTTTCTTTGTGTATAAAGATAATGAATTGAATTGTTTTAACCTTTAAAACAACTTGGCCTTAAAAGATACGTTTTGGATTTCGATGAGACCGGGATCGGGTTTCCGTATACCGGATTTCCAGGTCTGGAGACCCGAATACCACATCGATCCAAATTAACGATAGGTCGTGAATCAAGTGAAGATGAAGATTCAGAGTGCAAGGGTTATTGTCGTTAACTCTGAGGGTGATTCCAAAACGAGTGTAACGAGATAATGCCTTCGGTTTCGTTCGAACCCGGAACGAACTTGTATGGATTGAATGCTTTCAGCACATCGTCAGGTGGACGATGAGCATTCTAAGATAGATGTGTTCTTTTTAAAGGTAATCGTGACCTCAAGCCTCACAAACCGGGAATGGCTAAAACAGGGGAGGTGCAGCAAGGTTAGTGGGTAGCACCCAAGTAGGACATGGTTACCTCTGTCTAGATGTCCCTTTCTATTTTCGACTTAGTGGTGCGGTTGCTGATCCCAACCGTGAGGTATCTTGTGCGGGAATTATCCAGTAAGGGATGTTCCGACCTTGTGTTGCAGGGGATTGGGAGTGATCCTCGGTACGGTGATCTAGGCCACGTACTGTGACGGGCGGTACCCCGGTAGCCCTGCCATTGTATGGAATCCAATTTCCAATAAGTGATAACGGATTTGATTGTATAACCCACTTTGTTGGCTAGTATGCTGGAATTTAATAATGTAACAATTTCAGCTATTTCATATTTATTTGAAAACCCTAGACCTATTATAATACAATCGGATTTCCTATCAAATGTTTTGGTTAGCGTAAGGTAAAAACTTACCCATGTTTATTTGTGGGGAGTCTTACGTGATACTTTTTTCTTTCAAAAGGTTTTAAAGTTAAACAAGTTTAACCTGTTACTCACACCAGACCCATGTCTGACCCAAGTTGTTTATTTCTGTTTTATAAACTCTTGGGTACTCAAATTTTTACGAGTAGTCAAGGGATTCAGGTTAGCTTTGACGAGTTATCTGGAGGAGCAATGGAGCAGGAGGCTTCAGCGTTCGTAGATATAGTATTCCGCTGTGTTAATCTCTGTGATAGAGTTTTGTATTGTATCTGAGTTGTAATGTCTAGACAGATGTTTATAACTGTCTAGTATGTGATGTGTATATACTGTGTAACTCTGATAAGTGTTGTATACTATGTAATAGTTATGTGATATATTATATTTTGTTCCGTTTCCGCTGTGAGTATCTGTTGTTGTTTCTTTCTCTTTTCTCTTCTTCTCTTTTCTACTTCTCACATCTTTCTTTCTTACTGTCGATGCGATTTTCCGGGAGTGGAAAGTCGGGTCGTCACATAAATACTAACTAAATTTATAGCAACAACAACAACAACAATAATAATAATAAAATATAAAATATTAAGCAAGTTAACAAAGTATTATAAAAATTAACTAAACTTATATAATAATAAAAATATAAAGTCAATAAAAATTAACTAAACTTATATAATAATAACTTGTGTTTATGAAAATTAACTAATTTTATAAAAACAACAACAATGATAATAGCTATCAATAGTAATGTTAACGGTAAAAATCGAACGCTAACACCCAGTGTGCGTGATAACAATGTGAAAGCACCACCCGTTGGTACGGAAACAGAATATAAGCTGAAAATAGCAGAAAATGGTAAAGGAACAACAGGTTTATAGTGGTTCGGCCCGTAATTGAGCCTACGTCCACTTTATAGTCTTTTATTGCTGATCTGATTACAATTTGATACAATGCACTTTGAATACAATTCGCTTCGATTACTCAAACACTTCAGATTAGTAACTCAAACTTTGACGATGAGATTTGTCGAATCTATGTCGGACTCGATCAAAGCTTGTTGTAGTATCTTCGATGTTTGGAGTTCTTCGAGTCTTGGATGAGTTGAGAATTCGGTAGAGTAATGGCGCTTCAGAAAATGATTGGCCCAAAAAGTCCTCTTCACGTTCGGGGTAGGTTGGTATTTATAGGAGTGGTTCAGGGCGAAATTTAACCCCCAAGTCTTAGGTCGTGTATGACCTAAGTTAAGTCGTAGGTCGTGAGCGACCTAAGCTAGGTCGTAGTCCACCTGCGACTTAAGAAATTAGGATGATGAAGTTGTACTCGGTCTTGTCTGAACAAGAGATAGGTCGTAAGCGACCTAAGATAGGTCGTGAACGACCTAAGGTAGGTCGTGCATCCTTCTTTGCTTTTAGCTCGGTAGGTTTGTTAAATCCTTGAGTCGGTAGCCTCTTAAGTCGTAAGTCGCTGAGCCGCTTTAGGAGTTAGGTCGTGAACCCATTTAGGTCGGAAAGTCGTGTAGTCTTTTAGGTCGTTAAGTCGTGTAGTCTTTTAGGTTGTTAAGTCGTGTAGTCTTTTAGGTCCTGAAGTCCCTTCAGTAGTTAGGTCGTGAAGTCCTTTAGGTCGTTAGGTCGCTAACTTCCTTAGGTCGTTAGGTCGTAGAGCCTGTTAAGTCGTGAAGAACTTTAGGTCGTTAGGAACTTTAGGTCGCAGAGTTTTAGGTCGGCATAACAATGGGAGTTAACATTTGCCCCTCGAAGTACACGCCTGTCATAGGTCGTGTGCTTCGACTTAACTTTCGCTAGGTCATGAACGACCTAAAACTCGTGCTAACTCGCGCGCCCATTCGCCTTCCTCTCTCGGCCCCATATAAATTTGATAGGTCGCTTCTTCTTCCTTACCCTACTGGCTTGATCTTCCGCCTTGCTACTGACAAAATTTTGTGATTTCGAAGACAAATTCAAGTTAATCCCTCAACGATTCAACCTCGCTGACAGATTACGTAAGCATCTTCGATCTTATCCATTCCACAATAATAATCGAACTACGAATTCTAATCTTCGAATCTCAGACCCATTTTGCACGCCGTGCTTCACTTTGAGTCGTGTTGTAATCGATGTTTGATCGTCATTGGTTATTGTGATCACTGTGATTCACGAGCGCATAGTAGTGAGTTCGATCTGTGATAAATCGGAGACATGTTGAATCGGTCTTTCGAATGATTTGGTGGTGCGAAAGGATGACAAATTGCACGAATAAGATAGTGGATTTCGTTGTATCGATGTCGGGTTATCGGGTTTGGTACTTTATTGCGTGGAGAGGAAGTCAGTGACTCAACAGATCTGAGCGACCTAAAATTTTGGTCGTGTTGGAATTTTTCACGACCTAAGACTTGCACGAACTAAGAAATGCACGACTTAAGATGCTGCACGACATAACTTTCTTGCGACATAGAATTTAAGTCGCGGCCGAGCTAGGACTTGAACAAGTCTGTATTGCCTCGAATCTTTTGACTCGCACAGTGCGACTTAAGGAGGCTTCGACCTATGCTAGGTCGCTGGCCAACCTAGCACTTAGAAAATTGGGCAGAACCTGACCGAATTTCGAACTGCTTGGACTTTGCTGGACTTGATTGTTCTCTTTTACAGATTATACTAACCTTTAAAGATGTCAACCTGTTAAATATAACATTTACAAAAAACCGGGACTAGCATACTGCCATTGACTGCCCATATCGAATGACAGATTAGTAGATAAAGAATAATCAACTTAAACAAACTTTGCGAGTGAAATGCTGTGAAATAACAAATTCAAGTGAAGTATTAAAGCAAAGCTGAAATAATCAACTAAAGCTGATTTGTTTGCATCAACACAACACTGTATTTAGACTTAAGATAACAAGCCTTGAAATTTTATAATCGACAAATGTCAACTAACTTGATCTCAGTTATATTTGCTTGTTATTGTATTAGTTTTGCACGACACTTTACACTTTTAGGAAACGTGCACCTTCATATTTGAATATCCAGTTCCTTGTGTAGAATGGCATCTCAACAAGAGGATACGGGACCAGCTGGAGAAGCTTTCCCGATTGCTAACCCATTGATTGATCCTTCGGAAAGGACTTCTACCACTTTGAGCCATAAAGTTTTCAGACAACTGTGTATCCAGTTCGGCATCGCCGAATCAGATGCTTTATTTCCTGGAGCAAACGATACTGCTGACAGGCCACCTCTTGGTTTTGTTGCAGTTAATCGTCAGATGTGCTTAAGCGGAGCTATTCCTCCCTTTAATGACTTTCTTCGAGAACTTTTTCTTCGATTAGCTGTCTCTCCCTTCCAGCTACACCCTAACGGCTATGCCATAATAATGGGGTTGTGTGTGCTGTTCAGAAGAACGCTTAACCGTCTTCCCAGTTTCGAGGAGATTTGCTATTTGTGCACCTTTGCGAAGAACAAAGATCACCCTTCGATTATACTTGTGAGAGGCGCAAGAAATCGCAGATTGATTCTAGACTTGCCCGATAGTGCACATGGGTTTTTGAGTCAATTCTTCTTTGTTCGTTGTCCTTCGGGATTTTATGCCGTCTGGAGAGTCGGAAGTAAGATTGCCTTTCTCCGTTCTCTTCATTTTCTGAACTTCTCGGAACTCAAATCGTCAAATGCTTAACTTCGTCCTTTACTTTTAGCAGCACTTCCTCCTTAGCTTAGGGATCCCAGCCTCAAGCCGACCCTTGAAACTCTAATTCGTGAAGCGCTAAATTTTTGCTTAACTTCGTCCTTTACTTTTTGCTGTGGCCGCCGAAGAGAGAAGCGCTAAATTTTTGCTGAAAGACGAATTTCTGCACCAGTTCGAACTTTTACATTCCTCCAGATTGACTCAGATTCGTGAAATCTCTAGTTCTGATACAGAAGCATTAGCTGCTTCGGGTTCTCCAGCAGAGACATCAAATGCCCCAGCTTCTGCAGAAGAAGTTGCATCGGAAGGACCTATTGTAGAGGCTTCATTAATGAAGTGTTCTACTTTTATCGATATTGCGGGATCATCTGGGAAACTCACACTTTCCCCCGTAATCTAAGAAGAAGAAATTTCCTAAATACTCCGGGAATGTTGATGATAAAGAAGTTGAGGAAAAGAGTCCTGCTAAACATGATGGTGATGACACTTTTGATGACTTGAGCGATCTAATGATTACTTCACAAGAGCTCTTTAAAGACGATATAACTAAAGTTGCTTCCTCAGCAGCTGAAGTAACATCCGCTTTGCAGCAAATTTCATCAGCTCAAAAGCTGACTCCTGCTTCACAATCCGCTATCACTCCCCAACCAAAGAGTGGTCTGTAGCATGACGCGCATAGTTTACACGTCACACACACTTAGAATTTCTTGGCAGTTATACACATTTATCCTCTTTTTCTGGAGATTTCTGAACTTTATTTCTTTTCCATTTTCAGATTCTCCGATGGGGCGCTCTGGCTCATATTATGACAAATTTCAGCGCTATGGAGGCCGTGGAACTTATGACTTTAGGCGATACCTTAATGCCCCAAGGGAGACGGATGAAGAAAGAGCTATTAGGAAAGCTCAAGAGAGGCGGGACTATGAGCAAGAGAAGCGGGACTACGAACATCAATACGGGAGGAGGGATGAGCGATACGACTCTTCCCACAGAAGAGATAGTTCTCATAAGCGAAAGTCTTATGACGATAAAGGGAAGACTCATATTGTTGATGATCCGAGCAAGCGGGTCAAGCCTAGTGACGCGTCTGCAATTTCTGAGAAGACCCCTGCTTCAATTCCTCTTGATATCCCCACTGACTCTCCTGCTCTTGAGAAGTCTGATATCCAAACAATCATCAACAGACCCCAGTATCAAGTTGGACAGGGTCCGCCAATTCTTCAAAGTCGGTTCCCGCAATGGTGTTTAAAGGGGGTACGCTTCGACCATGACTTGGTCCCGATCGATAAATCGGATATGCTGCGTAGCCTTGATGTCGTCAAACTTAATATTGAAAGGGTGTGCGGATGGCAAAAGCTTGTTGATGAGCTGCAAAGGGTCAACCGTGCGAATCTCGAAGCCATGCTGACCATGGAGAACGATAAATCAGAGTGGGACAAAATTTGTAAGCAGCACAACGCTGAAATGAAGAGCATCTCTGATGGTTATGAGAGGCTTGAAGCTGAAGTTGAAAAACTAAAGAACGAGCTTGCCACTTCCTCCACTTCTTATTCGCAAAAGGAGGAGATGCTCCAGAAGCAAGTCCGAGATGCTCACGCTGCTCAGCGAGATGCTGAAGCCAAACTTGAAGCAGAGCAGCATCTTACTGGGAAATATCGTGATGATGCCGTTCAGGTTCGGGAGAAAATTAGCTCTCGAGATTTGGAAATTGTAAGACTGCAAGCTCAGTTACTGAAAACTGAAAAAGAGCGTGATGAAGCTATCGCTGGGAAAGTTGCAGCCGAAGAATCACATGTGGCTACTAAAGCCAACATCAGCTCTACTCTTTTTGACTTTTATTTGCACAGCGTTCTGGGTCATGGGAGCCTCTCCTTTCTGGGCCCTGAATACGAGATTACTCTGGCTGCAGTGTGGGAAGCCGCAGTTGATATGCTCGGCGGTGCCGGCTATGATGAGGCAGAGCTTGAGGCACGCTATCTTGACGATGAAACTCGTGACGCTCTTGCTAGGGGAAAGGAGCAACTTGCAAAAACGCGAGCTGAACTGACGAGAGAAGAACACCCAAAAGAGGAAGCTCCTTTAACTGCCCCCGTCCATACTTCAACTTCGGCTGATGTTAACATTATAGACTCCAGTTCCCATTCTTTGCTTCCTGCTAAAGTTGACACTGAAATTGTGACTACTCCTACTGAGGAAGAAGCTCTGGAAGATATTGAGGCCCTGGAAGACATTGAGACTGAGAAATTCGAGATTGATCTTACAAAGCCGACCCTTCCAGGTAATTTTAACGTCGACCCGGATCCAGTGAATCACTTATTCGATTTAACCGAGTTTGATGAGCTTCTTACTTATTACTTAAGCTTTGATGAACCAATATCTTCTCTTTTCTCGAAGAATACCGATTTTAACTTCTTTTCTTCTATAGCGGAAGTTCCGAAAGTTGCACTAACTTCTCCTTCTCCGGCTGCTGTTCCTCCTCCTTCTCAAGTCACTCCTCTTTCTGCTTCTCAACCAGGATCACAAGAAGAGAAAATAGAAGCCCTCAAAGACTTGGATGATCCGGTTGTTTTGCAAGAGCAAAAGACTGGGGAACTTGAAGAAGGCGAAAAGACCCCGGAGCAAACTTATGATGACGACCCAAAACTTTCTGAGTTTTTCACTCCGGGAAGTGAGTCTTCTTCCAAGAGGAAAGGGAAGTGTGTGATGAAGAAGAAGAAGAAGAGTGTTTCGGCTGATGAGAAAAATGTTGAAGAAGATCCAGTTGCTCCTCTTTCTCCTCCCTCCCCGACCCATCCACAACTGCTTCCAAAACTGGTTATCAAGCCAGGAAAGAGTTCTAAGGGTGGTCGGAAGAAGGAGTGATAAGCTGGACTCTAGGCTTCTTGTTTTGCTTTTTTGGATGTATTGACCGGAGATTGTGCGGGTACTGGTCCCCGCTTTTTTTTTTTAGATCTGCACATGTAAAGAATTTTCACAGTATTGAATAAAATAATTCTTTTACTTGTATGAATTCTTGTGTAAGTAAGAATGCATCTATTTCTCATTTTAGTGTAAAATAAGCGATTCTTTTTATTTGTACAAACTTTTTGTCTGTGTTTGAGAATGCGTTTATTCCACATCTTTTCCGCGTGATATTGTAATGTGCTTGTGGTATGTCGCTTGAATACTACTTTTATTGTTGTAGTTGTATCGTATGATATTGCCCCTATACCACAAGTGCATTGCAATATCTTTTTGCTTTGGCGAGACTTGTACTCTTATTTTTGGAGAATAACTATTCCGTCTTTGAGGAAACAATTATTCTACTTAAATGGAGTGTGTCTCGTTTTTTGGAGAAGTTTTTATGCTTCAACCTTCAGAGATGGTCACTTCATGTTTTTGAGAAGTGAATTCTCCTACACGGTAAAGCGGGCCTCTGAAGAGGATTTTACTTAGCACTACAATTTCTAGGGAAGAATTTTTCAAGATGAACAAGTAGGTCTTCCTTGAGAGTTGAAGTGTGCCTCTGAGGAAGGCTTTTTGGCATTTCTGAGGAATAGCATTTGGACTTCGAAGAGTAGCATTATGCTAAGTAGCGTTGTGCCCCCGGAGAGGTCTTGTGCTTCCGGAGAAGTCTTTTGTTTGTGCTTCCAGAGAAGTCTTGTTTTTGTGCTTCCGGAGAAGTCTTGTGCTTCCGAAGCAATTTCTTGCTTACGAAGAAGTCTTATGCTTCCGAAGCAATTTCTTGCTTACGAAGAAGTCTCGTGCTTTCGAAGTAATTTCTTGCTTACGAAGAAGTCTTGTGCTTCCGAAGCAGTTTCTTGCTTACGAAGAAGTCTTGTGCTTCCGAAGCAATTTCTTGCTTACGAAGAAGTCTTGTGCTTCCGAAGCAATTTCTTGCTTATGAAGAAGTCTTGTGCTTCCGAAGCAATTTCTTGCTTACGAAGAAGTCTTTTTTGGACTCCGAAGAGTAGCAATCGTTGCTTGTGTCCTTTCACCATCTGCTCCTTAGCGATTCCTTGTCATCGTTTCAAGTACATGCCCCAGTTTTTTGCAAGTTGCTTGCTTTTTGCCAGAGAAATGTACTTTGTTGTTAAGTGATTTATGAGAATCGCTGAGTCTTCTGATGTGTTGAATAAGTAAGCTTTGCTTTGATAGCCTGTAATATTAAATCGACGTTTTAGCAATATATTTAAAATATTTGCATATCGAAATGAAACAGGCATTATATAGCATTAGAACACAAGATTTAAAATTCTTTATTATTTAATTCGCACTGATTTCTCAGTGATTTACAATATAAGAGTTATACATCCATCATCATTTTACAAATTTGAGCAATGCTGTTAAGTAAAAATTGGATGCAAGTGATTGTTGTTTCGGAATCTCGGGATTGAATTTCCTTTTTCGGTGGAATCATTGTTTCTGATCCATATGCCGGTTAGAATGGAGCGTGGTCATCTGCAGTGTCAAGACCACCTGTCACAACATTAATGACAAGCCTCTCAGAATCTTGCACTGCAGTGTTGTTGCCAGAGCTAGATTGATGGATAGGATGTTGTTGCCCCTGAGTGGATGAGGATGGGTCGACTCTGTTTTTCTTTACATATTGTTGCAGTTTACCCTGTTCCAACAACTCTTCAATCACATTCTTTAACTGGCGACATTGGTTAGTGTCATGGCCAGGTTGATTGTGAAATCGACAGAATTTCCCATTATTCACTGCACTTCCTCTCATCTCAGGCGGTTTGGGATACTTGACAACATCTTTTGTCGCAAAAAGGATATTTTCCGATGTGTCAGTTAAGGGAGTAAAATATGAAGGATTAAAGCGGTGAGGTTTTTTCTCATTCCCCTGCTTCTTTTTCCCGTCATTTTCCCTTTTCTGGTTTCCAGATTCTCTTTTGTTAGAAGCAACATCGTTATTCTTAACTTCGACAACGACCACTTTTGCCGGCGCGGAGAGGTTTTCCAGACGCATAAATTCGTCGGCCTTTTTATAGAATTTCTCGAGTGAGTTTGGCTCCTTCATTTTTAACCATCTTCCAAATTCACTTGATTTGTTGATGGCCCGCATCAGGTAAGTCAGGATCATACGGTGTTCTGCATTATCCACTTTGGCTAGGGCTATATTGAAACGGTTCAAGAAAGATCTGATAGATTCTCCGGGCCCTTGTTCAAGGCTGGACAGTGACATTATATCCTTAGCTTTTGAAGCATACAACCTGAACTGATCCTTGAACTTTCGAGTTAAATCAGAGAATTGATCTACGGACCGAATTAGTAGCTTTGTGAACCAAAGTAGGGCCACTCCTTCCAAGTATACTGGAAAGTATCGGCATTTAATCTCATCTGATGCCCTCGCGCCGGTCATATGCCAATCGTATTTGTATAGGAAATGATTAAGGTCACTTGTCCCTCTATAAGCCAGAATAGTAGGAGGTACAAATTTTCTTGGAAACTCTGCTTTTAGGATCCTTTCAGTAAACGGAGTTCTGCTTGGCGCAAATCCCCAATCACTCTCGTTTTCTTCCCTCTGCATGCTCTCTTTCATGATTTGGCGAATCATCCCTGATAGGTACTCCTCATTGTTCAGAGGCATCGCCGGGTAGAAGTCACCTCTCCTTTCGGAATTTTGCCTGGGCAAATGCTCGCGAAAAGTTGGCTGCTGCCTTGGACTCTCAGCTTGGAAAGGTGGCATTTCGGCGGTGCCAGCGGCTCTTTGAGGAATATCTTTCTCCTGGGAATTACGAGCATCTTTAATGAAGACTGCTTCATTGTTTTCTGGCTGTTGATTTGCCCCAAGTAGAGCGTTTAATCTGTCCATCATTAAAGCGTTTTGAGCTTCAATTTGTTGATATAATTCTGACACTGCGTCGTCTAATTCAGCCCTTGTGACTCCGACGGTAGGGGTTGCTCGATTTGCTGTTGGGGAAGCGGAGGTTCCCTCATGAGCATTTCCGGATCTGGTAGATCTACCTTTTCTTCCAGGAGCCATGATTTCAGATAAACTTCTGGTCTTTAGAGAGATTCTTTCAACAAGCTCTTGCGGAGCAATGGTGAGAATATTCCTGAGTTCAATTCTCAGTGAAAGCACCAAAATGTTAACGGTAAAAATCGAACGCTAACACCCAGTGTGTGTGATAACAATGTGAAAGCACCACCCGTTGGTACGGGAACAGAATATAAGCTGAAAATAGCAGAAAACGGTAAAGGAACAACAGGTTTATAGTGGTTTGGCCCGTAATTGAGCCTACGTCCACTTTATAGTCTTTTATTGCTGATCTGATTATAATTTGATACAATGCACTTTGAATACAATTCACTTTGATTACTCAAACACTTCAGATTAGTAACTCAAACTTTGACGATGAGATTTGTCGAATCTATGTCGGATGTGTAGAATCTCGATCAAAGCTTGTTGTAGTATCTTCGATGTTTGGAGTTCTTCGAGTCTTGGATGAGTTGAGAATTCGGCAGAGTAATGGCGCTTCAGAAAATGATTGGCCCAAAAAGTCCTCTTCACGTTCGGGGTAGGTTGGTATTTATAGGAGTGGTTCAGGGCGAAATTTAACCCCCAAGTCTTAGGTCGTGTACGACCTAAGTTAAGTCGTAGGTCGCGAGCGACCTAAGCTAGGTCGTAGTCCACCTGCGACTTAAGAAATTAGGATGATGAAGTTGTACTCGGTCTTGTCTGAACAAGAGATAGGTCGTAAGCGACCTAAGATAGGTCGTGAACGACCTAAGGTAGGTCGTGCATCCTTTCTTTGCTTTTAGCTCGGTAGGTTTGTTAAATCCTTGAGTCATTAGCCTCTTAAGTCGTAAGTCGCTGAGCCGCTTCAGGAGTTAGGTCGTGAACCCATTTAGGTCGGAAAGTCGTGTAGTCTTTTAGGTCGTTAAGTCGTGTAGTATTTTAGGTCGTTAAGTCGTGTAGTCTTTTAGGTCGTGAAGTCCCTTCAGTAGTTAGGTCGTGAAGTCCTTTAGGTCGTTAGGTCGCTAACTTCCTTAGGTCGTTAGGTCGTAGAGCCTGTTAAGTCGTGAAGAACTTTAGGTCGTTAGGAACTTTAGGTCGCAGAGTTTTAGGTCGGCATAACAATGGGAGTTAACAAGTAATAATTAAACAAAGTTTATAATAATCAACTACGTTTCACAATAATTAATTAAGTTTATAACAATCAACTACGTTTCATAACAATTAACTAAGTTTATAATAATAGTAGTAGTAATAATACTGATAATAATATTTACAATAAATTAACCAAATTAGTTAAGTTTTATAAAAATTAACTAAATTCATATAATAATAATAATAATAAATTAACTAAGATAACAAAAGGTAACGTCATTTATTAAGTTGTAAAAATTAAATAAGCTTATAAAAATTGGCTAAGTTGATAATAATAAAATAATTCAGCTAACATTCATGAAAATTAACTAACTTTATAATAATAATATTAACAACGACGACAACAACAATCATAAGTTTTATAAAAAATAACTAAGTTTATAATAGTGATACTAATATATAAATAAGTAAATAATAATAAATTAACTAAGTTTTCAATAATAATATGTACCAATAATAATAATAGTATTTATTTATTTATTTATTATTATCACTATTATAAATTTATAACAATAATAATAATAACGAGTGTTACGGCACGCGCTACGCGCGTGAATTGTTTTCCTTATAAATTGTATATATTTAAATCAGTCAATAAAATATTTTTTTATTTTCAAGTGATATTAAGATTTGTATATCTGTAAAGAAGTATTTTGAAATAGTAAAGGAAGGTTGATTTTAGATCCTATTTTTAGAAGTGTTTTGAATTTGTAAAGCATATTTAATTGTTATATCCTACTTTTAGGAGCGTTTGAATTTGTAAAAAAAGTTTAATATTAGATCCTATTTTTAAATGATTAAGATTTGATAATATATATATATGGATGTTTTTGGTAGTTCATGTTGGTACCAAAAAAGTGTGACACAAAGCTATTATAACTATTATTAAAGATAATAATAATAATAAATTAATCAAGTTAACTAAGCTTTATAAAAACTAACTAAATTTATATAATAATAAATCAACAATATTATAAAAATCAATTTTGTTTATTAAGATATATAAAAATGAAATAAGCTTACAAAAATTAATCGAATTTATAATAGTGATAATAAAAAATAAAAAATAATAATAAATTTACCAAGTTAACTAAGTTTTATAAGAAACAACTAAACTAATATAATAATAATCAAAATAAATTAACTAAGATTAAAATTAACTTCATTAATTAAGTTTTACAAAATTATATAAGTAGATAAAAATTAACTAAGTTGGTAGTAATAATAATAATAATTTAACTACTGTTTATGAAAATTAAATTAGTTTAAAATGATAATGCTACTAATAATACTAACAACAACGATCATAATAGTAATAACAACAATAAATAAACTAAATTTATAAAAATTAACTAATTTTCATAATAATTAATTAAGTTTAGAATACTACTAATGCTACTAATAATAATACCTACAAATTATAAAAATATTAACCAAGTTAACTAATTATATCCATATACTACATATGATTTTTTAACTTTTTGGAATTTTCTTCGGAATTTAGACAGAGTAATGACAATTTAATGTGCTTTTACTCAAATGTGACATACCGAATGTGTACCATGGGTTTGCGCTAATCCATATTAATATCATGGTTGTAATTTATAAAAGATACAACGACTAAAGAGGAGAGCACGTGTACCAAACATTTTAGGTTATTACCATATGTCAAACATCTTCCACTAAAATACAAAAGTTTTTAATGTTTTTAAATGCTCTATAGACTATAAATTCAACATGTATCTAATTACAATTGACCTAAGGTGTAACGACCTAGAATTTTGGTCGTTTGGTTTTGAATGTTTAATTTATTTTAAAAAAGTTTGAATTTGAAATATTAATTGACATTGAATATGGAGATTTTGGTTGAATTAGTGAAATGGTTTAAAATTTCAAATATAGTGATTTAATGGGTTTAGTGGATAGTAATTTTAATATCTGAAATTGGGAAATATTTGAATTTGGAGTTAAATGTGAACGAAAATGATTTCTGAAGTAGATTTATACTCTACTTGAATTAGAGTGATGACATGGACTTTTGAATGGAGTTCAAGTCGATAAATTAGAATTTGAAATTTATATATATATATATATATATATATATATATATATTTAATAGTGGAATTTAATATTTGGAATAGTGTAAATAATTGAATTTGTGATTTAATATGAACCAGAATGGTATTTGAAATGGATATAAATTCTATTTGAATTATAATTGAGTTGGCGAGTTTTTAAAATTTGAATTTCAAGTAATTTCATCGATTTTGGAAATCGCTCGATTTAATTGACACATTAAAATAGCCTTCCGGGGCACAATCTTGGAATTCGGCGGAACCAGTTCCATTGGATTCGTAATAGTGTATTATTGTCGAATTTCAAATTTTGTAGCGTTTGGAGTTACCATTTGGTCGTACGGGATAGAAACGCATTGAAATTTATATTGAAAATTTAATATTTTAATTCGATTTGAAAAGCTATCTTCCACATACGATCGAATTTGGCCTCAAAACATATTCCATTGTGTTCGGAATATGTGTAAAACATTATAAACGCCAGGTGGCACGCCTCGATTGGAGTTCGTCCAAAATTTCGTGTGAATAGTCGAAATAATATTAAAATAACAGGTTACACGTATAAATATATGCGTATTATCTTCTAGAAAACCCTAGTCTACACATTAAACATCAATGGGCGAAATCATTCCAATCTTCTCCTTCCAATATATCTCAATCCACTCAATATCAAGCAAAACCTCTAACATGGAAAATGAAGAGCATTAGGATATCTATAGATCTAACGGCTATGATTTGGCATGGTGGCGAGGATCAGCGGCAAATCAATGGGAAAGGCAGCGAGTTCGTATGCATTTTCAAAGGGCATGGGGGCGCCGAGCGTGCCATAGCTTGGGTCGAATGTGGAGGGGGGTCGCAGCGTTCGAACGGTAGTCCTTGATCGTGTTCTAGGCGATTGTGGTGGCACGATTTTCCAAGAAGGCAGAGGCGATTGTTGTGTGCGTTCGATACTGGCATTATCATGAGGGAAGAAGGAGAATAGAGCATGTGGCCTTGATTCCCGAAGCTAGATCGTGCGGCCCAGAATAAATTAGGTTAAAAAAACGGAAAATGTAAATTTATTATATTATAAATTCTTATGAATTGTATATCTTTCCCATAAGAGGTCAAAATTGGATAAAAAAGAGGCGATGGAATCGTGGAGATGAGCACTACATTATGGAATTGATTTGGAGACGATTGGAAATGGCTAAAATTTTAGGTTAAAAAGAACGTCATTCGATTTAATTTAAAATTGAAAACTCAAGGTGAGTTAAACTCACTCATTTGGTTAATCAATAATGTTTTATAGCAAATAAAATTTATTATGCTGTTTGGATTGTTGAAAATGGTGATTGTTGAAATTTTTTAGGATGACGATATACCATCTTGAAATGCTATTAGATTGGTTGAAGCAGATCTAGGGTCATGATATAGCAACTCGAATTGCTATTAAAATTGTTTATGTTTATTTTAAGCTTATTTCCAGTATTGAATCATATATGTGTAAAATTGATAAATGGATCATGTTTGGGATAACGTTGTTAAATTATAACGTAAATTGAATTGAAATATATTAGTGTGATATATTTGGCCAAATAAAAACCGTTGGAAAATAAATAAAAGAGTTTGATTTTGAATGATAATTGGTAAGCAGAATTGATTTTTATTCTGCTATTTGATTAATTTGGACACTGTTAATGCAAATGGATTTATATTGGAGAATTGATGTGTTAAAAATTGATTGTTAAGTATGGATTTGATTTACATATATGACTGTTATGTAAATGCTTGTAATTTAACTTTGATAGTCAAATTGAATTGAATGGTAGTTGATAAGTACCATTGGAATTTCCGAGCCTCAGTATAACATTGGAAAAGTTATAGTTTCTGTTTAACTTCAAATTTTATAATTTGAAGTAAAAGATTTTATTTAACAATTATTGTACAAATTATTTTGTTTAAACTTTTATTTACAAATGTTTTGTAAATTCATTTATTTAGTAAAGTTAATTATGTTTTAAAAATTTATTGTTTAATTGATTTTGTTTAAAGATAATAAATTATTTATTATTATTAGTTATTTTGAATTAGAAATTTATTTCAATATAATACGATTCAAAAGTTGATTAATTTTATTTAAAGGTTGATTTAGTTTATTTTATTTAATTCTAAAAAGGTTAAATGATTATATTATTAATAAATGTTTTAAAAGTATTTTTATATTATCAAAAATGACTAAGATATTTTTGTGACGTTTAAAATCTCATTTATTATAATTAGGTAATAAATTGTTTATAAAGGAAATCCTTTATGTGAAGAATTGGTTAGAGAAGTTTAGAAATGAGAAGTGGTTTGAAATTTGGAAAGGGAAGTTTACAAATGGTTTGAAATGTATAAAAGAATATTTCTCTAAGTTAACTTGGAAATTTATAAAAAAAGGTTTTATAAATATATTTGGTAATATTTATGAAATAAAGAAATTTTTGGGAAGTAATGGTATATTTTCATAGTGTAATTCGAGGGGCAGCCATTGCCTACAGTTTGGGATGTTTTCGCTGGGATAGCGACGTAACCATTGTGCAAACTGCGATCTATGATTTGATTGCATGGTGGAAATCGAGAGGCAGAGATTGCCTAAGTTAAGTTTGGTTTCTCTGGGATAGAGACGCAACCATCGAGCTGCGATCCATGGTCGATATCGAATGGTACTTCCATATCTATTCAAATAAGTTTTTAAGTATTTTTGAAAGAAGGGATTTGTGAAGGTAATTATTCAGATGAAAAAAGTATATGCCTATTTTAAATGAGGAATTAAAATTTATCAAATTTAAATTTAATGAGGCTTAGTGATTTCAGTGGGAAATGTGATATATGGTTGAATGTTTGCTTATTTGATAGTTTAATAACCGACTATCAAACCTTGGCCCAAATATGTAATCCTTCTTGATTTTGGTGGTCGGAAACGATTTCCTACTTAACATCGAAGAATTTTAACTCTGGAAATATCTAGGGGAAACACGAGAATTATATGGTACAGTTACCGTTCGAGGTGCTATACTGTACGTATAAACTCGTTGTTCTTCTAGGATAAATGATAAGGAGATCCGTCCACTTTAACGGTTAGGGGGTGATCCCCGCTCTTATGTATTGTCTAATTATTTCCTAAAGAACCGGCCTTGAGCATTCCAGAAATCGGCGAATGGTTTTTGGAGCACCCAGGAAATGGAGAGTGTACTCATAATAGATGACTCGGAACCCATGAACTACTCCAAAACCATATACGGTTAAATGAAGGAGATGCGTTATATTTTAGGATGTTGAAATCCATATATGGTTCTGTGACTCGTTGTAGTGTGGGAATCTGTGTGAGATTCCAAGATCTGTTTGAGATGTAGGAATATGAATGCGATTCCAAGGCCATTGTGGTGTGGGAATCCATATGGGATTCCGTGATCTATTTTTGGAGCAGTGCGTAAGCTGGAATGCCGGATGTAGCCTCATCAGCGGAAAATACTAAAACCAAAGATAGGAGGCATGGCCAGTAGGGTTGGTAAACCCATAGGGTGTACTTGGCTCCTTTTCTAGCAATACAGATACCTTAAGTTGTTTTGGCATGTCAGAGTGATGCACTCGGTCTTAGCAAGACCAGTTATGTTTTTCCTATTATACCCCTGCTAGACGGGTATGATACTTCGAAAGGATAACTCTAATCCTTGTGCAGGAGTACCATTCTCGAAGTATTGAGGGCACCTCCGTGGAAATCCTACACAATTAGCGAACGAGCCTTATCGAGTTTTGATTTTATATATAGTATTGTTGTGATGTACACAGCATGAGCATCACAACTACTTGATTGTTATTACTTTGACGCTTAGACATTATTATAGTATCATTGGATTTTCTATAGAAATGTTTTGGTTATCGTAAGGTAAAAACCCATCCGTGTTGCGTGGTCTTATGATATCTTTATTTTGAAAAAGTTTTATAACTTAATAAATCAAATTTAATTTTTTTTGTCACGCTGGTTTACCAGACTAATCCGTGCGTTATTATTTTATAATAATGCTCGGGTCAGACCGAGCATATTACAGGATATAGATTTGGATTGCTTGGGAGCTCAGGAGACGAGCTGGAGACCGAGACGTATTCTCGTAATTGTTTTATTCCACTTCAGTGTTTGTTAGAAATTATCAGCAATTGTGAGGACAGACTGTTATAATTATCCAGGTTGGTAATTATTGATTTGTGTACTCTGATTTGAGATATGTATATTACAGTCTTATTTGTGTAAAGAACTATTGATATTATATATTATCTAGCCTGCTGTGAGATTCTGTATTTGTTTAGTTTTCTTCTTTCTTCCACCTTCTTTCTTTCCCCTAACTATCTGTCTTTCCGGCACTCATTGTTCGGCATGCTATATAGCGAACGTATTGATGTTGATTTTCGAGGGTTGAAAAGTCTGGTCGTCACACGTGGTATCAGAGCTTAGGTTGGCGATATACCTAGGCTTTGGTGGGAATTACTCATTAGAGATAGAGTCAGTAGTACTCTAGAATGAGTTTGAGTGTATTAATAGATATGAGCATGTATTTTTTAGTGAATATAAAATATTTTTTATTACGTTGATTTATCGGTTGAGTGTTTATGAATTCTGGTCGGTACAGGAAGTACAACCGTATCGATAGGGGTTTCTAAACTCTTAAACAAGATAAACTGACACAGTATTGATTTGAAGAGGGTAAATGAAATAATTTTACCCATACTATATTTTAATATAAAAGAAATAATTTCATGAAATTATTATAGTATAATTGGAATGTTTGGTTGTTAATATTATAATCAAAACAAGATTATAAGAATTGAAATGGATTATATAACCAAATAGAAATTATATAAGTATGATTATACATGTGAGTTGTAACTAAAAGTGGATTCAAACCAGAATTTGGAAATTTTAAATCCCGGAAATTTTGGGGAATATTTTAAATGAATTTGAACTATGTATTTGGGAATTTTTAAATCTTAGAGGTTTTGGAAATATTTTCCAAAGTGGTTTGTGAAGAATAAAGGAGTATTATTTTTGAGATATTTATGGATAGAAATTGTTTTAAAATGGGTTTTTGAAGTAAGAAAGCACTGAACTCATTTCAGTCGCTGGAAAATAATTCTGGTGATGACGACCGCATCATCAGTGTTCATTTTTGAGTTTCTAAGTGATGGAGTGCTACCATAGTGATTGACTATGATTATTTGTTTTGGACTTGTTTGGTAAACAAGTTTTGTTTTAGAAATTCCAAAAGGGAATTGTTTTGGGCAAAACCAAGTCGTTTTAAAATTCTGAAAGTATGATTTGATATACAAAAGTGGATATATATATATATATATTTATGATTTCAAAATGATTTGAAATAAAACCGGGTGATTGAATTATGGGATTTCCATTTAAATGATTTGTGAAGTCAGGAGAAAATCAGTTATTAAACTTATAATTTGGAATTGATATAGATAAGAAAGGAAAGTGTGAATTTTAATCCTGGAATTGAAGTTTAACTTGAGTAAGTTGAAATGAATAATATGGGTTGAAATTTAACTTAAGATAAGTTAAACAAAATTGAATTGGATTTGAATTGAACTGAATATAAAGTTTGAAATGTAAAATGATTATATAATTAAGTTATGATTATTGAATGGAATAGATACACTTAAGTTATAGAGTGATATATATAATCCAGAGTTATGATTATATGATGTAAATGGACTCAAGTAAGAAATATGAGATTTTAAGTAAATAAGTTCTTGAACTTATGAATTGAGAAATGCAATGATAAAACCAAAATGAAAATGGTTTGATATTATGGTAAAGGAATGGAAATTCAAAAATTTGAATTATAAATCGAGGGTGAACTGGAATTGAGTAAATTGAATATAAACATGAATTGCGAAGTGATAATATAACTATATGTTATAAATATAGAATGTGAGTAAACTTAAGTGGAAATTCAAGGAATTGTGAATAAATAAGTTTGTATAACTTATTAAACTGAGAAAGTGGGAAAGTATGACCAAGTTAAAATGGTTAAGTATTTGAGAACAAGAAATGAACTCAATTTAAGAGTAAATGAATTGAATAAGATCTTGGAGTATGGATTGGATAAGATTGGGTATGAACTTAAGTTATAAAGCTGAATATGAACTTAAGTAGCGATATGGAATGTTTATAATAAACCTTAGAAATAATTTTATGAAATGGTTATAAATAAATTAGCATGAAATGAAATGTCGTTCACTATAAAATGAAGTGAATAACATTATGTAAATTAAATGGAAGTGAATGGAAAAGATGTAATATAAGTTGGAAGTGAAATTAATATGAATGCAAGTGCATGAACCTGAGCTGAATTATTCGAGAATCAATTTACATGGAATGATTCCCAAGTGATATAGTATAAATTGGAATGTTGTTTAATATAAAATGAAGTGAACAAATCTTGGTGAATAACTTGAATGGAATCAATGGAAAATAGATAAATTGATTTAGAAACAATTGAAATGGATAAATTGAAGCTTAATAAAATGGATTTGCATATAATGAATGTGGATATGAATGGAATGCAAATGAATTGATTGTGAATCAATTTGAAATTGAATATACATTGATTGGAAATGGATACTTGAATGTTTGAACCTTGTATTTGTTTACGCATTCGAAATATACATGTTATAATATGTTTGTTTTGTGAAAAACATGTGTTTAAGTTCGTTAAAGGAATGGAATGTTATGAAAATTTCATGATTATGGAACGTATGTGCTTCATTTGAGTAAGTACAGGTACAGGAAGCTTTTTGGATAGATTTTGGTTGCATAATTGCATATAAACTAAGCGAACTCGCTTAATAACGCTTATATAAGGTACGCTTACGCATTTAAAAGCGAAAATGAGATAAATATTGATATATATTGTGTTTTCGACCGTGTAGGTCGATGTATATTATATTTATCATATTTGTGATATTGTAAAAGGCTCTCAGTACAGGGGAGACTCTGTGAAAATTTTTCAAAAATTTAGGGTGTTATAAATTTTTTGGAAAATTTTTGTTTACTAAATTTGATTTGAAATTTAAGCTTGAAATGATGGAATTTGATTAATAAATGGGAATTAGTGGATTTGGGTGGGACTGAGAGATTTAGGAATGGTAATAACATAATTTTAATCAAATGGTTTTGAAAAGAAATGGGTTTGGAGCATTTATCCTGCCTTGGCAATTTCGGGGACAAAATTTTTTAAGAGGGAGGAATGTGACGACCCAGAATTTTGGTCGTTTGCTTTTGAACGTTTAATTTATTTTTAAAAGGTTGAATTTGAAATATTAATTAATATTGAATATGGAGATTTTGGTTGAATAAGTGAAATGGTTTAAAATTTCAAATATAGTGATTTAATGGATTTGGTGAATAGTAAATATAATATTTGAAATTGGGAAATATGTGAATTTGGAGTTAAATGTGAACATAAATGATTTCTAAAGTTGATTTATACTCTATTTGAATTAGAGTGATGATAGTGGACTTTTGAATGGAATTAAAGTTGATAAATTAGAATTTGAAATATATATATATATATATATATATATATATATTTAATAGTGGAATTTAATATTTGGAATAGTGTAAATAATTGAATTGGTGATTTAATATGAATTGGAATGGTTTTTGATATGGATATAAATTCTACTTGAATTACAATTGAGTTGGTAAGTTTTTAAAATTTGAATTTCAAGTAATTTCATCGCCTTTGGAAATCGCTCGATTTAATTGACACGTTAAAATAGCCTTCTAGGGCGCACTCTCAAAATTTGATGAAACCAGTTCCATTAGATCTATAATAGTGTATTATTATCGGATTTCAAATTTCGTAGCGTTTGGAGTTACCATTTGGTCGTACGGGATAGAAACGCATTGAAATTTATATCGAAAATTTAATATTTTAATTCGATTCGAAAAGCTACCTTCCACATATCATCGAATTTGGCCTCGAAACATATTCCATTGTGTTCGGAATAGGGGTAAAACGTTATAAACACTAGGCAGCATGCCTCAATTGGAGTTCGTCCAAAATTTCACGTGAATAGTCGAAATAATATTAAAATAATAGATTACACGTATAAATATAGATGTATTATCTTCCAGAAAACCCTAGCTGTCACATTAAACATCAATGGGCGAAATCATTTCGATCTTCTCCTTCCAATATATCTCAATCCACTCAATATCAAGCAAAACCTCTAATATGGAAAATGAAGAGCATTAGGAGATCTATAGATCCAACGATCATGATTTGGTATGGCGAGGAGGATCGGTGGCAAATCGATGGGAATGGCAGCAAGTTCGTACGTGTTTTCAAAGGGCATAGGGGCACCGAGCGTGCCATGGCTTGGGTCGAAGGTGGAGGAGGGTCGCATCGTTCGAACGGTGGTCCTTGATCGTGTTCTAGGTGATCGTGATAGCACGATTTTCCAAGAAGGCCGAGGTGATTGTTGCGTGCATTCGATACTGGCATTCGCGTGAGGGAAGAAGGAGAATAGAGCATGCGGCCTTGATTCCTGAAGCTAGATCGTGCGGTGTAACAACCCTAGACTTTGCATATATTTTAATTTTGACTTTATTTTTATTTTTAAATTAGTTTAAACTTTTTATATTTCAAAATTTTCATTTTAAAAATATAAATGTTGATTATTAAGTGAATTTTTGTTTCAAACTAGTATAAATTGGATATTTCACTGAAAAGTGAATTTCTGTTCAAACTGGTCAAACTTTGACTTTTGAACTTTAAATTTAAATATTTCAAATTCTTAAATTTTATCTTTTATTATGAAAATAGATTTAATTCCATGAATACTGCTTTTCGTTTCGTTTAAAACGGACTTATATTGTAGAAGTTATGTAATTTTCAATTTTGTGTATAAACTGTTTATTTTGCAATATTATTTATTTTAAATCATATAAATTATATAAATAATTTTTTATTTGGTCATGTAATGTTATAAGTTATATTTATATGGGTAAAATAACATGTTATGAACATATTTTGGTTTTAAAACATTTTAAAGTGTAATTGACATTTTCCAGTATCAGTTGTATATTTGTTTACAATTTATAATTTCCAGCTTCAATTAACTAAAGTAATTCTTTATTTATCTTTATATTTTTCTTAAGAACTTATTTATTCTCTTCCCACTTTATTTTGTTTCTCATTTTATTTTATTTATTGGACTTTTATTTGTTTTAAAGTGAAATAAAAATTTTGTAAAACTAGTGATGTTTATTTGTAATTTTCATGTCCTATTTCCAATTTTTAAACATTTTCTTTATTCTTTTTCTATTTTCTCTAAATTTAATTATTTATTTCACTTTAGAAATGATAAATGAATTATTTTATTTCAAAATTTTTCTTTAGAATATTTTTAAAATGAAGTAGATAATTTTCCAAAGACAATGGTGATTTATTTGAAATTTCTGGACCCTATTTTCAATTTTTAAGCAATTTCTTATATTCTTTTCCATTTCTTTAAATTTGATTATTTATTTTTATTCTATTTTTACTTTGTTTCAGTTTTTAAATTCATTTACTGAAATTTTATTTTGTTTTATTTGAATTAGAGAAAAGGAAATTTGAAGAGACTTAAGCCTTAAAAAAACTTGACTTTTCACTTTCTAGACTTTTCATTTCTTTAGTCGTTCATTACTTTATTGTTGGCCGTGAGTTTTTATTTCTTTTTCACGTGAAAACATCTTGCTTCATCACAAATTTTCGGCCATTTTAGATCTGAAAAGAATTGAGAAAAAAATTGCAAGTTAATGTCTTCTTCTTTCTACTTTTCCCTCTTATTTTTCATTGTTTTCCTAGATCTCTCTTCAACTTTGCTTGGCCACAACCACCACCATCTTCTCCCGCAACCACCATCATCTCCTCCTCTTCATCATCCCCTGCCAAACACCTACCATTCAGACCAGATCTGGCCTTGACCATTAGATGAAGCCACCACCTCAAATTTGCACAAGAACTCCACAAAACAATGCATAGCCTACCAAAACTCCACCGCCACCTTCATAGTTGACTTCGGCCACCCCTATAGCCTCCACCACCAGCAAGTGCCATCACCAATAGCCTTGTTTCAGATCTGACCTGACCTGTAGTGAGCCATAGACGAACCCATAGAACCCTTTGGTCGAGCCTAGATGCATCCAAACTCCATTGTTAGCCTTGCCTTTTAACCTCCTTCCAATTGTAACTCCAAGACCCTTCCTCTTCTCAAGCCTAACCATATATTTCAGTCCAAACCTGATCTATTTCCACATGAAAACATCATGGCCTAACCATAAGCATGTATGGTTGAGCACGAGTTGAGGCAAGATCAAGCAAACATTGATTTAAAGCTAGGTGATGTTATTTGTCTAGCCTAGTTTCCATTTGTTTCAATTTTATCTTTGGTATTGCAAATATATTTATAATGTACTTTGCTTTATTTTTGTATACAAGGTTTATATCTTGGATCTCTCCACTCAAATCAAATCGTGCTATTGTGCTTTCTGGAATTTATCTGTGTATTTTGTTTTGCAAACTCCAGCGTAAAAAGGTGAGTTATTCTCACCAGACAATATGTACCTTTATAACTGATAAACCGACACCATTTGAATCTGTAATGTATATCATCATGTTATATATGTTTATATTATTATCATATGATGTTCACACCTGTTATTACACTTATTATATCATATGTTACTATTATTTAATGTTATTCTGTTATTTATATCTGTTATCACCATTGCAAGTTCCCTGTAGATTAGAATCACTATGGGTTGAAATGATACATACCCGAACGGACTTTAGAATAGGGAAAAATCATTATGGGCTGAAATGATAGGCCTGAATGATTTTTATTTAAATTATTTTAACTTGGGATTGCGGGTTTGAAATGATAGAACCTGGATTTTTCTTTTTTAACTGCGGATTGAAATGATACATATCCGTATCACTTGACCTAGGTTAGAAAATTATATACAGGCCCGTGGTTATTTTATAAAGTGTTTTGAATATTTTTAAGTATTTTAAAAATATAAATTTATGAAATTTGATTTAAACAGATTTTGAAATATTTTGAATTAAAGAAATTATGATTTTTCTATGTGTTAAAAATGTAATTAATGAATGGTTTAACTGGATTTTTGAAATATAACTTAAGTTGGAAATTTGGAATTTTGGTTAAAAATGATATTTAAGTTATATAAATAAAATGGATATTAAATTTTATTTGGAAATGGTAAATATGATAATTTGATTAAATTTGAATTTAAGTGATTATTAAGTATTATTGATTTTTCTATGAATTTAAGTGGTTAAATAAATGAATGTTTAAAAGTGATCTTTTAAAATATAATATGACTAGGAAATGTGAAATTTGGTTTTAATTAAAGGTTTAAGTTAATTAAATAAAATTGGAAATTTTGTAAAATTGTGAAATGGTAATTTAAATTTGAAGTGTTAAGTCTATTTGTTGAAATGTGAAGAATTGGAACTTTTACACTTAAACTTATTAAGTAAATTGTTGAAAATTGGATTTAATTATAAAAAATTTATTGTGAAAGAAACGTGTAAAGTTCTAATTAATGAAAGAAATATGTAAAGTTTAATTTATGAAAGAAACGTGTAAAGTTCTAATTAATGAAAGAAATATGTAAAGTTTTACCTACTGAAAGAAACATGTAAAGTCTTAATTAATGAAAGAAACATGTAAGTCTTAATTTGTGTAATATTGATTTAAAATAATAAATGCCCCTTTTGTAATAAAACGTAAATTAAAATGTACATTCGATAATGTAAGTTTAATTAGTGTAATATTGATTAAATGATAAATGCTCTTTACTATAATAGGAATGTAAGTTAAAAAGTACATTTAATATGTAACTTTTAATTAATGTAAATGACATATTTTAATGACTAAAATAATAAAGTTTCTTTATTGTAATGATAATGTAAGTTAATAAGGTACTCTTAACTTAACATAAGAATTTTAGCATTAAATTGGATATTACAGTAACAAAGTTTATTTAACTATAAGGCTATGATAAAATGACCATGTTAAAAATTTGTAAGTATATAAATACTTTGATTATATAAAATGTTAAATTGGGAAGTATTACATTCCAAAAATGCTATGATTCCTTAAGGTTACATTACCAAAATGATATGATAATTTAAAGGAAGATTTCAAGTTTAATAAATTAAAGGAAATATTCAGTGATTTTGAAATTTGGGTTTTATTGAAATGATATATTATTGAATTGGTTTTGAAATGGAAATGATATATTTTTGAATTGGTTTTGAATAGATATGTTTTGGGTTTGAAAGTATGTATTAGTTTGAAATAAATGATATGATTTTGAAATGGTTTAAAGGATGTATTTTGATTTGAAACATAAACTATTTTTAAAAGTTATAACCACGGGTTATAATAACGATTGGTTGGCAAAGAGACCGGGATCGGATATGGACATACTCTCTGTCGATACCGAAAACCACTTTGACAACCGTGTACGCGGTGGAGATTCCAGAATGAAGTAGGATGGTGGCGACGTTCTTAAGGTATGTTACGTGGACCCAACTCCCGTGAGTTGGCATAAGGTGGCTAAAACAGGAGCGATCTCGGACCAGTGAGGTAGCACCTCTTCTCGGACACATTTCTTCGATATTATACTCTTACTTGTGATTGATTAGATGGCCATCCTCCGATTTGGGAGTGTTGTTCGAGGTGGAACGGTAGTGGCTGCTATGCGTATCCATCAGTCCGTGTGCGTAATTGGTATATCTACCCTGGCATTGCCTAGTTGTGCCGTGTCACCTACCATATCGAGCTTTACTACGATTATGATTTTAAGATCCGACCGCGTTAAGGTTCTCCATCCCCTTAACGCTATTTTCTATATGATTATACTTTACTTATTAGACATTATTATAATAGCGAATATTACTACATAGTAGATATTTTAACGGATCCTTAGAGGATGGGCGGTCCCAAGCATCTTCTAAGTTACGTGTACCTTTATTACAGTTCACTTGAGTTGGTTTACATTATATAAGTATATATTGTCCTAACTCGAGTGTTTTGTGTTTTGCTTTACGCTCGGGTCAGCCTGAGTATTCACAGATTTGGATTTCCACCTTCTGGAGATTTGAATCGCTGGAGATTATTTGCTAGTCTTGTTCTATCAACTTCGGTTCCGTTGTTCTATTCAGCCTGTACTTGGTTATTGTATTGAGACTTCTGCTGTACTTTATTTCTTATGTTGTATCTTATGTAACTCTGATATATTTTCATAGTAGCTTCATGAACTACTATTTCTTTTACTTCCGCTGCATTATTTTACTCTGTGTCTGTGATCTGTGATTATATTTATTTACTGTATACTCTGAGATTTGCCAAATTTTATTTACAACGCGGTATTTTCAGCAATTCAACTCCGGCATGAGTATCTACCTATACACTTATAATGGATGCGAATGGTTGAAAATATCGGGTCGTTACAGTTGGTATCGGAGCTTTGGCTTTGAGGCAAAACTTAGAATGTATGGTAAATTTATTTACAGAATCACTTTCGTTCGAGTTTGAATCTCTTCCTTTTGATTCGATTTCCTTTGAATTTTGGAACGTTTCCTGCGGTTCCAAAATTCATTCGTGTCCCTCACTATTCATCATCTTTTGATTCTAGAGTATCCCATGACTCCACTTCGAATGATCTTTATAGTGAATTGGCGGTCTCACCAATATTCTAATTTTCTTGTAAAAGGGTGAAAATCCTTTACAGTCAGCATCGATTCACCAGAGATTTTTATTTATCCTTGGTTTAGATGCTAATATCTTTTATTATCCAAACTCTATCTCTTGAGATCGAACGTAGATTTATCCCAGAAAAATCCACATCGATCTTATTCTTTAAGTCACGGTTGACCCGGTTAAGGTTGTCCGCGATTTATCTAAGCTTACCCATCTCTCTACTCTATTTAACCATCTTGTCTTTTGTTTCTAAACTATCTCCAAACTTTTGTAAATCTATGTTTTGTTTTATATATGGTGTTGTTTGAGTTGTTGATGTTGATTTGGGTTTTCGATCGATTCGTTTGATCAACGCTATCGATAGGATTTCTAAAACACTTTGACAGAACAAACTGACACAATATTATAAAAAAAATTTGGTTAATGAAATAAATTTTGATATATAATTTATGGAACTTAATAAATTGATTTAAATTGATAATTTGAAGTGATAATACTTGATTTATCATTTATTGTTCTACAAATGAATTTATAAATAGTTGTTTATAAATTTATTTGGGAACTGAAATGAATTTAAAACAAGAAATTTAAGAATTTAATTTCCGATGGATTCAAACCTTATGTTAAAAGTTTTAAAAGGATATATTATTTAAAGTATTTCCAAGTAGAAATTTGTTTCTAAAGGAGTTTTAAGTTTAAAAATTTAGTGCTCTTCTCTTTGTCGCTGGAAAATAATTTCGGTGATGACTGCAGCATCATCGACGTTCATTTTAGAGTTTCGAAGTGAAGAGACCGCTCTGTAGGCTTGCTACAGTGTTGCTTTGAGAATTTAATTGGTTTGAATTTCTAAAATATGATTTGATTTATATTATATATAGGTATATGATTTAAAATTGATTTGACATATTATGTACATATATTTATTTATCTCTAACCGGTTTGAAGGAAATCGGAAATTTAATTCTTACATTTTTTTCTTAAAGAATAATTTCAATTATAAAAAGAAAAAAATCAAAAATTTGGATAATGATTCAAACTTGAGATAATTGAATTGGAAAGTTTTATTTGTATAATACAATTGCATTCAAATATAACTTACCTTAAATTTTTTTAGAAGTTAACAATGTAATTGGATAATATACAATATAAAAAGGATTTTATAAATAAATTTTGAGTGGTTATAATAAATTTTATACACTTAAATTTTAGTTATAAAAGATTAACAGAGGAAAATAGTGAAAAGGGAATTTAAAGAAATTTTATTTAAAAAACTTAATAATCAAATTTGATTTTATATGGAACCTTAAGTCTAACCTAGGAATTTTAATAAAGGTTATTTCCTGAAATGAATATGTTGTATAATAAGTATCTTTGAATAGATAAAATAAAATACATTTGAATTGGACATTTTGTAATAAAGTTTATTTAACTTGAAATCATAGTTTAATTGATGTCTAAATGAATAAATGTGTAAAGAAATTTGATTGTTATATTTGCTATGATAAATATTTTATTTATGAAATAGATATGTTTTGAAAAATGAATAATTATGATTTAAATAGTTAAAATGTATTTTAACATCACTAAAACTTGATAATTGAGAATTTGGTTTTCAAATGGAATTTTAAGTGTAACTTATTAAAGGAATATCTATTTGTGAAATGGCTATTTTCAATAAAGTGTTAGGTTATGTGTTAAATTAAGAGCTAACTAAAATAGTGAACTTTTAACTTAATAAATGAAGTATAGTTTAATTTGGATATTCCATTCATAAAAGTTTGTTTTAATAAGTCATAAGTTAAATGATATCCAAATGAATATTTCTGGAATAAAACTGATTTGAAATACTAATATATCTACTGTAGCATTTTATAAGTGCTACTATTTTGAAAAGACAATGTTTTGGAAATTTTTATAATTGAATGAATTTAGAAATGTTACAACTTTAAAATGAATATTATTTGACCTTGAATTAAAATGGTTTAAATGAAGATTATTTTTTAAAAGGAGTTATGATTTTCTAAGTATTATGTTTTTTTTAGAATAACATTTCCAAGTGTTATGATTTTAGTAGTGTGATTTCCAAATGATAAACATCCCTAAATTGTTATGATTTCAAAGCATTATGGTTTAAAATTATTATCTTATTTTGTTTTTCAAACCATCTTTTGGTTGTCCTTATTTTCCCTCATCTTGCTACAGGCTGGTATAAGCATCTTTCTATAATCTTTCTGTTTAGAAATCTTTCTGTAATCTTTGATAATCTTTGTTACTCATCCGGATCTGAACACTGTTTTCCATTCATAGACCGTCGGTCAAGTGAAAGGGAGATTCTGACTCCAGAGGATTTTTTTTCGTGCTTATATTCTTGATTTGATCACCTCCATCTTGTTAAACTTACCTATAACAATAGTTATCAGGTGTAATTCCAATTTTCTTATCATCTTGTCTTAATTCTATTCATTCTATCTTTTTCTGTGCTTTCCCGTACCTCGTTCCTTTTCGGGGACGAAAAGTTTTGAGTGGGGGAGAGTGTAACAACCCTAGACTTTGCATATATTTTAATTTTGACTTTATTTTTATTTTTAAATTAGTTTAAACTTTTTATATTTCAAAAATTTCATTTTAAAAATATAAATGTTGATTATTAAGTGAATTTTTGTTTCAAACTAGTATAAATTGGATATTTCACTGAAAAGTGAATTTCTGTTCAAACTGGTCAAACTTTGACTTTTGAACTTTAAATTTAAATATTTCAAATTCTTAAATTTTATCTTTTATTATGAAAATAGATTTAATTCCATGAATACTGCTTTTCGTTTCGTTTAAAACGGACTTATATTGTAGAAGTTATGTAATTTTCAATTTTGTGTATAAACTGTTTATTTTGCAATATTATTTATTTTAAATCATATAAATTATATAAATAATATTTTATTTGGTCATGTAATGTTATAAGTTATATTTATATGGGTAAAATAACATGTTATGAACATATTTTGGTTTTAAAACATTTTAAAGTGTAATTGACATTTTCCAGTATCAGTTGTATATTTGTTTACAATTTATAATTTCCAGCTTCAATTAACTAAAGTAATTCTTTATTTATCTTTATATTTTTCTTAGGAACTTATTTATTCTCTTCCCACTTTATTTTGTTTCTCATTTTATTTTATTTATTGGACTTTTATTTGTTTTAAAGTGAAATAAAAATTTTGTAAAACTAGTGATGTTTATTTGTAATTTTCATGTCCTATTTCCAATTTTTAAACATTTTCTTTATTCTTTTTCTATTTTCTCTAAATTTAATTATTTATTTCACTTTATAAATGATAAATGAATTATTTTATTTCAAAATTTTGCTTTAGAATATTTTTAAAATGAAGTAGATAATTTTCCAAAGACAATGGTGATTTATTTGAAATTTCTAGACCCTATTTTCAATTTTTAAGCAATTTCTTATATTCTTTTCCATTTTCTTTAAATTTGATTATTTATTTTTATTCTATTTTTACTTTGTTTCAGTTTTTAAATTCATTTACTGAAATTTTATTTTGTTTTATTTGAATTAGAGAAAAGGAAATTTGAAGAGACTTAAGCCTTAAAAAAACTTGACTTTTCACTTTCTAGACTTTTCATTTCTTTAGCCGTTCATTACTTTATTGTTGGCCGTGAGTTTTTATTTCTTTTTCACGTGAAAACATCTTGCTTCATCACAAATTTTCGGCCATTTTAGATCTGAAAAGAATTGAGAAAAAAATTGCAAGTTAATGTCTTCTTCTTTCTACTTTTCCCTCTTATTTTTCATTGTTTTCCTAGATCTCTCTTCAACTTTGCTTGGCCACAACCACCACCATCTTCTCCCGCAACCACCATCATCTCCTCCTCTTCATCATCCCCTGCCAAACACCTACCATTCAGACCAGATCTGGCCTTGACCATTAGATGAAGCCACCACCTCAAATTTGCACAAGAACTCCACAAAACAATGCATAGCCTACCAAAACTCCACCGCCACCTTCATAGTTGACTTCGGCCACCCCTATAGCCTCCACCACCAGCAAGTGCCATCACCAATAGCCTTGTTTCAGATCTGACCTGACCTGTAGTGAGCCATAGACGAACCCATAGACCCCTTTGGTCGAGCCTAGATGCATCCAAACTCCATTGTTAGCCTTGCCTTTTAACCTCCTTCCAATTGTAACTCCAAGACCCTTCCTCTTCTCAAGCCTAACCATATATTTCAGTCCAAACCTGATCTATTTCCACATGAAAACATCATGGCCTAACCATAAGCATGTATGGTTGAGCACGAGTTGAGGCAAGATCAAGCAAACATTGATTTAAAGCTAGGTGATGTTATTTGTCTAGCCTAGTTTCCATTTGTTTCAATTTTATCTTTGGTATTGCAAATATATTTATAATGTACTTTGCTTTATTTTTGAATACAAGGTTTATATCTTGGATCTCTCCACTCAAATCAAATCGTGCTATTGTGCTTTCTGGAATTTATCTGTGTATTTTGTTTTGCAAACTCCAGCGTAAAAAGGTGAGTTATTCTCACCAGACAATATGTACCTATATAACTGATAAACCGATACCATTTGAATCTGTAATGTATATCATCATGTTATATATGTTTATATTATTATCATATGATGTTCACACCTGTTATTACACTGATTATATCATATGTTACTATTATTTAATGTTATTCTGTTATTTATATCTGTTATCACCATTGCAAGTTCCCTGTAGATTAGAATCACTATGGGTTGAAATGATACATACCCGAACGGACTTTAGAATAGGGAAAAATCGTTATGGGCTGAAATGATAGGCCTGAATGATTTTTATTTAAATTATTTTAACTTGGGATTGCGGGTTTGAAATGATAGAACCCGGATTTTTCTTTTTTAACTGCGGATTGAAATGATACATATCCGTATCACTTGACCTAGGTTAGAAAATTATATACAGGCCCGTGGTTATTTTATAAAGTGTTTTGAATATTTTTAAGTATTTTAAAAATATAAATTTATGAAATTTGATTTAAACATATTTTGAAATATTTTGAATTAAAGAAATTATGATTTTTCTATGTGTTAAAAATGTAATTAATGAATGGTTTAACTGGATTTTTGAAATATAACTTAAGTTGGAAATTTGGAATTTTGGTTAAAAATGATATTTATGTTATATAAATAAAATGGATATTAAATTTTATTTGGAAATGGTAAATATGATAATTTGATTAAATTTGAATTTAAGTGATTATTAAGTATTATTGATTTTTCTATGAATTTAAGTGGTTAAATAAATGAATGTTTAAAAGTGATCTTTTAAAATATAATTTGACTAGGAAATGTGAAATTTGGTTTTAATTAAAGGTTTAAGTTAATTAAATAAAATTGGAAATTTTGTTAAATTGTGAAATGGTAATTTAAATTTGAAGTGTTAAGTCTATTTGTTGAAATGTGAAGAATTGGAACTTTTACACTTAAACTTATTAAGTAAATTATTGAAAATTGGATTTAATTATAAGAAATTTATTGTGAAAGAAACGTGTAAAGTTCTAATTAATGAAAGAAATATGTAAAGTTTAATTTATGAAAGAAACGTGTAAAGTTCTAATTAATGAAAGAAATATGTAAAGTTTTACCTACTGAAAGAAACATGTAAAGTCTTAATTAATGAAAGAAACATGTAAGTCTTAATTTGTGTAATATTGATTTAAAATAATAAATGCCCCTTTTGTAATAAAACGTAAATTAAAACGTACATTCGATAATGTAAGTTTAATTAGTGTAATATTGATTAAATGATAAATGCTCTTTACTGTAATAGGAATGTAAGTTAAAAAGTACATTTAATATGTAACTTTTAATTAATGTAAATGACATATTTTAATGACTAAAATAATAAAGTTTCTTTATTGTAATGATAATGTAAGTTAATAAGGTACTCTTAACTTAACATAAGAATTTTAGCATTAAATTGGATATTACAGTAACAAAGTTTATTTAACTATAAGGCTATGATAAAATGACCATGTTAAAAATTTGTAAGTATATAAATACTTTGATTATATAAAATGTTAAATTGGGAAGTATTACATTCCAAAAATGCTATGATTCCTTAAGGTTACATTACCAAAATGCTATGATAATTTAAAGGAAGATTTCAAGTTTAATAAATTAAAGGAAATATTCAGTGATTTTGAAATTTGGGTTTTATTGAAATGATATATTATTGAATTGGTTTTGAAATGGAAATGATATATTTTTGAATTGGTTTTGAATAGATATGTTTTGGGTTTGAAAGTATGTATTAGTTTGAAATAAATGATATGATTTTGAAATGGTTTAAAGGATGTATTTTGATTTGAAACATAAACTATTTTTAAAAGTTATAACCACGGGTTATAATAACGATTGGTTGGCAAAGAGACCGGGATCGGATATGGACATACTCTCTGTCGATACCGAAAACCACTTTGACAACCGTGTACGCGGTGGAGATTCCAGAATGAAGTAGGATGGTGGCGACGTTCTTAAGGTATGTTACGTGGACCCAACTCCCGTGAGTTGGCATAAGGTGGCTAAAACAGGAGCGATCTCGGACCAGTGAGGTAGCACCTCTTCTCGGACACATTTCTTCGATATTATACTCTTACTTGTGATTGATTAGATGGCCATCCTCCGATTTGGGAGTGTTGTTCGAGGTGGAACGGTAGTGGCTGCTATGCGTATCCATCAGTCCGTGTGCGTAATTGGTATATCTACCCTGGCATTGCCTAGTTGTGCCGTGTCACCTACCATATCGAGCTTTACTACGATTATGATTTTAAGATCCGACCGCGTTAAGGTTCTCCATCCCCTTAACGCTATTTTCTATATGATTATACTTTACTTATTAGACATTATTATAATAGCGAATATTACTACATAGTAGATATTTTAACGGATCCTTAGAGGATGGGCGGTCCCAAGCATCTTCTAAGTTACGTGTACCTTTATTACAGTTCACTTGAGTTAGTTTACATTATATAAGTATATATTGTCCTAACTCGAGTGTTTTGTGTTTTGTTTTACGCTCGGGTCAGCCTGAGTATTCACATATTTGGATTTCCACCTTCTGGAGATTTGAATCGCTGGAGATTATTTGCTAGTCTTGTTCTATCAACTTCGGTTCCGTTGTTCTATTCAACCTGTACTTGGTTATTGTATTGAGACTTCTGCTGTACTTTATTTCTTATGTTGTATCTTATGTAACTCTGATATATTTTCATAGTAGCTTCATGAACTACTATTTCTTTTACTTCCGCTGCATTATTTTACTCTGTGTCTGTGATCTGTGATTATATTTATTTACTGTATACTCTAAGATTTGCCAAATTTTATTTACAACGCGGTATTTTGAGCAATTCAACTCCGGCATGAGTATCTACCTATACACTTATAATGGATGCGAATGGTTGAAAATATCGGGTCGTTACAGTTGGTATCGGAGCTTTGGCTTTGAGGCAAAACTTAGAATGTATGGTAAATTTATTTACAGAATCACTTTCGTTCGAGTTTGAATCTCTTCCTTTTGATTCGATTTCCTTTGAATTTTGGAACGTTTCCTGCGGTTCCAAAATTCATTCGTGTCCCTCACTATTCATCATCTTTTGATTCTAGAGTATCCCATGACTCCACTTCGAATGATCTTTATAGTGAATTGGCGGTCTCACCAATATTCTAATTTTCTTGTAAAAGGGTGAAAATCCTTTACAGTCAGCATCGATTCACCAGAGATTTTTATTTATCCTTGGTTTAGATGCTAATATCTTTTATTATCCAAACTCTATCTCTTGAGATCGAACGTAGATTTATCCCAGAAAAATCCACATCGATCTTATTCTTTAAGTCACGGTTGACCCGGTTAAGGTTGTCCGCGATTTATCTAAGCTTACCCATCTCTCTACTCTATTTAACCATCTTGTCTTTTGTTTCTAAACTATCTCCAAACATTTGTAAATCTATGTTTTGTTTTATATATGGTGTTGTTTGAGTTGTTGATGTTGATTTGGGTTTCCGATCGATTCGTTTGATCAACGCTATCGATAGGATTTCTAAAACACTTTGACAGAACAAACTGACACAATATTATAAAAAAAATTTGGTTAATGAAATAAATTTTGATATATAATTTATGGAACTTAATAAATTGATTTAAATTGATAATTTGAAGTGATAATACTTGATTTATCATTTATTGTTCTACAAATGAATTTATAAATAGTTGTTTATAAATTTATTTGGGAACTGAAATGAATTTAAAACAAGAAATTTAAGAATTTAATTTCCGATGGATTCAAACCTTATGTTAAAAGTTTTAAAAGGATATATTATTTAAAGTATTTCCAAGTAGAAATTTGTTTCTAAAGGAGTTTTAAGTTTAAAAATTTAGTGCTCTTCTCTTTGTCGCTGGAAAATAATTTCGGTGATGACTGCAGCATCATCGACGTTCATTTTAGAGTTTCGAAGTGAAGAGACCGCTCTGTAGGCTTGCTACAGTGTTGCTTTGAGAATTTAATTGGTTTGAATTTCTAAAATATGATTTGATTTATATTATATATAGGTATATGATTTAAAATTGATTTGACATATTATGTACATATATTTATTTATCTCTAACCGGTTTGAAGGAAATCGGAAATTTAATTCTTACATTTTTTCTTAAAGAATAATTTCAATTATAAAAAGAAAAAAATCAAAAATTTGGATAATGATTCAAACTTGAGATAATTGAATTGGAAAGTTTTATTTGTATAATACAATTGCATTCAAATATAACTTACCTTAAATTTTTTTAGAAGTTAACAATGTAATTGGATAATATACAATATAAAAAGGATTTTATAAATAAATTTTGAGTGGTTATAATAAATTTTATACACTTAAATTTTAGTTATAAAAGATTAACAGAGGAAAATAGTGAAAAGGGAATTTAAAGAGATTTTATTTAAATAACTTAATAATCAAATTTGATTTTATATGGAACCTTAAGTCTAACCTAGGAATTTTAATAAAGGTTATTTCCTGAAATGAATATGTTGTATAATAAGTATCTTTGAATAGATAAAATAAAATACATTTGAATAGGACATTTTGTAATAAAGTTTATTTAACTTGAAATCATAGTTTAATTGATGTCTAAATGAATAAATGTGTAAAGAAATTTGATTGTTATATTTGCTATGATAAATATTTTATTTATGAAATAGATATGTTTTGAAAAATGAATAATTATGATTTAAATAGTTAAAATGTATTTTAACATCACTAAAACTTGATAATTGAGAATTTGGTTTTCAAATGGAATTTTAAGTGTAACTTATTAAAGGAATATCTATTTGTGAAATGGGTATTTTCAATAAAGTGTTAGGTTATGTGTTAAATTAAGAGCTAACTAAAATAGTGAACTTTTAACTTAATAAATGAAGTATAGTTTAATTTGGATATTCCATTCATAAAAGTTTGTTTTAATAAGTCATAAGTTAAATGATATCCAAATGAATATTTCTGGAATAAAACTGATTTGAAATACTAATATATCTACTGTAGCATTTTATAAGTCCTACTATTTTGAAAAGACAATGTTTTGGAAATTTTTATAATTGAATGAACTTAGAAATGTTACAACTTTAAAATGAATATTATTTGACCTTGAATTAAAATGGTTTAAATGAAGATTATTTTTTAAAAGGAGTTATGATTTTCTAAGTATTATGTTTTTTTTAGAATAACATTTCCAAGTGTTATGATTTTAGTAGTGTGATTTCCAAATGATAAACATCCCTAAATTGTTATGATTTCAAAGCATTATGGTTTAAAATTATTATCTTATTTTGTTTTTCAAACCATCTTTTGGTTGTCCTTATTTTCCCTCATCTTGCTACAGGCTGGTATAAGCATCTTTCTATAATCTTTCTATTTAGAAATCTTTCTGTAATCTTTGATAATCTTTGTTACTCATCCGGATCTGAACACTGTTTTCCATTCATAGACCGTCGGTCAAGTGAAAGGGAGATTCTGACTCTAGAGGATTTTTTTTCGTGCTTATATTCTTGATTTGATCACCTCCATCTTGTTAAACTTACCTATAACAATAGTTATCAGGTGTAATTCCAATTTTCTTATCATCTTGTCTTAATTCTATTCATTCTATCTTTTTTTGTGCTTTCCCGTACCTCGTTCCTTTTCGGGGACGAAAAGTTTTGAGTGGGGGAGAGTGTAACAACCCTAGACTTTGCATATATTTTAATTTTGACTTTATTTTTATTTTTAAATTAGTTTAAACTTTTTATATTTCAAAATTTTCATTTTAAAAATATAAATGTTGATTATTAAGTGAATTTTTGTTTCAAACTAGTATAAATTGGATATTTCACTGAAAAGTGAATTTCTGTTCAAACTGGTCAAACTTTGACTTTTGAACTTTAAATTTAAATATTTCAAATTCTTAAATTTTATCTTTTATTATGAAAATAGATTTAATTCCATGAATACTGCTTTTCGTTTCGTTTAAAACGGACTTATATTGTAGAAGTTATGTAATTTTCAATTTTGTGTATAAACTGTTTATTTTGCAATATTATTTATTTTAAATCATATAAATTATATAAATAATATTTTATTTGGTCATGTAATGTTATAAGTTATATTTATGTGGGTAAAATAACATGTTATGAACATATTTTGGTTTTAAAACATTTTAAAGTGTAATTGACATTTTCCAGTATCAGTTGTATATTTGTTTACAATTTATAATTTCCAGCTTCAATTAACTAAAGTAATTCTTTATTTATCTTTATATTTTTCTTAAGAACTTATTTATTCTCTTCCCACTTTATTTTGTTTCTCATTTTATTTAATTTATTGGACTTTTATTTGTTTTAAAGTGAAATAAAAATTTTGTAAAACTAGTGATGTTTATTTGTAATTTTCATGTCCTATTTCCAATTTTTAAACATTTTCTTTATTCTTTTTCTATTTTCTCTAAATTTAATTATTTATTTCACTTTAGAAATGAAAATTGAATTATTTTATTTCAATATTTTGCTTTAGAATATTTTTAAAATGAAGTAGATAATTTTCCAAAGACAATGGTGATTTATTTGAAATTTCTGGACCCTATTTTCAATTTTTAAGCAATTTCTTATATTCTTTTCCATTTTCTTTAAATTTGATTATTTATTTTTATTCTATTTTTACTTTGTTTCAGTTTTTAAATTCATTTACTGAAATTTTATTTTGTTTTATTTGAATTAGAGAAAAGGAAATTTGAAGAGACTTAAGCCTTAAAAAAACTTGACTTTTCACTTTCTAGACTTTTCATTTCTTTAGCCGTTCATTACTTTATTGTTGGCCGTGAGTTTTTATTTCTTTTTCACGTGAAAACATCTTGCTTCATCACAAATTTTCGGCCATTTTAGATCTGAAAAGAATTGAGAAAAAAATTGCAAGTTAATGTCTTCTTCTTTCTACTTTTCCCTCTTATTTTTCATTGTTTTCCTAGATCTCTCTTCAACTTTGCTTGGCCACAACCACCACCATCTTCTCCCGCAACCACCATCATCTCCTCCTCTTCATCATCCCCTGCCAAACACCTACCATTCAGACCAGATCTGGCCTTGACCATTAGATGAAGCCACCACCTCAAATTTGCACAAGAACTCCACAAAACAATGCATAGCCTACCAAAACTCCACCGCCACCTTCATAGTTGACTTCGGCCACCCCTATAGCCTCCACCACCAGCAAGTGCCATCACCAATAGCCTTGTTTCAGATCTGACCTGACTTGTAGTGAGCCATAGACGAACCCATAGACCCCTTTGGTCGAGCCTAGATGCATCCAAACTGCATTGTTAGCCTTGCCTTTTAACCTCCTTCCAATTGTAACTCCAAGACCCTTCCTCTTCTCAAGCCTAACCATATATTTCAGTCCAAACCTGATCTATTTCAACATGAAAACATCATGGCCTAACCATAAGCATGTATGGTTGAGCACGAGTTGAGGCAAGATCAAGCAAACATTGATTTAAAGCTAGGTGATGTTATTTGTCTAGCCTAGTTTCCATTTGTTTCAATTTTATCTTTGGTATTGCAAATATATTTATAATGTACTTTGCTTTATTTTTGTATACAAGGTTTATATCTTGGATCTCTCCACTCAAATCAAATCGTGCTATTGTGCTTTCTGGAATTTATCTGTGTATTTTGTTTTGCAAACTCCAGCGTAAAAAGGTGAGTTATTCTCACCAGACAATATGTACCTATATAACTGATAAACCGACACCATTTGAATCTGTAATGTATATCATCATGTTATATATGTTTATATTATTATCATATGATGTTCACACCTGTTATTACACTTATTATATCATATGTTACTATTATTTAATGTTATTCTGTTATTTATATCTGTTATCACCATTGCAAGTTCCATGTAGATTAGAATCACTATGGGTTGAAATGATACATACCCGAACGGACTTTAGAATAGGGAAAAATCGTTATGGGCTGAAATGATTGGCCTGAATGATTTTTATTTAAATTATTTTAACTTGGGATTGCGGGTTTGAAATGATAGAACCCGGATTTTTCTTTTTTAACTGCGGATTGAAATGATACATATCCGTATCACTTGACCTAGGTTAGAAAATTATATACAGGCCCGTGGTTATTTTATAAAGTGTTTTGAATATTTTTAAGTATTTTAAAAATATAAATTTATGAAATTTGATTTAAACAGATTTTGAAATATTTTGAATTAAAGAAATTATGATTTTTCTATGTGTTAAAAATGTAATTAATGAATGGTTTAACTGGATTTTTGAAATATAACTTAAGTTGGAAATTTGGAATTTTGGTTAAAAATGATATTTAAGTTATATAAATAAAATGGATATTAAATTTTATTTGGAAATGGTAAATATGATAATTTGATTAAATTTGAATTTAAGTGATTATTAAGTATTATTGATTTTTCTATGAATTTAAGTGGTTAAATAAATGAATGTTTAAAAGTGATCTTTTAAAATATAATTTGACTAGGAAATGTGAAATTTGGTTTTAATTAAAGGTTTAAGTTAATTAAATAAAATTGGAAATTTTGTTAAATTGTGAAATGGTAATTTAAATTTGAAGTGTTAAGTCTATTTGTTGAAATGTGAAGAATTGGAACTTTTACACTTAAACTTATTAAGTAAATTGTTGAAAATTGGATTTAATTATAAGAAATTTATTGTGAAAGAAACGTGTAAAGTTCTAATTAATGAAAGAAATATGTAAAGTTTAATTTATGAAAGAAACGTGTAAAGTTCTAATTAATGAAAGAAATATGTAAAGTTTTACCTACTGAAAGAAACATGTAAAGTCTTAATTAATGAAAGAAACATGTAAGTCTTAATTTGTGTAATATTGATTTAAAATAATAAATGCCCCTTTTGTAATAAAACGTAAATTAAAACGTACATTCGATAATGTAAGTTTAATTAGTGTAATATTGATTAAATGATAAATGCTCTTTACTGTAATAGGAATGTAAGTTAAAAAGTACATTTAATATGTAAGTTTTAATTAATGTAAATGACATATTTTAATGACTAAAATAATAAAGTTTCTTTATTGTAATGATAATGTAAGTTAATAAGGTACTATTTACTTAACATAAGAATTTTAGCATTAAATTGGATATTACAGTAACAAAGTTTATTTAACTATAAGGCTATGATAAAATGACCATGTTAAAAATTTGTAAGTATATAAATACTTTGATTATATAAAATGTTAAATTGGGAAGTATTACATTCCAAAAATGCTATGATTCCTTAAGGTTACATTACCAAAATGCTATGATAATTTAAAGGAAGATTTCAAGTTTAATAAATTAAAGGAAATATTCAGTGATTTTGAAATTTGGGTTTTATTGAAATGATATATTATTGAATTGGTTTTGAAATGGAAATGATATATTTTTGAATTGGTTTTGAATAGATATGTTTTGGGTTTGAAAGTATGTATTAGTTTGAAATAAATGATATGATTTTGAAATGGTTTAAAGGATGTATTTTGATTTGAAACATAAACTATTTTTAAAAGTTATAACCACGGGTTATAATAACGATTGGTTGGCAAAGAGACCGGGATCGGATATGGACATACTCTCTGTCGATACCGAAAACCACTTTGACAACCGTGTACGCGGTGGAGATTCCAGAATGAAGTAGGATGGTGGCGACGTTCTTAAGGTATGTTACGTGGACCCAACTCCCGTGAGTTGGCATAAGGTGGCTAAAACAGGAACGATCTCGGACCAGTGAGGTAGCACCTCTTCTCGGACACATTTCTTCGATATTATACTCTTACTTGTGATTGATTAGATGGCCATCCTCCGATTTGGGAGTGTTGTTCGAGGTGGAACGGTAGTGGCTGCTATGCGTATCCATCAGTCCGTGTGCGTAATTGGTATATCTACCCTGGCATTGCCTAGTTGTGCCGTGTCACCTACCATATCGAGCTTTACTACGATTATGATTTTAAGATCCGACCGCGTTAAGGTTCTCCATCCCCTTAACGCTATTTTCTATATGATTATACTTTACTTATTAGACATTATTATAATAGCGAATATTACTACATAGTAGATATTTTAACGGATCCTTAGAGGATGGGCGGTCCCAAGCATCTTCTAAGTTATGTGTACCTTTATTACAGTTCACTTGAGTTGGTTTACATTATATAAGTATATATTGTCCTAACTCGAGTGTTTTGTGTTTTGCTTTACGCTCGGGTCAGCCTGAGTATTCACAGATTTGGATTTCCACCTTCTGGAGATTTGAATCGCTGGAGATTATTTGCTAGTCTTGTTCTATCAACTTCGGTTCCGTTGTTCTATTCAGCCTGTACTTGGTTATTGTATTGAGACTTCTGCTGTACTTTATTTCTTATGTTGTATCTTATGTAACTCTGATATATTTTCATAGTAGCTTCATGAACTACTATTTCTTTTACTTCTGCTGCATTATTTTACTCTGTGTCTGTGATCTGTGATTATATTTATTTACTGTATACTCTGAGATTTGCCAAATTTTATTTACAACGCGGTATTTTGAGCAATTCAACTCCGGCATGAGTGTCTACCTATACAGTTATAATGGATGCGAATGGTTGAAAATATCGGGTCGTTACATGCGGCCCAGGATAAAATAGGTTAAAAAAATAAAAGGAAAATGTAAATTTATTATATTATAAATTATAAATTCTTATGAATTGTATATCTTTCCCATACGAGGTCGAAATTGGATGAAACAAGAGGCGATGGAATCATGGCGATGAGCACCACATTATGGAATTGATTTGGAGACAACTTGAAATGACTAAGATTTTAGGTTAAATCGAATGTCGTTCGATTTGATTTAAAATTGAAAACTTAAGGTGAGTTAAACTCACTCATTTGGTTAATAAATAATGATTTTGTAACAACCCAGAAAATTAGAGTAATAATGATTAATTAACAAATTAATTGAATAATAAAATAGGGTTGGGAAATTGTCAGAGTTGAGCACTGGATTTGCACCTTTGGGTCCGTGGTAATTTTCTGAGCAATTTTCATATATAACTTGTCGAAATCCGAGCTAGTATGAAGAAGTTACGAGAGGAATAAGAAATCAAAATACATAATTAAAAAAAGGGGCATAGGTCGACCCTTGCTAGGGTCAGGTCGACCCCAATGAACACAGGTCGACCCGCCTTTCTTCCTGGACAATTTTTCGTCCAGGTACGAGCCGAAGACTATTAATCCGATTTTTGTGAAATCCTGTGCATCCGTAGCTGCATCCGATGGTTCCTAGTGAGCCTATGAAGTGATTGCACCAGATTAAATCTTCAAATCCGACGGCCTGAGATCCCTAAGCCACACTATAAATAGAACCCTAGGCCTAGCTATTTTTCTCATTCATATTTCTCCCAATTGGGTTCATTACCTAAGGCTGAACCCTAAATAAAAAAAATTCTAACGAGGAAATCTTTTTGAAAAAAATATTTTACACCCTAGAAGTGGATCCAGGAAGGCCAAGGATTAGAGCTAAGGAGCACAGGTGAGTGTTTTGTAATTATTTTAGATATGTAAGGAATTTAAAATAATAGGGTTCTCACTAGTTGTAGTTTTTCTATAATTTTGAGACAGTTTTTATGTAAGTTTATTCACAGTTAGTTTTCAAGTAAATTTCAGAAGTCCTTTTCAGTCTATTTTATTTAGCTATTTTATTCAGTTATTTATAGTTATTTACATCCGTTTTAAGTCGAAATTTAGCCTGTAAATGTTATTTTGTTTTTATAGAAATTTAATCCTTTAGACGCGAATAAAATATTAAAAAGAGAAGAATTCGTAAATATGGATTAAAATAGAAAAACACTAAGTTTACAAAAATCAGATGAAAAATGAGAAAAACTGAAATAAAATAGGGATGGATTGAAATAGGCAAATTTGAGATATTTGCAAGCATAATTATAACAAGTGGTTATAACTAAAAAGAGAAAATAGAAGAGTAACAGTTGCAAGAACAATTATAACACGTAGGTTATAATTAGAAAGAAATAAATAACAGAAGGGGCTTATTTTAAAACTTAGATCTTGGATTAAGTTAATAAGTAAATATAGCAGTAGTGGCCCGTACCGGCAGCATTCCCTTTTAGGTCTAGGACTGATGGTCTCACACGTAGGTGAGGCTGGGCACGCTTGTGCTGATTAGGGTAAATAAGTGGCCAATAAATAGAGGCTCAAATTTGGGGATTTGGGCAATGGGTGCAAAATTAGAAGATTTTTCTGTTAGGACCAATACCGGCAGCATTCCCTTTCAGGTCGAGGACTGATGGTCTCACACGTAGGTGAGGCTGGGCACGCTTATGCTGATTAGGATAAATAAAGGGTCAAATAGGGGGCGACAGTTAGTGTGTACCGGCGATGAACGAGCATGCGGTATCGATTAGGGTAAATAATTCGTTCGTACGTCCTAAGCGCTAAGAGGTGTCTTTTGCTGTGGGACCAACAGGATTGGTTCACAATGGTACAACAGAGATAGGAAAGGCCGATCAATGGGTAGGATTAGGATTTCAGCCTAATCAAGGTTAGCAGTTGATATAGGATTAGGGTTTCAGCCTAATCACACCAGTTTAAGACAAGTGCAAACAATCGAAGCAAACAATCAAAGAAAACAGTCAAATAGAATCAAAAACAGTATTTTATGCGAGTTTTATCTTTTCTGTATTTTCCTTTCATGCTAGAACTATTGCTTAGTCTATTATCTTTATCTTGCTTAGAAATACTAGTAATTACTTTCACTCATCATACTTATTGTCTGGTCATCTATCTTTCGTTTTCCCCCTATAGGCCAGCAGAATTGAGGATAGTTGATTCAACTTGCTTGGAGATTCATTTTCAGATTTTCTCATTTCAGATGTATTCTTCTGCTTTTCTTCTTTTTCATTTGGCTTATGGCACTTGTGAGAGAGATTATTATTGTTATTTTTGTACTTTGATTTTGTGAGGCTGAGATGTATTTTCATGAGACATAAGAGATTTTTGAGACATGTTATGTTTTTATGACTTATTTTGAAATGAAGTTTAACTCTGAATGATAAGTTATTATATAAATGTTTTCCGCTGCTTTTACTTATTTGTCTTGTGAATCTTAGTCTCGGTGATGTTCTAGCTATACCTATAACGCACTACATTCTTTGGTGTGCCTTTTTTGGGAATACTAAGGGGTGTGGGGTGTTTCATTTGGTATCAGAACCTAAGGTTACAGGATTCCTAAAAACTTGTTTTAAAAGTAAAGTATTTTTCAAAGGTAACATATCTTCAAACTAAAAGTATTTTTCAGAAAGAAACTCTTATTATAGAAATAGTTTTCAGGTATAAGAGAGTTTTTATAGTAATCCCCTCAAAGTCCAATACAATCTTCTTCCGAGCCTAAATTTTCTTTTCTTTGCATAGAATGGTGGACGCCAAAAATCTTCTAGAGGGTGTCCAAGTCCCTGGCTGGTTCCATAGATACCTCCAAGCTACGGCACCTGATGTGTAAGGGCAAGCGCCCAATGCAGCATCGGCGGGTGGAGGTCCCGTTAATCCACCTGCAACAGCCAATGTTTCTAAGCTATGCAAGGACTTCACCAATCTAGGAGGCAAGACGTTTTCTGGCATGGAGGATTTAATAGAGGCACGAACTTGGTTGAGGAATACGAAGCGGATATTTGGGCTGTTAGGATTGGAGGACCGACAGAGAGTTCAGCTTGCATCTTGGTAGCTGACGAGAGAGGCTTCTTACTGGTGAGAGATTGTAGAGATGGAGGGTAGAGACATTGGTTAGGTTGGATTTCGGGAAAGGTTTGAGAGAAAGTTCTTATCGGAAGCCGAGGAAATCATGCAGTTGGGGAAGTTCATTAGTCTGAAGCAGGGGAGTCTTTCGGTGAAAGAGTATATAAACCAGTTTAATTTGTTATCGAGGTTCGGGATGGAGCTTGTTAATACACTGCATAAGAAAGCCACCAAGTTTGCTAAGGGTTTGAACCAGCCCCTACAAGGGTTGGCATTGACACATGTACCTATGTGAGCGACGTATGAGTCACTTGTGGAAATGACTCTCATTTCAGATGTTGCTAAGGAAGAAGAGGTTAAGGGGATTCCTAAATCAGAAAACTCTAAAAAGCAGTGGTGGAAGAATAAGAAGGATAAGGACAAGAAGAAAGGAGGAGGACCTCAAAAGGGACAGATCAAGAAGGGCGAGAAATGTCATAATTGTGGATTGGTTGGGCATTACTCAAAGGACTGTAAGAAGGACATGATGAAGAAGAGATGTTACAACTATGGGAAGCCAGGACACCATAGTAGAGCTTGTCCTCAGAGGACAGGGTAGAAAGCAACACACCTACAACGCAAGTACAAGCTTTGGATGCAGCACCTTCTAGTAGTGGACCAGACCGAGGTAGGAAAGTCTTTGTAGAAGGTTTGATCTCTATTTTGGATTTTCCTATTTGGACTCTTTTTGACTCCGGAGCATCGCATTCTTTCATTTCTAGTTCCTCGGTTGATTGTTTGCACTTAGATATTTCTCTAGTTGTAGACCCTATAGTTGTTTCAAACCTCATAGGAGGATCGACACATTTATCCATGATTTGTAGGGGTTTGAAATTTTTTATACTAGGCGTAGAGTTTGATTGCGGCGCCTATGTACTTGGATTTTTGGGATATGGGATGATTTTGGGGATGGAATAGTTATCCACTTATGGGGCGATATTGGACTGCGAGAGGAGAATCGTTAGGCTAGGGACATATAGCGGACGGACTCTCGCGGTTTCTTGTGACCCATAGGGGTCAGTCATGTTGATATTCCTTTATTCCCTTGATTCATCACTAGGAGAGTTAGATTCAGTTCCAGTTGTTAGAGATTTCCCAGACGTTTTTGAGAAGGTTAGGGGGCTACCCCCTAAGAGAGAGATCGACTTTAGGATCTATCTGAATGACAAAGCTAAGCCAGTGGCATTGCCCATGAGACATATGGCTCCTAGGGAGAGGAAGGAGTTAAGTAAGCAGATTGGTGAGCTATTAGAGAAAGGCTTCATTAGACGGAGCATATCTGAGTGAAGGGCGCCAGTTGTCTTCACTAGGCGGATGGTTCCTTTCGACTTTGTGTAGACTATACATAGTTGAATAAGCTCACGAAGAAGAACCGTTACCACTTCCTAGGATGGACGATCTTTTCGATCAGTTGGTTAGCTCTTCGGTATTTTCTTAGTTTGAATTATCCACTGGATTTCATCAGCTTAGGGTCGCTGACGATAACATCGACAAGACAGCAATTAGGACACCCGATGGATTCTTTGAGTGGTTGGTTATGCCGTTTGGTTTGACCAATGCCCCAGCCTATTTTGTAGATCTAATGAGCCGTGTTTTTCGAGATGTCCTAAATAAGTTTGTTGTAGTGTTTGTGGAAGACATTTTGGTGTTTTCTAAGAGCATGGAAGAGCATGCTATTCACCTTGAGGAGGTTCTTCGTATGCTTCGTGTTCATTAGTTGAAAGAAAAATTCTCGAAGTGTCACTTTTGGCGTGAGGAGGTGCGTTTCTTGGGGCATGTAGTCTCAAGGGAGGGTCTAGCGGTGGATCCTGCTAAGGTAGTAGCGGTACAGGATTGGAAGGCCCCTAGAACGTTACCGAAGTTAGAAGCTTCCTAGGTTTGGCTGGTTATTATAGGAAGTTTATCAGAGATTTTGCTAATATTTCAGCACCGCTTACTCACCTCACTAAGAAGAATGCGACATTCGTGTGGGACGTGGATTGTGAGGATTCCTTCACGATGCTAAAGAGGGCCCTTACGAGTGCACCAGTGTTAGTTTTACCCGACGGAGCTAAGCCTTTTACAGTATACACTGATGCATGTAGGACTGGCCTTAGGGTAGTATTGATGTAGGAGGGGAGGGTAGTATGCTATGGGAGTAGCCAATTGAGAAATCATGAGAACTACCCCACCCATGATTTGGAGCTGGCGGCTATTGTTTTCGTGCTCAAGTCTTGGAGAGATTACTTGCTAGGAGAGACGTTCGAGCTTTTCACTGTCCATAAATCATTGAAGTGCATGTTCTCACAAATGAATTTAAACTTGAGGCAGCAGCGTTGGATGGAGTTTCTAGCATCCTATGACTTTGAGATAGCTTACACCCCTAGCAAGAGGAACATGGTTGCGGATGTATTAAGTAGGAAGCGAACAACCCTTAGCCCAATGTTCGTGGAGAGGAAAAGCCTGGAGTTTATTTACACCTTTGATTTTAAGCCCTCTACGGACATTACTCCTGGATTATTGGCAGCACTTGAGGTTTAGCCTACCCTCATAGATCAGATTGAATCAAGGCAGTGAGAGGATTCAGAGCTTGTGGATATTCTGGATAGGATTAACAGAGGAGAGGTCTCTAGACATCTCCAACGCTATTCCATCGATAGCAAAGGGTGGCTAAGGAGAGATGGAAGACTTTGTGTCCCCCGCACTGGTGATTTGATGAGTGCAGTTCTAGCAGAAGCATGCCATTCTCGGATGACTATTCATCCGGGTGGTGATAAGATGTATAGGGACATGAAGAGAGTGTTTTATTGGAATGGCATGAAGAAGGATGTAGTAGAGTTTGTGGCTAAGTGTCTTGTGTGCCAAAGGGTTAAGGCAAAGTAACAAAGGCCTGGCGGATTGCTTCAACCATTGGATGTACCCGGATGGAAGTGTGATAGTGTTTCGGTGGACTTTATAGATGGTTTACCCCGATCTAGGAATGGGAATACCAGTATTTGGGTGATTGAAGATCGTTTGACTAAGAGCGCCCACTTCATTCCAGTCAAGAGTAAGAGGACAACATCTTATTTGGCATCCATATACGTTTGTGAGATAGTCCGACTTCATGGAGTTCCCTCTAGCATAATGAGCGATAGAAACCCTATCTTTACTAGCGAGTTTTGGAGGAGCTTGCAAGAGGCTTTAAGGACACAGCTTAGATTGAGTACGGCCTATCACCCTCAAACCGATGGCCAAACGGAGAGAGTTAATAGAGTTCTTGAAGATTTGTTGAGGATGTGCATTATTGATTTTGGACGGACTTAGGAGGAGCACCTTCCTTTAGTGGAATTCGCATATAACAATAGTTTTTAGGCTAGCATTAGGATGGCTCCTTTTGAAGCCCTTTATGGAAGACCTTGTAAGTCGCCTTCGTGTTGGTTGGAGTCTACGGAAAGATTGCTACTTGGTCCTGACATGGTTAAAGAGACTTCGAAAAAGATTGATTTGATTAGAAGAAGAATGAAGACGACCTAAGATAGATAGAAATCATATGCACATAAGCAGAGAAGGGATATTGAGTTCGAGGTAGGAGATTTGGTTTTCATTAAGGTGTCTCCGCTAAGAATGGTAGTGAGGTCTGGATCAAGTGGGAAACTTGCTCCCAGATTCGTAGGACCATTCCCCATTGTGGAAAGGGTAGGGAAGATGGCGTATCAGATAAAGCTACCGGAGAGTCTCGTGGGAGTTCATGATGTTTTTCATGTTTTGCACTTGAGAAAGTGCTTACATGATTCAGCAGAGGTAGTGGAACCTTGCCAACTTGAGGAAGTTGAAGTGGAGAGAGAAGCATCGGTTCGTCACATACCTACCAAGATCGTTGGGTATGATATCAAGAAGCTTAGGAATATGGAAGTCCCTTTGGTTAAGGTGCACTGGGGAGATAGTATTGAGGACACTACATGGGAGGTTGAGGAGAAAATACGTATCTCTTATCCATATATCTTCGATGATACGTCTTGAATTTCCTATTTCCATCTTTAGTTCTGAATAGGTTCTTTCCTTTAGTATCCTTTAGAAGGGTAGATCTTAGGATTTAACCTATGGATGGTAGGACTGAATGTAAACATGTTACTAGAACATGTTATGTATGTTGGAAACAAGTGGTTGCGAATGTTTGCTAGTGGATGCTAATGGACGCATATACACATTCTAGGCTCTATTACCTCTTAGAGATCGGCCTAATTAGGTCACTAAAGCATATGCATATGGATGGTGTGCACTTGCATTTTTATTTCATGGTTGCTATGAATGGATGATTAACATATGATTGTTGAATTTGGATGATGATTGTAGCACGCATATAGAACTATCAGTTGTCATTAGGGAATTTGCATTCATTTGGATACATGGCACGGACATGAGCGCATAAAAAGGAGGTCGACTGAATCAGTTAACCGCCTAACCTTTTACATTAGTTAGGGACATTGACACTACACTATTGCATATATCATAAATTGCATTAAAAAGCCTAAGGACAATGGATGTAATGGATGATGGTTGAATATGTGGTTGTGGAATTTGGATGAAAATATTTATTTCATTCTTCCGTCCTTGGAGATTTCGGGGGCAAAATCCTTTAAGGAGGAGAGAATGTAACAACCCGAAAAATTAGAGTAATAATAATTAATTAACAAATTAATTGAATAATAAAATAGGGTTAGGAAATTGTCAGAATTGAGCCGCGGGAGTTGCACCATTGGTCCATGGTAATTTTCTGAGCAATTTTCATATATAACTTGTTGAAATCCGAACTAGCACGATGAAGTTATGAGAGGAATAAGAAATCAGAATATATAAATAAAAAAGGGGCATAGGTCGACCCTTGCTAGGGTCAGGTCGACCCCCAATGAACACAGGTCGACCCGCCTTTCTTCCTGGACGATTTTTCATCCAGGTACGAGCCGAAGACTATAAATCCAATTTTTGTGAAATCCTGTACGTCCGTAGCAGCATCCGATGGTTCCTAGTGAGCCTATGATGTTGTTACACCAGATTAAATCTTCAAATCCGACGGCCTGAGATCCCTAAGCCACACTATAAATAGAACCTTAGGCATAACTATTTTTCTCATTCAGATTTTCTCCCAATTGGGTTCATTGCCTGAGGCTGAACCCTAAATAGAAAAAATTTCTAAGGAGGAAATCTTTTTGATAAAAATATTTTACACCCTAGAAGTGGATCCAGGAAGGCCAAGGATTAGAGCTAAGGAGCACAGGTGAGTGTTTTGTAATTATTTTAGATTTGTAAGCAATTTAAAATAATAGGGTTCTCAATAGTTGTAGTTTTTCTACAATTTTGAGACAGTTTTTATGTAAATTTATTTACAGTTAATTTTCAAGTAAATTTCAGAAGTTCTTTTTAGTCTATTTTTGTTTAGCTATTTTATTCAGTTACCTACAGTTATTTACATCTGTTTTAAGTTGGAATTTAGCCTGTAAATTTTAGTTTCTTTTTATAGAAATTTAATCCTTTTGATGCGAATAAAATATTAAAAAGAGAAGAATTCGCAAATATGGATTAAAATAGAAAAACACTAAATTTACATAAATCAGATGAAAAATGAGAAAAACTGAAATAAAATAGAGATGGACTAAAATAGGAAAATTTGAGATATTTGCAAGCATAATTATAACAAGTGGTTATAACTAAAAAGAGAAAATAGAAGAGTAACAGTTGCAAGAAAAATTATAACACGTAGGTTATAATTAGAAAGAAAGAAATAACAGAAGGGGCTTATTTTAAAACTTAGATCTTGGATTAAGTTAATAAGCAAATATAGCAGTAGTGGCCCGTACCGACAGCATTCCCTTTCGGGTCTAGGACTGATGGTCTCACACGTAGGTAAGGCTGGGCACGCTTATGCTGATTAGGGTAAATAAGTTGCCAATAGATAGAGGCTCAAATTTTGGGATTTGGGCAAGGGGCACAAAGTTAGAAGATTTGTTTGTTTGGACCAGTACCGGTAGCATTCCCTTTCAGGTCGAGGACTGATGGTCTCACACATGGGTGAGGTTGGGCATGCTTATGCTCATTAGGGTTAATAAATAGTCAAATAGGGGGTGGCAGTTAGTGTGTACCAACCATGACCGAGTGTGCGGCATCGATTTGGGTAAATAATTCACTACCGCGTCTTAAGCGCTAAGAGGTGTCTTTTGTTGTGGGACCAACAGGATTGGCTCACAGTGGCACAACAGAGATAGGAAAGGCCGATCAATGGGTCGGATTAGGATTTCAGCCTAATCAAGATTAGCAGTTGAGATAGGATTAGGGTTTCAGCCTAATCACAGCTGTTTAAGACAAGTGCAAACAATCAAAGAAAACAAGCAAACAATCAAAGCTAATAGTCAAACAGAATCAGAAACAGTATGTTATGTGAGTTTTATCTTTTCCGTATTTTCCTTGCATGCTAGAACTATTGCTTAGTTTATTATCTTTATCTTGCTTAGAAATGCTAGTAATTACTTTCACTCACCAGACTTATTGTCTGACCCATTCCTCTATCTTTCTTTTCCCCCCATAGGCCAGCAGAGTTGAGGATAGTTGATTCAGGTTGCTTGGATATTCATTTCCGGAGTTTTCTCATTTTAGATGTATTCTTCTGCTTTTCATCCTTTTCATTTGGCTTATGACACTTGTGAGAGGGAATATTATTGTTATTTTTGTACACTGATTTTGTGAGACTGAGATATATTTTCATGAGACATAAGAGATTTTTGAGACATGTTATGTTTTTATGACTTATTTTGAAATGAAGTTTAATTCTGAATGATAAGTTATTATTTAAATGTTTTCCGATGCTTTTACTTATTGTCTTGTGAATCTTAGTCTCTATGATACTCTAGCTATACCTATAACGTACCACATCCTTTAGTGTGCCCTTTTTGGGGATACTAAGGGGTGTAGGGTGTTTCACTTTTATAGTAAATAAAATTTATTATGCTGTTAAGATTATTGAAATTGGTGATTGTTGAAATTGTTTAGGATAACGATATAGCATCTTGAAATGCTATTAGATTGGTTGAACTGGATCTAGGGTCACGATATAGCAACTTGAATTGCTATTAAAATTGTTTATGTTTATTTTAAGCTTATTTCCAATATTGAATCATATATGTGTAAAATTTATAAATGGATCGTGTTTGGAATTACGTTATTAAATTATAACGTAAATTGAATTGAAATATATTGGTGTGATATATTTGGCCAAATAAACACCGTAGGAAAATAAATGAAAGAGTTTGATTTTGAATGAAAATTGGTTAGCAAAATTTATTTTTATTCTTCTATTTGATTAATTTGGACACTGTTAATGCAAATGGATTTATATTGGAGAATTGATGTGTTAAAAATCGATTGTTAAGTGTGGATTTGATTTACATATATGACTGTTATGTAAATGCTTGTAATTTAACCTTGATTATTAAATTGAATAGAATGGTAGTGGGTAAGTTCCATTGGAATTTCTGAGCCTCAGTATAACATTGGAAAAGTTATAATATCTGTTTAACTTAAAATTTTATAATTTGAAGTAAAAGATTTTATTTAACAATTATTGTACAAATTATTTTGTTTAAATTTTTATTTACAAATGTTTTGTAAAATCATTTATTTAGTAAAGTTAATTATGTTTTACAAATTTATTATTTAATTGATTTTGTTTAAAGATAATAAATTATTTATTATTATTAGTTATTTAGAATTGGAAATTTTTTCAGTAATAATACAATTCAAAAGTTGATTAATTTTATTTAAAGGTTGATTTAGTTTATTTCATTTAATTCTAAAATGTTAAAGGTTGAATGATTATATTATTAATAAACATTTTAAAAGTATTTTTATATTATCAAAAATGGCTAAGATATTCTTGTGACATTTAAAATCTCATTTATTATAATTAGGTAATTAATTGTTTATAAAGGAAATCCTTTATGTGAAGAATTGGTTAGAGAAGTTTAGAAATGAGAAGGTGGTTTGAAATTTGGAAAGGGAAGTTTACAAATGGTTTGAAATGTGTAAAAGAATATTTCTCTAAGTTAACTTGGAAATTTATAAAAAAAAGGTTTTATAAATATATTTGGTAATATTTATGAAATAAATAAATTTTTGGGAAGTAATGGTATATTTTCATAGCGTAATTTGAGGGGCAACGATTGCCTACAGTTTGGGATGTTTTCGCTGAGATAGAGACATAACCATTGTGCAAACTGCGATCTATGATTTGATTGCATAGCAGAAATCGAGGCAGAGATTGCCTAAGTTAAGTTTGGTTTCTCTGGGATAGAGACGCAACCATTGAGCTGCGATCCATAGTCAATACCGAATGGTACTTCCATATCTATTTAAATATGTTTTTAGGTATTTTTGAAAGAAGGGATTTGTGAATATACTTATTCAGATGAAAAAAGTATATGCCTCTTTTAAACGAGGAATTCAAATTTATCAAATTCAAATTTAATGAGGCTTAGTGATATCAGTGGGAAATGTGATCTATGGTTGAATGTTTGTTTATTTGATAGTTAAATAACCGACTATCAAATCTTGGCCAAAATATGTAATCCTTCTTAATTTTAGTGGTAGGAAACGATTTCCTACTTAACACCGAGGGATTTTAATTCTGCAAATATCTAGGGGAAACACGAGAATTATATGGTACAGTTACCGTTCGATGTGCTGTACTGTACGTATAAACTCGTTATTCTTCTAGCATAAATGATAAGGAGATCCATCCACTTTATCGGTTAGGGGGTGATCCCCGCTCTTATGTATCGTCTGATTATTTCCTAAAGAACCGATATTGAGCATTCCAGAATCGGCGAATGGTTTTTGGAGCACCCAGGGGCTCAGGAAATGGAAAGTGTTCTCGTAAGAGATGACTCGAAACCCATGAACTACTCCGAAACCATATATGGTTAAATGAAGGAGATGAGTTATATTTTGAGATGTTGAAATCCATATGTGGTTCCGTGACTCGTTGGATTGTGGGAATCTGTGTGAGATTCCAAGATCTGTTTGAGATGTGGGAATTTGTATGCGATTCCAAGGCCATTGTGGTGTGGGAACCCATATGGGATTTCGTGATCTATTTTTGCAGTGGTGCATAAGCTGGAATGTCGGACGTAGCCTCATCAGCGGAAATGACTAAAACCGGAGATAGTAGGCATGTCCAATAGGGTTGGCAAACCCATAGGGTGTACTCGCTCCTTTTATAGCAATACGGATACCTTATGTTGTTTTGGCATGCTGGAGCGATGCACTCGGTCTTAGCCAGACCAGTTATGTTTTTCCTATGATACCCCGGTTAGATGGGTATGATGCTTCGAAAGGATAATTCTGATCCTTGTGCAGGAGGACCGTTCTCGAAGCACCGAGTGCACCTCCGTGGAAATCCAACACAATTAGCGAACGAGCCTTACCGAGTTTTGATTTTATATATAATATTGTTGTAATGTACATAGCACGAGCATCATAGCTACTTGATTATTATTACTTTGACGCTTAGACATTATTATAATATCACTGGATTTTCTGTAGAAATGTTTTGGTTATCGTAAGGTAAAAACCCATCCGTGTTTATGTGCAGCGTGGTCTTACAATATCTTTATTTTGAAACAAATTTATAACTTAATAAATCAAATTGAGTGTGTTTTCTCATGCTGGTTTACCAGACTAATCCGTGTGTTATTATTTTGTAATAATGCTCGAGTCAGACCGAGCATATTACAGGATATAGATTTGGATTGCTTGGGAGCTCAGGAGACGAGCTGGAGACTAAGACGTATTCTCGTACTTGTTTTATTCCGCTGCAGTGTTTGTTTGAAATTATCAGCAATTGTGAGGACAGACTTTTATAACTGTCCAAGCTGGTAATTATTGATTTGTGTACTCTGATTTGAGATATGTATATTACAGTTTCATTTGTGTAAAGAACTATTGATATTATATATTATCCAGCCCACTGTGAGATTCTGTATTTGTTTAGTTTTCTTCTTTCTTCTACCTTCCTTCTTTCCCCTAATAATCTGTCTTTCTGGCACTCGATTGTTCGGCATGCTATACAGTGAACGTATTGATGTCGATTTTCAAGGGTCGAAAATTCGGGTCGTCGCATGAGGTATACATCTAATTAGTGGGAAACAATACACATCTAATTACTGGAAAAATACGAATAGTCGCATGTTCATATTTAGGGCAACTTAACAATCCCTTTTTAAATTAGCAAATTTAGTTGGTACAAATACCAATTGTTCTCTCCTCATAATTTCTGTGAAGTAATCGATTCAGTCAATATCTGAACCAAGTAATACATATGAAAAGTTTTCTATTTACTTTCACCTTCAAAGTAAGAAACATCAGAAACAAACAAAAAGAAGTGCTGGAATAAAAACATGAACAACAATTATATTATTAAAAAAACATCATGCAATTATATAAAATGAGGATTTAGATGACAAAGCAATAAATTAGCAACTAGCAAGAATATCATATAAATTGATCGGAAACAAACTAGCTTTACAATGCTAAATCACACTGCATACATCCATTCAATCTCAAAAACAAATAAAAAATGACCTTGACAAATTGTACAATTATCTGATCTTCAAGACCATGGATCACTACTGCTTCTATAGTTCTATGAAATGCATGGTTACATTTGCAAGATTCATGCTAAAAGAATTCTTTGCATAAGCAAATTAGCAAAAATATTATATAATACATAAAAATGTGTTCTTTTTTTACAAAATTAAATGATTTTCTATTATTTATGCATCACCTCTACATTAGAAAATAATAACTTGGCAAATCCGACATCTATTGGATTTTGCAAACCAAGGATCAATACAGCTTTTATGAAACATGTGCTTACATTTACTCAACACGCGCACAACTTTGCCCTTCTTGAATCAGTCAAAACATACCACGCACTCTAAATTCGAACCTCCATTTAGATATATCTCACTTATTGCTCGCAAAGGTACCTCGTTAACAATAACATTATTATTGGTACTGTTGTTATTAGGAAGACCACCATTGTGGCAAAGTCGATACATTATAAAGAAGACCATGATTAGCACGAAACCAAAAGTAACTAAGAATAGTAAAAGTGGAAAGTCATCGATCGAGGTTGTTTGAGATTATAATCTATATGCAATTACAGTGGTTTAAAATAAAGAACGAAAAGGAAGACTTTATTGCAAGATATATGTGCTCATAAGCTTGTTTGAGTTAAATGTAGGTATTTGATGGCCCTTGACTCACTTTTGATTCTCTTCATGCTCATATTTCTTTGAAAATGTTAGCGAACTCGCTAATTTTGCTAAAAGGTGCGTTTTAATGCTTAGTAGGGGTGTATGCTATATAACATACACACCTTATAAGATATATTTAAGTAAATATTTGGATAGTTTACCCATGCGGGTGTTTGTGATTACTATATTTTGATTTCAATCATGTTTCGATCGTGTATATCTATTTCTTGTGTTCGAGATTTTTCCCGGTGCTAGCCGTGGAAAGAAGACTCTGGCAAAAAATTAAGACACTTAGAATATTTTTAATAAGAAATATTTAGAAGAAGTTTTTTTTAGATACTTCATTTTTCAATATTATTCATATTCATATTTATATCCATTTCTAATGGAAATATTCATTTCATTTGCAGGTCAAAGAATGAAAGGTTTGGGATATTTCTTCTTTTTAATGCAAACAACTAGCTACTTGTTTTTGGTGTATAAAATATTATGTAGTAAAACCGTGAGATCTTATGTGTATGAATATTTGGTTCTGTTTAATACAATGTGTTATATCTTTATGTTTAATATTTTCTGTAAATTTTCATTATCTCGATGGATTTATGTTTCAAAAATACTCTTAATGAAGCACTTTGATATGTATTGACTATCGTGATTTATAGGGATGCGATAGGTTTTAAAAAAGCAAATAACAAACCATAGCACTTAAAAACGTCGTAGAAAGCTTACAAAAAAGCTTAATCAAAAGTAAAAATATATATACAATGCTTTTTTGTGTTATGAATAGTTCAGTATATATTATAACATGTCGGTATACAACGCTTATTAAACCGCTATAAAATACATACAATGGCGGAAAAAGTGTTATAAATTATATCTTTTAAGCGGCCATTTTGTGCTATAAATAAGCCATTGTTTTTTATAACATGTCGATATACAACATTTATTAATCCACTATAAAATACTTACTATAGCAAAAAGTAAGCCCTATAAAAGATGATTTTTATAGTGTTTTTTTGTGCTATAACAAAACCATTGTTTTGTATAACATGTTGATATATAGCGTTTATTGAACCGCTATAGTTATCATTTATAGCAGTTTTCAGCCACTATTAATGATTGTCGTTGTTGTAGTGACGGATCCATATAATATTACATAAACGAAGTAAGTCCATATCTCTTGGCTTTGGCCTCGGTATTAGATATTTATAGACCATTTGTATCATGAGCAGGTGTTATGTTGGGTCAGTGCCTTCGGGCTAACAGACACTATTGATACAAGACATTCTATAATATGGCTATGGACCTCGAGCTATCCAAGGGTAATAGGCTCAGAAGTACCTATCATATTGTTCGCATGATAAACAAATGGTATCGGTTAGGAATGTGTATATCGATTTGGGTTTGTTACGATTGTAGGTGGTGGACGATGCATTGAATGTATTGTGAGTGTTGGTCATATGTGATAGAGTCAGAGGTATGATCAAGGGGCAATTATGTAATTCATTATAAATTATTAACATCGTAATAAACCTTGTTCAAAATAAAATATGTTTTTCTTTCTACTATATACTTGTTATAATATGTTATACTAATTATTTATTCAATTAAAGTATATTCAGCTGAAAATCCATAAATGATATGTTTTTATGATAGTAGTTACAATGTGTTATAATCATGAGAAATTTACCACAATGAAAATAAACATATCGTTTTAGACATTTCTAGTGAAGATGTTCGAGACATGTGCAGTTAAAGCCCTGTAAAATCCACGCTATAGCGCATAGCACTCTTCGACTGCTACACTATTTCAATTTAGCGTTATTAAACTGTAGACATGCTTTAAGCCCTCGTATTTTTTGCTACACCCAATAAATCAAGCCTTTTTAGCTCCTGCTTTAGCAATATTAATATGCAAGGGTTGATTTGGTTAGTTCTCTCTTAAACCAAATTAATAAAGTTAGGGTAAAATACACGATTTTAAGGTATAGGGGCTCAATATAAGTTAGAAATCTATTGTAGTCACCATATCTAGTCTGCATAAATTATTATATTCTTTGGTTTTGTTTCATAAGATTAAACAATATTTCTTTTTCCTACATAAATGATGTGAGAATGAGAAAATATTAACTTTAAATATTTGGTTTCATATGACATCCCACTTCTATAGTCATATTACCCAAGAGTATTAGTGAGTAATACTGTCGAGTAACATAGAAAATGAGGCGATGTGAGTGATACATAGTTGAATGCTCCCTTGGACCAACATCGAATACGTCACATAATATAAAAATATCTCACCTCGATGTAAATAGTTTCGGCACAAAACAATAAACTGCATAGTTTCCAAGGATAAAACAATACACAATATAAAAGAGTAGAGATCACAGAGTCATCAATGTAGTGATACAAATATAATACATCACATAAATCTGAGTGGAATACAAAAATAAGTCAAACTCCCACTTAATATTGAATATATATATATATACAAGATAGATCCAATACATCTAATCTAACAACATAAACATACATATCCAGAATATACATCTCAATATCACATGAACTCATGTAGCTTCAAAAATAAAAAATGGTACCCAATACTTCCAATAATTTAACCTCCAACTAAGCCCATTAATCATGGGCTTGTCTGTTCGTCCCTGAACTTGAAATGTCTCTGACTGAACTGAGTATTATATAAATAATAAATAGGTCAGACTATGTAAGATTCAATAGTGAGAATATAAAAGATATCTCAAGTTATGACATATACATTACATAATAGAGAAATCCAATCATCAAAGGAATAATCAAATTCCACAACACATCGAACAACATCCACAACACATCAAACATCCATAAGACAACGAACACAATCAAATACACCAAACAACGCACATCACAACATCCACAACGCATCAAACATCTATAAGACAATGAACACAATCAAATGCACCACACAACGCACATCAAACATCCATCGCATACATCACACCAGACACATCAAGCATCTATTGCACACACTACGCTCAACACAAAGCTCACACATCGCATATTACAACACATCGCATGCATCCAAACATCACACATCGCAAATAGCACACACAACATACATCACACATACTGCATATCGCACACATCACACACATCGCATATCAATCCATTCATATTTATTCAGCAGTATTAAATTTATTTATTTTATTCTTTAATTTCATTTTCATTACTGCTACTGCTATAGCTACCGCTATTGTTAATGCTAATGCCAGAAGCCGAGTCTACACTTGAGCCTTACTACTTCTTAGATGCAAAAGGGAGAACCTACTCATAAATTTATCTGAGAGTGCTCAACAGTCTTTAGTTGCATAATAAACGCATGTCGCTTCCTCGCTTTTCACTTCCCATCGTCTGCCACCTCACTTCGTTCTATATTCGTTTCGTTGGCCTATGCAGCAGATTGTAACAATTTGACGAGGGAGCCATGTCACCACAACCATTGGGGAGCGACCCCACGGTCCGTCAAGTTAGGATGGAGCTAGCAAAAACTTCTTGCCATCATTTCTACGTAAGAGACTCACACACTTCGATCCACTCAAAAGCGGAGATAATCATATTCGTACTTAAAATAAAATAAGGAATAATATAATTTACCTCACACGTCAAGTCAGAAATTCAAGTAATATCAATTAATATTGAGTATAATATAGATTAATTCATCGATATCCAAATATCAAATACTCGGTCTCCAATGAATTGCCTGAGATTATACTTCTGTTGAGTAAATAACTATACCCACACAGACGCCCCATATTTTCCGGTGAAATACAATATATATACAACACCCTCAATTAATCAATATTAAATAAATTTCTGCTTTGCTTATTAAGTTGCTCATCGCTAACTTTATACTTCAATTCATTATTCTTTATTTTCATTACTTTATAATTCAACACAATGGGTAATTTAACTTCACCTCGTTCGTGGCAAACAAATCAACGGTCAACCACACTCACATCCATATATTATTCGATTAGTGATTAACGCGCCGAAGGGTATTATTTAAATATATTTCACTTCATTTTTCCTTCTTTTATAAAAACATTTCAATTTATCTTAATCCCAAAACTTCTCCTTTTCTTTTTATAAAGCCATTTCAGTTAATTTAACAAATACCTATTTTACTTATTTCTCTCACTTTGTTAAATAAATATTAATTCTCAAAACCCTATATTTTAAACTCACATATTTATTTTCAAAGAAACTTTATTCAAACCTATCAATGAATTTAAAACCACCAAAATCCTTTCGTCTCAAATGTCTACTTCAAGAATAATATATTATAGAAATACTACGAAAAAGTTTACATTTTCAAATACCTCTATAAACTTCAAATCAGAAGAATGTTCATAATCCATAAATATTTTCAAACTGAAGTCTATAATTCCAAAATCATCATTTAAAATTTCCACTTATTTTCCAAACCTCTTTAAAACCAATTTTATTAAGAAGTAATCCATCAAACAACAATTTTTCCCCGTTTAACATATTCCAAAAGTAATTCAATAATCAAACATCTTAATATATTACTTTCGAAATTCACTTGACAATACACACACACACACACACACATACACAACAAATCTCATAAGTGATAATTTCCATCTAATAAATAAATTGCATTCAATTCACGATTACTTCAAAATATTATTATTAAAATAAAATTAACTCCTCACTTTAAAATATGGATTTCGAATATCATTTCCTAAATGTCTTCTAGATATTTTTATAATCGTCGGTAAATAAAAATATTAATCTTCAAAATTCCCTTATTTAATATGATCCTAGAACTCATCATTTATCAAATAATTTCTATTCTCAAAATCTTTAAATTTATTCCATATATATATACTTTTCCAAAATTATCCCTCTTTCAAAATTTTCCATTAATTACAACTTCTTTAAGATTAAATAAGAAATCATTCCAAAATTCACTATTTATTACCAAAATAATTTATTTATTTTAAATTATTATATTTTAATTTATCTACCTCTTTTCCAATCAATTTCAAATGTCATTTGAATATTTGCAAACATCTATTTACTACTCAAAAATCCCAAATCAACAATCTAGAAATGATTATCACAACAACAAGTAAATCATAGTTTGCAAGACAATTCCAACCAATTCAAACTATATCAACCATCAATCACCAATAAATAATCAAATCATCAAATATACCAATAAACCAAATCAACCATTCCAAGCCATAACACAAATCAAACAATCAATAAAATGCAAAGTATTAGACAATAGTTGTGAGTAAAATGAATTTACACACCTAAACGATGAATATAAGAGCGAATCACAACACTACAACCTCAGCCGTCTACTCCAGCCTATCCGCAAGCTCCAGAATCGACGCAACTCAACTCAGGTCGCTCCAGCTTAAGCACGTCGCACTCCATCCTTCAATAATCGCTGCCCAAACCTTCATGAATACGCATACACCTCCTTATCGCTATTCTTCCTTTAGGTCATGTCCACCCCCTATTCAAATGTTCGCCATCACGCGACCTCTCCTTGGTCAACTTCAAATCGCATGCGCTCGACCCTACCCAGTCACCATCACTGCAGCGGTCTCCTCCTCTAGTGTCACCAGTTACGCAAGGCCTTAAGCGCCTTTAGGTTCGAGTGCGGTTTCATTTTTCATTTTTTTTCATTTTAATCAGTCATGATTTTGATTATGGAATTTAAAGCCTAAATATGATAAAGGGGGTTGGTTTGGGTTTGGGCTAGAGTAGAGAAGAGTTTTGCAGAAGAATGGAGAAGGGAAAACGGGTTTGGACCTATTTATTTTGAGCTAGATTCTAATTTTCTACTTTACCCAATTATTCAATCATCTTTACATTTGAATTAATCTTATTAATTTGTAATTAAATTTCCAATATAATTAAATTTACATTTCACTCTATAGAATATTTATACCGACATCTTCATAATTTTAGTCAACTAGATGTCCGTTTATTTATTTTACACTACTTGAATCACATAACAACTATTTACACTTTAAAAACATTTTATATTTAATTAAAATAATTTACTCGATTTAGATAAATTATTCGAAAAGAATTTATTAATTTAATTCAATTTATTATAACAAAATCTTTTGTTAAATAGAATTTAATTAACTAAAAATTTATTTTCAAAATAGTATCACAAATAAAATTCAATCACCTTTATTTTAATAAAATTTATTTATTTATACGACGTATAAAGCAAGGCTATGACATACTCCCCCTTAAGAAAATTGGATCCCCATAATTTCTTATAGGGAAGTCGACATGCACAACTCACGCCCTGACTTTCTTTGTGCTCAATGCTCTTTCATCAAACTTAACTTTTCAATCTTCGAGGTGGCCTATCTTTAACTCACCTTATCGCATGATATAATTTAAATAGATTGAATTAATGACTTTCTATTCTTTGCATACGATAAATTTTCAAAAAAATGCCAAGTGTCGGATTTTTCAAAAAAATTTGGCAGTCTCCTTTTTACGGAGAGCCTTTTGAAAAATCATAACACAATGTATACAATATTTATATACATCCCAACACGGGGCATCTCGAAACACAAGAAAACAATATAAATCACATTATATATCGAGATAGCGTAAAAACATACCTGTTTATTAGTGTTTTAAGTAAGTTAGCTTATTATTTAGCGAGCAAATGCGAGTCAACATCGCCAAAAAATATCCAAATTTGTCTCTTAAACTCCTATCTCAACTCAAATTCAAACATTAGTCCCATATAGTAAAATACGAAAAGTATATATAACTCTAATGTATATGCAACATGCATTTTAATTAGGCCACCTCTCGACAAGATTTTAAAGAGCAAAAATCATCAAACTAGATAAGAATTTTTAAATAGAGTTATGGCACATTACATTAGTATTCATAAAAAACTCTCGTATCATCAAAATATCGAGTACACAAAGAGTTATGTGGTAATTCACGAAAACGGCATAATCTGAAGTTATTAAGTGCAGGTCCACTCATGAAAACCGCGTTTTTCATCATGAAAAAAATCAAAATTTTGCGAAACACGTAAAACAGAAGTTGTTTATATTCTAAAATTTCTGGAATGGAAAAATCATTAAAATCGGACAAACCATTCTAACGTTATGGTTAAATGAAGTCAGGGCTGGTTTGAAGATTTTACACTTTCAAAACAATGAGCACTTCACATTTTAGTTTGTGTTTTAAGCTCATTTAAACTCAAATTTATCGTTGCACTTTGAATAAAAATTATTCTCTAATGACACATCTTTCTAATAAAATTAAATTCGTCAAAAATATATCAATAATTTAAGATTTAAGGTTAAAACTGATGGTAATAAATAGTACCCCACTTGCAAAAATCTAAACATCGCTAATCGTCTATCCATAAAAATAAACAAGCAAGCTCTCATCTTCATTTTAATCCCATTTTAATTTTATATAAAAATATACTGTTCTATTTTATAAAAATAATTCTTATTATCTCTTGTGGTACTTCACAACTGAAGCCACTGCTGGGTTCAAATCAAATAAACTCATATGGGATACTAACTTGAGCGATAGTTTCTAACGAATACCACACTTAAGACGAATCCATAAACAAAGCATAAACAATCAATATAATCACTCAAAGACATCTAAATATTTATCATCCAATCAGAACAGCCTAACAATCAAAATACTTTGCAGAAAGCAATTTATATACTTCCGCTACACCACTCTGATAACTATTGGACCTTCTCACTCATCGCAATTTGAAATCATGAAGGATTTGACATGAGACTCCAATATGGGCATTAACCGAACAACTCCATTTCTAAATTTAAAGCCACACAAAGGTCTAACCAACTTCATTAATGTCGTTACTACTGGTCGGACAATTTACTCCTACCACTTCAACCTCCATCTATTCCTCTACACATTACACAAAGACATATACTCAGGAAAAGGTAGATAAATATACTATTGTATAATAACAAAATACAAGTACATCCCCAGGTGATTACTAGAGTAATCATTATATATTCCTATTATCATCTAAGTATAAACAAGAATCTACCAAACACCAACGGGGACAAGGACTCTAAGTCTTATTTAAGGCCAAGACTCGTGTCTCTTATTCTCTGTATTATTCTAAACTGCTCTGGAACCAAAAATGTGACAACCCACCTCTATATCCATACTACCCAAGAGTATTATCGAGTAATACTATTGAGTACCAGAGAGAATGAGGCGATGTGGATGATACACATGTGAATATTCCCCGGTACCAACACTGAACATGTCATATAATATAAAAATCTCTAACCTCGACGTAAACAGTCTTGGTACAAAGCAATAAATGTGGTTCCCAAGGATAGAACAATACACGATATAAAAGAATAGATATCACAGAGTGATCACGCAGCGATACAAATATAATACATCACATAAATCTGAGTGGGATACAAAAATAAGTCAAACTCCCACTAAATCTCAAATATATATACAAGATAGATCCAATACATCTAATCCAACAACATATACATACATATCCAACATATACATCTCAACTTCACATGAACTCATGTAGCTTCAAATATACAAAATGGTACTCAATACTTCTAGTAATCCAACCTCCAACTAAGCTCATCAACCACAGACTGGTATGTTCGTCTCTGAACCTGAAATGTCTTGGACCAACCTGAGTATTATATAAATAATAAACCGGTTAGACTATGTCTAGATTCAATGGTAAGAATATAAACGGTATCTCAAGGTATAACATATACATGACATAATAAAGAAATCCAATCATCAAAGGAATAATCAAACATTAACAACACATCAAATGACATCCATAACACATCAAATATCAAAACATACATAAAACAACGAACACAATCAAATATCGACACAACGCACAACAAGCATCCATCACATACATCACACTACATACATGAAGCATCTATTGCACATATCACACTCATCACACAGCTCACACATCACACATCGCATGCATCTACACATTAAACATAGCACACATCACACATATCGCAGACAATATACAACATACATCGCACATGTCGGACATATCAATCCAATCATCTTTATTTAGCAGTATTAGATTTATTCATTTTTATTCTTTAATTTCATTTTCATTACTACTACTACTATAGCTACTGCTATTGTTATTGCTAATGCCATAAGCCGAGTCTACAGCCGAGCCTCGCTACTTCTTAGATGCAAAGGGATACCCTACTCGTAAATTATATGACGTCCTCACCCGTCTTTAGCTGCAAAATAAAAACACGTCGCTTCCTCACTTCCCATCATCAACCACCTCACTTCATTCTGTATTCGTCCTATTGGCCTATGCAGCAAACTATGACCATGTGACGAGGGGGCCAGTCGCCACAACCATCTGGGAGCAACCCCACAGTTGGTCAAACTAGGACGGGGCTAGTAAAACTTTTGGCCATCACATCTATGTAAGGGACTTCGCATAACCCGATCCACTCAAAAGCGGAGATAATCATATTCCCACTTTAAAATAATATAAGGAACAATATAATTTACCTCACATGTCAAGTTAGAAATCCAAGAAATATCAGTTAATATTCGAGTATAATATTGAATAATTCATTGATATCCAAATATCAAATACTCGGTCTCCAATGAATTACCCGACATTATACTTATGTTGAGTTAATAAGTATACAAACACAGACGTCCCATACAGCACAACACACTCAATTAATCAACATTAAATAAATTTATGTTTTGTTTATTAAATCTCTCGTTGCTTACTTTTTACTTCAGTTCATTTTCTTTATTTTCATTATTTTATAATTCAACACAACGGGTAGTTTAACTTCATCCAGTTCATAACAAACAAATCAACAATCAATCATACACATATAGATACATTTCAACTAGTGATTAATGAGATGAAGAGTTTTATTTAAATGTATTTCACTTCATTTTTCCATCTTTTATAAAAACACTTCAATTTAAGTTAATCATAAAACATCTCTTTTTCTTTTTATAAAACAACTTCAGTTAATTTAGCAAATACCTCTTTTACTTATTTTCCCTCTCTTTGTAAAATAAATATTAATTCTCAAAACCCCATATTTCAAAATCACATATTTATTTTCAAAGAAACTTTATTCAAACCCATCAATGAATATAAAACACCAAAATCCTTTCACCCTAAATTTCTACTTTAATAATAATATATTATAGAAATACTACGAAGAAGTTTATATTTTCAAATAGCTCTAAAAACTTCAAATCAAAAGAATATTCGCAATCCATGAATATTTTAAAACTCAAGTATATAATTCCAAAATCATCATTTAAGTACTGTTTTATTTTCCAAACCTCTTTAAAACCATTTTTATTAAGAAGTAATCCATCAAACAATAATTCTTCCTCGTTTAATATATTCCAAAATAATTCGATAATCACACACCTTAATATATTACTTTAAAAATTCACTTAGCAATATACATATGTACAACAAATCACATAAGCGATAATTTTCATCCAATAAATAAATTGCATTCGACTCATAATAACTTTAAAATATTATCATTCAAATAAAATTAATTCCACACCTTAAAATATGTATTTTGAATATCATTTCATAAATATCCTCTAAATATTTTTATAGTCATCGGTAAATAAAAATATTGATCTTCAAAATTCACTTATTTAATAAAATCCCAAAACTCATCATTTGTTAAATAATTTCTATTCTCAAAATCTTTAGAATTATTCCACATATATATACTTTTCCAAAATCATCCCTCTTTTAAGATTTTCCAATGATTACAACTTCTTTAATATTAAATAAGAAATCATTTCAAAATTCACTATTTATTACCAAAATAATTTACTTATTTTAGTTTATCATCCTTTAATTCATTTACCTCATTTTTGAACAATTTCAAATGTCGTTCGAATATTTGCAAACATCTATTTACTACTGTAACATCGCAAATCAATAATCTAGCAATAATTATCGCAATAGCAAGTAAACCATACTCTACAATACAATTCCAACCAATTCAAATTATATCAACCATCAACTATCAACAAACAATCAATTTCATCAAATATACTAATTAACCCAATCAAACATTTCAACCCATAGCACAAGTCAAACAATTTCAATCAAGTAATATAACATAAAGTATTAGACAATAGTGGTGAGTAAAAAGAATTTACTCACCTAAACGATGAATGTTAGAGCGAACCGCAACATGACAACCTAAACCATCTACTCAAGCCCATCCGCAAGCTTTAAAATCGACGCCACTCAACTTGGGTCGCTGCAGCCTAAGCATGTCGCGCTCCAGCCATCAATAATCACTGCCCAAACCTTCATGCATACGCACACCACTCCCCACTATTCTTGCTTCAGGTCGCGTCCACCCCCATTTTCAAACACTAGCCGACACGTGAACCTCCCCCTTGGTCAACTTCAAATCGTGTGCAATCGACCCTTCCCAACCGCCATTGTTGTCGAGGTCTCCTCCTCCAATGTCCCTGATTATGCCAGGCCTTGAGCACCTTCAATTTTGAGCGCAGTTTCATTTTTCATTTTTTCCTTTTTAATCAAGTCATGATTTTGATTAAGGAATTTAGGGTTGAAATATGATAAAGTTACCCAATTATTTAATCATCTTTACATTTAAATTATTCTCATTAATTTATAATTAAATTTCTAATCTAATTTAATTTATGTTTCACTCTACAAAATATTTATACCGACAACTGCACAATTTCATTCTATTCGATGTTCGCTTATTTATTTGACACTATTTTAATCACATAACAACCATACTTTAAAAATATTTTATATTAAATTAAAACAATTTATTTGATTTCGATAAATTATCCAAAAATAATTTATTTATTTAATCCAATTTATTACAACAAAATATTTTATTAAAAACAATTTAATTAACTAAAATTTTATTTTCAAATATTAATTAATACAAATCATATTCAATCACTTTTATTTTAATTTTTTTTATTTACACGGCGTAGAAAGCAAGGCTATTACATTAACTGCATAGGTTGAGACTGGATATCGATGTATCCGTTAAGACTAGAAGATGTAGCACTCTTCGAATGTTGGATAATGTATTACTCATGCCTACCGGAGTTACCAAGGGGTTATGTAGTCATTAGATAATTATGGAATGACTCACTCGATAATTTTCTATTGGTTAATATAACTAAGATCAAACATAGAATATCAAAGTGAAAATATTACATAGTTCACTTGACATAAGAATACTGTTAAACTTCAATATGGACACTCTACTTTGATTATAGTTAAATCATGGCACGATGTCCATCGAACGACCATAGTTGGGCCTGAGTTAAAGTATTGAAAGTGAAATACAATTCAACAAAGAATTTGTGTCCTCAGTTATATGAGGTTAGCATCACGATCAAATATAGTCAACTCAATGTCAAAGTCTCTGGCCAAAGCAGTTCGGTTAATAGTAAGTGTTATTATTGAACCAAGAACTTTGTGTTTGAATTTTACAAGTTGAATGTGGATAATATTGGGATTCTGACCAAAACCAGTTCCATAAGTCTTATATGCTATAGTTTTGACAAAGAGAACTAGTGTAAATAATCATCACTACTGGTGACCGCTTAAAATAATAAAATTGGATTTTACCAAAATTGTGTAAGTGATAAATTCAGCCAAACTATCATACCACTAGCTAAGGTGACGTATGAAAGTTAATATTCAATTTTTTCTATATTAATAGCCAATTGAATTTACACATATGAGTCGCACAACTGTAATGTTAAATATTCTAAAATACCACACGATCTAATTAAATTTAGTTATTATAAATTAATCAAATTAATTCATATTTTTGAAATATATTATAAAATTTTATTTGATTTATTTGAATCAGTATTTAATATAGTATGGATATAAAAGTAATATATGTACGTATCAATATACAATATTGATCAACATTTAAATTGGGTTTAAAAGTGTAAATATTAGTTGGGTTTAGAAATTTGTATGGCCCAATAAGCCCACTAGTATGGCCGGCCATGACAATGAGGGAAGGCGATGTGATATTTTGTTTAAAATATGAGTTTGAATTAGTCAGAAGAAGAGGTAAAAAAGGTGATCTAGATCTCCCATATTCTCTCTTTTCTTTTCCTATTTAAAATCAACATCTACCTCATTTTCTATTTTACTTTTAGCCTCCCTTCCTCCTAGCTTTGGCAGAAAAAACTAGCATCCCACCTCTTATTTCTAATCCAAAATTTAAATCAAACTAAATAAAATACAAAGGTGTGATGATCTCTTTGATTAGTAGCTTTTCTAGAAGTGTTAGGATTTGATCCAAGGAGATTCTTTCAACATTCAAGGTGCAATATCAAATCCATGATATAGGTAATATCTAGACAATATGAATTTATATATATGTTCATTTATGTCATTATATATGTGTAGAATAGAACCATATTTTATCGTGAATCTATATATTTACTTGTTGATAGATTAATATATACATACAATCATATTTTTGCTACTAATAAAGAGAATTCATTGAATAGGTTTACTTGATGTCCTTTTGAAATTCCAAATATACCATTATACATCTCATAGAGAAATAGTATTCAAATATGGGGATATGGCCTGTTATTTTCTAAGTACAATTGTTAGTCACCATAGAAAACTATAGTGTTCGTTCACAAGATGAAGTATCCGAGTGTATCATATTGTCCGTAATTTAGGTGGGAGTTCATCGGTCGAAGGTTTTCCTGATTCCGAGTTAGTATGAAGAAGTTATTGCAGTCTGAACAAAAAAAATAGTGGCTTCTGCACTAGGGGGAGTTCAAATATAGGGATGTGGTAGCCTGTTATTTTCTAAGTAAACTGTCAGTCACCATGGAGAACTACAGTGCGCATTCACAAGATGAAGTATCCGAGTATTCCATATTATTCATAATTTAGGTGGGAGTTAATCAGTTGAAGTCTCGCTGAATTCCGAATCAGTATGAAGAAGTTATTGCAGTTTGAACAAAAAAAATAGCGGCTTCTGCACTAGACGGAGTTCAAATATGAGAATGTTATAGCATGTTATTTTCTAAGTAAACTGTCAGTCCCCATGGAGAACTATAGTGTGCGTTCACAAGATGAAGTATTCAAGTGTACCATATTGTCCATAATTTAGGTGGGAGTTCATCGGTCAAAGTTTTATCTGATCCCGAGTTAGTATGAAGAAGTTATTGCAGTTTAAAGAAAAAAAATAGTGGTTTCTGCCTAGGCGAAGTTCAAATACGAGAATGTAGCCTGTTATTTTCTAAGTAAGACTATTAGTCACCATGGATAACTATAGTGATCGTTGAAGTGAGGATATAGCCTGTTATTTTCTAAGTACAACTGTTAGTCACCATGGAGAACTACAGTGTGCGTTCACAAGATGAAGTATCCGAGTGTATCATATTGTCCGTAATTTAGGTGGGAGTTCATCGGTCGAAGGTTTTCCCGATTCTGAGTTAGTATGAAGAAGTTATTGCAATCTGAACAAAAAAAATAGTGGCTTCTACACTAGGGGGAGTTCAAATATAGGGATGTGGTAGCCTGTTATTTTCTAAGTAAACTGTCAGTCGCCATGGAGAACTACAGTGCGCATTCACAAGATGAAGTATCCGAGTATTCCATATTGTTCATAATTTAGGTGGGGGTTAATCAGTTGAAGTCTCGCTGAATTCCGAATCAGTATGAAGAAGTTATTGCAGTTTGAACAAAAAAAATAGCGGCTTCTGCACTAGACGGAGTTCAAATATGAGAATGTTATAGCATGTTATTTTCTAAGTAAACTGTCAGTCCCCATGGAGAACTATAGTGTGCGTTCACAAGATGAAGTATTCAAGTGTACCATATTGTCCATAATTTAGGTGGGAGTTCATCGGTCAAAGTTTTATCTGATCCCGAGTTAGTATGAAAAAGTTATTGCAGTTTAAAGAAAAAAAATAGTGGTTTCTGCCTAGGCGAAGTTCAAATACGAGAATGTAGCATGTTATTTTCTAAGTAAGACTATTAGTCACCATGGATAACTATAGTGATCGTTGAAGTGAGGATATAGCCTACTATTTTCTAAGTACAACTGTTAGTCACCATGGAGAACTACAGTGTGCATTCACAAGATGAAGTATCCGAGTGTGCCATATTATCAGTAATTTAGGTGGGAGTTCATCGGTCGAAGTATCATCTAATTCTGAGTTAGTATGAAGAAGTTATGCAGTCTAAATAAAAAAAATAGCGGCTTTTGCACTAGGCCAAGTTCAAACATGGGGATGTGGTAGCCAGTTATTTTCTAAGTACAACTGTCATTCCCCATGGAGAACGACAGCGTGCGTTCACAAGATGAAGTATCCGAGTATTCCATATTGTCGGTAATTTAGGTGGGAGTTAATCGGTCGAAGTCTCGCTGGATTCCGAATTAGTATGAAAAAGTTATTGCAGTCTGAAAAAAAATAGCGGCTTCTGCACTAGACGAAGTTCAAATATGGGAATGTGGTAGTATGTTATTTTCTAAGTAAACTGTTAGTCCCCATGGAGAACTACAGTGTGCGTTCACAAGATGAAGTATCTGAGTGTACTGTATTGTCCGTAATTTAGGTGGGAATTCATCGGTCAAAGTTTATCCTAATTCCGAGTTAGTATGAAGAAGTTATTGTGGTCTGAAGAAAAAAATAGTGGTTTCTACCCAGACGGTGTTCAAATATGAGGATGTAGCCTGATATTTTCTAAGTACAACTATTAGTCACCATGGAGAACTACAGTGAGTGTTGAAGTGGGGATATAGCCTGTTATTTTCAAAGTACAACTGTTAGTCACCATGGAGAACTACAGTGTGCGTTCACAAGATGAGGTATCCGAGTGTACCATATTGTCCGTTATTTAGGTGGGAGTTCATCAGTTGAAGTTTCGTCCGATTCCGAGTTAGTATGAATAAGTTATTGCAGTATGAACAAAAAAATAGTGGCTTCTACCTAGGAGGAGTTCAAATACGGGGATGTAGCCTGTTATTTTATAAGTACAACCGTTAGTCACCATGGAGAACTGCATTGTGCGTTCACAAGATGAAGTATCCGAGTGTACCGCATTGTCCGTAATTTAGGTGGGAGTTCATCGGTCGAAGTTTTGCCTGATTCCGAGTAAGTATGAAGGAGTTATTACACTCCGAAGAAGAAGAAAAAGCTGCTTCTGCCTAGGCGGAGTTCAAATATGAGGATGTAGCCTGTTATTTTCTACATACAACTATTAGTCACCATGAAGAACTACAGTGAGCTTTGAAGTTGGGAAATAGCCTGTTATTTTATAAGTACAATTGTTAGTCACCATGGATAACTACAGTGTGCGTTCATAAGATAAAGTATCTGACTGTATCATACTGTTCATAATTTAGATGGGAGTTCATTGGTCGAAGTTTCGTCCGATTCCGAGTTAATATGAAGAAGTTATTGCAGTATGAACAAAAAATAGTGCCTTTTTCCTAGACGGAGTTCAAATATGAGGATGTAGCCTGTTATTTCCTAAGTACAACTATTAATCACCATGGAGAACTACAGTTAGCGTTGAAGTGGGGATAGAACCTGTTATTTTCAAAGTACAACTGTTAGTCACCATGGAGAACTACAATATGCGTTCACAAGATGAAGTATCCGAGTGTACCATATTGTCTGTAATTTAGGTGGGAGTTCATAGGTTGAAGTTTTGTCCGATTCCGAGTTAGTATGAAGAAGTTATTGCAGTATGAACAAAAAATGGCGGCTTCTGCCTAGGCGGAGTTCAAATACGGGGATATAGCCTGTTATTTTATATGTACACCCGTTAGTCGCCATGGTGTGCATTCACAAGATGAAGTATCCGAGTGTACCATATTGTCCGTAATTTAGGTGGGAGTTCATTGTCGAAGGTTTGCCTGATTTCGAGTTAGTATGAAGAAGTTATTGCCGTCTGAAGAAAACAATAGCAGCTTCTGCCTAGGAGGAGTTCAAATATGAGGATGTAGCCTGTTATTTTCGAAGTACAACTATTAGTCACCATAGAGAACTACAGTGAGCGTTGAAGTGGGGATATAGCATGTTATTTTCTAAGTACAACTGTTAGTCACCATGGAGAACTACAGTGTGCCTTCATAAGATGAAGTATACGAGTTTACCATATTGTCCGTAATTTAGGTGGGAGTACATCGGTCGAAGTATCGCCTAATTTCGAGTTAGTATGAAGAAGTTATTGCAGTTTGAACAAAAAAATAGCGGCTTCTGCAACATGCAGAGTTCAAATATGAGGATGTGGTAGCCTGTTATTTCTAAGTACAACTGTCACTCCTCATGGAGAACTACTGTAACGACCCGCATTTTTGATAATTAAAAATGTTAGATTAAATAAGATTGTGGAATTTAATATTGTGAGAAATTAAAATTTATGATTTATAAATGGGAAAAATAAAATAAAATGTAATGTAATAATGTTGATTGAATGAAATTGACAATTGTTAATGTGATTTCAATCAATTGTAATGGTAAAGCTAATTGGGAATGTAATTGTAGAGCTTAAATTGGAAATAATTGTAAAGTTTAATAAGGAAGAAAACAAATGACTGTATGAATGTAAATTCCAATTGATTGGAATAATAAATGTAAAAAAAAGAATAATATATGTTTCTTTACTAAATAAAAAAATCATATGTTTATTTATTTGAAATGTTGGTAGCTGAAAATTTTATTATAGGAATAAGAAATTAATTATTTAATAAGAAATTAATAACTTTTGGTTTGTATACAATAATTCTGTAAATACGTTAAATTACTATAAAAAGGAATTTAATTATCTCATTTCTTTTTAACGTAGAAATCAATGACAATTAATGTGATTGGAATCTTTTAATTAAAAAGAGGAAGACGTAAATTGTAAACGTATATTGAAATAAATTTAAATCGGGTAATTTATTTCCAATTAATTCAGTTCATGTTTCAAAATTTAATGCTAGTTTACTACATATATGTTTATACCTAAATATCAACTTATATTTTAGATTCAATTAGATCATAAAAAAGGATTATTTAGGTTTGAGATCTCATACGGTATTAAATTAAATGTTAATAGGAGATGATAAAAGGGGTAAAATAGATTTACACTTGACTATTTCCTTTTTAATTAGACTTGATTAGATTTTAATTGCAACATAATTTACCTTTCCATCTTCACTCTTCTAATTTACTCTTACATTGCCCCCTTATGTGGATTATTTTCATACCTTTTTTTATGAATGTAAACTATAAGTGGCGATAAAGATGTACATATATATATATATATATACTATGCACCTGTTTATATTACCTTATTTATGCTATCATATTTTTGAATGTATGTTAATGCATTCCTTGTAAAACATTCAATCGAAATGCTAACATGTTTGTTTAAATTCCCAATCCAATCAAAGAGAGAGAGAGAGAAACGAAAAGTTCTTAATGTTATATATTATTTTAATTTATGACACAAATTTGTGTAGAGAATTTATTTTCATTTATTGCGTGTTAATTAAATCTTTAACGGATGTCAATTTTGGTATGTTTGGGGTTAACAAAATTAATTAAGTGAACAATTGTTTTTGAAATTTGAATTCCAAAAGTTTGTTTACAGTATAGAGTTGGTCCATTCATTCCCTTTTTAATTAATAATTACCGCATTCTTTTCATTATTTCCTCTATAACGACCCAGCATTTTGAACCATTCAAATCAACAATCATCCACTCATGTCAGACTTGAATTGCTCAAAACAACAGTTTGTTAATTTATATTTTGGCAAAACTTAGCATATACAGTAAATAAATCAATCACGGAATCACAGACACGAAGTAATACAACAATAAGCAGTGGAAATAGATAAATAATAGTTCATGAAGCTACTACAGAACATAAGAGTTTAAAGCAATATACAACAGAAATTCAATACATAGAGGTCATTAATACAAAAGCAACCGATAAGTCCGAACATAAACAACTAGAATAAACTGGAATAACTGAATAGCTGAACAGATACAGATAGATCTCCAAGCAAAACTCCAAGCTCCAAAGGTGAGTCTCAAATGCTGTGACACTCAGTCTGACCCGAGCATAAAGTAAAACACAAAACACTCGAGTCAGGATTAACATTCTTATGCTATTAAATCAACTCAAGTGAAATGTTCAAGTGAAATACAATATAACTTAAAGGATGTTTAGGATTTCCATCTTTTAAGGATCCATGGAACTATCTACACACATAGTACAATACGCTACATATATAATGTCTATAGTAAAGTAAGCTATTTAAATAGCGTTAAGGTGTTACCCATATCCCCCTTAACACATTTTTATATATTCTCGTAGTCTATACAGTACCGTAATTCCTCCATAAACTAGAGGGCTATCAGAGGGCACTTGTGACGCCCCACCTCTATGCTCACAATAACAAAGAGTATTAAAAGAAATACTGTCTGTTATTACGAAGAATAAGGCTGGATAGGAGCGGCCATCCATAGTTGGCCTTACACTAGTATTGGTTACCTCGATAGGAGTGGTATATATTTTTCATTTTTCATCGCTTATTTATTTACTCCCATCGACATACCCAATTACCAGTATAAAACGAACTACGATGGTTCATAATAGTTTAGGACAATATATATAATAATAACATAGATACAAAAGAATGCGGAACACAAATAACAAAAGTCTCATATATATATAACTGATGTCAGTTACTATACAATTGACACAATACATATGATACAACTACAACTGTCGACTCTGGAAGTTATATATACAAATACATTATCAACTAATGTACATGAATACATATCAACCTAATCAGTGCACTGACTACTACAAAAAGACGCAGACCACTTCAAAAGATATGAAAAGTCTTCGTAGCTCAAACAGCAACCCAAAGCAGGAAATCTACAACCTGAAATAACTCGGGTCTGACCCGAGTATTACATTCAAAGAAAATAATACACGGGTCAGTCTAATTCAAACTCAGTTATTAATGCACAGAAGCAATAATAATTAAATAGTCAAATAGACGACAGTCACAAAAATTTCGTATATCCAATCCTTTAACAAGGAAATCGGAATACGATAAATATAACAAATAACAGTGTTAAACAACAAATTAGCAGATTCAAATCATCAACAAAGATAAGTGAAAAGAATATCAATAAAGATAATTTAGAAACATCAGAATTGCCTAATTGGCAATTAACAACAAAATCTAATTATTAAATAAATAATTAGAAACTCATAATCGAATTATCAAATAGATAATTAGACAACAACAAAATGATCAAATCAAACCAAATCTAAATACAATTTCAAAATATTGAATTTTGGCAAAACAATTCAAGCAATTGAAATATCAATTCAAAACGTCGAGTTCTGAATTGGCTGCAGTACATGCATGCATGCGCTGCCTCGCCACTACAGTGATGAAATACACAAAAGCTCGGTGAAAACAAACTTAAGTCAAACCATACACCAACTGCCTCAACATATCAAAAGCAAATGGCACCATAACAAAAACAACATGTACACCTGAACAAGAGATGGACTCAAATCAAGTGCACCAGTACAAAGCATGATTGGAGATGTCCAGGCAATAAATTCAAGGCTACAACTCAAATGTAAACTATTAGCTCGTGCTACAGATCGGGTCAAAGTGACCAATGTGCAAAATGTATACAAAGACTCCAAACAACACAAGAGCACAAGGGCAGTTGTACCAAATACAAGTGCAATAGTAGTATCGAAATGCTCAAGACCAATACCACTGGTTCGGGAGAAATCAAGACAAGTCACTGCCAACAACGAAGTACTCCAATTAGCAGTAAAAGTGGAAACAGTCACAACAAAATCAAGCTAGCAGTGGACAGAGTTGAGGCTACAACCCAAAGCATAACACATGAAGAACAAGTATGCCAGTGAAGACAACAATGGTGCCAGCAGTTGCAAACAGGTTCAGAGACATCAGAGTGACCAAAGTCACAGCCGTGTTTTATCAATAAGGCAACAAGTGATAATAGCATGTGTACTAAAGCTAAGGCAACACAGCCACAAATCACAAAGGCTACAGGTGAACAAACATGTGTACCCATATTAGTCAGAACAGCAAGGCACAGCAACAAATTCTAGTAAAGTCAAAATGGAAATCAAGGCATCAAGTGTGCCAGATTAATGCAAACAGTACAGTTCAGTAAACTGAAGTGAAGCCACAAGTGTACAACTGCACTAGACCAAATGCCATCAAGTAAACAAAACTCAAGTGTAATGTACACATTAGCCGAGATCAATACAACATGGAGCTACAAACTAACATGTATCATAAACAACTCGAAACAATGAAGTCAAAATTCAATAGGTACAAGAAAATAACCAAAAGCAATAGCAGTCTTGAACAAAGACAACTGCAGTTTGAATCAAAGTCAGGTTATATCAAAAAAACCCCAAGTCGAAGCAGACACAAAATGTCATCACAAATCACCATGGCCGAAGTCAAAAAGGAACATCACGTAAAAATCACAAATCAAGCATGCCACAGGGATGGACGTACATACAGAAGTCACCGGCAACAACAAAGCCGTAAAGAAGAAGCTGTGGGTAAGAACCCAAGCAGTAATTGAATAAAACAATAGCCAATTCAAATCACTTTGCTGAAGACAAGATCATCATCAAGTCAAGTTAAACACCCAGCACAATTTATTTATTTTTCAAATCAAAACGACCGAAGTCAAAGTCAAAGACAACAAGAACAAACGAATTCAACATCAGCAAAAATCAAAACAAGCAAAGGAAATCGCTAAATCGCAAGATTAAAATAGCTAGAATTTTTTATTAGATGTGAGTGAATAATTACATCACTCACCTTTGCTTCCCTTAGCAAGAACCAAAGATCGACAGCCTCAATCGAAGCAGACACGAACTCAACAAGCGGCCGAAGGTATCTCGAGACGATCGACCAACGAAGCAAGATCGAGCGTTTGAAGTCGCGTCTTCAAATTTCAGAAAACCCTAATTACGGTAGAAAGAGGAACGAACGAGACGAGCCGCCATTGTTTATTTTCTTTCGTATGCTAGGGTTTTCGAATGTGTGAAAATGAAAGGGGCGGGTCTGCTTCAATATAACTGGCATCAAAATTTTAAAGGAATCGTGGGTCGAGATTATTAAAGCCCACTCAACATACAATAAATTTTTCAAAAGAATTTAAACCTGATTAAAACTCCCAATATCAATTAACAACCAATTTAATCGTCATTTGACGATAATCAATGTTTACGAAACCCCGGGTTGTCACAGCACTCCATAGGTACGGTACAAACCAAACTCGTAGTGGGTGCGATAAGGCATGTAACAAGGCACGCGAGGCAATGCCTAGGGTAAGATTCTACCGTTTTGCAGAACCGGACTGGTGGTAACACATAGCAGCTACTACTGCCCACCTCGAGGCACACTCCTAAAATCAAAGGTGCACCTAATCAAATCACAAAGTAATATAATGGTATCGAAGAAGCATGCTTGATCGGAGTTGCGACCTCACTTGGCCCACATATAGCTCCTATTTTAGTCGCATCAAGCTGACTCGCGGGAGCGAGGGCTACGTTCACACCTCATATAGACGTCGCCAACCATCCTACTTCGTTTTGGATTCTCCACTACGTACATAGTTGTTAAAGTGGTTTTGGGTATTGGCAGAGAGTATGACAATATCTGATCCCGGTCTCTTTAACAACCAAACGCTTATTTCACACCATGGTCATTTTATATTTCAAACAGTTCATACATCATATCAAAATATCATATTCATTCCAAAATCGTATTACTTTCGAAATCATATTCACTTTCGAAATCATATCACTTTAAATCATGTTCATTTTCGAAATCATTATATCAAAATATTCGCATTTAAATCCATTAAATCTAAATCATAACAGTTCCAACTTAAATAGCTTAAATATTGAAAATAGTTTATACATTGAAATAGTTATAAATTAAAAATAGTTTATATCTTAAAAATAGTTTATATTTAAAATATATATCGAAAATAGTTCAAATAGAATTGTTTCTTCCAATTTCACAAACCAATTCAAATCAACTTTAGTTCCAAAAATTCAATTTAAATCAATCTCGGTTCAACAATTTCAATTAAAAGGGTTAAAGCTTCGATTAAAATTCTCAATAAAACCATTTTAATTTATACCAATTTCAAATCTAGGTTTGAACTACAGATTTAAACCACTTCCAATTCAATAGGTTTCAAATTTTAAATATTCAAATAATTTACAATAACTCAATTTGATAAATTTCATTTATATTTCAAAATTCAACTTTCATTTTATTTAAATTTGAAAATATTCACTTAATCATTTCTCTATAACCATTTAAATAAAATCCTAGATTACAAATTTAAATCAAAATTAAATATTCATTTTTTTTATTCTAAAAATATTCATAAAATCACCTTTAGTTAAACATTTAAATAAAATCTCCAATTACAAATTTAAATCAAAATTAAATATACAAATTCAAATTTTTTTTTAAATTTAAAAATATTCATTTAATCCTCTTTAATCAAAATCAAGTTATCAGGTTATAAAATCATATCTTTCAAAATCTCAAAATCAGTATGTTTCAAATCAGTTTTGATTTAAATATAATTCTTAACAAATTAAATTACAAATCAATTTTAATTTATCTTTCCAACCCTTATTTATTAAAGTTATTACGAAATCTATTTTAAAATATTAATATAACCTTAAACAAATACTTAAACAAATTATATATATATTAGTTAAATTAATTTTTTTATTAATTTTTTTTATTAAATCTATTTTAAAATCTTAATTATATATTTTAAAAATAATAAAGTTATAAGTAAAATTTTATAATTTGAATTTTCAAACTTAACTTATAAATTTAAAATTTCCAAAACATATTATTTAAAAAAAATCTAAATTTTACACATATATTAAAATAAAATCTATATATTATATTTTAAAAATCAATATTTATCAAAACACATTTTCAAAATCCAGGGAATCATTTAAAAATAAACCAACGGTGTCCGTATATAAATTTCTAACCTATGGTCAAGTGATATGGATATTTATCATTTCAATCCGCAATAATTTAATATTTACGGGTATATATCATTTCTACCCGCAATCCCAAAATTTCAAAATCAATAAAATTGCTTGGGTTTATCATTTCAACCTATAACAATTTTTCCCTAATCTATAATATCGTTCGGGTATGTATCATTTCAACCCATAGGAATTTCCTAAACTAACACAGAACTTGCAATGTGAGAACAATAAAATAATAATATAAAATGGCATATATATCAATTGCAAGCACATATCTCTACTATTAATAATAAAAATTCATTGTATAGATTTCAACCATGTCTTTTCAAACTACCGAAAATACCCTTCGTTATGTTTGCCTCTTTGTCCCGATATGAATAATGCTATTCATCACTCCTTTGAAAGGAGTTTATTATAGCATAGTCAATGTGACTGGGTGCTGAACTTTCTTAATGAACATGCGGTGATTCTGTAGTGGTTCTTCAAACATCCTACTACACAGGTCAAGTAACCATAAATCTTAACGTCGAATGTCAGATGAGGCTAATACATATCTAATTAAACATTAATAGCTATAGTGCTAAACTGACAAAACAAAAGGCAAATTGAAGTGCGTAATTTTTTCTTTCTTTTTTTTCTAACTGTAAGAGTGAACATGCAGTTCTAATAAAAATAAACATGTATGCAAAGATACAGAATGAACGTGCAAATTTTTTTGTTCTTTCTTCTTCAAGACTGTCTTCATAGTTTCTACAAAAACAAAGTGCAAATGGCAACAATAAATTTAAACCAAATAAATTTAATGAGTAATCTACTGCGTAATTTGAAATGTTAAAGTGCTAAGCAGACATCAAAAGTGCTGAAATGCTCAACTTGAAGTGCTCAAAAATATCAGATAGTTATACAACTGAAGTGATGTCAGGTGACAGAATGCGGACAAAGGTTTATCAAATAATATATATAGCAGTCTATACATAGATATTAAATACATAGCACGATTTATATGGCGGTCTATATGTAAATATCAAATAGTTGTTATATACATCAGTTTATCAAGTGAAACTGCCAATATTTGTAGCATAGTTTAATAGTTAAAATATCAAACTGTCATTATGCTGAAATATCAAGTGAAGCTGTCATTATATATAACGCAGTTTATATATACTATAAACCACCGTAACTATTACAGTAATCTGACATTTTGAAGTGACAAAAAAACTATAAACTACCACTACTATTGTAGCTGTAGGTGAAGGAATTTCACTTTAAAGTGGATTAACTTGAATTATGGAACACATCACAGACTTAAATCAATTTGCAACCAACATATCACCAACTATTAATTTAAAATAAAAGCGTTGTGACTATCAAAGATTTTGCACTTATAGCACATATCCATCCATTAATTTTTTATTATAAAAACTAAATATCTTTAGCTATTAGATGCACGTATCGTGCAATTTATACTTCATAATTAACAATTTGAATATAATATATACAACAGGTTATGGTGCAATATGTCAATTAACATGATAAACAATTTAAGATAATAACATATCATATTCAACAATTTAAATTACTAGTCAATTCAAATTTAATAACATATTTAAATCGTCAATTCTTGTGAAATCAATTTACTAACATAAGAATGTCAATCGTGAGTGATCGCTCACCTTTCAAGGCTAGAGAAAATTAGCCAACACGACAAGCTACGAATTGAGTCACAAACTCGACAATCGACCAATCCAAACGACAATCCTAAAGCAAAGCAAGGTGGACGAGATCGACGAAAACAATGTATAATTTTTAAAAATCTAAAATTTACTCACATATTTAAAATAAACCTTTTTAAAATCAATATTCAATTTAAAACACATATCAAAATAAAATCTTTATGTATATATATATATATATATTTTAAAATCAATATTTAATTTAAAACACATATTAAAATAAAATCTTTATATACCATATTTCAAAATCTTTTTTTAACACATCTAATAATATCAAAATATATATATATATATTATATATTTTTAAAAATATATTTAAAAATCAAAATCTCTTATATATATACAGAAGAGGAGAAGAACTCTAGTTCAGGCGAGAGCTGCGACAAAGCAAAAAGCCGGGAAGAAGCATTGACCTCAGAAAGGAAGTGTAAGCTGGATAAATGGTTACCAAAAAAAACTTAGGGCCCGTTTGGTTTCATTTTGTATTTTGAGTTTTGTGTTTTCAACTTGCACTAAGAAATAGCAAAAAATAAGATAAGAAGATTTATAATTCTTAGCCATTGCGACTACCAACGGACAACGATTGAGTGGGATTGTTCTCCGTGCTTTTGTTATCTCTCGAAACACGAAAAACAAAATAAACTTGTTTTCTAGTTTACATGTTAATTCCATTTTTCAAAATTATTTGTTTTTCAACAATACATACAACGGACGCGCTTTTGTATAGACGAAAACACAAAACTAAAAACGACAAGCCAAACGGGGTCTTAGTATTCAAATCTTAAAGAGCTTTGTCACGAGAAGTAAGATCTCTGACCTGATTTCAAAGGTAGTCAAGGTTACAAAAGAAATCAATAAAGACTTGTCTCCCTTCGCACCTCCCTTGAGTGATGATAGATTGAAAGAGAATCAGATGAATGCATCTCAACAAACCATCTTTATCAGTTGAAAACTCCTTTTGCAATGGAGCATTAAGGTAGGAGTAACTGATCATCTCTTTGATGAATCCAATAGCCTGTGTGGATTTATGGGCGAGGAAAGGTGGCACAAGCGGGCTGTGGAGGGATGGAGTAGGCTTGCGTGCTTCAGGTGGTGGGCGTGGTGGCTATAGGCGATGAAGTGGCGGGTTTGTGGTGTTGGAGGAAAGCCGAGAGAAATATGGGTTCGGCAAAAGAAGGGACTGCTATTTCAGTGATGGGGATCAGTGGCGCTGAAAGGTTTGCCGAAAGGGGCATGTTGAAGGGGTGTAAGGTTGTGTCGGAGTGACGGACGCGGAGGAGGAGATCTCGGCGTGTGTGTCGGCAAATGGTGGGGTCTGATGTTTGCGGCTTCACGGATGAAGGTGAGATGAACGCGGCTAAGATGGGCACTTCGGTCAATGGAGTAGGCATGGCAGTTCGAGAGAGAAAAGGTGAACATGGAGCAGGGTCAGAGCAAGGAAGGTTTGTGGCCGAAGTGGAGCTGTCACATGGGAGTTGAGCTGACATAGAGAGAGTTGGAGAGAGATATAAGCGGCGGTGGAGTTTGTGAAATAGTCGGCTGCAAAGTGTGAGGTGTTCGGTGGCTGGACAGTGGCTTGCGGCAGGGTGAGTGAAAGGGAGAGGCGGTGGGTGAGTAGGAAAGACGGCTATAGAGTTCGGCCATAGGAAGTTGGACACGAGTAGGGTCAGAGCAAACAAAATAAACGAATGCTCTCAGGTCAGATATATAATTATATATATACTATATTATATTTTATAAGAATGACAAACGAAAGAGAAGCAGAGAAAGAAAGGAGAGAATGAGCTTGGGAAATGAACAAGATAATAAATTAAAAGCACGGAATGACAAAAGTCACAACTTAAATTTCTGGAAATATTAAAACAAGTGGCCATTATTTTTCATCCGTTTGACAAATGAATGGACAGAATATTCTAGAGACTAAAAAATGGGTACCGATACGACTAATCGTTACACATATTTCGTCATGTACCGATCACCGAAATGCACAAATGAATATACTGCGGAGATCAGCATGACGAGATGAACAGAATAATACATGGATATGAGTGACGCCACCATCCTATCAAAACTCGATATTCGCTGCCAAAACGCCGAAAATAATATAAACGGAGTTAGAGCAGTCCAAATTTGGCGAAACGAAATATAACCACTCACTCAGAAAAAGATTTATATTTTATTATAAAAATATTTAGATTTCAAAAATATTTTATTTCCAGCAAATTTAACCGATTTAAAATTTAAACTGGAAATTTTACAACTGAATAAACTTTCAAATTTTCAAACGAAAATCTGCCACTTGCTATGCTTCAGTATACGCATACCAAATATCAAATTTTCATTTCTAAAATTTTATTATTTAATTTCAAGAAATTTTTTAGTTAATTACGTTATTAAAATCGTTAAAATTTCTGGGTCGTTACATCCTCATTTGTTCCATTACTCCTTCCCATTTACATTGTCTGAAGCTTATCCATTTTGCAAACATGAACTACTTTTCGTATTTGCAATTCTTTCTTTTACCTCTTTTTAATACCTGCTACTTTTAAAAAGGCTGTTCATATTTACTTTCCAATACCTAGTTTGTTCATATTTACTTTATTTTTTTCGTTCATTTTCCAACTTCATTTCCTGAAACCTCCTTTCATTTATTTCTAATTAATAGCAGCCTCTCTTTTCAAATCTTATTGTCCCTAAACCTTTACTCTAACCTTATAAATATGATATGATGCAAATGAAGCCATAGCCTGATTCCGAGTTAGTATGAAGAAGTTATTGCAGTCTGAAGAAAAAATAGCTGCTTCTGCCTAGGCGGAGTTCAAATATAAGAATGTAGCCTGTTATTTTCTAGGTACAACTATTAGTCACCATGGAGAACTACAGTGAGCATTGAAGTGGGGATATAGCTTGTTATTTTCTAAGTACAACCGTTAGTCACCATGGAGAACTATAGTGTGCGTTCACAAGATGAACTATTCAAATGTACAGTATTGTCTGTAATTTAGGTGGGATTTCATCAGTCGAAGTTTCATCCGATTCCGAGTTAGTATGAAGAAGTTATTGCAGTATGAACAAAAAAATAGTGGCTTCTGCCTAGGCGGAGTCCAAATACGGGGATACAGCCTATTATTTTCTAAGTACAACTGTTAGTCACTATGGAGAACTACGGTATACGTTCACTAGATGAAGTATCCGAGTGTTCCTTATTGTCTGTAATTTAGTTGGGAGTTCATGGTCGAAGTGTCACCTGTTTCCGAGTTAGTATGAAAAAGTTATTACAGTCCGAACAAAAAAATAGCAGTTTCTGCCTAGGTGGAGTTCAAATATGAGGATGCTACTATCAAATCTACTTCCACAGGTACAACTAAAAATGCATGTACATTGTGATTAAATGCAGGCCCGCTTAGGCATGCATATGTACTCGTTTAATATAAAAAAGTTAATATATACAGGTATTATTCCTTTTGCCCGTTTTATTTAAAGAAAAATTATTTCAAAAAAATTATTTTAAAATTAGAAATATGACTTTTATAATTTGTAGGTGTGTGTGTGTGTGTATATATATATATATATGTATGTGTGTGTGTAGTCACATATACATATTCTGTATAGAATTTATATTAGAAAACATTATATATATATATATATATATATATATATTATAATTAAATTTGAAATGATAAACAAAATTAATTTATATTTATATATTTAAAACATTTTTAAGTCAATATGTATTAAATGAAATCATATAATATATAAATATACTTTATCAATAAAATGCTTACGAATTTTAAAGTTTTAGAAAAATTCTACAAAATTCATACTGATTTTGTGTGTGTGTGTATGTGTGTGTGTGTGTGTATATGTTTTCAAAAACAATATATATATATATATATGTACGTATGTATGTATGTATATATTTTAAAGTTTAAATCCGCATGGATTTAAAAATAATCGACTTTGTTTAAATGGATTCAACCGGAAAAAAATTAACTTTCAAACACATTATATTTATATTTACTATTAATATTTGATAAATAATTATAATATATATATATATATTCGAAAGTTTAAAATTATATATATATATATATATGTATGTATGTATGTATGTATGTATGTATGTATGTATGTATGTATGTATGTGTGTGTGTGTGTATTAGTCTATATATATTATAGTGTGGATTTATATTAGTGCGTGCGTGTGTGTATAAGATTAACTTTTTAAATTTGAATTTTACATCTATAATAGATTATTATTCTGCATCTAGATTTATTTTTAAATTTAAATCTACTTTCAGATTTTTAGCTATTAATTTGAATTGCTTTGATTTGGTCAAAAGCAACTAAATAAATACTATAATATATATATATATATGTATATACATATATGTATATAATATGTATATAGTAAAAAATTAAATATGGACATCAAATATGCATATGAAGGGACAAATGTGTCCATTGCAGTATAAATTCCAACACTTAAATGTGGACATATTAAACCATGTATATAATTATATGTTACATAGGCCCAATAAGGTCTAAAATAGTAAAAAAAAAATTGAAAATCATCCATTTAAACCGATGCATGCTGGCCTAGTTCCAACATTATGTTAGGACCGTACTTGGTACATTATGGCTTTACCGGAAGCCACATGGCCTGCTTACCCAGGATATGACGTTTGGATCATGATTAGTGTTGTGATGTTTTGTATATGATAGTTTTATCTTGTAGCATAGTACGATAGTAGGAATGCGCTGACTTGTTGGATCATATGAATATGCAGGATAATGTATGGTTCATTACCTCGACTGTTACCATTTGGCATTGTTCAAGATATATTAACATATTGGTAATCATGCATATTTGTGATGTCCTCTTTTCACCAAACTTTATGTCTAACCCTCCATATGTTGTCTTTGTTATTAATTCTTTAAGTAGGTTGACTTAGAGATGTGGGGTCTCTGCTAATTAAAGAAGATTCATAGAGCTATAGTTATATTACCACTATGATTATATCTGTCAAGTTTTTGATGTATTATATACAGAACATATATTTTATTTTGAGACATGTATTAGTATGGGATTTGATGTACTATTCACACTCAGTGTTATGGTGTAGAATCTTATGTCTCTTGATATGATATGCATTTATTGTTCTACATGTTCATGTTGATATTACATTTTATATCCTTCCATTGTGAAAATACGTTAGTTGTGATGGATATGCCATGTGATATTTATTACGTTTCATATATCTTATTCTTAACTGTATGTCATCGGTGACACTATTGGGGATCTGATTGTTTGTATGCATGATTCATAGTTTTAAAGGAGGCGGGTCGTTACATTTTCTACCTCGCCATTTAATTTATATTAATTCCAAAAACCATGGAAGAATTCCCAAAAATTCATGGAAAAATAAAAATGCTTTCCTTTATATTTTAAGGAAACTCTAGATGAAATTTAAATTTTAATATTTTTAAACATTATTTTACAACCAATACTGCCTATTTTTATCTTAGAAAACTCAAACAAAAACACTTTATCATTCGAAAATTATGAAACTTACAAACCATATCAAATTCAACATTACAAACCATATCAAAATTCCAATTTATTTAGGGATGATTAATCCATATTTTGCCCTTAAACATGTTAATGACTATGCCATTAACAACAAGAGGTATGTAGGATTGTTCTCTCATTATCAAAATATATTTATCAACATTTTAGTCAGTAATTACATTCAATGTCAACATAAACCAGGGTTAATATTACTCACTTAAGTTGAAAGCTCGATTAAAGTCCCTTATTCTTTTAGAAATGAAAGCTTAAATTTGCCTTTGGTTGATTTTCCTTTCTTTCCTCTTTAGGCAGCCTAAGCTTATATAATTTTTTATGGTTATGTAAATGGGAGAATGAAGAGAATAATATTTGTTAAGGGATATGAGGGTTAATGACTTAAACCTAGGCTAAAATCCCTCCTTACTTAATCTTACTAACTTCTTACCAATTGTTATAAAGTTCCTTTCATTCGTTCAATCTTTTACTTTTGAAATTATTCTTATAATAATTATAGATAGTCTAATGCAATTAATCTTCTAAATGCCCCATACTTGATTAGTTAAATTTTTATTTGAGTATTCTTTTATTAAGTTCATTCAATCAACCCCATAATTAATTAACCTCATATTATGGCACTCCAAAATATAGTGCACTCAAAAATATAGTGTGCTGCACAAATATTTCTTGTACAAAATCAAGCAAGATGACTACCGAAAAGGCTTCTCGTGCACTTATAATATTAGCTCAAAGTTATTTATTTGTTTAACCAGGACAACATTGTCCCTCTAGTACGTTGTTATTTAAGTCACAAAATCTAAAGTACGAATTCTAATAACCACTAGTGTATTGATTGTATTAAAACTCTTACTGTCATCCACATTGCATTATTTTCTATATCCACGTCATTCGGTGATTATCCACATATATACCATGTTTAACTGCAATGTATGTAAACTGCCTTGCTATGGATGGAGTTGGCATGTGCCAACACCACGAGTGTGACGAATAGGATTTCGACCCTTGGAAATCGATAATAATACATCCTCAGTATTCACGTGCCGCAAATTCAGTGCCGAAAAACCTGGCCGTTAAGGGTAGAAAGAAAATAAAGACAGAACATAATCTCACATGAATGGAATAACATATATTATTTCAACATATTATCTTTAGAGCGGAAAATTTTAAATACATTTATCAGAGTTTAACTCAACGTCAACATGGACAGTTATAAATATCTATCCCTACAAATGCGGAATACAATAGTACATAAGTGTGGTGGAAATGAAAAACAATCTTCAAAATAATCTTCTAACTCCATGCACCGAGCTCTTATAAAATGATCTAAACAGAACCTGACTACTAGGCTGCTCGGATAAATAGGGCACCCAAAGTTTATGGGAAAAGAAAAATAAACTCAGAGTCGGTTATGGGACTAGTGTGAGAAACTCAAAACACGAGTATTTGGAAACAAAGGGTATCTCATAAGACCACGCCGTACATAAACACGAAACTAGTTTTTACCTTACGATAACCAAATCATTTCTATGTGAAATCCAGTGATATTATTTTTAATACCATTCTTTTGAAAGCACTTTTCAAAAAACATATTAAAATAACCGAAATTGTTACATTGGATAAATTTGATGGCATAATAGGTTCATAACTAAAACCGAAGGCACTTATTGGAGATTTGGATTTCAAATAAATAGGGGGGTAAGGGACTTCCTCCCCCACAATACATCTCTAAAGGAATGCACCGAGGATCAACATCTTAGAAACCTCAACGAATTAAAATAGGCCTACCCGCATACCCATCTGGTGGTGGATAGAATCGAATATGATAGCATCCCGGCCGTTCCCGACCTATATGAGAGCTCTCATACCATAAACCATATTTTTTTTTATCCAACGTTATAGCGGGCGCAAAATAAATCTAGAAAGGTAATATCATACCCTAATGGTTGTGATCCGCTTAGCCTTAAAGCAACCACTATTTCACAATTCCTTGGGTGCGAGGCTTGAGGTAACGTTTGCCCTTCTTAGAACATTTTAACTTAAAATGCCACATTGCCATTTCCATCAACACACTATTGATTTCCACAAAATTACAACCTCTGAGCTCATACGTCTCAGAGAAGGGTGTTAAGTATAAGAGAGGTACCTCCTACACCACCAAAAAGATCAACATTTGAAAAGATCAATGCACTATGATCTTAGAAATGCAATGTCAGACATTCATCCATGCAAGTTGTCCAGGAACATGACAAATTGAAGGCATTCTACTGCCACATCCTGTCGGGAATTACTCCTAGGATTAGTAGTAAGTAGTCTTTGCATACGAAGATCCCAGAATGAAGGGACCACTGCTATTTATGTATCTTGGGAGCTACTCCGAAATTATCAACAAGCAGTCCTTCCATTATGAAGATCCCCGCCTTCAACTTCATTGTCTTTGACATGTCTTCATTCAAACTCGTAAATTGGTTCCAAGTGGTTTTTGGATAAGAATTACCCAAATCTGACCCCAGTTCCTTCGAACCAATCATCGCTAAAAAGGTGTTAAGTAAATAGGTGCTTATCATTTTTTTAATTACTTTCTCTTTATCAAAAACATCTTCTAGAGATTATATCTTTAAAATCTTTCTTTCTAGTATATACGGGATCATTAAACCTCTATTATCAAATCTTTGGTTACTTAAAACCTTTTCAAATCTTGGAATAATTCCAAATCAATTCATCCTTTACTTAGAAAAATATTTTCAAATCATTTATTTAAGTCTTTACAAAAATTTCCTATTTTAAAATCATAATTTTTAAACGGGCCAAAAATAATGTTATTTAAGACATTATTTACTATAAACCCAAAAGAATAAATTTTAAGTAAAAGGATCCATTAAAATAATTCCAAATCATTTATTTAAATATCAACAAAAGATCTCTTATTTCCAATACATATCTTTTTTAATAGGTTGAAACCATGTTATCTAAGATGGTAAATCCAAATTAGTTAGCATTCAAGTAAAACGGAACCATAGAAATTATACTAATTATACTCAACATCAATTTCCACATAGAACCTTTATTATCCATCGAATAGCGATGAAATCATCTTTTAAATTCACACTGATAGTAGGGTTCCCTCTTTGGAATTTAATGCCAAGTATAAGAAGATTATCTCTATTCAACCCAAATTGCAATTAATTAATTGTAAAAATTAAATCTTTTATATTTGTCTCGTTTTTGACATTTCGACCTAATCTATTCCTTGCTCGGGAAAGAGGCTAGGTGAGCCAGGGCATTGGTTGCCTTTGAACATCTCCTTAGTTTAAGCCTCTCCCATCCGAATCTCATGAATAGAAAAATCCAGGCTACTCATTGACTTTTAGAGTCGAGATTAAATCACTTAATTATAACGGCTTTTCTTTAAATCATTTATTCAACTCTTTTAAAATAAATTATAAAACCGTCAAATCATCTTTAAAATACTTAATTATTTATTTGAAAACATTTATAAAATATTTTGGAAAGAATATTTAAGTTTAAAACCATATTTCAAAAGTTATAAAAAAATTGTTACGAATGGTGCTTTTAAGCTTATTTGATCAAAACAACTTTTCTATCATTTAGAAATCCATTATTATAACTCAAACCTCTTTTAATACATTTTAAATTAAAACATTTTAAAATATTTAAAGAATTTATCTCATGTTTTAAAGAATTAAAAATATTACTTCTAAAGATTTTATCGCTTTGGTTTCCGAACTGCCAATGTGCGACTATTTTGAAAATTTGATTTGCTCATATTTCAAAATCTGCTAAATAAAATCTCAAACTTTTTCTTTAGTTTGAAAACTATGATTGTAAGAGTTTGGAAAATTCTAATTACAAAGAATTCCGAGTCATAATATATGATGTAAATGGATTTAACTTTGTATGGCACGAAATCGCGAACTGCCGTTACGCGACGCGTCTATTTCTGACTCGGTTTTCATAGCTTGTCAAAACTTTACCAAGTTGTATTTTAGTGTTTATTAAATATTTATAAACCATTTTAAATCATTTAAAAGGGTTTAATGATTCCATATTGCTTCTTTAATTTGATTCGGAAAGTGATTTCTTTGTGTAATATCGACGTGTATTTAACATGAATTGTTTACACAATTAAACAACAATATTAAAACAACCAAAATTGATGATCAAAGCATAGTAAACATCTAGCAATCATATCACATTATCATCATACACACACACAAATATAGAGTTTCTCACCTTCATTGGTTTCTAACTTCTCGAAAATTTGTTATAGCTTCTCTACAATCGAATCAGAGCCTACAGAATCGATCTTTAGACCTATGAATGGGCATGGCCTAGCTTGGAAAGAGGTGGAGTGCTCGGCCTTGGTTGTAGGAGGTGGTGGCGATGGAGTTTGAGTGAGGAAAGGAGGTGATTTGCCTTGGTATTAAAGTGGATTGCTTATGTATATTTACTTATATAAATTTAATTTCTTTTTGCAAAAATTTTCTTCATAATTTCCTTAAGGTAGGAAGCCATTGAAAAGCTTGAGAATGTGGAAAAAGATGAGATAGAATAGTGTGTAAAATTATAAAGAGAATGGTGGGTATTTATATAAAAAATTTAAAAATAAATATCTAAATTTATAAGTACACTTTTACCCCTTGCCCACACCCCCTCTATCCATTCCAAATTCACAGCAAGGTCGTGCCCCTTGTGCTTCCATGTGTGTGATGATGGTGGCGTGTAAGTGAGGTTATGTTTGCTTTTTAGGGTAGAAAATATCTTAGATATTTATAATTTTACTATATGTAAATTCTAATGTAAATGGTAAGTATATTTTTATGTATATATGTGTACATGTATATGTTAGGATGTGTATTTGTATGTTAGATATGTGTTCAAGTAATATAAACAAGGTTGCAACAACTTTGCAATAACTTTGAACAACTTCCGTTGGTTAAACCGTTGCAATTGGGAAGTCGATTTTCGGTCACATTTTCACTTATAAATTAATTTACATATAAATATAAATAAAATTTGAAAACTAATTTCTTATCATTTTTAAATAATTAAAATTATAATCTTAGATTTATAAAACCATATAAATTAATATTAAATAATTGTTTACAAAAAGTGATGTTATATCGATATAGCGATATGAATTTTCTTATATTTTCAAATCAAATGTATATATTTACAAAACTAATATAAATTATTTATTATCACTATATAACTAATCAAAATGATTTATTATCATTTAAAAACAATTATTTGAATAATTATAATAATTTTTAAATCATTAAATCTCAATTTAAATTCATAAATCAATTATTAAATATGATGTCACTATTGATGATGTCATAAATACTTTTTATTCCCAAAAATAAAATAAATAATTTTATTTCATATTCTTGTTTAAATGGGTAAATAAGTGTATGTATCTAGCTCTGTGCGCGACTTCTGATAATTATAGAGCTATTTATTGGTAAACGGTTTTTGGTCATTTTATCGATATTTTTTCAAAGTAATATATTTTTAAATACTTATTCAAAAAATGATTACCATCATTATTTATTATTCAAGACAATATAATCTATGTTAAAATGCTTATATTTGAATATTTTAAAATAAATATAATTTATCAAAATGATAAATTTGCGGGTACTTGCAGACTCCCCTCCTTAAAAGAATTTCGTCCCCAAAATTACAATGCAAAACCCAAAGGTGTTTGCCCAAAATATTTATTTTTAAACTTACTCCCATACGATATATATTGATCATCCATATGACATATTTGATTCAATCTACTATTCGAATCCATAGCTTTACTTCCGAACTAGTATTGAACCCCTAATTCTCTAGTGCAGACTCCGATCAGGCTTTCGATCAGAATTTTAGTATTCCTTGCATAGCTCTCAAATATGATAGAAATATAAAGTATCCAACAACAAACCCTCATCAATGTTCATCGTCAAGAAACGAGTAATAAATCCTTTTTCGGACTGGTGTAAACACCTCAAAGTTTCATACTCGAATCTTAAGTCAAAAAGTTACGCTAATAAAATGATCTATGTATAACTTACGTATTTATTCTAATTGGTTTTCTTAACTATCACAATCAATTTTATATCACTATCAATTTATGAACCATTTCATAAAACTATTTCTTAAGTTTATAAACACTTATAAAACACAACTTTGGTTTAATCAACACTTTTAAGTTTCATAACCATTTACTTCATACTAAATCCATTATTGAATTACCTCTTACAACATTACTAAGTGTATAAATAGTTCACGAATTAAGTCTATATTTGTGTAATAAATACTCCATTACATCCTAAGAGTATATATACAAATCCCAAATTTCAGATTAGTTTTACTTACATCAAGGTGTTTGACAAATTTAAAACTTGTTGTAATTTACTATCATCTCAAATTCATAAGTTATAAAACTTATCTCTTATATTTTTATTCAAAAATACTTCCAAATAATACTATTATTATTTTCTCAATTTTCAAAATCACCAGGATTTAAATTATCAAATTCTTAGCTTTTAAATCCTTTTTATTTATAAATCGCATTTATAAATTATACTTATAGAGTTTTATTTACTCAAAACATTTCATAATTGTTTATCTTTTATATTTTCAAATTTTTTTAGTTCTGAGTTAGGTGTGATTCAAAAAAATTCGACTGTCCAAAATCACCGAAAATTCCATTTTATTTTATCAGTTAGTGATCCAAATTATCTTTGGTTTAACACTTTTATAAAGATTTTTATAATTACTAATCAATTTATTAATTGATGATTCACATTATCTTTTAACTTAAATTTTTTTTAGATCGAGTAATTCCAAATTGATACCAAGGAACTGGGTACTACCAATAGTATCATATATCCCCTTAACTAGAAGGGTAATACTTAAGAGAAGTGTTTATCATTTGAACATATCTCCTGCCCAATTTTAGTTACTTCCGAGCTACTCAAACTAGTCATCATAACATTCTTCTTTTCAATTCCTTTATTTATAAAACTTGATTTATACATTGATTTCTTAGGATCATCTTATTTTTACATTTTTTAGCTTATAAATTTATTTATATTAAATAAATTTCTTAACTTTAAACCAATATTATTACCAAACACCATATAGTCAAATCGTGAAAATTAATTAACTAGGTGTTCGTGTTTTTTTTAATTAAACAATCAATTAGTCAATGATAATAATTAAACATTATTATTCCCTTAATTGCAAATTATCACACTATAAATAACTATACACTTTCGAAAGTTATTTCTTTATATAAAATATCATCTTAGGTAAAATTATTTCATTTATCCAAATTTTTCAAAACAAATCATTTTTAGCATTAAAAAATACGTGCTTATATATAGTACTCTCATTCTAGGGTGTCACTTACCCTATATCTAATAAGTTACTCATCCTAGGGCATTACTAACCCTATCTCTTATGAGACTTTACCCCTATCAGGCTCAAGTGTTCGCTCGACCTAACCTCTAATACCAAATGTGACGAACATGATTTTCGACCCTTGGAAATCGACACTAATACATCATCGGTATTCACGTGCCGTAAATTCAGGTGTCAAAAAACCCAACCGTTAAGGGTAGAAAGAAAATAATGACAAAATAGAATCTCACACGAATGGAATAATATATATTATTTCAACATATAATCTTTATAGTGGAAATTTTGAATACATTTATCAGAGTTTAACTAACATCAACATGGATAGATATAAATATATGTCCTTACAAATGTCGAATACAATTGTGACGACCCGACCTCCTACGCCCAGGAAGACGTATCGTTTTGAAGAAAAGAAAGAGGTGAGAAAGTAGAAAGAAAGAGAAGAAGAAGAAACAACATCAGAATCTCAACAGCGGAACAAATAAAATATAATATCACATAAGAGAATACATAATATCATATACATCAGAGTTACACAGATAATACAACACATACTAGACAGTTATAAACACCTGTCTAGTTAATACAACTCGATACATCTCAATACAATACAGAGATACAACACAGCGGAAATACAGATAAACACTAACTCAGCGGAATCACTATATATCTATACGCTGAAGCCTCCTGCTCCATTGCTTCTCCAGACGTTCGTCAAAACTAACCTGAATCCCTTGGCTACCCGTAAAAATTTGGGTACCCGAGAGTTTATGAAAAACAGAAATAAACTTCGGGTCAGACATGGGTCTGGTATGAGTAACAGGGTTAAAGTTGTTTAACTTTGAAAATCAGTTGAAAACAAAGGTATCACGTAAGCCTTCCCACAAATAAACACGGGTAAGTTTTTACCTTACGCTAACCAAAACATTTGATAGAAAATTCAGTGATATTATAATAGTGTCTAGGGTTTTCAAGTAAATAGAAAATAGCTGAAATTGTTACATCTATTAAATTCCAGCATACTAGCCACAAAGTGGGTAATACAATCAAAACCGTAGGGTCTCGTAGGGAAAATGGGTTTCCAACAATGGCAGGGCTACTGGGGTACCGCCCGTCACAGTACCTGGCCTAGATCAGCGTACCGAGGAGTACGCCCGCTCCCCTGCAACACAAGGCCGAAACCATTCCTTACTGAACAGTTCCGAACGAAACAACCCCGGCAGTTGGAGCTCAAAACTGCCCACTAAATCGAAATAAAAGGGACATCTAGACAGGGGTATATCTCGCTCTCAAGTGGGGGCTACCCACGAAGCCTTGCTGCACCTCCCCTGTTTTAGCCATTCCCGGTTGATGAGGCTTGAGGTCACGATTACCTTATCAAAATTCATCACTTAGAATGCTCATCGTCCGCCTGACGATGTTCTGAAAGCATTCAATCCATACAAGTTCGTTCCGGGTTCGAACGAAACCGAAGGCATTATCTCGTTACACTCGTATTGGAATCACCCTCAGAGTTAACGACAATAACCCTTGCATTCTGAATCACCATCTCGAATCTATAAGTACTATCTCCGTCAAACTCATTACGGAATCACCCACAGAGTTATACTGACGAATAGTTCTTATACCTTGAGTCTTCACTTGCTCCACTTGGATTTCACGACCTAACGTTATTTTGGATCGATGTGGTATTCGGGTCTCCAGACCTGGAATCCCGGTATACGGAAACCCGATCCCGGTCTCATCGAAATCCAAACCGTGTCTTTTAAGGCCAAATTATTTTAAAGTTAAAACAATTCAATTTATTATCTATATCAACACAGATAGATAAAACACAATATAACAATGGATAATGACATCATCATCATAAACAGATAATCCATATTATCTACTCAACAGATAATCAATATCATCATACTTAACCAAGCATCCATAACTCAATAGATATATATATCTGAGATCACAGTCAATCATGGAAATCAATATCATCCATACAATACATAAGCAATGATTCATAAACACATCATTTATAATTAATTTAAAATGAATTAAATTAATTACTTATCTCTAATTAATTTAAAGTAAATTAAATTAATTACTTCATCCTATAAATCTTGCTTACTTAACCATTGATTAATTACAAATCAATTAATTAACCATTCTCTAGATTTCCATCTTAATTAATCATCCTGGATTAATTACCTTTTAATTACATTCAAGTAATTATCCTTTAATCAATTTCACACATTAATTATCCTTACTAAAAACAGTAATTAACCTTTAATTACTCTATTTACTAATTAACCATAATTAATTATATTTATCCATAATTAATTACAATTAATTAATTACTCAAATCACTTATTATCGATTAATTATCTTAAATTACATCATTATTAATATAAGTTAATGATCCCTATTTTAATTAATTATTCCTTTAATTAATTATCTCAATTAATCCTTTACTCAATTTCACCAAGTAATTTAATTCAAATTACTTTCATACTTAAATCTTCTTCAATTAATTACATACAGTAATTACCAATAATTACTTCACTAATTAATTATATTTCATTTATTACCTTCAAGCAAATACTTATTAATCATTCTACGATTAATTTAAATTAATTAAACTTACTTAATTATCTTAAACAAATCAAATTAATCTCAATTTATTTCAATGAGTAAATAATTCCTCAATTACTTTTATTAAGTAATTATACTTAAACTATTCACCGGTGATTATCATCAAATTAATTAATTTAATTAATTATTTAAAATTTAACCACATTAATTAATTTTTAAAAATCTTGGTAAATGCACTTCATTAACTATCCTTTAATTCCTTCATTAAGTAATTAATTTAGATTAACTCTTGTTAATCACAAATATAATTATCTTTAATTATCCATTAATTAAAGTCTAAATTTTAATTAGTTAATTATATTTGATTAACTTAACCACTTAATTAAAAATTTCTTTAATCATTAATTAAATTTTAGATAAAACATTTCTTAATCATGACTAATTTGTCATTGACAATACATTTGGAAATAAATTTACTTTTGAACTTGTTTTAAGTTTCATTTTAAATATGAAATTCAAAGTGAATATAATTTAAACTTAAACAAAGTTTAAATAATTTAAAAATATTCCTTTAAAATTATATGGAAGAGATACTTGACTTATAAAAGTAATTTATAAATGTTACACCAAACTCATTTTTAAGTTTGAACAAAATTTTCACTTAACATTCCAAGTTGTTTAAATCCTTTAAATTTAAACTTCTTTTAAATTTTAAAAACTGAAATTTCAAACTAAATCTTTTAATTTCCAGATCTGAATTCATCTTTAAAACTTACTCACATTTATAAAATTTCAGTTTAAAACATGTCAACCTACTTCTATTTAAAAGAGTTAGTGATTCAAACTTAAACTAATTTTTTTTTTCCTTTCTTTTTCAAAACTGAGACTATAAATTTAAACTGAATTCAAAGGTTCGAACTTGAATTTAAAAACTGGGTTTAAACCTTCTTTACATTCGAAAACTCCAGGGTTTAAAAATTTAAAACTAGTATCCAGGTTTCTGGTAAAACTTGGAAATACAAAACACCCAAAAGACACTCAACTAGCTTCGAGTCCTCCCCTTCCTTCCTTCGTGTCAAAACTCGAATTTACTCGAGTGTTTCTCGAGTTCAACCCTGCAACTCAAAATAACAACTGATACTCCAATATCCTCGTGCACCTGCACAAACACTGCCGCCACCTCAGATCATCCACGATGATCTTCTCCAAACAACGCTCACCCTCACATCTGAACGCGATCAACAGATCTTCATTCCCAAGCTCGAATCGAATTCGAGTGCAAAGTCAGAACCTGGAACAATACATCTCGAACACCACAAACCCTGTTCATCGACCCATACTCGATGCTCCGACCACCGACTGCTTCACAACTCTGGCTGGGGACTCGTCTACCAACCCTCTACCATCCCTCAAAATCGCAAAGCACTCGATCAAACCCAGAGTGTGAACGAACGAAAACTTAGCCTTGTTTAAAAATTAGGTTTAAAAACTATAAACCCTTACCGCCGCTTCCACGATCACCTGACCACCATTAAAATATTTTTCCTAGAACCCCCACTCGTCCCTCTATCACCATACTAAATTCCGATCATCACCCACCCGAGGATCACCAGAAATTCCCAAAACACAGAAAAACAAGCAAATACGAACTGCTCGTCTACCCCGCATCTAAAAATCGCGTATCTAGTTTTAAAAATCATGTTAAAGGATGAAGATTCAATTTACATGACTGAATCGAAATCTAAAAGTTTTGAAATTTCACTTGTTTAAAACTTTGTCCAGCCCTGTTGATTTTCCAGAGATATTTACAGTTATTTGTACTTGAATAAATTTTTAACTTTTAATTTATACTAAACCAAACAATTTTTTTGTTTTAAATCCTAAGTTCAAACAACCATAGGTCAAAGGATAAGGATTTTTAAATCTAAGTCTTGGGTTTGGAATCACAGAACAAAGAACAACAGCATGCTTACCTTTCATACATTCATATATATACAGCAATGCACTTATAAATACACATGCATCATACTTATTTTCAGAGATAATAAAACAATGAGATCCATACTAAATTTTCTATAAGAGAGTGATGTTACTCACCAAGAATTTGCAGTGAAGAAGAACAGAGCATGTTATCTTTTGAAAGCAGTTTGAATTTGAAATCTGGAAAATGTTTTCCTTTAAACTCTCTGGTCAATCACCTTGCTTGTTTAGTTGCTTGATATTTGTTGAAGCTTGTTTTGAGATTAAAAATGGAGTTTCATTTTGTATTTGCTTAACTCGAACTGGACATGGAAATGATAGAAGAAAAGTTGTTTTCCAGGCTTTGTACAAAACAGTTTACAGGGTTCTACATTTTTTTCTTATTTCATTTCTAAGGTCAGAGATATTTTATAATTTGGTGGCTGAAGATTACACTCGTATATACTCGAACAGGTTTTGTTGGCTGCAAGCATTTGAGAGCATTTATTGTTATGTACTTCATGTTTTCTTTATTCATACTTATCTCATTTTCTTTTTACTTGGCTGTGACTTCTATTGCAAGCTACAAATTTTATATTTTGCTTTGCTTTGATTTTTCTTATCTTGTTCCCAGGCCTACATGCATATATCCATTCGAATTGTTCCACTTTGCCTTAATCTTTGGCTATGCAGATTTGCTATGCAATCACATTTCTGGTTAGATAGTGAAATGAAATGAATGTTGTTTTTAATATATTGTTTGTTTATATCCACTATGTTACTTGTTTTATTGTCATTCGAATATATCGTTTGATGTCTTCTATTTTGTTACTCGCTTTATAGTTATACTATTTGTTTATAAATATGGAGGATGTTTATAATATTTGAATTTAAACCATTAATGTACAACTTACTTTTGTTATTTGTTTTATTGCTTGTTATTTTAACATGTATTTATATTTATATATTATAAAACTCAACTATCAATTTTTAGAAAAACTAACAAAAGAGATTATCTCTTTTATTCAAATTCACTTATGTTATAATATACTTAACTATCGTTTGACACAATTACATTTAAAAACTTACATATAGCAAAATCCCTGTTTATTTAAAAGTCTATTCATAAGATATTATTTATCAAAATAAATTGAATTTATAAAGGAATTATCTCTATAAAAATAATAAAACTCGATATCAAATAAAATGATTTTATAAAAGAAATTATCACTATATATAAATAAATTACTTATTTTATAATCTATATTCAAAAAGAAAAATGAAACTTTTGTTAAAGTTAAATTTAGGCTAAAATCAATTTTAAACAAGTTTACTCTATCCTGTATATATTTCAATGCTAAATGATTTTTTTATATTAAATTAAATAAAATTTCAATTTACCAAAAATATTAAAATAAATAAACATATCTTTATTTATTAACTTTCAAAAAAGATCTTATCTATGTACAGTATATACAGATATATATATATATATATATATAGATTATAAGCAGAAAACAATTTATCAGCTTTTAATATATAAATTATCAGTCAGATATTTATTTAAAAGAAAATTGTTGAATCAATTCAAATTTTATTAACAATTATTGTCAAATCAATTTAATTTTTAATCACAGATTATTAAATTGATATTGCCAAAATTTCCGGGACGTCACATTCCTCCCCCCTTAAAAGAATTTCGTCCCCGAAATTTAAAACAAAGGTAATTTAATAATCTTATTAAAGATTTAATTTTAAAAACACAAGCATATATTAATTATATGCTAACAACCATAGCAACCAACACATCCAATCAAACAAACAATCAAAACTAACTATCCAGATAAAAATACTGGATAGAATCCTGCCGAGTTTCTCCGAGTATAAATACCGGGTTACTCGCTCTATAGAATCCAAACAATCAATAATACTAAGCTACAGAACTACCACTCGTCTAGATCTACACCACTAGACAGAATATCAGACTATAGACAAGTCTGACTCATCATCCAACTCCCTGAACTGCTGGCTCTACAACCAAAGATAACTCATACACGTATTCCCTCAGAGATACGTGAAATACATCGAATCCCAGTTATCCAAACTGACAATTCACTCCAAAAGATCAACCACTTATCCAAAATCAAATCTCCGATTCTTATCCACAAAATTTCTCGGTCGATCCTGGGCCGCCTACATCTTCCTGATCAGCTCATCCCTGCTGATGCCCTCCAGAAACAACTGGACCAAAAACAATCATCAAAATGATCCCTCCAAGATCAACCAAAACTCGGAACTCCAACTAGGAAACAGATCTCACTTCACCCATCTGGAAAAGATAAACAGATGCACCCTAATCTGGCCTCAGATCCGAAAAAATTTCCTGGAGAAACTCTCTAATCCAATACTGCAATATCCAATTGCTTCCACACTAAACTACTGCCACCATGCTTCCACTGCGCTACTCTGATCTGAAACAGATGAGAATGCTGATGATAGACTCAAGCACACACCAAACAACACATCCCAAAGGTATGATTCAACAGATCCATAAAGAAAAACCCAAAGTTCTTCCAAAACCGAGCTGCTTCACCAAACTCAAATCATCCTACTACTAAGCTGAACCATTAGTATCACTTCTGAAATCAAGTCGATACAAACTCAATCCCCAGATGTTAGCAAAACTCTGGCTTCCTGAAGACATCCAGAAAATCCAAAACACAAGAGAACACTCAAGCTATTGCAAGTTACTTTTGCGATCAACTCAGCTTAATCCAATAATACTGCTCTCTTTACTAATCAGAACAGCATACACTTATGCAGCCAATCCATCGAAGAAATGGATTCACTCCGCTGTTTCTGAAATCTACTGCTATGCTAGAAAACTCCCTTGCCAACATACAGAACACCCTGAGCTGCGCTACTAACACTCGTGCCAAGGAATTCCTAATCCAGAAGCTCCTCGAGAAACTCCAACTTCAAACCAAAACAAAAACATTCTGCTGAACACAGCCACAACTCCGAAACAACTCACTTCCTTAACTCGTTCCAAAGAAATATCTTCGGAAACATCCATAGTCACTGTGTCTCATCACACAGCTACTACATCCTGAGGGATCAGAATATCATAACTTGCTTCTGTCCAACCGACAGTTCCAAACTCTACTCATCCAACCCTCGAAAATCCGCTCACACGAGTGCAATCATCTTACACCCAAATGCTGGACACCGAATCCTTAACAGATTTTCTTCAAAGACCAATGAAATTCTTACACCACAACAGAAATTCACTCGAGACGGTATTGGGTCTACAGTCTCGTCAGATACACTTCCATCCTCAACAAACTCCAACTATTGGTAGTCGTGTTACACACACCACTACCCATCTACCTTTATAACTTATATTGGAAAACCCGAACAGGTAACCAAACAGATAGGTAGAAATATATAAATATATATATATATATAGATAAAAATTACAAGTACGCTCTCTCAGGATAGACACCACTCCAGAGCCTAGGTATTCACTCAACCTAATGCTCTGATACCAACTGTGACGACCCGACCTCCTACGCCCAGGAAGACGTATCGTTTTGAAGAAAAGAAAGAGGTGAGAAAGTAGAAAGAAAGAGAAGAAGAAGAAACAACATCAGAATCTCAACAGCGGAACAAATAAAATATAATATCACATAAGAGAATACATAATATCATATACATCAGAGTTACACAGATAATACAACACATACTAGACAGTTATAAACACCTGTCTAGTTAATACAACTCGATACATCTCAATACAATACAGAGATACAACACAGCGGAAATACAGATAAACACTAACTCAGCGGAATCACTATATATCTATACGCTGAAGCCTCCTGCTCCATTGCTTCTCCAGACGTTCGTCAAAACTAACCTGAATCCCTTGGCTACCCGTAAAAATTTGGGTACCCGAGAGTTTATGAAAAACAGAAATAAACTTCGGGTCAGACATGGGTCTGGTATGAGTAACAGGGTTAAAGTTGTTTAACTTTGAAAATCAGTTGAAAACAAAGGTATCACGTAAGCCTTCCCACAAATAAACACGGGTAAGTTTTTACCTTACGCTAACCAAAACATTTGATAGAAAATTCAGTGATATTATAATAGTGTCTAGGGTTTTCAAGTAAATAGAAAATAGCTGAAATTGTTACATCTATTAAATTCCAGCATACTAGCCACAAAGTGGGTAATACAATCAAAACCGTAGGGTCTCGTAGGGAAAATGGGTTTCCAACAATGGCAGGGCTACTGGGGTACCGCCCGTCACAGTACCTGGCCTAGATCAGCGTACCGAGGAGTACGCCCGCTCCCCTGCAACACAAGGCCGAAACCATTCCTTACTGAACAGTTCCGAACGAAACAACCCCGGCAGTTGGAGCTCAAAACTGCCCACTAAATCGAAATAAAAGGGACATCTAGACAGGGGTATATCTCGCTCTCAAGTGGGGGCTACCCACGAAGCCTTGCTGCACCTCCCCTGTTTTAGCCATTCCCGGTTGATGAGGCTTGAGGTCACGATTACCTTATCAAAATTCATCACTTAGAATGCTCATCGTCCGCCTGACGATGTTCTGAAAGCATTCAATCCATACAAGTTCGTTCCGGGTTCGAACGAAACCGAAGGCATTATCTCGTTACACTCGTATTGGAATCACCCTCAGAGTTAACGACAATAACCCTTGCATTCTGAATCACCATCTCGAATCTATAAGTACTATCTCCGTCAAACTCATTACGGAATCACCCACAGAGTTATACTGACGAATAGTTCTTATACCTTGAGTCTTCACTTGCTCCACTTGGATTTCACGACCTAACGTTATTTTGGATCGATGTGGTATTCGGGTCTCCAGACCTGGAATCCCGGTATACGGAAACCCGATCCCGGTCTCATCGAAATCCAAACCGTGTCTTTTAAGGCCAAATTATTTTAAAGTTAAAACAATTCAATTTATTATCTATATCAACACAGATAGATAAAACACAATATAACAATGGATAATGACATCATCATCATAAACAGATAATCCATATTATCTACTCAACAGATAATCAATATCATCATACTTAACCAAGCATCCATAACTCAATAGATATATATATCTGAGATCACAGTCAATCATGGAAATCAATATCATCCATACAATACATAAGCAATGATTCATAAACACATCATTTATAATTAATTTAAAATGAATTAAATTAATTACTTATCTCTAATTAATTTAAAGTAAATTAAATTAATTACTTCATCCTATAAATCTTGCTTACTTAACCATTGATTAATTACAAATCAATTAATTAACCATTCTCTAGATTTCCATCTTAATTAATCATCCTGGATTAATTACCTTTTAATTACATTCAAGTAATTATCCTTTAATCAATTTCACACATTAATTATCCTTACTAAAAACAGTAATTAACCTTTAATTACTCTATTTACTAATTAACCATAATTAATTATATTTATCCATAATTAATTACAATTAATTAATTACTCAAATCACTTATTATCGATTAATTATCTTAAATTACATCATTATTAATATAAGTTAATGATCCCTATTTTAATTAATTATTCCTTTAATTAATTATCTCAATTAATCCTTTACTCAATTTCACCAAGTAATTTAATTCAAATTACTTTCATACTTAAATCTTCTTCAATTAATTACATACAGTAATTACCAATAATTACTTCACTAATTAATTATATTTCATTTATTACCTTCAAGCAAATACTTATTAATCATTCTACGATTAATTTAAATTAATTAAACTTACTTAATTATCTTAAACAAATCAAATTAATCTCAATTTATTTCAATGAGTAAATAATTCCTCAATTACTTTTATTAAGTAATTATACTTAAACTATTCACCGGTGATTATCATCAAATTAATTAATTTAATTAATTATTTAAAATTTAACCACATTAATTAATTTTTAAAAATCTTGGTAAATGCACTTCATTAACTATCCTTTAATTCCTTCATTAAGTAATTAATTTAGATTAACTCTTGTTAATCACAAATATAATTATCTTTAATTATCCATTAATTAAAGTCTAAATTTTAATTAGTTAATTATATTTGATTAACTTAACCACTTAATTAAAAATTTCTTTAATCATTAATTAAATTTTAGATAAAACATTTCTTAATCATGACTAATTTGTCATTGACAATACATTTGGAAATAAATTTACTTTTGAACTTGTTTTAAGTTTCATTTTAAATATGAAATTCAAAGTGAATATAATTTAAACTTAAACAAAGTTTAAATAATTTAAAAATCTTCCTTTAAAATTATATGGAAGAGATACTTGACTTATAAAAGTAATTTATAAATGTTACACCAAACTCATTTTTAAGTTTGAACAAAATTTTCACTTAACATTCCAAGTTGTTTAAATCCTTTAAATTTAAACTTCTTTTAAATTTTAAAAACTGAAATTTCAAACTAAATCTTTTAATTTCCAGATCTGAATTCATCTTTAAAACTTACTCACATTTATAAAATTTCAGTTTAAAACATGTCAACCTACTTCTATTTAAAAGAGTTAGTGATTCAAACTTAAACTAATTTTTTTTTTCCTTTCTTTTTCAAAACTGAGACTATAAATTTAAACTGAATTCAAAGGTTCGAACTTGAATTTAAAAACTGGGTTTAAACCTTCTTTACATTCGAAAACTCCAGGGTTTAAAAATTTAAAACTAGTATCCAGGTTTCTGGTAAAACTTGGAAATACAAAACACCCAAAAGACACTCAACTAGCTTCGAGTCCTCCCCTTCCTTCCTTCGTGTCAAAACTCGAATTTACTCGAGTGTTTCTCGAGTTCAACCCTGCAACTCAAAATAACAACTGATACTCCAATATCCTCGTGCACCTGCACAAACACTGCCGCCACCTCAGATCATCCACGATGATCTTCTCCAAACAACGCTCACCCTCACATCTGAACGCGATCAACAGATCTTCATTCCCAAGCTCGAATCGAATTCGAGTGCAAAGTCAGAACCTGGAACAATACATCTCGAACACCACAAACCCTGTTCATCGACCCATACTCGATGCTCCGACCACCGACTGCTTCACAACTCTGGCTGGGGACTCGTCTACCAACCCTCTACCATCCCTCAAAATCGCAAAGCACTCGATCAAACCCAGAGTGTGAACGAACGAAAACTTAGCCTTGTTTAAAAATTAGGTTTAAAAACTGTAAACCCTTACCGCCGCTTCCACGATCACCTGACCACCATTAAAATATTTTTCCTAGAACCCCCACTCGTCCCTCTATCACCATACTAAATTCCGATCATCACCCACCCGAGGATCACCAGAAATTCCCAAAACACAGAAAAACAAGCAAATACGAACTGCTCGTCTACCCCGCATCTAAAAATCGCGTATCTAGTTTTAAAAATCATGTTAAAGGATGAAGATTCAATTTACATGACTGAATCGAAATCTAAAAGTTTTGAAATTTCACTTGTTTAAAACTTTGTCCAGCCCTGTTGATTTTCCAGAGATATTTACAGTTATTTGTACTTGAATAAATTTTTAACTTTTAATTTATACTAAACCAAACAATTTTTTTGTTTTAAATCCTAAGTTCAAACAACCATAGGTCAAAGGATAAGGATTTTTAAATCTAAGTCTTGGGTTTGGAATCACAGAACAAAGAACAACAGCATGCTTACCTTTCATACATTCATATATATACAGCAATGCACTTATAAATACACATGCATCATACTTATTTTCAGAGATAATAAAACAATGAGATCCATACTAAATTTTCTATAAGAGAGTGATGTTACTCACCAAGAATTTGCAGTGAAGAAGAACAGAGCATGTTATCTTTTGAAAGCAGTTTGAATTTGAAATCTGGAAAATGTTTTCCTTTAAACTCTCTGGTCAATCACCTTGCTTGTTTAGTTGCTTGATATTTGTTGAAGCTTGTTTTGAGATTAAAAATGGAGTTTCATTTTGTATTTGCTTAACTCGAACTGGACATGGAAATGATAGAAGAAAAGTTGTTTTCCAGGCTTTGTACAAAACAGTTTACAGGGTTCTACATTTTTTTCTTATTTCATTTCTAAGGTCAGAGATATTTTATAATTTGGTGGCTGAAGATTACACTCGTATATACTCGAACAGGTTTTGTTGGCTGCAAGCATTTGAGAGCATTTATTGTTATGTACTTCATGTTTTCTTTATTCATACTTATCTCATTTTCTTTTTACTTGGCTGTGACTTCTATTGCAAGCTACAAATTTTATATTTTGCTTTGCTTTGATTTTTCTTATCTTGTTCCCAGGCCTACATGCATATATCCATTCGAATTGTTCCACTTTGCCTTAATCTTTGGCTATGCAGATTTGCTATGCAATCACATTTCTGGTTAGATAGTGAAATGAAATGAATGTTGTTTTTAATATATTGTTTGTTTATATCCACTATGTTACTTGTTTTATTGTCATTCGAATATATCGTTTGATGTCTTCTATTTTGTTACTCGCTTTATAGTTATACTATTTGTTTATAAATATGGAGGATGTTTATAATATTTGAATTTAAACCATTAATGTACAACTTACTTTTGTTATTTGTTTTATTGCTTGTTATTTTAACATGTATTTATATTTATATATTATAAAACTCAACTATCAATTTTTAGAAAAACTAACAAAAGAGATTATCTCTTTTATTCAAATTCACTTATGTTATAATATACTTAACTATCGTTTGACACAATTACATTTAAAAACTTACATATAGCAAAATCCCTGTTTATTTAAAAGTCTATTCATAAGATATTATTTATCAAAATAAATTGAATTTATAAAGAAATTATCTCTATAAAAATAATAAAACTCGATATCAAATAAAATGATTTTATAAAAGAAATTATCACTATATATAAATAAATTACTTATTTTATAATCTATATTCAAAAAGAAAAATGAAACTTTTGTTAAAGTTAAATTTAGGCTAAAATCAATTTTAAACAAGTTTACTCTATCCTGTATATATTTCAATGCTAAATGATTTTTTTTATATTAAATTAAATAAAATTTCAATTTACCAAAAATATTAAAATAAATAAACATATCTTTATTTATTAACTTTCAAAAAAGATCTTATCTATGTACAGTATATACAGATATATATATATATATAGATTATAAGCAGAAAACAATTTATCAGCTTTTAATATATAAATTATCAGTCAGATATTTATTTAAAAGAAAATTGTTGAATCAATTCAAATTTTATTAACAATTATTGTCAAATCAATTTAATTTTTAATCACAGATTATTAAATTGATATTGCCAAAATTTCCGGGACGTCACAACAATAGTACATAGGTGTGGTAGAAATGGATAACAATCTTCATAAGAATCTTCTAACTCCATGATCCAATCTCTTCCAAAATGCTCTAAACAAAACCTAAATACTAGGCTGCTCGGAAAAATAGGTCACCCAAAGTTTAAGGGAAAACGAAAATAAACTCTGGATCGGTCATGGGACTGGTGTGAGAAACTCAAAATATGAGTATTTGGAAACAAAGGGTATCTCATAAGACCACGCCGCACATAAACACGGAATGGATTTTTATCTTATTGTAACAACCCGCATATTTATCGATTTTTTATAATTTTTATATTTAAATCGTTAATCGGATGTTAGTCCGAAAAGCTACTTTTTGCATACGGTCAAATTAGGACTCGAGACCACCCCCATTGAGTTCAAAATGTCATTTGCGATCTTTTTGAGTATAAACTTTGATATGTTTGGAGCTAGTCAAAAATTCGACCATTTGCACTTTGGGTTTGGGTTTGGGTTCAGCCCCTTTGCCAACTTAACCCCAAATCTGAACCTCTCCACTCACTCTCACTTTCTCCTCCTTTTAGTTTTGGAGCAACAATGGTGGGAGAGATGGGAAATTAAAACTCCCAAACCCTAGTTTCATCTTCAAATCAAGTTCTAGCTCCAAACTAATAGAAGAAACCTTGGTAAGCTTCTCCTTCTTCTTCTCCAACTCTTTCTCCTTTCAATTTCAGAAATTCCTAAACCTAACTTTAGGAATGTTTCTCTTTTGAGCATAGATTCAAGCTCATTTGGGTTGTGTTGAAGAGTGGTTGATTCTCCCTTTGCTTTCAAGCTCCTTCTTCATTGTTTTTGTGAAAAGGTGAGATTTTTATCTCACATCTTAATCTATATTTATCTTCGATTGTTAGGTATGAATTCCAAACACTTATTCTTGTGCAAATGCTTTTGGTTTGGATTGATTCAGTGAATATTCCAATTTTTAGTGTTTTGAGTTCAATTCTTTGAAAATCCTAACTTTGATGTTTTGATCATGTTTTCGATGATGAATCGGAGTGCCTATAGGGCCGTAGTATCGATTGACAAAAGCCCCGTAGTCCATTGCTCGACTCGGGAGAAAGTGTGGGAGATTTCTCTCCCACTTGGCTGAAAAACAGTTTCAGCTCGACACCAGACGTCTGCAGGTAGGCTCAGACGTCTGGAGTCTGTTTCAGGAAGTTTCCAAAACTTGCTGCAGACGTCTGAGCATTTACCCCGGACGTCTGGAGCCTGTGACCTGCTCTATTTCGCATGCTTTTGCCTATTTAGCTCGGGATTTCAATTTCTATCGGATCAAGGTTATCCAATTCGTCGTTATCATTTATTTTCTTCATTGATGACTTCTTCTCGGGATTTTTGAGAATGTCGCTCGCCTCTCTTGTCTTCACTAAGGTGTACCGTTCTGACGGGGCGCTGCCCCGCACCCTGCCGTGGGCGCTTCCCCCTGGACCCCCGCGACCTGACCGGGCAGGTCGAACCCCGTACAACTCTGCGTAGGCGATCTTATCCGAAAAACATTCAACAGAATTTCTACTATGATGGTTTTTGGGATTGATTTCTTTGGATTTTTCTCACGTCTTCGAACGTGAATTTATGTGATTCGATTCGTTTCAACAATCGTTTTGTGACTTGTCACTTTAAAAATATAAAGGTTTCAATACTAGTAGTAAATATCAAAACTCTTTCATCAAAACGATTTCAACTCTATTTTCAATATCAAACTCATTTATAAAACTGTTTTCCAATCTACTAGTATATACAAACCTTTACCTCATTCGTATGAGAAAATATAATTAAACGGCTTAGCAAAACAAGTGGTATGAAACGCTTGCGTTTACTTCGTCGGTTAATTTATGGACTTGTTCGATTGAAACTCTTGTGACAATTTCCTAGTGCAGATCTACAATCTGTTCGTAAATATTTGAGTTAAGCAAGTGGTTATGGGACATGAAGCTAAACTCTTATATTTACTAGCTTAGTGTAATCGACACTTCCTAATGATCATGACGATCATTTTTTTGTGATTTAGACTAGCGATTGAGCGATGTCTCTTTGTTTGCGAGGTTAGACTAGACACCATTTGTGTGATTTCGATTCACACATATCTCTTTATCTTCAAGGTTAGTCTATACCTCATTGGTGTGATTTCGATTCACACATATTGAAACTTTTGTGACAATTTCCTAGTGCAAATCTACAATCTGTTCGTAAATATTTGAGTTAAGCAAGTGGTTATGGGACATGAAGCTAAACTCTTATATTTACTAGCTTAGTGTAATCGACACTTCTTTAGGATCGATGATGATCATTTTATGGTTTAGACTAGCAATGTGCGATGTCTCTTTATCCGTGTGTTCGGAAAATTAAATGGATAGCTTCCCATCCGTGTGTTCGGAAAATTAAATGGATAGCTTCCATGAGATAGCTTCTCATCCGTGTGTTCGGAAAATTAAATGGATAGCTTCCATGAGATTGCTTCTCGTCCGTGTGCTCGGACTTCACCTTTTTAGTGATTTCTAGATTTCGTGTGTTGAATTCTGAGATTTGTTCTGGATTTCGTGTGTTGATTTCTAGATTTAATGTCTTACCAACTTTTACAATTGGCATTAATATGTATGTCATTATTATGGCTTGGTGAATTAAATAAAGAATATGACATTCTTTTTAATCTTTGAGTAGATTCTTGTGATATTGATTAATCTCTTGTTGATTTTCAATTACGTGCTTATCACAGTATGGTATTATGGTTATGATACGTTTTTGTCATATCTCTTATTCTATATCACTTTATCTGATATTTATAGCTAGACTGATCCGTTTATTATTTTCTTCTTAAATAATACTCGGGTAAGACTGAGGTTTTACAGGTGCTTCTTCATGACTTCTTATCTGGAGCCATCTTCTGACTTTTGGCTAACTACTCTAGTTTAGTAGTTTTTGTTGTATACATTTGAGATTGAGACTCCTTGATGTATACATATTCTTTTGCCTTGCACTTGTATCTATTCTTTTGTGTTATTGTGGATCTTATTTGACCACTACTCTGATGTACACTTTAATGTGTTATATTCATATCTATTTCCGCCTTTGCGATATGAATTGCCTGTGACTGATTTGTGTTATGTTTATTTCTATATTTGTTTCCGAAGTCCATATAGCCACTGTGTAGTAGCTTTGAGTTTGTATCGGTATGTTGGATTTCCTCTTGAGATGAAAACTTATATTTTTATCTGGCATATCGGTACTCACACAAAGCAATTATACAGATGGTCGCTCCTCAACGGCCTTATTCTCCATGCTAGTTGACGGCATTACCTCGTAGTGTCCTTGGCTAGCGTGGGTATAGAGGTGGGGCATCACACTTATGGTAACCAAATCATTTCTACACGAAATCCAGTGATATTATTTTTAATGACATTCTTTTGAAAGCACTTTTCAAATAAACATATTCAAATAGCCAAAATTGTTACATTAGTTAAATTTGATGGCATAATAGGTTTACAACTAAAATCGAAGGCACTTATTGGAGATCTGGATTTCCAATTAATAGTGAAGTAAGGGACTACCTCTCGTACAGTATATCTCTAGAGGGATGCACCAAGGATCGACATCTTCGAAACCTCTACGAATAATGAATGGCATAGCCGCATACCCATCTGGTGACGGATAGAACTGAATATGATATCACTCCAGCGGTTCCCGACCTACTCGAGAGCTCTCATACCATACACCAGATATTCACTTAACATGCCACATTACCATTTCCAACAACGCACTATTGGTTTCCACAAAAATACAACCGCTGAGCTCGTATGTCTCAAAGAAGGGTGTTAAGTATAAGAGAGTTGCCTCCTACACCACCAAATAGATGCACGTTTGTAGAGATTAATGCACTGTGATCTTAGAAATACAATGTCAGACATTTATCCATAATAGTTGTCCAAGAATAGGACAAACCGAAGGCACTCTCCTACAACATCCTGTTGGGAATTACTCTAGGATTAGTAGCGCGTAGTCCTTGCATACGTAGATACCAGAACGAAGGGACCGCTGCTATTTATTTATCTCGGGAGCTACTCCGAAATTATTAACAAACAGTCCTTCCGTTATGAAGATCCCTGCCTTCAACTTCATTGTCTTTAACATGTCTTCACTTTCGAACTCGTAAATTGGTTCAAAGTGGTTTTTTGATAAGAATTACCCAAATCTGATCCCGGTTCCTTCGAACCAATCATCGATAAAAAGATGTTAAGTAAATAGGTGCTATCGTTTGTTTAATTACTTTCTCTTTATCAAAAATATCTTCTAGAGATTATATCTTTAAAACCTTTCTTCCGGTATATACGGGATCATTAAATCTCTCTTGTCAAATCCTTTGGTTACTTAAAATCTTTTTAAATCTTGGAATAATTCCAAATCATTTCATCCTTTACTTACAAAAATATTTTCATTTCATCCTTTGGTTACTTAAAATCTTTACAAAGATTTTTTATTTCCAAATCATAACTTTTAAATGGGTCCAAAATAATGTTATTTAAGACATTGTTTACTGTAAACCCAAAACAATAAATTTTAAGTAAAAGGATCCATTAAAATAATTCCAAATCATTTATTTAAATATCATCAAAATATTTCTTACTTTCAATACATATCTTTTTAATAGGTTAAAACTATGTTATCTTAAATGGTAAATCCAAATTAGTTAGTTTTCAAGTAAAACGGATTCATAGAAATTATACTAATTCTACTCAATATTAATTTCTGTATTTAACATTTACTATCCGTCGAATAGCGGTGAAATCACCTTTTAAATTAACACAAATAGTACAAGTTTCCTCCTCCGAATTTAATACTAAGTATTAGAAAATTATCTCTATTCAATCCAAGTTGCAATTAATTAATTATAAAAATTAAATCTTTTGTACTTGTCTCATTTCCGATATTTCAACCCTATCTATTTCTCGCCTGGGAAAGAAGCCAGGTGAGCCAGGATACTGGTTGCTCTTGAACATCTCCTTAGTTTAAGCCCCGCCCATTCGAATCTGACGAATAGAAAAATCCAGTCAACTCATCGGCTTTTAGAGCCATATTTAATCACTTAATTATAACAGCTTTTCTTTAAATCATTTATTCAACTCTTTTAAAATAAATTATAAAACATTCAAATCATATTTAAAATACTTAAATCTTTATTTGAAAACATTTATAAATATTTGGGATAGAATACTTAAGTTTAAAACCATATTTCAAAAGTTATAAAAAGTGCTACAAAAAGTGCTGTGAATAGTGCTTTTAAGCTTATTTGATCAAAACAACTTTTCTATCATTTAGAAATCCATTTTTTTAGCTCAAATCTCTTTTAAAACATTTATAGAATTTATCTCACATTTTAAAAAAATTAAAAATATTACTTTTAAAGATTTTATCACTTTGCTTTCCGAACTGCCAAAGTGCGACTATTTTAAAAACTTGATTTGCTCATATTTCAAAATCTACTAAATGAAATCTCGATCTTTTTCTTTTGTTTGAAAACTATGATTGTAAGAGTTTGGAAAATTCTTATTTCAAAGAATTCCAACTCTGAATCCATCATATAAATGGTTTAACTTTCTTCGGTGCGAAATCGCGAATTGCCGTTACGCGGCACGCTTATTTTTGACTCAATCTTCATAACTTGTCAAAACTTCACCAAATTGGATTTTAGTGTTTACAAAACATTTATAGACCATTTTAAAGGGTCTAATGATTCCATATCACTTTTATAAATTGATTCGGAAAGTGATTTTCCTATGTAATATCGACGCGTATTTAACGTTACTTGTTTACATAATTAAACAACTATATTAAAATAACCAGACTTGATGATCAAAACATAGTAAACATCCACAGCAATCATATAACATCACACATACACACATACAAATATATACTTTCTCACCTTCATTGGTTTCTAACTTCTCGAAAATTCGCTATAGCTTCGCTACGATCGAATCAGAGCCTATGGAATTGAGCCTCGGACCTATGAACGTGCTCGGCCTAGCTTGGAAAGTGGTGGAGTGCTCGGCCTTGATTCCATTTTAAATCATTTAAAAGGGTCTAATGATTCCATATCACTTTTATAACTTGATTCGAAAAGTGATTTCCTTGTGTAATATTGATGTGTATTTAACGTGACTTGTTTGCATAATTAAACAACTATATTAAAATAACCAAACTTGATGATCAAAGCATAGTAAACATCCATAACAATCATATCATATCACATCACACACACACACAAAATATAGAGTTTCTCACCTTCATTGGTTTCTAACTTCTCGAAAATTCGCTATAGCTTCACTACAATCGAATCAGAGCCTAAAGAATCGAGCCTCGGAACTATGAATGTGCTCGACCTAGCTTGGAAAGAGGTGGAGTGCTCGACCTTGGTTGTAGGAGATGGTGGCCGTGGGGTTTGAGTGAGGAAAGGAGGTGATTTGCCTTGGTTTTGAAGTGGATTGCTTATGTATATATACATACAAATTTAATTCCTTTTTGCAATATTTTTCTTCATAATTTCCTTAAGGTAGGAAGCCATTGAAAAGCTTGAGAATGAGGAAGAAGATGAAGTAGAATAGTGTGTAAAATTATGAAGAGAATGATGGGTATTTATAGGAAAAATTTGAAAATAAATATCTAAATGTATAATTATACTTTTGCCCCTTGCCCACACCCCCTCAATCCCTTCCAAACGCACGGCAAGGCCACTCTCCCTTGTGTCCCATGTGCGTGTTGATGATGGTGTGTAAATGAGTTGATGTTTGCTTTTGGTGTAGAAAATATCTTAGATATTTATATTTTTTACTATATGTAAATTTTAATGTGAACGGTAAGTATATTTGTATGTATATATGTGTGCATGTATATGTTAGGGTGTGTATGTGTATGTTAGATATGTGTTCAAGTAATATAAATAAGATTGCAATAACTTTGAACAACTTTCGTTCGTTATACCGTTGAAAATTGGGAAGCCGATTCCCAATCACATTTTCACTTATAAATTAATTTATATATAAATATAAACAAAATATAAAACTAATTTTTTATCATTTTTAACTAATTAAAATGATCATCTTTGATTTATAAAACCATATAAATTAATATTAAATAATTGTTTACAAAAGTGTTGTTATATCGATATAGCGATACGAATTTTCTTATATTTTCAAATAAGTGTATATCTTTACAAAACTAATATAAAGATTTATTATCATTTAAAAATAATTATTTGAATAATTATAACAATTATTAAATCATTAAATCTCAATTTAAATTCGTAAATCAATTATTAAAGTGGAAATTAGGAAGGCATCCCTATCATACTTTCATATTGTAAAGCGGGTCCCTATCAAAGTTTCATTGTAAAGCGGGTCCCTGTTTTCTGGAAACGAAGAAAAATTATTGCTAAAATGTCAGCAACTTTTATAAATAAGTGCTGATATTTCAGCAACTATCTGTGTCAAAGTTTTATTGTAAAAACAAAGAAAAATTATTGCTGAAATGTCAGCAACTTTTATAAATAAGTGCTGATATTTCATCAACTTTCATAAACTGTGTTCACAGTGTACATAAATGTTGCTGAAATATCAGCAACTTTTATAAATAAGTGTTGATATTTCAGCAACTTTCATACACTATGTTCACAGTGTACAGAAATGTTGCGGAAATGTCAGCAACTTTTATGAAATGTTGCATCATGCTCTACAATAATCGTGAATAAAAAACAGGGACCTAATTTACACTGAATTTTAGTGAAGGACTTTTCGTGAATTTTGAAACTTAATAAGGACCTGTGCCAAAAGTACCCATTATTAAATATGATGCCACTATTGATGATGTCATAAATACTTTTTATTTCCAAAAATAAAATAAATAATTTTATTTCATATTCTTTTTTAAACGGATAAATAAGTGTATATATTCCGTTCCGTGCGCGACTTCTGATAATTATAGCTGTTTATTGATAAAACGCTTTTCGGTTATTTTATCGATATTTTTTCATAGTATATATTTTTGTAAATATTTATTCAAAATAAGATTACCATCATTATTTATTATTCAAGACAACATAATCTATATTGAAAAGCTTACATTTGAACATTTTAAAAATAAATATAATTTATCAAAATGATAAATCAAAGTGGACATTAGAAAGAAGCATCTCACGTGTAAATGTTGGTGGAAAAGAAATGCATTTTATGTTGTGAAAAGGATTCGTAAAGGGCTAAGAAATTGAATTTTTTAATAATTTTTTACGCTTAAATAAGTGATAATTAGTATTAAACATGATTAATTCATTAGTTAATAATACAAACACCTTAGTTTAAAATATAGAAGCAATAATCTTAAATTAAAAATGCAATAATACATATACAACAATTTTAACCTACAGATACAGTGGTACTAATACAGCACTTTGAAATAAAAATACAGTAATAATTTAAATGCAGACACAATAATACAAATACAATGCCTCAACTGCATTGATGCAATCATTTCATTTCTTTGTTGTAATGATCCAGTCTCCCATATGATGGTCATTTTCATACTATAATATTTCTCGAGATATTTACTATAATTTGTTCAATAGGCCTTAAACCGTAGTTTTGCAAATGATACATAAAGGGAAGAAGCAAAGCATTTTCGGTCAAAAAATTTGTTGACATCGTTCTGGATGCTCATTCAGTAAGTAGCCATTACAGGGGGAAGAAGAAAAAATGACTAGCGAAAATCCATTAGAATTGGTCATTAACAGAGGGATCAGGTGACCATTTAGAATCAAATTAGCACTTTTTATGTCAGTGATGATTTAACCAACTAATACGTCCACAATCGTACTTTCACCTTTTAAGTTAACAAAAATGGAATAAAATTGAAAGAAAAGCGAAATACATTAATGATAACAATGGAAAGTTTTCAAAATACACATGAATAATTTGTCACATACAACACAAGAGATATACCACAAATGAGAAGAAAATAAAATCACTCAGATATATCTCTACCAAAAAGCCCTGATATAGCCTTCCCTGGATCTTCCTGTTTTATCAGTGACTCTCCTACCAACACCTGCAGCAGTATAAATATATTCTTATTATCATGAGAAGTTGCTCGTCTTCTAACTAAACTAATGTTATCAGAAGCATAATATAGTTCTAAACCTATGTTAATGATGTGCAATGAATGAATTCAGATGTTAAAACCTTACATGTTCGTTTACTACTAATTTATAAAGCTGAATCTGCTGGTTATAATTCTTTCTGGTTACAAACTAATTCTACAAAGTTAATAACCATCAATTTTTTTTCACCAAGGATTAAGGAAGTTGCTCTATGGTCTATAGATCATGATTCATGCATCACATTCCCCAATACTTAATGTATTGTAGAGTTGATTAATGTGGTCATAGGACATACCGCTTTAACACCAGCATTCTGAACATATGAAATATCTTCAGGAGTAAACAAGCCTGATTCTCCTACCACCTTGAAAAAAGAATAGGAAATTATCATAATGTGTAATTCACCAAGAAACTCATCAAACTACTGGTGCTCACTTTATATATTAAATAATTGCAGCCAAAAAAAGAAACTAATTCAAAAAAGGACGACAATAAGACCAACTTTTTTTACTGGCATTCTATGAAGATAATGATGCAGACACAACTACTTATGTCAAAAGTTTGCTATAAAAACTAGATTGGATGGTTCAATACTACCTATGTCTGACAACAAAACATGAAGCAAACCCTACAAATTCTAGTAATTTATTTAGTATTTTGCAGTTATTTATTTTCTCACACGTGCACAAGGTAACCAAATACTTCACTATTTTTGTTTGGTAATATTAATTGCATTTTTTAAAATCAGAATTAAGACTTTTAACGACAATGTAAATAAATATTCAACTATAGAAACTAGGCATCCAGTCCCTGACACCTTGTGGATAAGGCCACGCTTTCTTAAAGCACGAGAACCAGAATAAAATTGATCAAGCGAAATAAATAAAGCATTTCTATTTTCTGCAAGGCAAACTGAAATATATGACCATAAAAAAATTACTTAGTCTGAGTACGGATATGTTTTACTCGCACGATGTGTAAAATTTTGCCTTAAGTTTGGAGAAATCTGCAAAAAAGGAACGAATTAATTTAACTTACAATTATGTCCTTCTGACGGATAATTTCACCGCGGTCACCCTCCAAAAGTCTTTTTGTGTTTGCGATATCAACATGGAATGTCCCTAGGAAATAGACATGCAACTACTGAAAACTATAGGTAAAGAACCTACAACAAATTTGTTTACACAAAAAATAAAGGTTGTTGATATACCAAAAGGGACGATGGAGCAAATATAGCACTAAGTTCAAACTATTAAAAAGAGACTGAAACAATGGTACTGGGGTAGAATAATCTCATTAACATTATATAAGTGAAAGCTATGAGGCTATCAACACACCAAGAAAGCGCCATCAAACTAGCTGATGGAGACTCAATTTATGGGGCTTTACGCTAAGATGATGTAAATTAATAATACTTAGCAGTGTGACAAGTTATATAATTTCAAGAAACACGGTTTTGGTAGAAACATTTACAGGATCTTTACACAATGGAGAAAGTCCTCAGGTAGGGAATGGTCGATACAAGATTTAAGATATTAAGATTTCTACGTACTCAATACAAATGGCTTTAAAAAAATTGTTACAAAATAATCACCCATTCAGTTGGATAAAATAAACTTTAGTTCAGTTAACAAAGAATTAAAAGGGGATCGGTGTGGCGGGCAGCTGAATTTCCTAGCTCTACTCTCCGGAGTGGGGTTTAAAAAAAAACAAAGAATTTCAGTATTGGGGCATTATCATATTTTCTAAGTGTGAATTAGTAGACTTCGATAATAAGCGCTTAATATCCATCCTTTCATTGTTCAAAGGAGTAATTGTTAAGTTATCAAATACTGGGTGGGAGATATAAGATTGAGATATAAATAAACAGCAAGCTAGGAACTCATATGTATTTGTCGACTTATACTAATATAATTGCCACCAGTTAATCCAAATCATCATACCAAGGTCACGATTATTGATGCCGATAAGCTGAACCCCATCTATTGCCAGCACACGGTCCATTTCTCTTTCATCATGCACCTAATATATGTAGTTTCAGTAATTTATAATAATATAGAAGATGAATACTGTAATGATATCTAGTCATACTTAGTAATCAGGCATGCACTACAAGAAGCATTACACCTCTTTTGAAATGAAAGAGTGCCATGTAGGATCACTACTAAAAACATGGTTCTATAGAGAACAAACAAAAATTAGAGCTGTAAAAATGGGATAGGTCAAGACCTCACAGGCACACTCTACTTGGACAGTCATACCCAATCCATGTTTCATATCATGGGTTTTTTTGTGACTCGGCTTCTTGACCACTGGCCCATGTTTAACTCAGGACTCAGCCTACCCTACCTGATAACCATCATGTTTAAGCTACTAAAGAATTGAATGGGTCAATCAGACCTAAAATCCAGCCTGTCTTGTTGATAAATAAGGTGAAACCAACCCAGTCTGCCAAAGTGACTGCTCATTCAAGTTATCGGCTAGGTAGTCTGCTTGTCTAAACCAGTCCCATTTGCCAGCACATTTTAAACCATTTCAAGCATGTCTTCAATGTTTGAATCCTAGATTTAGAATATGTAAAGGCCATAGCTGATCGGTTGGCTACAAAGCTACATTTGTCAGCACTATAAGTGCATGATCCACCATATTCATATACAAATCCTAAATTTAATTTATGTCTCTTCATTATTTTCAATTTATCTTTTTGATTGGCACCAAACATGTACTCACAATAAATTCATCTGAATCAAGCAATATAAATTGGCAATGATTTACCTAAATACGGTTCACTATGGTAAACAGGCAAACACATGCGCGCATGCCCAATAATAATTTTCATCTTTTACTGAAGGATATAATATGACAACCATAATTCTGCTCATATCAAATCTAATTAAAAGGTCAACACAGCTCAAATAATAAATTCACCGACCTCAATCAGTGCTGCTAAACCAAGATCGTTGCAAATCATAGTCATCAATTTGATGTCGATATCTGGCAACACTGCAGCAATTAAAAGAACAGCATCTGCTCCACATGCACGTGCATAATAGATTTGCCATGTTTCAATTATGAACTCTTTGCACAAAAGGGGGCACTGAAAATTGCACCATTTATGAAGCATTTAAGAAAAATAAAAGAAGAAAATAATTTACGTCGCTAATACAGACCTTTACACCAGCTTTGCGAATAGCTTCTAGATTCTCAAAGCCTCCCTACAAATATGAATAGTATGGGGTGACTTAAACCATTTACCTTTTTCCCACAAATTTATCAAATAAAGGCACATAGAATCTTGCCTGAAAAAACTTTTTATCAGTCAAAACGCTTAAGCATGATGCTCCATTTTGCTCATAAGCTTTAGCCACCTGTACCTGTTCACATTCAGCTACATATCATCAAGACTGTACCCATTGCCACATGTGTAGCAGTGTAGGGAATAATGGTTTGCATCTTACAAGTTATATAGAACTACTATGTTGGCAGTGAAATGCTATGATGTAGTAAATAAAATGCTGACCAGTACAAACATTTTGATCAGTTTTCCTAATAATAGGAAGGTGGTTAAACTATAAACGCAAGCATATTAGCTTGCACAAGCCCTTGTTAAGTTACATCTTTCCCAACCATTTCTTAATGGAAGAAGATACAGTATGGTTGGCTTGGTAAAACTTACTGGATCAAAGTCCTCACGAAGCACTCCTCTGCTGGGCGAAGCCTTTTTTACTTCAGCTATCAAAGCAGGGAAACCAGTTCTTTGGTACGATTCCTTGAGTGCACCAACGAAATCTTTTGTCGGGGGTGCTTTGCTAATAGCTTCTTCCACCAAGTTAAGAGGCTTTAATTTCTTCATCTGCAACGTACACATGTAAGAATAACAATCAGTCTATTGTAAACAATGATATTTGATGCTAAGTGCACGCACAATAATAATAATAATAATAATAACGATGATGATGATAAAAAGGAAAAAGAAATTGGCAAATACCTCTGATACTTCAACGGCCTTGTCCCATATAATTTGTTCAAGGATATTGCGTGGAGAATCAGATGCAGGACGATGTCTTCTAATTTTGATACCTTGTCTTGCTGCAATATCATCTATTGACTTTCCACTTTCCCACTCCCTTACTTCAGCTGCATCTATCAGCCCATGTTTCTTGTAATTGAGTTTGGATTCCTGAAGCAGCAGAGGTAAAAAAGTCGCTATATATACAAATCTGAGACATAGGCCTTTCTTTGTAAAACTAAAATGGTACTCAACATACAAATCTATGCCAATATAATACATATGGTAATGTATGTATTATTTCTTGAAATTAACTTATTTCATGTTAAGAAGGATGCATACAAGAATCATATTAAATATTGAAGGCGGATGCTCTTAAATTTTCTTTCCTTGCCTTCATCTGACTCCATGGCCTGTCTTTAAGTGTTTTCTTTTATACACACACACACACACACACACACACACATATATATATATATATATATATATATATATATATATATACACATGTATAATTCACCATTTAAGAAAATATTACACTTATTCATATGACAGGACTAGTGTGTTCATCTGAACAGAATTTACATGAATTTTTATGTTCTTTTCAATATGTAGAATACAAAGACATGTCCGCCTGAAACATCATAAAGTTAATTCAAGTGCACAAGTGCACTAGACTGTAACATTTATCATTTAGCATGCAGTGCATGAATTCAGCTTTGTGCCATTCACTGCCTTATCTGCTTCAAAAAGATAAAGTGGATCTAGGTCTGATCTTCAAATATTTACCCTTGTATGTTAATAAACAGTGCTATAACTTCTTGGAAAGAAACAAAATCAATCATGCAACCTTGAGCTCACTGTATTTAATGGGTTGGTTGTGCAAACTATTTTTGGAGCCCTATGCAAGCTATATTGTTTTAACTACACAATTGTTGTTAACATGTTAAAATATAATGAAATTTTGTGGCAACCAATTTTTTTTGTAGAATAGGTTTGAAACTTGAGACCTTAATAGTCTACAGCCAAGAACACAGCTCTTTGCACATATTTGCATTTACTGACTTAATTTTCTTCATCATCCTATACATTAAACTGGTCTACAAATTTCCCATTGATTTCAGAATCATGCACTGATATTAATTGATAAAAAAACATCACATATTTTTGTACAATCAACAAACAGGAAATTCCTAGATCATCGGATGGCGAATGCATAGAAAACATCAAAAAATTAAGCTAAAGTTGAGGGTCGCTCTGTAAGAAATCAATCGACAAAAAACAGAGTAATCAAACTATTCTCTCATACATTAAACTACGAAGGTGACACATTTTACATTACTTCAAATCCTAGATACACTACCTCTGCAAGGGTCCACGTACTTAAAAATGATATGGTTTCAGACTATCAATGAACAGACAATTCTATTCTAAATCATCAGATGCATAGGAAACACAATAATTCAAGTTGGGAGTAGTCCTGTAATAAATCATAAAATGAAATGGATATATAACCCATAAAGCTACTACACTGTCTCACGTACGCATAATGATAAAGCTGGCACCTTTTAAAGTACTAAAAAGCTTTGACACACGGCAGTCACATTGATCTATGTATAATGTAATGGAATGTAAATGGATATGAAACAAAATGGGTGCACATCAAATATACATATATTTAGGTATATGTTTGATAACATGGGTACAAACAAAATCTTACAGTTGCATATTAAATCATTTACCATGCTAGGGGTATGCATATGAAACTTGTACATTTATTGGGTAAGAGTTTCCTTTTCTGATTATTATTTTTTTTCCCTTTCAGGAAGAGTTTACTTGAGTAGGTCTATGAATCATAAGAAGATTTTTTTTTTAAGGGATATCTGTAAAATAGTTCAAGATAATGTGCCATCATTGTTTATCCATATGTAGCTTAGATTTTTATTTTATTATTATTTCTAGCTAGAAATTTCCTTTTTATCACTATTTAAAATCATATATTACAGCTAATTATTATCATATACACACAAAATTACATATTCAATGACAAACTTGTATCCTAGTTCTTGAAATTCTATTGTACCCTTGAATATTATCATCTCGTACAAGTGCACACCTATTTATGTGTCATACAACTAGACAAGCATACAATTGTACCATTCAAGCATACACATATGTATTATATTACATAGCTGAAAAGGCGTCAACTTATCATAAACGCTATTCATGTACATAAAACCAGAATTTATCATCTACCATTGTCTGTGTGCATCATTGTAAATAATACCTACTTGCAATTCAAGAGAAATGCATCTTAAAAGATCGATCATACCATACCAATTAGAACTCTGATTACTTCTGTTTCACATTTCATGAATCTTCCCACTACATTAGAAACTAAAAGGATAATAATCATACAAGCACAATAACAGCAACTGTTTACTTAAGAACTAATAAATAATTCCTATTAATCTAACCACGATTATATTCCTCGATCACACATTGCACAACACAACAATCCTGTCTCCAAATTCACCAAAAAATTAAAGAAATTAAAGAAGAAAAAAAATTATGGCGAACCTTCTGATGTCTCACGCAGCAAAAGGAGTTGGATTGTATGCCATTCCTGCTCGAAGTTCTCGAAATCCACTCATTTGAAAGCAGATTTTTCCTGCACATGAGAATCGATGGGTTCAACATCGAAGCCCTAACAGTAGATGGAGATCCAATGTAAGCACTTTCCATTTTCCGTTCGTGATTATTTCTCCGAACGAATAAAAATGAGGGAATGATGCCATGGATGAAGCGCCTAGGGTTTTAAATACAAATTGGGGTTCGGTTCACCGGAGCAAGGTTCATGAACAGATAGTTTTGGGTGCGTTGGCCGGTATATTTTTACGCTGGCGTTTAAATGGACGTCTTCAACAGGTCTAAGTCAATCATTGAAAAAATATTGGTTCGCGTCACATGCATCAACGCTAATGTCAGACGCGTCTGACGGTAACGGTTTAACCCAACAATTAGCGTTGTAAATTGCTCCCAAACTATCATAACCACTTTACCACATCTTTCCATCATTTCATCTCTTTATCGACATTTTTTAATCCGCAGACACAGTCGAGTTAATGTCTGGCAATCGAAAGAACCTTCAAATTTTGAATGAAAAAGTTTGCAATTTTATTAACATGTCGACGTAGAGTTATAAAGTTCAAATAAAGATTGTAACTACTACAATGATTATTCATAATTTCATACATAGACACAACGAAGGAAATCATGAATTTATGGCATACAACGATGATTACGATCTAATTTCGAAAGAATACCTAGAGGAGTATTATACTATTCGGATGTCCCGGAATAAAGATCATGAACTCGTTCGAAGAACCGTCATCCGCAATAACATATGAGATGAACTAGCTGCTACTGAACTACGTTAGTAATTTGTAATTTGTAGCTGTAATTGTAGCGTTATTGTATATGTAATTCGAAATTGTTGTTGTACTGTAATTATATTTCGAAATTGCTGTAATACTATAACTGAAATATCAGTATCGTATCATTATTCGTATTACAATACAACTTCTTTAAAACTACATAAAATGGTTAACAATATAATTAGTAATAACAAAATTAAGAATGTCCCTTTCATATAGAAGAACACATTCCGCTTTCGCGAGTCATTCTCCATCCGTGCCTCTTTCAAATGTTCATTTCGTGTGCCCTTTTCGTTCGCTCAAGGACGTACCCTTTAGCATATACCACTTCCACCGTTATTTATTTGCATGTCGTAGGAACAATCCTCAAGAGAATGTTAAAATCAAAATTATTTAATTCGAGCAAGATTATCTTTAAAAGTATCTTAATTTAATTAATTAATCTTACCATGCATGTTAACATTATTCCAATTAATTAATATATCTAAATCCAAGTGCAATGATTGTTTGATATAGTTCAATGAATTTAAAAGTAAATAACACAGATATTTAATGTTTTCCTCCAATGCAATAATGTCGTAAATTTGGCTATAATTTTAAATATAAAGTAAAAAAACAGTTTAGCCGCTACCCGCCAGTGAACAGAGGAGAAAAAAGAAAAACTCATATTAATGCCTAGTATTTTCTATATTACATCAATAGAAAAAAAAATTAGCAGTACATGCAACTTTAAAATAAATGGTTAAATGATGATGAATCATTCAGATAACAAAACAAAATTGCAATTTGTACTGGAGATGTTCTAAGATTGATTGAAAAGCATTAGTAAGAGTTATCAACTGGTATTAATTAATTATGTTTATAGTGAAATGAAACGTTGCACTCCATAAGTGAATATTCTTAAAAAGAACATGGGTTGAGCACTTTAAAATCATAGTAGATATATTTTTCTTTTGGAGTTCATATACTTAAAAAAAATCTTTATTTTGGTTTTCTGATACGAAAGTCTAACATTGGGAAAAAAAATAAAAAAATTGTACAGTGTAGATTATTCTTTATATATGAAAAACTTTAAGATGTAATTAGGTATTACGTCATGATATATCAATCCATTGGTTTTGAATATGTAAAGGATGATGTGTATATTTATGTCATGTTTTAAGTTGAAATGTTGAAAGTCCATTTCCTAAGGTGGAAATATAACATTTTATCATGTGATTTTTGCATTAAATGGCATGATATTATTATGTCATGATATAAGAATTTTTACCTTCGACAAACGAAAATGTTCATCATTATCATATTCATGTCGCAAGAAATATTGTTATCATGTAGTACAACATTTTAAATTATTTGATTTTGTTGCAGTAAGGCAAATGGTTACAGTATTATTGTCGCATTAACTGTAGTAATCTTTTTGTCTATTTGTTAAACTGATTTTGAAAATATCGAAAGTACATGCAAAACTCAATCCTTTATATATGATTAAATATACAAAGCCATTTTAATCGCTTTTACATAGAAAGTTAATTAATTTACTAGTTCTCATTTTAACAATTAGAATGAGAACAATCTATGGTCAAATTGACAAATAAACGAGAAGGCAACTAAAATCGTGTGATCTTAACTTCTTAACAAGGAATATTTGTTATACAAAGCACCAGTCTCAAAATATTTCTCTAATTTATCTAAAGAAATATTTGCATTATAGCGTGTCCGCTATGATAAAAAAATATGCGGTAAATCTCATTTATCCAACTGAAACAAATATTCAAACGAAATATTTTTATCTAAAATATGTTAATTGTAATTACACACACATATACGATAATTATTATTTCAAAATAAATGATTCAACTTTAAAACTCGACCCTTAAATGTTTCTGAATCTTTTAAAAGATCAATTTTCTATTCATTTACCCAAATTATAGTAAAACTAAAATTAGCTAGATTTTAAATTCAATTAATTCGAGAAATGATTTAGCTAAAGAAAGTCTAAATTTTAAGTTTTTGACTAGGGAATTAAACAGTTATCTTTTCCAAAATATCAAACATTAAACTAAACAGTCATCTTTTCCACAATATCAAACATTTGTTAAAAGTTCAGTTTTGAGAAAGAAAAAATAAATAGTTAGTTATAGATACATCATTGGGTACACAAATGTATCATGATCTTGGGTGTCATGATTTTGGGGAAAATACATAATGCAATCTTATCCAATAGATGTGAAAACATTATAAAAGCGAATCATTAATGAGATTAAGTGGGATAAGAATGTACCGCTAAATCTAGAATTAGTCCATGAAATTTATTTCGAACTCACATTTTTCTCACCTATATAGGCATCATTTGAATGTTTAGGAATAAGTGTGGTTTCTACATTTAATATTCATAAGCCATAAATTGTCATTTTATGTAACATTAAATCATAGATCTATGTTTTAACTTTTGCGGATATCTACACATTTGTCGCTACATTTTTTTACATTAATACAACAAAATTATCACTATGTTTTACAAAAATGACATTCCATTTGAACATGTGATTAAAAATTATGTATTTGACATTTTTGTTATTTTTTTTAATTCTAAGGGATAGAAGTTTATATATTTATAATATAAAATACACGACATTAAACTACATCTGGATTAATTTAATTTGCAAAACTATATAATTTCGTACATTTATGTTTCTGAAAAGTGAAGAAAGATGGCATTTTTTGAAAAATGTGATTATATTACACATATTTATTGCATAGTGTTTAAACTTAACAATTCATATTTAATTACGTAAGTTCTATGTAACCTACCCTTTTACTTCATGGTTTGTATGCACGTTTGAAAAGTGTGCATTACTTTAAAAAATGAAGTTTTTACATTTTAGAATTTTTGGTATACAAGTATGCAATTTAGTTGAATACCACCTTTTTGTAGACAAAATGCGATTTATTTAAGAAATGTTAGAGAATAATTATACATATGTTTGTACTCTAAAAGAGTACGCAGTGAACATTCGGCACATACTTTGAGTCAAACACAAGGTGAGTAATTGTAGCCGTCTTTTAAGAACTTTGACCATGTGTGTAACATCTCTATATTCTACTATGATATTTATTGTCATATTTGATGACATGACAATCGAATGATTATGTAGCCAAAGGAAAATTATATGCCCTGGGTTAAGCAATTAACAGTTTAACACATAAGTGAATGTGTAGAGATTAGTGTATAAATAGTAAATACTTCGGATTGTACTTAGCCATTTATGAAATAAAGACACGACTTAATATGGGTACTAATCAGTAGACCCCCGACCAAATAAGGAAACATGGCATATGAAATAATCAGGGTTTGTTCTCTTATCAATCATATTTATCCATTTTCATCTCCCAAAAAATATCACTTGTTAACGACTAGCTAACTAGATTGAGAAATAGTGATTGGTTAGTGAGAGACTTGATTAAGTAAACAGTGCACATTTTAATTTAATCCATTTGGCAATAACCAATGATTATAGTTAATGTTATAAATTCAAATAATTATGATTCATCTTAATGAAATATCATATATTTGAGTCGAACAAATAATGTCTTAATATATTAATTTTGATTAGTGGTGTTGATATACATTTAACGAGAATGCTAATATTATAATGTTTAATCTACAATGTCAGATATAAGTATATAATTTACTGACGAATAATGCCATTATGTTCGTAATTTAATAACGAACTCAACAATGCAAGTTGTGTGTAAAACAAAGTTCGTATCATGTTTGAAAATTCTTGGATAAAATATATATTAAATATGAGGGTTCTGAACAATTTACCTTTCTTTCCAAAAAATCCAAGCTGCAACTTCAGAGAACTTTGAACGATTTCTTCCACCGCCGCATGCCAACGGACGAGCATTTGACACCACTGTGATGATCTACTTAATGTCATGATTTTTGTGATATGCTCTAGGTTGAACTCGATGCTCCTTTTATAAAATCCTAATTCTAACTATGTAGTTGATATGACTGGCCACCATCAATTCAAAGCACCAGAGTTGAAGGCAATATCGTCAGTGCCTTCTCATCAGATTCTGGTCAGGATAATGATCATGCAACTCTAGTGGTATCAGGTTGTCCATCTCAATGTGCATGAAGTGTGTGCATGGCAATGTGCATGAATAATAGAATATTTTTTTAAAATTTTTTAAAACAAATTTATTTAAAAATAATTTTAAAACTGATTTCGATCAAAAATAATTTAATACATTCATCGATAATCATATCGGTCGAATACACCTTGAGCTGTTAGTTTCACCTTTGAGAGCTCGTACTTAACGATGAAGTTGTAGAGTCCACCAATAAGATGTATCTTCTGTTGGGGGGAGAGAATATAATTCTTTGTATATAAATGGAGGCTCCTATATTTATTTATAGCAATAGATGCTAACATTATCTCCCTAATATATTTTCACTTGGTTGGATTTTATTTATTAGTTAGGTTCATGACTCAATTAAATAATATACATTTAATAGGTCAAAAGTGTGGGTCCACAAAATAGACCGTTTAAGTCAACCGTTGGAAAAGCATTGATTTGCATCTGAGGCATCAGACATGTGGCGTCAGACGTGTCTAGGAACAACGGTTTAACCCAACAATTAGTGTTTTCTCCTTTATAAATTACTTCCAAACTCTCATAACTACTTCACCACATCTCCTCATCATTTCTTCATCCTCTTATCAACATCTTTTACTCCACAGATACAATCGAGTTTACGTATGGGAATCGTAAAAATCTTCAAAATTTGGAAGAAAAACTTTGCAATCTTACATAACATGCCGACGTACAGTTATAAGGTTCTAGTAATGGTTGTAACCGCTACAATGGTTATTCACAATTTCATACATAGATACAACGAAGGAGATCCTGAGTTTATTGCATATAACGATGATTTCGATCTAATTTCGAAAGAATATCTAGATGAGTATTATACTATTCGAATGTCCGGGATAAAGATCATGAACTCATTCAAAGAACCATTGGAAATTCCATGGCAGACATCCGCGATAGCATACAAGATGAACTTGTTGCTGTAGGACCACGTTAGTAATTTGTATTTTGTAGCTGCAATTGTATCGTTATTATATATGTAATTCAAAATTGTTGTTGTAATGTAACTATATTTCGAAATTTCTGTAATGCTGTAATTGTAGTATCGTCATTGTATCGTTATTCATATTACAATACAACTTCTTTAAAACAATACAAAATAGTAAACAATATAATTAGTAATAACAAAATTAAGAATGCCCCTCTCATATACAAGAACGCATTCCCTTTTCGCGAGCCATTTTCCTTTCGTGCCCCATTCAAATGTCTCTTTCGTATGCCCCTTTCGTTCATTCAAGAACGCACCTTTTAGCACTTACCACTTCTACCATTACTTATTTGCATATCGTAGGAACAATCCTCAAGAGAATGTTAAATCAAAATTATTAATTAGGGAAAGATTATCTTTAAAAGCATCTTAATCTTAATTAATTAATATTCCAGAGCATGTTAACCTTATCCCAATTAACTAATGTATCTAAATCTGAGTGCAATGATTATTTGATATTGTTCGATGAATTTAAAAGTAAATAATGCTGATATTTAATGTTTTCTTCCAATGTAATAATGTAGTATTTGGCTATAATTTTATTAAATATAAAGTAAATAATAGTTTAGCTAATGCCTACGGGTGAACATAGGGTAAAAAAGGAAAAACTCATATCAGTGCCTAGTATTTTTTAAATTACATCAATAAGAAATTTAGTAGTCCATGCAACTTTAAAAGAAATGGTTAAATGATGATGAACCATTCAAATTAAAAAAAGAAATTACAACTTGTTTTGGACATGCTCTAAGATTGATTGAAAAGCGTTAGTAAGAGTTAGTAAACTAGTATTGATTACCTATATTTAACGTGAAATAAAACATTGCACTCCATAAGAGAATATTCTTAAAAAGAACATGGGTTGAGCACTGTAAATTCAAAGTAGATATATTTTGCTTTTGGAGTTCATATACTTTAAAAATATCCTTATTTAATTTTTCTGGTATTAAAGTCTGACAATGGAAAAAAAATTAAAAAATTGTACAGTGTATATTATTCTTTATATATGGAAGGCTTTAGGATGCTGAATTAGATATAACTTTAAGATGTAATTGGAAGTTACATCATAATATCAACCCATCGGTTTTGAATATGTAAAGAATGATGTATGTATTTATGTCATGTTTTAAGTTGAAATGTTGAAAGTTAATTTCCTAAGGTGGAAAGATAATGTTTTATTATGTATTTTTGTATTAAATGGCATGATACTATTACATCATGATATAAGAATTTTTACCTTTGGCAAACGAAAATGTTCATCGTTATCATATTCATGTCATCGCAAGAAATATTGTTGTCACATAGTATAACATTGTAGATTATTCGATTTTATTGCAGTAAAGTAAATGGTTAAAGTATTGTTGTCTAAGTTCGTACAATAATCATTAATTCAAAATAAACGATTCAACTTTAAAACTCGACCTTTAAATATTTTTGAATTTTAAAAAATATCAATTTTCTTCTCTTTTTCCCAAATTACAGTAAAAGTAAAATTAGCTAGATTTTAAATTCAAGTAATCCAAAAAACGATTTAGTTTAAAAAATTCGGAAATTTAAATTTTTGATTAGGAAACTAAACAGTTATCTTTTCCAAAATATTAAACATTTGTTAAAAGTTTAGTTTTAAGAAAGAGAAAAATAAATAGTTAGTTATATCATACATCATCGAGTACATAAATGTACCATGGTCATGGGTGTCGTGGTTTTTGGAAAAATACGCAATGAAACCTTATCCAATAGATGTTAAGGATTGACAACATTCTAAAAACGAATCATTAATCTCATTAACTGGGATGAGATGTACTACTAAATCTAGAATCAGTCCATGAAATTTATTTCAAACTCGCATTTTTGTTAGTTATATAGGCACCGCTTGAATGTTTAGGAGAAAATGGGGTTTCAATATTTAATATTCATAAGTCATGAGTTGTCGTTTCATGTAACATTTAATCATATATCCATGCTTTAACTTTTTTGAATACCTACACATTTGTCGTCACATCTTTTTTACACTAATACTACATAATTGTCACCATGTTTTATAAAAATGACATTCCATTTGAATATGTGATTAAAAATTATGTATTTGACTTTTTTGTTATCTTTTTTAATTCCAAGTGATAGAGTTTATCTATTTATAATATAAAATACATGACTTTCAACTACATCTAGATTAATTTAATTTGCATAACTATATAATTTTTCACATTTTTGTTTCTAAAAAGTGAAGAAAGATGGCATTTTTTGAAAAGTGTGCAAAATGTGATTATATTACATATATTTATTGCATAGTGTTTAAATTTAACAATATATAGTTAGTTATGTAAGTTCTATGTAACCTACACTTTTACTTCATGGTTTGTATACACGTTTGAAAAGTGTGCATTACTAAAAAAAATGAAGTTTTTAAAATTTAAAATATTTTGATATACAAATATGCAATTTAGTTGAATTCCGCCTTTTTGTAGACAAAATGCAATTTGTTTAAGAAATTTTAGAGGAGTATACATATGTTTGTAAATTCTGAAAGAGTACATAGTGAACCTTCAACGAATACTTTGAGTCAAGCACAAGATGAGTAATTGTAGCCGTCTTTTTAAGAAATTTGACCATGTGTCTAACATCTCTATACTCTACTATGGTATTTATTATCATATTTGATGACATGACAATCAAATGATGATGTAGCCATAGGAAAATTATATGCTCTGGGTTAAGCAATTGACACACAAGTGAATGTGTAAAGATTAGTGTATAAATAGTAAATACTTGGGATTATACTTAGCCATTAGTGAAATAAAGACACGACTTAATGTGGGTATTAATAAGTAGACCCCCGACCAAGTAAGGAAACACGGTATATGAAATAATTAGGGTCTGTTCTCTTATCAACCAAATTTATTCATTTTCATCTCCCAAAAAAATATTACTTGTTAACAACTAGCTAATTAGATTAAGAAAAAGAGATTGGTTAGTGAGAGACTTGATTAAGCAAACAGTGCACATTTTAATTTAATCTATCGACAACAACCAATGATTATGGTTAATGTTATAAATTCAAATAATTATGATTCTTCTTAATTCAAATACCAAATATTTGAATCGAACAAATAATGTCTTAATATATTAATTTTGAATGATGGTGTTGATATGTATTTAACAAGAATACTAATATTACAATGTTTAATATACAATGTCAAATATAAGTATATGATTTACTATTGGATAATGTCAATGTGTTCATAATTTAATAATGAACTTAACAATGCAAGTTGCGTGTAAAAAAAATTTGTATATAAGAGTTATTCATGTTTGAAAATTTAGGGATAAAATATAAAAAATATATTAAATATGGGGGTTATGAACAGTTTACCTTTCTTCCCAAAAAATCCAAGCTGCAACTTCAGAGAACTTTGATCGATTTCTTCCACCGCCACATGCTACCAGACACGCATTTGACACCCGTTAACAAGAAAACTTGTCAACACCCCAAAGTAGAGTTTAAAGCATAAGTGATCCCTTCGAAACCTCCTTTTGAACAAATGAAGGCGGTTTACACCTTTCGAACAGATGGAGATAGTTAAAACCTTTTGATCCCTTTACCTAAACAATCTAAATGACGTGGATCTCCTTTAAGACCACCTTCCGAAAAGGTTAAGGCAGTTGAAACTCCCTTTTAATACATTTCGACATGGTCGAAACACTTGAACCCCTCTTCGGAAGTACCTTTCAAACTCGTTTATAGTTTAGGACCCTGTCGAAACCTCGTTTCAAAGTGGTCAAGATGACTCAAGGTTAGGACCTAAGGGTCTAAGGGCATTAGTTGAGCTAAAAGGTTTCAACTTCCTCGAAAGGTGACCTTTCGATCATGTTGACATAAGCAGATCATATACAAAATCTCATAGGAACATTAAGTCAGCTATCATATCCAAAATGACATAAACTTGCTTTGATTATATTTTCCTTTATTGCTAGAAGCTTAAGTAATACAAAGTTGTCAAATCCCTAATCTAATTTTAGAATCAGGGTTCACAAATTCAAGAAAGTACAAGAATCAAGTGAATGAAATTAGATCTCCAAAACCAGACCTTTAGGGTCTTATTTATAGGTGTGGGTTGCCACCTTTCGAGTCGGTCCCCTTGACTTGGTCGAAAGGCGGCCTTGGAGACCTTTCGTCACTGTTAACATCAGGGCATCCTTCTACTTTGCTTTTAAAGTAAACTTAAGTGCTTTTGAGCTGGTTGAAAGGTGTAGATGCGCTCTTCACTTTGTTGTTGATGTGCCATTGTAAGTAGGAATGGACATGGGCTTTCGACTCCATCGATAGGCGAATCTTTGAGGCTTCGAAGGAGTTGAGACGTAGAAGGTTTAAGGCGGAAGGTAGATTTCGAAGGCATGCTTGCTGATTGATGCGAAATCCCATCCTTTGGTGTATGAGAACGCCATATTGACCTTAAGTAAGCTTTCTTTTATGATTGTGAGGTCTTAACCGGTTCGAAAGGCTAATTTATGCTTTCGAATGGGTCGCTCTGGCAAAATGTTCTCTCATGGACTGTGAATGAAGGCGAAACCCATTGTTTCAAAAGGTTTAGTGCGCATGTGAAGGCTTGTAATCTGTTATCTTCGAAAGGTGTTTCTCAACCCATTCGAAACATATTCATGCATGTAGAAGCAACTGTATCAGAGGGAAACAAGTCAACAACTGAAGCGAAAGGGTGCTCTTATCTTATTTTGACCCATTCGAAAGCTCATAGAACATTTAACTTTTGCAGATGCATCCCTTCGACTATTTCGAAAAGTTTTGTTAATGCTATCATTCCCTGTGAATTCCTCTTTTACATTCTCCATGGTTTCGACAAGGTTGAAGTAAATATTGATAGTAACACTTGCCCTCCCCTCCCCTCCCTCCCCCCCCCCCCCCGCGAAGGGATGCTCTTGACTTTCCAGGTCAACCGTTTCGAAACCTATCTTCATTTTAGCATAAAAATTCCCGCCTTTTGATATTCCTGGATGGATCTTGGCCGTTCATTTAAATATGATCGGATGGCTTTCTCTGCATCCGCTTCTTTTATAAATTGCGCTTCCCTCTCATTTTTTCATTTACCTGCCATTAAAATTTACAACAAGGATAAAAAATTTCAATTTCTTTCTAAATTACTGCACAAGTTCAGATTCAAGGTACATTTCCATTGTTTTGTCTTTCAAATCGATTTACCACGCTTCATTTCGACTTCAAATTCTTTAGGTTCGAACTTGTTTTTCTGTTCTAATTTTTTGAAGATGATTTGAGTTTTTCATTTGTATAAAATTATCCTTAGGTTTATTTACATGCTTATTTCATTCGATGTATGGTGTTGATTTTGAGTTAGAATTCAAATTCATTAGGTTTGGGGGGCTATCTACCATTGTTATGTATGAACCCAAGCTCTTTTTTTTTGAATCAATTATGGTTTGAATTTAAATTTGTGGGTTTTTCTTGTTGTTGAATGTAAATTCATGCTTGAGTCAATTCGATTGTTAGCTTCTAAAAGAACCGGGTTAAAAATTGAATTAGGAAAAAAATTCTCCAATAGTTTCAAAGAGGAGGTTAGGTCATACAAAACAAAACTCAATATTGTAATCTTGACTTTTCTATTCTTTTGAAAGGGGTTGAGGTGGTCAATTTTGCTCTACTCTTTCAACCTCTTTCGAAGGGGTCGAAAGGAGGTCTAGTGTATATCTTTAAGTGAGCCCTTTCGAAGGGGTTGATGTAGTTGACAAGAGATGGACTTCTTTGAAAGTAGAAATATGTTTCGATGTTCTCTGATACCTTTCGAAGAAGTCAACATATACGCAACTTGTTTTAATTTTAAAGGACTTAAAACTTGATCCATATAAAAGTGGATTTAATTTGTTATTGGATTCATGCTCAATTTTAATTTACTCTAGAAAATGTTAACGGTTTTAAATTTATAATTCCTATCATCATTTGAATTGAAAATAGTATATTTTGTTAAAGTTGTAAACCTTATCAAGCCTTTCGACTTGATCGAAACCTTCCAAATTGAAACTAGTTTAGCTATTTGTATGCTTTCAAAACCTTACCCCCCTTTTGACTTACTCGAAACCTATTGTAGTTAACAGGAACACAACTATCACTTTTTTATACAAACACTATTGAAACGTTCCATAGCCCTTTCATTTGTATTAATATCACTTGAATCCAAGTCTTTTGACTTAATGGGAATATAGCGTTTCATCAACATTCATATTCTTTGAGTAAAACAAAATTTCTGGGTTTCGACATTGTCGAAAGGCTTATTTGGCTTGATTGTGGAATGTTGTTATCGTATATATATTCAAATTAGTAATGAAAGGTTAGTTATTCCTTTTAATAGTAAAATTTTTCCTAGGCTTTCAACATTGTCGAAGGGTGTTTCTAGGTGTTTCCATTCCATCTATCCCTTCGACATCGTCGGAAGCTCAATGGATTTCGTGACCCAAATTGACTTTAACATTCTTTCAAAGATATGAAATTATATACTTTGGTTGATATTTTAATTATTACAATAGGTTTTCGACATCTTTGAAAGGTGTTAATAATGGAACAAACTATAACTTTTAATGAAATTTCACTTGTCAGGTTCATGGGTGTGAAAAAGGTCTCCAAGAAACCTGAAAAAGATATAGCTCTAGAGGTAGAATCTTCACCAATGAAGGCTGAAGCCATCTCCAAACATTCTTTGATATATTCTCAAGACGAAGTCGATGCCATTTTGAACGACTTCAGAATCACTGGAGTAGAAGCCATTCCCCTTGGCGATAACGATATTATTTAAAATCCTCCCGAAGGATACTTCGCTTATACTGCCATTCACATTTGGCATGGTGGCTTTCTTCCTTTCCCAGACTTCTTATCTAAGTTTCTGCATCATCTTGGCATTGCACTTATCCAATTATCACCAAATGTCTACACATATCTTATCTCATTGGAACTTATGACTTTGGAATCAGACATTCCTGCACTAAACGCTGAAGTTCTTAACTATTTAGTTCGCATGGTCAAATTTAGCAATCTAAATAGCCGGATTTTCAAAGCTAGTCCCCCTAAGAAACTAATTTCAAAGGGGGTGAATAAATTTAGAGATTGGAGACACGGTTCTTTTTCGTCAAATGTTTTCCAAATGTCAGTGGAGTCTTCTTTTCTCCTCGTAAGTTGATCATAATCTTCATCTTTATTCAATTATTTTCTTTTGCTGAATTATGTTTTCTAATTAGTTCTTTCTTCTAAAGAACTCAATGATGAGGATAAAAGAATCATAAAGCCGTTGGCCACTGTTTCAAGTAGCATTGGGAATAGACTCACACTTTTGATGCCTACCAATCTTCAAAAACATTCCCTTCTCGCTGCTGGTCAGAGAGTTCTTGGACAACCCCCTCTTGTCCAACACACTTCTAAAAGCAAATGTTTCTTGTCTTTGGGTGATCCCAAGAATTTCTCTCCCATGTCTCCAATTTGCCCGGATCATCCTAGTAAGCTTAAGCGTAGTACTTGCAATTTATTGTTGTGTTACTCCTTAGATTACTTTACTAATTTATATTTTTTGAATTTTTAGTAACTACTCCCTCGGTTGAATTGCCACAAAAGATCCAATTCCACCGACTTTCGAATCCAGCGCATCAGCTTTGACCCTGGCCATCGCCCGGTCGAGGATGGTTGCCAAAAGAAAGCTAAGCGAGAAGACTACTGCAGTTCCTTCTCTCAGAAAAGTTAAAATTTCTGATGCCTGGTATTTTCTTCCCTCTAAAGAGTTATCCTACTGATGCAAGCAAAGCCCCAAAAAGTTATATTATTGATATTACTACCGATCCACCCAGAGCATTTCCTTCCAAGGATGATTTCATGTCCCCGTCTGACTCCCCTAGCATTATTGAACAAATGCAAAAGGATTTAGGCCCTTCAACTCCTCCTTAGGAGTTGAATCCTTCTAAATCCACATTATCGGTGCCCCTAGTGGTTTTGAAAAATGGTACAATCCATCATGAATTCTTCGTCCTTTACTTCCATTCAACCACCTTCCTCAGTACCAGACCCAGCAAGACATTGTCGATCTTTAATAGAGCAACAACTTCTGGTATGTTTTGTATTATTTAACTTTCTAATTACTATTTCTTACTGAATTTTGACCCATGTTATACCTTTTCTTTTAGATTTCTAAAAGTTGGTATTCTCTTCAGGAAAGCGCTTTGAAATATTCTGCCAAGACGTCCAAGCTTCAAGAGGAAATTTCAACTTTGAACAGCCAAAATACTTCCCTTTCTGTTGCTAAAGATAATGCAGTAAAGGAACAAGAAAGGTTGGGTGCCTCTCTTGCTCAAGCATAATCTTCTATCTCTGAAGGGAGGAAAGCAAAACAAATCTTAGCCGATGAAAATTTGGCTCTAAAAATGGCTTTAAAAGAGTCCAAAGAAAAGAAGACTCAGATGGCTGCTAAACAATCTTCTCTCAAGAAGAAGTTGGGGAAGAAGAAAAATTCTTTGAAAATGGACATTAATACTATCTCTGAAGCCAAGCAAAATGCATCACAATTTCTAAGCACATCCCTCAATAACACTATCGTGAATTCTTACGAGGATGCTCTTATGCTTGCTTATACTTACAACATCAACAAGTGCCCAGATTTAAGCTTCCCTTCACTCGATCCTGCTCTAATCATAAGATTCATGGATAAGATCAAAGAAATGGAGCAAGGAATCGAAGTCCCTGGGAGAGAGGAAATCAATGCCGCCAAACTCTTATCTTTTGATGTCCCTTCTATAGAAGGAGATTCTGATTCCGATGAAGAAGAAGATGAAGCTACAGCAAAGGACGGCGGCAATGATAACGATGATGATGATGATGATAATGATGATAATAATGATGATGACGGAGATAGAGGTCGGGGTTCAGGTGGCAACGGAGGTGGTCATGCCGATGCTCATGAAAAGGATGGCGATGATATCTCTGAGTCTTCAAAAAAGTTAACCCTGATCCTAGTGATCGTGAAACAAGTCCCACTGAACTTCCCGAGCCTTCTGATCTTCATGAAGAGGCTGCTAACATTAATGTTGAAGAATAAAGGGAGAAAACGTAGGCCCCGCAAACTTTGGTTCATGTTTCTCAGGTATGGGATTCCTTGTCCAAATGGTTTTCACTTCCAAGATAATAATTGTGACGCCCCACTCCGAGACCCACATTAGCAAAGAGTATTACAAGGTAACACCGTCTGCTAATGCGGAGAATAGAGCTGGTTAGGAGCGACCATCTATAGCCTTGTCTTAACTATCTATTGAATACACCGACATTTGCCACTTCTTACCCAAGTGAATCGTTATATCCAAAAAGTACTTAATAAAAAGCCATAGGTGGCTTAAGGATCTATCAGAATAAAATATAACAACTCAATGTAATACACATCACAGAACAATAAATCATCACATACATTTTCACATATACAGATACATTATAGAGTTTACAAAATGATACTCGACCAGTGGTAAAGCAAACCACAATATACAGGCGAGTCAAAAGAATACATATCAGAGTTACAGACAAAAAGGACTACACAAAAAGCTATAACAAAAAGGAACTAGCAGAATAGTCCATGTGGAAGCAAAAGAGGCTAAGTCCAATGTACCTAACCTGAAACATCTCGGTCTGACCCGAGTATAAAATACACGGGTCAGTCTAGCTAAACAAATCAGTTAGATATACTAATGATAATGAACATACAAAACCATAAAGTACCACAAATATCTCCAAAAGAGATAACCAAATCATCTAACATTAGATGAATCAAAACAAGCCTCATATCATAGGCAACTCAAATAAACAAAGGACATACATACCCCAAACCAAGCCAAAAGGCAGTTAACAAATACCAACAAAGGTACACAAGTTTCCACAAGGTAATCGCTATATATCGTGTGGTTCAAAGAACCTACCCCGAAAGGCGATACACTAGGGAAATATAATTGTCAAAGAAACAAAAGATGCTCGAGCTCAGTACAAGGATCCATACGCCCGAAGGCAACGCCAAAAGGCAACGCCCGAAGGCAACGCCCGAAGACAACGCCAAAAGGCAACAAACCGTAGTGGCGGTACTGGACACCACTGTCCGGCGGAATGTGTCACAACTCTCAGAAAGGAACCCGGAAAGTGTTAACGTGAGTACCATACCCCACGTTCGCACTAAACGGTTTACTAACCGTTAGCCAATTTCACACTCATAGCAGTACAAAGTTCACCTCATCTTATCGGTAAACCAGACCCAAAGGTCAAAACGGTCAAACGAATAGATTAGGAATTAACTGAAAAGATAAACGCACGTGTTCATAGCACACGTTTTATTTAATCATTTGATTCTCCTCCCTCTTCGCTCGAAGTGCAAAAATCGTGTGTGTGTTTTACTTAGAGATTATAAATTGGAGAAACGAACTTTTAATACGATTAAAAAGATCATTTTATAAAAAACCGTGTACGAAATCTAAAAAGAAGTCATCAAATTCAAAAATGCGATAACAACTGATTGGATCAACCCGAATCGATCAAAATTGGAAAATTCACTCAAAAATAGGCAAATAGGCAAAAATAGGCAATTCCAGACGTCTAGGGGTCAATCCAGACGTCTGGGGGTCAATCCAAACGTCTGGATTTAGGTTCTGGAAATTCAAAAACCATCCAGACATCTGGAGGGTGGCTTCAAACGTCTGACAGGGTGGTTCAGACGTCTGAAAGGGTGGTTCAAACATCTGACAAGGTGTTTCAGACATCTGAAAGGTTGTTTCAGACGTCTGACTCTGTTTTCTGCCATTTTTAAAAAAAAAATCCGCCGTAAAAACTTTTGCTCCAGGTTTAAAACCAGACGTCTGAACTTGCATTTCAGACGTCTGAAGACCTGGTCTTAGCAACAATTTGCCTAGGCCAAAGTGGCCAAAACAATTCGGGAGCGATCGATCGAGCAATGATGACCAAGGATTTACGCCAAACGACAAACCGGCCTTATAGGCTCTTCGATACACCCTAAACATCAAAGTCCAAACATCCACAAGAGGATTTTCATAAAATTGGACCAAAACACAAAAATTGGAATATTCACCAATTCAATTCAAATCAAAAGCAAACGGACATAGATAAGTGTTAGGAATTCATACCTAACAACAATGATAACTATAGAAGTAGAAGTGAGTTCAAAAACTCACCTTTTAACTCAAAAACAAGGATGAGAAGCTCAAACGCAAAGAAAAGATCAATCACTCTTCACTTCAACTCTACAAGCTTCAATCTAAGATCAAAACAAGTATTTCCTAAATTAGGGTTTAGGAATTTTCTGAAATTGGAGAGAGAGATAGATGGAGAAGGTGAAGGAGATGCTTACCAAAGCTTTTCCAAGAGTTTGGAGCTAAAACTTGGATTTGCAAATGAAAACTAGGGCTTGGAGTTTCTATTTCCCTTTCTCTTCCCCCATTTCAGTTGAGCATGATAGTTTGGAAAAAGAAATAAGTGAATGGATGAAGAGGGGGCTGAGTTAGGGTAATAGAATGAGTTGGGTGAAACCCAAACCCAAAAAGCCCAACAGAAATAGCAAAATTCAACTTACTCCAAACATATCAAAGCTTATACTCAAAAAAGCCGCAAACGCCATTTTGGACTCAATGGAAGTGGTCCCGAGTCCTAATTCGACCGTTTGCAAAAAGTAGCTTTTCGGACTTTAATCCGACGAACGACGTTATACTTAAATAAAATATTTAAATATAAAATCATAAAATATGCGGGTTGTTACAGATCTCCTCTCCTTAACAAAATTGCGTCCACGCAATTCCTAGAGAAGAATTTGTAACAACTACATACTTACAACCAAGAAGACAAGAAAAATAAGCTTGAGATAAAAAGATATTCTCACCATTGCAAAGCAAAGATAGAAAACCCGGATAGGATCGCTCGATAAACTCTCTGGTTTCCCAAGTACAGTCATTGGGGTTAGTGGACCATTGAACTTTAATGAGCGGCACGTCCTTGTTTCGAAGGTGTCTCACCTCTGAAGCAAGTACGCGAATTGGCTGCTGTATAATAGATAAGTCTGGTGAGATCTCAAGCCCTTGCAAATCAGGAGAGTCGATAACAGAATTCGATTCTCGAAGACACTTCCGAAGCTGAGAGACGTGAAACACGTGAGCTGGAAGTGAAACTCTATAAGCCACAGGGCCAATACGTTCAGTAATAGGAAATGGTCCCACAAAGCGAGGAGCCAATTTCCCTATCACACTGAAGCGCATAACCCCTTTCAAAGGAGAAACTCGAATAAAGATGAGATCATCAACCGAGAACTCGAGAGGCTTCCTACGGTTATCCGTGTAGGATTTCTGACGGCTCTGTGCCTCTTTCATTCTCTGACGAATAAGAACAATCTTCTCAGAAGAATCATGAACAAAATCCGGGCCAAGAATAAGCTTCTCCCCAGATTCCAACCAACAAGAAGGTGATCGACATGGCCTTCTGTACAAGGCTTCGAAAGGAATCATACCGATACTAGACTGAAAACTATTGTTGTAGGAGAACTCCATAAGGGGTAGATGATCCTCCCAACTACCTTCGAAATCAAGAACACAAATACGGAGAAGATCCTCTAAGATACGATTCACCCGTTCAGTCTGTCCATCAGACTGTGGATGATAAGCTGTGCTGAAATTAAGCTTTGTTCCCAAAGCTTGCTGAAGACTCTTCCAGAAATGACCGATGAATAAAGGATCACGGTCACTCACAATTGAACTAGGAACACCATGAAGTCTCACGATTTTCTTGATATATAACTTAGCCAAAAGAGAAGCAGTCCTATTAGATTTAATGGGAACAAAATGAGCTGATTTGGTGAGGCGATCCACAATAACCCAAATGCTAGAATGGCCCGATCTCGTACGAGGTAGGCCATCAATGAAATCCATCGAAATTTGATCCCATTTCCACAATGGAATCTCTAGAGGCTGAAGGAGATCAGAAGGGCGCTGATGTTCAGCTTTAATACATTTACAAGTCATGCAATTACTCACATAACTCGCCACATCACACTTCATGCCTTCCCAATAATAAAGGCGATGCATATCGGCATACATCTTACTACTGCCAGGACGAATAGTATACTTAGACTGATGACAGTCATCAAGAATGTCATGCCTAAGTGTAGAATCAGAAGGCACAACAAGACGGTTCTTCTTGCGAAGACACCCATGAAGATCAATGCTGAAATCCCGCAACGCCTCATCACAGGATTCAGTCTCACAAAGCTGAATAAGATGCACAAGATCAGGATCATGCCGTTGAGCTTCGGCAATACGATCCAATAGAGAGGGTCGAGCTTCCAAACTGAATAATACTATCGGAGAATCAGAGGATGGAGCTCGATCGTGAATATCACAAAAAGATAGAGTCTCAAGAATATCCCATTCGGCAAGCATCATAGAAACGACAGCCGAATGTCTGCGACTAAGCGCATCAGCAACACGATTGCCTTTACCAGGGGTATATAGGATATCAAAGTCATAGGAGGCATGAAACTCGAGCCAACGCTGTTGCCTCATATTGAGTTCCTTCTGAGTGAACAAATACTTCAAGGATTTATGATCGGTATAGAGAATGAAGCTTTCGCCTAATAAATAGTGTTGCCAAATCTTCAAGGCAAAGACAATGGCGGCTAACTCAAGATCATGAGTGGCATATCGAACCTCATTCGGACGCAGTTGCCTAGAAGCATAAGCAACTACCCGATCCTTCTGCATAAGCACGACACCGAGACCACTACCACAAGCATCGGTGTAGACAACAAGATCATGATTCCCCTCGGGAACCACAAGAATAGGAGCATTAGTGAGAAGTTCCTTCAATGTCTGAAAGGAAGCTTCACACTTATCGGACCAGATATAACGAATGCCTTTCTGAGTAAGACTGGTGAGAGGAAGCACAACACGGGAAAAATCCTTAATGAACTGACGGTAATAACCCGCCAATCTAAGGAAACTACGAATCTCATGAACATTCTCAGGCCTCTTCCAATTCTGGATAGCTTCGATCTTTGAAGGATCGACCGAAATGCCGTCGGAAGATACAACATGGCCTAAGAACTTAACCTTATTCTCCCAAAAATGGCACTTGGAGAATTTGGCTTTAATCTGATGGTGACGAAGAGTACTTAAGACAATTCTCAAGTGATTAGCATGCTCGGCTTCAGACTTAGAATAAACAAGAATGTCGTCAATGAACACAAGGACGAACTTATCGAGATATTCCCGGAATACTCGATTCATAAGGTCAACAAAGAAAGCAGGAGCGTTCGTCAAACCGAACGGCATAACGAGCCACTCGAAAGAACCATATCGAGTGCGGAAAGCTGTAAGGGGTATGCTATCTTCCGTGACTCGGAGCTGATGAAAACCAGTGGCAAGGTTGAGCTGAGAGAAGACCTTAGCGCCACTCAATAGATCGAACATATCATCGATTCTAGGCAATGGATACCTATTCTTGATGGTCAACTCTTTAAGCTTGCGATAGTCGATGCAGAGCCTAAGAGTTCCATCGGACTTCTTCACGAAGACGACTGCGGTACCCCACGGTGAAAAACTGGACTGAATCAACTGTTTGGACTCAAGCTCTAAAAGCTTTTTCTTGAGTTCCTCATTTTCTTTTATAGACATCCTCGTGGGAGGACGACCAACTGGCTGCGCGTCTGGAATGAGATCAATGCGGAACTCGATCGCCCGCTTGGGTGGCAAACCTAAAACCGGCTCAAAAACATCAGAGAAGTCACAAACAATAGGAATACGAGATATATCATCATCATCTCATGAATCAAGAGAATATAAAACCATTTCGGAATTACCCACATTCCGAAGAACAAGTGATAGCTGAGTAGACGAATCTGGATGTCGAAGATATAAAATTCTTTCAGAACAAATAATCCTGGCATCATATCTCACTAGCCAGTCCATACCCAAAATCATATCAAATCCCAAATAAGAAATAACATGCAGATTCGCACGAAAAGAAAAGCCACATAAAACAATCTCAACATCATCACAAAGCATGCTAAGGGTTGCGGACCCCCCAACAGGATTCGCAATCCTCAACGAAGTAATCATACAAGAAACATCCAAAGACAAATCATCGACGAGCTTTTTCTGTACGAAAGAATGCGAAGCTCCCGTATCGAAAAGAACTCGAATACTACGGTCATGAAATAAAATAGAACCTTACAAAATAGATGGAGATATACCTCTGGGCTGAGAAGAACCTCCAGAAGCTTTAGCAACATAAAGCTTGCCAGACTTGGCACTTGCAGGAGCAGTAGGGCAGGTGGAAACACGGTGACCTTCCTTCTTGCAATAATGGCAGAAGAGAGGTTTAGGACAAGCTCGAATCATATGATCAGGAGAACCATAATTGAAACACTTCCGAATGGAAGGTGTTCCAGCAGATTGAGAGTTAGAACCAGATTCAATAGGCTTCTTCTTCTTGGAAGGAAGAAATCCCTGCTTATGAAATGAAAACTTCTTCTTATTGGGGTTCTTGCGAACCTCAACATCATCACCACTATCAGACTCCTTCTCGATGGCCTCGAGATGAAGTGCCGAATCGACCAACTCATGAAAAGAAAGCTTGAGCTGGAGCATTAAAGATTTCTTAAGATATTTCTTAAGACCAGAGACAAACTTCATATTCTTCTTATAAGAAGTGCTAATGAATTCAAGACTATACTTAGATAAGGCCTCGAATGATGCAACATATTCAAAAACAGAAGACTTCCCTTGCTTCAACTTAAGGAAGCGACGGGCTAATAAAACTTTCTCAGATTCAGGAACGAATTTGAGTTCGAATCGCTCCCGGAACTGAGTCCAAGAGAGAACAGACTCATCAAGTTCAGCTATAAGAAGCTCGTACCAATCAAGGGCATGCTCTTGCAATAAGCTGGAAGTTACAAGAACTCGATCATGGTCAGAAAGATCCATGCGAGAGAAGATACGTTCGCATGTGCGAATCCAAGCTTGGACCTCAAGAACGGACTCGGAGCCTTTGAATGGCTTTCCACCAAGATGAGAAAAATCACTACACAGGCGTGCAAAGGCAGACTTGCGTGGAGGAGAAGCACGAATAGGAGCTGGAGGCTGAGTGCTCCTAAATAACTCCAAGAACTGATCGGCAGACATATAAACGCCGTCCGAATGCGAGCCACTGGATTGCCCAGCATCCAAGCGTCGCCCTCGGCCTCTTCCGGCCATCAGCTGAAAGATAAGATAAGAAAAGGATTATTCACAAGGTAGATATCATTAATTCAATTATGGAATACTATAGAATAAAATACATTCCTAGACGTATTCCCAAAATTCTATCTACCCCGAAGGCACAGAAAGAAATAAGGCACGATGATTCAAAGATTTGTAACATTCGTACTACCCTTTGATGTACCGTAATATGTGTCTCTGTTCTATGTTTATCGTATTTTGTTCTGAACTCAGCTCTGATACCAAGCTGTGACGCCCCACTCTGAGACCCACATTAGCAAAGAGTATTACAAGGTAACACCGTCTGCTAATGCGGAGAATAGAGCTGGTTAGGAGCGACCATCTATAGCCTTGCTTAACTATCTATTGAATACGCCGACATTTTCCACTTCTTAACCAAGTGAATCGACATATCCAATAAATACTTAATACAAAGCCATAGGTGGCTTAAGGATCTATCAGAATAAAATATAACAACTCAATGTAATACACATCACAGAACAGTAAATCATCACATACATTTTCACATATACAGATACATTATAGAGTTTACAAAATGATACTCGACCAGTGGTAAAGCAAACCACAATATATAGGCGAGTCAAAAGAATACATATCAGAGTTACAGACAAAAAGGACTACACAAAAAGCTATAACAAAAAGGAACTAGCAGAATAGTCCATGCGGAAGCAAAAGAGGCTAAGTCCAATATACCTAACCTGAAACATCTCGGTTTGACCCGAGTATAAAATACATGGGTCAGTCTAGCTAAACAAATCAGTTAGATATACTAATGATAATGAACATACAAAACCATAAAGTACCACAAATATCTCCAAAAGAGATAACCAAATCATCTAACATAAGATGAATCAAAACAAGCCTCATATCATAGGCAACTCAAATAAACAAAGGACATACATATCCCAAACCAAGCCAAAAGGCAATTAACAAATACCAACAAAGGTACACAAGTTTCCACAAGGTAATCGTTATATATCGTGTGGTTCAAAGAACCTACCCCGAAAGGCGATACACTAGGGAAATATAATTGTCAAAGAAACAAAAGATGCTCGAGCTCAGTACAAGGATCCATACGCCCGAAGGCAACGCCCGAAGGCAACAAACCGTAGTGGCGGTACTGGACACCACTGTCCGGCGGAATGTGTCACAACTCTCAGAAAGGAACACAGAAAGTGTTAACGTGAGTCCCATACCCCACGTTCGCACTAAACGGTTTACTAAATGCGATAACATTGGAAAATTCGATAACAACTGATTGGATCTAAAAAGAAGTCATCAAAGTCAAAAATGCGATAACAACTGATTGGATCGACCCGAATCGATCAAAATTGGAAAATTCACTCAAAAATAGGCAAATAGGAAAAAATAGGCAATTCCAGACGTCTGGGGGTCAATCCAGACGTCTGGATTTAGGTTTTGGAAATTTAGAAACCATCCAGACGTCTGGAGGGTGGCTTCAGGCGTCTGATAGGGTGGTTCAGACGTCTGAAAGGGTGGTTCAGACATCTGACAAGGTGTTTTAGACGTCTGAAAGGTTGTTTCAGACGTCTGACTCTGTTTTCTGTCATTTTTAAAAAATTTCCGCCGTAAAAACTTTTGCTCCAGGTTTAAAACCAGACGTCTGAACTTGCATTTCAGAAGTTTGAAGACCTGGTTTGGGCAACAATTTGCCTAGGCGAAAGTGGCCAAAACAATTTGGGAGCGATCGATCGAGCAATGACGACCAAGGATTTACGCCAAACGACAACCCGGCCTTATAGGCTCTTCGATACACCCTAAACATCAAAGTCCAAACATCCACAAGAGGATTTTCATAAAATTGGACCAAAACACAAAAATTGGAATATTCACCAATTCAATTCAAATCAAAAGCAAACAGACATAAATAAGTGTTAGGAATCCATACCTAACAACAATGATAACTATAGAAGTAGATGTGAGTTCAAAAACTCACCTTTTAACTCAAAAACAAGGATGAGAAGCTCAAACGCAAAGAAAAGATCAATCACTCTTCACTTCAACTCTACAAGCTTCAATCTAAGATCAAAACAAGTATTTCCTAAATTAGGGTTTAGGAATTTTCTTAAATTGGAGAGAGAGATAGATGGAGAAGGTGAAGGAGATGCTTACCAAAGCTTTTCCAAGAGTTTGGAGCTAAAACTTGGATTTGCAAATGAAAACTAGGGCTTGGAGTTTTTATTTCCCTTTCTCTTCCCCCATTTCAATTGAGCATGAGAGTTTGAAAAAAGAAATAAGTGAATGGATGAAGAGGGGGCTGAGTTAGGGTAATAGAATGAGTTGGGTGAAACCCAAACCCAAAAAGCCCAACAGAAATAGCAAAATTCAACTTACTCCAAACATATCGAAGCTTATACTCAAAAAAGTCGCAAATGCTATTTTGGACTCAATGGAAGTGGTCCCGAGTCCTAATTCGACCGTTTGCAAAAAGTAGCTTTCTGGACTTTAATCCGACGAACGATGTTATACTTAAATAAAATATTTAAATATAAAATCGTAAAATATGCGGGTTGTTACAATAATAGTTGACATCATTTTATTTTAGATAAAGAAGAAATCTATCCAACTTTATAAAACAAAGCTTGAAAGAAAACAAGCAGAAATAAATAGCTTGTACAGAGAGTTAGATAAGCAATTAAAAGAACACAATGCACTCTCTGACAAGTATTATAAGCTTAATAAAAGTGTCGCGGTGTTAGCATCCTTTAAAAACCAAGAAGCTACCCCCCGATGAAGAGGGCACGCCTTCGATATGATAAACTTTTGGATGAGAATCGGGAATTAATTACACTCTTTTGGATGTTGGTTGAAGAAAGAGACATCCTACTAGACTTCTTATATAAAGCCTATTGTAGACACCCGACCGTAGATTTTTCATACTTGGGTGATTTTAGTGGGGGTCTACTTAGGCATCTGCATAAGAGATATTTAGATGAATTTGGGTCTGATCCACATCCTGGGGCTTGCTGGAATTTACCACGAGTCAAATCAATTCCTCATGAGTTGCCTCCAAAACACTCAAATATTATAAGGACAAATTTGTTTCCGAGTTATTCAAAAAATAAGTTTTGTATGAACCAGATGAACATTTGTAATTATGTAATATGATTTTCCTATATTAGTTTCCTTTAATACTTAGCTGTATTTTATTACATTATCACAGAATAAATGTCTCTCAGGCAGTCTTGTTTCTAGAGATTATTTAAGAAAATATGTCAAATTAAGAAGAGATTATTTAGAAAAGGCTTTGCTATTGAAATCCTCCAAATTTACTAGATACTGCTTTCTTAGAGACTTGTAGAGGCTTTATATGGAACATCCCCGCCTTCATTTCGATTTTCTTGGTAAAGAAAAGGAAAAGCTTCTCGAGGAAATTCGAATAGATCATACCAAATTAATATGCGGCCGTGATATTCCTCATGGAGGGGAATGAGATTATAGCAAATATCCTCCAGTTATTACCTCGGAATGATTTAACACCCCCTTCGATTCGACAATTACTCTTTCAGCTAATTCCTTGAACAAAGTCAAAAATGCTGTTTTTCAACTCTAAATGTAGTGAAACAAGTATTTGATTAAAACAATGAGTTGTAATTTCTATTGCTGCAATAAAAGAGATTGGTTATTTGAGTCCTGACTTTGTTTTATGTTTATATAGGACTCACAGTTAGGTATCGCACCACTCTCATCATATTCCTTATCTCGCTTTACTAGCATCAGAGATAGATTGATTGCAGATGTTGAAAAGAGGCGTCTACTCAAGGATCCTCTATCTGTTCGTTTTCAAGGCAATGTCAAAGCATTGGAATGGCACATGAGATATTTGCTTCAAAATAAAATTGTTAGAAACCTCAATGATCTGATCGCCAATCTTGAAGTGGATATCAAGAATAAGAACGAAATAATTTCTATATTGAAGCGCCAAATCAAATCGAATCCTTCAATTGATTTGATCATAAGATGTCTGAGCTCCTTTAGTAGATAAGCGATTTAGAGATTAAGTTAAAGGACAGTCAAGTTCAATGCAAATCATTGAAATTCATCATGGGGGACAATATTCCAAATATCGATTTATCGACTTCTCCGATCACCTCATCTCTCGTAAAATCAATATGATCTTCATCTCTTGCAACTCAAAATTTTCCTACTACAACTAACCCTCCTCCTAGTTTGGATGAGAAGGTAGTAGGAGAATGGTGTAGGAAGGTCAAATTCGAAATGATGAGATATTTTGATGACCAGTAGAGGGCGAGATATTCACATCAATGAATACACAACCAAGATTCAAAAACTTGAACGTGAAAAGTATCTTCTTCAAAACTGCATTAGTGATTTAGAGAGACAAAACAAAATCCTTAAGGGCGCTAACAAAGCTTTCAACCATGCTTTGAAGGCTCGTATTGAATCCAGCGATTATGCCAACGTTATAAAGAAAAAGGAAAAGAAGCTTAAAGAGATTCTTTGTATAGCAACTCGGCATATCGTTGATCCTTTAATTGCTGAAAATCTAGATAAGGTTGTTCAGGATTTGTGAAACATACACTTGTGCTGTATACTTATCAATTATGTAAATTATGTAAATATCACATAGTCTGTAGTCTTTTCTTACAATGTTGCTTCTTAATCTACTTTCTGATAACTTGGACTATGATATTTGTATTTGCTAGCCCATTCAGTCTTCCTTACTTATCTGATTTTCTTGAAAAGTACAAGTAAATAATATTTCTCATCGTTAACTTGAAATCTATATAGCAATTTATCCACATTGTTAGTGATAGTATTAGGAATTCAAAAGATCCCAATAATGGAAGTTAACAGATCATTATGTGAAAATATGATAACAAGTGAGAATGTCTTGAAACCCATCTTTGGTAATGGCGAGAGAGAGCCAGGAATCCAACTCCAACTATATTGATAGAATTCCAAAAATCTAATCATAGAGATCCAGAAATCCAATTCTAGTTTCAATTGTAGAAGTTCAGAAATTCCTCTTTTGGAAATAACTAATAGAAAGTCAATAATAATCGTTTAATAAAAGTCCAGAAATTATCATCTGCAAATAAATCCTAGAAGACTAGAAATCTTTATAATAGAAGATCCAAAGCCTAGATTCTGGTGTCAACAAGTGTTTCCTGAAAGTTTATAGTAGAAGTCCAATAACCCTGATTCAGACATTAGTTAGTTAGATCTCGAGTTTAATTAAAGACTAGAAATTCTTAGAAATCTCAATATCAATCGCTCTGGAACCTAGAATCGGACATTAACGAATGAAATTCAAAAGTTCAAAGACCCAAAACTCAAATTCGAGTATTAGTGGATGATAGCCAGAAATCCATGATAAAGGTCTCCGTAATAGAAGTTCAGAGCCCAGATTCGAGCATTAATTCAAGTATTGTCGTTGTTTGACATGCCGCTTCTCGGGCTCGAACATCTTAGTTAGTTGTTTGATATGCCGCTTCTCGGGCTCGATCGTCTTAGTCTGTTGTTGTCTAGTGCGCTTGGTTAGCTTATCCACAAGCAGGACCTAAGGACTTACCCAACCTCCCTCCAGGAGGCGCTCTAGCCAAGCCTTATAGGCGGGACTTAACCTGGCCATAGCGTGGCGGGACCAAGGGCTTACTCCGTCCTCCCTCCAAGCGGTGCCTTGACCTGGCCATAGCATGGCGCGATCAAAGGCATGTCGATGCTTTAACCTGGCCATAGCATGACATGGATAAAGGATTAATCTAATCTCCCTCCAGGAGGTGCCTTGACCTGGCTATAGCGTGGCGCGATCAAGGGCTTGTCGATGCTTTAACCTTGCCATAGCGTAGCGTGGTTAAAGGCTTACTCTAACCTTTCTTCAAGAAGCGCTTTGACCATTTAAGGTAATTTCCAAGTGTAAGGAGAATTCTCACTACAACAAAAGTTGCTTTTGATAGCGCCAATAGATAATGCTTTATTCTATTGTGTTATTATTCCGTTTTAGTTTGTTCTATTTGCAGACTACTAATGCTTTGAAAACGGGCTTCGCCAATTTATTTTATTTGCCGCCTTTTTTCTCAAAATTGCTTCCCTTGCCCTTTTCCTTAAATTATCACCTTAAACGCAAATCTCCCTTCTTGTCTCCAACTCTGTCCGCAACTCCTCCTACAGCCGTCTATTGCCGACATTAGCTTGTCAAACTCCTACTAGTCATCCTCGACCTCTTAGCCTTCAACCCTAAATATTTAGGGCACCAAAAAATCGATTTTCCGAGGAAGAAGGCCATCAACAGATCTGTCAAATCGGACTTCCATTATATGTATATATATGATGAGAGATTGGATTAGTGATAGGTTGAGGAGTGGAAAGGAGTGTCTGACCAGAGTTAAAGAAACCGAGGTAGGTTCATCTTCTTCCGACGGCCGATATAGTCACGGTTTTTTTGAATCTTTTAATATTCTCTTTACGTGCTTCTGACCCCCTTCCCTCTCTTTGTGTTGTGTTCAATATGACGTGTGTTTATTTACTCAGAGTTGGAACCCGAAGTCAAAATCAGAGCCTAGTTTCCGATAGGGAAGAGTTAATACAAGATCTCGCGAATGGCCTGGAAAATCTATTTCAGGACTACACTTCTTTTGTTTCATCATGTGGTAAATATATTTACCTTTTTACTTATTGGTTAGAGAAATACATAATAAAAAAACCGTAAATGATTGTGTACAGGTAGCAAGCAGAACTACGTCCCCGCCCTTCCTTCGTTAACAAGATGCAAAAGAGACTCTACCATGGTGAAATTCTGGCAAAAAACCGCCACCCTATGCACCAGCACAGGAGGCTTCGACGACCACACTCCGGCCATCATCGTAAGTTCGGAGCACAAGCCATGTCCGACCACCAGCCGAGGAACGCAGCACCTGTATGTCCGTCTCAACATACTGCACTACCTCATGTCCACCATCTACTCCATCGACAAGTCCCTCTCTCGCCGCCTTCCACACTTCCCCTGCCCTCACTGTCGCCAAGGCTTCGGGTCACCCCATCTCACTTTGACCTGGCCCGATCATCCGTCCAGTCCACAATTGTCCATGTGTCCGAGGTCGCGGCCTACTGATTTATCTTCGTGGACTTGGCGCGCCAGTTCTATGACACCCTATACGCGAATGGTGTCAGCGGCGGCAGGCTGGAGCCACTATTGCATATGCTGAAGTAGAACCTGACGCTGTTGGATGGCGAAAAACAAATTATCACTTATATACCAGGATATCAAATATACATTACCTTTCTGCTATGTTCAGAACCGGTTAAGAGGACCACATTTTATTGCTTTACCTCTCTTTTACTTCTAGATAACTAAATTGTGTTGTATGGTATGTGCTTTTTGGTATCATGACATCTGCAAGAGTGAACTAACATAGTATCGAACTCTCTCTGTATTCAAGTACTCGTTGTTTGAATTTATTTATTTTTAATTTTAATTTTTTTATTGTTTAGTATTATTATTTTGGAACAAAAAATTTCGTCTGGCTTATTACTGACAAGAATTACTTATATATACGTTTACTGTAAATGGAAAGATTTAGAGTTTAGGATTCTAGGGCACCTTTGCAACAGTCAAAAGTGTGCTACTCATTCTTCTACAAAGATGATATTAGAATGCTCTTTGGACCTTATTTTCCTTGTAAGAGTCAAAACCATGATACTCATTAACTTGTGTATCAAAAATATTACGGTCAGTTGCTTTCGATATTTCCTTACGTGGACCTTATTTCCAATACCTTTTAATTTATTTTAGACTTCAATAGTCTTTCCATTCATTGAAGGTGTTTTTATTAGACCGTTTTATTAATAAATTGTACTCACCTTGAGTTAGCATGTAATATAATATTTTCAGCCATCCTGGTATCCAAATTGATTAACATTATAACTGTTAATTATTGTAGGAATTACTTCTTTTGGATGATGACGTGAAAGCTTTAGAAGAGATGTATCCTCAAGGAGAACATGTGATATACCGGTATTATTTTCTTTTATTGTGTTGGTATGATCGCAAACACGCACTGTATGTCTATTCTTTCATTGATTATGCAAGCATACACATCATGCGCTTTAACTGTCCTTGACTATTTTGGAAAACTAATATTAGATATAAATGTATTTTTATGTTAGATAAATCGGTTCATAACCTTAGTTGCATGATCACATCTTTATAAAGTTGGAATACTTATTAACTTTGACAGTTGTTCTTATCATCGCTCCTTAAGTATTGACAGCCTTAGTTTATGTCAGATAAATAGATTGATAATCTTAGCTTAAGTCAATTTTCTCTTTCTGTCTCATCTTTTCCCTATAAATGGTGCATCAATACTAAACATCATGCAACTTAGATACTTGAAATTTTAAGTGTATGAGATAGTCAAGCTAAAGCTTATAAGTTGCTTATTTTTTTCTTCTTCTTGAGAGTGAAAGGAAACAACTTGTTGCTATTTTACTTCTTGGCTAGAGCTATTCTTTTATTTTATTTTTGGTTTAATCTTTTTTGTGAAGAAATGGTAGGACTTTCAGTCCGTCACCCCTGGGCTTTTTTTCCTTTGGTCTTCTAGGTAGTGTCTATACATGCTTGTGTATGCGTTATGTTGACTTATTTGATCATCGTGATATTTTCTAGCTAATTGACAATAGTTTTTCCCCCAATCTCCTGTTCATTTATTACACAAAATCAAGTTTTGTTCCAATCTACTGTTGCCAAGAAAGAGCAAGAAAGAAAAGAAAATAAGTCCTTACCCAATTACAATTCAACCAGCTCCACTAATATAAATGGAAAAAGAAATCTGCTAGTCAACTTTTACAAAGCTTCATTCCCTTAGTTTTAGACATTGTTAATAGTAATTTTAAATGGATGATTAAAACTTGAGTCAAGCTTATAATTTACGCGAGCTATCTTTTGGTAAAAATGCAAAAATAATTTTTATTTGTGCGTACGCACAATACTAAAATTAATAAGGATTTAAGAAACTATTTTTTGACTATTAGACACTTCACATAGTTTAAAGAAAAATGATTATTCTTACCATTTTAACTGGGCTCCCTATTTGATTTATTTTTATCTGTGCAACCTTGCATCCTTGCATCCTAGGATTAAAAGTTTGAAAGGCTGTCCTTTCAAAGATCAAGATGATGAAAATTGGAGAATAACCATTTTGAGTGATATAGATCTTAGGATTATTGTATCAATGGTTGATTTCCATTAAAGCATCCTTTACTCCTTTGGGATATGCATATATCCACCCACTCTCCTTCCTGCAATCAAATTAGGAAACATTATGAATCTGTGCGTGTATTCTATGTGCACAATAAACAATGGTAGTTTCGATAGCTCATCAAAATTAATTGGTTTGATTTTCATTAGGAATATTAATCAAGTGCTAACACACACACACACACATTATATGTATGTATAATATATATGTGTATACAGTGTACTATATGCTTATATACATATATCAATATCGTAGCTATTCAAAATCTGGGATAGTGGTAACAATTTGTAATTTGGTTGTCCCTATTTGTACATTATAAAACTTTTCCACAGGGTTCTTGCAACTGTCTAAAGCATGTGGATTGTAGACTAATTTATGTTTAATTTTAGGGCTGTGAGATAAGTTTCCTTGTTTGTTTATTTTCCATGTAATAACTGACTTTTTTCAGCCAGACTCTACTAAATGTATTGGTAATGACCATAACGTGGTTGGATTGAATGGACACTCGATATTCTGGGGGTGGACTTGTTCGGGTTGATGTCCTAAAGGTATTTATTACAATTTAAAAATCCTACGTGTACCATTATATTTTTGTAATTGGAACTGCCAAAATGCAAGCTAACATGTACATTTTTAGGTTCCTCCAAATATACGACTGACATTTTATGGACCGCTTAATTAAGATTCACACAATTCACACTGTTGAAGCTGATGACTTCTATAAGATGGTGATTAGATTATAAACATATTTTTTTGTTCAGTTTTGGGTTCAACATCCAATGTCTTATTTTATTTGTTCTTAATACAGGCTTTAGATGCTGAATTTGCACACAATGACACAGAACAGAAGAAACAGTCTACATAAAACTTTTGCTAAACCGAAAAGGTTTGTGCATTATTAGCCAGTTCCATCTTATTAATTCTCTTGTGCATGTTGAATCAATATCTTAGTATCGTCCAAAAACTATTTGAGCAGGCCACTTTATTTATAGAATCATTATTTTACCATTTGAGAATTTAGCCAGTGAAACCGAGTCAAAACAAAATAGTTTGAAGTTAAAAACACAAGTAAAAAATTTCTTTGATGTCCAATGTTGATATTCAGTAATCATGATCTACTATGCTAAAGGGAACATCTAAGAGACCTTTTTTTTTCCTTTTTCTTTTTTAAGGGAAAATAACCCATAATAATTTTGTAGCAAGTTAGATATGTTTCGTTAGAGAATTAAGTCTGCATAAGTGACTGCATCATTTATGCATTAGTTTGATTTTGTTCACCTCGTTTATTGGTTTGTATTTATGTGGAGGGAAATAAAGGCTAAAATATAACACATGTTGAATGGGTGTGAACAAAATGAAACTCATCAGTCCTTTTCTTTTAAAGCTGATTCTGAGAGGACAAAGGCTGCATTCTAGATCTTGATTCAAAGTAATTTTTGGCTATAATTTAACTTACAATATTTGACATATATTGTTGATGAAATAAGATTTTTGGTAAATATAATTTGCAATATTTCCCATTTCTCAAAAAATCCCAAATACATGAGAATTAATGATTTTGAAAGTTGGTGGGGTCCATTTCTGTAGTCACCACACTATTATGTTTTTAAAACACTAATCTTTAACATATATATGTTGAAACCTATTGGGAGCAGCTTTGGAGAAAATTTGATTATTTTATGCATATTTACAAGTATGATGTAATAAACCAACTTCTTTCTGCATAATTTTGTGTCATTATATTTCAATTGAATACAATCAATAAGAGGTTTGTTCTCCATTTAATAAAATTGATATATTTGATGTATAAAATGAATAGTATTTTCCTAATTTATCAGTAGAATTAAACATGTTACTCTCAAGTTCATAATATATAAATTTAACATATTTACGTTTGACACTTGGAGAGAGTTTGAAATTTACAAAAATGTTCAAAATTTCGATTGAAGAAGTAGGAATCAAAATTTCTCCAAAAAAAAAATACATTTTCGTGAAAGACGTATGAAATTTTCTTTCAGACAATTCAGATAAATTCAAGATAATACATAGACAATGCACAAAATTTCAGAAGAGTTGAACAAAAAAGGCATTTCAAAACTTTTAAGAAAAAAGGTAAAAGCCATTAAAACTTCCAATGAAAATTTACAGGATAAATATAAAGATTTTATTTTTCCCAATAAAACTTTGAACTTTCTGTAAAACTAAAAAAGAAAAAAAAATGAAAAAGTTCAAGAGATATTAATTGATGTTTATCATTTGCATTGTCTTACATTTCTAACGAATTGGAGTAAACAAAAGGGGAAAAAAATAAAATTTGTCCATTGCCATCCTGAAGTGCAGGACTATTTTTTGGGATAAAAGAGATCATATCATCAAAATCTAGCAAGGATCCATACACGAGGAACTTTGATGTAGAGAAAGATATATGATGTTGTATTATATAGATGAAAAATTCTACTATTGCTCACAAAAATAATACATCAGTAGATGAAAACTCAAATTGGCTACAAATAAAATGCAGTAGAATAAATTTAAAAGTTAGAAGGTATTCTCATCCGCATCAACTAATCACGTTCAAAAAAAAAGTTACAAAGTATTTACATATAAATAAAATAAGCAGCAAAAAGCCTTAGTATCAGACCATCAGCAGCCTCTGAAGGACCTGCAATAGATACAATAGAAAAGATGGAGGTATGCGTGTTTATGATGTTCATAGGAAACTAAATGTCAGTGACGAGAGATGACTATAACCAAGCACTTATGCACTAAGGCCATCCTAGTTACTGGCTCTGGCCATAGTGTAAGCTAGTAAAGCCTTCATAAATCCAGCTTAAGTTACATAGGGGTGGTACTCCATATACTGCAGCAGGGTTACTGTCTTAATTAAAAGGCTTGAAGACTCCTTGGTATGTAAAACGCTATATATTCTCAACAACACCTGAATATGCCATGTCCAGGATTACAACAGAAATAATAATAGTTGGGGAGCTTTTAAAATAGAAAAAAAATACAGTTATAGCTAAAGTAGAATGTCACATTTACTATGCTGCCAAGAAGCTGAATTTGGTTACAACATAAACTGCGCAACCACTAATACACGACAACAAACTATATATCAGTAAATGGCATGCTAATTTACTGATTCTAAGCAGCTATTGGGATATTTATATGTAAGGCCTGTACATCAGAAAAATGAAAGGAAAAAAAATAGGTGATGATTACTCTCCAACATATTCTTGAAGCATAGAAGAAGCAAGCAATGCAATGCAAGGCTTCTAGCTTCAGCCCTGAAAAAGCTTCAAAGAGTTAAACATCCAATGGGTACATTGGTAACTGCTAACAGTCAATAACTGTTTTTAAATTTGTTGATACATAATGTAAACCCATGTATACCAGACGTGAATAACTACATCATGAAGAAAAGTGACCATGGTTACACTGACCATGTTACAGCAAGCCATCAATTATAAAAATAGAGGTCAAATAATATGTAAGTATGTGTGTGTGTTTGGACAAGCTGCTATTTAGTGATTTTTGGGTAGAGTGTGAGTGCATCGGTGTGTGTATTAGCTCCTGAGTGCATGTGTGATCAGTGTGTGTGCATTCTTGTGTGATTTGCGTGTGTTTAATGTCAGGTTGTAGGTATATTTTAGATGTATTAGATGTCTTATGTACCTTATACTTTCTTTTTTTCTTCCTTTAATCTTTGAAATGTACAGCAAAGAGATTTTCCTCTATAATGTCCTGGTGATTTTCCTTAATGCTCGCGATAATGAAATTTGACCAGTTCCCATTTCTTGTTTATATTTCAAAAACTACAATTTTCCTTGATATTCTGTGCAGACATATACAATCATTACTGGCTTCCGTTCATTCCTTTGCTCTTTAGTCATATTCAACCTTGATAATGCTTTGCAAATATATATTTATCATTTTCTAAACTTAGTAATAAGAATAAAATTTCTAGGTTTATATAATAATAATAAATATATTTAGCTAAGTTTTATAAAAAATTAACTAAATTTATATAATAATAATAATAATAATAATAAATTAACTAAGATTATAAAAATTAACTTTGTGTATTAAGTTATATAAAATATAAATAAGCTTATAAAAATAACTAAGTTGATAGTAACAATAATAATTTAACTAATGTTTATAAAATTAACTAAGTTTATAATACTAATAATGCTAATAATAATAATAATATAATAATTAACTAAGTTTATAAAAATAACTAAATTTATTTATATAATAATACAATAATTACTAATGTTTATGAAAATTAACTAATTTTATAATAATAATACTAACAACAACAACAATCATAAATAATAATAAAAAATTAACTATAAGTTTTATAGAAACTAACTTAGCTTATAATATTAATGGTACTAATAAGAATAATAATAAATTATAAAATATTAACTAAGTTAATTAAGTTTTATAAAAATTAACTAAATTTATATAATAACACAATAATAATTACTAATGTTTATGAAAATTAACTAATTTTGTAATAGTAATACTAACAACAACCATAAATAACAATAAATTGACTATAAGTTTTTTTAAAAAACTAACTAAGTTTATAGTTATAATGATACTAACAACAATAATAATAAATTATAAAATATTAACTAAGCTAACTAAGTTTTATAAAAATTAACTTAATTTATATAATAATTATTAACTAAGTTTATAAGAATTAACTAAATTTATGTAATAACAACAATTAACTAAGTTTATAAGAATGAACTAAATTTATGTAATAATACAATAATAATAACTAATGTTTATGAAAATTAACTAATTTTAGCACTACAACAACAACGACATAACATGATTTTAAATTGTTTCCATTCGATGTTCCATCCAAAGAAAATTAAAATCCGAATAACCAAGTAGTTCTGTAACTATCATTATGAAGGTTAACTTTATGTGTTCAAGGTTGGATTTTCATAGAGTAAAGCAACCTTAATGTATGGATATGCGACGGTATAGTTATATACATTCATTCATTTTGTAACTGTCGTTATGAAGTTAACTAATGTGTGTTAAGGTTGGATTTTACACAAGAATATCTAAGTGAGAAAGTAAAGTTGAATCAGGTTCCCAATTTTGTTTTATGGTTACTCTTTTAGGCCTATACTTTATCCTCACGTTTATGATATTAACATGAATAACTAAGTAGTTTTGTAAATCAACATCGATCAACTCGTTTGATGAATAATTAAGCAGTTTTCTAAGAAAAAATGCTAACATGAATATTAAAAATTATTTATTAACATTAATATTCGAAACTTCAGCAATAAGAGTTTAGTACTTCTAATTCAATTTTAAAACTGATAATTATCACACCTTTTTCTTAAATAATCGACAAATATCAGATAATCAAAGTGCTATTATGTTGTCCTTGGTTCCCACTACTGGTCCTAGGAATAGCTGCAATTCTCGTTCCCACTTCAGCTCTACCTTTATTTTATCTTTTACAAATAAACCTCGGTTAGTTTAGTTATAACAAATAATGAATAAAAAAATGAAGAGCTACCAAGAGCTTACTACTGCAAGTTTTAACTGAGTAGTCTTGCCATCTGCTGTTGCATTTAGGAAAAAGATATTGTCAGCAAGCGTACGTCACTTGAAAATTACATGGATGCGTATTATATAGCCAAATATTCAGATTAGATCTTTACGTACCAGCTATAATTTAAAACATAAGTCGCTTTATACATATTGATGATAAATGTTTCGGCAAAATTTGGCAAGATATTTCAACCATCAAAAGATGATTCTGTTATATCAGGTTCTATTCTTCCTCCAAATTGCCGTAGGACTAATTTACTTTCAAAACAGGCTAAAAGGTTTCTTCCCTTGATTTTAATTTTGTTATTGTCACTTCATTTCAAATTCTTTAAGATTGCTTTGATTTTTTGTGGCTTGGATGTATTTTGTTGTCAAGTTAAAAAAGGCCATAGTTTCAACTTATCAGCTCTTTATGCACACATACTGCACTGTGCTATCTAAAAATCAAATTTCGTCAGTGTTTTATTCATATTCGTTCCTAATGTAAATATTTATCTTATTTGCAGGTGTGTGAAAGAAGAAGGATGCGAAAGTAGTGGTCTTCTTTTTAATGCAAACAACCAAATATGTACTTGTTTTTTTGTTAAACTTTGCTACTATTTTTTAGGGTGTGCTTAAAACAATTGCTACTACGTTTTGATTTATGTGGTTTAAGCTATAAGATATTATATGTATGAATATTTGATATGTTTAATGTAATGTGTTACATCTCTATATTTATTATCTTTTATGATTCTTGCGTTATTTAAATGATTTTATGTTTAAAATGATTATTATTGTGTTGGTATTTAATACTATAGTTTATGAATAGGATGCAGAAAATATTTGAATTGTGAAACTAAATCATAGCACTTGAAAACTGCTATAAATATTTAATAGCGCCGAATGATCGCTATTATATCCGTCGGTATTACATATGCATAACAGAAAAAGCGCTATGGTATTATTAAAAGCGCTATAAAAGAACATATCATAACAGAGTATAAGCGCTATTGTAGCTGAATTTTTATAGCGGCATATTGGTGTTGTGACAAGTCAACGTCTATAATAACGTGTCCATATACAGCGCTAATAATCCGCTATTAATATTTTTTATAGCAAATTATTAGTGCTATCTTAGAAAAACAAAAAGTATTTTGTGGCTAATAACGAATTTCATAGCGGACAAATAGCGCTATTATAGTAATCAATAACACATAATTTTCCGCTATAAAAATGTTTAAAAAGCGGATTATTTGCGCAATTATATTAATAGTTTTCATAGCGCTTATTATGCGCTATAAATTGTTCACTGTTTTTAATAACATGTCGTTATACAGCATTTATTAAACCGCTATTATAGGCTTTAATAACGTTTTTAGCGCTATCGTAGGATCTTTTTGTTGTAGTGTCTACTCCCGACCATGTAGATTTTTGTTGTAAAAGTGGTGGTTTATTGAATTTGACTAGGATCTCTTTACAAATCTATTAATTTTGCCTTGTCTGAAAAAGTTGATCACCATTCCTTCGAGTGCTCTACATTGATTTGTTTCATGCCTGTCACATCCCAGAATTTTCGACTTTCGAAAATTCGACATCGATACTCACTTTATCGACTGCCGAGCAATCGAGTGCCGGAAACTCCAATAGTGAGGGTTTAGAAAGAAGAAAAAGGCAGAAGAAGAAGAAAGAAGAAAAAGAGAAGAAGAACAACAAAATAACAACAGATACAGAACAGAGACAATATCAGAATCTCACATATCGCAGCGGAACAATATATAATAGATAAACACTAGTCTTTTAAAACAAAGAACTATCAGTTTATACATACATCAATCAGAGTCAATATACAACAATGGACAGTTATATAACTTGTCCTCATACAGAATACACAGCGGAATAAAAACTATCAGATACAAATACTACGCCTCGTCCTCCAGCTTATCTCCAAAGCTCCAGAATATCCAGAATATCCTGATAATATAACTCTAGGCTGCCCGTGTGGAAATTGGTGGGCACCCAGAGTTTAGAAGGGAACAATAAACTCCGAGTCAGTCATGGTGACTGGTGTGAGATCGTAAAACAGTTATTCTTTAAAATAAACAACAGGATAATTTTAAAGTCAATTCGAAATGTTTTTGGAAAATGAAACTACCATAAGACCTCCCGCCACACACACAATGCAAACGCAGAATTGGAGGAGATTTCTTCTTATGATAGTCAAAGATGCTTACTACGCAAAATCAAATTATTTCTGATATTATTATTAGTGCATAGTGTAGAAATCATTTCGAAAGTATAATATAAATCTTAGCCAGCATAGACATTTCGAACTATGCCTACTATAACTACCATCCAAACAGTGGGGCGCCACCATAAGTGAATGATAGGTTCTACAACTAAATCCGTACAAGGCTCGTATTGTTTCTTTGGATTTCCAACAAATGGTCAGGCTAAGGAACTTCCTATCCACGATGGGTACGTCCCTGGAATAGACGACCCGAGAACCTAACCGGATCTCTGCCAACACAAGGCCGGGTTACCTCTGCAAAAATAGGTAACTACTGACACGCGTATGCCATCCCCCGATCGTCACCGATCTTCCCGAGGATCCCCGATTCGCAACAAACCACATAGATAATAATAATGCAGTAACCACAGAGGTTAAGTATCTGGGCTCCATACCATGATACCACCTTTATCCAGAAGGAATGACATACACTAAGGGGCGCTACTCCCTAGAACCTTGCTGCATTCTTCCTGTTTCGACCATTTCCGGGGTGTGAGGCTCGATGAAGTCTCGTCCACAAAGCTACGCTTTCTCAAAAAGCCCTGCTTCGGGTCAAACAAAAATGATCAACCTATGATCACAAAGATATAAGATCAAACAAATGATCATATCACAAATGATCAAACACTGATCATTTCACAGCAACACTCAGTATGCCACGTTACCAAATTGGGATATATCGCTGATAAATTTCAACTACATAACCTCTGAGCTCGTACGTCTCAGAGAAGGGTGTTAAGCTAAGAGAATAAATTCTCCGCCACCAACAGAAATGTATTTGAAAGAAATCAGCTTTATATCTCAAATTGTAACGTCAGACACACAATCCATACAAGTCTGTTCCGGGATCGAACAGAACCGAAGGCACTTCTCACGAAGCCCTTGCATTTCCGGATAATTTTCAATCACGTCAGGACTTCCCGTCACTAAGGGTGATAAAACCTCTAAATCGGAGATCAGCCGATGTAGAGTAACTCGACGGTAATCCTTCCGTTTTCAAAAATATCCGGTCTTCAACACCGGTCTTCAAATGCAATTCATAACGACGTATCACATATTCGGAATGGGTTATACGACCCCATGGTCCTTTCTCGGCTAACCCGAATAGTGAGCGATTATTCAAAAATAAGTGTGGCATTCAATTTCATCCAATTCACAACAAATACCTATCTAAAGGTAATTATTGATAGTCGGTTATTTAACTATCAATAAAGATGCGCAACATCATCAGATTCCAAATAATTTTCCAAATTATTTCATCTTCCAAAATATCTTTACTAGATATAAAATTTCCACACTTTAAAAATAAATCAACGTTTATTTTTAAAACAATTTCCCATCCCATTTATAAATTCCATATTGAATTTATATTTCTCGAATATCTACTGATATTCGATTTTCAATCGTTTTCAAATATTCACTTTCGATTTATCTTAAAGAAGATAAATTCTCAAAACGTTTCATTTCATATTGGAAAAGCATTTCCTTACTTATTCAATAATAAGTATTTTCACAAATCATTTATTTTCAACACTTAGAAAATATTCTATATACTTAAATCAATATTAAGTACATATTTCATTCATTAAGGAAATCATTCTCTTTAAACACATTTATTCGAGTCAAAACGAATGTTACGTAAAACATCGTTACGACGACTCAAAATCACTAGTATAGGGATTCGGATTTTTATAGGTATATAAATCCCAATACTACATTAAAAACATTTCCTTTCGGAAATCATTTACTATAACAACAGTGTTATAGTCCATCATTTCCTTATTTCTCAAAAACGTCTATTTCAACAATAAATGTTGAAATCTATGATTTCGATAGTTCACACATTTTAAAACATCTTTTAAAACAATTAACTTCATTTATAATATCGCTTTCCCAAACATACTATTTTTACTTAAAAATATATTCACTGTCCAAAATCGTGAATATACTTCATTTAACCCAATTCCAATCATTTCTACATATTTTCATTTCAATAGAAATTCGCTATCCAAAATCGCGAATATATCTACTTTGATAATCTTCTATATTTAATTTATCAAATTCCATCGCTTTCGAATTTATAAACACGTTTATAAATTCTATTTCTCTTTTAATAACAACTTCGACTTATAAACCTTCTTTTATCAACTTCTATATTTAACTTATCAAAATAAGTGACTTTGGTTTTATAACAACTTTTATAAATTTTAATTCTATTTATAAAAGCTTCCATACCAAATCAATCTCAATATTGATTTCTAATTTTATTTTCAACGTTTGATTAAAATTTCCATATTGATTTCTCAAAAATTCATTCCTAAATATTAAATCAATTACAGATTGATTTCAAATTTTATTTATCACTACTAAAATAAATTCCTTATTTTTCTCAAATTATTCAATATTCTGTTTTGAAATGGATTCTTCAAATTGAAATCATTTTACATTGATTTCACAACTTATTTCAATTTACCAATTAAATTCCAAACTGAATTTCCAACTTATCTTCTTTTAAATAAATTCCTTTTTAAGAAAATAAATTTCAATCGTTTCTTTCAATCCATTTAAAAATCCAAATTTAAATTAATTTCTTCAATTTAAAATCACTGTTTTATGAAATCCATTTATTTAGCATTTTCACTTTATTCTGGAATTTATTCAATACGATTATAAAAACAGCTTTTATACTTTTAAATTCTTTTCTTCAAAATTTCTTCAATTTCAAAAATTGATTCACTTAGAAATTTTTCTACTTGAATCTCAAAAATTCAATTTCGTTTATCTTTGGAATCCAATGATGTCAAACATCCATTCAGCTAAATTTTAGCTTTCAAACAATTTCCAGATATCAATATGATTAATAGCATCACTATAATCATTCACAGATTCATATCACAATAGAAATGAATTAAATAAATGTGAGGGGTCCAGTTGGATCCCTCCAACCTGTTTTCCTGCATCCAAAGATGTTAGCACAATACCAATTCCGCTCCAGTACGGAATTATCGCGGTATATAGGTTTTTATAAATCCGCTTACTAACGGCGCAATAGGGTCTCATCCGCTATACGAGGCGGGAAATCATCAATCCAATATATACATATGCCAATATGTATATATTGCTATATATATAGATATATCCTATCATATCTAATAGCACATTCAATAGAAATCAAACAGTCAATCAAATCAATAACTGAAAATTCCACTTTTCAATTGAGTGAGAAAATCTCACCTTAGCTTTAAATTTTGCAATTCCTTTTTCCATCCATTTCCAAACTTGACTCGATTCCCTTGATTTATACCTTGTATAACAATCATATAAATTTATTAACATTCGAATTAAATCGAACTATTAATTTCTTTTCAATGGATTAAATGGTTTAACAATTTTAATTTGAACTAATCTAACAATTAATTTCCTACTAGATAAATTAAATTATCCAAATGATTCTATTAACAAACCTTCTCTTACCAATTTTTTTAATTAAACTGAATTTCTTTAAATAAATTCGTCCAACCAAGATTTTATTATCTTTTTCTTTTGGAAAATGTATATATATATTTACATTTTTTTTTTTTACAGAATTACCTTACTGTAAATAAATCTAACTATATAATCTTTCTTTACTGTAAATATATTTACAGCTAATTTTATTTTCTTTCTAACTGTTTTAAATTCCATTTACATCTACAACCCAAGATCGAACCAAGAAAAGGGGAAAAAATATGCAATTCGAATACCTCGCTGGAAAAAAATTTTAGAACCCAGATCATTGCTCGAAGCCTCAGCCTGCACGCGCGATTACAATACCATCATTGCTGACATTGCAACAGCCCATCATCGCGACATCACCGCCAAAAGCATCTTCATCAATCACCGCTCGAACCACCTGACGCCTGTTGCCATGCTCGAGTCTGCCACCATCGCCGCTCAGATTCGCGAACGCGTCCGCCCCCAGTTCCATCGATCGAGTCGCCATCGCCGTAACTCCCTTGCTTCGCGTCACCATCACACTCGCAACCTCCACATTGCCGCCGCCACGCCCTATCGCACTCGAGAACCCTAGCCCTACGCGATGAAATCTCGCCTCGAGCTCGTGGTCCCCAAATCTCTCGACCGTGATTCGAATTGTATAGAGGAGAGGGGTTAGATTTGTGAATTTCTGATTTTCTTTCATTAAGGTGGAGCGGACATTATTTTTTTTTGTTACCGAGATTAAATTTTGATTTGAATGAACAGAGGAATGTTAAAACATTGAAGACGGTATGGTTTACGTGATGGGTTGCACGATCCTTTCTTCGTGATTCCCTGCGTGTTCAGAGGAGACAATGTGCTGAGTTGACCAAATATTTTAAATTAAAAATGAATTTGAATTTGATTTTATTCTGATGCGTTTGCATATCGTATGGTCACGTATTACCTCTGAAAAATACGAAAATTGAAATCCGACAATTATTCAAAATTACGGACCCAATGGAACTGGTTTCGTCGAATTCCAAGACTGTCTGAAAAATGACTATTTTTAAAAATCGATTTGAACAATTAAATTCAAAACTGAATAAATCGATTTCAGATTCGATTCTGAAGTTTTAATTATCTTCAGTATAATCAATATAAATTTTACCATCCTTTGAAATATTTTTAAATCGGCCTAAATTTGAAGATTCAAATTTTTATTCACTTTCAATAGATAAAATTTTAAAATTTAAATCGTCAGCTTCAAATTTAAATCGGGGATTCAAATTAAATTATCGTTCAAATATTTAAAATTAATTAAATATTTTCAATTTAATTCGTTCAAAATTCTGGGTCGTTACAAACTTCCCTCCTTAAAAGAATTTCGTCCTCGAAATTACAAGTTAGGATGAAAAAGTCCTTAACTCGTCTACTATTTTTCACAGTTCGATAGTTTTATCAATTTATCAAAACAAATCTTTCTACTAAAGATTCGTTATCTATTCAACTAAATTTCCAACTTCAATCATAAGTTTAAACAACATTGTTTTCTTAACAATTCAAATTTAAATTTAAATTCAAATTTAAACTTTCAAAATTTCTCAAAAATTTTCTAACGCCCTAAATTTCCGAAAATTTTCGCCAGCGTCTCCTTTGCGCGGCTAATACGGCACTACTACAAAACGTCCCTACGGACTCTCAGATTTCAAAAAGAAAAAGAAAAAGCCAAGCGGCTAGACCAGAAATCAGCAAATCTCATATTTAAAATTTAAATACATACCTTTTGTCGAGCAATTCAAATTATCTGTGAAATAAATTTTCCAATCCCTTTATACACCTGTATATCCTACTAGCCATTATATCTAGTTACAGCATTCAAATCATTTTGCAAATTCGATTACAAATTTTCAATATATACTTCTTATATCCTCTTTAAATTCGCTATTGAAGTTACATATTCAATTTCGTTCAATTTTTCATTTCACATTCATTTGAACTTATAATTCACATTTTCAATTCTATTGGAATTCAATTTATCTTCATTTATAATCATTGAATTTTAATTCGTTCAAACCTTATCCATTTGGTCAATAATCAATAAGCTTCACTTACTAACTTTCAGTTTAATACTTCATTTATCAAATTCAATTCCAGTTCTATTTACTTTCAAATTCAAAATGAATTTTAACATTCAATTTCATTTTCTAGCACTTGCAATCGCAATTTATTCATTCATTCACTAATTCATTCGTTTTTCAATTTGAATTTCGTTCTAATCAAATTTCAATATTCTGTAAGTTATCAACTTATTGATATTTCGTAAGTATTTTAAATAGGATTCCAGAGTCGTTTCAACTTTTTCAAAACCATTTGAAAACAATTCAAATTATCCTTTTAATTTCCAAAACAAAATCCAATTTTTTCAAACAACTTCCTTTTAAAACAATTTGGCAGCAATTCCTCTTTTGGAAACCCGAGAATGAACACCGATGATGCCGCGGTCATCATCGAAGTTATTTTCCAGCGACCTAAAAGAGTTTAGAGCTTTTCATCTCTCTAAAATACTTTTCAAAACCTTTGAAATTCATTTTCAAATCAAAAATGATTTAAACTTTCCAAATCTCCAAAATTTTCAAATTCTTTTCAAAACATTTCCAAAAACTTCTCTGGAATTCCGTTTTAAATTACAAATCACATTTATAATTTATATTCTCAAATTCTACTTGTATATAGATTCATTTCTTAATTCTTTATTTTTGATTTCAATTTCATGTATAATTTTCACATATATATATCAATGATGATAATTAACATCATCACTCCCTAACAACCATGCATCCATATCATAATAATTCACAGAAAATTAATTCCTTTATATACAAAAATAGTTTTAGGTGAAATTATCTCATTCACCCTATTTAAAACAATACTGTGTCGGTTTATCTTGTTTAGAGTTTAGAAACCCCTATCGATTACAGTTAGCTAGACTGCACCGACCAGAATCTATAAACAATCAACCGATAAGTCAACACAATACAAAACAATTTTATATTCAAATAACAAATACGCGCTCATATCTATTATTACACTCAACTCATTCTAGAGTACTGCCGACTCTATCTCTAATGAGTAACACCCAACAGAGCAGGGTTGTCGCTTAACCATATGCTCTGATACCACTTTGTCACATCCCGGAATTTTCGACTTTCGAAAATTCGACATCGATACTCACTTTATCGACTGCCGAGCAATCGAGTGCCGGAAACTCCAATAGTGAGGGTTTAGAAAGAAGAAAAAGGCAGAAGAAGAAGAAAGAAGAAAAAGAGAAGAAGAACAACAAAATAACAACAGATACAGAACAGAGACAATATCAGAATCTCACATATCGCAGCGGAACAATATATAATAGATAAACACTAGTCTTTTAAAACAAAGAACTATCAGTTTATACATACATCAATCAGAGTCAATATACAACAATGGACAGTTATATAACTTGTCCTCATACAGAATACACAGCGGAATAAAAACTATCAGATACAAATACTACGCCTCGTCCTCCAGCTTATCTCCAAAGCTCCAGAATATCCAGAATATCCTGATAATATAACTCTAGGCTGCCCGTGTGGAAATTGGTGGGCACCCAGAGTTTAGAAGGGAACAATAAACTCCGAGTCAGTCATGGTGACTGGTGTGAGATCGTAAAACAGTTATTCTTTAAAATAAACAACAGGATAATTTTAAAGTCAATTCGAAATGTTTTTGGAAAATGAAACTACCATAAGACCTCCCGCCACACACACAATGCAAACGCAGAATTGGAGGAGATTTCTTCTTATGATAGTCAAAGATGCTTACTACGCAAAATCAAATTATTTCTGATATTATTATTAGTGCATAGTGTAGAAATCATTTCGAAAGTATAATATAAATCTTAGCCAGCATAGACATTTCGAACTATGCCTACTATAGCTACCATCCAAACAGTGGGGCGCCACCATAAGTGAATGATAGGTTCTACAACTAAATCCGTACAAGGCTCGTATTGTTTCTTTGGATTTCCAACAAATGGTCAGGCTAAGGAACTTCCTATCCACGATGGGTACGTCCCTGGAATAGACGACCCGAGAACCTAACCGGATCTCTGCCAACACAAGGCCGGGTTACCTCTGCAAAAATAGGTAACTACTGACACGCGTATGCCATCCCCCGATCGTCACCGATCTTCCCGAGGATCCCCGATTCGCAACAAACCACATAGATAATAATAATGCAGTAACCACAGAGGTTAAGTATCTGGGCTCCATACCATGATACCACCTTTATCCAGAAGGAATGACATACACTAAGGGGCGCTACTCCCTAGAACCTTGCTGCATTCTTCCTGTTTCGACCATTTCCGGGGTGTGAGGCTCGATGAAGTCTCGTCCACAAAGCTACGCTTTCTCAAAAAGCCCTGCTTCGGGTCAAACAAAAATGATCAACCTATGATCACAAAGATATAAGATCAAACAAATGATCATATCACAAATGATCAAACACTGATCATTTCACAGCAACACTCAGTATGCCACGTTACCAAATTGGGATATATCGCTGATAAATTTCAACTACATAACCTCTGAGCTCGTACGTCTCAGAGAAGGGTGTTAAGCTAAGAGAATAAATTCTCCGCCACCAACAGAAATGTATTTGAAAGAAATCAGCTTTATATCTCAAATTGTAACGTCAGACACACAATCCATACAAGTCTGTTCCGGGATCGAACAGAACCGAAGGCACTTCTCACGAAGCCCTTGCATTTCCGGATAATTTTCAATCACGTCAGGACTTCCCGTCACTAAGGGTGATAAAACCTCTAAATCGGAGATCAGCCGATGTAGAGTAACTCGACGGTAATCCTTCCGTTTTCAAAAATATCCGGTCTTCAACACCGGTCTTCAAATGCAATTCATAACGACGTATCACATATTCGGAATGGGTTATACGACCCCATGGTCCTTTCCCGGCTAACCCGAATAGTGAGCGATTATTCAAAAATAAGTGTGGCATTCAATTTCATCCAATTCACAACAAATACCTATCTAAAGGTAATTATTGATAGTCGGTTATTTAACTATCAATAAAGATGCGCAACATCATCAGATTCCAAATAATTTTCCAAATTATTTCATCTTCCAAAATATCTTTACTAGATATAAAATTTCCACACTTTAAAAATAAATCAACGTTTATTTTTAAAACAATTTCCCATCCCATTTATAAATTCCATATTGAATTTATATTTCTCGAATATCTACTGATATTCGATTTTCAATCGTTTTCAAATATTCACTTTCGATTTATCTTAAAGAAGATAAATTCTCAAAACGTTTCATTTCATATTGGAAAAGCATTTCCTTACTTATTCAATAATAAGTATTTTCACAAATCATTTATTTTCAACACTTAGAAAATATTCTATATACTTAAATCAATATTAAGTACATATTTCATTCATTAAGGAAATCATTCTCTTTAAACACATTTATTCGAGTCAAAACGAATGTTACGTAAAACATCGTTACGACGACTCAAAATCACTAGTATAGGGATTCGGATTTTTATAGGTATATAAATCCCAATACTACATTAAAAACATTTCCTTTCGGAAATCATTTACTATAACAACAGTGTTATAGTCCATCATTTCCTTATTTCTCAAAAACGTCTATTTAAACAATAAATGTTGAAATCTATGATTTCGATAGTTCACACATTTTAAAACATCTTTTAAAACAATTAACTTCATTTATAATATCGCTTTCCCAAACATACTATTTTTACTTAAAAATATATTCACTGTCCAAAATCGTGAATATACTTCATTTAACCCAATTCCAATCATTTCTACATATTTTCATTTCAATAGAAATTCGCTATCCAAAATCGCGAATATATCTACTTTGATAATCTTCTATATTTAATTTATCAAATTCCATCGCTTTCGAATTTATAAACACGTTTATAAATTCTATTTCTCTTTTAATAACAACTTCGACTTATAAACCTTCTTTTATCAACTTCTATATTTAACTTATCAAAATAAGTGACTTTGGTTTTATAACAACTTTTATAAATTTTAATTCTATTTATAAAAGCTTCCATACCAAATCAATCTCAATATTGATTTCTAATTTTATTTTCAACGTTTGATTAAAATTTCCATATTGATTTCTCAAAAATTCATTCCTAAATATTAAATCAATTACAGATTGATTTCAAATTTTATTTATCACTACTAAAATAAATTCCTTATTTTTCTCAAATTATTCAATATTCTGTTTTGAAATGGATTCTTCAAATTGAAATCATTTTACATTGATTTCACAACTTATTTCAATTTACCAATTAAATTCCAAACTGAATTTCCAACTTATCTTCTTTTAAATAAATTCCTTTTTAAGAAAATAAATTTCAATCGTTTCTTTCAATCCATTTAAAAATCCAAATTTAAATTAATTTCTTCAATTTAAAATCACTGTTTTATGAAATCCATTTATTTAGCATTTTCACTTTATTCTGGAATTTATTCAATACGATTATAAAAACAGCTTTTATACTTTTAAATTCTTTTCTTCAAAATTTCTTCAATTTCAAAAATTGATTCACTTAGAAATTTTTCTACTTGAATCTCAAAAATTCAATTTCGTTTATCTTTGGAATCCAATGATGTCAAACATCCATTCAGCTAAATTTTAGCTTTCAAACAATTTCCAGATATTAATATGATTAATAGCATCACTATAATCATTCACAGATTCATATCACAATAGAAATGAATTAAATAAATGTGAGGGGTCCAGTTGGATCCCTCCAACCTGTTTTCCTGCATCCAAAGATGTTAGCACAATACCAATTCCGCTCCAGTACGGAATTATCGCGGTATATAGGTTTTTATAAATCCGCTTACTAACGGCGCAATAGGGTCTCATCCGCTATACGAGGCGGGAAATCATCAATCCAATATATACATATGCCAATATGTATATATTGCTATATATATAGATATATCCTATCATATCTAATAGCACATTCAATAGAAATCAAACAGTCAATCAAATCAATAACTGAAAATTCCACTTTTCAATTGAGTGAGAAAATCTCACCTTAGCTTTAAATTTTGCAATTCCTTTTTCCATCCATTTCCAAACTTGACTCGATTCCCTTGATTTATACCTTGTATAACAATCATATAAATTTATTAACATTCGAATTAAATCGAACTATTAATTTCTTTTCAATGGATTAAATAGTTTAACAATTTTAATTTGAACTAATCTAACAATTAATTTCCTACTAGATAAATTAAATTATCCAAATGATTCTATTAACAAACCTTCTCTTACCAATTTTTTTAATTAAACTGAATTTCTTTAAATAAATTCGTCCAACCAAGATTTTATTATCTTTTTCTTTTGGAAAATGTATATATATATATTTACATTTTTTTTTTTACAAAATTACCTTACTGTAAATAAATCTAACTATATAATCTTTCTTTACTGTAAATATATTTACAGCTAATTTTATTTTCTTTCTAACTGTTTTAAATTCCATTTACATCTACAACCCAAGATCGAACCAAGAAAAGGGAAAAAAATATGCAATTCGAATACCTCGCTGGAAAAAAATTTTAGAACCCAGATCATTGCTCGAAGCCTCAGCCTGCACGCGCGATTACAATACCATCATTGCTGACATTGCAACAGCCCATCATCGCGACATCACCGCCAAAAGCATCTTCATCAATCACCGCTCGAACCACCTGACGCCTGTTGCCATGCTCGAGTCTGCCACCATCGCCGCTCAGATTCGCGAACGCGTCCGCCCCCAGTTCCATCGATCGAGTCGCCATCGCCGTAACTCCCTTGCTTCGCGTCACCATCACACTCGCAACCTCCACATTGCCGCCGCCACGCCCTATCGCACTCGAGAACCCTAGCCCTACGCGATGAAATCTCGCCTCGAGCTCGTGGTCCCCAAATCTCTCGACCGTGATTCGAATTGTATAGAGGAGAGGGGTTAGATTTGTGAATTTCTGATTTTCTTTCATTAAGGTGGAGCGGACATTATTTTTTTTTTGTTACCGAGATTAAATTTTGATTTGAACGAACAGAGGAATGTTAAAACATTGAAGACGGTATGGTTTACGTGATGGGTTGCACGATCCTTTCTTCATGATTCCCTGCGTGTTCAGAGGAGACAATGTGCTGAGTTGACCAAATATTTTAAATTAAAAATGAATTTGAATTTGATTTTATTCTGATGCGTTTGCATATCGTATGGTCACGTATTACCTCTGAAAAATACGAAAATTGAAATCCGACAATTATTCAAAATTACGGACCCAATGGAACTGGTTTCGTCGAATTCCAAGACTGTCTGAAAAATGACTATTTTTAAAAATCGATTTGAACAATTAAATTCAAAACTGAATAAATCGATTTCAGATTCGATTCTGAAGTTTTAATTATCTTCAGTATAATCAATATAAATTTTACCATCCTTTGAAATATTTTTAAATCGGCCTAAATTTGAAGATTCAAATTTTTATTCACTTTCAATAGATAAAATTTTAAAATTTAAATCGTCAGCTTCAAATTTAAATCGGGGATTCAAATTAAATTATCGTTCAAATATTTAAAATTAATTAAATATTTTCAATTTAATTCGTTCAAAATTCTGGGTCGTTACAATGCCCATTCATCATATGATAGTGGCAGTAGGTTCCTCCCCGATTCTTTTCATATTTAGGCTTTTTCTTCTGGGATGGCCAATAGTTGAGTTCCTCCTTGGTTAGCAAGTAGACATTCTCAATCGATGTAGTCAAATTGCATTTCTTAGGGAGTCTCGACTTGAAACTTACCTTTTGAGGATGGTTGCTAGACCTTTTATTACTTTGTTCATTCTAAGGCAAAGATAGGTATGGGGCCATCATTCCCTCTTCAAAGATTGTGCCTTTGGTATAAAGTTGAATTGTCTTCTTCATTTGGTCAACTAGCTATTGCTTTCATTTTTTGTTCATTCTAAGGCAAAGATAGGTATGGGGCCAATGTGAAAAGGGTTTGAACTCAATTTATCTGGGTAATAATGTTCAACCCTCTTTTTCTTTATGATCCTTAAAGCTTCCAATCTCAATATTTGCTCTTCATGTAGTTTAGAATCATTAACTATTCTACGGGAAAATCTAATTAGATGTGGCACTGAGGATCCTAGTTCGGACCTTTTGATTTTGCTAAAAAAGATGATGTAAAGTCTAAAGTAGGTAAGCTTGGAATAGAATTGGGTTAGAGGAAAGTAAAGTTGGAAGTTCTACAAGGTCGGAGGTTCGGGCTCTCCTTCTAGCACTAAAAATGTTAACAAGAAAACTTGTCAACACCTCAAAGTAGAGCTTAAAGTATAAGTGATCCCTTCGAAACCTCCTTTTGAACAAATGAAGGCAGTTTACACCTTTCGAACAGATGGAGATAGTTAAAACCTTTTGATCCCTTTACCTAAACAATCTAAATGACATGGATCTCCTTTAAGACCACCTTACGAAAAGGTTAAGGTGGTCGAAACTCCTTTTTAATACCTATCGACACGGTCGAAACGCCTGAAACCCTCTTTGGAAATACCTTTCAAACTAGTTTAATTAGTTTAGAACCCAATCGAAACCTCCTTTCGAAGTGGTCAAGATGACTCGAGGTTAGGACCTAAGGATCTAAGGGCATTAGTTGAGCTAAAAGGTTTCGACTTCCTCAAAAGGTGACCTTTCGGTCATGTTGACGTAAGCAGACCATAGACAGAATCTCATAGGAACATTAAATCAGCTATCATATCCAAAATGCCATAAACTTACTTTGATTATCTTTTCCTTTATTGCTAGAAGCTTAAGTAATACAAAGTAGTCAAATCCTTGATCTAATTTTAGAATTAGGGTTTAAAAATTCAAGAAAGTACAAGAATCAAATTAATGAAATCGGATCCCCAAAACCAGACCCCTAGGGTCTTATTAATAGGCACAGGTTGGCACTTTTCGAATCAGTCCCCTTGACTTGGTCGAAAAGCAACCTTGGAGACCTTTCATCGTTATTAACATCAGGGCGTCCTTCTACTTTGCTTTTAAAGTACATTTAAGAGCTTTCGAGCTGGTGGAAAGGTGTAGATGTGCTCTTCACTTGGCTGTTGATGTGCCGTTGTAAGTAGGAATGGACATGGGATTTCGACTACGTCGATAGGAGAATCTTTGAGGCTTCGAAGGAGTTAAGACATAGAAGGTTTAAAGGTGGAAGGTAGCTTTCGAAGGCATGCTTGCTGATTGATGCCAAATCCCATCCTTTGGTGTATGAGAATGCCATATTGACCTTAAGTAAGCTTTCTTTTATGATTGTGAATGGGCTTAACCGGTTCGAAAGGCTAGTTTATGCTTTCGAATTGGTCGCTCTGGCAATATGTTCTCCCAGTGGACTGTGAATAAAGGTGAAACCCATTGTTTTGAAAGGTTTGGCACGCATGTGAAGGCTTGTAATCTGTTACCTTTAAAAGGTGTTTCTCAACCCATTCGAAAAATGTTCATGCATGCGAAAGCAACTGTATCGGATGGAAACAATTGAAGCGAAAGGGTGCTCTTATCTCGTTTTGACCCCTTTGAAAGCTCATAGAACATTCAACTTTTGCAGATGCATCCCTTTGACTATTTTGAAAGGTTTTGTTAATGCTATCATTCCTTGTGAATTCTTCTTTTACATTCTCCATGGTTTTGACAAGGTTGAAGTGAATATGGATAGTAACAGCACCACTATGGTGATCTACTTAATGTCATGATTCTTGTGAAATGCTCCAGGTTGAATTCAATGCTCCTTTTATAAAATTCTAATTCTAACTACGTAGCTGATAGGATTGGCCACTATCGATTAAGGGCATCAGAGTCGAAGACAATATCGTTAGTGGCCTATTTACTAGATTCTGGTGAGGATAATGATCATGCAACTATGGTGGTATGAGGTTGTCCATCTCAATGTGCATAACGTGCATGCACAGCGATATGCATGAATAGTAAAAAAGAACCCTTATTTAACAAATTTTAAAATTGATTTTGATCAAAAATAATTTGAAACATTCCTCGATAATCATATCAGTCGAATACACCTTGAATTATCAGATTTGCCTTTGAGAGAACTATTATCGTACTTCACGATGGAGTTGTAGAGTCCACTAATAAGATGTAACTTCTTTTGGGGGAAGAGAACGTAATTCTTTGTATATAAATGGAGGCTCTGTTGATATATTTATAGCATTAGATGCTAACATTATCTCCTTCATATAATTTCACTAGGTTGGCCTTTATTTATTAGTTAGGTTAGATCACTCTGTTAAATAATATGCATTTAACTAATATCAATATGGCTAGCAAATTAATTATTATTCAATATAAATAAAGTCAGCTAGCATAAAATATTTTCACTAATAAATATTATTTCCTCTTTATGTAAACAATTAGCTAAATATATAAAAGTTGTATTTTTACTAATTAATTTTTCATACCTCCAATAATATTAAAAAGAATAAAAAATTAATTAATATAACCATTATATTAATTTTTCCATAATAATTTATTAATTTTATAAATTATTTCAATAAATTACTTTCAGTCGAAGGCTAGGAGTTATGATTGTGTGACTTCTAGGTGTGGACTTAGTCTTCAGTAATATGTAACCAATTTAAATGTTAAAGTTTTTAAGGACTTTGCTGAAGCATAGTAGTAGACATGATTTTAGTTGCTTAATGATTATCTGAGTGAAATCTAATTTCTTATCTTTTAAAGCGATGCCCTTAAACAACAATGCATTGTGCACGTTTTCTCTTCATCATCAATATATCACTTAGATATCAAGAGCTCAGTCAACGTCAAAACTATAGTAATATCTATATTCAATTATGAAATCCAACATTAACAGTTGTCGATTAATAGATTTGCTTTGGCCAAACACTTTGGCTTTACATTGACTATCAATTATAGTAATACTAATCTTCTACCTGAAGGAGACAAATCCTCTATTGAATATTGTTTCACTTCAAGTGGTTCAATGAAATGACCCATCTTCCATAATTCCAGAAATCCACGCATAAAAGCAACCAGATTCCCAAAAGTGTCTCGAACAATGTGCATAGGGGTAGGATATAAAATAACAACATAAAGCCTGTCTATTCCAACTATCAATGCACTAAACCTCATAGTGAAAGAACTAAAATATAATATCAACATAAATATGTAAAAGATAAATGCATAACATATCAAGAGACATAAGATTCGGTATCATAATGCAACGTGCAAATGATACGTCAAATCTCATACACAACATATCTCAAAATGAATATATAATCCACATGTCAATATCCCAATAATACTAGAAGACAATCATAGCGGTGAAATAGTTATAGCTCTATAGATCACCTCTAGATAGTAGAAATCCTTATCTCTAGTCAAATTACTCAAGAATTATATACAAGAGATAACAAGGAGAGGGTCGGGAATAAAATCGGGTGAAAATGAAATGTCACTAATGTCATGATTACCAATACACAACTATATCATGAATAATACCAAATGGTAATACTTGAGGCAAAGAAACCATACATCAACCTGCATGTTCGCCTGCATCCAACAAGTTAGCACATTTCCACTATAGTGCTACATAATACGGTAAGTATATTATGCACTAATCATCATGACATCGATCTTGACTCAACCATCACACACTAGACTAGGGGCCCTAGGTCTTTTGGTAAGGCCATAACCTGTTACGTATAGTCACTAATGTAAGACCAATACTATGACACCTTGATGCATTGTCCACCATCTAAAATCATATCGAACCCAAATTAATATACATATGCCTAACCTCTACGATTTGTCTATCATGAGAGCTCTAACAAGTAGGATCGAGGCCTATAACCCTTCTTACAACATAACCCAGCATCGTCGTCTTTACCACCAGATAGAACGTCTTCTATCATCACGAACCAGTGTTGCCCAAAGTGGCACAATAGAATTTGCAACTGTACCATGCTACAAATGATCTATCAATATCAAATCTTAAAGCCGTAACTAAGGAATACAGACTTACTCTATATTCCCGTTATTTTATGGAATCGTATAATGCAATACTATGGTCATCATGTCTCAAAACCATTGGATGACGCTAGAAAATCTGTCACGACCCGACTTTCTAAGCCCAGAAAGTCGCATCATGATTTAAGAAAGAAAGAGATAGAAGAAGAAAAGATAGAAAAGAAAGAACAACAACATATGAGAATCTCACAGCGGAACAAATGAAATATAATATATCACATAAGATATTACATAGTATCATATACATCAGAGTTACACAACTTATACATCTCATATTAGACAGTTATAAACACCTGTCTATCATACAACTCCAATACATCAATACAATAAAGACACAACACTAACACAACAGAACCATAATATATCTACACGCTGAAGCCACCTGCTCCAAATCTCCTCCAGAATTCGTCAAAGCTAACCTGAATCCCTCGACTACTCAATACAAAATTGAGTACCTAAGAGTATAATAAAACAGAAAATAAACACTTGGGTCAGACATGGGTCTGGTGTGAGTAAACGGTTTAAAATTGCTTAACTTTGAAAATCCCTTGAAATAAAAGGTATCACGTAAGACTTCCCGCACATAAACACGGAAAAGTTTTTACCTTACGATAACCAAAACATTGATAGGAAATCCAGTTATATTATAATAGGGTCTAGGGTTTTCAAATAAATATGAAATAGCTGAAATTGTTACATTCATTAAATTCCAGCATACATAGGTATACAATCAAGTCCGTTATCACTTATTGGAAGTTGGATTCCATACAATGGCAGGGCTACTGGGGTACCGCCCGTCACAGTACGGGGCCTAGATCACCGTACCGAGGATTACTCCCAATCCCCTACAACACAAGGCCGGAACCATCTAAGGATAATTCCGAACAAGACAACCCTGTAGTTGGCGCGACCAACCACACACACTAAGCCGAATAAAAAGGAACTTCTAGACAGGGGAAAATCTCATCCTACTTGGGCGCTACCCACTTAACCTTGCTGCACCTCCCCTGTTTTAGCCATTCCCGGTTGATGAGGCTCGAGGCTACGATTACCTTTAATCAGATTACATCACTTAGAATGCTCATCGTCCACCTGACGATGTGCTGAAAGCATTCAATCCATACAAGTTCGTTCCGGGTTCGAATAAAACCGAAGGCATTATCTCGTTACACTCATTTTGGAATCACCCTCAGAGTTAACGACAATAACCCTTGCACTCTGAATCTTCACCTTCACTTGAGATTCACGACCTATCGTTAATTTGGATCGATGTGGTTTACGGATATCCAAATCTGGAAACCCGATCCCGGTCTCATCGAAATTCAAAACGTATCTTTTAAGGCCAAGTTGTTTAAAGGTTTTAAACATTTAAACTTATATTCAGGATGATATAAACGGATAGATAAATCACATTATCACAATAGATAATTCCTATCAAACATTCATCTCACAAAGCAGCATATCACATATCATAGATATCATATCAATCATCCAGTATCAACCAATCACCCAATATTAGTCATCCAAATCATTCAAAAGCAGAATTGATTAACTCCAAATCAATTTAATTAACCTTTAACTAAATTAATTACTATCCTTTAATCACTTGGATTATCTTAATCCTGCTTCATTGATTTATTATATATCAATTTATTAATCATCTCTTAATGATCTTTCCTTAATTAATCTTCCTTGATTAATTATACTTTAATTACATTCAAGTAATTATCCTTACCATATACAGTGATTAACCTTTAATTACTATCATTAAATTACAATAATTAATGATTCTTCATTTGCTTCCATTGATTAATTTAACTATAATTATTTGCATTAATCCTCAATTAATTAAAATTAATTAATCATAGTTTAATTAATCACTTTTATTAATCAACCTTGATTAATTTTATTAATTATATTAATTAATAATCCTCTAATTACTTCATTAATTAATTACCTTCTAGTTAATTAAATAATTAATCTTTAATTAACTACATTCATTAATTAACCTTAATTAATCATAATAGTAATTAATCATCCCGTAATTACTTACCTTAATTAATTAATTCCTTAATTAATTACATTAATCCTTAATTAATTAATTACTTATTTAATTAATTACCATAGCAAATAATTAATCACATTATTAATTAACCTTAACTCTCTAATTAATTAATTACTCTTAATTAATTAATTAATTAATTAACTCTTTAATTAATAAAACTTTTAATCCCTTAATCATTTCTATTTAATTTACTTCCATAAGTAATTTCTCTTTCTTAATTACATTCAGTAATTATCCATTAATTACTTTACTAAGTAATTATACTTAATTAATTATAAGTGATTATCTTTAATTAATTAGACTAATTAATTAACCTAACATTAATTATATTAATTAATTAATCAATAAATCATCCCTTAATCTTTAATTATCCATCCACTAATTACTTCATTAAGTAATTATCCTTAATTACTGTGACGACCGCCCATAACCCTGCACTGAACCTAGAGAAAGTGCGCTGTAAAGTGTGCCAGGCAGCCATGGACGATTGTCAAGGTAAATTAAAACAACAGAATCTATCGTATTACTCACAGCGCATGGACAAAATACAATAGAACATATATATAGTGAAGCTTCACAGAATAGAATCTCATCAATAAAACTTCGTAATAGTTGAATACAAACATCTGAATAGTCAACACAACAAGCCTCACTACATATCACTCAGAGAATACAAAGCAGCGGAACATCCAGTACATATAATAAGAAGATAATATGCAATCCTCCAGCTCGTCTTCGATATCAGCACCGTGAAAAGCATGATCAGCACCTGTCACCTGCTACCTAGTCTGCCCGTCCCAAAATGGACGAACAGCCCAAGGCAATAAGAGTTAAAACATAAAGCCTTGAGTCAGACAACAGTCTTAGTGAGCAGTAAATTAACTAACAACATACCAAAAGAGCATAAAGGAAAAGGAATATGAATACAACCCTCCCACTCCAACCTCTTTCCATAGTGATAGCCCCCAGACACACACTAAGTAGAAGCAAACATAGTAGAGCATAAAATGTAAAGTAAAGAAATTATCACTTGAGTCAAGGGCGATGTTTTCCAAGCACAAACCCCCAAGGCCTAAACCAAGATCAGATAAGCACCCAGAAAACACTGCTCTTGAGACCGAATGACGATACAACCAAACATCCATGACTCTGGCTATCACTGTTATCATTGCTTCAATATCACCGTTAATTGAATGACCGGCACATTCTTTCAGCCGTCCGTCAAGGGCTAATGGAAACCCCGGTTCTAGACATAACTCCCGCACGTCATCGTGACCCGTGCCTAGGACTATCGAATCTGCCCAGAGTACTTGACTACCAATCCGTAGCCTTCAGGGACTATCGAATCTGCCCAACGTACTCTTGCTTTGAGCATGCTAGAACCTTCAACAACGATGAGATCTCAGCCTTCTAGTCATCCTCCTCGACGACTATTTCCATACTAGCTCAAGCGCCTCTCGAGCATCCATTATCCTCCAACTCGAACCATATCACCGAGTTATCAACATGCTTGGAATGATCCCGTCTGGATTAGACCAAGACTATCTCATATCATGCCTCGCTTCATCACATCCTCGCAAAGCTTCATCTCAACATCATCATCATCGGATCTATGCATAAGAGCTTCACCATCCGCTACATATGCCACAAGCAGCTTTTCCAATTCAAGAGCTTTCCCTTAGCTTTTGAATCATCTTCGGTCTAAATCAAATCATCAACCATCTAATTCATAGCAATCAACCAAGTCAAACATTAATCCAAGCAATCAAGCATTCAAATATGATCTAAGTAGACAATTTTAACAATAATGGCAATTTCGTAATTAAAGAGTCGAAAGTCAAATAAGCATGAAAACATGAGCAATGTCCCTATAATCTTGATGAATGAACTTGCATAGGTTAACATGTAGTAAAATGGTTGTCAAATCATCATGAACAATGAATCTATACGGATCTACACATGTGATTAGGAAAATGCATGGAAATCACTATTTTAACACCAAATCAAGCCAACGATCCGATATGCTCCTTTGGATCCGTGTGAGAGATAATCACCACTCACCAAATCACCTAAACAACCCAAAAGCAATACGCTTCAGATCTGGACAGCGAAGGATTTAACTTGATCTATCACCAATCCGCTTCAAACGATGAAATCTCTCTTCGAAGAATGTAGATCTTCAATCTAAGCTCTTCGATCTTCGATTTGATCTTCAATATGGATGGAAGGAATCACTAGATTAAAGTGGAGAAAAGAAGTGAAGAAGTGTAGAAGTCGAGCTCTCAAAATGGCAGCACTTCGTCGCTTCGAAATCCGGATCCCAAAAAGTGAGAAAAACCCTTCTATTTATAGGCTGAAATCTCCCTAAGTCGTTGCCTCGGAGTTAAGTCGTCTCCGACCTACGACCTAAGACCCCCACCGACCTAAGTCTTCGACCTAACAACTCATACGACTTAATAGCTGCTCCGCCTAACACATGCGCATACGACCTAACTACTAAGCCGACCTACGACTTAACTAATATACGCGACCTAACAGGAGATACGACTTACGACTTAGCGGCTTAACCCCTAAGTCGCTCACGACTTAATAACTTAGCAACTCTACGACTCACTATGCTACGACCCAACTTCCTTAAGTCGTCTAACGACCTAACTTCGCTAACCACTAGGTCGCTAACCTGCTAACTTCTATAAGTCGTCAACACTTAGGTCGCTCGACCGACCTATCCTACCATACGACCTAAAATCCTTAAGTCGCTAACTCACTTAAGTTGCTCTATTACTTAACTCGCTAACTTGTCCAACCGACCTAACTCTTAACTCGCCGATTTCTTAACTCGGTCAGTTTTCTTAAGTCGCCCCTATTCCTTAAGTCGGTCACGACTTATGACTTGAACAAAAATTCTGCCCAACACTATCAAACGACCTAAACCACTACCCCTTAAGTCGTCCACTACCTTAGGTCGCTCCAACACCCTACGACCTAAGCTACCACGACTTAATTGCCTTAACTCGTATCTTCCTTAAGTCGCTCCAAAACTTCCATACGACCTAGGACTTAAACTCGGGACGATTTATCACAAATGCGACCAAATGTCAACTGTTTTACGATGTTTTGATCCGTGAAAATACGGGTCGTTACATTCTCTCCCCCTTAGGAATTTCACCCCCGAAATTCCAAACAAACAAAGCAATCAAAGACTATTCTGCACGCCTAACATCCATAGCAATCAACAAACCATGCATCCAATTCTAGCTTAGCATGCAGAATTCTAAAACTAGAACAAGTTACAATATCATGAGATGACACGACACCTTAGGGCCATACCTTGAAGAGTTCAGGATGAGCAGCCTTCATCCTCTCTTCCACCTCCCACGTACAGTCGTTATCATCATCACTCCATTGTATCTTGAGCAACTTAACTATCTTCCTCCTAAGCTGTTTTGTGTCAGTTTCCACAACACGAAGCGGCTTACGAGGTCTCTTATCGACTGGATCAACTTCGAAGTCTTCACAGCTATCAGCAGAAACCACGGTATTCGAGTCGTGCACATACTTCCGTAGATATGATACGTGAAAAACATTGTGCACACTCGACATCTTCTTTGGTAACTCCAATCTGTAGGCGAGCTTTCCAATTCGCTCGATGATCGGGAATGGTCCAACAAATCTCGGAGTCAATTTCCCTTTCTTCCCGAATCGAATAACATTCTTCAGTGGAGAAATCTTCACAAAAACCATATTACCTACGTCGAATTCCAAATCCTTACGACGCTTATCGGCATAACTTTTCTGACGGTCTTGGGCTGCCTTCATTCGCCGCCGAATGATCTCTATACAATCCGAAGTCTGTCGAATCATCTCTGGCCCAAGTATCAACTTTTCTCCAGTCTCTAACCAACATGTCGGAGAGTTACACGGTCTTACATACAATGCCTCATACGGTGCCATACCAATGCTTGACTGGTAACTGTTGTTGTACGCAAATTCCACCAAATGAAGGTGATCTTCCCATGATCCTCCGAAATCAAAAACACAAGCTCTGAGGAGATCTTCCAAAACTCGGTTGACTCTCTCGGTCTGACCATCTGTTTGAGGGTGATAAGCTGTACTCAAACACAACTCGGTTCCCAAACCTTCCTGGAAGCTCCTCCAAAATCCACTAGTGAACAATGGGTCTCGATCGCTCACTATACTCTTCGGAATACCATGGAATCGAACTATCCACTTAACATACAACTCAACCAACTTTGATGCAGTCCTAGTCGATCGAACAGGAATGAATCTTGCGCTCTTAGTCAGACGATCTACGATGACCCAAATCCCTTCATTTCCCATTCTTGTTCTAGGTAATCCATCAATAAAATCCATCGATATCTGCTCCCACTTCCATGTAGGAACTTCTAATGGCTGAAGCAATCCACTTGGCTTCTTCTGTTCGGCTTTTACCAACTGGCAGTTCATACACTTGGAAATAAAATTTCCAACATCCTTCTTCATGCCTTCCCAGTAGTAGGTTCTCTTCATATCCCGATACATCTTATTTCCTCCTGGATGAATTGTCAACTTCGAGTGATGACTTTCCTTCAGCACTTCACTCCTCAATTCATCTATATCGGGAACAACTAGTCGTCCTTGCTTCCGAAGCCAGCCTTCTTGATCGACCTCGAATTCTTTATCCTTTTCTAGTTCCAATCCAGATTCCAAATCACGGATAATCTTGACAAGCTTATCGTCTCGCTTTTGGCTCTCGCCAATCCTTTCCACAAGAGTAGGTCTTATCGATAAGTTTGCCAACATCTCAGGTTCCAATCCACATCTGGGCCTGAAGTCAAATCCAGCTAAATACTCGAGATTCTTCCATTCTGAAAACATGGCTCCCAATCCTGCATGTCTTCGACTTAACGCATCTGCCACCGCGTTACCTTTTCCCGGAGTATAAGCTATACCAAAATCATATGATGCCAAAAACTCTAGCCACCGTTGCTGCCGAAGATTCAAATCCTTTTGGGAGAAAAGATACTTCAACGACTTATGATCTGTAAACAACTCGAATCGAACTCCCAGTAGATAATGTCTCCACATCTTCAGAGCAAAAACAATCGCCGCTAACTCCAAATCATGAGTCGGGTAATTCCTTTCATGTGGCTTCAGTTGTCGACTGGCATACGCAACAACTTTATCCCTCTGCATCAGCACTACTCCAAGTCCAGTACCACATGCGTCGGTGTAAACCACCATCTCATCATTCCCACTTGGAATAGTCAAAACAGGAGCACTCGTCAATCGCTCTTTCAGGATTCCGAAAGCTTGCTCACACTTAGCATCCCATCTGAACACTTGGTTCTTCTTTGTCAATCCTGTCAATGGTGCAACCACCTTGGAGAAGTCTTTGATAAACCGTCGATAATATCCTGCTAATCCAAGAAAACTTCTCACATCCGTTGCATTCTTAGGTCTAACCCAATCCTGGATTGCTGCCACCTTAGCGGGATCAACCGCTATTCCATTTCCAGAGATAACATGGCCTAAGAACCTCACTTCACTCTTCCAGAAGTGACACTTCGAAAACTTAGCCTTCAGCTGATGTTTCCGCAAGATTTCCAAAACAATATGCAAGTGCGTCTTGTGCTCTTCCTCAGTTCTGGAGTAAATCAGAATATCATCTACGAACACAAGCACGAACTTGTTCAACTGATCTCTGAACACTCTATTCATAAGATCCACAAAATATGCTGGCGCGTTGGTCAATCCAAACGACATTACCAGCCACTCAAAGAAACCGGATGGTGTTCGAAAAGCAGTCTTCGGCACACTATCCTTAGCCACTCTCAACTGGTGAAATCCCGTTGCCAAATCCATCTGAGAAAACACCTTGGCTTCGTGAAGCTGATCAAACAAGTCATCTATTCTCGGCAATGGATACTTGTTCTTCTTAGTCACTTTATTCAGCTCACGATAATCCACACACAATCTCAACGACCCATCTGCCTTGGTTGCAAACACAACTGGTGCACCCCACTCGGACACACTACGCCGAATGAATCTTTTCTGTAAAAGGTCATCAACTTGCACCCTCAACTCTTGCTGTTCCCTAGGTGCCATCCGCCTAAGAGGCATCACAATAGGTCTGGCTCCTTCAACTAGATCTATACGAAACTCGGTCTCTCTATGCGGCGGTAACCCTTTGACTTCGTCAAAGACATCCTCGAATCCATTCGCGATTGGCACTAATGACAGTCCATCCCGTGGAACAACTAGCGAATACATGAAGCTCATGAAGACGCCTTCTTCATGCTTACATCGTATTACAATCTTTCGCCCCTCCACATTCTCGACTGTCACTTCCAGCCTCTCACAATCAACCTTTGCCACATACTTCCTAAGCCAGTCCATGCCCAAAATAATTCCGAACCCCGCAAAGTTCAGAACAAAACAATCACAAATAAAAGAGCAACCATGACTCGATACAATCAGACCACGGCATAACATACACAAACAAGACGAACCCCCAACTGGATTAGTCACAACCAATGGCCTATCAACAATACCCGGTTCCAAGCCTAACCGGCCTACAAGATCACTACAAACAAACGAATGTGATGCCCCAGTATCAAACAACACTCTAACTGGAACACCACATATGGAAAGAGTACCTTGAACCACCACACTCTTTCCCTTCTCTTCAGCGGTAGGAGCTTTTGAAGACGATGGGACAGCTCCGAAAGCATAAGCTTGCACAATCTGCTTGTCCTTCCGTGGTTCTGGACAATTCTTCCTGAAATGCCCCGGCTTGTCACAGTTGTGACACTTCATCGGTGCCTTCGGATTCTTACAATCCTTCGAGAAATGGCCCTTCTGCTGACAATTGTAGCAAGTCACTTCGCCCTTCGGCTTCTTCTGGCCATCCCTACCCTTCTGCTGCTGCTGCTTCCTCTTCTTGTTTCCACCCTACTGGGGTTTAGACTCTTCCCTGGTCACAGCAACAACAGATCCTTCCTTAGGAAACAGACTCTCATGCCTGAGAGCTTTCTCCACAAGCTTCTCAAATGAATCATCCAGATGATCCATCAATTGCCTCCCAAGATAACTGTCCAAGCCTGTAACAAACTTCTCATTCTTCTGATAAGCAGATTCAATATACGACCGGGCATACTTGGACAAAGCTTCAAACTCAGAAACATACTCAAGAACTGGTCTTCCTCCCTGCTTGAGCTCCACAAACTTCTTGAACAGAACAGACTTCCGAGCTGTAGAAATGAACTTAGCTTCAAATCTGGCTTGGAATTGCTCCCAAGTAACCTCTTCCTCCGGAGTATTGATGGTAATAGAGTTCCACCAATCAGAAGCTCTCCCTTGAAGCTGCCTTGATGCTAACTTCCTCTTAGTTGCATCCTCAATTCTCAAATCACCAAAAATCCTTCTACAAGCATCTATCTATCTCTGGACCTCAATGGTTGATTCTGTTCCCAAGAAAACCTTTCCTCCAAGAGCAGTATAGTCTTTGCACAGCTTAGCAAAATCCATCGGTTTTGGAGTTTGAACTTGAACCCCAACATCTACTGCTACCCCCGGAACTGGTATCCTTCTCATGATCGAAGTCATCATAGCTTCGAACATAGCTGCATAATCAGCAGCCCCTGCCGTAGCACGGCCTTCCCTAGCAGCTGGTCTCCCTCTTCGACTCATTCTCAATATCTATAAAAAGGAATGGTCAGAACATCTTGAGAAACAACTGCTTAAAGGACTCAAACTCTTCTAATCTACTATATTATATATAGTAATTATCCATCAAAATACAATTACGTCTCTCATACGTAGTTACGTGAGCGAGCGTTGGGTAAAATCGATTAACCAATGCTCTGATACCAAATGTGACGACCACCCATAACCCCTGCACTGAACCTAGAGAAAGTGCGCTGTAAAGTGTGCCAGGTAGCCATGGACGATTGTCAAGGTAAATTAAAACAACAGAATCTATCGTATTACTCACAGCGCATGGACAAAATACAATAGAACATATATATAGTGAAGCTTCACAGAATAGAATCTCATCAATAAAACTTCATAATAGTTGAATACAAACATCTGAATAGTCAATACAACAAGCCTCACTACATATCACTCAGAGAATACAAAGCAGCGAAACATCCAGTACATATAATAAGAAGATAATATGCAATCCTCCAGCTCGTCTTCGATATCAGCACCGTGAAAAGCATGATCAGCACCTGTCACCTGCTACCTAGTCTGCCCGTCCCAAAATGGACGAACAGCCCAAGGCAATAAGAGTTAAAACATAAAGCCTTGAGTCAAACAACAGTCTTAGTGAGCAGTAAATTAACTAACAACATACCAAAAGAGCATAAAGGAAAAAGAATAGGAATACAACCCTCCCACTCCAACCTCTTTCCACAGTGATAGCCCCCAGACACACACTAAGTAGAAGCAAACATAGCAGAGCATAAAATGTAAAGTAAAGAAATTATCACTCTAGTCAAGGGCGATGTTTTCCAAGCACAAACCCCCAAGGCCTAAACCAAGATCAGATAAGCACCCAGAAAACACTGCTCTTGAGACCGAATGACGATACAACCAAACATCCATGACTCTGGCTATCACTATTATCATTGCTTCAATATCACCGTTAATTGAATGACCGGCACATTCTTTCAGCTGTCCGTCAAGGGCTAATGGAAACCCCGGTTCTAGACATAACTCCCGCACGTCATCGTGACCCGTGCCTAGGACTATCGAATCTGCCCAGAGTACTTGACTACCAATCCGTAGCCTTCAGGGACTATCGAATCTGCCCAACGTACTCTTGCTTTGAGCATGCTAGAACCTTCAACAACGATGAGATCTCAGCCTTCTAGTCATCCTCCTCGACGACTATTTCCATACTAGCTCAAGCGCCTCTCGAGCATCCATTATCCTCCAACTCGAACCATATCACCGAGTTATCAACATGCTTGGAATGATCCCGTCTGGATTAGACCAAGACTATCTCATATCATGCCTCGCTTCATCACATCCTCGCAAAGCTTCATCTCAACATCATCATCATCAGATCTATGCATAAGAGCTTCACCATCCGCTACATATGCCACAAGCAGCTTTTCCAATTCAAGAGCTTTCCCTTAGCTTTTGAATCATCTTCGGTCTAAATCAAATCATCAACCATCTAATTCATAGCAATCAACCAAGTCAAACATTAATCCAAGCAATCAAGCATTCAAATATGATCTAAGTAGACAATTTTAACAATAATGGCAATTTCATAATTAAAGAGTCGAAAGTCAAATAAGCATGAAAACATGAGCAATGTCTCTATAATCTTGATGAATGAACTTGCATAGGTTAACATGTAGTAAATGGTTGTCAAATCATCATGAACAATGAATCTATACGGATCTACACATGTGATTAGGAAAATGCATGGAAATCACTATTTTAACACCAAATCAAGCCAACGATCCGATATACTCCTTTGGATCCGTGTGAGAGATAATCACCACTCAACAAATCACCTAAACAACCCAAAAGCAATACGCTTCAGATCTGGACAGCGAAGGATCTAACTTGATCTATCACCAATCCGCTTCAAATGATGAAATCTCTCTTCGAAGAATGTAGATCTTCAATCTAAGCTCTTCGATCTTCGATTTGATCTTCAATATGGATGGAAGGAATCACTAGATTAAAGTGGAGAAAAGAAGTGAAGAAGTGTAGAAGTCGAGCTCTCAAAATGGCAGCACTTCGTCGCTTCGAAATCCAGATCCCAAAAAGTGAGAAAAACCCTTCTATTTATAGGCTGAAATCTCCCTAAGTCGTTGCCTCGGAGTTAAGTCGTCTCCGACCTACGACCTAAGACCCCCACCGACCTAAGTCTTCGACCTAACAACTCATACGACTTAACAGCTGCTCCGCCTAACACATGCGCATACGACCTAACTACTAAGCCGACCTACGACTTAACTAATATGCGCGACCTAACAGGAGATACGACTTACGACTTAGCGGCTTAACCCCTAAGTCGCTCACGACTTAATAACTTAGCAACTCTACGACTCACTATGCTACGACCCAACTTCCTTAAGTCGTCTAACGACCTAACTTCGCTAACCACTAGGTCGCTAACCTGCTAACTTCTATAAGTCGTCAACACTTAGGTCGCTCGACCGACCTATCCTACCATACGACCTAAAATCCTTAAGTCGCTAACTCACTTAAGTCGCTCTATTACTTAACTCGCTAACTTGTCCAACCGACCTAACTCTTAACTCGCCGATTTCTTAACTCGGTCAGTTTTCTTAAGTCGCCCCTATTCCTTAAGTCGGTCACGACTTATGACTTGAACAAAAATTCTGCCCAACACTATCAAACGACCTAAACCACTACCCCTTAAGTCGTCCACTACCTTAGGTCGCTCCAACACCCTACGACCTAAGCTACCATGACTTAATTGCCTTAACTCGTATCTTCCTTAAGTCGCTCCAAAACTTCCATACGACCTAGGACTTAAACTCGGGACGATTTATCACAAATGCGACCAAATGTCAACTGTTTTACGATGTTTTGATCCGTGAAAATACGGGTCGTTACATTCTCTCCCCCTTAGGAATTTCACCCCCGAAATTCCAAACAAACAAAGCAATCAAAGACTATTCTGCACGCCTAACATCCATAGCAATCAACAAACCATGCATCCAATTCTAGCTTAGCATGCAGAATTCTAAAACTAGAACAAGTTACAATATCGTGAGATGACACGACACCTTAGGGCCATACCTTGAAGAGTTCAGGATGAGCAGCCTTCATCCTCTCTTCCACCTCCCACGTATAGTCGTTATCATCATCACTCCATTGTATCTTGAGCAACTTAACTATCTTCCTCCTAAGCTGTTTTGTGTCAGTTTCCACAACACGAAGCGGCTTACGAGGTCTCTTATCGACTGGATCAACTTCGAAGTCTTCACAGCTATCAGCAAAAACCACGGTATTCGAGTCGTGCACATACTTCCGTAGATATGATACGTGAAAAACATTATGCACACTCGACATCTTCTCTGGTAACTCCAATCTGTAGGCGAGCTTTCCAATTCGCTCGATGATCGGGAATGGTCAACAAATCTCGGAGTCAATTTCCCTTTCTTCCCGAATCGAATAACATTCTTCAGTGGAGAAATCTTCACAAAAACCATATTACCTACGTCGAATTCCAAATCCTTACGACGCTTATCGGCATAACTTTTCTGACGGTCTTGGGCTGCCTTCATTCGCTGCCGAATGATCTCTATACAATCCGAAGTCTGTCGAATCATCTCTGGCCCAAGTATCAACTTTTCTCCAGTCTCTAACCAACATGTCGGAGAGTTACACGGTCTTCCATACAATGCCTCATACGGTGCCATACCAATGCTTGACTGGTAACTGCTGTTGTACGCAAATTCCACCAAATGAAGGTGATCTTCCCATGATCCTCCGAAATCAAAAACACAAGCTCTGAGGAGATCTTCCAAAACTCGGTTGACTCTCTCGGTCTGACCATCTGTTTGAGGGTGATAAGCTGTACTCAAACACAACTCGGTTCCCAAAACTTCCTGGAAGCTCCTCCAAAATCCACTAGTGAACAATGGGTCTCGATCGCTCACTATACTCTTCGGAATACCATGGAATCGAACTATCCACTTAACATACAACTCAACCAACTTTGATGCAGTCCTAGTCGATCGAACAGGAATGAATCTTGCGCTCTTAGTCAGACGATCTACGATGACCCAAATCCTTTCATTTCCCGTTCTTGTTATAGGTAATCCATCAATAAAATCCATCGATATCTGCTCCCACTTCCATGTAGGAACTTCTAATGACTGAAGCAATCCACTTGGCTTCTTCTGTTCGGCTTTTACCAACTGGCAGTTCATACACTTGGAAATAAAATTTCCAACATCCTTCTTCATGCCTTCCCAGTAGTAGGTTCTCTTCATATCCCGATACATCTTATTTCCTCCTGGATGAATTGTCAACTTCGAGTGATGACTTTCCTTCAGCACTTCACTCCTCAATTCATCTATATCGGGAACAACTAGTCGTCCTTGCTTCCGAAGCCAGCCTTCTTGATCGACCTCGAATTCTTTATCCTTTTCTGGTTCCAATCCAGATTCCAAATCACGGATAATCTTGACAAGCTTATCGTCTCGCTTTTGGCTCTCGCTAATCCTTTCCACAAGAGTAGGTCTTATCGATAAGTTTGCCAACATCTCAGGTTCCAATCCACATCTGGGCCTGAAGTCAAATCCAGCTAAATACTCGAGATTCTTCCATTCTGAAAACATGGCTCCCAATCCTGCATGTCTTCGACTTAACGCATCTGCCACTGCGTTACCTTTTCCCGGAGTATAAGCTATACCAAAATCATATGATGCCAAAAACTCTAGCCACCGTTGCTGCCGAAGATTCAAATCCTTTTGGGAGAAAAGATACTTCAACGACTTATGATCTGTAAACAACTCGAATCGAACTCCCAGTAGATAATGTCTCCACATCTTCAGAGCAAAAACAATCGCCGCTAACTCCAAATCATGAGTCGGGTAATTCCTTTCATGTGGCTTCAGTTGTCGACTGGCATATGCAACAACTTTATCCCTCTGCATCAGCACTACTCCAAGTCCAGTACCACATGCGTCGGTGTAAACCACCATCTCATCATTCCCACTTGGAATAGTCAAAACAGGAGCACTCATCAATCGCTCTTTCAGGATTCCGAAAGCTTGCTCACACTTAGCATCCCATCTGAACACTTGGTTCTTCTTTGTCAATCCTGTCAATGGTGCAACCACCTTGGAGAAGTCTTTGATAAACCGTCGATAATATCCTGCTAATCCAAGAAAACTTCTCACATCCGTTGCATTCTTAGGTCTAACCCAATCCTGGATTGCTGCCACCTTAGCGGGATCAACCGCTATTCCATTTCCAGAGATAACATGGCCTAAGAACCTCACTTCACTCTTCCAGAAGTGACACTTCGAAAACTTAGCCTTCAGTTGATGTTTCCACAAGATTTCCAAAACAATATGCAAGTGCGTCTTGTGCTCTTCCTCAGTTCTGGAGTAAATCAGAATATCATCTACGAACACAAGCACGAACTTGTTCAACTGATCTCTGAACACTCTATTCATAAGATCCATAAAATATGCTGGCGCGTTGGTCAATCCAAATGGCATTACCAGCCACTCAAAGAAACCGGATGGTGTTCGAAAAGCAGTCTTCGGCACACTATCCTTAGCCACTCTCAACTGGTGAAATCCCATTGCCAAATCCATCTGAGAAAACACCTTGGCTTCGTGAAGCTGATCAAACAAGTCATCTATTCTCGGCAATGGATACTTGTTCTTCTTAGTCACTTTATTCAGCTCACGATAATCCACACACAATCTCAACGACCCATCTGCCTTGGTTGCAAACACAACTGGTGCACCCCACTCGGACACACTACGCCGAATGAATCTTTTCTGTAAAAGGTCATCAACTTGCACCCTCAACTCTTGCTATTCCCTAGGCGCCATCCGCCTAAGAGGCATCACAACAGGTCTGGCTCCTTCAACTAGATCTATACGAAACTCGATCTCTCTATGCGGCGGTAACCCTTTGACTTCGTCAAAGACATCCTCGAATCCATTCGCGATTGGCACTAATGACAGTCCATCCCGTGGAACAACTAGCGAATACATGAAGCTCATGAAGACGCCTTCTTCATGCTTACATCGTATTACAATCTTTCGCCCCTCCACATTCTCGACTGTCACTTCCAGCCTCTCACAATCAACCTTTGCCACATACTTCCTAAGCCAGTCCATGCCCAAAATAATTCCGAACCCCGCAAAGTTCAGAACAAAACAATCACAAACAAAAGAGCAACCATGACTCGATACAATCAGACCACGGCATAACATACACAAACAAGACGAACCCCCAACTGGATTAGTCACAACCAATGGCCTATCAACAATACCCAGTTCCAAGCCTAACCGGCCTACAATATCACTACAAACAAACGAATGCGATGCCCCAGTATCAAACAACACTCTAACTGGAACACCACATATGGAAAGAGTACCTTGAACCACCACACTCTTTCCCTTCTCTTCAGCGGTAGGAGCTTTTGAAGACGATGGGACAGCTCCGAAAGCATAAGCTTGCACAATCTGCTTGTCCTTCCGTGGTTCTGGACAATTCTTCCTGAAATGCCCCGGCTTGTCACAGTTGTGACACTTCATCGGTGCCTTCGGATTCTTACAATCCTTCGAGAAATGGCCCTTCTGCTGACAATTGTAGCAAGTCACTTCGCCCTTCGGCTTCTTCTGGCCATCCCTACCCTTCTGCTGCTGCTGCTTCCTCTTCTTGTTTCCACCCTGCTGGGGTTTAGACTCTTCCCTGGTCACAGCAACAACAGATCCTTCCTTAGGAAACATACTCTCATGCCTGAGAGCTTTCTCCACAAGCTTCTCAAATGAATCATCCAGATGATCCACCAATTTCCTCCCAAGATAACTGTCCAAGCATGTCACAAACTTCTCATTCTTCTAATAAGCAGATTCAATATACGACCGGGCATACTTGGACAAAGCTTCAAACTCAGAAACATACTCAAGAACTGGTCTTCCTCCCTGCTTGAGCTCCACAAACTTCTTGAACAGAACAGACTTCTGAGCTGTAGAAATGAACTTAGCTTCAAATCTGGCTTGGAATTGCTCCCAAGTAACCTCTTCCTCCGGAGTATTGATGGTAATAGAGTTCCACCAATCAGAAGCTCTCCCTTGAAGCTGCCTTGATGCTAACTTCCTCTTAGTTGCATCCTCAATTCTCAAATCACCAAAAATCCTTCTACAAGCATCTATCTATCTCTGGACCTCAATGGTTGATTCTGTTCCCAAGAAAACCTTTCCTCCAAGAGCAGTATAGTCTTTGCATAGCTTAGCAAAATCCACCGGTTTTGGAGTTTGAACTTGAACCCCAACATCTACTGCTACCCCCGGAACTGGTATCCTTCTCATGATCGAAGTCATCATAGCTTCGAACATAGCTGCATAATCAGCAGCCCCTTCCGTAGCACGACCTTCCCTAGCAGCTGGTCTCCCTCTTCGACTCATTCTCAATATCTATAAAAAGGAATGGTCAGAACATCTTGAGAAACAACTGCTTAAAGGACTCAAACTCTTCTAATCTACTATATTATATATAGTAATCATCCATCAAAATACAATTACGTCTCTCATACGTAGTTACATCAGCGAGCGTTGGGTAAAATCGATTAACCAATGCTCTGATACCAAATGTGACGACCACCCATAACCCCTGCACTGAACCTAGAGAAAGTGCGCTGTAAAGTGTGCCAGGCAGCCATGGACGATTGTCAAGGTAAATTAAAACAACAGAATCTATCGTATTACTCACAGCGCATGGACAAAATACAATAGAACATATATATAGTGAAGCTTCACAGAATAGAATTTCATCAATAAAACTTCGTAATAGTTGAATACAAACATCTGAATAGTCAATACAACAAGCCTCACTACATATCACTCAGAGAATACAAAGCAGCGGAACATCCAGTACATATAATAAGAAGACAATATGCAATCCTCCAGCTCGTCTTCGATATCAGCACCGTGAAAAGCATGATCAGCACCTGTCACCTGCTACCTAGTCTGCCCGTCCCAAAATGGACGAACAGCCCAAGGCAATAAGAGTTAAAACATAAAGCCTTGAGTCAGACAACAGTCTTAGTGAGCAGTAAATTAACTAACAACATACCAAAAGAGCATAAAGGAAAAAGAATAGGAATACAACCCTCCCACTCCAACCTCTTTCCACAGTGATAGCCCCCAGACACACACTAAGTAGAAGCAAACATAGCAGAGCATAAAATGTAAAGTAAAGAAATTATCACTCTAGTCAAGGGCGATGTTTTCCAAGCACAAACCCCCAAGGCCTAAACCAAGATCAAATAAGCACCCAGAAAACACTGCTCTTGAGACCGAATGACGATACAACCAAACATCCATGACTCTGGCTATCACTGTTATCATTGCTTCAATATCACCGTTAATTGAATGACCGGCACATTCTTTCAGCTGTCCGTCAAGGGCTAATGGAAACCCCGGTTCTAGACATAACTCCCGCACGTCATCGTGACCCGTGCCTAGGACTATCGAATCTGCCCAGAGTACTTGACTACAATCCGTAGCCTTCAGGGACTATCGAATCTGCCCAACGTACTCTTGCTTTGAGCATGCTAGAACCTTCAACAACGATGAGATCTCAGTCTTCTAGTCATCCTCCTCGACGACTATTTCCATACTAGCTCAAGCGCCTCTCGAGCATCCATTATCCTCCAACTCGAACCATATCACCGAGTTATCAACATGCTTGGAATGATCCCATCTGGATTAGACCAAGACTATCTCATATCATGCCTCGCTTCATCACATCCTCGCAAAGCTTCATCTCAACATCATCATCATCGGATCTATGCATAAGAGCTTCACCATCCGCTACATATGCCACAAGCAGCTTTTCCAATTCAAGAGCTTTCCCTTAGCTTTTGAATCATCTTCGGTCTAAATCAAATCATCAACCATCTAATTCATAGCAATCAACCAAGTCAAACATTAATCCAAGCAATCAAGCATTCAAATATGATCTAAGTAGACAATTTTAACAATAATGGCAATTTCATAATTAAAGAGTCAAAAGTCAAATAAGCATGAAAACATGAGCAATGTCTCTATAATCTTGATGAATGAACTTGCATAGGTTAACATGTAGTAAATGGTTGTCAAATCATCATGAACAATGAATCTATACGGATCTACACATGTGATTAGGAAAATGCATGGAAATCACTATTTTAACACCAAATCAAGCCAACGATCCGATATACTCCTTTGGATCCGTGTGAGAGATAATCACCACTCACTAAATCACCTAAACAACCCAAAAGCAATACGCTTCAGATCTGGACAGCGAAGGATCTAACTTGATCTATCACCAATCCGCTTCAAACGATGAAATCTCTCTTCGAAGAATGTAGATCTTCAATCTAAGCTCTTCGATCTTCGATTTGATCTTCAATATGGATGGAAGGAATCACTAGATTAAAGTGGAGAAAAGAAGTGAAGAAGTGTAGAAGTCGAGCTCTCAAAATGGCAGCACTTCGTCGCTTCGAAATCCGGATCCCAAAAAGTGAGAAAAACCCTTCTATTTATAGGCTGAAATCTCCCTAAGTCGTTGCCTCGGAGTTAAGTCGTCTCCGACCTACGACCTAAGACCCCCACCGACCTAAGTCTTCAACCTAACAACTCATACGACTTAACAGCTACTCCGCCTAACACATGCGCATACGACCTAACTACTAAGCCGACCTACGACTTAACTAATATGCGCGACCTAACAGGAGATACGACTTATGACTTAGCGGCTTAACCCCTAAGTCGCTCACGACTTAATAACTTAGCAACTCTACGACTCACTATGCTACGACCTAACTTCCTTAAGTCGTCTAACGACCTAACTTCGCTAACCACTAGGTCGCTAACCTGCTAACTTCTATAAGTCGTCAACACTTAGGTCGCTCGACCGACCTATCCTACCATACGACCTAAAATCCTTAAGTCGCTAACTCACTTAAGTCGCTCTATTACTTAACTCGCTAACTCGTCCAACCGACCTAACTCTTAACTCGCCGATTTCTTAACTCGGTCAGTTTTCTTAAGTCGCCCCTATTCCTTAAGTCGGTCACGACTTATGACTTGAACAAAAATTCTGCCCAACACTATCAAACGACCTAAACCACTACCCCTTAAGTCGTCCACTACCTTAGGTCGCTCCAACACCCTACGACCTAAGCTACCACGACTTAATTCCTATACGACTTAACTGCCTTAACTCGTATCTTCCTTAAGTCGCCCCAAAACTTCCATACGACCTAGGACTTAAACTCAGGATGATTTATCACAAATGCGACCAAATGTCAACTGTTTTACGATGTTTTGATCCGTGAAAATACGGGTCGTTACAATTACCATAAATAATTAACTTTCAATTTATTTTACTCATTTATTATCTTTAATTAATTCCAATTTTTAAAGATAAACTCATCATTTAAATTAAATACTTATTTCTATCATTATATTTCATTTTAAACAAATTTAGAAATTAATTATATATTTGAATATAATTATACTTTAAAACAAAATAATTTAAACCCTTAATTATAACGTAATTATAGGTTAAATTTTCAAACTTGATTCTTTACAAAACCTTTGCTTTTATTTCTATAAAACATAGCAACACTTCCTTTTCAATTTAAAAACAGTTTACAAAATCAAATTACCCGAGTCAAACTCGTACCCTCCCCGAACAAAACACTGTACCACTCGCGTTCATCCTCTGCTTCGAGTCGACCATCAATTCGCACGAGCCCAACCCGAGACGAACCTCGTCTTATCCAAACCTTAACATCGCCAGACAATATTGTGCACATGTGCACGTGGTGCACGTCCACCAGCGATTCCGTCCACCGATGATCATCGCAGCGCCACTCCACAGTCACACGAATCCATGCGAACCCATCTGCGAATCCAGATCGAACGTAACTCCATCAAAACGAAATTGTGCCGATCTCCACCAAAAACTGGAACCACCACTGTCGGAATTTTGCTTCTTCCCATCGCCTCCGACCTCTGGATCATCTGCCGATCCACCCAAAGCCACGCTACACTCCGACATACCACTTCACCTCCTCGCGATCCACTCCAGCATCCCCTCGGCGACGAATTTGCTTCGCAAAACATCTCGACCAAAACTAACAGCTAAACCCTAGTTTGTTCGAATTCAAACAATTCAGCAATTAAAAAAAATCAATTGCATTTTTCCCATTATTCACAACATTAAAACAAGCTTCGATCAAAATTTTAGCTTCCATCGTGAAGTTTATCATCGGCAATTGATCAAATTGCTAAAACCCTTCATTCCCAAATTCCCCATTGGATATCAATTTAAAAATTATAAAATGTATGTTAAAATTCATCATTTCTAACAACTAATCCAATTATAAAATCCAAAGCAAGAATTAAGATTAGTTATTTTCTGACATATATTTAGTTTTACTGTTATATCTTCTTTTCCCAGATGATGTTCAAAACTATCATCCTTAAATATATTTTTAAATCTTAGTTTAGGTTTAAATATAGACAGCTTGTTTGAATTCCTAATCCTATAAGAGATTGGATGAGGAGATTTTTAATATTCTATTTTGTTTAAACCCTGTTATTTATAAACAGAGACAAGTTTTTGCCTGAGAACAGACATGCACACTTCAATTCATATAAACACATATATATACTCACTGATATGTATACATATTCACAAAATTCCAACATGCATTCATAAACAATATTCATATAAACATATATATATATACATATATATATATATATATATATATATATATATATATATATATATACAAGTATGGTGGCACGTCCGTTGGACGTGTGCAAAGAAGGAAGTGACGTATTTTGTCTTTGTTACAATTATGATATTGTGAGAGATTATAGTAATGTTTTCGTTAATTACGGGAAAAAAGAAGAAGAGGATATGACAAATAAACAGAAATAAGGTGTTGTAAGAAAGACGATAGGTAAACCCGATAATGATGAAGTACCTTTGTAGGAGTTCTTTGGCACGTGCAATGCATGTGCACGTGTGCAGGAGAAATTGGTATTATGAAACATTGTTTGTTGGTTTTTTTTTTCACCTTAAGAAATGACATTGTATGTGATGTTGCATTTTTATGTGCGTACATGCACAAATCATTTTTTTACGTTAATGTTGTTATTTTGTATATAAAAGGAGAGTTATATGATATATACAATAGTTATGGCTCCGCCATTCAAAATTTAGCATCATCCAAAAAGCAGAGCATTTCAAGAAATGATTTCATAAGGAATTATACTGTACATGCATTGATCTTTAGTTGACAATTCAGATAGTCAAGTCTGATTCAGTGAGGAACGCTATTTGTACATGCATTGATCTTAAGTTGATGATTTAAAGCTAGCAGCTTCTTTTGTTGTGGATTGGTCTTCGGAGAACTTCTATTTTTGGATTAGTAAGATTGAGCACTGCGGGTCTTTTTTACTGTACTATTGACATGGGGATTTTCAAATTTTGGGAAGTCTACCGCAGTCATTCTGGTTCAGCAAAGTTAAGTGCAAGGTTTAGGTAGGCGTGACACTTATAAAGATCAGAATGCCCTACATTGGCTGAATGGTTAAACTTTTTTCTACCCATTAAGTATTGAGAAATTAATCTTGTGACATGTAAGAGTTGTACCAAGCATCATGTACTTGGACCATTATAGTACTGGGGTATACGCATGTAATATTTAGTTATGTGAATACAGTAGAAACCATTTTGTACGGGATCAGACTATTATCATATTATAACCTATAAAACAAAAGGTAAAACTCATCATTGTTTAAGATATAAAATGGTACGTGGAGACGAAGAAAACTCTTAGCGTCAATGTCAAATAAAAGTGTTTAACATATAAAGTATGCATGCATGTACTCTGCACATGACCGAAAAAAGTGTGTGCGCGAAAGTAAGTAGGCAGCGAGATATGTTCGGTAGTATAGAGGGGGAATTATATATGTGTGAAGTTAGAAGTTGCGTTGTAGCAGCAAAAGTGTAGTAATCTGGTATGCTGGAATACAGTGGGGTTGAAATTAGTAGACGAAATGTTAGTTGGTTGACGTAGTGGATAATATGAGTACTTTGGCACGTCGCACGTGCATAGAAGGAATTGGTATTTATAAACGATGTTTGTAAGGTTTTTTTTATTTTACTAAATGACTTTGACATGTACGTAATTTTGTATTTTTTATGCATATACATGCACAAATCAATCGTTTATCAAAATGCGAATGAGACCAAGATATTTTAGGAAATTATCAAACATGTAAAGATAGTAATTAACTATTACATGAATATCTAGAGAAATATAATAAATATTAAAATTAGAGCTTTTAGTAATTTGGAATTTAGAAAACTTGCATAATCTCTCTTTTAAAAAGTATTAAACCACCATATTAATATACAAAGAATTTTCCTTGTCAACCATTAAGGTTGGACTTCACATGAAACCTTCAATATTGCTGAAATATAAAACTTCTTGGTGCTAGTGTTTAGATTTTGAATTTTCCTTTATATTATATCATAATAAAAATTTGTAAGACTTAAATTGATGTAATAATTTTTTTGAAGCTTTTTCAAAGTTGATGTCAACGACAATAGCTTGTAAGTAATTTGTAAGAACTAAAATACAGTTGTATCAATCTGTAAGAAATAATACACCTGAACATTTTCCCAGGGTTTGAGGTCGACATCAGTAACATATAGATGACGGAGTTAAAACGTTATATAAGGGATTTTGTTAAAAAAATGGAACTTGTTATATTTATATCTAAGTTAGATAAACGAACTTTAAGATAAATTTCATTTGTTCCACATGGAGAAAACACATATTAAAAATAGCATAATATAATGAAAGATAATAATAAAGTATTATAATGGAGATGCATCATTTTATTGTCGAGAAAAGCAAGAAAATAAATTTTGCATGATAATATACAAAAGAAATCACTCTTTACAGGGACAACCTTATTATGGAGTCATACAAAAACAAATTTTTCATGATAAATATAAGGTAAGTTTGTTTACAGAATAATCATCTAAGAATTACATTGTCACGTGACTATTTCATCAAACAATTTGAAAGTAACCACAAATTTGCTCATCCCAATAAACTATAGTCGTCATCCATTACAATCTGAATAGAATGCATGAGTACATTTCATAGAGAATATTACTGAAACATTTATAAATGTACTAAAAACATAGATGGCATGTCTGTGTAGTGATAAGTAAACCGATAGAAATGAAGATTGTAAATGATGAAAACCACCTTCAATAAATTTTACTGATCTGTAGGAACGTGGGCATTTTAGGAAGTCTTAAAAAGGCTTCACTCTGAACTTGTATTTTTTACTTGTGTTGTTTAGAGCAAGTACAGAATCAGTTGTTGAAATATTAGGAGAACAAAGCTCTTTGGTTGATTCATTGGTGGTCAAATAGTCTGCAAATTGATGACAGGCTGCCACATCTGGATCCAAATTCATAGCATCTGGATAAAACTATGGTGTACAGTCGACAGTCAGTTGAAACTATGGACTCTCGTAAAAGGCCTGTTCCGTGTAGTGTAGTAAAACTACTGCCCAGCTTGAATGCTGCTGAGTAGTAGCAGAAGAAAAGTCATTGAATGCAGTAAGAAAAACTTCCAGTTACTGAAGGAGACGGTGAGCTGTCGAAGGCGACGGTGCCGTACAGATTTGCGTTTGAAGCTGTAGAATTTTATACACAAATCAAACTGCAAATCATTAATAGGTCTGGGCACTGTAGCCAATGATGAACCTGGGGATAATGAAGATATGTTGCAGCTCTTAGATTTAAAAGAAGAAGGCTTATGGAGATTCAGCAAAGCACAAACTGCTTATGGCCAACCTACAACAACAGAAACAACGGAGTGGGTCTTAGCAGGCTGCTGCCCGGTGGTTAGTCGCGCAACATCTAAAACATTCACAGTCCTAACACATAGACCATTATTTACGTGTAAATAGACAACTATGTTTGTGGAGTTTAAATGTTAATCTATGAACATGACCACACTATTGGGAAGAATGCTTTTCTTTCTTAAATCGATGATGATTCATTCTGAATTAATCTACTTTTAAAAGCAATATAGTTCTGCATATTAAAATAAAGTAAGTGAAAGTGATATGAATCATGCGTGGTAGATGCAACAGAACCATAGTGTAAATCATTTCACAGTGTAAAGTTGATGGTAACTACATGATATCAATCATGCATGATACATATGTAATAGAACCAAAGTGTAATTCATTTCATAGTGTAAGGTAATAAATATATGTCTTGTTTTATCTTTTTATGAATAAATTTCCTTACAATGAGAAATCATGTTTTTACAGATTTTAAACGGCAAAAGAAAATAGACCGACTACCATATATAAATAAATAGCATCCTTGTATAAATAAATAACATTTGGTTCTAATGTATTTAGTTCCTTTTCTAGTACTACCAAAATCATCCAATCAATTATTGTATTACAATGACTATTCGTTACTGTTAGTATTTTCATGTTCCTAGACAGAAAATTTGTATGGAGGATTGTCATGTTCCTATCTACAAAAAAACCTCCACCGCATTAAAAAAAATATATACTGTTATTTTTCCCTAACCAACCATGAAAATACATATAAGGCCAAAATCTGAACTTAGTACAAATTCCAAGTTTAAGGTTTAGTAAATACACACCATATAATATAAACCAAGCATGCATAAAGTGATTTTCTAGGTCAAAAATTCAAATGTAGCAAAAATATCCCTTAAACCACCCAGACTTTCAAGTGGAACATAAAATTAACTTTCTAACTAAGCACTAAAAAATAATAAGTTAACTATTCCGCACAAATTACAACATTACTTGAATAACATAATCTAAAACCAAAGCACTATTAATGTTTGAAAAAATCAAACCAAGATTCCTATATAATAGCTTGGCCAGGAAAGAGACTTTAAACTGCAATAAAATATGGCCAAAATTTTTTAATTAGCAACTTACAAAAATCGGCTGTAAGTAGAATAAATGACCAAAAGACATTGGTGACTTAAGATGAATATGCTATTAACTTTAAGATGGCTACAACTTAGTAACTTACACACATCATTTATGAGCAAATCTGCTGACGATAATGCACCTCACATCAATCAGTTGCAAAGACAACACCCCACTTCAGGTAGGGGTAATTTGAATAAAGCATATTTTAGTTAAATTCATAAAACAATTAAGGTAAGTTGTGGAGAGAGATACGAATCTCAAATCAGATATCAAACCATTATGCAGTAGTAGTAAATACTTGACTTTATGTCTCTATCAAAATAGCTTTTGTTTTATATTAATTAAAAAAAATCATTATTACATGCTGAAAATTTAGCTGACATAACTGAGAAAATATGTACATACTTACCCCTGATCTATAACAACCAAACGTCAGAATAATGGCATTAGCCTCCTCAACCAACTTATCTGTATAACCTTTTATGCGAGTCACTATCATCACCCAGGTTTTAACTATCTGTAACTCTTGATATAAGCAACAAAAATATTAATTACCAATCTAGTAAATTCAGGTATCTAAGTACTATTCATCCAAACCGTATCCTTAGAAGGCGAAGAACATGTACTCAAGATCAACTTATCAATAGCAAATAGAATTAAACGACATGTTCACCTTGTTTAATTGTTCCAACATCTCTTCTCTGTTAGCATCCTCTTCCTTACTCTCATAGATCTTAGAATCTAAAAGGAACTTTGATATAAACAAACACCACGATCAGAAATACAATTTAAAGCAAACAGAACCAAAACTTCAGTAAAACCGCAGAAATAAAAGGTTGATTTAAAAAAAAAATCAAATTCAGTTTACTTTGTCCAATTCACAAAATGAACCAATGAGATAATGGAAAAATTATAGAAAAGAATATTTACAGCTAGCATAAAGAATAATGCATAAAGAATAATGCATCTTTATAGAAACAAGATTTTCACATTATCCATGCTTGCCAAATAAATGAGTCATATATTCAAAAACCCCAAATAATGAATAAAATATCAAATAAGAAATGACCTTCGGCAAATCAAAAAACACTGAATCATTTTCAAATTAAGGACGCTGAAAGCGATAGAAAGATGTCGACATGTAATTTTTGAAAGCATAATTTTATTTTGTTTTATATACAACCACCTCTTACTCATATAATTACTTTGCATCCACAAAGTATAGAGCGAGGAAATTGCCCAATCTAGTAAAAGTAGGACTTTTTCCAATAAACTTTATGACAACATATGTTATCTTAAAAAAATAATGAAAGTAGTTTGCAAATATGTTTCACTGTATTTTTCTTTCAATGGCATGGAAAAATGATATAGTCAATGTAAAACAATGATAATACTATATATAAAATTCTTTTTTTTTCTCTTACTTTGTTGTTTGTTACTCTTAAAAGAAGATATATCATGTATTGACATTATTACCGGGGTGAAACAAAAAGATACCACTGGAACTACTTATCTACTTAAGTGAGACGTAGATGGATAAATGTAAAATATGGTCAGGTAGTTTAAAACGTGTTCGAAAAAGAACGTACCTAAACTGAGAGAGTTGAGCTTGATACATGTTTCAAATTACATCCCATCGATAACATGATAGACGAACAAATTAATTTAGTAGGATGATATGTTAATGTTCGACATAGTTTCAGGTTATAATTAGGCTGGAGTTTAGAAAAATGATTTTTGGAATTTGAAAACAGTTCTTATAATAATGCATAAGGTATGCACTTACTTTTATTATTATTAGGTTAGAGTGCATAATGGATTTTTTGTAAAAAAATATATATTTGAAGTAGAATGGATAATTTTGCTTTCAGTGCTCATTTTCTTGCAAAATTATGTCACTTTTTCACCAAAATGCAGTGGTGCATGAATGACTAAAGCAATATCCTAATTTATATCCATTGACGGATGGAATTTGGAAAAGAAATGGGTAATTTTGTCGAAGTTAGGGAAAGTACCAAATCTACCAATTGAAAAAAAAAATCTCACAAATACAAATGAAGTTAAAACATTAACCTTTTCACATATTAGTTTGCATATGTCTATTTTTGAAGCTGAAACATATAGTAATATCAAACCACGACCAACAACAAAAAGTTTGCTTTAAAAGTTAAACGAATAATATTTAAATTAGCATCAATTTAAAGTTAAGGCAAATCCACCAAGAAGCTAAATCATGATTTTACTGATGATACACAACCATAATAAACATTCTACAAATTTCTGGAATAAAAATCTACTACAAAGCAGAAAATAATGAAACTTTAACTAAAACAGACCTATTTGTCTTCTTTCAATTCTTCGGTTATCCGAACGTAGCCCTCTGTCTTCCGACTCATCATTTTCATTCATCGCTTCCTGTTCATCAACCGATTGTTGGAGCTTCACTCAAAATTTAATTGAAACCCTAGAATTTTGATTCGAAAATTATAAAAGAATAAAATTATGATTTTTATTAGAATAAGTCAGCATTTAACTAAATTTAGTTGATAAATTAAGGCGATACAATTACCATGGAGGTGAAGGAAAGATGAATAGTTGAGGAAGGTGGATTGAGGAAAATGAGAAGAGATGTATGCTCGTGATAGAAGAAGAACCGTTCCAGAATGGGGGAAAATGAAATGAAAATGGTAGCCATCCGATCTCGCGACAGACGGTAGAAGCGGAGGAAGGAAGTAAATTAAGGTGAGGATGCGGTTGCCGATGAGGAAAGGGAAAGAGGGAAGTTGCCATTTTTTGTGGATGAGGGGAAAGTGGAGTTGAAGAAAAGTGGAGAACGAAGAGGAAAGAGGAAAGTGGAGGACTGTTAGGCAACGTGGGAGCGGGTGGGGGAAAATACTGAAATGCCTCTGTGGAATTTTTTTTTTCAAGTTGAGTTGGGGGCAGTACGGGAATTCAATAAAAGGCTTCGGTTTGACCGGTTTGACCAAGGTTTTGCTTTATAGTATAGATATATATATATATATATATATATATATATCATCATAGCACAATTCATCACATATATCAAAGTAAATTTTCAATTTTAAAAACTGTTTTTAAAAGTATTTACTCACCAGTTATAAACAGAGCAGTTTTTTTCCAGGCTTTTTAAAATTTTGAATTCTGGAAACCTGCTTTTGATTTTCTTTGTTGTTGACATTTGAAATCCTTTGCATGCCTGATTTATGTTGAATCTTGTTTGATTTCCAGGTTTTCCTTGCTTGCTTGAAAACTTGTTACAGGCTTTTATTTTTGCTTTGAGGATTTTACAGGCTTTGATTTTTTTGAGAAAATGTTTACATGTTTAGAGATTTTGAATTAGAGAGAAATTCTTACAAAACTTTAGTTTCGAAATCTTTTTGTTGCAGCTGAGAATGGAAAAGAAATATGAAGAAGAAGTGTATGTTTCTTTTATAAATTTAGTTATGATTTATTAAAAATTAAAGAAAATAAATTAAAACATTGACACTTGTTAAGAAATCTTACATTTGTCACTAATATAGCTTAATTGACTTACAAATGTTGTTAAGATGGCTAATATGGTTACACATGTTACTTAAGTATTTTTAATAAATTTTCATTTAAATGTAAAGATAAACTTACATACTTTAATTCTCTTAATAAATAAAATTTACATATGTACAAATAAATTACTTTTAAAAGAAATTATTCTAAAACTAATTATAATTCAAATATATCTTATACATGTATTTTTATAACCTTTTAAATTTAAACACTTTAAAGAATACAAAATAAAACTTTATTTAAACTATCATATTTAAAACAAACAATTATCTTATATTTTGAAAACAATTGAATTAATCTAAACTAACCTTTGAAAAATATTAATTTTAAAACAAAGCTTTAAATCACAATTCATACATATATAAATTATCAATAGATTAAATTACCAATTTAAATTAAAATTATAAAGGAAAATTACCAAATCAATTTAATTATTAATAAAGATTATTAAATTTATATTGCCTAAAATCCCGGGTCATCACATTCCTCCCCCCTTAAAATAATTTCGTCCCCGAAATTAAAAGCAAAGATAATTTAATAATCCAGCAAAGATTTTAATTCCAAATAGCAAAGCATACCTATTATCCAGTTACTAACAACCAAAGCAACTAATCAAACAATCAAGCCTAACTAACTATTCTGATACAAATCAGGATAGATCTTCACTAACACTATTTGGAGTTTCCCAAGTATAAATCACCGGGAGACTCGCTCTACAGAATCTAATAATACCACTATGATCCAGAGCTCCTCTCTTCTCTAGATCCATTAAAACTCAGGTCACACTCAAATCTAGCTCAAACTTCCAAATCCATCTGAACCGTTGATTCCACAACCAGCGATGAATCATACACGTACTCCCTCGGAGATACGCGAAATATAATGAATTCCAGATATCCAAACTGGCTATTCATTCTTGTAGACAAAGAACAACTCCTCTCGAGAACATAAGAAAATCCAAAATACTTCAGAGCTAACTTTCCAAACTTACCAAATCTTATAGCTCTTTAATCGGAGAAAACTTAAACAATTTCCAATTTCCAATTCCGAATTCCCAAACTCTTTGTCTCATATCTGCATAACTCATCAGACGATCCTGGGCTACCTCATCCTTTCCTGATCAGCTCAACCTTCGCTGATGCTCCTTGAAACAAATCTGGACAAAGAACAAAAATGATCTCTAGATCCTATCAACAAGATGATCCTTCCAAAATATGCTGAAATCCAAACTTGAAAACTAGATCTGACCAATCCATTTCCAAATATTTCTGAGCTGCTACACCAACTCTTCTTTCTCTAAGAACCATCTTACTACCAGATTAACCACCGATATTGTTTCTGGAATCAAGTCGATACGGAACTCAAACTCTAGATGCAGACAAACTTCTACTTCCTCGAAGACATCCGGAAAAATTTCTGACTACTTCAGTAGCTCCTACTTCCACATGAGAAACCTCAATCTCAAACAAAAGATCGCCCAAGATAAATTCCCAAACTAATCGCAAGTCACTTTTGCGATCTTACCTAGTTCGGATTCCAAAGAAACTATTGTCTCTTTACCAATTAGAACAGTCTTAAGCTTTTCCAAACAAGGTTAACCCTTCAAGAAAGCCTTCACCATCTACCCGGACTGCTGATAGAAGAACTACAAAGATTTCTGAACCATCGGAGAAACGGGCCACATTGCTGCTTCCAAACTCTATCTCTAGGACAGTGCTAAGCCATAAAATCTTCTTGTCGGCACACAAACGCCTCCGAGTTGAAACTGCTACCACAACTAACCAAAGACTTCTAATCCATAGGCTCCTCGAACTCCAAAACCATCAACTAACTTCACAAAAGACCCCTTGAGATGGGCAGACAATCTCTCAAGAAACTCGAGACTCCAAACCAAGCGCCAATAACTTACTCTTCTTAATCTTGCTCCAAAAAGAACATCTCCTCCAGGAACATCCATAGATACTGCATCTCATCACACAGCCGCTCCTTCCTGAAGTTGCCAAGATACCATTACTCACTTCTGCTTATACACAGATCCAAACTCTAGAAAATCCGCTCACCCGAGCTCAACCAAGCTTATACTCCAATAGACTCCGAATCTTGAAAAAATTTCCTTCAGAGATCCGAGAAATCCTTACACCATACTGCCAAACTTACTCGAGACGGTATAAGGTCTACAGTCTCGACAGATACACTTCCAACCTCAAACATTCAAACTCTAACCATTGGTAGTCGTGTTACACACACCACCACCCTACCTACCTTTATAACTCATATTGGAAAACCCGAACAGGTAATCCAACAAATAGGTAGAAATATATATATATATATATATATATATATATATATATATATAGTTATATAAAAATTACAAATACACTCTCTCAAGATATACACCACTCCAGAGTCTAGGTATTCACTCAACCTATGCTCTGATACCAACTGTCACGAGACCGACTTTCTAAGCCCAGAAAGTCGCATCATGATTTAAGAAAGAAAGGGATAGAAGAAGAAAAGATAGAAAAGAAAGAACAACAACATATGAGAATCTCACAGCGGAATGAATGAAATATAATATATCACATAAGATATTACATAGTATCATATACATCAGAGTTACACAACTTATACATCTCATATTAGACAGTTATAAACACCTGTCTATCATACAAATCCAATACATCAATACAATACAGACACAACACTAACACAGCGGAACCATAATATATCTACACGCTGAAGCCACCTGCTCCAAATCTCCTCCAGAATTCGTCAAAGCTAACCTGAATCCCTCGACTACTCAATACAAAATTGAGTACCCAAGAGTTTAATAAAACAGAAAATAAACACTTGGGGTCAGACATGGGTCTGGTGTGAGTAAACGGTTTAAAATTGCTTAACTTTGAAAATCCCTTGAAATAAAAGGTATCACGTAAGACTTCCCGCACATAAACACGGAAAAGTTTTTACCTTACGATAACCAAAACATTGATAGGAAATCCAGTTATATTATAATAGGGTCTAGGGTTTTCAAATAAATATGAAATAGCTGAAATTGTTACATTCATTAAATTCCAGCATACATAGGTATACAATCAAGTCCGTTATCACTTATTGGAAGTTGGATTCCATACAATGGCAGGGCTACTGGGGTACCGCCCGTCACAGTACGGGGCCTAGATCACCATACCGAGGATTACTCCCAATCCCCTACAACACAAGGCCGGAACCATCTAAGGATAATTCCGAACAAGACAACCCCGTAGTTGGCGCGACCAACCACACACACTAAGCCGAATAAAAAGGAACTTCTAGACAGGGGAAAATCTCATCCTACTTGGGCGCTACCCACTTAACCTTGCTGCACCTCCCCTGTTTTAGCCATTCCCGGTTGATGAGGCTCGAGGCTACGATTACCTTTAATCAGATTACATCACTTAGAATGCTCATCGTCCACCTGACGATGTGCTGAAAGCATTCAATCCATACAAGTTCGTTCCGGGTTCGAACGAAACCGAAGGCATTATCTCGTTACACTCATTTTGGAATCACCCTCAGAGTTAACGACAATAACCCTTGCACTTTGAATCTTCACCTTCACTTGAGATTCACGACCTATCGTTAATTTGGATCGATGTGGTTTTCGGATATCCAAATCTGGAAACCCGATCCCGGTCTCATCGAAATTCAAAACGTATCTTTTAAGGCCAAGTTGTTTAAAGGTTTTAAACATTTAAACTTATATTCAGAATGATATAAATGGATAGATAAATCACATTATCACAATAGATAATTCCTATCAAACATTCATCTCACAAAGCAGCATATCACATATCATAGATATCATATCAATCATCCAGTATCAACCAATCACCCAATATTAGTCATCCAAATCATTCAAAAGCAGAATTGATTAACTCCAAATCAATTTAATTAACCTTTAACTAAATTAATTACTATCCTTTAATCACTTGGATTATCTTAATCCTGCTTCATTGATTTATTACATATCAATTTATTAATCATCTCTTAATGATCTTTCCTTAATTAATCTTCCTTGATTAATTATACTTTAATTACATTCAAGTAATTATCCTTACCATATACAGTGATTAACCTTTAATTACTATCATTAAATTACAATAATTAATGATTCTTCATTTGCTTCCATTGATTAATTTAACTATAATTATTTGCATTAATCCTCAATTAATTAAAATTAATTAATCACTTTTATTAATCAACCTTGATTAATTTTATTAATTAATAATCCTCTAATTACTTCATTAATTAATTACCTTCTAGTTAATTAAATAATTAATCTTTAATTAACTACATTCATTAATTAACCTTAATTAATCATAATAGTAATTAATCATCCCGTAATTACTTACCTTAATTAATTAATTCCTTAATTAATTATATTAATCCTTAATTAATTAATTACTTATTTAATTAATTACCTCAACAAATAATTAATCACATTATTAATTAACCTTAACTCTCTAATTAATTAATTACTCTTAATTAATTAATTAACTAACTCTTTAATTAATAAAACTTTTAATCCCTTAATCATTTCTATTTAATTTACTTCCATAAGTAATTTCTCTTTCTTAATTACATTCAGTAATTATCCATTAATTACTTTACTAAGTAATTATACTTAATTAATTATAAGTGATTATCTTTAATTAATTAGACTAATTAATTAACCTAACATTAATTACATTAATTAATTAATCAATAAATCATCCCTTAATCTTTAATTATCCATCCACTAATTACTTCATTAAGTAATTATCCTTAATTACCATAAGTAATTAACTTTCAATTTATTTTACTCATTTATTATCTTTAATTAATTCCAATTTTTAAAGATAAACTCATCATTTAAATTAAATACTTATTTCTATCATTATATTTCATTTTAAACAAATTTAGAAATTAATTATATATTTGAATATAATTATACTTTAAAACAAAATAATTTAAACCCTTAATTATAACGTAATTATAGGTTAAATTTTCAAACTTGATTCTTTACAAAACCTTTGCTTTTATTTCTATAAAACATAGCAACACTTCCTTTTCAATTTAAAAACAGTTTACAAAATCAAATTACCCGAGTCAAACTCGTACCCTCCCCGAACAAAACACTGTACCACTCGCGTTCATCCTCTGCTTCGAGTCGACCATCAATTCGCACGAGCCCAACCCGAGACGAACCTCGTCTTATCCAAACCTTAACATCGCCAGACAATATCGTGCACACGTGCACGTGGTGCACGTCCACCAGCGATTCCGTCCACCGATGATCATCGCAGCGCCACTCCACAGTCACACGAATCCATGCGAACCCATCTGCGAATCCAAATCGAACGTAACTCCATCAAAACGAAATCGTGCCGATCTCCACCAAAAACTGGAACCACCACTGTCGGAATTTCGCTTCTTCCCATCGCCTCCGACCTCTAGATCATCTGTCGATCCACCCAAAGCCACGCTACACTCCGACATACCACTTCACCTCCTCGCGATCCACTCCAGCATCCCCTCGGCGATGAATTTGTTTCGCAAAACATCTCGACCAAAACTAATAGCTAAACCCTAGTTTGTTCGAATTCAAACAATTCAGCAATTAAAAAAAATCAATTGCATTTTTCCCATTATTCACAACATTAAAACAAGCTTCGATCAAAATTTTAGCTTCCATCGTGAAGTTTATCATCGGCAATTGATCAAATTGCTAAAACCCTTCATTCCCAAATTCCCCATTGGATATCAATTTAAAAATTATAAAATGTAAGTTAAAATTCATTATTTCTAACAACTAATCCAATTATAAAATCCAAAGCAAGAATTAAGATTAGTTATTTTCTGACATATATTTAGTTTTACTGTTATATCTTCTTTTCCCAGATGATGTTCAAAACTATCATCCTTAAATATATTTTTAAATCTTAGTTTAGGTTTAAATATAGATAGCTTGTTTGAATTCCTAATCCTATAAGAGATTGGATGAGGAGATTTTTAATATTCTATTTTGTTTAAACCCTGTTATTTATAAACAGAGACAAGTTTTTTCCTGAGAACAGACATGCACACTTCAATTCATATAAACACATATATATACTCACTGATATGTATACATATTCACAAAATTCCAACATGCATTCATAAACAATATTCATATAAACATATATATATCATCACAGCACAATTCATCACATATATCAAAGTAAATTTTCAATTTTAAAAACTGTTTTTAAAAGTATTTACTCACCAGTTATAAACAGAGCAGTTTTTTTCCAGGCTTTTTAAAATTTTGAATTCTGGAAACCTGCTTTTGATTTTCTTTATTGTTGACATTTGAAATCCTTTGCATGCCTGATTTATGTTGAATCTTGTTTGATTTCCAGGTTTTCCTTGCTTGCTTGAAAACTTGTTACAGGCTTTTATTTTTGCTTTGAGGATTTTACAGGCTTTGATTTTTTTGAGAAAATGTTTACATGTTTAGAGATTTTGAATTAGTGAGAAATTCTTACAAAACTTTAGTTTCGAAATCTTTTTGTTGCAGCTGAGAATGGAAAAGAAATATGAAGAAGAAGTGTATGTTTCTTTTATAAATTTAATTATGATTTATTAAAAATTAAAGAAAATACATTAAAACATTGACACTTGTTAAGAAATCTTACATTTGTCACTAATATAGCTTAATTGACTTACAAATGTTGTTAAGATGGCTAATATGGTTACACATGTTACTTAAGTATTTTTAATAAATTTTCATTTAAATGTAAAGATAAACTTACATACTTTAATTCTCTTAATACATAAAATTTACATATGTATAAATAAATTACTTTTAAAAGAAATTATTCTAAAACTAATTATAATGCAAATATATCTTATACATGTATTTTTATAACCTTTTAAATTTAAACACTTTAAAGAATACAAAATAAAACTTTATTTAAACTATCATATTTAAAACAAACAATTATCTTATATTTTGAAAACAATTGAATTAATCTAAACTAACCTTTGAAAAATATTAATTTTAAAACAAAGCTTTAAATCACAATTCATACATATATAAATTATCAATAGATTAAATTACCAATTTAAATTAAAATTATAAAGGAAAATTACCAAATCAATTTAATTATTAATAAAGATTATTAAATTTATATTGCCCAAAATCCCGGGTCATCACAAAATCCAATGAATCGAATCACAATTTGACCCATTGTCGTAGTCACAAGTTTCCCATGACAAGGGGTACCATCTTCGACCTTAGCATTGTGTTGTAGTCACTTCGGACCTTTCGGACCTTACGAGTACCAATGGGTCCCTAAAACAGACCCTAACTCCCAATATATTAATTTTTATTGGCTTTTGTGGGTCCAGGTTCAACCTGTGCTAGCAACAAGCATTAGTCAATTGTCTTAACTTAACCAGTTGACTGGTCCTATTTCAGTCGACTGGTTTAGGGCATTAGTGGACCGATCGTCTAAAGCAAATAACCTTTCAGTCATCGAAAGTCCAAATTTAGTCAACTGGTCCTTCAAATTCAATCGGGCCCTTCCCAAATTTAGTCGACCAATTCACCATGAAAATGAGAATTCTCTCGGGTTCACTCTATAACATTTTATTCGACCTGTTGATTTTGATCAATCGATTATTTATATGACAATGATTATGTTTCATCCTTTCGACAAGTTTTACCTTAGCGTCCTTGATGTACAACTCTGTATCATCAAGATACTTTTGCCATAACATCACCGAATATGGATTCACTCCCTTGTTGTAAACCGTTCAACATTTGGATGAGCGCAACTCCACACTCAAGAAATAACTTTGAGCAATGAAGTATATTTACAATTATCCGAGTTCAACTTCTCAGTTCACCATTATAGCTCCACATTTTATTTACAATGATAATTACAAATTTATACCGTCTCTTATCATTCGATTAATTCTCAAACCAACAACCAAAGCAAAAAATAATACAATTCATATCAAGCGACTAAACACACTCATTATATAATTAATTGCTTTTAAAACATTCATTAAATAAGATTTTCATCTCTAAAACCCCACTTCAAGTTCATTGCTCAAGACCAAATCAATATTGGATATTAACGTGATTTCTTATCATAATTAATGATCATACATCATAAAGTATAAATTCCACTCACCAAATATTAAGAAATCTAGGCTCTAGTGAAACCCAATTTGAAGCTCCTCTTTGGTTACTGAAATCTAACTCGAAACTTCTCCAAAATGTGAAGCTGAATTTATGGGTTTTGAAAAAAATCTTTTAACTTGAGTTTACATATTTATTTTGTAATTTTTGGTTGATGGTGAAGGAGTTATGATGGTTTCTATTTCAAAAACCTTACTTTCTTTTGAAGAGTATGGAGAAGAATAAGAGAATGAACATGATGAAGGGTAAGAAGCTCATTTAAAATTATAAAGAGGATTCTAGCCAAAAAAATTCGTATCTTCTCTTTTCATCCCATTTTAATAATCTTATCCAATTTTAACAAACTTTACATGTTTTTCATACTTAAAATACATTCCAGCCGCAATGGAATAGGTCTCGAGTTCTAATTCATTAATTTGTAAAAATTCCTTTTTAAGCCATTTATTCTCTTAATTTCAATTAAAACGAATAACTACAATTAATTATTAAGGACTAATATATGGGTTTTTGCATTCAACTTAAAATCAACTTTGGTCTTAACATGATCAATGTTATAGTGTGATTGACCAAGTATAGTATAGATACTTAAAATTTATAGTATTCTCAAGTCAAAAAACTACACACATAATTAGTCGTTTTGTAATTCTTTTTAACAACTACACGTATGTAACCCCTTAGTTGCCCCGAACGGTTATCCGTAATTTACCATTCATCATATGGAGAGCATTACGTACACTAGCCTCAACGGTTATATCAATATACCATTCTTGATACGTCTTGACCAGAAAAATTTAAGGACAAGTATTTATTTCATACGATTCAATACCCATGGTTACGGGCATATTCATAATTGCAGTCGACTAAATAAGGATTTTCCACATGTATACATTTAATGTACAAAACATTTTTTGATCCCAATATAATAATATATACAATAGAAAATACAAATAAAAGTTTACTTTATTCCAAATAAGATATGCTATGAGAGTTCATTTATATAATCAAATTACATACACCCTTAACTTTATTAATCTTCCACTTGCACTTGGGGCCAATTATGCTGACCCATAACAATACATGACCAATTTTCCTACACAAAACTAAGAAAGGGCCTTAGTGAGTGGATTTATAATATTATTGTTTCATATCCACTTTTTGATTATATTTCTCCATTGCTGATAAATTGTATTATCACGTAGCAACTACAGAGAAAATAACTTGAGCTCATATCAAGCTGTTGGTTCTTTATTTCATCATTGTTACAACAATACGTTATTGGGTTCTCAATAGTGGCAACTATCCATGGTTTTCTTATAAATTTGCATGCATATACTACTTTTGTTGCAGCACTACTCAAGGCGATGTACTTAACCTTTATAATTGAATCTGCCACAACTTATCATTTAGAATATTTCCAACTTAAATCCTTTTTGTTAAGGGTAAACATGAATTTAAGATAGTCTTACTATTTTCATTGTCACATATGCAGATCGAGTTGGAACACTCCTTCATAAGGAATTCGCTGTTTCCATACACAATAATTTATAATTTTGTAAATACTTATGAATACTTTTAACTACCATTCAATGATTTTAACTCGGATTTGATATTCACTCACCACACCAAGTGCATAAGTGAATTCTGATCCAGTACAAAACATAACATATATAATAGTTCATATTGTCGATGCATAAGTAACTTATCTTATATGCTTCCTACTAAACATTTTAATATAGTGTCAATGTATTTCCATTGGGACAATCCCAACATCCTCTTATATCAAGTATAAAGAACGCCTCTTTCAAATCCTTCATCGACAATTAAACAACCAAGCTTTTTAACTGATTTTAACATGGGTGCATCATCACCAATCAGTAACATGTTGTCTTCCTATGGTATTAGAAATGTTTTTGTACCTTATATTTTCTTTCTTATAAACATGTACTTCCCCCATATTTTCGACTAATACCAATCTATTTGATTTTTCTCTGTTAAAGTACTTACTCAAACTCTATATGCCTATTTAAGTCATGTACTGATCTAAAAAATTCATAAGCTTTATTACCGCTCTCACTAAATTCGAGACATTTTTGGCACTGGTTTACAAATACTCCCCTCTAAATCATTATTGAGAAGTTATATTTCAACATAAATTTGCCAAAATTCATAGTCATGTCGTGCGATAATTTGCAAGTTGAATCCAAATAGAAATATGCACGTTTGTTAGCGAAATTTCTTCACTAATTTCAACATTTGAAATCTTCAAGGTCATTTCCCATCAACCTTACTTTGTACATTTCCAATTGCATTGATCTTCTTCTTGAAGATCCACTTTTAACTAATGCATCATACCCTTTCAAGTACAATTTTCAAAATCAAATTTTGTTAATGTACTTGGAATCCATTTAGATTTAATTCAACATGTTATGTGGCGGAGTCTGTACTCTCCATGGCTTATCAACAACTGAGGAGATTGTTATTATAAACAATCCATTTGCTTGATATTTATAAAAAATCCATAGTTTCTCTTTACTGTTTGAGATTTTCTATTTTAATGAGCTATGTCCTTTTTGGGACTTTGGAAAAATGTGTATCATCTACATAATTAGTTTCTTTGTCTGAATCTTGGATTGCATCCAAGTCCGTTGCACTACCATTAATTTTTCTAGAAAAAATTCATTCGACAAGAAGTTGACATGTTTTGAAACAACAATTTGTTCCTTGATGTGATGGAATAGGCATTAAAATATTTTATGAATTGCCTATAGATTTACATATGGTAGATTTGGCCTTGAGTTCATGAAACTTATATTCATAATGTAGATCGGACAATCACATATATTAAACTATTTAAGATGAGCTTTTTTCCCAGTTTCTTATATGGAATCATAATATCAGCATTAGATGAAACCAAATTCAACATATGTGCTTATATAAAGAAGCAACAACTTCACTCATTATCAATCATACTTTGTCCAGTATAGTATAACTACTTCTCATCGATACGCCATTATGTAGTAGAGCGAGGAGTGACTTTAGAGTGAATAGTATTCTCTTTTAGGTACTCTTGGATCTCTTATCCTAGATACTCACCTATTCAGTGAAATAAGATTATTTTAATTCTTTTGCATGATATATATTTTCTACTTCTATTTTATTTCCATGAATTTATCATGGATATCCAATTTGTGTCTCAAATACACATGTTTATATCTAAGAAATTTCATTGGTGAATTTATCGAAGTTAGTAGATATACTTTGGGTATAATTAGACTTAAATTACATACATCCGTGTCTATTAATCCAAAGAGTTCCATTAATTCTTTTGTCGCTCCCAATGAATGAATGCTTTGTCATTAATCCTTGAGATACAAATAGCAAGTGACAAATGGTTCAAAATCATATGATTAAAAAAATGTTTCTTAAAATTATGCCTTAGTCCATGATTTCAAAAGTAATTGTTAAATATTTTAGATGCTTCTATGTCTTTATATAGCTAACACATCATTTGTTAATTCCCAAGATGATGGTTTTGATGACAACAACCTTAGGACTTGTTATAAAATATAAATACTAATATCTTTGTCTAGATATATTTGTATATGTAGGATATATATATGCAGGTACTGAGAATGAAGACTGTACAGTATAGAGATTCAAGACTGACGAATTCAAGATTGTACAAATCAAGACTGAAGACTCATAAGTATCAAGAGTTCAAGATATCAAGATAAGTAATAGAGTCTAGATTTATGTTAAAACTTCATAATATCACTAAAATCTTTATTCGGATTTTAATTGTGGAATGGAATCCACCTTCTCGCTTTATTAGTGGGATAGAACCCACGACCTCTTTAGTGGGATGGAATCCCCGACCTTCTCTGGTGGAATGGAATCCATGAAATATTCAAAATAATTTATTTTAACCATTTTTCCAAAATCTATCTTTTTAAAAGTCATCTCTATCAATTTAAATATTTTAGCCTTAATTCAAAAACTATTCTTATCATCTTTTAATATTTTGATCTCAAAATCATCTCTTGATTTTCAATCTATCTCTTGATTTTAATATTTTAGCTTTAAATCTAAAAAATATATTTTAAAGAAATCTATGCTTAGTTTTTAATATTACTTTTATATTATAAATTATATATATTAAGATTACTTCTAAAACTCTTTTATAAGTTTAAACTATATTCAAAATGGTTTACAAAGTTTTGAAATTGTTTTAACAAGTTTTAGAATAGAAATCATTTTAAAGCAAAATCAATTTTCAAAAATAACATAGGCATGTCGACATCTCTATACCCCCCATGTTGACATGGTAGCCGTAGATTTCAAATTTCAAATTTTCAAAAGAAGTGTCCATTCGTCATAACCTTATGGACATGACCATCGTTCTCCTATATATACTAGTTGTTTTCAATGAATTTTAAGTTAATTTTTCTTCATTTCTTCACTCCTTCTTCTCCACTCAAATATTCTCTTATATTTCAAACGCTTTAACAAAATTCTGCCGAAATCCTAAGTGAATCAAATTCGATCATCTCTAGTTTGATTCTTTACCACTCTCTCTCAAAGATCTCAGTGTTATTCAGAGTTATAGGATCATTTGTAATCAAAGATCGAAAGATCGAAGTGTATCGAGTCTCTCTCTATCAAAATGTGATTGGAAACGGTGTGATTGTGGCCCGTAAATCAATTGGGTGTGATTATAGCCCGTAAATCAATTAGGTGATTCTGTAGCCTGGTTAAATCAAGAGAGTTTGCCTGGACTCGGAGACAGGAGGGTGTGTCTCGTGGCCTTGAAATCGAGGTTGTAATATCGACATTATATTTGAAAAGAAATCTGCACAAGAAATTGTGTGAGACTGGATGTAGGGTAACTCCAAACCAGTATAAAATTCCGATGTGTTCTTTCCTTTACTTCTTTTATTTACTATTTGCATCTGTGTCTGGTTGTGTGATTGTCTCTGTATTTGTGAATTGCATCTGTTTGGGTTTAATTTGAAAAGATTTCAAAAGGATTCATAAATTAATTAAACACTATTCACCCTCCCTCTAGTGTTAATTCTGCCTTAAGATCTGTAATCCACATTTCCTATATCATTATTGTTATAAAAACAGATACCATCATAGAAATACCCAAAATGGATTTATTTTACAACGAACATTCATGATATTCATGTTAAAACAACAGTACATCTATTTTCGGTCAAAACCTATTTCAAAAATAATATGTGGTATACATGAGATTAATTTTTCAAAAATTGATGCATCCATTTGCAATTGTTATGGTATGCTCCCACTATTTCTACTGTTACAATAACAATGTTTAAGATTCGAAGCTCTGTTCCATCACTTACTATGGACTACTTGTTCTTCCACTATAAATAATATATAGTTGAGAGTTTTAGATCAAGTATCATAGGCTCAAAAAATAAATCTTATAGAGAAAAATTTCTACAAGAAAAATACATTTGAAATTGAAATCATATTTCTTGTTCCTTATTAAGCATCTTTAAATATTTTACACAATTCTATTTCTGATGTCTCTTTGTGAAACTGAGGCATCCATTCACTCTCTTTTCATCCCAACCATGCCTACGTTAAATCCACTCTCGCTTTCACTTTAAATAGTCAAAGTCCACAACAGAGAAAATCTTTAGAACAAGACTGCACTAAATTTCTTTACAAAAATGTATTCAATCATCATTAACACATCAAGGAGATCTAATAAGTTGCATTTAAATCAATAGAACAAAACCAAAAATTTAGTTATTAAATTCTTAACTCTTTCTATAATCCTTGGTCTAGTGTTATTTCTAACATAGCAAGATCCTCGTTGTATTTAATCGTATAGAACACCTGATCTCGCACTATGGTTTACATGCTGATTTTGAATGAATATTTTATCAAAATTTTGTATACTACAAATGCAACCGTTTACCATGCAACTTTTATATATGCTCAAATATGTATTTAGATATCCATACTATTATACTATTTTATAGTTCAAAAATTGTACAATACAATACAAAACCTTAGGCAAATTCACAACTAAGTGGCTAAGACACAAAAGTTTTAGTGGTTATATTATTCGGCTCTTGCATGGGAATTAAAGCGAAAACATGCTATAAAATTAACTTAAGGTTAAGTCAATTATTACATTTCTTAGTCAATTTTTAATTGAGTTCTTTTGGTATATTTTAGTTAATAATTTTTTATCAATTACATTAGTTGTGCAAGATTTCATCCTTATTAGTTTTATCAATGTTGTTAATTACATTATTTTTTGCACCAAAATTGGTCACAAACACTCAACTAATATGATAACACCGTAGATTCAATATCCAAATCCAAACAAAGAATTAAATGCACAGATCACAAATTCAATAGCAAAAAGTAAATGAACACATGAATCTTATAGTGGTTCGACAAACTTTGGCTTATGTCCACTCCAATAATCTTCTTATTATACTATAGGATTACAAATACAATTTATTTTAGCCTTTGAAAATTGATGGAGGAAGAAAAGAGAAAAAATAAAGAAGAGATAAAAGAAGATCCCGTACAATGAGCCAATGATCCTGTATTTATAAGAGAAGATGTGGAAATATCCAGTTGAAGATCCATGTGCAGAAGACCGAAGCCAAGATGGACTGATCCAAAAAATGGGGACGATCCAGGGCCATATGACCGATCGTCATCGATCGGTGGTAGGGGCCTCATGGCACTACGCGATCGGTTGTGGTGGTCCCCCTCCACTATCTCTTCGTGCTTCCATAGTTGTTTGCTTGATTCCTCTGGTGTTTGTTGAGTTATTGAGCAATCATCGTTGAGGTGAACTGCCAACCCGAGTGATCCATAGCCATAGTGATCCGATCTAATCCCATGCCTTGGGAAGTTCCAATCCTACTTAGCCAATTCTGGGATGTCATTCACCTAAATCTTCTTGACTTTCATCCATAGCCTTGCTTATAACCGATCTCCGAACCTGATAATAATCTCTTCGGGCTTCCTGCCTCGATGACCACAAAATCAATTTAGCTAAATCCATAGTACCACGACCTTGCCGAAAGGCGGGATAACGTTTTCCCTCAAAAACATGCATTGCGATAGGAAGGTGTGTATGGAATAACCATAAGTCCGGAGTCCATAATCCATTGATAGCCAAATATTCCATTCCAGAATCCAATCCTTTGCCAAGCCAAATCGCCATAATCCATGAATGTTTCGAGTTGATAACCAATTCTGAAACCATTCCAAATCCTTAGCTGTAGCCTGTATCCATATCCATAATCTCAACAGATCGTTTGCCAAATTGAAAGCCTCGATCTCACTGGATCATAGTCCCAAATCTTTTATCTCTCTGAATCATTAGCCAAATCCAAGATCTCACCGGACTAATAGCCTGGTTCGTATTCTCTCCGGACCGATCATAGCCTCTCAGAGCTCTTGCTGGACCCTATCCAATCACTCTTTAGTGAAAGGGGGAACAATGATAAGTAAGCCGATCCTGTCGCTCTCTAACGAAGCGGCATAATTTCCTACACTTTGGTTCAACGTCCTTGAACATAAAGCAATTCTATGGCCTTCCTAGGTTGATCACGGTCTCTCTGGACCCTTGCTGGATCCCACCCACTCTTCAGCTAGAAGGACACAACGATAAGCAGGTTGATCCTATCGCTCTTCGGCGAAGCAGCCTAGTTTGGCTTTTTCGGTTCTGTCTCTTCGGTCAGACATAATGCGATCTATAGGGTATTGTTCTCTGGCCTCGATCCTCCTGTCGAGGACTTAATCCATGTACGAGTCCATACTATCGCTCTCCGATGAAGGGACTCGCACCTTGCGGTTATTGCCCTGTCTCTTCGATCGAGACAACGGCGACCTGTTCCATTTATTACTTTTAAAAGTAGACTAGAGAATTCCAAAATCCATTCATTAGATTATTAAATTTAAAATTTTACAACCATAAAACTAGAAAACCTAAAACAAGGAAAGCCAAAAACTGCCTCTCCGAGCATGACGATTTGTCGTCATCTCAAAGTGTACCTAAGGACCGACCTCGATCCCGTGCATGTGTAAGTGACTTAGCCATTTTATCGTGGAGTTTATTATTTATTAGTTCATGCTATCCCGATCAAGAGATGACGATCTGTGGCCTCGATCCATGGCCATTTCCATTTGATGCAGACGGTGGCTGCTCCTGTTCCATCGTCATAGTCCGAGTCCTTGTATACTGTGGTAGCCTGCTATCCTTGATGTGTTCCTCAACCATATCCTCCAAGTGCCTACAATAATTGGTAATGTGCCCATCTAGCTATTGGAATAGACAGTATTTTCTTGATGCCCGCTCATGCTTGGTGGGCACTCTCCTTTCCGGCCTTTAGTATGGAAGGCGAACTCGAGTATCTAAATAAATCCTTTCCAAAGTCTCATTCAAATCAGTATAAGAAGAGAATTTTGGTTCTTCCCTTTGCTACTTCGATCTGTTGAAGCCATCATTTGCTTTTCGCTTTCCTTTGTCCTTGCTTGAACCTTCCCTAGAAGGTCCTTCGTCCCTCACTACGTTAACCTCTTCTCTACCAGCCTTAGCATCCTTCTGCCATAGGAACCTTTCAGCCTCGTGATAAAATTCCCCAAGATCCATTGGTGCATCATGTTCCAGTGCAACCTTGAAGTCTGTGTCATCAGCTATTCCTTATACCGCTGCCATTAAGACCATCGATGGATCCGGACGATCCACCGAAGCAACCGCCACATTAAACCATGTTATGAAATTCCTCAAGGACTCTCCTATCCTTTGATTCAATTTTATCAATGTTTTCACACTCTTTGGTCTCGCGATGTGGACCCGAAATTGCCTCATGAATTTATCAACCAACTCTGTCCAAGTATCAATAGAACCGTTCTCCAATTGCCTAAACCATATTGTAGCTATATCCGCCAAGTACAAGGGAAAACATCGTGCCATTACTTCCTCCGATGCCTCCAGTACCTCCATATGCCTCATGTATCTCATCAGATAAACATTAGAGTCTAATTTGCCGTAATATGCCCCCAATGTTGGTAGTTTGAACTCTGGTGGATTCCTAGCATGTCTGATATTAGGAGTGAATGTACTCCTATTCACATCCTCTAGATTACTATTCAACAATCCTCCTCTCATAGCTCGTTTGGTCATTTCCGCAAACCTATTTCTACCATCTAAAGGTAGCCTCCAATCATCATTTCCAGCCTGCCCCCATCTCTGCGAGGGTATCCCGGTACATACTCCTCTCGACCTGCATCCACATTTTGATCCACACCAAACCGCATAGCATTGACCACTGGCCTACCGTGAACCAATGCAGCCTGACCCGAAGGCATGCTCCCTTGCCATGGGCGATCAATGACAATCCCTATAGGGGATCGGTGTCGATCCCTATACAGGGATCGGTGCCGATCCCTCCTTGTTGGCCGAGGACTACCCCGGCTGCTCTGTTCCCTTCTCCCGCCTGTTTGCTTTGACTCCATGCTCCTGGTCTGATTTCCTGTAGCTTCTGCTACTCCAACTTGTTGGTTTAGATTGCCAATAGCTCCTGCTCCTGCCTATCCAATTTGTTTGAGAAAATTCTACATCATCTCCTCTTGTCTCTTCATCATCTGCTCTGCATAGCCTCCATTATCATCTCCATCTCGTTCGTAGTGATGTAGATGGAGGGTTGATTAGTTCCAGCTCCTAAGGATGCCTCTTGACTCCCCCCATGGCGACTCCTATCTGCCAATGTTCTCCTTGTTGATTGCCTAGCCAGCTTCCTAAATCCAAGTATCCAAGCTTCCAAATCCAAGATCCTAACCCCAAATCCATGGGTGCAAGCCTTCTTAGTGAAATCACCAAATGTTTGCATCAAAATTGGTCATAAACACTCAACTAATATTATAACACCGCAGATTCAATATCCAAATCCAAATAGAGAATTAAATGCAAAGATCACAGATTCGATAGCAAAAAAGTAAATGAACAAACGAATTTTATAGTGGTTCGGCAAACACTGGCCTACGTCCACTCCAATAATCTTTTTATTATACTGTAGGATTACAAATACACTTTTTTTTAACCTTAGAAAATTAATGGAGGAAGAAAAGAGAAACAATGAAGAAAAGCCAAAAGAAGATCCTCTGCAATGAGCCAATGATCTTGTATTTATAGGAGAAGACATGCAAATATCCAGTTGAAAATCTTCATGCAGAAGACCGAAGCCAAGACGAACTGATGCAGAAAAAATAGGGCCCATCTCTGGGCATATGACCAATCGATGCCGATCGGTGAGTTGCGCCGCACGATCGGTTGTGGTGGTCCCCCTCCACTCCCTCTTCGTGCTTTCGTAATTGTTTGCTTGATTCCCCTGGTGTTTGTTGAGTTATTGGGTGATCATCGTTGAGTTGAATTGCAAATCAGAGTGATCTATAGCCATAGTGATCCGATCCGATCCTATGCCTAAGGGAAGTTCCAATCCATACTTAGCCAATTCTGGGATTCCATTCACCTGAATCCGCTTGACTATCATCCATTGCCTTGCTTATAACTGATCTCCAAACCTGATAATCATCTCTCCGAGCTTCCCGCGTCGATGACCATGAAATCCATTTATCCAAATCCATGGTATCACGACCTTGCCAAAAGGTGGGGTAACAATTGTTAAAGTAGATTATTAAGATATTACATATATTCTTATACTTATTGGAATGGGTTAATAGATTCTTATAATGAAGCTTTTACAAGATTTTAAACCTCTTAAAAGATCCCCGCACTAATTCAAAAATATAGATTGTTACACTCGCCCCTGAAAGGATTTCGTCCTCGAAATCAGCAAAAGCGAAATAATTTATCACATCTGTCCTAGCATGCACACATCAGTTATACTTAGCATCAAAACATTGAAACTAAAAACTGAAACATAGCAACACAAAAAAATTTATATACTGGATGAAATTCTAGTCAACTATACTAAAACAACATTCACTTAAAATAGATGGAATCATATCATTAAAAAGTTCCAAATCGGATGTATGTACTTTTTTGGGCTCCCAAGTGTTTTTCCCTGGATCTTCTCCCCATTGGACCTGAACAAATTTAACAACCTTGTTTTGAAGTCTCTTAACATTACTCTTAATAATACAAATAGGTCCTTTAGTCATAGAAACCTTAGGTTCAACATCACCTTCTAATTATTGACTTATCTCGATCACTACTCTTGTGTCATGTACACACTTGCATGTTAGTACCTTAGGCATTAGTTTTGATGACAACAACCATACGACGTTATATAAAATATAGATAACATTATATAAAATATAGATACTAATGTTTTTAACAAGTTATATATAGTATATAGTGCTAGATATTAGACAGGTATTAATTAAGAAGGATGTACAGTATCAAGTGAAGATTCAAGAGGCTGATATAGAAATTCAAGAGTTAGAGGTTGAAGACTCATGAGTATTGAAGAACTCAAGATTTCCCAAATAAGTTATAGAGTCATAGAATTTTTGTTAAAACCCCAATAGCACTTCTTTGATCTCTCTCTCTCTCTCTATTTTATATTTTCAAATGATTTTCAATTTCTAATATCTTAAAATTCAAAAATAGTTTCTAAAAAGAATTCTTGTTTTCAAAATAATATTTCAAAATAGCCTTTAAATTATTTCTACTTTTTGATTTTATTATACCTTAAGAAATTAAGTATTTAAAGTGTTTTAAAATATACTTTGAATATTATACTTTGTTATAATGTTAGTTTTAAAGCTTTCTAAATATTTATAAGTATATCATAATATCTGTTATAACTTTGATTTTAAATATATTCACTTATACTTTGTTATATTTAAAATCCTTTATATACTTAAAATATTCTAAAAATAATCTTATAAAGTTTTCTGAAGTTTTGATATAATTAAGATATGTATAAACTATGTTTAAATGATTTTACAAAGTATCAAAACATTTCACAAACCTTAATATTTTTCAAATAATTTTCATAAAGTGTTTTTGAAAAATTACAAAGGGTATGTCGACATATCCTCATAGAGTATGTCGACATATGGACCAAGATTTTCAAAATTCAAAATTTGAATGATAGAGTCTTTTCGTCATATCTCTTCGCAAATAGACATGACTATTGTTTCTCTATAAATAGGGGGTAAACCAATAAAATTTGGTTAACTACTTTCTCATATTTTCTCTTTTCTTTCACTCTCTTGTTTTCTAAAAGAAATTCTACTTAGATTCAATCAAAATCAAACTCAACTCCACTGATTTGATTCTCTATTAACTACTCTCTAATCTCTCTCGTCTCTCTCATTCAAACAGGAACAAAGTGCTACTCAAGAGGTTATAGGATAATTTGTATTCAAGATTAATAATTTGTGTCTGTAAAACTCTATCAAATCATACTTGTATATTGGTGGGTGCGATTGTTGCCTGTGTAAATCAATTAGGTATGCTTGGTACTCGAAAATTCAAGTGGGTATGCTTGTGGCCCGTGTAAATCAAGTAAGTCTACCTAGAGCTTGGAAAGTCTGGAGGGTGTGTCTCGTTGCCTTGAAATCGAGATTGTATTGATTTTGCTATTTGAAAAGAAATTTATACAAGGAATTGTACAGGACTGGATGTTGGGTAACTCCGAACCAGTATAAAATCCTGGTGTGTTCTTTTCTTTTTTACTTTTACTGCATTTATATTTCTCTATGTTTGAATCTTTGATTGTTAATCGCATTGTTTAAACTATAAACTTAAAAGAATTCAAAAGGATTCACAAAAATTAAAAAACATTATTCATCTTCCCTTTAGTGTTGTTAGCCTTAAGATCCATCTTCTGCTAAATAACATATGCGAAGCATGTATGTCGACATACAATGACCAGTTTTCAAAAAATTTAAAATTTAAAATAAAATAACTACCAAACACCTTTCAGTTTAAATGACTTCTTACCCCCTATATGTACATATTCACTCCAAAAAATCATCATTTTCAATCTCTTTCTTTCATATATAAACTCATCTCATCAATAATGGCTTCTTTACATCAACAACCATGCAAAAATCTTGAACAAACACTTGAATCGTTCAAGGATATTCTTACCTTCATTCCTAGAAATTAGAGACACGTAGAACTAAGTCAAATGCAGATGATTAAAGAGCAAGAGAAGCACTTTGAGGCCATTTAGTGGATGATTTCTTCTCTTATGACAAATGAACCAACCAACAATCCTGAAACTACCCTCAACAAAGATAATGAAGATTGGAATGCTATCAAGGCGGATCCAATTTTCGAATTTGATGGATGGGTAGAAGTTCCTAGGGAAGTCTATAGATTGATTGGTTTGGATTTAAATAAGTATGTTAATATATTACAATATTGATTTATGGGTTGGATTGACCTTGTGTGTATTAACTATATTTGATTTGTTGAATTATATGACTGATTGGTTTGATTTACTTGTTTTTATCTAACTTATCGAATGTATATTAATGTGATTTATACAAGTTATTTATGTTATCACTCTTATATTACTATTTGCATTTTCTAGTTGCTTTTATATCTCGGTATTATATATATTATGTAGTACCATAGTTAGGTGGAGCTTTTTAGTTAGATTTTTGTTGATGATAAAGGGGGAGAAATATAAAAAATCTAGGCATAGATTAAGGAAGAGTTTTGTAACTGAGGAGGAGTTATAACATATTTTATATACATGACTATCATCATCAAAAAGGAGGAGATTGTTAGTACCTTAGGCATTGGTTTTGATGACAACAACCATATGACATTATATAAAATATAGATAACATTATATAAAATATAGATAGCATTATATACAACATAAATACTAATTTTTTTAACAAGTTATATATAGTATATAGTGTAGGATATTATACATGTATTAATTAAGAAGACTATATAGTATCAAGTGAAGATTCAAGAGGCTGGTATAGATATTCAAAAGTTTGAAATGAAGACCCACGAGTATTAAAGGACTCAAGATTTCCCAGATAAGTGATAGAGTAATAGAATTTTTTTAAAGCCTTGATAGCACTTCTTTGATCTCTCTCTCTATTTTTTCTTTTCAAATGGTTTTCAATTTCAAATATCTTAAAATTGAAAATAGTTTTCAAAGAGAATTCTTGTTTTCAAATAATCTTTCAAAATAGCTAAATTATTTTTACCTTTTGATTTTATTATACCTTGCCAAGTTAAGTTTTTAAAGGGTATTAAAATATACTTTGTTATAATTTTAGTTTTAAAGCTTTCTAAATATTTATAAGTATATCATAATATTTGTTATAACTTTGATTTTAAATATGTTCACTTATACTTTATTATTTATATTTAAAATCCTTTATATACTTAAAATATTCTAAAATAATTTTAGAAAGTTTTCTTAAGTTTTGATATCATTAAAATATGTATAAACTATGTTTAAATGATTTTACAAAGTGTCAAAATATTTCACAAACTTTAATATTTTAAAAATAATTTTTATAAAGTGTCTTTTCAAAATCACAAAGGGTAAGTCGATATATCCCCATAGAGTATGTCGACATATGGTCCGAAATTTTCAAAAATGGAAGTGCCTTTTCGTCGTATCTCTTCGCAAATGGACATGACTATTGTTTCTTTACAAATAGGGAATAAACCACGAAACTTGGTTAACTACTTTCTCATATTTTCTCTCCTCTTTCACTTTTTTTTTCTAAAAGAAATTCTACTCAAATTCAATCAAAATCAAATTCAACTCTACTGATTTGATTCTCGTTTGACTACTCTCTGACCTCTCTCACTTTAACAAGATCAAAGTGCTACTCAAGAGGTTATATGATCATTTGTATTCAAGATCAACGATCTGTGTCTGTAAAACTCTACCAACTGATACTCGTATACTGATGGGTGTGATTGTAGCCCATGTAAATCAATTGGGTGCGCTTTGTGACCCGGAAATTCAAGTGGGTGTGCTTGTGGCCCATGTAAATCAAGTGAGCCTACCTAAAGCTTGGAAAGTCTGGAGGGTGTGTCTCGTTGCTTTAAAATCGAGATTGTATTGACATTGCTATTTGCAAAGAAATATGTACAAGGAATTGTACAGGACTGGATGTGTATCGACCCACAAATTTATTAATTTGATAAATTATACTTATTTTTAAAATATTCAAAAATAAGATTTTTTATTATAGATTATAATATTTTGAACAATAAATAATAACGGTAGTGAGTATTTATAAAAAAAATATATACGATGGAAAAATAATAATAAAATGACCGAAAACCATTTTATCGATAAACAGCTCTATAATCATCAAACGTCGCACACGGAGCTGGATACAAACACTTATTTTTTTACTCAAACAAGAATACGAAACAAAATAAATTATATTATTTTTGGGAAATAAAATGTATTTATGACATCATCAATAATACCCTTATATTTAAATAAAGATTTATGAATTTAAATTAATATTTTATAATTTAATAATTTTTATAATTACTCAAATAATTTTTTAAATGATGATAATTCATTTTAAATAGTAATAAAGTGATAATAAATCATTTGTAATTATGAAGATATATACTTGATTTGAAAAAGTAAGAAAATTCGCATCTCTTTATCTATATAATAACTATTTTTATAAATATTTTTTTATATTTTTTTATATGGTTTTATAATTCATATATGATCATTTTTATTCATCTAAAACGATAAGAAAATAGTTTTCAAATTTTATTTACAAATATATGTACGTTAATTAATAATTTTAGAAAGTTTTCTTAAGTTTTGATGTAATTAAAATATGTATAAACTATGTTTAAATGATTTTACATAGTCTCAAAATATTTCACAAACTTTAATATTTTTAAAATATTTTTTATAAACTGTTTTTTTCAAAATTACAAATGGTAAGTCGATATATCCCCATAGAATATGTTGACATAAGGTCCGAAATTTACAAAACTCAAATTTTAAATGTAAGTGTCTTTTCGTCGTATCTCTTCGCGAATAGACATGACTATTATTTCTGTACAAATAGTGGGTAAACCATGAAATTTGGTTAACTACTTTCTCATATTTTCTCTCCTCTTTCATTCTCTTATTTTCTAAAAGAAATTCTACTCAAATTCAATCAAAATCAAATTCAACTCTACTGATTTGATTCTCTATTAACTTTCTCTGACCTCTCTCACTCTTACATGATCAACATGCTACTCAAGAGGTTATAGGATCATTTGTATTCAAGATCAACGACACATTTTTGTAAAACTCTATCAACTGATACTCGTATATTGGTGGGTGTGATTGTAGCCCATGTAAATCAGTTGGGTGCGCTTGGTGACCCGGAAATTCAAGTGGGTATGCTTATGGCCCGTGTAAATCAAGTGAGTCTACCTAAAGTTCGGAAAGTCTGGAGGGTGTGTCTCGTTGACTTAAAATCGAGATTGTATTGACATTGCTATTTGAAAAGAAATTTGCACAAGGAATTGTACAAACTAGATGTGTAGCGACCCACAAATTTATTAATTTGTTAAATTATATTTATTTTTAAAATATTCAAATATAATTTTTTTAAAATAGATTATAATATTTTGAACAATAAATAATAATAGTAATGAGTATTTATAAAAAATATATATACTTTGGAAAAATAGCAATAAAATGACCGAAAACCATTTTATCGATAAACAGAGCTTTATAATCATCAAACGTCGCACATGGAGCTGGATACACACTTATTTTTTACTCAAACAAGAATATGAAACAAAATTAATTATATTATTTTTGGGAATAAAATGTATTTATGACATCATCAGCAATACCCTTATATTTAAATATAGGTTTATGAATTTAAATTGATATTTTATGATTTAATAATTTTTATAATTACTCAAATAATTTTTCAAATGATATTTAAATAGTTATAAAGTGATAATAAATCATTTGTAATAATTTTATGATGATATTTACTTGATTTGAAAAGGTAAGAAAATTCGTATCGCTTTATTGATATAATAGCGATTTTTGTAAATATTTATTTTATATTTATTTATATGGTTTTATAATTCAAATATGATCATTTTTATTCATCTAAAATGATAAGAAAATAGTTTTCAAATTTTGTTTACAAATATATGTACGTTAATTAATAAGTGAAAATATGATCGGAGATCGGAATTTAAAATTCATAACGGTTTGACGTATATAGGTTATACAACGTTGTTTATATAACTTGTACACCTTTGTGGCATGCACACACATATATTAACATATACATATACATATAACAATGTTAGAAAAGTAGAAATATATTTCCTTGTGGTAAATATGAAAAATATCTAAGATATTTATAAGTTTTAAAAGCAAACATCTTCTCACATCAAATCCATCGTACACCACCATCATCACCACCATTACCTCCACATCATCCATCACATAGAAATGGGTGGGCTTCCATATGCCTAAGGGAGGCTAGGAGGGGATGGTTGAGGGTAATTTTGTCCATCCATATTATGATATTTTGGTTTTCTAAAATCCTATAAATACCCCACCTCTTCTTCATAGTTTTTTCAGACAATTTTTTTCACTTTCTTCTCCACATTCTCAAGCTTATCAATGGCTTCTCATGTTAACAAAATTATGGAGAAAAATATCTCAAAAAGAAATTAAATTAGTATATTATATATATAGTAGTAAAACACCTCAAAACAACTTCAAAAGTCCTCCTTTCCACCAAAGAACCCACGACCACCACTTTCCTCCATCCTTGGCCAAGCCCCCCACCATAGGCATGACTTCCCTAGCTAGGCTGAGCCCATCCAAGGCTCTCGAGCTCGATTTCATGGAGTTTTATTTCGTAATAGCGAAGCTATAGTCAATTTTAAAATTAGCTCGAGGGAAAACGAAGGTAAGAAACTCTCACTAATATTATATTGTTGGATGATGATATGATTTTTGCAATGGATTTTTAATATGCTTCGATTATCATGTTTGGTTGTTTAATTTTGTTGTTTGATTATATTAACAAGTCACATTTAATACACGTTAAAAACTACAAAGGAGATCACTTTCCTTTTATTAATGAAATGGTGTATATGGAATGTTTAAACCTCTTAAAAATGGTTTAATATAGTTTAGAAATGTTTTATAAATGTTTAAAAGTGTTTTGACAAAGTTTAAATAAATATTGAAAATTTAGTCAAAAATGGGTGCGTCGCGTAATGGTAGTTCACAATTTCACGTTTTAAAGTTAAATCCATTTATAGGATGGATTCAGAGTCGGATTGCTTTGAAATAAGAATTTTTCGAACCCTTACAATGATAATTTTCAAACAAAAAAACATATTGAGTTTTCATTTAGTAAATTTTAAAATATGAGCAAATCAAGTTTTAAATAAAACTGCGTTTTGGCAGTTCGGAGGCCAAAGTAGTAAATGTTTTTAAATGAATATTTTTAGTTCTTTAAAAATATAAATAATCCTATAAATCTTTAAAAATATTTTAAAAGAGATTTGGATTATATAAATGAATTTCCAAAACATAGAAAAGTCGTTTTGATCAGTAAGTTTTAAAACACTCTTTGCAACACTTTTAATAACTTTTGCAAACAATGGTTTTAACTTGATTATTCTTTCCCCAATCTTTTGTGAATCTTTTTAAGATGATTAAGAGTTTTAAAAACGAGTATGTGAAAACAACTAGTACGTTTGTTCCATTTGTGAGTGCCATAGAAAATTCGACCGAGGAATGGAACAGATAGAAGGGAAAGCTCGGATGTTCTAAAATAGTTAAAAGTTATATAATTATGTTAAATGATTTAGAGTCGATCAAATAACTTAACCACCTTATGGGTGAAAGAGAGATAGTCTCTAGGTTTGGGTTTGGAAAACTAGTTGCCTGCCCTCCCTAGCTACCCTGACTGGCCCGACGAAGGGGATTGTACATTTGATTTACTCGGATCAAAATTCCCAAAGTATAAAAGATATAATTTTCCAAATTTAAATAACTTGGATTATATGGGGATAATCTTGTTATGATTGGTGTTAAATTCCGAGGAGGGAACTCGTACTATTCGTGGAATTTAAAAGGTGATTACGCCATTATTCCGCCCATAGTACTTGTTGAATACGAAAATTGATATTGAGTAGAACTAGATGATTTCTATAGATTCTTCTCACTTAATATTTAATGGTTTTGGATTAACATCCTAGGTAATATGGTTTCAACTCAATCAAAATTTTGATTTGGAATTAAGAAATCTTCGTTAAGATTTAAATAAATAATTTTCCAAAGTTAAAGAGAGGTTTAATGATTCCGTATATACCGGAAAGAAATGGTTTAAAATTTTATATCTCTAAAAGATATTTTTGATAATAAGGAATGAATTAATCAAATGATTACCCATATACTTAACACCTCTTTTATCTGTAATTGGTTTGAAGGAACCGGGGTAGGAATAGGGTAATTTCTATCTGAAAACCACTTTGAACCAATATACGCGTTCGAAAGCCAAAGCATGAAAAGGAAATGATTTGTAAGATGGAATGTAGGTGTGACGCCCCACCTCTATGCTCACGCTAGCCAAGGACACTACAGAGAAATGCCGTCAACTAGCACGAAGAATAAGGCTGTTGAGGAGCGACCATCTGTGTAATTGCTTTGTGCGAGTATCGGTATGTCAGATAATATAAGAAATCCGACATATCAAATACAAACTCAAAGCTACCACACAGTGGCTATGAGGCCTTCGGAAACAAACGTAGAAATAAACATAACACAAATCAGTCGCAGATGTTCATATCTCAAAGGCGAAAACAGATATGAATATAACACATAAAAGTGTACATCAGAGTAGTGGTCAAACAAGATCCACAATATCACAAAAGAATAGATACAAGAGCTAGACAAAAGAATATTTATACATCATGGAGTCTCTATCTCTAATGTAAAACAACAAAAACTACCAATCTAATGTAGTTAGGCAAAAGTCAGAAGATGATCCCAGATAAGGAGTCAAGCAGAAGCACCTGTAACATCTCGGTCTGACCCGAGTATTATTTAATAAGAAAATAATAAACGAATCAGTCTAGCTATAAATATAAGATAAAGGAATGAGATAAGTAGAGATATAATAAAAATGTATGATAACAATAATGTCATACTAGGACAAGTATGATTTAAACAACAACAAAATCATACAATATCTCAAAAATCTCAAAGCACCAAAAAGAATATCATATTCTTTATTTTATTCACCAAACCACAAATATTGACAAACATATTGATGCCAATCGCAAAAGTTGGTGAAACACAAATTCTAGAAATCATCAATTAGAAATCCAGAAATCACAAAGGGGGAGGCCTATCACAAACAGGAGCATGAAAACTCACCAACACGTGTATCACAAACGGAACGCTATTCCATGGTCGCTAACCATAAATTTTGAGTCGAAGCTCCACGAACGGCCCGAAGACCACGGGTTGCTAACTCGCCAAATTGAACTGAAGTTCCACAAACGGGGATTGTAATCCCCACACAAATAAATAGACATCGCACATCGCTAGTCTAAATCACAAAATGATCATCATCGACCAATAAAAATTGTGAATTACACTAAGCCAGTAAATATAAGAGTTTAGCTTCATGTCCCATAACCACTAGCTTAACTTAAATATTTACGAACAAATTGTAGATTTCCACTCGAAAATTATCACAAGGTTTTCAATCGAACAAGTCCAAAAATTAACCGACGAAGTAAACGCAAGCATTTCATACCACTTGTTTTGCTAAGCCGTTTAATTAGATTTTCTCATACGAATGAGGTAAAGGTTTGTATATACTAAAAGGTTAGAAAATGGTTTTATAAACGAGCTTTGTATTAAAAATAGAGTTGAAATCATTTTGATGAAAGAGATTGAATATTTACTACTAGTATAGAAACCTTTGTATTTAGAAGTGACAAATCACAAAATGATTGTATAAACAATCAACCATAAAAATCCATATTCGAAGGCGTGAATTAAATCCAAAGAAATCGATACCGAATCCATCAAAATGGATATTCTCAAAAGTCCCAAAACATAAGTCATCAAAGTCAATAATAAATGATAACAATAAATCGGATAATCACGAATCGATAAAAGTTGGAAATCCAAGCAAATAGGCAAATTAGGCTGAGACAAGCAGATTCAGACAATACTTTGCCTAGGCCAAAAATGGCCAAATCATAACGGAAGCAATCAGACGAGTGATGATAGTTAGGGGTTTATGCCAAACGACTGATACCAAGCTGTGAGACTCATCAATACATTCCGACCAATATGTCCAAACAACCATATAAGAATTTTATAGATTTTGACTCCAACGCCAAAAATTGGAATATTCATTAACCCAATTCAAATGGAAAGCAATGGACATAAATAAGTGTTAGGAATTCATACCTAACATCAAAGGTCGATATAGACTTAGATGTGAGATAAAAATCTCACCTTTAAACCCAAAAACGACGAAGGAGAAGCTTGAAAGCAAAGGAAGATCAACTACTCTTCAACTTCAACTCTAGAAGCTTGAATCTAAGCTTAAAAGAAGAAAATTTCCTAAGTTAGGTTTAGGAAATTTCTGAAATTAAAGAGAGAATGAGTTGGAGAAGAAGAAGGAGATGCTCACCTAAGCTTCTCTTTGAATTTAGGAGCTAGGACTTGAATTTGCAAAGAAGATTAGGGCTTAGGAATTATAATTCTTTTTCTCCTCCCCCATTTTTCCAAAGCTTGAGTGTTAGGAAATATTATGAAGGAGTGAAGAGGAGTGGAGTGGAGTTGGGTTGATATGTTGGGTTAATGGGCTGAAACCCCAAACCCAAAGCCCTAGTTGAAAACTTCAAGATTTTACCCAACTCAAAACATATCGATGTTTATACTTAAAAAAGTTGCAAACACCATTTTGAACTCAATGGAATAGGTCTCGAGTCCAAATTTTTGAATCTCAATTTCAATCCTGATTCAGACGTCTGAATCTGGAAAAATGAAAGTTCTCAGACTTCATTCAGACGTCTGAAATAGATGATTCATACGTCTAAATCTGGAAAAATGAAAGTTCTCAAACTTCATTCAGACGTCTGAAATAGATGATTCAGACGTCTGAATCTGGAAAAATGAATGTTGTCTTAGAACAATATTCAGACGTCTGACTTGGGGATTTCAGACGTCTGAAAATGGCTATTTTAGCCTGTTTCCTTTCTGGATCGATTCGAACAATTTCAGACGTCTGAATTAGTCATTTCAGACGTCTGAATTTCTGGAAAAATGTGTTTTCAAATAGGCACTTCCAAATAGCACTATCCACATAGACTTTTCACTAATTCGACTATTCTTCTTCGAATAGTGACTTTTTCGGACTTAAATCCGACAATTGATGCTATATTTAAATAAAACATTTAAATATACAATCGTAAAATATGCGGGTTGTTACAGACTCCCCTCCTTAAAGAAATTGCGTCCTCGCAATAATTAAGAAGAAATTAAAGAGTAACAACAATAAAAGCATATCAATACAAAGAGAGGTAAATTTGAAATAAGAAGTTCACCTTAATGAGCACGATAGAGTAAGTCCGGATGTGTTCGCTCGATGAATTCTCTAGATTCCCAAGAGCAATCCTTAGGATTTGAGGACCATTGAACTTTCACAAGAGGAACATCTTTATTTCGAAGGCGTTTAACCTCCGAAGAATGATACGGACGGGATGTTGTTCATAAGTCAAATTAGGCGAAACTTCAATTTCTTCAATAACACCGGGCTCAAGAACATAATCGGAATCTCGAAGGCATTTCCGTAGTTGAGAGACGTGGAATATGTCATGAATAGCAGAAAATTGAGCCGGTAACAAAAGGCGATAAGCCACGGAACCAATGCGTTCGGTGATGGGGAATGGGCTAATATATCGAGGTGCTAATTTTCTCGATCGACTGAAACGCACAACACCCTTCATAGGTGAAATACGGATGAACACAAGATCTCCCACAGAAAATTCTAATTTCCTTCTTCGGTTATCGGCATAGGATTTTTGTCTACTTTGAGCTTCTTTCATCCTATGACGAATAAGGTCAATCTTTTCTATGGCATCACGAATAATATCTAGACCTAAAACCAGCTTCTCACCGGCTTCAAGCCAACACGAAGGAGATCGGCATGGCCTTCCGTATAGTGCCTCGAAAGGTGCCATACCAATACTAGATTGGAAGCTTTTATTATAGGAAAACTCAACAAGAGAAATATGATCTTCCCAACTTCCACCAAAATCAAGCACACATGCACGAAGAAGATCTTTAAGAGTTTGTTTCACACGCTCGGTTTGTCCATCAGACTGAGGATGATAAGCGGTGCTAAAGTTAAGCTTCGTTCCCAAAGTTTTTTGAAGACCCTTCCAGAATCCACTAGTAAACAATGGATCACGATCGCTAACAATAGAAGTAGGAACTCCATGCAATTTAACAATTTCCCTGACAAAAAGTTTAGCCAAAATAGGTACGGTCCGATTGGACCGAACGGGAATAAAATGGGCGGATTTTGTAAGTCTATCTACTATTACCCATAGGCTATCATGGCCCGAACAAGAACGGGGAAGACCGTCAATAAAGTCCATGGAAATCTGATCCCACTTCCATATTGGAATTTCCAAAGGTTGCAATAACCTACCGGGCCTTTGATGTTCGGCCTTTACAAGTTGGAAAGTCATGCAACGCTTAACGAAGTTAGCAATATCGGATTTCATTCCATCCCAATAATAAAGTCGCTTCATATCCGCGTACATTTTACTACTATCGGGATGAATGGTAAATTTAGAACGATGAGAATCTTCTAATATATCTTTACGAAGATCAATAATATTTGGCACAATAAGTCTACCAAATTTTCGAATACCGCCACGAGCATCAATATCAAAGGCTTTTAAACCTTCAATATCAATTTTATCCCTACAACTCTGGCTAAGAAGAACAAATTCGGGATCCTGCATTTGAGTTTCAAGAATGCGGTCTAAAAGAAAAGGATGAGCTTCAAGACTACACAAAACAAGAGATGAACATAAATCGGATTCACGATCTCGAATCTCACAAGTGGACAAAGTCTTGAGATCATTCCATTCAGATACCATCATGGAAACAACCGCTTGTTGCTTACGGCTAAGGGCATCGGCAACACGATTCCACTTTTCGGGAGTATAAAGAATATTAAGATCATAAGATGCAAGAAACTCGAGCCAACGTTGTTGACGCAAGTTAAGTTCCTTTTGAGAAAATAAATACTTTAAAGATTTATGATCGGTGTAGAGAACAAATTTCTCTCCCAAAAGATAATGACGCCAAATTCTAAGAGTGAAAACAATAGCCGCGAGCTCTAAATCATGAGTGGCATATCTAGTCTCGGCAAGCTTTAATTGCCTAGAAGCATAAGCAATAACACGTTCCCTTTGCATGAGAACGGCACCTAAACCAACACAACTAGCATCGGTGTAAACAATAAAGTCTTGGTTCCTATCGGGAATCACAAGAATAGGAGCATCGGAAAGGAGTTCTTTTAGTTTCTGAAAAGAAGCTTCACATTTGTTCGACCAAATGTATTTAACTCCCTTTATTGTCAAATTAGTGAGGAGCACAGATATTTTAGAAAAGTCTTTTATGAAATGACGGTAATAACCCGCCAATCCGAGAAAGCTACGAATTTCCGTCACGCTCTTCGGTCTCTTCCAATTTTGAATCGCTTCAATCTTTAAAGGATCCATGGAAATTACGGATTTAGAAATAATATGCCCCAAAAATTTCACACGAGATTGCCAAAAGTGACATTTAGAAAATTTTGCTTTCAATTGATTTCTCCTAAGAGTTTCCAACACAATCCGAAGATGATTTTCATGCTCTTCCTCGGTTTTAGAATAAATAAGAATATCATCTATAAAGATGAGAACAAATCGATCGAGGAAGTCTTTGAAAACTCGATTCATAAGGTCGACGAAATAAGCCGGAGCGTTCGTCAAACCAAATGGCATAACAAGCCATTCATAAGATCCATAACGAGTACAGAACGATGTCAAGGGAATGTTATCCTCTGCAATACGAAGTTGATGAAAACCAGTTGCTAAGTCCAACTGTGAAAAGACTTTAGCACCACTAAGCTGATCGAATAAATCATCAATCCGAGGCAAGGGGTATTTATTCTTGATGGTGAGATCTTTAAGCTTGCGGTAGTCAACGCAAAGCCTAAGTGTACCATCAGATTTCTTCACAAAAATAGCTGAAGCTCCCCATGGAGAGGAACTAGATTGAATGAATTGCTTCGCTTCCAATTCGGATAGTTGTTTGCGCATCTCCTCATTTTCTTTATTGGACATACGATAAGGAGGACGAGTAATAGGTAGAGCTCCGGGGATTAGATTAATTCTGAACTCAATTGCTCGCTTAGGTGGTAATCCTAGAACGGGCTCAAATATATCGGGAAATTCACAAACAATGTGAATGAGAGAAATAACATCTTCCTCATCATCATTATCGTCGTCATGAGGATTTAGTGAATACAAGGATGCTTTCGAATTGGAATATGAATCTTTCAGAACAAGAGAAATATGCTTAACAGACTAAGGATGCCGAAGATAAATATTCCGCTCAGGACATAGGATATGGGCTTCATAACGGTTAAGCCAATCCATTCCCAAAATCATTCCGAAACCTAGGTAACGCATGACATGCAAATTGGCACGGAAAGAGTAATCACATAAAATAATTTCGACATCTTTACAAAGTAAACTGAGTGTTGCGGATCCACCAACCGGATTCGCAATTCTCAAAGAAGTCATCAAGCCAATAACATTCAAAGAAAAAGCATCAACAAGTTCTTTTGATATAAAAGAGTGAGATGCACCCGTATCTAAAAGAACTCGAATAGGAAGATCACGAAATATAATAATGCCATTAAGGATAGAATGAGAAATACCTTGACCACGAGAAGTGTTAGCAGGGGCTTGTACAACATTTAGCTTGCCCTCCCTCTTGCCTTGAAGTTAGGGACACGAAGATAAGGTATGACCCGAACTCTTGCAATAGCGGCAAGAAAGAGGATTCGGGCACTTGTTTGCATAGTGGTCCTTAGAACCACAATTGTAACATTCTCCACGACGAAAGGTAGGAGTATTTGCTACCGGTGTTGCTTGCTTTCCCTTCTTGTTGGGATTAGGCTTGAATTTAAAAGGTCTCTTCTTGTTGATGTTTTGTTTGACCTCAACATCACTATTTTTATCAGCCTCTTCGAGACGAAGAGCAATATCAACTAGCTGATCAAAAGAAACTTCTAATTTCAGAAGTAACGGCTTCTTGAGATTCTTATTCAACCCGTAGACAAATCTCTGATTTTTCTTCAATGGGGTATTAATATACTCGACCCCATATTTAGATAGAGATTCGAAAGAAGCGACGTAGTCCATCACGGAAGATTCACCTTGAACAAGGTCAATGAAGCATCGAGCTAGAGATACTTTTTCAGCTTCCGGCATGAATTTCAACTCGAACCTTTCCCGGAATTGCTCCCAAGTAAGGTCCGCTTCAATAATTTCAGAGATCAAAAGCTCGTACCAGTCTAATGCTCTTTCTTGGAGCATACTAGAAGCCACTTGGACTCGATGAAGATCATAAGATTCATGCGAGAAAAGATGCGGTCGCATGTTCGAAGCCAAGCTTGGACTTCTATAACACTCTCGGAACCTTTGAATGGCTTTCTACCTAAATTGGTGTAATCACTGCACAAGCGTGCAAACCCTGATTTAGGACGTGTGGGCTCAGGAATAGGTCCGACAGCTTGAGCATTTCTCACAAGATCAAGAAGTTGCTGAGCAGACATAAATACTCCATCCTGGGGAGTAGCACTAGATTGACCGGCGCTGGGACGACCAGGTCTAACCATTTCTCTTCTTTAAGAAAGAAAGAAAAGAGAAAAAGATTAATCTCAAAATGAATATCAAACAAACTTGATTGATAAAACAAGGCATCATAAAAAGAAATAGGATAGAACGGTACGAAGACTCGAATTAAATCCTATGGCACGATTCCTAAGAAAGACTTAGGGTAATGATCCTTGCTAGATTATTCTACATTGTTCCGAAGTTTGGCTCTGATACCAAGCTGTGACGCCCCACTTCTATGCTCACGCTAGCCAAGGACACTACGGAGTAATGCCGTCAACTAGCACGAAGAATAAGGCTGTTGAGGAGCGACCATCTGTGTAATTGCTTTCTGCGAGTACCGATATGTCAGATAATATAAGAAATACGACATATCAAATACAAACTCAAAGCTACCACACAGTGGCTATGAGGCCTTCGGAAACAAACGTTATATAAACATAACACAAATCAGTCGTAGATGTTCATATCTCAAAGGCGGAAACATATATCAATATAACACATAAAAGTGTACATCATAGTAGTGGTCAAACAAGATCCACAATATCACAAAAGAATAGATACAAGAGCTAGACAAAAGAATATGTATACATCATGGAGTCTCTATCTCTAATGTATAACAACAAAAACTACCAATCTAATGTAGTTAGGAAAAAGTCAGAAGATGATCCTAGATAAGGAGTAAAGCAAAAGCACCTGTAACATCTCGGTCTAACCCGAGTATTATTTAATAAGAAAATAATAAACGGATCAGTCTAGCTATAAATATCAGATAAAGGAATGAGATAAGCAGAGATATAATAAAAACGTATGATAACAATAATGTCATACTAGGATAAGTATGATTTAAACAACAACAAAATCATACAATATCTCAAAAATATCAAAGCACCAAAAAGAATATCATATTCTTTATTTTATTCACCAAACCACAAATATTGACAAACATATTGATGCCAATCGCAAAAGTTGGTGAAACACAAATTCTAGAAATCATCAATTAGAAATCCAGAAATCACAAAGGGGGAGGCCTATCACAAACAGGAGCATGAAAACTCACCAACGCGTGTATCACAAACGGAACGCTATTTCATGGTCGCTAACCATAAATTTTGAGCCGAAGCTCCATGAACGGCCCGAAGACCACGGGTTGTTAACCCGCCAAATTGAACCGAAGTTCCACAAATGGGGATTGTAATCCCCACACAAATAAATAGACATCGCACATCGCTAGTCTAAATCACAAAATGATCATCATCGACCAATAAAAAGTGTGAATTACACTAAGCCAGTAAATATAAGAGTTTAGCTTCATGTCCCATAACCACTAGCTTAACTTAAATATTTACGAACAAATTGTAGATTTCCACTCGAAAATTGTCACAAGGTTTTCAATCGAACAAGTCCAAAAATTAACCGACGAAGTAAACGCAAGCGTTTCATACCACTTGTTTTGCTAAGCCGTTTAATATAGTTTCCTCCATCCTTGGCCAAGCCCCCCACCATAGGCATGACTTCCCTAGCTAGGCTGAGCCCATCCAAGGCTCTCGAGCTCGATTTCATGGAGTTTTATTTCGTAATAGCGAAGCTATAGTCAATTTTAAAATTAGCTCGAGGGAAAACGAAGGTAAGAAACTCTCACTAATATTATATTGTTGGATGATGATATGATTTTTGCAATGGATTTTTAATATGCTTCGATTATCATGTTTGGTTGTTTAATATTGTTGTTTGATTATATTAACAAGTCACATTTAATACACGTCAAAAACTACAAAGGAAATCACTTTCCTTTTATTAATGAAATGGTGTATATGGAATGTTTAAACCTCTTAAAAATGGTTTAATATAGTTTATAAATGTTTTATAAACGTTTAAAAGTGTTTTGACAAAGTTTAAATAAATATTGAAAATTTAGTCAAAAATGGGTGCGTCGCGTAATGGTAGTTCACAATTTCACGTTTTAAAGTTAAATCCATTTATAGGATGGATTCAGAGTCGGATTGCTTTGAAATAAGAATATTTCGAACCCTTACAATGATAATTTTCAAACAAAAAAACATATTGAGATTTCATTTAGTAAATTTTAAAATATGAGCAAATCAAGTTTTAAATAAAACTGCGTTTTGGCAGTTCGGAGTCCAAAGTAGTAAATGTTTTTAAATGAATATTTTTAGTTCTTTAAAAATATAAATAATCCTATAAATCTTTAAAAATATTTTAAAAGAGATTTGGATTATATAAATGAATTTCCAAAAAATAGAAAAGTCGTTTTGATCAGTAAGTTTTAAAACACTCTTTGCAGCACTTTTAATAACTTTTGCAAACAATGGTTTTAACTTGATTATTCTTTCCCCAATCTTTTGTGAATCTTTTTAAGATGATTAAGAGTTTTAAAAACGAGTATGTGAAAACAACTAGTACGTTTGTTCCATTTGTGAGTGCCATAGAAAATTCGACCGAGGAATGGAACAGATCGAAGGGAAAGCTCGGATGTTCTAAGATAGTTAAAAGTTATATAATTATGTTAAATGATTTAGAGTCGATCAAATAACTTAACCACCTTATGGGTGAAAGAGAGATAATCTCTAGGTTTGGGTTTGGAAAACTAGTTGCCCGCCCTCCCTAGCTACCCTGACTGGCCCGACGAAGGGGATTGTACATTTGATTTACTCGGATCAAAATTCCCAAAGTATAAAAGATATATTTTTCCAAATTTAAATAACTTGGATTATATGGGGATAATCTTGTTATGATTGGTGTTAAATTCCAAGGAGGGAACTCGTACTATTCGTGGAATTTAAAAGGTGATTACGCCATTATTCCGCCTATAGTACTTGTTGAATACGAAAATTGATATTGAGTAGAACTAGATGATTTCTATAGATTCTTCTCACTTAATATTTAATGGTTTTGGATTAACATCCTAGGTAATATGGTTTCAACTCAATTAAAATTTTGATTTGGAATTAAGAAATCTTCGTTAAGATTTAAATAAATAATTTTCCAAAGTTAAAGAGAGGTTTAATGATTCCGTATATACCGGAAAGAAATGGTTTAAAATTTTATATCTCTAAAAGATATTTTTGATAATAAGGAATGAATTAATCAAATGATTACCCATATACTTAACACCTCTTTTATCTGTAATTGGTTTGAAGGAACCGGGGTCGGAATAGGGTAATTTCTATCTGAAAACCACTTTGAACCAATATACGCGTTCGAAAGCCAAAGCATGAAAAGGAAATGATTTGTAAGATGGAATGTAGGTGTGACGCCCCACCTCTATGCTCACGCTAGCCAAGGACACTACAGAGTAATGCCGTCAACTAGCACGAAGAATAAGGCTGTTGAGGAGTGACCATCTGTGTAATTGCTTTGTGCGAGTATCGGTATGTCAGATAATATAAGAAATCCGACATATCAAATACAAACTCAAAGCTACCACACAGTGGCTATGAGGCCTTCGGAAACAAACGTAGAAATAAACATAACACAAATCAGTCGCAGATGTTCATATCTCAAAGGCGGAAACAGATATGAATATAACACATAAAAGTGTACATCAGAGTAGTGGTCAAACAAGATCCACAATATCACAAAAGAATAGATACAAGAGCTAGACAAAAGAATATGTATACATCATGGAGTCTCTATCTCTAATGTATAACAACAAAAACTACCAATCTAATGTAGTTAGGCAAAAGTCAGAAGATGATCCTAGATAAGGAGTCAAACAGAAGTACCTGTAATATCTCGGTATGACCCGAGTATTATTTAATAAGAAAATAATAAACGGATCAGTCTAGCTTTAAATATCAGATAAAGGAATGAGATAAGTAGAGATATAATAAAAATGTATGATAACAATAATGTTATACTAGGACAAGTATGATTTAAACAACAACAAAATCATACAATATCTTAAAAATCTCAAAGCACCAAAAAGAATATCATATTTTTTATTTTATTCACCAAACCACAAATATTGACAAACATATTGATGCCAATCGCAAAAGTTGGTGAAACACAAATTCTAGAAATCATCAATTAGAAATCCAGAAATCACAAAGGGGGAGGCCTATCACAAACAGGAGCATGAAAACTCACCAACACGTGTATCACAAACAGAACACTATTCCATGGTCGCTAACCATAAATTTTGAGCCGAAGCTCCACGAACGGCCCGAAGACCACGGGTTGCTAACCCACCAAATTGAACTGAAGTTCCACAAACGGGGATTGTAATCCCCACACAAATAAATAGACATCGCACGTCGCTAGTCTAAATCACAAAATGATCATCATCGACCAATAAAAAGTGTGAATTACACTAAGCCAGTAAATATAAGAGTTTAGCTTCATGTCCCATAACCACTAGCTTAACTTAAATATTTACGAACAAATTGTAGATTTCCACTCGAAAATTGTCACAAGGTTTTCAATCGAACAAGTCCAAAAATTAACCGACAAAGTAAACGCAAGCGTTTCATACCACTTGTTTTGCTAAGCCGTTTAATTAGATTTTCTCATACGAATGAGGTAAAGGTTTGTATATACTAATAGGTTAGAAAATGGTTTTATAAACGAGCTTTGTATTAAAAATAGAGTTGAAATCATTTTGATGAAAGAGATTGAATATTTACTACTAGTATAGAAACCTTTGTATTTAGAAGTGACAAATCACAAAATGATTGTATAAACAATCAATCACAAAAATCCATATTCGAAGACGTGAATTAAATCCAAAGAAATCAATACCGAATCCATCAAAATGGATATTCTCAAAAGTCCCAAAACATAAGTCATCAAAGTCAATAATAAATGATAACAATAAATCGGATAATCACGAATCGATAAAAGTTGGAAATCCAAGCAAATAGGCAAATTGGGCTGAGACAAGCAGATTCAGACAATACTTTGCCTAGGCCAAAAATGGCCAAATCATAATGGAAGCAATCAGACGAGTGATGATAGTTAGGGGTTTATGCCAAACGAATGATACCAAGCTGTGAGACTCATCAATACATTCCGACCAATATGTCCAAACAACCATATAAGAATTTTATAGATTTTGACTCCAACGCCAAAAATTGGAATATTCATTAACCCAATTCAAATGGAAAGCAATGGACATAAATAAGTGTTAGGAATTCATACCTAACATCAAAGGTCGATATAGACTTAGATGTGAGATAAAAATCTCACCTTTAAACCCAAAAACGACGAAGGAGAAGCTTGAAAGCAAAGGAAGATCAACTACTCTTCAACTTCAACTCTAGAAGCTTGAATCTAAGCTTAAAAGAAGAAAATTTCCTAAGTTTGGTTTAGGAAATTTCTGAAATTAAAGAGAGAATGAGTTGGAGAAGAAGAAGGAGATGCTCACCTAAGCTTCTCTTTGAATTTAGGAGCTAGGACTTGAATTTGCAAAGAAGATTAGGGCTTAGGAATTCTAATTCTTTTTATCTTCACCCATTTTTCCAAAGCTTGAGTGTTAGGAAATATTATGAAGGAGTGAAGAGGAGTGGAGTGGAGTTGGGTTGATATGTTGGGTTAATGGGCTGAAACCCGAAACCCAAAGCCCTAGTTGAAAACTTCAAGATTTTACCCAACTCAAAACATATCGATGCTTATACTTAAAAAAGTCGCAAACACCATTTTAAACTCAATGGAATAGGTCTCGATCCAAATTGTTGAATCTCAATTTCAATCCTGATTCAGACGTCTGAAATTTCCGAAACAGACGTCTGAAATTTCCAAAACAGACGTCTGAATCTGGAAAAATGAAAGTTCTCAGACTTCATTCAGACGTCTGAAATAGATGATTCAGACGTCTGAATCTGGAAAAATGAATGTTGTCTTAGAACAATATTCAGACGTCTGACTCGGGGATTTCAGACGTTTGAAAATGGCTATTTTAGCCTGTTTCCTTTCTGGATCAATTCGAACAATTTCACACGTCTGAATTAGTCATTTCAGACGTCTGAATTTCTGGAAAAATGTGTTTTCAAATAGGCACTTCCAAATAGCACTATCCACATAGACTTTTCACTAATTCGACTGTTCTTCTTCGAATAGTGACTTTTTCGGACTTAAATCCGACAAACGATGCTATATTTAAATAAAACATTTAAATATACAATCGTAAAATATGCGGGTTGTTACAGGGCTGCTTGTCACTGACCCCTGGGGGAAATTTCCCATATCATATTTATAAGTAGTTCTTCATTTGAGAACTTCGATGCAAGGACTTCTCGCTACTAATCCTAGAGGTAATTCCCGACAGGATATGGTAGGAGAGTACCTTCTGTTTGTCCTGTTCCTGGAAAACTTGTATAGATGAATGTCTAACGTTGCATTTCTAATTACATTGATTGATCTCGATGAACGTATCATTTGTTTGGTGGTGGAGAAAGCAACTTCTCTTAGCTTAACACCCTTTCCTGAGACGTACGAGCTCAGGAGTTATACGTTTATAGAAATCAGTTGTGTGATCAGGAAATGGAAATATGGCATTCAAAGTGGAATGTGCCATGTGAAAGGTAGTTATTACCTCAGGCCTCATCACCCGGTAATGATTTAAACAGGGTACACCGTAAGGCTATGTGGTTCGCAACCGTTAGGGTATGATCATCACCTTTCTAGATTACTCACTATGTGTCGAGTATATGGTGTATATTATGGGATCCTGGATAGGTCGGTAATGACCGCGGTGATGCCATATTCAGTTTCTATCCAGGCTACGTCTGAGTGCCAAATAGGGATAGACCGATCTTGCCAGATGCAGAGGATTGTTTGTGTATCCTCGGTACATCCCTCTAGAGATGTACTGTACGGAAGGTAGTCTCTTACCTACCATTGTATGGAATCCGTTCTCCGAACGAGCCTTGTAAGAGTTTTGTTTATGGAGCCTAACATATCTGGAATTTAATAATGGTAACAATTTCGGCTAGGATTAATAAGTTTACTTGCAAATGTTTTTAGAAGAATATCATTAAAAATAATATCAAATGATTTTACGCAGCAAATGTTTTTGGTTATCATAAGGTGAAAACCCATTCCGTGTTTATGCGCAGCGTGGTCTTATGAGATACCCTTTTTGTTTTCAAAACATCCGTATTTTGAGTTTCTCACACCAGTCCCACGACTGACCTGGAGTTTATTTTTCTTATCCATTAAAATCTGGGTGCCCTAATTTTCCCGGACAGCCTAGTGGTCAGGTTTAGTTAGAAGAAATTTGGAAGAGCCCGGAGCATGGAATTAGAAGAATCTTCTAAAGATTGTTATCCATTTCCACCACACTCACGTACTATTGTATTCCGCATTTGTAAGGATAGATATTTATAACTGTCCATGTTTAACTCTGATAAATGTATTTAAAATTTCCGCTGTAAAGATATATATATATATATATATATATATTGAAATAATATATGTTATTCCATTCGTGTGAGATTATGTTCTGTCTTTATTTTCTTTCTTACCCTTGATAATATGCCTCTCCGGCACTTGGATTTGCGGCACGTGAATACCGAGGATGTATTAGTGTTGATTTTCGAGAGACGAAGGAATAGGTTGTCACAGGATGTAGGGTAACTCCGAACCAGTATTAAATCTTGGTGTGTTCGTCCCTTTTTTTACTTTTACTACATTTATATTTCTCTGTGTTCGAATCTTTGATTGTGAGTTGCATTGTTTAAACAATAATCTTAAAGAATACTAAAAGATTCACAAAAATTAGAAAACACTGTTCACCCCCCTTTAGTGTTAAATTAGCCTTAAGATCCATCTTCCGCTAAATAACATTGCATAAGTGTGAAACATGAAACACATTGTGTACTTTGGACATCTTTGGGATGATCAGCTCTGTATGTATACTTTCAAATCCATTCCATAATAGGAAATGGTCCAATAAATCTTTGTGCAAGTTTACTTGAACGGCCAAATCTTAGAACACTCTTCAACAATGATTTTTTTCACAAATGTTAAATCATCCACTTCGAACTCAAGATCAATACGTCTCTTATCGGAATAAGACTTTTGCCGACTTTGAGATGCCTTATTTCTTTTCCACATTAACTCGACTTTCTCAAAAGTCTTATGGATCATCTTCAGTCCAAGTATTAACTTATTGGTTATTCCCCGTTAATATGTAAGCGACACATAAGGCCTTGTTAGATCAAGTGCATTGACCAACGAAGTAGAAAGGGAAGATTTAAAAAAATAGTCCTATTTAATATATGCATTATTCACTATATTCTTTTATTGTATTACCATGAATAATGTCGATAACATTAAATCATATTTAATGTTTCATTGGATGATTTTGATTGGAATTTTAAGTTGTATTATATTATTATTAATGTGACATGCAAGGTTTATATTTGTCAACCATGTTTAAAAAGATAATTCATTGTTAATTAAATAAGATTTATTCAAAGGTATATATAATAATAAAGTAATCTTACATATAATGATATGTGTGTGTATAACTTTTTATAATTAATATTTGAATGATAATAACTAATTGATTTAAATTAGTCAACTTTTTGTCAAAAATAATTTTAATTTTTTTCTTCAATAATCCTACCAATCGAATACACTTTCAACATTATCTGCACCATAAGAGATTCTATCTTTAACTCAAAGACAGAGTTACAAAGACCACCAATAAGACCTAATTTATTTTTGCGAAGAGAATGATTTTTTTTTTAAATTGATACTTTATTATTTACACAACTAATATTACAAAGACCACCATTAAGACCTAATTTATTTTCATCCGTAAGGCTTGATTCTTATCTTGGACATTTGGAGTTGGATGGACCCATTATTAATTAATTAAATTTGAGTTTTCAGAAAGAAGAAGATGAGAAAATTAGTCTGAAGTTGAATTAATTTGTTTAGGTAAACGGTTTTGAATTTTGAAAGAGGGAGGGAAAAACAATTTTTGTGAAAACTGTCGGATATGTCGACATAAGCTTCCCAGGTATATCGACATATATAGGGTAACTTTTTTTCATTCTTATTTCTAATTTGTAAAATTTATTATTTCGAGATTTCTATAAATGAACATATTCCTAGTTCTCTTCTTAATATGATGTAAGTAGTTTGTGCTAATGGTTTAGTCAAAATATCAACTATTTTATTTTCTGTATTTATAAAATCTAGTGTAATAACTTATTTGTTTATGTTATCTCTTAAGAAATGATGTCTTATATCTATATGTTTTGTCCAAGCATGATGTGTTGGACTTTCAGATAGATTTATTGCACTAGTGTTATCACAATATATTGGTGATCACTTAAAATTTAAATTGTAATCCATTAAAGTTTTTCCATTTAGATAACCTATGAACATGCTAATGCTGCTGATATATATTATGCCTTTTTTATGGATAGAGATACAGAATTTTTGTTTTTACTAAATGAAGAAACAAATGAGTGTCCCAAAACGTGACAGGTTCCACTTGTACTTTTTTGGTCAGATTTACATCTAGCATAGTCAGCATCACTATATAATACTAAGTCAATGTCTTTTGACTTACCTACTTTTTTAATTTTTTCACTAGTTGTCATGGGTGTGTTGGAACTGAGCCAGCCCGCAGTGGAAGTAATGGGTGAATTTTTAATTTTTTTAGCACTTTGGATCTTTATTGGGCCTATGAAGTCTAATTCATTTAGAACATTTCTAATTTTTTAAATAAAATCACTATTTTATTTAAATTTATAAAATAATATTATTTTATGTATTAATATTATCTTATATAAATATACATGTATCATATATATATATATGTGTGTGTGTGTGTAACATAGCAAACCATGCAAGGTATAACATGCACGTGCATAAGTGTTGGGATTTACACTGCAATAGACAAGTTAGCTCATCTATTATACAAATATATCGTCCGAATATATTTTTATATACTTTAATTTATGTATTAAATATTACATATATATTTATACTATATTTTAAATGATTATATATATATGGAATTTATAAAATATATGTATATATATAATTATGTATATACAACATTTGAAGTATTTTATAAAATTTTATTATTGTAAAACCAAAAACAAAATTAATTTTATAATATATATATATATAGTTCAATAATATATACATATGTAAAAATAATATGTAAATGAAATATATATATATATATATATATATAATATGTACACTTACCTAATGCTGCTCAAAACAAAATTAGATTTTTATATAAATTTAATTTTAAATTTTCAGTTTGAAATAAAATAATAATATTATCTATAAAATTTTGTCTCAAAATTATAATTATATTTTTAATATTTTATACAAAATCTAGATGATATTTTATCATTTGAATATTTCAAAATATATTTCGTAATTTTAAAGCAAATTTAAAATTGTATTTTAACTTTTAGCATTTATATTAATATTAATTAATATTAATATATATATATATATATATATATAAATTAATTTTTTTGCATTCGAGAGTTTATCAGGTGTAAAAATAATTTTATAAAACTTAAACTATATTTTATATATTATAATTATTTATTTAAGGATTTATTTAAATGATTTGAATTAAATAATATTTAATATATATATATATATGTTAAAAATTTATTTTTTTATGCCAAAGTTTATATCAGGTATAAAACTATTTGTATGTAATTTAAAAAAATATTTTGTATAATATAAAGTTTAGTATTTAATGTATAGAGTTTATGTTATTATGAAAATGTATATTAAATTCATTTAAATAATAGAAAATAAAAAAAATTAATCTTAAGTTGCAAGCATCATAGCATATATATGTCAAGAAGTTTTTAAATATATATAAGCATATAAACAAAAAACCATCTTAAATGTGATGATATACCGATATACTAGAATCGTTACCTAACTAATAAAGCAATATATGATATATAAATTATCTAAATACTAAAATATAATCATAGACCGGATAATTATCTTTCACCAATTCCAAAGCATCATACCTAGAGTGTTGAAACAAACTCTTGAACCAAATTCCAATTATGAAGGTGCAATCTCCCGAGTTGCACACCGTCGGCTATCGAAACTTGGACAATGGAGGAGTAGGGAGGAAGAATTCGGTCAAATCTAAGAGGAATATGAGGCTAAAAGAAGTAGGAAAAGAAAGTGGATAGAGATGCTTTAATAGAGGAAGAAATGTAGAAAGAAGTTAGGATTAAAGTCCACATTTCTCGCTTATTCTTTCTTTCCTCTTATCCATTCAACTCTAGTCCATTTAACCATCATATGGCCGCCCTCTATGCTCCATTATAGCCAAACCAACCAGCCCCTTATATGGGCTTGAAACCCATTTAAAGCTCGGACAAAATATTTTGCGTTTAAATCAAATTTAAACGCATGTCGATATCGTATACCGATTAATTTATTTAAAAATATTATAAATACATTTAATAATATTTGTACAGCAAATAAAAATTAAATTTTATAATTAATATTTCTTAATACTAATTAATTTAATTAATTTATAACAATTATATACTAATTATATTATGTGGTCAAGGAGTATTCAACAATTCGGTTGTGCGACTCTTCAGGTTTAATTTGTTCAACGATTAATATCAAACTATTAGAATATTAATGTTCACACATCACTTAACAGGTGGTGTGATATTTTGGCCAAATTTATTGTTTACTTGATTTTGTAAAATCCAATTTTAATTTGTTAAGCGTTACCCGATTGTGACTATTATTTACACCAATTCTCTTCATCAAAACTATATCACTTTGGACTTAGGAAATTTGGTAACTGCCGAAATTCAAATATAGTCCACATTCAACTCTATAGTCTAAATATAAAGTTCTTTGTTCAATAATAACAATTATTATTAATTGAAATGCTCTGGCCAAAGACTTTGACTTTGAGTTGACTTCAGTTGATCATGATACTAACCTCATATAACCGAGGAGATGAATCCTCTCTTGAATAGCGATTCACTTCCAATACTTCCACCTGACCCAACCGTAGTAACCCGATGGACGCCGTGCCATGATTTGACTATAATCAAAGCGAAGTTTTCTTATTAAAGATCGACAATATTCTCAAGTCGAGAGAACTATGTAAATCAGTCATAACGATATTTTATGTTTGACCTTAGCTATATTAACCAAAAGAAAACTATCGAATGAGTCATTCAATAGCTATCCAATAACTATCCGTACATAACCCCTTGGTGCCCTTAGCGAAAGTGACTAAGGATCGTGTAATATGAAATATTAACTAAACTATTTACTTGTGCAGAATATAAATGACAAAGTAAAAGTAATAAAGTAAACGACACCATAGATTTTTATACTGGTTTGAACTTCCCGTTACGTCCAGTCCTAGACTCCTTCTGGATTTAATCGATACCCTCACTTAACCCGAAGGAACATGTATTACACCGCCTGAGCAACCGAATAGGACTTCAACCACCTAGACAACCGAATAGGACTTCAACCGCCTGAGGATACTACAACAGGACTTCAGTTATAAACAACAGAAAAGTATTTGACTAAGTATGCTCTTGAATAGTACTGATAAGCCAATAATGTACACCCTTCCTATAATCATCTCCTTTGTGGTATATCGTGTAGTTTGTGAAGAAAGGAAGTAATTTTGATCACAAGATAATATTCTTGAAAGATCGTGTGACCAAAAAATATAAAGAGGTTTGGAATTGAATGCTTGAGAATTCAATAGAAAAGATAGAAAGAATTATAAGTAGAATTCATTATTGAAACAATGAAATGAATTGCTTTATATAGTGTTTAATAGTTGCAATCATTTGTGAAAAGAAACGGTGAAAAGTTATGACTGCAACTATTGATTTAAGAGATGTATCTCTTCATGATGAAAAGGTACCCTTTAAGAAAACTAGCCGCTATACTGATTCAGCCGGTTGAATAAATTTTGGCAGCCATCTGAATCAATTTTTTTTTAAAATAGCAAGAAAACAGTTCATTTTAGCCCATATTCAGCCGGCAGAATATTATCAGTCAGTTGGCTGAATATTCAAAAATCAATAGTGCATGTACACAGATTCAGTCTGCTGAATGACCTTGTTCAGTTGGCTGAATTCTGTTGATGAATAAAAGTGACCTTAGCTTAGTTGGTTAGAGCACTTGCTTTCTAAACTAGTGACTAGGGTTCGAGTCTTGTTCCATGCATTTTTGAAAACTTGATTTTTATATAAAATATGATTTCACCAATGACTCGAGTTCGAGTCTTGCTTCATATATTATTATTATTATTTAAAAAAACTTTTATTGCTTTTATAAAATATTTTGAATGTGCATGTATATGTGTCTATACCACTTTGAGAAGATTTTAGCATCTGTATACTCTAGACATGACACTCTATGACTAATAATACTTTGTTTGTCACCTTCGCCTTGTCTCTATCGTGTATATTTCTTCTTGTATCTCCATATATACATATACTTTTATCCTCTTTTGTATTGTGCATCTTCATGTTGAACTTATTTGTTTGTCTCTTTTTGATACTTATGTACCTACAAGTTAGCTTAAAGGTTCTTTGGCATAATTGTATAGTTGTTGTCGTTAAAATCCAACAATAGAGGTTCTAACACCTAATTGCTACACCATCCAATATTTGATGAGCGTTAAGTACTCTAGTCTCAATGGATGTATCGATATCCAGTCTCGATACATCTTAACTAGTAATATTTAAAATGGTATATTTATTTTCATTGTGAGAAATTATTCATGGTTACAACACTTTGTAACTACTATCACAAAACATATCATTTATGGATTTTCTATTAAATATATTGTTAATTAAATTAATTAATACAACACATTATATCAAGTATATAATAGAAAAAACACCTCTTATTTCGAACAAGATCGGTTATCGAGTTATATACATATACATATACATATACATATACATATACATATACATATACATATACATATACATATACATATACATATACATATACATATATGTATATGTGTGATGCCCTACCTTTATACTCACACTAGCCAAGGACACCACTGGGTAATGCCGTCAACTAGCACGAAGAATAAGGCTGTTGAGGAGCGACCATCTGTGTAATTGCTTTGTGCGAGTACCGATATGTCAGATAGAATGACGTGCATTTTATTTCAAGAGAATATCAGACTTATCAAATACAAACTCAAAGTTACTACACAGTGGCTATTTAGGCTTCAGAAACAAATAAAGAAATAAGCATAACACAAACCAGTCACAGATATTCATATCACAAAGGCGGAAACAGATATGAATATAACACATCAAAGTGTACATCAAAATAGTGGTCACAAAAGAATAGGTACAAGTGCTAAGCATAAGAATATGTATACATCAAGGAGTCTCTAACTTAAATGTATAAAAGCAAAAACTACTAAGCTAAAGTAGTTAGCCAAAAGTCAGAAGCTAGCCCCTGCTAAGAAGTCAAGTGGAAGCACCTGTAACACCTCGGTCTGACCCGAGTATTATTTAAGAAGAAAAATAATAAACGGATCAGTATAGCTATAAATATCATATGAGATGAGGAAGGATAAGAGGTACCACAAAAATGTATGATAACAATAATGCCATACCGTGACAAGTATACATTCGATAACAATAAAAATCATACAATATCTCAAATCTCGTCAAATATCCAAAAAGAATATCACATTCTTCAGCTTATTCACCAAACCCCAAATATTGACAAAACATATCAATCGCAAAAATTGGTGAAACAAAAATTCCAGAAATCAACAATTAGAAATCCAGAAAACACAAAAGGGGAAGCCTATCACAAATGGGAGCATGAAAACTCACCAACACGTGTATCACAAACGAGTCGCTATCCCATGGTCACTAACCATAGAGCCGGTGCAATGACGTAGTAAAATAATGGTACGCCCGAGGAACCTGAAACTCAAATGAATCGGAACAACGACGTAGTACAATAACGGTATGCCCGATGAACCTGAAACTCAAATAATTCGGAACAACGACGTAGTACAATAATGGTACGCTCGATGAACCGAACTCCATAAAGCCCGTAGGTCGCTAGCCTATAAAAATGAGACGAAGCTCCACAAAACGGGGTACAGTCCCCCACGCAGACAATCCGACACTGCACATCGCAAGTCTAAACCTCAAAATGATAATCATAGATCAATTAAAAGTGTAAAATACACCAAGCTAGTAAATAGATGAGTTTAGCTTCATGTCCCGTAACCACTGGCTTAACTTAAAATTTTTACGAGCAAATTGTAGATTTCCACTCGAAAATTGTCACAAGATTTCAATCGAACAAGTCTAAGAATTAACCGACGAAGTAAACGCAAGCATTTCATACCACTTGTTTTGCTAAGTCGTTTAATTGGATTTCTCATACGAATGAGGTAAAGGTTTATATATACTAATAGATTGGAAAACGGTTTTAAAAACGAGCTTTATATTTAAAAGTAGAGTTGAAATCGTTTATGTGAAAGAGTTTGAGTATTTACTACTAGTATAGAAACCTTTGTATTTTAAAAAGACAAATCATAGAAATGATTGTAAAAACAATCAATCCCCAAAAATTCACATTCGACGATGTGAATCAAAACCATAGAAATCGATATCAAATCCATCAAACGGATATTCCCAAAAATCCATAAAAGAAGTCATCATAGTCGATAATAAATGACAACAACTAATCGAATCAACCAAAATCAATAAGAAAATGGAAATTCGCACAAAAATAAGCAAAATGGGCAAAAACCAACATGACCAGACGTCTGGTTGGATTGGCCAGACGTCTGACCTGGGGTTCATCCATTTTCTTTTTATTTTTCCTTTTTTGTAAAATCTCCAGAACCCCTAACCAGACGTCTGACCGGTTGAACCAGACGTTTGACCGGTTGAACCAGACGTCTAGTTCTTTTGTCTGCCATTTTATTCTCTACGTTCGTTATATAATTTTTCCAAGGACCCCTACCAAACGTCTAAGTTCTTCAACCAGACGTCTGGTCACCTAGACCTGGGCAGAATTTGCCCAGGCCAATGATGTCCAAAATGATTGGGAAGTGATCGGACGAGCAACGGAGACTAGGGATTTATGTCAAGCGACAACCCAACCTTATAAGCTCTTCGATACACCCCAAACAACATGTCCAAACATCCAAGATAGGATTTTTAAAGATTTTGACTTCAAAACACCAAAATTTGGAAAATTCACCAAATCAATTCAAATCAAAAGCAAATGAACATGAAATAGATGTTAGGAATTCATACCTTACAACTATCAAAGGTATAAACATAGATGTGAGTTCAAAAACTCACCTTTAAACCCAAAACAACAAGTGAGAAGCTTTAAAACAAAGGAAAGATCAACTCTTCAACTTCAACTCAAGAAGCTCCAATCTAAGCTCATAAGCAAATATTTCCTAAGTTAGGGTTTAGGAATTTCTTAAAATTGAAGAGAAATTGAGATGGAGAAGATGAAGAGGATGCTTACCTAAGCTTCTCTTTGATTTCTAGAACTTGAATTTCCTAGTAAACTAGGGCTTAGGAATTTTGATTTCTTTTCTCTTCCCCCATTTTCCATTAACTTGAGTGTTAGGAAATAATAGAATGAATGAATGAAGAGGGGGTGGAGTGTTAGGGTATTTTGTTGGGTTAGTGGGCTGAAACCCCAAACTCAAAGCCCAATAGAAAAATAGCAAAATTCTACTCAACTCCAAACATATTGATGCTTATACTTAAAAAGGTCACAAACACCATTTTGGACTCAATGGAAGTGGTCTCGAGTCCGGATTCGACCGTTTACAAAAAGTCGCGTTTTGGACTTTTAAATTCAACTAACGATGCTATATTTAAATAAATCATTGAAATATATTATTGTAAAAATATGCGGGTTTTTACAGACTCCCCTCCTTAAAGATATTGTGTCCTCGCAATACTTAAGAAGAAAATAAAAGGTAGCAACCACACTAAGGCATAACAACAAAAAAGAAGAAATTTTGAAATGAGAAGTTCACCTTAAGGAGCACGAGAGAGTAAGTCAAGATGTGTTCGCTCGATGAATCCTCTGGATTCCCAAGAGCAATCCTTAGGATTTGAGGACCATTGAACTTTCACAAGCGGAACATCTTTATTTTGAACGCGTTTTACCTCCATAGCAATGATACGAATAGGATGCTGCTCATAAGTCAAATTAGGCAAAACTTCAATTTCTTCAATAACACCGGGCTCAAGAATAGAATTGGAATCTCTAAGGCATTTCCGTAGTTGAGAAACATGAAATATGTCATGAATAGTAGAAAATTGAGCCGATAATAAAAGGCGATAAGCCACGGAACCAATGTGTTCGGTGATGGGAAATGAGCCAATATATCGAGGTGCTAACTTTCCCGATCGACTGAAATGCACAACACCCTTCATAGGTGAAACACGAATGAACACCAAATCTCCCACAGAAAATTCTAAATTCCTTCTTCGATTATCGGCATAGGATTTTTGTCTACTTTGAGCTTCTTTCATCCTATAACGAATAAGGTCAATCTTTTCTGTGGCATCACAAATAAAATCTAGACCTAAAACCAGCTTCTCACCGGCTTCAAGCCAACATGAAGTAGATCAGCATGGCCTTCTGTAGAGTGCCTCAAAAGGTGCCATACCAATACTAGATTGGAAGCTATTATTATAGGAAAACTCAACAAGAGAAATATGATCTTCCCAACTTCGACCAAAATCAAGAACACATGCACGAAGAAGATCTTCAAGAGTTTGGTTCACATGCTCTGTTTGTCCATCGGACTGAGGATGATAAGCGGTGCTAAAATTAAGCTTCGTTCCCAAAGATTTTTGAAGACCCTTCCAAAATCCACTAGTAAATAATGGATCACGATCGCTAACAATAGAAGTAGGAACTCCATGCAATTTAACAATTTCTTTAACATAAAGCTTAGCCAAAAGAGGTATGATCCGATTAGACCGAACGGGAATAAAATGGGCGGATTTTGTAAGTCTATCTACAATCACCCATAAACTGTCATGACTCGAACGAGAACGGGGAAGACCGTCAATAAAGTCCATGGAAATTTGATCCCACTTCCAAACGAGAATGTCCAAAGGTTGCAATAACCCACCGGGCCTTTGATGCTCGGCCTTTACGAGTTGGCAAGTCATGCAATGCTTAATGAAGTTAGCAATATCAAATTTCATCCCATCCCAATGATAAAGTCGCTTCATATCCGCGTACATTTTACTACTACTGGGATGAATGGTAAATTTAGAACGATGAGAATCTTCTAAAATGTCTTTACGAAGATCAATAATATTTGGCACGATAAGTCTACCAAATTTTCGAATGCCCCTACGAGCATCGATTTCAAAGTCTTTCAGACCAACAAAATCAATTTTATCCCTACAACTTTGGCTAAGATGAGCCAATTCAGGATCTTGCTTTTGAGCTTCAAGAATGCGGTCTAAAAGAGATGGATGAGCCTCAAGGCTACATAAAACAAGAGATGAACACGAATCAGATTCACGATCTCGAATCTCACAAGTGGACAAAGTCTCGAGATCATTCCATTCAGATATCATCATGGAAACAACCGCTTGTTGCTTACGACTAAGGGCATCGGCAACACGATTTCACTTTTTGGGAGTATAGAGAATATCAAGATCATAAGATGCAAGGAATTCGAGCCAACGTTGTTGACGCAAATGAAGTTCCTTTTGAGAAAATAAATACTTCAAAGATTTATGATCGATGTAGAGAACAAATTTCTCTCCCAAAAGATAATGACGCCAAATTCTAAGGGCGAAAATAATGGCCGCGAGCTCTAAATCATGAGTGGCATATCTAGTCTCGGCAGGCTTTAATTGCCTAGAAGCATAAGTGACAACACGTTCCCTTCGCATAAGAACGGCTCCCAAACCAACACGACTAGCATCGGTATAAGAAATCAAGTCTTGGTTCCCTTCGGGATTCACAAGAATAGGAGCATCGAAAATGAGTTCTTTTAATTTTTGAAAAGCAGCTCCACATTTGTCTGACCAAATGTATTTAACTCCCTTCTTTGTCAAACTAGTAAGAGGCACAGAAATTTTAGAAAAGTCTTTTATGAAACGACGGTAATAGCCCGCCAATCGAAGAAAACTATGGATTTCAGTCACACTCTCCGGTCTCTTCCAATTTTGAACCGCTTCAATCTTTGAAGGATCCATGGAAATTCCGGATTTAGAAATAATATGCCCCAAAAATTTCACACGAGATTGCCAAAAGTGGCACTTAAATTTTTTTGCTTTCAATTGGTTGCTCCTAAGAGTTTCCAACACAATCCGAAGATGTTTTTCATGCTCTTCCTCGGTTTTAGAATAAACAAGAATATCATCGATAAAGATGAGAACACGATCGAGGAAGTCTTTGAAAAATCGATTCATAAGGTCAACGAAATAAGCCGGAGCTTTCGTTAAACCAAATGGCACAACAAGCCATTCATAAGATCCATAATGAGTATGGAACGACGTCAAAGGAATGCTATCCTCTGCAATACGAAGTTGATGAAAACCAGTTGCTAAGTCTAACTGTGAAAAGACTCTAGCACCGCTAAGTTGATCGAATAGATCATCAATCCGAGGTAAGGGATATTTATTCTTGATGGTGAGATCATTAAGCTTGCGGTAGTCAACGCAAAGCCTAAGTGTACCATCGGATTTCTTCACAAAGATAGCTGAAGCTCCTTAAGGAGAGGAACTAGAACGAATAAACTGTTTTGTTTCCAACTCAGATAATTGTTTGTGCATCTCCTCATTTTCCTTATTCGAAATACGGTAAGGAGGACGAGTAATAGGTAGAGCCCCAAGGATTAGATTAATTCTGAACTCAATTGCTCGCTTAGGTGGTAATCCTAAAACGGGCTCAAATATATCAGGAAATTCACAAACAATGTGAATGAGGGAAATGACATCTTCCTCATCATCATTATCGTCATCATGCAGATTTAGAGAATATAATGATGCTACTGAATTGGAATCTGAATCTTTAAGCACAATAAAAATATGCTCAACAGATTGAGGATGTCGAAGATGGATAATCCTCTCAAGACATAGGATGTGGGCTTCATAACGATTAAGCCAATCCATTCCCAAAATCATTCCGAAACCTAAGTAATGCATAACATGCAAATCGGCACGGAAAGCATAATCACATAAAATAATCTCGACATATTTACAAAGTAAACTGAGTGTTGCGGATCCACCAACCGGATTCGCAATTCTCAGTGAAGTCATCAAGCCCATAACATTTAAAGACAAAGCATCAACAAGTTCCTTTGATATAAAAGAGTGAGATGCACTCGTATCAAAAAGAACTCGAATAGGATGATCACGAAATATAATAATACCATCAAGGATAGAATGAGAAATACCTTGACCAAGAGAAGTGTTACTAGTGGCTTGCACAACATTTAGCTTTCCCTCTTTCTTTTTTGGAAGTTTGGGGCATGAAGATAAAGGATGACCCGAACTTTTGCAATAACGACAAAAAAGAGGTTTTGGGCACCTATTCGCATAATGGTCCTTAGAACCACAATTGTAGCATTGCCCACGACTAGAGGTAGGAGTCTTCGCTACCGAAGTTGCTTGCTTCCCTTTCTTGTTGGGATTAGGGCCGTTGAACTTAATAGGCCTCCTTTTGTTGATGTTGAAGTTCTGTTTGGCACCCACAACTTCAGCATCACTTTCTTTATCGGCTTCTTCAAGTCGAAGAGCGATATCAACAAGCTGATCAAAAGAAACTTATAGTTTCAGAAGTAAATGCTTTTTGAGGTTTTTATTCAACCCAAAGACAAACCTCTGATTTTTCTTCAATGGGGTATTAATATACTCGACCCCATATTTAGAGAGAGATTCAAAAGATGCGACGTAATCCGTCACAGAAGATTCACCTTAAACAAGGTCAATAAAGCATCAGGCCAAAGTTACTTTTTTAGCCTCCGGCACAAACTTTAACTCGAACCTTTCCCGGAATTGCTCCCAAGTAAGATCCGCTTCAACTATTTCCAAGATCAAAAGCTCATACCAATCTAATGCTCTCTCCTGGATCATGTTAGAAGCCACTTGGACTCGATGTAGATTCACAAGATTCATCCGAGAAAAGATGCGATCACATGTTCTAAGCCAAGCTTGGATTTCTATAACGCTTTTGAAACACTTGAATGGCCTTCCACCCAAATTGGTATAATCACTGCACAAGCGTGCAACCCCGGATTTAGGATGAGTAGGCTCAGGAATGGGTCCGGCAGCTTGGGCATTCTTTACAAGATCCAAAAGGTTTTGGGCAGACATGAATACGCCTTCCTGAGGACTAGCACTGGATTGACCGGCGCTGGGACGGCGAGGTCTAACCATCTCTTCTTTAAGAAAGAAAGAAAGAAGAGGAAAAAGGTTATTCTAAGAATGAATATCAAACAAACTTGATTGATAAAACAAGGCATCATAAAAGAAAATAGGATAGAACGGGTCCTACGACTCGAATTAAATCCTAAGGCACGATTCCTAAGAGAGACTTAGGACAATGATCCCTGTCATAATATTCTATATTGTTCCGAAGTTTGGCTCTGATACCAAGCTGTGACGCCCAACCTCTATACCAACACTAGCCAAGGACACTACTGGGTAATGTCGTCAACTAACACGAAGAATAAGGCTGTTGAGGAGCAACCATCTGTGTAATTGCTTTGTGTGAGTACCGATATGTCAAATAGAATGACGTGCATTTTATTTCAAGAGAAAATCCGACTTATCAAATACAAACTCAAAGTTACTACACTGTGGCTATTTGGGCTTCGGAAAAAAATAAAGAAATAAGCATAACACAAATCAGTCACAGATATTCATATCACAAAGGCGGAAACAGATATGAATATAACACATAAAAGTGTACATCAAAATAGTGGTCACAAAAGAATAGGTACAAGTGCTAAGCATAAGAATATGTATACATCAAGGAGTCTCTAACTTAAATGTATAAAAGCAAAAACTACTAAGCTAAAGTAGTTAGACAAAAGTCAGAAGCTAGCCCCTGCTAAGAAGTCAAGTGGAAGCACCTGTAACACCTCGGTCTGACCCGAGTATTATTTAAAAAGAAAAATAATAAATGGACCAGTCTAGCTATAAATATCAGATGAGATGAGAAAGGATAAGAGGTACCACAAAAATGTATGGTAACAATAATGCCATACTGTGACAAGTATACATTCGATAACAATAAAAATCATACAATATCTCAAATCTCGTCAAATATCCAAAAAGAATATCACATTCTTTAGCTTATTCACCAAACACCAAATATTGACAAAACATATCAATGTCAATCGCAAAAATTGGTGAAACATAAATTCTAGAAATCAACAATTAGAAATCCAGAAAACACAAAGGGGGAGGGCTGTCACAAATGGGAGCATGAAAAATCACCAACACGTGTATCACAAACGGGTTGCTATCCCATGGTCGCTAACCATAGAGCCGGTGCAACGGCGTAGTACAATAACAGTACGCCCGAGGAACCTGAAACTCAAATGAATCGTGACAACGACGTAGTACAATAATGGTACGCCCGATGAACCTGAAACGCAAATAATTCGGAACAATGACGTAGTACAATAACGTTACGCCCGATGAACCGAACTCCGTAAAGCCCGTAGGTCGCTAGCCTATAAAAATGAGACGAAGCTCCACAAAACGGGGTACAGTCCCCCACGCGGACAATCCAACACCGCACATCGCAAGTCTAAACCGCAAAACGATCATCATAGATCAATTAAAAGTGTAAAATACACCAAGCTAGTAAATATATATGAGTTTAGCTTCATGTCCCATAACCACTGGCTTAACTTAAATATTTACGAGCAAATTGTAGATTTCCACTCGAAAATTGTCACAAGATTTCAATCGAACAAGTCTAAGAATTAACCGACGAAGTAAACGCAAGCGTTTCATACCACTTGTTTTGCTAAGTCGTTTAATTGGATTTCTCATACGAATGAGGTAAAGGTTTGTATATACTAATAGATTGGAAAACGGGTTTAAAAACGAGCTTTATATTTAAAAGTAGTGTTGAAATCGTTTATGTGAAAGAGTTTGAGTATTTACTACTAGTATAGAAACCTTTGTATTTTAAAGTGACAAATCACATAAATGATTGTAAAAACAATCAATCACTAAAAATTCACATTCGACGACGTGAATCAAAACCATAGAAATCGATATCAAATCCATCAAACGGATATTCCAAAAAATCCATAAAATAAGTCATCAAAGTCGATAATAAATGACAACAACTAATCGGATCAACAAAAATCAATAAGAAAATGGAAATTTGCACAAAAATAGGAAAAATGGGCAAAAACCAACAGGACCAGACGTCTGGTTGGATTGGCCAGACGTCTGACCTGGGGTTCTGCCATTTTCTTTTTATTTTTCCTTTTTCTGTAAAATCTCCAGAACCCCTAACCAGATGTCTGACCGGTTGAACCAGACATCTAGTTCTTTTGTCTGCCATTTTATTCTCTACGTTCATTATATAAATTTTCCAAGGACCCCTACCAGACGTCTGAGTTCTTCAACAAGACGTCTGGTCACCTAGACCTGGGCAGAATTTTCCTAGGCCAATGATGGCCAAAACGATTCAGAATCGATCAAACGAGCAACGAAGACTAGGGTTTTATGTCAAGCGACAACCCAGCCTTATAGGTTCTTCGATACACCCCAAACAACATGTCCAAACATTCAAGATAGGATTTTTAAAGATTTTGACTTCAAAACACCAAAATTTGGAAAATTCACCAAATTAATTCAAATCAAAAGCAAATGAACATGAAATAGGTGTTAGGAATTCATACCTAACAACTATCAAAGGTATAGACATAGATGTGAGTTCAAAAACTCAACTTTAAACCAAAAACAACAAGTGAGAAGCTTTAAAACAATGGAAAGATCAACCACTCTTCAACTTCAACTCAAGAAGCTCCAATCTAAGCTCATAAGCAAATATTTCCTAAGTTAGGGTTTAGGAATTTCTGAAAATTGAAGAGAAATTGAGATGGAGAAGATGAAGAGGATGCTTACCTAAGCTTCTCTTTGATTTCTAGAACTTGAATTTGAATTTCCTAGTAAACTAGGGCATAGGAATTTTGATTTCTTTTCTCTTCCCACATTTTCCTTTTAACTTGAGTGTTAGGAAATAATAGAATGAATGAATGAAGAGGGGGTGGAGTGTTACGGTATTTTGTTAGGTTAGTGGGCTGAAACCCCAAACCTAAAGACCAATAGAAAAATAGCAAAATTCTACTCAACTCCAAACATATCGATGTTTATACTCAAAAAGGTCGCAAACGCCATTTTGAACTCAATGGAAGTAGTCTCGAGTCCAGATTCGACCGTTTACAAAAAGTCGCATTTTGGACTTTTAAATTAAACTAACGATGCTATATTTAAATAAATCATTTAAATATATTATCGTAAAAATATGCGGGTTGTTACATTATGTATATATCAAATTATATAATTGCCCCTAAGGCATACCCCTTACTCTATCAGGGTGTTGGTTTACCGCTTGTGCTAGACATTCTAAATCTCTTTACTAATTCTTTAGTGTATTTTTCTTGATTTATAAATATTCCATCGTTTAATTATCCAATTTTTAAACCTGGAAATGCAACGACCTCGCAAATTTATACTTTCATAAATTATATTTATTTTTAAAATATTTAAATATGGGTTTAAAAGTAAGAAATAATATTGTTTTAAGTGGTAAATAATAATAGTTATTTTGTTTGGGAAAAATATTTACGGACAAATTACCGAGGTAAAATATTGATAATTTGTAAATATCGTCCTAGGTAAAATATCGATAAAACTGCCGAAAATCGTTTTATCGATAAAACTGCTTTTAAAATATAAGGATCATGCGTGGCTCTAGATTCACACACTAATATATGTATTCAAACAAGAATATGAAAAAAAATAATTTATTTTATTTTTTGAAAATAAAATGTATTTATGACATTGATTGTTGATATCATCAGTTTTATATATTTCTTCGCGAATTCAAGTTGTTTAAATAATAAATAAATGGGTTTTTATTAACAAATAAACCTGTTATAATTATTTAATAATGATGGTAAAATTGTTTTTAAAATTTGTTTACCAAAATAGATATTTCGTAGAAAAATAGAAAATGTGATCGAAGAACGTTTTTCGGAGTTTCGACTTTTCGACACCGGAAAGTTGTCGGGAACATTGTTCGCCTTTATGCACTATACACACACATATATAGTAGATAATTAACCATATAATAATACACTTAATAGTATATTATATTATTTTAATTATGTTAGGAAGTGATGTGACAAGTCATGGTTTTAAAAATAATAACATATATATACATATACACTTATATATATATACAAAATACATACCCATTACCTTTTGTCTTTCCCTTTCCATCACCATAATCATCAAAGCTTAATCCTAGGGCGGGTAGGTAAGGGGGGACGTGACAAGAGAGGGAGGGTAGGTAGGTGATGTGACCTTACACATCATGACATATTATGTATAGTTAAATCTAAGGGTAATTTAGTAAATTCTCTAATTCTTTGCCTATAATTACATGTCCATACTCACACAAATTCATTTACACTCTCATCTCCATCTTCCCTAACTTCCTCCACTAAAATTTCATGACTTCTTATGTTGGTTTTAAGTTTTTCTAAGATCAAAAGATTTAAATTGTTTTAAAGATGCAAACTTGTTTTTAAACTCTTTCTTCTCCATTTTTCCTTCACTTTATTCGACCATAACTTCTATTTTACACCAAATCATAATTTCCTTTTTTTCAAATCGTATAAAATTTTAGCAGCTACAACTTTCTTTTTTACCACTTTTTCTAATTTCATGCTTAGGTTTGTCAAAATCTCATTTCTTTGCAGTGTACTTTTAAACTAAGAAATTCAGGTCCGAAAATAGCTCTCCTTCATATCTACCTCAACCGAAATCTTATTTGAGTGATTCTTTTTTTATATTGTAGAGAAAAGAATTTTCTAAAACTTTTCTTTTGATCGCTTTTTCAAAATCCCAGAGTAATATGTCCAAAAATCAAGTGGAAGATGACATATTTTTGGGGTGATTTTTGGTGCATCTAAGGCATTTCAGTTTCAAAGATTTTCGGTGAGTAAAAACTACTTTTCTTTGGAAAGGTTTTTGAATTTATATTATTTGTTATTGTGGTGATAATATGATGAGAACATTAAATGGTTATTATATTGATCGATGGTGATTTGATGGATGTTATGTTTAGTATTGAATTTGAGATTTGAATGTGATGTTGTCAAGCTAGTAAGCATATAACCTTATGTTTATATGTGTGTTTCATTGTGATGTTAAGAGTATGGTGGTATGGATGTATTGTTGTGATTTAAGAATCAAGTATGTTGAGTTGAAATAAAGTTAACAACTTTGTGTGTTGCGATGGACGTGAGATCCGATTTGAAATCCAAACCATGATTTCTAGTTTCAAAGTTTGGAAACGGTTTCAAGTTTTGTCTTGGTTTAAGTTTTCACAAACTTTCTACATATTATTTCAAAACATGTAGGAGCAAGAATTTAAGTGAAGTATTTCACTCAAAAAATAAGATAGAACGAACTGCGATCATAACGGTAGTCGCTGTGAATGCAGTTCGACAAAAAATTCATGATTTCCATTTTTAAGTGATTCATTTTGGAATTGTTTTGCAAAAGTTTTCCAAACTTAATTAGTAACATAAAAATAGATGAAGTTTAGATTATTTAATAATTTATTTATTTAATAAAATAATTAAAGGTAACTAGCACTTAATTAGCAATTAAGAAAGTGATTAGATGTTAAGTAACACTTAAGGAAGGTTAATGACTAATTATTGATTAATAAGGTTTTAATTAGTGATTAATGAAGATAAGAAGTAATTAAATGGTAAATTATTATTTAATTAAGTCAAGTAGGTTAATTAATTATTATTTAATTAAGTGATTATTAAATTAGTTTTTAATTAATTAGAGTTTAACTAATAATGAATTGTTTAAACCTTAACTAAGATGCATTAAGAAGTTAATTAGGACTTAAACTAAGTTCATTAAGTTAATTAAAGTTTAATTATGATTAATTAAGGTATAATTAGGGTTAAGCCAACTAAATATACTTTAATCTTTTCAAAGGTTGTTTTAAACCCAATGGGTTATATTTTAAATCAATTTTCTTTCTAAGATTAATTGATTTTAAATCGAAGTATCTCTCGTCTGGACCATTAAGTAGCCAAATGAATTAAAGTAGTGATTATAAAACGTTGACACAATTTACGGGAAGTAAGTAACTTGTGTTTAGCACAAATGTCGAATATCGGTAACGTGATGGACACAAGGAAGTTAATTTCAATAAGCGAGTCATGATAACTTAAGCATATGGAATATACTTCTATATGTAAAAAAATTACACCCGGTAATGGATGTATCTGTATTTGTAACTTGGACATCTACCTATGATTGATTGTATGTTATGTGTGAATCCCTTACATATCTGATATTAGGCAATACCCATGATATAACTTGGATAAGTAAACCCACATTTAATGATCCATTGTAGTTATTAAGCCTCCGTTTGGTTTTGGAAAGTTAATATTTCATTTTCTTTTAAAATGGTCTTCAAGTTTATTCTAGTTTGAATAAGATATTTGAAGAATGATTTGACAACTGTTTTGAATATTATATAAGATGTTTATGAATAATTTTGGGGTATTCGTAAAAGGAGTTTTAGAAATGGTTTTGAATGTTTATAAAAAGGATTTTATAAATGGGTTTGAATGTCTATATAGGGAAGTTTTATGCAAGGTTTGAAAGTTTATAAAGAAGTTATATAACCAGGTTTGAATAATTATAAAGAGTTACATAAATGAGTATTGAAGTTGGTAAATGTTTTGTAAACGGATTTGGGTTAAAGCAAAGAGGATTTCATGGATAAAGAAATTTATAAAAGAATTATTGAAAATAATTACAATAGGAAATTGAGGTTTGGGTTTCTCGAGGCTAACCTTTTAAAAGATGGTGGTATGGAACATCCGTTCTACACTTTACACGAAAGGAATAGTGCTTAGAGTTATCCTTTTCTCCAATTTAAATAATGTAGTTAAATCTTTTTTGGAGATTTGGTAATGGAAAATCTTACAAATGTTTAGTGAATATACTTATGTACGAAAGATAAGTATATGAATGTTTTTGAAAGAGATTTATTAGACAAAGATATGTTTTGAGGCTTAGTGCTTGTTATGGATAAATAAATCTCAAATGGAATTGGTTGTTGTTTGTTTATTTGATAGTTAAATAACCGACTATCAAGTTTGACCAAATTTGACTTAGGAAGAATGAATGTAAATTCAAGTTCCTCGATGAGGACTCGAAAACTTACTTCCAAAAGAACCGAGAATGAGTCAACCGGAAATTATTGGTTGTTGATACGAAGAGACCAAGATCGGATTTATATCCGAAAACCACTCCGAACCCACATGTGCGTTCAAGTGGAAGGCATCCTGATGATGATTAAAGATGGTGCTCTTTGAAGTGCAAGGGATACTACTACTAATCCTGAGGATGATTCCAAAATGGATATAGTAGAGTTAGTGCCTTCAGTTTCATTCAGACCTAGAAAGAACATGTATGGATAAATGCTGGCATTGCATTGATGCCTGGAAGGCAGTGATAGCATTCCAAGATGGATTGCTATTCAGAAAGGTAAAACGTAGCCTCAAGCCTTTTCAACCGAGAATGACTAAAATAGGGGATATGCAACAAAGCTATGTGGGTTGCACCCATTAGGGTATATCATCACCCTTCTAGATATATACACAATCATCAATGAATTCATGTATATGGGAGCGCTCGGTTAAAGGTTGCAAAGTAACCGGGGTGATGATGTATTTGGTACTATCCAGCAAGGGGTAGGCTAGTCCTGTGTTGGCAGAGGTCGTTAGGTATGACCTCGGTACATTTTTCTGGAGGTGTACTGTGGCGGGCGGTACCCCAGTAGCCCAGTCATTAGTTGGAATCCATTCTCCAATACGTGCCTTATGTTTTCGATTGTAGAGACTAGTATGTTGGAATGTGAGATGCAAGCATTTCATCTATTTTATCTATTTACTTTAAACCTAGACACTATGATAGTATCACTGGATTTTGATATAAAATGTTTTGGTTATCGTAAGGTAAAATCCTATCCGTTTTTATGTGTGGTGTGGTCTTACGAGATACCATTTGTTTGAAAAGTTTTCAAATGTTGAAATCAGTTTGGTTGCTACATATTATCGAGTTTTACTCATGCTGGTTTACCAAACTGAACCGGGCGTTATTCCATGTAATGCTCGGGTCAGACCGAGCATGTTGTTCCCAGGTTTGGCTAGACACTTTGGAGTTGGAGAGGAGCTGGATGGTCAAGACGTATTCACGTATATTTTTATTACGCTGTATTATAGAGTCTATATGTTTGTCAATGTAAGGACATGTTTCTATAACCATCCAAATTTAGGATAAGTTTAGTGTACTCTGATGTTCTATATATGAATAAAGATGTTTCCTTTTTGTAAACATCATTGTTGTATTATATATTATTAGCTGCATTGTGAGATTCTGTGTTGTTTAGTTTTCTTCTATCTTCTACCTTCATCTTTCACCCTAACATATTGGTATTTCCGGCACTTGAATGTTCGACATGTGATACAGTGGATATATTAATGTCGATTTTCGAGGGTTGAAAATTCGGTTCGTTACAACAAAGAACGTTAATTATCCCATGTGAATCATTTCAAATTCTTTAGTCATTATGTCAACAAATTCTTTATTTAGTTGTTAGTTTGTTAGCTTAAAAATAATGTTGTCTACATATATTTGTATAAATTGACTATCATCGTTAACTCTTGTTATAAATAATGTAGTATTGACTATACCTATTTCAAAATTAGATTGTATTAAGTTTGATTTGGGTCGTTCATACCAAACTCTAGGTGCTTGTTTTAAACCATATAACATCTTTTTTAATTTGTAATCATGATTAGGGTGTTTTTTATCTTCAAAAATTGAGGGTTGTTCAACAAATACATCTTCTTTAATAAATCCATTTAAAAATGCACTTCTGACATCCATTTGAAATAATTTAAAATTATTATGGTTTGGAAAAGCAAGTAGGATTCGTATGGCTTTTAATCTGGCTATGGGAGCAAAGATCTCATCAAAGTCTATTCCTTCGTATTGGCTATATCCTTGTGTAACCAAACCTGCTTTATTTCTTGTAAATACATACCCATTACCTCTTGTCTTTTGCTTTCCATCACCATAATCATCAAGCCTAGGGCGGGTAGGTAAAGGGGGACGTGACAAGAGAGAGAGGGTAGGTAGGTGATGTGACCTTACACATCATGACATATTATGTATAGTTAAATCTAAGGGTAATTTAGTAAATTCTCTAATTCTTTGCATATAAATACATGTCCATACTCACACAAATTCATTTACACTCTCATCTCCATCTTCCCTAACTTCCTCCACTAGAATTTCATGGCTTCTTATGTTGGTTTTAAGTTTTTCTAAAATCAAAAGATTTAAATTCTTTTAAAGATGCAAACTTGTTTTTAAACTCTTTCTTTTCCATTTTTCCTTCACTTTATTCGACCATAACTTCTATTTTACACCAAATCATAGTTTCCTTTTTTTCAAATCGTATAAAATTTCAAAAGCTACAACTTTCTCTTTTACCACCTTTTCTAATTTCAAGCTTAGGTTTGTCCAAATCTCATTTCTTTGCAGTGTACTTTTAAACTAAGAAATTTAGGTATGAAAATAGCTCTCCTTATTTTGATCATCTCTACCTCAAACGCAATCTTATTTGAGTTATTGATTTTTTTAAATTGTAGAGAAAAGAATTTTCTAAAACTTTTCTTTTGATCGCTTTTTCAAAATCCCAGAGTAATATGTCCAAAAATCAAGTGTAAGATGACATATTTTTGGGGTGATTTTTGGTGCATCTAAGGCATTTCAGTTTCAAATATTTTTGGTGAGTAAAAATTACTTTTCTTTGGTAAGGATTTTGAATTTATTATTATTTGTTATTGTGTTGATAATATGATGAGAAAATTGAATGGTTATTATATTGATCGATGGTGATTTGATGGATGTTATGTTTAGTATTGAATTTGAGATTTGAATGTGATGTTGCCGAGCTAGTAAGCATATAACCTTATGTTTATATGTGTGTTTCATTGTGATGTTAAGAGTATGGTAGTATGGATGTATGGTTGTGATTTAAGAATCAAGCATGTTGAGTTAAAACAAAGTTAACAACTTTGTGTGTTGCGACGGACGTGAGATCCGATTTGAAATCCAAACTATGATTTCTAGTTTCAAAGTTTGGAAATGGTTTCAAATCTTATCTTGGTTTAAGGTTTCAAAAATTTTCTACATATTATTTCAAAACATGTAGGAGCAAGAATTTAAGTGAAGTATTTCACTTAAAATAAGATAGAGCGAACTGCGCTCATAACGATAGTCGCTATGGATGCAGTTCGACAAAAAATTCACGATTTCCATTTTTAAGCGATTCATTTTGGAATTGTTTTGCAAACGTTTTCCAAACTTAATTAGTAATATAAAAAGAGATTAAGTTTAGATTATTTAATAATTTATTTATTTAATAAAATAATTAAAGGTAATTAGCACTTAAGAAAGTGATTAGAGGTTACGTAACACTTAAGGAAGGTTAATGACTAATTATTGATTAATAAGGTTTTAATTAGTGATTAATGAAGATAAGAAGGAATTAAATGGTTAATTATTATTTAGTTAAGTTAAGTAGGTTAATTAATTATTATTTAATTAAGTGATTATTAAATTAGTTTTTAATTAATTAGGGTTTAACTAATAATGAATTGTTTAAACCTTAACTAAGATGCATTAAGAAGTTAATTAGGACTTAAACTAAGTTCATTAAGTTAATTAAAGTTTAATTATAATTTAATTACGATTAATTAAGATATAATTAGGGTTAAGCCAACTACATATACTTTAACCTTTTCAAAGGTTGTTTTAAACCAAATGGGTTATATTTTAAATCAATTTTCTTTTTAAAATTAATTGATTTTAATTCGAAGGATCTCTCGTCTGGACCATTAAGTAGCCAAATGAATCAAAGTAGTAATTACAAAACATCGACATAATTTATGGGAAGTAAGTGACTTGTGTTTATCAAAAATGCCGAATATCGGTAATGTGATAGAAACAAGAAAGTTAATTTCAATAAGCGGGTCATGATAACTTAAGCATATGAAATATACTTCTATATGTAAAAAATTTACACCTGATAATGGATGTATCTATATTTTGAACTTGGACATCTACCTATGATTGATTGTATGTTATGTGTGAATCCCTTACATAACGGAAGTTAGGCAATACCCATGATATAACTTGGATAAGTAAACCCACATTTAATGATCCATTGTAGTTATTAAGCCTCCGTTTGGTTTTGGAAAGTAAACATTTCATTTTCTTTTAAAATAATTTTCAAGTTTATTCTATTTTGAATAAGATATTTGAAGAATGATTGGATAATTGTTTTGAATATTATATAAGAAGTTTATGAATAATTTTGGGGTATTCATAAAAGGAGTTTTAGAAATGGTTTTGAATGTTTATAAAAAGGATTTTATAAATGGGTTTGAATGTCTATATAGGGAAGATTTATGCAAGGTTTGAAAGTTTATAAAGAAGTTATATAACTAGGTTTGAATAATTATAAAGAGTTACATAAATGAGTATTGAAGTTGATAAATGTTTTGTAAACGGATTTGGGTTAAAGCAAAGAGGATTTCATGGATATAGAAATTTATAAAAGAATTATTGAAAATAATTACAATAGGAAATTGAGGTTTGGGTTTCTCGAGGCTGACCTTTTAAAAAATGGTGGTATGGAACATCCGTTCCACACTTTACACTGAAGGAATAGTGCTAAGAGTTATCCTTTTCTCCAATTTAAATAATGTAGTTAAATCCTTTTTGGAGATTTGGTAATGGAAAATCTTACAAATGTTTTGTGAATATACTTATGTCAGAAAGATAAGTATGTGAATGTTTTTGAAAGAGATTTATTAGACAAAGATATGTTTTGAGGCTTAGTGGTTGTTATGGATAAATAAACCTCAAATGGAATTGGTTGTTGTTTGTTTATTTGATAGTTAAATAACTGACTATCAAGTTTGACCAAATTTGACTTAGGAAGAATGAATGTAAATTCAAGTTCCCCGATGAGGACTCGAAAACTTACTTCCAAATGAACCGAGAATGAGTCAACCGGAAATTGTTGATTGTTGATACGAAGAGACCGAGATTGGATCTATATCCAAAAACCACTCCGGACCCACATGTACGTTTGAGTGGAAGGCATCCTGATGATGATTAAAGATGGTGCTCTTCGAAGTGCAAGGGATACTGCTACTAATCCCGAGGGTGATTCCAAAATGGATATAATAGAGTTAGTGCCTTCAGTTTCGTTCAGACCCAGAAAGAACATGTATGGATGAATGCTGACAATGCATTGATGCCTGGAGGGCAGTGTTAGCATTCCAAGATGTATTGCTATTCAGAAAGGTAAAACGTAGCCTTAAGCCTCATCAACCGGGGATGACTAAAATAGGAGATATGCAATAGAGCTATGTGGGTTGCACCCATTAGGGTATATCATCATCCTTCTAGATATATACACAATCATCAATGAATTCGTGTATGTGAGAGCACTCGGTTAAAGGTTGAAAAGCAACCGGGGTGATGATATATTCGGTACTATCCAGCAAGGGGTAGGCTAGTCCTGTGTTGGCAGAGGTCGTTAGGTATGACCTCGGTACATTTTTCTGGAGGTGTACCGTGGCAGGCGGTACCCCGATAGCCCAGTCATTAGTTGGAATCCATTCTCCAATACGTGCCTTATGTTTTCAATTGTAGAGCCTAGTATGTTGGAATGTGAGATGCAAGAATTTCATCTATTTTATCTATTTACTTTAAACCTAGACACTATGATAGTATCATTGGATTTTGATATAAAATGTTTTGGTTATCGTAAGGTAAAAACCTGTCCGTTTATATGTGCGGTGTGGTCTTACAAGATACCCTTTGTTTGAAAAGTTTTCAAATGTAGAAATCAGTTTGGTTGCTACTTATTATCGATTTTTACTCATGCAGGTTTACCAGACTGAACCTGGCGTTATTCCATGTAATGCTCGGGTCAGACCGAGCATGTTTTTCCCAGGTTTGGCTAGATACTTTGGAGTTGGAGAGGAGCTGGATGGTCAAGACGTATTCACGTATATTTTCTTCCGCTGTATTATAGAGTCTATATGTTTGTCAATGTTAGGACAGGTTTCTATAACTGTCCCAATTTAGGATAAGTCTAGTGTACTCTAATATATGAATGAAGATGTTTCCTTTTTGTAAAGATCATTGTTGTATTATATATTATTAGCTGCGTTGTGAGATTCTGTGCTGTTTTGTTTTCTTCTATCTTCTACCTTCTTCTTTCACCCTAACAAATTGGTATTTTCGGCACTTGAATGTTCGGCATGTGATACAGTGGATGTATTAATGTCGATTTTCGAGGGTCGAAAATTCAGTTCGTTACAAGAAAGAACGTTAATTATCCCATGTGACTCATTTCAAATTATTTCGTCATTATGTCAACAAATTCTTTATTTAGTTGTTAATTTGTTAGCTTAAAAATAATGTCGTCTGCATATAGTTGTATAAATTGAATATCATTGTTAACTCTTTTATAAATAATGTAGTATCTACTATACCTATTTCAAAATTAGATTGTATTAAGTATGATTTGGATCGTTCATACCAAACTATAAGTGCTTGTTTTAAACCATATAATATCCTTTTTAATTTGTAAACATGATTAGGGTGTTTTTTATCTTCAAAAATTGAGGGTTGTTCAACATATACATCTTCTTTAATAAATCCATTTAAAATGCACTTCTGACATCCGTTTGAAATAATTTAAAATTATTATGGTTTGCAAAAGCAAGTAGGATTCTTATGGCTTTTAATCTGGCTACGGGAGCAAAGATCTCATCAAAGTCTATTCCTTCGTCTTGGCTATATCCTTGTGCAACCAAACCTGCTTTATTTCTTATAACTTCTATTTGTTCGTTTAATTTATTTCTATAAACCCTCTTAGTTCCAATTATTATTATTTTTCGATCGTAGCGCTAATTCCCAAACATCTTGTCGAGTGAACTGATTAAGTTCTTCTTGCATGGAAAGAATCCATGAATCATCTAATGATGCTTCTTTTGGATTTCTGCGTTCATTAGTTGAAGTAAATGCTACATTACTCATCTTATTTAGTTGATTTCTAGTTTTTACAACTGACTCTATGCTTCCTAGAATATTTTCTATAGGATGGTCTTTCAAAATTTTTGTTCTACTTGATTTATTTGTAGTTGAATCGCCGGTAATATTATTTTCATTGTTAGTAGTTTTGTTATTTGTAATCACGTTATTCTTACTAGGATTAAAATTTTGTTCTTCATCATTAGTAGTGTTTGTTACTTTAAAATTTTCATCAAATGAAACATGTAAAGGTTCTTCAATGGTGTTAGTTTTAGTATTAAAAACTTTATAAATATACCTTTATCTGATTTTGCGTCAAATTTGTCTAAATTATCTTTTTTATTTACTATAAAACATTTGCTACCAAAAACTCTAAAATAAGATACTTTTGGCTATTTATTAGAAAATAATTCATAAGGTGTTTTCTTGGTTAATAGTCTTATTAAAATTCTATTCAAAATATAACATGCTGTAGTAACATCTTTGGCCTAGAATTTTTTGGCAAATCACTATCATTTAACATAGTCCTAGCACATTCTTTTATGGTTCTATTATTACATTCTATAACCCCATTTTGTTTAGGAGTTCTAGAAAAGGAAAAGTTATGCATAATTTCTTTCTTATTACAAAAGTTTTCAAATTTCATTCTCAAATTCTCCTCCTTGATCACTCCTTATCATCATAATTTTAATTGCATTTTTATTTTGAATTTACCTAGTAAATTTTTTAAATATTTCAAATGCTTCACTCTTATGTTTAAGAAAGAGATTCCAAGTTTATCTTGAAAAGTCATCTACTATTACGAAAACATATCTACTATGATTTATTGATTGTACTTGTGATTGTCCCAAAATGTCTCAGTGAAGAAGTTCTAAGGGATGCGTAGTTGTAATCATGTCTTTTAACTTAAACGAACTTTGTGAAGTTTTCCAAATTGACAAGTATTACATAGGTTATTAATACTAAAACTCATTTTCGAAAGTCCTCTAACAAGTTCATATCTAACTATTTGGGATAAATGTTTAAATTTAAATGACCAAAATGTTTGTGCCAAATCCAAGGGTCATTAGCTTCGACCATAAGACATAGATTATCATTAGACACTTGCATACTCAAAATGTAAATATTATGTTTCCTAACTTCTTAAAAAATAATTTAAGAATCATTATCCTTGATGTGGCAAATGTCCTTTTCAAACTGAATTTTGAAACCCTTATTATATAATCGAATAATACTAACCAGATTATGTTTTAATTTCCTAACTAGCAAAACACTAGAAATAATAGGAATTTTAGAGTTATCGACGTTGCTAATGCCGATGACGTATCTTTTTGAGTTATCTCCAAAGTTAAATGTTCCTCCATCTTTTTAAAAGATGTATTTTACGATCTATGGATTTCCAGTCATATGTCTTGAGCATCCACTGTCTAGTATCCATTTTTCTTTTTTGATTTGTGATGTATGGTCATCAGATGTCTGTTCGTTATCTGCCGTATAACATACCTATTCCTGGGATTTTACTTTATACACTTTCAAATTTTTATGTGGCTTTTCAATATTTTTAGTTTCTAATCTATTAGAGTGTAACAGATGGATTATAGAACTTTGTTTTTCTTTAAAAATGTCAAATGTACCACTAGTGTTACTAGCCATTTATAATTTTCAAAAATCAAATAATGAGTTTTTGAAAACTTAATGCTTTGATACTAAATGTGGGAAATGGTATAGTATAGATTATAAAAGTGCGGAAGGATTAAGGCTGCTAAACACTAGAGAAAGGGGGTGAATAGTGTTTTATAGCTAATATAGACTTCTAAGTAGTCTTAATATTTACATAAAAACATAGATAATCAACATAGATATATTTTAACAGGTAGTCACTGATATATATTATATATATATATATAAAGTAAAAGTAAGAGAGAAGACACCAAGAGTTTTATACTAGTTCGGATTTACCAATCCTACATCCAGTCCTGTACAATACTAGTACATATTTCCTTTCAATGCCTACTTTAATCAGGTAGCAAGCAAAATAGAATACAATATGTTGATTTCAAGGCAACAAGATACACCCTTCTACCTTTTCGAGCTTAGGGTAGACTCCCTTGATTTTACCGGGCAACGAGATCGCCCACTTGATTTTAAAAGGCAACAAGCACAACAACTTGATTTGAATGGGCAACATGCATACCCACTTGATTTGAACAGGCAATAAGCACACCCACACAAAATAATAGTAAAGAGTTGTTGATTCCAAATACAAATAGTTGTAACTTGAATACAGAATATCCTACAGCCCTTTTATAGCACTTTGATCTTTGCATTGGTGAAAGAATGATTTGAATACTTGCAAGACAACGAGTAGATTATTGAGAATGAATGTAGTGAGGTAGAGATTGAATATGAGTGGATTTGAAGGGTGTAGAAAGTGGATTTTGTGAAATACATAATGATAATTTAGAGTAAGAAGAACATAGTGAAAATCTAGTAAAAAATTCATTTTCTAGTCCCCTTTATATAGTGTTTGAAGGGACATGTCCATTCACAAAGGGATGAAGCCAAAAAACATAACTCTTTAAATTTCAAAAAACTTTTCAACGGTACATATATCGACATACCGTTGTATGTTGAGAAAAACTACTACAGTTTTGAAATGTTTCAAAATTTTGAAAATTTGAAAAATCAAAAATAGTTTTTAAATACTTTAATATATAAAATATTTGTAGAAATATATTTTGAAAATAAAATAGATTTTTGGTGAGAGAGTTTCAAATAAAAGAAAGTTGCTATTTAAGGACTTTAACAAATTTATCTAATGTCTATTAACTGTTGTTTATAGTCTTGAACTCTTTATGTCATTGTCTTTAAACTCATGAGTCTTTAATTGTCTTGATCATATCTGAATCTTAATCTTTAGTCTCTTTACCAATTAATCTTTAAACTCGATTATCACAAACTTGTATAAACCTGTGTAATATCCTATAAAATATTCTATACCACTTGGGAAAACATTAGTACCTATATTTATATAGTTGTTATTATCAAAATCAATATCTATGGTATTAACGGTGTTGAGATACCATTTAGAATTCTAAACGAGTGCAGGTACATCCTCGCTCACACCCTTAACATTACTTAATGCATTCCATCATAATTTACTAACTAGTGTTTTCACCATGTATCCATGGTTCAAACCACATGCTAGTGTTTTCTTCCATTTGCAATTTTATTTTCAATCAACACTGTGGCCATTTTTCTACTTTTTAGAAGAACTTTCCAAGCCATAGATGAATTTGCATCATTCTAGAAATTCAGTTTATTGCAGTACTTACTTCTCATCCATGTTGCCCATAGGTTGTCCTGTTGAAAGTGTTTCGATAATAATTTTAATTATATAACATTATTTATGTCTTTTAGTTTTCTTAGCCCCAAATCACCTTTCTATTTTGGTTTACAAATAGTGGTCGATTTACTTAATGTTGCTTCTCCTAGTATAAGAAATTTGAGTATATACTTTCGATGTATTTCATTATATTCATTGGCATTTGGCATATTTACATCCAGAATAAACCAGTAAAATGTATAATATTTTGTATCAATTGTAGTCTGCCACTCAAGTTTAGCATTATATTTCTCCATCCTACCAAACTCTTTCTCATTTTTTCAATAGGAAATTTAAAATCATTCCTTCTTATAGAGGAACTACTTAAGGGAGTACCAAGTGGGGGTGTAAATTTTATAGATTGACTGATGTCTGGATCAATCCGAGGCTGTAAGACATTCGGTCTGTGTTCGTACAATTCTCATTTAGGACACGAATCAAGACAAGAAAAAATGTATGACAATGTCCATTTAAAAATGTTCAATATTTTTTATTGTCTAAACATTGTGCATTAGTTGTTCGGCTCGTGCAATGTCTGAACATTAAATTTGTCTGGTCAATGTCATCCAAATCTTTAATAGGACATGATATGGACACAGCTCTGTCAGGTCCGACCCATTTACACCCCTAGTACTATGGTATTTAACTAGAAGACTTTCAATGTGTATGCATAGTCCATCTAAAATTTCCAAGTTTTTCATTTCTTTATTGATTGTTTTGGCATCATCTAATCTATTTTTAGCAAAGACTATGAGATCATCTGCATAAATCAGATGATTGATGATTGGTTCACATTTGTAAAGTGAGGTTATGTTTCCTTTTATGTGTACCATTTCAAATAAGATTGATAGGTACTATATTGCTATGGGAAATAGGCATGGCGATGAGGGGTCACCCAACCTTATGCCTCTATTTCTTTTGATATATCCACTAGGAGTACCATTATTCATGATAGAAAAGTTAGGGGGTGATATGCATTTGTATATAACAACAGTGATTTTTGGTGGAAACCCATAGATAACGGCATGTGACTTATGAATTCTCTACTTATCTTATTATATGCATTTAGTAAACCAATTTCCAAGCAAAAATTATAAGAATCTTTCCTATTGAAATTTCTAACCATCTCATAAGCAAGTAGAGAACTCTCACTAATTAGTCTACCTAGAATGAAAGCATTTTGATTTGGAGATATGAGTTCATTTAGATACATGTAATACCTCAAAAATTCAAGATATATTAAAATTATAATTTAATAATATAACGATAATAATTAATTGGATTACATGACTAAATAATCTTATTTTAATTAAAAAGGGCAAAATGGTCATTTTTACAACACTCAAATTTGATAATGGGACCGACTCATTTTTCTGATCAAAATGACATATAAGTTTGTTCAATTTGGAGGTCTTATGAGGGTGATAAAGAAGAATTAATAGCCGAGTGAAAAATCTGGCATGTATGTTGACATACATAAAATGATATGTTGACATACATCCAATCATTACATATATGTCGACATACTTCTTTGGATATGTTGACAAATGTGATGACCTAGATTTTCGGACTTTTTAAAATTGCCGCAAACCCGTCCTATAACGACCCGTAATTTTCAATAATTAAAAATAGTTAATTTAATAAGATTATGTAATTTAATGTTGGAAGAAAATAAAATTTATGATGTAGGAATGAGAAAACTAACTAGAATGAAGTTTAATAATGTAAATTAATGTAATAGATGACTATTTGAATGTAATCTCAAGTAACTGTAATAATTGTAAGTTATAATTGGTTATAAATTTAAAATAAGGAAATAAATTTAAATGTTATATTAATTAATGAAATAATATGTAATAAATCAAAATTGGATAAAATTTGTGTTGTGTTAGTAGTTATAACATTTGTGTGTAGATAACAAACTTATAAATGTGATTAAATTAAGAAAAGGTAACAATTGTCATTTGTTACCAATTTGTTTAATCTGTTGAATTAAATTGGAAATCAATTACAATTAAATGTAATTAAATATCACGTTAATATGAGTTAAGACGATAACTGTAAATTATGAATGTAATAAAATGTATAGAAATGTTAATTATATGACAAGACAATAAGTGGTGTAATAAAATAAGTGAAACAAAGATAAATTAATTTATTGGATTTTAAATTATAATAAAATTGACAAAAATTCAATATAATTGAAATATTGCAAATAATAAGGGAAAAGATGATAATTATAAGATACTAGTGTAATAAGATGTAAATCATTGCTATCTCTCTATAGAGTGATGATTGATTGAATAAAAAGATTGAAATCAAATTAAATCAATTTATTAGAATTAAATTTTAATAATTGGATTTAAGTGTAGTTGAAATTGAACAATGTAATTAGTAAGTTAATTAACATTGAATTGATTTGTAAATTTGTTTTAAATTTTTATTAATGTCTAAGTAATCAAAAATGATAAATTTTGTTAATTATAAAATTTGAATTGGAAAAGTGATTTAATTAATTTAATAATAATTTGTTTAATTAACGTGAAAATAGCCATTTTGGCCACTGATTCAGATTTCGACGAAACCAGTTTCACCAGATCCGTAACAGTGAATTATTTTAGGATTTCAAGTTTCGTAGCGATCGGACTTGTCATTTGATCGTACGGGCTTGAAACGCACAGAAATCAATTTATTGAATTCAATTTGAAATAAGATAATTTTAAAAGCTAACTTCTTCATACGATGGAATTAGGACTTGAAACCTGTTCCATTGAGTTTAAAAATATCCAAAACATCTATCTTGATATATGGGATGACCTATTTTCGTTTTGGGGTCAGAACTGGCTTTTTGGGTCGCGTAGTCACTTCGATCAATCCAATATGGTCCATCCTTTCTATTTTCAGCTCTGCCTATATATAGGCCGTTATAAACCATAATTGTTTCTCATTCCTCATTTCTATACGTACAATTCTCTCTCTACCTCCTCTTTCTCAATGGCTGAAAACCCTAAATTCCAAATTCAATTGCAAATCAATAATTAAATCGAAAAATTAAAATTCCTCAAACCCTATCATATTACATACCATTTCAAAGCTCTCGACGAGTGCAACTCAAATCTGCTGTTCATTTTTGCAATCGGATTCAGGTGTGTCCGGTACTGGCCAAATCATTCTCGGCCGTTCATTGGGTTGCGATCGACTTCAACGGATCGTCGATTCGTTGGTACTAGGTTGTGGAGAGGGCCAAGGGTAGTTCATCCATGTAGGTGGCACAACGAATCGATGGCTGGATCGAAGTGATTGATTCAATTAGGGTTCAAGATTAAAGTGGCGGCTGTCTTCATTTTCGAGTTCAACGATGGGGTTTTGGGCGTCGCAGGGAGGTCGAGGCACTTGGAGGAGGGCGACGTTCCCTCTAGTCGTGGCCGCGAGCTGGTGGTTGAGGTGGCGACGTCGATATAGGTGGCGACGGCTCGAATGAGATTAGCGTGCATGTGTTACTGGGAGGCCGAAATTCTATCTACAGGGATGATGGCGTGGTGGGTAATAGTTTTTTTCTTTTATTTATTTTATTCATTTTCAATTTAATAACTCAATGATCTAATGTTAATAACTTTTACGTACGAAATTAGATTTACGCACGGTTTTCTTCATTGGGATCGTATCGAAATTCCGAACATTATGAAACTAGTTTGGACGAATTCTGAGATCAAATTTTGGGCCTTATTTTGGATTTCAAATCAATTTGAAATCAAAGGTGAGTGTTTTAACCCACTTACAACTACTAAATTATCTTATGTTAGTTAAATTGAATTTAGGATGTGATTTGGAATTAATTGATTGATGTTTGGTATATTTAAATTGTCATTCCAATTAAATACGACTCTTATTGCATTTAATCGTCATTTAATTTAATATTGAATTTAATTGTCAATTTAATACCTGTTAATGATAATCCGTTGATTGATGTTATTTATTGGTAGATTGTATGGTGATTGTGATGTATGTTTAATGTTGATATTGGATGACTAGATGATATATTTTTATATTGTTATAACACTGCAAGTTCCCTATGGGTTGAAATGGTACATACCCGAACGATCTGATAGATTAGGGAGAAATCGTTATGGGTTGAAATGATAGACTCGGGCGATTTCACGTATTTAAAATTTAATTTTGGGATTGCGGGTCGAAATGATATATACCTGTAAAATTTTAAATTGCAGATTTAAATGATAAATATCCGTATCACTTGACCATAGGGTAGAAAATTATATATGGACACCGGATTGGTTAAATTAAATGATGTTTAAATCTTTAAATTTTGAATCCAGTTAACTGGTACTTTGAAATAGAAATTGATTTATATAAACTGATTTATTTCCGAAAATCCAAGCATTAATGTTGAAATTGGAATTGATTTAATCAATTGTTCAAAGGATTTAAATTGGAATTTCAAAGTTGAATTGTCAAATATAAATGAATTTTATCGAAATTGAGTTATTGAAAATGTTTGAATATAATTTTGAAATCTATTTTAAACTAATTTAAACTATTTTAATCAATTTAAACTATTTTAAATTTATTTAATCTATTTTAAATCTATTTAATATAATTTAAATCTATTTAATCTATTATAAATTTAATTAATCTATTTTAAATCTATTTAATATAATTTAAATCTATTTAAATCATTTTAATTCTAATTTAATCTATTTTAACTATTTAAACTATTTTGACTATTTAAACTATTTTAGTCTATTTTAAACTATTTTAAATCATTTAAACTATTTTAGAGTATTTTAAACTATTTTTAAAACTATTAAAATTATTTATGACTATCTAAACTATTTTCTAAAATTTCACACTATGTAAAGTTGAAGTATTTATATTTAAATCTTTGATGATGATACAACCTAAGTTGGGATTTGAAATTGATTCCTTTTTGTGAAATGACATATTTGAGTAAATATAATGATTTTGGAATGAGGATTTAATTAACCTATCTTATCGCTAATTTGAAAGTGAATATGGTTTTGAAAGTGAATATGATTTCGAAAGTGATATGGTTTGAAATTGAATAGTGTTAGTCCTTGAGAAGGATGGTTTTGATGACAACAACCTTAGGACTTGTTATAAAATATAAATACTAACATTATTGTTTAGATATATATATGTATATGCAGGATATAAACATGCAGGTACCAAGAATGAAGACTATACAATATTGAGATTCAAGAATGAAGATATCAAGATTGAAGACTCATGAGTATCAAGATATCAAGAGTTCAAGATTTCAATAGTACAAGATAAGTGTTGAGTCTAGAATTATGTTAAAACTTCTTAAAAGCACTTACATCTTTATTCGAAATTTATTCGTGGAATGGAATCCACTTCGAGCCTGTTAAAGGGATGGAACCCTAGTGGGATGGAACCCACGACAATATCTAGTGAAACATATAGTGGTCCTATTTTGATATCCACTAATTTTATAAAAATGTTTTTCATAAAGACATCTCTTTTGGTTTTAAATATTTTTAGCCTCAAAACTATTTTTATCATTTTTAATATTTTGATTTCAAAACTGTCCTTGTTTTTAAACCATCTCTTGTTTTAAATATTTAGCTTTAAAATATTTATATACTCAGATTTTAAATCACTTTATAGATTAAGATTATATATATTAAAAATTACTTTCTAAAACTCTTTTATACGTTTAAACTATATTCAAATATATTTACAAAGTTTAGAAATTGTTTTGACAAATTATAGAAACGTTTTTTAATAAGAAAATCAAAATATCAATTTTTGCCTTGAGCATGTCAACATACTCCTAGCCCCCATGTCGACATGGTGTCCGTTATTTTCAAATTTCAATTTTCAAAAGAAGTGTCTATTCGTCGTATCCTTTCACGAATAGATATGGTTGTTACTCTACTATAAATACCGGTAAGTTCTAAACAAATTTTTACCAGATTTCATTTTATTTTCTTTCCTCTTCATCTACCACATTTATTCAAAAGAATCCTAAACTATATTCTACCGAAATACCAAGTGAATCAAACTTGATTATCTCTTGTTTGATTCTCTGCCACTCTCTCTATAAGATCTCAGTGCTATTCAGAGTTATAGGATCATTTGTAAATCAAATTGTTGAGTAAAAGGTGCAGTTGAGCCTTGAAATCAATTGGGTGTGATCGTTTCTCCGGAAATCGATTAGGTGATCTTGTGGCCTGGTAAATCAAGAGAGTTTGCCTCGGACTCGAATACAGGAGGGTGTACCTCGTGGCCTTGAAATCGAGGGTGTAATCTGGGAGATTTTTTTTGATAAGAAATCCGTACGATTGTACGGGACTAGATGTTGGGTAACTCCGAACCAGTATAAAATCCTGGTTTGTTCTTTCCTTTACTGCTTTTATTTATTATTTGCATCTGTGCCTGATTCTATGATTATATCTATGTCTGTGAATTGCATTTGTTGGTGATTAAATTACATAAGTTTCAAAAAGATTTAGAAAATCCAAAAAACACTATTCACCCCCCTTTAGTGTTATTCCAGCCTTAAGATCCGTAATCCGCATTTCTCACATTTGGATTCAGAGTTTTGGTTTTCAAAGTTTTCATAATCTGAATTTTGAAAAATTTTAAAATGGAATTTTTTTTTGATAAAATTATTAACACTATTTTCATATGAATATGTCATAGAATTATCATGATATTGTTATTTAAAACTATATTTAGTTATTTTGAAAAGTCAACTGATTCTTTAAAAAGTTATATCAACAATGAATATAAGTGTTAATTCATTAGAAGCTAATGAAGTAGAGAAATTGAATAAATTGAATGGAAGTCAATTTAATATCAACCAATTGAAATTAAAAGTGTTGAACCAAATTGAATGTAAAGAAATGTAAATTGAATAAATTTGGTTGTAATGGATGTACATTGGTTGTTATATGAATGTTAGTTGATTGTATATAATTCATTAAGTGTTAATGAAATTGGATTGACAAATTGAAAGCTAAAGTAATTGAAATCAAATTGGAAGTTAAGAGAATCTTAAATAGAATTGAATTTGATTTGTAAGTGAACTAATGTGAATGTAAACTAATTGAATTTGAACGAATGAATATTAGTCAAATCCAATGTTAACAATCAAATGTGATTAAATTGAAAACCAATTCAATGAATATTTATGAGAAATGAAAGAATGTTGATTCGGTATGGATTTGTTGGATGTTATTGGATGACAGTTGTTTGATGGTTGCATTTATTGCTTTAGTTGCAATTGCTATGTTAGCACATGTAGTTATTATGTTGCTATATGATGTATATCGATATTACTTTCTATATGCATATTCTCATTTGTTTGATTGAGTGTTTAGTAGGTGTGGATGGCGTTTGCTTCGCATTTGGAGCTCGCTTTCGCGCTATATTAACCGTATACGCTCGCTAATAATAAATAAGGTACATATCTCGGATTAAATATCGTACTTTTACACTTTTTTCCATACGGGATGCCTCATCACTTGATGAGATGTATATTTGTGATATATATACACTGTCATTTTTTTTTTCGGATCGAGCCGCGCAAAGGAGGCTATGGCGAAATTTTCCGAAAATTCAAGGCGTTGGAATATTTTTGAGAAAATTGGAAAATTTGAAAATTTTAGAAACTTAGTAAAAGTTGTTGAAAGAAGTTTAACTATTGGATTTTGGAAAAGTTAAACACTTAAGAGATTTGTAAATCTAATTTGAACGGTTTGTTTTGAAAAGTTAATGGATTTTGTGAATTTTTCTTACTTGGTAATTTCGAGGACGAAATTCTTTTAAGGGGGAAGTTTGTAACGACCCAGAATTTATATTAATTAAAATTTGAATATTTAATTGATTTTAAATATTAATAAGTAGAATTAATAAGTCAAATAATTTAATTTTCGAATAAGAGGATTTAATTGGATAATTAAATCAATAAATTAATAGTTGAAATTCCAGAAATAATTGAAATCTGGATTTAATGTGATTAAAAATGATTTATAGAGTTATATTAAATCATATTGAAGTTAGAATGATGTTTGTGAACTTTTAAAAATTGAATTTTAAGTTAATCTGTGAAAATTGAATATTTTAATATTTAATCGACTAGTGAAATTAGCCATTTTTCGAACAGTCTCAGAATTGGACGAAACTAGTTCCATTGGATCCGTAATAGTTTATAATTATCGGATTTCAATTTTCGTAGCAATCGGAGTTGTCGTTTGACCGTGGCAGCTTGAAACGCATCGAAATTGTTTTAATATTAATTTGGCGAGTTAAAATAGTCATTTTTCAAAAAGTCTCGAATTTCGACGAAACCAGTTTCATCGGATCCGTAATGTGATATTATTGTATGGTTTCAAATTTGGTGTCAATTGGATTTACCGTTTGTCCGGGGCAAGCGAAAACGCATCGAAATCGGTTTAATTTAAATTTGATCGTTTAATTCCGTAACTCGCACATATGACCGAATTAGCTCCCGAAACACGTTCCATTGTGTTCAGAACGCGGGGTAAACCTTAGAAACATCAGCCGGCATGCTTCGTTTGGAGTTTGGAAAATTTTGGGTGAATAGTGTTTTCGTCAATTTTCTATATAAGGACCTCACATCTTCAATTTGCAAACTAAAATAAAACCCTAACCCTAATTTGTTCCAGCCGCCATCAACAGAAACAATGGCTATAAATTATCCACTTTCTACCCCTCCGATCTCTCAATCCGTAAGGAATTAGCCTTCGAGTTATAAAGCAAAAGTGTAGAGGACGAAGAGGTCTATATATCCAACGGTCGAGAAGGAGAATGGTGCGACGTGGAGGGAGGTAGTGGCTGCCGTTTACCATCAGGTCATGCACGAAATTCGAGGGTATATGGAGGCCGAGCTTCAAGCTTTGGCAGCCGAAGGTGGCTCTTGAGATGGGCTACATGATGGAGGTCTCCGATCGTGTCAAAGCTCGTCGTAGAGGTAGCAGCGATCAACCCTAGTTTTGGAGCAATGGGTTTCGTTCATACTGGAAACATTCGTGAGTGGGAAGAGAAGCATTAGGGTGCGGCCCTGATTTGTATGAAGCAAGAATCAAGGGCTGAGAATAAAAGGTTGAAAGAAAATAAAAGAAAATTGTAAATATTTGTATTATAAATGTGTACGAACTTTAAAAATGTATAACTTTGTCATACGAGGTCGGAATTTCATGAAACAAATTGCGTTGGCTTCGTTTTGTCGAGCACTACGCAATGGAGCTTGTTTGGAGTCGTTTGGAGTCAGTGAAATTTTTGGGTAAAATTAAACGTCCGTTTAATTTTATTTCGAAATAAACGCTAAAACTGAATTGGAAGCAAAGGTGAGAACTTCTCACTCAATCGAAGTTCGATGTAAATTTTAAATAGTTAGATTTAAAATTATTGATTGTATGCCTGGATGATAAATTATTATCTGTTGTTGATTGAAATAGACATTATACGCCGTTATTAAGCGGAGGTTATTTATTAAAAACATATACCGCGAATATTTCACATTGAAGTGAAATTGGTATTATATATGTATATAGCAATATATATATATATTGGAATATGTATATATTGGAGTTGATTTCCCGCATTTTTATAGCGGATGAGACCCCATTGCGCCGCATAATAGGGGATAATATTTATTAAACCCATATACCGTGATATTCCGTACTAGAGCGGAATTGGTATTGTGCTAACATCTGTGGATGCAGGAAAACAGGTTGGAGGGATCCGACTGGATTCCTCACCGTATTGATTTATTTACAGATATTGTGATATATTCTGTTATCACATGATGATATGTGATGTTTTGTTGTCGTGATTGATGATTGGTGTTGTTGCATCATCGGATCCATTTTTGAAGTTTAAAAATAACGATTTTGATTTTAAATTGGGATTTTTGAATTATTATGAACGATTTATATAAAAGATGTACAAAATTGATATTTTATAAAGTAAGAATACTGGAATTATAAAACGAGTTTTTATAAGTCTTAAAATGGAAAAAATGGATTTCTTAAGTGAACGAAATTTATAGACTTATAAATTGTGAAGTTATAAAATGAATAGATGTTGTAAAATAAAAGATTTATGAGTAATTAACTTATAAATCAGTTTTGACATTTTACTTGAGATTTTTGAATAAAGAAAAATGGTTTATAGATGAGATTTGTAAAATATATATTTTATAAATCGAAATAACGGAATTCTAAAAGGAGTTCTGTTAATGTTGAAAATAAGGTTATAAATAAAATCTTATAAGTAATAAGATTTATAATTTGTGAAGTTTTAAAAGAACGATTTTGTAAATAAATGGATTATAAGTTCTTAACTGTAACGACCCAGTATTTTGGACCATTCGCATCCATTATAAGTGTATAGGTAGACACTCATGCCGGAATTGAATTGCTCAAAATACCGCGTTGTTAATTTAAATTTGGCAAAACTGAACATATACAGTAAATAAATAATCACAGAACACAGACACAGAGTAATAATTGCAGCGGAAATAAAAGAGATAGTAGTTCATGAAGCTACTATATAAATATATAAGTTACATCAGAGTTAAACCAGATACAACGGAAGAGTAATACGATACATCAGATACAAATCAGAATACACCACTGGAATCATCGAATACTGAAAGCAGAATAGATGGCTGGATCTTCAAGCAAAGCTCCAACTTCAAAGGTGAGTCTCGAATACTGGTACACTCAGTTTGACCCGAGCGTAAAGAAAACACAAAACACTCGAGTCAGGATTAACATTCTTATATTTATAAATCCAACTCAAGTGAAAATAGCAACTGAAATACAAGTAACTCAAAGGATGTTTGGAATAACCATCCTTTAAGGATCCGTTAAACTATCTACTATGTAGTAGTGTACGATAAGTAGATAATGTCTATCAGTAATATAAAGATATCAAAATAGTGTTAAGGCGTTACCATTATTCCCCTTAACACATTTTTATTCCCAAGAGCATATACAAGACCGTAGTTTCCCCAAAACCGGAAGTCACCAGAGGGCAATCCATATACTAAAGGTACAAACCAAAATCGTAGTGGTCGCGAATAGGATAATCAGTATGACAAGGCACATGAGGCAATACCCAAGGTAGTGAAACTACCGTTTGCCTGATCCGGACTGGTGAGAATGCATCGCCGCAGCGATCGCAACACCGCAAAACAACACTCCCAAATCAAGGGTGCACCAATCGACAACAAGTAATGAGTAGTTCGAAAAAGTGTGTTCGCTTGAGGTAGCTGACCTCCATTGGCCCGGCATGGCTCCTGTTTTAGTCATTTCCAATTTGACACAAGTGTCAAGGCTATCCATTATCGTTCTCTTTCTTCAGTCATCACGTACATCAATCCAACCACTTCATTCTGGATCACACTCCGCGTATAGTTATTAAAGTGGTTTTCGGTTTAGACAGTGAATATGTCCTTAATCGATTTCGGTTCCTTTAATAAGCTTCGTAATTATTTCACCGATTGGTCTTTTATATATTTCAAAACCAAATCAATTACAATTCCAATTAGAATTTGCAAACCAACATTTCAATTATCTTTCTAAATAAATTTCCATAATTTCCGTTTCAAAACTTCCAAATTCATTTCAAAATCCAATAATTCAATTCCGATTTTTATTTAAAACAATTCAAATATTGATTCAAGTTTGAATATATAAGTCTCATTCCGAAATCATTTAAATTAATTTAATTTAACATTTAAATCAATTTAAATTCATTTATCGATTTCATTCAATATTCATTTAACTAAATTTGTCATTCAAAATAATTTCTATTAAATTTCCAATTCATTAAATCCATTATTTAAATTCAACTTCATTTTATCAAAACTTACAAATTGAATTAAATTATATTCATCAAATCAAATTCTTTAAATTTCAAGTCTTACATTAATTTCAATAAATCACATTTTATTTCTTGTTAAAGAAATTCAATTTCACTTATTTACTTACTTAAATAATTTTCCAAAACTTAATTAATAAAGAAATTCAATTTTAATTATTTACAAAGTAAAAATTCACTTATTCAAAAGTTCAATTTCTCTTATCAAAGAATTCAAATTTTATTTGATTATTAAATAATTCAATCTTATTTAATTATTAAATAATTTCAAAACTTGATTATCAAATAATTTCAAACTTAATTCAATCGTTTCTCAAATTAAACAACGTTCTTTCATCAATTATACTGTTAATATTTTATCCCATATTTTTAAATATTAACATTTTCCTTTCATAAAAATTTAAATTCCAACCTCATTTCAAAACCTTATCATTTATTCAAATAAAATCTTTATTTTATTTTAAATCAAATTATTTGACCAATTGGTTTTATTTAATTTTCTATCCTAGGTCAAAGTTTTAATTTGGGTATTTATCATTTCAACCCGATTCCAATTCAATTCAAAATCAAAGCATAGCAAAGGGAACTTGCAGTGTGATAACTGGGATGGTGTCAAAGTAAATAAACAAGCAATAACAACAGTCAATATCAATCCAATAATCAATTTAAATAATCCCAAAATAATCGTATTAATTCGCATTGTTGTTTTTGAAATTAATATAATTATTTCTAAAATCTACACTATCATTTCATGCAGATTAAAGATTATTACATTACGGTTCTTCACTTGTCATCTATTTACAATTTCATACATCATCAATTTAAAAAACATACAATTTATGGTTCAAGGTGTAGTTAACACTATTTTTCTACGTGTCAAATGATTAAACATTTAAGGGGTCAGATTTAACTAATTTAACTAACCAAATTCTACACATATGTCGATTCAAATTTTTAACTATTCTTTGTCAAATTCAGTTGCATAATATTTATCACTTTATACATTAAAATTTACATCCAATATAAACATCAATCAATCAATCAATTATCAACCAAACTGTATTATCATCGCATAAATAATTAACAAATAATGGTGTCAGATGTCATAGGTGAACAGATACGGGTAATAGCATATATAACAGTGTAAATAACTAACAGCGGCATATTCAATTGTCGTTTCAATTGAAATCAGATTTAATAAATAAAAGAACATTAATCGTGAGTGATTGCTCACCTTTCGAGGCTAGAGAATACAGAAGGTGATCCGGATACGCACACTGATACGGACTCTGAAATTAATTGTGGATTCAAGCAAAGCAAAATCGGTACGAGTTCAACGGTCAAGGCTGATTGGCATGAATTGACGAACAGATCTGATAATATGAATAGACAAAATAATCAAAATTGGGTCGATGAAAATAATTGGTATAAGTGAATATATATACAACTATATATACTATGTGTAAAATTTACATACAACTTATAAGTTAAATAAGCAATAATCTTATAATCTTTAAAACAACTTAATATATATATATATATATTTTATATATATTTATATATATAACAAAGCATTCTACTTTAGAATATGTAGAAAACATAGTAATTTCCAAAGGATTTTCTAAACGAACATTCGAATTTCACGTCAAAATAGACCGAACACTACAAAAGTACACATGAAACTAGACACTAGTATGAAATGGTATCAGTCCTTGTTAGCAAATTTCCACAGCTTGTTACAGGTATCAAATGGAGGTGAAGATGGCATAACACTGAACTTCTCGACTTTCTTCTTGTTTCCCAAACAAATATATATAACCATTATAATTTTATAAACTTTTATAAATACATAACTTTCCAAATATTAGATACACATAACACGTATACATATTTATATACTCTGAAAAATCAAAATAGTGCAGCCGAGACAAAGATGTACTAACGTGTAAACTATATATACTAACATCTATACCTAAGACAAATAATATTGTATATATACTAAAACTGTTTTCATACAATTTTCAACTACTGACCTACACTTTATAATATATGTAGTATAACTTTATAATATATTAAATATAACTCTATATGTATTTACAGACTCATACAACAAAGTTATGCAAATCATATTTGTATACAAAATGTTAAAATCATGCATATGGACTAAATCTAATAATACAAGTCTTGTCAAAAGATACTATATATTTTGTAACAGAGACTACTTATATTGTTTAAACAAGTACCGTCACTTATATACAAACAGCAGACTAACAACAACATATATGTATTTACAAAGAAAAGTGTTGTACGAAATATACTAATTTATAAAATAACAACAATATATACTATTTAAACCTTTATAACCTTAAGATCTAAAATCTATCACAAAATACAACCCAGCAAATAAAAAAAACAATATAGATAGACAATCGTTTACCTTCAAAGTTTCATATATATATAAACAATATATAGTTGTATTTCCTAGAGAAGAGGTGACGAGTTGGATGTGCTTGCCGTCGGAAGGGAAGAGAGGCGCTAGTGGGGAGTGGTTATGTGTCTGGGCAGAGGCGGTGGATGAGTCGGCTATGGGATGGTGTGGCCGGCGCTGGAGAGTGGGACGGAGGCAGGCAAGGGGCGGTCGAAGCGAGAAGGTGGCTCAGTGAGGTGGCTGAGGTTCGGTGGGTTGGCGAGTGAGCACACGGGATGATGGCGTTTGCTGTCAGTGGGGTGGGTCACATGCACAGGTCGGGGTTGTTGGAGGGGAAAGAGCGATGGCGGGTTGGGAGTTGTGTGGCAGGCGTAGTTCGATTGGGACGATGGAAGGGGAGGGTACGGTAGTGGCTCAAGGGTTGCGTGGGATGGTGGCTGTGCATGAATGCAAGCATGCATATGTGGGTGGAAGGCCTTCATTCGGTTATAAAGGAGGTGGTGGAGCTACGAGAGATGCACGGAAGGGGAGACTCGGCCTGGGCTGCGAGTTAAAGGCGGAGGTCGGTACTTCGGGATGCTAGTCAAGTGGAGACGGTGCTTCTGGTGGCCGAAGTGGCTTGAAGGCTTAATGAAAACGTGGTTTTGAAGTAGCAAAGTGGAGAAAGCAAGCAGATTTAGGCGAGAACGAGAAGCAGCTTTTTGATGACTAACACTCTATTTGCTCTTTTATTCTTTTATATAATTTTTTCTTCTGTAAAGCAATCTGACTATGTAAACATGGAGGAAGAGCAAAACAATAATGGCGAATGAATATAAGCAGCTTTAAGCATGAACAGAGTGAAACTGTAGAAGTAAAATAGGAAAAACCTTCAGAATATAATTCTTTACACGGCAGGAACGAATCGAATAACTAAAAGCATTGAATGAATCAAAATTTATTGGAACTAGAGAAATTTGAAACTGAACAAAACGAAGGGTCAGGTCTATTGGAATTCCGTAGAAATAAATTCTAATGGCTATTGGCCCTAGGACTTCACGGTGGAAAAATTGAAAAGACTAAGAAACGAAAGTTGAAATTTCGAAACCGATACGATTATCCGTTTTACAGATTTCGCTGTGAACCGGGCTTCAAAATATACAAATGAGTATACTGCGGAGATTAGCAGGCCGAGACGATCAAAACGGTATACAGATATCAGTGGTACGATTTAATTATAAAAATTCGAATTTTTCTACTACGGAAAATGCAAGAAAAACGCTGAAAAATAAGATCGACGGAGCCAAAGATGTCCGAATTTGGTAAAACGATAAACTGACATCTTGCTCAGAAGATGATTTAAAATTTTCCTATGTAAAAATATTTAGGTTTCGGAAACATTTTATTTTCATCGCTTTTAACTGATTAAATTAAAGTAAATTTACGCGCGAAATAAACTTTCATATTTTCGGACGAAAATTTACCAGTTGCTATGTTTAACTAAACGCATTCCAAATATCAAATTTATATTTCAAAATTTTATCGTTTAAAATTTCACAAAATTTCAACTAATAACGTTATTAAAACAGTTGAAATTTTACGGGTCGTTACATTAACTTATAATATGGACTTCCGGTATATAATTGAGTTATATAATTTGAATTGATTTATAAAAAGGATTTTATAATTGAAGTTTTTTAAATAGAAATGGGATTTATAAACATTGTTTGTAAATTCGAAATCAATTGAATTTGATAATCAAACATAAAAGTTATTAAAGGAGATATATTCATGATTTTGGACTGCGAATTATCCTTTAAGTTAAATGTTGTAATAATAAGAGTTTGGTTGGGAATTTTATCCACGATTTTGGACAGTGGATAATCCTTTAAATAAAATGTGTAGAAATGTTGAAATTGGATAACGAAGTATATTCACGATTTTGGACAGTGAATATATTATTAAATAAAATGGATATGTTTTGGAGAAGTGATATTACGAAATGAAGTAATTGTTTTAAAAGATGTTTTAAAACGTGTTAAGTATCGAATACATAGATTTCAACATTCATTGTTGAAATAGACGTTTTCGAGAAATAAGGAAATGGTGGACTATAACACTGTTGTAATAGTAAATGGTTTCCAAAATGAAATATTTTATATAGTATTGGGATTTATATATCTATCTAAATTTCGAATCCCTATACTAGTGATTTTGAGTTGTCGTAACGATGTTTTACGTAACATTCGTTTTGACTCAAATAAATGTGTTTAAGAAAATGATTTCCTTAAAGAATGAAATATATACTTAATTTTGATTTAAGTATATTGAATATTTTCAAATGTTGAAAATAAATAAGATTTGTGAATTACTTATTATTAAATAAGTATGGAAATGTTTTTCCAATGTGAAATGAAACGTTTTTGAGAATTTATCTTTGTAAAGATAAATTGAAAGTGAATAATTGAAATTTGTTTTCAAATGGTTGAAGTGTGGAAATAATATATCTTGTAAAGATATTTTTGGAAAATAAATAATTTGGAAAATTATTTGGAATCTGATGATGCTGTGCAGACCTATTAATAGTTAAATAACTGACTATCAATAATTACCTTGAATGGGTATTTGTTGTGAATTGGATGAATTTGAATGCCATACTTATTTTTGAATAAGCGCTCACTATTTGGGTTAGCCGAGAAAGGACCTTTGGGTCGTATAACCCATTCCGAATATGTGATACGTCGTAATGGATTGCATTTGATGACCGGTGTTGAAGACCGGATATTTTTGAAAACGAAAGGGTTACCGTCGAGTTACTCTACATCGGCTGATCTCCGATATAGAGGTTTTATCACCCTTAGTGACGGGAAGTCCGGACGTGATTAGAAAATTATCCGGATTTGCAAGGGCTTCGTAAGAAGTGCCTTCGGTTCTGTTCGATCCCGGAACAGACTTGTATGGTTGTATGTCTGACGTTACAAATTGAGATATAAAGTTAGTTTCTTTCAAATACATTTCTGTTGGTGGTGGAGAATTTATTCTCTTAGCTTAACACCCTTCTCTAAGACGTACGAGCTCAGAGGTTATGTAGTTGAAGGTTATCAGCGATATACTCCCAATTTGGTAACGTGGCATGCTGAGTGTTGCTGTGTAATGATTATTGTTTGATCATTTGTGATATGATCATTTGTTTGATCATTTATCTTTGTGATCATTACTTTGATCATTTGTTGACCCAAGGCATGGCTCTGTACCAAAGCGTAGCTTTGTGGATGAGACTTCGTCGGACCTCACACCCCGGAAATGGTCAAAACAGGAAGGATGCAGCAAGGTTATTAGGGGGTAGCGCCCCTTTTGTGTATGTCATTCCTTCTGGATAGAGGTGGTATCATGGTATGGAGCCCAGATACTTAACCTATGTTGTTGCTGCATTATTATTCTTATGTGGTTGTTGGAATCGAGGATCCTCGGGAAGATCGGTTACGATCAGGGAATGACATATTCGTGTCAGTAGTTACCCAGTTAGGGGTAACCCGACCTTGTGTTGGCAGAGATCTAACCGTAATGTTAGGTTATTTCTCGGTTTGTCTTTTCAGAGGCGTACCTATGTGGCAATGGGAAGTTCCTTGGCCTGACCATTTGTTGGAAATCCAAAGAAACAATACATGACTTGTATGGTTTTAGTTGTATTACCTGCCATGGAATGTGACGGTAACCTGCTATTGAACATGGTAGCTATAGTAGGCATACGATACTGGTCGTATGTTGGCTAAGATTAATATTATACTTTTGAAATGTTTTCTACACTATGCACTAATAATAATGTCAAAAAGGATTTGATTTTGCGTAGTAAGCATCTTTGACTATCATAAGAAGAAATCTCCTCTAATTCTGCGTTTGCATTGTGTGTGTGGCGGGAGGTCTTATGGTAGTTTCATTTTCCAAAAGCATTTCGAATTGACTTTAAAATTATCCTGTTGTTTGTTTTAAAGATAAACTGTTTTAAGTTCTCACACCAGTCACCATGACTGACCTGGAGTTTATTGTTTCCTTCCTAAACTCTGGGTGCCCACCAATTTCCACACGGGCAGTCTAGAGTCAGGTTATCAGGTCATTCTGGATTCAGGAGATATTGTAGAGCTTAGTGGCGAGATGGATGGAGAGACGTACCACTTGTATATGATATTATTTATTCCGCTGTGTATTCTGTATGAGGACAAGTTTGTATAACTGTCCATTGATGTATTGTTGTTGTAAACTCTAATGGTGATGTAATGTATAAAATGATATAGTTCTTTGTTTTAAAGATTATTCATTTATCTATTATATGTTGTTCCGCTGCGAATGTGAGATTCTGATATTGTTTCTGTTTTTGTGTTTCCTGTTGCTTTTCTTTCTTTTTCTTCTATCTTTTCTTCTACCTCTTCTTTCTTAAACCCTAAGAATTCGGTTTTCCGGCATTCGATGGCTCGGCAGTCGATACAGTGGACGTATTGATGTCGATATTCAGAAGTCGAAGAATCGGGTCCTTACAGGGAGAAATATAAAATAGAGTAGTTAGGCTTAGATTAAGGGGGAGTTATTAGTTTTAGGGGGAGTTATTGTGAAGGAGAAGTATATTTTATAAACATAGGTTGTCATCATCAAAAATAGTGAGATTGTTAGTCCTTGAGAAGGATGGTTTTGATGACAACAACCTTAAGACATGTTATAAAATATAAATACTAACATTATAGTTTAGATATATATATGTATATGCAGGATACAAACATGCATGTACCAAGAATGAAGACTGTACAGTATAAAGATACAAAACTGATGAATTTAAAGATCAAAGATATCAAGATTGAAGACTCATGAGTATTAAGAAATCAAGTTATCAAGAGTTCAAGATTTTAATAGTACAAGATAAGTATTGAGTCTAGAATTATGTTAAATCTTTATAATAGCACGGAAATCTTCATTCCATATTTCATTTGGAATGGAACCCATTTCTACCTTCTTAGTGGCTTACAAACCCACGACAAGTAGCTTACAAACCTATGACAAGTGGCTTACAAACCCACGAACATCCTGGTTTTGTATAAGTTCTCGAGTCCTGATGTGATGAGATATTCTATAGGAAGAAGCTTGCAAAACTACTTCAAAATGGTTTTTCAAAATGATTTTCAAAACTTCTTTTCAAAATATTTTAGCCTCAAAACTATTTTTATCATTTATAATATTTTGATTTCAAAATTGTCATTGATTTTAAACTATCACTTGTTTTAAATATTTAGCTTTAAAATGCTTATTTACTCAGATTTTAAATCACTTTATAGATTAAGATTATATATATTAAAATTACTTTCTAAACTCTTTTATATGTTTAAACTATATTCAAATATATGTACAAAGTTTAGAAATTGTTTTAACAAATAATAGAAACCAATTTTAATAAGAAAATCAAAATCAGCAATTTTGCCTAGAGCATGTCGACATCCCTCAACCCCCATGTTGACATTGTGCCCGTTAAATTCAAAATTCAAATTTTCAAAAGAAGTGTCTATTCGTCGTATCCTTTCACGAATAGATAAGGCTGTTGATTTACTATAAATACCAGTAGTTCTAAACGAATTTTTAACCAGATTTCACCTGTTTTCTCTCCTCTTCATCTTCCACATTTATTCTAAAGAATCCTAAACTATACTCTGCCAAAATACCAAGTGAATCAAACTTGATTATCTCTTGTTTGATTCTCTGCCACTCTCTCCATAAGATCTCAGTGTTATTCAGAGTTAAAGGATCTTTTGTATATCAAACTGTCGAGTAAAAGGTGCGGTTGAGCCTTGAAATCAATTGGGTGTGATTGTAGCCCCGGAAATCGATTAGGTGATCTTGTAGCCTAGTTAAATCAAGAGAGTTTGCCCTGGACTCGAATACAGGAGGGTGTACCTGGTGGCCTTGAAATCGAGGGTGTAATATTGGAGATTACTTTTGATAAGAAATCCGTACGTTTGTATGGGACTGGATGTAGGGTAACTCCGAACCAGTATAAAATCCTGGTGTCTTCTTTCCTTTACTGCTTTTATTTATTATTTGCATTTGTGTCTGATTCTGTGATTATATCTTTGTTTGTGAATTGCATTTGTTGGTGATTAAATTTACATAAGTTTCAAAAAGATTTAGAAAATCCACAAAACACTATTCACCCTCCCTTTAGTGTTATTCCAGCCTTAAGATCTGTAATCCGTATTTCTCACATTTGGTATCAGAGCAATGTTTTCAAAGTTTTCATAATCTGAATTTTGAAAAGTTTTTAAAAAATGGCTACCAACACTGGTTCTGTTAACACTATCACTAGTTCATTTGTAGAGGGTCAGTCTACTTCCAGACCACCACTTTTTAATGGTAGTAACTATGCATATTGGGCATGTAGAATGAAAATATATTTACAGTCAATAGGATTAGACACTTGAAATATCACACAAACTGAATATTCTGAACCTACAATTAATTTTGCAAGTGGACTACTGAGCAAAAGACTATTGCACAAAATAATTCCAAAGCAATGAATATTTTATTTTGTTCACTTGATAGGAATGAATTCAATAGAGTATCTGTTTGTAAGTCTGCATATGATATTTGTAAAACTTTGCAAGTTACTCATGAAGGAACAAGCAAAGTCAAACAGACCAAAATGTCCATACTCAAGAATCAGTTTTAATTATTCCAAATGAATTCTAATGAGTCCGTTTCAGACATGTATAGTAGATTTCAGGATATTGTGCATTCTCTAATATCATTGGGAAAAAGTTTTTCCGAAGAAGATCAAATCAGAAAAATACTAAATTCTCTTACTCTAGAATGGGATCAGAAAACTCTTGCAATTGAAGAAGCAAATGATATCAGTACTTTAAAGATTGAAGAATTGATTGGAAATTTAATGTCGTTTGAAGCACAAATGCAAGAGAGAAGAGAGAGCAAGGCATTCAAAAAAAAGTCAATTGCATTCAATGCATTAACAGATGGATCAGAATCGGGAAGTGATGATGATGAAGAAATAGCTTTCATGACAAGGAATTTTTGAAAGTTTATAAAATACATAAAGATAAACAACTTCAAAAATAATGATCATAGGAATTATGGAAATCATAATGAAGTACCAAACCACGTCAAATGTTTCAACTGTGACGAACAAGGTCATCTCAAAAGAGACTGTCTGCACCCTGATAAGCAAAAGTTTCCTGCAAGCGATGATTATACAAAGAAAAGGAAGAGAGCATATACCGCTACACTAGACGATTCAGACTCAGACTCATCCTCAAGCGATGATGATCAGAAGATAGAAAATTCAGATATGTGCTTTACGGCTATTCATGATTCCGATGATCTCAGAGATACGAGTCTAGAAAAAAGTACACGTTTACAATTTATTGGTTGAAATTGTTTGCTTAAAATTGATTGATTGTTTGATTGTTTTTGTTTGAATTTTAATTTTTTATTATGTTTATTTTTTAATATTATAATATTTTTTATTAAAGTAATATTATTACATTAAATATTACTCCAGAAAATATATAGACATTAAAAATAATATATAAATATATAGAGATTAAAGTATATAGGAAAATATAAGTCACATGAATTCTATGACCCATGTCGACATGGTCCTACCCATGATGTCGACATCCCTGTCAGAAATTTGAATTCAAATCTTTGAACTTCCCTCCACCTTTTCACCAACTCCAATGTTCTGGAAAGGTACCTCTTGACCAGAGAACATGACTATTGAATATCTATTTATTTCCCTTATCTTATCATATCCTTTCACTTTCATTTTAAACTTCAAACTCTCTTAAACTCTTTCAAACTTTCTACTCTCTTCAAAAATGGCTTCTTTAAGCACTCCATCCACAATGAGGCTGTCTAAAACCATCAAAGAGTATCTCTATAATGATCCGGAAGCAATCAAGGATTATATAAGCTATGCTAATTACGGAAAAGTTCATACGGGAAAGTTTGTTATCTTTAGCGATTTTTCTACATATGAAATTAATACTCTTCTTGAAGAGAACCATATTCTTAGTCTTTTTGACAATTCTGAAAATGATTTTGTTTGTTATCCAAATTTTGTTAAAATGTTTTATGCAAATTTGAATCGCGGTTTTCATGAAGGAAATGAAAATGAAATTTGGAGTAGTGTTAAAGGCACTAAAATTGTTTTAAATCGTGAAATTTTGGGCAACATTCTCAATTGCAAGAATTCGGGAATGGATCTTTCTACTTTTAATATTGATGAACATGATCATGAGACATTTCATCACATTTTCAAAGGAGATGACAACTTTGAATTTAAAAATCGTAACTTTCGTCCGAAAGCACGTATTGTTAATCTTCTTTTGCAACATACTATAACTCCTAGATCGGGAAATTTCAATAACCCGACTTTAAAAGTTTGTAAAGCTCTTTTTGCCATTTTTGGTCATTATAACATTAATTGGGTGCAAGTATTATGGATGAACTTCGTCCTAAAAATTTGGAAATGGGTGAGAATACTTTGTATCATGGAATCTATCTCACTCAGATTTTTAATTATTTTGGTGTTGATTACAAAAGGAAAGAATTTGTTTCAAGAGAAGTGTTTAATCATGCCAATATTTCTCTTATGAAAATTCCTTTCATATTTCAACAATACGAATCTCTTGCCGAAAAGGATGAAAGGTTGGCACATGAAGAGATGGAGGAAGAAAATGAGGAAGAAGAAGAAGAAGAAGGGGAGGCAATGGAAATTGAAGAAGAAAATGAAGATACCTCCTTGGAAAGTATTGAATATCCTAACAATCCTTCCAACAAAACACTCCTCAAAAATCAAAAGATCATAGTGGAAAATCAATGGATTCTCAAAAGATCCGTTAGTAAGAAATTGGATAAAATGACCACTAACATGAACAAGTTCTTTGCTAAAGTTGGTCGAAAACTTGGCTTATCATCATCCTCCTCATCCTCTAGCACATTCTAAAAACTAGGATGTGATGTACTAGTTTATTTTGTATGAACTTGTATTGCTCTTTTATCATGTTATGTAGTATCTCATGTATTAACTTATGTTTTTCTACCTTATCGTGTCTCTAGAATAAATGTTAGTATAGTATATAAGTTTATATATATACATACTTATTCACAAAACAAAGAAGACACATAGATTAACATACCCATGTCGACATACCCCAACCCACTATGTCGACATATAAATGTCTGATTTGGTTATTTTTTTAAATTTTGAAATTAAAATAACTAACTCATGTCTATTCATTTTAAACGAATTTTTGCCTATTTAAATACCCGTTTCTTCCAGAAATTTGTAATCTCTTCATTTCTACTTATCTCTATTTATATATTTTAACTACTTATCAAAAATGGCTTCCTCTTCTCAAACTCTAAGTGAAAATCTAGAAGAAACTCTCAATTGATTCAAGAATATACTTACTTTTATTCTCCGCAATCAAAGGCACTTAGAACTAAGTCAAATGCAGATGATAAAAGAACAAGAGAAGCATTTCGATGCCCTCCGTTGGATGATTTCTGCCCTAAACAAAGATGATCTCAATGCAAATCCTAAAGGAACTTTAATTCAAGATAATGAAGATTGGGAAGATATTAAAAAGGATCATATCTTTGGAGAAGAAGGATGGGTTGAAGTTCCTAAAATTATTTGATCTCCTTATGGTTTGAATTACTTGTTTTTGAATTGTTTGATTTGATTTGAAATGTTTGATTTGACTTAAATTGTTTGATTTGAATTGCTTTGATTAGAATTGATTTGATTTGAATGGAATGTATAAAATTATATGAAACATAGTATATGTTTATTGGATTTAAACTATCATATTGGTTATGTTTTCATTAATTAACTCATGTTATTATATATATACACTTCATCTTAATTTGTCACAGGTACTCAAATATAAGACTAAGGGGGAGTTATATTAGTTTAGGATTAGTTTTTGTTGATGACAAAGGGGGAGAAATATAAAATAGAGTAGTTAGGCTTAGAATTAGGGGGAGTTATTAGTTTTAGGAGGAGTTATTGTGAAGGAGAAGTATATTTTATAAACATAGGTTGTCATCATAAAAAAAGGGGAGATTGTTAGTCCTCGAGAAGGATGGTTTTGATGACTACAATCTTAGGACTTGTTATAAAATATAAATACTAACATTATAGTTTAGATATATATGTATATGCAGGATATAAACATGCAGATACCAAGAATGAAGACTATACAGTATAGAGATACAAGACTGATGAATTTGAAGATCAAAGATATCAAGATTGAAGACTCATGAGTATCAAGAAATCAAGTTATCAAGAGTTCAAGATTTTAATAGTACAAGATAAGTATTGAGTCTAGAATTATGTTAAAACTTCTTGAAAGCACTTAAAAATCCAGATATGCTGAATGATATTATCTATAAAGATGGAGGATTGGTTAATTTTGGAGATAACTCAAAAGGACATGTGATTGGCATCGGCAATGTCGGTAACTCTAAAACTCCTACTATTTCTAATGTTTTATTAGTTAAGAATCTGAAACACAATCTGCTTTGCATTAGTCAACTTTGCGATAAAGAATACAAGATTAAATTTGAAAAAGATAAGTGTCACATCAAAGATAAAAATTCAAATATTATATTTAAAGGAATTAGGAAGAAAAATATTTACATCCTTAGTATGAAAGTTTCAAATGATAACTTATGTCTTTTGGCTAATACAAGTGACCCTTGGATTTGGCATAAATGATTTGGTCATTTAAATTTCAAACTGTTATCTAGGTTATCAAAACTTGACTTAGTTCGAGGTCTTCCCAAGTTAAACTTTAAAGTAGATAGTATATGTGATGCTTGCCAATTAGGAAAACTTAGGAAGAGTTCTTTCAAATTAAAAGATATGATTTCAACTTCAAAACCTCTTGAGTTACTTCTTCTAGATTTATTTGGTCCATCTCATATTCAATCAATAAATCACAATAAATATGTCTTTGTAATAGTAGATGATTATTCTAGGTTTACATGGACAATTTTTGTAATACATACATATATAACTACACATTCAATTTGAAAATAACAATCTTATTTTATTAAAGTCTATTTATATCTATAAATAAAACAATACACTATTAATATTGTATTTTAAACTTATCTATATTTCCTTTTATTTTCTTTTTCAAAACTAAGAAAACATTCAGCTGTAAAGTTAATAGCTGAAGATAAATTATCCTCTCAATAACAATCTGATAATCATTCCTCTCAACCAAAATCTGAAATCAATATACTCCTCAAACCAAAATCTGTAATAAATCCTCTAAAATGCTTCTTCATCAAATCTGCGATTTCTTATTCAAAATCTGGAAGCAAGATTAAAGGAAAAATCAAAGTTCTTCAAACCTGGAGTCTTAAGCAACACATCACAAAAAGATAATGACATGCATGCAAGTTTCCAAATCAGCATTCAAGTTTTAAAGTAAAACAGTTCCAGATCAAAATTTAAGCCTGGAATATTTCTCTGTTCATAAAATAGGTGAGTAACTTTCTTCTTATAAATTTAAGTATATAGGTATTTGTTTGCATGTGGAATTCTGGAATAAAATGTGTATTGTATGGATGAATATGATTGAAATTTCTATGTATATAGTTGGATATATAGATGCATGCTTATTGTTATACCTGTTCTTACCTGTTCTTACTTTTAGAAGTTTAAATCATGATCGAATTTAATTCCTCTTGATATAATCTCTGATAGGACTTAGAATTCAAACTATATTTGTTTGTTTAAATCATGGATTACAGTCTAAAATTTTATTAAGTTAAATTAAAATGAAAACTACTATGTAAATAAAAAGGAACAGGGAAGTTTAAGTTTTATATAAAATTCAAATATGTTAATTTAGAAATCCAGGATTATTAACTGAATCTTTAAACCAAATAATGATTTTTAGAAGAGAAATCAAGATTTTTAGATTTTTAAATGATGAGATATTCTAGTATGAACGAAAGTTGGGTTTCGATCGATTTCTGATGATCAATGTAATCTGGAGGGTCGTGGTTCATTCTGGGGGAAGAGGAGCTATCAGTGATTAAGAGAAAAATGTTGGATGGCCGTATAGATGATCGTGGCGATAGTGGTTGGTCGATTGAGTTTCTAAACCTAGTTTTACTGGGTTACAGTTTTTGTTGGGTTTCGATTTCCTCTGTTGATCGAGTTGCCTGGGGCTTTGGGTACTGGAAGATGGTGGGTTGACGAGGTCTTCGCCGGAGTTTCAAAGGAAATGGTGGTCGGAGTTTCAAGGGAAGGACGTTGACAGGTTTTAGTTTCGTTCCTGTTTTTATGATAGGTAACTCGAATTCGATTGAGGTGTTTGTTCGAGGTTCTAGTGGTCGGAATCGTGAATGGTGGTCGTAGACGATATGTCGGCGATGGAATCGATGATCGTAGGCGATAAATTCGCCTGTGCACGTGTACATGTACATTTCGTACATCTGGAAGTTGATAGTTGAGGAAGAAGACGTTTTCGAGTGGATGTTAGGTTTGGCTCGAAGTCGTTCTCGTGAGAACTGGGAGTTGGCTTGGGATTTCGAAGGAGAGACTCGCGTGAGTTTTAAAACTATTTTTAAATTTAAACATAACAGTGTTTAAAAATAAAAGAGGGAAGGAACTCGAAGTTGGTCTCGGGAAAACTGGGTTTTTACTCGGGGGGGGGGGGGGGGGGAAATGGAGTTGGCTCGGGTAGATGTAGCAATTGCAGTTTTAAAACAGACAGTGTTTTTAATTTAAATTGAGCTTTAAAATTTTGAAGCAAGATTTAGATCCAGTTTTTAATCAAATATAAAGTATAGATTCAAGTTAATTTGTATCTTAGTTGAGATAAATAAGTTGATAAGATTTGCAATGTTTTAACAAAATTTAAAATGTTAAAAGTATAATTTTATAAAGAATTGAATTTAAAAATCTTATAAACTTCTTTTATAAATGTTAAGTGTTTTTCTTAACATTTGAATTTAAAAAGATTTTGTATATTAAAAGTTAAATTTGTAATTATTTTAAATCTTTGATTTAAGATAAATTAAAAGAAAGATTTTAAAGTAAATGTTTTAAAGTCTTTGTTAATAATAATAATTAAAGTAGTTAAAGGTAAATACTTTATTTTAGATAGTAATTAAGATTTAATGATATAGGAGTCATTAAATTAATAAAGTAATTTAAGAATAATTTAATAATTTAATTAATTAATGGTTTAGTGATAATTAATTAAATAATTAGGATTATAAGTTAATTAATTAAGTGTTAATTAATTTGGGATTTAGGATCATTTGTTTAATTAAGTATGAGTTATTAATAAATGATTAGACAAATAAATTAATATTGGTTAAGTATAAATTACTTAATGAAAGTAATTAAAGTAAATTAATTACTGAAGGTAATTAATTAAATAAATTTGATAAGTTTAAATTAATTTGTTTAATTAAATTAAGATAATCACTTGGTGATTTGATAATTACTTAGATGTAATTAGTGAAAGTATAAATTACTTAGGAAAGTAATTAAAGTTAATTAGTGGATGTAATTAACTAAGGATGATTTAATAAAAGTAATTTGAGTTTGATTACTTTGAATAATTAATCAAGGGATTAATTAAAGGATAATTAATTAAGAAATAATTAATTAAGGGAAGAGTAATTAAGGGTAGTTAATTACTAAATGTGATTAATCAAAGGTGATTTATAATTAAAGAATAATTATGAAATGTAATTAATTTAAATGGAGTAATTAATTAAAGAGTAATTAAGGATCATTAATTAATATAATTAAAGATGAAATTAAGGATTTGATTAATTAAACTAATTAATCAATAATTAGTGATTAAAGTAATTAATTAATTGTAATTAATTAAGGATTAATGTAATTAAATATAGTTAATTAATGAAGTAATTAAAGATTAATTACTGAATGGTTTAAGATAATTAATTTGTGAAATTAATTAAGTATTAATTACTTAAAGTAATTAAAGGATAATTAATCAGGAATGATTAATTAAGATGGATACTTAGAGTAATGATTAATTAATTGGTTTAATTAATAATTAAGTAAGCAGGATTTATAGAATGAAGTAATTAGTTTAATTCACTTTAAATTAATTAGATGATATAAATCATTGCTTAAGAATGGATGAATGAGATTGAATGTATTTCATTGTTTGATATCTCTGATGAGATATGATTGATATATGATATGGATGTTTGGTTGAATTATAATGATAATGTGAATTATCTGTTTGGGATGATAATGTAGATTATCTATTGAATTATCTATCTTTGTGTATATAGATAAGAATTGAATTGTTTTAACCTTAAAACAACTTGGCCCTTAAAAGATACGTTTTGGATTTCGATGAGACCGGGATCGGGTTTCCGTATACCGGGATTCCAGGTCTGGAGACCCGAATACCACATCGATCCAAATTTACGATAGGTCGTGAATCTCAAGTGAAGATGAAGATTCAGAGTGCAAGGGTTATTGTCGTTAACTCTAAGGGTGATTCCAAAACGAGTGTAACGAGATAATGCCTTCGGTTTCGTTCGAACCCGGAACGAACTTGTATGGATTGAATGCTTTCAGCACATCGTCAGGCGGACGATGAGCATTCTAAGTGATATGTTCTGATTAAAGGTAATCGTAACCTCAAGCCTCATCAACCGGGAATGGCTAAAACAGGGGAGGTGCAGCAAGGTTTCGTGGGTAGCACCCACTGAGAGCAAGATAGATCCCTGTCTAGAGGTCCCTTTTCTTTTATTCGGCTTAGTGTGTGGTTGGTCGCGCCAACTACGGGGTTGTCTTGTTCGGGATTATCCAGTAAGGGATGGTTCCGGCTTTGTGTTGCAGGGGAGCGGGCGTACTCCTCGGTACGGTGATCTAGGCCACGTACTGTGACGGGCGGTACCCCAGTAGCCTTGCCATTGTATGGAATCCAAACTCCAATAAGTGCCGTACGTATTAGATGTGCCCAACTATGTTGGAATGTGAGATGTAAGCATTTCAGCTATTTCTATATTTTACTTGAAAACCCTAGACCCTATTATAATAAAATCAGATTTCCTATCAAATGTTTTGGTTAGCGTAAGGTAAAAACTTACGCATGTTTATTTGTGGGGAGTCTTACGTGATACCTTTTCTTTCTAAAGGTTTTGAAGTTAAGCAAGTTTAACCTGTTACTCACACCAGACCCATGTCTGACCCAAGTGTTTATTTCTATTTTATAAACTCTTGGGTACTCAAATTTTTACGAGTAGCCAAGGGATTCAGGTTTAGCTTTGACGAATATTCTGGAGGAGCAATGGAGCAGGAGGCTTCGGCGTTCGTAGATATAGTATTCCGCTGTGTTGATATCTGTGATAGTGTCTTGTCTTGTATTTGAGTTGTAATGTCTAGACAGATGTTTATAACTGTCTAGTAAGTGATGTATATGCTGTGTAACTCTGTAAATTGTTGTATACTATGTAATAGTTTATGTTATTAATATAATTTATTCGTTCCGCTGTGAGATCGTTGTTGTTGTTTCTTTCTTTCTTCTCTTCTTTTCTATTTTCTACCCCTTTCTTTCTTCATAATGATGCGACTTTCTGGGCATAGAAAGTCGGGTCGTTACAGTTGGTTAAGATATGAGATTTATAAATCCTGCTTACTTAGAGTAATGATTAATTAATTGGTTTAATTAATAATTAAGTAAGCAGGATTTATAGAATGAAGTAATTAGTTTAATTCACTTTAAATTAATTAGATGATATAAATCATTACTTAAGAATGGATGAATGATATTGAATGCTTTGCATTGTTGATATCTCTGATAAGAGATGTGCTGATCTATGATATGGATGTTTGGTTGAATTATAATGATAATGTGAATTATCTGTTTGGATGATAATATGGATTATCTATTGTAAATTATCTATCTGTGTGTAGTATAGATAAGAATTGAATTGTTTTAACCTTAAAACAACTTGGCCCTTAAAAGATACGTTTTGGATTTCGATGAGACCGGGATCGGGTTTCCGTATACCGGAATTCCAGGTCTGGAGACCCGAATACCACATCGATCCAAATTTACGATAGGTCGTGAATCTCAAGTAAAGATGAAGATTCAGAGTGCAAGGGTTATTGTCGTTAACTCTGAGGGTGATTCCAAAACGAGTGTAACGAGATAATGCCTTCGGTTTCGTTCGAACCCGGAACGAACTTTTATGGATTGAATGCTTTCAGCACATCGTCAGGCGGACGATGAGCATTCTAAGTGATATGTTCTGATTAAAGGTAATCGTAACCTCAAGCCTCATCAACCGGGAATGGCTAAAACAGGGGAGGTGCAGCAAGGCTTCGTGGGTAGCACCCACTGAGAGCAAGATAGATCCCTGTCTAGAGGTCCCTTTTCTTTTTATTCGGCTTAGTGTGTGGTTGGTCACGCCAACTACGGGGTTATCTTGTTCGGGATTATCCAGTAAGGGATGGTTAAAGTTAAATTTGAAATTTATTTTAAATCTTTAATTGGAAATGAAATATAAGAAAGATTTAAAAGTAAAAGATTTCAAAGCCTTTTGTAAATAATAATTAAAGTAGTTGTAATATTAATACTTTAATTTAGAGATTTAATGATTTAGGAGGCATTAAATTAATAAGGTAATTAAGAGTAATTTGATAATTTAATTCATGGTTTAGTGTTAATTAATTAAATAATTAAATGATAAGTTAATTAATTAAGGGATTAATTAATTTTGAAATTAAGAATCATTTATTTAGATAAGTATAGATTATTAATAAATGATTAGAAATTAATTAATCAAGTGATTAAAGATTAATTAAGGAATTAATAAAGTAATTAGAGATTTATTAATTGGTAATTAAGAATTTATTAATATAAATTAATAATAGTTGATTTAAAATTAATTACTTAAAGAAAGTAATTAAAGAATGGTTAATAATTAATGAGGGATCATTAATTAGAGATTTTTGAATAATTAATTAATGTGATTTGTTTTATTAAGTAATGATAATCATTTATAAATTGGTTAAGTATAATTACTTAATGGAAGTAATTAAGGTAATTAATTACTTAAGGTAATTAATTAAATAAATTTGATTAAGTTAAATTAATTAATTAAATTAATTTAAGATAATCATTTAGAGATGTGATAAGAATAATTACTTAAATGTAATTAGTGAAGTGAAATTACTTAGGAAAGTAATTAAAGTTAATTAGTGGATATAATTAACTAAAGAAGATTTTTATAATAAAAGTAATTTGAGTTTAATTACTTAGAATAATTAATCAAGGGATTAATTAAAAGATAATTAATTAATGAGTAATTAATTTATGGAAGAGAAATTCAGGGTAGTTAATTACTAAATGTGATTAATCAAAGGTGATTAATAAATATGGTTTAATTAAATATTAATTATTAAATATAATTAATTTAAATGAAGTAATTAAGGATCATTAATTAATATAATTAATGATGTAATTAGGGATTGATTAATTAAGATTAATTAATAATAAGTGATTAAAGTAATTAATTAATTATAATTAATTAAGGAGTAATGTAATTAAGTACAGTTAATTAATAAATGAAGTAATTAAAGATTAATTACTGAATGGTTTAAGATAATTAATTTGAATTAATTAGGGATTAATTACTTAAAGTAATTAAAGTATAATTAATCAGGAATGATTAATTAAGATGGATATTTAGAGTAATGATTAATTAATTGGTTTAATTAATAATTAAGTAAGCAGGATTTATAGAATGAAGTAATTAGTTTAATTCACTTTAAATTAATTAGATGATATAAATCATTGCTTAAGGATGGATGAATGAGATTGAATGTATTTCATTGTTTGATATCTCTGATGAGATATGATTGATATATGATATGGATGTTTGGTTGAATTATAATGATAATGTGAATTAAAGTAATTAATTAAGAATATATATATTGTGAATAGAGAATCTTTTGTTTAAATAAAAGATGTATTTTCAAATTTAATATATATATGAATGTATATGTTATAATTTGGATTGTTTTGAATTTAATTTAATCTATTGATAATTTATATATGTATGAATTGTGATTTAAAGCTTTGTTTAAAAAATTAATATTTTTCAAAAGATAATTTAAGTTTAATTCAATTATTTTAAAAATATAAGATAATTGTTTGTTTTAAATATGATGGTTTAAAAGGATTTAGATAAAGTTTTATTTTGTATTCTTTAAAGTGTTTAAATTTAAAATGGTTTATAAATTTATATATTAAGGTTTAAAATAAACTTTCTTTTTTTATATCTCTTTAATTTAAATGGTTTGTAAATATAAATAAAATTAGTAATAATTCACATTTCATAAATAATAAGCATATAGATACTTAAACTAAAATAGTTTACATATAAATAAAACATGAATTTATATAAATCCATATTTACATAATTAATATAATATAAATATTTTTAAGACAAGGATTTAAACATAATTTTTGCTTGTTTTTAACACTTGTAAAACATATAAAACAAGTTGGACATTTGTCTAATTAGTAATATAACAAGTGGCAACATTTTCTTTATTTAAAATTTTATTTTATAAATAATGTAGTTGTTAGAGAAACCTGGTCATTTTCTTTCCCGTTCAAAGTTTTTCCAGTTCAAATCTTTTTCCTTTCTAAAACATTTTCTTCTTCCTAAACTAAAAGCTGAAAACAAGAAACTCCAACCTGAAATTCAAAATTAAGCAAAGTTCTTCACAACTTTTTCAAACTTCAACCTGAGATACTTCAAAACAAGAAATCAATGCTAACAGCAACTTCAACCTGGAAACTAAATTCAAATCAAAGAAAATCAAAAGCTGTTTCAACTTTAAACAACATCAAATTGAAGGCATGCAAGTATTAAAATTCAACAGCAAGGCAATTTAAAACAACTCAGCTTTCAAAGCCTGGAAAACTGCTCTGTTTTGTTCCCTGCTTCTTTAAATATAAGGTGAGTAAATTTCTTTTAAAAACAGTTTTAAAAATCTGTTGTTATGATGCATGTGATGAAATCTTGTAGTAATATAGTATATAATGTTGCATGAATGTATGGATGTGAATGCATGTATATATATATTGATATGCCTGTGAATGACTGTGAATATGTACATATATAAGCTTTATTTATATTACAGGCTCAACTTCCCTAAAGGAAAATTCAATTGCTCTTCATCCAAGTGATATTAGGCTTCGATCTTTAAATGAATAATGATTGTAAGATTATAACTTCATTTTTAAAAATAAATTTAAGTGTTTACATTAAGAGATTATTTCAAAATATATATAGTTACAGTGAAAATCAAAAATGGGTTAAAAATCGATCATGATAATTTCAATTTTTGATTATAGGATCTGATGCGTATTAGAAAATAATGAATTTAGATAATCGAATCATGATTTTTTAACATTGTAATTACTGAGGACTTTTGAGATGATCAGAATTTGGGTTTTCTTCGATTGTCGACGAACGGCGTGGTGATGGTTGTCGAGTAGGGGCCTGGAGGTGGCTGGTGTATCGTAGATAAGGGGGAAAATGGCCAGGGAAATTACCGATGGTTGAGGCGGTGGGAAATTGATGGAGTAGGGTTTTGAAGAGTATCTTGGTCGAAGTTGAGTTCGAGATGTTTTCGTCACCGTGGGGAGGTCGGAGTAGATCGCGATAGGTGTAAAAGCCGGCTGGAGTAGTGGCGAAGCTTGGGTGAAAGGGGAAGGTGATCTCGAGATCGGAGGTGTCGTAACGGCAGCAGTTTTCAGGCCATGGCATTTTCAAAGTTCGACAGAGATGCTCGATTTCGTTTTGCAAAAGAATTTTGGATTCTGGGTTCTCGAGATTGTTTGCGTGGGAGTTTGTGATCATCGAGAATCGCCGTGATGATATACGATGGTCGGAGTTGGCAGTGTACGTGCACACGTGCACGTGAACGTTGGGTGCCTGGGATTGTTTTGGTTTTGGGGAAGAAAGCAGGAGCTCGGGTTTCGTTCGGGGGAAATCGAGTTTTACTCGAAGCAAGTCGTAACGTGAGTTGGTCGCGAGTGTTACTTCGAGTTTCCACGAGCTTTACTCGGGTTTGGTAGGAGCAGGTTTAAGATTTTTTTAAAAAGGAAATGTTTTAAAGTTTTAAACAAAAGAAATTTTGTTTTGTAATGTTTTCTGAGTTTTAAAATAAAGGTAAAACAAGATTTAATTATTAAACTAGATTGTTTTCTAGAATTGTTTTAATAAGTTTTAAATAATTTAAATAAATAAGTTTTAAAGATTAGAAAAGTGGATTTTCAAAATGATCTTTGTATTAAAGTTTATTTAAATAACTTTGAAAGGTTTCAAAGATTTTAAAGGTTAAAATTAATGTTGTAATTGTTTAATTAAAATAAAGAGTTTATCTTAAGTAATTAAGATTTGATTTATTAAAGGAAATTAATATGTGAAATTAATAAGGATAATTCATTTATTGAAAATGATTTAAGAATAGATAATAATTTAATTAAGATAATGTTTTTCTTAATTAAGATCTTTAAGTATTAAAAGTTAAGAAATTATTTAATTAGTTAAATAATTAGTTAAATAATTAACCAAGTAATTAATTAATGATTAATTAGAGATAATCATTTATAAATTAATTAAGCATAATTACTTGATGGAGTAACTAATGAATAATTACTAGATGTAATTAAATAAAGGGAAGTTATTTAATAAAGTAATTAGAGGATAATTATTTTATAAAGTAATTAAATAAAAGTGATTAAGGGTTAATCATCCAGTGTTATTAACTAAAAAATTTAGTTAATAAAGTTAATTAAAGGATTAAGATTAATTAATAAAGTTATTAATTAATTGTTAAGGTAATTAATTATAAAGTAATTAATAAATGGAAGTAATTAAGGAAAGTTAATTACTGGATTATATTAATCAAAAGTAATTAATAATTATGGATTAATTAAGAATAATTACTTAATGTAATTAATAAAATAAGATGTAATTAAGGGTAATTAGTTTATAATTAATTAATGATGTAATTAAGAGTTGATTAATTAAGATTAATTAATAAATTGTAGGTGATTATAGAATAACTAATTAATTGTAATTAATTAAGGATTAAAGTAATTGATTATAATTAATTAATTAATGAAGTAATTAAAGGTTAATTACTGTATTGGTTAAGAATAATTAATTTGTGAAATTAATTAAGGATAATTACTTAAATGTAATTAAAGTAGAATTAATCAAGGTGATTAATTAAGTGGATAATTAGAGAAAGATTAATTAATTTATTTGTAATTAATTAATGATTATATAAGTAAGATTTATGATGAAGTAATTAATTTAATTTATTTTAAATTAATTAGAAATGAAGTAATTAATTTAATTCACTTTAAATTAATTAAAGATAGAGATAGTTAATTTAATTCATTTTAAATTAATTATGTTGTGATTAAGTAAATCATTGCTTATGTATGAATGGATGACATTGATTTGTCTTGAATGGATGTAATCTCAGAAATGAGATAAGTAATGTTGTGTGGTATGAATGTGGTTGCATTATGATGGTATTATAGATTAACTATTGTGATGTTGATATGGATTACATATTGGTTATGAATCATCTGTATATTTGGTAATGTGATTATCAATTGTGAATTATGAATTATCTATCTGTATGAATATAGATAAGTTAAATTGTTTAAATCTTTAAACAACTTGGCCTTAAAAGATACGTTTTGGACTTCGATGAGACCGGGATCGGGTTTCCGTATACCGGAATTCCAGGTCTGGAGACCCGAATACCACATCGATCCAAATTAACGATAGGTCGTGAATCTCAAGTGAAGATGAAGATTTAGAGTGCAAGGGTTATTGTCGTTAACTCTGAGGGTGATTCCAAAACGAGTGTAACGAGATAATGCCTTCGGTTTCGTTCGAACCCGGAACGAACTTGTATGGATTGAATGCTTTCAGCACATCGTCAGGCGGACGATGAGCATTCTAAGTGATATGTTCTGATTAAAGGTAATCGTAACCTCAAGCCTCATCAACCGGGAATGGCTAAAACAGGGGAGGTGCAGCAAGGCTTCGTGGGTAGCACCCACTGAGAGCAAGATAGATCCCTGTCTAGAGGTCCCTTTTCTTTTTATTCGGCTTAGTGTGTGGTTGGTCGCGCCAACTACGGGATTATCTTGTTCGGAATTATCCAGTAAGGGATGGTTCCGGCTTTGTGTTGCAGGGGAGCGGGCGTACTCCTCGGTACGGTGATCTAGGCCACGTACTGTGACGGGCGGTACCCCAGTAGCCCTGCCATTGTATGGAATCCAAACTCCAATAAGTGCCGTACGTATTAATTGTGCCCAACTATGTTGGAATGTGAGATGTAAGCATTTCAGCTATTTCTGTATTTTACTTGAAAACCCTAGATCCTATTATAATACAATCGGATTTCCTATCAAATGTTTTAGTTAGCGTAAGGTAAAAACTTACCCATGTTTATTTGTGGGGAGTCTTACGTGATACTTTTGTTTTCAAAGGTTTTCAAAGTTAAGCAATCTAACCGTTTACTCACACCAGACCCATGTCTAACCCAAGTGTTTATTTTCTGTTTTATTAAACTCTTGGGTACTCAATATTGTATTGAGTAGTCAAGGGATTCAGGATAATCTTGACGTATTCTGGAGGAGCTGTGAAGCAGGAGGCTTCAGCGAGTAGATATATAGAGTTTCCGCTGTGATTGTATTAGTCTGTATTGTACTGATGTACTTGTGTTGTATAATAGACAGAAGTTTATAACTGTCTATTCTGTGATGTATAAATTGTGTACTCTGATGTATATGATACTATGTAATATCTTATGTGATAATATATTTCTCGTTCCGCTGTGAGATTTCTGATGTGTTGTTGTTCTCTCTTCTTTTCTTTTCTTCTTCTATCCCTTTCTTTCTTCATAACGATGCGTCTTTCTGGGCAAAGAAAGCCGGGTCGTGACAGTTGGAAGTAATTAAGAAATTAATTACTCATTTGTAATTAATTAAGATAATTTGATTAGTTTAAGTTAATTAATTAAGTTTAATTAATTTAGAATAATAAATGGATTGATTTGTTAAATAATTACTTAATGTAATTATTAAAGTATGATTATTTAAGGAAGTAAATAATAGATAATTACTGGAAGTAATTAATTAAATGGTGATGTATTAATGTAAGTAATTTGAGTTTAATTACTTGTGAATTAATCAAGGGATTAATTAAGAAATTAATTAAGGAATAATTAATTTAGTTAATAAAAGTAATTAAGGGGAGTTAATTACTAGATGAGATTAATCAAAGAGAGATTAATAAATGTTGTTTAATTAAAGGTTAATTACTTAATGTAATTAATTTAATTAAAGTAATTAATAATTAAAAATGTAATTAAGGGTCATTGATTAATATAATTAATAATGTAATTAAGGATTGATTAATTAAGATTAGTTAATCAATAATAAGTGATTAAAGTAATTAATTAATTGTAATTAATTAAGGATTAATGTAATTAAATATAGTTAATTAATTAATGATGTAATTAAAGATTAATTACTGTAATGGTTTAAGTTAATTAATTTGTGAAATTAATTAAGAATTAATTACTTAAAGTAATTAAAGGATTATTAATCAGGAATGATTAATTAAGATGGATACTTAGAGTAATGATTAATTAATTGGTTTAATTAATAATTAAGTAAGCAGGATTTATAGAATGAAGTAATTAGTTTAATTCACTTTAAATTAATTAGATGATATAAATCATTGCTTAAGGATGGATGAATGAGATTGAATGTATTTCATTGTTGATATCTCTGATGAGATATGATTGATATATGATATGGATGTTTGGTTGAATTATAATGATAATGTGAATTATCTGTTTGGGATGATAATGTAGATTATCTATTGAATTATCTATCTTTGTGTATATAGATAAGAATTGAATTGTTTTAACCTTAAAACAACTTGGCCCTTAAAAGATACGTTTTGGATTTCGATGAGACCGGGATCGGGTTTCCGTATACCGGGATTCCAGGTCTGGAGACCCGAATACCACATCGATCCAAATTAACGATAGGTCGTGAATCTCAAGTGAAGATGAAGATTCAGAGTGCAAGGGTTATTGTCGTTAACTCTGAGGGTGATTCCAAAACGAGTGTAACGAGATAATGCCTTCGGTTTCGTTCGAACCCGGAACGAACTTGTATGGATTGAATGCTTTCAGCACATCGTCAGGCGGACGATGAGCATTCTAAGTGATATGTTCTGATTAAAGGTAATCGTAACCTCAAGCCTCATCAACCGGGAATGGCTAAAACAGGGGAGGTGCAGCAAGGTTTCGTGGGTAGCACCCACTGAGAGCAAGATAGATCCCTGTCTAGAGGTCCCTTTTCTTTTATTCGGCTTAGTGTGTGGTTGGACGCGCCAACTACGGGGTTATCTTGTTCGGGATTATCCAGTAAGGGATGGTTCCGGCTTTGTGTTGCAGGGGAGCGGGCGTACTCCTCGGTACTGTGATCTAGGCCACGTACTGTGACGGACGGTACCCCAGTAGCCCTGCCATTGTATGGAATCCAAACTCCAATAAGTGCCATACGTATTAGTTGTGCCCAACTATGTTGGAATGTGAGATGTAAGCATTTCAGCTATTTCTATATTTTACTGGAAAACCCTAGACCCTATTATAATAAAATCAGATTTCCTATCAAATGTTTTGGTTAGCGTAAGGTAAAAACTTACCCATGTTTATTTGTGGGGAGTCTTACGTGATACCTTTTCTTTCTAAAGGTTTTGAAGTTAAGCAAGTTTAACCTGTTACTCACACCAGACCCATGTCTGACCCAAGTGTTTATTTCTGTTTTATATAAACTCTTGGGTACTCAAATTTTTACGAGTAGCCAAGGGATTCAGGTTTAGCTTTGACGAATTCTGGAGGAGCTGTGAAGCAGGAGGCTTCAGCGAGTAGATATATAGAGTTTCCGCTGTGATTGTATTAGTCTGTATTGTACTGATGTACTTGTGTTGTATAATAGACAGAAGTTTATAACTGTCTATTCTGTGATGTATAAATTGTGTACTCTGATGTATATGATACTATGTAATATCTTATGTGATAATATATTTCTCGTTCCGCTGTGAGATTTCTGATGTGTTGTTGTTCTCTCTTCTTTTCTTTTCTTTTTCTATCCCTTTCTTTCTTCATAACGATGCGTCTTTCTAGGCAAAGAAAGTCGGGTCGTCACATTTGGTACTGTAACGACCCGACTTTCTTTGCCCAGAAAGACGCATCGTTACAGTTGGTATCAGAGCGAGGTTGAGTGAATACCTAGGCTCTGAAGTGGTGTCTATCTTGAGAGCGCGTAATTGTTAGTTATATAAAAATGATTTTATATTTGTGTTAATTGATCGGTTGAGTGGTATATGGATTCTGGTCAATACGAGTAGCTAACGTTATTGATAGGGATCTTTAAACACTTGAACCAGGCCAACGGACACAATATTGTTTTAAAGAGGTAAATGAAATAATTTTACCCAGAAATAATTTCTATATAAAAAGTATCTTTTTAAATATATATATATTTCTACCTATTTGTTGGGTTACCTGTTCGGGTTTTCCAATATAAGTTATAAAGGTAGATAAGGAGGTAGTGTGAGTAACACGACTACCAATAGTTAGAATTTGAGTGTTGAGGTTGGAAGTATATCTGACGAGACTGTAGACCTAATACTGTCTCGAGTGAACTTTGTTGTGGTGTAAAGATTTCACCGATCTCTGAAGGAAACCAGTTATGGTTTAGAGTTTATCTTTGAAGTTGGATGAATAGAGTAGATCTATTGGATGAGCTGAAGAGAGTGATGGTATTTTGGTAACCTTAGGAAGTAGTAGCTGTGTGATGAGACACGGTGGCTATGGACGTTTCTGAAAAGATGTTTCTTCTGGAACAAGTTTGAAGAAGTGAGTCTGTTTCGGTGTTGTGGCTGAGTCCAGTGGGGTGTTTCTATTTGCTTTGAGGTCCGAGTTTCTCGAGGAGTTTCGGATAAGAAGTCTTTGGTTTGTGGCAGCAATGCGACTCGGAGTGTTCTATGTTGGCAGAAAGTTTCTGGCTGAGCAGTTTTTCTGAAGGTGAAGTTCAGAAGCAGTAGAGTGAATCCATTTCTTCGATGGATTGGTTAGTCAAATATAAGCTGTTCTGATTAGTGAAGAGAGAACAGTTATCTTTGGAAATTAGGCCGAGCTGATCGCAAAAGTGACTTGCGATTGTTTAAGTATTCTCTTGGGATTATTGGAGATTGAGATTCCGTATCGACTTGATTCGTGGAGTTACCAGAAGTTCAGCTTAGTAGAAGGATGTCTCCTAGAGAATAATTTGGTGAAGCAGCTCAGGATTCTTTGGAGAGGGATTGACCGCACCTAATTTTCTGGTGAGGATTCTGTTAAGGTGTTTTGACCAAGTAGAATGGTTCGCTAAGATTTTATAGATATGGTAAACTGTGGATGATCAAGTTTGTGCTCGAGTTTCTCCGATGGCATTCTCATCTGTTCAAGATCAGAATTGTGCAGCGAAAGCAAGATAGCAACTATTCTAGAGTGGAAGCAACCGAGAGTTGTAATTTTCTTCGAGTAGAGGATTTCTATAGGAAATTCAAGTGTATCTCTAAGTGTGAAGAAATTTTCGGGATTTGGAGGTAAAGTTGTCAAGTGCAACTGTTTTGACTATTTCAGATAGGAGAGGTAGTTCGATGTTCTCTAATGTTTGTAGAGTAGAGTTGTGTTTTGGATTTCGGCATATTTTTGAGAAACCATTTTGTTGAGTAGGATCCGGAAATTGGTTTGATGTTGGTCTAATCTGTTTCAAGAAGCATCATCAAGGGTTAAGCTGATCAGGAAGAATGAAGTGACTCAGGATCGTCAAAGGAGTTATGCAGTTAAGAATTGATGGAATTTGGAAATTGATGTTGAAATTGGATATTGTTTAAGTTTTTCTCCGATCAAAGGAGATATAAGATTTGGTAAGATTGGAGAGCTAGCTCTAGAAGTATTTTGAGATTTTCTTGTGTTCTCAAAAGGATTAGTTCTTTGATCTACAGGATTGAGTTTCCAGTTCGGATAACTGGAATTCATTGTATTTCACGTATCTTTGAGGGAATACGTGTGTGATTCATCTGGTTGTGGGATCAGCAGTTCAGATTGATATGGAAGTTGAGATGGTTTTGAGTTTAGTCTAATATCTTGTTCAGATTTGTAATCTAGATGGGAAGAAGTTCTAGATTATTGTAGATAGTTAGTTAAGATTCTGTAGAACGAGTATCCCGGTATATATATATATATACTTGGGAAAAACTCGAGGAAATTCTATCCAGAATTTGTCTGGATAGTTAAATTTGTTTGATTAAATTGTTTGCTATGATTGTTAGAATATGATTGATATGTATGGTTGCTGTTTGAAATTAAAATTAAAATTTTGCTGGGTTATTAAATTATCTTTGCTTTTAAATTTCGGGGACGAAATTATTTTAAGGGGGGAGGAATGTGATATCCCGGAATTTTGGCAATATCAATTTAATAATCTTTATAAATAATTAAATTGATTTGTTGATTTTATTTTGTAAATCGACAAGTTTATTCATTTTAAAGGTTAATAATATTTAATTGGCAATATTTATTAATATCTTTTCTAACAATTTAAAATTGGTAAGATTTATCTTTCAAAACTTATATAAATGTTTTCTATTTATAATGTATATATATATTGGTATATATATTATAAATAGGGAGTCTTTAATTTAATAAAGGATATGTTTTCAAATTATAATATATATGTATATATATTGTGATTTGAAGTTATGTATTAAAATTCAATATGATAATTATCAAGCTAATGTTAAAAATATTTTCCATTTAGAATATATATATTTGTATATATTGGAATGGAAAGAATATTGAATTTGAATTTAATAAAGTATTTTCAAACTTTAATATATATAATTTGTAATTTGGAAATTTGTAATTTGGTTTAATACTTTTGGAAATAATATTTGAGATTTAAATAACAAGAATAATTTCTTATTTATTATAAATATATATGTAAGCTTAAGTTTAAATAAGATTTAAATTAAGAAGTTCATTTGTTTTAATATTCTTTCATTTTTTTTTAATTCAAACATAAGACAAATTTGGTTTGTGAAAAATATATATATAGTTAAAATAAGTTTCTCAAGCATATAAAAATATGTTATAAATATTTGATCAAAGCATAAGTTATTTTAAATAATTGTTTTTCATATTTGTATATTTATTAAAAATCTAAAAGCTTATTTATAAAAAGATAAATATATTATATACATGTAAATATTGCATAAATACATATGTATATAGCTTAAATAAATTAATAAAAGACAAGATAAAACACTTGTAAACATATAAAGGTAGATTAGAGACATTTGTAAGAAAATAAGTATAGGTGTAAGCTAGATAATTAACTAAAGGGGACAAGTGGCTTAATTTATCTTTTTGAAAATTTAAGTCATAAATAAATAATATATGAAAGAAGATCTGATTTTACTTTTCAGCTAAAATTCATTTTTCTTCACTCTTCAACTAAAAATAATTCGAATCTAAAATTAATAAAGAAAAAGTAAAGACTGGAAATCAAATTGCAAAGAGAAATGAAAATCTGGAAAATCTGGGAATCTAAGGTCTGAAATAAGAAGATCAAAGGCAAATTAAAACAGCAGTTTCAAATCTTCAATTGAATCTGAAGACATGCAATCAAATAAGGAAATCAACAGCAAATTTAAAATTCTACAAAGCAAAAGAAATCAAGCTTAAAAATCAAGCAAGCCTGGAACAAACCTGTTCTCTGTTCAAAGTTTAGGGTGAGTAAATATATTTTAAAAACAATTTAAATTTGGATTTCAGTTAGATGATTTTGAATGAAAATATCCTGTTATCTGAAATGCTGGAATTAAATGTATGCATGCTTGTATATGAGTGTTTGATTGCCTGTATAGATATAATTTAGCCTCTGTGTAGTGATAGTAGACTTGATCTCTTAATAAAACCATTATCTCATCATTTAATCACTGTTAGCCCTTGATTTGTGAATAAAAGATGTTTAAAATCATATAATATCACTATTGAAAATAAGTTGTGGAATTTTTATAAAGTATTTGTCTTGAAATTTTATAAACAGCAGTAAAAATATAAATTGGGTTAAAAATTGATTGATTCAATTTTAAGTTTTGATTGCATGATTGGATTCAATATAGAAAATCATGAATTTTAATAGGTATAACTCGATTTTTAGTTTGGAATTTAGGGGGCTTTCTCGAGTTGTTTGATTGTGGTATTTTGATCGATTTCCATCGATCAACGACGAACTGGACGTCGTATTTGGGTTTGAAGATCGATTGTATGATGGAGTTCAACGGAAAAATGGAGATTGAATTTTTAGATGACCGGAGTGGGTATGCGAAGATGAAATAGGGTTTTGTCTCTGTGTTTGTCGTTGATATTCAAATGGGTTTCGAGACGTCGAGAGGTGATCGGAGTCGATCGCGAGGCCTTCAATAGGAGCTGGAGGTCGAGGATGAACTATGGTGATGATGGCGAAGCTTCTCGTGGCATAGATCGTCGGAGGCGAATCGAGTTTGTCTGGTGATACGTTTCCAGGTATGGGTTTTTGCTCGAATTCGAATCTAGTTCGAATCGAGGAAAATGGAGTGGTCGAGCGTGGTGACGAGGTGATAGTTGACTTACCGGAGACCGGAACGGAGATCATCGACGTCCAGCGTGTGTGTGCACGTGCACGAGCTTGTTCGTGTGCATCTGGCAATCTGATTTTGGGGAAGAAGTTTGTTCTCGGGGGTTCGTTCGGGAATTATCAGGTTTTACTCGAAGCAGGGAAGATGGGAGTTGTCTCGCGTTTACTTCGTGAATCCTGGAGTTTGCTTCGGGTTTTTGAGTGTTTTATTCGGGTAAGGGTAGGAGCAGGTATTAGACTTTTTTTTTAAAAAGGAAATGTTAAAGTTTAAACAAAAGAAATTTTGTTTGTAATATTTTCTGAGTTTAAAACAAAAGTTTAAACAAGTTTATATATTTTATAATATTAATTTTTAAAATAAAATAAGTAGATTTTGAAATAAATTTGTATTTAATTATATTTAATAACTTGGGAAAAGTTTTAAAGATTTAAAGGTTTAATTTAAAATGTGTTTAATGATTTATTGATTTCTAAATCTTATATTTTAATTTAATTAAGGTTTAATGGTTAAGATTTAGTAATCAATTAAAATAAGAATTTTCTTAAGTATTTAGAATGTTGATTAAATTAAAGATAATTAAATTTGAAAAGGAAATTTAGATAATTTAATTATTTTAATTATCAAGTGTTATTGGTAAATAATTGATTTAATTAAGATAATAGTTTCTTAATTAAGAACCTTTAATATAGTAAGTTAAGAATCATTTAATTAAATTTAAATGATTAAGTTAAATTAATAATTAATTAATTAATTAATTTGTGATTAATTAAGATAATCATTTATAAATTAATTAAGTATAATTACTTGATGAAGTAATTAAGGAAAAATTACTGGATGTAATTAAATAAAGGTAAATTATTTAATAAAGTAATTAGAGAATAATTATTTTATGAAAGTAATTAAATGAAAGTGGTTAAGGGTTAATCACCTAGTGTTATTAATTAAATAATTTATTTAATAAAGTTAATTAAAGGATTAAGGTTAATTAATAAGGTAATAAATTTTTAAGTTAAGATAATTAATTTAAAAGTAATAAATTAATGGAAGTAATTAAGGGAAGTTAATTACTGGATTAGATTAATCAAAGATGATTAATAATTGTGGTTTAATTGAGGTTAATTACTTAATGTAAATAATAAAATAATTAAAGGTGTAATTAGGGATCATTAGTTTTTAATTAATGATGTAATTAAGAGTTAATTAATTAAGATTAATTAATCAAATGATAACTAATTAATTGTAATTAATTAAGGATTAAAGTAATTAATTATAATTAATTAATTAATGAAGTAATTAAAGGATAATTACTATATGGGTTAAGAATAATTAATTTGTGAAATTAATTAAAGATAATTACTTAAATGTAATTAAAGTATAATTAATCAAGGTGATTAATTAAAATGGATAATTAGAGAAAGATTAATTAATTTATTTGTAATTTATTTATATATAAGTAAGATTTATAATGAAGTAATTAATTTAATTTACTTTAAATTAATTAAGAGATGAAGTAATTAATTTAATTCACTTTAAATTAATTAAAGATAGAGATAGTTAATTTAATTCATTTTAAATTAATTATGTTATGATTAAGTAAATCATTGCTTATATAAGAATGAATGACATTGATTGACTAGAATGAATGTTATCTCAGAAATGAGATAAGTAATGTTGTGTGGTATGAATGCTTGGTTGCATTATAATGGTAATATAGATTAACTATTGTGATGTTGATATGGATTACCTATTTGATTATGAATCATCTGTTTAAATGATAATGTGATTATCAATTGTGATGTGTGAATTATCTATCTGTATGAATATAGATAAGTTAAATTGTTTAAACCTTTAAACAACTTGGCCTTAAAAGATACGTTTTGGATTTCGATGAGACCGGGATCGGGTTTCCGTATACCGGAATTCCAGGTCTGGAGACCCGAATACCACATCGATCCAAATTAACGATAGGTCGTGAATCTCAAGTGAAGATGAAGATTTAGAGTGCAAGGGTTATTGTCCTTAACTCTGAGGGTGATTCCAAAACGAGTGTAACGAGATAATGCCTTCGGTTTCGTTCGAACCCGGAACGAACTTGTATGGATTGAATGCTTTCAGCACATCGTCAGGCGGACGATGAGCATTCTAAGTGATATGTTCTGATTAAAGGTAATCGTAACCTCAAGCCTCATCAACCGGGAATGGCTAAAACAGGGGAGGTGCAGCAAGGTTTCGTGGGTAGCACCCACTGAGAGCAAGATAGATCCCTGTCTAGAGGTCCCTTTTCTTTTATTCGGCTTAGTGTGTGGTTGGTCGCGCCAACTACGGGATTGTCTTGTTCGGGATTATCCAGTAAGGGATGGTTCCGGCTTTGTGTTGCAGGGGAGCGGGCGTACTCCTCGGTACGGTGATCTAGGCCACGTACTGTGACGGGCGGTACCCCAGTAGCCCTGCCATTGTATGGAATCCAAACTCCAATAAGTGCCGTACGTATTAGTTGTGCCCAACTATGTTGGAATGTGAGATGTAAGCATTTCAGCTATTTCTGTATTTTACTTGAAAACCCTAGACCCTATTATAATACAATCGGATTTCCTATCAAATGTTTTAGTTAGCGTAAGGTAAAAACTTACCCATGTTTATTTGTGGGAAGTCTTACGTGATACTTTTGTTTTCAAAGGTTTTCAAAGTTAAGCAATCTAACCGTTTACTCACACCAGACCCATGTCTGACCCAAGTGTTTATTTTCTGTTTTATTAAACTCTTGGGTACTCAATATTGTATTGAGTAGTCAAGGGATTCAGGATAATCTTATCGAATTCTGGAGGAGCTGTGAAGCAGGAGGCTTCAGCGAGTAGATATATAGAGTTTCCGCTGTGTTTGTATTAGTCTGTATTGTACTGGTGTACTTGTGTTGTATAATAGATAGAAGTTTATAACTGTCTATTCTGTGATGTATAAATTGTGTACTCTGATGTATATGATACTATGTAATATCTTATGTGATAATATATTTCTCGTTCCGCTGTGAGATTTCTGATGTGTTGTTGTTCTCTCTTCTTTTCTTTTCTTCTTCTATCCCTTTCTTTCTTCATAACGATGCGTCTTTCTGGGCAAAGAAAGTCGGGTCGTTACAATTTTTATGAAACATAAAAGTGATACTTTTGATTCATTTACAATTTTTACAAAAAGACTTCAAAACCAACTTTCTTTAAAAATTATTACTATTCGTAGTGATCACGGTGGGAAATTTGAAAATGAAAATTTTGAGAGATTCTGCAATAAAAAGGGAATAACTCATAATTTCTCTTTTCTAAGAACTCCATAACAAAACGGAGTGGTAGAACGTAAGAATAGAACGATTCAAGAGTGTGCTAGAACAATGCTTTCTGATAGTAACTTACCTAAAAACTTTTAGGCTGAAGCAGTCGCTACAGCTTGTTATATATTAAATAAGATTTTAATTAGACCATTAACTAATAAAATACCATATGAATTACTTTACAATAAGAAACCCACAGTAGCTTATTTTAAAGTTTTTGGTAGTAAGTGTTTTATTCTTAATACAAAAGATAATTTAGATAAATTTGAACCTAAATCCGACAAAGGTATCTTCATCGGATATTCTCATAGAAGTAAAGCATTTAGAGTTTATAATTTAAGAACTAACACTATTGAAGAAACAATGCATGTATCTTTTGATAATTTTTTTAAAGATACTGTAAAAATAAAAGATGAAGAAGATTTTGTAACTTTAAATAATGAACCTAATTAAACTAATTGTGAAATCATTCAACCTAATAAAAGAATTAGGCTATTAAAAGATCATCCTATAGAAAATATACTAGGAAATATTGAATCTGTTGTTAGAACTAGAAATCAACTAAATAACATGAGTAATGTAGCTTTTATATCAACTATTGAACCTAAAAATCCAAAGGAAGCATCATCTGATGATTCATGGATTCTTGCTATGCATGAAGAATTGAATCAGTTCACCAGAAATGATGTTTGAGAACCTGTTCCTAGACCTGAGGATAAAAGTATAATTGGAACAAAATGGGTTTATAAAAATAAAATGAATGAACTTGGTGAGGTCGTGAGAAATAAATTTCGATTAGTCACATAAGGTTATTGTCAAGAAGAAGAAATAGATTATGATGAAACCTTTGCACCCGTAGCAAGATTAGAAGCCATTAGAATTCTACTTGCTTTCGAAAATTATAATAAATTCAAATTATTTCAAATGGATGTTAAAAGTGCTTTTCTAAATGGATTTGTTAAAGAGGAAGTTTATGTTGAACAACCTCCACTCTTTGAAGATGAAAGATTTCCAAACCATGTTTTCAAACTTAAGAAAGCTCTATATTGTCTGAAACAAGCTCCTAGAGCATGGTATGATAGACTAAGATCTTTTTTATTACAATCAAAATTTAAAATTGGTAAAGTAGATAATACTATTTTCATTAAAAGAAATAAAAAAGATATTCAACTAGTACAAGTTAATGTAGATGATATTATTTTTGGTTCAACTAATCATGAAATGGATAAAAAAAATCTAAAATAATGGCAAAAGAGTTTGAGATGAGTCATATGGGTGAACTTATTTTCTTCTTAGGTTTACAAATAAAACAATTAGATAATGGTATCTTTATTAGTCAAGAAAAATATGCTAGGGATCCAGTGAGTAAATTTGGTATGACTACTGCAAGTGGAAAACCCAATCCCATGGCAACCAATGAAGCTTTAAATAAAGAAGATCTTTCAAAAGATGTTAATCAAAAACTATATAAGGGAATTGTGACGACCTGGATTTTTAACGTCTGATAATTGGGCAATTAACTGATTTTAATTTAGAAATATTGATCTTATAAGTCAAACAAATAAATAAAAGTATATATACAAAAGTTAAGATGTATATAGTATTTCTAATATGGAAATGTATAAATATATGTATAGCATATACAAGTTTGAGGATGTTCAATATAAATACATAGATATACATATGAGTACATAAATATGTATATGGTGATTGAAAATATATATACAGAAGTATATAAATAAGATAACAAATGCAAATGCATTGGGTAAAAACAAATATACATATGAAATGTATGTATATATATGTATGAACCTAGGGAGACAAGCATTTAATGCATATTCATCTTAAGCACACAATACATCATTTCAAGCATACAAAGCATTGTATCAAGTCAAAGCAAATTATCAAAATCAAATCTGCGTAGAAGGAAATCTAATCAAGTCATATGAAAGGGCAAATCAAGCTTTTGTAAAATATCAATTCACCTTTTGTCCAAATTATAGCCAGGATTGGGTTCTCGTGATTTAATGAATAGGCCATATGTACGTGATCGCAGTTAAAAATCACGATTTTTGGAACTGGTTTGGGAATTTTTAATCGTGTATTTGGTTATATAAAGGGGGATGATCGAATTTGGGAAATTGGCCAAATTCCAGCCATTGATTCGATTTCGTGACTTGGGGTTGCGTAAGAAGGAAGCACGGAGGAAGGCGCGCATAAGAAAATAGCAGGACATTTTTTAAAATAAGCGTGGGGCTTGTCGAGGCCGATATAGGGTTTTAAGGAGGTGGTGGTTGACTTCGGTTTTGGGTCAATGGCGTGGAAACAAGGGAGATGGAGAAGTGCGGTCCAAGGGGAAAGGAAAGAGGGCGTGATGGTTTGCCTCTCGATGAAGTTCTGCGGTGATCAGTGGTAGTGGTTAGCGGAGCGAGGTGTTTTTGGGTGGGGGTGCGTTGTCCAGTTTTGGACGGTCATTCGAAAATTGAACGACAGAACCTCGTTGAGTTCCAGGTGGTTGGGGTGATAAGGGGGGTCGTGGGTGATGTAGGGGGATGGTCGGCGGTAAGGTGGAGGGTCGTAGTGTGGTGTGCATGTTTGTGTGCACGACTGTGCACACATATCCTGTCTGGAAATGGAGAACTGAAGGAAGAGAAGAGTAGAAGGTAGGAAATCTGGGTATCGGGTTTTGGGCTAGTGGGCTGGCACGTTTTTTTTTGAAAAAAAAGTAAGATAAAAGGAAAAAGAAATAATATAAATGTTCTTCTAGACTTTAAATACCTGTTTTTTTCAAAAACATAGGAGCCTTGTCTTACCCCTTAGACATTTTGTTAATACACTCGTTAAAAAAATAGGCATATAATTAGTGGAAGGTTAATGGAAGTAAAGTGATTTATAATTTTTAAATAAGTAAAAACCTAGGCTAATTTATATATGTTAATTGATTATTAATTCCTAAAGTTTATTAAGGTAAAGTAATAAGTGTAATTAAGTGAATGGTTAAGGTAAAATAAAGTGATTTAAAAACTCTTAATTAGTTAAAAGTCTTAGATTAATTGTACATGTTGATTATTAATTAACTCCAAATATTTAATTAAAGTAAATAAATGGTTTGTAGTTAGCATTAATGATAATTAAGCAGGGTTTGTAAAAAAAATTAATCTTTGTTTAAATTAAATAGATGATTGTGTGACTAGTTAATCTAGTCTATGAATAGTTTAAAATGGTTAAGTACTTTGGATTTGCCTTGTTCTCTAGTAGGTTATTTCCAGTCACTCTGTGATATGAAATATACTGAATTGAACAATTAATATAAAATGTAAGACGTTTATTTGAATCGATATTTGAGATGAATTTCTATGTGAATATGACATCCAGGATTGAATTGTTTTGTTAAAAACAACTTGGCTTAAAGATGACGTTTGGATTCGAAGAGACCAGGATCGGATATCAGTGATATCCGGAACCACTTTAGCTTAATAACTACTTCAATCTTTACGGGTTTGATTTGTAGAATTAAATAGGCCGGAATTAAATAAATTAAGAAAAATCCGACTATTTTGAATAAGTAACTCCACTTAGATATTATTTTAATAATGGATTTAGCAACAAGCGTTGGTTATAACAAGATAAGAACTCGTAATGTTGGACAAGTTACCCTGGTTTTTAAAGAAACTTTATAACTTAAGTATTTCATATTATATGGGTTTACTCATGCTGGTTTCCAGCCTGACTTGGGTGTTACTTTATTGTAATGCTCGAGTCAGACCGAGTATTATAGATTTTCAGTTTAGAACATTCTGGAGCTCAGGAGACGAGCTGGATGGCAGAGACGTATTGATTATATCCCGCTGTGTATTTGAGACTGTATAGCTAGTATTTAGGGACAAGTTATTATAACTGTCCAGATTTGTTGTACTCTGATATCTTGTATATTGACAGTTACAGCTTTTCTTTGTATAAAATGCTGCTATTTGTATATTATATTTTGTTCCGCTGCGATTGTGAGATTCTATGTTGTTTTGTATTCTTCTTCTACCTCCTTTTCTTCTTAACCCTAACAGTCTGGGGTTTTCGGCCCTCGATTGCTCAGCACTCTATACAATGAACGTATTAGTGTCGATTTTCGGGGTAAAAAATCTTCGGGCCATTACAGTTGGTATCAGAGCTGAAGGTTAAGCGAGAACCTTGGCTCTGGTGGGGAAGTTACTAATTAGAGATAGGGTCAGCAGTACCCTAGAATGAGTTGAGAGTATTATATGAGAGCGTACTTGTTATTTTTTTATATAATGATTTTATAAACGGTTTTAGAAATGATTTTTATATAAGCTTATATTTTGATATATAAAGAAGTAGTTTTTCTAATTATTATATATATTAAGGTAATTAGTTGTTGATTATTGAAATTAAATAAGATCATAAGAATAAAGTGGTAATATATATATAACCAAATAGAAATTTGGGTAAGAATAAATTTTGCAAATAAGTTAAGCTAAAAATGGATTGAAAACCTGAATTTAAAGCCTAGGAAATTAAAAAGAATTTTCATAGTATTTGAAATAAGTTAACCTGATCAAATTTTCCAGTAAATTATGATGGGATATATGGTGTTTGATGTCTAGATATGATAATTATCATTAAAATTGGTTGTTGTGTCTTAATAAAGAATGTTTATAACCGAATTAAACAATAATAAAAACAAAGTGAAATGTTTTAAAGAATTAAGAATTTATATAAGTATGATTTCTAGATTGAGATAGATTTAAATTGTGTGGTTTTAAAATCTAAGCCCAGGAAATTTTGAAACTGTTTCAAAACGTTTAAGGAAATAATAAATAATATTATTCAGGATATTTTTGAATATGGAAACCCTGTTTAAAAATAAAAGTTGTTTTGAAATTTCAAAGGAAATTATTTTGAATTAAAAACCAAGAATGGTTTAAAATTTAAAGGTGTGACTAGGTATACAAAAGAAATAAATATGTATATATGTGGATATACATAATATCAAAGTTGATTTGAAATAAACACTAAGTGTTGAATTCTAAATTCCCCTGAAATGAGAATGTAGCCCAAAGAGGAATAAGTTTTTGAACTTATAAAAGGAAAGGGATATTGATAAGAAATTTAAATTTGAAATGGAAAATTTAAATGAGTAGAGTAGAATGGATTAAATGAATTGAAATTTAACTTAGGGGAAGTTAAATAAGTTTTGAACTTATAACCTGAATAGGGAAATTTCAAGATGAAATTGAGATTTAACTTAGGAAAGTTAAATGGGTTAAATTGAAAAGGGAGTTATGTGTGATCTCAAAACGGGTTTGAGTCCTGAAAATTTGTGATGGATGCTATTGATTGATGTTTTAGATAATTTGGATGTTTATTTACATTGACATATCCTGCTATCATTGTGTTGTCATTAACAGTATATATATAAAACTGTAAATTTGATTGTTTTGAATAAATTAATAAGTGAATTGAAATGATATATATCCATTGCTGGAATTTAATGGAACTAAAACTTTATTTTGAAACTATTTAAAATGATTTTGGTTTCTAGAAATAAGGTTTTAACTTATGAAAATGAAATCATTTTGAACTTATGATTTAAATGTAAAAATTGACTTGTCAACTGGAATTGGTTAAGAAATTGGTTTTAGAGTTTGAAGTATGATTAGGAAATAAATTGAATTCCAAAAATTTATTGGTTTAAAAAGATTGAACTCTCACTCAAACCTTGAAATAAGTTAAGTAAAGGTAATTTAAAATGAATATTTGAATTTGGACTCAGAATTGAACTATTAAAGACTTGGGTTATTAAATTAATTAGTAAGGGTTAATTTGGTTTAAGTGATTAAATCAACATTTGGAAATTTAACTCAAATTTATATAAATCAAGATGGTTTAAAATTTGAGAATGAAACTGAAATAAATTCAAATTTGAAATTGAATTGAATTGCATTGAATTGGAATTGGAATCAAAGGTGAATAAGTTTAAATTCAAATTGGGAATTGATTTGAATTTGAATAGGGATCGAAGTTAATTCGAATTGAATTAGAAGTGAATCAATTTAAATGAAAGTGGAAATTGAAAATTGATTGAATTGGAGATTGGGAAATTAACCAGTTTGACTCTGAAACTATTTTCAAACAAATTATTTTAATACAAACTGTCTTAAATCTATTCTTCCAAGCTATTTACTATACAAACCACTCTTTTAAGACTCAAACTATCTTATAATAACTATTTAACTATTTCTCAACTATTTTACAACTATTTAACTATTTTACAACTACTTAACTATTTTAAACTATTCAAACTATTTTCTAAATTTCAAACTGGTCAGAGTGGAAACTGTTTATGTTTAAAAACCAATTGAGATAAGAATTGAAGTTATAACCCAAATGGAAATAGAAGCAATTGTGAGTGAAAGCGAAATCGGGTATTGAAGCAAAGATGATTTTGAAATAAAGGAGTATATTTTAAGGAAATATGATGATTTGGAATAAAAGATTGGATAGTATTATAATTGAAACTCACTCTATAAAGAGTAAGTAATGTGGCAAATAACTTTATAAAGGAAATCGAACTTAAATGTTGATTTGGCATAAATAAAATTATATATATATTTGTTATATGTGATAAACTCCCCTTGTTGAATCTATAACCAGAGGGAAAGATCTTTGAAAAATATTTGAAGTATAAAAAGGGAATTTGTGTAAGTATGAGAAAATTATTCAAATTGAAGAATAATCTTATATATAAGAGTGATTTGTGAAAATGAAACTGAAAGGGGTTTCGGAACTCATTGATTTTGAAAGGCTTTTGGTTTTGACAAAAAGCAAATTTTGGGAATTCAGAAAGCCAAGTTGAGAATTATCGATTTGAGATATCGATTTTGTGTAAATGGGATTTATATGTGATGCATATAAAGAGTATGATTTGAAAGATACTATATGTGTATAGTATAAAATGTTTTGAGAATGCTATGGGGAAAAAGGCGCTCCCATTTAGAGTTGAAACTTATAGTAGGAGATCCACTGGGTGGTTCTGCCTTGAGCCCTAAGGGGGGTTCTAAATTTTGATCCCAGAGGACGTCCGGACTAAACTGTAGTTCCTGTGGATCGTGTTTGGGGTAGCAAAAGTCGAGGGCGCTGATGCCTACAGATATATTGGGGTTATGCTGTGACGGCAGTGTAACTCTGGTGTAACTGCGATCTATCGCCGTTCCATAGCGTAAGTCAAGTGGCAATGATTGCCTACAATCTACGTTTGATTTCGCTGGGATAGCGACGTAACATCGGTAGATTGCGATCTATGTGGTTTAGATCCATAGCGAAATTCGTGTGGTAATGAGTGCCTACAGTCTACACTAGTTCCACTGGGACAGTGACATCACTTTGTGTAGTCTGTGATCTATGTGGTGAAGTTTCATTTGGCAGCGTAATTCGAGGGGTGCTGATGCCTACAGTTACACAGGTTTTTGCTGCGATAGCAATGTAACCCTGAGTGTAGCTGCGATCTGTGCAGTTTCCGTGGCGAAAGTCGAGGGGTGCGGATGCCAACAGTTTTCTATGGTTTTCGCCGGGATGGCGACGTAATCATCGTGCTAACTGCGATCCATGGAGGGGGTGATGATTTCTGTAGCATCTTACAAAAAGTTTTTCAAGTATTTTCACTAGGTGTTGAAAACGGGTCTACTAAGTACTTATAGATTTTCAGTCCTGCGCTTGATCAACGTATGACTGAATTTCTGTGAGAACAAGGATGGACTTGTTTAAACATCGAGTTATAAAAAGTATTTTTATATAAAAACTAATTTGGTAATATTATGTAATTTTGAAAGTGTTTTGAAATTTTTAAATAAAGGAGTAAAAGTTAAAATGTTTAAAGAGGATTTAAACAAATAATACACATCATAATTAAAAATTCTCGCTTCATTCCTTTTCGAGGATGAAAAGTTCTAAAGGGGGAGGAATGTGACGACCCGGATTTTTAACGTCTGATAATTGGGCAATTATATGATTTTAAGTTTGAAATATTGATCTTATAAGTCAAACAAATAAATAAAAGTATATATACAAAAGTTAAGATGTATATAGTATTTCTAATATGGAAATGTATAAATATATGTATAGCATATACAAGTTTGAGGATGTTCAATATAAATACATAGATATACATATGAGTACATAAATATGTATATGGTGATTGAAAACATATATACATAAGTATATAAATAAGATAACAAATGCAAATGCATTGGGTAAAAACAAATATACATATGACATGTATGTATATGTATGTATGAACCTAGGGAGACAAGCATTTAATGCACATTCATCTTAAGCATACAATTTCGGTTTTGGGTTTTAAGGAGGTGGTGGTTGACTTCGGTTTTGGGTCAATGGCATGGAAACAAGAGAGATGGGGAAGTGCGGTCCAAGGGGAAAGGCAAGAGGGCGTGATGGTTTGCCTTTCGGTGAAGTTCAGCGGTAGGTTAGCGGAGCGAGGTGTTTTTGGGTGGGGGTGCGTTGTCCAGTTTTGGACGGTCATTCGAAAATCGAACGACAGAACCTCATTGAGTTCCAGGTGGTTGGGGTGATAAGGGGGGTCGTGGGTGATGTAGTGGGATGGTCGGCGGTAAGGTGGAGGGTCGGAGTGTGGTGTGCACGTTTGTGTGCACGACTGTGCACACATATCCTGTCTGGAAATGGAGAACTGAAGGAAGAGAAGAGTAGAAGGTAGGAAATCTGGGTATCGGGTTTTGGGCTAGTGGGCCGGCACGTTTTATTTTGAAAAAAAATAAGATAAAAGGAAAAGGAAATAATATAAATGTTCTTCTAGACTTTAAATCCCTGTTTTTTTTTCAAAAACATAGGAGCCGTGTCTTACCCCTTAGACATTTTGTTAATACACTCGTTAAAAAAAGGCATATAATTAGTGGAAGGTTAATGGAAGTAAAGTGATTTATAATTTTTAAATAAGTAAAACCCTAGGCTAATTTATATATGTTAATTGATTATTAATTCCTAAAGTTTATTAAGGTAAAGTAATAAGTGTAATTAAGTGAATGGTTAAGGTAAAATAAAGTGATTTAAAAACTCTTAATTAGTTAAAAGTCTTAGATTAATTGTACATGTTGATTATTAATTAACTCAAAATATTTAATTAAAGTAAATAAATGGTTTGTAGTTAGCCTTAATGATAATTAAGCAGGATTTGGAAAAAAATTAATCTTTGTTTAAATTAAATAGATGATTGTGTGGCTAGTTAATCTAGTCTATGAATAGTTTAAAATGGTTAAGTACTTTGGATTTGCCTTGTTCTCTAGTAGGTTATTTCCAATCACTCTGTGATATGAAATATACTGAATTGAACAATTAATATAAAACGTAAGACGTTTATTTGAATCGATATTTGAGATGAATTTCTATGTGAATATGACATCGAGAATTGAATTGTTTTGTTAAGAACAACTTGGCTTAAAGATGGCGTTTGGATTCGAAGAGACCGGGATCGGATATCAGTGATATCCGAAACCACTTCGGCCTAGTAACTACTTCAATCTTTACGGGTTTGATTTGTAGAATCAAATAGGCCGAAATTAAATAAATTAAGAAAAATCCGACTATTTTGAATAAGTAACTCCACTTAGATATTATTTTAATAATGGATTTGCAACAAGCGTTGGTTATAACAAGATAAGAACTCGTAATGTTGGACGAGTTACCCTGGTTTTCAAAGAAACTTTATAACTTAAGTATTTCATATTAGATGGGTTTACTCACGCTGGTTTCCAGCCTGACTCGGTGTTACTTTATTGTAATGCTCGGGTCAGACCGAGTATTATAGATTTTCAAGTTAGAACGTTCTGGGGCTCAGGAGACGAGCTGGATGGTAGAGACATATTGATTATATCCCGCTGTGTATTTGAGACTATATAGCCAATATTTAGGGACAAGTTATTATAACTGTCTGGATTCGTTGTACTCTGATATCTTGTATATTGACAGCTACAGCTTTTCTTTATATAAAATGCTGCTATTTGTATATTATATTTTGTTCCGCTGCGATTGTGAGATTCTGTGCTGTTGTTTTCTGTTCTTCTTTTGTCTCTTTTTCTTCTTAACCCTAACAGTCTGTGGTTTCCGACACTCGATTGCTCGGCACTATATACAATGAACGTATTAGTGTCGATTTTCGGGGTCGAAAATCTTCGGGCCATTACAGGAATGATTGGATCACTACTCTATATCACTGCGAGTAGACCTGATATCGTGCATAGTGTCTATCTCTGTGCAAGATACCAATCTCAACCCAAAGAGACTCACTTAAAAGCTGTGAAACGTATCATAAGATATGTTAAACATACTTTTGACTGTGGTTTATTTTAGCCTAAAAATGATTCATTTGATTTAATTTCTTATTGTGATGCTGACTATGCTGGTTGCAAATCTGACCGAAAAATTACAAGGGGAACTTGTCACTTTTTGGGGCATTCTCTGGTTTCATGGTTTAGCAAAAAGCAAAATACTGTTTCTTTATCAACAACTAAAGCAGAATATATCTCTGCTGCTTTGGCTTGCTCCCAAGTCATTTATATGCAACAAACTTTAAATGATTTTGGATTAACAATTTCAAAATAACCAATTTATTGTGATAATTCTAGTGCAATAAATTTGTCTAAAAATACTACTCATCATGCTAGGACTAAACTATTGATATCAGACATCATTTTCTTAGAGATAATATAAGTAAAGAGATTATTTCTCTTGAATATATCAATTCCGAGAATCAAATTGCTGATATTTTCACCAAACCCTTAAATCAACCTATATTTACTAAATTAAGAAAAGAACTAGGTATTTGTTCAATAACTGAGATATAGAATATAGATATAGTAACATATATATACAAGAAAATCAAATTTTTCATAAGGATGTCGACATACCCCTACCACCCATGTTGACATACAACGACAAAATTTTAAAATTTAATTTTCCCACTAAAATCAATTTGGAAGTTATATAAACCTATGTATTTCGATTTTTTTTGTCTTCTCACTTTTCTTTCTCTGAAATAAACTTCTGTAAATTAAAATTAATGGCCACCTCCACTAAATCTAACCAAATTGACACCATTTCTTTCCCTTCTCCTCATTCTGGTCCATTCCAACACACTACACTGGCACGTGTGATAAAGATTGAGGAATCTATGAAGGATGCCATGCAAATGTTGACTGAATTTCAAATTGTGCAACTAAGGATGGCAAAAGAACAAGAAAAGCAAGGCAAAATTCTTCAGAATTTATAAAAATTCCTAATGGATAATCACACAAATCCTATTGTGATTGAAGAAGATTCTACCAACATTCACATGCATAATCCTTTAGAGCACAGCGAAGACGAAGAAGAAGAAGAGGAAGAAGCACCTATGGAAGAAGATGACAACGTGGTCTGTGTAGGCGAAGTCTGTTTTGACAAAGATGGGAATTTGGTTGAACAACGTGGAAACTTTTGTTTTCATTATCCAAATTGTTCGATTCACAGATCTCTGATTGTCAAAAACTCTCGTTATATTGTTATTCTGTAATTTATGTACTTAAATATATTTGTATGTTTATGTTTCATATATACATGTAAATATAACATTATATATAATAATATATTTGTTTTACTTATTATACTTCCTTATTAGTATTTAATTTAAATAGTATTAGATTAAGGGGGAGTTTAGGATTAGTTTCTTGTTGATGACAAAGGGGGAGAAATATAAAATACAGTAGTTAGAGTAGTTAGGCTTAGATTAAGGGGGGTTATTAGTTTTAGGGGGAGTTAATAGTTTTAAGGGGAGATATTGAGAAGGAGAAGTATATTTTATAAACATAGGTTGTCATCATCAAAAAGGGGGAGATTGTTTGTCCTTGAGAAGGATGGTTTTGATGACAACAACCTTAGGACTTGTTATGAAATATAAATACTAACATTATAGTTTAGATATATATATATATATATATATATGTAGGATAGAAACATGCAGGTACCAAGAATGAAGACTGTACAGTATAGAGATACAAGACTGATGAATTTAAAGATCAAAGATATCAAGATTGAAGACTCATGAGTATCAAGAAATCAAGTTATCAAGAGTTCAAGATTTTAATAGTACAAGATAAGTATTGAGTCTAGAATTATGTTAAAACTTCATAATAGCACGGAAAATTTCATTCCATATTTCATTTGGGATGGAACCCATTTCTACCTTCTTAGTGGCTTACAAACCCACGACAAGTAGCTTACAAACCTACGACAAGTGGCTTACAAACCCACGAACATCCTGGTATTGTACAAGTTCTCGAGTCCTGATGTGATGGGTTATTCTGCAGGAAGAAGCTTGCAAAACTACTTCAAAATGGTTTTTCAAAATGATTTTGAAAACTGCTTTTCAAAATATTTTAGCCTCAAAACTATCTTTATCATTTTTAATATTTTGATTTCAAAATTGTCATTGATTTTAAACTATCTCTTGTTTTAAATATTTAGCTTTAAAATATTTATTTACTCAGATTTTTAAATCACTTTATAGATTAAGATTATATATATTAAAAATTACTTTCTAAACTCCTTTATATGTTTAAACTATATTCAAATATATTTACAAAGTTTAGAAATCGTTTTGACAAATTATAGAAACCAATTTTAATAAGAAAATCAAAATCATCAATTTTTCCTAGAGCATGTCTACATCCCTCAACCCTCCATGTCGACATGGTGTCCGTTAAATTCAAAATTCAAATTTTCAAAAGAAGTGTCTATTCGTCGTATCCTTTCACGAATAGATATGGTAGTTGATTTCCTATAAATACCAGTAGTTCTTAACGAATTTTCAACCAGATTTCACTTGTTTTCTCTTCTCTTCATCTTCCATATTTATTCTAAAGAATTCCAAACTATACTCTACCGAAATACCAAGTGAATAAAACTTGATTATCTATTGTTTGATTCTCTGCCAATCTCTCCATAAGATCTCAGTGCTATTCAGAGTTATAGGATTATTTGTAAATCAAACTGTTGAGTAAAAGGTGCGGTTGAGCCTTGAAATCAATTTGGTGTGATTGTTGCCCCAGAAATCGATTAAGTGATCTTGTGGCCTGGTAAATAAAAAGAGTTTGCCCCGGACTCGAATACAGGAGGGTGTACCTCGTGGCCTTGAAATCGAGGGTGTAATCTGAGAGATTATTTTTTATAAGAAATCTGTACGTTTGTGTGGGACTGTATGTAGGGTAACTTCGAACCAGTATAAAATCCTGGTGTGTTCTTTCCTTTACTGCTTTTATTTATTATTTGCATCTGTGTCCGATTCTGTGTTTATATCTGTGTCTGTGAATTGCATTTGTTGGTGATTAAATTTACATAAGTTTCAAAAGATTTAGAAAATCCACAAAACACTATTAAGATCAAGGGGGGGGGGGGGGGGGGGGGCGGTGAATAACACTAGATGGGGGGTGAATAGTGTTTTGTGGATTTTCTAAATCTTTTTGAAACTTATGTAAATTTAATCACCAACAAATGCAATTCACAGACACAGTTATAATCACAGAATTATACACAGATGCAAATAATAAATAAAAGCAGTAAAGGAAAGAACACACCAGGATTTTATACTGGTTCGTAGTTACCCTACATCCAGTCCCGCACAAACGTACGGATTTCTTATCAAAAATAATCTCCCAGATTACACACTCGATTTCAAGGCCACGAGGTACACCCTCCCGTATTCGAGTCCGGGGCAAACTCTCTTGATTTACCAGGCCACAAGATCACCTAATCGATTTCTGTAGCAACAATCACACCCAATTGATTTTAAGGCTCAACCGCACCTTTTACTCAATGGTTTGATTTACAAATAATCCTATAACTCTGAATAGCACTGAGATCTTATGGAGAGAGTGGCAGAGAATCAAACAAGAGATAATCAAGTTTGATTCACTTGTTATTTCGGCAGAGTATAGTTTGTAATTCTTTAAAATAAATGTGGAAGATGAAGAGAAGAGAAAACAAGTGAAATCTGGTTGAAAATTCGTTTAGAACTACTGGTATGTATAGGAAATCAACAGCCATATCTATTCGTGAAAGGATATGACGAATAGACACTTCTTTTGAAAATTTAAATTTTGAATTTAACGGACACAATGTCGACATGGGGAGTTGAGGTATGTCGACATGCTCTAGGCAAAATTGATGATTTTGATTTTCTTATTAAAATTGGTTTCTATAATTTGTCAAAACGATTTCTAAACTTTGTAAATATATTTGAATATAGTTTAAACATATAAAGGAGTTTAGAAAGTAATTTTTAATATATATAATCTTAATCTATAAAGTGATTTAAAATCCGAGTAAATAAATATTTTAAAGCTAAATATTTAAAACAAGAGATAGTTTAAACTCAATGACAATTTTGAAATCAAAATATTAAAAATGATAAAGATAGTTTTGAGGCTAAAATATTTTGAAAAGCAGTTTTCAAAATCATTTTGAAAAACCATTTTGAAGTAGTTTTGCAAGCTTCTTCCTGCAGAATATCTCATCACATCAGGACTCGAGAACTTGTACAAATCCGGGATGTTCGTGGGTTTGTAAGCCACTTGTCGTAGGTTTGTAAGCTACTTGTCGTGGATTTGTAAGCCACTAAGAAGGTAGAAATGGGTTCCATCCCAAATTAAATATGGAATGAAGATTTCCATGCTATTATGAAGTTTTAACATAATTCTAGACTCAATACTTATCTTGTACTATTAAAATCTTGAACTCTTGATAACTTGATTTCTTGATACTCATAAGTCTTCAATCTTGATATCTATGATCTTCAAATTCATCAGTCTTGTATCTCTATACTGTACAGTCTTCATTCTTGGTACCTTCATGTTTATATCCTACATATACATATATATCTAAACTATAATGTTAGTAGTTATATTTTATAATAAGTCCTAAGGTTGTTGTCATCAATACCATCCTTCTCAAGGACTAACAATAATGTGAGAAATGCGGATTATGGATCTTAAGGCTGGAATAACACTAGAGGGGGTGAATAGTGTTTTGTGGATTTTCTAAATCCTTTTGAAACTTATGTAAATTTAATCACCAACAAATGCAATTCACAGACACAAATATAATCACAGAATTAGACACAGATGCAAATAATAAATAAAAGCAGTAAAGGAAAGAACACACCAGAATTTTATACTGGTTCGGAGTTACCCTACATCCAGTCCCGCACAAACGTATGGATTTCTTATCAAAAATAATCTCCTAGATTACACCCTCGATTTCAAGGCCACGAGGTACACCCTCCTGTATTCAAGTCCGGGGCAAACTCTCTTGATTTACCAGGCCACAAGATCACCTAATCAATTTCCAGGGCAACAATCACACCCATTTGATTTTAAGGCTCAACCGCACCTTTTACTCAACAGTTTGATTTACAAATAATCCTATAACTCTGAATAGCACTGAGATCTTATGGAGGGAGTGGCAGAGAATCAAATAAGAGATAATCAAGTTTGATTCACTTGGTATTTCGCAAGAGTATAGTTTGGAATTCTTTAGAATAAATGTGGAAGATGAAGAGAAGAGAAAACAAGTGAAATCTGGTTAAAAATTCGTTTAGAACTACTGGTATTGATAGGAAATCAACAGCCATATCTATTCGTGAAAGGATACGACGAATATACACTTCTTTTGAAAATTTGAATTTTGAATTTAACGGACACCATGTCGACATGGGGGTTGAGGGATGTCGACATGCTCTAGGCAAAATTGATGATTTTGATTTTCTTATTAAAATTGGTTTCTATAATTTGTCAAAATGATTTTTAAACTTTGTAAATATATTTGAATATAGTTTAAACATATAAAAGAGTTTAGAAAGTAATTTTTAATATATAATCTTAATCTATAAAGCGATTTAAAATCCGAGTAAATAAATATTTTAAAGCTAAATATTTAAAACAAGAGATAGTTTAAAATCAATGACAATTTTAAATCAAAATATTAAAAATGATAAAGATAGTTTTGAGGCTAAAATATTTTGAAAAGCAGTTTTGAAAATCATTTTGAAAAACCAATTTGAAGTAGTTTTGCAAGCTTCTTCCTACAGAATATCTCATCACATCAGGACTCGAAAACTTGTACAAAACCAAGATGTTCGTGGGTTTGTAAGCCACTTGTCGTAGGTTTGTAAGCTACTTGTCGTGGGTTTGTAAGCCACTAAGAAGGTAGAAATGGGTTCCATCCCAAATGAAATATGAAATGAAGATTTCAGTGCTATTATGAAGTTTTAACATAATTCTAGACTCAATACTTATCTTGTACTATTAAAATCTTGAACTCTTGTGTAACAACCCGCATATTTTACGATTGTATATTTAAATGTTTTATTTAAATATAGCATCGTTAGTCGGATTTAAGTCCGAAATGTCACTTTTTGCAAACTGTCGAATTAGGACTCGATGCCACTTCCATTGAGTCCAAAATGGCGTTTGCGACCTTTTTGAGTATAAACATCGATATGTTTGGAGTTGAGTAAAATTTTGATATTTTTATTTAGGGCTTTGGGTTTGGGTTTCACCCCACCAACCTAACAAATAATCCAACTCCACTCCTCTTCATTCATTCCACTCCTCATTTCCTTACACTCTCAAGCTAAAGTAAAAATGGGGGAATGAAGAGGAAATTAAAATTCCTAAACCCTAGCTTTGATTAGGAAACTCAAATTCAAGTCCAAAATCCAAGAGAAGCTTAGGTAAGCATCCTCTTCATCTTCTCCATCTCAATCCCTCTTCAATTTTCAAAAATTCCTATAACCTAACTTAGGATAAACTTCACTTTTGATAATAGATTGAAGATTCTAGAGGTGTTGTTGAAGAGAAGTCAATCTTTGCTTGTTCTAGAGCTTCTCATTTGTTGTTTTGGGTTTAAAAGGTAAGTTTTTGAACTCACATCTACCTCTATACCTTTGATAGTTGTTAGTTAGGAATTCCTAACACCTATTGCTTGTCCATTTGCCTTTGAATTGAATTGGTTTGATGAATATTCCAATTTTTGGTGTTTTGAAGTCAAAAATCTTTAAAAATCCTATCTTTGATGTTTGAACACGTTTTTGGGGTGTATCGAAGATCCTACAAGGCTGGGTTGTCGCTTGGCATAAATCCCTAGTCTCCGTTGCTCGTCCGATCGCTTCCGGTTAGGATTTTTGCCCTTCGTGGGGCTAGACTGATTTTACTACAAATTACAGTTCAGTCGACTGAACTGTATAGTCAGTCGACTGAACCTGGAAACAAAATGTTTCTGGGTATTAGATCAGTCGACTGACTATTCAATTCAGTCGACTGAAACTGGGAACAGAAAGTTCCTGTCCCTGTATCAGTCGACCGAACTGTATAGTCAGTCGACTGAACCTAGAAACCGAGAGTTTCTAGGCATGTATCAGTCGACTGACCATACAGTCCAGTCGATTGAATCTGGGAAATGTGCATTTTGCCTATTTGAGGCAGTTTTGTGTGGGTTTTCGATTTTTTATCGATTCTTGTCGATTCGGTTAGTTGTTATCACTTATTATCGACTTTGATGACTTCTTTCTTTGTATTTTTGGGAATATCCGTTTGATGGATTTGGTATCGACTTCTATGGATTTAATTCACATTGTCGTTTGTGAATTTTTGGTGATTGATTGTTTTTACAATCAATTTTGTGATTTGTCACTTTAAAATACAAAGGTTTCTATACTAGTAGTAACTATTCAAACTCTTTCACAAAGATGATTTCAACTCTATTTTTAATACAAAGCTCGTTCATAAAACCGTTTTCCAACCTATTAGTATATACAAACCTTTACCTCATTCGTATGAGAAATCTAATTAAACGGCTTAGCAAAACAAGCGGTATGAAACGCTTGCGTTTACTTCGTCGGTTAATTTTTGGACTTGTTCGATTGAAAATCTTGTGACAATTTTCGAGTGGAAATCTACAATTTGTTCGTAAATATTTAAGTTAAGCCAGTGGTTATGGGACATGAAGCTAAACTCATTTATTTACTAGCTTAGTGTAATCGACACTTCTTGATGATCGACCATCATTTTATGGTTTAGACTAGCGATATGCGATGTCTCTTTGTCCGCGTGGGGGACTGTACTCCATTCTGTTGAGCTTCGTCTCATTTTTATAGGCTAGCGACCTATGGTTTTATGGAGTTCGGTTCATCGGGCGTACCGTTGTACTACGTCGTTGTTTCGGCTTATTTGAGTTTCAGGTTCCTCGGGCGTACCGTTGTACTACGTCGTTGCACCGGCTCTATGGTTAGCGACCATGGGTTAGCGACCCATTTGTGATGCACGTGTTGGTGAGTTTTCATGCTCCCGTTTGTGATAGGCCTCCCCCCTTTTGTGACTTCTGTATTTCTAGTTGATGATTTCTAGATTTTGTGTTTCACCAATTTTGATGATAGGCATTGATGAGCTCTATCAATTATTTGTGTTTTTGGTGAATAATTTAAAGAATGCGATTCTTTTTGGGATGTTTGAGATGATTTGGGATATTGTATGATTTTTGTTGTTATTTGATGTATACTTGTCGCAGTATGGCATTATTGTTATCATACGTTTTTGTCATATCTCTTATCCTATCTCATTTTATCTGATATTTATAGCTAGACCGATCCGTTTATTTTTTTCTTCTTAAATAATACTCGGGTCAGACCGAGGTATTTCAGGTGCTCCTGCTTGACTTCTTATTAGGGTCCGTCACCTGACTTTTGGCTAACTACTTTAGCATAGTAGTTTTTGTTAGTATATATTTGAGATAGAGACTCCTTGATGTATACTTATTATTTTGTCTTGCACTTGTATCTATTCTTTGTAGTGGATCTAGTTTGACCACTACTTTGATGTACACTTTTATGTGATATATTCATATCTGTTTACGCCTTAGTGATATGAATATCTGTGACTGATTTGAGTTATGCTTATTTCTATATTTGTTTCCGAAGTCCACATAGCCACTGTGTGGTAGCTTGAGTTTGTATTTGATATGTCGGATTTCCTCTTGAAATGAAATGTAAGTTATATTATCTGACATATCGGTACTCGCACAAAGCAATTACACAGATGGTCGCTCCTCAACAGCCTTATTCTTCGTGCTAGTCGACGGCATTACCCCGTGCGTCCTTGGCTAGTGTGAGTATAGAGGTGGGGCGTCACATCTTGATAACTTGATTTCTTAATACTCATGAGTCTTCAATCTTGATATCTTTGATCTTCAAATTCATCAGTCTTGTATCTCTATACTGTACAGTCTTTATTCTTGGTACCTGCATGTTTATATCCTGCATATACATATATATATCTAAACTATAATGTTAGTATTTATATTTTTTAACAAGTCCAAAGGTTGTTGTCATAAAAACCATACTTCTCAAGGACTAACAATCTCCCCCTTTTTGATGATGACAACCTATGTTTATAAAATATACTTCTCCTTCTTAATAACTCCCCTTAAAACTAATAACTCCCCCTAAATCTAAGCCTAACTACTCTAACTACTCTATTTTATATTTCTCCCCCTTTGTCATAAACAAAAAATAATCCTAAACAAATATAACTGCCCCTTAGTCTTATATTTGAGTACCTGTGACAAATTAAGATGAAGTATGTATATATATATATATATAATAACATGAGTTAATTAATGAAAACATAACCAATATGATAGTTTAAATCCAATAAACATATACTATGTTTCATATAATTTTATACATTCCATTCAAATCAAATCAATTCTAATCAAAGCAAATCAAATCAAACAGTTTAAGTCAAATCAAACAATTCAAATCAAATCAAAAAAAACAAGCAATTCAAACCATAAGGAGATCAAATAATTTTAGGAACTTCAACCCATCCTTCTTCTCCAAAGATAGGATCCTTTTTAATATCTTCCCAATCTTCATTATCTTGAATTAAAGTTCCTTCAGGATTTGCATTGGAATCATCTTTGTTTAGGGCAGAAATCATCCAACGGAAGGCATCGAAATGCTTCTCTTGTTCTTTTATCATCTGCATTTGACTTAGTTCTAAGTGCCTTTGATTGCGGAGAATAAAAGTAAGTATATTCTTGAATGAATTGAGAGTTTCTTCAAGATTTTCACTTAAAGTTTGAGAAGAGGGAGCCATTTTTGATAAGTAGTTAAAAGATATAAATAAAGATAAGTAGAAATGAAGAGATTACAAATTTCTGGAAGAAACAGGTATTTAAATAGGCGGAAATTCGTTTAAAATGAATAGACATGAGTTAGTTATTTTAATTTCAAAATTTAAAAAAAAAACAAATCAGACAGTTATATGTCGACATAGTGGGTTGAGGTATGTCGACATGGGTATGTTAATCTATGTGTCTTCTTTGTTTTGTGAATAAGTATGTATATATATAAACTTATATACTATACTAACATTTATTCCAGAGACAAGATAAGGTGGAAAAACATAAGATAGATAAATGAGTTAATAAATAAGATACTTCATAACATGATAAAAGAGCAATACAAGTTCATACAAAATAAACTAGTACATCACATCCTAGTTTTTAGAATGTGCTAGAGGATGAGGAGGATGATGATAAGCCAAGTTTCCGACCAACTTTAGCAAAGAACTTGTTCATATTAGTGGTCATTTTATCCAATTTCTTACTAACGGATCTTTTGAGAATCCATTGATTTTCCACTATGATCTTTTGATTTTTGAGGAGTGTTTTGTTGGAAGGATTGTTAGGATATTCAATACTTTCCAAGGAGGTATCTTTATTTTCTTCTTCAATTTCCATTTCCTCCCCTTCTTCTTCTTCTTCCTCATTTTCTTCCTCCATCTCTTCATGTGCCAACCTTTCATCCTTTTCGGCAAGAGATTCTTATTGTTGAAATATGAAAGGAATTTTCATAAGAGAAGTATTGGCATGATTAAACACTTTTCTTGAAACAAATTCTTCCCTTTTGTAATCAACACCAAAATAATTAAAAATCCGAGTGAGATATTTTTAACCCTCTTCTATTCATGACTTAGCGACTTACTGGACTCAACGACTTAAGGGAATAAGCGACTTAACTATCCAATGCATAAACGACTTAACGATCCATAACAAGGCAACGACCTAACGACCAAAAGCACAGAGAGACCTAATATGACACGACTCAACGACTTAAGAAGCACTAGCGACCTAACGACCTAACGACCTAAAGGCTCCTGCGATTCAACGGGTTAACGACCTAGCAGCTGAGTAAAGGCAACAACCTAATGAGTTAAAGCAGGAGCGACCTAATGACCTAGCAAGCTCCAGAGTTAAGCCGCGTGCTCACTGCCTCTTCCTTTAGGTCGCTAACGGCCTAAACCAACAGAGATAACTTCTGAACTACACATGCTAAGTCGCTCATAACATATATCTTGTCCAAGATGGCTCCATTAAGTCGCCAACGACTTATGCTACCTCGGGATGGCTCTTAGGTCGCAACTTCTTAGGTCGCTCACGACCTAAAACATGGCCGACCTAAGCCCAGTTTCTCCTATAAATACCCCGCCTACTCCGCACTTGAAAGGGGATGGAATTTTATGGAGCGCCAAGACTCTGCTGTTTTCACGATTTCTACACTTGTTCCAACATTTCAAACGCAAAAGAGACTTCAACGAACCTTCGGAAAAGATCAAGTTCATTCAACATGAATCCAAAGAGCTTTTCTGCATCAAAGTTCTAGCTATCTGTCTTGATTGTGTTGTAATTGAAGGAAGATTGTAAAGTTTGTAATCAAATCAGCGATAGAAGAGATTAAGTGGACGTAGGCTTGATTTTGAGCTGAACCACTATAAAAATTGTTGTCTCTTTTACTATTTTCTGCTATTTTCTGCTTACTTTTAGTTCCCGTACCAACGGGTGGTGCTTTCGCTATATCACAACTCACACCGGGGTGTTAGCGTACATTTTTAGTGTTAACATTTTTTGTGCTTTCACTGAGAAACTGAACTCAGGAGTGCTCTCATCATTACTTCGCAAAGATTTCTGGAAAGACTCTCCCTCAGAACCAGAAGTCTATCCGAAATTATGGCTCCTGGAAGGAAAAGTAAATCTACTAGATCTGGAATTGCTTATGACAATACCTCCACTTCTCCCGCGTCAAATCAAGCGGCTCCTAGTGTTGGAGTCACAAGGGTGGAATTGGATGCTGTAGTGTCTGGGTTGTATCAACAAATGGAAGTCTAGAACACTTTGATGTTGGACAAGCTGAATGCTTTGCTTGGGGTTAACCAGCCACCAAAAAACAATGAAGAAACCTTTGCTGAAGATGTTCATGATTCCCAAGGGAAAAGTATTCCTCAGAGGGCAGTTGGCACCGCCGAAGGGGCACCTCCCCAAGCTGGAGGTTCAAGGCCGCAGCCAACTCTTCGTGAACGTTTTCCCAGGCAAACTTCCAAAAAAGTAGCCGACGTCTGTCCCGCGGAGCCTCTGAACGATGAGGAGTACCTCTCGGGAATGATTCGACAAATTATGAAGGAGAGCATGCGAATCAAGGAAGATGAAAGTGACTGGGGATTGCTCCAAGCAAAACTCCTTTAATGAAAGAATTCTGAAAGCTGAATTTCCGAAGAAGTTTGTTCCCTCCACTATTCCAGCTTATTGGGGGACAAGCGATCCTAACCAGTTCTTATACAAGTACGACTGGCATATGACAGGTGCCAGGGCAATAGACGAGATCAAGTGCAGATATTTTCCTGTGTACTTGGAGGGAGTGGCCCTGCTTTGGTTCACGAAGCTACCAGTTCGATCCGTGGATCAGTTCTCCGATCTAACTCGGAAATTCATAGATCAGTTCAGGTTATATGCTTCGAAGGCCAAGGACATAATGTCACTATCCAGCCTCGAACAAAGCCCCGGAGAGTCTATCAAATCTTTCTTAAACCGCTTCAATATAGCCTTGGCCGAAGTTGATAATGCAGAGCCTCGAATGATTCTGATTTACTTGATGCGGGCTATTGACAAGTTAAGTGAATTCGGAAAATGGCTAAAAATAAAGAGCCAAATTCACTTGAGAAGTTCTACAAGAAGGCCGATGAATTCGTGCGCTTAGAAAGCCGTCCTGTGCCAACAAAAGTAGACGTGACTAAAGTTAAGAATAACAATGTTGCTTCTAACAAAAAGGAATCTGGTGGCCAGAAGAGGGAGAATGACGGTAGGAAAGAGTAGAAAGATGTGAAGAAACTTCGCTACTTTAAACCCTCAGATTTTACTCCCTTAACTGATACTCCAGAAAATATCTTTTTCGCAACCAAGGATGCTGTCGAATACCCCAAACCACCTGAGATGAAGCCTGTGGAAAATGCTATGCATAATGGGAGATTCTGTCGGTTTCACAATCAACCTGGCCACAACACTAATGAATGTCGCCATTTAAAGAATTTGATTGAAGATTTCCTGAGATAGAATAAACTACAACAATATGTGACGAGAAACATAAGTGACCCGACCTCATCTACTCAGGGGCAACAAGTTCCTGCTCATCAATCCAACTCAGGTGAGAGGACTGCAGCGCAGGAATCTGAGAGGCCTATCATCAATGTTATCACAGGGGGCCCTCACCCAGCGGGCAGAAGTTGGGGTGAGATGGAGAGATATGCTCACGCTTTGAGATATGCCCCGGTGGAAGAAAATATTTTTGTCTTAGAAGATGCTGCACCTTTAAAAAAACAAAGAACTTTTAACAATGACATCATATTCCGGGCTAGAGACTCTGTTGGCATTGAGGCTCCCACCATGGATCCCTTGGTAATATCTACTGGCATCGGATCAGCCATTGTGAGAAGGGTGCTTGTTGATTGTGGCGCCTCTTGCAATATCCTCTTCAGAAAGACATTTGATCAGATGAAAATTCCTATGGCTGATGTCCAAGCTTCCTCGCAGAAAATTATTGGGTTCACTGGAGAACCAAAATAGCCTATTGGGACTATTGACTTATTTGTAGAGCTCGGAGAAGGGGAAAAGAAAGTGGTCCGAAAACAAACTTTTGTGATTGTTGATGAATTCTCCGCTTACAATGCCTTCATGGGTCGACCAACTCTTGCCGCATTCAAGGCCATTCTCGCCCCATGGTGCCTGACTATGAAGTTCCCCACTGATAATGGCGTCGGTGTTGTGAAGGGGGGCCAAAATGCCGGGCGAGAATGCTATTTCATAGAATTACGGGAAAGAAGGAAAAGAGAAATGGGTAAAGATGCGGCAGCTCCGCTCCACATCAAAGAACCCACCTTGTAGCAATTACGAGGTGGACCCTGCACTGGTGAGCACAGTGGTGCACGAAAAGAGATTGATCCTAGAAAAACCAGTGAAGGGGAAAGTAGAGTGGTGCCGGTGGAAGTAACGGTGCCAATATCTGTTGACCTGAATGACCCAAATAAGGTGCTGAATGTGGGTTCACAACTTGGTATGACGGTTCAGAATATGCTGATATCATTCTTGAAAGCAAATCTGGATGTATTCGCTTGGAGTCATGCCGACATGTGTGGAATATCTCCAGAAATCGCAGTGCATGCTTTGAATATTGATCCAAAATTCACACCCGTAAAGCAGAAAAGAAGAACCCAAGGTCCTGAAAGGTCGACAGCATTAAAAGAAGAGGTAGATCGGCTCATGGAAAATGGCTTCATCAAAGAATCCACTTATCCAAATTGGGTCTCTAATCCGGTGTTGGTTAAAAAAGAAAATGGAAAGTGGAGAGTATGCATCGACTTTTCAGACTTGAACAAAGCATGCCCCAAAGACTATTTCCCGTTGCCCAGAATTGATCAGTTGGTGGATGGAACAGCCGGGCATGAATTAATGTCTTTTATGGATGCTTACTCAGGATATAATTAAATCATGATGCATGAGCCAGATCAGGAGGACACGAGCTTCATCACTGATGTTGGTCTTTACTGTTATAAAGTCATGCCTTTCGGACTAAAGAACGCAGGGGCAACTTATCAAAGACTTGTTAATGCCATGTTCAAACCCCAAATTGGCAAGACTATGGAAGTATATGTTGACGATATGTTGGTAAAATCAAAGAAGGCAGTAGACCACATGGATCATTTGGCAGAAATATTCGCGGTCCTCCGAAAGTATAGGATGAAGCTAAATCCTCTGAAATGTTCGTTCGGGGTAGAGTCCGGAAAATTCTTGGGTTTCATTGTGAGTGCTAGGGGCATCGAAGCTAATCCTGCTCAGATTACTGCTTTAAGAGAATTCAAAGCTCCTAGAACAAAGAAGGAATTGCAAAGCCTCAACGGGAAAGTCGCCGCTTTAAGTCGGTTTATTTCCAGGGTCACTGATAAATGCATTCCCTTCTTTGACGCTCTGAAGAAAGGAAAGAAAAACTTTGAATGGACTCCTGAATGTCAAAAAGCTTTTGATGAACTGATTCGTCACATGGAAATGCCTCCAGTACTTTCTCAGCCCAGCAATGGTGAAGATCTTTTCATATACTTAGCAGTTTCGTCTCATGCTCTCAGTGCAGCATTGGTACGGGAAGATGCAAAAGTTCAGCGCCCGGTTTATTACATCAGCAAAAGATTCACTGGGGCAGAGATGAACTTTTCAAAGCTGGAAAAGCTCGCCTATTGTCTGTTGATTGCGTCCAGAAAGTTGAGGCCATATTTCCAGGCTCATCCTATTAAAGTCCTCACTGATCAACCTCTAAAGCAAGTCCTATTTCGCCCTGAAACTTCGGGTCGTCTTCTAAAGTGGAATATTGAACTCAGCCAATACGATATTACCTACCATCCCCGAAGAGCAATCAACGGACAAGCTTTAGCAAATTTCATAGTAGAATACACAGATAAAGGTGGCAGTGAGGAAGAGGTAACTAATGACATCCTGATCCGATGGAAATTATATGTTGATGGTGCAAGAAATGACTATTTCTCTGGAGCTGGGGTTGTGCTTGAAACCTCCTGAAGGGCGATCATTGTGCTATGCATTGAGATTAGAATTTCCTTCGACAAATAATGAGGCAGAATATGAAGCTCTTATTGCCGGCTTGAAGATTGCTAAAGAACTGAACATCAAAGTATTGCAGATCTTCAGTGATTCCTAGCTTATTGTATGCCAAGTTAAGAAAGAGTTTCAAACCAAAGGAGGAAATCTGCCTGCTTACTTGTCAAAGGCCTGGGGGCTTCTCGATGTTTTTGATCATTATACAATCAGCCATATACCTCGGGAAGAGAACATGAAGGCAGATTCTCTTGCAAAATATTCAAGCTCTGGTGAAGCTCAATTATTAGGATTGGTCCCTGTGGAAGTCTTGTCAGCTACAATTACTGATGAGATGGATATTGACTGGATCATGGCTGTATCTCAAGAACAGGAGTCGTGGATGACCCCTATCAAGGAATATCTACTCAACGGCTCCTTGCCCGAAAACTCAAAAGAGCGCCAGAAGCTGTTAAGAAAAGCCTCGAGATATGTAATTCAAGACGGCCATTTATACAGACGAGGATTCTCGATGCCATTACTCCGATGTGTAACCAAAGAAGAGGCTAAGACAATTTTAGCTGAGGTGCACAGAGGAGAGTGTGGGGATCATTCAGGTGGCCAAACTCTTGCAAAGAAAATTCTCCGCTATGGGTATTTTTGGCCAGATATTAATCAAGATGCTGCTAGCTACTCCCGAAAGTGTGACAGATGCTAGAGATTTGCAAAAATCCCAAGAGCACCATCCACCTTGCTAACATGATGGTCAGTCCATGGCCATTCGCCATTTGGGGGATAGATCTTATTGGGCCTTTGCCGATTGCCAAGTCCGGAATCAAATACGCTATTGTTGCTATTGATTATTTCACGAAATGGGCTGAAGCTGAACCATTGGCTACTATTACCTCTAAAAAGATGATAAACTTTGTGACTAAAAATATCATTTGCAGGTATGGTGTGCCTCAGAAGATAATCGCAGACAATGGTACCCAATTCGAAAGCGAGGAATTCCAGGACTTTTGTAGGCGATTCAAGATCTGAAAAAGCTTCTCAGCAGTGGCTCTTCCGTAGGCAAACGGGCAAGTGGAAGCAGTGAATAAAATTATCAAATCAACCATCAAAAAACAGCTGGAAAAAGCAAAAGGTGGTTGGGTCGATAAGCTGCCACTAGCACTATGGGCATACAGAACTACCAACAAAACTGCGACTGGGCACACTCCATTCTCATTAGCATATGGATCAGAAGCAATGATTCCAGTGGAAATAGAAGTCCCCTCACATAGGAGAATTCATTTCAACCAAGCTGAAAATGAAAAGCTGCAACTTAAAGCACTTGACTTGCTTGATGAAAGAAGGAAAGAGGCTGAGCTCAGAGTTGCAGCTCATCAGCAAAAGATAGCCAGGCACTTCAATTCTAAAGTTCGCCAACGCAGCTTTGAAATTGGAGATCTAGTCTTGAAAAGGGTCATGACAGCAACAGGAGTGTTTGGGCCAAACTGGGAAAGGCCATATGTCATAGGCAAAAAACTTCTTGATGGCACTTTTAAGCTCACAACTGTCGAAGGAGATCCAATTCCAAGAGCTTGGAACAGCAATCACTTGCGTCCATATTTTACTTAGAAGCTATGCTTAAATTTGTAAAATGATTGTGGATGTATCATTGTGAATCAATAATAAGAACTATAAAGTGGATGTAGGCCCAATTCTTGGCCGAACCACTATAAATCTTGTGTTCTCTACTACTATAAAATGCCTGTCTCATTTCAATGTGCGAATATCTTAAATATGTTGCTAAAATGTCGATTTGATATTGCAGGCTATCAAAGCAAAGCTTACATATTCAACACATCGCAAGGCCAAGCGATTCCTACAAATCACTCAATAAACAAATGTCAAGCCACATGAATTCCAGGTTCAATTCCTACATAAGAAGTGCTTCTCACAAATAGTTGGTGATTCCACCGAAGGGGCACCTTCCCAAAGTGAAGGTTCCAGGCCCATGCTAACTGATTGCGATCGTTTGTGCAAACAAACATCCGGTTAAGTAGCTTGCATCTGCCCCGTGGATTCACTTAACAATGAAGTACACTTCTCTGGAAGAATCAAACAACCTGCAAAAGAAAGGAACATGTACTTAGGAGTGATAACGAGGAATCGCTAAGGAACAGATGGCGAAAAGACATGGGCAAGCAGTCAAAAACGCCGAAAAATGAAATGTTTTTCTCAAACAAAAAGGTTGGTGGTACCACCGAAGGGGCACCTTCCCAAAGTGAAGGCACCGGGCCCTTGCTAATTAATTGCGATCGTTTGTGCAAACAGACATCCGGTTAAGTAGCTTGCGTCCGCCCCATGGATCCATTTAACTGTGAGAAATAACTTTCAGGCAAACAAATAAAGCCCTCTTCGGAGGCACACTTCTACTCTCATGGGAACATTCTTCCCCAAAAAAGTTGAAGTACCAAATAAAGCCCTCTTCGGTGGCACACTTCTACTCTCATGGGAACATTCTTCCCCAAAAAAGTTGAAGTGCTAAATAAAGCCCTCTTCGGAGGCACACTTCTACTCTCATGGGAACATTCTTCCCCAAAAAAGTTGAAGTGCTAAATAAAGCCCTCTTCGGAGGCACACTTCTACTCTCATGGGAACATTCTTCCCCAAAAAAGTTGAAGTGCTAAATAAAGCCCTCTTCGGAGGCACACTACTACTCTCATGGGAACATTCTTCCCCAAAAAAGTTGAAGTGCCAAATAAAGCCCTCTTCGGAGGCACACTTCCACAAGTTGAAATGCCAAATGAAGCCCTCTAACGAGGCACGCCCAAAAAAAAAGAAATGTTATCTCTTGAAAAAGTCGCTGATGGAACCACCGAAAGGGCACCTTCTCAAAAAGAAGGTTCTAGGCTGCAGTTAACTGCTCGCGATCGTTTGTGCAAACCAAATATCCAATAAAGCAGCTGACGCCTGTCCCGTGGGCCCATCTAGCGATGAGATATAACTTTCTGGCAAACAAATCAAAGCCCTCTACGGAGGCCCGCTTCACCGCGTAGGGGAATCCACTTTTCAAAAATAAAAGTGACCATCTCCGAAAGTTGAAGTGAAAAAAAAAGAAGAGAAAACTTCTCCGATACAAGGCACACTCTACTAGAGCAGAATAATATTTCCTCAAAATGGAAGAATTATTCTCTAGAGTAAGAGCACATGTCTTTTCAAAAAGGAGAAGATTGCAATAAGCCGTGGTATGGGGCAATATAGCTACATTAATAAAAGCAACACTCAAGCAGCATACCATGAGCTCACTGCATTATCATGCAAAGAAAATAAAGAAACTTGTGCTAAAATAGGGAATAAATGCATTCACAAATACAGACAAAAGATTGTACAAGTAAAAAGAGTCATTTTATTCCATACTATAAATTTTTTTACACATGTGCAGGTTTCAAAAAGCGGGGGCCGGTACCCACACAATGTCCGGTCGATACAAGTCTTTATATACAAGCAAAAAGCAAAAAAGCAGAACAAGAAGGATAAAACCAGACTCATTTCTTCTTCTTCCCGCCGCCTTTGGAGCCATCGCCTGTCCTAATGGTTAACTTCTTGAGTCGGCTTGAACTCTTCGGGGAAGAAGGAGAAAGAGGTTCAATTGGGTCCTCTTCCGCTTGCTCATCGCTAGCAGAAGCGTCCTTCTTTTTCTTTGAAACTCCACGCTTTCCCCTCTTCCATGAAGAAGATTCACTGCCCGGAGTGATCATATCAATCAGCTTTGTATCATCAGCTGTAAATTTCTCCGGGGTCCTCTCACCCTCCTCAAGTTCTTCGGCTTTCTGCTCTTGTGAAGCGGCTGGGTCATCTAAGCCTTGAAGAGCTCCTATTTGTTCTTCTTGCGACCCCGGTTGAGAAGCAGAAGGAGGAGTAACTTGAAGAGGTGGAGAGGCAATAGCTGGAGGAGGCGAATCCTGTACAGCACTTATTGATTTCACTATAGAAGAAGAAAAGTTAAACATCAGTATTCCTCGCAAAAGAGAGGAGATAGTGGCACGTCGAGGCTTAAGTAATAAGCAAGAAATTCATCAAGCTCATGTGAAGCAAACTAGTAGTCCACTTGAGCTGGATCAGTGTCGAAGTTACCTGGAGAGATCGGCTTTATCACGTCAATTTCATAATCATGGGCTTTGGTGCTTTCTTGGGCCTCATCTTCGGCGTGAGCAGTTTTAGCTTTGGTTTCAGCTTTAGCAGGAGGTGGAGAGTGGGAACTGGAGCCAATAATATCAAGGTCGACCGAAGATGAAGGACGAGTTAGGTCGATCAAAGGTGCCTTCCCTAAATGCCCTCCTTCCGCCGCTTCGGCTCGCTCCTTGGCAAGTTGTTCTTTCCCTCTCGCAAGGGCGGCACAACCCTCATCGTCCAAATAATTAGCCTCAAAATCCTCCTCGGTGTAGCCAGCGTCTTTAAGCACTTCAACTGCTGCCTCACACACTTCAGCCAATGTAACCTCATACTTTGGGCCCAAGAAAGAAAGACTGCCATGCCCTAAGACGCTGAGAACGTAAAACTCGAAAAGAGTGGAGATAATGTTGGCCTTGGTCACCTCATGTGAGTTTTCAGCTGCTGCTTTCCCAGCGATGGCCTCGTCACGCTCTTTTTCAGCCTTAGCAAGATGGGCCTTTAGCATTGTAATCTCCAAGTCTTGAGAGGTAGTCTTTTCCCGCAGCTGAGCAGCATCTTTGCGGTACATTTCTACAATTTTCCGCTCTGCCTCTAGTTTAGCCTTAGTATCTCGTTGAGTAGCATGGGCGTCTCTTACTTGCTTTTGGAGAACCTCTTCCTTTTGTGTATAAGAAGTGGAAGAGGTGGCGAGATCATCTTTAAGTTTCTTGACTTCAGCCTCAAGTTCCTCGTTGTGGGCGGTGATGCTTTTCATCTCCGTATCATGCTGGTCAAGAACTTTTTGCCATTCAGACTTATCGCTCTCCATGGTCAACATAGCCTCGAGATTCAGGCGGTTTACTCTTTGAAGCTCATCGACTAGTTTCTGCCAGCCAGACATTCTTTCAATATCAAGTTTGACAGCGTCAAGATTTCTCAACATGGCCTGTTTGTCAATTGGAACCAAGTCCAGATCGAAACGTACTCCTTTCAAACACCAATTCGAAAATTGGCTTTGGAGTGCAAGCGGAGGCTTCTCAACTTGATAAGGAGGCCTATTGATGATGGCTTGAATATCAGCTCTTTTAAGGGTAGGAGAGCTAGAAGGGATGTCTAGGGAGACAAAAGCAGCGAGCACTTGAGAAATTTCAGATGAAGGCATTTCGCTGAGCTTGGCTCGCTTGTTTGGATCTTCAGTTATATGACTCTTCCCCCTATCATCATGAGACTTTCTTTTGTGGGAGTCATCGTCCCTTTGGTAAGAGTCATGACGGTCGTCTCTTCTTCCATACCGCTCTTCATAAGCCTGCCTTTCACGAGCTTTCCTAGCTGCTCTCTCCTCATAAGTCTCCCTAGGGACAGGAAGATAGCGCCTGGGATCATAAGAGTCACGCCTTGCATAGCGTTGAAAGTCATCATAATATGAGCCGCTGCGTCCCATGGGAGAACCTGAAAGTAAAGAAGAGACAAAATTTAGAAATCTTTGAAATAAAGACGCTAAGTGTGCATAATTGCCAAAAATCCTAAGTGTGTGTGTGGCGTGCGAACTACGCGCGTCAAGCTACAAACCACTCTTTGGCTTAGGAGTGATGTCAGCTTTCGCAGCAGGAGTCAATTCTTGGGTTTGTGGAATTAACCGCAAGGCGGATGTCGCTTCGATTGCTGGAGAAACAAGTTTAGAAGCGGTGGTGTCATCCTTAAAGAGCTCCGGGGAAGTCACCATAAAATCGCTCAGCCCTCCAAAGATATCATCACCATCGTGCCCAGCGGAATGGGTCGTATCAACAGTGCCCTCTTTAGCACGTTCTACACTCTTCGAAACAGAACTTTCTTTCTCAGCTCCCTTATCAGCCTCTTTAGTAGCCTTCCCAGAATGTTAAGGAAATTCCTTTTCTTTAATAACTGGGGGAAGTTTAGATTTGCCAGATAACCCCACGCCATCAGCAGAACTGGAGCATTTCACTAATGAAGTCTCCACAATAGGTTCCTTCGATGTGAATTCTTCTGCGGGGGCTGGGGCATTTGACGCTTCTACTTGAAAACTGGGGGAATCACGAGATTGGATGGATCGAGAAGAGTGCAGAAGTCCGAATTGGTGCAAAAATTCGTTCCTCTATAGAAACTTAATACTTCTCTCATTGGCAGCTACGGCACTCAACCTCTCGAAAGTCGGTTTGTGACTAGAATCTTTAGAGGGAGGAGGAAGAGCTGCAAAAGTGAAAAATGAAGTTAGCACTTGACAACTAGAATTTTGAAAAGCTCGGAAATGAAGTAAATGGAGATAGATAGTCTTACTCCCTACTCTCTAGATGCCGTAGAATCCCGGGGGGGAACGGACATAGAAGAATTGGTTTAAAAACCCGTGAGCGCTCTCGGGCAGATCCGTAATTAACTTGCGGTTTCTTGCGCTCCTTACGAGAGTAATAGAAGGGTGATCTTTGTTCTTCCCAAATGAACACATGTAGCAGATCTCCTCAAAGCTTGGAAGGCGATCAAGCGTTCTCCTAAATAGTACGCACAACCCCATCAAAATGGCATAGCCATTAGGGTGCAACTGGAATAGAGAAATGGTTAGTCGAAGGATGAGTGTTATGAGAAAATCGTTGAAAGGGGGAATAGCTCCATTCAGACACATTTGTCCATTGACTGCAATGAAGCCATGTGGCGGCCTATCGGCAGTGTCATTTACCCCTGGGAGCAGAGCATCCGCTTCAGCAATGCCAAATTAAAATTATTGAATACATAGCTGGTTGAAGGTCCGTTGGTTCAAAGCAGTTGGAACTCTTTCCGGAGGACTATCCAAAGGGGCAGCGATCGGGAAAACTTCATCGGTCCGATCTACTATCTCTTCTTGTACTTATTGAGAAGTCATTCTACACAAGGAACTAGATATTCAAATATGAAGGTGCACGTTTCCTAAAAGCATGTGAAGTGTTGTGCAAAGCTACTGAAATAACAAGTAAATAAAGTAAAACTTGAAATAATACTGGTTGGCGCACGTCAATTCAGGAAGATTCAAGGCTTGTTATTGGATCAAAATTAAGTGTAGTATCAATGCAGATAATATTTAGCGATAAGCAGTTATAATTGTATGAATTTTGCGTTGATGCTCCATTTAAGTCAGTAGATTCACAGCATTTCACTTTTAATTAGATTCATATTATTTTACTTAAGTAAAATATTAGCTCTTTGATCTAATCCATCACTCGATGTGGGCAGTCGATGATGAGTATATTCGTCCTAGTTTTCTGCAAATGTTGTATTTAACAAGTTGTTAGCTTAAAAGTCTATGAAAGAGTGCAACAAGTTCAAGTCCTGTTCATTCTCTAAGTCGTAGGAACTACTTAAGTTAGCTCGAGACTCTTTAGGTCATCCAGATCATGTCCAAATGACCTAACATAGGTCGGGCTTCCCTAAGTCGCTTTGCTTGAGTTATGGAGTTCATCAGTTATATTCCTACAAGTTAAAGCTATGCTGCGGGTTAAGTTAGGTCGCTGGTTCTTTAAGTCGTTCTACTTTAAGTCGTATGCTATTCTGGCAAGTTGAGTCACAGTCCCTTATGTCGTTCAGGAATTGGATGCTAAGTCGTTAAGTCGTTCACTAAGTTAGGTTGCGTGGTTCTTGTCCAAACTGCTAAGCCCTTGGTCGTTCGAAGCCCCTAAGTCGAGCACTACTTAACTCTCGTTAACCCGCTAACTCCTCTTCATTCAACAACTTGCCTAACTCACTAACCCGTTAACCCGATAACCCGTTAGCATCTCCACAGTAAAATCCACCATCTCTCCACACCACCAGATCATCCAAAACCGATTCAAATCGCCTCGGATCCATCATAAATCCGATGCACTGCTATGCTCTCACGAATTACAACAACATGTTCAATAATGATCGAAAATCGATCGTAATATAAATCGTGGTGAAATGCGGTATGTGAAATCGGATTGGGGTCGGAAAATGGGGGATTCACGATTCGGTGATGGTCGTGGTTGGACAATGGTCGGATTCACTTACGTAGTGTGATGATGAAGATGATCGACGACTGGTTAGTTTGAATTCTTCTTCGAAAGCTCGGAAATTATTCAATGGCGGGTTAGAATGTTAGAGCAGGTGAAGAGAAGAAGGAGAGATTTAAGCGACTTATATACAAGGGCAGTGGAACTCGAATCGGCACGAACGACCTATCTCTCTTATAAGTCGCTCACGACTTAGCGACTCAGGATGGCACGAGTTAAGAGGTATCGAAGCACACGACCTAGCTCCTAGGCGTATACTTCGAGGGGCAAGTGTTAACCCTCTTCTATTCATGACTTAGCGACCTACTGGACTCAACGACTTAAGGGAATAAGCGACTTAACTATCCAAGGCATAAACGACTTAACGATCCATAACAAGGCAATGACCTAACGACCTAAAGCACAGAGCGATCTAATATGACACGACTCAACGACTTAAGAAGCACTAGCGACCTAACGACCTAACGACCTAAAGGCTCCTGCGATTCAACGGGTTAACGACCTAGCAGCTGAGTAAAGGCAGCGACCTAACAAGTTAAAGCAGGAGCGACCTAACGACCTAGCAAGCTCCAGAGTTAAGCCGCGTGCTCACTGCCTCTTCCTTTAGGTCGCTAACGACCTAAACCAACCGAGATAACTTCTAAACTACACATGCTAAGTCGCTCATAACATATATCTCATCCAAGATGGCTCCATTAAGTCGCCAACGACTTATGCTAACTCGGGATGGCTCTTAGGTCGCAACTTCTTAGGTCGCTCACGACCTAAAACATGGCCGACCTAAGCCCAGTTTCTCCTATAAATACCCCGCCTACTCCGCACTTGAAAGGGGATGGAATTTTCTGGAGCACCAAGACTCTGCTGTTTTCACGACTTCTACACTTGTTCCAACACTTCAAACGCAAAAGAGACTTCAACGAACCTTCAGAAAAGATCAAGTTCATTCAACATGAATCTAAAGAGCTTTTCTGCATCAAAGTTCTAGCTATCTGTCTTGATTGTGTTGTAATTGAAGGAGGATTGTAAAGTTTGTAATCAAATCAGCGATAGAAGAGATTAAGTGGACGTAGGCTTGATTTTGAGCCGAACCACTATAAAAATTGTTGTCTCTTTTACTGTTTTCTGCTATTTTCTTCTTACTTTTAGTTCCCTTACCAACGGGTGGTGCTTTCGCTATATCACAACTCACATCGGGGTGTTAGCGTACATTTTTAGTGTTAACAGATAGATTCCATGATACAAAGTGTTCTCACCCATTTCCAAATTTTGAGGACGAAGTTCATCCATAATCACTTATGCCCAATTAATGTCATAATGACCAAAAATGGCAAAAAGAGCTTTACAAACTTTTAAAGTCGGGTTATTGAAATTTCCCGATCTAGGAGTGATAGTATGTTGCAAAAGAAGATTAACAATACGTGCTTTCAGACGAAAGTTACGATTTTTAAATTCAAAGTTGTCATCTCCTTCGAAAATGTGATGAAATGTCTCACGATCATGTTCATCAATATTAAAAGTAGAAAGATCCATTCCCGAATTCTTGCAATTAAGAATGTTGCCCAAAATTTCACAATTTAAAACAATTTTAGTGCCTTTAACACTACTCCAAATTTCATTTTCATTTCCTTCATGAAAACCGCGATTCAAATTTGCATAAAACATTTTAACAAGATTTGGATAACAAACAAAATCATTTTCAGAATTGTCAAAAAGACTAAGAATATGGTTCTCTTCAAGAAGAGTATTGATTTCATACGTAGAGAAATCACTAAAGATAGCAAACTTTCCCGTATGAACTTCTCCTTAATTAGCATAGCTTATATAAGCCTTGATTGCTTCCAGATCATTATAGAGATACTCTTTGATGGTTTTAGACAACCTCATTGTGGATGGAGTGCTTTAAGAATCCATTTTTGAAGAGAGTAGAAAGTTTGAAAGATTTCAAGAGAGTTTGAAGTTTAAAATGAAAGTGAAAGGATATGATAAGGTAAGGGAAATAAATAGATATTCAATAGTCATGTTCTCTGGTCAAGAGGTACCTTTCCATAACATTGGAGTTGGTGAAAAGGTAGAGGGAAGTTCAAAGATTTGAATTCAAATTTGAATTTCAAATTTCTGACAAGGACGTCGACATCATGGGTAGGACCATGTCGACATGGGTCAAAGAATTCATGTGACTTATATTTTCCTATATACTTAGATCTTTATATATTATTTTTAATGTCTATATATTTTCTGAAGTAATATTTAATATAATAATACTACTTTATTAAAAAATATTATAATATTAAAAAATTAAAATAAAAATAATAAAAAAATTAAAATTCAAACAAAAACAATCAAACAATCAATCAATTTTAAGCAAACAATTTCAACCAATATATTGTAAACATGTACCTTTTTCTAGATTCGTATCTCTGAAATCATCGAAATCATGAATAGCCGTAAAACACATTTGAATTTTCTATCTTCTGATCATCATCGCTTGAGGATAAGTCTGAGTCTGAATCATCTAGTGTAGCAGTATACGCTCTCTTCCTTTTCTTTGTATAATCATCGCTTGCAGGAAACTTTTGCTTATCAGGGTGCGGACAGTCTCTTTTGAGATGACCTGGTTTGTCACAGTTGAAACATTTGACGTGGTTTGGTACTTCATTATGATTTCCACAATTCCTATTATCATTCTTTTTGAAGTTGTTTATCTTTCTGTATTTTAGAAACTTCCGAAAATTCCTTGTCATGAAAGGTATTTCTTCATCATCATCACTTCCCAATTTTGATCCATCTGTTAATGCATTGAATGCAATCGACTTCTTTTCGAATGTCTTGCTATCTCTTCTCTCTTGCATTTGTGCTTCAAACGACATTAAATTTCCAATCAATTCTTCAATCTTTAAAGTACTGATATCATTTGCTTCTTCTATTGCAAGAGTTTTCTGATCCCATTTTAGAGTAAGAGAATTTAGTATTTTTCTGACTTGATCTTCTTCGAAAAAACTTTTTCTCAATGATATTAGAGAATGCACAATATCCTGAAATCTACTATACATGTTTGAAATGGACTCATTAGAATTCATTTTGAATAATTGAAACTGATTCGTGAGTATGGATATTTTGGCATGTTTGACTTTGCTTGTTCCTTCATGAGTAACTTGCAAAGTTTTCCAAATATCATATACAGACTTACAAATAGATACTCTATTGAATTCATTCCTATCAAGTGAACAAAATAAAATATTCATTGCTTTGGAATTATGTTGTGCAATAGTCTTTTGCTCAGTAGTCCACTTTGCAAAATTAATTGTAGGTTCAGAATATTCAGTCTGTGTGATATTCCAAGTGTCTAATCCTATTGAATATAAATATATTTTCATTCTACATGCCCAATATGCATAGTTACGGCCATTAAACAGTGGTGGTCTGGAAGTAGATTGACCCTCTACAAATGAACTTGTGATAGTGTTTACAGAACCAGTGTTGGTAGCCATTTTTTAAAACTTTTCAAAATTCAGATTATGAAAACTTTGAAAACCTGGCTCCGATACCAAATGTGAGAAATGCAGATTATGGATCTTAAGGCTGGAACAACACTAGAGGGGGGGGAATAGTGTTTTGTGGAGTTTCTAAATCTTTTTGAAACTTATGTAAATTTAATCACCAACAAATGCAATTCACAGACACAGATATAATCATGGAATCAGACACAGATGCAAATAATAAATAAAAGCAGTAAAGGAAAGAACACACTAGGATTTTATACTGGTTCGGAGTTACCCTACATCCAGTCCCGCACAAACGTACGGATTTCTTATCAAAAATAATCTCCCAGATTACACACTCGATTTCAAGGCCACGAGGTACACCCTCCCGTATTCGAGTCCAGGGCAAACTCTCTTGATTTACCAGGCCACAAGATCACCTAATCGATTTCCGCGGCAACAATCACACCTAATGATTTTAAGGCTCAACCGCACCTTTTACTCAACGGTTTGATTTACAAATAATCCTATAACTCTGAATAGCACTGAGATCTTATGGAGAGAGTGGCAGAGAATCAAACAAGAGATAATCAAGTTTGATTCACTTGGTATTTCGACAGAGTATAGTTTGGAGTTCTTTAGAATAAATGTGGAAGATGAAGAGAAGAGAAAACAAGTGAAATCTGGTTAAAAATTCGTTTAGAACTACTGGTATTTATAGGAAATCAACAGCCATATCTATTCGTGAAAGGATACGACGAATCGACACTTCTTTTGAAAATTTGAATTTTGAATTTAACGGACACCATGTCGACATGGGGGGTTGAGGGATGTCGACATGCTCTAGGAAAAATTGATGATTTTGATTTTCTTATTAAAATTGGTTTGTATAATTTGTCAAAACGATTTCTAAACTTTGTAAATATATTTGAATATAGTTTAAACATATAAAAGAGTTTAGAAAGTAATTTTTAATATATATAATCTTAATCTATAAAGTGATTTAAAATCTGAGTAAATAAATATTTTAAAGCTAAATATTTAAAACAAGAGATAGTTTAAAATCAATGACAATTTTGAAATCAAAATATTAAAAATGATAAAGATAGTTTTGAGGCTAAAATATTTTGAAAAGCAGTTTTGAAAATCATTTTGAAAAACCAATTTGAAGTAGTTTTGCAAGCTTCTTACTGTAGAATATCTCATCACATCAGGACTCGAGAACTTGTACAAAACCATGATGTTCGTGGGTTTGTAAGCCACTTGTCGTAGGTTTGTAAGCTACTTGTCGTGGGTTTGTAAGCCACTAAGAAGGTAGAAATGGGTTCCATCCCAAATGAAATATGGAATGAAGATTTCCGTGCTATTATGAAGTTTTAACATAATTCTAGACCCAATACTTATCTTGTACTATTAAAATCTTTAACTCTTGATAACTTGATTTCTTGGTACTCATGAGTCTTCAGTCTTGATATTTTTGATCTTCAAATTCATCTGTTTTGTATCTCTATACTGTACAGTCTTCATTCTTGGTACCTGCATGTTTATATCCTGCATATACATATATATATATATATCTAAACTATAATGTTAGTATTTATATTTTATAACAAGTCCTAAGGTTGTTGTCTTCAAAATCATCCTTCTCAATGACTAACAACTGTCATACTCTCTGCCAATACCGAAAACCACTTTAACAACTGTGTACGTGGTGGAGATTCCAGAATAAAGTAGAATGGTTTGGCGAATGATTTTGTTTGAGGTATTTACGTAACCCTGACTCCCGTGAGTCAGCTTAGATGTGACTAAAACATGAACTATAAAGGGCCAAGTGAGGTCATTCCTCCTATCGGGCACATTTCTTCAATACTATATTATGACTTTGTGATTGATTTGGTGGCTACCCCTCAATTTGATCGTGGGAGTGTGTTCTGAGGTGGGCGGTAGTAGCTGCTATGTGTTACCACCAGTCCGGGAGTGCAAATGGTAGAATCCTACCATGGCGTTGCCTTGAGTGTCGTGTTCACATGCCGTATCGCGCCTTCTACGAGTTTGGTTTGTACTGTACCTATGGAGTGCCCTTCGATAGCCCTCCAGTTTACGAAGGAATTATGGTATTGTATAGACTATGGGAATATATAAAAAATGTGTTAAGGGGGATATGGGTAAAGCCTTATCACTACTTTAATACTTTACTTTACTGTAGACACTATTATAATAGTGTATTGTACTATATATGTAGATAATTTAACGGATCCTTAGGAGATGGAAATCGCGAACATCCCTTAAGTTACTGCACTCACGTTAGACACTGGATAGGAGATGTCAAACCCCGTAAACATCTCTGACGTCGTTACACTCATATTTATTTACTATTGATTTGACTTACATAAGATCTTTTAGTTCTGACTCGATTGCTTTGTCTTTTCAGTTCGCTCGGGTCAGTCTGAGCTTTTCAGTGTATCGAAGACTGCTTTTGGAGGACGAAAATGAAGATTTGTACTATTACTATTTATTATATTCATACCACTGCATCATGCTATTCCGTTGCATTTGTTATTTATTGTTGCTATATGTACTCTGATTCTGTATTGTAAAAGTGTAATAAAATGTTATTTGTAAAACAGCTTCATGAACTGTTAATTTGATTATTAAATTTTGTCATTCTGCCGTGAGATTCTGTATTTTGTTTTCTTTCTTTCTCTGCTTTTCTTATTTACCCCATAACAATCCTCCCTTTTGAATGGTTCGATTCTAACGTGTGGTTTATCGTCGCCTTTAAACCGTCCAAAAGGGTGGGTCGTTACATTTTGTATCAGAGCTTTGGTTTAGGGATAACCTTAGCTTTGTGGGGTTTGACTCATAAAAAATAGGGTAGTAATACCCTAGAACGAGTCGCTAAGTGTATATATATGAGAGCATATTTGTTAGTGTTATAAAATGTTTTGTATTGTGTGAATTTGTTTTGTTTTGTATTTATAAATTCCGGTCGGTACATAGGACGCTATGGCATCGATAAGGATATCTAAACACTTAATAGGGCAGACCGACACAATATTGTTTTGAAATATAGGTAAATGAAATAATTTTACCTAGTATTATATTTTGTATATAAAAGAATAATCTTTTAAAATGTATATAATTGTATGTGATATGTTTAGTTGTTTGTTAGGAATTGAAATTTTATAAATATTGGTTGCAAAATAAAATTTACAAATAAAATGAATATAAATTGAAATTTGAGAGCTTAAGTTCCGGGAGTATGAAAACTTCTTTCGAATAATTTTTGAATATAATAATAATATTATTTAGAAGTATTTTCTGATATTAATATTTCAAAATGATTTGAAAGAAATGTTTTAAAGGAATTTTAAAGGAAATAAGTTCTGTACTCCCCTCTCTATCGTTGGAAAATAATTTCGGTGATGAGTGCACGCATCATCGACATTCTTTTTTGAGTTTCAAAGTGGGAAGACCGCTGTTGTAGTTCATTACACATTTGTTTTGATAAATAAATCTTTATTTTAAAATTTCAAATATGATTTGATATATATAAAAGATATGATTATATATATATATATTAAAATAATTGAAAATGGAACCTGGTATTTAGTTCTTAAGTTTTTTGCAAATTGGAAATTTCAATTATTGTAATGAAATGAATCTTGACTAAATTAAAAATTGGAAACCATTAAAATGAAAAGAATAAGAATGGGAGGCTAAGTGATTAAAGAAATATATATATATATATATAGAAATTAAAAATTTGTAACTTGTAATCAAAGATAATGAAATTTTAGGAAGATGTAAGGTGTTAAACATTTGTTAACTAAAGTGAATAAGATAAACTTGTGTAACTTTCAATTGCATTCTTAAAAGAATATATATTTATAAGTTGAAATGTAATAAGAATATGTAATAGAATATTATACAAGTAAAACTTAAAGTAATTAAAGTGTTCAATAGAAATTTGTATATGAATAAGAATTCTAATGTTATAAAATTGTTATAACCTTAAGTTAATAATTTGAATGCTACTAATTAAATTTATAGAAAGAATGAATACAGTAAGTAAATGATTATAAACTTAAGTTAATGTTGAAGCAATTTATAATTAAGGTGTATACTATATTAATTAAATGATTACGACTTTAGAAAATGTGAAATGATCCAGAAATAGATTAAATGTTCAATAATATTATTTATGGAAGAAATGAATGTGAAAAAAAGAAAGAAATATCTATTAATGGTGAATTAGATTGTAAAGAGACTTGCATAACAATGGATAACCTAATAATTGAAATGGAAATAACTTATGTAAACAAATGAATGTAAAGTAATGAAAATGGAGAAAAAGCATTGTATGAATAAATGAGAAATGAATTTTTATAAGTAATGAATGTAAACTAATAAAAAAACATTGTATGAATAAATGAGAAATGATATTTTGCAAGTGATGAATGTAAACTAATAAAATAACATTGTATGAATGAAGAAAAATGAATAGTAAATGATATGAAAGGAAATTAATAAGAATACATTTGAATAATACTTGAAATCATTGTTTGTTTTGGCTTATGGGATGGTTGGGAAAGGGTACTTCTAACTGTATAAAAATGTATGAATAATCTATTGAGTGCTATCTAAGACTGTTGAGTTATGGTATACTGAGTAGTTTATTTATCATTTTATACGATTAAAAGTTTATGAACTCGAACAAACCATTTGTTTTGGTTGGTATGGATGAGCAATTGTTTTCTTTGTTAAAAATGATGTTTGCACTATTTGTTTGCGAATAATTATTGTTATGTTGTGATTTTTTTGTTGTTATTAGTTGAAACAACTTAAATATTCCTCTTTTACCTAATTATTAACCTCTTTGGATTGTATAAGTGAAATACAAGTTATGTAAGCAATTTCTACCGCTTTTGGTTTTATAATTAAAGCATTGTATGCTTGACAAATAGGTACGTTTTTAGATTATGTTTTTATAGCGTTATTATTTTTATGAGATGGTTTTCCAACTTTTATTAACTTAAATGTAAAAGGATTTAATTGTTTATAAATTGATATATTTTATTTAAATTATTTAATTATGTAAATTAGTTATTTATAAATTTAATATTTTGAATAAAATATATTAATTTCTTGATTGCTTCTTTCCCTTTTCGAGGACGAAAAGTTTTGAGTAGGGGAGAGTGCAACGACCCGTAATTTTCGATAATTAAAAATAGTTAATTTAATAAGATTATATAATTTAATGTTGGAAGAAAATAAAATTTCTGATGTAGGAATGAGAAAACTAACTAGAATGAAGTTTAATAATGTAAATTAATTTAATAGATGACTATTTGAATGTAATCTAAAGTAATTGTAATAATTGTAAGTTATAATTGGTTATAAATTTAAAATAAGGAAATAAATTTAAATGTTATATTAATTGATGAAATAATATGTAATAAATCAAAATTGGATAAAATTTGTGTTGTGTTAGTAGTTATAACATTTGTGTGTAGATAACAAACATATAAATGTGATTAAATTAAGAAAAGGTAACAATTGTCATTTGTTACCAATTTTTTTAATCTGTTGAATTAAATTGGAAATCAATTGCAATTAAATATAATTAAATATCACGTTAATATGAGTTAAGACGATAACTGTAAAATTGTGAATGTAATAAAATGTATAGAAATGTTAATTATATGCACAAGGCAATAATTGGTGTAATAAAATAAGTGAAACAAAGATAAATTAATTTATTGGATTTTAAATTATAATAAAATTGACAAAAATTCAATATAATTGAAATAGTGCAAATAATAAGGGAAAAGATGATAATTGTAAGATATTAGTGTCATAAGATGTAAATCAATGTTAACTATATCCATAGAGTGATGATTGATTGAATAAAAAGATTGAAATCAAATTAAATCAATTTATTGGAATTAAATTTTAATTAATTGGATTTAAGTATAGTTAAAATTGAAAATTGTAATTAGTAAGTTAATTAACATTGAATTGATCTGTAAATTTGTCTTAAATTTTTATTAATGTCTAAGTAATCAAAAATGATAAATTTTGTTAATTATAAAATTTGAATTGGAAAAGTGATTTAGTTAATTTAATAATAATTTGTTTAATTAACGTGAAAATAGCCATTTTGGCCACCGATTCGAATTTCGACGAAACCAGTTTCACTAGATCCATAACAGTGAATTATTATAGGATTTCATGTTTCATAGCGATCGGACTTGTTGCTTGATCGTACGGGCTTGAAACGTGCAGAAATCAATTTATTGAATTCAATTTGAAATAAGATAATTTTAAAAGCTAACTTCTTCATACGATGGAATTAGAACTTGAAACCTGTTCCATTGAGTTTAAAAATATCCAAAACATCTATTTTGATATATGGGATGACCTATTTTCATTTCGGGGTCAGAACGGGCTTTTTGGATCGCGTAGTCGCTTCGATCAATCCAATCTGGTCAATCTTTTCTATTTTCAGCTCGGCCTATATATAGGCCGTTATAAACCATAATTGTTTCTCATTCCTCATTTCTGTACGTACAATTATCTCTACCTCCTCATTCTCATTGGCTGAAAACCCTAAATTCCAAATTCAAATGCAAATAAAAAATCAAATCGAAAAATTAAAATTCCTCAAACCCTATCATATTATATACCATTTCGAAGCTCTCTACGAGCGCAACTCAAATCTGCTATTTGTTTTTGCAACCAGATTCTAGTTTGTCCGGTATTGGCCAAATCATTCTCGGCCATTCATTGGGTTGCGATCGACTTCAACGGATCGTCGATTTGTTGGTTCTAGGTTGTGGAGAGGGCCAAGGGTAGTTCATCCATGTAGGTGGAACAGCGAATCAATGGCTGGATCGAGATGATTAATTAAATTAGGGTTCAAGATTAAAGTGGCGGCTGTCTTCATTTTCGAGGTCGACGATGGGGTTTTGGGCGTCGCAGGGTGATCGAGGCACTTGGAGGAGGGCGACGTTCCCTCTGGTCGTGGCTATGAGCTGGTGGTTGAGGCGGCGACGTCGATATAGGTGGCGGCGGCTCGAATAAGATTAGTGTACATGCGTTACTGGGAGGCCGAAATTCGATCTACAGGGATGATGACTTGGTGGGCAATAGTTTTTTTCTTTTATTTATTTTACTTATTTTCAATTTAATAACTCAATGTTCTAATGTTAATAACTTTTACGTACGAACTCGGATTTACATGCGGTTTTCTTCATTGGGATCGTATCGAAATTCTGGACATTAATAAACTAGTTTGGACGAATTCTGAGACTAACAAATTTAGGGTCTTATTTTGGATTTCAAATCGATTTGAAGTCAGAGGTGAGTGTTTTAACCCACTCACAACTACTAAATTATCTTATGTTAGTTAAATTGAATTTATGATGTGATTTGGAATTGATTGATTGATGTTTGGTATATTTAGATTGTCATTCCAATTGAATAAGACTCGTATTACATTTAATCATCATTTAATTTAATATTGAATTTTATTGTCAATTTAACACCTGTTAGTGATAATCGGTTGATAGATGTTATCTATTGGTTGATTATATGGTGATTGTGATGTATGTTTGATGTTGATATTGGATGACTGGATGTTATATTTTTATATTGTTATAACACTACAAGTTCCCTATGGGTTGAAATGATACATACCAGAACGATCTAATAGATTAGGGAGAAATTGTTATGGGTTGAAATGATAGACTCGAGCGATTTCACGTATTTGAAATTAAATTTTAGGATTGCGGATCGAAATGATATATACCCGTAAAATTTTAAATTGCGGATTGAAATGATTAATATCCGTATAACTTGACCATAGGGTAGAAAATTATATACGGACACCAGATTGGTTAAATTAAATGATGTTTAAATCTTTAAATTTTGAATTCAGTTAACTGGTACTTTGAAATAGAAATTGATTTATATAAACTGAATTATTTTCGAAAATCCTAGCATTAATGTTGAAATTGGAATTGATTTAATGAATTGTTCAAAAGATTTAAATTAGAATTTCAAAGTTGAATTGTCAAATATAAATGAATTTTATCGAAATTGAGTTATTGAAAATGTTTGAATATAGCTTTGAAATCCATTTTAAACTAATTTAAACTAATTTAATCAATTTAAACTATTTTAAATTTATTTAATCTTTTTAATTCTATTTAATATAATTTAAATCTGTTTAATCTATTATAAATTTAATTAATCTATTTAAAATCTATTTAATATAATTTAAATCTATTTTAAATATTTTTAAATCATTTTAATTCTAATTTAAATCTATTTAAACTATTTTAATCTATTTTAAACTATTTTAAATCATTTAGACTATTTTAGAGTATTTTAACTATTTTAAACTATTTTTAAAACTATTAAAACTATTTATGACTATCTAAACTATTTTCTAAAATTTCAAACTATGTAAAGTTGAAGTATTTATATATAAATCCTTGATGATGATACAACCTAAGTTGTGATTTGAAATTGATGCCTTTTTGTGAAATGACATATTTGAGTAAATATGATGATTTTGGAATGAGGATTTAATTAACCTATCTTATCGATAATTTGAAAGTGAATATGGTTTTGAAAGTGAATATGATTTCGAAAGTGATATGGTTTGAAATTGAATATGATATTTTGATATTAATTATGAATTTACTTTTGAAATGTAATGGAACCATCCGGTGTGAAATAAGCGTTTGGTTGTTAAAGAGACCGAGATCGGATATTGTCATACTCCCTGCCAATACCAAAAACCACTTTAACAACTGTGTACGTGGTGGAGATTCCAAAATGAAGTAGGATGGTTTGACAAATAATTCTGTTTGAGGTATTTACGTAACCCTGACTCCCGTGAGTCAGCTTAGATGTGACTAAAATAGGAGCTATAATGGGCCAAGTGAGGTCATTCCTTCTATCGGGCACATTTCTTCGATACCATATTATGGCTTTGTGATTGATTTGGTGGCCACCCCTCGATTTGATTATGGAGTGTGTTCCGAGGTGGGCGGTAGTAGCTGCTATGCGTTACCACCCGTCCGGAAGTGCAAATGGTAGAATCCTACCCTGGCATTGCCTCAAGTGTTGTGTTCACATGCTGTATCGTGCCTTCTATGAGTTAGGTTTGTACTATACCCATGGAGTGCCCTCCGATAGCCCTCCAGTTTACGGAGGAATTACGGTACTGTATAGACTACGGGAATATATAAAAAATGTGTTAAGGGGGATATAGGTAACGCCTTAACGCTACTTTAATAATTTACTTTACCGTAGATACTATTATAATAGCGTATTGTACTATGTATGTAGATAGTTTAACAGATCCTTAGGAGATGATAATTCCGAACATCTCTTAAGTTACTGCACTCACGTTAGACACTAGATAAGAGATGTCAAACCCCGTAAACATCTCTGACGCTGTTACACTCATATTTATTTATTGTTGATTTGACTTACATAAGATCTTTTAGTTCTGACTCAAGTGTTTTGTCTTTTCAGTTAGCACGGGTCAGTCTGAGCTTTTCAGTGTATCGAAGACTGCATTTGGAGGACGAAGACGAAGATTTTTACTATTACTATTTATTATATTCATACCACTGCATCATGCTATTCCGTTGCATTTGTTATTTATTATTGTTGTATGTACTCTGATTCTATATTATAAAAGTGTAACTAAATGTTATTTGTAAAACAGCTTCATGAATTGTTTATTTGATTATTATATTTTGTCATTCCGCTGTGAGATTCTGTGTTTTGTTTTCTTTCTATCTCTGCTTTTCTTATTTACCCCATAACAATCCTCCCTTTTGAATGGTTTGATTCTGACGTGTGTGGTTTATCGTCGTCTTTAAACTGTCCAAAAGGGTGGGTCATTACACATCCGTTCTTAAACTACTAATGAAAACTACCAATTTATTACACAATATCATTTGATAAACATATAATACTAGTAAATGTATAGGATGCATATTCAATAATACAACGTATCAGAGTTCTAATCATTTTTTCTATAGGGTGTGCTTTAATATGTACCATACTCAAATACTATAAATCTACCGCTGCACAACTCTGATGAGAGAGACAACAATAGTCGTTCCTGCAAACTCAATAAACATGTAAATGCGGAATAAAATGGTAAGTAGGAAAGAAACATCAACATACTATAAATTACAAATAATAAACATGAAAAAGATATGTCATTTTTAGGGCTACGTCACTGCCACTTGCGACTGCCTATGTATTCAATTAGATACAGGATCAAGAAACTTAGTTCTCCTATTCACAAATAGGACTCAAAAGAAGCCTACGATGCAATATATATAATATATGAATGTAACTCCCAAAAATTACCTACTTAGGCTTACATCCTTACATTTAGATTTCCCAAACCTAATTAACTTTATTATTTTCAAAATGTAGTCCTTTTCGAAAATAATCTTTTTGAACTAAATTTCTGGTTTCATTTCGAATCCTTTTGAAATAATAATATGTATCTTTTATAACAAATCATACTTCTGAGTTTAAATCAAAACCTATAATTTGTATAAACTAATTTCCCAAATATTCTTCCATCAAAATACATATATAAAAGAGCATCAAAATTGATTGGAAAATACCACTCAAAGTAAATGCCACCAAAGGCAAATGCTCACTAAAATAATAAATATCTCTTAGGACAATACCCCTCTCGAGTATATAATCATGGCAATTGCCAATCGCTGTATGAAAGTAGAAAATCACATATACCAACTGACAACAGATCCTATTGGATGGACAATACCCAAAAATTTAGATCAAAAAATATAAATATACCTTCACTAATAAATCCATAATTCACAATAATAATATCTCACAAATGCTTTCAATTATACTATCATTATTATTCCCAAAATCTTTTAGAAATCATTTTTAGAACCACCGGGATTTAAGTTCTCGAAATAATAGCTTTTTAAATCCTTTTTGATCCAAACATATTTAAACCAACATTTATTCCCAAAATATCTTTTATATCAAAATATGGGAAAACACTTTTATAAATATTTATTTCCAAAAATATTTCTATTTATTTTCAAAGAAACTATTTCATTTAAAAGATAAACATCTTTTATTATAACAATTATTTAATCAAAAAATTTCATCGAACACCATATAGTCAAATGGTGAAATTCTAATCACAAGGTGTTCGTATCTACCCAACCCATGCATATAGAAATTAATTGCTCATAAACTGGCCGAGCACAATTCAAACAACCAAACAAATAGAAACAACACATTATTATCAACATTCAACACATAAATAATAACACATATATAAATGTCCAAATTTATATAATAATAGAACGGGGATTTATTCTGCTAAATAGATGTCATCAATGAATTATAATTAATGATAAGGGTTAAAAACAAATGTTACTAAAACATTGTTTACTACAACCCAAAACTATTTCTATACTTATATCATCTTTAAAACATTCATTTTGTAGATCTAAGTTAATAATATTTGGTTAAGTTCGATAGTTGACTCGACTATCTAGTAAAAACAATTGATTATAAAAATCAATGTTCATATACTTAACTCATTTCCGACATTTCAATTTATATAATTCCTTGTCCAAGAGTGAAGCCAGGTAAGTTAGAGTACTGATTTCGTCAAAGCCTTGCCTAGACACTTCATTTTTGAATCTCACAAATTGATAAATCTACTTGTTGGCTTTTAGTGTTAAGCCTAGTCACTTACCTTTTTCAAAACTTATAATTTGATAAAAACATGTTTTATATTATAAAACCTCTTTACTTTGAAAATACATATATAATTTTTAAAAATATATTTAAACATGAAACCAATTTTAAAATACTCTAATATAAGTTAAGAAATAACCCTAAAAATATTAGAGAAAAACACTTAATTTAAATATCATTTTTATACAATTTATAGTTTCAAATAGCAAATATAGCATTTCCAGAAATGTTGTCTAAAGTTTTGTTGAATATTTTTCACATGTTTTGCCACCACTTTACACCTAGTTTTCGATGCTTTAACAAATGATTTTTGATCCATTATTTTTATAATTGTTAGTGTGCTTTGGATTATTAGAAACCATGAAGAAAAGTCCTAAAGAATACCTTTTAATTATTTTATTGAAATTTCCAAAAACAAGGTATTTTTTTGAAGTGTTCGTATAACGACTATTCCGCTATAACCTTTGCCACTTCGTTCAACTAGCTATCGAATGATTTAAGCATCAAAAATTTTACAATAAGAATAATTTATTATTTACTTGTTTAAATGGTAAAGAAATTATTAGAAAAATTTCCACAAAAATAAACATTATTTTCCAAAAAACAAGGAATTTAAATGTGTCGTTATAACGACTATTTTGCTATTGACTTTTACAACTTTATTTATTTAATTCCATAACTTTTCAAACATATTCTTTGCTATCCAAAACACTTATAGAAGTGTAGATAATAACCAAAACAAGTTATATTAAGTTCTGTTCACAAATCACCAAATTACACAAGTTATAGTTAAGGGATTCATATTGCGTTTACAGCGACTGTCGCTATACGGACAATTCCATATTCAATTCAACATTTAATATCCTTCAATTATATAAACATATATGATTCTTAAATTCATACCACATCACTACTAAACATGTATTAACATATGTACTTAATTAACATGTCCATATTAAATGTCCAAATGTACTTAATTTAAACAACACAATTCAAAGCTTTCTAAGGCAAGCTATTTAAACAAATCACATGCTTTGTAGAGCACATAATTAAGGGCTATAACTTTAAGTGGTTAAGGTATATTATTATTTATAATAGCAATTTCAACAAGTTTTGGACTTAACTTGTGATAAGTTTGTAGGTTCATTCAAAGTGAGAAAAACTCACTTTTATTCAAACCAAACACTGCCATCTTCCTACCAACATTTAAGCAATAAAAAAACACTCCCACTACCACTTCCATATGCCCCTAGCTCTGGCTAAGACCTCCTCCTTTTCCCTTTGCACATGTCCATCACCTCCACCTCCCTCCTTACTCATGGCCTAGACTCCCTTTCTACCATAGCTCACGATCATAGCCTTCCTCCTCCCTGTATAGCACACGGCCTAAGGCCAAAACTCCCTTATATGCTCACGGCCTCAAGGGAAAAAGAGGGGAAGATGACTTTGAGAAGAGGAAGAAGTGAAGACATGGAAATGAATGAATGAAAAGAGAGAGCAAGGGGGTGTTTATATAGAGTTTGGAAATGTGGAAAACGACCATCCATAACCCCAAAGGAAGCTTTCTCTCCATGCTTGAGAACATGCCCACCATGCCATCTTACACACCATACTTCCCCTAAATCACACCTTAAATCACTCTAAACAAGGGTCAATGTTTCCTTAATTAAATCCTCTTAACTTAATTAATCTGCTTAGGGACTAAGATGATTTAATACCTTTTAATGTGTTTATATGTTATCATACTAGTGTACAATTATCCCCACAACTTTTATTTAACAAAACATTTTTCGGTCACATTTTCAATATTTATTCAAAGTATATATTTTTATAAACACATCTTAAAAACAAGTTTTCTATCATTAGGTATTAATTAAAAGGTATCTAACAAGGTTATAAAATCATATTTATCCATATTAAATCCAAGATACAAAAATATAAATAATTTAGATATTTAAATACGAAGTGTTTAAAATTCCGGGTTGTTACGACAAACATCCAATCATTACACTATATCAACATACTTTAGAGGATATGTCAATGTATAGGCAATAGTTTCAGTTTTTGAATTTTTAAATTAAGGAGGAATTAAGTGATTTAAACTTAAGTAGGAATAGTTATTTTACCAGAATTTAGCACTATAAAAAGCCCATTTTTAACTAGAAAATTTAATTAATCTTCTCTTTTTTCATCGCTATTCTTTCTCTTCCATTTCATAACTCTAATGTGGCATAACTCTCTCAATTTTAAATGGATTTTGGAAATCTACCCATCAAAACGATCATGGAGATGAAACCTATAATCTAGTGAAAGAATTGAAGCAAATTATTGAGGTTTCTATATAATAAAAGAATAGAACGACAAAAGACATAAGTGGTATGGAGAATTTTGAGAGATTTTGTGAATGATCCATTCCTTACTTGCAATATAATGCATAGATAGTATCATAAAGACGATTAGCAATCTATAATCCAAATGATTAAACATTAATGTTGGAATTAAGAGATTAAATAATGAGTTTGAGTTAAAATAGGATAGAAAACAAGTAAAATCAACATATATGAATATAATTATAATATGAATGATTCTTTCTATTGTCATCGTATATCTTTAACAACACTTTAATGATGATTAGGAATCTATAAGTAACGACTCGCTTTTCCGACACCAATACATCCATGGTATTCTTATGCCATGCAGTAGGTCGTAGAAAGATGAACTGTTAGGGTAAAAATAAAAGAAAATGAATATAATAAGGAAGAGGAGAACACAACATTAGAATCTCATAATGGGACGATAACATATAATTTCAAAAGACAGTACAATCTATCACTCAAGATATTAACATATCAAAGTTACAATCATGAGCACTATCATCAACCTAGACAGTTATGGCAACTTGTCCTCACATATGCTTATATATAAAATGTAGTAATGTAGCGGAAATAAGAATACCATGGTAGGTGAATGGAAGCATCCAGCTCATCGCCAGAAGCTCCAAAGAGCATCAACGAAAACCTGCTTTTCCTAGACTACTCGAAAGGGCACCCACGGAAATTAGGGAACCACAAGTCAAACATAAGTCTGGTGTGAGAAACTCAAGAAATATGTGACATATAATAGTGTTATTTAAGATCGCATGGAATACCATAATGGTTATCCCCTTAAACGAGCCAACCATCTATTAAGTACAAACTTCGATATAATAGATAAAGTCTAGGGTGTAGAATATAAGTAAGAAATAGTTGTGGTATGTGTACACTACAACAATAGCTAGGTATACAATCCAAATTCGCTAAGGCACGTTAGCATAATTTTATAGGAACTCCATGGAGATCTCTTTGGTCTAGTCGAATTCGAACTCTATGACAAGGATCAGAAACTACCATCTGAATGTCGTATATCTCCAGATATACCATAAGGTAAACAAAACTGGCCCAATGATGAATTATGTGGAACCAAGTATCAATAATTCCCGCATACAATATGTTGATAAGCATACTCTAGATTTAGAGTTGATATACCCTCATGGGTCAGCTAAACCCGAGATTTTGCATCTTACTCCATGTTTAGCCATTTACAATGTCGAGGTCATGTTAGACCTCTTTCACATGAGTCTTCACCACTCGAACAGAACATGAATCCCCAAATGGATTCCAACATTTCAAACGGATCACGAACCTCTACTTCATTTCAAGCATCTCGAATGTCCATATAAATTCCCACATAAGTTGATCGACAAATGCTAATGCAGATCTCTCCCTTGGACTTAATTATAGGATAGATAGTTCAACTCTATAGAATTAGTCTAAAATGTTAATGCTGGCCTTTTTTTTGGACTTAACCTTAGGACAGATAGTTTAACTCTGTAACATTTCACTTCACAATTTCTTCAAGAACATAGATCATGAATATAGTTTTGAAGTGGTTATGGATTCGAGTCATCTCTTATAAGTACACTCCCCCGCTTACCGAACCCTCCAAAACCAATTGATAAATTTTCAGTTAACTTATCTTGGTTCTTTCATAAATAAACAGACAATCCATAAGGGTGGAGATCGTCTCCTATCCGAACGGATTTCATTATCATTTATCCTAGAAGAGCAAGACGAGTTTATACATACAGTATAACATCTCCAAAGATAATTATACCACATAACCCTCGTGTTTCTTCTAGATATTTCCTAAGTTATTTTGGTCAATTTCGATAGTCGACTAATCGACTATCAAGTACAAGATAGATGTTCATAAATGGAAACCAAGTCTCATATATTATCATGTTTCCAATCTTTTCGTCTCACACCATCCCTCGGTCAAAACTGAAGCTAGTTGATTAGAGCACTATTGCTTCTACACCTTACTCGAACATCATTATTAACTCTCACAAATAGACAAGCCTACTTCATCTGCTTTTAGTGCTAATTATATGACTAATACTTTCCATAAACAAGTAAACAAATAAAGCATGATTAAGTCACAAAGTACGATTAAGCTACTTAAGGAACTCCTAATCCAATATATTTAATTAATCCTTTTATTAGTTAAAAACTCCTTTGTAGATACTTGTATATATACTTAAAATACCTTTACAAAAGATATATACATATATACTACTATTCATAATTCATTTCTACCCTTTTTAGTACTTAGAAATGTATTAATATTCTTATCCCAAATCATGTAAGAATACTCACAAATCTTAAATAAGATATCACATTTGCACATGTATACTTTGATGGGTTAAAAACAAATGTCATTAAAACATCAGTACTATAAACCCAGAACCATTCCTTCATAATTATCTTTAAAGCATCATTTTAAAGATCTAATTACTCTACTAAGTGTAATAAAAAAGGGTTTAAGACCAATGTTATTAACACATTGTCATAACAAACCCAAAATTAATTTTATACTTGTTACTATCTTTAACGACATTTATTTAAAGATCTAAGTTAACATTTAATCAAGTTCGATAGTCGACAAATCAACCATCCAGTTAAAACAATAGCTTATAAAAATTAACGTTCATACAGTTAACATGTTTTCGACATCCCAACTTATATTGTCCCTTGGTCAAGAGTGAAGCCAGGTAAGTTAGAGCACTGGTTGCATATCAAAGCCATGCCTAGACACTTCATTCTTGACTCTCATAGATAGACATGTCTATTTAGTCGGATTTTAGTGCTAAGTACAGGACTAAATAATTAACATCAATGAGTAAGTAAACAACATGATTAACACGTTTTCGACATTCCCGACTTAACTATTCCTTGGTCAAGAGTGATGCTGGTTGATTAGAGCACTATTATTTTTAAACCCTACTCGAACAACAATCTTAACACTCACAAATAGAGAAGTCTACTTCATCGGCTTTTAGTGTTAAGCATAATTAATTACTTTTCTAACAAGTAATTAAACAAATAACGATTTAGCCACTAAGCAATTCCTATCCCCTTTCTAAATCCTTTGTTTATATTTAAAACCTTTTTAGAAATGATATATATTTAGGTATAGTAATTTATTTAAGAAACTAAATATTTGATAAAACAATTTAAAAGATATTATATTACATAAGATATTTAGACTTTAAGAAAGTAGTCAACAAATTTTCTAAAAAATATATATATTTGAAAATACTTTTAAAATACTTTAATTTACTTATAATAGGTTTCAAAACATTCACCCAAAATATTACTAGAAAATAACAAGTTTATAATTTACTTAAAAACTTGGAAAAACCATATTTCATTTATATTTTAAAGTAAACTCTGTTCTTTGAAAATTCATAACTAATTCTAAAAAATAATAAAAATCTTAATCCACTTTTAAAATACTATAATAAGAGATAGAAAACACTTGTAAAAAGAATGAAACCAAATACTTAATTTAAAAGTCCTTTCCAATCCTTTAAAATTCAAAAACAAAGCTAAACATGGTAGATTTGCACAATTGGGAGTTCGACCACTTTTTGATATGTTGCATAACTTCTTATCATTCAAATTTTTATAGCAGTAAGCATACATAATAAACATTAGAAATATGGAAAGAATCCCCTAAAGATCTCTCTAAAAAGTTCCATAGAAATTTCCGAACATAAGGAAATTCCTAAGTGCATCCATAACGACTATCGCTATAAGAGCACTTTCAAATCCAAATCCAATCTAAACCCAAGTTCAACTACAACCTATATGCCTTGTTTCAAGGCTATGCTACAAGTCATAAGTGTTAGGAAATCAATTCCTTGGTTTCGATGATCACAACTATGCAATGGAAAACAAATGTACATATATATCTACATTTACAGGAAGATGATAAAGTAACATCACCAAAGAGACAAGAACAAGACTCAAAAGAAGTATCAAGAGGCTATAAGTCGATAGAATTGGAAAAGGAATTGCACAGACACAGATACAACAACATGCACACATTCAGACGTCTGAATACACTAGCCAGACGTCTGAATGATTCCTTTGGTTTACAAATCCTAAGGAAACAGACGTCTGGTTAATATATCAGACATCTGAAAGACATCCAGAAATAAAACAGAAGTGAAGACCAGACGTCTGGATAATAAACACAGACGTCTGAAATGATACCAGACACAAAAAATATATAAAGGCCAGACGTCTGAGGTCACTTTCCAGACGTCTGATTATAGGCCCGACTGTGTATTTTCAAAGTCCAACTGTCACATCCGAAAAGACACATCCGCTCCTCTTCATTGCAACTCTTCATCACCAATAGGAGCAACTATACAACGATTGTTAATGGAGGCAACTACACATAGAAACTCTTCACTACTATAAATAGCATCAAGAATTCAAGAGAAAGATTCACCTTACTTACTTACGCTCTTATCTCTTATACTCTGACTTATACCTGATCTCTAAGCAATCAACTACCTGTATTTAACTCTTCCATATATACAGAACTCTTCATTCAAATATTCTCTAGATAGATATATATATATTGGAAGCATTTGTACTCAATAGTCAACATCCGTGTAATAGAACACATTCTTGACAAAGAAACTCTGCTATTGTAAACCTGTTCCTCCGGGTCAAGTGAGGGTTATTTGAAAGGAAATTCCGAAGAGGAGCTTCGGGACTGGACGTAGGACGGGAGGTCCGAACCAGTATAAAATCCTGGTGTGATTATTTTCATTTACTTTGCTACTATCATTTATCAAGTTATATTATATAGTTAGCTGTTTATACTTGCATATATATATCCTATACGATCCACTCATATAGACTTTCAATTGGTATCAAAGCAAGGTTTGTTTAAAAGAACAGTAACACGTTTTTTAATCATTCTAATATGGCAAGTATTTTTCAAGAGGACAATCCACAGCACGACCCCCACTTTTTAATGGCTCTAATTATTCATATTGGTCAACACGTATGAGAATTTTTATGGAAGCTAATGGTTTAGAAATTTGGTCAGCCACTCAAGATAAATATGAAGCTCCAACTACTGCTATGAACACATGGACTGATGTACAAAAGACCTCAGCATCAAATAATGCTAAAGCTATGAATGTTTTGTTTTGCTCACTAGACAAAAATGAATTTTCACGTGTCATGTTATGTACAACTGCATTTGATATTTGGCGTACCTTACAAATTACACATGAAGGTACAACAAAGGTCAAACAAACTAAAATTTCAATTTTGCAAAACCAATTTTCATCATTTTAAATGAAACAAAATGAAACTATAGTAGACATGTATTCTAGATTTCAAACTATTCAACATGATCTTATGGCATTAGGAGTTAAGTTTACTGATTTTGATTTAGTTTCTCGAATACTCAACTCTTTAACACCTGTTTGGGAAAGAAAAGTATTAGCTATTAAAGAAGCTAATGATCTCTCTACTCTCAAAGTTGAAGAGTTAATAGGAAATTTGATGTCCTATGAAGCTAATTTGCAGGCACGTAAAGAATTAAATTCGGAGAAGAAGAACATAGCATTTCCATCAATAAAGAATGATAACTCAAATTTAGATGAAGATGAGATAGTATTTATTACCAAAAACTATAATAGATTCAAGAAATTTAGAAAGATGACCAAGTTTCAAAAAGAAGGAAAGACCAACTCAACAAATCTATCTCAAATTAAGTGTTATGAATGTGATCAATACAGACACATGAAAAAGGATTGCCCAAAACTTAACAATGATAAAAAGAAGAGCAAATTTGAAAAATTCAAAAAGAAGAAAGCTTTCAAAGTAACATGGGATGACACCGATTCTTCATCTTCAGAAAGTGATAGCAATAGTGACGGAGAACAAGCTAATGTATGTTTTATGGCACAAAATGATGAGGTATGTCAGGAACTTAGCTATGAAGAATTATTTGAACTTAGCATGGAATTAGATGATAAATTTAGACAAATTAAAAAATTGAACAAAGAATATATAGTAAAAATAAATAGATTAGAACTTGAAGTAGGAATGTTGAAAGATGAAAAAATTATTCTAGAAGAAGAACTTGAAATATCTCAAGAAAAATTAAGAAATAATGTGATAGAAAGTGAGAACATTACTCTAGAAAAAGAAAATTTGCTAAAAGAAAATGTTGATTTTAAAAATAGTATTGAATTATTGAAAACAGAAAATAGAGAATTAAAAGAAAAATTAGATAAAATTACCAATAATGTGTCAAAATTCAACAAAGGAAAACAAGATTTGGAAAATCTTATCAAAACATCAAAACCATCAGGTAATAGAAATGGAATAGGATTTAAAAAATGTTCTAAACAAAAAGAAAATAATGCTAAAAGTATTAGTTATATAAAAACTAGAAGTTTATCTAAACAAAAATTGAATACCAAAAATATGAAGATTTGGGTTCCTAAAACAAATAATAATTTGATTAGACAAAAGCATATTAGTTATTACTTAGAGAATGTAGTCTATAATAAAAATTATATTTATAAAGGTACCAAACCATCTTGGGTGTGGCTACCTTCTTCTAACAATTAGGACCCAAATAAAATATATGGGTACCAATTAAAACATTTTTTATCTTGCAGGTACCCAAAATAAAAAATAAGGAGAAATGGATACTAGATAGCGGTTGCTCCAAACATATGACAGGAAATTCAAAAATGTTATCAAATATAACATACATCGATGGTGGAACGGTAACATTTGGAGACAGCTCAAAGGGATTTGTCATAGGCATTGGAGAAGTCATCAACTCTGGTATATCTAACTCTCATATTATTACAAATGTTTTATTAGTAGAAAATTTAAAACACAACTTGTTAAGCATTAGTCAATTATGTGATAAAGGTTTTCAAATAAATTTTGAAAAAGATAGATGTAATATTTTAGATAATAATAAACAACTCATTTTTGAAGGTTTTGGAAACAAAAATATTTATGTATTAAACATGAATATTAATAAAAATTCAAACTTATGCTTAACCGCCAAACATGATGATCCATGGTTATGGAATAAATGATTTTGTCATATTAATTTTAAAAATATTAATAAGTTAGCCAAATATGAGTTAGTAAGAGGGTTACTTAAAATAAGTTACAAAGTAGAAAATTTATGTGATGATTGTCAAATTGGTAAACTAAAGAAAAGCTCGTTTAAATCTAAAAATAATATTTCTACAAAACAACCATTAGAATTATTACATTTAGATTTATTTGGTCCAACACAAATAAGATCTATTAATCACAACAAATATGTTTTTGTAATAGTCGATGATTTTTCGAGATATACATGGACTTTATTTCTAAAACATAAAAGCGATACTTTTGGTATGTTTAAAATATTTGCGAAACGAATTAAAACTCAAATGAATTTGAAAATTAAAAATATTAGAAGTGATCACAGAGGAGAATTCGAAAATGATCTTTTTTCAAATTTTTGCAATAAAAAAGGAATAACTCATAATTTTTCTTTTCCTCGTACACCCCAACAAAATGGTGTCGTAGAAAGAAAAAATCGTACATTACAAGAATGCGCACGAACATTATTAAATAGTAGTGGATTACCAAAACACTTTTGGGCCGAAGCTATTGCTACATCTTGTTATGTATTAAATCGAGTAACTATTCGCCCAATGACTAAACAAACTTGTTTTGAAATATTTTTTGGTAAAAAACCTAAAGTGTCATACTTTAAAACTTTTGGCTCAAAATGTTTTATATTAAATACAAAAGATAAATTAGGAAAATTTGATCCAAAAGCCGATGAGGGTATCTTTGTTGGGTATTCGGATCGTAGCAAGGCATATAGAATTTTTAATAAAAGGAATAATACTATAGAAGAGAGCTTACATGTCTCATTCGACGAAAATCCTTTCAAACATCAGACTAATGATGATGAAGAAATTATTCCACTAACAAATTCAACAAATTCTATTAATAATGAAGCCAATATATATTGTATCATCTCCTAGAATTCTTAAGAATCATCCAATAGATAATATTATTGGAGATCTTAATTCAAGAGTTACTAGAAATCAACTCAATCAAATAAGTCATATAGCATTTGTATCAAACCTTGAACCAAAGAATTATAAAGAAGCCTCAAATGATAATTTTTGGATAATAGCTATGCAAGAAGAATTACATCAATTTGAACGTAATAACGTATGGGAATTAGTACCAAGACCTGAAGATCAATCAGTAATTGGAACAAAATGGGTATTTAAAAACAAGGCGGACGAAAATGGAAATATTGTTAGAAATAAAGTACGATTAGTTGCTCAGGGCTACAATCAAGAAGAAGGCATAGATTACGATGAAACTTTTGCTCTAGTAGCAAGATTAGAAGCCATTCGTACTGTACTCTCCTTTGCAACTCATAACAATTTTAAACTATTTCAAATGGATGTCAAAAGTGCCTTTTTGAATGGTTTTATTAAAGAAAATGTATACGTCGAACAACCACCACTTTTTGTTTATGAAAAATATCCCGATCATGTTTTTAAAGTACATAAAGCACTATATGGATTATAACAAGCACCTCGTGCATGGTACGAACGTCTTAAAAATCACCTAGTAACATCCGGTTTCCATACAGGAAAAATAGATACAACTTTATTTATTAAAAGAGAAAATAATGATATTTTGGTTGTAAAAATTTATGTTGATGATATCATCTTTGGTTCAACCAACGAAAATCTATGTAATAATTTTTCAAATATTATGAAAAATGAATTTGAAATGTCACACATGGGAGAATTAAAATTCTTCTTAGGATTACAAATAAAACAACTCGAAAATGGAATTTTTATTCACCAAGAAAAATATTGTAACGATTTATTACATCGATTTAAAATGGATAAAACTTCAAGCAAACCAACACCAATGAGTACCACTATTCACTTAGAAAAAGATGAAAATGGAAAAGATTTTGATGAAAAGTTATATCGAAGCATGATTGGTTCTTTACTATATTTAACGGCTAGTCGACCGGATATTATGATGAGTGTATGTCTTTGTGCTCGATTTCAAGAAAAACCAAAAGAATCTCATCTACGAGCTGTTAAGCGCATTTTACGTTATTTATCTAGTACTAAAGATTATGGTTTGTTTTATCCTAAAGGATCATCTTTTGAACTTGTCTCATATAGCGATGCGGATTTCGGTGGTTGTAGAACAGATCGTAAGAGTACTAGTGGAACATGTCATTTTATCGGACAATCTTTAGTTTCATGGTTTAGAAAAAAACAAAATTGTGTTTCTTTATCTACTTGTGAAGCCGAATACATCTCCGCAGCTCTAGCATGTGCGCAAGTAATATACATGCAACAAACACTAATGGACTTTGGTAAAATTATCAAAAAATCTCCAATATATTGTGATAACACAAGCACTATAAATTTATCAAAAAATCCTGTTAATCACTCACGAACCAAACATATAGATATACGACATCATTTTTTACGAGACAATGTTGAAAAAGGAACTATCTCTTTAGAATACGTAAGTACCGAAAATCAAGTAGCCGACATATTTACAAAACCATTAAACGAACAAACTTTCATTAAACTCAGACGAAGTTTGGGAATTTGTTCACTTCAAGATCTTAACTAAAATTGAATTAAAGACTAAATTTAGTTCACCTCTTTATTACCACAGATTGATGAATTTCTGAACCATTAAAATTTTAGAAAATTAGTTGTTCTATAAATAACGTTTTCATCATATATATACACATATTTACATCACAATTATATACAAAATATCAAATTCTTAAAATTAAAAAAAAACAATGTCTTCTGGGAGTTCCTATATATCTATCTCCGTCTCCACACCATCGACGGACAACTCAGTAGACACACCACAACGACTTCCAACACCTACACCAAAGCAAGAACCAACAAATAGGTGGTCCTCGTATCATACAGGTTTTACTCCAGAGAATAAGAAAACTAAAAGATCCTTGTTTATTTCTCCTAATACAAAGGAGAAAATTGATGAAATTCATCATTACCAAAAACAACAGATGGATCTTCAACGAGAGCTTTATTTCGAACAAAAAGTTACGGCACGAAGGCTAAGTTTTCTAGAACAAGTGGCGATAAAGTTTTGCTCGTCACGAAAGAAAGGTGTTCATGAACCGCTACCAAAACCTTGTAGTTCATTAGATCCATCTTCTTCTTATCGCACTCCTTCAGATCCTTCCCCAAGACGATATTCTGGCTCCCCACGGACCCACGAACGTAGGAATATATGGTCTCCACTTAAACCATGGAAGGATAACGACTCAGGAAATCCTAAAACTCCGTCGCCTACTAAATAAATAAATCAACTTAATTTTTGTTTGTATTTATATGTTATTATACTTTACAATAATAAAGATCTCTATTATCAACATTTGATAAATAAATGTAACCATCAATTTTAGACTATTTTTAGCAAAATTGATCCTCTCAGACGTCTGACTATGGTATTCAGACGTCTGATCCACTGATATATGTTGCAATTTTAAGCAATGTGCATATGTCAGATGTCTGATATACCGCTCAGACGTCTGGAATGAAGCTCTGCCTTCTCCAAATTACATTCAGAATATTTCAGACGTTTGAAATAATATCTAGACGTCTGACTTAGTTCTCTGTTTCACATTTAAACAAAAACAGACGTCTGTGTTTAATTCCAAACGTCTGACAAATCTCTCTGGCTCAACTTGTTTCAAAAATTTATAAAACCAGACGTCTAACATTTAAATCAGACGTTTGATAAATCTCTCTCCCTATAAATTTTTCAAAATGTGTCAAACCAGACGTCTGACACATAAAAACAAACGTCTGTTTGAATCTTCTGTATAATTTTTAGGGCAAACCAGACGTCTGCTTTCAAATCCAAACGTCTGGAATTCAATCGACCTTTATTATACCCCAAGATAACGTCATTTTTCACTTTTCAAACTCAAAATTCCTCTCTGTCGATTTGAAATTCAACTTCAAATTCCACATTATTTCAAACCGAAATCACAATGTCTCCTCGCACAAAGAATATCAAAGCTCCAAAACACAAACAAGATCAACCAACGTCATCTTCAAACCCTCAGGTGTGTTCAGATGATCAAATCGAACGATGGATGCACGTGGCACCTAATTCGATTAAAAGGTATCAAGATATTCAAAAGAAAAAACTTCATATAGGACCTTTCTATAATCTACTTAAGTTTCCTATGTATGATCTCGATGAACTTTGTGAGAATGCTGGATTGGAGACTTTTATTTCTTTTACACCCAATGATGTTCAAATAGATCAACTGGCTATATTCTTATTCTACGCCAATCTAGATAGCACTGCAGTTTGGAATACCGAAGATGAGGACAACTGGCTATGGTCAAGCGTTTATGGAAATACTATTCGTTTAACTCCGGGATTAATAGGAAGAACTTTGGGATGCTCCGACACCGGCGAGGATCTACACAACATCCCGGATATGCGCTTTAAGCCCAGGAATAATATCACTCATCAAATATGGGAGGACGAAATGCCGAAATTTGCTTCAAAACATTTGCATCCTAAAGCTCAACTTCTAACGAGGATGATAATCAATACAGTTGTTCCGCGAATGGGGAGTCACGAGCAAATAACGGAATTGGAGCACAAAGCACTTTATGCTCTCTTTAGTGGAACCAGGGTAAATTAGGCAAAGTTCATATTCGACGAGCTCAAACAGTTTTGGACTCGATCAAGGCCATCGATAATTTACCCTACTTACATTATGAGACTTCTTCGTTCACATAATATTCATTCCTACCTCTCGACATTCGAAGAAATCTCGCCTAAATATGCTTCCACCAAATTCTTCTCTTTGATGCACCTACCTGAAATACCTCCACAGATAACGTCCTTCGAAGGTTGGACACAAAATCGCCAGTCTCGACGAGTCGAACCTCCTTCTCAACCACATATTGGTTCATCCCAAGAATAAGAACAAAATCGAGAAATCGCTCCCACACCTCCCGCTCCATTTGATTATTCGGGACAAGACGAAATTTTGGAAACTCAAACGGAAACAAATCAAAATGAAAGCATTCGAGATCTAATGCTTCGAAATCAACAAATCTTGTCTCAGAATCAAAAAATTGTAGCAAAACGAATCGACAGCTTCGAGACATCTTTTTCTACAAGACTAGCCACAGTCGAAGAATCTCTTTCGACTGTTTTATCAGTTCTCAAGGAGGTACTTCAAAAAGTACGTGGTCCATCTCCACCCTCAGAAGATTGGACAACTCTTGTGACTTCTCCTCCCGCAAAACATTCCAAAATATTTGAGGATGAACCATCCAAAGAAGCTTTGACATCTCCTTCAAAGGATAGCACTTCTGACAAAATAGAACCAAAGGAAGATGATCCAAAACAAGCTTCTCCTAAGAAACTCTAGAATTTAGGATTTGTTGTCTTTTTGTTCAAATCTATGAATGTAACTCCATCGTGTTATTAATGCAAATTTCTTTTTTACATATGGCTTAAACTTTTATATTCTTTTTGATAATGTCAAAGGGGGAGAAATATAGAAATAAACTTAAAACAAAACTATGCACATATTCAGGGGGAGATTTAGAATATATATAAGTACATTGAATAGTTGTCATCATCAAAAAGGGGGAGATTGTTAGGAAATCAATTCCTTGGTTTCGATGATCACAACTATGCAATGGAAAACAAATGTACATATATATCTACATTTACAAGAAGATGATAAAGTAACATCACCAAAGAGACAAGAACAAGACTCAAAAGAAGTATCAAGAGGCTACAAGTCGATCGAATTGGAAAAGGAATTGCACAGACACAGATACAACAACATGCACACATTCAGACGTCTGAATACACTAGCCAGACGTCTGAATAATTCCTCTGTTTTACAAATCCTAAGGAAACAGACGTCTGGTTAATATATCAGACGTCTGAAAGACATCCAAACATAAAACAGAAGTGAAGACCAAACGTCTGGATAATAAACATAGACGTCTGAAATGATACCAGACACAAAAAATATATGAAGGCCAGACGTTTGAGGTCACTTTCCAGACGTCTGATTATAGGCTCGACTGTGAATTTTCAAAGTCCAACTGTCACATCCGAAAAGACACATCCGCTCCTCTTCACTGCAACTCTTCATCACCAACAGGAGCAACTATACAACGATTGTTAATGGAGGCAACTACACATAGAAACTCTTCACTACTATAAATAGCATCAGGAATTCAAGAGAAAGATTCACCTTACTTACTTACGCTCGTATCTCTTATACTTTGACTTATACCTGATCTCTAAGCAATCAAATACCTGTATTTAACTCTTCCATATATACAGAACTCCTCATTCAAATATTCTCTAGATAGATATATATTGGAAGCATTTGTACTCAATAGTCAACATCTGTGTTATAGAACACATTCTTGACAAAGAAACTCTGCTATTGTAAACCTGTTCCTCCAGGTCAAGTGAGGGTTAGTTGAAAGGAAATTCCAAAGAGGAGCTTCGGGACTGGACGTAGGACGGGAGGTCCGAACCAGTATAAAATCCTGGTGTGATTATTTTCATTTACTTTGCTACTATCATTTATCAAGTTATATTATATAGTTAGCTGTTTATACTTGCATATATATATCCTATACGATCCACTCATATAGACTTTCAATAAGAGTCCATTCAAGCCCATTCAAGTCCATTCAAGTCTATACATATGGATTACATATGCCATTTGCTTTCAAAGCGAGAATCGAATTCAATAGTATAACATATAGTAATATCAATTCAAACAACACATACATAATCAAACACAAGCTTATATACACAATATTTTCGTTCAAGGTGGTGAGGCTCACCCTTAACTAATCAAACAAGCAAGACCCAGCCTCCACTTCCTACCTTAACCTTACAAACACCAACTTCCTACCTCAACCCTTACTTTGTTCAAGTCCTAGGCCCAAATACCCTTACAGTTGCTCATGGCCTATGGGGGTTTAGGGGTTTTTTGCTCCAAATCTTCTACTCCAAGTTTCTAGGTGGTGTTGTGATGTTATCCTAAGGAACTTATCCAAGTTTGAGTTGATGTCGAGTTGTTTTGAAATAAAGCTTCTTTAGGAAATTATGTAGAGAAAGATATAAAAAGAGTTGAGTTTTATTTTGTGAATTTGCAAAAGTGATTGAAAGGTGCGTGCACACTCTTATATAGGCTTCAAATGGGTGTTGCATAACCTTCCACTCACCACCCTCATCATGGCATGGAAGGCTCACCCCTCCACATACTCATAACTTCTCCATTACACTTCCTTCCTTTGATAAAAGACCAAACTACCCCTTACATACAAATATCTCTTATCCCTTAGAAGCTTCTAGAACATTCCACTAAATTTATGAAGAAAAGTGTATTAATTAATCCCTAATGTGTTCATATGTTCATTTACTTAGTACAAAAGAGTTCAAACAACGTATATCGATGAAAAAGTTGTTTATTGATAGAACGTTACAGTATTGATATCTCTTCGAAGTATTTATTTTTAAAAACAAATTTCAAAAACAAGTATACCATCATTAGTTATTATTAAAAAGAGGATTAACAAAGTTATTAAATCTATTTAATCACATTAAATCTATGATTCAAGTATTTAAATACGAAGTGTCCAAAATTTCGGGTCTTTACATTCTCCCCCACTTAGTATTTCGTCCTCTAAATTCCAAAACGAGCAGCCAAAGAAATAATCACGCATCAGTACTTAACGGTATTATAATTACTAGTAAATAAAGCTCGTGGTTTGCTCAGGTTCAAACCCTTTCATCATAAATGGATGATAAACCATTGACTAAGCCTGCCTTCTTCTTAATAGCCTCAGGTTATTACTTAGATGATTATTCATGCCACTATATAACAAATCGAAGAGTCATTCCTTAAACTCTCCCTAAGCCAACAAGCATAGTACATAAACATACTGAAGCCCATAATATGCACATGGATCATTCGTACACAATATCTAATCTGATCACTTGCTTGATCACAGAAATTTCCTTTCAAACTAGTATCGATGACTTGACCTCTCTAGTGTAGACTTTGATTTGGTTTCTTGATTAGAAACCTTCGTCTTTCTTACATAGCCATATACTATGATAAAAAACATCAGGATTGTATCGCTAATCCGTACCAAGTGTTCGCCATCAAGAATCAAATGAAAAATCCTTGTTCGGACCTGTGTAAATCACCTCGAAATCCTGTGTTCGAATACTGGATCAAGAACAGTCATGCGAATAAAACGATCTACGTACAACTTACGTACTTATCCTATTGGTTTCTTAACCACACTAATATCCTTTAAGTCACATTCTTCCACACAAATATTATATCACTCCATACTAAAATTATTTATGAATCATTACATAAAAACATTAGCTTTAAGTTTATAAACGTTTTGTAACTTAAGTTCATACTCGTATAATACTCCACCACATCTGATGTGCACGTAAATGTGCATATTTTTACTTCCATGTTTAATCTAATTTAATTAAATAAATGAGCATATATGGTGTTTAAAAATGTTTAAACCAAAATTCAAATTATTTTCAAATCATCATATATTCATCTTCATATAAGGGCAAAATGGTCATTTTTGTGCATAGATTAATTTGAGAAAATTTAATTGGAAATTTTTATGTTATTTTGTAGGAATTTGAATTCAAATTACAAGAGGCTTCATGGAAAATATGCATGCACAAGAGGAAACAAAGAAATGAAGATGGAAATAATTCAAACTCATGTATCATGGAGAACCCCACCTACCCACTTACCATAATGTACAATTAAGAGCTAATGCACATGCTAATAGAGATTAAAGTTACATGCACATGTAATTATGGATTAAGCTCATGCTAGTGACAACTTGGAGGCTACACTTCCTCAAGGGTATTTTGGGTAGTCCCCCAAAATATGATTAGGGTTTCAAAACTTGTATAAATACCCCATATGTTCATGTAATTAATCTCTTAGCCTCATGTTTAGTTAGTTTAGTTTTAGGCTCAAAAATAAACAAAAAGCCCTCTTTTCTTTTTCATGGCTACTTAGCCATTTTCTTCCATGTAATTTTCTTTTATGCAATGTTAATTCATTCACTTTTGTATTTACATGCTCTCTTTCTTTTCATGTTAATAGTGTAGATCATTTTATTTATGCAAGTAGATTAGTTTTTATTTTATTTTAACTAGCTCTCTTCTTACTTTGCTTACATTTTCCTCTTGTTTTTGTTTCATGTTGAATGCTACATTTGTTGAAATGATAACAAATATGAGAGGCTAAACCCCTTCAATTTATGGGTAATGAAGCTCTCTTAATCATGTAGATTAAACATTTTGCTAATTTTTGATCTCTTTTTGTGCTTAATGACAATGTTTGAATGGGTAATTTTTTTTTAGCTTTGAATTTGATAGCCTATGTTGTTGACACCAAATAGGTTATGCTTAAACAAACAAAAACACAAATTACCTCTTCATGTACATATGATTATGGTAATGAAGTGAATATTAAAATCAAAATTTGATGGTCTATATTTCTAATCAATAGTTAATAGATCGTGCTTTGAATAGATTTTATTTTCAAGTTCATTGTTATTTTCATGAGAGTTTAAAAAGTGGTTTAGTGGGTATGTTAAGTTTGATGGTTTATGTTGGGCTAACTAATAGCACAAATATTCCATACTTATGATAAACATATCAACTAAATTCACTAATGACCAAAAGAGAGATCATAATTTCATATATGTTGATTTATGTGATATTGAGAAGGACATTGCCTCTAAATTGCCTTCTACTCTCATATTTTTATCACTTTTATTTTTTTGTTAGTTTCTAGAAATTTTTAGCTAAACACAATCTTCAATTGTTGGTTTAATTTGATTGAATAGAATTTTAAAATCTAAACAATTCCCTATGGATCGACCCATACTCGCCACGTACTAACATTGTACGCCCTACGCTTGTGGTTAATTTTTATTTTAATTTTTTCGGCTATTTTCTAATCCGATAGAGAATTGGCCGTCGAACAAGTTTTTGGCGCCGTTGCCGGGGAATTTAACTAGATTTTATTCTCTTTTCTTTGAATTATTTTTGTTTGATTTTATTGTGTGTTTGTTTTGTGTGTTAACTTGCATTTAATTTTTTTTTGTATGTTTGTGTGATTTTTGTTTGCCTTTGGATTGTGTGCTTGTTGCTTTTCATTTTGCATTTGCTTTTCTATAATAAAAAATAATAACATACACAATTTCAAAAATTTTTTTATATTTTATTCCATTCTCATTTTCATTTTCATTTACAATTTTGCTTTGATTTTACAAATATTACTTTAATTTACAATTACATTTTACAATTTACATGCTACAAAACTGTGCATTCACTATGCACCACTTCCACTTCTACTTATCATCGCATGGCAGTGCAACCTCCATTCACTGCTGCCACCCCTGCTTCCAATCCATAACTGCTTCCTATACAATTGTTGTCATCCTGCAGTGTACACCACCAGAACTCCACCATTTACAACTTCACCCAGTACAACCTTCCTTCCTGAACCACATATCATCTCCCTTATTGCCATATTCTCCTCTGGCCATACATCGTGACCACCATTCAACAACCCAAATTCCTCACCAGCAATTAAAACTCCTAAACCACTTCATCCCCAAAACTATCACAACATCATCACCAAACTATCACAACATTACCAAAAACAACTTGCCACATACATGCTCCTTAACACTCATTCAATACTTGCCATAAAATCATCATACAAATCATCTTCTCAAGACTGTTACATCCTCCATCAACATCTACATCTACATCTACATTGCTTCATTTGCCTCATTTTCTTACCCATCAACATCTACATTGCTTCATACAATCCATTAACATCTACATTGCTTCATACAATCCATCAACATCTACATTGTTGCCACCAGTCACAACAACTTCAAATACCCATCTTCTTACCATCATCTTCCTCCACACTAATCAACACTCCATACATCTCCTTTACATATCAAAACATACAAACACTATCAAACTTCACTTCATTTCTGCACACACCACCTCACTTATATCTCTGTACACCATTTCATAACATTTCAAACATTTCTAAATGATCCATCCATCACTGTTAACTCTACATACTATTCATCCATCAACAACCTACCACTCTTAAACCACCGCACTGCCATAAACAACCCTGCTGCCTTCTTCTCTTCTCAAATCACTGCTGTCATACCCACTTAATCTCCTCCTTCATCCACCATACTTATCCTCCACCATACCATCATATCACCCTTTGCTGCCACATCCACCCCTTGCTGCCACATATATACTTGATACCATCCCCTTCTCAAATACAAACTACTATACTGCCACATAACATAGTCCTTGCCACTGAAACATGACATACTCCATCTCCTTTATTTCAACCACTGACCAACATCCCACATACTGCCTTCATAGTGCATTCACCAAGTTTCCACATACCCATACCTCGCAACAGAAATAATAACTGCTTGCATACAACAAACCACCGCAAGCATTTCATACTTTTCACTCTTACTTTTGCCTGCTCTATCCCCTTGAATCTACTACACACTCCTCCTAAACAAACCATCACCTCCTAGAGCACTGTATAACATACCACCTCTGTTATTCTTCTCAACTGTTAACAGTCATCCCTTCACTGACATCTACTTCCTGCTGCCATTATCTCCTCTGTTACAACACCATACCACTTACTTCAACTACAAACTTCACAGCACTTTCAGCATATACCAAATCTGCAACATTCATCAAACTACACAATGACCACTCAAACTCCACAAAACAACATCCCCAATCTTTGCTCATCTTCGATATAAAAATTCACAGCATCTTCAACTACTTGCATCGCGACAGTTACCACAGCAACCCATCTAATCACCTCGAACAACCTCCAACAAGTTCAACAATCGCTGCCTTCACCCAAAAATCGAACCCGCATCCCAAACCATCACCTGAAAGCGCCCCTCAACCCCACGACCTGAAACCACTGCGAATGAAATTCCAATCGCCAATCACCTTTATTCGGGGTATTTGGGTTTCCTTTGGTATTTGTTTTGATTTGGTGTTCGGGTTGATTTGTTTTATATCGATATTTCTTTTTAAATTGGGTTGGGAATCATGGTATTTGATTTCTGGATTTGCAAATAAAATTGTTGTGTGTTGTTGAGTGGCGTGTGTGTGTTGAGTGTTGAGTTTTGGTATTTGTTGATAAAATTTCAATATTTGTTAATAAATTTGTTTTGGGCTTTTAACTTTTTGGGTGTGTGTGTTGCATGTTGAGTGTTGAGTGTTTATTATTATTATTATTATTATTATTATTTTTAAGTTTCTTAAGTCTGTTTTAAGTTTCCTTAAAAAAAATCTTTTGTCTTTGTTTGGGTTAACAAAAAAAAAAGAGAAACCTTTTTCTTCTATTTTCATTTTATCCTTAAAAAAATCAATCATTCAAATTTTTTTTTCAGGTTACAAAAGTAGAAATTCGAAAGGAAGAAGTGCTTGCTAAAAACCACGTTGCTTTGCTTGCTAAAAAAATCGCCGCTAAAAAAAATAAATTGTTAATAATCTGCACGCTCTGGTATCGTGTTCTAATCTCTAGTTTATTTTAATTGAATTGTTGGTTGTTTGCATTTGCATTTATATATAAAAAAAATTCAAAAAAATTCAGAAACAAAAACAAATTTTCATTCATAGTTGCATTGTTAATACACGTTTAATTTCAGTTTTGCATTTCATCTTAGAACTTGACTAATAATAACGGTTAGACACTTGACTTAAGGGTGTCACGAGCTCATCTATGGCTTAATTGTATATTGACAAGTTGTCCACTTTCGACAATTTATTTTCTTGGTGTCTAGACTACAGCAGAGCAATAACCATTTATAAATATTATGGCGATTCGTAAATATTATAGTGGTTGTTTCTTTGAAGGTACTTAAACCTTCGGTTGCATTGCACGGTGATTCGTGGTGCACCGATAACTCCTGCCCGCTACCTGGCTGAGAACTATCTTGTTGATTTAAGACAAACTGTGGTTATACAATTTTAGGTTAGGAGCTACTTAGGATAGAAAATTTGTAATTAATTCATTGCATTCATTTAGTTGCATTAGTTCATGCATATTTAAAAAAAAAATCAAAAATCCAAAACTAGAAAAATTGTAAATATCCCTTAACTTAGTTTTTAATTCCTTTGAAATTTTTCAATCAAAATGAAAAATTCAAAAAAAAATTTAGTTATTTATTTTTTAGAAAAACAAAAATCCAAAAAAATATAAAATCTTTTCACATTTTTTTTTGAAAATCCAAAAACAAAAAAACAATCAAATTTCCCTTTTGAAAAATAAATTCCTTTTGCTAAATAGTTTCCCTTTATAAAAAATCCAAAAAAAAGAAAAAAAATCTTTCTTAAAAATGTTTGAATTTCCATATTCACAAGAATTTTACAATAGTTATGAAAATCAATATAATCTATATAAATTCACATCAAATTCTTATGGATATTTTAATGACAACTATTGTACAAACAGTTCGAATTTTGAACCACAAAATTTTCAAAATGATGACCAATCCTCATTTCTTGAAAATAGCATTGAAATGATTTCGTCTTTACTTGAACTCTCTACACAACAAAGTCAAAGGATAAATGATTTGTGTATTCATATTGTGCAATGATTCAAGTCAAAGTTTTCAAAATAATCAAAATTTGAATTCACTTCAAAATCCAAATGATTTCGATTATAACTCATGCCAATTCAATTTCGAACTCCAAAATGAATTATAAAATCGAAACATAAATGGAAATCACTTTTCAAATAATTTTGGCAATGAGAATAATCTCGACTATGATTCAATGGATAATTTTTGTTCTCAACAATTTCAAATTGAAAATCCTTAATATAATAATTATAAATTTGATTTTGTGGAGCAAATGGAAGAGATCTACAATGATCACATAGATTTGTTGCTTGAAACATATATGAAACAACAAGAGCAACATAATCAAATTCCAACGTATGACGAGTCAATTGATAATCCACCTTTTAACCCAATTGACGATTTTCAAATAACAACTTTTGAAATTGAAAATGACAAGCTTAATGAAGTTGTTGGAAATACGGTAATTGAGTTGGATTTCAATTCATTTGAAAGTGTGAAACTCGATTTTAAATTCAATCTTCCTTTTTTCGATTCTGAAAAATTGAATACAACAACTTTGGATTTTGAACATGATATATGCAATGAAGTTGTTAATAATTCAACAAAGGAAGACGGATTTAGTGAACACAAATTTTTTGGAATTTTCGAAGATGAGTCGTTAAATTCTGATAGGGAAGATTTAAATCACCATTTTGATTTTGAAATCAATAATTCTAAAGAAGTTTTCAATGATAAGTTTGAATTTCAATTTGGTGTAAACTTGAATTCCAACCAATTGTTCTATAAACACCAAAAATCATCGAAAATAAAAAAACTCAACGATTTTTAATAAAACGACATTCGTTTTTCTAAATTAACATTCAACTCCGAAATTTTTTATGATTTGGTTTTATGTGCTTAAACTGTGTCTCTCATACTTGACGAGAAAAATGAACTGTTCTTTGGAAGACCGTTTCATTTACTCTTTGACGATATACTTTATGATGTCGTGTAAATAATAATCTTTTCTTTTTCATGTAAATATAGGTCATGTTTTGTTTTTGTTTTTCTCCTTTCACTTGGGTTGACTGTGGAGACAATCAAAATCAAGTGTGGGGGGAGCCTCATCTTTTTTTTTTCATGGTTTAATTTTTTATTTTCCTTCCAAAACTCAAAAATATTAAAAAAACAAAAAAAAATCTCAAACAAATTTTCTTTTAGCATTTTGATTTACTTTTGAAGAAAAAAATATTATAAGATAAATATATAGTTTTGGTTATTAAATTGAAATTTCTAAAAAATTTATTTGTCCCAACAAAAATAAAAATAAAGTTTAATTACAAGAACTTTGGTTTAACTAGTATATAGGAAGATTCATGGGTGATAATTATGAAGTATATCCTAATGGAAAATCTTTGTTTAAAAAGCGGTGGATTTAAAGAAAAGGATATGACATTTTTTATCTTCTAAGTTAAATGGTGCTAAGATGATTTTGCAAAACTCTCTCTTCAGAAAACAAAAAAAAATATAACAAAAAAAAATTAACAAAAGAAGAAAAAATATATTTGTATATATGTATATTTTTTTTATTAACACCTAGAGTCATGTGTTCACACGCAAGTGTGCACACTCGCGATGCTCTGTACCCTTCTCACATAAGCCCGAAAGGCAGTGCATGATCGGTATATTGGTATTAGTTTATCTGAGTTAGGTGTATGTATATAAAATTTCTTTTTAATAATGCCTACAGTCGATAGGTGTACACACTCGTGTGTTCACTCGCCACGCTCTGTATTCCCCTCACATAAGTCCGAAAGGAAGTGCATGGGTAATATATATGTCCTCAGTTTATTTAAGTTAGGCATATGTAAATATTGTTAATATCAATAAAATTTTCAAATAAGAGAGAGTAAGCAATTGAAATCCAATCACTATTTTAACTTATTTGATTCGATTTGTTATTCAAAAGAAATAGAAATACCACTTTGCAAACTTCGATAATCAACTAAGGATCCATTTCATAGTTGCACTATGTTATCAACTGAAACAACTAGCCAAACTTGAGTCTAATTTTGATGATAACTTAATTTTTATTGAAAATTTTGACAAGTAGAAGGACATAAATTTCTTGATAATGACCAAAACTTATATTTAACTTATTCTTGTCAATTTGAAAGTAAATTCTTCATTTGTAAATATTTTCAAAAACTTGCATTCATCTCTTTGTAATTAAATCTTGCATTTAGGAATTTTTCATATTGCATTTGTGGGTAGTATCCGTTGAAAACCCTCACGAGACAACACTCATCCTACTAGGGACACCTAGAGGTTTAACGACTTATTGCATACGCTCAATGCAATCATGTTTCCTACGAAAACAGATTTATCTTAGTTTTTCTTTATTCGAGGACAAATAAAAAGATAAGTGTGGGGGTATTTGATGTGCACGTAAATGTGCATATTTTTACTTTCATATTTAATCTAATTTAATTAAATAAATGAGCATATAGGGTGTTTTAACATGTTTAAACCAAAATTCAAATTATTTTCAAATCATCATATATTCATCTTCATATAGGGGCAAAATGGTCATTTTTGTGCATATATTAATTTGAGAAAATTTAGTTGGAAATTTTTATGTTACTTTGTAGGAATTTGAATTTAGATTACAAGAGGCTTCATGGAAAATATGCATGCACAAGAGGAAACAAAGGAATGAAGATGGAAATAATTCAAACTCATGTATAATGGAGGACCCCACCTACCCACCTACCATGATGTACAGTTAGGAGCTAATGCACATGCTAATAGAGATTAAAGTTACATGTACATGTAATGGTGGATTAAGTTCATGGTAATGACAACTTGGAGGCTAAACTTCCTCAAGGGTATTTTGGGAAGTCCCCTAAAATATGATTAGGGTTTCAAAACTTGTATAAGTACCCCATATGTTCATGTAATTAATCTCTTAGCCTCCTCTTTAGTTAGTTTAGTTTTAGGCTCAAAAATAAACAAAAAGCTCTCTTTTCTTTTTCATGGCTACTTAGCCATTTTCTTTCATATAATTTTGTTTTGTGCAATGTTAATTCATGCTCTTTTGTATTTACATGCTCTCTTTCTTTTCATGTTAGTGATGTAGATCTTTTTATTTATGTAAGTAGATTAGTTTTTATTTTATTTTAATTAGCTCTCTTCTTACTATGCTTACATGTTCCTCTTGTTTAATTTTCATGTTGAATGCTACATTTGTTGAAATGATAACAAATATAAGAAGCTAAACCCCTTAAATTTAGGGGTAATGAAGCTCTCTTAATCATGCAGATTCAACATTTAGCTAATTTTTTATCTCTTTTTGTGCTTAATGACAATGTTTGAATGGGTGAAATTTTTGTTGTTTTAGCTTTGAATTTGATAGCCTATGTTGTTGACACCAAATAGGCTATGCTTAAACTAACACAAACAGAAATTATCTCTTCATCTACATATGATTACGGTAATGAAGTGAATATTAAAATAAAAATTTGATGGTCTATATTTCTAATCAACAGTTAATAGATCGTGCTTAGAATGGATTTTATTTTCATGTTCATTGTCATTTTCATGAGAGTTTAAAAATTAGTTTAGTGGGTATATTAAAGTTCGATGATTTATGTTGGGCTAATTAATAACACAAATATTCCATACGTATGATAAACATATCAATTAAATTCACTAATGACCAAAAGAGAGATCATAATTTCATATATGTTGATTTATGTGAACTTGAGAAGGACATTACCTCTAAATTGCCTTCTACTCTCATATTTTTATCACTTTTATTTTTTTGTTAGTTTCTAGAAATTTTTAGCTAAACACAACCATTAAATCTTGGTTTAATTTGATTAAATATAATTTTAAAATCTAAACAGTTCCCTGCGGATCGACCCGTACTCGCCACGTACTAACATTATACGACGTGCGCTTGTGGTTAATTTTTAATTTAAAATTTTTGGCTACTTTCTAATCCAATAGAGAATTGGCCGTTGTAACGACCCACTTTTTAAGTCGCCTGAATTTAGAATATTTAATAGAATTTAAATATTGAAAAATGAATATTATAAGTTAAATTAGTTAATTAATTGAATTTGGAATCTAATGTGAATAAAAACAATTTCTAATGTTGTTTTAAATGCTATTTGAATTTGAATGGAGTTAGTGAAGTTTTAAAATTGAATTAAAAGTGATTTGGTGTAATATCCCGGAAATTTTAACAATATCAATTTAATAATCTGTTAAATAATTAAATTGATATTGATGATCTTTGATAATAAGATTTGAATTTAATTTAATAATCTGATTAAATTAGTATTAATTGGTGATTTTAACTTTTAAAAGTTAATAAGATATTTTCTATTTGAATATATATATTTATTTATATATATTGTAAATAGAAGCTTTGGGTAAATTGGGAATTTAGATTTAATTTAATATGACTTTTCAAAGTTATTTAAATTAGTAAATTTATAGTTTTAAAATACTTTAATTAGTTTAAGATATTTTTACTTAAGTTTAAATAAATAAGATTTGACATGTAAGGTTTGTTTTATTTCTTTTTAAATATCACTTGATAATATAATCTCTTATATAAATTATTTAAATATCAAATATGTTAATTTCAGATAATAAGTATAATGTATTATTTTTATTAATATGAATGGATTTTAAAGAATATGAAATTATTATTTAATTGAATAAATAAGTTATATATGTATATATATATAACTTGACTTTTTTTTTTGAATCTTAGGATTTAATTTAATTGAATTTGAATTTAAGCTTTGAAATTCAAGAGAATAAATATTTAAATTGTTTGGATATTATAATATTTGTATAAACTTTTATTTATAAATATAGTTAGTTTTGTTTCTTTAAAAAGTAATTTATATATAGATAAGTATTTAATAAATTAAGAAAAAGGCTTTTTATTTTACTTTTAAAATAAATAAAAATAAGATAATTACTTAAGAGACATATGTCATTATCCTAAAGCTTTGTATAACATGTGTAAGGCATTTAACTCTTGAAAATACACTTGTAAACATTCTAATAACTCAAAGTAACAAGTGGCATTTTTAGATTTAATTTTCTTTTATTTTTATAAAAATCATAAATTTACTTATATAAACATATACATTTCATTCACTTCATTCTTTCCTCCTTTTCAAAACAAGAGAAACTCAAATGTAAATTCTCTAATACAAATCTGGAAATATTCAGTAATCAATATCTCTCAAAACCTTTCTCAAACAAAATATGTTCATATGCAAATCTGAAATCAGAGAACCAAATGCCTCAAACCAAAAATCAATCCCTATAATCTCAAATCAAAACAAAGACACTGCATTTTTCTCCAATCTGTAATCAAGTTCAGCCTGTAATTCTTTTCAACATTTAAGCCTACCTGCATTTTTCAAATCTGGAACAAGTAATCGAAGTCTCCTGCCTGAAATTCTTTTCAAATCTGAAGTCTTCAGTTTGCATTCATTTCTTCAACCTGGAAAACAGCATGCATGTAGTTTAGATTAGTAAAGCTCCATCAACTCAAGCATTTTATCAAATTCCAGTCTCAAGTTTAAAGATCAAATAAGTAAGGCAATTCAAGTTTTAAAATACAAGAAGCTTTTTCAAATCTGGAAGCTCTGTTTCATCTTTGAACAGGTGAGTAACAACTTTTATCTAAACTAACTTATGTAAATATAGTTGTTTGATTTCCTTGTGATAATCATGTTTGGGATGATGGATTCTCTGTAATATGTATGGTTTTAAATGCATGTATGGTTTGAGATGTTGTTGCCTGTACTTCTCTGTTTTGTTTCCTGTGAATAAAATTTTGTATGCATGGTTGATATTTGTAAATTCCCTGTTCACAGTTTCAAGTTTTAGTTTTTGATTCAAAGTTTATTTTCTCCTTCTCTAATCTCTATTAGAACTTAGGCTTTGAACAAAATTTATTTGTTTCATCATAAACTAAAGTTTTAAGGTTGATGTAGTTTAAAATGAATGTGAAATTTCTCTGGAAAACCAAAAACAAATCAGTGCATGTATATATAAGTGAAAATTCAAAATAGGTAATTCATAAATCCAGGATTATAAATCGAATATCTAAACTATAATATGATTTTTAACATTAAAATCATGATTTTTAGCTTAGTATTTAAGGAGCAGTTCTGTGATGAACTAAATATGGAGTTTTGGAAAATTATGGTGATCTTTTGATTTGTGGTAGCCGGGGTTTTGGGTAATGACAGAGGAGTGATCGGAGATGGTTGGAAAATTGTCTGGAAGATGTTTAATTCATGGAGGAGGTAGCAGTAGTGGTTTCTTTGTTAGAACCCTAGTTTTTGCTAGTTTGGGTAAAATGATCATCGCGACTTCCATGATGGATCGAGTGCTACAGGCGTTTGAGAGAGTGAAGTTTGTTCGATAACGATGACATGGTCGAAGTTGCAGGAGTTCAGGTGGTCGGAATCGTGAGCACGAACGATGTTGACAGGTTTTGATCTGTACGATGGTTCCTGTTCCAGGCTTTGATTTTTTAGGCTCGATTTCGATTTTGCGTGTTGATCGAAGAGGTGATGGTCGTAGTTTGGTCTGTGGTCGTTCGTCAACTGGTGGGGGAAGTCATCGATGATCGGAGCTCTGGCAGTGGGGTGTGCACGTGCACGCGATCGAGATATCTGGTGAAGTCTGGTTTTACAGGGAAAGGCCACTCGAGTTTTTCTCGAGAATGTTTCGAGTGATGCTCGAAGAATTTAGCTATGCGACTCATAGTATTTAGGGTGGAGCTCGGGTAAATTTTGATGTTGCCAGGCATTTTAAAAAAACTGTCTGTTTAAACTTTAAACTAAATTTAAACTGTAAAGAAATAGTAAAACAGAAATTTAAATCAAAGAATTAATATATAGATTCAAGTTTAGTTTTGAATCTTAGGTTGATATAAATAAGTTTTATAAATTCAAATGTTTTAATAAGATTAAATGTTTGTTATATTTAAATGTTTGAATTTTAAAAGGATTGATTTAAACTCTTTTAGAAATTCTTTTATAAGATGTAAGAAATTCTTTAACATGTAAAAGTTTAAAATTGGTTTAAACTTTGTTAAAAATAAATTGGAATTCATTTTAACTCCAGAATTTAAAATGAAATTTAAAATGAAATTTGAAAATGAATGTTTCAAATGTAATTGTGAATGATAAATCTAACCATGGATAAGAAAAATGTTTTATCTTAATAGTTTAAATCATTAAATCTTTAAGGTAATTAAAATGGTTAAATTAATTTAATTAATTAATGATTTGAATTAATTAATCTATAATTAAGGATTTAAAATACTTTGTAAATGATAACTTGATTATCAATAAGAACAAAGTTTTATCTTAAAGAAAATTAGAGATTTGTGTTCATTTAAATTATAAGGAAATTTAATGGATAATTAATTTATTTGATTAATTAATCATTTGGATTAGTTAAATAGGTAATTAAAGGTTTAAACTAATTAATTAATGATTAAGAATAATTAATTAGGAATAATAAATTTGTAATTAAGGATTATGAATTAGGATATAAATTAATGGTTAAGAATTAATTAATAAAGTAATTAAAGATTAATTAAGTTATGGATAACACTTAATTAATTTAATAATTAGAGATAAATTAATTTGTTATTAAGATTTATCAATTTGGAATTAATAATAATTAATCCAATTTAATTACTTAAGAAAAGTAATTAAAGAGTTGTTAATAGTTAATGGAGATCATTAACTATGGATTATTAAATAATTAATTAATAGGATTAATTTTGATAAGATAATAAATTATAGAATTTGTTTTAAATGAATTACTTAATGGAAGTAATTAAGAATTAATTACTTATTGTAATTTATTTAGTTAATTTGATTTAGTTAGATTAATTAATTAAGAAATGATTTGATAATAATTACTTAATGTAATTATTAAGGTATGATTATTTAGGAAGTAAATAATAAGATAATTACTGGAAGTAATTAATTGATGGTTATGTATTAAGGAAAGTAATTTGAGTTTAATTACTTGAATAATTAATCAAGAGATTAATTAAGAAATTAATTAAGGAGAATTAATTTAGTAAATGAAAGTAATTAAGAGTAGTTAATTACTGATTGAAGATTAATCAAGGTGATTAATAAATGTTGTTTAATTTAAAGTTAATTACTTAATGTAATTAATTTAATTAAAGTAATTAATAATTAAGTTGTAATTAAGGATCATTAATTAATATAATTAATGATGTAATTAAGATTGATTAATTAAGTATAATTAATAAATGAAGTGATTAATTAATGTAATTAATTAAGGTTTAATATAATTAATTATAGTGATTAATTTAATTAATTATAGTTAATTAATTAGTGAAGTAATTAAAGGTTAATTACTATAAGTGGTTAAGGTTAATTAATTTGAGTAATTAATTAAAGATAAATTACTTGAAGGTAATTAAAATATAATTAATCAAAGATGATTAATTGAAAAAGATAATTAAAAGACAATTGATCAAAGATGATTAATTGAAAAAGGTAATTAAAAGATAATTAATCAAAGATGATTAATTGAAAAAGGTAATTAGAGGATAATTAATTAATTTATAATTAATTAATGTTTAAGTAAGAAGGATTTATAAAATAAAAGTAATTAATTTAATTAACTTTAAATTAATTAGAGATGATATAGATCATTACTTATGGATGGATGATAATACTGAATGCTTTGCATTTGATTGATATCTCTGATGAGATATATGCTATGTGATATGGATGTTTAGTTGAATTGTGATAATGGATTATCTGATGATATTGATAATGTTGATTATCTATTGTGAATTATCTTTCTAAGTGTATAAAGATAATTGAATTAAATTGTTTTAACCTTTAAAACAACTTGGCCTTAAAAGATACGTTTTGGATTTCGATGAGACCGGGATCGGGTTTCCGTATACCGGATTTCCAGGTCTGGAGACCCGAATACCACATCGATTCAAATTAACGATAGGTCGTGAATCAAGTGAAGATGAAGATTCAGAGTGCAAGGGTTATTGTCGTTAACTCTGAGGGTGATTCCAAAACGAGTGTAACGAGATAATGCCTTCGGTTTCGTTCGAACCCGGAACGAACTTGTATGGACTGAATGCTTTCAGAACATCGTCAGGTGGACGATGAGCATTCTAAGTGATGTGTTCTTTTCTAAGGTAATCGTGACCTCAAGCCTCACAAACCGGGAATGGCTAAAACAGGGGAGGTGCAGCAAGGTTAGTGGGTAGCACCCAAGTAGGACAAGATTACCTCTGTCTAGATGTCCCTTTCTATTTTCGACTTAGTGTGTGCGGTTGAATCATGACAACCGTGGGGTATCTTGTGCGGGAATTATCCAGTAAGGGATGTTCCGACCTTGTGTTGCAGGGGATTGGGAGTGATCCTCGGTACGGTGATCTAGGCCACGTACTGTGACGGGCGGTACCCCGGTAGCCCTGCCATTGATGGAATCCAAACTCCAATAAGTGCCGTACGTATTAGTTGTGCCCAACTATGTTGGAATGTGAGATGTAAGCATTTCAGCTATTTCTGTATTTTACTTGAAAACTCTAGACCCTATTATAATACAATCGAATTTCCTATCAAATGTTTTGGTTAGCGTAAGGTAAAAACTTACCCATGTTTATGTGTGGGAAGTCTTACGTGATACCTTTTCTTTCAAAAGGTTTTGAAGTTAAACAAGTTTAACCTGTTACTCACACCAGACCCATGTCTGACCCAAGTTGTTTATTTCTGTTTTATAAACTCTTGGGTACTCAAATTTTTACGAGTAGCCAAGGGATTCAGGTTTAGCTTTGACGAGTAATCTGGAGGAGCAATGGAGCAGGAGGCTTCGGCGTTGTAGATATAGATAGTAGTTTTCCGCTGTATTGATCTGTATTGTGTTGAAATGTAATAACTAGACAGATGTTTATAACTGTCTAGTATGTGATGTGTAATCTGTGTAACTCTGATAGATGATGTATATGATACTATGTAATATTTATGTGATATATTATATTTCGTTTCGTTTCCGCTGTGAGTATCTGTTGTTGTTTTCTTTTCTCTTCTTCTCTTTTCTATTTCTCACCCCTTTCTTTCTTACTGTCGATGCGATTTTCCGATTTGTGGAAAGCCGGGTCGTCACACGTGGTATCAGAGCTTAGGTTGAGCGAATGCCTAAGCTTTTGGTTAAGTGAATATCAGAGCTATTGGTTGAGTGAATACCTAGCTCTGGAGTGGTATCTATCGTGAGAGAGCGTATTTGTAATTTTTATATAACTATATATATATTCTACCTATATTGTTGGGTTACCCGTACAGGTTCTCCAATATAAGATATAAAGGTAGATAGGGTAGTAGTGTATGAAACACGACTACCAATGGTTGGAATTAAGGTTGGAAGTGTATCTGTCGAGACTGTAGACCTAATACTGTCTCGAGTAAGTTTTGCTGTGATGAAGGATTTCATCGAATCTCTGAAGGAAACCTGTTATGGTTCGGAGTTTATCTGTAAAGTTGGATGAGTAGAGTTTGGATCTATCGGTTGAACAGAAGCAAGTGATGGTATCTTGATACCTCAGGTAATAGTAGCTGTGTGATGAGATGCAGTGACGATGGATGTTCCCGAAGATGTTTTCTTTGGAACGAGTTTAAGGAAGTGTGTCTGTTTCAGTGTTATGGCTGAGTTCAGCATGGTATTTCTGTTTGGTTTGGAGTTCGAGTTTCTCAAAGATCTTTGGATAGAAAGTCCTTGGCATCAGTATCAGCAGTGCAGCTCGGAGTATTCTGTGATGGCAGGAAGTTGTCAAGCTGAGTAGTTTTTCTGGAGGTGAAGTTCAGAAGCAGCAAAGAGGATCCATTTCTTCGATGGATTGGATAGTTAAGTATGGGCTGTTCTGATTTGTTAAGAGGAACAGTTTTCTTTGGAAATAGGCTGGGTTGATCGCAAAAGTGACTTGCGATAGTTTGAGGGTTCTCTTGGGTTATCAGAGTTTTTCTGAGTATCTTCAGAGAAGTCAGGAGTTGTCCGCATCTGAAGGTTGAGTTTTCTTATCGACTGGATTCCAGGAGTAGTACCGGTAGTTCAGTCTAGTTGAAGGATGTTTCCTAGAGATGGAGTTGGTGCAGCAACTCAAGTTTTGATGAAGTATCTGAGTTTTATTTATGGATCAGTGAACCTTATTTCTGGAATGAGTTGTCCAGTCTGTGCTTGTGTTCTACCTCAGATCAGAATTGAGCATCGAAAGCAGTTTGGAGTATATCTCTGGATAAGAGAAGTAAGTTTGGAATCTACTGATGTTGTGAAGTAAAGTTATGTTTGGATCTCTTCTGTGTTCTGATTTGGATAAGTATTGGGTTTTCAGGATTGAATTGTCAGTTTGGACAACTGGAATTCATTGAGTTTTATGTATCTCTGAGGGGTACGTGTAAGATCTATCTCTGGTTTTAGAATCAGCAATTCTGGAAGGTTTAGTTGTTGAGTCAGACTCGTCTGTAGTCTGATATTCTGTTTAGTTCTGTAGATCTAGATGAGTAGGAGATCTATAGCTTAGTAGTTTAGATTGTTGTAGAGCGAGTATCCCGGTATATATATACTTGGGGAAACTCGAGGAATTCTATCTAGGATTTTTTTCTGGATAGTTAGATTTGATTGATTGGATGAATTGGTTGCTATGGTTGTTAGCATATGGATGATAGTATATGCTTGTGTTTTAAAATTTAAAATCTTTAATAAGATTATTAAATTACCTTTGTTTAAATTTCGGGGACGAAATTATTTTAAGGGGGAAGGAATGTAATATCCCGGAAATTTTAACAATATCAATTTAATAATCTGTTAAATAATTAAATTGATATTGATGATCTTTGATAATAAGATTTGAATTTAATTTAATAATCTGATTAAATTAGTATTAATTGGTGATTTTAACTTTTAAAAGTTAATAAGATATTTTCTATTTGAATATATATATTTATTTATATATATTGTAAATAGAAGCTTTGGGTAAATTGGGAATTTAGATTTAATTTAATATGACTTTTCAAAGTTATTTAAATTAGTAAATTTATAGTTTTAAAATACTTTAATTAGTTTAAGATATTTTTACTTAAGTTTAAATAAATAAGATTTGACATGTAAGGTTTGTTTTATTTCTTTTTAAATATCACTTGATAATATAATCTCTTATATAAATTATTTAAATATCAAATATGTTAATTTCAGATAATAAGTATAATGTATTATTTTTATTAATATGAATGGATTTTAAAGAATATGAAATTATTATTTAATTGAATAAATAAGTTATATATGTATATATATATAACTTGACTTTTTTTTTTGAATCTTAGGATTTAATTTAATTGAATTTGAATTTAAGCTTTGAAATTCAAGAGAATAAATATTTAAATTGTTTGGATATTATAATATTTGTATAAACTTTTATTTATAAATATAGTTAGTTTTGTTTCTTTAAAAAGTAATTTATATATAGATAAGTATTTAATAAATTAAGAAAAAGGCTTTTTATTTTACTTTTAAAATAAATAAAAATAAGATAATTACTTAAGAGACATATGTCATTATCCTAAAGCTTTGTATAACATGTGTAAGGCATTTAACTCTTGAAAATACACTTGTAAACATTCTAATAACTCAAAGTAACAAGTGGCATTTTTAGATTTAATTTTCTTTTATTTTTATAAAAATCATAAATTTACTTATATAAACATATACATTTCATTCACTTCATTCTTTCCTCCTTTTCAAAACAAGAGAAACTCAAATGTAAATTCTCTAATACAAATCTGGAAATATTCAGTAATCAATATCTCTCAAAACCTTTCTCAAACAAAATATGTTCATATGCAAATCTGAAATCAGAGAACCAAATGCCTCAAACCAAAAATCAATCCCTATAATCTCAAATCAAAACAAAGACACTGCATTTTTCTCCAATCTGTAATCAAGTTCAGCCTGTAATTCTTTTCAACATTTAAGCCTACCTGCATTTTTCAAATCTGGAACAAGTAATCGAAGTCTCCTGCCTGAAATTCTTTTCAAATCTGAAGTCTTCAGTTTGCATTCATTTCTTCAACCTGGAAAACAGCATGCATGTAGTTTAGATTAGTAAAGCTCCATCAACTCAAGCATTTTATCAAATTCCAGTCTCAAGTTTAAAGATCAAATAAGTAAGGCAATTCAAGTTTTAAAATACAAGAAGCTTTTTCAAATCTGGAAGCTCTGTTTCATCTTTGAACAGGTGAGTAACAACTTTTATCTAAACTAACTTATGTAAATATAGTTGTTTGATTTCCTTGTGATAATCATGTTTGGGATGATGGATTCTCTGTAATATGTATGGTTTTAAATGCATGTATGGTTTGAGATGTTGTTGCCTGTACTTCTCTGTTTTGTTTCCTGTGAATAAAATTTTGTATGCATGGTTGATATTTGTAAATTCCCTGTTCACAGTTTCAAGTTTTAGTTTTTGATTCAAAGTTTATTTTCTCCTTCTCTAATCTCTATTAGAACTTAGGCTTTGAACAAAATTTATTTGTTTCATCATAAACTAAAGTTTTAAGGTTGATGTAGTTTAAAATGAATGTGAAATTTCTCTGGAAAACCAAAAACAAATCAGTGCATGTATATATAAGTGAAAATTCAAAATAGGTAATTCATAAATCCAGGATTATAAATCGAATATCTAAACTATAATATGATTTTTAACATTAAAATCATGATTTTTAGCTTAGTATTTAAGGAGCAGTTCTGTGATGAACTAAATATGGAGTTTTGGAAAATTATGGTGATCTTTTGATTTGTGGTAGCCGGGGTTTTGGGTAATGACAGAGGAGTGATCGGAGATGGTTGGAAAATTGTCTGGAAGATGTTTAATTCATGGAGGAGGTAGCAGTAGTGGTTTCTTTGTTAGAACCCTAGTTTTTGCTAGTTTGGGTAAAATGATCATCGCGACTTCCATGATGGATCGAGTGCTACAGGCGTTTGAGAGAGTGAAGTTTGTTCGATAACGATGACATGGTCGAAGTTGCAGGAGTTCAGGTGGTCGGAATCGTGAGCACGAACGATGTTGACAGGTTTTGATCTGTACGATGGTTCCTGTTCCAGGCTTTGATTTTTTAGGCTCGATTTCGATTTTGCGTGTTGATCGAAGAGGTGATGGTCGTAGTTTGGTCTGTGGTCGTTCGTCAACTGGTGGGGGAAGTCATCGATGATCGGAGCTCTGGCAGTGGGGTGTGCACGTGCACGCGATCGAGATATCTGGTGAAGTCTGGTTTTACAGGGAAAGGCCACTCGAGTTTTTCTCGAGAATGTTTCGAGTGATGCTCGAAGAATTTAGCTATGCGACTCATAGTATTTAGGGTGGAGCTCGGGTAAATTTTGATGTTGCCAGGCATTTTAAAAAAACTGTCTGTTTAAACTTTAAACTAAATTTAAACTGTAAAGAAATAGTAAAACAGAAATTTAAATCAAAGAATTAATATATAGATTCAAGTTTAGTTTTGAATCTTAGGTTGATATAAATAAGTTTTATAAATTCAAATGTTTTAATAAGATTAAATGTTTGTTATATTTAAATGTTTGAATTTTAAAAGGATTGATTTAAACTCTTTTAGAAATTCTTTTATAAGATGTAAGAAATTCTTTAACATGTAAAAGTTTAAAATTGGTTTAAACTTTGTTAAAAATAAATTGGAATTCATTTTAACTCCAGAATTTAAAATGAAATTTAAAATGAAATTTGAAAATGAATGTTTCAAATGTAATTGTGAATGATAAATCTAACCATGGATAAGAAAAATGTTTTATCTTAATAGTTTAAATCATTAAATCTTTAAGGTAATTAAAATGGTTAAATTAATTTAATTAATTAATGATTTGAATTAATTAATCTATAATTAAGGATTTAAAATACTTTGTAAATGATAACTTGATTATCAATAAGAACAAAGTTTTATCTTAAAGAAAATTAGAGATTTGTGTTCATTTAAATTATAAGGAAATTTAATGGATAATTAATTTATTTGATTAATTAATCATTTGGATTAGTTAAATAGGTAATTAAAGGTTTAAACTAATTAATTAATGATTAAGAATAATTAATTAGGAATAATAAATTTGTAATTAAGGATTATGAATTAGGATATAAATTAATGGTTAAGAATTAATTAATAAAGTAATTAAAGATTAATTAAGTTATGGATAACACTTAATTAATTTAATAATTAGAGATAAATTAATTTGTTATTAAGATTTATCAATTTGGAATTAATAATAATTAATCCAATTTAATTACTTAAGAAAAGTAATTAAAGAGTTGTTAATAGTTAATGGAGATCATTAACTATGGATTATTAAATAATTAATTAATAGGATTAATTTTGATAAGATAATAAATTATAGAATTTGTTTTAAATGAATTACTTAATGGAAGTAATTAAGAATTAATTACTTATTGTAATTTATTTAGTTAATTTGATTTAGTTAGATTAATTAATTAAGAAATGATTTGATAATAATTACTTAATGTAATTATTAAGGTATGATTATTTAGGAAGTAAATAATAAGATAATTACTGGAAGTAATTAATTGATGGTTATGTATTAAGGAAAGTAATTTGAGTTTAATTACTTGAATAATTAATCAAGGGATTAATTAAGAAATTAATTAAGGAGAATTAATTTAGTAAATGAAAGTAATTAAGAGTAGTTAATTACTGATTGAAGATTAATCAAGGTGATTAATAAATGTTGTTTAATTTAAAGTTAATTACTTAATGTAATTAATTTAATTAAAGTAATTAATAATTAAGTTGTAATTAAGGATCATTAATTAATATAATTAATGATGTAATTAAGATTGATTAATTAAGTATAATTAATAAATGAAGTGATTAATTAATGTAATTAATTAAGGTTTAATATAATTAATTATAGTGATTAATTTAATTAATTATAGTTAATTAATTAGTGAAGTAATTAAAGGTTAATTACTATAAGTGGTTAAGGTTAATTAATTTGAGTAATTAATTAAAGATAAATTACTTGAAGGTAATTAAAATATAATTAATCAAAGATGATTAATTGAAAAAGATAATTAAAAGACAATTGATCAAAGATGATTAATTGAAAAAGGTAATTAAAAGATAATTAATCAAAGATGATTAATTGAAAAAGGTAATTAGAGGATAATTAATTAATTTATAATTAATTAATGTTTAAGTAAGAAGGATTTATAAAATAAAAGTAATTAATTTAATTAACTTTAAATTAATTAGAGATGATATAGATCATTACTTATGGATGGATGATAATATTGAATGCTTTGCATTTGATTGATATCTCTGATGAGATATATGCTATGTGATATGGATGTTTAGTTGAATTGTGATAATGGATTATCTGATGATATTGATAATGTTGATTATCTATTGTGAATTATCTTTCTAAGTGTATAAAGATAATTGAATTAAATTGTTTTAACCTTTAAAACAACTTGGCCTTAAAAGATACGTTTTGGATTTCGATGAGACCGGGATCGGGTTTCCGTATACCGGATTTCCAGGTCTGGAGACCCGAATACCACATCGATTCAAATTAACGATAGGTCGTGAATCAAGTGAAGATGAAGATTCAGAGTGCAAGGGTTATTGTCGTTAACTCTGAGGGTGATTCCAAAACGAGTGTAACGAGATAATGCCTTCGGTTTCGTTCGAACCCGGAACGAACTTGTATGGACTGAATGCTTTCAGAACATCGTCAGGTGGACGATGAGCATTCTAAGTGATGTGTTCTTTTCTAAGGTAATCGTGACCTCAAGCCTCACAAACTGGGAATGGCTAAAACAGGGGAGGTGCAGCAAGGTTAGTGGGTAGCACCCAAGTAGGACAAGATTACCTCTGTCTAGATGTCCCTTTCTATTTTCGACTTAGTGTGTGCGGTTGAATCATGACAACCGTGGGGTATCTTGTGCGGGAATTATCCAGTAAGGGATGTTCCGACCTTGTGTTGCAGGGGATTGGGAGTGATCCTCGGTACGGTGATCTAGGCCACGTACTGTGACGGGCGGTACCCCGGTAGCCCTGCCATTGATGGAATCCAAACTCCAATAAGTGCCGTACGTATTAGTTGTGCCCAACTATGTTGGAATGTGAGATGTAAGCATTTCAGCTATTTCTGTATTTTACTTGAAAACTCTAGACCCTATTATAATACAATCGAATTTCCTATCAAATGTTTTGGTTAGCGTAAGGTAAAAACTTACCCATGTTTATGTGTGGGAAGTCTTACGTGATACCTTTTCTTTCAAAAGGTTTTGAAGTTAAACAAGTTTAACCTGTTACTCACACCAGACCCATGTCTGACCCAAGTTGTTTATTTCTGTTTTATAAACTCTTGGGTACTCAAATTTTTACGAGTAGCCAAGGGATTCAGGTTTAGCTTTGACGAGTAATCTGGAGGAGCAATGGAGCAGGAGGCTTCGGCGTTGTAGATATAGATAGTAGTTTTCCGCTGTATTGATCTGTATTGTGTTGAAATGTAATAACTAGACAGATGTTTATAACTGTCTAGTATGTGATGTGTAATCTGTGTAACTCTGATAGATGATGTATATGATACTATGTAATATTTATGTGATATATTATATTTCGTTTCGTTTCCGCTGTGAGTATCTGTTGTTGTTTTCTTTTCTCTTCTTCTCTTTTCTATTTCTCACCCCTTTCTTTCTTACTGTCGATGCGATTTTCCGATTTGTGGAAAGCCGGGTCGTCACATTTGGCAGAAATTGGAAATTTTAATATTTAATCATCGTGTAAAAATATTCATTTTTGACACTGCCTCAGATCTGTAATAGTGAGTTATTATAGGTTTCGAATTTCAAGTCGATTGGATTTACCGTTTGACCGTGCGAGCTTGAAATGCATAGAAATTAATTAAAGGATTTTAATTAAAATAATTCGATTTTGAAAACCTATATTCTGTATATGATGGAATTGGCCTCCGATATATAATCCATTATGTTCGGAATAGGGGTAAAACATTATGAACGCTAAGCGGCAAGCTTCGTTTGGAGTTCAGAATTTTTTTGGGTGAATAGTGTTTTGTAGTTGTCCATATAAGGACCTTCATTTGCTAAAACCCTAGAACAATTAGGGCTAGCCGCCACTAACAATTTCAATGGCCAAGAAAGCTCGAGTCTTCCTCAATTTTCTTTTAGTTCGTAAACAATTATCAAAATCTTCCAACTGCAATATTGTAGAGCGTTAGGAGATCTTCACATCCAACGGTGGAGATGGGCTATGGTGGCTGATGGTGACCATAAAATCGTCGTGTTCTCGTGCATTGGAACAGGAATCGTGCGAGGTGGAGATGGCCGAGAGTGGCGAGGTTGGAGGCGTGGGTGCGTGGGGTGATGGGCTTTGTCGTGGTGGCCTTGGATCGTCGTATAGTTCGACGTAGAGGGAGCGGAAATCGTGGAAGTTGCATGCGTATTGGGTTCACTGTCCTGGGTAGGTTCATGCACGTGAGGAGAGGAAGGTGGGAAACGATGAAGGTTTAAATTTTTTTTATTTTATTTAAAGTTAATTAAAATTAATAATTATCGAATGTTTAATAACTCATAACTTATTCGTACGAGGTCCGTTTCTCACGAAAAGAATTGCATTAGGTTCGTATCTTAAAATACTACGCTATGAATCTAGTTTGGATGGATTTGGAGCTGTTGGAAATTTTGGATTAAATCAAACGCTCATATAATTTTAATCCAAACGAATCACTATTGCAGTGACTGCAACCAAAGTGAGTAAAACTCACTCTCTCTGTCTCGCTTATATTTTTTAAAAGTGCGAACATTTTTATTATGCTGTTTTGATGAATGTTTGGATGTATATTATATATATAGGTTAGTTGGATATATTCTCGTATATTTTATCGGATGAGACCCTATACGTTCCCGTGTATGAGTGGATGACCCTTTGTACGCGCGTCTGCCTCGAAGCAGACATTGTACATATTCTCATATGCATATTTGTTGCAGGTTACATGTTGGAGGGATCCAACAGGGTTCCTCACTATTGTTGATTTTATTTACAGACATTGATATATATGCTATATCATGTGATTTTTGTTGTGTTGGATGCCATGATTGTTATTATACATGTGAATCACCTTATTTTGTGTTGTTGTAGCATTAGGCCATATTTTGGAATTTCAAAATAATAAAATGATGTTTTTGTTTAAAAATGGATTTCAAAGTGATTTTGGAATTATATACGTTTTAATAATTTGAATGGATTTAAAAGAGAAAGGATTTTATTTAAATAAATAAAGATATGATTTTCGATGTTATTAAATTATAGTTTTGTGAAATACTTTAAATAGAGATTTCAAATGGTTTTATAAAAGTATATTTTATAAATAGCATGATAGCTGTTAAAAGATGTTATATATATATATATAAATGGATTTGAAATTGAAATATGATGAATAGTTTTATAATTAGATTTGAAGTCAATATTTTATGAATGGATTTATACAATTAAATTAGATTTTTTGTGAAAAGTGTTATTATTGGATTTCATAGCAAATGAAATTTAGAAAAGAATGGATTTATAAAATAGAATTTTACAAATATATAAGTGTTGTACAAAATAGAAGTTTTATAAAAATAGAAGCAAGATTATAACATTGTTTTATAAAGGCGAAATCAATTTAATTTGGTAAGCTAAGTATGGATTTTTGTAAAGGAATTATATTGACGTTTTTAAAGTGGATAATTGGAAAGTGATTTGATTTATAAACAATTAATAAAATCAGGCCCAATGACTGCTTATGTGCTAGATTTTGTTTGTTGCTTTGATAGTTAAATAACCGACTATCAAATTTGGCCATTTTAGTTTCTCAACTTGATGTAGAAACTAATTTGTCGTACACTTAGCACGTAATTGACTGTGTAGGCTTGATTAACGTTTGTGTTGAGAATGTTGATTCGTGTAGTGCGTAGTGATTACTCCATTCTATCGAGCTTCCTTCTTGGCCGAAGGATAGCAAGTTGAAAGTTGGAAACGTGATAAGTCTATGAGACTTGGTTTCTGTATGAGGTTGAGAAACGCTTTTGCATTATTGGTGCGAAGAGACCGGGATCAGATTTATCTGAAAAACACTTTGGACCAACATATATGCGACGATTGTGCAGGTTGGTCGATGATATTGATATTTAGGATTTTCATAATGAAGGACTGCTTGTTGATCATTTGGGATTAAAATCCCAATATACATATAGTAGCAGTTGTCTCTTCGTTATGAAATATCCATTACAAGGGCTGTCGCTACTAATCCTATAGGATGTGGTAGGAGAGTACCTTCGGTTTGTTCTGTTCCTGGACAACTTGTATGGATGAGTGTCTGATATTGCATTTCTAAGATTACGTACATTGGTTTTTACAAACGTACATCATGTGGTGGAGGAGAAGGCAACTTCTTTTAGCTTAACACCCTCCATGAGACATACGAGCTCAAGGGTTGTATTTTTGTGGAAGGCAATTAGTAGTCAATGGAAATGACAATGTGGCATTCAAAGATGATGATGATATGTGATATGTGAAAGGTAATCGATACCTATTTTGGCCTCACTCCCCGAAAATGACTAAAACAGGCGTAGAAGCAACAAGGCTAAGTGGGTCGCTCTCATTAGGAGATGTCATCACTCTTCTAGATGTTGCTTTACATGCTATGACGTCATGTATCTGATTATTGTTGATGTATGCTTGTGGCCACGGATTTAGGTCGGTAACGAACGCAGTGATGACATATTCGGTACTATCCAGGAAGGGGTAGGCCGGTCATGTGTTAGTTTAGGTGTCGAGTATCTCGACCCTCGGTACATCCCTCTAGAGGTATACCGAGTTTGGTTTGGAAAGGTAGTCCCTTCACCTAGTCATTTGTATGGAAATCCAAAATCTACTACGTGTCTGCCATTTTGTCTGTAGAGCCTAGTATTGCTAGAATTTAATAATGTAACAATTTCAGCTATGTTGATTATTATTTATATAAAAGACACTATTATAATATAACATGATTTGATATGAAATGGTTTGGTTATCGTAAGGGAAAAACCCGTCCATGTTTATGTGTGGACGTGGTCTTACAAGATACCTTTTGTTTTGATAAAGGAAAAGTTTTGGTAACTTTATAAATTCAGTTGAGGTGTGTTTTTCTTACGCTGGTTTACCATACTGATCCGGGCGTTTTTCCCTTTCAATGCTCGAGTTAGACCGAGTATATTTACAGGTTCAGATTTGGTGCTTTTGAAGATTCAGCAAGCGAGATGGAGATCTTCATGTCATATACACGTATATGTTTATTTTTCCGCTGCATTGCATTGTTGTTGTTGTTGTAAATTATCATTATTTGTAAGGATAGGTTATTTTAACTGTCCAAGCTGATGATTACTTATTGTGTACTCTGATATTGATTTTTGTATATTACAGTTTCTATTTGTAAAGATTATTAATCTATATTATATGTTATTCCCATGCGATGTGAGATTCTGTATTTTTTTGGTTCTGCTTCTCTCTCTTCTTCTTCTCTTCTCTTCTTCTTTTTTCTCTCTTTCCTCTCACCCTCTCTTTTCTTTTTCATGATCATCTGCAATTCTATGCGCTCTGGGTCAACATGTGTGGTTTATTATCGGTTCAGAGGGTACAGATTTGCGGATCGTCACAATTGGTATCAGAGCTTAGATTTAGTATACTCCTAGGCTTTGATGTGTACTCATTATAGATATGGTTAGTAATGCCATAGAATGAGTTTAGTGTATATATATATATATGTGTGTGTGTGTGTGTGTGTGTGTAAGCGTTTATTTGTTAGTGACATAAAAATGTTTTATATTGTTTTAAATTGGGTAAATGAAATAATTTTGCCTTGATTATATTTTATATAATAGTTATATGATTTGTTGGTTGTTAATGAATGGTAATACTTGATTATTATCATTTGTTATTTGTTGTTATGTTTAAATAAAAGCTATTATTATAAATCTAAACAAAGATCAGCAAAATTGAAATGAACTTATATAAGCAAAGAAGTAAAGTGAAATTATATAAGTATAAATTTGTGAAAGTGATTTATAAATAAAAAGAATTTAAAGAAATAATAAAAAGCATTGAATTCACTACAGTTGCTGGGAAATAATAAGGGTGATGACGGCAGCATCATCAGTATTCATTTTCGAGTTTCTAAGTGATGGATTTCTATCAATAGTGATTTGTTAATGAAGTTTTGATTTGATAAACAAGTTTGATTTTAAAATCCAAAGTATGATTTGATTTAAGATATATGGAAAACGAGTTTTGAACTTGTAAATTGAAAACGGTATACATGTAAGTAAAAGAAAATTTGAAGGAACATGAAATAAAATTTAACTTAAGTAAAGTTAAATAAATTGAATTAGTAAAATGAATTATATGAGTTAAAGTTTAACTAAGCTAAGTTAAATAAATAGAAATAAATTTGTAATGTATCAATTAAAAATGAATCAAATAAAAATAAATCTTAACTTGAATGATAAAGTGATTATATAACCATGAACTGAAATTTTAGAATGTGAATAAACTTAAGTAAATATTTATGGAATCTTAAATAAATAAGTTTTATAACTTATAAATTTGAAATAAACGGGTGTTTGAATTCTGAAATTGTTATCCAAATGTTTTTGAAATAAATGAAATTAAGTTTTTAAACTTATAATTTAGAAAATGGAATATATAAGTAAAGGAAACTTGAAATTAAGCTATGCAATTAAAATTAACTTAAGGAAAGAGGTTAATTGGAATAGGCTAATAAGCTAAGTAATTGAAATGTGTATAAACATAATTCGTAAGTGATTATATAACAAATTGGAATTATAAAATGTCAATAAACTTAAGGTAAGTTTAATGAAATTATTTTTGAAATTTAAAATTTAAATCGAAGATTAATGAAATGAGCAAATTAAATGAGTTAAATGAAGTAAATAAATGAAGATTAACTTAAGTTAAATAAAATGAATTGAATGAACTAAGTGAAATAATTGAAATGAATATGAACTTGAGTTAATAAATGAAATTCAACTTAAGTATATAAATGAATTCGATATAAGTTGAAATATTGTTTGATAAGAAAGTGAAAATAAACATAAGTGTTGTATAAAATATCTCGGCAAACTTAAGAAAATTTAGTAATGAAATAAAATAGTTGTTATGTGTTATAGTATTAAAAGAATTATACTAAGTGAATAATGAAATGTTGTTAAACATGAATTGGAAGTAAAGTTAACAAAATTTAAGTGAATGTTAATAAATTAAAAGTTAGTATATGTTAAAAAATGAATGTTAATAAATGAATTGGAATGAATGTAAATTAGTAGAATGTGAACTAATTGAATATGAAGGAATGAATGCAAACTAAATTGATGAGAATCAAATGAATGTAAAATGAGAGTGAATGTAATAAGATGATTATTAGTTAAATTGAATGCAAATTAGTTGGATGAAAACTAAATAGTAAACGAATGAATTGATTAGTTGGATGTTAGTTGTTTGATGATTGCTTATATTGCACGTGTTTCATTTGCATATGATTATTGTATTAGCTATGTCGTATATTGATATTATTTGCTATATACATGTTTCTCATTGGTTGTTGAGTGTTTTAGTAGGTGCGGATGGCGTATGCTTCGCATTTGGAGCTCGCTTTCACACTATATTGCTTATATATGCTCGCTAATAATATATAAGGTACATATCTCGGATTACATATCGTACTTTTACACTTTTTCCTACGTGATGGCTCATCATTGAGATGAGATGTAAATTTGTTATATTGTTATATATTTTTTCGGATCGAACCGCGCAAAGGAGACTCTGGCGATTTTTTCTGAAAATTTAATGCATTGGAAAAATTTTGGGGAAATTTTGGAAATAATTTTGATAACTAAAAGTTTTGATTTTTGAGTTATAAATTGAAATGATATTAGTTGATTTTTGAAGTGGTATTAGTTAATAACTATGTATGAATTTGGAAACTTAGAAAAGTTTTTATAAAAAAAAGTTGCAACTAATTGATTTAGAAAAGTTAAATACTTAAAAAAATTTGATAATCTATTTCAACTAATTGGTTTTGAAAGTTAATGGAGTTGTAGCATCTTTCTTACTTAGTAATTTCTGGGATGAAATTCTTTTAAGGAGGTAAGAATGCAACGACATAGTTTTTCAGTTGCCTGAATTTAGAATATTTAATTGAATTTAAATATTGAAAAATGAATATTATAAGTTAAATCGGTTAATTAATAGAATTTGGAATCTAATGTGAATAAAAATGATTTCTAATGTTGTTTTAAATGCTATTTGAATTTGAATGGAGTTAGTGAAGTTTTAAAATTGAATTAAAAGCGATTTGGTAGAAATTGGAATTTTTAATATTTATTTAACGTGTAAAAATAGTCATTTTTGACACTGTCTCGGATTACGACGAAACTAGTTTCATTGGATCCGTGATAGTGAGTTACTGTAGGATTTCAAATTTTGTATCGATTGGACTTACTGTTTGACCGTGCGAGCTTGAAACGTATAGAAATTAATTAAAGGATTTTAATTAAAATAATTCGATTTTGAAAATCTATCTTCTATATATGATGGAATTCACCTTCGATATATATTCCATTGTGTTCGGAAAAGGGGTAAAATGTTATGAACGCCAGGCGACACGCTTCATTTGGAGTTTGGAAATTATTTGGGTGAATAGTGTTTTGTAGTTGTTTATATAAGGACCTTCATTTGCTAAAACCCTAGAACAATTAGGGCTAGCCGCTACTAACAATTTCATTGGCCAAGAAAGCTCGAATCTTTCTACCTCAATTTTCTTTCAACCCATAAACAATTATAAAAAACTTTCAACTACAATATTGTATAGCGTAACGAGATCTTCACATCCAATGGTGGAGATGGGTTATGGTGGCCGATGGCGACTAGAAAATCACCGCGTTCGTAGTGCGTTTGAACTGGAATCGTGCGAGGTGGAGATGGCCGAGCGTGGCGAGGTTAGAGGCGTGGGTGCGTGGGGTGACGAGCTTCATCGTGGTGGACTTGGATTGTCGTATAGTTCGACGTGGAGGGAGCGGAGATCGTGGATGTTGCGTGCGTATTGGGTTCAATAGCCTGGGTAGTTTAGTCCGCGTGAGGAGAGGAAGGTGGGAAACGATGAAGGTTTTAAAATTTTTATTTTATTTCAGGTTAATAAAAATTATTAATTATCGAATGTTTAATAACCCATAACTTATTCGTACGAGGTCTGTTTCACCAGAAACAAATTGCGTTGGGTTCGTATTTGAAAATACTACGCTATAGAGCTAGTTTGGATGGATTTGGAGCTGTTGGAAATTTTGGGTTAAATTAAATGCTCGTTGAATTTTAATCCAAACGAATCGCTATTGCGATGACTGCAACCAAAATGAGTAAAACTCACTTTCTCTGTTTTGCTTTTTTTTATAAGTGGGAACATTTTTATTATGTTGTGTTGATGAATGTTTGGATGTATATTATATATATATTGGTTAGTTGGATATATTCCTGCATATTTTAGCGGATGAGACCTTATATGTTCCCGTGTATGAGCGGATGACCCTTTGTGCGCGCGTCTGCCTCGAAGCAGACATTGTACATATTCTCATATGTATATTTGTTGCTAGTTACATGTTGGAGGGATCCAACAGGATTCCTCACTATTGTTGATTTTATTTACAAATATTGATATATATGCTGTATCATGTGATTTTTGTTGTGTTGGATGCCATGATTGTTATTATCCATGTGAATCACCTTATTTAGTGCTGTTGTAGCATTGGGCCATATTTTGGAATTTCAAAATAATAAAATGATGTTTTTGTTTAAAAATGGATTTCAAAGTGATTTTGGAATTATATACGTTTTAATAATTTGAATGGATTTAAAAGAGAAAGGATTTTATTTAAATAAATAAAGGTATGATTTTCGATGTTATTAAATTATAGTTTTGTGAAATAGTTTAAATAGAAATTTCGAATGGTTTTATAAAAGTATATTTTATAAATAGCATAATAGCTTTTAAACCGTGTTTTATATACATACATACATATATATATATATATATATATGAATGAATTTGAAATTGAAATATGATGAATAGTTTTATAATTGGATTTGAAATAATATTTTATACTGGATTTGAAGTCAATATTTTTTGAATGGATTTATATAATTAAATTAGATTTTTTGTGAAAAGAGTTATAATTGGATTTTCATTGGAAATGAAATTTAGAAAAGAATGGATTTATAAAATAGAATTTTATAAATCTATAAGTGTTGTACAAAATAGAAGTTTTATAATGATAGAAGCAAGATTATAACATTGTTTTATAAAGGAGAAATCAATTTAATTTGATAAGCTAAGTATGGATTTTTGTAAAGGAATTATATTCATGTTTTTAAAGTGAATAATTGGAAAGTGATTTGATTTATAAACGATTAATAAAATCAAGCCCAGTGACTACTTATGTGCTAGATTTTGTTTGTTGCTTTGATAGTTAAATAACCGACTATCAAATTTTGCCATTTTAGTTTCTCAACTTGATGTAGAAACTAATTAGTCGTACACTTAGTATGTAATTGACTGTGTAGGCTTGATTATCTTTTACGTTAAGAATGTTGATTCGTGTAGTGCGGAGTGATTACTCCAACCGAGCTTCCTTCTTGGCCGAAGGATAGCATGTTGAAAGTTGGAGACATGATAAGTCTATGAGACTTGGTTTCTGTGTGAGGTTGAGAAACGCTTTCGCGTTGTTGGTGCGAAGTGACAGGGATCAGATTTATCTGAAAACCACTTTGGACCAACATATATGTGATGATTGTGCAGATTGATCGATGATATTGATATTTAGGATTTTCATAGTGAGGGACTGCTTGTTGATCGTTTGGGGTTAAAATCCCAATATACATATAGTAGCAGTAGTCTCTTCGTTATGAAATATCCATTGCAAGGGCTGTCAGTATTTATCATATAGGATGTGGTAGGAGAGTACCTTCGGTTTGTCCTGTTCCTAGACAACTTGTATGGATGAGTGTTTGACATTGCATTTCTAAGATTACGCACATTGTTTTTACAAACGTACATCATGTGGTGGTGTAGAAGGCAACTTCTTTTAGCTTAACACCCTCCTTGAGACATACGAGCTCAAGGGTTATATTTTTGTGGAAGACAATTAGTAGTCAACGGGAATGGCAATGTGGCATTCAAAGATGATGATGATGATGATATTTGATATGTGAAAGGTAATCGATACCTCTTTTGGCCTCACTCCTCGGAAAATGACTAAAACAGGGATAGAAGCAACAAGGCTAAGTGGGTCGATCACATTAGGAGATGTCATCACTCTTCTCGATGTATCTTTACACGCTATGACGCCGTGTATTTGATTTGTTGATGTATGCTTGTGGCCACAGGTTTAGGTCGGTAATGACCGAAGTGATGACATATTCGGTACTATCCAGGAAGGGGTAGGCCGGTCTTGTAATGGTTTAGGCGTCGAGTATCTCGACCCTAGGTACATCGCTCTAGAGGTGTACTGAGTTTGGTTCGGAAAGGTAGTCCCTTCACCTAGTCATTTATATGGAAATCCAAAATCCACTACGTGCCTGCCATTTTGTTTGTAGAGCCTAGTATTGCTGGAACTTAATAATGTAACAATTTCAGCTATGTTGATTATTATTTATATAAAAGACACTATTATAATATAACATGATTTGATATGAAATGGTTTGGTTATCGTAAGGGAAAAACCCGTCCATGTTTATGTGTGGACGTGGTCTTACAAGATACCTTTTGTTTTGATAAAGGAAAAGTTTTGGTAGCTTTATAAATTCAGTTGAGGTGTGTTTTTCTCATGCTGGTTTACCAGCCGGATCCGGGCGTTCTTCCCTTTCAATTCTCGGGTCAGACCGAGTATATGTACAGGTTCAAATTTGGTGGTTTTGGAGCTTCAGCAGGTGAGCTGGAGATCTTCATGTCGTATACACGTATCTGTTTATTTTTCCACTACATTGCATTGTGGTTGTTGTAATCTATCAGGATTTGTGAGGACAGGTTATTATAACCGTCCAAGCTGATGATTACTTATTGTGTACTTTGATATTAATTTATGTATATTACAGTTTCTCTTTTTAAGGATTATTGATCTATATTATATGTTATTCCGCTGCGATGTGAGATTCTGTATTGTTTTGGTTCTGCTTCTCTCTCTTCTTCTTGTCTTCTCTTCTTCTTTCTTCTCTCTTTCTTCTCACCCACCTTTTTCTTTCTCATGATCATCTGTTATTCTATGCGCTTTGGATCAACATGTGTGGTTTATTGTCGGTTCAGAGGGTATGGATTTGCGGGTCGTCACAGCCGTCGAACAACATCCTATGAGTATATACGAAACATCAAATTTACCTCACTTAGCAATTATGTTTAATGTAACGACCCATATTTTTAAACATTTAAAAATATTAAATTAAATAAGATTTTTGAATAAAATTGTTAGGAATAAAAAAATTAAGACTTTGCTGATAAAAATTAAACTATAATACAAGTTATAAGCTTAAGTAAAATTTATATTAATGAAACATGTTTGCAATAATGTAAGGTTGATAACAAATGCTAGTGTGTATTTTAATAAAATTGGGTTGAGTGAAATTAACAATTATCTGAATTTCCAATTGATTGGAATAATAAATGTTAATAAAGAATAATAAATGTTTCTTTATTAAAGAAGAAATCGTATGTTTATTTATTTGAAATGTTTGGTAGCTGAAAGATTGATTGTAGAGACGAGAAACTATTATTTGGTAAGAAATATATAATTCCTGTTTGTATCCAATAGTGTATAAATATGTTTAAATTACTATTAGATAGGAAATAATTGTTCTATTTCTCATTACATTTATTTTGTCCATTTTGAAATTCACCTTTGTAAACAATTGAAATTAATGTAATTGAATAATTTCAATTAATGGTAGAGAGGACACCAAATTGTAAATTAATAGGTGTAATTAAACGTAACTTATGTTTTGTGAAAATATAAAGAAAGTTGATTTAATGAAAAGAACATTTATATCAAATAAAATGAATGTTTCATTTGTGAATGTAGGTTTAATTTCATTAAAATAAAGAATAGAATGATTGATTTAAAGGAAGAAATATATGTATATTTGAACTGTGTTTTGGCATACAGTTGGATTACAAGGGTAGGAAAATAATTTATTTAAGTAAGTTATTTATTACTCTGCGTTATACACAACAAATTTATAAAGGTGTTTAAATGAATAAAGGAAACAATTATTCTATTTTTCATCCATTTTAGTTTTCTGTTTTGAAATTTAACTTTGTAAGTAATTGCAATTAATGTTATTGAAATATTTCAATTAGAAGGGAAGAAAACGTTGGTTGCAATTAATAGATTTAATAAAAGAAACACACCTTTTGTGTTAAACAGAAAAAATGTTTTAAGGGAAATAAAAGATCATTTTGGGTAAACCAAATTGAACGTTTTCATTTTTAAGGTAAGTAATTTTATTTATTATGCACAGATAAAAAAACTAAATGCGTACATATTGAATATTATTTGAGTTAATGAAGTTAATTTGGTTAAGTTTCACAAATTGAATTTCAAAAAGGTTGTGCGATATACATGATCCCTTTATTTCTTTTGTTATTAATTGTTGCATGTACGTTTTAAAATAGTTATCTCATTATTAATACTTGATCCGTTCATTTCTCTTACTGTTTAATACCTGAGCCTAGACTTTTAGTTTGTATTTAATTCTTGCCACCTCATTTTTGCGTATACAAAATTTCACTTTCCTTTGGTTTGCAAACTTTTCTATTCCTACGTACATTTCTTTATACATTACTAATGCCTGAAGCTTTCAAAATAAAACGTGACATTTATTTTTGTCTCTCCACCTTCATTTCCTAATTATTAAATAACCTACAGCTTATTTCTTTCATTTGCAGTGTATATTTGTGTTTTTTTTGTTTTGGCTAAGTCTTATTGGGTTTGTTTTAGACCAATGAGCTCCTTAGTAAACCAAGAGACCCTAGGAACCCTAAGAAACTTTGGATCCTTCCTTTTCCCACCCATTGACCTTCTATTTTCTATCTGACTAAAACAAAGTACGTACAGAAATTCCTCATTGAGAAACTTTTTGCTTACTCTTCCTTTTCTTCTTCTTGCTCAAATCTACAGAAAACTCCAAACCCCAAAATTCCTAAATCACCAAATCAAATTCTATCATTCCTCCTTCAAAACCCTAGCCTACCTCTCTCCTCTTGCCGCCACCCACCTCCATTACCATCCACAACCCACGGCAGTAACCCATGGCCAAAGCCCCACCTTCCTCTTCTCTTCTTTCTTCTTTTTCTCTTCTTTTCCCTTCCCTTTTTCCCTCTTTCTTCCCCTTATTTCCATGGCTTCTATATTCCACTAAACTACTCCAAATCAAATAATTTTTTTTAAAACTGTGTATAATTTCAATGGGAACAACTTTGTTGTTGAACCCTTCTTCCTATTTCGAATATTTCTATTTCAAAAACTCTATTTTTCAAGTCCTTTCTCGGGTCCGGTTTTGGCCGAAAATACCACATATTGCATCAATCATATCTCCTTCATAAATGAATCGAATTATGTGATTATTTTTTCAAAACCATTTATTTTCTAGTGGCTTCAACTTCGTTTCAGATCAGTTCTTCAAATTCATTAATTTGCTCTGCCAAAAACTCAAATCTTTTCAAAGTATTTTTGAACTCAGAAAATACCTCTGTTTGTTTTGACCATAACTTCCTCAGGACAGAAGATTTTTGAGTGATTCTTTTTTTGAAAGTGGAGAGAAAAGAATATTTAACAACTCTCTAGTTAGTCACTTTTATAGATTTAGTAGTATTCTGATCCGAATATTTTCATAAAGATGACCTAGTTTCAGGTTTGTCCGTAGTTTGGATCTGGGGTTGTTTGGAAGTTAGAAGCAGTTGAAACTTCTCTATTGATTCGTGTACGTGTCTAAGCTTTGTTGGATTTGCTTTGCATTTGGATATTTTCTAGGAATCTCCATATTACCCCATTTTTATCGTCACTTCATAGCCACGAAAGTTGAGCAAACACTCACAACTACTAGATTTTCTTATGTTAGTTAAATTGAAATTATGATGTGATTAGAAATTGATTGGTTGATGTTTAGTATATTTTAAATTGTCATTCCAGTTAAATCTGACTTTTATTGAATTTAATTGCCATTTAATTCAATATTTAAATTTAAATTGCCAGTTAAGTACCTGTTAATGATAACCGGTAAATTGTTGGTGGTTATTGGTTGATTTCAATGATGATTGTGTTGTATGTTCAAAATTTGATATTTGGGTGATTGGATGGATGTTATTGGTTGACATTTTGGATGATTGGATGTTATTTATGTCTATATCTCTGTATCCCTATGGGTTGAAATGATACATACCCGAAGGATCTTATAGATTAGGGAAAAATCGTTATGGGTTGAAATGATAAACCCGAGCGGTTTTCATTGATTTGAAAATGCCGATTTTTGGTACTGGCTGAAATGACATATACCCATATAATTTCTTGAATTTTGATTTTATTTGGAATTGAATTATTTGAAGAGTTTAAGTTAATTCAAACTTCGGATTTGTTATAATTAAATGATTAAGATTGATATTTCGAATTATTTGAAACCTTTTAAATAATTATATTCCAGTTGTACACTTGATAGGAGATGAAAATGCCGTAGCATCTATGAAACCATTGCATTAATATTTCTATTTTATTTATTTTGATTTGACTTACATAAGATCTTTTAGTTCTGACTTGAGTGTTTTGTCTTTTCATTACGCTTGAGTCAATTTGAGCTTTTTAGTGTATTGAAGACTATTTTCTGGAGGACGAAGACGAAGATTCAGTATATTATTGCTATTTATTATTCCACTACATTCTGTGTTCCGCTGCATTATTTATTTATTTCTGATGTACATATAACTCTGATTTGAATGGTAAAAGTGTAATCAAATGTTATTTTTAAAACAGTTTCATGAACTGTTTATTTGATTATTATATTTTGTCATTCCGCTGCAAGATTCTGTGTTTTGTTTTTCTTTTCTTTTTTTCTTATTTACTCATTAACAATCCTCCTTTCTGAATGGTTTGAGTCTGACATGTATGGTTTATTGTCGATTTGAACCATCCAAAAAGGTGGGTCGTTACAGTTGGTATTAGAGATTTGGTTTAGACATACCTTAGCCTGTTGGGGTTAACTCATTAGAGATAGGGTAGTAATACCCTAGAATGAGTTGTCTGAGTGTATATACGAGAGCGCGTATTTGTTAGTCTTATAAAAATGTTTTATATAAGTTTTGAAATGAAATTATTTTTCCTATTATTATATGATATATATAAAGGAATAAATTTTCTTAACTAATATAGTTATTTGTAATGTGTTTGATTTATGAAAAGGTAATATTTAGTTATTATCATTTATTGTTGATTAGCTGAGTTTTGTCAGTTTATAAGCATTGGCTAATTATTGTTGATTGAATTAATAGACTAAACACTAGTTTAATAATGGTGTATTAAAGAGAATAATATGACTAATTAGGATATTTGTTTATGAAATTGAAATGTTGTTGTGAATTTTGTTGTTTGTTGACTGGTAGTTTCAACTATTGAAATAAAATGGAATATCTAGATATTTTGGATAATTGAAACCTTCTAAATTAAAATATGAGTTGAAACTTAGAAATTGTGTTGAATTATGCAGTTTAATTTGATAACCTTAATTTTAAAGCAAGTGAAACAAGGTTTAATTTGTTTTATCTATGTCTAGTAAATGAATAAAATTGTTGTATACATTCTTGGCATGTAATGTAATAATATACAAGTGTGAACTTTATGCCCTGGGATGTTTAAATTGAAATTGTGATTAAGGAAATGTTGTAAATGAGATTAAATTGGAAAAAATTGTGATTATAAACTTAATTAACACTTATGAAATGTGTCATAAATAAATTGAAAGGTAAAGGTGAAACTAAATAGGATAAGCAAATATGAATTAAAAGTGAAATAATTATAAATAAAGCAATGACTTGTGAATTGTTATGAAATAAATGGATGTTGCAATAAATGACCATAAATAAAGTTGTGATAACTTTAGAACAATGTCTTATAAAAAGGAATTAAGCTTTTATAAATTAGTTATGAACTTAAAAAAATTCCTTATGAAATGATTTGCAAATAAATGTAGTATTAAATGAGAAATATTACATGTGAAATGAATGTAATTTAAAATAAAGAGAAATATAAGCAATGTTGTGAGAATGAATATGTTAATGTTTTGTGTTGAATAAAGAAATTCTATGAAACAAATATTAAAGTATGAAGTGATACTTGTGTTAATCAACGAGATTAATAATGAATTTAATTAAAATGTAATTGTCATGACACAAACTGGAATAATTATGTAAGTTGTATGTATATTGTTTTATTCGCAAAATTAATTTGATCCGGATTTGAGTACACAAGTTCTATGTGAATTACACCACTACGTGTTAGGATTTTTCATTCGATTCTTAATGGCGAATATTTGATATGGATTTTTGGTTTGATTCTAGAATTCTCTATCATAGTATATGGCTATGCAAGGAGAATGATAGTTTCTAGTCAAGAAACCTTGTCGAAGTCCGCATTAAGGAAGTCGAATGAAAAATACTAGTTCGAAAACAAACTTGGGTAATCGAGCGAGCGATCAAATGTGATTTTGCGAAATGATGACATATGTACATCTTGTGTTCTACTATTATTGATATGCTTTGACGCTGAAATTGAAAGTTGTTGGGTCGGATATCTTTGTAATTTAAATTGGAATTTTCTTATATGCAAAACTACTATTAATTTAAAACCATTTTACAAAACCATTTTCTTTTATTTTTCTTATACAAACTATCAAACTATTTTATTTACAAACTATTTTATTTACAAAACTGTTTTACAAACTATTTTATTTACAAAACTATTTTATTTACAAATGATTTTACAAAACTATTTTATATACAAAACTATTTTACAAAACGATTTTATATACAAACTATTCTAAATTCAAAACCTTTTATAAAGCAAAGATGTTCAATCCCATATGGCTTTTCATACAGCGAAATTGATTTTGAAATTTTTTTGATTCTTGTATAAGATGGACTTTATATAAGTATAAGGTGACTTTGAAAACTATTGATTTTGGAAGGTATTCGATCTGAAGAAATAAATCTTATATATAACGGAATTTATATAAGAATGATTTGATATATTCGAGATTATTGATTTTGGAAAGTACTTTATTTGAAAATGAAATCTTATATATAATGGAATTTATATAAAGTGAGATATTTGAAGCTATGATTTTGAAAGGGTGCTATATATGGTATGTTATATTTTGAAGTAAGAGGTATTGGGAAGTACCCTCCGCGAAGAAGTATAGTATGATATGCTTCGACCCAGATGGACTTGGGGAATCCAAGAATGGATTCGACCGATAAACCCTAATATACTTGGGTGAATTCAGAAATGGATTTGAACCAATATGGTTGTCCGGACTTAAACTCATGAGTTCCTCAATTTTTTTTCTGGGTAGATGGTTCTTTAGTTTACCCAATGGAGGCTCTTTCGATCCTGGGATCTGTTGTTTATTGATCTTCCGGGAAGGAAGTGCATCCATTGCGTAAATCATTGAATTAGTAGTTACCACTACAGCAGGGGTCGATGGTCCCTTGTTTACGAAATGGCTACGATATTTTTCGGGAATCCGGAAGGTGGAAGGATCTTCTAGAAAGTTTTGTGTCCATTGCGTAAACATTGGATCAGCAGCGGGCCAGTGCTATCGTAACATCGTCGTTTGACATCAGATTTTGAGCGGTACTTCTCATACCTGTTTTTAAGTATTTTTCACTAGTTGTTGAAACATGTCTACTAAGTACTTAGAGATTTCTAGTCTTACGCCTGATCAACGTATGACCAGAGTCTGCAAGAACGAGGATAAACTTGTTAGTTAAAACATCGAGTTATAAAAGTATTTTGATAAAGTATCATGTAAAAGATATTTTGGTCATTTTTTTCATTTCTAAATACTTTAAAATGTTTAAAATATTGTTTATTTATTTATAACATGGTTTAAAAGTAAATTATTAGTGTTGTAAATATTGTGAGAAGTTATTAATTAAATAAAACATATTTAAAGTTAATGATTATTGGTTTATTAATGATGTTTAAAAGAATTTAGAGATTTAAAACTAATAAAATTTATAAATAATGGATTTAAGGTTTTCAATAACTTCTTTTTAGATATAAGTAATGATGTAAATAATTGTTTTCAAATAGTTTACATATATTTATTAAAATGTTATTTAAATTTTTTAAATGGTATTTATAAATGAAGCAAGAAATTTTACAGATCAATTTTTCCGTAAAGTGTTAAAGTATTAAAGATGATTGATTTGCAAATGAAGTTTTCAAATGAATATTTCAAGTAAAATTTATATAAGTTTCTTTGAATGTATAATTTAAAGATATTATATAAATGGAAAAAAATGATTTGTGAAGTTCATTTATACTAATATACTTGACAAATAAATTTGAATCTCTATTTTGGAAGTATGGTTTGAAATATTTACTTGATTTCGAAGTACTAATAGTAAATTTATAGGTTTATTTACTATTTGAATTTTGTATTAAACCATAATAAATGTTTTTCCATAATTTGAATATTCATTTTAAAACAAGTGTGTAAAATTAATTATGAAGATATGAAATTTTATACTTTGATTTGGATATTTAATGTGAGATTTGAGTATATTATTAGTTTCAGTTTAATAATCTAGAGTTTATACTTATTTTAAAATAATGAGTCTAATAAATTATCGAATTTAAGAACTTTATTTTTAAAAAAAGCTTATCATAATGTTTTGATATAAACTTCTAACATTGTTTAAACTTTTTGGAAAATCCTTGCAAAATGCTATGAGGATGTTTTAAATATATCTTATATTCTTACTAAGTGAATGAGGTTAAATGTTTTAATTGAATTTTTAGATATATTGAAATATTTCTTTTCTCTTCAAGGGCGAATACCAAAAACTTAAATTTTTATTCTATAACAGAATTAAGTTATAAACTTAGGCAAGGCAGTAGGAGCTTAAGTAATATTTTATGAAATGATTAATTAATGACTTAAATCTTTAATGGAAAAAAATTTATGTAAGTGATTGATCTTTATATAAATAAATGAATGGAAAGGTAAATGATGAGGAAAAAAACTAATAGAATAAACTTAAGTAAATTTAAAATTCTTGTTGTTTGGCTTATGGGAAGTTTGGGAAATAATACTTCTAATTGTTTGAGCTTGTATGAATAATCTATTAAGTAATTATCTAAGGCTGTTGAGCATAAGGTACACTTATTAGTTTATTTATCACCCTTGTACGATTAAAAGTTCTGAACCTGAACAAACCATTAGTTTTGGTTGCTATGGATGTGTGATGGATTCTTTGTTGCCTATGATGGTTGTATAGTTTTGTTTGCATATGATTGTGATATTTTGTATGTTGTTTGTGCTATTGATTTGAAACAACTGAAATATTATTCTTTCACATAATTTTAACTCTTTGGATTATATAAGTGAAATACAGGTTATGGAAGCAATAGCTACTGCTTTTGGTTTCATAAATAAAGTTTGTTTGCCCGACAAATAAATACGTTTTCAGATTACGGTTTTATAGCGATAATATATTGTTTTCCCATAGTTTGGAATTTCATTTTGAAATATGATATATATATTGAAATTATTGATATCATTATTTTTCGGACGTATCCACGCAAAGGAGACTCTGCCGAGATTTTTCAAAAATTTAAGACTTAGATTTTTTTTGTAGAATTTGAGTTATTTTCCAATTTTATTAAACTTAAATATGTAGGTTTAATTATTTATAAATTAACTGTTTTAAATAAAATATAACAAATTTTTGGATTCCTTCTTGTTTCTTTTCGGGGACGAAAAGTTTTGAGTGGGGGAGATTGTAACGACCCGTATTTTAAAACATTTAAAAATATTAAATTAAATAAGATTTTTGAATAAAATTGTTAGGAATAAAAAAAATTAAGATTTTACTGATACAAATTAAACTATAATACAAGTTATGAGCTTAAGTAAAATTTATATTAATGAAACATGTTTGCAATAATGTAAGGATGATAACAAATGCTAGTGTGTATTTTAATAAAATTGGTTTGAGTGAAATTAACAATTGTCTAAATGAAAATTTCCAATTGATTGGAATAATAAATGTTAATAAAGAATAATAAATGTTTCTTTATTAAAGAAGAAATCATATGTTTATTTATTTGAAATGTTTGGTAGCTGAAAGATTGATTGCAGAGACGAGAAACTATTATTTGGTAAGAAATGTATAATTCCTATTTGTATCCAATAGTGTATAAATATGTTTAAATTACTATTAGATAGGAAATAATTGTTCTATTTCTCATTACATTTATTTTGTCCATTTTGAAAATCACCTTTGTAAACAATTGAAATTAATGTAATTGAATAATTTCAATTAATGGTAGAGAGGACACCAAATTGTAAATTAATAGGTGTAATTAAACGTAGCTTATATTTTGTGAAAATATAAAGAACGTTGATTTAATGAAAAGAACATTTTGTCAAATAGAATGAATGTTTCATTTGTGAATGTAGGTTTAATTTCATTAAAATAAAGAATAGAATGATTGATTTAAAGGAATAAATATATGTATATTTGAATTGTGTTTTGGCGTACAGATGGATTACAAGTGTAGGAAAATAATTTATTTAAGTAAGTTATTTATTACTCTGTTGTATAAACAACAAATTTATAAAGGTGTTTAAATGACTAAAGGAAACAATTATTCTATTTTTCATCCATTTTAGTTGTCTGTTTTGAAATTTAACTTGTAAGTAATTGCAATTAATGTTATTGAAATATTTCAATTAGAAGGGAAGAAAACGTTGATTGCAATTAATAGATTTAATAAAAGAAACGCACCTTTTGTGTTAAACAGAAAGAATGTTTTAAGGGAAATAAAAGATCATTTTGGGTAAACCAAATTGAACGTTTTCATTTTTAAGATAAGTAATTTTATTTATGCATAGATTAAAAAACTAAATGTGTTCAGATTGAATATTATTTGAGTTAATGAAGTTAATTTGGTTACGTTTCACAAATTGAATTTCAAAACGGTTGTGCGATATACATGATCCCTTCATTTCTTTTGTTATTAATTGTTGCATGTACGTTTTAAAATAGTTATCTCATTATTAATACTTGATCCGTTCATTTCTCTTACTGTTTAATACCTGAGCCTAGACTTTTAGTTTGTATTTAATTCTTGCCACCTCATTTTTGCGTATACAAAATTTCACTTTCCTTTGGTTCGCAAACTTTTCCATCCCTACGTACATTTCTTTATACATTACTAATGCCTGAAGCTTTCAAAATAAAACGTGACATTTATTTTTGTCTCTCCACCTTCATTTCCTAATTATTAAATAACCTACAGCTTATTTCTTTCATTTTTAGTGTATATTTGTGTTTTTTTTGGCTAAGTCTTATTGGGTTTGTTTTAGACCAATGGGCTCCTTAGTAAACCAAGAGACCCTAAGAACCCTAAGAAACTTTGGATCCTTTCTTTTCCCACCCATTGACCTTCTATTTTCTATCTGACTAAAATCAAGTACGTACAGAAATTCCTTATTGAGAAACTTTCTGCTTACTCTTCTTTTTCTTCTTCTTGCTCAAATCTATAGAAAACTCCAAACCCCAAAACTCCTAAATCTCCAAATCAAATTCTATCCTTCCTCCTTCAAAACCCTAGCCTACCTCTCTCCTCTTGCCGCCACCCACCTCCATCACCATCCACAACCCACGGTAGTAACCCATGGCCAAAGCCCCACCTTCCCTCTTCTCTTCTTTCTCCTTTTTCTTTACTTTTTCCCTTCCCTTTTCCCCTCTTTCTTCCCCTTATTTCCGTGGCTTCTATATTCCACTAAACTACTCCAAATCATGATAATTTTTTTAAAACCGTGTATAATTTCAATGGGAACAACTTTATTGTTGAACCCTTCTTCCCATTTCGAATATTTCTATATCAAAAACTCTATTTTTCAAGTCCTTTCTCAGGTCCAGTTTTGGCCAAAAATACCACATATTGCATCAATCATATCTCCTTCATAAATGAACCAAATTATGTGATTCTTTTTTAAAACCATTTATTTTTCCAATGGCTTCAACTTTGTTGTAGATCAGTTCTTCAAATTCCTTGTAAACACACGATAACAATGCTTGTAAATTGGCTAAGTATATTAGGCAAATCATTCTACAAAGGATGGCAATACTCATAAACTGGTCGAGCATGGCTAAGCTAATCAACGAGGGATATAGATAAACATCATTGATCCCTACATGAATTAGGCTACACTATCAACTTATATATGTATATAACTAATATATAGCAATTACATATAAATGCTGTCATATGTATAATACTCTCAACTCATACTAAGACATTCCATTACCCTATCTCTTAATGAGTCATACCGAACCAAAGCCAAGGTTCTCACTTAACATTCAGCTCTGATACCATATGTAATGACTCATCTTTTCGACCCCTAAATGTCGACATTAATACATCCACGATATTCATGTGCCAAGCACTCAAGTGCTTGAAAGACGAATTATTAAGCTAAAAATAAAAGAAAATGAAATAGTACAAGGATGAGGAGAACACTACATTAGAATCTCACAACGGGATGATAACATATAATATCAAAAGACAGTGCAATCTGTCGCTCTAAGATACATAACATTTAAGAGTAACAATTATAAGTACTATCATCAGCCTGGATAGTTAATAACATGTCCTCACATATGATGATATATATACAATTTATAAATGCAGTAGAAATAAGAATACTACAGTATGTGAATGAAAGCATCCAGCTCGTCTCTAGAAACTTAAAAGAATATCGACAAATCTTGTCTTTCCTGGACTACTCGAAATAGCACCCATGGAAATAAGGGAAATATAAAACCACGGGTCGCACATGAATCTGGTGTGAGAAACACAAGAAATATGTGTGACGTATAACACCACCTTTTGAGACCGCATGGAATATCGTAATGGTTATCCCCTCAAAAGAACCAACCATCTATTAAGTACCTACTTCGATATAATAAATAATGTGAAGGGTATAGGATATAAGTAATAAATAGTTGTGGTATGTGTACACCACAGCAATAAATAAGTATACAATCCAAACTTGCTAAGGCACGTTAGCATGATTGTGTAGGATTTCCATGGAGATCTCTTCGATCTATTCGAATCCAAACTCCATGGCAAGGAATAGAAACTATCTTCCAAGCATCATATATCTCTAGATAGGATATACCAAAAGGTAAACACAACTGGTCCAACGATGAACTGCGTGGAACCAAGTATCAACAACTCCCGTGTGCAACATATCGATAAGCATAGTCTAGATTTGGAGTTGATATAACCTTATGGGTCAGCTGAACCCAAGACTGGGCACCTTACTATTCCTTTAGCCATTCTGATGTTGATGTTACTTTCGGCCTCTTTCACACTTGTAACAACCCTGGAGATTACCTATAAATATTAAATTATAACGGTAGTTATGATTTAATATTGTGAATTAAAATAAATTGGAGAAATTAAATTGTTTATTTGGATAAACAATGAATTTTGAAAATAAAATGTGAAAATAAAGTTTGGAAACTTTATTTTGTTGTTTGGGTTAATAATGAATGGAAAATGATTTTTATTTAGAGAAAATGCAATAGTTTTATTAATTATTTCCAATTACTTCTTTTAATAATTTTTAAAGGAAGTATTTGATTTTTAAAGGTTGTTTATTTATAAAAAGGTGAAAATTAGTTTAAAAATGAGTCCTAATTATAAATTTAAGTTTATAATGGTTAGATATATTTTTCTAAGCGAGAAAATATTTTTGGTGAATTTTTTTAAAATAAAGGATTTTAATAATAAAAGATGTTTAAAAATAAAAATTAATCTTTTTATATGAGGAAAAATATTTTATTTCATGAGTATGTAAATTTACATACTTTGTTGTGTGAAGATTTGAAAGAAAAATGACTTTGTTTTATTATAAAGTGTAAGTATGTGAACATTCTAGTTTAAGTGTGAAATAATCACTTAAGCCATTAAATTTTCTTTTAAATAATGGGTCCAAATCCCATTAGTGCTCTTAACCAGTTAAGAGAAAGAGAGAAAACAAAATTACAGTACGTTCAAACATATCTCCTTCCTCTTCATGCTGAAAGAAAACCAAACCAACTCCTTTTGCAAAATCCAAGCTTATTTCTTCAAATTAATTCATCAAACTGAGATCTTTTTCAATCTAGAGAAAAATAAAAAGGTAATCAATTCCAAAACATCACTATTTCATCAAAAATCTTTGTTTGAGGAGAGGGTTTTCTAATTACAGCAAATTTTCTTTTTTGCATGCATCCTTTTCTTCTTTCTACAGGTTTCTAGGAGTCAATACTCAAGGCAAGCTTCAAACTTTTTGCTTAAATCCGGGTTTTGTTCAACAACAGCAAGGTGAGTAATAATCTCACAAATTCAAGCTCAAACAAGCAAAAATCGCCTGCTGAAATGAATTTTTTATCTATGTTGGTACATTTTTTCTGTTGTTTTCTGTTCAAAATCAGTTTCATACTGCTACTTTGGAAGCCTGTAACTTTTGATTCCTATAACGAAATGCTGCCGGATTTCTTGCATTTCGTAGCTTGCATGTTGAACTTTGTTTCTGCAAAATTTGGTTAACATATATTGTCATTTGAGTGTTCAAGCCGCTGCTAAAAAATCAACAAAACACAGTTTCAACCTGTAGAAACTGTGTTTTGAGTTGCTGCAAACATGGTCTGAGTACATGTTTGAGATAGCATAACTCTTTCATTCCTTATTGAAATTGCACGAATTTTTATTTTTTTTGAAAGATGAAGTTTTATACTATAAGCATACCAAATATCAGGTCATTTCGACATAGATAGCTTATATAAATATGCTGCCAAACTTTGACCTGGACCATATTTTTGCCCAGAGTTTTACAGTGAAAACTTTGTCTGGGTTCAATTTTGAGACATCATAACTTTCTCGTATTTTATCCAAATTGCATCATTCTTTTTTTTTGAAAGATAAAGTTTTCTACTACATGCATACCGATTTTGTGCTCAATCCGATGCCATTTGATCCTCTGTTTCATGATTGGAAGTTGAACCCAATATGGTTTCAGGCCTGTACATTTTTGGTTCTTGAACTGTTGCAAACATCGCCTGAGTTCATGTTTGAGACAGCATAACTCAATCGTTTCAAATCGGATTTGAGTGATTTTTTTGGCAGATTGAAGTAGGAGTGTTGATTTACATTCCTCTAAAATTTCATGACAATCTAGGTTGGTTTTCTATTTCGAAACTGCTGTCGAACTTGTACTCACAGCTTGCTGTAATTCGGTGTTTAAAACCTTGTTTTGGTCAAACTTTGAAACGACGCAGATTCTTCGTTTCAAATCGGATTTGAATTATTCGTTTTGCAGATTGAAGTAGTAATGTTGAACTACATTCCTGCAAAATTTCAAGTCATTTTGACACTGTTAACTTGTTCAAACCTGCTGTCGAATATTGAGTCGCACCTTATTTTAAACGGATAATACTTGCAGTGTAATTTCCATTATTTTGATGTTTTCTTGATATTTCTTTCTGGATTTCATACACAGGTATTATAATGTGTTTTAAAAATGTTTTTCTAATAAATGGGCTTTTGAAATTATTATTATATATTATTTTTTAGTATAAAAATTATATACTCTATAATAAGAGAATTTCAAAGGCAATTTCTAAAGCGATTTCGAAACGTTCCTAAAACTCGTTGTCTTCAACTTAATTTCTATATAAAACACACAATTTTGCACTTCGAGCGAAGAGGGAGGAGAATTAAATGATCAGATAAAACACGTGCTATGAACACGTGCGTTTATCTTTTCAGTTAATTCCTAATCTATTCGTTTGATCGTTTTGACCTTCGGGTCTAGTTTACCGATGAGATGAGGTAAACTTGTACTGCTTTGAGTGTGGAATTGACTAATGGTTAGTAAACCGTTTAGTGCGAACGTGTGGTATGGGACACACGTTAACACTTTGCGGGTTCCTATCCGAGGGGTTTGTGACACATATTGTCAGTTAGTGGTGTCCAGTACTGGGCCTCCGGACCTTCACCACTACGGTTTGTTGCCTTCGGGTTTGTGCCTTCGGGTTTGTTGCCCTATAGTATCGCTTTTGGAGTTGGTCCTTCGTCACCGCTCGAGAGATACTTGGGTTTGTCGCCTTCGGGCTTGTGGATCCTTGTTTATACAGTACTGAGCACGTGCATCCTTTGTTTCTTTGGTATTTATATTTCCCTAGAGTATCGCCTTTCGGGGTAGGTCCTTTGAACCACACGACATATAGCGATTACCTTGTGGAAACTTATGTTACATTTATTGGTATTTGTTATTTGCCTTTTTGGCTTGATTTGGGATATTCATAACCTTTGTTTATTTGAGTTGCCGATGATATGAGGCTGTTATGATTCATCTTTTGTTAGATGATCGAGTTATCTCTTGTAGAGATATTTGTGGTACTTTATGACCTTGCATGTTCATTATCATTTAGCTTATCTAACTGATTTGTTTAGCTAGACTGACCCGTGTATTTTATACTCGGGTCAGACCGAGGTGTTTCAGGTTAGGTACATTTGGACTTAGCATATTCTGCTTCCACACGGACTATTCTGCTAGCTCTTTTTGTTATAGCTTTTTGTGTAGTCCTTTTTGGTTGTAACTCTGATATGTATATTCTTTTTACTTGCCTGTATATTGTGGTTGCTATACCACTTGACATGTATTATTTTGTATACTCTGTGATGTATCTGTATATGTGTATATGTATGTGATGATCTACTGTTCTGTAATGTGTTTTGCATTCGAGTTATTGTATTTTGTTCTGATAGATCCTGTAGCCACCTATGGCTTTGTATTAAGTATTTATTGGATATGTCGATCCACTTGAGATAGAAAAAAAAATATGGCATTTGTCGACGTATTCAATAGATATTTAAGACAAGGCTATAGATGGTCGCTCCTATCTAGCCCTATTCTCTACATTAGTAGACAGTATTACCTAATAATACTCTTTGTTAATGTAGGTCTCGGGGTGGGGCGTTACAACACTAGTCTTCACCACTCGAAAAACACGAATCCCTAAATGGATTCCAACATCTCGAATAGATCGCGAACCTCTACATTTTTTTAGCATCTCGAATCTCCACATAGATTTCTACATAAGTCGACCGACAAATGCTAATGCTGACATTTCCCTTGGACTTAACCTTAGGATAGACAATTTAACTCTATAGCATTAGTCTGAAATGTTAATGCGCTGACCTCACCCTTAGGCTTAACCTTAGGGTAGAATACTCAACTCTATAACATTTCACTTTACAATCGCTTCTAGAACATAGATCGTGTATATGGTTTTGAAGTGGTTATGGATTCGAGTCATCCTATATAAGTACACTTCCCCGCTTACCGAATGCTCCAAAACAATCGATAGATTTTTCGTTAACTTAACCTGGTTCTTTTAGAAATTAACAAACAATCCATAAGGGTGGAGATCGTCTCCTATCCGGACGGGTTTCCTTATCATTTGTCCTAGAAGATCAAGACAAGTTTATACGTATAGTATAACATCTTCGAAGATAACCGTACCATATAATCCTCGTGTTTCTTCTAGATATTTCCTAAGTTATTTTGGTCAATTTTGATAGTCAACTAATCGACTATTAAGTACAAGATAGATGTTCATAAATGGAAACCAAGTCTTATATACTTATCACATTTCTGATCTTTTCATCTCACACTATCCCTCGATCAAGAGTGAAGCTTGTAGGTTAGAGCACTATTGCTAACACCTTACTCGAACATCATTTTAAACTCTTACAGATAGACAAACCTACTTCATCAGCTTTTAGTGCTAAGTATATGATTAAATACTTTCCATATTAATCAAACAAATAAAACATGATTAAGTCACACAAAGAACGATTAATCCACATAAATTCCGATTAAGCTACTTAAGCAACTCCAACCCCTTCTATTTAATTAATCCTTTTATTAGTTAAAACCTCCTCTATTAATACTTGTACACATATATTTAAAATATCGTTACAAAAGGTATGTACATGTATACTACTATTCATAATTCGTTTCTGCTCTTTTCAATACTTAGAAAGGTATTCATATTCTTATCCCAAATGGCATAAGAATATTCACAATCTTAAATAAGATTCAAATTTGCACAAGTATACTTTGATGGGTTAAAAAACAATGTCATCAAAACATCGTTACTATAAACCCAAAACCACCTCTTTATAATTTTCTTTAGAATATCATTTTAAAGATCTAATTACTCTACTAAGTATAATCAAATATGGTTTAAGACCAATGTAATTAACACAGTGTCATAATAAACACAAATTTAATTTTATATTTGTTTCTACCTTTAAAAACATTTATTTAAAGATCCAAGTTAATGTTTGATCAAGTTTGACAGTCGACTAATCGATTATCTAGCTAAAACAATCGCTTGTGTAAATTAGGGTTAACGTACTTAACACGTTTTCGAAATTCTAACTCGTAATATCCATCGGTCAAGAGTGAAGCCAAGTAAGTTAGAGCACTAGTTTCATATCAAAGCCTTGTTTAGTCGCTTCATTCTTGACTCTCATAGATAGACAAGTCTACTTGGTCGGCTTTAGTGCTAAGTACACGACTAATTCCCAACTTAACTATTCCTCAGTCAAGAGTGAAGTTGGTAGGTTAGAGCACTATTTCTTCTAAACTCTACTTGAACAACAATCTTAACACTCACAAATAGATAAGCCTACTTCGTCGGCTTTTCGTGTTAAGCATAGTTAATTACTTTTCAAATAAGTAATTGAACAAATAACGATTTAGCCACTAAGCAATTCCTAACCCCTTTCTAAATTCTTTGTTTATAATTTAAAACCTTTTAAGAAATGATGTATATTGGTATAGTAATTTATTTTATAAAACTAGATATTTAATAAACAATTTATAAGATATTATATTACATGTACTATTTAGACTTGAATAAAGAAGTCAACACATTTTCTAAAAATAAATATACTTAAAAATACTTTTAAAATACTTTAAAGTACTTATAATAGGTTTTAAAACGTTCACCTAAAATATTACTTGAAAATAGCAAATTTATAATTTACTTAAAAATTGGAAAAACCATGTTTCCTTTGTGTTTAAAAGTAAAATCTCTTCTTTAAAAATTCGTAACTAATTCTTAAAAACATAAAAATATCAACCCACTTTTAAAATACTCTAATAAGAGATAGTAAACACTTGTAAAAAGAATGAAACCAAATAGTTAATCTGAAAGTCCTTTCCAATCCTTTAAAGTTCAAAAACAAAGGCTAAACGTGGTAGTTTTGCCCAAGTGGGAGTTTGACCACTTTTCGATATTTTACTTAACTATTTATCATATAAAATTTTATGTAAGAAATCATACATCATAAACATTACAAATATGGAGACAAATCCCTAAGGATCTCTCAAAAAAGTTCCATAGAAATTGTCGAACACAAGGAAATTCCTAAGTGCATCCATAGCCACTATCGCTATAAGAGCACTTTCAAATTCAAGTCCAATCTAAACCAAAGTTCAACTAAAACCTACGTGCTTTGTTTCTAGACTAGGATAAAAGTCATACAAGTCCATTCAAGTCCATACATATGGATTATATATGCCATTTGCTTCAAAGCAAGAATCAAATTCAAGATTACAACATATAGCAATATCGATTCAAACAATACATACACAATCAAAAATAAGCATATATACCCAATATTTTCATTCAAGATGGTGAGTTAGCTCACCCTTAGTCAATCAAACAAGCAAGTCCAAGCCTCTACTTCCTACCTCAACCTTGAAAACACCAACTTCCTACCTCAACCTTTGCTTTGTTCAAGCCCTAGGCCCAAACACCTTTACAATTGCTCATGACCTGTGGGAGTTTGAGGGGTTTTGTGCTCCAAATTTTTTACTCCATGTTGCAAAGTGGTATTATGATGTTATCCGAAGGCTTTTGTCCAAGTTTGAGATGATTTGGAGTTGTTTGAAATAAATATTCTTTAGGAAATTATGTAGAGAAAGGTATGAAAAGAGTTGATTTTATTTTGTGAATTTGCAAAAGTGATTCAAAGGTGTGTGCACATTCTTATATAGGCCTCAAATGGGTGTTTCCTTACCTTCCTCTCACCCTCTCATCATGTAATGGAAGTCTCACTCATTTACATGCCCATCACTTCTCCTTTACACATCCTTAGTAAAAGACCAAGCTACCCCTTACATGCTATTATCTCTTATCCCTTAGGAGATTCTAGAGCATTCCACATACTTTATGAAGAAAAGAGTGTTAATTAGTCCCTAATGTTCTTATATGTACATTAGCTTAGTACAAAAGAGTTCGAACAACTTATATCGATGAAAAAACTGTTTGTCGATAAACCGATTTTCGGTTACATTGTCGATTTTTCTTCGAAGTATTTGTTTTTGCAGACAAATTTCAAAAACAAGTTTATCATCATTTTCTATTATTAAAAATGGGTAAACAAGGTTATTAAATCAGATTAATCACAATAAGTTTATGCTTCATATATTTAAATAATTCAGATATTTAAACATGAAACGTTCGAAATTTTGGGTCATTACACTACGTACGAAGGAAATGAAATATTTATTCCTAAACTAAATAGACTTCGAATACTAGAAGGATTGATCCTTTAACTGAAATATACATGTAATAATATATGCTAAAGAACGAAGGTATATGTTAACATCTACTGTTGTTGTTGGCATCAAAAATGGCCACCAATACCCAACTATGTGAAAGCACCAATGTCCAGTCACAGATCTCAGATAATATAATATAGAGAATGTAAATTGAAGAATAATAAAATTAAAATAGAAAGCAAGTAAAGAGAGACACGGATTTATAGTGGTTCGGCTAAATTCAGCCTACATCCACTCCAACGATTTTCCTTTTATCCGTTTATGTTGCGGTTACAGTTACAAATCCATGAAATATCAAAATAAAAATGGCAGAGTATAGCCTAGGTAGAAGATATAATGAAGCAGAAAGAAGATCCTTTTTCTGATGCCATGCATACTATATTTATAGGAGAAGAGTGTACGGATAGGACTGAAATTTCATCAGAATAACCTCCAGGCCCAAACGACCCGGCCCAAAGAAACTTGGACCGATCGCTTTCCAAAGTAGGGATTGGGGCCGTCCCTTATTTTGATTGAGCTAGGGTCTGTGATCCTTATGGGGTGTTCCTCATGTTGTGATATGCTCATACTCCAAGTTTCATGCTGATAACATTCGTAGATTTTGAGTTATTTACCGATTAATGCTGCAAATTCAACTAAAATGATCCTTGAGTAGGGATGAGGGACGATCCCTCCAAACTCCTCTTCTTAGGGTTCAATCCCTAGGGTGGACTCCCTAGGGTCCCCTCTTCTTGTTCCCAAAGTTTCACTCTAAACCGCCTTGTGGGTGTTGAGTTATGGAGCGATCAACATTGAGTTATGTTGTGTGCATCCTGTTCAATCTGATCCCTCTATTTCGATCCCTTTTCGTAGAGTGAATATTCTGATCTGATCCCTCTCCTAAGGGTAGTGATAGTTCCATACTTAGCTTTTTTTGAGTGCTTTATATCCAAATCCATTCAACTATAGTCCATAGTTTCAAATATAATCGATCTACAATCCTGGTAACCATCTCTTCGGGATTTCTGCCTTGATGATCATGAAGTCCATTGGATTAAATCCACATGTGCACTTCCTTTCCAAAAGGTGGGTTAACAATTTGTCCCCTAAAACATTCCTTGTGATTGGAAGGTGTGTTTTGAATTGCCATAAATCCAAAATCCAAAGTCCGTAATCCATCGATAGCCTTTTTAGCTAATCCGAACCCAATCCGTTGCCAATCCAAATCCATGATCTCTTCGAATCGTTAGTGAAATCCATGACCATTCCGAGTCGATGTCCAATTCTGAATCCGCGATCTCTTTGGATCATTTTATCCAAATCTGTATCCATTCAAAGCCAAATCCATTGCCGTTCGAGACTGATATCCAAATTCATGACCTCTCTGGGTAAGCCAAATACGGGACCGCTCTAGGCCCATATCGAAGTCCGTGACCACATCGGGTTACTGTCCAAATCCATAACTATTCGAAGTTGATATCCAAATCTGTGACATCTTCGGGTACTTGACAAGCACAATCCATACTCGACGACCAAGTAAGCCGATTCTATCACTCTCCGACGAAGTGGCATTACTTTTTGTACACCAGTTTCAGTGTCCCTGAACATTAAGTAATGTTTTAGCCTAAGTCCTAGGCCGATCGTGGTCTCTTCGAACCTTTACCGAGCATAATCCATACTTGATGACCTGAGAAGGCCGAACTTGTTGCTCTTTGGTGAAGCGACCTATTCCTCGCCAAGCATAATCCATACCTGACGTCCTGTTGGGTTTTATTCTTCGGCATTGACTCTCTGGTCGAGGACTTAATCCACGTACGAGTCCATTAGGTCGCTCTCCAAGAAGGGACTCGCACCTTGCATTTACCGCCCCGTCACTCTGATTGAGACAATAATCGCTTCCTATTTTATTTATCGTGGTAATGCGGATCATAAATGATCTAATAAATAAGAGTTCGTGTATCCAGAAATCCAAAAAACTAAAAAAAGCCAAAAGGTGCCTCTTCGGGCATGACGGTTCATCATCATCTCAGAGCATGCCTAGGGATCGACCTCGACCCCATACATGTATAAGTGACTTAGCCGCAGTATTATAGAGTTTATTATTATAATTATGGCTAGAGTCCAAGTCCTAAAATCGGCCTTTACCTTCACGATCAGTTGATGACGATCTGTGACCCTAATACGGGGCCATTCCTGTTTCCATTTGATGCGAACGGTGTCTGCTCCTATTCCACCGCCATTGTCCGCTTCCTCACGTACTATAGTAGTCTGTCGTTCCTGACGTGCTTCCCAATCATATCCTTTAAGTGCCTGCATTCATCTGCGGTGTGCCTATTCAATTCATGGAAAATGCAGTATTTTCCAGACATACGCTTCCGCTCCGTGGGATCCCTCCTTGTCGGTTTCCGATATGGGAGTAGCTCCTTGGTGTCCACAAAATCCATTCTAGGCTTTCTATCAAATCTGAGTAGGAAGAGAACTTTGGCTCCCGCTTTTTCTGTCGCCTTTTCACCCCATCATATCCATCATCTAGTTTCCATTTGCCTTTATCATTCTTGTTTGCATCTCCTGATGATCCTCTGCTTTGCACAGCGTTCACCTCCAGTTTGTCGGCTCATGCATTTTCCTACCGTAGGAACCTTTCTACTACATGATAAAACTCCCCGGGATCTATAGGTGGATCCCACGCCAATGAATCCTTGAAATCTGTGCAATTGGAAATTCCTAATATAACTGCCATCAAAATAATGGATGGATCTGGCTGACCCACCGATGTCGCCGCGGCATTAAAACGTGTTAGAAAACTCCTTAGAGACTCTCCGGTCTTCTATTTTAGTGTCGCCAGACTCATCGCATTTTTAGGTATTGCAATGTGAACCTTGAACTTCCTCATAAATCTTTCAACCAATTCCATCCATGTGCCAATAAAACCACTATCCAACTGCTTGAACCATAGTGTAGCTATATCTGTTAGATACAAGGGAAAGCATCGTGCCATCAATTCCTCTTATGCCCCTAGTACTTCCATGTGTTGTATATATCTTATCATATGCATAGTTGGGTCCGACTTTCCGTCATATACTTCAAGCGTTGGTAGTTTAAAGTCCGGTGGATTCCTAGCATTCCAGATATTAGGAGTGAATGGACTTCTAGTTACCTCCTCTAGATCTCTGTTCACAAATTCTCCACACATAGCTCACATGATCATCTCTGCAAACATGTCATTGTCATCAGCTGTAGTTCCATATTATCATTGTTGAACTGCCGCTCGAGTCTATCAGGGAATTCCGGAACGTACTCCTCCGGACGAGCATCCATACTCTGATTTGAACCAAGCTCCATAGGATCGACCATAGGTCCTCCAGCATCGCGATCAACCAGACCAGAGGGCATGCCCGAAAGCCTTTGGGGATCGAGGTCGATTCTTCCGGAGGGATCGGGGTCGATCCCTCTAAGATTGTCGGGGACTACCTCTGGCTGATTTGTTCCATTCCTTTGTCTAATAGCTTCATCTCCATTTTCCGGTTCTAATTTCTAGTGATTCCTGGTGCATCAACTCCTTGATCTAAGTTGTCATTAGCTCCTACTACTCTATTCCCATGGTTCTATGCTCCAGCTTGTCTAGTCTGTCAAAGTAGATTCTGCACCATCTCCTCCTATCTCTTCAGCATCCTTTCCTGCATAACGTCCATCATTATTTCCATTTCATTCCTGGCGATGTAAATAGATGCTTGATTAGCTCCAGCTCCAGAGGTGACTCTCTCCATAATGGCTCTTTTCTGGTAGTGCTCTCCTTGTTGATTGTCTAAACATTGCTAAAATCTAAGCTATCTAGTTGATTTCAAATCTGAACTCCAAATACGCGGGGGTTAGCTTTCTCAGTGAAAGCATCAAAATGTTAGCACCAAAAATGGCCACCAACACCCAGTTATGTGAAAGCACCAATATCCAGTCATAGATCTCAGATAATATAATGTAGAGAATGTAAATTAAAGAATAATAAAATTAAAATAGAAAGAAAATAGAGAGACATGAATTTATAGTGGTTCAACTAACTCCGACCTACGTCCACTCTAAAGATTTTCCTTTTATTCGTTTATGTTGCGGTTATAATTACAAATCTGTGAAATCCTAGAATAAAAATGGCAGGATATAGACCAGGTAGAAGATAAAATGAAGCAGAAAGAAGATCCCTTTTCTGATGCCATGCCTGCTATATTTATAGGGGGAGATGTATACGGATCAGACTGAAATTTCACCAGATGAACCTTCAGGCCTAGACGACCTGGCCCAGTGAAACTTGGACCGATCGTTCTCCACGTTACGGAGTTAGATTATACTACTCTTTAGGGAGTTAAATTATACTCTGCTTTAGGGAGTTATATTATTTTCCATATTATGGAGTTAGATCATACTCTTCAAGTGGGAATAAGATTATACTCAATATTAAGGAGTTAGATTATACTCCACGTTAGGGAGTTGGACTATATTCCGCCAGTGGGAGTTAAATTATACCCTGCATAAGTAGTTTCTTCATTTTCATTTAATTTATCAAATAAGCAATGTGGATTTGACATCGATTACAACTTCCAGCCTGTTTTTTTACTATAATAACCCAACTTTTCGACCCTTGAATGTCGACACTGAATATATCCACAGTATTCATGTGCCGAGCACCCAAGTGCCAAAAAGACAGAAAGTTAGGGTAAAATATAAAAAAAGAACACAACAGAACGATAATATATAATATCAATGGAACAATAAAATGGGTTACTCGGAATATAGAAACATCAAAGTACTAAAACCTAAGTACTATCATCAGCCTGGACAGTTATAACTGCATGTCCTCACAATGCTGATATATACAATACAGAAATGCAGCGGAAATAAGAATACTATGAAAGGTAATCATCTATGTCACGTACGGGAATTTTCAACTTTCAAAAATTCGACATCGATACTCACTTTATCGACTGCCGAGCAATCGAGTGCCGGAAACTCCAATAGTGAGGGTTTTAGAAAGAAAGAAAAGGTAGAAGAAGAAGAAACAGAAGAAGAAAGAAGAGAAGAACAACAGAACAACATCAGAAACAGAGACAATATCAGAATCTCACATATCGCAGCGGAACAATATATAATAAATAAACACTAGTCTTTTAAAACAAAGAACTATATCAGTTTATACATACATCAATCATCAGAGTCAATATACAACAATGGACAGTTATATAAACTTGTCCTCATACAGAATACACAGCGGAATAAATAATATCAGATACAAATACTACGTCTCGTCTCCAGCTTATCTCCAAAGCTCCAGAATATCCAGAATATCCTGATAACCTAACTCTAGACTGCCCGTGTGGAAATTGGTGGGCACCAAGAGTTTAGAAGGGAAACAATAAACTCTGAGTCAGTCATGGTGACTGGTGTGAGATCGTAAAACAGTTTTATCTTTAAAAACAACAAGGGAATATTTTTAGAGTCAATTCGCAATGCTTTTGGAAAATGAAACTACCATAAGACCTCCCGCCACACACACAATGCAAACGCAGAATTGGAGGAGATTTCTTCTTATGATAGTCAAAGATGCTTACTATGCAAAAATCAAATTCTTTTTGATATTATTATTAGTGCATAGTGTAGAAAACATTTTGAAAGTATAATATTAATCTTAGCCAACATACGACCAGTATCGTATGCCTACTATAGCTACCATCTAAACAGTGGTGACCACCGTACGTAAATGGCAGGTTCTACAACTAATACCGTACAAAGTGCGTATTGGGGTTTGGATTTCCAACAAATGGTCAGGCTAAGGAACTTCCTTTTCCACGATGGGTACGTCCCTGGAATAGACGACCCGAGAAATAACCTAACATTACGGTTAGATCTCTGCCAACACAAGGCCGGGTTACCTCTGCAAAAGTAGGTAACTACTGACATGCGTATGCCATCCCCCGATCGTAACCGATCTTCCCGAGGATCCCCGATTTCCAACAAACCACATAGTAAAAATGCAGCAACCACATAGGTTAAATATCTGGGCTCCATACCATGATACCACCTCTACCAGAAGGAATGACATACACTAAGGGGCGCTACTCCCTAGAACCTTGCCGCATCCTTCCTGTTTCGACCATTTCCGAGGTGTGAGGCTCGACGAAGTCTCGTCCACAAAGCTACGCTTTCTACAAAGCCCTGCTTCGGGTCAAACAAAATGATTAACCTATGATCACAAAGATATAAGATCAAACAAATGATCATATCATAAATGATCAAACACTGATCATTTCACAGCAACACTCAGTATGCCACGTTACCAAATTGGGATATATCGCTGATAAATTTCAACTACATAACCTCTGAGCTCGTACGTCTCAGAGAAGGGTGTTAAGCTAAGAGAATAAATTCTCCGCCACCAACAGAAATGTATTTGAAAGAAATCAGCTTTATATCTCAAATTGTAACGTCAGACACACAATCCATACAAGTCTGTTCCGGGATCGAACAGAACCGAAGGCACTTCTCACGAAGCCCTTGCATTTCCGGATAATTTTCTAATCACGTCCGGACTTCCCGTCACTAAGGGTGATAAAACCTCTAAATCGAAGATCAGTCGATGTAGAGTAACTCGACGGTAATCCTTCCGTTTTCAAAAATATCCGGTCTTCAACACCGGTCTTCGAATGCGATTCATAACGACGTATCACATATTCGGAATGGGTTATACGACCCCATGGTCCTTTCCCGGCTAACCCGAATAGTGAGCGATTATTCAAAAATAAGTGTGGCATTCAAATTCATCCAATTCACAACAAATATCCATTCAAGGTAATTATTGATAGTCGGTTATTTAACTATCAATAAAGATGCGCAACATCATCAGATTCCAAATAATTTTCCAAATTATTTCATCTTCAAAAATATCTTTACTAGATATATAATTTCCACACTTCAAAAATAAATCAACGTTTATTTTTCTAAACAGTTTCCATTTCTTTTATAAATTCCATATTGAATTTATATTTTCAAATATCTACTGATATACGATTTTCAATCGTTTTCAAATATTCATTTTCGATTTATCTTTAAGAAGATAAAATCTCAAAACGTTTCATTTCATTTTGGAAAACATTCCATACTTATTTAATAATAAGTGTTTCACAAATCTTTTATTTTCAACATTTGAAAATATTCGATATACTTAAATCAATATTAAGTACATATTCATTCTTTAAGGAAATCATTCTTTTTAACAACATCTATTTGAGTCAAAACGAATGTTACGTAAAACATCGTTACGACGACTCAAAATCACTAGTATAGGGATTCGAATTTTTAAGATAGATATGTAAATCCCAATACTACATAAAACATTTTCTTTCGAAAATCATTTACTATAACAACAGTGTTATAGTCCATCATTTCCTTATATTTTCGAAAACGCCTATTTCAACAATGAACGTTGAAATCTATGCTTTCAATTCATAATACATTTTAAAACATCTTTAAAATGTTTAACTTCATTTTTAATATCACTTCTTCAAAAATAAATCCATTTTTATTTAACAATATATTCACTGTCCAAAATCGTGAATATAATTCACTTATCCCAATTTCAATCATTTCTACACATTTTTATCTCAATAAAAATTCGCTATCCAAAATCGCGAATATATCTTCTTTAAAAAAAATCTTCTATATTTAATTTATCAAATTCAATCGATTTCGAATTTATAAACACGGTTATAAATTCTATTTCTATTTTAATAACAACCTCGACTTATAAATCTTCTTTTTATCAACTTCTATATTTTTACTTATCAAAATAAGTGATTTCGGATTTATAAACAACTTTTATAAATTCCAATTCCATTTATAAAAACTTCAATCCCAAATCAATTTCAATATTGATTTAAAATTTATTTATCACTACTAAGTAAATTCCTCATTTTTTTTCCTCAAATGATTCAATATTCTGTTTTAAAATGGATTCTTCAAATTGAAATCATTTTACATTGATTTCCCCAAATTATTTCAATTTACCAAATTAAATTTCTAATTGGATTTTCAACTGATCTCCTTTTAAATAAATTCCTTTTTACGAAAATAAATTTCAATTGTTTCTTTCAATCTATTTTAAAAATCCAAATTTTAAATTAAATTCTTCAATTTATAATCACTATTTTACGAAATCCATTTATTTAACATTTTCACTTGATTCTGGAATTAATTCGGTAAGATTATAAAAATTAACTTTTTATACTTTAAAAATTCCTTTCTTCAAAATTTATTCAATTTCTAAAATTGATTCACTTAGAAATTTCTACTTAAATTTCAAAAACTCAACTTCGTTTATCTTTGGAATCCAATGATACCAAACATCCATTCAGCTAAATTTTAGCATTCAAACAATTTCCAGACATCAATTCAATAACATCAATAATCATTCACAGATTATCATATCACAGTAGAAATAAATTCAATCAATGTGAGGGGTCCAGTTGGATCCCTCCAACCTGTTTTCCTGCATCCAAAGATGTTAGCACAATACCAATTCCGCTCCAGTACGGAATTATCGCGGTATATGGGTTTTATAAAAATCCGCTTACTAACGGCGCAATAGGGTCTCATCCGCTATACGAGGCGGGAAATCATCAATCCAATATATACATATGCCAATATGTATATATTGCTATATATATATATATATATATAGATATATCCTACTATATCTAACATCACATCAACATAGCAATCAAATCAGTCAATAAATAACTGCAATACCAAATATATTTTGAGTGAGAAAAATCTCACCTTAGCTTTTTTTTTATTTTGCAATCCAATCCAATTCTCCTTTCATTTTTCTCGACTTTAACCTTGTATAAATAATTATACAATTCTATTAATATCCGAACAAATCGAAAAATAAATTTTTCATTTGATAATTTCGATTCATCATTGATTTTATTTTGACCCAATTTCTTTTAAATAAATTTATTTAACTAAAATTTAAATTAAACAATTAAATTCCCTTTTCCTAAATAATCTTTGGTAATCAGAATAAATGAACACATATACTTTAAACATTATAATTCATTATATTATCTTCCAAATATTTCTTTTTAATAAATGAGTTAAACCAAAATTACTTTAATAAATTATTTCCAAAATAAACTAGTAAATTTTTTTAACTTTATTTATATAAGATATTTTCTGTTTTCCCGTATAAACTTTAAAACAAATTTCCTTTTTAAAGAAATATATTTGTTTCCCTTTTCTGTAACTAACAGAAATTCACCTTACCGTATTCATATCTATATATTAATGTGTAAATTGAAGAAGAAAATAAATTGCTTTATAAATATACTGTTATCGTATATTTCTGTAACGACCCCGAATTTTTAAATATATAAATTTCTAATTAAATGAATTTTTGAATAAAAATAGTAGAATAAATGGTTTTAAAAAATAAATGGAAATTGATATATATATATATATATGCATATAATTGGAAGAAACTATGGTTTGAAGTTACAATAAAATATAGAAGAGGGTTGACCAGCCTCAAAATAAAAATCTGCACTTTCAAATATAGTAACTTGTTAGAAAATAAACTTGTATAGGATAAGTATGTAAAACTAATGGTTCGAATAGGAGATGCAAGCCTGAGAAACAAAAAGAATTAAAAAGCAAAGTAAAATATGTGTGCATGTGGCTTGTAGGTGAAGTCTCAGGTAAGTGTAAAGAGAAAATAGGATAAGTATCAAAGGGAACATCAAGTACAAATAGCATTAAATGTGCATATCCTAGCAGCAAACATAATCTATACGAATTGCATAAAACTTCTTTCAGCCTCCACATTTTATTAAAAATCTCTGACAATGGAAAAAAAAATATTAACCCTGTAAATTGTTTTAAACTTCAACCTGGAAGCTATTCCCATTTCAGTTCGAACTAAACAAGACTAAAAATAAAAACTTCCATTTATAAACTTGAACAAGACTTCATTCTACATCATCAAATACAATTAAACATCAGACAACAGCAAGGCAAGAAGATCAAAGTGGAAAACATTTTCCAGTTTTCAAGTTCAAACTGTTTCAAGTGGAGAAGCTCTGTTCTTCTTCTTAATCACTGTGAGCAAACTTCACCTACTTTGTTTTGAAATGCCTGTGAGTAAACCTTTAAGCTAAAATTTAGTAACTAATATGTGTTGTTTATGGATTACTGTGTTGATGTTGATCTGCATGAATGTTTATATGTGAGTTTTGAGTGCTTGTCTGTTCATTTTTGAAGCACCTCTGTTCTTTTAAGTCCAGAGTTCAATCAAGTCAAAAACTCCAGATTTCACTTTTCAAATCTCTGACATATTTAATCTTCAACAAATAGGTTTGTTTAAAACTCATCTATGAGCTAAAAATTTGCTTTCAGTTTGAACATGAAGGGTTTGCTCCTGTAGTCAAAACTTTACAGTACAAACAAATTTTTATGAAGAAATCAAGTGTTTTAAATTAGTGATTTGATTATGTAACTCGAACAAGCATACGAAGTTATGATTTTTAGAATTAATATGATGATTTTTATTTAAATATTTCAAGAGCAGTTCCCTTTTGAACACATTTTGTTCTTTTTCCTTTTGCCAATGATCGATTGAATGTAAATTGATGAAAATTGAATTGAAGCTAGTATTAACATCATAGATCATAGGAAAAATGCTAAAAGAATTTTCTATTTCGTAAATTGATGAGTCGAGAACGAGTTAGGGTTTAAGAACCCATTCTTGTCGTGTCAGAAAAGATGGTGCTGCGCCATAAACAGGCGATCGGACTTCGAGCCTCCGGTGGGGATAGGAGCATCTAGTCAAGGCGAAGCTTCAGTTGAATTTTGGTGGCCTCTGATGGCCAGAGGGTGGGGGACGAGTCAATTTTCTGGTGGTGTTTCCTTGTTCGCGTTCCAGGTTTTGGGTAGCGAACTCGAATTCGAGTTCGAGACGAACTGAAGGGGGCTGGTGGTTGGGATCGGAGATGGGGATGACATTCGACTTGCTCGAAGTATTGGTGGTGACCGGAGGTGGCTTACGGGGGCGTACACGTACACGCGTGTCATCATGTATCGGAGTTGTTTTGAGTGTGAAAGAAGAAGAAGGTGCGTTGTTTTCGTGGGTGGACTCGAAGTTGTCTCGAGTAATTCGAGTATTCGACTCGAAGTATTTATTGGGTAGCTCGGGTCAAAAATCTGGTTTTCAGGTTTCATACCTGATTTAGTTTCTGGAATTAAAACTGTATTTAAAATTCATAAATTAAAGTTTAGACTGAGTTTAGAATTTAAAGTTTAAATATCAATTCAAGCTTAGGTTGGAACTTAATTTAGAAATAAATAAAGTTTAAATTTGAACTGTTTTTAAATAAAAGTGTTTAAGAAATTAAAAGTGTATTTTCAAGTTTTAAATTTAAAATGGACTTTGAGATTGTAAATAAGGAATTTAAACAAAGTCTGGATTTAAATCTAACTCTGGATTTAAGATTTTGAATAAAATAAAGTTTTATAAATTCAAATGTTTTAAATCAATTTGAGTGTGAAGTTATACATTAAAAATGTGAACATAAAGCGGATTTGATTTAAGTCCTTTTAGATACGTTGATGAGGGTCATTAACTAAGATTTTTGAATAGTTAATCAATGTGATAAATTTTAACAATAAATTTAGATTGATTTATTTAATAATAATCAATTGTGGAATTATTAAATATAATTACTTAATGACAGTAATTAAAGCATTAATTATTCAGAGTAATTGATTGAGTTAATTTGATTAGTTCAAGTCAAATTTCTTAAGTTAATCTAGAGTAATAACTTGAATGATGATTAGGAATCAAGGATAATTATTTGTTAATAATTAAAGAATAAATTAATGAATGTGATTAATTAAGACTTATTTAATAATTAAAAGTTAATTGATTCATGAATTAAGAACTGATTAGTTAATAATTAAGGGTTAACTAATAAATTTGAAAGTAAGATTTATTTCAAATAATTTGTAATTAAATTACAATAATTAACCCGGATTATTAAATTGATACATCTAATTTAAATTAATCAGTTGATTAATAAATTCACTTGTGAATGTTTAGATTCCATTGAATGTTAAATTGTTTGATATCCCTGATATATGATGCTTTGTGATATACCCTGATTTATGTTGTGATCTGTAGTTTACTTATCTGTGACCTTTATATATCTATGATCTGTGAATGAACGATAAGCGTTGTTCTTATACCGCTTATCGAATTATATTTCTGTATTCTGATATGTGATGATTGATGTTGCACTATTGTGTTAAACCCCTGGACCACACTTTTACACACACAAATATGGATTTCACGTGGAAATCGGTTAAGTCACAGATGATTTAAATTTGATGATTTTGAAATTGAAATTTAATTTCAATTGATTTTGAAATTGGAAATTCGGGTTTAAAGTGAAAAGCTTTTGAAATGGAATTTCAAAGATAAAAGTTATTTCGAATAACTTAATCGAGTTTTGAAAATTTAAATAATCTGATTTAAATTTGAATTCAAGTTTGAAATTGAATTCTATGATTTGAAACTAGGGATTAAAGATGCTGTACAAGTTATATATGGGTTAAACCATTTTAAAGGTATTGATTTGGGTATTTGAATTTAATTCAAGGGTTTTGACTCGTGTAAATATAACTGGATTTTTCCGAAGACGAAAACTACTTGTTTTCAAATAATAATAGCTTTCATTTTAAGAAAGGATTTCCAAATTTGTGTTGAAAGAATTTCAAGTTTGAAATAGAATTGAAATGTTTTGAAAACTATGAAATGAGTCTTTGATTTCAAAGACCGGATGAATTAATCTAACTTGAAATGGAATTGTTTTGGAAGACTATGAATGAATCTTGGAAACGAGTTTTGAAAGCTATAAGTTAAATCTTGATTTAAAGATTTAACGAGTTAATTCAATTGAATTGGAAATCGATTTGAATTGTATGAATGAATCTTTGTGAACGGGGTAAACATTGTGAATTGAATCTTTTTGTTTAAAAGATTAAAAGTGTGGAAATCGTTAAACCATTGAAGGTTTTTGAAATAAATCTTTTATTTAAAAGATTGGAAATGGTAATTTGTTTTACCATTCGAATGAAAAGTTTTGGGCTTTAAGCTGTGATTTAACTGAGACCCCAGTATCCATATGATTTTTTTTATTATTGCGCTCGTTATTCGGTTTAGCCGGGAGAGGACCTTTGTGTCGTATAACCCATTCCGAATAATGATACGACGTATATGGATAGCATTTGAAGACCGGTGGTGAAGACCGGATATTTTTGAAAACGGAAGGATTACCGTCGAGTTACTCTGCATCGGCTGATCCCCGATATAGAGGTTTTATCACCCTTAGTGACGGAAAGTCCGGACGTGATTGGAAATTATCCGGATTTGCAAGGACTTCGTGAGAAGTGCCTTCGGTTCTGTTCGAACCCGGAACAGACTTGTATGGATGTGTGTCTGACATTACACTTTGAGATGTAAAGCTGGTTTCTATCAAATACATTTCTGTTGGTGGCGGAGAATTTATTCTCTTAGCTTAACACCCTTCTCTGAGACGTACGAGCTCAGAGGTTATGTAGTTGATGGTTACTAGTGATACATTCCCAATTTGGTAATGTGGCATACGAAGTGCTGCTGATCATTTGTTGATCGAAGCGTTGCTTTGTGAAAAAGCGTGGCTTTGTGAAAAAGCGTGGCTTTGTGAAAAAGCGTAGCTTTGTGGACGAGACTTCGTTGAGCCTCACAACCCGGTAATGGTCAAAACAGGAATGTTGCGACAAAGGTTTGTAGGGGTAGCGCCCCTAGGGTATGTCATTTCCTTCTGGATAAAGGGTGGTATCATGGTATGGAGCCCAGATACTTAACTCGTGTGGACACGGTAATTTATTACTGTATGATGTTGCTTTGTTGGTTTTCGGGATCCCGGGATAAAGGTCGGTAACGACCGGGGGATGGCATGACTCGTGTGTTAGTTACCTAGTTACAGCTGTACAGCGTGAGGTAGCGTCGGCCTTTTGTTTGCAGAGATCCGGTTAGGATCCGGGGCGTCTTTCCAGAGGCGTTTCTATTTCGGTAAGGAAGTTCCTTAGCCTGATCATTTGTTGGAAATCCAAAGAAACAATACGAACCCTGTACGGTTTTAGTTGTATTACCTGCTATGGAATGTGGCGGTAACCTGCTATTGAACGTAGTAGCTATAGTAGGCATACAACAATAGTTGTATGCTGGCTAAGATTTATATTATATTTTCGAAATGTTTTTCGACACTATGCACTAGTAATAATATTAAAGAGTTTTTCCAGCGTAGTAAGCATGTTTGACTATCATAAGGAGAAATCTCCTCCAATTCTGCGATTGCATTGTGTGTGTGGTGGGAGGCCTTATGGTAGTTCCATTTTCGAAAAGCATTGCGGATTTCAATGTTTAAAAGCCTTTTGTGTTTGTTTAAAGATAAACTGTTTTTGTTGCTCACACCAGTCCCATGACTGATCCGGAGTTTATTGTTCCCTTCCTAAACTCTGGGTGCCCACCATTTTCCACACGGGCAGTCTAGAGTTGGGTTTTTTTCAGATATTCAGGTTTAGTAGATTATCTGGAGCCAGTTCAGTTCTTGGAGTCCATGGACTGACGTTGCTTATCTTGGAGCATTCTATTGGAGACATTCTATCCACTACTGGTGTTATCTATTTTCTTTTCCGCTGCTATTTCTTGTATCATATCTCTGATGTATATTGATATTCATTGTATCACTCTGTTGTATCAGATATTATATATCAATGTATTATTATTTTCTTCCGTTGTGTTATTTACTTAATTGTGTTATAGCTCCGGCGAATCGGATTTGAACGGTCGAATCTGCGGCATTCTAGTACAATGTGAAGTACGGATGTTGATTTTCGAGCGGGCAAAACCCGAGTCGTTACAATATCCCTGTAATATATATCCTTATACTAAATTAACTTAGAACAAGATTAGATTTACCTCACTGCAGACCAAAATCGAAGTCGAATGAATCACATTTGCCTGCCCAACCTTCCGATGCCGAGCTCGAGATGACTACCTCGACGTTGCCGAAACCACGACTTCGTTTGCCACCAGACATCGCAACTTCACCCTCCGACTGCGCTGCCGCCTTCACCGCCTTTGCCGAGTTCGCCGAGAACTTCGATTGCCATCGAACGTGAAGCGCCGCCCAATCGCCTCGCCCACGAATTCGCCCTCCATCTCGCGACTTCGAAACCCTAAATCACGAGCGTTAGCTCGTTTCCCTCTTCTGTCTTTGCCTAGACTGGTTCGAACCGCCCCATATCAGATCGATGTGAAGCGCGATCCCTCTCTCTCTTTAAAATCTGGTCGCGTGATTTGGTGATCCCCTCGTACTCTCCCTGCTTTCACTCAAAATCGAATAGGGGTGTTCAGGCATTTATTTTTCTCTGTTTCGAAATTTTGAACGTGAGGGATGTCGAACTGGGAGATGAGGGAGAACGAACGTGAAAGTTGAATTTGGGTAGTTTATCTTCGGCCATGGATTGATTTTTTTGAATACGAGAATATGGCTCTGATTATAAAAACGAAGAGAAATAGGCGACCACTACTTTGAAACGAAGGGGTAAGCTTTGCACGATAAATTTTCATGATTCTCGGCATGTTTTAAGGCGTAAGCACAGGGAAGACAACGTGCTGAGATTTGACCAAATTTTAAATATTAAAATGAATTTGAATTGATTTTTATTTCGACGCGTTTGCATATCATACGGTCACACGGCACCTCCGTTTAATACGAAATTTGAAACCCGGCAAAAATTCAATACTACGGACTCAATGGAACTGGTTTCGTCGAATTCCGAGACTGTTTGAAAAATGACTATTTTTAAATATCGGTTCGAACGATATATTTTCAAAACTGAACAAAACAATTCGAAATTAAATTCTGAAGCTTCTATCATCTTCAGTATTATCAATACGAATTTTAAAAGCTTTTGAAATATTTTGCTTCAGCTAAAAATTGAAAATTCAAATTTTAATTCAACTATCAACAGATTAAACTTTATAATTTAATCGCCAATTTCAAAATTATATCGGGGATTCAAATTAAATCACCGTTCAAATATTTAAAATTAATTAAATATTTTCAATTTAATTCGTTCAAAATTCTGGGTCGTTACAATCTAACCCTTTTTCATAAGCCCCAAGCATCCGTAGCTAAATTTGAAAACATACACGGTGCTGACCTAAGCATTATAAGAAAATAACACCCGGATCAGTCTGGTAAACCAGCATGAGAAAAGAAATATGCAACAAGTAATAGTAACCATTGAGACCGTACGAATTCCCGTAACGGTTTTCCCCTAAAAGAACCAACCATTCATTAAGTTTAACGTATAGAGATATGACAGATAATGTCTAGAGTGTAGCATATAAATCACATCAAATAGTTGTTGTGTGAATGCCACAACAATAATAGGTATACAATCAATACCGCTAAGGTGTGTTCGCAATATGGATTTTCCAGGGAGATCTCCCCGGATCTAGCCGAATCCGAACTTCTACACAAGGATCAGAGATATCCTTCCGAGCAACGTACATCTCTAGGGAATGTACTATAGGAAATGCTTAACAAGCCCACACCCAAAAAATCATGGTTTCGAATACATTGCTCCCGCATGCTTGTCCATAAGTAATACTAGACGGAGTCACCTGTACCCTTATGATTGCTAAAATGCTACGTTCCCTTTGGCTATGCATCCTATCTCTTATTTTAATCATTTCTGATATCGAGGCAATGTTAGGCATTTCGCACTCAAGTCTTCATCACTCGAAAAGAACACGAATCCCCAAATAGATTCCCAAATCTTGAACATATCACAAATCACTACATGGATTCGAGCATCTTGAATAGATCTCGAACCACCATATAGGTTCCCCGTATAAGTCCTCTGACGAATGCTAATGTTGTCCTCTTCCTTGGAATACTCCTTAAGATAGACAGTCCCATACGGTTGCATCGTTTGAAATGTTAACATTGACATCTCCCTTGGACTTAACCTTAGGATTGACAATTCAACTCTACAACATTTCACTTCACATCCCTTCCAAAACATAGAAGTCGTATACTAGTTTTGAAGTAGTATTCGATAAGTAAAACACTTATCAATTCAAGTCTCTTCAAAACTAATTCAAAGAATTTCCAACTAAGTCAATTTCTGTTACTTCAAAAGTAAGTGAAAGCTAAAGACATTTCGTACCAATGCTCCTCCCCAAGGTTCACATTGATATGAAATCGCGAAGCCTTTCCATAACTTCTAAGTCATATTTGGTTAATTATGATAATCGACTAATCAATTATCTAGTCAAAACAATTGCTTATACAAATCACGAATCATACGCTTAACTCGTTTCCGATATTCCAAATTAACATTCCTCCCCCAATAGTGAAGCCAGGTAAGTTAGAGCACTAGTTTCATCAAAGCCTTGCCTAGACATCTTGAATCTCATAAATAGATAAGTCTACATCGTCGGCTTTTAATATTATGTATAGTATTAATGATTTCCATAAACAAGTAAGAGATCAACACGATTAACACGTTTCCATCATTTCAACCATACTATTCCTCGGTCAAGAGGGAAGCCATCAGGTTAGACCTCTATTGCTCCATCTCTACTCTAACATCAACCTTTACTCTCATAAATAGATAAGCATTACTTCGTCAGCTTTTAGTGTTAAACATAGTTAATTACTTTTCAAATAATTAAATAATTAACTATTTAGCCACTAAACAATTCTTAATCCTTTCTTAACCTTTTGTTTATACTCTTAAAATACTTGGAAATACTTATAATAAGTTTTAAAACATTCATCCAAAATATTACTTTGAAATAACAACTTTACAATTTTCCTCAAAACTTGAAAAGAACATGTTTTCCATATATTTTAAAAAATATCCCTTCTTTAAAAATTTACAACCAATTCTTAAAAATTCATAAATTTCTTAAACCATTTTTTAAATACTCTAATATGAGTTAGTAAACACTTGTAAAAAGAATGGAATAAAATACTTAGATTTAAATTTCTTTTCAAACTTTAAAGTCCAAAATCAAGGCCAAACGAAGCAATTTTGCACAAGTAAACTTTTGGCCACTTTTCGAGATGTTACTTATTATTTTACCATCCAATCTTTTAATAGCAACAAACATACATATAAAACATTATAAATATTATGAGAAACCTCTGAGGATCCATCTACAAAGTTCCATAGCAATCACCAAAAAACAAGACAATTCACAATTGCATCTATAGCGACTATCGCTATAAGTGCACTTTCAAATCCGAGTCCAATCTAAACTAAAGTCCATCTATAACCTACATTCTTTGTTCAAGGTCTTGTCATAAGTCATACAAGTCCATTCCAAGTTCGTCCAAGTCCATATACATGGATCACATATGTCATTTACTTTTAAAGTAAGAATTCAAACCAACGTTTTAACATAAGTTAACAACAATTCGAACAACATAAACGTAATCAAACACAAATATATATGAGTTATCTTTTCATTCAAGGTGAGGTGTTAATTCACCTTTAACCTTACGAACAACCAAGATCCAAGAACCAAAGTCCGACCCAACCTTGCAACCACCATTCTTCCTCCTCCTCTTTGCTTTGGACACTTGCTTTTTCCCTCAAAATCAACATATAGCTCACAGCCTTTCAATGTAGGGTGAGATGTGCTTTTTTTCTTCAACTTCTAACTTAATGAAAGGTGTTGTAATGTCCCCTCAAGGTTTCACTTCAAATTTGAGTTGATTGGGATTTGATTTGCAATAATATTTTGTAAAGCATAAAAGAGGAAGAAGAAGAAGAAGCCATTAATTTTCTCACTTAAGCTTTGTGGATTTGTGATTCTAACTCTATGGTATGCCTCTCCTTAGATAGGCACAAGAATGGTGCTCTTTACACTTGCATTTACTCCCTAACATGCCATGGAAGCTTCACCTCCCATCACTTCTCCTTTACATCACTTTTTCTTTATGCTAATTACCATTATACTGCTCTCATGATAATTTCTCTTATCCATATGGAAGCTTTTGAACATTCCAAGCTTTACGAAGAGGTGTTTGTTAATTAGTTGCCAATGTGTTCATTTGATCATTAGACAAGTGCACTAGAGTTCGAACAACTTATATCGATCGAAAAGCCGTTTACCGATAAACTGATTTTCGGTCAAATTATCAATTTTTCTTCGAGGGATATAGTTTTGTAAACAAATTTCAAAATCAAGTTTCTTATCATTATAAATTAATTAAATGAGGTTAAACGAGGTTAACAAATTATATTTATAACACTTAGTTTCGATATTCGAAGACGAAGCATTCGAATTTCCGGATCGCTATGTTCTCCCTCACTTGGAACATTTCGTCCTCGAAATCCAAACAAGAACGATAATCAAAGGAGATGGAAGAGCAAGATATATATATATATAACATGCTTTTAAAACTACATACAAACTAAACTGTAAACCAAAATACATACTAAGTTTCTCCATCTCAAGCGGTGAGTACATTACAAAAGATGTAAGATACAAATATAAGATGGAAACCCTAGTCTACAAGCGACTATGGATAGAACTCCTTCTAACTGTCCTCCATCTTCTCTGTAACATCCCGAGCATCCTTTCTCCATGGCACTTTTAACCTTAGCAAAGGAACAAGCACAAAAATAGTCAAATAGTATTCCCAATTACTAGCAAGCAACATTCATGGTTCACTTGGTTTCAAAACTCTCTCACCGACCAAGGACAATAAACAATCTACTAAGCATACCTTACGCTCAACAGCCTTAGGTTTTTACTTATATGATTATTCATGCTACCTCATAACAAATTGAAGAGTCATTCCCTAAACTCTTCAAAAGCCCACAAACATAGTATACAAATGTACTATAGCTCGTACGATGCACATGAACCATCCGCATGCAATATCCGACCTGATCACTTACTCAACCACATAAATTTCTCTTCCAAACTAGTATATATCACTTGACCACTTTAGTGTGGACTCCGATTTGGTTCCTTCATTAGAAACCTCCATTCTCCTTACATAGCCATATACTATGATGGAAAACAACGGGATCGTATCACAAACCCATATCAAGTGTTCATAGTCAAGAATCGTGTGAAAATCCTTGTTCGGACCGGTGCAAACCACCTCAAAAACATTTACTCGAAGACTGGATCAAGAACATCATGCGAATAAAACAATTTACATACAACTTACGTATATATCGTATTGGTTTCTTAACTACACCAATTCCTTTTTATTCACCTTCATTTATACAAATAGTACGTCATTCAATACTAAATTATTTATGCACCATTTCATAAATCATAATTTTAAGTTTATAATCATTTTATAACTTAAGTTCGTACTCGTATAATACTCCATTACATTCTAAAAGTATGTACAAACATCAATTTTTTTTACTTAACAAGGATTGTCTACAATTTAAAGTTGTTTCAACTTACTACCTTCTCAATTCAAGTGCTATATAAACTCAACTTTATATTTTCAAAAACACTTAACTATGAGTTTTATAACAACTCGGAAGTTCCCGGTTATCCAAAATTGTCGAAATTCCATTTCATCTTAACAAATGGAAACTACCAAACAACATATCCTATCATGATGCACATACTATGCCTTCCTAATGCATAGTCTATATGTGTCCATGAAATAACTTAACAAGAAAACTTTAGAACTAAACACCGGTTTTTCATTTTAATCATTTTGAAATAATATATACATATAACTTTTGTATATCGAATCTTAGTTTTGGGATTTAAATCAAAATCCATTTTACCAAAACAACTTTGTAGCATCCCACACTTAGAAACCCGAAAATGAACGTCAATGATGTTGTAGTCATCACCGAAATTAATTTTTAAGTGATAGAAGTAAGTTCAATACACCCAAACCATACTCATGGTATTTAACCAAAATCATTTCAAAGCGGTATCAAATACTTTGTATAATACAAAGTATCATGATCTTAATCTCCTGACCAATTTCCCAAATATTTACTTTCAAATTTTACTACTATTATTATCACTATTTTGTGCCAAAATCTTGAGAAACGATTTCAAAGACACCGAGATTTAAGTTCACAAATTCTCTATTTAAATCCTTTTTGTTTATAAACTATATTTTATAAACCATACTTTACATAAAATCACTTATATAAAATTCTTTTCACAAATATTTATTTCTAAAATATTCTATCTTTCCTTTTTTGATTATAATAAACATCCTTTACTAAATTTTAACTTCTAATCCAACATTATCACCGAACGCCTTATAGTCAAACCTTGAAATTTAATTCACAAGGTATTCGTTCAATGCACCCACTATTACTGTCTACCCGCCCTATGATGTAGAAAAGGGAAAGCTCCTCATAAACTGGTTGACCAGAAATCAATCACATGCAATACTTAATGTTCCTAACATGTCGAGCATGACTATACAATCATGGTTACATGATATTAAACTATGAGAAGCACAAAAGTCAAACGAACGCAAATAGGTAAACCATAAACAGATAGTATACCCTCATGAATCTGCTTCTCCTTCTCGGTTGTAGAAATAGAAAAAACCCTAGGTCGCTCCCTAATTTTGAGCATAGGACAATCTTTAACAAAATGGCCACGCTGATGGCGACTGCAACAACCTTTTGGTGCAAACTATGCCTCAAGCTTCGGAAACTTCTCAATCAGTGCTTTCACTATCTGCACTTTAGCCACCTGCCCTTCTTTCCCCAATTTACAATTCCAAGAAAAGTTGTCTCTTTTTCCTACACTTACGATAAACCACACTAGATATATCTCTCGATGGTTGAAACTTCCGCTTTTTGTCCCCAGCTGGTGTAGAAATAGATGACTTCGGAGCCAAGCTCTCAAACCTCAAAACCATGTTAACCAAACCAATGAAAGATCCCATGACATGATTAGTCATATCCCACTGGAACTAAAGGCGAATACCTACAATAAATATCTCATTCTTTTTCAGTGGCGTATCAACCAATCCTTACCCGAACCGAGATAATGCAATGAACTGGTTCTCATACTCCACCATAGTCATGGCCTCCTATTTCAGATCCATGAAGCTCCTAAATAACAAAGTCTTTCCGGCTTTTGAAACAAACTCATCTTTAAATTAGGCCCAAGAGAAGTCTTTCTCATGGATATCTACAGTGGTAGAACTCCACCATTCCATGGCTGAATTCGTTAGATGTCATAATGCCAACCTATGCTTTATTGCATCATCTAGCTCCATATCTTCAAATATCTGGTCGCATAGTGTTAGCCAAGGGTGGACTTCAATAATTGTCTCTGTACCACTAAATCACTTACCTCCCAACCTCTCATAATCACGGCAAAGCGAAGAAAAACTCATCTGAGGTTTGATCTGCATGACATTCTCCCTTGGTTCCTCAACTGGAACAACATTCTCGGTGCTCGATTCCTGCCATTTGTGATGCTACTACCCCGACCACCTCTACCTCCTCGAGCATTGACGACTCTTGTAATAACCCATATTTTTATGCAGCATAATATTTAAGTAATTGATTTATTTAAATATTAAATTGCTAATTTAATAGATGGGTTGAAAACTTAACTCTTACAAATGGTTGAATTAAGACTCGGGACCACTTCCATTGAGTCCGGATCATCCGAGCAGTTGAGAATGAGTATAAGCATCTATATATTTCGATCGATGGGTTTTTTAGCCAGTAGCCTGCGTTCGATTAGTAGATCGATCCGAAAGGCTAACTTTTATATACAATGGAATTATGCTCCGAAAATTTTCCATTGAGTCCAGAATATGGGAATTTGGTTATGAACGATATTAAGCATGCTTTGTTTGGAGTTGCATATTTCTCGATAGGTATTTGTGATCAATACGTGCAAATTAATCATTTGATGAGCAGTCTCGAATGGTATTGTATTTTATGCCATCAGGATTGGAAAAATATGTGGAGTCACAAGGAGCGAGAATTTCTCTGATTGGAGCTTGTTACAGCTCGTACGAGTTGAAAATGTGAAGTGTGAATTGAATATATACAACTTTATTTAATATTATTCTCACAAAAACTATTCTTTTCTCTCTCCCCTTTCTCTCTCTCTCAACCGACACAAAACCAACGGTCGGTATTGGTTTGCCTTTGATCTCCATCGTGGTGGCTCTTTAAGTAGTGACGCCCGAAGGAAAAATGTGCGCATTAGCTAGGGTGAGCTATAGACAAAGGCAATTGACCTAAGGTGGGGGTGTAGCGACAGCAAAAGGGAGGCGATGCCGATGACTTAGGGTTCTAGATCTTAGCGATGGCGAAGCTTCAGGCGACCGGACCGGTCGCGTTCGAAGGAGCTTAGGAAGGAGGCTCTGGTGGTGGCCTCTAATTGAGCTCTGATTGGCTGTGGTAGCGCTAATGTGGAGATGGACGTGGGCGTTAATTTGGGCATGCTCGATCGTGTATGGGGATAGGTTGGAGAAGATGATTTGGCTAATAAGGTAACTAGTGTATTAATCTTTGACTAATTAATTCGACTGATAATTCATATCTTGTTCATACGAGGTCGGACTAGAACGTGATTTCTTCCATTGGACTTGTGGATACATCACCTACACAATGGAATAGCTTTGGTCGCTTTATAGATGACTGAAAAACAAGGCTAAGGTGAGCGAAACGATAACTCTATAATTAATTATCATATAAATCCCAGTATTTGTGTATACCTATTTATGGGATTAGAATGATGTAGAGTAATGTGGTTCATTGGTATATGATGTTTAGATGAATCATTATTGACATAGAATATTTGCTGAGATCCTAGGTAAATGTCAACGACAGTTGTGATATTTATTTAATAGTTTCCTTATTTGATTGGATTAGTTTGAGTGAATATTCGGGATGATTGATTTTGATCCCGAATATGTGTGTGTGTGTATGGAGGTCTAATATTGAATAGAGTTAGAGAGGGCGGATATTAATTTATAATGTGGTTATAAATTAGTTTAACCCTAGTTTTTTGTTTAAATTAGTAATAGGAGTATTGGTACATATTTTATTACTAACCGGGATTTAAAAGTATGACTTTTCAGATAAGCATGAAGACTTCAAAATGATTGAATGGTTTTGTAGATTTGATAAATGGATTTACACTTAATTTAATTTTATAAATTAAGTCTTGTAATTACTTAAAAATTAGTTTGAGTAAATGGAGTATTTTGTAAAATGCTTATGTGATTTTATAAAATAGTGTGACTGAGACCTACTTGATTCAATCTGATAAATTAAGTATATTGTGGCTTAAATGGGTTTTGAAACGAATATAATATTTTATAAAAGGATTTATGGATTTATAAAAGAGGGAATTAGGCACAAGGACAAACTTTGAAAAAAATTTAGGTTGAAGGACACCAAGTTTCTATTTTGGACTGAAGGACAAACTTTGAAAGAAAACTAGTCTGAAAGACAATGCTAGTTATAACTAGTATTATATTCACTTTTTACAGTATAGAAAATGCTATTATAACTAGCATTATATTCAGTTTTATACTGTACAAAATGCTAACTATATTTAGCATTGTCCTTCAACCTAATTTTTTTCAAAGTTTGTCCTTCAGCCTAAAAACGAAACTTGTTGTCCTTCAGCCTAATTTTTTTTCAAAGTTTATCCTTATGCCTATTTTCCACTTTATAAAATATGATAAGGTGAAATATATTACTTAAATTGATTTTAAGTATATAATGATATTTTTATAAAATGGTTATGATTTTATAAAGATAGTGTGGAAGTGTATAATTGTAACGACCCATAATTTCGAAATCTTCAAATTTGAATATTTTATTTATTTAAATATTCGAATTTGAAATTAAATTATAATAAATTATCTGTTTCAAATTTTGATCTAATTTTCAATGAGGTATTTTTAATTTAATTTATAGAATTTATTCATAATTTTTAATTTGGAAAACAATTAAATTTTCATTTGACACTTTTTACGTCAAATGTCGGTACTTTTGAAACTTCACAGAATAAATTAACCAGTGTATTTTATTGTTGATTTATGATCGCTTCGCAGTATAGTGCGCGATCGTATTTTTATTTTTGTCATTCGCGGTTCGTACGCGAACGCGTTATGGAATTACGAATGTACCGCAAATGTAACTTTTTCTAAAACAAACTTTCTCCAAAACATTCACACACGCAAGTATTCTTTTTACAAAATTTTGACAATATGTTTTATTGTCCTTGCGAAGACTTTAGTTTGCTTGCATTTACACTACTAGAAAACACTGCAGTTTCCTACATAAAATTTCCGACGTCTTTCCTACGCCAAAAGGCGGGGCGTGGGGGAGGTGTAGGAAACTGGTAGAAAGAGGTAAAGGCGTAGGGAAGACGTAAGGAAATTTCCTATGCTTCTCCTACGCCAAATTCAACCCGTAGAAAAAAAGTCGAGGCGTAAGTAAGGTGTAGGAAATCGTCTACACTAAAATGATACTGTAGAAAAGGCGTAGATAATCTCCTACGCCATTTCCACGCCTTTGTTAATTTTATACATTGACGTAGGAAAGACGTAGGAAATTTCCCACGCCGTCCCTACACATGCAAAAAAAATCTTTTATTTTTACGTTTATCACCTTATACTTCCTTCTTCTAGCCTCACTTTTTCACGAATAAAAAAAAACCCGATGCTTGAACCCAAAAAAACTAGGGTTTCAAAAATCAACGCCTTCTAAATAATCATCGCTGCATACTCGGCTATTCCATCAGCCATCGTCGGCTCATCCTTGCCTCCTACGCGATATTTTCTACTGTTGGTTTGAAGTCCTGCTACAGTCTCTTTATACTGCCACTACTAATTAGGTATGCGAATTTCTTGTTCTGAGTTGTCTAATTTTCTAAAATTGAGTCGCCCTTTTACTGCTTTAGATTTCATTAACATTGAAAACGCACCTTTTCGTGTACGTGTTTGTTCTATTCGCAAGAGAGAAAAAATCGGCGGCATTGACAATGTCGATACCATGCGAAAAAGCACCTTGTCTTCCAACATTCTCTTGAAAAGCAGCAGAAGCTGCTCTTCTACAATTGACCTGGAAGGAGGACGAAACAGCCATTCCAATCAAAATCAACATTTTTCTAGTAAATAGTCTTTTGATATATACGACCAAATTTTTGTTGATTTCAATACCAGTCTCTTGGATATAAATAGTATTTTTTAGGTAATTCAAACCTATGAATTTAGCTTGAAATAGAAAAGGATGACGTACTTGGTCATTTACAATGAATTAATGTGAACATTTTGATGAAAAGAATAAGCTGGATATAAGAAAGGGTCTTTTGATTGAACTAGTTAACATAAATTATGGAATTGAAAATCAAAATGTTTCCAGTACATGGATGCAAATGTGTTAGTATGCTAGTTTGTAGTTTGAACCGTATGATTTGGTGGATAAATACGTATACTCAAGTCGAAAGCCTTTGGTTTGGAATGTACACAATAAGTAGAAAGCTGATTAGACAATCAACATTAAAAACATCTATAGATTACAGAGGAAATCCATGAACATAATATTTTGGTGTATGTACATTTATGTGTGGGAATTTTTTTTTAGTAAGGATATGTACCGGTATAAATTATATTAGACATACTGCATGCATAATTCTAGTCTGAAGCTTTATGAAGTCTACGACTATACATGCTAAATTATCTGCATCTTTTATCATACTAGTAGCCTTGTAGCCATGTATATCAATGTAACATCTTGTTTAGTGGCATAAATTTAAGGTTATGCAACATGTTAAAAGAATGATTTTTTTGAAAATAATTGGTCTATTGATGGAATTTTACTATGAAATAAAATGTAGTATTCCTTGTTTAGTACAGTTGTGACATCTTTCTGTGAGTTGTTCCGTGTATTAAAAGAAGTTTGCTAAAATCTTGTAGTATGCTATTTTATTTTGCACATAACAATCTATAGTGCAAGATTACTGAAGCTTCTCAAACACTAATATTCATCGTTCGCAATTAATTGCTTACAGGCATATTGTCAATCGAATCTTGAATTTACATGATCCAGGTATTATATATACACTCCAAGTTATATAATTAATTTGAAATTACGTCTAACCTAGACAAATGTGTATCCATTACTCTTGTTTTTCTTTCTCTTGCAGAATGGTCTGGTGAAGTCCGGAACATCACATATTCAACTGATGGAAAGTCAGTTACTGTAGTCTATCGTGTTACACTCTATGGCACTGATGCAGAGGTAATATAGTTTATAAATGTATGATAAACTATAGTTGCACCATAAAAATTAACAAAATGGAATTCAAATAATAAATTGTAAAGTTCAAATTTTGAATTATAATTGGATTCGAAACATTAGATTGTGAATTGTTGATTCAAAAGATGTACACTGTAATGAGTGTGCATCCATTGCTGACACGTTGAGAGAGACTTGTATTCCATGGAAAAAAATGCTCAATCAAGGTTATCAAATGACATTAAATCACTTACAATGAAGTAACTATATATGGGAACAAGGGGATTAAATTGTAACGGTTCATGTGCTTTTATGCTCTCTTCCTTCCATCACTGTCATCGATTTATTTTATGTTCTTGTGTTTGTCAACGGCTACTTCATGTAAATGAATTTGCTTCGCGTTGATTATAGACTTTCCATGAACCTGCACATGAAAAAAGAAGAGAAAAGAATCTTAGTACTATATTTTCACTCATTCAATTATTTGGGTCATGTGTATGATATGTTATTACAAAATAAAAAATGTGAAACACGAAGGTGGTAACTTAAGTTCCCAAAAAGGGTAACTCAAATGTGCAGTTGTGAGTGGAGCCTAGAAGTTTTGATTTAGTGTAGCAAACAAATTTTATTGTCCTAGATTTTCTTTTACCTGGTTAAGTTTTCCTATGCAACGTTTGTGATTTTTAGGGGATCGGGTAAAGATGGGCAGCTGGGTATGGGAGATTGGGAGGATAAACATTTGGTTTCAAGTGTTAAATTTTTGGAAAGCTATGATATTAGCTCTGTTGTGGCTGGAAGTAGAAACTCCCTTGCTATTTGTGCTGATGGCCGCATAAGTGTTTTCTATTTTTTAATCCTTTTTACACTGTTGTTATTGTTGTTTAGTTAATAGATGATGTTTTGATTTGATTATTTGTTGGTAATAAGTCACTCTCTTGATACATGCTTGCATTTCTTTAGGAATTTGTTTAATCTGTTTCCAAGTGTTAGTCTTTTTGTAAGGCTTATAATAAACCCTGATATATTTCCTTACTCATTGTGTTTGTGCGCACCGAAATTTACTCAAAATTTGTATATAAAAAAGTTCTTTTTTTTTATTCATGTGCTTTGCCTTTTATTTCCGTTAGTAGTCTAAATCAGACGGTTAGACAGAATTTGTCTTGCTCCAACTTAACCCGGACTAGTAGCAAACGCTTACAAAATTATGACTGTAGATGAGTTGTTTAAGGGTTCATAGACTACGCCTGCCAATGAAGTCATGCAAAGCCAAATAGTATGGAATACTTGCAACTATAATTTTCTGGTATAGTTCAATTTAGGTGTTTTTTATTACATGTTTATATGATTGAAGTCCAAGTCTAAGACACAACGGTATTTATGTTTATACTTCAAATTCTGAAACTGCACAGTGTGAGCATGTATTTATGTTTTTGTTCTTGTATTTGGAAAATCACAAATACAGACACAATATCAAGCTAGAATTGAAGAATTGAAAAGTCAAGGCACAGTAATTTCGTATGATGTCGAGGAAGAAGTATTCGACAAGCTTACCGGTGCTATAGCTAAAAGAAAGGACCGTATGCCATATTATGTCAATATCCCTGGAGTAAGTATTTAAACTTTCAACAAAACATTATTTTAATTAGTTTAAAATGCAGAAATTGATGCAATATTTGATAAAATGCAGAAATACAAAGACGCCACTTATAGCATCAATAAGGGAGAAGCATAGACTAGAGCCAAACTAGAGGAAAAGGAGGAGCGTCAAGAAGGGGAGATTCAAATGCTGAAGATGCAGTATGAACAACTCATCGAGATGCTTCGACAGCGATTTGAGGAAGAGCAAAATGATCGTCGTGAGGGATGAGGGTATTAAAAACTTTTTAATGGTATCTGTATGATGTCATGTATCATGAACATATTATCATATTATTTTAACATGTAGGAACTTGATTAATATTGTTTGACTTTGTAATATGAATGAGATATTTGTTTTTTGAATTAAAGATGAATGGTTTGACGTTAATCTTTTTGTTGGAATATGTATATATATAAAATAAGTTGATTTTAGTTTCTATTTAATGTGGTGAAATGAAATAGAATAGTAATATATCAAAATTGCTTCAGAAAAGACGTAGGGAAGGTGTAGGGAAGGCGTAGGTAAATGAAATATTAATGCAGTAAAAAGTCGTGTGTATGGCGTAGGACAAATATTAAAAACAGGCGTAGGTAAACCGTAGGTACAACATGGCGTGGGGAAGGCGTAAGAAAATTATGGTGTAGGAAAGGCGTAGGAAACAACCCAACGGATGGCGTAGGTAAAACGTAGGTATTTTATTAGCTACGCAAGTTTTACCCACGCCAAAATTGGCGTAGGTGTTACGTAGTTAATGCATTTACCTACGCCCCGCCTACGCCAATTTGGCGTAGGTAAACCGCAGTTTTCTTGTAGTGTTAATGATTGGTACTTCTTTTTCCTTAGCTCCAAAGTTACATTGCCTTGTATATTTGGATATAGCAGCATGCATGGAAGGGGGAGGAACACATTTTTCATTTCATATTCTTCTCTGGGAGAATAAACACATTTTCCCATCTCTTTTACTTCACTGCAAATGAAAATATTCATAGCAAAAACCTTTCAATTTAACTTTATTTTTCTTCATAACAAAAGTGTACACAATTTTCTTTATACAAGGATGAACACATACTCATATTTGTTACATTTTTATTTCTTCCCTTTAAATGAACACGACAAATTTATATGTTTGTTTACGTGCGTAGGCAAAAGATGAAAGTGCATGCATATGAGGTAGGAAATGAAGTGCATGCAAGAAGAGAAAGAAGAATGGAGGTGTACTTTTTATTTTAAAGGATTTTTCAACTTAGTCCATGTTATTATGTTCAATTACATGTGATGGGGAAAGGAGGAGCAACGTGTGGAGTAGTTTTACATGATTCGGTTTTGTAAAGGGTGAGTGGGCCTTGGGCCGCAAGTACTTTGGTGAGAAAATTTAACCTTTTAAATTGGTTTTATTATAAATAATAAGTTAGTAAACTTTAACATGCCATATCGGGTTTATATTAAATCCATTTGATCCGTGGATTTTGCGGTGTACTCGTAATTACGAGTATAACGTTATGGTGTAACCTGTTGGTAGATTTGGTAGTGTATAAATTTTTGACATATTTAAACGGACTAAATTTAAATTACGTTATTTTAATTAATAACGTCGTTTAAATTTATATATCTTAATTATTGATGTTTAATTGACCAAATAAAATGCTGTTGAGTTAAATTGGATTGGATTGAATATGGTAATTGGACATTTGTTTAGCAGTATAAAACACCATTCCGCTAATTAAATTAATTGGATATCTGTTTAGCAGAATAAATCACTGTTCTGCTATAATTAACTAGATAGTTTAAATTTGGGCATTTACTTAGCAGAAATAAATTATGTTCTGCTATTACATTAATATAGACACTTTTTTGCCCTCCAGTTGATTAATTTTGGTTAAGTGTTATATTAACAATTGCTTGTTAATTATGAATTTAATTTACATATTTGACGTTATGTAAATACCTGGATTATAACTTGGATAGTTTAATGGAATTAATGGCAACTTGATTAAGTACCATAGGAGTTGCTAAGCCTCTTTCTAACTCTGGAAGTAAATTTTTGAATCAAAGTTATTTTAAGAATAATCTTATGTATTAATAAGATTTAAAAGATATTTATTATTTATTAATAATGTTTTTTTAAAGATAATTAATAATTGAAAGTTAATTGTTTTATTAATATGATTTTTTAAAAATTATTTAGGGATATTTAATTATTGTTTTAAAGTTATTTAATTATTTATTTAAAAAGTTTTAATTATATTGTTATTATTAAATTAAAGTTATCTAATTATATAAGTTTAAGTTATTTAATTATATTTTAAAGTAAATTAATTATTATATTAATAATGCTTGAAATTAATTAATAATTATATTAAATTTTTTTGAACTTAATTAGTTAATTATTATTTGTTTAATATTGATTAGAGCTAAATTATTGGTGTAATAATACTATTTAAAGTTAATCTAATTTATTATGGAGTGTATTTTAAAGTTATTATTTGAATAAGAGGTTTAAAGATAATTAAACACAACACCATAAGTCATTTTAGCGTTGAAAAAACGCTACCAAAACTTTTAGTAGCCTTTCGGTAAACGATGTGGCACGATATGCAACTAAAAGTCTGAAGGTTTTAGTTGCCTTGTAGTAAACGCTACCAAAAACAAACATATGTAGCGTTTCTTAAACCCTACAAAAGTTTTTTTTGCAGCGTTTTCAAAATGCTACCAAAATTACATTTTGGGTAGAGTTTTAACTTGCATCCTTCCTTTTTTTCGGTAGCACATTTGAAACGCTAGTAAAACTTATTGGTTGATGTACAACACATTTTAAACACTGCTATTTACTGTTAATGGCTTGTATCATTTCCGAAAATCACTTATATATAATAGCCATATTAAAACCAACAATCAATCACATAATTATCATTTTCAGACCAACATCGATAATCATCATATTCAAATAGTTTAAAAACACGTTAATCGCATAATCAAGTATAATATCCATAATCATTTCAATAACAGTATTTCGACAAAATAAGCGAATTCACAACATAGCTGTTTAGAAACAAGTCTACACAATTACGAACAAATATTATAATATATAAAAGTTATATTCTTGTTCATGGCTTAATTGCCGACAATTCTTTGATGCAGCTGTTCTTCACTTCGGAAATGCTAATTACCTGTAAACAAGTATAACGGTCAACGGTTAGAATTACATACATGTCCTGATAATTTACATGTGCTGATAATGTATGAATTACATGCATAATTAAGGATAATATATATAAGAATAGCAAGAGCATTAGCATCCATATTGACCATACTTATTGACATTAACAATAGCAAGAGCATTAGCATAAGTATTTTAATTGATTGTCTAAGAAAGAATGTTTTGTGCCTCTTCATACTTCATGCAACTGATTCATACAAGCTTCTACGTGATATCCAATTACTTTAGCAATCGGTGTACTTCCAAAACCATCCTTCACCACCTCCTCACAACAACCCCTATCATCAAAACTGCAAAATCAACCTCTATCAAATAGCTGCAAAAAATACAGAACTCCACTGCCCCAAACACTCCTCCACACACTGCTACAACCATGATAATATTAGACCTGAACCATCGAGCTCAAACGATCACCCTCCCCTGCATGAACCTCAATAGCACAGCACCGGAAACAACATCCCATCGGCAACTCCTTCCCACAACCAGACTTCATCACATAGACCCAAACACCAAACAACTAAAGCTACCCCAACCATCTCATTAACCTATTCCTCCTCCATGAAACTGCATACACCACAATTACACGGTCATCTCCACAAATACACTTAACTGCAATCCACAACTGGCGACCAAACTACAACCCTCTACAACCTAAAATAGTTTGAAATCATCAAAACACAACCACCTTCTCGCAAACGTTTATTTAATTTTTATAAACTTATTTTTTGTTATTATTATTATTAATTATAAAACTTAGTTGACTTAGTTAATTTATTATTATTATTATAAACTTAGTTAATTTTTAACAAACTATAATTTATTATTATTATTATAAACTTGGTTAATTTTTTATCAAACTTAGTTTATTATTATTACTATAAACTTGTTCTTTTTTATAATACTTAGTTAATTTTTGTAAATGTATTTAAATTTTATAAACTTAGTTAATTTATTCAGACTATTATTTATTATTATTATTAAACTTATAGATTATCTCAATTGCTAAAACTTAAAATGTCATAACTTATATTTTAATTAATTTAAACCTATACATTATCTCAAACTTAAACTCTATTAACTTAGTTAATTTTTATAATTATCTCAAACTTATAAACTTTTCATAAACTTAGTTAATTTATTATTATTATTATTACTGTAAACTTAGTTCATTTATTATTATTGTTATAAATTAGTTAATTTTTACAAACTTAGTTTTTTTATTATTATCGTTATTAATTATAAAAATTAGTTGACTTGATTAATTTATTATTATTATTATTGTAAATGCATATAACAAAATTTTCAAATTTAATAAAACAATAAGTTTATACCTTTTGTTATACTAAAATATATAAGATACAAAACTATAATCTTGATAAAACCAGATCAATAATTTTTGGATGCGCGGATGCATTCGTATTTGTATCCTTATCCGTTTCTTTAGATATCGAATATTTGAATAGATTTTGGATTTTTTTGGTATCCATTAACAACCTCACTATAAACACATTAAAGCAAATTCTTACTTATTTTAACCTATCGACAAATCTACTTTGCCATACAATGATGCATTCACAATGTGTATCAAACACGGGTGTGAATGAAGCAATCAGTACTTTATTACCATCTGGAGTACATTAAACGGTGATTTTGATGGCCAAGAACGTGTATGATGCAACGCAGTGTGTACTGTTCGGTTACCTCTTTTAATAGTGAGTTCAACATGTTTCTCAGGTGTATATATTTATTCCTTCTTGTAATATATATGTGCGCCCTATGACATAATCAACTTCAGTCACAGCACAGTTGTGAAACTAAGTTAAAATTTAATTCAGTGCCATCCACAATCATTTATGCAAGTAGATTGCACTAAAGTTAAAATGGTATCTTAAACTCATAAAAATGAAATAAAATATAATTTTGTAGGAGCTTATTATGGAGTAGTAGTCAGTATTAGGAATATGAATGAAAGAATCAATTCTACAACTATACATAAAAGCAATTTAATAAGAAAACATTGTAATTTGAAATACCATTTCGAACTTCGTACATCTGTTGTAGAGGGACAAACAAACTTTAGTGAACTATCATATATTAAATTTGTAAATAAGTAAACTATCATGTTAGATACTAATTTGAAATAGTAAAGAAAACTATACCTCAATTTTCGGTTCTCTTTTTCAAATATACATCTTTGATCTAAACCAAGATTGAATAACCCATTCTGTGCACTCCAAAACCATGAAGAATGAGTGTTTCGGCATTGACACTTCTAACATCTCTACACAATTCATCGGCTTTTTCTCTGATCATAGGCCTGTGAATAACAACTTGCACAAAATCTGAGTTCAATATGCCCTCCTTTCCGGCAGGCATTAGATTTTTAGTTCCCATGAGAGTAATTGGCACCACGGGCACACTAGTTTTCACTACAACAGTGAATGCTCCTTTCTACATAAAAGAAAAGGATGGAACATTTCTCATAATAATTGTGGTAAGAAGAATCTAGGAGTGAGTATAAAAAGCAACCTATTAACAAACAACTAGGACCAAATATTAAAGCAGGCTACCATGTTGTTAAAGATAACAATAAATATCACTTGACCTTGCAAAACCAGTTTAATGATGAATAAATGGTGATAACCTGAATCAATTTCGCAAGACGTACTGGTGATAAGCTGCTGCAATTACTGCTCCTATGAATGGTCCTACCTAACATATCCACTGCATTTTCCCAATATAAAATATCACTATCAAAAAAACATACGACATACACTGTATAGATTTTAACGTTTTGATGTTGTAGTAGTATACCTGATCATCCCAGGCTTTATCCTTGTTATAAATAACAGCAGCTCCGAAGCTTCTAGCTAGGTTGATCCCAGTGCTAATGATTGGAATGGTAACTAAGTATACCATAAACATAGCGAAACCAATTGGAAGTGGTGCCAAAACCTGCATATTCATTTTTCAGTTTCAATTTATCATCTCTCATAAGTTTACAAACAGTGTCTGGTTTATTTGAGTATTCAAAAAGATAGACAAGTTGATTTATCGGAACATGAGAGTCACGAGCATTTCTTTTAAGGTAAGTGGCAGCAAAAATAGTGTACACTAACACGAAAGTGCCGATGATTTCAACAGCTAGTGTGAAGCAACCGCTGTTGCTGTTTGAACATAACAGAACTTAAGAAGCATGGATTGGTAGCAATAGCAGCAAATACTGAAAATATAAGATATTATGGAGCATTTAACTTTTGAACCGCACAAATATCAACAAGCACCATTGTCCCAGTGGTTAAGTGATTCGACTTTGGTGCGAGAGGTCACAAGTTCAAAACTTGCGTAGCATGATTCAAACATTTATTGACACATGATTTGTGGTTGGTTGTCCCAGTGACAAGTTGTATCTAAGTACCATTTCAAAAGATAAAAACAAATATCGCTATGCTTTTACCTTGCTACCTATCATGAGTGCATATTTTGTTATTTACAATAGTCTACACATTGCAAATGATATACTGCTGGCTACACATACATATATCCAATAAGAATTACTGCTTAGTCTCACTACTGTCTCAGTTCAGATAATGTTGTGCATCACTACAAAGTGCAAACATACATCTAAAGATTATATCCCTAAGCAGTTAAATAACAATAAAATAATGCAAAAGTTTAACCTCCATGACTATATTAAGTCTCTACATTAACAATTCATACCTTTGAAACTTCAGGGTACACTCTTTTAAAATGCAACACAAGGGAAAAAGATAGCAAAATTACTAGCTAATACTTGAAAACTCACTTTATATGTTAGATTATAGCATTTATAAGTACTATTATGGAGATTTGTCAAAAAGGCAACTAAAAATTATCCAAATAGTGGAGTTAAACTAAGCATAACATGTATGTTCATTAAGAAAAACATAGTTGATGAAAGTGCACACACTGACCATAGATAGTTGCCATTATGGGTCTGAGTAAAAAAAAATTATTAGGTCATGTCACAGCCAGGTTAGCCATAAGCCTGCAAGTACCTAGGACCCATAAAACAATAATTAGTATTGCTTAAAACATAAATCAAGGATGTTACGGGGAACATTTACATAAACATAACATCATGTGTGTACTAATATAATTATCAAGGGCAACAAAGTGAGTTTAGAGTCAGAAGCAACTTTGTATGAGCTTGTGTCATCCTAAATATAGTTAGTAAATAATCCACTCGTACCTTTTGTTTGAAGTTTCTGCAATGATAGGAAAAAAACATTTTATTCAAAAAAATTAGAAAATGAGATTTGTACAAACAATTAAATATGTTAGATCAAAACTTGAGACAAGCCCAACAGAAATAAAATCTTTAATACTTTTGATATAGACCATCTGATTTGCACATTACTTGATTAGGGAAATACAAATACCGATGGAAATATGCACATGAAGCAATTGCAACTATTTCAATTAATAATGCATTATATTCAGAGCATCGAAATCAAAGTGTTTGGTACATAATGCTAAGCATTAAAATGTTTGTACAATGAAATTTAAAAAGGAAATCTTACTTACCGATAAGAACTTTTGTTTCCTATTCTACATCCCCTATATCTATCTATGGAATATCAGTGAATCTGGAAATGATGCTTCAGAGAAAACCTACAGCTAAATAATTTAGGTATACTCAAACATCAAACCAGCACCACCTCTAACCCAATAGCATGCACACCTTTTACATCCTAATTCGCAAAGGGCTAGTTGCCCATTACCATTATTAAAAACCTTATGCCATGCTCTTTAGACCAATATAAAAAATTCAAACCTCATGTACAACATCTCCTTGCCACGTCACTCCACGATCAAGTCACAATCAAATAACATCAAATCTTATAATATTTTATCAGGACATTTAGTTAATTCCTATTAGGTCAAATCTCTAAATAAAAGTACTGGTATTTTATATGCTTGAAATTTTTTATTACATATGTTTATCAGTATAAATGAATTCTTACACATAATTGAGGTTGTTCATACCTTTTAGGTCAGGAATTGGTCTAGATGGTGTGTTGTTTGCTAAATTCCAAAAAGCAATATAATAATAATATATAAGCACAAAAATATACTTAATTAGTTTAATTGCGAGGTCATGAACAACCGCTTACAATTTAATAAGGCTTGTGAGATTACTAATGCTAGAAGGAACTACACCACTGAAAGAATTTCCATTGAGCAGCTTATCGTCGGGTAAATTTAATTAGCACAATTTAATAATGAAAATATAAATAATACAAAGATGCAGCATGTTGTTTAGAAAATATTTACAAAAGCTCGCGCTATTTAACTAGTCCTACTGAAGCCGGAATAGCTCCAACGAGCTCATTGACATCAAATAGTCCATAAAATATGGTAAGAAGTAAATTTTGGTAAAATCCTTTATTTATTAGGTACCTAATATAACTTGGTAGTTCACAAGTTATTAAAACCTGATCAAACATTCTTTACGTAATCTGGTTTGGTTTATGGGCACCGAATCACAAAATAGCATTGGAACACAAACATATATCACATGATAATTAACATAACTATAGCTTTGGATAACATGGTGGTGATAGTTTGCAAGCACCATGGAGGCAAATGGAACTAGCATTATGCAACAACCTAAATAGCAATTTAACAAGAACAAATCACAACCAGATATACTAGACAAACTATATCAAAATTTCAATCACTAAAGCAGCTATTATGTTTACTTCAACCCAAAATGCCACAAAAGTGACCCAACTTCATTTCAGCATTGCACCACATTTGCGCAAAGTTTTCTTCTTTTTTGGCTTGCTAGGACATTTCTGGTACATCTTGGAATTTGCATCTTACAGTAAATATGTACTTGCACGGGGATTCAAATTGCTAAACTTCAAGGTCGAGCTTATAGCTGAAACTACGTTTAAATCATGAACCGTAGAACCAAAGGATTCATACTGTAATATGTATACATACAATGTTATAGACTTCGCTCTATTTAAGTTCCATAAAATAGTCAGGTATACGAAAATTCTGCATTCCATTTTTTATATTGATTTTGACATCTGTCATCTAAACTTGAACACTTATTTTTCTCTCACATTTCATCTCTTTTTTATTATGCAAACAATAAATTTTGGGTGATAGATTCAAATAAATACCTCGGTGTTTTTTTTACTTCAACATGAACGTATTAGGCGTCTAGTTGGTCTTCTTTTAATCTCATGTGCAGTTAGTTCAGCGAGAACCGGAGTTGGTTGAAAACTCTTAGTGGGGCGTTGGCCTTCATCCAACGCTCTCGATCCACTCTCCCCTCCCCCCGGTTTTTTGTGTTTTGATGTGCTTGCTAGTTTTTCAGGTATGGGTGTCTTTGCTGGTTTTTGTCTGCCATATTTTTATTATTGGTTGGTTTTGTCTGCTCCGTTGGCTGTGGCTGAGGTTGGATTTTGGGGTACTCTATTCTATTGCCCGCGTGGCGCTTGTAGTGCTAAGTGACACCATCATTGGGCGGTGGCCTTGCCGAAGCTCGACTGGTGTTGTCACTTGGGTGACTTGGGATATTGCGGCCGCTGTGAGTTGGTTGCATTTCTGCTCGAGCTGGGTTTTGGTCCTCTTAGCGTTATTCTTCAGTTTGGTGGAGGTTGGTATATTATCTAGTGGTCTGGACTACACATTTTCTGGTGTAGTGGGGTAGCTGGTAGTGTGGGTTGTTCTTTATTCGGTAGTCTGTTGGATTGCCTGGCTTCTTTCGAGCCTTGAGTTTTTTATTTTTTCTTTTCTTTTGCTCTTGTGCGTTCTTGATCAGTTACTGTTGTCTATGATTTGGGAGGCATATTTCTTTCATATGCCTGACCATCTTTTGTGAGCCCCCGGAGAAAGGCTTTTTTTCTAATGTTCGATATATATTTTCTTCTTAAAAAAAAGAAAAAAAAAGAATCAAATCAAAATCAAGAAGAGCTGATTTGAAACAGTACGCAAACCATAGATTTTTTTAGATTTTTTTGTTATGTGACATATACTTAGATGGTAAGTAGCATACATGGAAAAGTTAGATAGCATAGCAAATCATTATATTATTGGAAGGCAAGCAAAAGGATTTATAAGTGATGGACAGACATTATTATCAATAAAGGTGCATATGACTACTTGCTTATGATAACCAAACGTGAAATCAAAACATGTGAATTTGGAAGGCAATGATGAGGGTTGCACTCACACTAACATAGAACAAAATCAAAAGTTTCTTTAATTGTTAGAGGATAGGCCAACAATATTTGAATCTTATGCTTACAGTATATTTGAGTAAGGTTGATATTTGTAACACATTGGTATCTAATATAAAGTCTAATTTTGTCATGGAAGTAGGATATAGGTAAATACGAACTCATTACATATTTTTTAAGCATGAACGTGAATGAAAATATAATCTATGGCCATCCTAGGTAGTCATTATATGCTCAATAATTGATACCTTTAATCAACTGAAAATTGTTTGAAGATGAATGACATCCAAACTAGATTACGTAAAGAACGTTTGATCAGGTTTTAATAACTTATGAATGCTACTGAGTTATATTAGATACCTAATCTTCAACAATACAACAATATGCTAACAACAAAAGAATATATTAGGTACCTAATCTTCATAATTTCATATTGAAATTTACAATTAAATAATTAGCAATTTCAAAATCAAATATTACTAACCATTATGAACTAAATCGTTAACCAAAGCACAGCCAATTACATCAATCACTCTTACATCAAAAATAAAAACAACTAATTACATTACCTGATTAATAAAATCGAAATTGGAAATTGGAATAGGGTTATAACTTACCTATGACAGCCATAACTTACCTATGACAGCAGCGGTGGAGAAGCTCAGTTGAGTTGATGCAGCGGAATGACGGTAGTGTGGGGCAACTTGATGTTGCGATTGTGGCTAGGGTTCCAAACCCACAACTCCATCTAACTTAAAAGTGCCAGCATAGAACCAGTGACCGAATCCAACTCCATCCACATGCATTGACAAGATAAGAAAATTAGCAATGAATAATTTTTTAGTTGAAATTGATTTTAAAGATAAAAAGGAGGAGAAATTCAAGATCAAGGAGAGGAATATTTAGGGTTTCATATCCTTTGTTATCGAGGGATGACAATGAGCATGAGAGAGAGAAACATAAGCGGGAGAATGAAAATAAGAATGAACTGAGAATGTAAAATTAAGCTGCGCTGAAATTTATCATATCCTAGCAACCGGAACGCTACGATTCTACAAGCGTGTGAAGATAGCAGCATTTCAGATTGAAACGCTGACAATAAATGTTACTAATAAGATGTTTTCTTATAGTGAAATGAGGAATGTTAAAAAATAAATTGGCTGTTAAAGGTGTTCAAAATTATCGATTATTATCAAAGGAACTTTATTGATGGAAGTTCATGTAGAAAGTTTGTTTAAAAATAAAAGAAGTTTATAAAAGGAGTTTTATAAATTAAAAGAGATCTTGAAATTGGGAAAGAGTTTTGTAAAAGATTTGGATATGTATAAAGGAATTTTAAATGGTTTTATATTTATAAAGGAGATTGGTAAATTAACTGGGTGATTTGTAAAGAGTTTATAAATAAATTTGGAGATCCATAAATGAGGTATTCATAAGATAAAAGAGATTTATGCAAGGAGATGGGTTGTGTCTTTTATATCTCTATTTAATATGATTTGGAATAAGAAATATACCTAAGTGTTAGTGAATATTCTTATACCATTTTATAAGTATGTAAAAGTAGTTTTACTAAGTTTTTTGAAAGTAAATTGGTTTGTGAATACACTTATCCCATTGAGATAAATATATGGTTATATTTTCTAAGTTATCGAAAAATATAGGGGTTTGTGAATATACTTAACCTGTCAAGATAAGTATATGGATGTGATTTCCAAGGATTTATAAAGTGATTTTATTAATAAAAGATTTATTTATAAGGCTTAGTGGTTGCCATGGGAAATATGATCCTTGTTTGAATGTTTGTTTATTTGATAGTTAAGTAACCGAATATCAAACCTAGACCAAAACGTAACTATGGAAATATCTAAGGGAAACACGTGAGTTATATGGCACAGTCATCCTCAATGATGTTGTACTATGTGTATAAATCTCATTTCGTTCTTCTAGGGTAAATGATAAGAAAATCCGTCCACAAACAGTAAGGAGGTGAACTCCGCTCTTATCTTTGTCTGTTTATTTCCTAAAGGCTTGAGTTTACTGGAAACTATCAAATATTGTTTCGAAGAGACCGGGATTAGATATGTTGTCAAAAAACCACTTTGATCCAACTCAAGCGTTTTGAATGGAAGACATTTAGAAGAATATAGAATTAAAGACAGAGCTTTGAAGTGCAAGGGTTATTTGCTGTTAATCCTGGAAGGGATTCCCCAAAATGGATGTAATAGAAATAGCACCAGCGGTTTCATTCAGTCTCAAAACGAACTTGTATGAATGAATGCTGGCATAGCATTACTACCTAGAGGGCAGTGTAGCATTCCATGTGGGAAGTGCTAAATAAAGGTAAAACGTAGCCTCAAGTCTCATCAACTAGGAAATGACAAAAATCAGGCATGCGGTAGGGCCAAGAGGGTCGCTCCCACCAAGGAATGGCCATTCCAAATCTAGATCGATTACTATCTGCTCATGTATGCTTCGGGGCAAAAAGCGGGGTAATCATATTCGGTACTACTAGTCAAGTGGTAGGCCAGTCCTATGTGGCAAGTGTACAAGATGTTCTTGTCAAAACCCGGTGCATTTTATCTAGAGAATGTAACATTGAAAGGTAGTTCCTTACCTTTTCATAGTATGGAATCAAATCTCTAATACGTGCCTTTACGTGTCTTTTGCTCAGCAGTCCACTGTGCAAAATCAGTTATGGGTTCAATGTACTCGGTTTGTGTGATATTCCAAGTGTCTAATCCTATTGATTGTAAATAGATTTTCATCCTACATGCCCAATATGCATAGTTACTGCCATTAAAAAGTGTTGGTCTGGTAGTAGATTGACCCTCTACAAATGAACTAGTGATAGTGTTGACATTACCAGTGTTGGCAGCAATTTGAAAACTTTTCAAAAATCAGATTATGAAAACTTTGAAAACCAATGCTCTGATACCAAATGTTAGAAATGCGGATTACGGATCTTAAAGCTGGATTAACACTAGGGGGTGAATAGTGTTTAATGGATTTTATGGAATTTTTGAAATCTTTTCAAATTAAACACAAACAGATGCAATTCACAAACACAGAGACAATCACAGAACCAGATACAGATGCAAATAGTAAATAAAAGAAGTAAAGGAAAGAACACACTGGAATTTTATACTGGTTCGGAGTGTCCCTACATCCAGTCCCACACAATTTCTTGTGCAGATTTCTTTTCAAATATAATGTCGATATTACAACCTCGATTTCAAGGCCACGAGATACATCCTCCTGTTTCCGAGTCCAGGGAAAACTCTCTTGATTTAACCAGGCTACAAGATCACCTAATTGATTTACGTGCTACAATCAAACCCAATTAATTTACGGGCCACAATCACACCGCTTCCAATCACGCTTTAATAGAGAGAGACTCGATACACTTCGAACTTTGATTACAAATGATCCTATAACTCTGAGTAGCACAAAGATCTTTGAGAGAGAGTGGCAGAGAATCAAACTAGAGACAATCGAGTTTGATTCACTTAGGATTTTTGCAAAATTTTGTTAAAGAATTTGAAATATAAGAGAATATTTGAATGGAGAAGGAGTGAAGAAATGGAGAAAAACTAACTTAAAATTCGTTGAAAACAACTGGTATACATAGGAGAATAATGGTCATGTCCATTCGTGAAAGGTTATGATGAATAGACACTTCTTTTGAAAATTCGAATTTTAAAATCTACGGCTACCATTTCGACATAGGCGGTATAGGCATGTCGACATCCCCTAGTATTTTTTGAAAATTGATTTTTAAAAAAAAGAGATTTTCTTTCTAAAGTTTGTTGAAACAATCTTAGAACTTTGTAAACTATTTTGAATATACTTTATGATTATAAAAACCTTTGGAAAGTGATCTTACGAAATATAAAAGTAATAAAAATTAAATATATAAATATTTTGAGATTAAAGCTATAACATTAAAACCAGGAGATAGTTTAAATATAAGAAATAATTTTGAAATTAATATGATTAAAAATAGTTTTTGAATTAAGGCTAAAATATTTAAACCGAGAGAGAGATGTCTTTTTAAAAAGATAGTTTTGAAAAAATCTAAAAATAAGTCAGTTTGAAAATTTCGTGGATTCCATTCCGCTAGAGAAGGTCGTGGGTTCCATCCCACTAAAGAGGTCATGGGTTCCATCCCACTATTAAAGCGAGAAGGTGGATTCCATTCCATAATTAAAATCCGAATAAAGATTTTAGTGTTATTATGAAGTTTTAACATAAATCTAGACTCTATTACTTATCTTGATATCTTGAACTCTTGAACTCTTGATAATCTTGATACTCATGAGTCTTCATTTTTGATTTCTACGATCTTGAATTCGTCAGTCTTGAATCTCTATACTGTACAGTCTTCATTCTCAGTACATGCATATATATATATCATGCATATACATATATATCTAGACAAAGATATTAGTATTTATATTTTATAACAAGTCCTAAGGTTGTTGTCATCAAAACCATCATCTCAAGAACTAACAATCTCCCCTTTTTTGATGATGACAGCCTATGTTTATAAAATATACTCCACCAAACTCGGATTCTACTCTAACTCCCCCTTATTCCAACAACTCCCTCTTGATCTACTAACCCCCCTTAATCTAAGCCTAACTAACAGCCTAACTATCCTATTTTATAATTCTCCCCCTTTGTTATCAAAAAAAACTAAGCCTAAACTACATAACTCCCCCTTAAACTAATACTATGGAACTAAATGCTAATAATGAAGTATAATTAGCGAAACATAAATCTAATTTTATTATATATGATGTTACATTACATATATATATGAAACATAGACACAAATATATACAAGTACACAAAATGTAAAAACATTAATATAATAACAATCTAACGAGAGTCCTTGACAATTGGTGACTTATGAATCGAACAATTAAGGTAATGGAGACAAAAGTTTCCATGTTGTTCGACCAAATTACCATTTTTGTCAAAACAGACTTCTCCAACGCAAACAACATTATCGTCCTCGTCCATTTGCGCTTCTTCGTCTTCTTCTTCTTCATTGTCCTCTAATGGATTATGAATACGTATGTTAGAGGAATCATCTTCAATCATAATTGGGTCTGCATGACTATCCATTAGAAATTTTTGCAAATTTCTAAGAATCTTGCCTTGTTTCTCTTGTTCCTTTGCCATCCTTATTTACATGGCTTGTAATTCAGTCAGCATTTGTAGAGAATCCTTCATAATTTCCTCGATCTTCATTACTCGAGCCAATGTAGTATGCTGGAATGGACCAGAATTAGGAGAAGGGAAGGAAATGGTTGCATTTTGGTTTGATTTAGAAGGGGAGGCCATTACTTTGTATTTTCAAAAGTTTATTACAGAGAAAATGAAGTGAGAAGACAGATGAATTTGAAATATTGTGGTTATATAACCACCAAACTGGTTTTAGAGGGAAAATCAAAATTTCAAATATGACCGTTGTATGTCGACATGGGGGTAGGGTCATGTCGACATGGATCCCCTAAATCATGTGACTTATTTTACTACTTCATTTAATATCTATATCTATATATGCTATAATCTAATTTATATTTTATCTGAAATAATATTAAATATAATAACACTTTAATATTAATATTATTTTGAAAATCAAAATTTTAAATTCAAATAACAAGCAATTTCAAAACATGCAAACAACCAAACATTCAAACAAGCAATTTCAATCAATATAATTTAAATGCGTACCTATTTTTAGATCCATAATTCCGAGATCATCAGACTTATGAATAGTTGTAAAGCACATGTTTGAATTTTATGTCTCTTGTTCTTCATCACTAGAGGATGAGTCTGAATCGTCTATTGTAGCAGTATATGCTCTCTTTCTTTTCTTTTACGAATCATTACTTGGAGAAAATTTCTATTACGGATGCGGACAATCTCTTTTTAAGTGGCCTGGCTCATCACAATTGTAGCACCTAACGTTGTTTTGAGTCTCATTACTATTTCCAGAATTCTTGTGATCATTTCTCTTGTAACTGTTCATCTTTCTGTATTTCAGAAACTTTCTAAAATTCCTTGTCATCAAGGCTATTTCTTCATCGTCGTCACTGTTTGAGTCTGAACCATCTGTTATTGCATTGAACGCTATTGACTTATTTTCTGAGGCCTTGCTTTCTCTTCTCCCTTGCATTTGTACTTCAAAAGACATCAAATTCCCAATCAATTCTTTAATTTTCAGAGTACTAATATCATTAGCCTCTTCAATTGCTAGAATCTTCTAATCCTATTCTGGAGTGAGTGAATTCATAATTTTTCTAACTTGATCTTCTTTGGAAAAGTTCTTTCCTAATGTAATTAGTGAGTGCACAATGTCTTGAAACCTACTGTACATGTCTAAAATGGACTCATGTGGATTCATCTTGAATAATTGAAACTGATTGGTCAAGATAGATATTTTGGTTTGTTTAACTTTGCTTGTTACTTCATGAGTAACTTGCAAAGTTTTCCAGAACTCATATGCAGACTTACAGACAGACACTCTATTAAACTCATATGTAACTTTGCTTGTTCCTTCATGAGTAACTTGCAAAGTTTTACAGAACTCATATGCAGACTTACAGACAGACACTCTATTAAACGCATTCCTATCGAGTGAACAGAATAGAATATTCATGGCTTTGGAATTGTTTTGTGCAACAATCTTTTGCTCAGCAGTCCACTGTGCAAAATCAGTTGTGGGTTCAATGTACTCAGTTTGTGTGATATTCCAAGTGTCTAATCTTATTGATTGTAAATAGATTTTCATCCTACATGCCCAATATGCATAATTACTGCCATTAAAAAGTGGTGGTCTGGCAGTAGACTGACCATCTACAAATGAACTAGTGATAGTGTTGACATTACCAGTGTTGGCAGCCATTTGAAAACTTTTCAAAAATCAAATTATAAAAACTTTAAAAACCAATGCTCTGATACCAAATGTTGGAAATGCAGATTACGGATCTTAAGGCTGGATTAACACTAGAGGGGGTGAATAGTGTTTAATGGATTTTATGGAATTTTTGGAATCTTTTCAAATTAAACACAAATAGATGCAATTCACAAACACAGAGATAATCATAGAACCAGACACAGATGTAAATAGTAAATAAAAGCAGTAAAGGAAAGAACACACCGGAATTTTATACTGGTTCATAGTTACCCTACATCCAGTCTCACACAATTTCTTGTGAAGATTTCTGTTCAAATATAATGTCGATATTACAACCTCGATTTCAAGGCCATGAGATACACCCTCCTGTCTCCGAGTCCAGGGCAAACTCTCTTGATTTAACCAGGCTACAAGATCACCTAATTGAATTACGGGCTACAATCACACCCAATTGATTTATGGGCCACAATCACACCGTTTCCAATCACACTTTGATAGAAAGAGACTCGATACACTTCGATCTTTGATTACAAATGATCCTATAACTCCGAATCGCACTAAGATCTTTGAGAGAGAGTGGTAGAGAACAAACTAGATACAATGGAGTTTGATTCATTTAGGATTTTGGTAGAATTTTGTTAAAGCATTTGAAATATAAGAGAATATTTGAGTGGAGAAGAAGGTGAAGAAATAAAGAAAAACTAACTTAAAATTTGTTGAAAACAACTGGTATATATAGGAGAATAACGGTCATGTCCATTCATGAATGGTTATGACGAATAGACACTTCTTTTGAAAATTCGAATTTTAAAATCTACGGCTATGTTGCGACTTTTCTATTGATTAGAAAAACACAAATTTTAATAAATTCTGCAAGCGCACAGGCGTGTAGTATGCAGGTCGAACACAGGGAATTGCGTTTTAAAACAATTGAAATTCATTTTTAAATCTTAGGCGTGTTAAACAAATTCGATGATGGTTTTGAACGGATAATAAAAACAATAATAAAAGCAATCACCCTGAAATTCCAAATTTCACTGAAACTAATCAACGAAATTTACTGTAGAATTCAGAGTAGAAATAAAAAGTACGGAAGGGAAATAAACAGAGTAAACAACTGGAAATCAAACGAACTGTATTTAAATTACTGAAAAGAGTACTAAAACAAAAATAAACAGACTGCTAAAACTAATTAACAAATCTGTCCATGCTCTGAAATAAATAACATTGCTGAAAAAATAAACTAGAAGAAAGAAGTGCTGGGTAAGAGATGATCCTTCTGGTTGCTATCTCTTCTGTATTTATAGAGTTTTCCAGTGAAAATATCAGTCCAACTTTTCACAAAAGAATGGGTCCACATCACTTGCTCTGCCGAAATATACGTACTGATCTATTCAAGCTTCAATTGATGAAAGAAAATAATGTGGCCACATGGTCATTGCTTGAATTGGTCCATATTGCTTTGAATTGATGTTTGCTACTTTGAGAATATGCAGCCAATATTTACTAAATCAAAGTTTGTGCATGCTTTGCCACGTCATTGATTGAAGAAAATATATGTTGAACATGGTTGGTCCCCACTTGCTTGAATTAATTAAATTTGTTCCATGCTTTGAGTTTGAGCACGTGACTTGCTTTATTAAGTTGGAAATGGGAGTAATTTGAGATATATATGATCTGTTCCTCATGTTGCTTGCACCCATATGCTGAAGTGAGAACGTGAACTGACTCATTACGCCGAAATATACATGTCTTATTGCTTGATTTATTTGGTGCTCAAAATGTTGCTCTCTTTGCTGCGTGACTCTTGAACCAATGGACGGCACAACCGGTTAATTTCAACGTTGCACTTCGGAATCTATATTCTGCAAAACCACAATAAAATACCCGTATAATACTGCTTTATTAAAATAAAAATATATGAAACAAACGGTTTAAAATGCAGAAAAATACGTTCATCAAATACCCCCACACTAGAACTTTATTTGTCCTCGAATAAGCAAGAAAATAAAAACTAACGAAATCCTTTTTCGTAGGAAACACGATTGCATTGAGCATATGCAACAAGCCGTTAAACCTCTAGGTGTCCCTAGTAGGACGAGTGGTGTCTTGTGAGGGTTTTCAGCAGATACTACCCACAAAATCCAAATGCAGTATGTGAGGATCCTAATGTACTACATGAATGCAAAATTTTAAACAAATGGAGACTTGATTTATTTTAGAATAATTGCAACAAAATAATGTAGATCAGTTTTAGTCAACTTCTAGAAATTTTTGGTTCCTCACTAAACACAAATTTCAAGATAACTCAAGTTTTCATACATTAGATTCTAGTTTAGCCAGTTGTTTCGGTCGATAACGTAGTGCAGTCATGAAATAATCTCTTTATTGTTAATCATAGTTTTTCAAAATGGTATTTATCATTTCCATTTGTATAACAAGCCAAATCAATAAAGTCAAGAATAGCTTACTCTCTCTTTATTAAATTTTATATATATATATATACACCTAACCTTAGGACCAAGGTATACCACCCATGCACTGCCTCGCGGGCTTACGTGAGAGTTGGGACAGAGCTTGGCGGATTGTGCAAACTGACGCTGACTATGTCAGAAAAGGTTGGTAATCCATAGGTGATTATTTATTTAATTTCTTTATACACCTAACTCAGAATGCTGAGGCCAGATATACCATCCATGCACTGCCTCGCGGGCTTACGTGAGAAGAGTATAGAGCGTGGCGAGTGTACACACTTTCATAAGTGTGTACACCTATTGACTCTAGGTGTTTCTTAAACCATTTTTTTTAAATGAACTGAAGAGAGTTATGCAAATCAACTTAACACCACTTAACTTCAATGATTTGAAATGTCAATGCATGTACTTTAAATCTACCACTTTTTTAAACAAAGACTACAATTTAGAAAGGATTTCATAACCATCACCTACGAATCCCCCTATATACTAACCTCACTATTATTGCTTGTAATTCAACTTTTCATTATATTTTACATTTGAAATTAGCGATTCACAAAAAATTTCATTAATTGACTTCAACTGTTTACTTACTTTGTCTTGACTAGTTAAAAATAAATCAAAGTCCTGAAAATAACGGAAAATGAGATGAAGCTTGAAAAAAAATTGAAAACAAATTTGAAAACAAATAATGAGAAATATTTTTTTTAAGTGATGCCACACTGTGAAATATGAACAAACAATATGAGATATGCGTCCCCCCCACACTGGGAAGAGACAGTGTCCCAACTGTCAAATGGAATGCACATGCACATGAAAAAAAAACTAAAAAGAAAAACTAAAAGAAATACAACCTGATATGTACAAGATAGTGAGTGGCTCATGCCGAATAGCTAGGTTCGTGGAGATCCACGAACTCGTCGTCCTCGTGTTGTTCGAACTCTAGAAATGGCTTCAAGCGTTGTCCATTGACCTTTGAAATGGAACCGTCCCTAGGATTTTCAATTTCAACTGCACCATAAGGGTATACGGTTTTCACAATATATGGACCTGTCCATCGAGATCTCAATTTGCCCGAAAATAAATGAAGTCTGGAATTATATAAGAGAACTTTCTGCCCTACTTCGTATGTCTTACGAAGTATGAATTTATCATGATAAAATTTAGTTTTCTCTTTATAAATCTTTGCATTTTCATACGCTTCATTTCTTAGTTCTTCTAATTCTGACAATTGTAATTTACGATGTGATCCGGCTTTTTCCATGTCAAAATTAAGATATTTGATTGCCCAAAGTGCGCGGTGCTCGAGCTCAGTGGGTAAATGACATGCTTTTCCAAAAATTAATCGGTAGGGTGACATTCCTAGATTGGTTTTAAAAGCTGTGCGAAATGCCCAAAGAGCATCTATCAATTTAGATGACCAATCTTTTCTATTTGAGTTCACTGTCTTTTCAAGAATTTGTTTGATCTGTCTGTTGGAAATCTCGACTTGACCGCTAGTCTGTGGATGATATGGAGTAGATAGTTTATGCGTGATAGAGTATTTCTTAAGAAGGGATTCAAAAGCACGATTACAGAAATGAGAACCGTTATTACTTATGATAGCTCGAGGTGTACCAAAACGAGAAAATATGTTTTCTTTCAGAAATTTGACAATAACTTTATTGTCGTTCGTTCTGGTAGGAATGGCTTCAACCCATTTAGACACGTAATCCACTACAAGGAGGATGTACAGATTTCCAAAAGAATTCGGAAAAGGTCCCATGAAATTGATGCCCCAAACATAAAAAATTTCGATAACAAGGATTGGGTTTAGGGGCATCATGTTACGTTTGGAAATACGGCCTGTTTGTTGACATCGAGCGCATTTGGAGCAAAATTCGTGAGCGTCACGAAAAAGAGAGGGCCAATAAAAACCGCACTGTAATACCTTGGCAGCGGTTTTCTTTGCTCCAAAGTGTCCTCCACATGCGTGATTATGTGAAAAAGAGAGAATACTGTGGAATTCATGTTCGGGGACACACCTACGAATGATCTGATCAGAACAATATTTAAAGAGATAAGGATCGTCCCAGTAAAAGTTTCGAGCATTGGAGAGAAATTTTTGTTTATCTTGTTTTGACCAATGGGAAGGTGTTTCATTTGTGACAAGATAATTTACAATGTCGGCGTACCATGGTGCACTAGAAATAGAAAGAATTTGTTCATCGGGAAAATGATCGTTGATTTGAGTGTCATCGACGTTTTCGTGCACAATACGGGAGAGATGGTCGGCTACGACATTTTCAGAACCCTTTTTGTCTCGTATTTCTAAGTCAAACTCTTGAAGAAGTAGGATCCAACGGATTAAGCGGGCTTTGGCATCCTTCTTCATGAGTAAATACCGTAATGCGGCATGATCGGTGTAAACTATAACTTTAGAACCTACGAGATATGATCTAAACTTATCGAGGGCGAAGACAACTGCTAAAAACTCTTTTTCTATGGTTGAGTAATTCAATTGAGCATCGTTTAGAGTTTTGCTAGCATAGTAGATGACTCGAGGAAGTTTATCGACTCGTTGACCCAAGATGGCTCCAACGGCATAATCAGAAGCGTCACACATTAATTCAAAAGGCAGAGTCCAATCTGGAGGTTGGATGATGGGTGCAGTGGTCAAGATCGATTTAAGGGTTTCAAAAGACGTTTTACATTCATCGGAAAAGACAAATTTAACGTCTTTTGCTAGAAGATTTGAGAGAGGTTTTGAAATTTTTGAAAAATCTTTAATGAACCTTCTATAAAATCCCGCATGGCCAAGAAATGAGCGAATGTCCTTGACGAACTTTGGAGGAGGAAGGTTAGCAATAAGATCAACTTTAGATTTATCAACTTCTAGGCCATTTTTAGAGACAACATGGCCTAAGACAATTCCTCGCTTAACCATAAAATGACATTTTTCCCAATTAAGCACAAGAGATTTCTCCTTACATCGCTTTAAGACACGTTCTAAACGAAGGAGGCATTGATCAAAAGATGACCCATAGATTGAAAAATCGTCCATGAATATTTCTAAGAAGTCCTCCACCATATCGGAAAATATACTCATCATACATCTCTGAAAGGTGGCGGGGGCATTACAAAGACCGAAGGGCATGCGACGATAAGCGAAAGTTCCAAAGGGACATGTGAACGTCGTTTTGTGTTGATCCTCTAACGCAATAGGAATTTGATTATAGCCGGAGTAACCATCAAGAAAACAGTAATATTCATGACCGGCTAAACGTTCAAGCATTTGATCAATGAAAGGGAGGGGAAAATGATCTTTTCTTGTTGCTGTATTGAGTTTTCGATAGTCGATGCAGACACGCCATTTTGTTTTGACTTTTGTGGGAACAAGTTCGTTATTTTCATTTGTGATCACAGTGATTCCAGATTTCTTTGGTACAACTTGTACCGGACTTACCCAAGTACTGTCAGAGATAGGGTAGATAATGTCATTGTCTAAACATTTGATAATCTCTTCCTTTACCACTTCTCTCATATTGGGATTTAGTCGCCTTTGAGCTTCGCGGGTGGGTTTAGCCTCATCGATTAAATGTATTCGATGTTCGATGATTGATGGACTAATTCCTTTAATATCGGCGATTACCCATCCTAATGCCTCTTTATTTTCCCTTAAAATTTTCAAAAGTTGTTCTTCTTGGTCCTTAAGGAGATCGGTGGCCAAGATTACAGGGAAATTTTCCGAAGAATCTAAGTATGCGTACTTAAGCTCGATTGGAAGAGGTTTGAGTTCTAATTTAGGGCGTTCTTCGGTTGAGGCTTCGATGGAAGTCAATTGATTGAATTCTAGCGAATCATAAGAAGAGTGGAGCAAATCATTTAATTCAGAAATGTATTCATCCTCGTTGAAGTTGGAGTTAAAATGATCTAGGCACATATTAAGAGATTCTGTGGTATCGCTAAAATCATTTTCTACAATTGTTTGAATCATGTCAACTTCTTCTATTTCAAGATCCCTTGGTTGTTTGTTAAGATTGAAAATATTTAGTTCGATGGTTAGGTGTCCAAAGGAAAGTCGAAGTTGACCATTCCTACAATTTATGATAGCATTTGATGTTGCCAAGAATGGACGACCTAATATCAAGGGAATTTGACTGTTCGGATTTGAGACGGGAGCGGTCTCTAGGACTATGAAATCGACTGGGAAATAGAATTGCTCAATTTGTATCAAAACATCTTCAATTGTGCCTAATGGTTTTTTGACAGATCGATCAGCTAGTTGAATTGTGATGTTTGTAGGCTTTAATTCCCCTAGTCCAAGTTGACAGTACACAGTATAAGGTAGAAGATTTACACTCGCTCCAAGATCAAGTAGGGCATGACTAATGTGAGTGTTACCAATTTTACAACCGATTGTAGGACAACCTGGGTCCTTATACTTGATTGGGGAGGGATTCGAAAGAACAGAGCTAGTATTTGCAGTTAGAAATGCGGTCTTTGGAACGTTCGTGGCACGTTTTTGAGTACACTCTTTAAGACACTTGGCATATTGAGGAATTTGCTCAATGGTATCAAGAAGTGGAATATTGATTCGAACTTGTTTGAAGATTTCAAGAATTTGGTCAAAATTAGCGGGCTTCTTCTTTTTGTTGAGTCTATGAGGAAATGGAGCTATGGGTTTATAGACTCGTTCGGTAGTTTTTTCATTTGAAGAAGAAGGTGTTATACTAGAGGGTGAAGATAAAGAAACTGGAATGTTGGGGTTGCCAACATCAGAAGGTGAAGAGTGGTTGGGATTGCCAACCTTGGATGAAGAATGAGAGTTGATAGGATCGACAACAGTGGGTGTCGACTGAGTCTCAGAATTTTGAACATGGGTAGATTTAGGGAGGATGTCAGGGTTGCCGACGTGGTTGTCTACCTTCTTTCCAGACCTTAATGTGGTGACAGCATTAACTGGATTTATATTTTCGTCCTCACAAGAATTTGCTCCTCGAGTGTTATACTTTGGATTCACTTCGGGTTGACTAGGCAATTTACCTTTCTCATTGATTTTCATAAAGTCCTTCATCATAATCAACAATTGTTCATTTTGTTTAGTGATTTGCTCAATTCTCGCATCTTGGTTAGTGATTTGTTTTTCTAATCGAGAAATTTCTTGTGATGGTTGAGAAGGTTGGGCTGATGAATTGAAATTAGGATGCCTGTATGGTTGATTCGAAGGTTTTGTTTGAGGAGTTGGTTGAGAATTTTGAGCATTAGAGGTTGGGGCTCGATAATTCGGATTTGGTATCATCGGATACAAATGTGATGGATTAGCTGCATTGTTAGGATTTGACCATGAAAAATTTGGATGATGCTTCCAGTTAGGGTTGTATGTGGATGAGTAAGGACTGTTTTGAGCTATAGCATTGATTTGGTCTTGTGTGTAGTAATGGGGTAGTCCTTCTCCTTCTTGAGGAGTTTGGGCTTCTATAGGAAGATGTGATGGGTCAATGGCATGTACTCCTCTGTTTGGAGTACGAATTGGAACACGAATTGTTTCCCATTGCATATCCTTTTCTGAATATTCTTCTAAAAATTCCCAAGCTTCCTTGTCTATTTTTGCCATGAATTCTCCTCCGCACATTGATTCGAGTTGGGATCTTGTTTGATAGTTAAGCCCTTCATAGACAATTTGGCACAAGACGTGTCTAGGAATTGCATGATGTGGGCAACTATATAACAATTGATTGAACCTTTCGAAATATTTTGAAAAAGTTTCTCCTTCGTTTTGAGCGAATTGATTGATTTCAGTTCGAATTTTAAGAGTTTTGTGGAAAGGAAAAAACTTTTTCAAAAATATAGTAACGAAATCGTCCCAACTTTTAATTGAATTTTTAGGAAGAGAATGAAGCCATCTTTTCGCACTTTCTAGAAGCGCGAATGGAATAAGTCTTAGCTTGATGGATTCATTAGAAAGTTGTTGCATTTTAGTTGTAGAAGCGTATAACTCAAATTCACTAAGAAATTCATATGCATTTTCAGACCCAGTGAATTTAGGTACCCCTTGGATAAAAGAATGTTTTAGCTCAAAATTGTTTCCTTCGGGCGGTGGAAATGAAATAACCGAAGGTTGAACAGTCCGAGTTGGATAGCATCGGTCTCTAAGGGATAGTGGTCTATTCTCATGAAATTCATTATTTCCAGCATCAGATTTAGGTGAACTATGATGTGAACCGTGATTTGAATTGTGATTGCTCATATTCGTTTGATTTGAAAATTCCGTTGATTTATTTAATGAGATATTTTGGCTTTCCAAACGGTTAAAATTATTTCTTGACCAAACGCGCATATACAGTTTTTAATTGGGCACATGTAGAGTAAAAAAAATGCTTACAGTGGGGTATGGCAGTCCGTCCAGTGTAACTGAGTAGTCCGAACGAATGACTGAAATGTGCTGAGTTGAAGCGAAACTGCAATCTTGCGTCGTTGACTCAAGTGCAATTAGTTGGAGCTATCTGCGTTGAAATTAACGTTTGCTATCTGAGTTGAAGTTTTCTCTGTGCAGCTGTTATGTGAATCAAGTGAATCACAAATTAAAAACGAAAAGGAAACACAAATTTAAAAACTAATGAACGTGGCAGCTCAAGAAAGAGAATAAGCTAATAATGCAGAAAAAACATGCATTCAAATATGAAAAACCCAAAATGAAAAGGAACAACTAACGTGAATGCTAAATGAGTGCAAAATTAAAACATTCACATGCACATTTGAACATGGCAGCTCAAGAAAGACACAAAACTAAGCTGCTAACATAAAATATATGAAAACAATCACATGTAGAAAATTTAAAACATGCCGAATAAAATAAAGTTAAACATAACGAATGTGTTGAATGCAAAATGAAACTGCTATGACACTGCTATGTTACGTGAGTAAATGAATATATGCAAACAAAAAATTGTGAAAGATTATGCAATGTGAAAAGAAAGTAAACCTTACGTGTGAACAAAAAAAATGAATACTTGAAAGTGAAAATGCAAGCTACTGAGTAGGGGTTAGTTACGTGAATATGAGAATGAGGTATGCAAATATGAACAAAAGATAAATTAATACAAGTAACAAAACTAATGCACGTATGAAAACTAAACTAATGTATAAAACATGCAACACTAAGATGGTTACATGAAAACAATGCAGTGAACGGAAAAAAAAATGTTTTTTTTTAAAATAATTTATGCAAACTAACGTGAAAATGGAAGTGCAACTGAAAATGTGTACTAGAATGGTTATAGGAAAATGTGTAAGTAAAATGCAACTATGAATGCAACATGATGGAAAATGCAAGCAAGGTGTAAATTTGAAAATGAAGCAATGTGAGTCACAAACCAAAGCAACGTGAAAAATGCACAGTGAGAGAATATGAATGATTAGAAACCGAAAGTGTGGCTATGTGAAACTGATTTTTGAAAAAATGCAGAAACGTGAAAGCAAGATTATGTGAAGGAATGATTTACTTTGACGAAAGGAATTGAAAAACGATTTTTTTTTTGAAAACTAATGTAAAAAAAAATTAAATTAACACGAATAGACTTAAAAAACAAAAAAAATCGAAAATTTTAAAATAACAATTCCCCGGCAACGGCACCAAAAACTTGTTGCGACTTTTCTATTGATTAGAAAAACACAAATTTTAATAAATTCTGCAAGCGCACAGGCGTGTAGTATGCAGGTCGAACACAGGGAATTGCGTTTTAAAACAATTGAAATTCATTTTTAAATCTTAGGCGTGTTAAACAAATTCGATGATGGTTTTTAACGGATAATAAAAACAATAATAAAAGCAATCACCCTGAAATTCCAAATTTCACTGAAACTAATCAACGAAATTTACTGTAGAATTCAGAGTAGAAATAAAAAGTACGGAAGGGAAATAAACAGAGTAAACAACTGGAAATCAAACGAACTGTATTTAAATTACTGAAAAGAGTACTAAAACAAAAATAAACAGACTGCTAAAACTAATTAACAAATCTGTCCATGCTCTGAAATAAATAACATTGCTGAAAAAATAAACTAGAAGAAAGAAGTGCTGGGTAAGAGATGATCCTTCTGGTTGCTATCTCTTCTGTATTTATAGAGTTTTCCTTTGAAAATATCAGTTCAACTTTTCACAAAAGAATGGGTCCACATCACTTGCTCTGCTGAAATATACGTACTGATCTATTCAAGCTTCAATTGATGAAAGAAAATAATGTGGCCACGTGGTCATTTCTTGAATCGGTCCATATTGCTTTGAATTGATGTTTGCTACTTTGAGAATATGCAGCCAATATTTACTAAATCAAAGTTTGTGCATGCTTTGCCACGTCATTGATTGAAGAAAATATATGTTGAACATGGTTGGTCCCCACTTGCTTGAATTAATTAAATTTGTTCCATGCTTTGAGTTTGAGCACGTGACTTGCTTTATTAAGTTGGAAATGGGAGTAATTTGAGATATATATGATGTTAACCCTTAAGTTTCTTCGACTCATGGTCTTACGAGATAAGACCCGCACGACTCATGGTCTTACGAGATAAGAAGCTAACGACCTAGATGGTGAAGGGACCAACGAGTTGAGTCTGCTACGACTTAAGGGTTGCGCGACTCAAGATAGTTACACGACTCAATGGGTTAAGCCATCTACGACTCATAGTCCAGACGGTTCAACGAGTCAAGAAAACTTACGACTCATGAGGTCTTACGACTCACAAGGTCTGTAAGACTCATCAGGCTTATGGCTTATGAAAACTTACGACTCATGAGGTCTTACGATTCATCAGTCTTACGACTCATCAGATTTACGACTCATGGAGATTTACGATTCATGAGGTCTTACGACTCATCAGGCTTACGACTTAAAGGCTATCAAGCTGGAATCCAAAGCCCTTGCCTGTGCTACTTTGATCTGATGAGTCGACTACGACTTAGCACTTGTCTTCCAACTGAGCCACAAGATGGACCAAATATGGCGCCCACGAGACATCTTAAGTCGAATACGAGTTACGACTTACCATGAGTCGGTCACGACTCATGACTTGGCCAAACCGAGAGCTCAGAAATCTGCTCCTATAAATAGGCCACCACTTCCAACATGAAAAGGACTTTTGGCAAATCATTTCTATAGTGCTGTTACTCCGTCGAACTCTCCATTCATTCAGCAATCAAGGATCCTTCAAGCATTCGCGACACTACAACAAGCTTCGAGAGAAATTCCTTACATCCGACATGGATTCATCGAGTTTCACCGTCGAAGATTGAGCTAGTAGTCAAGATTGTTTCTTGTGATCGAATTGTACTGTTTCCTGAAGAGATTTGTATCGATTTGTAACCAAATTCAATAATAAAGAGGTTCAAAGTGGATGTAGGCTAAATCTCAAGCCGAACCACTATAAATTGCTGTCTTTTACTGCATTTCTGCTTTTTTCCTGCTTGATTTCTGTTCCCGTCACACGGGTGGTGATTTCACGATCTTATTACACACACCGGGTGTTAGCGTTCATATTTTAACGTTAACATTTTGGTGCTTTCACTGAGAACCCAACTCAGGCTACCATCCATCATTGCTTCACACAAGTTTGTTGAAAAGATTTCCTACAAAACCAGAAGTCTATCAGACATAATGGCTCCTGGAAGGAAACGAAAGGTTGTCAGATCTGAAAATGTTCATGATGATACCGCCACCTCTGCTTCACCAAGTCAAGCAGCTCCAAGCGTCGGAGTGACGCGAGAGGAGCTAGACGCTGCTGTATCCGGACTACACTAACAGATTGAGACTCAAAACAATCTAATGATGGAAAAACTGAATGCTCTGCTTGGTGCCAACCAAAGACCAGTGGGTAATGAAGAAAACACCGCTGATGCTTTCGCAACTCCGAAGGGAGGAATATTCCTCAAGGGGCACCCCTCCGAGCTGAAGGATCTAGACCATCGCCAATTTTCCACGAAAATCTGCCCGGGCAAACATCTGAGAAAATGGCAGAAGTCTACTCCGCAAAATCTTTGATCAATGAGGAATATCTTTCTGGCATGATCAAGCAAATAATGAAAGAGAGCATGCAGAGAGGTGAAGATGAGAGTGAATGGGGGTTCGCGCCAAGCAAGACTTCGTTTACCGAGAAGATTCTAAAGGCTGAATTTCCTAGAAAATTTGTTCCCCCCACCATTCCTACTTATCGGGGAACAAGTGATCCAAACCAATTCTTGTATAAGTATGACTGGCACATGACCGGTGCGAGAGCAACTGATGAAATCAAGTGCCGGTATTTCCTAGTATATTTGGAAGGAGTGGCACTTCTCTGGTTCACCAAACTTCCTGTCCGATCAGTAGATCAGTTTTCCGATCTGACTAGAAAGTTCAAAGAGCAATTCAGGCTATACGCTTCAAAGGCAAAGGACATAATGTCATTGTCCAGTCTTGAACAGAGTCCGGGAGAGCCTATTAAATCATTTCTGAACCGCTTCAATTTAGCTCTGGCAGAAGTCGATAACGCAGAGCCACGAATGATCTTGACCTATTTGATGCGTGCTATCGACAAATCGAGTGAATTTGGAAAATGGCTGAAGATGAAAGAGCCAAATTCTCTCGAGAAATTCTACAAGAAAGCTGATGAATTCATACGCTTGGAAAATCTTCCGGCACCAATGAAAGTGGTGGCAGCGAAGGTGGAAAATAATATTGCTGCTTCGGTAAAGAAAGATTCCGGAGGTCAGAAAAGGGAAAATCACGAGGGGAAGAAACAAAAGGATACAAAGAAACCTCGCTTCTTCAAACCTTCAGATTTCACTCCGTTGACCGACACTTTGGAAAATATCTTCTTCGCCACCAAAGATGCTGTGGATTATCCCAAACCGGCTGAGATAAAACCGGGAAAGGGCGCTATGAGAAATGGAAAGTTCTGCCGCTTTCACAACCAACCCGGTCATGATACCAATGACTGTCGTCACTTAAAGAGCTTAATTGAAGAATTATTGAGAGAAAACAAGCTGCAACAATATGTCAAGAAAAACAGAAGTGACCCATCTTCGTCTACTCAGAGGCAACAACCCTCTAATCAGCCATCAGGTTCCGGCAAAGGCACTGCGGCACAAGAATCTGAGAGGCCCGTTATCAACGTCATTTCAGGGGGCCCACACCCAACAGGCAGAAGCTGGGGTGAGATGGAACGATATGCTCATGCTTTGAAGTATATCCCGGCAGAGGAAGATGTTTTTGCTGTAGAAAATGCTGCACCCCTGAAACAGCAAAAGATTTCAGATAATGATATTTTGTTCAAGGCTAGGGATTCTATTTGTATTGAAGCTCCCACCATAGATCCCTTAGTTATCTCTGCAGGAATTGGACCAGCAATTGTAAGACGAGTACTCATTGATTGCGGTGCTTCCTGCAATATACTTTTCAAGAAAACATTTGACCAGATGAAGATCCCAATGACCGACGTTCAGGCTTCATCACAAAAGATCGTTGGTTTCACTGGGGAACCACAGCAACCAATCGGAACTGTCGATTTGTTCGTGGAACTTGGTGAAGGGCAGAAAAGGGTAGCTCGAAAACAAACCTTTGTGATTGTTGATGGATTTTCTGCCTACAATGCTTTCCTAGGCAGGCCGACTCTAGCTGCATTCAAGGCCATTTTGGCCCCGTGGTGCCTAACTATGAAGTTTCCTACAGAAAATGGTGTTGGTGTCATCAAGGGAGATCAAAATGCTGGACGCGAATGTTATCTCATAGAGCTTCGAGAAGCCAGAAAGAGAGAGATGGGTAAAGATGCGGCAGCTCCCCTCCGCATCAAAAACCCAACCTTATAGCAAATACAGGGTGGCCCCTGCACTGGTGAGCATAGTGGTGCAAGGCGAGAAATGGACCCCAGAAAATCCAGTGCAGAGGAGAATAGAGTGGTGCCCGCAGAAGTTACGGTACCAATACCTGTCGACTCAAAAGACCCAAATAAAGTACTTAATGTGGGTTCGCAACTAAGTACAACAGTTCAAAATACACTGATATCATTTCTAAAAGCAAATCTGGACGTGTTCGCTTGGTGTCATGCTGATATGTGCGGAATCCCTCCAACAATTGCTGTTCACACTCTGAATGTCGATCCGAAATTCACACCAGTAAAACAGAAAAGAAGAACTCAAGGTCCAGAAAGGTCAGCAGCTTTAAAGGAAGAGGTAGATCGCCTCTTAGAGAATAATTTCATCAAAGAATCCACTTATCCAAATTGGGTTTCAAATCCAGTACTGGTTAAGAAGGCAAATGGAAAGTGGAGAGTATGCATTGATTTCTCAGATCTAAACAAAGCTTGCCCCAAAGACTGCTTCCCATTGCCTAGAATCGATCAACTGGTGGATGGGACGGCTGGACATGAGTTGCTATCTTTTATGGATGCCTACTCTGGATACAATCAGATTATGATGAATAAACCAGATCAGGAGGACACAAGCTTTATTACAGATGTGGGACTCTACTGTTACAAAGTCATGCCATTCGGATTAAAGAATGCAGGGGCAACCTACCAAAGACTTGTCAACGCTATGTTCAAACCTCAGATTGGCAAAACTATGGAAGTTTATGTCGATGATATGTTAGTAAAGTCAAAGAAAGCAGTAGACCACATGGATCACTTAGCGGAGATGTTCTCAATTCTTTGAAAGTACGGAATGAAGCTCAATCCATTGAAATGTTCATTCGGAGTAGAGTCTGGAAAATTCCTGGGTTTCATCGTAAGCGCTAGGGGCATCGAAGCCAATCCTGCTCAAATAATAGCTTTAAGAGAAGTTAAAGCCCCTAGAATAAAGAAAGAACTGCAAAGTCTCAATGGAAAGGTTGCCGCTCTTAGTCGCTTCATTTCCAAGGCCATAGACAAATGCATTCCCTTCTTTGATGCTTTGAAGAAAGGAAAGAAAAATTTCGAATGGACTCCTGAATGTCAGAATGCTTTCGATCAACTGATTCATCATATGAGAACTCCTCCGGTCCTCTCCAAGCCTAGTGATGGTGAAGACCTCTTCATCTATTTGGCAATTTCATCCCATGCTTTAAGTGCAGCACTCGTACGAGAAGATATGAAAATACAACGTCCAGTTTACTACATCAGCAAACAGTTCGCTGGGGCTGAGATGAATTATTCAAAGATAGAAAAACTTGCTTATTGTCTGCTAATCGCTTCCAGGAAGTTGAGGCCCTATTTTCAATCTCATCCTATCAAGGTCCTGACTGATCAACCTTTGAAGCAAGTCCTGTATCGTCCTGAAACTTCTGGTCGTCTCTTGAAGTGGAACATAGAACTCAGCCAATATGACATCACTTACCATCCCCGAAGAGCAATTAACGGACAAGCTTTAGCAAATTTCATTGCAGAATCCACTGACAAAGGTGACAGTAAGGAAGAAACAACTGACTGCATTCCGATACAGTGGAAGTTGTATGTTGATGGCTCGAGAAATGATTATTGTTCTGGGGCAGGAGTTGTGCTCGAAACTCCCGAAGGACGATCACTATGTTATGCATTGAGACTGGAATTTCCTTCGACAAACAATGAGGCAGAATATGAAGCCCTTATTGCCGGATTGAGAATCGCCAAGGAATTAAATATCAAAGTGATACAGATTTTCAGCGATTCTCAGCTTATTGTTTGCCAGGTGAAGAAAGAATTTCAAGCCAAAGGAGGGAATTTGCTTGCATATTTGACAAAAACTTCCGAACTTCTCAATGATTTTGATCACTATTCAATAAGCCACATACCTCGGGAGGAAAATATGAAGGCAGATTCTTTAGCAAAGTATTCTAGTTCTGGGGAAGCTCAGTTACTGGGATTAGTTCCTGTGGAAGTTCTATCGGCTCCTAGCATTGATGAAATGGATGTTGATTGGATTATGGCTACGTATCCAGAGCATGAATCATGGATGACTCCAATCAAAGAGTATCTGCTCAATGGTTCATTACCAGAAAACTCCAAAGAACGTCTAAAGCTGTTGAGAAAAGCAGCAAGATATGTAATTCAGGATGGTCGGTTGTACAGGCGGGGATTCTCAATGCCGTTACTTCGATGTGTAACTAAGGAAGAAGCTAAGACAATTTTAGCATCAGTACACGGAGGAGAATGTGGAGATCATTCAAGTGGTCAAACACTCGCAAAGAAAGTTCTCCGATATGGGTATTTCTGGCCGGATATTAATCGAGATGCTGCAGCTTACTCCAGGAAGTGCGACAAATGCCAAAGATTTGCAAAAATCCCAAGAGCGCCTTCCACCGAACTCATACAGATGGTCAGCCCATGGCCATTCGCCATTTGGGGAATAGACCTGATTGGACCATTACCGATCGCTAAATCAGGAATTAAATATGCTATTGTTGCCGTTGATTATTTCACCAAATGGGCTGAAGCTGAACCTTTAGCCACCATCACTTCAAAAAAGATGATAAATTTTGTAACAAAGAATATCATTTGCAGATATGGTGTGCCACAGAAGATAATCACAGACAACGGTACTCAGTTCGAAAGTGAAGAATTCCAGGATTTTTGCAAACGGTTCAGAATTCGAAAAAGCTTCTCAGCAGTGGCTCATCCGCAGGCAAATGGGCAAGTGGAAGCAGTTAACAAGATCATCAAGTCAACTATCAGAAAGCAACTTGAAAGAGCAAAAGGTGGTTGGGTTGATAAGCTTCCATTAGCACTATGGGCATACAGAACTACTCACAAAACTGCGACTGGGAACACTCCATTTTCACTGGCATACGGATCTGAGGCAATGATTCCAGTAGAAGTAGAAGTTCCTTCACATAGAAGAGTTCATTTCAACGAGTCCGAAAATGAAAAACTGCAACTTGAAGCGCTTGATTTTCTTGATGAGAAAAGAGAGGAAGCTAGGCTCAGAGTTTCAGCTCATCAGCAGAGAATAGCCAGGCATTTCAACTCTAAAGTTCGCCAACGCAGCTTTGAAATCGGAGACTTGGTTTTGAAAAGGATCATGACAGCAACTGGTGTGTTTGGGCCAAACTGGGAAGGGCCATATGTCATAGGCACTAAACTTCTTGATGGCACTTTCAAATTCATAACTGTTGAAGGAGATCCAATTCCAAGAGCCTGGAACAGCAACCATTTGCGCCCTTATTTTACTTGAAAAGAGCTCTGCTCAAAATTGTAAAATGATGATGAATGTATCAGTTGTATTGTGAAACATTGTAAATCAGTGTAAATGAATGAAAGCTATAAAGTGGACGTAGGCCCGATTCTTGGCCGAACCACTATAAATCTTGTGTTCTTTACTATTTCATAATGCCTGTTTTATTTCGATATGTAAATACTTTAAATGTATCGCTAAAATATCGATTCAAAATTGCAGGACATTATAACAAGGCTTACTCATCACAAAGCTAAGCAACCTCTATAAATCAGCTATTGCACAAAAACCAAGCGACAAAAATTCCAAACTCAAATCCTATGCAAGGAAAACTTCACATAAAAAGTTGGCGACTTCACTGGGACAAACCTTTGTTCACTAGTTGAGATAGTCGTTATGAACGGGCATCCAACTGGATAACTCGCGTTTGTCTCGTGAAGTCATTCAACAGTGAAGTACATTCCTTCGGATGAAGCAATTTACTCGCAAAAGGAAAGAAGATGTGCTTGAAAACGATAATAAGAGATTGCTAATGGGCAGATGATGAGAGAAAATTGCCGAGCAAACAAAGAAGCGGACAAAGGGAGGTATGCCTCTCAACAGGAAGGCCGGGAGATCCACTAAAGGGACACCTTCCCAAGCGGAAGGAACAGGACCCTCGTTAACTGGTCGTGATGCATCCGATCAGATAGCGTACGTCCGTCCCGTGGATCCACTCGCCCCTGAGACGCAACCTACCTGGCACACCAACCAACCAAAGCCCTCTAACGAGGCGCGCCAATAAATGGGAGTGCTTTACTCAATCAAAAAGATCGGTGGGACTACCAAAGGGGCACCTTGTTAGTTAATTGCGATCGTTTGTGCAAGCAAACATCCAATCAGGCAACTTGCGTTCGCCCCGTAGACCCCTCTGACCATGAGAAAGTAACTTCCAGGCAATCACAAGCCCTCTTCGGAGGCACAAGCCCTCTTCGGAGGCACAAGCCCTCTTCGGAGGCACAAGCCCTCTTCGGAGGCACGCTTCACCATGCTTGAAGCACAAAATAAAAAGCCCTCTTCGGAGGCACATTTCACCAGGGTAAAAGTGCAAAATGCTTCTCTTCGGAGACCCACTTCACCCGAGTAGAAATACAAAAATTGCTTCTCTTCGGAGACCAACATTTCTACTCTTCGGAGTCCAAATGCTACTCCTCAAAAATACCAAAAAAAAAAGCCCTCCTTAGAGGCACACTTCAGTTCTTAGGGAAGACCTAATCGTTCATCTTGAAGAAATCTTCTCCAGAAATTGAAGTGCTGAGTAATATCCTTTTTTCTGAAGTTTGCTTTACCGTGTAGGAGAATTCACTTCTCGAAAACATGAAGTGAACATCTCCGAAAGGTTGAAGCATAAAAAAAAACTTCTCTGAAAATGAGACACGCTCCATTTAAGTAGAATAATCGTTCTCTTAAAGACGGAATAGTTATTCTATGAAAAATAAGAGCGCAGTTCTCGCCAAAAGCAACAAGATATTGTAATACACTTGTGGTATAGGGGCAATATCATATGATACAGCTACAACAATAAGAAGCAGTATTCAAGCGACATACCACAAGCACATAACAATATCACGCGAAAAAGCTGTGGAATAAATGCATTCTTAAACACAAACAAAAAGTTTGTACAAGTAAAAAGAATTGTTTGTTCTACACTAAAAATAAAAAACAAATGCATTCTCACATACACAAGAGTTTGTACAAGTAAAATAATTGTTTTATTTAGTACTATGAAAATTCTTTACATATGCAGATATCTCGAACAAGCAAAAGCGGGGACCGGTACCCGCACAATCCCCGGTCAACACATGCAAAGAGAAAAAATAATAAGTAGAAAATCCAGCTTGATTATTCCTTCTTCTCACCACCTTTGGAGCCCTTTCCCGGCCTAATGATTAGCTTTTGAAGTCGTTGTGAACGGGTAGGGGCAGAAGGAGAAAGAGGTACGGCCAGATCAACTACTGCTTCCTCTTCAGCAGAAGTATTCTTCTTCTTCCTTACAGCACGCTTCCCCTTCCTCTTTGAAGAAGACTCGCTCCCCGGAGTAGCAAGCAATGTTGAAAGCTTCGTATCGTCATCAAGAGAGCGCTCCGGGGTCTTCTCAATGTCTTCAAGATCCTCCGCCTTCTGCTCCTGTGAAGCAGCCGGATCATCCAAGCCTTGAAGAGCTTCGATTTTCTCTGCCTGTGATCCCGGTTGGGAAGCAGAAGGAGGAGTAATTTGGGAAGATGGAAGAACGACAACTGAAGGAGTGAAAGCTTGTGCAGTGCTTGGTGCCTCCGCTGTAGAAGAAAAGAAGTTAAAATCAACATCCCCCGAAAATAAAGAAGGCATCGGTTCACCAAAGTTTAAGTAACAAGTAAGAAGGTCATCGAATTCGGCTAAGTCAAATGACTGGTTCATTGGGCCCGAGACGACGCCAAAATTACCTGGAGGAGTTGGCTTTGCAAGATCAACCTCAAATTTCTCGGCTTCAATATCATCCAGTGCCTCATCTTCAGTAGGAGTAGTTGCAGTTTCTTGGGCAACTTTAGCTAGATGTAAAGAATGAGAGCTGGAATCCATAATATTAACGTCGGCTGAAGTGGAAGTATGAACGGGGGCAGTTAAAGGAGCTTCTACTTTTGGAGGCTCTTCACCCGTTGATTCAGCTCGTACTTTGGCAAGTTGCACCTTCCCCTTAACAAGAGCGGCACGAGCCTCATCATCGAGATAGCGCTCCTCAAGTTCCGACTCATCATAGCCGGCCCCGCCAAGCATATCCATTGCGACTTCCCACACTTCAGCCAATGTAATTTCATAATCGGGACCAAGAAAAGAGAGGCTCCCACGACCCAGAACGCTGTGTAAATAAAAGTCGAATAAGGTAGAGCTGATGTCCGCTTTCGTCGCCTCATGTGATTGCTCAGCCGCTTCCTTTTCGGCAACGGCAGCAACCCAACCAGCGGTAGCCTCATCACGCTCTGTCTCAGCTTTAGCGAGTCGAGACTTTAGTAACTCAATCTCTACGTTCTGGGAGGTGACTTTTTCCCGCAGATCGGTTATTTTTGTGCGGTATTTCTCAGTAATATGCTGTTCAGCGGCAAGCTTCATTTCGACATCTCTCTGTGCAGCATGTGCATCCCGCACTTGTTTTTGAAAGACTTCTTCTTTTTGAGTATGAGATGCAGAAGAAGAGGCAAGATCTTCCTTAAGTTGTTTAACCTTGGACTCAAGTTTTGCATAACCATCAGCAATACTTGTCATCTCGACATTATGCTGTTTGCAAATTTTGTCCCACTCCGCCCTGTCGTTTTCCATGGTCAGCATCGCTTCAAGGTTTGCACGATTGACTCTTTGTAGTTCGTCAACGAGCTTCTGCCACTGCGACATCCTCTCGATATTAAGCCTGACTGCGTCAAGACTGCTAAGCATGTCTTGCTTATCAATCGGAACTAAGTCCAAGTCAAAGCGCACCCCTTTTAGGCACCAATTTGGAAAACGGCTCTGAAGTGTTGGGGGGCCGTCTTTGACTTGATATTGTGGTCTGTTAATGATAGTCTGAATGTCAGATTTCTTCAGAGGAGGAGAGCTGGCCAGAATATCGGAAGAAATGGGAGCGTCAGTCTTTTCAGAAATTTCAGACGCGTCAATCGGTTTAGATCGCTTGCTCGGTTCGTCAGCAATCTGAGTTTTTCCCTTATCATCGTAAGACTTCCGCTTATGAGAGTAGTCACTTCTATGCGAAGAGTCATATCACTCGGCATCTTTCCTTCTTTGCCACTGATCGTAATCCAGCTTCTCCTGGGCTTTCCTTCGAGCCCTCTCTTCATCTGTTTCTCTTGGGGTATCAAGGTACTTCCTAAAGTCATAGGAGCCGCGGCCTCCATGGTACTTGAATGAGTCATAATATGAACCTGTACGTCCCATTGGAGAACCTGAAAGCAGAAAAGGAGTAAAGTTTAGAAATTTCCAGGAGAAAGAGGATAAATGCTTATAAGTGCTGAAAAATCCTAAGTGTGTGTGGCGTGCAAGCTACATGCGTCAAACTACAGACCACGCTTTAGTGAGGAAACAGAGACGACTGGCGTAGTAGGCGTCTGGGTTTGTTTAAAGGTGGAAGTCGCCTCGACAACGGGAGAAGTTGCTTTTGGATTGTTATCCCCAAAAAGCTCTTGAGAAGTTATCATGATATCGCTCAAACCGTCAAAGGTGTCGTCACCACGGTATTCAACAGACTTCTCCTTTTCAACTTCCGTATCAATTGATTTTTCGGAAACTCGAGGATTTTCTTCTTCCTCAATAATTGGGGCAAGTGCCGACTTGCTAACTGACCCTACGACATCGGTGAATGCAGAACATTTTATCAAAGCAGCTTCAACAACGGGTGCTTCTGATGCAATTTCTTCTACAGAAGCTGGGGCATTCGAGGTCTCTGCTCGAGAGTCCGAAGCAGCTAACGTTTCCGCATCGGAGCTAGAGATTTCATGGATCTGATTTGATCTAGAAGGATGTAAAAGTCCAAACTGGTGAAGAAACTCATCTTTCAACAGAAATTTCGCATCCCGTTCTTCAACTGGGACAGCCATGAGTCTTCCCAGAGTTTGCTTATGACTAGGGTCCCTAGAGGGAGAGAGGAGCGCTGAAATGAGAAAGCAAAGTTAACACTTAGTGATTCGGACTGCAAAATACTCAGAGAATAAGGAGAAGAAAGGATAGGCATTCTTACTTCCTTCTCTCCACACGGCGTAAAACCCAAGGGGACAGCGAACGTAAAAATACTGAGTCAAAAACCCATGAGCGGTATCAGGGAGGCCGACAACCAATTTGCGATTCCTGGCACTTCTTATAACAATGATCGAAGGATGATCTTTGATTCTGACAAAAGAGCATAGATAACAGATTTCGTCAACACTGGGGAGACGGTCAAGCGTTCTGCCGAATAGTACGCATAGCCCCATTAGAACAGCATAACCATTGGGGTGTAATTGGAATGGAGCGATTGCCAGTTGACGGAGAAGATGTTGAAGAAAATTGTTGAAAGGAGGAATGGCTCCGCTCGAGCACATCTGTCGGTTGACCGCCACAAAGCCAGGAGGTGCTACATCAGCAGTGTTGTTCTTTTCAGGAAGGATAGCGTCATCCTCAGCAATGCCAAATTGAGTACACAATTGCCGAAAAGTTTTGTACAATAAAATGGAAGGGGCTCTCTCTGGGGGGGTTGACTAAAGGAGCTGGAATGAGAATGGACTCTCCGGTCCGAACTGTTACATCTCCTTGTTGAGAAGCCATTCTACACAAGCAACTGGATATTCAAATATGAAGGTGCACGTTTCCTAAATAGTGTGAAGTGTTGTGCAAAATTAACAAAGATAACAAATAAATACAAACTGGAATTAAGCTAGTCGGTAACTGATCGATTATCAAATTTCAGGATTTGTTAATTTAAAAGTTCAGGTACGGTATTAAATGCAAACCGGACATTTTCAGTTGACTATTTCAATGTTGTTTTAATACTTTGCTTGAACTTGTTGATTTAAAGCACTTCATACACACAATCTGTTTATGTTGATTATCTGTTATTAACTAATCTGTCATTTGATATGGGCAGTCGGTGATAGTATATTCGTCCCAATTTCTTTGTGGATATTGTATTAGACAGGTTATTAGTTTGCAAGTTAGAGTGATCTGTGGGAAAATGCAGCAGTTCATAGTTCAGCAGTTCAAAATGCAGCAGTTCAAAGTTCATTCAAAGCCTAAGTCATGAGTCGCCAACGACTTATGTATTGACTCGTCCACGACTTATGTTCTGACTCGTCTACGACTTAAGGGTTACAAGGCAAGTCGGTCGTACTTCAGGTCTTAAGTCATGTGAAAATAAAAGAAACTCCAGTCCAAAGCGGCATACAATCTAAGTCCTAAGTCGTCTACGACTCAAGAACTATGTCGTAAAAAACTAAGTCGTCTACGACTCAAGAAAAGGCTCCAGTCCAAAGCAGCATATAATCCTAAGTCCTAATTCGTCTACGACTCAAGAATTATGTCATAGGAGGCTTGACTCGTGGGTCGTACGAAGCTGCTGAACTGTGGCCATGCTAGCATCTCATTCGTTTGAACCTGTTGACTTTTCTTCTAACCCATTACCCCCCAAACCCGATAACCTATCCATCGAATTACGATCCCCATCCTGATTCCACGACACCATTGAGCCATCCGAAGAGCTAAGTTCAGATCGCCAAAGCCTTGCCAACCTAATCAATTGAAACCTGAAGCACAGTAACCCTACATCTCCATTGCCCCATTCATCTGAAGATGAAATCTAGCAAAATCAGGCTCACGAGCTACCGGTATGGTGGAATTCGCGACAAAACATTGCACGAGGGGATGGACTAGGTATAGGGGGAAGAATTCACGAATCAATGATGATTAAAGGTCGAGGATGGATCAGAAACACTTACGCAATAGAGAATCGAGAATCGAGTTGGTTGAATGATAAAAAAGGAAGAAATCGCCTTGAGAAAGCTCGGAGGAATGTTAATGGCGGATACGACTCAGGAGATAGGTAATGGGTAGAAGGAACGACTCAAGCATTTTATACCGTTGGGCAGTGGAACACGAAGAGGCGTACACAAGTTAAGATGAGTCGAAGCACACGACCTACGACTTAGGCGTGTACTTCGATGGGCAAATGTTAACCCTTAAGTTTCTTCGACTCATGGTCTTACGAGATAAGACCCGCACGACTCATGGTCTTACGAGATAAGAAGCTAACGACCTAGATGGTAAAGGGACCAACGAGTTGAGTCTGCTACGACTTAAGGGTTGCGCGACTCAAGATAGTTACACGACTCAATGGGTTAAGCCATCTACGACTCATGGTCCAGACGGTTCAACGAGTCAAGAAAACTTACGACTCATGAGGTCTTACGACTCACAAGGTCTGTACGACTCATCAGGCTTATGGCTTATGAAAACTTACGACTCATGAGGTCTTACGATTCATCAGTCTAACGACTCATCAGATTTACGACTCATGGAGATTTACGATTCATGAGGTCTTACGACTCATCAGGCTTACGACTTAAAGGCTATCAAGCTGGAATCCAAAGCCCTTGCCTGTGCTACTTTGATCTGATGAGTCGACTACGACTTAGCACTTGTCTTCCAACTGAGCCACAAGATGGACCAAATATGGCGCCCACGAGACATCTTAAGTCGAATACGAGTTACGACTTACCATGAGTCGGTCACGACTCATGACTTGGCCAAACCGAGAGCTCAGAAATCTGCTCCTATAAATAGGCCACCACTTCCAACATGAAAAGGACTTTTGGCAAATCATTTCTACAGTGCTGTTACTCCGTCGAACTCTCCATTCATTCAGCAATCAAGGATCCTTCAAGCATTCGCGACACTACAACAAGCTTCGAGAGAAATTCCTTACATCCGACATGGATTCATCGAGTTTCACCATCGAAGATTGAGCTAGTAGTCAAGATTGTTTCTTGTGATCGAATTGTACTATTTCCTGAAGAGATTTGTATCGATTTGTAACCAAATTCAATAATAAAGAGGTTCAAAGTGGATGTAGGCTAAATCTCAAGCCGAACCACTATAAATTGTTGTCTTTTACTGCATTTCTGCTTTTTTCCTGCTTGATTTCTGTTCTCGTCACACGGGTGGTGCTTTCACGATCTTATTACACACACCGGGTGTTAGCGTTCATATTTTAACGTTAACATATGATTTGTTCCTCATGTTGCTTACACCCATATGCTGAAGTGAGAACGTGAACTGACTCATTACGCCGAAATATACATGTCTTATTGCTTGATTTATTTGGTGCTCAAAATGTTGCTCTCTTTGCTGCGTGACTCTTGAACCAATGGACGGCACAACCGGTTAATTTCAACGTTGCACTTCAGAATCTATATTCTGCAAAACCACAATAAAATACCCGTATAATACCGCTTTATTAAAATAAAAATATATGAAACAAACGGTTTAAAATGCAGAAAAATACGTTCATCAGGCTACCATGCCGACATGGGTGGTATAGACATGTCGACATCCCCCAGTATGTTTTGAAAATTGATTTTTGTTTTAATAGAGATTTTCTGTATAAATTTTGTCGAAACAATCTTAGAACTTTGTAAACTATTTTGAATATACTTTATGATTATAAAAACCTTTGGAAAGAGATCTTACGAAATATAAAAGTAATAAAAACTAAATATATAAATATTTTGAGATTAAAGCTAAAACATTAAAACCAGGAGATAGTTTAAAAACAAGAAATGATTTTGAAATTAATATGAGTAAAAATAGTTTTTGAATTAAGACTAAAATATTTAAACCGAGAGAGAGATGTCTTTTTAAAAAGATAGTTTTGAAAAATTCTAAAAATAAGTCATTTTGAAAATTTCGTGGATTCCATTCCACTGGAGAAGGTCATGGGTTCCACCCACTAAAGAGGTCGTGGGTTTCATCCCACTATTAAAGCGAGAAGGTGGATTCCATTCCACAATTAAAATCCGAATAAAGATTTTAGTGCTATTATGAAGTTTTAACATAAATCTAGACTCTATTACTTATCTTGATATCTTGAACTCTTGAACTCTTGATAATCTTAATACTCATGAGTCTTCAGTCTTGATTTCTACAATCTTGAATTCATCGGTCTTGAATCTTTATATTGTACAGTCTTCATTCTCAGTACCTGCATATATATATATATATATCCTACATATACATATATATCTTGATAAAGATATTAGTATTTATATTTTATAACCAGTCCTAAGGTTGTTGTCATCAAAACCATCTTCTCAGGAACTAACAATCATAATATCATAGGATTTTCCATAGAAAATGTTTTGGTTATCGTTAGGTAAAAACCCGTTCGTGTTTATGTGTGGCATGGCCTTACAATATACCTTTGATTTTATAAGATTTTACAAGTTATAATAAATAAAATTCCTTTTGATTTGAGTTTCTTACGCTGGTTTTTCCAAACTGACCCAGGCATTGTTTTTCCTAAATGCTCGGGTCAAACCGAGCTTATTTTCTAGATTTAACTTTGGATGCTTTAGAGTTGAGAAGACAAACTGGATGGCCAGGACGTATTCACGTATCTTATATTCTTCCACTGTATTCTATGCTGTTCTTGTCTATGATTATCAGCAATTGTGAGGACATGTTGTTATAGCTATCCGGGCTGAAATAGGTTAGTATACTCTGATTGATGTCTGTATATACATATATTACAGTTTTTTTTGTAAAGATTTGTTGTATATTATAGATTATTCATTCCGCTGTGGGGTTCTGTGTTGTTTAGTTTCTTCTTGTCTTCTTTTTTCCCTTTAACAATCTGTTTTTCCGGCACTTAGCTGTTCAGCACGTGAATACTGTGGATGTATTATTGTTGACTTCTGGGGTTCGAAAAGGCGGGTCGTTACAGCATGGTATCAGAGCGTAAGGTTAAGCAAGAACCTTGGCTTTGGTGGGGTTACTAATTAAGTGATAAGGTAATGGAATGCCTAATATGAGTTTGAGTGTGTATATATATGAGCGCATATTTGTTAATGGTATAAAGGTGTTTTATATTGTGTTGTTTGATCTGTTGAGTGGCTTAAGAATGTAGGTCGATGCATTTGGCCAATGTTATTAATAAGGATTTCCTAAACACTTAAACAAGTCTAATCGACACAATATTGGTCTAAAATGGGTAAATGAAATAGTTTTACCTAAGATTATATTTTATATAGAAAATAATAATTTTTCAAAAATATAGTTATTCTTAGTTATGTTTGGCTATTAGGAAATTTGATAATGTTTCTTCATTATCATCTAGGATTTGATTAGTCACGCTCCCCCGGTTTTGAGCATTGACTATTGTTGTTGATCTATATGGAATCTTCCTTTTGAAATCCGGGTTGGGTAGATAGGAAATTTTTGGACATTGAAACAAACACTTGTGAATTAAGTTTCATAATTTGACTATAAGGCGTTCATTGATAAGAGTGGATTAAAATTTGGTTTTGATAAGAATTGGTTACTAAAAGAAATTTAGAATATTTTGTTATAAATATTTTAGAAATGTTTTATATAAAAAGTTGATTGTATAAATTTGGGTTTTAATAAAAGGATTTTATTAAAAGAAAACAGAGATATTTCTGAGATAAATACTTGAAAAATGATTTATATAAGAAGCTGGATTTATAAGAATTGATTTATAAAAGTGTGTTTTATAAATGAAAAAATATGAGAATTTAAATCCCGTTAATTTTAGGAAAATAGTTTCCAGATTTAGAAGATAATAACAATATTTGAAAATGTTTTTGGGATAAAAATATTTCTAAGGATTTTCAAGGAGATAAAAGCACTGAACTCACTTTGGTCATTGAAAAATAATTCCGACGATGATTGCAACATCGTCGGTGTTCAGTTTCAAGTTTCTAAGTAGGGGATTGCTACCATTAATGTCTCGCTATATAATTGTTTTGATAAAACAAACTTTGATTTACCATAAAGTAAATATGTTTATTTTATTTCAAATGATTTTGGAAATGGTGATGCTAGTTTACTTAAAAATGTTTGTAGGTATAACTACTTTTGGAAAAGAGAATTCTAAAGAAAAATATTTTTCTTTGGTTTGGTTCGGAAAATGAGTCCTAATTTGTTTGGTGGTGATCAGAATAATCTTCTAAGTGACGGACGGATGTTTGCTTAGGCTAACGGTATAGTGCACTTAGAAAATTATTCTCTTTGTCATTGTACGGTTGGAACATGTTCAACCCAAATGAACCCAAGGAAAGTTGGTGATAAATGATTGTTGGAGATGTGATGTTTCAAAATGGGATTTTGAAATTAAAAAGTCGTACTTTTAAGTTAAATAGTTCGAGTGGCTCGAAAATAACTTAAAATTGGGAAAGAGAGGTGGTTGGATGGTAAAGACTTCTCTTGAGTATTAACCTTCTTGGTAAGAAAATATATAATACAGTTTGGTAGTACCCGTTTCCTTGGTATAATTTGGGGTTATGCGGGCTATATATACATATTTTCTATAGATTAAAATATATAATATCATTTCAAAAAAGGGCGTTTTGAATAAACCCGGGTTTTTAAAATTCTTAGTTGAATTTGAATATTTTATTTATTTAAATATTCGAATTTGAAATTAAATTATAATAAATTACCAATTTCAAATTTAGATCCGATTTTCAATGGCGTATTTTTAATTTAATTTATAGAAATTTTCCATAAATTTTAGTTTGGAAAGTAATTAATTTTTCATTTGACACTTTTTACACCAAACATCAGTAATTTTGAAACTTCACGAAATAAGTTAACCAGTGTACTTTATTGTTGATTTGTGATCGCGTTGCAGTATAGTGCGCGATCGTATTTTTATTTTTGTTGTTCGCGGCTCGTACGCGAACTCGTTATGGTGTTGCGATGTACTGCAAATGTAATTTTGTCAAAAACAAACTTTCTCCAAAACATTCACACATGCAAGGAATCTTTTTACAAATTTTTAACAATACTTTTTATTGTCCTTGCGCAGACTTTAGTTTGCTTGCATTTAATGATTTCATTCAACGTCGGTAAACTATAATCCCTGTCGATTTAATCGTTTTCAAGGCTCAACCTGTGAATAATCCGATGAGTCAAATTCCACTGATTTTAGGCCGACCTTTCTTAGCTACTTCAAATGCTCTAAAAAATTGTCGAAACGGTTCGAGGAAATTTCTATTGGAAACATGACTTTGGATCTTAACATTTTCAATTTTGAAAACCAATCGAATGAACCACGTGACCAAACGCTGGAAGTTAGCTTCATTCAAGAAAATTGCGATAACGAAACAATTGACCTAAACCACGAACACGAGACCGAATACGAACAATTATTACAAGATGAGCCTAACGAAATTGAAAATGCGCTTCCGTTTGAACCCTTTACTGTTGAATCAGAATTTCTAACTAATTCTTTGATGGAGTAACCCTCGAAGTTGGAACTCAAACCCCTACCCGATCACCTTAAGTACGCATACTTCAGTGACAACGAAACATTTCCCGTCATAATCTCTTTAACTCTCTCTCTTGATCAAGAAGCTTCCTTACTTTTAATTCTGTCGAAAAACAAAGAGGCAATTGGACGGTTGACCACTGATATAAAGGTAATTAGTCCCGCTCTTTTTCAACATCGCATCCATTTAATTGACGATGCCAAGCCTGTTCGTGACGTGCAAGGAAGGCTTAACCCAAAAATGAAGGATGCAGTTCGTGATGAAATTCTTAAACTCCTCGATAATGGAATCATATACCCAATCTTTGATAGTTCGTGGGTTAGCCCAATTCATGTCATGCCTAAAAAGTCTGGACTTACCGTTATCAAGAACAACTCAAACGAACTGATTCCAACTCGTACTAAAACGGGTTGGCGTGTTTGCATTGATTATCGAAAACTAAATGTTGCAACACATAAAGATCATTTTCCTCTTCCTTTCATTGACCAAATGCTTGAACATTTAGCTGGCCACGAATTCTATTGATTTCTTGATGGTTATTCCGGCTATAACCAAATTCCAATCGCTCCCGAAGATCAAGAGAAAATCACTTGCACGTGTCCCTTTAGCACTTTTGCTTATCGACGCATGCCATTTGGCCTTTGCAACACTCCTGCTACTTTCCAAAGATGCATGGTCAACATCTTTTCTGATATAATCGAATGCTTTCTTAAAGTGTTTATGGACGATGTAACAACCCGCATATCTATCGATTTTATATTTAAGTATTTTATTTAAATATTTTATCGTTAGTCAGATGTTAGTCCAAAAAGCTACTTTTTGCATACGGTCAAATTAGGACTCAAGACCACTTCCATTGATTTCAAAATGACGTTTGCGATCTTTTTGAGTGTAGACTTCGATATGTTTGGAGATAGTGAAATTTTCGTCACTTTTTGGCTTAGGACTTTGGTTTGGGCTGAACACACACTAACTCAGCCCAACCCCCTCCTCTCTTCATCACATCATCAAATACTTCAAGCTTTTTCAAAAATGGTGGAGGGAAAGGGAAATTAAAATTCCAAGCTCAAGATCTTTAGTAAATTCAACATCAAACTCCGAATTCAAGGTGAAGAACATAGATTCAAGCTTGTGGTTGATTCTTGCTTTGCTCTTAAGCTCTCCAACATCAATTTCGTGGAAAAGGTGAGATTTTTAATCTCACATCTTGTCCATAACTATCTTGGACTGTTGGGAATGATTCCCTATCAACATTTGCATTTGGTTTGGATTGGATTGGCGAAAAACCCAAATTTCTAGTGTTTTGGTGAAAAACTGTTGTTAGGTCGTTCTGCCCTCCATAGGTCGTTCGGCATCATTAGCTCGCGCGCGTGGAAAAGTCACGGCCATCATATTCGCGTTCTTGGCTTTAGGTCATAGGTCGTGTGGATTTTAGGTCGTAGGTCATTTGGCTCTTAAGTCGTAGGTCGTATGGCTCTTAAGTCGTAGGTCATTGACTTTTAAATCGTTAGGTCGTAGGTTGCTTAACCCACTACCTTTATAACTCGTAGGTCGCTGCTTCTACTAAGTCGCTCGGCCATACCAACTCCGCTAGCTCGCAACTGTTAGGTCGTATGACCTTGAGTCGCTCGTATGGGTTAGGTCGCTTGACCTTATGTCGTAGGTCGTCTCCGACCTAATATTTCCCCTGATATTTCACTAGGTCGCTTGACCTTAAGTCGTAGGTCGTATCCGACCTAATATTTCCCCTGCTATTTCACTAGGTCGCTTGACCTTAAGTCGTAGGTCGTCGCCGACCTAACACTTCTTCTGCTATCACCTTATTAGGTCGCTCGTCTAGTTAAGTCGTTAGGCATACTGGGTCGCTCCATTTTTAGGTTGTGCCATGGATAGGTCGGCCAAGTTAGGTCGAACACCGTAGCAGGGCAACACCCCCCTGGACCCCCCTCCGTAGGCGATCTTACCTGAAAAACATTCAACAGAAATTCCTACTTTGATGGTTTTGGGGTTGATTTCTTTGGACTTTACTCACATCTTCGAACATGAATTTATGTGATTCGATTTGTTTCAACAATCGTTTTGTGACTTGTCACTCTAAAGATATGAAAGTTTCAATACAAGTAATAAATATCAAAGCTCTTTCATCAAAATGATTTCAACTCTATTTTATTACAAAGCTCTTTTTCCTAAACCGTTTTCCAATCTATTAGTATATACAAGCCTTTACTTCACTCGGATGAGAAATCGAATTAAATGACTTAGTAAAACGAGTGGTATGAAACGCTTGCGTTCACTTCGTCGGTTAGCTCTTCGACTTGTTCGATTGAACCCTTTTGTGACAATTTCCTAGTGGAGATCTACAGTTTGTTCGTAAATATTTAAGTTAAGCTAGTGGTTATGGGACATGAAGCTAAACTCATATATTTACTGGCTTAGTGTAATTGACACTTCTATATGATCATGACGGTCATTTTTGTGATTTAGACTAGCGATTGAGCGATGTCTCTTTGTCTGCAAGGGAGACTAGACCCCGCTTTTGTGATGTTTTGCCATCACATATATGGGGTAGCACCCCATGGTCTTCGGGCTATTTCTGTGTGGAAATTTAATGGATAGCTTCCATGAGATAGCTTCTCATTCATGTGTTTACGCGTAGGTGAGTTTTCATGCTCCCATTCATGTGTTAGGCCTCCCCCTTTTTATGTGTTTTCTGGATTTCTTGTGATGATTTCTGGAATTTGTGCTTCACCAATTTTCATGATTTTCAATTATATGATATCAGTTTTTGTGCATTGGTGAATTCATGTGTTATTGACTTGTTATGAATACAAGTTTAGGGTATGATACCCTATTTTATCTTTGAGAAGATTCTTGTGATATTGATTAATCTCTTGTTGATTTTCAATTACATACCTGTAGTAGTATGCTACGATGGTTATTACATGTTCATGTCATGTCTTTTACTTTATACCATATCATCTGATATTTATAGCTAGACTGATCCGTTTATTATTTTCTTATAAATAATACTCGGGTCAAACCAAGATGTTACAGGTGCTTCTGCTTGACTTCTCTTCAGGATTATTCTGACTTTTGGCTAACTACTTAGATTAGTAGTTTTTGATTGTACACATTTGAGATATAGACTCATTGATGTATTCTTTTGTATAGCACTTGTTGCTACTCCTTTTGTATTATTGTGGATCTTTCTGACCACTATTCTGATGTACACTTTCATGTGTTATATATTTATTCATATCTTCTTCCGCCTTTGTGATATGGATGTCTGTGACTGATTTATGTTATGATTATTTCTATGTTTGTTCCCGAAGATTATATATAGCCACCGTGTGATAGCTTTGTGTTTGTATCGGTATGTCGGATTTCCTCTTTAAAAAGATATGCATTCTATTCTATCTGACATATCGGTGCTCGCACAAAGAAGTTACATGAATGGTCGCTCCTCCATAGCCTTATTCTCTACGCTAGTTGACAGCATTACACCGTAGTGTTCTTGGCTAGCGTGGGTATAGAGGTGGGGCGTCACAGACGATTTTTCCAAATTTGGAAACTCTTTTTCCAAGTGCTTACACCATCTTGGGTTAGTTCTGAATCGATGCAATGATAAACACTTAACATTAAATTGGGAAAAATTCATTTTATGGTTAAACATGACATTGTTCTTGGGCATGTCATTTCAAACAATGGCACTGACGTAGCTAAAGCAAAAGTTGACGTAATTGCAAATCTACTTATCTCCAAATCAGTCAAGGACATTCGTTCATTTCTCGGACACGCTGGCTTTTATCGACGCTTTGTGAAAGACTTCGGTAAAATCGCTTGATCTTTGACGACTCTTCTTGGAAAATATGTTCCATTTTACTTCAATTCTGGTTGTGATTCTGCTTTTGATCATCTCAAAAACGAACTCATCCGCTCCCATCATTTGCTCACCCAATTGAGATCTTCCTTTTGAAATAATGTGTGACACTTCAAATTTTGCAGTTGGTGCTGTCTTAGGAAAACGAATCAACAAAATTCTTCATGTCATCTACTATGCTAGTATGACCTTAAACGATGCTCAACTCAATTACACGACCACTGAAAAAGAGCTTCTACCAGTAGTCTTTGTGCTCGAAAATTCCGACCTTATTTGATTGGCTCACACGCTAGGGTTTACACTGACCATTCCGCTCTTAGGTACCTTTTCACTAAAAAGGATGCTAAGTTTCGTTTGATCTGTTGGATCCTTTTACTCTAGGAATTTGACCTTACGATCAAGGAGAAAAAAGGATCTGACAATGTCATCGCTGATCATCTGTTACGTCTTCCAAATGCACCATCTTCTCTACCGATCAATGAGAACTTTCCCGATGAACAACTCCTTTCCATTTCCGTTGATCCATGGTATGCCGATATAGTGAACTATTTAGTCACTAAGGAAACTCCTTCATTTTGGTCGAAACAAGATAAATATAAATTCCTTTCCCAAGTCAAGTACTTATATTAGGATGATCCATACTTGTTTAAGTACTGTTCCGACCAAATCATTCGAAGTTGCATTCCAGATGGTGAAATCAAGAGTGTTCTTTCGTTTTGTCATGACCAAGCTTGTGGTGGTCACTTCGGTCCAAAGAAACCCGCGGAAAAGGTGCTTCAACGTGTTTTTTACCGGCCTACGCTTTTTAAAGATGCATTTGAGCTTTGTAAAACTTGCGATCGCTGCCAAATGTTAGGAAGAATCTCTCGACGAAACATGATTCCTTTGATCCCCATTCTTACGATCGAAATCTCTGATTTTGGGGTATTGAATTTATGGGACCGTTTTCCAATTCTTTCGGAAATTTGTACATTCATCTTGCTGTTGATTATGTCTCCAAATTTGTTGAAGCTATTCCTTGTAAAACAAATGATCATAAAGTTGTTGTAAAATTCATGAAAGAAAACATCTTTTTGAGGTTTGAAACACCTCGCGCAATAATAAGCGATAATGGAATCCATTTCTACAATCGTTCATTTGAAACTCTAATGAAGAAATACTCGATAACCACAAGTTATCCGCTCCTTATCACCCTCAAACTTGTGGTCAAGTTGAAGTTTCAAATCGTCAAATTAATTTTTTTTTTTTGGAGAAAACCGTTAATAAAAATCGTAAAGATTAGTCTCAAAAATTAACGGATGCGCTTTGGGCTTACCGTATTGTGTATAAAACCAATCTTGGGATGTCTCCTTTTAGGCTAGTATATGGCAAAGCATGCCATTTACCCGTCGAACTTGAACATAAAGTGTTGTTGCAATTAAGAACATAAATTTTGATCTTGAAAAAGATGGCGAAAATAGAAAATTGCAACTCAATGAATTAGAGGAGATTAGGAACGATGCGTATGAAAATGAGAAAATTTACAAAGAAAGAACAAAAGTTTTTCATGACAAGTCTATCCTAAGAAAAGTTGCCAAACCATAAAGTTCTTTATTATGACATTAGACTTCACTTATTCCTTGGGAAATTAAAATCAAGATAGATAGGACCATACATCGTACGTACTGTTTTTCCACACGGTGCCATAGAAATTCAAAACCCCAGGGATGGAACAATTTTCAATGTCAATGGTCATCGCTCGAAGCCTTACTTGGAATTGCCAAGTGATCGAGAGGAGGAGTTCATGATTCTTCATGAGCCATACTACGTCTAGTAAGAAATGTTAACCCTCTTTTGTAAATATGTACATATTTTTCCCCGTTACACTCGTTATATCATGCATTAACTGTGGGGACATAGTCAAAATTAAGTGTGGAAAGGAGTCTCATGTTCATTTTTGATTTTTCATGGTTTATTTTTTGCATTTTCTTTCCCAAACTCAAAACTTAAAAAAAATATGAAAAATCCCAAAACAAATTTTCTTTTTAGCATATTGATTTATTTTTGAAGAAACACTATAGGATAAGTATATGTTTTTTGTTACTGAATTATAATTTCTGAAAATTTATTTGCCTCAACAAAAATAAAAATAAAGTTTGATTACAAGTAACTATGGTTTAACTAGTATATAGGAAGGTTCATGGGTGAAAATTATGAAGTATATCCCAATTGTAATCTTTGTTTAAAAGAGTGGTTGATTTAAAGTAAAGGTGATAACATTTTCAATCTTCTAAGTCAAGTCGTGCTAAGGTGATTTTGTGTAACTCTCTCTATAAAAAAAGAGAAAAAATGTATAAAACATAAAAAAATTGGTAAAATAAGAATCACCTAGAATCATGTGTTCACAAGCAAGTGTGTACACTCGCCATGCTCTGTACCCTTCTCATGTAAGCCCGAAAGATAGTGCATGATCGGTATATCTGGCCTCAGTTTATCTGAGTTAGGTATATGTAAATAACTTTTTAATAAGAATAACCACCTAGAGTCCTGTGTTCATACGCAAGTGTGTACACTCGCCATGCACTGTACCTTCTCACGTAAGTCTGAAAGGTAGTGCATGATCGGTATATCTGGCCACAGTTTATCTGAGTTAGGTGTGTGAATAATAATAATGTTAATACTTTTCAAAAATAGAGAGAGCAAGCAATTGAAATCCAAGCACTATTTTCACTTAGTTGATTCGACTTGTTATTCAAAAGAAATAAAAATACCAATTTGAAAAACTTTGATAATAAACTAAAGATCCATTTCATAGTTGCATTATGTTATCAAACGAAACAACTAGCCAAACTAATAAACCACAATTAAAAGATAATGCACGTGTTAGTGGGGATTAAAGGCACATGCATATTTAATGGAGGATTAATTTCATGCTAATGATAACTTGGAGGCCACACTACCTCAAGAGCATTTTAGGGAGTTCTCTAAAAATGGATTAGGGTTTTAGTCATGTATAAATAACCCTCTTATATTTATGTAATGGGGCTTATGATCTCATCATATTATGCAAGTTGTAGCCACAAATTAATGAGAAATAAAATGGATTCCTAAGCCTCTTCTTCTTCTTTGGTCTTTACATGCTTTTATTTTTATTTTATGCTCATTTTTATTTACATGCTCTCTTTCCTTTTATGTTAGTTGATTAGATTTCCATTTATGCATGTAGTTTAGTTTTATTTTTATGCAAGTAGTTAGTTCTTTTTATTTTAATTAGCTTACACTTTCCTTTTTTGTTCTATATTGCAATTTACATGCATTGAAATGATAACAATAATGAGAAGCTAAACCCCTTCAATTTATAGGTAATGAAGCTCTCTTAAATCATGTAGATTCAACATATTTGCTAATTTATGATCTCTTTTTATGCTTCATGGATTGTTAGATGTTGATGTAAGTTTATTAGTGAATTTGATAGACTATGTTGTTTACCACAAATAGGCTATTCTTACTCAAATATAAACACAATTTATATTAACATCTAACTAAGTGATTTTGATCATGGAATTAAAATAAAATCAAAATTTGATGATCTATGTTACTAATCAATAATAGTAAATAGATCATGCTTAAAATAGATTTTGTTTTAGTTTCATATTCATTTTCATGACATTTAACAAAGTGGTTTTAGTGTTCTATTAAAGTTTGATGGTTTAACTTGTGTTAATTAATAACACAAATTAATCATACTTATGATAAATACATTACTAATACTACTAGATTAAAATGAGAGATGGTAGATTAAATTTTGTGTTGATTTATATGAGAGTATGAAAGTGGATTTGCCTCTAAATTGTCTCTTAATCTCATATTTTTATTCACTTTTGTTATAGTTAGTTTTTACATTCTTTTTCGTTTAAAACAATTTCGAACACTTTGGGTTAATTTGATTGAGTAGAATTTAAAATTAATTCATTTCCCTGTGGATCGACCGATACTCGCATACGTACTACAATTGTGCGCCATGCGCTTGCGGTTTACAATGATATATTTTAACAAGATTTTGGCGCCGTTGCCGAGGAACTAGCAATTTGATTTTAATTCTACTCTTCGAATAATTTTTGGTTTGATTTTATTGCATGATCATTTTGTTTGTTGATTTCCTTATTAAAAAAATTATTGTTGTGTTATTGCGTGTCATTTTTACCTTAGTGTCATGTTTGTTGTGTTTGTTTGTGTGTTTGTTTTGTGTTGTGTTTGTTGTTTTTCTATTTGCATTTGCATTTCTACTAAAAAGGGTAAAAAAAAGTTCATTGCATTTGTTTTAATCTTTGTATTGCATTTCATTGTATTCATCATTCACTGTTCACTCTCATTCTCTGTTTACATTCTCTGTTTCATATTTTTTTTATTTTTTGTTTCGTTTTGACTACTGTTTACAAAACTACACATTCACCTCCTTATCAACCTCAACTCTGTCCCACCTTCAACTTCCAGTTCACCAACTTTCAGTGCAACATCAACCTACCCCTCTGCCAACCTCTGGCTGCTCCCAATATCCATCACCTAACAGCCGCTGTCAACTCAACCACTCTTTCACAAGTAAAACTGCCAAGTTCGACAAGTACACAACTTCAAAACTTTAACATCCACTTTCAACCACCTACCTCCAACAACCTTTCTATGCTATTAACATAACCTGCTCTACTATCAACTCACCATTACATTCTCCTCCTTCAACATTCCATCAACTACACTGCCACTACCATACAACCTTACTTCAAAACATCCTGCTACTGTGCATATCTATGCATTTCTATGCACATCAAATGCCTTGCAACTTCCTTTTGCACAATACTAAAACTGCCCACTTTTGATACAACATCAAAACTTCCCTCTGCCATCACTCAATATACTGCTTCCCTTCCACATATCCTCCACACCATCACAACACAACTGCAACTTCGATCTCTATTGACATCCAAACCATCATTGCACCACCACAATCCAAACATTCTTCTTCCTACCTACTTCATCAATACAACTCACACAACCATCTCCTATACTGCCACCATCCACACCCAACAATTTTCACCACTTCAACTCCATCCCATTTGCACTGCTGACACCAAATACCCCTTGTTAACCTCACAGCATCTTCCATCTTCCCACTGCTGCATTCATCAACCAACTGCTGCATATCCACCTCTGCCTTGCCTAAACACAAAGCTGTCATTAACATCCTCAACTCCTTCTTCTTGCTACACCATTCACACAAACAATTGCCTCCCACACTATCACCTTACAACATCGTCACTGCCAACATTTCACTACACTCAAACCAAACTTCACCCATCATTTCAATTTGCCAACTACTTCTACCATTCATTGCTTAAACAACAACATCCACAATCTTACTTCAAAACTACCAAACCATCATTACCTTCCTGCACATTAGCAACACACTTCAGCCAAAAACTGCCTTATGTTACCATTAGAAACTACCACCTCCCACTGCCTTGCCACTGTCATCATCACAGTGCACATACTAGTAGCCTCCATCTCCCACGTCATCGAACCTTTAGTACACAAATCCAAATTGCCAATGCAACCCAATACCCAAATCTTCCCAAACTCGACCGTGACCCACCATGACACAACTACACCTCTAAATACCAGCACCAACCGGAACCGCAACCACTTACCCAAATCCACGAACAAGCAACCCGAATTTACTTTTGCAGCCTTCAACTTCAAACCAATCGCCTAAAACAATCTTGAAATCACAAACCTGAATCTCATCTCTAGTCGCCGCTAATTGCTTGAATTTTGAATTGAGAATTGAATTGCGATTTGAAACTTTCAATTTGGAATCTAGTGCATTTCGAGTAAGAATTTTGAATTAAGAGTTTTTTTCTGGGGCTGTTGTGTGGAAATTGGTCAGATCGGTGAATATAAATTGGTGTTGCTGAATTGGGCTGATTTGTTTGGGCTTAGTAATTATTTTTCAAGTGTGTTATTATTATTATTCAATGATTTTTAGTTTTCTTTTGTTTAATTAAAAAAATATTTTTTGTTTGTTTAAAAATAAAGTATGTTTTGTTTGTTTAAAAAAAATAAAAAACATTCATTAGGGTTTGGGCTAAGTTACTTTGTTTTGTTAATTGTTGAGTTGAAGTTAATTGTTTTGTTTTGTTTTAAGAGTTGAGTTACTTTGTTTAGCAAATTTTCATTTTCTATTTAATTCTTCTTGATCTAAAAAAAATCTTTTTTTTCATTTTCAACTTTTCAGGTTGCAAAACTAGAAAATAGCAAGGAAAGGAATTGCCGTTAACAATTGCTTTGCTTTGCTTACCAAAATAAATTGCTTGCTAAAAAAATTGTCGCTTTAAAAATATTTGCTAATAATTCTGCATGCTCTGGTATCGTGCCCTTATCTTTTGTTTTTATTTTCTTTGCATTGTTGGTTGCTTGCATTTTAAAAAAATTTCAAAATCAAAAACAAAAACAAATTTCATTCGTAGTTGCATCGTTAATTCAAGTTTATTTTTAGTTTGCATTCATATCATCTTATTTTATTTTCTAAGGGTAATACCCAAATCCACAATGTGGCGTATTTCACCACCCCTTCCTTGGCACACAAATTGCATTTCATCATAGAATTTTGAATAATAATAACGGTTAGACTTTGGACTTAAGGGAGTCACGAGCTCACCTAGGGCTTAATTGTATCTTGATAAGTTGTCTTCTTTGAACAATTTATTTCCTTGGTGTCTAGAATACGGAAGAGCAATAATCATATATAAATATTACGGTGATTCGTAAATATTATAGTGATTGTTTCTCTAAAGGTATTTAAACCTTCGGCTACATTGCTATGGTGATTCATGGTGCACCGATGACTCCTATCCGTTACCTGGCTGAGAACTATTTTTTTGGATTAAGACAATATGTGATTATATAATTTTAGGTTAGGAGCTACTAAGGACAGAAAATTTGTAATTAAGTCCTTGCATTCATTTAGTTGCATTAGTCCATGCATATTTAAAGCACAAAAATAACAAAATCCAAAACTAAAAAAATTATACATTCTACTTAGTTTTTTTAATCCAAAAGAAAAAAAATCTTTTTAAACCTTTTCCTTCGAAAAAAAAGAAAGAAAGAAAAATTCTATCAAAATCAAAAATCCAAAAGAATAAGCATTTTATTTAAGTTTGTTTTTTTTAAAAACAAAATCTAAAAAAAAATATTTTCAAAAAAAACTAAAAAAGAGCAAAAACATTAAAAAAAGAAAAAAATTTGATAATCCAAAAAAAACAAAAATCAATCTCCCTTTTGAAAAATAAATCCTTTTTGGTAAATATTTTTCCTTTTAAAAAAAAGAAAATATAATAAAAAACAATTTTTTACTTTATTTTCTAAACCTTGCTTCTTTCTCTTAAACTCAATTCTCACTTCTATCTCTTCTCGACTTTTCTTGTGCATGAGTACTTGGACTCATGACACGACAACAAATCGTTTAACCTGAACAAACAACCCTCCAACGATGGCGAACGAGAACGCCCCTCGAACTCTCATGGATAGAATCTTTCTCGATAGAGTTTCTATTCCTTCTTGTATCACGCTACCTACCCCAACGGGTAACCATTTCAAAATTCATTCTAATCATATTGCCACAATCCCAAAATTTGGCAATTTTGAGCACGATGACCCAAACATTTTCTTAACAAAATTCAAACAAGTTTGCGCAATTGTTAAACTTCAACAACTTTGTGATAATGGAATCAAACTTCGGTTAATTCCATTCGCCCTTACCGATTATGTTGAAAAATGGTTATACAGCTTACCATCGAACTCGATCAAAACTTGGGAAGAATTTGTTAAAGTTTTCTTAAAAAAGTTCTACCTCTTGGAAAAAACAACTAAAATCCGAAACAAAATTGTCAATTTTCATCAATTCAGGGGTGAACCATTTGGAAAATATTTTGAAAGATTTAAAGAGATTTTGACAAAATGTCCACACCATAATTTAGAAAAATGGACTCTTTGCCAAATCTTAAATGATGGACTTGAAAATAGTTCACGAACCAAGCTTGAATTGATGTGCCAAGGAAATTTTCTCGCCCAACATCACGATGATGCTTAGCAATTTCTTGAAAATCTAGTCGAAAAGTCATCCCATTGGGAACGTTCTAACAAAAAATCAATTTACTCACAATCGAGTGCACACTTGATAGGATCATCTTTGGCTTTGGAAGCTAAGATTGACACAATGATCAATAAATTCGACAACATTTTCTCATCTAACCAAATGAACCAAGCTTCTCAACCAGTGTGTTATAAATGCAATGATCTGAATCACATAGCCGATCAGTGCCCTAATTCAATAGAACAACTCAATGCTTTCAATAAGGTTAAGAATGACTCGTTTTCTCCAACGTACAATCCTGGTTGAAGAAATCATTTGAACTTTGCTTGGAACCAAAATAATTCCAACACGAATTTGGTTTGTCCTAATTTTCAAGCATTTCCGAACAATGCTTCGAATCCTCCCTTTCAACCCAATCATTTTCAACGAAATTTTGCATGTCCATCTCAAAATCAACCACAACAATCTTTTGCTCCCTAAAACGATAAACGATAGAGTTCATTTGAGAAAAGTCTTAAAACTTTGGTTAAAGCAACCACTCAAAGCCTCCAATCAAACAGTAATTTGAAAATTTTGTTAACATCATACATGCAAAATACGAGTCAATCGATTGCTAAACTTGAAATGAAAATGAGTCAATTAGCCACGTTTGTAGGTGAACGTGAACGGGGCACATTCCCAAGTCACTCAGCTCTGAATCCCAGAAATCAAAACATGAATTCAAATCAAGCCCATGTTGTTCAAGATAGCAACGTAACCCAAATGAATGCTATCATGACATTGTGTTTCGGTAAACAAATCGATAATCAAGTTGTTAATCCACATGATTTACCGAAAACTTCTCTTGACACTTCGAAAATGACAAGCGAATCTGAACAAAACGTTGAGCCAAACATCGAATCAAATTCCAATCCAAGTTCTTCTTCTACTCAAGTAGACCCACCTACTAAGTATCGTGTTCCATTTCCACATCGCCTTCGACCCAAGAAACACTCTAACCAAATGGAAAAGATGTTGGAAATTTTTAAACAAGTGAAAGTAAACATCCCGCTCCTTGATATCGTTCAACAAGTCCGAACTTAGGCTAAGTTTCTCAAGGACTTCTGTACCCAAAAACGACATACCCATGTACCCAAGAAAGTTTTCTTAGCTACGAGACTTAACGAAGTCTTATCCCAATCAATTCCCATCAAATACAAAGATCCTGGACGTCCAACCATCCCGTGCACGATAGGAGACAAAACGATTAACATGTGCTTACTAAATTTGGGCACGAGTGTCAATTTTATTCCTTATTCAGTTTACCAACAACATGGCTTGGGTGAACTAAAACCGATGAAAGTAACTCTTCAATTTTCTAATCATTCGATAAAGAAACCCATAGGAGAAATCAAGGACGTACTCATCAAAATTGGTCAATTTATATTCCCCATCGATTTCATCATTTTGGAGACTCAACCTGTGAATAATCCGATGAGTCAAATTCCATTGATTTTAGGCCGACCTTTCATAGCTACTTCAAATTCTCTAATAAATTGTCGAAACGATTCGATGAAAATTTGTTCTGGAAACATGACTTTGGATCTTAACATTTTCAATCTTGAAAACCAATCGAATGAACCACGTGACCAAATGCTGGAAGTTAGCTTCATTCAAGAAAATTGCGATAACGAAATAGTTGACCTAAACCACGAACGTGAGACCGAACACGAACAATTGTTTCGAGACGAGCCTAACAAAATGGAAAATGCACTTCCATTTGAACCCCTTACCGTTGAATCAGAACTTCAACCTAATTCTTTGATTGTGCAACCCCCGAAGTTGGAACTCAAACCCCTTCCCGATCACCTTAAGTATGCATACTCAGGTGACAAAGAAACGTTTCCCGTCATAATCTCTTCAATCTCTCTCTCTCTTTACCAAGAAGCTTCCTTACTTTCAATTCTGTCGAAAAATAAAGAAGCAATTGGATGGTCGATCACTGATATAAAGGGAATTAGTCTTGCGCTTGTTAAACATCGCATCCATTTAATTGACGATGCCAAGCCTGTTCGTGACGCGCAACGAAGGCTTAACCTAAAAATGAATGATGCGGTTCGTAATGAAATTCTTAAACTCCTCGATAACGGAATCACATACGCAATCTCTGATAGTTCATGGGTTAGCCCAATTCATGTCATGCCTAAAAAGTCCCGTTATCAAGAACGACTCAAACGAACTCATTCCAACTCGTACTCAATCGGGTTGGCGTGTTTGCATTCATTATCGAAAACTGAATGCTGCAACACGTAAAGATCACTTTTCTCTTTCTTTCATCGACCAAATGCTTGAATGTTTAGTCGGCCGGCTATAACCAAATTCCAACCGCTCCCGAAGATCAAGAGAAAACGACTTTCATGTGTCCCCTTAGCACTTTTACTTATCGATGTATGCCATTTGGCCTTTGCAACGCTCCTCCTACTTTCCAAAGATGCATAGTCGGCATCTTTTCTGATATGATCGAATGCTTTCTCGAAGTGTTTATGGATGATTTTTCCATCTTTGGAAACTCTTTTTCAGAGTGCATACACCATCTTGAGTTAATTCTAAATCGATGCAAGGATAAACACTTAACGTTAAATTGGGACAAATGTCATTTTATGGTGAAACACAGCATTGTTCTTAGGCATGTCATTTCAAACAAAGGCATTGACGTAGATAAAGAAAAAGTTGGTGTAATTGCAAATCTACCTATCCCCAAATCAGTCAAGGACATTCGTTCATTCCTTGGACACGTTGGTTTTTATCGATGCTTTGTGAAAGACTTTAGTAAAATCGCTCGACCATTAACGACTCTTCTTGGAAAAGATGTTCCATTTGACTTTAATTTTGATTGTGTTTCTGCTTTCGATCGTCTGAAAAATGAACTCATTTCCGTTTCCATCATTTGCTCACCCAATTGGGATGTTCCTTTTGAAATAATGTGTGACGCTTCTAATTTTGCAGTTGGTGATGTCTTAGGACAACGAATCAGCAAAATTCTTCATGTCATCTACTACGCTAGTGTGACCTTAAACGATGCTCAACTCAATTACATAGCAGTAGTCTTTGCACTCAAAAAATTCCGACCTTATTTGATTGGCTCAAAATTATAGTTTACACTGACCATTCTGCTCTTAGGTACCTTTTCACTAAAAAGGATGCTAAGTCTCGTTTGATCCGTTGGATGCTTTTACTCCAAGAATTTGACCTTACGATCAAAGACAAAAAAGAATCCGACAACGTCATCGCCGATCATCTGTCGCGTCTTCCAAACGCACCATCGTCTCTACCGATCAACGACAACTTTCTCGATGAACAACTCCTTTCCGTTTCTGTCGATCTATGGTATTCCGATATAGTGAACTATTTAGTCACTAAGGAAACTCCTTCATTTTGGTCGAAACAAGATAAATATAAATTCCTTTCCCAAGTCAAGTACTTCAATTGGGATGATCCATACTTGTTTAAGTACTATTCCGACCATATCATTTGACGTTGCATTCCAGATTATGAAATCAAGAGTGTTCTTTTGTTTTTTCATGACCAAGCTTTTGGTCGTCACTTCGTTCCAAAGAAAACCATGGAAAAGGTGCTTCAATGTGGTTTTTATTGGCCTGTGCTTTTTAAAGATGAATTTGAGTTTTGTATAACCTGCGATCGCCACAAAATGTTAGGAAAAATCTCTCGATGTAACATGATGCCTTTGAACCCCATTCTTACAATCGAAATCTTTGACTTAGGGGTATTGACTTTATGGGACCGTTTCTCAATTCTCTCAAAAATTTGTACATTTTTCTTGCTATTGATTATGTCTACAAATGGGTTGAAGCCATTCCTTGTAAAACAAATGACCATAAAGTTGTTGTGAAATTCATAAAAGAAAGCATCTTTTCGAGGTTTGAAACACCTCGCACAATAATAAGTGATTATGGAACCCATTTCTGTAATCATTCATTTGAAATTCTAATGAAGAAATACTCGAAAACTTATAAGTTATCCACTCCTTATCACCCTCAAACTTGTGGTCAAGTTGAAGTTTCAAATCGTCAAATTAAACAAATTTTTGAGAAAACCGTTAATAAAAATCGTAAAGATTGGTCTCAAAAATTAACGAATGCTTTTTGGGCTTACCGTACTGCGTATAAAACCAATCTTGGGATATCTACTTTTAGGCTAGTATATGGCAAAGCATGTGATTTACCCGTCGAACTTGAACATAAAGTGTTGTTGCAATTAATAATATAAATTTTGATCTTGAAAAAGCTGGCGAAAATAGAAAATTGCAACTCAATGAATTATAGGAGATTATGAACGACGCGTATGAAAATGAGAAAATTTACAAAGAAAGAACAAAGGTTTTTCATGACAAGTCTATCCTAAGAAAAATGTTTTCGCCAAACCATAAAGTTCTTTAGTATGACTCTAGATTTCACTTATTCCTTGGGAAATTAGAATCAAGATGGATAGGACCATACATCGTACATACTATTTTTCCACATGGTGCCATAGAAATTCATAACCCCAGGGTTGGAACAATTTTCAAAGTCAATGGTCATTGCTTGAAGCCTTACTTGGAATTGCCGAGTGATCGAGAGGAGGAGCTCAAGATTCTTAATGAGCCATACTATGTCTAGTAATAAATGTTAACCCTCTTTTGTAAATATGTACATATTTTTCCCCGTTACATTCATTATATCATGCATTGACTGTGAAGACACGGTCAAAATTAAGTGTGGGAAGGAGTCTCACGTTCATTTTTTATTTTTCATGGTTTATTTTTTGCATTTTCTTTCCAAAACTCAAAACTTAAAAAAAAACAAGAAAAATCTCAAAACAAATTTTCTTTTTAACATATTTATTTTTAAAGAAACACTATAGGATAAGTATATGTTTTTGGTTATTGAATTGAAATTTCTGGAAATATATTTGTCTCAACAAAAATTAAAAATAAAGTTTGATTACAAGTAACTATGGTCTAACTAGTATACAGGAAGGTTCATGGGTGATAACTAGAAGTATATCCTAATTGTAATCTTTGTTTAAAAGAGTGGTTGATTTAAAGTAAAGGCGATAACATTTTCAATCTTCTAAGTCAAGTGGTGCTAAGGTGATTTTACGTAACTCTCTTTGTTTAAAAAAAAGAGAAAAAAAATACAAAACATAAAAAAATGGTTTTGGTGAAAATAAGAATCACCTAGAGTCATGTGCTCACAGGCAAGTGTGTACGCTCGCCATGCTCTATACCCTACTCACGTAATCTCAAAAGGTAGTGTATGATCGGTATATCCGGCCTTAGTTTATCTTAGTTAGGTGTATGTAAATAAATTTTTAATAAGAATAACCACCTAGAGTCATGTGTTCATACGCAAGTGTGTACACTCTCCATGCTCTGTTACTTCTCACGTAAGTCCGAAAGGTAGTGCCTGATAGGTATATCTAGCCTCAGTTTACCTGAGCTTAGTGTGTAAATAATAATAATGTTAATACTTTTCAAAAATAGAGAGAGCAAGTAATTGAAATCGAAGCACTATTTTCACTTAATTGATTCGACTTGTTATTCAAAAGAAATAAAAATACCACTTTGAAAAACTTTGATAATCAACTAAGCATCCATTTCATAGTTAAACTATGTTATCAACGAAACAGCTAGCCAAAATAGAGTCTAATTGTGATGATAACTTAAATTTTGATGGAAGTTTTGATGAGTAAAAGGACTTAAATTTCTTGATAATGACCAGAACATATATTTAACTTATTCACGTCAATTTAAAAGTAAATTCTTCATTTGTAAATATTTTCAAAAACTTGCATTCATATCTTTGTAAATAAATCTTGCATTTAGGAATTTTTCATGTTGCGATTGGATTTTACGGGTAGTATCCGCTGAAAACCCTCATGAGACAATACTCGTCCTAGTAGGGACACCTAGAGGTTTAATGGCTTGTTGCATACGCTCAATGCAATCGTGCTCCCTACAAAAGTGGATTTATCTTAGTTTTTCTTTATTCGAGGATGAATAAAAAGATAAGTGTGGAGGCATTTGATGTGCACGTAAAAATATATATTTTTACTCATACACTTAATCTCATTTTAGTAAAATAAATGTCATAATTGGGTGTTTTTACATGTTTAAAACCAAATTTCAGAAATGCTTTCAAGTCATCATTCATGCATCTACATAGGGGAAAACAGTAATTTCTGTGTGTGAATTAATTTGAAAAAAAATTACTCACACATTTTAATTTGTTTTGTTGGAATTTGGATTCAACTTGGAAGTGGCTTCATGGAAATATGCATATACAAGAGTTGGAAGCCAAAGAAATGGAGTAATAAAAGAATTCATGTAATCGTGGAGGGACCCACCTACCCACTAACTAATGAACCACAATTAAAAGCTAATGCTCATGTTAGTGGGAATTAAAGGCACATGCACATTTAATAGAGGATTAATTTCATGCTAATGATAACTTAGATGCCACACTACCTCAAGGGCATTTTAGGGAGTTCCCTAAACATGGATTAGGGCTTTAGTCATGTATAAATAACCCTCTTATGTTCATGTAATGGGGCTTACGATCTCATTATATTAAGCAAGTTGTAGCCACAAAATTAAAGAGAAATAAAATGGCTTTCTAAACCTCTTCTTCTTTGTTCTTTACATGATTTTATTTTATTTTATGCTCTTTTTTATTTACATGCTCTCTTTCCTTTTATGTTAGTAGATTAGATTTCCATTTATGCACTTCATTTAATTTTTATGCAAGTAGTTAGTTCCTTTTATTTTAATTAGCTTGCACTTTCCTTTTTGTTCTATGTTTCAATCTACATGTGTTGAAATGATAACAAACATGAGAAGCTAAACCCCTTCAATTTAGGGGTAATGAAGCTCTCTTAAATCATGTAGATTCAACATATTTGCTAATTTATGATCTCTTTTTATGCTTCATGGATAGTTAGATGTTGATGTAAGTTTATTAGTGAATTTGATAGCCTATGTTGTTTATCACAAATAGGCTATTCTTACTGAAATATAAACACAATTTACATTAACATCTAACTAAGTGATTTTGATCATGGAATTAAAATAGAATGAAAATTTGATGAACTATGTTAATAATCAAAAATAGTAAATAGATCATGCTTAAAATAGATTTTGTTTTAGTTTCATATTCATTTTCATGACATTTAACAAAGTGGTTTTAGTGTTCTATTAAAGTTTGATGGTTTAAATTGTGTTAATTAATAACACAAATATATCATACTTACGATAAATACATCATTAATAGTACTAGATTAAAATGAGTGATCATTGATTAAATTTTGTGTTGATTTATGTGAGAGTATGAGAGTGCATTTGCCTCTAAATTGTCACTTAATCTCATATTTTTATTTACTTTTGTTATAGTTAGTTTTTACATTCTTTTTAGCTTAAAACAATTTCGAACTATTTGGATTAATTTGATTGAGTAGAATTTAAAATTAATTCATTTCCCTACGGATCGACCCATACTCGCATACATACTACAATTGTATGTCGTGCGCTTGCGGTTTGTAACGATATATATTAACAGATAGTTAAATAACTGACTATCAAATCTGGATCAAAACATAACTTTGGAAATATCTAGCGGGAACATGTGAGTTATATGGCAAAGTCATCCCCATTGATGTTGTATTGTGCGTATAAATCTCGTTTCGTTCTTCTAGGGTAAATGATTAAAAATCCATTCACAAACGATTATGTGGTGAACTCCGCTCTTATCTTTGTCTGTTTATCTTTTAAAGGGTTGAGTTTACCGAAATCTATCGAATGTTGTTTCGAAGTGACCGGGATCGGACATGTTATCCGAAACCACTTCGATTCAACTCACGCAGTTTGAATGGAAGACATTTAGAATAATATGGAATTAAAGACATAGCTTTGAAGTGCAAGGGCTATTTGCTATTAATCCTGGAAGGGATTCCCCAAAATGGATGTAATAGAAATAGTGCCTTCGGTTTCATTCAGTTCCAAAACGAACTTGTATGGATGAATGCTGGCACTGCACTACCTAGAGGGCAGTGTAGCATTCCATGTGAGAAGTGCTAAATAAAGGTAAAACGTAGTCTCAAGCTTCATCAACCGGGAAATGATAAAAATTGGGCATGCATCAGGGCTAAGTGGGTCGCTCCCATCAGTGTATGGCCATTCCATATCTTGATCGATTACTATCTACTCATGTATGCTTCGAGGCACAAAGTCGGGTGATCATATTCGGTACTACTAGTCAAGTGGTAGGCCATTCCTGTGTGGCAGAGGTACAAGATGTTCTTGTCAGACCCCGGTGTATTTTATCTAGAGAATGTAACATCGAAAGGTAGTTCCTTACCATATCACAGTATGGAATCCAATTTCTAATACGTACCTTTACGGTTTTGATTGTGGAGCCTTGAATGCTGGAATTTAATTAATGTAATAATTTTAGCTATGATTAGTAAGTATTTGTACCCTAGACATTATTATAATATCACTGCATTTTCCATACAAAAAGTTTTGGATATCGTAAGGTAAAAACCCATCATTATTTATGTGCGGCATGGTCTTACGAGATACCTTTGATTTTAAAAGATTTTACCAGTCATAATAAATAAAATTCCTTATGATTTGAGTTTCTTACGTACATTTTACCAGACTGACCAGGAATTGTTTTTCCTAAATGCCTGGGTTAGACCGAACAATTTTCCAAATTTAGCTTTGGATGCTTTGGAGTTCAGAAGACAAGCTGGATGGCCAGGACGTATTCACGTATCTTATATTCTTATGATGTATACTATGTTGTTCTTGTCTATAATTATCAGCAATTGTGAGGACATGTTGTTATAACCTTCTGGGCTGAAATAGGTCAGTATACTCTGATTGATGTCTGTATATACATACATTACAGTTTGCTTTTGTGTAAATATTTATTGTATATTATAGATTATTCGTTCCGCTGTGAGATGAAAGTGTGTATGGATTGTGTATTTATATCTTAATATGCAAGTGTAATAAAAAGCTAACTTATATCTACTAGAGTAAAGTAAATAAAAGTAAAGTAACAATCACACCGAAGTTTTTTACTAGTTCGGACCTCCCGTCCTACGTCCAGTCCCGAAGCTCCCCTTCGGTTTTAAACTAGTAAACAACCCTCGCTTCTCCCGGAGGTATAGGCTTGATACAAAAAGTTTTTCCTTGACAAGTATGTGTTCTTAGTAACACTGATTTTGACTACACAGTACAAATCTTCCCATAATCTCCTTTGAGTAGTATGTGTATGTGAGACTTTTGTTTTTAGGAAGAAATGGTGTATTGATTACTTTTAGAAATCAAAGTATGCAAAGAGTAAAGAGAAAAAGATTCAGAAAATTCATGTAATTTTGTTTCTCAAAACTTTATATATTTATAGGTGTTAAAGAGTTTTCTTGAGGAGTAACATCCTTTAATATGTTCTATTTCAGTCTAAGGGTTGCAATATTTGAGGAAGAAGAGATGCAGTGAAAAGATGTGTATGCAACCATTAGAATGAAGTAAGTGGCTTTATAAAGTTTTAGCCCATTACCCAGTTTAGGCATTTAGGATAAAATTTAGACGTCTGTCTGGTTGTATATTTTTTAACCAGTGAGCTTAGTTAGACGTCTGGGTTAAAAATTCAAACGTCCGTCTGTTTATAAACTTTTTAAGCAGAGAACTTAGTCAGACGTCTGACTTCTATGGACACACGTCTAATGCTTGTGCACTTGTAAAAATAAATAGTGAAAAATCTTGTAAAAATTTCGATGTGCAATTTTGTGTAAGACACTACTAAAGGAGATTTTACAAACCATCTATCTATGACTATAACATACTATAATAGCTTCTCTAATACCAATGATTCTTTTTTCTACTATTTGTCTTCAAGTCGTGCTATTGTGAATTCTTGAAGCATTTACCTACAAATAGATGGAATATATTATATGTGTATGATTATATAGTTGTTGTCATCGAGATCATAGAATAGAGGTTCTAACATTCTCCCCCTTTTTGATGATGACAACTATACAATCACTTATTAAATAAGCATATAACTCCCCCTGAATGTGGTTCCTCCCCCTATATACATGTAATATGATATCTCTTCCCCTTTGACATTACCAAAAAGAGATAGATAAATAATGAAATTTGGAAGAAATATGAAGAACACAAGTTTGCACAGAGTCATAAATAATGTAGACATAGTTTTACAAAAAATTGTTCATAAGAAATCAAACAGAGATACATAAGACATACACGATTATAAAAATAGAAGATAACTCACTGATAGTTGAAGTAACCCCAGAAATTAGATGAATCTTCATCATATTCGCCGTGTTGCCACTGAGACTGATCATTGTACTCCTCATCCTCTCGAATAGAGAGACCCTAAAATGATGTGTAATGACTATAGTGCGGAGGGTTTTGTGGGGGCCAAGATATATCTTCGCTTTCTTCAGTGTCAACGTTATTGGTGTCTTATCAGGAAGAGATTATGGTGTCGGTTCACCTAACGGTCCTGCGCCTGAAGAAAGTTATGGGTGAAACACCTATGGTGGTGGTGGTGTCAGGGATGGAGAAGATGAAGATCGCGAAGAGGAACGACTCCTTACCTTTCTCATGACTTTCCCTAAAATGGAAATGACCTTTTCAAACGTTTTTTCTACTTCGGTCATTCTAGTAGAAAAGGATCATTCTAAGCGAGAGATCTTTTTATCTAATGCTTTTTGGTTCAAGGAGAGGAGACGTTGGTTTTGAAGGGCAACATCTCGATAGTTCTCCCCTTGTCCGGCTGCAATTTTGGCTTCTTGAATCTCTGAATCAGAATAATACTTTGTAGGTTCCGAAGGTCATGTAGTTTGGGAAGGTTGAGTTGGAGTATGTTGGTGTTGTTGTGGCTGTTGATATTGTGAGAAAGGTGCTATTGTTGGCGGATTTTCAGCAAGATGCACCAAAGATAAAAATCAAATTCCACTATCTTTCACTGCAATTTCTTCATATTGGGAAAGATATAAAGGGATGCCAAATGATCGTAGAATTATCATGATACATGGAGCATAAACGATGCTTCGACGTTGAGGCTTCCAGAAGTTTTTAATTTGCTCAAAAATATATTGTGCCAGTTGACTTCAATATGGCCAAATATAGCATACAAAGCTTTATGATCATCTTCGTATACTTTTTCATGACTACCTAACCTAGGGATTACTATGTTGATGAGCATACGGTTAAGTAGTCGGGATTTTTGACGAAAATTAGATGTTTTTCATTTTCGCATATCATCTTCCCAAATAAGATGAGTAACAGCATCTCTAGGGGCATATCGTGTATCGGGAATATCTTGTAATCGAATTCCCGTATAAGAACAATGAAGAATTTGGCCAAGCATTTCAGTACTAAATTTTATTACGGTTCCATAAATACTTGTCCAAATCCAATTTTCATCATCCGAAGGATTCCAAATTTTCAAGGAGTGTAAAATAATAAGAAAGAGATGTATTGCTAACTAATTGATCTATTTTCCCAGCATTATCATCATAGTTGATCAGGTGATAGATATTAGCATCTTCAGTCAAATCGATAGCATCATAATGAATAAAACGATGAATTGGATAAAATGGACTAGAATGCAGGAGCTTCTTCTCCAAATTCTACAATTTTTGATTTCCATGTTCTTTCTCAATAATCCATTCTTCAATGTGATGATCCATGACGAACCCTTGAGTGGAAGGTTGAGAGCTTTGGCCTGTAGTAGCTATTTTTCGTTTAGCAACTGGAGTTTTTGCTTTTGGAGCCATTGATTGGAGAATTGGAGTGATGAAATCGATTTTGGAATTTAGGGTTCTAGGGTTTTGAAAGAGTGAAATGGTGAAAAAATAGAGAGTGGTAAAAGATGATATATATTTTGGGAAAAAGGTGTAGGCTCAGGCGATGACAAACGTCTGGAATTATAAGTCAGACGTCTGAACGGGGATAAATATTAAAACAGAAGGGGAAAATAGACGTCTGGTAGGATCTTCAGATGTCTGTGTTGGAAGAATAATTTTTCCAAAGGAAATCGGCAGACGTTTGGATCATTCTTTAGACGACTGTGCTGAAGTATTGATATTTCCAGAAAGCTCTAAGAGACGTATGTGTTCTTCGACAGACGTCTAAGCTGAAACCAGAAATTTTTCAGTGACTATAGACAGACGTCTGAGTTCTTTTTCAAATGTCTGAGCTGAAATGAATTTTTTTTTACTTGTTGGAGACAGACGTCTGCCTATATGCTCAGATGTCTGGTTTTTAGTGAAATTCGTTTTCTCCTTATTTCTTTTATATGGAATTTTTTTAAAATATAATGAAAAATTACAAATGATTATTTATGAATATACATTCTTATTGTAATATTAAATGCCTCTTCGAAAGACTTCTCTAGTTGTCATCAGACGAGTTGGAAGAACGGTAGTTTTGTTTTTCCCACGAATTTGGCTCGATTTTAGTTTACTCGGAAAAATGATTAAGACGAGACCAGTAAGGACGAGCATGAGTATGTTCGATGTTTGATATCCATTCTCCCCACAGGTTTCGTGGAGTAATATTGTGTGCTTTTAAAGGTGTTTCACGTAACCAAATGAAAGTGTGTATGGATCATGTATTTATATCTTAATATGCAAGTGTAATAAAAAGCTAACTTATATCTACTAGAGTAAAGTAAATAAAAGTAAAGTAACAATCAAACCAAAGTTTTTATACTGGTTTGGACCTCCCATCCTACGTTCAGTCCCAAAGCTCCCATTCGGTTTTAAACTAGTAAACAACCCTCGCTTCGCCTAGAGGAAATGGCTTGATATAGAAAGTTTTTCCTTAACAGGTATGTGTTCTTAGTAACACTGATTTTGACTGCACGGTACAAATCTTCCTATAATCTTCTTTGAGTAATACGTGTATGTGAGACTTCTGTTTTTAGGAAGAAATGGTTTATTGACTGCTTTTAGAAATCAAAGTATGCAAAGAGTAAAGAGAAAAAGATTTAGAAAATTTAAGTAATTTTGTTTCTCAAAACTTTACATATTTAAAGCTGTTAAAGAGTTTTCTTAAGGAGTAACATTCTTTAGTATGTTCTATTTTAGTCTAAGGGTTGCAATATTTAAGGAAGAAGAGATGCAGTGAAAAGATGTGGATGCAACCATTAGAATGAAGTAAGTGGCTTTACATAGTTTTAGCCCGTTACCCAGTTCAGACGTTTGGGATAAAATTCAGACGTCTGTCTGGTTGTATATTTTTAACCAGTGAGCTCAGTCAAACGTCTGTCTGGTTGTATATTTTGATGTGCAATTTTGTGTAAAACACTACTAAAGGAGATTTTACACACCATCTATCTATGACTATAACATACCATAATAGATTCTCTAATACCAATGATTCTTTTCTTATAATATTTGTCTTTAAGTCGTGCTATTGTGAATTCTCAAAGCATTTACCTATAAATAGATGGAATATATTATATGTGTATGATTGTATAGTTGTTGTCATCGAAATCATATAATAGAGGTTCTAACATGAGATTCCGTGTTGTTTAGTTTCTTCTTGTCTTCTTTCTTCTTTCTTTCCCTTAACAATTTATTTTTCCGGCACTAAGTTGTTCGGCACGTGAATACCGTGGATGTATTAGTGTCTTCTTCAGGGGTTTGGAACGATGGGTTGTTACAGTATGGTATCAGAGTGTAAGGTTAAGTGAGAACCTTGGCTTTAGTGGGGTAACTCATTAGGAGATAAGGTAATGGAATGCCTTATAAGAATTTGAGGGTGTGTGTGTATGTGTGTGTGTGTATGAGCGCGTATTTGTTAATGTTATAAAGGTGTTTTGTATTGTGTTGTTTGATTTGTTGAGTGGCTTAAGAATGCTGGTCGATGCGTTTGGTCAACATTATCAATAAGGATTTCCTAAACACTTAAACAAGTCTAATCGACACAATATTGTTCTAAAGTGGATAAATGAAATAATTTTACCTAAGATTATATTTTATATATAAAAGAATAATTTTTTAAAAATATAGTTATTCTTGGTTATGTTTGGTTGTTAAGAAATTTGATAATATTTTTTCATTATCATCTAGGATTTGATTAGTCACGTTCGTCCAGTATTGTGCATTGACTATTGTTGTTGATCTATATGGAATCTTTTTTTGAAATCCGGGTTGGGTAGATAGGAAATTTTGGGACATTGAAACAAACACTTCTGAATTAAGTTTCACAATTTGACTATAAGTCGTTCATTGATAAGAGTGGATTAAAGTTTGGTTTTGATAAGAATTGGTTTTTTAGAATATTTTGATATAAATATATTAGAAATGATTTTATATAAAAAGTTGGTTGTATAAAATTAGGTTTTAATAAAAGGATTTATTAAAAGAAAACAAGGATATTTTCGAGATAAATAATTGAAAAATGATTTATATAAGAAGTTGATTTTATAAGAATTGATTTATAAAAATGTGTTTTATAAATAAAAGAAATTTGTGAATTTAGGTCCCGGTAATTTTGGGAAAATGGTTTACCAGATTTAGAAGATAATAACAATATTTGAAAATGTTTTTGGGATAGAAATATTTCTAAGGATTTTCAAGGAGATAAAAGCACTGAACTCACTTTGGTCACTGGAAAATAATTCCGACGATGATTGCAACATCGTCGGTGTTCATTTCAAGTTTTTAAGTGGGGGATTGCTACCATTAAGGTCTTGCTATATAATTGTTTTGATAAAACAAATTTTGATTTACCATAAAGTAAATATTTTTATTTTTATTTCAAATGATTTTGGAAATGTTGATGGTAGTTTACCTAAAATATTTTTTAGGCATAACTACTATTGGAAAAGTGAATTTTAAAGAAAAATATGTTTCTTTGTTTTGGTTTGGGAAATGAGTCCTAATTTGTTTTGTGGTGATCAGAATACTCTTCTAAATGACAGACGGATGTTTGCTTAGGCTAACGGTATAGTGCACTTAGAAAATTATTCTCTTTGTCATTGTACGGTTGAAAAAAGTTTAACCCGAACGAAGCCAAGGGAAGTTGGTGATAAATGATTGTTGGAGATATAATGTTTCAAAATGGGATTTTGAAATAAAAAGTAGTATTTTTAAGTTAAATAGTTCGAGTGGCTCGAAAATAACTTAAAATTAGGAAAGAGAGGTGTTCGGATGGTAAACACTTCTCTTGAGTATTACCCTTCTTGGTAAGGAAATATATAATATTGTTTGGTAGTACCCAGTTACTTGGTATAATTTTGAGGTCACTCGAGCAGTGTATATATATTTTCTGTAGATTAAAATATATAATATCATTTTAAAAAAAGGGCATTTTGAATAAAAACCCGGATGTTTAAAATTCTTAGGTGAAATTAAAAGAAAAGTTTGAATTTGATGGTTATGTATACCCTTTGGGTATGATAGAATATTTTACAAATTTTACCACCTAAGTTGCGTGGTATAAAAATGCTATCCAAAAATAAATTTTAGGGGGAATAGAATTGGTTAGTAAAACCAATTAAATGAGTGTGTCCGGCGGACATAGATCATTTCTCTTCCAGATAATTTTGATCTGAAATTCGAGTACATGGTTTTAAGTTGTTTTACACCATTCCAAATAAGGATCTATTACTCGATTTTTTACGGCGAGCATTTGATGAGGATTTTTGATATGGGACCAAAGTTTTCTATCATAGCTACCGCTATGTAAGGATAACAGAGGTACCTAATCAAGAAGCCTGATCAGAGTCTGCACTAGAGAATCGGGTAAGACGATGCTAGTTCAGAAATAAAGTTATGTATTCGAGCGATGGTGATCGAATCCGATTTTGTATATGAACGATCTATGGACATCATGCAGACTTATGAATAGTAGTTGGGTGTTCATGGGCTGCAATTTCGAGGACAAAATTCTTTTTAAGAGGGGAAGAATGTAACGACCCGTATTTTTGGAGTTATCGAATTTAAATATTCGAATTTGAAATTAAATTATAATAAATTATCTGTTTCAAATTTAGATCTGATTTTCAATGAAGTATTTTTAATTTAATTTAAAGAATTTTTCCATAAATTTTAATTTGGAAAGTAATTAAATTTTCGTTTGACGCTTTTTACGTCAAACGTTGCTAATTTTGAAACTTTACAGAATAAGTTAATCAGTGTATTTTATTATTGATTTGTGATCGCGTCGTAGTATAGTGCGCGATCGTATTTTTATTATTGTCATTTGCAGCTCGTACGCAAATGCGTTATGGTATTGCGATGTACCGCAAATGTAACTTTTTCTAAAACAAATTCTCTCCAAAACATTCACACATGCAATATTTTTACAAATTTTAAACAATATGTTTTATTGTCCTTGCACCGACTTTAGTTTACTTGCATTTAATGAAGTACTTCTTTTTCCTTAGCTCCAAAGTAACATTACCTTGTTTATTTGGATATAACAGCACGTATGTAAGGGGGAGGAACACATTTTTCATTTCATATTCTTCTCTAGGAAAATAAACACATTTTTCCATCTCTTTTACTTCACTGCAAATGAAAATATTCATAACAAAACCTTTCTATTCAACTTCATTTTTCTTCACAACAAAAGTGTACACAATTTTATTTATACAAGGATGAACATGTAACGACCCGTATTTTTTACGGATCAAAACATTCTAAAATGATTGACCTTTGGTTGTATGGTTGTTAAGTCATTTCTGGTTTTGGCAGAATTTTGCTTAAGTCCTAAGTCGTAGCCGACTTAGGAGTTTGGACGAGTTAAGCAACAAGTCTGGGTCGAGTTGCCGACTCAAGGAACTCACCGAGTTAAGGGAGTGTGGTTGACCGACTTAAGGTAGTGACCGACCTAGGAGATAAGTCGTGACCGACTTAAGAGGTTCAGGCGACCTAAGTATTCTGGGGTAGAGTTAGGTCGGCAACGACCTAAGAGAATGTTGTGAGCGACCTAAGTGTTTGGGTGTTAAGTGTTAGGTCGGCAGTTCGAGTTAAGGTTTCGAGCGACCTATAGGATGTAGTTATGGTTAGGTCGGCAACGACCTAGAGGAGCTGGGTTAGTGACTTAGCAGTTAAGTCGACTGGGTGGGTTAGCGATCTAAGGAGTTAACAAGTTGGCGACTTATGAGAGGCTATGTGTTAGGTCGTAACACTGTTAGGTCGCGTGGGTTGCAAAGTTGTTAGGTCGCAAGGTTTTATAAGTCGTATAAGTGTTAGGCCGAATGGTGCTAAGTGTTAAGTCGTCCAGGCGACTTAGGAGGGAGCGCGCATGTTAAGTCGTAGGCTTGTCTGTTAGGTCGGAGTTGTTGGCTAAGGGTTAGGTCGGAGGCTCTGTTATGTCGTGGGGGTTTTTAGGTCGTAGGTCGGCAAAGTGTTAAGTCGGCAGCGACTTAAGGAGATAGCCGAGTTACGACTTAGGCAGTTTTCAGCTATAAATAGGAGGGGTTGTTCTCACTTTTTGGGATCCGGATTTTGAAGCGACGAAGTGCTGCCATTTTGAGAGCTCGACTTCTACACTTCTTCACTTCTTTTCTCCACTCTAATCTAGTGCTTCCATCCATCCAAATCGAAGATCAAGATTGAAGATTCAAGAGCTTAGATTGAAGATCTTCATCTTTTCAAGAGAGATTTCTTCGTTTGAAGCGGATCCGTGATAGATCAAGCTTCATCCTTCGCTGTCCAGATCTGAAGTGTGTTGATTTGGGTTTGTTTAGGTGATTTGGTGAGTGGTGATTATCTCTCACACGGATCCAAAGGAGTATATCGGATTGTTGGCCCGATTTGGTGTTAAAATAGTGATTTCCATGCATTTTCTTCATCCAAAGTGTAGATCCATATAGATCCATTGTTTATGATGATGTTGCATCCATTTTATCATATGTTAACCTATGCAAGTTCATTCATCAAGTTTGTAGAGATATAATCCATGTTTTCATGCTTATTGGACTTTCAACTCTTTAATTACGAAAATGCCATTATTGTTATAATTGTCTACTTGGATCATTTTTGGATGCTTGATTGCTTGGATTGATGTTTGATTTGATTGATTGCTATGAACTAGATGATTGATGATTATATTTAGACCGAAGGTGATTCAAAAGCTAAGGGGAAGGCTCTTGAATTGGAAAAGCTGCTTGTGGCATATGTAGCGGGATGATGAAGCTCTTATGCATAGATTCGATGATGTGATGATGAGATGAGGCTTTGCGAGGATGTAATGAAGCGAGGCAATCATGTGATGAAGACTTGGTCTAATCCAGACGGGATCATTCCAAGCATGTTGATAACTCGGTGATATGATTCGAGTTGAGGATAATGAATGGATATGAGAATAGTCGTCGAGGAGGATGACTAGGAGGCTTGGATAGCATCGTTGTTGAAGGTTCTAGCATGCTCTAAGCAAGAGTACGTTTGGGCAGATTCGATAGTCCCAACGGCCAACTGTTGATGGTCGAGTACTCTGGGCAGATTCGATAGTCCTAGGCACGGGCTGCGACGACGTGCGGGAGTTATGTCTAGAACCGGGGTTTTCATTAGCCCTTGACGGACGGCTGAAAGAATGTGCCGGTCATTCAATTAACGGTGATATCGAAGCAATGATAACAGTGATAGCCAGAGTCATGGATGTTTGGTTGTAACGTCATCTCGGACTCAAGAGCGGTATTTCCTGGGTGCTTATCTGATTTAGGCCTTGGTACTTGGAAAACATCGCCCTTGACTCGAGTGATAATAGCTTTACTTTAAATTGTATGCTCTGCTATGTTTGCTTCTGCTTAGTGTGTGTCTGGGGGCTATCACTGTAGAATGAGGTTGGAGTGGGAGGGTTGTATTCCTATTCCTTTTTCCTTTATGCTCTTTTGGTATGTCGTTAGTTAATTTACTGCTCACTAAGACTGTTGTCTGACTCAAGGCTTTATGTTTTTAATTCTTATTGCCTTGGGCTGTTCGTCCATTTTTTGGGATGGGCAGACTAGGTAGCAGGTGACAGGTGCTGTTCTCTTCTCACGATGCTGATATCGAAGACGAGCTAGAGGGTTTCATATTATCTTCTTATATGTACTGGATATTCCGTTGTTTTGTATTCTCTGAGAGACATGTAGTGAGGCTGGATGTATTGACTATGTGATGCTTGTATTCAACTATTATGGAGTTTTATATGATGTCATTTTGTTCTGTAAAGCTTCACTATACATATGTTCTATTGTATTTTGTCCATGCGCTGTGAGTAATACGATAGATTCTGTTGTTTTAAATCTTACCTTGACAATCGTCCATGGTCGCCTGGCACACTTTACAGCGCTCTATCTCTAGATTCGGTGCAGGGGTCATGGGCGGTCGTCACATTTGGTATCAGAGCATTGGTTAATCGATTTTACCCAACGCTCGCTGAAGTAACTACGTATGAGAGACGTAATTGTATTTTGATGGATGATTACTATATATAATATAGTAACTTAGTAGGGTTTGAGTCCTTTGTGCAGTTGTTTCTCTAGATGTTCTAATCATTCCTTTTTATAGATATTGAGAATGAGTCGAAGAGGGAGACCAGCTGCTAGGGAAGGCCGTGCTACTGAAGAGTCTGCTGATTATGCAGCCATGTTCGAAGCTATGATGACTTCGATCATGAGAAGGATATCAGTTCCGGGGGCAGCAGTAGATGTTGGAGTTCAAGTCCAAACTCCGAAACCAGTGGATTTTGCTAAGCTGTGCAAGGATTATACTGCTCTTGGAGGGAAGGTTTTCTTGGGAACAGAATCAACTATCGAGGTCCAGAGATGGATAGATGCTTGTAGAAGGATCTTTGGTGATTTGGGAATTGATGATGCAACTAAGAGGAAGTTGGCATCAAGACAGCTTCAAGGGAAAGCCTCTGATTGGTGGAACTCTATTACCATCGATACTGCGGAGGAAGAGATTACTTGGGAGCAATTCCAAGCTAGATTTGAAGCTAAGTTCATTTCTACAGCTCAGAAGTCTGTTCTGTTCAAGAAGTTTGTGGAGCTCAAGCAGGGTGGAAGATCTGTTCTTGAGTATGTTTCTGAGTTTGAAGCTTTGTCCAAGTATGCCCGGTCATATATTGAATCTGCTTATCAGAAGAATGAGAAGTTTGTGACCGGCTTGGATAGTTATCTTGGGAGACAGTTGGTGGATCACTTGGACGATTCATTTGAGAAGCTTGTGGAGAAAGCTCTTAGGCATGAGAGTCTGTTTCCTAAGGAAGGACCTGTTGTTGCTGTTACCAAGGGAGAATCTAAACCACAGCAGGGTGGAAACCAGAAGAGGAAGCAGCAGCAGCAGAAGGGTAAGGATGGCAAGAAGAAGCCGAAAGGCGAGGTGACTTGCTACAATTGTCAGCAGAAGGGCCATTTCTCTAAGGATTGTAAGAATCCGAAGGCACCGATGAAGTGTCACAACTGTGACAAGCCGGGCATTTCAGGAAGAATTGTCCAGAACCGAGGAAGGACAGGCAGATTGTGCAAGCCTATGCATTAGGAGCTGTTCCGTCGTCTTCGAAAGCTCCTACTGCTGAAGAGAAGGGGAAGAGTGTGGTTGTTCAAGGTACTCTTTTCCTATGTGGTATTCCAGTTAGAGTTTTGTTTGATACTGGAGCATCGCATTCGTTTGTTTGTAATGAACTAGTAGGCCGGTTAGATTTGAAGCCGGGTATTGTTGATAGGCCATTGGTTGTGACTAATCCAGTTGGAGGTTCGTCTTGTTTGAGTATGTTATGCCGTGGTCTAGTTGTGTCGAGTCATGGTTGCTCTTTTGTTTGTGATTGTTTTGTTCTGAACTTTGCGGGGTTCGGAATTATCTTGGGTATGGACTGGCTTAGGAAGTATGCGGCTAAGGTTGACTGTGAGAGGCTGGAGGTGACAGTCGAGAATGAGGAAGGGCGAAAGATTGTGATACGATGTAAGCATGAGGAAGGCGTCTTCATGAGCTTCATGTATTCGCTAGTTATTCCACGGGATGGACTGTCTTTAGTGCCAATCGCAAATGGATTCGAGGATGTCTTTGACGAAGTCAAAGGGTTGCCACCGCATAGAGAGATCGAGTTTCGTATAGATCTAGTTGAAGGAGCCAGACCTGTTGTGATGCCTCTTAGGCGGATGGCGCCTAGGGAACAGCAGGAGTTGAGGGTGCAAGTTGATGATCTTTTGCAGAAAGGATTCATTCGGCGTAGTGTGTCCGAGTGGGGTGCACCAGTTGTGTTTGCAACCAAGGCAGATGGATCGTTGAGATTGTGTGTCGATTATCGTGAGCTGAATAAGGTGACTAAGAAGAACAAGTATCCATTGCCGAGAATAGATGACTTGTTTGATCAGCTTCACGAAGCTAAGGTGTTTTCTCAGATGGATTTGGCAACGGGATTTCACCAGTTGAGAGTGGCTAAGGATAGTGTACCGAAGACTGCTTTTAGGACACCATCCGGTTTCTTTGAGTGGCTGGTAATGCCGTTTGGATTGACTAACGCGCCAGCATATTTTGTGGATCTTATGAATAGAGTGTTCAGAGATCAGTTGAACAAGTTCGTACTTGTGTTCGTGGATGATATTTTGATTTATTCCAGAACGGAAGAAGAGCACAAGACGCACTTGCGTATTGTTTTGGAAATCTTACGGAAACATCAGCTAAAGGCTAAGTTTTCGAAGTGTCACTTCTGGAAGGGTAAAGTGAGGTTCTTAGGCCATGTGATTTCTGGAAGTGGAATAGCGGTTGATCCCGCTAAGGTGGCAGCAATCCAGGATTGGGTTAGACCTAAGAATGCATCTGATGTGAGAAGTTTTCTTGGATTAGCAGGATATTATCGACGGTTTATCAAAGACTTCTCCAAGATAGCTGCAACGTTAACAGGATTGACGAAGAAGAACCAAGTGTTCAGTTGGGATGCTAATTGTGAGCAAGCTTTCGGAATCCTGAAAGAGCGATTGACGAGTGCTCCTGTTTTGACTATTCCTAGTGGAAATGATGAGATGGTGGTTTACACCGACGCATGTGGTACTGGACTTGGAGCAGTGCTGATGCAGAAGGATAAAGTTGTTGCGTATGCCAGTCGACAATTGAAGCCGCATGAAAGGAATTATCCAACTCATGATTTGGAATTGGCGGCAATTGTATTTGCTCTGAAGATGTGGAGGCATTATCTGTTGGGAGTCCGATTCGAGTTGTTTACGGATCATAAGTCGTTGAAGTATCTTTTCTCCCAAAAGGATTTGAATCTTCGGCAGCAACGTTGGCTAGAGTTTTTGGCATCGTATGACTTTGGTATAGCTTATACTCCGGGAAAAGGTAACGCAGTGGCTGATGCGTTAAGTCGAAGACATGCAGGATTGGGAGCCATGTTTTCTGAATGGAAGAATCTCGAGTATTTAGCTGGATTTGACTTCAGGCCTAGATGCGAATTGGAACCTGAGATGTTGGCAAACTTATCGATAAGACCTTCTCTTGTGGAAAGGATTGGCGAGAGCCAAAAACGAGATGATAAGCTTGTCAATATTATCCGTGATTTAGAATCTGGATTGGATCCAGAAAAGGATAAAGGATTCGAGGTCGATAGAGAAGGTTGGCTTCGAAAGCAAGGACGACTAGTTGTTCCCGATATAGATGAATTGAGGAGTGAAGTTCTGAAGGAAAGTCATCACTCGAAGCTGACAATTCATCCAGGTGGAAACAAGATGTATCGGGATATGAAGAGAACCTACTACTGGGAAGGCATGAAGAAGGATGTTGGAAATTTTATTTCCAAGTGTATGAATTGCCAGTTGGTAAAAGCCGAACAGAAGAAGCCAAGCGGATTGCTTCAGCCATTAGAAGTTCCTACATGGAAGTGGGAACAAGTGTCGATGGATTTTATCGATGGATTACCTAGAACCAGAACGGGAAATGAAGGGATCTGGGTCATTGTGGATCGTCTGACTAAGAGTGCACGATTCATTCCTGTTCGATCGACTAGGACTGCATCAAAGTTGGCTGAGTTGTATGTTAAGTGGATAGTTCGATTCCATGGTATTCCGAAAAGTATAGTGAGCAATCGAGACCCATTGTTCACTAGTGGATTTTGGAAGAGCTTCCAGGAAGTTTTGGGAACCGAGTTGTGTTTGAGTACAGCTTATCACCCTCAAACAGATGGTCAGACCGAGCGAGTCAACCGAGTTTTGGAAGATCTCCTCAGAGCTTGTGTTTTGGATTTCGGGGGATCATGGGAGGATCACCTTCATCTGGTGGAGTTTTCATATAACAACAGTTACCAGTCAAGTATTGGTATGGCACCGTATGAGGCATTGTATGGAAGACCGTGTAACTCTCCAACATGTTGGTTGGAAACTGGAGAAAAGCTGATGCTTGGGCCAGAGATGATTCGTCAGACTTCAGATTTCATAGAGATCATTCGACAACGAATGAAGGCAGCCCAAGACCGTCAGAAGAGTTATGCTGATAAGCGTCGAAAGGATTTGGAATTCGACGTGGGAGATATGGTTTTTGTGAAGATTTCTCCACTGAAGAATGTTATTCGATTCGGGAAGAAAGGAAAATTGACTCCGAGATTTGTTGGACCATTCCCGATCATCGAGCGAATTGGAAAGCTCGCCTACAGATTGGAGTTACCGAAGAAAATGTCGGGTGTGCACAATGTTTTTCACGTATCATATCTACGGAAGTATGTGCATGACTCGAATACCGTAGTTTCTGCTGATAGCTGTGAAGATTTCGAAGTTGATCCAGTCGATAGAAGACCTCGTAAGCCGCTTCGTGTTGTGGAAACCGACACGAAACAGCTTAGGAGGAAGGTAGTTAAGTTGCTCAAGATACAATGGAGTGATGATGATAACGACTGTACGTGGGAGGTGGAAGAGAGGATGAAAGCAGCTCATCCTGAACTCTTCAAGGTATGGCCCTAAGGTGTCGTGTCATCTCGCGATATTGTAACTTGTTCTAAGTCTTAGAATTCTGTACGCTAAGCTAGAATTGGATGCATGGTTTATTGATTGTTATGGATGATAGGCGTACAGAATAGCTTTGATTGCCTTGTTTGTTTGGAATTTCGGGGGCGAAATTCCTAAGGGGGAGAGAATGTAACGACCCGTATTTTTTACGGATCAAAACATTCTAAAATGATTGACCTTTGGTTGTATGGTTGTTAAGTCATTTCTGGTTTTGGCAGAATTTTGCTTAAGTCCTAAGTCGTAGCCGACTTAGGAGTTTGGACGAGTTAAGCAACAAGTCTGGGTCGAGTTGCCGATTCAAGGAACTCACCGAGTTAAGGGAGTGTGGTTGACCGACTTAAGGTGGTGACCGACCTAGGAGATAAATCGTGACCGACTTAAGAGGTTCAGGCGACCTAAGTATTCTGGGGTAGAGTTAGGTCGGCAACGACCTAAGAGAATGTTGTGAGCGACCTAAGTGTTTGGGTGTTAAGTGTTAGGTCGGCAGTTCGAGTTAAGGTTTCGAGCGACCTATAGGATGTAGTTATGGTTAGGTCGGCAACGACCTAGAGGAGCTGGGTTAGCGACTTAGCAGTTAAGTCGACTGGGTGGGTTAGCGATCTAAGGAGTTAACAAGTTGGCGACTTATGAGAGGCTATGTGTTAGGTCGTAACACTGTTAGGTCGCGTGGGTTGCAAAGTTGTTAGGTCGCAAGGTTTTATAAGTCGTATAAGTGTTAGGTCGAATGGTGCTAAGTGTTAAGTCGTCCAGGCGACTTAGGAGGGAGCGCGCATGTTAAGTCGTAGGCTTGTCTGTTAGGTCGGAGTTGTTGGCTAAGGGTTAGGTCGGAGGCTCTGTTATGTCGTGGGGGTTTTTAGGTCGTAGGTCGGCAAAGTGTTAAGTCGGCAGCGACTTAAGGAGATAGCCGAGTTACGACTTAGGCAGTTTTCAGCTATAAATAGGAGGGGTTGTTCTCACTTTTTGGGATCCGGATTTTGAAGCGACGAAGTGCTGCCATTTTGAGAGCTCGACTTCTACACTTCTTCACTTCTTTTCTCCACTCTAATCTAGTGCTTCCATCCATCCAAATCGAAGATCAAGATTGAAGATTCAAGAGCTTAGATTGAAGATCTTCATCTTTTCAAGAGAGATTTCTTCGTTTGAAGCGGATCCGTGATAGATCAAGCTTCATCCTTCGCTGTCCAGATCTGAAGTGTGTTGATTTGGGTTTGTTTAGGTGATTTGGTGAGTGGTGATTATCTCTCACACGGATCCAAAGGAGTATATCGGATTGTTGGCCCGATTTGGTGTTAAAATAGTGATTTCCATGCATTTTCTTCATCCAAAGTGTAGATCCATATAGATCCATTGTTTATGATGATGTTGCATCCATTTTATCATATGTTAACCTATGCAAGTTCATTCATCAAGTTTGTAGAGATATAATCCATGTTTTCATGCTTATTGGACTTTCAACTCTTTAATTACGAAAATGCCATTATTGTTATAATTGTCTACTTGGATCATTTTTGAATGCTTGATTGCTTGGATTGATGTTTGATTTGATTGATTGCTATGAACTAGATGATTGATGATTAGATTTAGAACGAAGGTGATTCAAAAGCTAAGGGGAAGGCTCTTGAATTGGAAAAGCTGCTTGTGGCATATGTAGCGGGATGATGAAGCTCTTATGCATAGATTCGATGATGTGATGATGAGATGAGGCTTTGCGAGGATGTAATGAAGCGAGGCAATCATGTGATGAAGACTTGGTCTAATCCAGACGGGATCATTCCAAGCATGTTGATAACTCGGTGATATGATTCGAGTTGAGGATAATGAATGGATATGAGAATAGTCGTCGAGGAGGATGACTAGGAGGCTTGGATAGCATCGTTGTTGAAGGTTCTAGCATGCTCTAAGCAAGAGTACGTTTGGGCAGATTCGATAGTCCCAACGGCCAACTGTTGATGGTCGAGTACTCTGGGCAGATTCGATAGTCCTAGGCACGGGCTGCGACGACGTGCGGGAGTTATGTCTAGAACCGGGGTTTTCATTAGCCCTTGACGGACGGCTGAAAGAATGTGCCGGTCATTCAATTAACGGTGATATCGAAGCAATGATAACAGTGATAGCCAGAGTCATGGATGTTTGGTTGTAACGTCATCTCGGACTCAAGAGCGGTATTTCCTGGGTGCTTATCTGATTTAGGCCTTGGTACTTGGAAAACATCGCCCTTGACTCGAGTGATAATAGCTTTACTTTAAATTGTATGCTCTGCTATGTTTGCTTCTGCTTAGTGTGTGTCTGGGGGCTATCACTGTAGAATGAGGTTGGAGTGGGAGGGTTGTATTCCTATTCCTTTTTCCTTTATGCTCTTTTGGTATGTCGTTAGTTAATTTACTGCTCACTAAGACTGTTGTCTGACTCAAGGCTTTATGTTTTTAATTCTTATTGCCTTGGGCTGTTCGTCCATTTTTTGGGACGGGCAGACTAGGTAGCAGGTGACAGGTGCTGTTCTCTTCTCACGATGCTGATATCGAAGACGAGCTAGAGGGTTTCATATTATCTTCTTATATGTACTGGATATTCCGCTGTTTTGTATTCTCTGAGAGACATGTAGTGAGGCTGGATGTATTGACTATGTGATGCTTGTATTCAACTATTATGGAGTTTTATATGATGTCATTTTGTTCTGTAAAGCTTCACTATACATATGTTCTATTGTATTTTGTCCATGCGCTGTGAGTAATACGATAGATTCTGTTGTTTTAAATCTTACCTTGACAATCGTCCATGGTCGCCTGGCACACTTTACAGCGCTCTATCTCTAGATTCGGTGCAGGGGTCATGGGCGGTCGTCACAGAACACATACTCATATTTGTTACATTTTTATTTCTTCCCTCTAAATGAACACAGCAAATTTGTATGTTTGTGTATGTTTGTGTGAGCTAGTATGGGTGTGTTGTGTGGTGTGGACGCATGTGTGCCAGCTGAGTTGGATATGCATGAGTGTTGAAGGTATGGAGAAGTGGCCGTGATTTTCGGGTGATGGAGGAGCAAGTGCAAGCATGAATCATAAAAGGGTAGGGATATGTGCAGGAAAAAGATGAAAGTGCATGCATGAGAGGTAGGAAATGAGGTGCAGGCGAGAAGAGAAAGAAGAATGGAGGTGTATTGTTTATTTCAAAGGATTTTGCAACTTAGTCCATGTTATCATGTTCAGTTACATGTGATGGGGAAGGGAGGAGCAATGTGTGGAGGGGTTTTGCAGGCTTCGGTTTTGTAAAGGGTGCGCGGGCCTTGGGCCGCAAGTACTTTAGTGAGAAACTTTAACCTTTTATATTGGTTTTAATGTAAAAAATAAGTTAGTAAACTTTAACATGCCATATCGGGTTCATATTAAATCCGTTTGACCCATAGATTTTTGCGTTATACTCGTATTGACGAGTGTAATTTATGGTGTAACCTGTTGGTTGATTTGGTAGTGTATAAATTTATGACATATTTAAATGGACTGAATTTAAATTACGTTATTTTAATTAATAACGTCGTTTAAATATATATACCTTAATTATCGATGTTTATTTGATCAATCAAAATACTATTATGTTAAATTGGATTGAATATGGTAATTAGACATTTATTTAACTGGATAAAATATCGTTTCGCTAATTAAATTAATTGGACATATGTTTAGCAAAATAAATCACCGTTCTGCTATTATTAACTGGATAGTTTAAATTTGAGCATTTAGTTTGCAGAAATAAATCCCGTTCTGGTATTACATTGGTATAGACACTTTTGTACCTTCCAGTTGAATAATATTGGTTAATTTACATATTTGACGTTATGTACATACCTGGATTATAACATGGATAGTTTAATGGAATTAATGGTAACTTGATTAAGTACCATTGGAATTGATAAGCCTCTTTCTAACTTTGGAAGTTAATTTTTGAATCAAAGTTATTTAAAGAATAATCATTATGCATTAATAAGATTTAAAAGATATTTATTATTTATTAATAATGTTTTTTTAAAGATAGTTAATAATTGTTTAAATAATGATTTAAAGATAATCGTTTTATTAATATGATTCTTTAAAAATTATTTAGGAATATTTAATTATTGTTTTAAAGTTGTTTATTTATTTATTTAAATAGTTTTAATTATACTATAATTATTAAATTAAAGTTATCTAATTATATAAGTTTAAGATATTTAATTGTATTTTAAAGTAAATTAATTATTATATTAATAATGCTTGAAATGAATTAATAATTATATTAAAAATGTTTGAAGTTAATTAATTAATTATTTGTTTGTTTAATTTTGATTTAGAGCTAAATTATTGGTATAATAATGTAATTTAAATTTAATTTAATTTATTATAGAGTGTATTTTAAAGTTATTATTTGAATAAGAGGTTTAAAGATAATTAAAAGAGGAATGTTAAAAAATAACTTGGATGTTAAAGGTGTTTAAAATTATCGATTATTATCAAAGGAACTTTATTGATGGAAGTTCATGTAAGAAGTTTGTTTAAAAACAAATAAGTTTATAAAAGGAGTTTTATAAATTAAAAGAAATCTTGAAATTGGGAAAGAGTTTTGTAAAACATTTGGATGTATATAAAGGAATTTTAAATGGTCTGATATTTATAAAGGAGATTGGTAAATTAACAGGGTGATTTGTAAAGAGTTTATAAATATATTTGGAGATCTATAAATGAGATATTCATAAGATAAAAGATATTAATGCAAGGAGATGGGTTGTGTGTCTTTTATATCTCCAATTAATATGATTTGAAATAAGAAATATCCCTAAGTGTTAGAGAATATGCTTATGCCATTTTATAAGTATGTAAAGGTAGTTTTACTAAGTTTTTTGAAAGTAAATTGGTTTATGAATACACTTATTCCATTGGGATAAGTATATGGTTATATTTTCTAAGTATCGAAAAATATAGGGGTTTGTGAATATACTTATCCTATCAAGATAAGTATATGGGAATATTTCCAAGGATTTATAAAGTGATTTTTTTAATAAAAGATATATTTATGGGGCTTAGTGGTTGCCATGGGAATGTGATCCTTGTTTGAATGTTTGTTTATTTGATAATAATATAACGGACTTTAAAATCTGGACCAAAACGTAAATTTGGAAATATCTAGGAGAAACACGTGAGTTTATGGCACAGTCATCCCCAATGATGTTGTACTGTGCGTATAAATCTCATTTCATTCTTCTAGGGTAATGATAAGAAAATCCATCCACAAACGGTTAGGAGGTGAACTCCGCTTTTATCTTTATCTGATTATTTCTTACGGGGTTGTGTTTACCGAAAACTATCGAATGTCATTTCAAAGAGGCCGGGATCAGATATCTTATCAGAAAATCACTTCAATCCAACTCAATCGTTTCAAATGGAAGATATTTGGAAGAATATGGAATTAAAAATATATCTTTGAAGTGCAAGGGCTATTTGCTATTAACCATGGATGGGATTCACCGAAATGGAAGTAATAGAAATAGTGCCTTCGATTTCTTTCAGTCCTAAAGGGCAATGTAGCATTCCAGGTGGAAAGTGCAAAATAAAGGTAAAACATAGCCTCAAGCCTCATCAACTAGGAAATGACAAAAATCGGTTATGCAGCAGGGCTAAGTGGGTCACTCCTATCAGGGTATGGTCATTCCAAATCTAGATCAATTACTATCTACTCATGTATGCTTCGAGGCACAAAGTGGGGTGATCATATTCGGTACTACTAATCAAGTGGTAGGCCAGTCCTGTGTGGCAGGGGTATAAGATGTTCTTGTCAAACCCTGGTGCATTTTATCTAGAGAATGTACCATTGGAAGGTAGTTCCTTACCTTGTCATAGTATGGAATCCAATCTCTAATACGTGCCTTTACGGTTTTGATTGTAGAACCTAGTATGCTGAAATTTAATTATAGTAACAATTCAGCTATGATTAATAAGTATTTGTACCCTAAACATAATTATAATATCATTGGATTTTCCATAGAAAATGTTTTTGTTATCATAAGTTAAAAACCCGTCCGTGTTTATGTACGGCGTGGTCTTACAAGATACCTTTGACTTTAAAAGATTTACAAGTTATGAAAATAAAATTCCTTGTGATTTGAGTTTCTCACGCCGGTTTTACCAGACTGACCTGGGTGTTGTTTTTTCTAAATGCTCGGGTCAGACCAAGCATATTTTCTAGATTTAGCTTTGGATGCTTTGGAGTTGATGGCCAGGACGTATTCACGTATCTTATATTCTTCCGCTGTATTCTATGTTGTTCTTGTCTATAATTGTCAGCAACTATGAGGACGGGTTGTTATAACTGTCCGGGCTGAAACAGGTTAGTATACTCTGATTGATGTTTGTATATACATATATTACAGTTTGTTTTTGTGCAAAAATTTGTTGTATATTATAGATAATTCGTTCCGCTGTGAGATTTTGTGTTGTTTAGTATCTTTTAGTCTTCTTTCTTCTTTCTTTCCCCTAACAATCTATTTTTCTAGCACTTAGTTTTCAGCAAGTGAATACCGTGGACGTATTAGTGTCGACTTCTGGGGTTCGGAATAGCGGACCGTTACAATAATTGTATAATTAAATAACATAAGCTTTTAAATGATTTATAAGCATATGGTTGTTTTATAAATAATATATTATGTTTATAAATAATGATTATATCGTATAATTCTTATGTCATTGTTTTTAATTAGTTGAATTGGCTGAATTGCTTGAATTGATTATAAATTACAAATGAATGATAGAGAAATAGATTGTTCGGTTGGTTGAATAATTTGACTTTGAGATGGTAGAATATTTGTTTTGGTTGGGTATTGCCTTCATGTATGTAAATAGGCACGAAATGTATTAATTAGTTCCATGTAGATGGACTGGTTGTGTATATACCTGTATATAGTTCATATGGGGTTATGTATTCTATATTTATATATAGTTTTGGTATGTCTGACTTGGGACTGCTGGAAAAGGCACGGAATATTTTATATACATTCATTGATATGTTGTTTCAGGCATAAGCATATAGTTTTGGTATGTCCGACTTGGAAATACCGAGGAGAGGAATGGAATATTTTACATATATTCATTGGAATGCGGTTTAAGGTGTATATATATGTATTTCGGTATGTCCGACTTGGGACTACTGATTGGTGTAAGGGAATCCATTTTACCTTGGGGTGCATGGCCTGCATACGTGATTCTGGAGCAGGGGCGGAGAGAGACTAGGATGCCAGTCTAGAGTAGGTCATATACTGTTACGTAGTAACTCTTAGAGGCTACGAAGGGGCCTACATGCTAACTTCTTTTCAGATGTTGGTTTGTAGGGGAGTCACAATACGGTTGTGGCTCTCAATAGGCCTCTTAGGTTGCAATGGAAATTAATAAAAATTTATCGGTCCACACGGTAGTGAGAATACTTCGGCATTGTGAACCTCTGTGGAAAGGATGTAGGCAAGGTTTAGTGTTTAGTATGTCGGTATTGACCATCGGAAGTAAAGGACGTTAGCACGAGAATCCATTGTACCTTTGAGACGACATGACCTGTAGACGTGATCCCGGAGCAGAGGTGGAGAGAGACTGGAATGCCAGTCAAGAGTTGGTCATATATTATTTTGTAGCACTTTTGGATGCTACGATGGGACCTACAGGCCAACTTCTTTTGAGGTGTTGGTTTTTGGGGAGGTCCACAAGTTACTTGTGGCTCTTAATAGGTCTTATTGGTAGCAATGGCAGTTCGGGATGGATGATAGTTACAGATATTCGTATTTCGGTTTTGGGTATCGAGATGTTATTTTAGTAGCATTGTTATATAGCCGTATTCATTTTGCATTTTAGATGTTTTGATGGGGATCATTGGGTAGGTTGGTGTCTGTAACGGACCCCACCCATCAACGATAATGGGTATCAACTTATTCTTTCAGCGCCTGCTATTGGTATGATTGTGTATGTTATATTGATTGGCTGATTACAATTATTGAACATTGTGTTTTAGACTTATATAGGGAAGTTTATATTACTTCTACATTGGTACATTGGGTTACCCCTTCAATGGTATGTTGTTACGTTTTAGTCATATTAAATTAGTTGTGTTGTCTCGTTGGTTGCCGAAGAAAAGCAGATTATGGTATGATCCCCTACTTTTGAGTTGGGTTTTACTTTACTTGTTTAAGAGCAGTCTGGATTATCCTTAAGCCACATTTGTGGAGAGGACCGACTGTACTTCACAAACCCATGATATATTTGTATATGGATTTGATATACAATAATTTGAGATTGTTCCCCTCACACTAGATTTTATGTCTGATTTGCATTTGTCTTTGTCTGCTTATGTCATGACAACTCTCGAGTACTCGATTGAGTAGTTGGAGAGTTAGGTGTTTTTTAGGGATATACTTTCAGGACAGTTGGAGAACTTTGGAGGTGAAGACGGTACCTTGGATATATACTTGATGTTGTAATAGTACGTGACAGATAGGATAATTATATACGAGACGTATTGTATCAGATATTGTATTTTGACTTTTTGTATTGATATCCATTTATCAGTTACTTACATCAGTATAATCTTTTATATATTGTTTATCCTATTGCTCATGTATATTCAGCATATGATATATTACCATTCCACCATGAGATTCCACCATCGTGCCCTGCTGAGGTTGAAATTTTTTTTATTGTACCTCGACGGACTGTCATTTGTGTATTCTGGAGTCGGACCTTGTCACTCAACGTTGATTTAGGGTACTATAGAGGACGGGTCATTATAGCTCTAGTACTCGTAGTTCTTACTACCTAATCAAAGCAAAACTTCTTTTAGGACACGAAATTATAGAGATATTTCAAAGAAAGGATTCCTAAGAAAGAGATATTCCTAAAGAATAATTTTAAAATCTAATTTTCAAAATACAAATATGCTCTCATATGTATATTAAACTTGACTCATTCTAGTGTGTCGCTACCATATCTATAATGAGCCATACCCAACCAAAGCCAAGGTTTTCACTCAACCTTAAGCTTTGATACCAAATGCAATGGCCCAACTTTCCTACCCTCGAATGTCGACTCAAAATATATCCACGGTATTCGTGTGCCGAGCACCTAAATGTTGAAAAGACAGAAAGTTGGGGTAAAATAAAAGGAAGAAGAATAGAATAAGAAAAGAAGAACATGACATTAGAGACACAATGGAACGATAATATATAATATTAAAGGAACAATGCAAAGGATAACTCTGAATATAGAAATATCAGAGTACTAAAACTTAAGTACTATCATCAGCCTGGTTAATTATAATTGTCTGTCCTTACAATATTAATATATACAATCCAGAAATGCTATGGAAATAAGAATACTACGGAAGGTAATCATCCAGCTCTTCTCCCTAAGCCCCAAAGCATCCGTAGCTAAATCTAAAAACATACACGGGGCTGATCCAAGCATTATAAGAAAATAACACCTGGACCAGTCTAGCAAACTAGTGTAAGAAACTCAAGAAATATGCAACAAGTAATAGTAACCATTGAGACCGTACAGATTCCCATAATGGTTTTCCCCTCAAAGGAACCAACAATTCATTAAGTTTAACATATAGTGATATGAAAGATAATGTCTAGAGTGTAGCACATAAATCATATCAAATAGTTGTTGTGTTAATGCCACAACAATAATGGGTATTCAATCAATACCACTAAGGTGCGTTCGCAATATGGATTTTCCGTGGAGATCTCCTCAGATTTAGCCTAATCTGAGCTTCTGCACAAGGATCAGAGATAACCTTCTAAGCAAAGTACATCCCTAGGGAATGTACTATAGGAAATGCATAACTAGCCCATGCCCAGACAATCGTGGTTCTGAATGCATCGCTTCCGCATGCATGTCCATTAGCAATACTAGATGCAGTCGCCTACACCCTTGGGATTGCTAAAATGCTACATTCCCTTTGGCTATGCAGCCTATCTCTGGTTTTAGTCATTTCCAATGTCGAGGCTACGTTCGGCATCTCTCATTTGAGTCTTCATCGCTTGAACAGAACACGAATCACCAAATGGATTACCACATCTCGAACAAATCATAAATCACTACATAGATTTGAGCATCTTGAACCTCCATATAGGTTCCATGCATAAGTCCTCCGACGAATACTAATTGTCCTTTCTCTTAGAATACTCCTCAAGATATATTGTCCCATTAACAACCCTGTTTTCTACGTCGTAATTATACGTAAATTTAACTGAAATAAAATTGTATGAATTTGATTTTGATAATTATTATTTTGAAAATGAATTCTTATTTATTTGAAGTTTATTTCATATAATATTTTTTTAAAATAAATTGAATTAAACTAATAAATTCCTTTCAAATAATAATTGAGATTGAATAAAATGTTCTAAATTGAATATAATATTATTTTTTTAAAGTGTAAATTAGTTTGAATTGTATTGGAAAATATCTATGAATAAATATTAGGAATTTAAATTAAATTAGGTCCATAACCTAAACCCAAGCTCATATATACTTTCTTCTTTTCTCCAGAATTCTCCACCATACTTTACATTTAAGCCCGAACCCTCCACTATCAAAACCCATATGTCTCTATACAGACTTCAGCCCTAGGCCCTGATTCAAAATCGCGATTTTGTAAGACGAAAACAAGCATCGCATTCGACTCGATGGGGGATCGATGCCACGATGATTGGGCATAGCAGCGTTGGAGTCACGAATATACGGCAACGATCTAGAGATGCTCGAAGCTTACGATCGATTTTAGGGAGCAGGTTATAGTAGCTTGGAATAATAAGAGCATGACTGGCGATGTAGAGCAAGTGAGTGTCAGCTCTAGATGGTGATAGCGCGGTTGATGCTTGGACGGAGTGGTGCTATGGCTGAAGATGAACGAGTTTGGAGGCATGTGACGACCCGTAATTTTTGGATATTTGAAATCGAAATATTTAATTGATTTTAAATATTTAAAAGTTAATTTTTAACTTGAATTTCAAATACCACCATTTATTGAGTGATTTAATTGTTTAATTAAATAATTGGAAATTGGGTAAATGGTTGAATCTGAAATTTTAAGCTTGTTAAAAATATTTTGGAGGCTTATAAATTTCATATTAATAATACCGAAAGTGATAGAACTTTTAAAATTGAATTTAAAGGTGTTTTGTTCAGATTTAAAAATATATCGTTTAAATCGATATTTAAAAATAGCCTTCCGAGGCACAGTCTCGGAATTCGACGAAACCAGTTCCATTGAATCCGTAATAGTGTATTATTATCGGATTTCAATTTTCGTAGTGTTTGGAGTTATCGTCTGGTCGTACGATATATAAACGCGTTGAAATTTATATCGAATTCAATATATTAACTAGGTCCAAAATGCTATCTTCTCCATACAATCGAATTAGGACTCGAAACCTTTTCCATTGCGTTCGAAATAGGGGTATAACATTATGAACGCCTAGCGGCACATCTCGATGGGAGGTCAGGATTTTGAGTTGCGTTTATCGAGACAAATTGAATTTAATTAAAGAGATATATTTTTATATAATAGTCAGCCTTCAGCTAAAATAATGTCACACCAGTGCTTTTTACATTTCATTTCAGTCACTGTAGCAAGACCCACTCTACACGCAAGGATTTTCGAACACGTTTTCCCTTTTACTTTTTAAACACTATAACCAACCGAGGTTTCTAAGAAGAAAAATGATAATAATAAATACAGTTCGCTTCGAATGTTAATGGCCGAACTTTGGATTCTATCTCCAGTTATACTTCACCTTCCATCCTCATTCGTATTCAAAGCCCACAGCTTCCTTTACTTCCACCCCTTCACAAATCGAAATCCAAAAGCTACCGAAATATTAGGGCTCGCGAGTGAATCGCGAATGAGCCTCACGCGATGTCTGTTTAATCGAAGTTCGCAAGGGTAGGGCGGCGCGTTCAGATGGAGATGGGCATCGCGATTTCTCGAGCTCGAGAAGGGCTTCGGTTGTCTAAATCAGGCGAGGTCGACCAGCTTGGTCTGCGTTCGTGAGAGCGATAGGTGCAGTGGAGGTCGCGAAGGGCGGCGAGCAGCGTGCTCGCAAGTGGGGGTGAGGGTCGTCGTCATCTGGATGGTGGCGCACGTGATAGGTGATGGCGGCCGCGTTCGAGTATGGTTGGCTAGGGTTTCGTTCGATTTCGAGTCGGCAGTAAGGTACGATTTTGGTGTTCGAAATTTGTGTTAATTTATATATATATATGCGTGTGCAGTGAAAGAAGAAAAATATATATTACAGTGGAGTATAAAACATTTCTGTGTTTTTATACGTGCAGAGAAAATCACAGTAAGATATTTAAGACAATCCTGTTTTTAATTTAATAAATATATATATATATATATGTATGTATTTATGAAAACAGAAATTAGTTTATATTGAAAAGTTTGAAAGAAGTAGGAATTTAAGAATTGTTATAGAGTTTATATATAAAGTTAGATTTTTAAATATATATAGTTAATTATAGTATATGTAGTTTCAGGGGGAATAATTATACACATTTTTAATTTACTAGTTATTTTAAAACAATGGATTTGGTGATTAATTTATTTTATTAAACTATTTAATTATTTTAGCTATTGAAAATAAATTAGAAAAGGAAGTTAGTTAAATAAATTTATTAAAAGAAACCAGTTAAAATATAATCATCAGTTTAGAATTAAATCACTAGTAATTAATTAAAAGGAAATTGGTTATTCGATTTGTTTCGAATATTAATCAACGGTATAAATATTTATACAAGGTTTATAATCATGGAAACAAAATGGTTGGTTTGGACTGCAAATTAAAAAGCAAAGGTGAGTAAATCTCACTCTTCTGGATTTTTATTAAAATTTAAATGGTTAAATTTAAATAATGGATTGAATGCTTGAATTTGGTTTGATGTGCTATATTATATATAGTAGTATATATAGTATATATTGGAGTTGTTGATATTCCCGCATTTTATAGCGGATGAGACCCTATGCGCCGCATAATAGCGGATGATATTATATTAATCCCATATACCGCGATATTCCACCTCGAAGTGGAATTGGTATTGTGCTAACATCTGTGGATGCAGGGAAATAGGTTGGAGGGATCCAACTGGATTCCTTAAAATTATTTAGATTGTTTTATATTCTGTGTTATGAATATTGGATATTTTGTGGTGAATTATATTGATAATTGGAATATTGAATGTATGGTTTGCTTGAATATTCGGTACCCTAAAGTACCAAAAATATATAGAATTGGATTTTGAAAGGAAAATAAAGGAATGGATTTTCAAGTAAACTAATTATAAAGAATTTGAATAAACTTAAGAACAAATTTGGAAAAGAATAAAAGTGATTTCAAAATTCTAATAAATATGGGAAAAAGGGGATTTTGAATAAGCAGAGAAATAATGAATATTAAGCTTAAGCAATATTATTTAAAAGAATGAAAAATTTATTTTAATTCAAGGTTTAAATTTAAATAAAAAGAAATAGAAAAGGGATTTGGGAAATCTGAAATTGGTATTCTCAGTTTAAAGGGATTTTTCAATCATAATAAAGAAATGAAATTTATAGTTAAAGGATTCTGAAATAAACGGAGTAAGTAAAGAAATTTATTTAAAAGTAAAGTAAATCGGAAATCAATTTGGGAATTAATTTAAGTGTTAAAACGGGATTTTTAAAAGAGAAGTGAGACTTTGGATCTATAAACTGGGTTTATAAAAGTGAAGAAATATATCAGTGGATATTTAGAAGAATAAATTCACGGTGGGAATTTATTATAGAAATGGGTAAATTTGTTTAAAAATAAATAGTGATTTATTTTGAAAGATGTGAAAGAAAAGTGTATTTCCCTGAATAGCCAAGTACGTTTCCAAAGTAAACTTTTAAGTATAAGCTAAAGGTTTAAAGGTTGATTTAAAGTATGTTTTGGAAAATCTATTATTTTTAAATGTTTAAACTTTAAAGTAAGTATTTTTCAAATCTATTTTAATAGTAATTATTTAAAGATGGTTTGGTATTATGTTTTAAACGATAAAAGAATCTAGTTTTATATTTTAGTAAGTAACTTTATTTTAAATATTCTTAAAGTATATATCTTTGAATAAAGTATTAAAGTAGTTTTAATTTAAATGTTTTAAAGTATATTTTATAATAAAGTGTTTCTAAATTATTTTAAAAATCTAATGTTTTTGGTACGTGGTGATTTCAGTGGAAATAGGAATATTTGGAAAATTTATTCCATGAGAGAAGGACGGTTTAAAATTGTTTTCAAAGGATTGAAAATGGAAATATATCTTGCGAAGATATTTTGAGGTTAATGAATAATTTGGAAAATTATTTATTGTTTGATGGATGTTTGTGAATGTTAATTGATAGTTAAGAACCGACTATCAATATTGGCCAATGCGCTGATCGTTTTGAAGAGACCGGGATCGAGAGTTATTTCCCGAAAACAACTTCAATCCGGTTTGTACGTTTCGTACTGTGATCTAGGCCACGTACTGTGACAGGTGGTACCCCAGTGCCTAGTCATTGATGGAAATCCATTCTCTTTATGTGCCTGTACGGTTTTGATTGTGCCCAACTATTGCTGAAACGTGAGATGCAAGCATTTCAGCTAGATTCTATTTTACTTTCTATAGACACTATTATAATATCAGATGGATTTGATAAAAATGTTTTGGCTATCGTAAGGTAAAAACCCGACATGTTTATTTGTGGCGTGGTCTTACGAGATGCTTTTGATTTCAAAGGATTTTGAAAACTTAATAATTAATTTGAGTGTGATTTTCTCATGCTGGTATTCCAGACTGACTCGGGTGTTATTTTATTATAATGCTCGGGTCAGACCGAGTATTATAGGATACAGGTTATGATGCTGTGGGGCTCAGGAGACGAGCTGGATGGCGAGACGTATCACACGTATATGATGTATATTCCGCTGTGTTGTGTATGTTGTGTATTTTGTATGTGGGACAAGTTATTATAACTGTCCCAAATTGTGATGTTGATTATATTGTACTCTGATGTTGTATTCTGATGATGTATGTATAAACAGATATAGTTTCTTTCTGTAAAGATCGGTTATTATCTATTATATATTGTTCCGCTGCGATTGTGTGATTCTGATGTTGATTTTTCTATTTTCTTCTTCTACCTCAACTTCTTCAACCCAAATGGTTCGTATTTCCGTTCTTCTTGAGTTCATTAATGGAGATTAATACCAAATTCAAGGGGATCGGATTTGCGGGTCGTTACAGTGGTATCAGAGCGAGGCTAGCAATAACCTTGGATCTGGTGGGATTTCTCATTGAAATAGAGTCCATAGTACTCTAAATGAGTTTGGGTGTATTAATAGATATGAGCGCGTATTTGTTAGTAGATATAAAATGGTTTTATATTATGTTGATTGGTTTGTTGAGTGGTTTATGGATTCTGGTCAATACGAGTAATTAACGTTATTGATAGGGATCTCTAAACACTTGAATAGAACAATTCGACACAGTATTGTTTTAAAATAGGGTAAATGAAATAATTTTACCCAAATTATTTTATATATAAAAGAAATAATTTTCGAAAATTATTATAGTTATATATATGGATGCTTGGTTGTTAAGGAGTGATAATATTAAGTTATTATCACTATTGTGAGAAAATTTAATAAGAAATTGAAATCATAACTAAAAGTTAAGAAATAAATTCATATATGAATGGGATTTGTAAATGCAAATGTGTAAATGTGATTTATAATTTGAGATAAAATTCCAGAGTAATAGTTGTATGTGAATTGAAAGGATTTGGAATTTGAAATTTTGAGAAAATTTAATTCCTTTGAGTTTGAAAATGGTTTTCAAAAGGTTTTGAAGAAATAATAGTGATATTATTTTAGAAATATTTTGAATTGGATTGGAAATCTGGTGAGGTTTGGGATTTAAAAATATTTGAAATGCTTTTGATTGGGATAAAAGCACTAAACTCTCTTCGGTCGTTGGAAAATAATTCCGATGATGATCGCGACATCATTGGTGTTCATTTTCGAGTTTCCAAGAGAGGAATTGCTACCTGGATGTTTTGAATTAATGTTTGTTTGCAAAACTGGGTTTTGGTTTTGAAAATTTAAAGAAATAGTTGGTTATACCAAAGGATTTTGGATATAATCGATTTCAAAGGTGATTTTGAAGTGCTGAGAAATTACTTAAAACTCTGGAAGTTAATTAAAAGTGTTTATAGAATAATAAATAAGTTGTGGCTTATAAAAATTTAGAAGTGGGATAAATAAGCCTAAAAAAATTATAGTTTTGTATTTTGGAAGATGAATAAAAATCCAGAACTTAAATTATAAAATAGATTGAAACTCAAGGAAAATAGTTAAAGTGATTTTTGAGACAAAAATCAAATATTGGGTATAAAATTGGAATAAACTAATTGTTAATTGATTAGTTAATGAAATATGGAAATGGAATTTAAATTGGTTAAATGAAAGTTGAATTGTGAGTTAGTAATGGATTGGAAATGTTGTTGAATAAAATAGAGCTGGATTTTAATAGTGATGGTTTGAATTTGCAAATAGTATCCAAGTGAGTAGAAATAAGTTGAATGGCCTTGTTATTAATAAATTGAATTCAGAAATAAAATGTGAATGCAAATTAGAATTTATAATGGATTGAATGAGTATACTAATTGAATTAAATTAGTAAAATAAAATGGAATTGAATAAAATTCTATGGATTGATAGAAGTAAACAAATATTGATTTTGAATCAATTGTCATGAATATGAGCTTGTTTGGATTAAAAATAGATCGAATGTAAGAAATTGAATTGTAAACCATTGAAATTGAATGAAATGTATGTATTTAGCTATTGAAAATAAGTGAAATGTTAATAAAACTTTATATATTTGTCACTTACATATTTAAATTGAGTAAGTACAGGTTCAGGGAAGCCGTTTGGCTGGGTTGGGTCATGCAAAATGCTAAAATAATTATCCGCTTGCTTAAAAATTCTAAATAAGGTACGCCTACGCAATAAAAATAGGAAATATGAACTATTTTTGTTTTTTCGACTGTGTGGGTCGATGTATATATATTTATATCTCTTGTCAAATTGCAAAAGCTCCTCTGTACAAAGGGGCCTCTGCTAAAAATTTTTGAAAATTTTGGGAGTTAGAAAATTTTTGGAAATTTTTGCTAACGACAAATGATTTAAAATTGGTGAGCAAATAAAATTGAAACTGAATATTGAAATCTGATTTAAAATTGTGTATGTAAAGTAAGGTGGATAAAAATTCAATATTCAGAATTTGCAGACAAATTGAATTCAAGTAAAATTTGAAAATGAAAATTTAGAAATAAAGGTATTGAGATTTGAAATGAATTAGTAAATTTAAGCAAATTGAAATTCATATGGAATTGGAGTTCGATTTGAATGTAAACTTCAGTAGTGAAAATAAATATAAGAAATATTTATATCGGACTTAAGAAATGAATGATGAAGTTCTTAAGTAAATTGGTATTGGAAATATAATAAGTGAATAATTGAATGAAGATTTAAATTGAAAGTTGTGAAATGGGATAATTGTGGATAAGTGAATAGAAATCAAATGAATGTGAATAAAAAGGAAATTGATATAGTTAATAATCAATGGATATAAATACGTATGATGTACGTATATTATTTTATTCGCATAGCAGTTTGATCCAGATTCGAGCACAGAATTTCGAGATAGTTATATCGATTCGAGTTAGGATTTTTCACTCGACTTTCGACGGCGAACCTTGGATATGGATTTTGATTGATTCTGGATATTCTCTATCATAGTTTGTGGCTATGCAAGGAGAATGACGGTTTCTGATCAAGAAACCAGATCTGAGTCCGCACTAGAAAGTCGGGTGGACGATACTAGTTCGGAAATGAAATTGTGTGATCGAGTAAGCGATCAGATTGATATCGCGTACGGATGATATATGTGCATCGTATGGGCTTGAGTGAAGCTAATGTTGTAAATTTTGTAAAGAAGTCAATAAAATGATTTTGAATGTTATGATTGGATATTATTGTTAAGTAGGATATACAGGTGTTTAAAAAGAAAAAAAAAGAAATTGGGATTTTTGATTACCCGACAAAAAGGTAAGTATTTAAATTTCTGTATGAAATTTGATGGGTTTCTGATTTTTCCATTTGGCATTTTATTTTCTTTTGGAATTTGGGGGCCGTAGTGGCATTTTGTAGTAGTATCGAGCTAGCCGCGCAAAGGAGACGCTGACAAAAATTTTCGGGAATTTAGGGAGTTAAAAAGTTTTGAGAAATTTTGATAATTCAAAAATTGGTTTCAAATTTAAATTTGAATGGTTGGGTAGGTGATATTGAATGGAAACTATGGAAGGCTTTGGGAAGTTAGTTAGAGTGATAGTGTGTCTTTGATAAAAGATTTTGGGAAGTGGTTAGAACTGTTTGGTTTTGGGAAATAGTTAATGGGGATTGAATCATTCTTCCTAACTAGTAATTTCGGGGATGAAATTCTTTTAAGGGGGGAGGAATGTGACGACCCGTAATTTTTGGATATTTGAAATCGAAATATTTAATTGATTTTAAATATTTAAAAGTTAATTTTTAACTTGAATTTCAAATACCATCATTTATTGAGTGATTTAACTGTTTAATTAAATAATTGGAAATTGGGTAAATGGTTGAATCTGAAATTTTAAGCTTGTTAAAAATATTTCGGAGGCTTATAAATTTCATAATAATACCGAAAGTGATAGAACTTTCAAAATTGAATTTAAAGGTGTTTTGTTCAGATTTAAAAATATATCGTTTAAATCGATATTTAAAAATAGCCTTCTGAGGCACAGTCTCAGAATTCGACGAAACCAGTTCCATTGAATCCGTAATAGTGTATTATTATCGGATTTCAATTTTCGTAGTGTTTGGAGTTATCGTCTAGTCGTATGATATATAAACGCGTTGAAATTTATATAGAATTCAATATATTAACTGGGTCCAAAAAGCTATCTTCTCCATACAATCGAATTAGGACTCGAAACCTTTTCCATTGCGTTCGAAATAGGGGTATAACATTATGAACGCCTAGCGGCACATCTCGATGGGAGGTCAGGATTTTGAGTTGCGTTTATCGAGACAAATTGAATTTAATTAAAGAGATATATTTTTATATAATAGTCAGCCTTCAGCTAAAATAATGTCACACCAGTGCTTTTTACATTTCATTTCAGTCACTGTAGCAAGACCCACTCTACACGCAAGGATTTTCGAACACGTTTTCCCTTTTACTTTTTAAACACTATAACCAACCGAGGTTTCTAAGAAGAAAAATGATAATAATAAATACAGTTCGCTTCGAATGTTAATGGCCGAACTTTGGATTCTATCTCCAGTTATACTTCACCTTCCATCCTCATTCGTATTCAAAGCCCACAGCTTCCTTTACTTCCACCCCTTCACAAATCGAAATCCAAAAGCTACCGAAATATTAGGGCTCGCGAGTGAATCGCGAATGAGCCTCACGCGATGTCTGTTTAATCGAAGTTCGCAAGGGTAGGGCGGTGCGTTCAGATGGAGATGGGCATCGCGATTTCTCGAGCTCGAGAAGGGCTTCGGTTGTCTGAATCAGGCGAGGTCGACCAGCTTGGTCTGCGTTCGTGAGAGCGATAGGTGCAGTGGAGGTCGCGAAGGGCGGCGAGCAGTGTGCTCGCAAGTGGGGGTGAGGGTCGTCGTCATCTGGATGGTGGCGCACGTGATAGGTGATGGCGGCCGCGTTCGAGTATGGTTGGCTAGGGTTTCGTTCGATTTCGAGTCGGCAGTAAGGTACGATTTTGGTGTTCGAAATTTGTGTTAATTTATATATATATATATATATATGCAGTGAAAGAAGGAAAATATATATATTACAGTGGAGTATAAAACATTTCTGTGTTTTTATATGTGTAGAGAAAATCACAGTAAGATATTTAAGACAATCCTGTTTTTAATTTAATAAATAAATATATATATATATATATATATGTATTTATGAAAACAGAAATTAGTTTATATTGAAAGGTTTGAAAGAAGTAGGAATTTAAGAATTGTTATAGAGTTTATATATAAAGTTAGATTTTTAAATATATATAGTTAATTATAGTATATGTAGTTTTAGGGGGAATAATTATACACATTTTTAATTTACTAGTTATTTTAAAACAATGGATTTGGTGATTAATTTAATTTATTAAACTATTTAATTATTTTAGCTATTGAAAATAAATTAGAAAAGGAAGTTAGTTAAATAAATTTATTAAAAGAAACCAGTTAAAATATAACCATCAGTTTAGAATTAAATCACTAGTAATTAATTAAAAGGAAATTGGTTATTCAATTTGTTTCGAATATTAATCAACGGTATAAATATTTATACAAGGTTTATAATCATGGAAACAAACTGGTTGGTTTGGACTGCAAATTAAAAAGCAAAGGTGAGTAAATCTCACTCTTCTGGATTTTTATTAAAATTTAAATGGTTAAATTTAAATAATTGATTGAATGATTGAATTTGGTTTGATGTGCTATATTATATATAGTAGTATATATAGTATATATTGGAGTTGTTGATATTCCCGCATTTTATAGCGGATGAGACCCTATGCGCCGCATAATAGCGGATGATATTATATTAATCCCATATACCGCGATATTCCACCTCGAAGTGGAATTGGTATTGTGCTAAAATCTGTGGATACTGGGAAATAGGTTGGAGGGATCCAACTGGATTCCTCAAAATTATTTAGATTGTTTTATATTCTGTGTTATGAATATTGGATATTTTGTGGTGAATTATATTGATAATTGGAATATTGAATGTATGGTTTGCTTGAATATTCGGTACCCTAAAGTACCAAAAATATATAGAATTGGATTTTGAAAGAAAAATAAAGGAATGGATTTTCAAGTAAACTAATTATAAAGAATTTGAATAAACTTAAGAACAAATTTGGAAAAGAATAAAAGTGATTTCAAAATTCTAATAAATATGGGAAAAAGGGGATTTTGAATAAGCAGAGAAATAATGAATATTAAGCTTAAGCAATATTATTTAAAAGAATGAAAAATTTATTTTAATTCAAGGTTTAAATTTAAATAAAAAGAAATAGAAAAGGGATTTGGGAAATCTGAAATTGGTATTCTCAATTTAAAGGGATTTTTCAATCATAATAAAGAAATGAAATTTAAAGTTAAAGGATTTTGAAATAAACGAAGTAAGTAAAGAAATTTATTTAAAAGTAAAGTACATCGGAAATCAATTTGGGAATTGATTTAAGTGTTAAAACGGGATTTTTAAAAGAGAAGTGAGACTTTGGATTTATAAACTGGGTTTATAAAAGTGAAGAAATATATCAGTGGATATTTGGAAGAATAAATTCACGATGGGAATTTATTATAGAAATGGGTAAATTTGTTTAAAAATAAATAGTGATTTATTTTGAAAGATGTGAAAGAAAAGTGTATTTCCATGAATAGCCAAGTCGTTTCCAAAGTAAACTTTTAAGTATAAGCTAAAGGTTTAAAGGTTGATTTAAAGTATGTTTTGGAAAATCTTTTATTTTTAAATGTTTAAACTTTAAAGTAAGTATTTTTCAAATCTATTTTAATAGTAATTATTTAAAGATGGTTTGGTATTATGTTTTAAACGATAAAAGAATCTAGTTTTATATTTTAGTAAGTAACTTTATTTTAAATATTCTTAAAGTATATATCTTTGAATAAAGTATTAAAGTAGTTTTAATTTAAATGTTTTAAAGTATATTTTATAATAAAGTGTTTCTAAATTATTTTAAAAATCTAATGTTTTTGGTACTTGGTGATTTCAGTGGAAATAGGAATATTTTGAAAATTTATTCCATGAGAGAAGGACGGTTTAAAATTGTTTTCAAAGGATTGAAAATGGAAATATATCTTGCGAAGATATTTTGAGGTTAATAAATAATTTGGAAAATTATTTATTGTTTGATGGATGTTTGTGAATGTTAATTGATAGTTAAGAACTGACTATCAATATTGGCCAATGCGCTGATCGTTTCGAAGAGACCGGGATCGGGAGTTATTTCCCAAAAACAACTTCGATCCGGTTTGTACATTTCGTGGGGAAACGAGTTTGAATCGAAGATGGTACAGTGAAGTGCAAGGGCTAGTCGTTACTAATCCTGAGGATAATTCCAAATTGGATGTAGTAGGAGTAGTGCCTTCGGTTCCGTTCGGACCCGGGACGGACTTGTATGGATGAATGCTTTCGGAACATCGTCAGGTGGACGATGGGCATTCTAAGGGATATGTTCTTTAAAGGTAACGCTTAGCCTCAAGCCTCATCAACCGGGAATGATGTGTTACAAGTTGTGTTGGCAGTAGCTGAAGTGGAGTATCGAGGGTTCTCGCTTGGAATTTTGGTGAGTATTTCTCACTCACTTCTCCATCTAAACTTTATTATCCGATTTATATGCATATGATCCCGATATTTGTTGAACTATAGTGTTGAGACGTTTGTTTGGGTTTTGGTTGATTGTGTATGTGGATTGGATTGCTTAGATGAATTATCGATCAGGATATTTAATTAATTATGTGATAATTTGTTGATTATGTTTGTTGGATGTCTGAAATGCAAAGGAGACGTTGTCCATTTGCATTTCAATTTGCGCGATTTATTTATATTACGTGAACAGTATATCGATGGCTGAAATTCGATGTAATTCGATTCGGCCACACGATAGAAATTTATATTGACGATTGTTGATGATTTTAAAGGATTTTCCTTCTTAATTCATATTTTTAATTGTTCGGTTGATTTTTTGGTTTTAAAATATTTTTAAAACTTCGATAAACTATATTTGGTATTTTAAAATTAAACTGAAGTGTATTTATAAATAAATAAAATTAGTTGGTAAATAAAATGTTTTCTTGAAAATTATTTTGGATGCAAATGTTGTTTTGAAATGGAAAATACTTTATTTATGACTGTTAGATTATAGAGTGAAGTTTTAAATGATAACCTATATTTTTGAAGTAAGAAGAAATTTATTTTAAAGTTTGTATATTTATTTTAAAGTAATATTTGATTAAAGAAAATTTATAGAAAGATTTCTAAAAAGATATTTGATTTATCAAGTTATCTTAAATGTTTTAAAGTATATAAGTAAAGATTTGGTAATGAATTTTGGGTAATTAAATCTTTATTTTAGAGTTATAAATAAAGTTCAAAATACTATTAACATATAATATGCTTGAAAGATTTTTACTGATTTTAGATTTAAAATGTTTTATCTAAATTTATTAATTTATTGAAAAGAAATTTTTTTTATATTTGATTATAGATAATTATTTAAAAGATTGTGAAGCTAGGAAAAATAGGAAATATTTTCTAGTTAATATTTTAAATATTTAAAAGTTTGATTTACTAATAATATGATTTTATAAGATATCACTCTAATTGTTTTATAATTATATTTATTTAGATAATCTGTTTCATAGTTTTCCAGATCAATCTTTCCCTGTACATTGATTTGGAATATATAAATGTAAATTAATATTTGAAAATATATAAGAGGTTTAGAAACTAATGAATTATTGAAAAGTAAATTTTATATTCAGTTTAAATTATTTATTTAAAGACTATAAGTTATATAAATTATGAGAACTTCACTGATTAGTATTTTGAGTAATTTAAAGAGTCTTTCTTTAATAATATAATTATTTTGATATGTGTTATAAAGTAGTTTAGGTATAGTTTCTAAGTTTTTCTGATTTTTCATCTTTTCAATATTGATTGATATAATAAGCGATTCACCATTGAGATGGAATTGATTCATGAGTTTTGATATGATACGGTGATGAATTTTTTTAAGTGATTTTATGATGATTTCTATTATGTGTAACAAGGAAGCTGAATAAACGGAGTTATAATACCGTTTGGGATGAGGCACTCGGTTATATTTCTTCAGTTACTATTTGGGCTTATTATATAGAATAAGGAAGGGCGAGTGTGATGTATGAGCACCGAATAAATGGACTAGTAACATGCGGTGGTATGGGGTGCAGTTGTGTTATTTATTCGGTTATTCTTTGCTCATGGATGACACTCAATACAAGGGTATGTTGTGTGTGACTCGCTGCGATGAGTATAAATGGAGGCTAATTGTTAACAACATAGTTTGTATACATTACATGTATATCTACCTTTGTACAACTCCCTTAATGTTTCAGGAGTGAACCAGATTATCCATTATCCACCCCGACGGCTTGATCGCGGGTCACGCCCCTGATTGGTGACACCATTGTTGTTTATGGTATTTGATGCACATCACGAGATTGGTAGTTTGTTGACCCTTGTGTCGCATATGCTAGCAGTCAGTTACCATAGGGGCACATGTCAGTAGTCGTGGTCAAAGAGGCTACATGTTGTCAAGCCTATGGTGGATCTTTGTCACGATACCGAGAAGGAAGAGTTAATGGTAACCGATGACTATAGGAGTCCTGTCATATGGATCACATGTGGCTACTAGAACAAGTAGACATGCTATCAGTCTCCAGTCCGGTATATATGGCGTATGTGTATGTTTGTGGGTAGTAGATAGACATATATTATGTAACGACCCACCTTTTTGGACAGTTTAAATCGACAATCAGACACACATGTCAACTCAAACCATTCAAAAGGGAGGATTGTTAATGGGATGAATAAGAAAAGAAGAGAAAAGGAACAAGAACAACAACAGAATCTCGCAGCGGAAAGATAAAATATAATAATCAAATAAACAGTTCATGAAGCTGTTTAATATATTTTTAATTATCATTTATACATCATTTATCAGAGTTATACATATACAATAGAACAAATAAAATAATGCAGCAGACAGCATGATGCAAGGATAATAATAGTAATAATATACTAAATCTTCGTCTTCGTCCTACAGAATAGATCTTCAAAAAGCTGAAAAACTCAGGACTGGCCCGAGCGTAATGAAAGGACAAAACACTCGAGTCAGGACTAAAATATCCTTATGTAAGTTAAATCAATCATAAATAAAGATGAGTGTAACGGCGTCAGAGATGTTTACGAGGTTTGACATCTCCTATCCAGTGTCGACGTGCATGCAATAACTCAAGAGATGTTACGAGATTTTCCATCTCTTAAGGATCCGTTAAACTATCTACTATGTAGTACAATACGCTATTATAATATGTCTATAGTAAAGTAAACTATTAAAATAGCGTTAAGGCGTTACCCATATCCCCTTTAACACATTTTTATATATTCCCATAGTCTATACAGTACCGTAATTCCTCCGTAAACTGGAGGGCTATCAGAGGGCACTCCATAGGTATGGTACAAAACAAACTCGTAGAAGGCGCTCTAGGGCATGTGAACACGGCACACGAGGAAATGCCAGGGTAGATATACCGTTTGCGGATCCGGACTGGTGGTGACGCATAGCAGCTACTACCGCCCACCTCGGAACACACTCCCAAACAAATTGAGGGGTGGCCACCAAAACAATCACAAAAGCAATAGAATGGTATCGAAGAAATGTGTCCAATCGGAGGAATGACCTCACTTGGCCCTGCGTGGCTCCTGATTTTAGTCACATCTAAGCTGACTCACGGGAGTCAGGGTTACGTCATACCATATAGAATCGTCGCCAAACCATCCTACTTCATTTCTGGAATCTCCACCACGTACACAATTGTTAAAGTGGTTTTCGGTATCGACAGAAAGTATGCCCATATCCGATCCCGGTCTCTTTAACAACCGAACACTTTTTTCACACCGGATGGTTCTTTTACATTTACAAAATCAATTCATAACTGATATCAAAATATCATATTCGCTTCAAAATCAAATCCATTCCAAAATCATCATATCTACTCAAAATATACTATTCCAGTTCAAAAATCATTTCGCCCCAATACCTCATTCAATTTAAAAATCATTTCACATTTCAATTAAGGTTGTAACTCCATTTAGCCCAATTCATATTTAAATCCAAGATTTAAATATAAACATTTCACCTTATTGACCAGTTGGAAATTTTTGGAAAAATAGTTTGAATAGTTTAAAAATAGCTTAAATAATTAAAAATAGTTAAAATACTCTAAAATATTAAAGATAGATTTCAAAATAGTTTTAAATTGATTTAATATAGTTAAATCGATTTAAAATAGATTAAATATAATTAAATAAGTTAAATAGATTTAAAATAGATAAAATATAATTAAAATAAATTGAAATAGTTAATTAGTTTAAAATAAATTAAATTGGGTTAAGTAGATTTAAATATAGATTAAAATAAGTTAACCTGGTTTTAAGGTAAGTTAAAATAATTTAATATAATTAATATAGGTTAAAATAGTGAAGTATTTAAGTGGTGTATATAGCAGAAAATTTTGGAACCCAAAATGACATAGCTTCAAAGTCAAACAATTTCAAATTCTAACTTCCCAATCCAAATCAAATTTCAATTTCCATTCAGTCAATTCAATTTCGATTTCAATTCAAATCAATTTCGACTTCGATTTCAGATTCATTCAATTCCATTTTCAAATCCAATTAATTCACTTTCAAATTCATATCGATTTCTGGCTTAATCTTCAAATATCGACTCAAAACACTGAAAACAAGTTAACCTTCAATATCAAATTTTTTTGAAAGCCAAATTTCCAAATACTTTTACTTGGTAAAGTTCAAAGCTTGAATAAAAGTCTCATTTTTTTAATCAAATCAATTTCTGAAATTTAAATCATAATTCGATTATAACTTAAAATTCTCAACTCAATTATTTAAACGTTTCATTTACCAAATTTTAAAATTTTTAACATTTTGAGCTCAAGTTCGAAAAAAAAATCTATTTTTATAAATTTGGTTTTCATTTCTTTTAAATCAAAATCATTCAAATAAATTTCAATCAGAAATTTTTAAACCATTTAATTTAACCAATCCGGTGTCCATATATAATTTTCTATCATATGGCCAAGTGATCAGTTATTTCACTTAATTTCAAGGATAGATATATATCATTTCAATTCAAATCATAGTGTCATAGGTATATATCATTTCAACCTATTTCTCAATTTATTCAAAATGATTCAACTTACAACTGTAATTAATACAAAGTGTGATGACAGGACATATACAAACAAATAAACATCCAAACATTTCAAATATCAAACAAAAGCATCCATCGCAACCAATCATCCAAGCAGACAATATAATTCACGGAAATTTCATAGTTATAAATGTTCGCTAATTTAATTGCGATTAAATTCCAATTCTAATTTGACTATCAATTTTAATTTCTAACATTAAATTAATTGACAATCTAGAAGACAGTTAAATTTATCAACAACGACTAATAAAAATCATATCACTTCATAATATCAAATTTAACTAGCATGAGAATATTCTAGTACGTTGTGAGCGTTATATAACACTCACCTTGGGTTTTCAATTTTTAAATTAAATCGAACCGCGTTTGATTTAACCTAAAATTCTAACTAGCTCCAATGAACTCTAGATCTGCACTACAGCGTAGATCCCGTCTCTGTGATTCCGGCGTCACCGGTTTCGTCCGATTCCGATCTCGGACGCATGAGATATGAGTTGTTAAAGTTTGAATGTATATTAAGATAATTTAAAACAAATTTCTTTTCTTATTATTACCAAAAAAATCATGGCCGTAGATCCAAGCTCCCTCACAATCCAGACCGCGCCTACTTTCTTCCCCAGAGAAATCGCACGCTACCGAAACCCAAACGCACGTACAAACCCATGATGGTCACGACCACCATGACGCTCCAGAAGTTGATCGAACTCCAGCAAACAGAAGCTCTACGCGATAGCCACCATCGCCCGCGACCAGGCTGAGCTCGGTCGTCTCCTTGTCTCGAAAAATGCACACGAACGCAGCGCCTTCAACCAAAGATTTATGTCAATCCATCGCCCCGTTCTCGATCGCAGCCGTTGGATATAAAGATCGCGTCGAGGTCTACAACCTTGCAGTTGAGAGTTTTTCGAATATGTTGATGGATGCGGAGAAAATTGAGGTGGAAGGATAGAAGCTTTCGGCCATAGGTTTAAAACGTGGCGGCTACGAATAATGGACTAGGGTTTCACTGAGCAAATGTGTATATATTCGCGTATAGAATATTATTTTATTAATATATTCAACTTTTCTGAACGAACTCGAAATAAAGCGTGCCGCTAGGCGTTTATAATGTTTTACCCGTCTTCCGAACACAATGGAACGTGTTTCGAAGGCTAATTTGATCGTATGTGGAAGATAGCTTTTGAATCGAATTAAAATATTTAATTTTCGATATTTAGTTCAATGCGTTTCAAACTTGTACGACGAAACGATAACTCCAAACGTTACGAAATTTGAAATCCGATAATAATACGCTATTATGGATCCAATGGAACTGGTTTCGTCGAATTTCAAGACTGTGCCCCGGAAGGCTATTTTTACTCGTCGATTATAATATAAAAATTTTAATTTCTAGTTATTCGCTTAAAAATCCAATTTTAAATGTTACCAATCTTCATTGTTGTTTAAATAAAAATTACATCAAGTTCCGGTTTCATTTTCAATCATATTATATTCAAAATTTAATTATTCAAATATTTTCAATATTAAATTTTAAACGATTTTGATTATTCAAAAATTCACTATCTTTGAAATATTTGAAAATTAACTTATAAGATTAAATCTTTAAAACAAGTTTTAAATTATAGAACAACTATTTCCATTATACAGTTATTCAATTCCCGTTATTCAATTATTCAATTAATTTCCAATATTAATTTTAAACAATTTAATTGTTCAATATTCAACAAATTTCAATATTAGATTTTAATTTAATTTTAGTTATCACTCAATTACTTTATGCACATCTAGTGCATCCAACATTTCTTGTTCAACTTCAGTTATTGATTATAAACCCAGTTAATATATAAAATTTCATTTCAATTGCAATTGGTTTCCAAATTCAATTCGACTAACTAAATAAACATGTAACTTATAATAATTATCACCATTAAGTTTTGATCACAGTTATAAATATATTATTTACAAACAAGTGTCACAATTACCTATATAATACTAATTAGATTCCCTTCATAACCAAGTTATAACATTTAAGTCATTTCAATTGATTGGAATTTCATTCAATTCATTAATATTAACTTAGATAAATATTGTTGCAATTCATTCTAGTTATTATTATCATAAATAAATTTCAAATTTTAGATTCTTCCAACATTAAATCGTGAATTCTTATTAAATTAACTATTTTAATTATCGAAAATTTACGAGTCGTTACACTCTCCCCCACTAAAAACTTTTCGTCCTCGAAAAGGAAAAAGAAGGAAAAGGAACTAAGTAAAGAGTTCAACATTTGATATATTTTATTCAAAATTATCAATTTATAAAACAATGAAATTTTATTTATAAAGTCTTTACTACACTTCCACTACGCTACTCCGATTGGCTTACGAAATTTTCAAGTTAGTTACCAAAACAAGTTATAAAATTTTAAAACTTGAAAATTTTCTAACACCCGGATTTACGAAAAATTTCGGCAGAGTCTCCTTTGCGTGGCTCGATCGGTACAGCTACAAAACGCCTCTACGGGCCCCAAATCAACAAAGGAAAACAAAAAGCCAAGTGGCTCCATCCAAAAACCATCAAATCAAATGACAAAAATAAACACATACCTTTTTGTCGGGCAATCCAAGTTTTTCTTGATTTTTAATTACCTGTATCTTATCTATCAGTGATATCCAATCACATAATTTAAAATCATTTTATATTTTGCATTTTCAATTTCTAATATTTACTTCACTTAAGCCCGTACGATGTACATATATCATTTGTATGCAATATCAAATCTGATCGCTTATTCGATCACACAATTTCACTTCCAACCTAGTATCGTTCACACGACTCTCTAGTGCGGACTCGGATTTGGTTCATTGATCGAAAACCGTCATTCTCCTTGCATAGCCATATACTATGATAGAGAATTCCAGAATCAAATCAAAAATCCATATCCAGGGTTCGTCATCGAGAACCGAGTGAAAAAAAAATCCTAACTTGGATCGATATGAATTATCTTGAAATTCGGTGCTCGAATCAGAATCAAATCGTAATGCAAATAAAATAATATACGTACAACTTACGAATTAACTTTCAATAGATTTCTATACAATTTCATCTATATTAAATTTCTTTTGCTTACCTCCATTTAATTAATTGTTCACAATCCATTATTCAACTCCCTTATTTGCTTAGTATATCCATTTCTTTACATAGCATATTCTTTTATACTCTCATTTCTTATACATCACTCAAAGAATTTGCTTACTCAAGTTCATTTTAAACTTTCTATACAATTTAATTAAATTCAATTTCATTTTCCAAATGATTCCTAGCTATTCCAAATTCCTTTGTTTACATTTACTTCTTTTTCATAATTTTAGTTAATAACAAATTTATTTGTGGAACATTTTATTAATCATCACTATAGTTTATAATCATTCTATAAAAGTCATATATAAGAAGTTAGACTTTATCTAAGTTTATAATTATCTCAAAAGCTACAAATTTCAATTTCACAATTTCTTTGCAAATTTATATTAAATTTTATAACAGGATTACAAAGATATTATTTGATTCATTTGTCTGTTTTCTTAAGTTCACTTACTTATTCCATTTAGCCATTCATCATTTCGTATTTTACTTAAGTATATAACATTTTTATCACAACCAAATTTCCATTTATATACATTTTAATTACTTTTATGTTTTACTTACTTGTATATTTCAATTACTTTTAGGTTTTGTTTACGTGTATAATATCCCATTACATATCCAAAACATCATTTTAACTTTTAGCATTTGGTAAGTCCAATTATATGTTATTAGAATGCAATTTGGTATTATGAAAATTTATAGAATTCATTTTACTTAATAAGAATGTTCACAATTTTAACTTGTTTAAGTTTTCTTTACTTTTCAATTTTAAGAGTTACAACTTCAGCCCTAAAGTTTTTTTCAAAACATAAGCTTAGAATTCTTAATCCTCTTATTTTATAAGTTCTGGTTATTCACATTTCATTCAGATAATTTGAAAAATATTAATTAACAGAACTTAGAAATTTAAATGCTCGGTTCATTTCAAATCATTTGAAATAAATATATACATTTATATCTTATATATATCAAATCATACTTTTGGAGTTTAAACCAAAAATGCATTTTTCAAAACAGTTTCGAAGCAAAGCAAAGCAAAGCTTCGCAGAAGTCTCCCCACTTTGTGACTCGAAAATAAACGTCGATGATGTTGTGCAGTCATCACCAAAATTATTTTCCAGCGACATAAGAGAAGAGTACTGAATCCTTTCAAAATATTTCCCATAAATATTTTTCAACTAATATCACTACACATTTTTCTTCAAAGTTTTGTAAACCATTTTCAAAATCCCTGGGTCTTAAATTCAATATTTGTCAATTTAAGTCTATTTTAATTTATAAGTCACATTTATAAGCTATTCTTACAAAATTTTCCTTTCTTAAAACATTCCACAAGTTGTTTTATCATTGTTTATTTTGTAATTACCCTTATTTATTAAAATACAACATCCAATTAATGATAACAATCAATATTATCATTCCTAACAACCAAACACGCTACAGAAACCATAATAATTTCTGAAAATTATTTCTTTATATATAAAAATATGATTAGGGCAAAATTATTTCATTTACCCAATTTCAAACAATACTATGTCGAATTGTTTTGTTCAAGTGTTTAGAGTCCATATCAATGACGTTAATTACTCGTATTGACCAGAATCCATAAGCCACTCAACAAATCAATCAACACAGTATAAAACAATTTGTATCACTAACAAATACGCTCTCTCATACATATACACTCAGCGACTCATCATAAGGTATTACTACCCTATTTATAAAGAGTCAGACCCCACAAAGCTAAGGTTATCGCTAAACCAAAGCTCTGATACCAACTTTAACGACCCGCCTTTTTGGACAGTTTAAATCGACAATCAGACACACATGTCAACTCAAACCATTCAAAAGGGAGGATTGTTAATGGGGTGAATAAGAAAAGAAGAGAAAAGGAACAAGAACAACCACAGAATCTAGTAGCGGAAAGATTAAATATAATAATCAAATAAACAGTTCATGAAGCTGTTTAATATACTCTTGATTATCATTTATACATCATTTATCAGAGTTATACATATACAACAGAACAAATAAAATAATGCAGCAGACAGCATGATGCAATGATAATAATAGTAATAGTATACTAAATCTTCGTCTTCGTCCTCCAGAATAGATCTTCAATAAGCTGAAAAACTCAGGACTGACCCGAGCGTAATGAAAGGACAAAACACTCGAGTCAGGACTAAAATATCCTTATGTAAGTTAAATCAATCGTAAATAAAGATGAGTGTAACGGCATCAGAGATGTTTACGGGGTTTGACAACTCCTATCCAGTGTCGACGTGCGTGCAATAACTCAAGAGATGTTATGGGATTTTCCATCTCTTAAGGATCCGTTAAACTATCTACTATGTAGTACAATACGCTATTATAATATGTCTATAGTAAAGTAAACAATTAAAATAGCATTAAGGCGTTACCCATATCCCCTTTAACACATTTTTATATATTCCTATAGTCTATACAGTACCGTAATTCCTCCGTAAACTGGAGGGCCATCAGAGGGCACTCCATAGGTATGGTACAAAACAAACTCGTAGAAGGCGCTCTAGAGCATGTGAACACGGCACACGAGGAAATGCCAGGGTAGATATACCGTTTGCGGATCCAGACTGGTGGTGACGCATAGCAGCTACTACCGCCCACCTCGGAACACAATCCCAAACAAATCGAGGGGTGGCCACCAAAACAATCACAAAAGCAATAGAATGGTATCGAAGAAATGTGTCCGATCGGAGGAATGACCTCACTTGGCCCGGCATGGCTCCTGATTTTAGTCACATCTAAGCTGACTCATGGGAGTCAGGGTCACGTCATACCATATAGAATCGTCGCCAAACCATCCTACTTCATTTCTGGAATCTCCACCACGTACACAGTTGTTAAAGTGGTTTTCGGTATCGACAGAGAGTATGCCCATATCTGATCCCGGTCTCTTTAACAACCGAACGCTTATTTCACACCCGATGGTTCTTTCACATTTACAAAATCAATTCATAATTGATATCAAAATATCATATTCGCTTCAAAATCAAATCAATTCCAAAATCATCATATCTGTTAACCCTCTTTCGCTTCACGACCTAACGAGTTAAAGAGCGTACCGACTTAAGAGCAGTAGCCAACCTAAAACACTTACCCACTTGAGGAATGCTCCGAGTTAAAGTAGGCACCGACTTAAGAGATGCTCCAACTTAAGAGTCTACGAGATAAGGAAGTCTCCGACTTAAGGCAATTGTTAACGACTTAAGGCCTACGACCTTCTATAAGTAGCGTACGACTCATACTAACTCATTCAGAAGAATCCATGTAACCCGAGATACATCTCTTAAGTCGTTACCGACCTACGACGTAAGCTAAGCTCGTTCTGGACATTCAGGGGCAACTAATATAAACCCCTATCTCCTCGCCGACTTACGACCTAGGACTTTCTATAAGTCGGCCACGACTTAAGACTTAGGAAAACTTCTGTTCAGAATTCGACTCCTATAAATAGACCACCACTTTCAACATGAGGGGGACTTTTTGCCGATCATTTCTTCAAGCGTCGTTACTCTGCCGAGCTCTCAACTCATTCAACAATTGAAGATCTTCAGATATTCGAGACACTACAACAAGCTTCGAGAGGAATTTCCTACATCCAACACGGATTCATCAAGTTTCGTCATCGAAGTTTGAGCTAGTAGTCGATATTGTCTTTGTGATCAAACTGTATTGTTTTCATATGAGTATTGTATCGTCTTGTAATCAGATTCAGTAATAAAGAGATTCAAAGTGGACGTAGGCTCGATCTCAAGCCGAACCACTATAAACTGATGTCTTTTACTGCTTTTTCGCTATTTTACTGCTTACTTCTTATTCCCGTCACACGGGTGGTGCTTTCACAATTCTACTACACACACCGGGTGTTAGCGTTCACTTTTCAGCGTTAACATTTTGGTGCTTTCACTGAGAAGATTAAACTCAGGAAGATTTTCACCATTGCTTCGCAAAGACTCATAAAAAGAACCTCTCTTAAAAACCAGAAGTTGATCTGACATAATGGCTCCTGGAAGAAGAGGTAGACCTATCAGATCCAGAAATGCTCATAAAGGGACTTCCGCTTCCCCAACAGCAGACCAAGCAACTCCTACCGTTGGAGTCACCAGGGATGAATTGGATGACGCAGTTTCTGGATTATACCAACAAATTGAATCTCAAAACGCTTTGATGATGGATAGATTAACTGCTCTGCTCGGGGCAAATCGTCAACCAGAAAACCATCAAACAACCTTTCCTGAAATGCCACCTTTCCAAGCTGAGGGTTCTATTCCGCAGCCAACTTATCGTGAACATGTGCCCGGGCAAGCTTCCGAGAGAAGGACTGATGCCTGCCCGGAGATGTCTTTGAACAATAAAGAGTACCTATCCGAAATGGTTGGCCGCATCATGAAAGAAAGCATGCAGAGGGAAGAGAATGAGAATGACTGGGGATTTGCACCAAGCAGAACTCCGTTTACTGAAAGGATCCTGAAAGCGGAATTTCCAAGGAAATTTGCACCTCCTACTATCCAAGCCTATAAGGGAACGAGTGACCCTAATCATTTCCTATACAAGTACGATTAGCATATGGCCGGCGCAAGAGCGTCAGAAGAGATTAAGTGTCGATACTTTCCAGTGTACTTGGAAGGTGTGGCCTTAGTTTGGTTCACAAAGCTTCCAATTTGGTCAATAGATCAATTCTCCGACTTGACGCAAAAGTTTAAAGAACAATTCAGATTGTATGCTTCAAAAGCTAAGGATATAATGTCACTGTCTAGTCTTGAACAAGCTCCCGGAGAATCAATCAAATCTTTCTTAAGTCGTTTCAATATAGTTGTAGCCGAAGTGGATAATGTAGAACCGCGTATGATCCTGACCTACTTGGTGCGAGCCATCAATAAATCGAGTGAATTTGGAAAATGGCTAAAAATGAAGGAACCAAATTCCCTTGAGAAGTTTTATAAAAAGGCTGATGAATTCATGCGCCTGGAAAACCTTTCCGCCTCAGCAAAAGTATTAGTTGCTAAGGACAACAATAATGATCTTGCTTCTAACAGAAGAAATTCTGAGAATCAGAAAAGGGAAAACGACGGAGGAAAGAATCAGGGGAAAGAGATGAAATTTCGTCGCTTCAATCTTTCAGATTTTACTCCTTTAACTAATACACCAAGAAATATCTTTTTTGCAACAAAGGATGTTGTCAGGTATCCTAAGCCACCTGAGATGAAGAGAGGTGCAGTGCGTAATGGAAAATTCTGCCAATTTCACAATCAACCTGGCCATGATACTGACCAATGTCGCCAGTTAAAAAATGTGATTGAAGAATTGCTGAAGCAGGGTAAACTCCAACAATACGTTAAGAGAAGCGGAGTCGATCCAACCTCATCCACTCGGGGTCAACAACGTCCTACCCATCAATCTGATTCTCGCAACAACACTGCAGTGCAAGATTCAGAAAAGCTTATCATTAATGTTGTCACAGGAGGTCCACACACAGCAGGCAGAAGTTGGGACGACTGCTAATTGTCCACAAAACTGCGACTAGGGCATCTTTTACTTTCTCTGGCATATAAATCCGAAGCTACGAATCTAGTGCAAATGGAAAGTCAGCCCGGAGATTCTGAAACAACAATCACTAGCATCCATTTTTTACTTAACAGCATTGCTTAAATTTGTAAAATGATAATGGATGTGTAACTTCTGCATTGTAAACCGCTGAGAAATCAGTATGATTGAATAATGAAAAACTATGAATTATGTGTTTTCTGTTACAAAATGCCTGTTATATTTCAATGTGTAAATACTCTAAATGTATTGCTAAAATGTCGATCTAATATTGCAGGTCATTAAAGCGAAGCTCACCCATCGCAAAGCCAAGCAAGCCCTACAAATCACTTATTAAGCAAATACCAAGCAACAAAAAATTCCAGATTCAAATCCCATACAAGAGGAACTTCACATAAAAAGTTGGCGACGCCACTGTGTCAAGCACTCGTTAACTGGTTGCGGTCGTCAATATAAAAAGACATCCAACCAAGTAACTTGCGTTTACCCTGTGGAGTCACTTAACAGTGAAGTCTACTTCTTCGGATAAAGCATTTTACTTGCAAAAGAAAGGAAGACGCGCTTGGAAACAATAATAAAGGATCGCAGATAGGCAGATGATGAGGAAACATGGGCCGGCAAACATAGAAGCAGCCAAAAGGAGGTATGCCTCTCAATAAGAAGGCCGGTAGATCCACAAAAGGGACACCTTCCCAAGCAGAAGGAACAGGACCCTTGCTAACTGGTGTGATGCATCCGATCGGACAGCTTGCGTCCGTCTTGTGGATCCAATCTCCTCTGAGACGCAACCCTCCTGGCACACCAATCCACCAAGGCTCCTCTTCCGAAGCCGATAAAGCCCTCTAACAAGGCACGCCAAAAAATGAAAGTGCTTTCCTCAATCAAAAAAGATTGGTGGAACCACCGGAGGGGCACCTTCCCAAGTTGAAGGAACAGGGCCCTTGTTAGTTAATTGCGATCGTTTGTGCAAACGAACATCCAATCAAACAACTTGCGTCCGCCCCGTGGATCCATTCAACCATGAGAAAGTAACTTCCAGGCAATCACAAGACCTCTTCGGGGGCAAAAGCCCTCTTCGGAGGCACATTTCACCAGTGTAGAAGTGCAAAATGCTCCTCTTCGGAGGCCCACTTCACCAGAGATGAAATGCTAAAAAGCCCTCTTCGGAGGCACATTTCACCAGTGTAGAAGTGCAAAATGCTCCTCTTCGGAGGCCCACTTCACCAGAGCTGAAATGCTAAAAAGCCCTCTTTGGAGGCACATTTCACCGGTGTAGAAGTGCAAAATGCTCCTCTTCGGAGGCCAACTTCACCAGAGCTGAAATGCCAAATTGCTTCTCTTCGGAGACCAAAATTGCTTCTCTTCGGAGACCAAAATCGCTTCTCTTCGGAGACCAAAATCGCTTCTCTTCGGAGACCAAAAAACCTCTTCGGAGGCACACTTCACCATGCTTGAATTACCAGACATAAGCCCTCTTCAGAGGCACAAAAACAAAGCCTTCTTCGGAAGCACTAAACAAATCAAAAAATTCTTCAGAAAGTTCACTTCACTGCATAGGAAAATCCACTTTTTAACAAATAAGAGTGATCATCTCTGAAAGTTGAAGTGTTCTTCAAGGAAGAAAGAGAAAGTGAAAATTTCTCCAAATTTGAGATATAATCTACTAAAAGCAGAATGATTCTTCCCTTAAAAGTGGAATAGTTATTCTCTGAAATAGGAATATCAGTCTTGTAAAAGCTAGAAATGTTGCAATGCACTTGTGGTATGGGGGCAACACTATACAATTCAGTTACATTAATAAAAGTAATGTGCAAGCAACATACCGCAAGTTCATTGCAATATCACGAAGAGTAGATGTGGAATAAATGCATTCTCAAACACAGACAAAAAAGTTTGTACAAGTAAAAAGAATCGTTTATTCTACACTAAAAATGAGAAATAAATATATTCACACATACATAAGAATTTGTACAAGTAAAGGAACTATTTTATTCAATACTATGAAAATTCTTTACATGTGCAGATATCTCAAAAACGCAAAAGCAGGGACCGGTACCCGCACAATCTCCGGTTAATACATGCAAAAAGCAAAACAAGAAGCATAAGGTCAAGCTTATCATTCCTTCTTCCGACCACCCTTGGAACTCTTTCCCGGCCTGATAATCAGTTTTGAAAGCCGTTGTGGATGAGTTGGGGAAGGAGGAGAAGGAGGGGCAGCCGGATCTTCTTCAATATTCTTCTCATCAGCCGAAGCGCTCTTCTTCTTCTTCTTCATTGCACGCTTCCCCTTCCGCTTTGAGGAAGATTTGCTCCCCAGAGTAGCAAGCAGTGTAGAAAGCTTTGTGTCATCATCAAGAGACTACTCTGGGGTCTTCTCAGTGTCATCAAGATCCTCCGCCTTCTGCTCTTGTGAAGCGGCCGGATCATCCAGGCCTTAAAGAGCTTCAATTTTCTCTGCCTGTGATCCCGGCTGAGAAGCAGAAGGAGGAGTAACTTGGGAAGGTGGAGGAACAGCAACTGGAGAAGGAGAAGTTGGTATAGCTTTCAGAACTTCCGCTGTAGAAGAAAAGAAGTTAAAATCGGTATTCTCCGAGAAAAGAGAAGTTATTAGTTCATCAAACTCGGTTAAATCGAATAAGTGATTCACTGGATCCGGGTCGATGCCAAAGTTACCTGAAGAAGTCGGTTTTGTAAAATTAATCTCGAATTTCTCGACCTCAATATCTTCCAGGGCTTCGTCCTCAGTAGGAGTAGTCACAATTTCAGTGTCTACTTTAGCAGGAAGCAAAGAATGGGCACTGGAATCTATAATATTGACGTCAGCTGAAGTTGAAGTATGAACAGGGGCAGTTGAAGGAGCTTCCTCTTTTGGGTGTTCATCTCCTGTAGACTCAGCTCGCGCCCTGGCAAGTTGCTCTTTTCCTCTAACAAGAGCGGCACGAGCTTCATCATCAAGGTAACGCGCCTCAAGTCCTGCTTCATCATAGCCGGCACCGCCCAACATATCAACTACGGCTTCCCACACCTCAGCCAGAGTAATCTCATATTCAGGGCCTAGAAAAGAGAGACTTCCATGACCCAGAACGCTGTGTAAATAAAAGTCGAATAAGGTAGAGCTGACGTTAGCTTTTGTTGCCTCGTGCGATTGCTCGGCCGCTTCTTTTTCGGCAACGGCTGCAACTCGACCAGCAACAGCCTCATCACGCTCTTTCTCAGCTTTAGCAAGTCGAGACTTTAGCAATTCGATCTCCACGTTCTGGGAGTTAACTGTTTCCCGCAACTGAGTGTTATTTTTGCGGTATTCTTCAACAACGAACTGCTCAGCCGCAAATTTCATCTCAGCATCTCTTTGAGCAGCGTGCGCATCCCGCACTTGTTTTTGAAACACTTCTTCTTTCTGAGATTGCAAAGCAGAAGAAGTGGCGAGATCTTTCTTGAGTTTTTTAACCTCGGACTCAAGTCTCGCATTATCATCAGCAATACTCGTCATTTTCGCGTCATGCTGCTTGCAAATTTTAGCCTATTCAGTCTTATCATTCTCCATAGTCAGCATGTTTTCAAGATTCATATGGTTGACTCTTTGGAGTTCATCAACAAGTTTCTGCCATTGCGACATCCTCTCAATGTTAAGCCTAACTGTATCAAGACTTTTAAGCATGTCTTGCTTATCGATCGGGACCAAATCTAGGTCAAAGCGCACTCCTTTTAAGCACCAATTCGGAAATCGGCTTTGAAGCATTGGAGGGCCATCTTTAACTTGATACTGGGGTCTGTTGATGATCGCTTGGATATCAGACTTCTTTAAAGGAGAAGAGCCAGACGGGATAATAGGAGAGATGGGAGCATCGATCTTTTCCAAAATTGCAGACGTGTCCTTTTCGCTAAGCTTGGTCCGCTTGCTAGAACCATTAGCAATGTGACTCTTCCCCTTGTCGTCGTAAGATTTCCTTTTTTGAGAATCGTCACTTCTGCGGGAAGAGTCGTACCGCTCATCCCTACTCACATAGTGCTGTTCATCTTCTCTTTTGCGGTGCTCTTCATAGTCCCGCCTCTCTCGAGCTTTCCTAATAGCTCTCTCTTCGTCCGTTTCCCTCGGGGCATCGAGGTATTGCCTAAAATCATAAGCTCTGCGGCCTCCATAGCGCTGAAATTTGTCGTAATATGAACCAGTGCGCCCCATCGGAGAATCTGAAAATGGAAAAGAAATGAAGTTTAGAAATTTCCGGAAAAAGAGGATAAGTGCGTATAAGCGCTGAAAAATCCTAAGTGTGTGCGGCGTGCAAACTATGTGCGTCAAACTACAAACCACGCTTTAATGTGGAAACGGAGACGACAGGTGTAGAAGGTGTCAAAGCTTGTTTCAAAGAGGAAGTCGCTTCAATAACGGGAGAGATCGCTTTTAAGATATTATCTTTAAAAAGCTCCTGAGAAGTTATCATTATATCACTCAAATTATCAAAAACATCATCGCCGTGATGCCCAGCAGAACTCTCTTTTTCGACTTCCATGTCGGCCGTCTTCTTAGAAATGTGAGGATTTTCCTCCTCTTCGATAACTGGGGAAAGCATTGACTTGTTGGACGACCCCGCAACATCGATAGGAGTAGAATACTTTACTAATGCAGTGTCTGCAGTTGGCTCCTTTAGACCCATCTCTTCCGTTGAAGCTGGGGCATCTGATGTCTGTGCTGAAAAATTAGAAACTTCACGAGGCTGAGTAAAGTGAGAAGAGTGTAAAAGCCCGAATTGATGTAAAAATTCGTCTGTCAATAGAAATTGGATACTCCTCTCCTCAACCGGCACCGCCATAAGCGTCTCAAAAGTCGCTTTGTGACCGGGATCTCTAGAAGGAGGAGGAAGTGCTGAAAAGAAAAGGGCAAAGTTAACACTTGACAACTCGGACTTCGGCAAGTTCAAGAAAACATAAGAAACAGAGATAGGAGATCTTACTTCCTACTCTCCAGATAGTGTAAAATCCCGGAGGACAGCGAACATAGAAAAATTGACTCAGAAATCCGTGAACACTCTCTAAAAGGCCAATGATTAGTTTACGATTTTTGGCACTTCGCACGACGGTAATGGAAGGATGATCTTTGTTTTTAGTAAAGGAGCACAAGTAGCAAATTTCATCGAAGTTTGGAAAGCGGTCAAGTACTCTCCTAAAAAGCACACACAATCCCAACAGGATGGCATAACCATTGGGATGCAGTTGGAAAGGGGAGATGGTTAATCGTAGAAGAAGTGTTCACAAGAAGTCATTAAAAGGAGGGATAGCTCCATTCTGGCACATTTGTCGATTTACCGCAACAAAACCACGAGGAGGTCTATCAGCATTATCAGGCTTCCCGGGAAGTTGTGCGTCTGCTTCAGCAATTCCGAATTGAGTACACAACTGGTTAAAGGTTCTGTAGTTCAAAGTGGTCGAGACCCTTTCTGGAGGATCATTCAACGGAACAGCAACTGGAAAAGTCTCTTCAACTTGCTCTATTTCTTCTTGTTGAGAAGACATTCTACACAATCAACTAGATGTTCAAATGTGAAGGTGCACGTTTCCTAAAAAGTGTGAAGTGTTGTGTGAAACTAATAAAAAATAACAAGTAAATATAACTAAAATTGAACTAGTCGACAATCGGTCGGCTACGAAATTTCAGGACTTGTTAGTTGAAATTTAAGTGTAATGTTACTGCAAACAAACCAGCTTTAGTTGATCAGCTTAACTCAGCTTTGATGCTACACTTGAATTTAATATTTCACAGCATTTTGTTCACACAATTCATTTAAGTTAATATTTTCTTTATCGACTAATCTATCATTCGATGTGGGCAGTCAATGGCAGTATATTCGTCCCAGTTTTCTGCAAATGTTGTGATTAACAGGTTGTTGACTTGCAAGATAAATGTGGCATGTAGAAAGGTTCAAACAGTTAAAAATTAGGCAGTCTGTTCCAGCATTTCAAGTCAAGAAATTCATGTCAAAAGTATGTTCCAAGTTAAAGAATGCAAGTTTAAATATTTCACTAAGTCTTAACTCGTCCATAACCTAAGAGGCAAGCTATGAGTTAAGTCAAGTCATCAGCCCTTTAAGTTGCGCGGCAAGAAAGAATTTCAAGTCAGAATGAAAAAATCGCATGTCCTAGGTCGTTGCCGACCTACGACCTACGACCTACTTTAGGTCGTCAAGAGTTAAGTCGTGATTTCTTTTTAAATCGCAAAGGCCTTAAGTCGTTCATCCTCCCCAATACAACAATTCGCCAAACTCCTAACCCGTTAACTCATTAGCCTCTCCTTCAGCCAAAACTCTCGTTCCCTCAACGCGTTTAATCATCCCGAAATCGCCATAAACTCGGTGTAATGCAATTCCATCACAAACCACGAGTCAGACAAACTGAATCGCTGCAATCCGTCGCATCGTTCACACAGACTGTCCAAGTCCAAGACAAATCATCTCGAATCCATCAATAATCGATTGAAATGAAAATTGCAATGAAGCATGGCATAAGAAGAATAGGTCAAAAATGGGATTCATAATTCAGTGATAGTCGAGGATTGAATGGGAAAGTCGAGTTCACTTACGCAATATAACGATAAGGATAACTAGTGATCAAGAAATTGAATTCGTCTTCGAAGAATCTGAATGCTTGTTAATGGCGGAATGAAACAGGTGAAGGAGAAGAAGGAACGACTCAAGCTATTTATACAGGGGCGGTGAAATGTGAATCGACACAAACGACTTACGACTCATCTTAAGTCGGTCACGACCTCACGCACTCATCAAGAAGCGAGCTAAGGAAATCGAAGCACACGACCTACGACTTAGGCGTGTACTTCGAGGGGCAAATGTTAACCCTCTTTCGCTTCACGACCTAACGAGTTAAAGAGCGTACCGACTTAAGAGCAGTAGCCGACCTAAAACACTTACCCACTTGAGGAATGCTCCGAGTTAAAGTAGGCACCGACTTAAGAGATGCTCCAACTTAAGAGTCTACGAGATAAGGAAGTCTCCGACTTAAGGCAATTGTTAACGACTTAAGGCCTACGACCTTCTATAAGTAGCGTACGACTCATACTAACTCATTCAGAAGAAACCATGTAACCCAAGATACATCTCTTAAGTCGTTACCGACCTACGACGTATGCTAAGCTCGTTCTGGACATTCAGGGGCAACTAATATAAACCCCTATCTCCTCGCCGACTTACGACCTAGGACTTTCTATAAGTCGGCCACGACTTAAGACTTAGGAAAACTTCTGTTCAGAATTCGACTCCTATAAATAGACCACCACTTTCAACATGAGGGGGACTTTTTGCCGATCATTTCTTCAAGCGTCGTTACTCTACCGAGCTCTCAACTCATTCAACAATTGAAGATCTTCAGATATTCGAGACACTACAACAAGCTTCGAGAGGAATTTCCTACATCCAACACGGATTCATCAAGTTTCGTCATCGAAGTTTGAGCTAGTAGTCGAGATTGTCTTTGTGATCAAACTGTATTGTTTTCATAAGAGTATTGTATCGTCTTGTAATCAGATTCAGTAATAAAGAGATTCAAAGTGGACGTAGGCTCGATCTCAAGCCGAACCACTATAAACTACTGTCTTTTACTACTTTTTCGCTATTTTACTGCTTACTTCTTGTTCCCGTCACACGGGTGGTGCTTTCACAATTCTACTACACACACCGGGTGTTAGCGTTCACTTTTCAGCGTTAACAATATCTACTCAAAATATACTATTCCAGTTCAAAAATCATTTCGCCCCAATACCTCATTCAATTTAAAAATCGTTTCACATTTCAATTTAGGTTGTAACTCCATTTAGCCTAATTCATATTTAAATCCAAGATTTAAATACAAACATTTCACCTTATTGATCAGTTGGAAATTTTTGGAAAAATAGTTTGAATAGTTTAAAAATAGCTTAAATAATTAAAAATAGTTAAAATACTCTAAAATATTAAAGATAGATTTCAAAATAGTTTTAAATTGAGTTAATATAGTTAAATAGATTTAAAATAGATTAAATATAATTAAATAGGTTAAATAGATTTAAAATAGATAAACTATAATTAAAATAAATTGAAATAGTTAATTAGTTTAAAATAAATTAAATTGGGTTAAGTAGATTTAAAAATAGATTAAAATAAGTTAACCTGGTTTTAAGATAAGTTAAAATAATTTAATATAATTAATATAGGTTAAAATAGTTAAGTATTTAAGTGGTGTATATAGCAGAAAATTTTGGAACCCAAAATGACATAGCTTCAAAGTCAAACAATTTCAAATTCTAACTTCCCAATCCAAATCAAATTTCAAATTTCCATTCAGTCAATTGAATTTCGATTTCAATTCAAATCAATTTCGACTTTGATTTTAGATTCATTCAATTCCATTTTTCAAATCCAATTAATTCACTTTCAAATTCATATCGATTTCTGGCTCAATCTTCAAATATCGACTCAAAACACTGAAAACAAGTTAACCTTCAATATCAAATTTTTTTGAAAGCCAAATTTCCAAATACTTTTACTTGGTAAAGTTCAAAGTTTGAATAAAAGTCTCATTCTTTTAATCAAATCAATTTCTGAAATTTAAATCATAATTCGATTATAACTTAAAATTCTCAACTCAATTATTTAAACGTTTCATTTACCAAATTTTAAAAATCTTAACATTTTGAGCTCAAGTTCGAAAAAAAATTCTATTTTTATAAATTTGGTTTTCATTTCTTTTAAATCAAAATCATTCAAATAAATTTCAATCAAAATTTTTTAAATCATTTAATTTAACCAATCCGGTGTCCATATATAATTTTCTATCCTATGGCCAAGTGATCAATTATTTCACTTAATTTCAGGGATAGATATATATCATTTCAATTCAAATCATAGTGTCATAGGTATATATCATTTCAACCTATTTCTCAATTTATTCAAAATGATTCAACTTACAACTATAATTAATACAAAGTGTGATGATAGGACATATACAAACAAATAAACATCTAAACATTTCAAATATCAAACAAAAGCATCCATCGCAACCAATCGTCCAAACAGACAATATAATTCACGGAAATTTCATAGTAATAAATGTTCGGTAATTTAATTGCGATTAAATTCCAATTCTAATTTGACTATCAATTTTAATTTCTAACATTAAATTCAATGACAATCTAGATGACAGTTAAATTTATCAACAACGACTAATAAAAATCATATCACTTCATAATATCAAATTTAACTAGCATGAAAATATTCTAGTACGTTGTGAGCGTTATAAAACACTCACCTTGGGTTTTCAATTTTTAAATTAAATCGAACCGCGTTCGATTTAACCTAAAATTCTAACTAGCTCCAATGAACTCCAGATCTACACTGCAGCGTAGATCCCGTCTCTGCGATTCCGACGTCACCAGTTTCGTCCGATTCCGATCTCGGACGTATGAGATATGAGTTGTTAAAGTTTGAATGTATATTAAGATAATTTAAAACAAATTTCTTTTCTTATTATTACCAAAATAATTGTGGCCATAGATCCAAGCTCCCTTTCAATCCAGACCGCGCCTACCTTCTTCTCCAGAGAAATCGCACGCTACCGAAACCCAAACGCACGTACAAACCCACGATGGTCGCGACCACCACGACGCTCCAGAAGTTGATCGAACTCCGGCAAACAGAAGCTCTACGCAATAGCCACCATCGCCCGCGACCAGGCTGAGCTCGGTCGTCTCCTTGTCTCGAAAAATGCACACGAACGCAGCGCCTTCAACCAAAGATTTCCGTCAATCCATCGCCCTATTCTCGATCGCAGCCGTTGGATATAAAGATCGCGTCGAGGTCTACAACCTTGCAGTTGAGAGTTTTTCGAATCGGTTGATGGATGCGGAGAAAATTGAGGTGGAAGGATAGAAGCTTTCAGCCATTGGTTTAAAACGTGGCGGCTACAAATAATGGACTAGGGTTTCACTGAGCAAATGTGTATATATACGCGTATAGAATATTATTTTATTAATATATTCAACTTTACTGAACGAACTCGAAATAAGCATGCCGCTAGGCGTTTATAATGTTTTACCCGCCTTTCGAACACAATGGAACGTGTTTCGGAGGCTAATTTGATCGTATGTGGAAGATAGCTTTTGAATCGAATTAAAATATTTAATTTTCGATATTTAGTTCAACGCGTTTCAAACCCGTACGACCAAACGATAACTCCAAACGTTACGAAATTTGAAATCCGATAATAATACGCTATTACGGATCTAATGGAACTGATTTCGTCTAATTTCGAGACTGTGCCTCGGAAGGCTATTTTTACTCGTCGATTATAATATAAAAAATTTAATTTCTAGTTATTCGCTTAAAAACCCAATTTTAAATGTTAACAATCTTCATTGTTGTTTAAATAAAAATTACATCAAGTTCCGGTTTCATTTTCAATCATATTATATTCAGAATTTAATTATTCAAATATTTGCAATATTAAATTTTAAACGATTTTGATTATTCAAAAATTCACTATCTTTGAAATATTTGAAAATTAACTTATAAGATTAAATCTTTAAAACAAGTTTTAAATTATAGAACAACTATTTCCATTATACGGTTATTCAATTCCTGTTATTCAATTATTCAATTAATTTCCAATATTAATTTAAAAAAAATTAATTGTTCAATATTCAACAAATTTCAATATTAGATTTTAATTTAATTTTAGTTATCACTCAATTACTTTATGCACATCCAGTGCATCCAACATTTGTTATTTAACTTCAGTTATTGATTATAAACTCAGTTAATATATAAAATTTCATTTCAATTGCAATTGGTTTCCAAATTCAATTCGACTGACTAAATAAACAGGTAACTTATAATAATTATCACCATTAACTTTTGATCACAGTTATAAATATATTATTTACAAACAAGTGTCACAATTACCTATATAATACTAATTAGATTCCCTTCATAACCAAGTTATAACATTTAAGTCATTTCAATTGATTGGAATTTCATTCAATTCATTAATAATTAACTTAGATAAATATTGTTGCAATTCATTCTAGTTATTATTATCATAAATAAATTACAAATTTTAAATTCTTCCAACATTAAATCGTGAATTCTTATTAAATTAACTATTTTAATTATCGAAAATTTACGAGTCGTTACACTCTCCCCCACTCAAAACTTTTCGTCCTCGAAAAGGAAAAAGAAGGAAAAAGAACTAAGTAAAGAGTTCAACATTTGATATATTTTATTCAAAATTATCAATTATAAAACAATGAAATTTTATTTATAAAGTCGTTACTACACTTCCACTACGCTACTCTGATTGGCTTACGAAATTTTCAAGTTAGTTACCAAAACAAGTTATAAAATTTTAAAACTTGAAAATTTTCTAACACCCGGATTTACGAAAAATTTCGGCAGAGTCTCCTTTGCGCGGCTCGATCAGTATAGCTACAAAACGCCTCTACGGGCCCCAAATCAACAACGGAAAACAAAACGCCAAGTGGCACCATCCGAAAACCATCAAATCAAATGACAAAAATAAACACATACCTTTTTATCGGGCAATCCAAGTTTTTCTTGATTTTTAATTACCTGTATCTTATCTATCAATGATATCCAATCACATAATTTAAAACCATTTTATATTTTGCATTTTCAACTTCCAATATTTACTTCACTTCAGCCCGTACGATGTACATATATCATTTGTATGCAATATCAAATCTGATCGCTTATTCGATCACACAATTTCACTTCCAAACTAGTATCGTTCACACGACTCTCTAGTGCGGACTCGGATTTGGTTCCTAGATCGAAAACCATCATTCTCCTTGCATAGCCATATACTATGATAGAGAATTCCATAATCAAATCAAAAATCCATATCCAGGGTTCGTCGTTGTGAACCGAGTGAAAAAAAATCCTAACTCGGATCGATATGAATTATCTTGAAATTCGGTGCTCGAATCAGAATCAAATCGTAATGCGAATAAAATAATATACGTACAACTTATGTATTAACTTTCAATAGATTTCTATACAATTTCATCTATATTAAATTTCTTTTGCTTACCTTCATTTCATTAATTGTTCACAATCCATTATTCAACTCCCTTATTTGCTTAGTATATCCATTTCTTTACATAGCATATTCTTTTATACTCTCATTTCCTATACATCACTCAAAGAATTTGCTTACTCAAGTTCATTTTAAACTTTCTATACAATTTAATTAAATTCAATTTCATTTTCCAAATGATTCCTAGCTATTCCAAATTCCTTTGTTTACATTTACTTCTTTTTCATAATTTTAGTTAATAACAAATTTATTTGTGGAACATTTTATTAATCATCACTTTAGTTTATAATCATTCTATAAAAGTCATATATAAGAAGTTAGACTTTATCTAAGTTTATAATTATCTCAAAAGCTACAAATTTCAATTTCACAATTTCTTTGCAAATTTATATTAAATTCTATAACTGGTTTACAAAGATATTATTTGATTCATTTGTCTGTTTTCTTAAGTTCACTTACTTATTCCATTTAGCCATTCATCATTTCATATTATACTTAAGTATATAACATTTTTATCACAACCAAATTTCCATTTATATACATTTTAATTACTTTTAAGTTTTACTTACTTGTATATTTCAATTACTTTTAGGTTTTGTTTACTTGAATAATATCCCATTACATATCCAAAACATCATTTTAACTTTTAGCATTTGGTAAGTCCTATTATATGTTATTAGAATGCAATTTTTTTTTTGAATACGGGTTCAAACTTTTCTATAAAACTATAATCCAAATAAATACAAGAGCCAGCTGCAGGCTCAAAGCAAAGCTAACTCTACTACAAAATAAACAAGACAGGCCCGAACTTAACTCAGTCCAAAGCCCACCAAACAACAAACAACAGTCAGAAAGTTCGAGACTGTTCTCAAAGCTAAAGAAGGCAATACGACACTTCTACCACTTCCATAACTTCATAACTCTTCTCGAAATGAATTAACTAAAAAGAACAAAAATGGCGGCCATCAAGGAAGAAACTTCTTCCTTTGCATTCGAAGAGATGATCTGCAGCAACCACTCAAAGAAAAGCAACTAACAGGAGATCTTCAATCCATCCAGAAACAACGAAGTAAGTATTAGATCTGAAACTATCTTCTAATTAGATCTCATGTCTTCAGACTAAAACTGATTTTGTGACCAGGACAAGGATACGAGAACTCATAGCAACCAAAATCACTCACTGATGCTCAAAAATACAGATCTGAGCTTCTTATTAAACAGATCTGAGCTTCTTACAAAACAATGGAAGCAGCAACACGTCTTCAAGACAACACTATAACAAGATAAGTCTCTAATAACCCAAAAATACAGCTACTTTTGTCCTCATGTGAATTGATTTCCTTTAAATCTCTAGGGAAATCGAGAATGAAAACATGAAACGAAGGAGTTCAGCACGCCAAGGATGTTAGATCCCTCCAGAAATGGCAAGACAGGTATAGAATCTGAAAAAGTTCTTCTGTTAATCACTCTAAGCTCAAGCTGAACAAAGTCTTTTATGTCCAGGACGAGATCCCCTGAGCAACCTGCAGATCTACATACTTCTAAACTAATTCGTTAGTTATTGATAAATGAAAATTATAATGTAATTTAAGAGAGAGGGAGAGAGAAATCATTGTAAATAATACAAGTACGCGAAACCTGGAGCCAGAAGACATAGAAACAGAAATATGGTAGGAGAACAGTACTTATGATAAAGCTGATGAATCCCCAATTCAGCGTTGGGAGGTATATCCCCATTTCAAAGCTATTGCTTCATTCATGCCAGTGATGTTCTTAAAATGTTTTGATTTTGCCATTCTGATATTCATTGTCTGGAAAAATTTTAAACAAATCTGCGACCTATCAGTAAAATGTTTCTGGAAAATCCTATCATTCCTTTCTTTCCAAATGTGCCAGACACAAATGGAAAGAGAGAGTTGGAACAAATCTGAATAGAGATTTTTTGAGCTAGAGATAGAAACAATTTTCTGTAAATCCTCATTCAAAGTGAAAGAAAATAGACTTTTCGGCGTTATGAAAAAATATTTACAGTTCCAAAGCCAAACATTTCCTGTAAAATCACATTGAAAAAATAGGTGGTCTATATTTTCAATGTGACTATTACAGAATACACAATTATGGTCCACAACTATATGCTTCTGAATTAATCTTTCTTTTGTCAACAGATATTCATTGATAGCTTTAAAAAGGCATACCGCCATTTTAGGAACGTGAATTTTGTTCCAGACCAAAGACGCCCAATACTTAATATCAAACCTGGATCGAACCGAGTTCCAAACTTTTTTAAACTAATATAGTCCATCCTTAGAACACTTCCAAGACCAGAAATCCCTCTCCCTATTGTTGTGAATCATGACACCTTCAATTTCTACATGAATTTGAAATAAAAAAACTATATGAATCCCACTTCCACTCACCATTTCTTAAAATCTTACTGAGCGACCAATTTTCTGTACCGGTTCTAAAAGCTGTGTCCCTACCAATGTGTTCCATAATAGAACTCCCATTTAACCAAGGATCATACCATAACGAAGTAGTTTTACCGTCTACAATGTTAAGGGAAAGGCAATTCAAAGCTTCATGTCTATTCTTCAAAATGAATTTCCACACTCCCGAGTCATCCGAACGCTGGTTAATTTCCCAAAAACTTTTAAGCCCTATATATTTACAATGCATAAAATCCGCCCAAATACCTTCTGAATTGATTACTTTTCATATCAATTTGATATATAGCGCTCTATTCATCTCTTCTAAATTTCTCAATCCCATTCCTCCTTCTTCTTTTTGCCTACATAAAACCTCCCAAGGGATCTTACTACTACGGCTTTTACAAAGAAAGTTTAGAATCAAGTGTTTAATTTTTTGAACTGTAGCAACTGGGAGACAAAAACATTGCATCCAGAATTGTATTATAGGGTAAATGGTAGATTTAATAAGTTCAAGTCTCCCAGCTAAGCTCAACATTTTTGTTTCCCATCTACCAATCCTAACTTTGATCTTCTCTATTAATGGAGAACAATCCTTATCCCTCAAATTAGCACTAGACAAAGGAATACCCAAATACCTTATTGGAAGAACTGATTGTTGAACATTGAGGATCGTACTAATATCGGTGCAACACTCCACCCCTTTCCCAAAGAAAACGTTAGATTTCTCAAAGCTTAACTCCAAGCCAGTAACCCTCTTCATGGTCTTAAAAACATCACTAATAGCAATCGCAGTTTGAGCATTGGCTTTAGTAAAAAGAATGATGTTGTCAGTGTAAATAAGATGAGTCAATTTATTATCAAAGTCTGTAACAGGAGAAATGAGACCAACCCTGACTTTTTCCTCCATCAGTAACGTAAAGTATTCCATAACCAAGGTAAAAAGGATAGGGGAAAGCGGGTCACCTTGTCTAAGCCCATTAGAACTCTTGAAATAACCGTGCGCTTCTCCATTTACAATGATAGAAAAAACAGGAGTCTTAATTAAGTTTTCAATAATTTTTACCCATCTGTCTGGAAAACCCAAGCTTATTAACATATGAATGACAAAATCTCTATTAATCGAATCATATGCTTTCTTTAAATCAACTTTAATACACATATATTTGTTATCCTTTCTTCCGAGACCCCTGATAATTTCATGAGCTAACAAAATTCCATCCCCTATTGATCTTCCTTTGATAAATGCCGTCTGATTCGGGGACACCAACTTATCCAAAAAATGACCCAGTCTGTTACACAGGATTTTAGAGAAAACCTTATATAGAGTGTTACAACAGGCAATGGGTCTGAAATCTAGAATACACGAGGAATGGTCTTTTTTAGGAATCAAGTGAATAAACGTGTGATTCCACTCGTTAATTATTAAACCCTTTTGAAAAATATCATTCAAAGCTTTAAAAATTATATCTTTCGAAAGATTCCGGTGAGCCTTAAAAAACAACGAGTTAAAACCGTCTGGACTTGGAGAAACAGTATCTTTAATATCCCACAATGCATATTTAATTTCATCCAGAGAAATACTCTCATTCAAAAAGTTAGCCCCAAATTCAGAAATAAACATTTTACAAATAACTTCAGGAAAATGGTCACATAAGGGAAGGTTATAAGTTCGTTTAAAAAAGTCAATAGCCGATTCAACAAACTTATCTTCCGAAACCACCTTACCATCGACAATTAAATTGGTCAACCGCTTTCTACTTCTTCTGTTAGACATTTTAGCGTAGAAAAAAGAAGAGGCCTCATCACCCATCATCAGCCAATCACATTTAGCCTTTTGTCTGGCAACCAGAAATTCTTTCTTAAGTGCTAAATCCAGATTTATCTTGGCATTTTGAAATTCCAAAGCTAAATTGTGATCATGAGAATTTTCCAGAAGTTTCTGAAGTCTTGAACAATTCTCTCTCTGAACATTCACCTCTTGTTTGATATTACGTGATTTAGCACTCCAACTCTTAAGTTCTCTCTTAATATTTTTGAGAATGTTAATAATTTGATACAAAGGTCTATCTGAATGATTAGTAACCCAAAGTTTCTCGATCAGAGGAAAGTATTGATCGCATAAAGACCAATGATTCATATATCTGAAAGGTCTGTTCTTAACCCTAGGTTTAGAGTAAAGCGAAACGAGGATAGCATTATGATCACTCACAGAAGGAGGCAAAAATTCAGCCGATAGGTCTGAAAATAAGATAATCCAATCAAGGTTTGCAAAAACCCTGTCAATTTTAGAGAATATGTTTCGACTCGGACCAGACCACCAAGAAAATTCATATCCTTTAATATTAATCTCATTAAGACCAGTATAATTAGACATTTCATCTAATTCAAACAAATTACCAAAAGTTACTGGGTTACCTCCCTTTCTTTCTGAGGGACTGCGAAAACAATTAAAGTCCCCAAGAACCAGCCATGGCCTATAAATATTGATAGCATCCTCCTGTAAATTCTTCCATAATCTTTTCCTTAAATCAACAAAATTATTAGCGTAGACAAAGGTCAAATTACATTTGAATTTCGATGAATTGATCAGTTCAATGGTAATGCGTTGATCACTCATACTAATATAATTGAAATCCCAAGAATTTACGTCAATGAAGACCATAATCCTGCATTTAAAATAACAAGAGACGTTACTTATTATTTTCCATCTGTCATCCAACGCTTTTTCCTACTTCATAATATCTGAAAACAACAACTTATTTTCCAGAACACCGAAACAACTTATAGTATACTTATCGATGAGTTTTCTCACTTCTCCCATTCTGTTAGGGTTATGAAACCCTCTTACATTCCAGCAAGCTACTAACATTATGAAACCTTGTTATTGCGGGTCCTCAAAGACCTACTGCTAGAAGACTCCCCTTTGTCTTCAGAAGGAATACCTAACATCTGAACCCACTTGGGATTCTTACGAACAAGCTTATCTTTCTGAATATTCTCAAACTCTATGTCTTGAGGCATCGAAAGAAGTTGATCCTCCATCACCTCCTGAACTGAGTCTGCATTATCATAAGTATTCTGTTCCTCTACCACTTCAGTCGTTCCTATATCCTGATCCAGGTTATCTTGCACCTGTGAGAAAATACAAGGTTCAGTACCTCTCCTAAAATTAACATTATTAATTATACAGTCATCAATAACTAAATCGTTAGAAAATAAGGAAATTGGAAAAGAAGTATGATCCAATGATGACGATGGGCGTTTAAGAATTGTTATGTGAGTCGATGGTGACTTCGGAGGAGATGATCTCGGATCTCTGGCTCCCGGGGTAGTTGGAGATGCAGGAATGAATGACTCCCTGGTTCCTGATCAGGAGGAACTTCTGCCCTGGCCAGAGGAACATTGAAGCAATCTTCACTGACTCCTATTCCGGTAAGAGTAACAAGTTCTGGCTCTGACGCTTCTAAAATTGCCCCCTCACCGCGCTCTTCTGAGGATACAGCTTTTCCCAAAATCTGATCCGAGGGTAAAACTTCTATTTGCGTTTGTTCTAAAATAGATTTTCCCCTAACTTCTGACTCCAGCTCATTAGAAACTATCTGGAACCTAGCCCGTGTTCCAACAGAAGGAGGACAAACAGCAATAATGTTTTGATTTTCTTGATGCACTTGAGACTGTAAGATTTCGGTAATATGATCACCACAAGGGGCTTCCGTCCCAAAGTTATTGATAACAGAGGGACATCCATCATTCACTTCCTTTTCGGGATTGTTAAATATCTCAATTCCTCCTTCCTCCCTTATAGTATCCGCACGTTCAACAAGGCCAAGATCCGAATGACTTTCTTTATCAGAGTTGGCAGCTTGGGTCACTTTAGGAACCCAAGACTTAGTCATTGGACATTCAACAGTTACGTGTTCGAAACACACACATTTGCCACATATGGGAGCAGAGTTCTCATATTCTACTTCTTGAATGAAACTCCTCCCATTATCGTCCCTGCCTTCAATGGTGTTAGGCATACCATAAGTAGCATTAACCTCAACCGAAACTCTGGCGAAGGCTAGTCTAGATTTATTTTTTGTACCCTCATCCATCTTTATGGGAACTCCTATGGTACTAGTTAATGCGCTAATAGCCTTATTGCCCCATAATTTAAAACTTAGACCAGGAAGTCTGACCCACATTGGCAGAGAGGTAAGAAGATCTCTATCAGTTCTCATGTCTGGGGAAAGTCTCTTCATAATGATCAAATTCCGGTCCATAAACCAAGGACCTGACTTCAGAATCTTATTGCAGTCCTCCTCCGAACCAAATCTCACTACAAAAAATCCATTATTCCTTGAGTGAACTGAAAACGGCTTCTTAGTAGCCCAAACCCTGTTGGCATATCCCTCAAAAGTTCTAAGCAATGGTTTATACCCAACCACATACAATAAAATGCATAAATCCCAACCTCCCTCCGCTTCTTTGATAGCTTCAGGAGAAAGGGAACCGATCCTTTTACCATCCGCTACCTTAGGCTCTATAAACTCTAGATCCAGATTTCCTAAATCACCTACCGCTCCTACTTTCACTGCCTCACTGTAAGAAATTTTTTTTGCATTCTCTGAAACAGTGAAAATTATTTTCGGTATACTTCCTGACAGTGGAACTTTCTGCTTTGAAATTTTTGAATGTTTTGTAACTGTCCGCCCAGCATGATCCGATAGCACCCTCCTCCCCGAGTTTCGATCTGAAATCACAGATCTACTCGATCTTTGCCCTCCCAGGTTGAGTCTTTGATCAGGACCCAAAGACGCAGGAGCCTTGCCCCTTTTCCTTCTCACCTCCTCCCAACCTTCATCATCCCGCAGAGATCCCATGATTCCAGATTTGTGGAGATAGAAGTGAAGACAGAAAACAGAAAATAGCAGAGATAAAACAAGATTACTTGGAAGAAACGAAAGAAAATAGGAGAAAAGGGAGAAACCTTAATCTCCAGATCTAGATCTGAAAGCCATTGTTGACTTACACACAATGTTAATAAGAATGTTTACAATTTGGTATTATGCAAATTTATAGAATTCATTTTACTTAATAAGAATGTTCACAATTTTAACTTTTTTAAGTTTTCTTTACTTTTCAATTTTAAGAGTTACAACTTCAGCCCTAAAGTTTTTTTCAAAACATAAGCTTAGAATTCTTAATCCTCTTATTTTATAAGTTCTGGTTATTCACATTTCATTCAGATAATTTGAAAAATATTAATTAACAGAACTTAGAAATTTAAATGCCCGGTTCATTTCAAATCATTTGAAATAAATATATACATTTATATCTTATATATATCAAATCATACTTTTGGAGTTTAAACCAAAAATGCATTTTTCAAAACAGTTTCGAAGCAAAGCTTCGCAGAAGTCGCCCCACTTTGAGACTCGAAAATAAACGCCGATGATGCTGCGCAGTCATCACCGAAATTATTTTCCAGCGACATAAGAGAAGAGTACTGAATCCTTTCAAAATATTTCCAATAAATATTTTTCAACTAATATCACTACACATTTTTCTTCAAATTTTGAAAACCATTTTAAAAATCCCTGGGTCTTAAATTCAATATTTGTCAATTTAAATCTATTTTAATTTATAAGTCACATTTATAAGCTATTCTTACAAAATTTTCCTTTCTTAAAACATTCCATAAGTTTTTTTATCATTGTTTATTTTGTAATTACCCTTATTTATTAAAATACAACATCCAATTAATGATAACAATCAATATTATCATTCCTAACAACCAAACACGCTACAGAAACCATAATAATTTCTGAAAATTATTTATTTATATATAAAAATATGATTAGGGCAAAATTATTTCATTTACCCAATTTCAAACAATATTGTCGAATTGTTTTGTTCAAGTGTTTAGAGATCCCTATCAATGACGTTAATTACTCGTATTGACCAGAATCCATAAGCCACTCAACAAATCAACCAACATAGTATAAAATAATTTATATCAATAAAAATACGCTCTCTCATACATATACACTCAGCGACTCATCATAGGGTATTACTGCCCTATTTATAAAGAGTCAGACCCCACAAAGCTAAGGTTATCACTAAACCAAAGCTCTGATACCAACTTTAACGACCCACCTTTTTGGACAGTTTAAATCGACAATCAGACACACATGTCAACTCAAACCATTCAAAAGGGAGGATTGTTAATGGGGTGAATAAGAAAAGAAGAGAAAAGGAACGAGAACAACCACAGAATCTCGTAGCGGAAAGATAAAATATAATAATCAAATAAACAGTTCATGAAGCTGTTTAATATAGTTTTTATTACCATTTATACATCATTTATCAGAGTTATACATATACAACAGAACAAATAAAATAATGCAGCAGACAGCATGATGCAAGGATAATAATAGTAATAGTATACTAAATCTTCGTCTTCGTCCTCTAGAATAGATCTTCAATAAGCTGAAAAACTCAGGACTGACCCGAGCGTAATGAAAGGACAAAACACTCGAGTCAGGATTAAAATATCCTTATGTAAGTTAAATCAATCGTAAATAAATATGAGTGTAACGGCGTCAGAGATGTTTACGGGGTTTGAAATCTCCTATCCAGTGTCGACGTGCGTGCAATAACTCAAGAGAAGTTACGGGATTTTCCATCTCTTAAGGATCCGTTAAACTATCTACTATGTAGTACAATACGCTATTATAATATGTCTATAGTAAAGAAAACTATTAAAATAGCGTTAAGGCGTTACCCATATCCCCCTTAACACATTTTTATATATTTCCATAGTCTATACAGTACCGTAATTCCTCCATAAACTGGAGGGCTATCAGAGGGCACTCCATAGGTATGGTACAAAACAAACTTGTAGAAGGCACTCTAGGGCATGTGAACACGGCACACGAGGAAATGCCAGGGTAGATATACCGTTTGCGGATCCGGACTGGTGGTGACGCATAGCAGCTACTACCGCCCACCTCAGAACACACTCCCAAACAAATCGTGGGGTGGCCACCAAAACAATCACAAAAGCAATAGAATGGTATCGAAGAAATGTGTTCGATCGGAGGAATGACCTCACTTGGCCCGGCGTGGTTCCTAATTTTAGTCACATCTAAGCTGACTCACGAGAGTCAGTGTCACGTCATACCATATAGAATCGTCGTCAAACCATCCTACTTCATTTCTGGAATCTCCACCACGTACACAGTTGTTAAAGTGGTTTTCGGTATCGACAGAGAGTATGCCCATATCCGATCCCGGTCTCTTTAACAACCGAACGCTTATTTCACATCGGATGGTTATTTTACATTTACAAAATCAATTCATAATTGATATCAAAATATCATATTCGCTTCAAAATCAAATCCATTCCGAAATCATCATATCTACTCAAAATATACTATTCCAGTTCAAAAATCATTTCGCCCCAATACCTCATTCAATTTAAAAATCGTTTCACCTTTCAATTTAGGTTGTAACTCCATTTAGCCCAATTCACATTTAAATCCAAGATTTAAATATAAACATTTCACCTTATTGACCAGTTGGAAATTTTTGGAAAAATAGTTTGAATAGTTTAAAAATAGCTTAAATAATTAAAAATAGTTAAAATACTCTAAAATATTAAAGATAGATTTCAAAATAGTTTTAAATTGATTTAATATAGTTAAATAGATTTAAAATAGATAAAATATAATTAAATAGGTTAGATAGATTTAAAATAGATAAAATATAATTAAAATAAATTGAAATAGTTAATTAGTTTAAAATAAATTAAATTGGGTTAAGTAGATTTAAAAATATATTAAAATAAGTTAACCTGGTTTTAAGATAAGTTAAAATAATTTAATATAATTAATATAGGTTAAAATAGTTAAGTATTTAAGTGGTGTATATAGTTGAAAATTTTGGAACCCAAAATGACATAGCTTCAAAGTCAAACAATTTCAAATTCTAACTTCCCAATCCAAATCAAATTTCAATCTCCATTCAGTCAATTCAATTTCGATTTCAATTCAAATCAATTTCGACTTCGATTCAGATTCATTCAATTCCATTTTCAAATCCAATTAATTCACTTTCAAATTCATATCGATTTCTGGCTCAATCTTCAAACATCGACTCAAAACACTGAAAACAAGTTAACCTTCAATATCAAATTTTTTTGAAAGCCAAATTTCCAAATACTTTTACTTGGTAAAGTTCAAAGTTTGAATAAAAGTCTCATTCTTTTAATCAAATCAATTTCTGAAATTTAAATCAAAATTTGATTATAACTTAAAAATCTCAACTCAATTATTTAAACGTTTCATTTACCAAATTTTAAAATTTTTAACATTTTGAGCTCAAGTTCAAAAAAAATTCTATTTTTATAAATTTGGTTTTCATTTCTTTTAAGTCAAAATCATTCAAATAAATTTCAATCAGAAATTTTTAAATCATTTAATTTAACCAATCTGGTGTCCATATATAATTTTCTATCCTATGGCCAAGTGATCAGTTATTTCACTTAATTTCAGGGATAGATATATGTCATTTCAATTCAAATCATAGTGTCATAGGTACATATCATTTCATCCTATTTCTCAATTTATTCAAAATGATTCAACTTACAACTGTAATTAATACAAAGTGTGATGACAGGACATATACAAACAAATAAACATCCAAACATTTCAAATATCAAACAAAAGCATCCATCGCAACCAATCATCCAAGCAGACAATATAATTCACGGAAATTTCATAGTTATAAATGTTCGCTAATTTAATTGCGATTAAATTCCAATTCTAATTTGACTATCAATTTTAATTTCTAACATAAAATTCATTGACAATCTAGATGACAGTTAAATTTATCAACAACGACTAATAAAAATCATATCACTTCATAATATCAAATTTAACTAGCATGAGAATATTCTAGTACGTTGTGAGCGTTATAAAACACTCACCTTGGGTTTTCAATTTTTAAAGTAAATCGAACCGCGTTCGATTTAACCTAAAATTCTAACTAGCTCCAATGAACTCCAGATCTGCACTACAGCGTAGATCCCGTCTCTGTGATTCCGGCGTCACCGGTTTCGTCCGATTCCGATCTCAGACGCATGAGATATGAGTTGTTAAAGTTTGAATGTATATTAAGATAATTTAAAACAAATTTCTTTTCTTATTATTACCAAAAAAAATCATGGCCGTAGATCCAAGCTCCCTCACAATCCAGACCGCGCCTACCTTCTTCCCCAGAGAAATCGCACGCTACCGAAACCCAAACGCACGTACAAACCCACGATGGTCGCGACCACCACGACGCTCCAGAAGTTGATCGAACTCCTGCAAACAGAAGCTCTACGCGATAGCCACCATCGCCTACGACCAGGCTGAGCTCGGTCGTCTCCTTGTCTCAAAAAATGCACACGAACGCAGCGCCTTCAACCAAAGATTTCCGTCAATCCATCGCCCCGTTCTCGATCGCAACCGTTGGATATAAAGATCGCGTCGAGGTCTACAACCTTGCAGTTGAGAGTTTTTCGAATCGGTTGATGGATGCGGAGAAAATTGAGGTGGAAGGATAGAAGCTTTCGGCCATTGGTTTAAAACGTGGCGGCTACGAATAATGGACTAGGGTTTCACTAGCTAATGTGTATATATACGCGTATAGAATATTATTTTATTAATATATTCAACTTTTCTGAACGAACTCAAAATAAAGCGTGCCGCTAGGCAATTATAATGTTTTACCCGCCTTCCGAACACAATGGAACGTGTTTCGGAGGCTAATTTGATCGTATGTGGAAGATAGCTTTTGAATCGAATTAAAATTTAATTTTCGATATTTAGATCAACGCGTTTCAAACCCGTACGACCAAACGATAACTCCAAACGTTACGAAATTTGAAATCCGATAATAAACGCTATTACGGATCCAATGGAACTAGTTTCGTCGAATTTCGAGACTGTGCCCCGGAAGGTTATTTTTACTCGTCGATTATAATATAAAAATTTTAATTTTTAGTTATTCGCTTAAAAATCCAATTTTAAATGTTAACAATCTTCATTGTTGTTTAAATAAAAATTACATCAAGTTCCGGTTTCATTTTCAATCATATTATATTCAGAATTTAATTATTCAAATATTTGCAATATTAAATTTTAAACGATTTTGATTATTCAAAAATTCACTATCTTTGAAATATTTGAAAATTAACTTATAAGATTAAATCTTTAAAACAAGTTTTAAATTATAGAACAACTATTTCCATTATACAGTTATTCAATTCCTGTTATTCAATTATTCAATTAATTTCCAATATTAATTTTTAACAATTTAATTGTTCAATATTCAACAAATTTCAATATTAGATTTTAATTTAATTTTAGTTATCACTCAATTACTTTATGCACATCCAGTGCATCCAACATTTGTTATTCAACTTCAGTTATTGATTATAAACCCAGTTAATATATAAAATTTCATTTCAATTGCAATTGGTTTCCAAATTCAATTCGACTGACTAAATAACAGGTAACTTATAATAATTATCACCATTAACTTTTGATCACATTTATAAATATATTATTTACAAACAAGTGTCACAATTACCTATATAATACTAATTAGATTCCCTTCATAACCAAGTTATAACATTTAAGTCATTTCAATTGATTGGAATTTCATTCAATTCATTAATAATTAACTTAGATAAATATTGTTGCAATTCATTCTAGTTATTATTATCATAAATAAATTACAAATTTTAAATTCTTCCAACATTAAATCGTGAATTCTTATTAAATTAACTATTTTAATTATCGAAAATTTACGAGTCATTACATATTATGTATGGATGAGATTACACCTGAGACTGTGTCTAGAGTATGATCAACCCCGTATCCTTCTCAGGCAGACGACCGATTTATATTTGATGTGTTATTTTTATCTCTAAGGACCTTTCGGTCGAGAGTTTTGCCTCTTCAAGGGCTGCAGGTCGGCATATTAGATTTTGCACATCGCCGTATTGTTATGAGCTGGCTCAAATCTTTCTTATTGATATTAGTGATTTGATAATGGGATTTTATAATATGAGATCGAGAAATATTGTGGGCATTGCTTAGTCATTGCCTAACGTTACTTGAGGATATCTCATCATTGATGATTTCTGGAGTTGATAGTAATTTCAGATTTGGATAATTCACCCATTTGTTATTGTTTCGATGAGATAATATTTGATGTGATTTACATGGGTGATGACTATGGTTGTTGCTATCTTATTATACTATAGTCATCACCATTATACTATGCATATTTTATGTCTATATATAAGTACAATCATTGAATCAGATATAGTCTGACCCGTTTATTATTTATATAATACTCTAGTCAATCCGAGACATTTTAGGTACAGGGACGACATGACCAGCATTCGTTTTAATGGACTTGGAGGAGATATATATTAGGAATTTTATTGTATACCTGATGACATTGATTCATTGTATATTTTGACTCCGAGATGCATATCGACCAATCTATAGTAATTATTATTATATTATATGTTAATGCTGCAATTGACTCTGTGTTCTCTATTACTCACTGTATATCTTGTATTGTTCTTCTTGGACGCACACGTGTTTATTGTTTTGTACCGATACTGAGTACGTATAGGAGAGATATTTACTTGATGTTTTAATATGTATCAGTGTTAGTCCAAGAGAATATTCATACGTGTACCCTATATAGCCCCATTCTTCGTATTATCTGACAGTATTACTCTGTAATATTTTTGGATAGTATGAGTATAGAGGTGGGGAGTTATAGTCCTACATGATAGCATCGTTTGAAATGTTAACGCTGACCTCTCCCTTGGACTTAACCTTAGGATTGGCAGTCCAACTCTATAACATTTCACTTCACAACCGCTTCCAAAACATAGAACTCGTGTACTAGTTTCGAAGTGGTATTCGATAAGTAAAACACTTACCGATCTCGGTCTCTTCAAAACTAATTTGATGAATTTTTGGAAAACTCAATTTCGGTTATTTCAAAAGCTAGCAAAAGTTAGAAACGTTTTATACCAATGCTCCTCCCAAGGGTTCTCAATAATATGAAATCGTGAAGCCTTTTGATAACTTCTGAAGTCATATTTGGTCAAGTTTGATAATCAACCGATCGATTATCTAGTCAAAACAATTGCTTATACAAATCAGATTTGTACGCTTAACTCGTTTTCGACATTCCACCTTAACTATTACTTGCCTAAGAGTGAAGCTAGGTAAGTTAGAGCACTGGTTACATCAAAGCCTTGCCTAGACACTTTATTCTTGAATCTCACAAATAGATAAGTCTACCTCGTCAGCTTTTAGTGTTAAGCATAGCATTAATGATTTCCATAAATAAGTAAGAAATCGATGACTAACACGTTTCCAATATTTTCCAATTTACTATTCCTCAATCAAGAGGAAAACTGGTAGGTTATAGCTCTATTGCTCCATCCCTACTCGACATCAATCTTAACTCTCAAAATTAGATATGACTTACTTCATCGGCTTTTAGTGTTAAGCATAATTAATTACTTTTCAAATAAGTAATCAGATAATTAACCATTCAACCACTAAGCAATTCTTAACCCCTTTCTAAACCTCTTGTTTATACTTTTAAAATTCTTGAAAATACTTATAATAGGTTTTAAAACATTCATCCAAAATATTATTTTAAAATAACAACTTTACAATTTTCCTCAAAACTTGAAAAGTACATGTTTTCTATATATTTTAACAAAATATCCCTTTTTCAAAAATTCACAACTAATTTTTAAAAATTCATAACTATCTCATACCATTTTTGAAATACCCTAATATGAGTTAGTAAACACTTGTAAAAATAATGGAACAATATGCTTAAATTTAAATATCTTTTCAAACCTTTAAAGTCCAAAATCAAGGCTAAATGGAGCAGTTTTGCACGAATGAAATTTTGACTACTTTTTGAGATGTTACTTAACCTTTTACCATCCAAGATTTTAATAGCAACAAACATACATATAAAAAATTATTTACATGGTGAGAAACCCTTAAGGATCTCTCTACAAAGTTCCATAGCAATCACCAAAGACAAGACAATTCACAACTACATCTATAGCGACTATCGCTATAAGTGCACTTTCAAATCCGAGTCCAATCCAAACCAAAGTCCATTTATAACCTATGTTCTTTTTTCAAGGTCTTGTCATAAGTCATTCAAGTCCATTCCAAGTTCGTTCAAGTCCATATACACGGATCATAATGTCATTTACTTTTAAAGTAGGAATTCAAACCAATGTTTTAATATAAGTTAACAACACTTAAAACAACATAAACACAATCAAACACAAACATATATGTTTTATATTTTCATTCAAAGTGAGCTGTATTCTTTTGATCCCCTCCTTTATGCTAATTACCATTATACCCCTCTCATGATAATATCTCTTACCCATATCGAAGCTTTTAGAACATTCCAAGCTTTATGAAGAGGTGTGTGTGTTAATTAGTTGCTAACGTATTCATTTGACCATTAGACAAGTGCACAAGAGTTCGAACAACTTATATCAATCGAAAAGTTGTTTACCGCTAAACCGATTTTCAGTCACATTATCAATTTTTCTTCAAAGGATATATTTTTGTAAACAAATTTCAAAAATAAGTTTCTTACCATTATTAATTATTTAAATGATGTTAAAAAATGTTGTAAAATCATATTTATAACACTTAATTATATTTGAAATAAGATTCGATATTCGAAGATGGAGTGTTCGAATTTTCGATTTGCCACATTTATCGATTTTTCAAATATATAACATTACTACTCTTTAAAGTTTTAGTTCTTGGTGCATGATAATAACTAATAAAATCAATTTTCATAACCTAACTTACCAATTAGAAACGTTGAACCAAAATATAACTAAAAGAAGAAGTAGCACTCAAACGATCAATTTTTATGGTAAAGTCTTCACATGAAATAAAACAAATAGAATAATGGAATAAACAGAGTTTTATTTGCTAAAAGGCAAATTAAATCGGCTAAAAAATTGTGATTAAAACTAAAAAAATTAATGTGTTGGGATTTTATATATTATCATTACTGTTAATTCCTCTTCGTTAGCGACCTAAGGAGGCTAACGACCTATGGGGAGCAGCGACCTAACGACTCAATTAGCAAGCGACCTATCGAGCACAATGGTCTAGTTCACGACCTAACTACAGAAAGGACTAAGCGACCTAAGGAGGCTAACGACCTATGGGGTGAAGCGACCTAACCATGGATCGGTCCTAGCGACCTAACAAGATAAGCCAGGAAGCGACCTACCTTTGTAAAGAGGTTAGCGACCTAACTACAGAAACGACCTAACGAATTAAGGGTTTAGCGACCTAGTGACTCCAGTCCTCAACGACCTAAAAGCTTCAACGACTTAAGGCATATGCGACCTAAAGCATATGCGACCTAAAGCATATGCGACCTAAAGCATATGCGACCTAAAGCATGTGCGACCTAAGCAATGCCACGACCTACCGACCTAAGAAGCTAGCGACTTAAGGGATCCTACTACCTAACGACCTAAGAACGAAGTGGTCTCAGCGACCTACGACCTACATTAGGTCGTGCGCGACCTATTAATTCGCTTAGAAGAAACCAAGATCAATCGAGAGGAGCCAGATTACATCCCCTAGGTCGCTGCCGACCTACGACCTAACTTAGGTCGTTCACGACCTAACTTAGGTCGTTCACGACCTAAGACTTGGCGATTGAATCTTGCCCAGATTTTTCCCTATAAATACTAGAGCTACTCCAACGGCAGGGGGACTTTTTGGCTGATCTTCTGAAGTGCCGTTACTCTGCTGAATTCTGACTTCATCAAACACATTAAGCATTCCAAACATTCAAGACACTACAACAAGCTTCGAGAGAGATCTTGCACATCCGACATGGATTCAAAGAGCCTTATCACATCGAAGTTTGAGCTACTAGTCTGAAGTGTTTTAGAATCGAAGTGTATTGTATCTTGAAGTGCATTGTATCAATTTGTAACCAAAATCAGCAATAAAGGAATTTAAAGTGGACGTAGGTTTGATCTTAAACCGAACCACTATAAAATCGTTGTCTTTTACTGTTTTTTGCTACTTTTCTGCTTATTTCTTATTCCCGTATCACGGGTGGTGCTTTCACATTACTACTACACACATCAGGGTGTTAGCGTTCAATTTTCAGCATTAACATTTTGGTGCTTTCACTGAGAACCCAACTCAGGAATATTGTCATCATTGCTTCACAAGAGTTTGTGGAAAAAGTTTCTTTGAGAACCAGAAGTTTGCCAGAAATAATGGCTCCCGGAAGAAAGCGCAAGTCTACCAGATCCGTCAATACTCATGATAATACTGCTACTTCTCCTTCATCAAGTCAAGCAGCTCCAAGCATTGGAGTGACACGAGCGGAGTTAGATGCTGCTGTGTCTGGGTTATATCAACAAATTGAAACCCAGAACACCTTAATGCTAGAAAGGTTGAATGCTATGCTCAGGGCTAACCATCAACCAGCGAATAATGAGGAAAATTTTGCTGATGCTATTCACAACTCTGAAGGGAGGAACATTCCTCAAAGGGCAGCTGGCACTGCCGAAGGGGCACCTCCCCAAGCCGGAGTGACAAGGCCGCAACCAACTCTCCACGAACGTTTGTTTAAGCAGACTTCCGAGAAAATGGCTGATGAATGCCCCGTAGAGCCTCTGAATAACGGGGAATACCTCTCGGAAATGATAAGACAGATCATGAAAGAGAGCATGCAAAGAAATGAAGATGAAAAAGACTGGGGGTTCGCTCCAAGTAAAACTCCGTTCACTGAGAAAATTCTAAAAGCTGAATTTCCAAGGAAGTTTGTTCCTCCTACCATTCCAGCTTACAGAGGAACAAGCGACCCCAATCAATTTCTGTACAAATACGACTGGCACATGACGGGTGCCAGGGCAACGGATGAAATTAAATGCCGGTACTTTCCGGTGTACTTGGAAGGGGTGGCACTACTCTGGTTTACAAAACTGCCGGCCCGATCTGTAGACCAGTTCTCTGATTTAACTCGGAAGTTTAAAGAGCAATTAAGACTGTACGCTTCAAAGGCAAAAGACATAATGTCATTGTCTAGCCTTGAGCAGAATCCGGGAGAGTCTGTTAAGTCCTTCTTGAATCGCTTCAACATAGCTCTAGCTGAAGTCGACAACGCGGAGCCACGGATGGTTTTGACTTATTTAATGCGGGCTATCGATAAGTCAAGTGAATTTAGGAAATGGCTGAAAATGAAGGAGCCAAATTCACTCGAGAAATTTTATAAGAAAGCTGACGAGTTCATGCGCTTGGAAAATCTTCCTACTCCAGTGAAAGTGGTGACGACAGGAGTGGAGAATAACACTGCTGCTTCAACTAAGAAAGATTCCGGAAGTCAGAAGAGGGAGAATAATGATGGGAAGAAACAAAAGGACATAAAGAAACCTTGCTTTTTTAAACCCTCATATTTCACCCTCTTAACCGACACTCCGAAAAATATCTTCTTCGCCACCAAAGATGCCGTGGAGTATCCTAAACCAGCTGAGATAAAGCCTGGAAAGAGTGCTATGCGAAATGGAAAATTTTGTCGATTTCATAACCAACCTGACCATGATACCAATGAATGTCATCATTTGAAGAGCTTGATTGAAGAATTGCTAAGACAAAACAAACTGCAACAGTATGTTAAGAAGAACAGGAATGACCCAACTTCGTCTACTCAGGGGCAGCAACCCCCTACTCACCCATCTGGCTCGGGTGAGGGCACTACCGCACATGAATCTGAAAGACTTGTTATCAATGTGATTACAGGAGGTCCACACCCAGCGGGCAGAAGCTGGGGTGAGATGGAAAGATATGCTCGTGCTTTGAAATATACCCCAACGGAGGAAGATGTTTTTGTTTTAGAAAACGCTGCACCCCTGAAACAGCAGAGAACTTTTAATGATGATATTGTGTTTAAAGCTAGGGATTCTATGGGTATTGAAGCTCCAACCATGGATCCCTTGGTCATTTCTGCAGGAATTGGGCCAGCTATTGTAAGACGAGTGCTTGTTGATTGCGGCACCCCTTGCAATATACTCTTCAAGAAAACGTTTGATCAAATGAAGATTCCAATGATTGACGTTCAAGATTCATCGCAAAAGATTGTTGGGTTTACTGTGGAACCACAGCAGCCAATTGGAACTGTCAACTTGTTTGTGGAACTTGGAGAGGGACAGAAAAAAGTGATTCGCAAACAGACTTTTGTAATTGTTGATGGATTTTCTGCCTACAATGCCTTCCTAGGCCGGCCAACTCTAGCTGCATTCAAAGCCGTTCTCGCCCCGTGGTGCCTAACTATGAAATTTCCCACAGATAATGGTGTTGGTGTCATCAAAGGGGATCAAAATGCTGGACGTGAATGTTATCTTATAGAGCTTCGGGAGGCAAGAAAGAGAGAAATGGGAAAAGATGCGGCAGCCCCGCTCCGCATCAAAATGCCAACCTTGTAGCAAGTACAGGGTGGCCCCTGCACTGGCGAGCATAGTGGTGCAAGGAGAGAAATGGACCCCAGAAAGGCCAGTGCAGGGGAAAATAGAGTGGTGCCAATGGAGGTAATGGTACCAATATCTGTTGATCTTAAAGACCCAAACAAAGTGCTAAATGTGGGTTCGCAACTCAGTGTGGCAGTCCAAAATATGCTGATATCATTTTTGAAAGCAAATCTGGACGTATTCGCTTGGAGTCACGCCGATATGTATGGAATATCTCCAGAGGTTGTTGTACATACTCTGAATATTGATCCGAAATTCACACTTGTGAAACAGAAAAGGAGAACCCAGGGTCCGGAAAGGTCAGCAGCGCTAAAGGAAGAAGTAGATCGGCTCATGGAGAATGGTTTCATCAAAGAGTCCACCTATCCAAATTGGGCTTCAAACCCGGTACTGGTTAAAAAAGCAAATGGAAAGTGGAGAGTATGCATCGATTTCTCAGATTTAAACAAAGCTTGCCCCAAAGACTGCTTCCCGTTGCCAAGGATTGATCAGCTGGTAGATGGAACAGCCGGGCACGAATTGTTGTCTTTTATGGATGCTTACTCCGGGTATAACCAGATTATGACGCATGAGCCAGATCAGGAGGATACAAGCTTCGTCACCGATGTTGGTCTTTACTGCTACAAAGTCATGCCCTTTGGACTGAAGAATGCAGGGGCAACATACCAAAGGCTTGTTAATGCAATGTTCAAATCAAAGCTTGGGAAAACTATGGAAGTCTATGTTGATGATATGTTGGTGAAATCAAAGAAAGTAGTTGACCATATGGATCACTTAGCAGAAATGTTCACAATTCTCCGAAAGTATGGAATGAAGCTCAATCCTTTGAAATGTTCATTCGGAGTAGAGTCCGGAAAATTCTTGGGATTTCTCGTAAGCGCTAGGGGCATTGAAGCTAATCCTGCTCAAATTACTGCTCTGAGAGAAGTCAAAGCCCCTAGGACAAAAAAGGAACTGCAGAGCCTCAATGGGAAAGTAGCTGCTTTAAGTCGATTTATTTCCAAAGCCACTGATAAATGCATTCCCTTCTTTGACGCTCTAAAGAAAAGAAAGAAAAACTTCGAATGGACCTCTGAATGCCAAAAAGCTTTCAATTAACTAATCCGTCACATGGAAGCACCTCCAATACTTTCCAAGCCCAACAATGGCGAAGACCTTTTCATATACTTGGCAGTTTCGTCTCATGCCCAGAGTGCAGCATTAGTGCGAGAGGATGCAAAAGTTCAGCGCCCGGTCTACTATGTCAGCAAAAGATTCACGAGGGCAGAAACGAATTATTCAAAGCTAGAAAAGCTCGCCTATTGTTTACTGATTGCTTCCAGAAAGTTGAGGCCATAATTTCAAGCTCACCCTGTCAAAGTTCTCACTGACCAGCCCCTAAAGCAAGTCCTATTTCACCCTGAAACTTCGGGCCGACTTCTGAAGTGGAATATTGAACTTAGCCAATATGATATCGCTTATCATCCCCGAAGAGCGATCAACGGACAAGCTTTAGCAGATTTCATTGCAGAATACACAGATAAGGGTGACAGTGAGGAAGAAGTTACAGTTGACATCCCAACCAGATGGAAGTTATATGTTGATGGCTCAAGAAATGATTACTGTTCCGGAGCTGGGGTTGTGCTTGAAACCCCCGAAGGGCGATCATTATGTTACGCATTAAGATTGGAATTTCCTTCTACAAATAATGAAGCAGAATATGAAGCTCTAATTGTTGGATTAAAGATTGCAAAGGAATTAAACATCAAAGCATTGCAGATCTTCAGTGATTCTCAGCTTATTATATGTCAAGTCAAGAAGGAGTTTCAAGCTAAAGGAGGAAATCTGCCTGCTTACTTGTCAAAAGCTTGTGAGCTTCTCGATGATTTTGATTACTATTTGATAAGCCACATACCTCGAGAGGAAAATATGAAGGCAGATTCTCTCGCAAAGTATTCAAGTTCCGGAGAAGCTCAATTATTGGGATTGGTTCCTGTGGAGGTCTTGTCAGCTCCAAGCACTGATGAGATGGATATCGACTGGATCATGGCTGTATCTCAAGAACAAGAGTCATGGATGACCCCGATCAAAGAATATCTACTCAACGGTTCCCTGCCAGAAAATTCTAAAGAACGCCGAAAGCTGTTAAGAAAGGCATCGAGATATGTAATTCAAGACGGCCGATTATACAGGCGGGGATTCTCAATGCAATCACTCCGATGTGTAACCAAGGAGGAAGCCAAGACAATTTTAGCAGAGGTGCACGGAGGAGAATGTGGGGATCATTTAGGTGGCCAAACTCTTGCCAAGAAAGTTCTCCGGTATGGGTATTTTTGGCCAGATATTAATCGAGATGCTGCTATCTACTCCCGAAAATGCGACTAGTGCCAGAGATTTGCAAAAATTCCAAGAGCACCTTCCACCGAACTAACACAGATGGTCAGTCCATGGCCATTCGCCATTTGGGGGATAGATCTAATCGGACCTTTACCAATTGCCAAGTCGGGAATCAAATACGCTATTGTTGCTGTTGATTATTTCACTAAATGGGCTGAAGCTGAACCTTTGGCTACTATTACCTCTAAAAAGATGATAAATTTTGTGACTAAAAATATCATTTGCAGGTATGGTGTGCCACGGAAGATAATCACAGACAACGGTACTCAATTCAAAAGCGAAGAGTTCCAGGACTTTTGCAAGCGATTCAAAATCCGAAAAAGCTTCTCAGCAGTGGCTCATCCGCAGGCAAACGAGCAAGTGGAGGCAGTAAACAAAATTATCAAGTCAACCATCAAAAAGCAGCTTGAAAAAGCAAAAGGTGGATGGGTTGATAAGCTACCACTAGCACTATGGGCATACAGAACAACCCATAAAAGTGCGACTGGGCACACTCCATTCTCATTGGCATACGGATCAGAAGCGATGATTCCAGTAGAACTAGAAGTCCCTTCACACAGGAGAATTCATTTCAATTAGGCTGAAAACAAAAAATTGCAATTCAAAGCACTTGACTTCCTTGATGAAAGAAGGGAAGAAGCTAGGCTCAGAGTTGCGGCCCATCAACAAAGGATAGCAAGGCACTTCAACTTTAAAGTCCGTCAACGAAGCTTTGAAATTGGGGACTTAGTCTTGAAGAGGATCATGACAGCAACTGAAGTGTTTGGACCAAATTGGGAAGGACCATATGTCATAGGCAATAAACTTCTTGATGGCACCTTCAAACTCACAACTGTCGAAGGAGATCCAATCCCGAGAGCCTGGAACAGCAACCATTTGCGTCCATATTTTACTTAAAAAAGCTCTGCTTGAAATTGTAAAATGATAATGGATGTATCAATTGTATTGTAAACCATTGTAAAATCAGTGATAATCAATAAAAGAGCTATAAAGTGGATGTAGGCCCAATTCTTGGCCAAACCACTATAAATTTTGTGTTCTTTATTATTATAAAAATGCCTGTTTCATTTCGATGTGTAAATACTCTGAATGTATTGCTAAATGTCGATTTAATATTGCAAGCCATTAAAACGAAGCTTACCCATCACAAGGCCAAGTGAGCCCCGTAAATCACTCGATAAACGAATTTCAAGCCACAAAAAGTTCCGGATTTAAATCCAACATAAGATGAACTTCATGCAAAAAAGTTGATGATTCCGTTGAAGGGGCACTTTTCCAAAGAAAAGGAACCAGACACTTGTTAACTAATTACGAGCATCTGTACAAACGGACATCTGATTAGATAACTCACGCCTGCCCTGTGGAATCACTTAACAGTGAAGTTCATTTCTTCGGAGGGAGCAAACTACTTACAAAAAAGAAACACGGGGTCAGAGATGATAACGGAAAGACATGGGCAAGCCAGCTAACAAAAGCCCTCTTCAGAGGCACAAGACCTCTTCGGAGGCGCAACTCCTCAGAGGATAAAGACCTCTACGGAGGCACAAGCCCTCTTCGGAGGCACGCCAAAAAATGGGAGTGCTCTTCTCAACAAAAGGGTTGATGGAACCACCGAAGGGGCACCTTCCCAAGTGGAAGGCACAGGGCCTTTGTTAACTAGTTGCGATCGTTTGTGCGAACGAACATCCAACTAAGTGACTTGCGCCCGCCCCGTGGATCCATTTAACTGTGAGAAAGTAACTTTCAGGCAATTAAATAAAGACCTCTCCGGAGGCACAAGACCTCTCCAGAGGCATAAAACCTCTCCCGAGGCACCACAAGCCCTCTTCAGAGGCACAAGCTTTCACCAAAGGCACACACTGCCCTGTATGGAGGCAGAAGACCTTCCCCAAGGCACACAAGACCTCTCCGGAGGCACAAGACCTCTCCGGAGGCACAAAGCCCTCTAACGAGGCACAAGCCCTCTTCGGAGGCACAACTCTTCGGCGGCACATTTCACTGGAGTTGAAGTGCAAAATGCTCCTCTTCGGAAGCCCACTTCACCAGAGCTGAAATGCCAAAAATGCTCCTCTAACGAAAAACAAAGCCTTCTTCGGAAGCACTAAACAGATAAAGCCCTCGAATGAGGCACATCCAAAAAACTTCGTTAATGGAACCACTAAAGGGGCACCTTCGCAAGAAAGAAGGTTTCAGGCCACAGTTGAATACTTACGATCATTTATACAAATAAGTATCCAGTAAAACAGCTAACGCCAGTCCCGTGGACCCATTCAACGATAAAATACAACTTTCTAACAAACAGATCAAAACATTCTTCAGAATCCCGCTTCACTGCGTAGGGGAATCCACTTTTCAACAAGTAAAAGTGATCATCCCCGAAAGTTGAAGTGTTCTTCAAAAAAAAAACTTCTCCAATACAAGGCATATTTCCTCAAAACGGAAGAATTATTCTCTAAAATAAGAGTACAAGTCTTTTCAGAATACTGCAGTAAGCAGTGGTATGGGGGCACATAGCTATATTAATAACGCCCAAACATCATACCACGAGCTCACTACAGTATCACATAAAGTAAATAAAGAAACTTGTGCAAAAACAAGGAATAAATGCATTCACACATATACTGACAAGAAATTGTACAAGTAAAAAGAATCATTTTATTCCATACTATAAAGTTTTTTGTACATATGCAGGATTCAAGCGGGGACCGGTACCTACACAATCTCCGGTCAATACATGCAAAAAGAAAAAAGCAAAACAAGAAGCATAAAATTCAGCTTATCATTCCTTCTTCCCGCCACCCTTAGAGCTCTTTCCCGGCTTGATAACTAGTTTTGGAAGCCGCTGTGGACGGGTCGGGGGGGAAGGAGAAAGAGGAGTAGTCGGATCTTCTTCTAATTTATCTTCTCTAGCTGAAGTGCTTTTCTTCTTCTTCCTCATTGCACGCTTCCCTTTCCTCTTTGAAGAAGACTCACTTCCCGGAGTAAATAACGCAGAAAGTTTTGTATCATCATCATAAGACTGCTCCGGGGTTACTGTCCTCAAATTCTTCCGCCTTCTGCTCTTGCGAAGCGGGTGGATCCTCCAAGCCTTGAAGGGCTTCTATTTGCTCTTCCTGCGAACCTGGCTGAGAAGCAGGAGTAACTTGAAGGGATGGAGGAGGAACAGCTGGGAGAGGAGAAGTGTGCGCAGCATTCAGTGTTTCCGCTACAGGAAAAAAGAAGTTAAAATCAGTATTCTCGGAAAAAAGAGAAGATATTGGTTCATCGAGACTTAATTAATAAGCGAGAAATTCATCAAACTCAGGTGAAGCAAGCAAGTAATCCGCTCGACCTGGATCAACATCGAAGTTACCTGGAGAAGTCGGCTTAATCACTTCGATTTCAAAGTTTTCGGCTTCAGTGTCATCCTGGGTTTTTTCCTCGGCTTGAACAGTGGGAGGCTCAGTAGTCGCGATTTTGACTTCGGTTTTCGCAGGAGGTGGAGAATAAGAACTAGAGCCAATAGTATCAGGGTCGACCGAAGCCGGAAGATGAGCGGGGTCGGTTAAAGTCGCTGTCTCAAAACGCTCTTCTCCTGTCACTTTGGCTCGCTCCCTGGCAAGCTGCTCTTTTCCTCTGGAAAGGGCGGTACGTGCTTCATCGTCTAGATAGGTCGCTTCAAGATCCGCTTCTGCATAGCCAGCGCCTCCAAACATATCAATTACCGCTTCCCACACTTCGGCCAAAGTAGTTTCATATGTCAGACCCAGAAATGAGAGGCTCGCGCGCCCCAAGACGCTATGGATATAAAAGTCAAATAAAGTAGAGCTGATTTTTGCCTTCGTCGCCTCGTGCGACTGCTCAGCTACTTCTTTTTCGGCAATGGCTGCAACCTGGCCGGCAACTGCCTCATCCCGCTCTTTTTCAATTTTAAGAAGTCGAGCTTTTAATGCTGCAATCTCCAGATCTTGCGAGCTAACTCTTTCCCGCAGCTGAGCGGTATCTTTGCGATATTTTTCAGTAACATGCTACTCTGCCTCAAGTTTCATCTCAGCATCTCTTTGAGCAGCATGAGCATCTCTCACTTGTTTTTGGAAGACTTCTTCTTTTTGAGAGTGCGAAGCGGAAGAAGAGGCGAGATCTTCTTTGAGTTTCTTGACTTCGGACTCAAGTCTCGCGTTATCATCCGTAATACTTGTCATCTCTGCATCATGTTGCTTACAAATCTTATCCCACTCTGACTTGTCATTCTCCATGGTCAACATGGCTTCAAGATTCATACGATTAACTCTTTGAAGCTCGTCAACAAGTTTCTGCCAGCCAGACATCCTCTCGATATCAAGTTTAACAGCATCAAGATTTTTTAACATTGCTTGCTTATCAATCGGTACCAAGTCTAAGTCAAAACGTACTCCCTTTAAACACCAATTTGGGAATCGGCCTTGAAGTGTAGGAGGAGCATCCCTGACTTGATATTGAGGCCTGTTGATAATTGTCTGAATGTCGGATTTCTTAAGAGCAGGAGAACCGGAGGGTATGTCGAGAGGGTTAGGAGCAACGGTCTTTTCAGAAATTGCAGACGTTGATTGATCGCTAAGTTTGACCTTTTTGCTCGGATCGTCAGCAACGTGACTTTTCCCTTTAACATCATAAGATTTCCTCTTGTGGGATTCATCATCCCTTCTCCTTTGCTGCTCCTCGTAGTCCCGCCTTTCACGAGCTTTTCTAGCGGCTCTTTCTTCATCAGTTTCCCTATGGACAGTGAGATAGCGCCTATAATCATAAGTGTCGCGGCTTCCATGGCGCTGGAAATTGTCATAGTACGAGCCAGATCGCCCCATCGGAGAATCTGAAAATGAAAAAGAAATAAAATTTAGAAATCTCCAGGAGAAGGAAGTTAAGTGCGAGTAACTGCTAGAGATTCTAAGTGTGTGTGGTGTGTAAACTATGCGCGTCAAACTACAAACCACTCTTTGGTTGAGGAGTGATAGCAGATTGTGGAGTAGAAGTCAACTTTTGAGCTGACGAAATTCGCTGCAAGGAAGATGTCACTTCGGCTGCTGGAGACGTGACTTTCGTTGTATCATCTTTGAAAAGCTCGCGTGAAGTCACCATTAGGTCACTTAGCTCACCAAAAATGTCTTCGCCATCGTGCTGGGAGGAACTCTCTTTTTCACCAATGTGCCGGGTGGAACTCTCTTTTTTAGCTTCTTCATCGGCTGCTTTCTTGGGGCATTGAGGAAGTTCCTCCTCTTCGATAACCGAAGAGAGTGTAAACTTGTCAGATGAACCCGCAACATCGGCAGAGGTGGAACACTTCACCAGTGCAGCCTCTATAGTAGGTTCCTTCAGAGCAATCTCTTCTGCAGAAACTGGGGCATCCGATATCTCTGCTTGAGAATCAGAAACTTCATGAATCTGAGTAGATCGGGAGGAGTGAAGAAGTCCGAACTGATGTAAAAACTCATCTTTCAACAAAAATTGAACGCTCCTCTCCTCAACCGGCACGGCCATGAGCCTCTCAAAAGTTGGTTTGTGACCCGGATCCCTAGAAGGAGGAGGAAGCGCTGAAAAGTAAAGGGCGAAGTTAACACTTAACAATTCGGGCTTCGAAAAGTTCAGAAAACATAAGGAACAAAAATAAATGATCTTACTTCCTACTCTCCAGATAGCATAGAATCCCATAGGACAGCGAACGAAGAAAAACTGACTCAAAAACCCGTGAGCACTCTCGGGAAGACCAATGATCAGTTTACGGTTCCTAGCACTTCTCACGAGTGTGATGGAGGGATGGTCTTTTATTCTTGGCAAATGTGCACAAGTAACAAACTTCATCAAAACTCGGAAGACGATCCAGTGTCCTCCTAAATAGCACACACAACCCCATCAGAATGGCATAGCCATTGGGGTGTAGCTGGAAGGGGGAGATGGCCAGTCGGAAAAGAAGTTGCTGAAGAAAGTCGTTAAAAGGAGGGATAGCTCCACTCATGCACATTTGACGATTAACTGCGACGAAACCAGAAGGTGGTATATCAGCAGTGTCGCTTTTCTCAGGAAGTATGACATCTGCTTCAGCAATGCCAAACTGAGTGCACAGTTGTCGAAAGACTTTATATGTTAGTGTGGTTGAGATTCTTTCTGGAGGATTAGTTAATGGAGCAGGAATAGAAATGGCCTCTCCAGCTTGAACTATTACCTCTTCTTGTTGAGAAGTCATTCTACACAATCAACTGGATATTCAAATATGAAGGTGCAAGTTTCCTAAAAAGTGTGAAGTGTTGTGCAGAACTAATAAAAATAGAAAGAAAACATAACTGGAATTAAACTAGTTGACAATTGGTCGATTACAAGATTTCAGGACTTGTTAATTTAAAACTCAAGTGCAGTGTTAATGCAAACAAATCAGCTTTAGTTAACTATTTTAGTTTTGCTTTAATACTTCACTTGAATTGGTTGGTTTACAGCATTTCGCTCACGCAGTTCATTTAAGTTGATTATTCTTTATCGACTAATCTGTCGTTCGATGTGGGCAGTCAATGGCAGTATATTCGTCCCGGTTTTCTGCAAATATTGTGTTTAACAGGTTATTAACATTAGAGATAATCTGTAAAGAAGTTCAAACAGTTCAAAACAGTTCAAGGTTTTGGCAGTTCAGTCCAGCAATTCAAGTTGAGAATTCAAGTGTTAGCTCGTCCACGACCTAAAGGATATGCGCGAATTTCTCAAAGTCCTAGCTCGGCCGCGACCTAAAAGCCTATGCCGTAAGCAAGTTAGGTCGGTAGTTTGTTAGGTCGTCCTGTTTTAAACTTAAATGTTATTCCAGCAAGTTAAGTCGCAAGCTAGATAGGTCGCAAGTAAATTAGGTCGCGCGAATCACATCCAAACTGATAGGCCTAAGGTCGTCTGAAGCTCCTAAATTGGTCTTTTCTTAACTTTCTTTAACCCGTTCGCTCCTTCCCACTCAGCAAATCTAAATCCGATAACCCATTATCATCTCTACCATGGAATCAATCGTCTCACCACACCACCAAATCCCCCAGAATCGACTCAAATCACCTCAAATCCATCATGAAACCAGTATGATGCGGTGTTTCCAAGAATTACAATGACATCGCAACTAAAGGTAGTCAAGGATCGATTGCGACAAGATTCATGATGAAGCATGGTATACAGACTTGGATTGGGGATGACAAATAAGGGATTCACGTTTCGATAGTGGACATGGTTGAACATTGGTTGAATTCACTTACGTAATATGATGATGAAGATGATTAATGGCCGAGTAATCTGGAATCGCCTTCGAGAGCTCGGAAACTTGTTAATGGCAGGATGGAATGTTATGGCAGATGAAGAAAAGAAGGAACAACCTAAGCTATTTATACCCCGGGGCAGTGAAATGCGAATCGGCACATACGACCTAGTTTCCTCGATAGGTCGCTTACGACCTAACAACTCATCAGAGCACGAGTTAAAGGGATCGAAGCACACGACCTACGACCTAGGCATGTACTTCGAGGGGCAAATGTTAACTCCTCTTCGTTAGCGACCTAAGGAGGCTAACGACCTATGGGGAGCAGCGACCTAACGACTCAATTAGCAAGCGACCTATCGAGCACAATGGTCTAGTTCACGACCTAACTACAGAAAGAACTAAGCGACCTAAGGAGGCTAACGACCTATGGGGTGAAGCGACCTAACCATGGATCGGTCCTAGCGACCTAACAAGATAAGCCAGCAAGCGACCTAACTTTATAAAGAGGTTAGCGACCTAACTACAGAAACGACCTAACGAATTAAGGGTTTAGCGACCTAGTGACTCCAGTCCTCAGCGACCTAAAAGCTTCAACGACTTAAGGCATATGCGACCTAAAGCATATGCGACCTAAAGCATATGCGACCTAAAGCATGTGCGACCTAAGCAATGCCACGACCTACCGACCTAAGAAGCTAGCGACTTAAGGGATCCTACTACCTAACGACCTAAGAACGAAGTGGTCTCAGCGACCTACGACCTACATTAGGTCGCGCGCGACCTATTAATTCGCTCAGAAGAAACCAAGATCAATCGAGAGGAGCCAGATTACATCCCCTAGGTCGCTGCCGACCTACGACCTAACTTAGGTCGTTCACGACCTAAGACTTGGCGATTGAATCTTGCCCAGATTTTTCCCTATAAATACTAGAGCTACTCCAACGGCAGGGGGACTTTTTGGCTGATCTTCTGAAGTGCCGTTACTCTGCTGAATTCTGACTTCATCAAACACATTAAGCATTCCAAACATTCAAGACACTACAACAAGCTTCGAGAGAGATCTTGCACATCCGACATGGATTCAAAGAGCCTTATCACATCGAAGTTTGAGCTACTAGTCTGAAGTGTTTTAGAATCGAAGTGTATTGTATCTTGAAGTGCATTGTATCAATTTGTAACCAAAATCAGCAATAAAGGAATTTAAAGTGGACGTAGGCTTGATCTTAAGCCGAACCACTATAAAATCGTTGTCTTTTACTGTTTTCTGCTTATTTCTTATTCTAGTATCACGGGTGGTGCTTTCACATTACTACTACACACATCAGGGTGTTAGCATTCAATTTTCAGCGTTAACAATTACCATATACTAAAAAAAGAATTGAGAATGTGAAGATATTTATTTGTAAACTAGTTTTCTCCAAGATATACAATAATGAATGATATTTTTTAAAAATATCGGGAATTTTACACTTAATATTCGAGCGATATATCACAAATATCGGGAGATATATCGGTAATGATATTTTAACCGATGTTTTGAAAAAAAATCGTTTAAGGAGCGATATCATATATATCGGTGAAATATTAGTGGTATTATCCGATATTCACTACATAAACTTATGGGTTTATCTTTCAATAGATCAAAGGGTCTTAAAAGAACTGGGGCGAAAGCAACTCTTTCGAAAGCATTATTCCTAAGTAAAAGAAAGTGGATGGTTTTGAAACCAACCCTTTTGAAAGCATGGAGAAGCAGCTTCATAGTAAAAATGAAAGCACCCTTTTGAAATCATTGTTTAAAGGTAATAAGAAAGGCGGCCTTAACTAGGTCGAAAGGTGGCATGCGGCTGCTAGGTTTCGAGCCTTGTTGAAAGCTTGTTTAAAAACAAAAAGGCGAAAACCTCTTTCGTAAGCCCTTTTTCTAAAACAATGGCGTATTTGACTAAGTCGAAAGCTATTTCCTTCGAAAGCCACATTTTGTAACCAGAATAATTCTAAGTTTATAAAGACTACTGCTACCCCTTTGAAAGCATGTTTCGACGCTACACCCTCCGCATATCTCCAATCCACTACGTACCAAGACATTGATATAATGTGTATTGGTTTCGATTAAGTTGGAGGTGGTAGTATGGGTTTGAAAGGTGGCTGTCGAAAGTGGTGAAGTAGCAATCCTTTACAAAACTAATTTTAAACTTTTTAAAGTAATATCTTTCCAACTAACTTGCCTTAGTTGTCAACATATAATATATTGCCAATTCTTTTTTGAAATCTTTTCTAAAAGTGCTGCCGAATTCAATAATTAACAATTTAAAACATTTAGCAAATAGTCCATTCTTCTTTTATAACAATATAAAACATTTAAGTCTCATACCTTAAATAATTTTATATCTTCAATAAAGTACATAGGAAAATTCTTCAAAAATTCCCATAAATCACTTTTAATATGTTTTCTAACATATTTGAATTTCTGACCCAATGCTAACATATAATAGCCATAATTAATTTAAACCCAGTTTACCCATTTTCTTTATTAGAGAATTAATAATAAATCCACAACAACTCAGAAAATTATGAAACTTGAAACCCAACTCTAAAATAATGTTTCTGACCTTATAAAAAAATGCAAGCCATTTGGATGTCATTTAATAGGTTTTCCCGATTAATTCTTATCATAAAATCTATATGAAATAACACAAATCATCAACAAGCATATATATATATATATATATATATATCCTTTTAAACAATCAAAACAAGGCAATATTCTTGCAAAATAATTTCGGATCTCATCTAGAAACCGAAAACAATAAAAATGAGATGTAATCTATTATTCATCTTAGCTTGTCGTTAAGGAGGTTGAGATCTGCTCTTGGATTAATTAGCTTAAGCTTCCTAATTGCTTTCTTGCTTAACTTCCTCTTGTTTTCTTCTAATGGTGGCCGGCCAAGCTCTTGATTTAGTTTTAGTTTGTGAATATTGCAAATGAAAATAAGTTAAGGGTTTAGGGTATAAGAATATAACCTATTCCTATTTTACCTTTATCTTATTACCTTTTCTTATTTCGTTTTAATTTTCCATTTTCTTATTCATTAAGGCACGACTGCCTTTTAATTATACAAATCTCAATCCCTTAACCATTTTAATCCTTACATTGTTCTATTTAGTTTATCTAATTAAATCTTCTGAATAATGTTATTTAAAATTAGGGTGTTACAATATGCATATTCCCTATATTCCTCACTTCATTCTATGTCTCATAAATGTCAATTGTTTATAAAAATAAATGGCCATTATTACTTAAATTGGACAATCACAAATGACATTTATTTATTCGTTCTAATTCAACTTATTATGCCTATTAATTTTCCCATAAACGCCATATTAAAAACTTTATTCAATCTTATTAAATGCATTTATGGCCCCGATGAATTCCTGTAATTCCCTACCAACTACACATTTATTGCCCACTAATTTTGCAATCATGGTTCATAAATTCTGGAGTTACTATCTCTTTTCCATTTTAACCTCCTAGTCCTATGATTTACTACATAACTAGTTGTCCTAATTATAACTAATACGAGTACCGATATATAATTATTCATTACCCTTTATTTGTTACCCTATGTATATTTATATTTCAAATCGGTAGGCACGGTTATGTATGTGTATATATATTCCTATCTCTAACTCGTTAATTCCTACGCTTAGCAATTCCAAAACATACACTTATATGTACATTATGTAAAGAACATTTATTTCAATATTTTAATTTATTAGAGCTCTACTTTTAAAAAAAGATTACCATTATCATAAATCTAAAGTAAACTCTACAACCTGATCAATATAATACTTTAACAATCTTAGGGACTGATTTTCAAATTTCCTGATTAGGGTTTATATACCATTCCATTCCATTTACCAGACTTATAGAATATGTAGGCCAAATTTCAATTGAATACGTTCTTTCTAAACCTACAACTTAATATATTTTGCATAGGCATAATAATTAAATAAAATTCAACGATATAAATTTCAATGTTACATATAAATGATAGAAATTTCCCAATCACCTTTCAAGCTTTCTAAATCTTCTAAATCTGAATTCATCCCTTTAGTTGACTCACTTTCCTTTCCAATCCAAAAATATATATAACAAGATATATATATATACCCATTACTATTATACATCTAAGAGGAGATTTGAATTAAGTGGAATATAAATTTATAATTATAAAATTTGCCTATTTTCCGCAATATCTATTCACTCATTCTCTTCTTCCATTTTATTTTCTACCATTCTTTGATTATACATACATACATATACACACACAGATATATATATATATATATAGTCTTTTATAATTAATAGAAATAGCTAAGAAGGGAAAATGGAAGATCTTCTCTGCTTTGATCAGAAAATATGAGAAGAAAAGTGAGGGGCTAGACATGTATTTCTAGATGCTTGAATCAATTATATTAGTTAGATTTAAAATAATTAAATCTAGGTCGTTCGGTCGAGGTTCAACCCTAGCCACCACTGTTCTAACTGGTCGACCGACCCAAGGAGGGGGTCGACCAGTAGGGTCCAAGCCGTATTATTATTAATTTCCTTTTTAATTTCTATTTGATTATTTTCATTTCAAAAACTTCAAATTCTAATAACTTCCTCGTTTAAACTCCAATGGCATAACTTCATGTATGAAAGTTGCTTAGAAATCACCATGAACACAATGGTGCAAGTTCCATAGTCAAATTCAAATGTTTGCTCTAATTGCATTTTTGGGCCTTAAGAGTAATTTATTAGTTAACAATTATTCTATGGGGTGTTACATTCCCCTCTTTTAAAGAATTTTGTCCCCGAAATTTCACAAGGGGTGAATCATGTAACATAGTACGCAACCATTCTAAACTATTCAACCAATTAGTGTACAACCAATTTTGCAGCTAAACGTGTATAAGTGCAGCTGGATAATACTAAGTCGACACCTCCTATATGAATGTATTCTTTTAAAAACATTTTGAAAATATGATGCAAACAACCTATATACACTAGCAGTTCTATATGAATGCAAATTTTCAAAAATAAAACGTCCTTGCTTTCACATAATAATTTCTACACTCCTATGAATAGGAGTATGGTTCAACCAATTTTGCATCTAATCCCTACCATCCAATACCTTACACATAATTTCTAACATCCAAAAATTTGGAAAATTGAGATTTCCTAAATCTATACTCCTATGCCGGAATAAATGGAAAATTTTCACATTTCATCCTTCTTTTGGATATCTATTCATTGCACCTTGGAACCTTATCTTTTGCCCCCAAATCTTTTTAAACTTTTCCAAGTACAATTTGCAGATGGAGGTTTATTTTTTGATGTTAAAACAGAATTATTATAAATGCAAGTTTTGTTTACTATCAACAAGGTATGAAAATAGAAATTCCAAATCTAAAACAGTTTTTTTTCCTTGTTATCTTTTATGTTTTGTATACTGTCACCCCTTATCGGATAGTAAAACTCATATTCACTAATGCATCGACCCTCCCTAATCAAGCATATGGCCTTTAAAAATCAAAATTTCTCATTTTATGTTGAAAATCATTTTTTCCCTTTCAATCAAACTTGCAAAACAGTTTGAAATTTTTTTAAAGCATTTATGCACAAGTTTTCAAAAGCATTTGGACACAATTTTACAAAAGCATTTGAACAAAAAATTTCAAAACATTTGCCTATCCATCCTAAAAACAAATCAAGAAACATCTTAACATAATCAGGACTAAGTCAATGAGTTAATGCATACGATTGACACTAGCATTATGCAATTAATCTTGAATTTAGAGAACCTTTCATTTTTCTTCGAAACAACAAACAACACACAAACATATTTATGCTGTCAAGGCATAGAGTTAGTGACTCGTGGTTTTTCAACCACCCTTCCCGATCTTTTGCTTGCTAAAATTTATTTTTTCCAAAATTGTAAAGTTTTTGGCATTAAATCATTCTTTATTTCAAGTTTCTAACTTAATTTCCTAATTTATTTTATGAACTTCCAGCCTCGTCTTACATTCATTGCTAGTTAAGTGTTCTTATGAGATTTTCTTATTTACACTGTTCCATAAAATATATAACGGTCAAAGATCATCCAAAAAATCAACATAGTAATAAAATAGGAACATATCTCATATCATATCATATGCTTTTCCAATATCCATTGGTAGCGATTGTAACCCAAATAACCTAAAAGAAACAATTGTTGGAAGCTATCCTTCATCATCATTTGGTATCAATGATGTTATCGCCCAATCACTTCTTGCTCAATTAATATGGACATTTCCAGAATGCCACTCCATTACAACTCACATGCTTAACTCACCTTCTTGGCTTCTAATAAACATGGTACATCCATTACTTCAATTATTACACCTAATTATAGGCTAAATTGTGCACTCCTACTCTGTGTTGGTAAGAAATAAAAACTATGGACGTTTAGAATAATTCATTAGAAAATTGGCTTGGTGGAACAACCTTCCTCCCACCTACCTTTCCTTCTCTAACCTTGAGTCAACCAACATCCTCTATGCGTGTTTGCCATCTCATTACTCTCTTCTCCAAACATACTACTATTTTCTTTCAGTCAAAGTCCCTTGATAGTATCCTCAAACTATGGAATTTACTTTCTTAATCTTTGATTATTCATGCGGATATACCCTAGGGCTAGCATAATTGTACTTTGACGCCATTTTCCATCTCTTTGAGGGTTCTTTTTCTTGCTTTTACAAATGTCTAACCAAATATTCCTAGGTCCATACCATTATTCCTTAAATTTAAAGGGGATTCATTTTTTCTACCCTATGATCACTCGTTGCTATTTTATTCACACTCTAACCAACTTTCCCTTTTTAACGACTTTCTAAGACATGGACTTATTTTATTAAAAGTAGGGTTTTTAACTCAAAACGTTTATCATGTTTGGATCCAAAAAATCCATTGTCATACCAAACCATTTTTGAAAAACATCTTCTATAGCCTTAAGCAATGAAAACTAGAGTAGACAAAGAAAACTTTCATTCTATTATTTTCCTACTACTCATGCTTTTTCCGCTTTCAACCTTAACGGAGATTCCAATAGCATATGGGGGCTTTTAAAAGATATGCACAATTACGACACACACACACGCACATAGATATATATATATATATATATATATATATATGGAAATTATCCACTTTCCTATGCTTTGCCTCAAATTTCCTACATTCTTCCTAACTAGATTACTAACACTATTCTAATATAAATTTCTAATGTTTTTTCTATTTGAATTTCCTAATATTGTTACCACTAAAAGTTCTCCAACCAAAATTGCCTTCAAGTGGCTTCTCCTTATATAGCTCTTTTCCTCTTCTATTTTTTTCTTCATTGACTCATTGCAGTGTATTTGCCTCCTGCTTCAGCCATTGAGCTTTCCTTCATTAACATGAAAAGAGTTATGTATAAATCTATTTTAGTTGTTTTCTCCGTATTTTCCTAATATAGGAATATTCTTCCTATCTTCATTATCGGACATTCTTAACCTTCTGTTTTTTTACCCCATTTCAATCAAGTACCATTTCTATATATCCACCCCTTAGAAATAATTTTTCAAAAATGGACTTTCAAATTTGCAAAAGTAGAAAAAATCATCAAGTCAAAATAAACTCTTTTTCACCTATTTCAAAAACGAAAAACCCCTTACTAAAAACCTTTAAATTGAATTTTTTTGACCCAACCAATTTTAAACTTTACTAGGAATCTATAATTGGCTACTTAAAATTTTCTTACTTTTTCAAATAACAACTTTTCAATGATACAGTTCTTTTATTAAAATAAATCCTTTGAAAACCCATTCAAAATGTTTCAATGAATTTTCAAAAAATCTTTTTGTCAAACTCTTTCGCACGGGGTCAGACTTTAATTGTCCTTTCTTTTGGAGTTTCCTTTTTTTCCTACCTATTCTTAACTTAACTTTATCAAAAATTTGGCTACCATCTTGTGGTAGCTAATGCTAAGCTTCTTGCAGGAACTTGTTCAATCCATTTTCATCTTACTTCTAGATGCTTGCAACATATAGGTTCTTACTTTCCATCTGTCTGAATGAAATGTACGTTTTCAATTGGTAATCCAACAAAATCCACAATCATAAGGAAGCCTATGCCCAACAAAGGAGTGAAGTACCATCCATCTTCAGGAATCCTTATACATGTCGCACTCATGCTCTTCTTGGTCAAGACTTTTGGTTCGGCCTGTACTCCGTTGGGTAATTAGGGTAGGAATATAAATTTAAGTCTATTTATTGCTTCAATTCATAATTGCCTCATCCATCTTTTAATAATATGGTTGCAGCTACTTATATAATCAGAATTCATTGAGTTTGACGTATGATATGTATGTATGTATGTATCCTAATTTCTATGATTGACTAACCTGGCTCTAATGCCAAATATAACAATTTGCACCTCAATGGGCCTGAATTTCAACTAAATCGAAACCCAAGCCCATTAGGGTACGGATCGTTTGTCTTGGAAACATGTAATAAACATAAGTATATCAAAGGTTTTTGTACATAAACCTGCAGCATAATAGTAAAATATAATAGAAAATAAATATTGACTGAGGAAACTACCTTGGAATCAATATTATTCCTCGGATATCTTGTTGCATTATCAGTGCCGAGCATGAATGAGAAGACTTCTTCATCTACCATTCCCATCTTGCACCAGTAACTTGTCCCTCTAAATCTATCCTAAGGGTTGTAATAAGGAGGGGATCAGAACAATGTTTTGGTGGTTGAAAATTGCATAGTTTTACCATAACCTTAATTTATGTCGACTGATTTCTATTTAAGTGCCATGTCTATTATTCATGGCTATTCCATTTAATTCCATCTACACATACGATATGTCTAACCTTCTCCAAGCTGTAACTATTTATATAAACATATGCCTATATACATATTTGTTTGCGCCAAAAATGGTCACAAACCCTAAGTATTGTGAAAGCACCAGTGTATGAATATAAATCAACAATATTCAAACACAAATCTCATATCTAAGCTAGCAACAAACAGCAATCCAGAAGTAATGAACAGTGACACACAATTTATAGTGGTTCAGCTATCTCCGGCCTACGTCCACTTCAAGGTTTTTATCTTTTATTGATGTTCTTTGCTGATTACAGATGATTACAGCAGATACAATGAAAGAATTCTAGTATAATAGCAATAGAAAGAAGTAGAATTGAATCCGGTAGAGTCTGGACGTTCGTCAGCCAAAAGAGACCCCCTTTCTGTAGGCTTCAGGGGGCTATTTATAGGCGTAGGAGGCTGAGATCGCGCTCAAACTTCAGGAGACTTTTTCAGGCACGTGAGTGGGCCCGCACGTCCGGTCCCACCAAGTTTCGACTCCATCTGGGATCGATTCGAAACAACTTCGTATCGATCAAAAAATGCTCCAATCGAGCTGAAACTTGGCGGGGACATTCTCTACCTTGCACGCAAGCTACTGTGAAAATTTCGTTGCATTTGGATCTGTGGTTTGTGAGATATGATCGATTCAAGGTCATGTTTTTCGTAGTCTGCTGCTTTCGAATCCACGCTTTCGTATCTATCCGTTCGACTCGATCGAGGCGCATGCGCGCTGAGATGACGTGGTGCGAGTTTCCTGGATCGATCCAATTATTGCGGCGTATTGACCGAATCCTCCGTGCGCTTTGCTCGCATCGTCATTTCACGTTGATGAAGACCATTTCTCATCCATCGCATGCAACTCCATTCGCACCGGCAATTTATCAGGGGGATGCTCGGATCGATCGATTTTGGTCAAGTCCGTATCTATCAGATCGATACGAACCAATGGTGCTTTCAGATCGATACGAACAACAGTTGAGTGATAGGTACGAACGCGGCATGCGATGGACTCGATCAGGGGTTCGCTGGTCGATACGAACTCGAACACAGTCTGGGATCGATTCGAAGGTGATCGATTCGAGGACGATCGTTTCGAAATCGCTAGCCCCTGGTGGATTCGAACAAACTGAGGCGGTGTCGTCCTGATGGATATGAATGCGATGGATTTGAAGTGGGGCGAAGCTAATTTGATGGATACGAATTTGATGGGTTCGAATAGACCATCACCTCGACTCTTTGATGGATATGAACAGCACATTTTACCTAACTTGTATCGATCATATCTCACTCATATGAACTCCGATTAACCTGAAATTTGAAACGCTGGTTTTCATGGCTTTGCTTGTCATGTCTTGTCAATTGCAGCCTGATCCGGACTCGGACAAAATTCGTCGATATCCATGATTATCCTGCAATGCATAGTTAATATTCATGGCTAGTTATTATTGATTTTCAGTTAGTTTTGGGTATCTCAGCTTTGCTAAAAGTTGGGATAACATTTTGCCTCCCAAAACATGCCTTTTGGTAAAAGGCGTGTTTTGATCAGTCTCAAGTCGAATGCAGTGAGTTCATGTTTTACTCAGAGCTTATAGCATTTTCAATCAAGTCCATGGCTGTTCGAAGCCGAATTGTTATCAATTTCTTCGAGTGGAAGTTAAGAATGAAGTTCTACAGTCTCTCCATACTATCGGCGGTCACTCCGGACCCTTGCCAAGCCCATTCCAGACTTAGCGATCGAATAGAAAGATCCTGTTGCACTCCGGCGTTGCTTTTTATTCCTTGCACTCTGGCCCCAGTTAGGGCATAAAGCGATATCTTGGTCATTCTAAACCGATCGTAGCCTCTTTGGGCTCTTGCTGGATCCCATCCTGTCACTCTCTGGTGAAGGGGAAGCAGCATTGAGTGAGCCGATCCTGTCGCTCTCCGGCGAAGCGGCCACACCCCCTGCACCCCGGTTCAACGTCTTTGAACATTAAGAGATGTCTTGGCCAAAATCTTTAGGCCGATCATAGCCTCTCTGGGCTCTTATCGAATCCCGATCCAATTACTCTCCAGTGAATAGGAAACGATGTTTGAGTGAGTCGATCCTGTCGCTCTCCGGCGAAGCAACCCACTTCTTGCACTCCGGTTCAGTGTATCTGAACATTAAGCATTGTCTTGGCCAAAATATTTAGGCCGATCATAGCCTCTCTGGGCTCTTATCGAATCACGATCCAATCACTCTCCGGTGAATAGGAAACGATGTTTAAGTGAGTCGATCCTGTCGCTCTCCGGCGAAGCAACCCACTTCTTGCACTCCGGTTCAGTGTATCTGAACATTAAGCGATGTCTTGGCCAAAATCTTTAGGCCGATCATAGCCTCTCTGGGCTCTTATCGAATCCCGATCCAATCACTCTCCGGTGAATAGGAAACGATGCTTAAGTGAGTCGATCCTGTCGCTCTCCGGCGAAGTGACCCACTTCTTGCACTCCGGACCCCGTCTCTCCGGGTAGGGTCATAAAGCGATCATTTTTATATTGGTATTTAATACTTATCCTTTAATTCTCCGGTCAAAGGTTTATTTCAAGGAATTCAAGTTTATTTATTAAATTCAGGTCCTAGATGTTCAATCTCAAACACCAGGGAAAACTAAACATTGCCTCTCTGGGCGGATCGGTCTATCTCCATCTCAAAGCATGCCTAGGGATCTCTCTGGTTCCCGTGCATGAGTAAGTGGAGTAGCCGTTTATTATGAAAACAAATCTAATGAAATTATTTGACCGAAGTCCAAATCCTGAACTTGGCCCTTGCCATCTTAATCAGTTGATGACGAGCCGTGATCCCGATCCAGGATCGTTTCTGTTAGGTGGAGGCGGTAGTTGTTCAGGCCTTACCGTCGCTGCCCGTTCTCTGACATATTATGGCAATCTACCATTCCTGGCATGTTCTTCCACCTCATCTTTTAGGTGGCGGCATTTGTCGGTTGTATGCCCATCCAGCTCATGGAACAGGCAATATTTTCCGGTTCTACGCTCCCGCTCTGTAGGATCTCTCCTGGGTGGTTTTCGATAGGGGAGTTGCCCCCGTGTTTCAGTGTAAATTCGTTCCAGGCTTGCTGCCAAATCTGTGTATTGCCTGAATCTAGGCTCTCGGAATTTCTTCCGTTTATCAGGACCATCATGTGCATCATCTTGCTTTCTCTTTCCTTTGTCTGCCCTGGACTGTTCCCTGGCGATTCCTTCGCCTTGTGCAGCATTTACTTCCTGCCTCTCGGCTCGTGATTCTTCTAATCGAGTGAATTTCTCAGCTTCATGGTAAAACTCTCCAAGATCTTGTGGTGGATCTCTTGTCAATGAATCTTTGAATTCGGTGCCTTCTCCAACTCCTGCCACCGCCGCCATCAAAATCATCGATGGATCCGGGCGATCTACGGAAGCCACCGTTGCATTGAATCGCAACAGAAAACCTTTAAAGGACTCTCCGGTCCTTTGCTTTATCGAAGCTAGAGTCATCACACTCTTGGGTCTTGTCACATGGACCCTAAATTGTTCCATGAAGCAATCTACAAGCTCGCTCCATGTCCTGATCGATCCAGTCTTTAATTGCCTGAACCAAAGTGCAGCCAAGTCTGACAAAAATAAAGGGAAACATCGTGCCATCACTTCCTCGGATGCTCCAAGTACTTCCATGTGTCTAATGTATCTGGTAATATGCATGGTCGGATCCGACTTCCCGTCATATGGATCCAGCGTTGGTAGTTTGAACTTTGGTGGGTTCCTTGCATTCCTGATATTCGGAGTGAACGGACTCCGACTGACTTCTTCCAATCCTCTGCTAGACAATCCTCCTCTCATGAGTCATCACACTAATCCAGCCATCTTTTCATCTCCATCCTGGGGTTGCCCTCTTGGTCTTGAAGGGTATTCTGGTACGTACTCTTCGTGTGGCTCGTTAGCATCAGTGTTGGCTCCAGCTTGTTGAGCTCCATCCGTAGGCCTTCCAGCATCAGATCCTGAGGGTCTGCCCCTAAGTCCTTGTTGACTGCCTTCTGGTTCTGCGTTCTGTCCTCCATTGGGTTCCGTAACTCTAGTTTCTTGTTCCACATTCACAACCGTTGTAGCTGGTCCTAGGTTTTGTATTCCTGCAGCTCTTATCTGTTCAAAGAAATTCTTCAGCATCTCTTGTTGGCTTTTCATCATTCTTTCATGCATTAGGTTATTCATAGCCTGCATCTCATCTCTAGTGATGTAGATCGAAGCTGGTTCTTCTCCAGCGCCAGAGGATGCCTCTTGACTTCCTCCTTGTTGGCTTCTCTCAACCCGTTGTCTTGTTTGTCTAGTCATTGTTGAGTCAATCCGAATCTTTCAGACTTTCAAATCTAAACTTTGAATCTGGTGTAGCGGGTGCTAGTTGTTCTCAGTGAAAGCACCAAAGTGTTTGCGCCAAAAATGGTCACAAACCCCAAGTATTGTGAAAGCACCGGTGTATGAATACAAATCAACAATATTCAACACAAATCTCAGATCTAAGCTAGCAACAAACAGCAATCCAGAAGTAATGAACAGTGACACACAATTTATAGTGGTTCAGCTGTCTCCGACCTACGTCCACTTCAAGGTTTTTATCTTTTATTGATGTTCTTTGCTGATTACAGATGATTACAGCAGATACAATGAATGAATTCGAGTATAATAGCAATAGAAAGAAGTAGAATTGAATCCGACAGAGTCTGGACGTTCGTCAGCCAAAAGAGACCCCCTTTCTGTAGGCTTTAGGGGGCTATTTATAGGCGTAGGAGGCTGAGATCGCGCTCAAACTTCAGGAGACTTTTTCAAGCACGTAAGTGGGCCCACGCGTCCGGTCCCACCAAGTTTTGACTCCATCTGGGATCGATTCGAAACAACTTCGTATTGATCAAAAAATGCTCCAATCGAGCTGAAACTTGGCAGGGACATTCTCTACCTTGCACGCAAGCTACTGTGAAAATTTCGTTGCATTTGGATCTGTGGTTTGTGAGATATGATCGATTCAAGGTCATGTTTTTCGTAGTCTGCTGCTTTCGAATCCACGCTTTCGTATCCATCCGTTCGACTCGATCGAGGCGCATGCGCGCTGAGATGACGTGGTGCGAGTTTCTTAGATCGATCCAATTCTTACGGCGTATTGACCGAATCCTCCGTGCGCTTTGCTCGCATCGTCATTTCACGTTGATGAAGACCATTTCTCATCCATCGCATGCAACTCCATTCGCACCGGCAATTTATCAGGGGGATGCTCGGATCGATCGATTTTGGTCAAGTCCGTATCTATCAGATCGATACGAACCAATGGTGCTTTCAGATCGATACGAACAACAGTTGAGTGATAGGTACGAACGCGGCATGCGATGGACTCGATCAGGGGTTCGCTGGTCGATACGAACTCGAACACAGTCTGGGATCGATTCGAAGGTGATCGATTCGAGGACGATCGTTTCGAAATCGCTAGCTCCTGGTGGATTAGAATAAACTGAGGCGGTGTCGTCCTAATGGATACGAATGCGATGGATTCGAAGCGGGGCGAAGCTATTTTGATGGATTCGAATAGACCATCACCTCGACTCTCTGATGGATATAAAAAGCACATTTTACCTAACTTGTATCGATCATATCTCACTCATATGAACTCCTATTAACCTGAAATTTGAAACGCTGGTTTTCATGGCTTTGCTTGTCATGTCTTGTCAATTGCAGCCCAATCCGGACTCGGACAAAATTCGTCGATATCCATGATTATCCTGCAATGCATAGTTAATATTCATGGCTAGTTATTATTGATTTTCAGTCAGTTTTGGGTATCTCAGCTTTGCTAAAAGTTGGGATAACAATATCTAAGTGTTGTGCTACCCAAAAGAAAACCCCAACCAATTAGTAATTCTTAAATAGGGAGGAGGCAGGCCCAACGATCATTTAATACCTTAATCCTAAAGCGGGCCCTCCATAACATAATCCCAGGTCAAACGACACTTAGCTACAAAGGTCGATGACCCCTTGATACAACTCTATAATTCAATTTTCTGTATTACTAACGCATCTCAAAGACTTATCTAAGGGTTAACTAGTCTACCTCCGACAAACAAATAACTAATTAAACTTTAAGATCTATGTGTATTCCATACGAATTCTACACTAGTAGGAATCAAAATCCGTCAGGGCATAACCCACATCTTTGTTAATGACCGCTCGAGACCGCTAGTGGTCAAAGCCTATATGTCAACCCTACTACTAAAAACCGATCCAACAATAATACTGACGTAGCCCATCGACCTCCCACAGTCGAAATCTCATTTAGACCATCCTAATGCAAGTCAAGGAAGATACTCGTTCTAGTTACTTAATACCTTGTGACGACCCGGTATTTTAGCAGTATTATTTTAATAGATATTTAATCTAATTTAAATAAAATGTAAACTGATCATTTTAAAATGAATAAATCGTCTGGAAATAATTGCCATTTGTTTATATAGATTTGTATTTTTGAAAAGGAAATTTGATTTTGGAACTTTAAAATAAATCTCTTAATAATATTTATAATAAAGTCTATCAATATAAAATATAAATATTTGTATTAACTTTCAATGGAAATTTTTATTTCAAATCTATTTATAAAGGGAAACCATGGTTTGAAAATTTAAAATAAAATCTTTCAAAAATATTTAAACTAAATCCTATAAATTTTAACATAAGTATGAAAATAAAATTATAAGTAAATTTAGTATTGTTAGTTTAAGTTTAAAAATAAATGAGAAATAAAATTAAGCATTTGTGTTAAGAATAAATTACATACTTAAGTAAAATTTTGTAACAAAATTAAAACAGGAGAAAAATATATGTACATAAAATAAAACCATAAGTAGTCATATATGAAAGCACAAACCAGGCAAAGTAAATTTGAATGTAGCCTGTAAGTTTGGATATGCAGGCAAGAATAGAAAATAAAGTAAAAATTTATGTGAAGCTTAGTATGCAAGGCAAAGTAGTTGCAGGCAAGAACAAAGCAAAGTAAAAATATGAAATATCTATCTACATATACGAAATGGATAAGTTTGAAGACAAAGTACATTAACAATAAATGTTTTATCTCTAAGCAGCAAAACAAGGTCATTCGAATGTTATAAAATATCATTTCAGCCTCCAAATGTTAAAAAAATCTCTGATCAAAATTAAACCAAAATCTTCCAGTACAATATACTTCTGGTACAAACAACACAAACCTGTCCACACTATCATTTATATATCACCATCTTATTTCCATTTCATTCATCAATCAAGTCTGAGAAAAAAAAAGAGCAAGATTTAAGCTTCATCTCAAAACAAATTTCCAGAGCAAAGATCAGATCAGAAGCTTATTTGTTTTCAAGCTCAAATCAAAACATTTTCCAGTTCAAAGATCAGAGTTTTCAAAAACCAATTCCAGTGCCTCTGTTCAAACATTACAAGGTGAGTAAGCTACATCTAAAAAAAATTATTATAAAGTAACAAAACAATTTATAGTGGTGCCTGGGAATGAAAATACTTTCATGCCTGGATATGAAATATAGATGCCTGTATGGATGTTATCATCTCTTCTTTGTTCAAGTGCACTATGAGTAAACATTTAATTTAAAAACTTAAGTAGATTTATGATTATTGTTTGTGGATTTCTGTGAAGATGATGCCTGCATGTTTATAAATAAGTATAGAATCTTTGCATATGAGAGTGTACAGGTGTGCGTGTCTGGTGGTATTTTTGTTCTCCTCTGTTTTATATTAAAGTATCTAAACATAGATGAACCTCATTCTCTTTTACCCTGATCTCTGTTAAGGCTTGGTTTTCAAACATTAAATGTCTGTTTAAATATACTCTAGATTTTAAAAATATATCTAAGTGAGAAAAGTTTGAATATCATCTGAAAAGGGGAATGACAGTAAAAAACTTTAGAAATATATAAGAATTCAAACTCCTCAATTCTTTGATTTCCGTATATAATCTGAATCACCATCTTAATCTATGATTTTTAAAAACTGAATCTTGATTTTTAGTATTGAATTGAGTGTGTAAATCAGAGTTGACCAGAAAATGGGTTTTGGGGTTTTTCCAGTGGCCGGAGGACTCGGGGCAGTCGGGGTCTCTGCTGGAGGTTGCTAGGATGTTGGTGAGTTAGGGAAAAATGTCAGGTGGGTTATTAGTCCACTGTGGCGGTGGATTTTGGCCGGAGTAGGGTTTAAAACCCAAATTGGTCGAGGTGGGAAAATTGGCTGTGGCGTCATCTCTGGGGGATCGGGGTCCATCGGACCTGGCAGAAAGGTTGCATGGATGGTCGGCGGAGGTGTGGATGGAGTTTCATGGTCGCTGGTGAATGGAAGCATCGGGACGAGGCGTTTGGGGTGATCGTGGTTTGTTTCAGGTTGGGTTGGGTACCTCGATTTCTAATTCGCCGTCGATTCTTGGAGTAGGTGATCTGGTGGTTAGAAGTGGTTGACGTGGACTCGACGAAGGTCGAGAAGTTGGTCGGAGGGCGTCAGATCATCGGTTCAGGTGCATAGTGTATCACCTAAATCTGGTCATGTTTAAGCTATTGGGGAGAAGGCCTGTCTCGGTTTCAAGCTTGGGAAAATAAAGGTTTGACTCGAAGAAGGATGTAGAATTTTAGCTCGGGTATGGGCTCGAGGAAAGGGAAGTTTGACTCGGGTTGGGCTTCGCGTACGGAAGTGAAAATGTTTTTAACAGTTTTAAAATTCTGAAATAAAGTAAGTTTTAAATTAAAACAAGTTCTCAAGGTAAAACATTTTCAAAGGAGAAGCTTGAGCAGATTTTCAAATAGGAATATTAATCAGGTTTTATGAACAAGTTCCAAATTTTAATTATAAGTTGAATGCCTTGAATTTAAATGAATTTTGGTTTTAAATAATTATTAGGTTAATTATTTAATTTAACCCCTAAGTGTTTTGAACTTAATTCATCAATAAGGACTCAAGTGGTTTGTATAAATTAATTCCAAGCAATTAAATTAAATAAGATTTAAATAATCTAATTAAGGAAATGTTTAATTAAGGTAAATGGTTTATCTTAATTAATTAAGTTCTTTGATAATTAAAGATTAATTAAATTAATGAAGTAATTAAAGAGAATGATTAATTAATGGATGTAATTAATTAATATTAAGTAAGCAGGACTTAAAGGTAATCTACGTAATGTAAGTGGTGAATTAATTTAATTGGAAATAAATTAAATTAATTAGAAATTATATATCTAATAAATCTTACTTATGGATGATTGAATGATATTGGTTGACTTGGATTGTGGATGTCTCTAATAGGTGATTGTGATGTACTATGACATGATAGGTTGAATAGTAATATTGTGGGTAATCTATCGATAAATGAATTGTTGTGTGGGTATGAAATCCTGAATATTTATTGTATTGTTTGAACTTAAACATTTCGCTTAATGAATAATTTTGGATCGAAGAGGCCGGGTTCGCGTATCAGCAAATACCCGAAACCACTTTGATTCTTAAATAATTTGAGTTTGGAAGCGAACAGGCTGGAATGAAATAAGTTAAGTATCTTGGATTTTCAAAACTGGATAACGATTCTTGGATATTGTTTCGAGATAAATGATTGACTTAAATAAGATTAGAACTCGTAGAAAAGTACGAGTTACCCTGGTAATTCACTTAAGTTATATAGCTTGGTATTTCATATTATGGGTTTACTCACGCTGGTTTCCAGCCTGACTCAGGTGTTACTTTGATGTAATGCTCGGGTCAAACCGAGTATTATAGATTTTCAGGTAAGGACGTTCTGGAGCTCATGAGGCGAGCTGGATGGCAGGAACGTATGAAGTGTATTCCGCTGTGGTATATTGCTATTATCTGGGACAAGTTATTTTAACTGTCCAGTGATTGTGAGATGTTGTAACTCTGATGTATAAAAATGTAATTAACTGATACAATTTTCCTTTGTATAACTGCTATTTATTTGATATTATATTTGATCCGCTGCGAATGTGAGATTCTGTGTTGTGTTTCTGTTTCTTCTTCTTCTATCTCTTTTCTTCTTTTCCTAACTATCTGGAATTTTCGGGATCGAAAATTCTGGGTCGTTACAGTTGGTATCAGAGCAGAAAGGTTAAGCGAGAACCTTGGCTCTGGTAGGGGATACTCATTTAGGATAGGGCCAATGGTACCCTAGAATGAGTTGAGTGTATATATATATGAGAGCATACTTGTTATTTTCTTATATAAAAGATTTTAAATGATTTTATAAGAATATATTTTGATATATATAAAGTAATATTTCTTACTAATAAATGCTAAAGTGATTGGTTGTTAAAAATTATTGGAATTAAATAAAATAATAAGAATTAAGTGGTAATAATAATACAACCAAATTGAAATTGAATGAAGATGAATTTGAAATGGATCCAAACTGAAATTAAAATCCTGAATTTGTAGAAATGTTTCCAGAATAAAGATGATAATAAATTGGTTTCCAGATATGATAATTTTGGTTATTATCATTGTTGTGTTTAATAATAAGATGTGTATTAATGAGTGAGTAAAATAAAATGTGTAAACTTAGATGAGTATAACTTGTAAATTAGAATGGATTTAAATTGTGAAGTTTAAAACCTAAGTTTAGAAACATTGAATTGTTTCAAAGTGTTTAAAGAAAAGAATAAATAATATTATTCAGGATATATTTTAATGTGATCTTATTTTAAAATAAGAAGTTGTTTGAAAACTTTAAAAGAGATCTGTCTTAAATTAAAACCAAAGGTGGTTTAAAATTTAAATGTATAGCCTGGTGGGATAAGAAATAAATATGTATATATGTATGGATACAAAGATGATTTGAAATAAACTATAAAGTGTTGAGTTTTGATTCTACCTGAAGCGTGATGTGAAAACCCAAAGTGATATAATTTTTGAACTTATAAGTGGGAAAGAATTTTGATATAAATTTGAAATGTGAAGTGGGAATTCAAATTTGAGTAAGTTTGACGGGATTAAATTGAATTTAACTTAAAGGAAGTTAAATAAGTTTGGAATAAACAACCTGAATTGAAAATTTCAAGATGAAATTGAGATTTAACTTAGGAAAGTTAAATGGGTTGATTTGGTAGGGAATTATATGTGATCTCAAATAGGTTTGAGATCTGGAATGGGTAGTGGATGATGAATGTTTTAAATAAATTGGATGTTTATTTATCTTAGTGTCATCCTATTATTATCAGTAATTATGAGACTGTGAATTGGATTGTTTAAATGAATTAAGAAGTAGATTGAGGTAATATCTATTCCATTATTGAAATTAAATGGAATTAAACTTTAATTTGAAATTATTTAAGTAATTTTGATCTTAAAGATAAAAATTGAACTTGTGAAAATGAGATCACTTTGAACATTAAGATTTGAATGTTTAAAATGAACATGTAAACTGAAATGGTTAAAGATTGGTTCCAAGATCGAATTTGGGTAATAAATTGAATTTCGAAGATTAATTTGTTTAAAAGGGGGTTTGAATTATTATTTGAACCTAGAAATAAGTTTATGTAGAAGTAAAGGTTAATTTGATTTATGGGATTAAATCAACATTTGAAATAATAACTCGAATTTGTATAATTCGAGATGGTTTAAAGATGAGATTCAGATTTCATTAGTTCAAATTTAATTTAGTTTGAATTAACTAGAATTGAAGATGGATAAGTATAAAATTAAAAGGGAAATCTGAATTGGACTAATTTGAAATAAGATTGAGGATTGAATGAGTTTAAATTCAATTGGGAATTGGGATTAATTCATATAGAAATTGAAAAAAATTGAAATTGAAGTGGATTCAATTTGAAATTAGTCTAAATTAATTTGGATAAGTTGGAATTGAAATTAAAATGAATATGTTTAAAATCAAATGGAATTTGATTTGAATTTGGAAAGAAATTGTGAATAATTCAACTTGAATTGGGATTTGGGACTGGATCAATTTAATGGGAAATTGATTAAAATGGATATTGGGAAGTTGAACAGTTTGGCTCTGGACTATTTTCAAAATAATTTGTTTTAATATAAATCTATTTTTCCGAACTATTTACTACACAACTTTTCTTTTTAGACCTAAAACTATCATAAACTTGTTTTCAAATTACTTTTGGAACTATTTAACTATTGTACAACTGTTTTATAAACTAATTACTATTTTTCTACTACTTTATAACTGATTACTGTTTTACAACCATTTTGCAATTACTTAACTATTTTACAGCTATTTTACAAATTAATAATTATTTTTCAACTATTTATCTATTTTTAAAATTTTCAAGCTATTTTCTAAATATAAACTAGTCGGAGTTCAAACTGTTATTGATTAAATACCCAACTGAGATTAGAATGGAAGTGATAATCCAAATGGGATTAAGGTAAATGTGGATAAGTGAATAAAATCAATGTGAGGATGAATAGAGGAAATTGATTTAACTGATAATCAATGAAGATAAATACGTAGGATGTACGTATATTATTCTATTCGTATAGTGGTTTGATCCAGATTCGAGCATAGAATTTCGAGATAGTATTATCGATCCGAGTTGGGATTTTTCACTCGATTTTCGATGGCGAACCTGGATATGGATTTTGATTGGTTCTGGATATTCTCTATCATAGTTGTGACTATGCAAGGAGAATGACGGTTTCTAATCGAGAAACCAGATATGAGTCCGCACTAGGAAGTCGGGTGGACAATACTAGTTCGGAAGTGAAATTGTGTGATCGAGTGAGCGATCAGATTGATATTGCGTACGGATGGTATGGGTACATCGTACGGGTTTCAATAAAATTGATATTGAAAATTTGTGGATAAGCACTGTATATGATTTTTGAAATTGAAAGTATATTTTGTGAAATATATGATGAAGTAAAGTGGGAATTGAACATTTCTATGATTGAAATTTACTTTATGAAAGCAAGCAATATGGAGAATGACTTTACAAAAGAGTAATCAAAATTTGAATATTGATTTAGGCTAAACAAAGTTATATATCTTTGTTATATATGGAAAACTCCCCTTGTTGAATCTATTGCTAGAAGAAAATGATTTTTTTTGAAAGTATTTGAAGTATAAAAATGAATTTATACAAATATGAATTGAACCAAAGATTTTCCAAGATTATTATATATATGTATATATATAAAAAGGATTTGTGAAAATGATTTTGAGAAAAGGTTTTGGGAACCTTTGGATTTGAAAAAGGCTTTGATTTTTGAGGAAAATCAAATTTGAAAGTTTGGAAAGCCTACTTTGAGAATTATCGATTTTGGAAATCGATTTTGTGTAAAGGCACTTATATGAGATTCATACTCGGTGTATGATTTGAAAATACTATATGTGTATAGTATAAAGTGTTTTGAAGTGGCTCTGGGGAAAAAGGCGCTCCCTTAAAATGAACTTCTCAGGAGTGCCACAGGGTGGTACTGCCTTGAGCCTCTAAGGGGGAGGTTCTAAAGTTGATCCAGTGAGGAGTCCGGACAAAACTAGTTCCTGAGGATTATTGTGTAGCGAAAGTCGAGGGGCTGGTGCCTACAGAGGCATTTGGGTTATGCTGTGACGACAGTGTAACTCGATGTCACTGCGATCTACTGCAGACCATAGCGAAAGTCGTGTGTGCCGCTGAGAGCCAACAATCTACGTTTGATTTTATATCGGTAGACTGCGACACTATGGTAACATAGCGAAAGTCGTGTGAGCCGCTGAGAGCCAACAGTCTGCGTTTGATTTTACATCGGTAGACTGCGACCTATGTGGGAGTGGAGAAGTTTCATTTGACAGCGTAATCGAGAGGCCGCAGAGAGCCTGCAGTTACATGGACTTTTGCTGCGACGGCAACGTAACCCTGGAATGTAACTGCGATCTGTTGTGGGTTCCATGGTGTAATCTGTTACATGGACTTTTGCTGCGATGGCAACGTAACCCAGGATGTAACTGTGACCATGGATGGGGGTGATGATTTCCAAAGCATTTTCACCAAAGATATTTCCTCTATTTTCGAAAACCGTTTTCTATATTTTCAATAAAATTATTTTTCAAAATATTTTCACTAGATGTTGGAAACGGGTCTGCCAAGCACTTATAGATTTTCAGTCGTACGCCTGATCAACGTATGACCGAATTTCTATGAGGACAAGGATGGACTTGTCGAAACATCGAGTTATAAGGTATTTTTATAAAAACTATTTTAGAAATGTTATATAGATTTTTAAAAAGTAATTTAAGAATGATCAAAGGAAATTTATATGATTTTAAGCATTTTAAGAAATCAGACTTCGTTCCTTTTCGAGGACGAAAAGATTCAAAGGGGGGAGGAATGTGACGACCCGGTATTTTAGCAGTATTATTTTAATAGATATTTAATCTAATTTAAATAAAATGTAAACTGATCATTTTAAAATGAATAAATCGTTTGGAAATAATTGCCATTTGTTTATATAGATTTGTATTTTTGAAAAGGAAATTTGATTTTGGAACTTTAAAATAAATCTCTTAATAATATTTATAATAAAGTCTATCAATATAAAATATAAATATTTGTATTAACTTTCAATGGAAATTTTTATTTCAAATCTATTTATAAAGGGAAACCATGGTTTGAAAATTTAAAATAAAATCTTTCAAAAATATTTAAACTAAATCCTATAAATTTTAACATAAGTATGAAAATAAAATTATAAGTAAATTTAGTATTGTTAGTTTAAGTTTAAAAATAAATGAGAAATAAAATTAAGCATTTGTGTTAAGAATAAATTACATACTTAAGTAAAATTTTGTAACAAAATTAAAACAGGAGAAAAATATATGTACATAAAATAAAACCATAAGTAGTCATATATGAAAGCACAAACCAGGCAAAGTAAATTTGAATGTAGCCTGTAAGTTTAGATATGCAGGCAAGAATAGAAAATAAAGTAAAAATTTATGTGAAGCTTAGTATGCAAGGCAAAGTAGTTGCAGGCAAGAACAAAGCAAAGTAAAAATATAAAATATCTATCTACATATACGAAATGGATAAGTTTGAAGACAAAGTACATTAACAATAAATGTTTTATCTCTAAGCAGCAAAACAAGGTCATTCGAATGTTATAAAATATCATTTCAACCTCCAAATGTTAAAAAAATCTCTGATCAAAATTAAACCAAAATCTTCCAATACAATATACTTCTGGTACAAACAACACAAACCTGTCCACACTATCATTTATATATCACCATCTTATTTCCATTTCGTTCATCAATCAAGTCTGAGAAAAAAAAGAGCAAGATTTAAGCTTCATCTCAAAACAAATTTCTAGAGCAAAGATCAGATCAGAAGCTTATTTGTTTTCTAGCTCAAATCAAAACATTTTCCAGTTCAAAGATCAGAGTTTTCAAAAACCAATTCCAGTGCCTCTGTTCAAACATTACAAGGTGAGTAAGCTACATCTAAAAAAAATTATTATAAAGTAACAAAACAATTTATAGTGGTGCCTGGGAATGAAAATACTTTCATGCCTGGATATGAAATATAGATGCCTGTATGGATGTTATCATCTCTTCTTTGTTCAAGTGCACTATGAGTAAACATTTAATTTAAAAACTTAAGTAGATTTATGATTATTGTTTGTGGATTTCTGTGAAGATGATTCCTGCATGTTTAGAAATAAGTATAGAATCTTTGCATATGAGAGTGTACAGGTGTGCGTGTCTGGTAGTATTTTTGTTCTCCTCTGTTTTATATTACAGTATCTAAACATAGATAAACCTCATTCTCTTTTACCCTGATCTCTGTTAAGGCTTGGTTTTCAAACATTAAATGTCTGTTTAAATATACTCTAGATTTTAAAAATATATCTAAGTGAGAAAAGTTTGAATATCATCTGAAAAGGGGAATGACAGTAAAAAACTTTAGAAATATATAAGAATTCAAACTCCTCAATTCTTTGATTTCCGTATATAATCTGAATTACCATCTTAATCTATGATTTTTAAAAACTGAATCTTGATTTTTAGTATTGAATTGAGTGTGTAAATCAGAGTTGACCAGAAAATGGGTTTTGGGGTTTTTCCGGTGGCCGGAGGACTCGGGGCAGTCGGGGTCTCTACTGGAGGTTGCTAGGATGTTGGCGAGTTAGGGAAAAATGTCAGGTGGGTTATAAGTCCACTGTGGTGGTGGATTTTGGCTGGAGTAGGGTTTAAAACCCAAATTGGTCGAGGTGGGAAAATTGGCTGCGGCGTCATCTTTGGGGGATCGGGGTCCATCGGACCTGGCAGAAAGGTTGCGTGGATGGTCAGCGGAGGTGTGGCTGGAGTTTCATGGTCGCTGGTGAACGGAAGCATCGGGACGAGGCGTTTTGGTTGATCGTGGTTTGTTTCAGGTTGGGTTGGGTACCTCGATTTCTAATTCGCCGTCGATTCTTGGAGTAGGGTGATCTGGTGGTTAGAAGTGGTTAACGTGGACTGGACGAAGGTCGATAAGTTGGTCGGAGGGCGTCAGATCATCGGTGCAGGTGCACAATGTATCACCTATATCTGGTCATGTTTAAGCTATTGGGGAGAAGGCCTGTCTCGGTTTCAAGCTCGGGAAAATAAGGTCCCGTTTGGCTTGTCGTTTTTAGTTTTGTGTTTTCGTCTATACAAAAGCGCGTCTGTTGTACATATTGTTGAAAAACAAACAATTTTGAAAAATGAAATTAACATGTAAAATAGAAAACAAGTTTATTTTGTTTTTCGTGTTTTGAGGGATAACAAAAGCACGGAGAACAATCCAACTTCTTCGTTGTCCGTTGGTCGTCGCAATGACTAAGAATTATAAATTTTCTTCTCTTGTTTCTTGCTATTTCTTAGTGCAGGTTGAAAACACAAAACTCAAAATACAAAATGAAACCAAACGGGCCCTAAAGGTTTGACTCGAAGAAGGATGTAGAATTTTAGCTCGGGTAAGGGCTTGAGGAAAGGGAAGTTTGACTCGGGTTGGGCTTCGCGTACGGAAGTGAAAATGTTTTTAACAGTTTTAAAATTCTGAAATAAAGTAAGTTTTAAATTAAAACAAGTTCTCAAGGTAAAACATTTTCAAAGGAGAAGCTTGAGCAGATTTTCAAATAAAAATATTAATCAGGTTTTATGAACAAGTTCCAAATTTTAATTATAAGTTGAATGCCTTGAATTTAAATGAATTTTGGTTTTAAATAATTATTAGGTTAATTATTTAATTTAACCCCTAAGTGTTTTGAACTTAATTCATCAATAAGGACTCGAGTGGTTTGTATAAATTAATTCCAAGCAATTAAATTAAATAAGATTTAAATAATCTAATTAAGGAAATGTTTAATTAAGGTAAATGGTTTATCTTAATTAATTAAGTTCTTTGATAATTAAAGGTTAATTAAATTAATGAAGTAATTAAAGAGAATGATTAATTAATGGATGTAATTAATTAATATTAAGTAAGTAGGACTTAAAGGTAATCTACGTAATGTAAGTGGTGAATTAATTTAATTGGAAATAAATTAAATTAATTAGAAATTATATATCTAATAAATCTTGCTTATGGATGATTGAATGATATTGGTTGACTTGGATTGTGGATGTCTCTAATAGGTGATTGTGATGTACTGTGACATGATAGGTTGAATAGTAATATTGTGGGTTATCTATCGATAAATGAATTGTTGTGTGGATATGAAATCCTGAATATTTATTGTATTGTTTGAACTTAAACATTTGGCTTAATGAATAATTTTGGATCGAAGAGGCCGGGGTCGCGTATCAGCAAATACCCGAAACCACTTCGATTCTTAAATAATTTGAGTTTGGAAGCGAACAGGCTGGAATGAAATAAGTTAAGTATCTTGGATTTTCAAAACTGGATAACGATTCTTGGATATTGTTTCGAGATAAATGATTGACTTAAATAAGATTAGAACTCGTAGAAAAGTACGAGTTACCCTGGTAATTCACTTAAGTTATATAGCTTGGTATTTCATATTATGGGTTTACTCACGCTGGTTTCCAGCCTGACTCGGGTGTTACTTTGATGTAATGCTCGGGTCAGACCGAGTATTACAGATTTTCAGGTAAGGACATTTTGGAGCTCATGAGGCGAGCTAGATGGTAGGAACGTATGGAGTGTATTCCGCTGTGGTATATTGTTATTATCTAGGACAAGTTATTTTAACTGTCCAGTGATTGTGAGATGTTGTAACTCTGATGTATAAAAATGTAATTAACTGATACAATTTCCCTTTGTATAACTGCTATTTATTTGATATTATATTTGATCCGCTGCGAATGTGAGATTCTGTGTTGTGTTTCTGTTTCTTCTTCTTCTATCTCTTTTCTTCTTTTCCTAACTATCTGGAATTTTCGGGATCGAAAATTCCGGGTCGTTACATACCTCTTGTTAGAAAGGAAGTAGACCTCATTTCTCTATTAACCCTCGTCGTAGGTTAAGACTTCTTATATAGGGAGGAGACTGACCCAATGACCAATTAATACCTTCCACCTCGTAGTAAACCCCTCGACATCCCTCATGGTGTCGAGCCATTTAATACTTCAAACCCGAGGCGAACCCTTGGTATATTTCCTATATCTATATGCAACATATATCCCTTCCCAACCCAACCCATACTAAACCAAATCAATTTCTCCTAGGCCAAAATATTGGGTTATGCCCACAATTCATGCTCGTCCTAAATGTATTATTGAGCCTATATAATTTCCTTCTATGAAAATTATTCTACCTCCTAAGTTTATTTACTAATATAAAATTCACTTATTCAGTGTGAACCTATTCCTATTTTATCTGTATTCCTATGTTCCTTACTTCCTTCTATGTTCCATAATTGTCAATTCTCGGTAATAAATGGTCTTAGTATTCGAATTGGACAATCATTAACGAAATTTATTTATTCGTTCTAATTTAACTTATTATGTGTATTCTGTTTTCCCATAAATGCCATATTTAGTTCTTAAATTAGTCTCATCAAATGCATTTATATCCTCAATTAATTCATGTAACTCCATATTAACAACACATTTCTTGCCATTAATTTTGCAATAAGGGTTCATAAATTTTGGATTTATTATCTCTTTTCCATTTCAACCTCCTAGCCCTATGATTTACTACGCTATAATTAACTAGTTGTCCTAACTATAACTAATATGAGTGCTGATGTATAATTATTTATTATGCCTTATTCATTACCCCATGTATATTTATATTTTAAACCGATAGGCGCGGTTATACGTGTGTGTATATATATATATTACTATCTCTAACTCATTAAATCCTATGCTGAGGAATTCCAGAACATACACATATATGTACATTCGGTAAAGAATATTTATTTCCACATTTAATGTATTAGAGCTATCATTTCAAAAAAAAGATTACCATTATAACTTTCCATAAATTACCAAAAAGATATACTTTTGCTCAATTTGAAATTACAAGTAATTATATATTTTCTTTTATTGAAATAGACATTGCAAACCATGGAGGACAACATCCATACTTTACACTTCTCTTTCATTTTTGGTATATTCCTTATTATTTCAAGTGACACACTTTTTACACATGATTGAGAATTTAGATAATTTATGGAAATTTACGTGGAGATAGATATAACCAAATTGTACCTACAACCCTCTCAATAAATTAAAATATAGAAATTCACATTCCAAGTCAAATTAATGCAATGCAAATTAATACTTACAATTTACAACCCAATGATCATAAATCTAAAATAAATTCTATAACCTTATCGATATTCTACTTTCATGATATTAGGGACTGATTTCCAAATTTCCCAATTAGGGTGTATATACCATTCCATTCTAATTACCTAACTTATAGAATACATAGATGAGATTTCAATTGAATATGTTCTTTACAAGCCTACAACTCAATAGATCTTGCATAGGCATAATAATTAAACGAAATTAAATGATATAAATTTCAATGTTATAAAAGTCATATAGTTTCCCACTCACCTTTTAAGCTTCCTAAATCTGAATTCATCCCTTTAGTTGTCTATATTTCCTTTTCAATCCAAAAATATGTATAACAAGGTATATACATACCCATTAGAATTATAAATTTGAAAGGAAATTTGAATTAAGTGGAATATAGATTTATAATTATAAATTTTACCTTTTTCCGCACTATCAATTCACTCCTTCTCTTTCTCTCTATTATTTTCTACCCTTCTCCGATTTATATATATATATAATGTTTTATAATTAATAGAAACAGTGGAGAAGAGAAAAGGCTGTGATGACCCCACTGTTATGCCCATATTATTAAAGCACATTACAAGTAATGTTGTCTAATAATACAGAGAATACGGCTGTTTAAGGGCGATTGAATGTGGATATCTTTATACTACAACTGACACATCTTTATTACCTTTTTGAGGATCTAAACTGAAAATTTGACGTGTACACTATTAATACAATGTAATAAACACACCGATTAAAAATATTCTATCTTCTCAAGTAGTACTTAATCTCATAGCAAACCACTTTCATTTTAAATATAAAAATTTCCCATGATATTTCACTTCATAATAAAATATAAAATCCATTTGACTTCTTAAAATATTACATATCTTTAAGGCATTTTTCCAAAATGTTCATCTAAATTTTAAAGTAATATTTAACTTACTTTTAAACTTTATTTATTATACCTCGGATTACTATGTTCGACTGTCCCGTCCTAGTGTTTAGGAATCCTGATCGTTGACGCTGATCAGACGCAGTGACCAAAATTCTTAAAGCACTTAACGGGCAATTAACACAAAATAAATTTCTATATGATATACATATATCTTTTAATAATTATGCCTTTCCTACTTACTTCCTAGGCGGAGCTTTGCTGCTTTGGTCAGCAAATATGAAAAGAGATATGAGGGGCTAGGCCTGTATTCATAGGCAATCACATCTGTTAGATTTAAAATAATTAAAACTGGGTCGTTCGACCGTGGTTCAACCCTAATCCATAATGTTCCAAATGGTTGACCATTCCCTCTTAGGGCATCAACTGTTAGCGGTCGACCAGCTCAAGGAGGGGATTGACCGATGGGATCCACTAGGTTTTATTATTTATTTTCTTTCTAATTCCTATTTAATTATTTACATTTTGAAAACTTCATATGCTAATAACTTCTTCGTGTGAACTCCGATCGCAAAACTCCACATATGAAAGTTACTCAGAAAATCGTCGTGAACACAATAGTTCAAGTTCCATGACCAAATTCTAATGTCACTCAAATTCCATTTTTGAGCCTTGATAATTATTTGTTAATTACCTTTTATCTTGAGGTGTTACATTTTTCCATCATGGAGGAGTATCACTCAAAAAAAGAAGAAACCTTAGACTTTATAGCATGCAAAAAGGACTTTAGTTTGCTGATAGCAAGATTTTTCTTGTCCAAAATTTTCTCTAGGGCTGGAATTTGAGCCGAGCTCATTTGGAGCTCAGAGACCTCCTATTGAACTTGGGAAAGCTTATCCTCTGTGGTCATTACCTGCTCTGCCAGATCATGAGATTTTTTCTTTTTAAAGTTCTCAGAAGAAAGCAACTCGTTGTTCGATTAGAGATTACGAAGCTAGGTATCAAGAGTCGTCACTTTTATAGATAATGAGGAGTTCATTTCTTATAGGGAGGGTATATTTTGGGAGGAAAGCAAGGACAATTGTTGAAAATTAGATAATGTTGCCCAAACTGAAAAGAACCATGCCGAAGATCAATAAACAGAGGGAAGCTTTCAGTATACATATTTAAAGAAAAAGCGGAGTAGGAATTCATACCTAAACAATATGTTATAGGAGGCAAACCCAAGTTTCCTTAGAAAGATGAGAATGAGATGCTTTTGAAGATCTTGGCAAAGTGAAAATAGGAGAGCAAAGGATGCTTGTTCGCCATTCAGCGAAATTTGTGTTGGAGGGAGATCCTGCCTTGGGAAGAGGTAAAGGAGGTACATCTTCAAAAGATGGAGAGTTAAGCTCCTAAGTCTTGTTATGAGGAGGCCATAGACTTATGGAGAGAAGGATAAGAAGTATCAATGGTAGGATCTTGGGTCATAAGAGTGGTTAGAGTGGTGACAATGTTGGAAGTAGGAACTATGGGAAGAGATGTAGTAAGCTCGGCTTCTTTAGGCTTTTTGAAGGGAGCCTCAGAGGAGACAAGCTCAACGCTAGAACCTTTTTGTTTCTTTGATCTAGACGGCACTAAAACAACTTCTACCATGGAAACAATAGACAGTTAAAGGGCTTTTAGTGGCATATGCTTCTCAACGACCTTAGAAGAAACAGGAAAATCGAAAGGACCTTTGCTAGATGATAAAGCTTTTGCACCAGTCAAATGTACTTTGGGAAGATCTTTTCATAAAATAAGAAGTCTTAGGGAAATTCATTTTATGTCAAAAAAAGTAAGAGACAAAACCTGAAGAATATTTGTGACTATCAGCAGCTGAGCACTATATCAAAGAATTCACAAAGAAAACATTATGTTTTACCGTAGTAAAGGTTGACGGGTGGTTTCTCCTTTTCTAAATCATTGGAGGTTCACCCCAACACGCGATGAGAAGTTTGAATTAGAGAGTACGTTCTCAACTTTTCTTCAGCAAGGAGCCTCAGTCGGCTCCTAGAAAACTCTAAGGCATCACCAAAGCAATTGACCATAGCCAAAATCTTAGGATTTATGTCCTTCGAGTCAGCAGTTGACAACTGCCATCAAAAACAACTCAATGAAAATCCATAAGGCTAATATAAGCAGTGACTAAACAAATATGATCGGAATAAAGCAATTAACCAGAAGTAGAGAGTCTTCCGGTGATGTTTGAAGAACAACATCTAACAAAGAAAAATTGACGACTCCAATATCTAGGCCTATTGACGAAATCAAAAACTACTATACTACCTATGGAACTAAGATAGTAAATAGAACCTTCAGGTTAGTGCTTTATCTTTTGAAGAGTGACCAGAGAGCATAGGGTTAATGGAGACAGATCTTCCAACTTAAGTTCTTTAAATAAAATGAACAAAGAGTTAATATAGTTGTAGGAGTTGGAATTTAGTTAGATAGGAGTAATATTAAGGTAGGGCAATACATTGGATATGATTGGGTTAAAAGGTAAATAGCAGGAATGATGGATATAAAGAGGAGTAAAAGCAAAAAAACCTTTTTGGGGAAGAGTTCATTCTATCATCTAGGCCATGAGCCCCAGCTTCAATCCCTGATATGCCAAAATTGTGCAGAACAAAATCAACCTCTTATTGGGTCATAAAATAAGATTTATGATAGGTGTAGATCTTCTCCTTGGAAGAAACTTTGTCCTTGGGAGAATTAGGAGACTTAATCGTTCCTTTAGGGGTTTCCTTTTTACCTTCGGCCATGTTACGTATAATGATTAAACTATAAATAGGAGTTTTCAAGGAAATGAACAAGAAGCAATAAATTAGGGAAGTATGAATCAATGTATAAGTATATAGATCAATTAACATGCATGTTATGCATGCATGAATATAGAAACACGTCCATCCTTCACTTATATGTTAGTGAATCAATGTATACGTATATATTAACCTCTCTCAAGTGTAAAAACCATATATGGACCAATAAATCATATGCATATATCAATGCATGTACAACTCAACAAAAGCCAAAAAGGATAATTTTTGTTAAACCATCGAAAAGTAAACATTAAGCTATAATATATGAATTTAATTTATGACAAATTTAAATGAATGGACAATTCTCGAGTGATAAGGTGTCATATGCTAATAGTAGCCTATAAAGTTGATGTTTTTTCGAATGTGAAGACAATAGTATGATAGATAGCTATAAATGAATAATAATAAAAAAAAAGGTTTTGAGCTGAGATTTATTATAAGTTTAGTCATCATGTAATAACGATATAATACTAGGGTAAATAATGACTATCAAAAATCAAGCCATCACATGTAAACCTGAAGTTTCATGCATTAAGCCGAAGCATAGCTTTCGTATGAAAAATTCAAAATAAGAGCTTTCACATGTTAAACCAAAGTGTGGTTTTCGTAGGTAAATGTTAAACAAAGCTTTCGTGTGATAAGCCTAAACATAACATTCGTGAGTAAAATATGAGACATGGCTTTCATGCGTTAAATCTAAGCATAACTTCCATATGCAAAGTTTAGAATAGAGCCTTCACGTTCAATGCCCAAACATGGTTTTGTGTGAAGAGTTTGAAACATAAGTTTTCGAACGTGAAGCCCAATCATAAATTTCATGTGTAAATTTAAAACATGGCTCTCGTATATTAAGCCTTCAAACTATGACTTAACACATAGCAATGGGACAAACTAGTCAGATATGAATACTTAAGTAATAAGATCCAAAATCCACAAACAAATAAAACTATAATCTAAGTAAACGAATTCAGATCAAAAAAAAGCGATTTAAAAAAAATTGTTAACATCAGATTAACAACTAACCCCCGATTAACTTCAAAATCGAAAGTACCTAAAATCAAGTTGAATAAAAGTGGCGAAATAAATGATAAAATATTAGCAATGAATAAAATAACTTACTGATTGAAAGTCTTGAGAAAACTGAGATTCGAACAATAACAATACACTGATTCTACTTAAGCAAAGTCGGTAAAAAAAGGAAAGAGAAGACACTTTATTTATAATTGAAAGGGAAACAATAGCAAATGTAAGATCGTGTGTGATAAGAATAAAAGGCTAAGATGAACAAATGGAGAATGTGAAGAGATATTTTAAACTATAGTATAAAAATATTTTGTAAACTAGGTGAGGGGGAATGTTATACCCAAAAAATATTCATCATAGGAAGCTTTCATGAGATATGTACAAGAGATCTTGTGGGTAGACTGTAATAATGAAGGCTATGGTGCATGTATAAGAGCATCTCTCGGGTAATAGCAACAACAAACGCTCTCATGAGGCGATGAACAAGAGCCCTCGTGGGATATCCATAAGTGCTATCGACGGATGAATAATAAAGCTATTCTGAGTTAAGGACTGTTACATCCCAAATGCATTAGTCATCATAAGACAACAAGGTGGGAAGCCGTCGTGGGATAATGCATAAAAGATTTCATAAGAAATATGTAGGACCTATCTTGGGATAATAGTAGTGATGAAGGCTCTCATGGGATAATGAACAGGAGCTTTTATGGGGGCATGTACTAGAGCCATCGTGGAAATGTATAAGAGCTATCATGGGATAATGGTGGCAATGAAGATTCTCGTGAGATGATGAATAAGAGTTATTGAAAGGCGATCCCAGTAATCATCGTGAATGAAAATAAAGAATGAAAGGGAATTGATGTGGAGATATAGCGTGATAAATTAATACTATCGTGATATTGAGCACTTGGAGTCACTGTGAGGTGTTTTCATAGAACTAACATGATATAAATCACTTATAGTCATCGTGACGACTTTCGTAGAACTATCATGATATAAGTCACTTGGAGTCATCGTGAGGTGTTTTCATAGAGCTATTGTGATCTATAGATCTATCGTGATCTATAGCACTAGAAGTCATTGTAAGGTGTTACGTAGAGCTATCTTGACATATAGCACCTGAGGCCATTATGAGGCTTTCCATAATGCTATTAAGAAATGAAAAGTTGAAGCCATCAAATGATAGTTCTAATGGACTTCGTGGGAAGTTAAAGAAATCCATAATGTATTTGTAAATCAAGATCCTGTGAAGCAAATCGATTCACTGGGGCAAGAAAAGATGTGCTACATGTTATTTTGAATGTATGCCACGTTAACAGATCACAATTATTTATTTTCAATAAGGCACCATGTGTCAAGAATCCCATGGCTTAAATTCTCTATAAATAAGCATGTACCTCCACCTAAAATAGGGTTGATTCTCTAGATCTCCTTCTCTTTCATTTTTCGTTTTTCTTTCAACGTTATAAAGTGATCTCCAATTTGGGGATTCATGACTACTAATGCAAACTGAATTGAGAGCTTTGTAATCAAGGACTTGTACTTTGGGAAATTTGCATAATTGATTGTTTTGAACTTTTGACACATGTCTATGATTACTTCATTACCTCAAACATAAAACTTTGAGCAAGCACATAAGACTATAGAATACACATTGACCACTCTTCCCCACTTTACTTAGTTCAATAGATTGAAACATATAGAGCCCAACTTTTGACTTAACAACAATCTTCCTTTGTATGTCCGAGCTTATCACAATTATAACATTTCACTTTATTTTGAGTTAGGGCTGTCTTACAATCCTTCGCTCTGTGTTCCACTTAGTCGTAATTATAAATTTTACCCTTCAAAAGGTTCATCCTACAGTTCTTTGCAAGGTGTCCCACCTTCTGAAATCTTTGACAAGCAACCACCTGCTTCTTGCTTTGCCCTTCTTATGGTCCATTTCCTTTGTGCTTTTCCTATTGCTGGCCAGGACTTAAGGAAGAGAGCTAGGCAATGTTTGTTGAGGATCCATAAACCTTAATAATCCATTTCCGTGGTACACCACTTAAAGGAAGAGAAAGTCCACCAACCTACTGCTACCAAACACTCCTTATTTCTAGACGAATGTAGATCAATTACATAAATTAGCAGGAGGCATCTGACTAATGTCCAGTACACAGAGACAACTAACAAGGAAGGGATGCAAACGTTGGTTTGATCGGAAGATGCTCTCCTATATCAAGACCATACAGAAATAGGGGAAGGTGCATAGCTTAGGACTAGGTAGACGTAGAAGGAATCATAATCCATGGTTTTCACCACTCCTTCTTTAGTCCGATCCTTGACCCAAGTTCCATACATAAAATTCAATGGTGCTTCCTCCACTGGTCCTCCAAACATCGCTCCTTATGATATCTAATTCAATGATAATTCTCTTAGGGGTGAATTCAAACCTTTCACAAACTTCAACGCATTCTTCTCTTGGGTATTGATTAACTCAAATCCAAATCTAGCCAACTCTTTGAACTAATTTTCATATTCCCCAACTGTCATTTCTCCTTTTTTAAGGTGACTAAACTTTTGCCAAAACTAATCCCTCTCAACATCGGAAAGAAACTACGTCTCTAAACTTGTCTTGGACATCTTCCAATTAGTAGTATTCTCATCTACTTCAGCTATCACCGCCTCCTCTTCAATTGCCAAGTAGCTATCTGCCTCTTAGTAGCATAACCAAATCTTAAGAGGTTGAAAAGCTTTTCACAATCATTCATCCATGTTCAGTCATTGAGTATGGTTCCATCCTAAGAAAAGGTGTTGAATATGCTAGTATATGATTTTTGTTTGATGATAATAAACAAATATATATTCATTTAAATGTATTTTTTATTGTACTATTTTATTCTTCACATAATTAAATAAATATTTGCTAAATAAAATAAATAACACAGAATTTAAATTCAAACAGATATTTTATTCAAACAAATTTTTTATTACAATTTTGAATAGTACAAATTTGAGCTCTCGCTATATATACACATTTTTCAATTACATTAAGATTTCAAATTACAACACAATTTTTCACTATACAATTGTTACATACATTTGCACCTCACTACATACCACTCATTCACCCGTATTTGATCTTCAACTCTATTCCAGCCTGAATCCAGCATTTGAGTTATCTGCAAAATAAACACTTACACAGTAAAATTAAAAGAGAAATATTTTTGCAGTGTAAAATAAAATGTATTTTGAAAATATTATTTGCCTCAGTTATTTGGGTTGTTCGTCATCATATTTATTCTGAATTCATCATACACGAACAGCTTGTGACATGCACAGTGTATCACTATACATGCCACTAGGCCGTGCACACCGATATACACTTGATAAAACTGCAGGGACAGGTGAGCACAAGGTCAAACCCAACCAAAATCTAGGTTCAACTCAAGTGCAATAAAAATAAAGTCACGACATGAGCACAAGGTCAAACCCGAGTTGTAAGCTGGATTCAACACAGGTGCAATCCAAATGTACAAGTTCAATAAAATGGTCAGGAGCAACCCAGACATTGATGTACACATGAAGACAGTTCAAATGGGTCAACTCAAAAAAACAAATGAAAAGTACAGACTCATATACAAAGTGTAGACCAACCATGTGCAACCATAGCACCAGCACAATGCAGTTCACATATGTATACAGTGAATGCAACCAGAGCACTTGAAGTTCAGTGGTAACCAAACAAGAATGAAGAAAACAGCAATATGCATATGGTCAAGCACAAGTCAAGATAGGGAGCAAAATGCAACCACATGAAGACAGTTCTCTTAAACCAAGAAATGACTCGAAGCAATGTAAAGCTTCAGACACGTATATGAAACCAAAGCTAACATAAGCAAACATGTAGAACAGTGGACTGAACACAATAACAGAGGAAGTTCACCAGACCTCAAAATAGATAAACAGAAGTGACTCAATACAACAAGGAACCGGTAAAATACGTCAATGATCAAAGTCAATAGGAATTTCTATCTAACAATATCAGATTTCAAATAACAAAGTCAAAGCCATGGTGGTCAAAGTGATAATAGGAATCAATCAAGTCAGAGTCAAAACCAAAAAATAACAAAAATCTAAAGGGTCCAGATTATCATAATTTCAAAGTGGCCGAAGTCAACAGAGAAAATAACGGAACCAAATTCCAAAGCAAATGAAAGTCGTGGTGACCAAGCAAGCATAACAGGAAATTATACGAATTGAAAAAGTCAAAAAACATCACCAGCATTCAATAGTAAATCGAATGGCCAAGCATATCAATTGAAGAAACCAAATAAAATATATACGAACGTGATTATAGGATTTTGAATCCTATTTAAACCATTAACATCATCGGCATTTAAGGTATTCGAGTTCAAACAATATCATAGAGCAAAGTTTCAAATCAATAACTCGAACCGAATCGAGTTCAAGCATATCAACGAAAGTAACAAAGCAAAATCGTATACCAGATTTATTCAAATCGAACTCAACGTAGTGAAGCAGCCAAAAGAAAATCGAAGATAGGAGACGATTGACAGCGCAAAGTGAAGCAAACCACTTCAATCGCTCGAAAAACAAGCGGTGACTTCAACAAATTTTCAGAAGCCCTAATTGTTAAAAGAGGAAACAAGGCATCCATTTTCAATGCAAAGGACACAAGGCCGAAGAAATAAAAAAAAGGGGAATATTTTTTATCACTAAGTTTTTGTTTTTGGGCCAGCAAATAATAATACTTTGGGATTTTATTTTAAACTAGGGTTTCTGTTTTTGTTTAGTTGTTTTTATTTCTCTTTTAAACTTTTGTAAAGTCTAGTCGTGTGACTAGGGGACGAACTACGGTGGTGTAGTTCGAGAATTCGCAACTCAGTGGCTGAGTTGTGGCAGGGTTTTGAGCATAGAGTTAGGTTAGTCGATAGCGGGTGTCGTGAATTTACATGTGTAAGCGTCTGACTACTTAATTTCTAGTAGAAACCTTGGGGGCAGCGCGTAGGCAGTGTTTTGCCAAAGCTGGGTAAATCTGTGTTGTTCTATTTCTTCTTTTAAAATTCTGCTATTATCTGTGCTGCTATTATTCTGCTATTATTTGTGCTGCAATTATTTTATATATTTCTGCATTAAATTTTTATTATTATTAGTATCACCCTATTCACTCCCCCCCCCCCTCTAGGGTGAAATCGATTCTACAAAAGGCTTCCTACTAAGGCTGGAGAAATCCTTACACAACTTAGAAACTTAATAGTTGATCATGCCGGGGCTAGAATCACACCTTGGTTAGTAGTAGTAGTAGCAGTGGCTATGAGTTTAGTGGAGTTGGCACTAGCTTGGCTCATCACCTGAATACAGGGTCCGAACCATGCTAAAATATTAACCCTGAGAATATACAATACATCAACTCTAGTGCTATTCCCTACCCTAGTTTCTACCCTATCAGCATTGGCTACGTTGATCTCTATTCCAGTTTTGACTGTATTACTTATTTCAGCTATTTGTAAAAATGGGATTCATTAGCAATTTTCCAATAGGTAGATTACAAAACTGGAATGGAAATTGGGTGTGTGCATATGTACTTGATTTCTAAATGTAATATATAAACAATAAATACAAATACGCTCTCTCGGTATGTTTCTAATTCATATCCTAGTTCCTAGCCTAAGCTCTAATACCATAACAACCCGCCTTTCCATCCTAGGTCTAACACCCAATCAGTGGTGGACAACCCAAAAAGTAAAAGGGCGAGTTTTTTGGTTGAGATAAAATAAACACATACTAATATAGACAGATACAATACTAACTAAAGTTATCTAATAACTATCTACTTTCAAAGTCATGCAATGTAGGGAATATAAAATATAATACAGTAATAATAACCAAAGTCACATCACCATAACAATTCTACAATGTCAAATACATATGTCCGAACAATACAACTACAACGCAATCCATATCAGTAGTCAAATATAGGTTACAACACTTATTTACATCATGTAAAGTATATACAAATGAGTCTCTATCTTTAATACCATCTTGTCTCCAAAATCCATCAACTTGGATATATACACACACACATATATATATAAAGGGAAAAATAGGAGGGGTCAGACATAACTCGTATGAGTGAGTCATACTTTTACTCTACATATACTACAAAAATAATATTATAACATGATATGAGTCCATCACTCGGTCACCTCTCGTCTTATTGTCACATCACACCTAACTATCATACATCTAGTCATACTACATCATCACTATATGGACTCGCTTCCTTGGACTGGGCTCATGCCCTACAAGGTCACCTATTGCCCATCGTTCTGTAAATCTCATATAGGACTCACTTCTCTGGACCATCCGAAGCCTACAACAAAGCCCGTTGTCCTCGTATTAATTGGATTGACGCCTTTGTTCGTAGTCTACAGGGTCACTTAACATCCACCTTCTCCACCTGATCTATGAAGTACTACTGGGGAGCAATGTAATACCTGGACCACCTACTCAGGTCACTAGTCCACATCCGCATCTGTAATATATAGTAGTATATATATTAGTAGTTGGGTAAATTCCCGCTGATTGGAGCGGATGAGATACTATGCGCCCCGCATAATAGAGGATGACCCTATATTACCGCGATACCCTACCTCGAAGCGGGATTGCTATTTTTTTGTTATATAACATTCTTTGGATGTAGGGAAACAGGTTGGAGGGATCCAACTGGATTCCTCAAATATATTTATTGTTTTCATATATAGTGATATATGATGTGATTGAATAATCTGTTATGGGTGGTTGTGTGATTTGATTTATTGGATATCTATAGTAGCACTGGCCTTATTTTGGTATTTTAAATAACCTAAAGAATGTTTTTGAATTTTATAAAGAACTTAAAAAGGCGATTTATAGAAATAAAAATATTTATATCGATTTGGAATATTCGATATGGAATGAGTGTGAATTAAATAAAAAAAGAATTTGATTTGGAATTCATTTGACTATTTTGCAAAGTGTTTTCAAATAAATATTTTTGAAATTAATTTATACAAGGAATTTGGAAAATGGATTTTAATGATATTTCTAAAATTTTAAAAGGAAGTTGAAATCAAATTTTTGAGTGGAAATATTTATATCGAATTTTGGATTATTTTAAAGAAAATTGATTTGGATAAAACAATGATTTGATTTTGGGTTTATACTTAGCTATTCATTAAATTTTTAAATAGAGATTTTAATATAATTTATATAAGGGATTTTTAACAATGGATTTTAAATGATATTTCTGAAATATGGATAAGGAGTTGAAATCCATATCTAAAATAGATTGGAAAAATAAATGGGTTTTATAAAGTGATAGATTTAAAAATGAAGTTTATAAATGAGGATGTTTTATAAACAAGTGAAACCAGAAATGAGTTTATAAATTTATATACGATGTTTATGAATAAAGTGAAATGATTATCATTTGATAAATTGGAAGTATAAATTCACAGTGAGAATTTATAATGAGATATGGAAATCGATTTAGAAAGAAATAGTGGACTATATTTTGGAATTTGGAAATAGTTGTGAAATTAGGAATGTAAATTGATTGGTGATAGATCGAGAGATATTTATAAGTATAAAATCGGCTATGTTGAATTTTAAAAATAGTTTTCTTTTCAAGAAGTAAGTTTTGTTTTCAGAAAAGGATTTTTATTTATTAAACTATGTAGTTTAAAAACTATTATTTAGATTAAAATATTTAGGAGAGTTAGTTATTCAAATATTTAAAAAATTTGAAATGAATTCTAAGTTTTATAAACAAGCTTTGTAAATCGATTAGTATTATTTATAAATGAATTGGAAACTAGTTATCATTGTTTATTAAAAAGAGGGTTTTTTGATATTTTAATTAATTACTTAAATGTGTTTGAAAATTTATTATTATTTTTTAAAATACTTATTTTATAAATATAGAGTTTTGGAAATTGGTTGAAGTTATTTATAAATACTCTCGAGATTTGTAAATCTGGTTTTATTTAATGGATGTGATTTTATAAGAGAAAATCTTATAACGGAATTTTGGAAACTAGAGAAAATATCCAAAATGTTTAGATACGAGAACTTCGAAAATGAATCTAAATTAATAAATGAAGTTATAAATTGTTAGTTGAGATTATAAGTGAGTATAATCGATTTTGGAAATTATAAAAGGAACTAATATAAATTTCGGAGATTTATGAGATAAGTTATGAAATATTTCCTAAGTTTGATAGTAAAATGATCTTGGAAAATATGTTTATGAATCTTTTCCTAAGTATTGAAAAGGGGATTTTGGTAATAATTTAAGTGTAAAATGGATGGTATAGAAATATTTTTCTAAGTGTTATAAATTGAATTCGGAAATATTTCTAAGTGTTGATATGGTTTGGAAATATCCTGTTATGGATTTAAGTATTTGAAATTGTTTTCAAATATTGAAATACTGGAAAGAATTGAATATACACCTTTGTAAAGATATTTTGAAATAAATGTTTGAAGTTTATAATATGGGCCTAGTGACTGCTTGTGTGTGTAATTTGATAGTGAAATAACCGACTATCAAATCTAGCTAAATTCATTAATCATTTCGAAGAGACCAGGATCGGATTTAATTATCTGAAAACCACTTCGATCCGATTTGTGCGTTATGAATTATGATATCTCAAAGAAAATGGAGATGGTGATCTTGAAGGAGATTTGGTTTGTTCAGATCCAGAACTACTTGTATGGCTGAATGCTATCGTTGTATCATTGCCTGGAAGGCAGTGTTAGCATTCCAAGTATGAATGATATTCTTAAGGTAAACGTAGCCTCAAGCCTCATCGACTGGAAATGACTAAAACAGGGGAGATGCAGCAAGGCTATGTGGGTCGCTACCATTAGGGTATGATCATCACTCATCAAGATTGGAAATTTATCATCATCACTATCTATTGTTCGTTTGCATTTTGGGGCCCATTAGTGGTGATCATATTCAGTAATATCCAGTAAGGGGTAGGCGGGTCTTGTGTTGGTAGGGATCAATAGGTTCGATCTCGGTACATTTTCCTAAAGGTGTACTGTGGCGGGCGGTACCCCAATATCCCTGTCATTGTATGGAATCCAATATCCACTATGAGCCTGTACGGTTTTAGTTGTATACCAAATATGCTGTAACGTGAGATGCAAGCATTTCAGCTATTTTATAGTTTGTTTTCTATAGACACTATTATAGTATCAGATGATTTTGATATAAAATGTTTTGGTTATCGTAAATAAAAACCCGTCTTATTTATTTTTGGCATGGTCTTACGAGATACCTTTGTTTTCAAAGGATTTTGATAACGGTAATAATTCAAATTGAGTGTGTTTTCTCACGCTGGTTTTCCAGATTGACTCGGGTGTAATTTTATTATAATACTTGGGTCAAACCGAGTGTTATAGATTCAGATTAGGATGCTATGGAGCTTAGAAGACAAGTGGAGAAGTCTCAGGCGTATTCCACGTACTTGATTATATTTCGCTATGTGTGTATGTTGTATATTCAGCACTTGTGAGGACAAGTTATTATAACTATCCAGATTGATTGTTAATTGTTGTACTTTGATGGTGGTATGTATAATAACAGTTATAGTTCTTTTTGTATAAAGATATGTTATTATCTATTATATATTGTTCCCCTACGATTGTGAAATTCTATGTTATTGTTTCTATTTGGTTCTATCTTTTCTTCTTCTTTACCACTAGCAATCGGTATTTTCTGCACTTGAATATTCGGCATGCTATACAGTGATCGTATTGATGTCAATTTTCGAGGGTCGAAAATCCCAAGTCTCTACACATTGATTCCCTTTAATACTTTAAAAACACGCCAAAAGTAAAAAAGTAAGAATTTTGGAATCTTAACTCTATCAATCTCCCTATAAAATAATTGCATAATTGCCCATAAAGCGCACCCCTAACTCTATCAATCTCTCAATTTCATTTGGGGCCAATAATGGAATCTCTATCCCATCCCTTCATTCAGTTTGATGAGAACTGATCGAGTTATACCCTTCTTGAGTGGATCTGCTATGTTGTTTTAATTATCTACTTTGTCAGTTAACTTTCTCCATTGTTGATAAACTACATTTATTATGTGGAACTAGTCAGAGTATGTATCTCGACTTCTCGTGAGATCTTATCATTACATTGTTATCATATAACAATCTTGTAGTATTTTTAATGATTAGGAATCACCTTTAGCTCAGTTGTAAATTTATGTGTTTATTTTTTGTAATATGCTTTTATTGCGATGTTATTCAAGGCGATGTACTTAGCCTTTCGTTGAATCGGCCATAACCTTTCGTTTGGAACATTTCTAGCTTAAAGCTCCTTAACTAAAGTTCGAACATGAATTAATATTGACACACTATACTCAATATCACTCATGAGTTTGAGTTTGCACACTCCTTCATGAAGAGTTTGTTGTTTTTATAAACGATTCTCTAGTATTTCATAAATACTCGAGGACACTCTAAACTACCATATAGTGATCTTAACTTGGATTTGAATTTATGTATCAAATATATAAGCAAAATATGATATTGTAGATAATACAACATGTATGATAATTCCTATTGTTAATACAAAAGGAATCCATCTAAAATGTTCATAATTAAGCATTTTCATAAGGTGTCTTTGCATATCGTTTTGGGACATTCCCAACATCCTTTATACTTAATATAAAAGATATAATTTACAGATCCGATATCGAGTATTAAACAACCAAACTGTTACTGATTTTAACCTAAGGATATCGTTAACTATCGACAATATATTGTTTACTTATCGTCTAGAAATATCTATGTATCTTTTAGTGTTCTTTCTTATGGACACACGATTCCTTTGCATTTTGACTGAAAATCAAACTATTCGATATTTTTGTCAAAATACTTACTCAATTCAGATGCTTATAGAATGATACTTTCATATCATTTCTAGGAGCATATCCAAAAAGTCATAAACTCAATATCACTCTCACTGACTTCAAAACACTTCGGTTGTTATGTGCAAACGGTTTATTCTAAATAATTATTTAGAATTTTCAGTTTCAATCCATATGCACCTAAACACAAATTCATATCAAGCGATAATTTTGTGAGTAAATTCCAAATTAACTTGGGCAAGTTGAATGACGAATCTATTACGTTGTTTTCAACAATTGAAATTTACGATGTTATTCTTATCAGCATTGCTCTTTAAATTCCAACTGCTTTAGTCTTGCTCTTGAAGACACAGTCACGGCCGATTGATCATATCCCTTTGGGTACAGCTACAAAAATCATACTTTGATAACCTACTTGGAATCCACTTCGAGTTTGCACATCATACTGTATCGTGGAGTCAATAATCTTAATGGTTTAATTAACAGCTGAGGATTATCTTTCTAGATTCGATAAGAAACTCATAGCTTCTCTTCGATATAGGAGAATATTTATTAAAGATTCTAATATGTTGTGTTCATTTAGGTTTGTTTAATTTTATTTCATCCCTCGTAGTCAGTTTTATCCTTGGATCATATCCAAATCCATTTTACTACCAATAATTTTTAAAAGAAATTCCTTCACTACGAAGTTGATATTTATTGAAACAACAATTATTTCTCAATGATATGGTATATGTATTCATATACAGTATATGAATTTCCTAAAATGGATTTGGTTTTTTTTTATAAAACTTATGTTCAAAACATAAATAAGACATACAATGACAATCATTCCCAAAATTGTTTTAGGCCGATCCATACAAGATTCGTCATGTGCAACTATTACGTGCAGTCATTCAACTCGCACAACCTACTAATTCTTTGGCCTATGATGTGTTAGGGTTCATAATAAACCCTTATCTTGTATGATTTTGTAAATTTTCTTTAGATGAAATTAATTTTAACCTCGTGTCCTACTCTTAAGTATACGACCTTATAGAAGGAAGTTAACTCAACTTCACTCACCATTAATCATATTTTGTTTAACAAAGTTCGATTGCTCCTTAAAGATACATCATTATGTATCATAGGAAGAAGTGACTTTTGAGATTGAATATTTATTCATTTTAGGTAAGTTTGGAACTCTTTCCAATATACTCACCTATTCGATCAAATCAAATCAAATTTATTTTATATTACATGTTATTTTATTTACTTATGTTTCATACTCTATGAGTTTATCATAGATATACTACATGTGTGTCAAATAAACATGTCCATGTTGGTGATAACTCGTCGGTGAATATAAGGAAGCACATTGAACCATTTTGGTATTAACAGACTTTCGATTGTATACATCTATGTGTATCAATCCGTAAGTTCATCAACTCTTATGATGCTCCTACTAAAAGGGTGTTTTGTCCTTAATTGTTTAAGTTATAATTTACTAGTACTATATGATTCATGACCATATAATAAAACTTATTTCTCAAACTATGGCTTAGTCCATGGTTCCAAAATAACTGCAAATAAATTAGATACTTCTGTATTTTCCAATACATCATGAATATCAGCACTATAGTTTTATTTTATAAAATATTCATAATATTCATATTGAAATAAAATTATGCATATTTTTCAATCAATACCTGAAATAATCATTATTTCATAAATAATGTTTGGTATGTTTTACGAAAACAATTTCCGTAACTTGATGTGACTAATAAGTGTTATGTGGCATGCTCCCACTATTTCTGCAATTACTATAATAGCATATAAAATACGAAGCTCTAGTTGAATATAGGTTATTTATTTCATTTACTATAACTAGTTTACAGCCGAGAATTTTTAGATCAAATATCTTAAATTCAAAAAATTAAATCTCATAAAAAATAATTTCCTATTTGAAAATATATTTTGGAATAGAAATCATATTTCTCATTTCAATGTTAAGTATCAACTACTATTTTATAATTCTCATTTCCAATGTTTCTTGATGAAGCAGAAGTGACCATTCACTCTCTTTATCCTAACTGTAACTTAGGTTACATCCACTCTTATACATTCAATTTCCTTTCTAAACGATCGAACCATTCAAAGAAATTCCTTACTACATAATCATAACAAACTCTTTACAAAAGTGCATTGGTCATCCTTAACTTTTAAGGACATCGTATAAATTGCACTTTACATAAACTGATCAAACTAACATTTCAATAATTAAATTCTTAGATCTATCTTGTAGCATTTGGTCCAGTGTTACATTTAACACAACTAGATCATTATTATAATCAATAATATTGAATACGTGATCTCACACTATTGTTTACTTAGTTATTTCAATGAACTAATTTCATCGAGATTTCGTATATAATGAATTGTGACCATTCACCATAAAACATTTATATGGATCAAATATTCATATTCTTGAATTGCTTTTAGAGTTCAGAACTCATAGAATGCAATACACAGTTTTGGGCAAGTAAACTCGTAAGTAACCAAGTTACGAACGTATTTAGTGGTTGTATAATTAAACGCTTGCGTGGTCAACATGCAAAATTTTATTGGTAAGTATATTTTATATTTCTATTTGTCAATATTAGTTTAGTTAATTGTATATCTTAATTGATAAACAGTTTGTTAATTATATTTAATGCACAAATTTATCAATGTAAATTATTATAACTTTATATAGCAGATATTCTTACAACATTAGAAATGTTAAATGTTACCATTTTATTTTTCTAATAAGGTTCCCACTAGTCCTTTATATTTCTCCGAACCCTAAGATGATACATAGAACTCTTTCGACTTCACTATTGGGTGTTAGGACTCATATGCCTTGGGATTTCGACCTTGAGGAAAGCTTAATAATCATACTCCAATATACAATGGATAACTCTTTATTGATTGTATCATATAAAACTCCTAACCCATGGTTCCTTGTCCTAATCTTATTTTTACCTTGAGGAAAACTCGACAAGTAAATAGAGATTATTCACTCATACCCATCATTTCACGATGACCTAAGTATATTATATGTAACTTGAGGAAAGGTCAAAAAATCTGTATAAGTATCATATGTCGTCTAGTATATACATTAATAATACTACACGTAACATCTCTAGCTTATACACATATGTATACTTATGTTGTCTTAAATAATTCAAAACAACATAACTTATATCATTATATACATTATACATGTATATATATTTAAATAATTAATTTAATTAATTCATTTATTTATTTTACTACTCTTATTAATAAATAATATTTTGAAATTAATTTTATTACGTTTTCAAACATTTTGAAAAGTTTTATTATAAGTTTAAATTTAAAACTTTTATTTTAATTTTCAAAACAATTTGAAAATCTATATTATAACATTTATAATATTTTCTAACTTTAAATTTAATTTTTAAATTTAAAACTTTTATTTTAATTTCAAAACAATTTTGAATTAGCCCAAGGCCTAATTCAACTTGGGCATTTTCTATTAGGAATTACCTTCGGGATTACCTCGTCCTTTTGGACCAAATCAGTAGCCAGGTAAGATAGAGTACTTGATTATCTAAACCCAACTGTAGACGTTACTTTTCTAGACACCCTAGGTAAGCTTTATTAAGTTAACCTGCACACCACTAATTTAGACCACATATGTTATTTGGCTTTTGGGATTGTGCCACCCCACAGTAGAGGAATTGGGTAAATTTTAAAATAAATTCCCTTATTAGATCTTTAATGGGCATATGTAGTCTACTTCATTTAGAATTTTTCTAAATTTTCTATTAAATAAAATCAGTATTTTATTTAAATTTATAGATATAGTTTTATTTTATGTAATTTACATTATATTATATATATGTCTATCATATACACATATTTTTGTCGTGCTCATGCAACAGGATAACGTGTACATGGTTTGACATGCCCGTGTATAGATGTTGGGATTTACACCGCGACAGACATGTCAACCCCTCGTATATGCAAATGGATTACTTAAATGTATGTATGTATGTATGTATGTATGCATCAAAATGTCATATGTGTGTGTGTATGTAAATATAATTATATAATTATTATAAAATATTGGTTGTAAAATATTTACACTATATACATACATATAAGTACATATATATATATATAATTAGAAAATTATATTAAATATTACTTTGTAAAATAATTTGGAATATTTATAACATGAAATCCAAATTGAATTTTATTATTTATTAATTTAAATGTATACTACATATAAACATAAAACTAGTTATAATTATATTTATATATAATAATAATTTATAATTAAATATATGTTACGTTGTTGCTTTTGGCTAGAGAATAAAAGTAAAAAAATAGCTTTTGTAAATTTAATTTTCAATTTTAAATAATTTCTTAAAAAAATTATAATTAATTAAAATTTCACAGAATTAATAGAAAAAAATTTAAAAATTATTTTTGAAACCATAATTTATATTTTATATTATATAAAATTTTATAATTATTAATAAATATATATACATACATTTTATTTATATAATCAATTTTGAATTAAATAATATTATTTACATATATATTTACACACTAAATACCCAAAAAATTAAATTTATTATTATTGTTAAAAGCCCTTTAGGTATAAACATATTTTTTATAAAATTTAAAATATATTTGTGATATGATTTAAACCTTTTATATTTAGACTTAATTCATAAAATCATTTAATAATATTAGTTTGATACAAAAAGATTGGTAGTGAGCATCACAAAAGTATACATACATACATATATACATATACATAGGCATATGCGCACTTATATATACAACCATTAGCATGTATTAATCTACCGATGTGTCGATTTGTGATATTTCTAACTAGCAACATATGGAACAATAAATATATAAACATTATTAGATAATAATAAAGCAGTAAAGTACCTTTAACCAAAGCCTAAAGTTTGCATGCTAGAACGAAGAAATAGACTCCTTAAATCCAATCCCAGTCCTAAAGTTGCTGGCTTACGAATTGCCTTACCACCAACAATTGCATCAAAGCAAAGTGATGTGAATTAGTGCTTGGATTTTTAGGGTTGTTATAAGGTGATAGTAACCTTATATGAGCAGAAAAAAAAATGCAAAAGTCACAAGAAAGTGAATGCTAGAGGGAGTAAATGAAGGAGGGATGAGTGACATAAAAAAGAATCAAGATCCTTATTTTTCTCTTACTAGTTCTCTCATTTTGAATTCAAAATTCCTCGCTCTAAACCATCATATGGTCGGCCCTAATTTTCTATCTGATAGCTGCCTAAACTAAACATAAATAGGCCTTGAAACTATTTTAAGCCTGAACAATATTTATTGCATTTAAATCCAATTTAAATGCGTAACCATATCTTATATCGATTAGTGTTCATACAACTATTTTATGCGCGCTATTTATGTTGTCTAATTCACATCAAATAAAATTTTATAATTAATATTTCATAAATATTAATTAATTTATAACAGTCACGGATTAATTAAATCGGTGGTAAATAAGGGTATTCAATATTTCGGTTGCATGACTCTTTGGTGTAAATTCAGTCACCGATTAATATCGAATAATTCAAATATTAACATTCTCACTTCACTTAGCATATGGTGTGACATTATGGCTAAATTTATTGCTTATTTGGTTTTGGTAAAATCCAATTTTACTCTATTAAGCGTTGCTCGGTTGTGACAATTATTTACACCAATTCTCTTCGTCAAAACTATATCACTTTAGACTTATGGAATTTGGTAATTATCAAATTCCAACATTGTCTATATTCAATTCTAAGTCCAAACAAAAGTACTTTGTTCAATAATAACAATTATTGTTAACTAAACCGCTCTGGCCAAAAACCTTGACTTTGAGTTGAATTTAGTTGACTGTGGTACTAACCTCATATAACTAAGGAAATAAATCATCTCTTGAATAGTGTTTCACTTTCAATGCTTCCACTCGACCCAATAATTGTCGTTCGATGGACAGCGTACCATGATTTAAGTATAATCATAGCAAAGCTTCCACATTGAAGATCGACAATATTCTCAAGTCAAAAGAACAGTGTAATTTTTGTTCATCGATATTTTTTGTTTGACCTTGGTTATACTAACCTATAGAAACTATCGAGTGAGTCATTCCATAGTTAACCAATAACTATCAGTATGTTACCCATTGGTTTTCCAGTAGTCATGAATAATACACTGTCCAACATTTGGAAATTGTTATGTACTATAGTCTCAACGGATAAATTGATATCTACTCTCGATACATCTTGATTAGGAATATTTAAAATGGAATGTTTAATTTCATCGTGATAAATTACTCATAGTTACAACACTTTGTAACTACTATCACAAAACATACCATTTATGATTTTCTATTAAATATACTTTTAATTAAATTAATCAATTAATATAACATATTATATCAAGTATATAATAGAAAGACAATGCCTTTTATTTCGAACAAGATTAGTTACCGAGTTATATATATATAATAAATTATAGAATTGCATCTAGGGCATACCCCTAACTCTATCATAAAGTATTATTTCTCAAAACCGTGACTTAGTCCATAATTCCAAAATATTTATAAAAATTTAGAGACTTCTTTATTTTCTAATGCATCATTTTTGTTACAAAAAAATACAACTAGCTTTATTTTACAATGAATATTTATAACATTCATATTGAAATAATACTATGTCTATTTTCAGTCAATACAGAAAACAGTTATTATTTTATAAATAATATTTGATATGTTTACAAATATAATTTTTCACAAATTAATGTGACCACTAAGAAGTGTTATATGATATGCTTCTAATCTGTCATTACTATAATAGTATACGAAATATGAAACTCTATTCAACCACTTATTATGGGATTTTATTTCATTTATTGTAACTTGTTTACAGTTAAGAGTTTTGAGATCAAATATCTTAAACTCAAAGAAATAATTTTTATAGAAAACAATTTTCTATACTAAAATACATTTGGAATAGAAATCACATTTTTCATTCCATATTAAGTATGTTTTAGTATTTTGTACAACTCTCATTTCCAAAATCTTTTCGTCAAGCAGAGATGATCATTCACTTTATTCATCCCAACTATGCATCAACTTACGTATACTCTCGTACATTCACTTTCCTTTCCCAATGGTCAAACCGTTCTAAAGGAATTACTTACTACAACATCATAAAGAACTCCTTACAAAAGAGCATATAGTCATCCTCCATATTTATGGATATCAAATAAGTTGTATTTATGTAAACCAATCTACGAAAATTTCAATGGTCGAATTTCTTTGTGCATCTTGTAGCTCTTAGTCTAGTGCTACATCTAATACAGCAAGATCCTCATTTTAGTCAATCATATTGAATACATGATCTCGCACTATGGTTTACTTGTTTATTTTGAATAAAATAATTTCATGAAGTTTCTTACCATAAAACATTTATATGTGATTAGATATGGATCATATATTCATATTCTTGTATTATTTTAGAGTTTGAAACTCGTAGAAGACAGTACATAGTCTTGAGCAAATGAACATGCAAGTGACAAAGTTATGAATGTATGTAGTAGTTATATAATTAGACGCTTGCATTGGTCTTGAATCGACAACATGCAAAAAATTATTGGTAAGTATATTATATATTTCTATGTCAATCTTAATTCAGTTCAATTGTATAATCTAATTGATAAACGTTTTATAAATTATATTAGTTGCAAAAATGTATCGATGTAGAATATTTTAAATCTACATAGCATATGTTCTTGCAATATTGGAAAGGTTAAATGTTACCATTTAATTTTTCTAATAACGTATCACTAGACATTTATGTTTCTCAAAACCCTAAGAGGAAACGTAGAAACCTTTTGGCTTTTCTAATGGGGTTAGGACTCGCATGTCTTGTGATTCCGACCTTGTGAAAAATCAACAAATCACTGGCCAGTATTTAATGGATAACTCCTAATCGGTTGTAACATATACAACTCATAACCAGTAGTATTTGTCCTAATCTCATCTTTACCTTAAGGAAAGCTCAACCAATAAAGAGAGATTATACACTCATACTATAACGACCCACCAATTTACCACTTTGATAAATTGTATTTATTAGATTTATGCAAATAAAAGGATAATATTGTTTTAAGTGATAATAAGTAATAATAATCTTATTTCGAATAAATATTTAAATAAAATATTTTCCTCAGAATTTATATCGATGAGATAGCATTGAATTTAAATAATTGGTTTATTTAATTTGAATTGAGATTTAATTGTTTAATAATCTGATGATCCAAACAATTATTTTAAATAAGAATAATTCATTTTAAATAGTAATAAAGTGATAATGAATCAATTATAATAGTTTTATAAAGATATATATTTGATTTGAAAATATAAAGAAGAATGATATCGCTTTATCGGTATAATAGCGATTTTTGTAAATAATTTTTAATATGAGTTTATATGTCTTTATAATTGAAATGTACTCATTTAAATTAGTTTAAAATGATAAGAAATTTTTTTTTGAATTTTTTTTACAAATATATGTACGTTAAAGTATAAGTGAAAATGTGATCAATAATCGGTTCTCCGGATTTCAACGATTTAATAAATAAAAGTTGTTCGAAGTGTTATACACCTATATATACATACATATATATGTTACATACACATGATAACATGCATATAAACATACAGATTTGAATATAATTAAGTACAAGAAATATAATATAAAATATATAATATATTTTGAAGATTTCTTACTCCTTAAGCTTAAATAAGCCAACATATGCATACATGAGACAATGGAAGTGATGTGCACATGGGCGGGAGGCTCTGGCCGTGCATTTTGGAGGGGGGAAGTGTGTTGGAGAAGCTTTGAAATGGTGATAAAGTGATGATGTATGTATGGATATTTTTACACTCTTCCTTTCCTATAAATACCCTACCATCTTCTCTTCATTTACATTCATCTTCTTCTTCATATTTTCAATCTTTTGCTTCCACTTTAGTGGCTTCCATCCTAAGAGTGATAATGTCGAATTTTATTTCAAAAAGAAATTAAATCATAATATATAGTTATATATAGTTAAAAATCTCAAAACAAGCTCAAATCTCCATCTCTCCACCTCCCAAACCCAAGGCACCACCTTCCACCACCCTTGGCCGTGAGCTCCACCCCATTCCCAACCTAGGCTGTGAGCACTAAGGCTGGGTCGAGCCTTTTCAAGGTCCAAAGCTCAATTTTGTGGAGTTTAACTTCGAGATAGCGGAGCTATTGCCGTTTTAAAACTAGTTCGAGTGAAAATGAAGGTGAGAACTCCTAAACTACTGTACTATATTTTGGATGATGATATGATGTTGCAAATGGATGTTTAATATGCTTTAATCATCAAGTTTGGTTGTTTTCTTATGAATGTTGAATATATATGCATGTCACGGAAATACACGCGATAAGCACAAAGGAAATCACTTTCCTTGAACTAATGAAATGGTGTAAATGGAGTTGTTAAATCTCTTAAAAATGGTTTTAAATGCATTTGAAATGTTTTTGGAACATTTAAAAGTATTTTGGTGAAGTTTGAATGAGAATTGAAAATTTAGTCAAAAATAGGCGCGTTGGGTAACGGCAGTTCGTGATTTCGCGCCATAAAAGTCAAACAAGTGTAGAAGTTGGAACATAGCTCAGAATTCTTAGAGATAAGAATTTTTCGAACTATTATATCCATAGTTTTCCAACGAAGAAAGAAAATCGAGATTCCGATGAGCAGATTTTGAAATATGAGTAAAACAAGTTTTAGAAAAATCCCGATTTTACAGTTCGGAATCCAAACTGGATTTCTTTGAAAATAATGTTTTAAAATTGTTTTAAAATGTGGAATAAATCTTATAAATCTTTTAAAATATTTTGGAAGAGATTTGAGTAATATAAATGAATTTTCAAATAATAAAAAGTCGTTTTGATCAATATAGCCTAAAAGCACTTTTTTATAACTTTTGAAATATAGTTTTAAGTGCAACCGTTCTTTCCCAAATATTTTGTAAATATTTTTAAATGATTAATAAAGTGCTTTAAAGGTAATTTGAAGGATTTATGAAATGATTAAAGGTTTAATGGTTTAGAGTCGATCAAATAACTTGACCGCCTTATGGTTGTCAGAGAGATAGTGTCTAAGCTTGGGTTTGAAAAACTAGTTTCCAGCTCTCCCTGGCTATCCAGACTGGCCCAATGGAGGGGATAGTAAATTCGATTTACTCAAATCGAAATTTCCAAAATATAAAGAAAAATATTTTTCAAGATTTAAACAACTTGGATTTTATAGAGATGATCTTCTTGTACTCGGTGTTAAAGCACGAAAAGGGAACTCGTATTATTCATGGAATTTAAAAGGTGATTTCACCGTTATTCCATCTATAGTATTTATTGAATACGGGAATTGATATTGAGTAGAATTAGATGATTTCTATAGATTCTGCTCACTTAATATTTACTGATTTTGGATTAACATCCTAGATAACATGGTTTTAACTCAATTAAATTTTGAGTTTTGAATCAAGAAATCTTTGCTAAGATTTAAATGAAATGATTTTGGGAATGTTTTCCTTAGTGTAAAATGAAATGATTTCGAATTATTTTAAGTTTAAAAGGATTTTATATAATCAAAGGATTTGATATGAGAGGTTTAATAATTCTGTATGTACCGGAGGAGATGTTTTGGAAATGTATATATCTAAAAGAGATTTTGATAAAAAGAACTTAATCAATTAAAGAATGATTCCTTATTCACAAAACCTCTTTTTAACGATGATTGGTCCGAAGGAACCGGGGTCGGATCCGGGGTAATCCCTATTCAAAAAGCACTTCGAACCGATGTATGCGTTCGAAAGATGAAGACCTAAAAGAGAGAATTGACGCAGCGGATTATACAAAACAATGTAGATCGATGAAAGTAGCGATCGATGGATTGGAAGATACTGAAATGCCAAAATTCGTTGATCCGAAGATACCGAATTCTAGCTATCCCGAACGCGTTGATCGCGCACGATACCGGGTTCAAAGATCTTCAATTCTTCAAGCGTTGATCAAGCGCACTTGATTCCACGAATCGGCTTCTGCAATCGTTGAATCGAGCGCACTCGATTAACCGAAAGAGGAGATAGGAGATTACACTCAACTACCAATTTAAATTGAAAGCACCAAGCTAACAAAAGAGAATTTTATTCAAAAATCAACAACCTTTACAAATGGCACCACCGGCCTATTTATAGTATTTTACAACTCACACGAAAAAAACAACAAAATTACATCAACTCCTAAGTCGGTTACGAGTTATAGCCTCCGACCTACGACTTACCCAGTACACGACTTACGACTTATCAATAACTCCGACTCAACAGTTTACAACATACAACGACTTAACAGTATTACAAGGTACATGACTCACTTAGGTCGGTAACGACCTAGCTACATCATTCCATCGACTTACACACAAACGACATACGAAACAGACGACATACGACTTAAGAAATACAACACAGTACACCCAGTATAAGAAGCAGATGACTTACGACTTAAGACTTTAACGACTTAACATGATTCGTAACCCGCTTCCGACTTAAAAGCCTTCAACCGCTGGAACTTCTGCTTCTTGATAAGTCGTGGATGACTTATAGCCGCATCGTTAACTCGTATACGACTCATCAACCCCGAACGACTTATGCTCCCCTTAAGTCGTAACTTCTTTCCATCTGAACTGTTAGGTCGTAGACGACTCAATGTTGATTCATTAACTCGCCGCTTCCCCTCACATGGTTCCATTGGTCGTGGACGACCTATAGCTTCTGTCTTAAGTCGTGGATGACTTATCTCTTCGCCTTCCTTAAGTCGTGGATGACTCATGCCTGTTTTCTCAAGTCGGTCACGACTTATCCCTTCTCCCCAGTTAAGTCGGTCACGACTTAACGTTTCACTAGGTCGGCTACGAGTTAGGCCTTCTACTCCAAGTTGGTCACGACCCATAACTTCTTTAAGTCGGTCACGACTTATCCCTTGGAACATTTTAAGTCGGTCACGACTTATCCCTTGGGACATTTGAGTCTGACTTGCATCATCCTCCCCAGGTTGAGAAAAATTCGTCCTCGAATTTGCACCCTCATCTTCCACAACCAACTCATCTCCATGATATGGTACGAGATGCTTAACATTGAATACGTCAGACGTATACACATCATCTGGCAGCTTCAATTTATAAGCATTTTCATTAATTCGCTTCACAACTTCCACCGGACCAATTTTCCTAGCTTTCAACTTGTTATAAGCGCCTACTGGAAAACGATCTTTTGTTAACACTGCATAAACCAAATCACCTTCATGAAATTCAACATTCCTTCGTTTCAAATCTGTAGATCGTTTATACTTCTCATTTGCTTTCCCCAATTGTTCCTGAACGATTTTATGACATTCCGCCAATCCATCAACAAAATCAGCAGCTTTCTTAACTGTCTTCTTTGATTGTGGCACTACCGTCAAATCCAACGGTCCTTTTGGCATACTAGAATAAACAATCTGGAATGGACTGAACCCAGTACTTCGATTTACAGCATGATTATGGGCAAACTCTGCCTGGCATAACTTCACATCCCAACTCTTCAGATTATCTTGCACAAGACACCTCAGTAAATTTCCCAATGATCTGTTCACAACCTCGGTCTGTCCATCCGTTTGCGGATGATAAGCACTACTAAACTTCAGCTTCGTTCCCACCATTTTCCACAAACTCAAGCAAAAGTGACTCAGAAATCGAGTATCTCTATCTGACACAATAGATTCTGGTAATCCATGAAGTCGATATATCTCTTTGAAAAACAACTGAGCAACATGAACAACATCCGCCGTCTTCTTACAAGCAATAAAATGTGCCATTTTCGAAAATCGATCCACTACCACATAAATGGAATCGTTTCCCCGCTGTGTCCTTGGCAACCCCAACACAAAATCCATACTTACATCAATCCATGGTTTAGTTGGTACTGGTAACGGCATATATAAACCAGCATTAGTCGCAGTTCCTTTCGAAACCTGACATATATGACATCGCTCCACGAATCTCTCCACCTCTTTCCCCATCGATGGCCAAAAGTAAGATTGTGAAATCAACTGTAATGTACGGTCTCTCCCAACATGCCGTTCTTCATGTAGCTCTTTTACAATCTTCATCCTCAAACTACAATCAGGTATGCACAATCGATTTCCCTTGAACAGAAAACCATCTACCATCACGAACTCATCTGTTTCCCCCTCCTTAACTTTTTCAACAAACTTTGCAAAGTAAGGATCATCGACAAATAATTCTGGCAACATATCAAACCCCATCACTTCCACCTTCATTGTTGTCAACAAATTATTTCTCCTACTCAAAGCATCAGCCACACGATTCGTCACTCCCGATTTGTGTTTAACAACAAAAGTAAACTGTTGCAGATAAGCAATCCACGATGCATGTCTCGCTGAAATCTTATCTTGCCCTTGTAAATGCTTCAATGCCTCATGATCAGTATATAGAACAAACTCTTTCTGAAATAGATAATGTCTCCAGTGTTTAATAGCTTGCACAACAGCATAGAATTCCACATCATATGTATTGTATCTCATCTTTGCTCCTGATAACTTCTCACTGAAATATGCAATCGGACGTCCCCTCTGACTCAACACTCCTCCAATCCCAACCTTGGATGCATCAGTATGTAGTTCAAACACTAACTGAAAATCTGGTAATATTAGAATTGGTGCAGACGTCAAGAGTTCTTTGATTCGATCAAAAGCAACCCCGGCTTCCTCCGTCCATGCAAACTGTTTACCCTTCATACAATCTGTAACAGGTGCCATCACACTACTAAAGTGTGGAATGAACCTCCGATAAAATGAAGCCAACCCGTGAAAACTACGAACTTCCGTTATCGTCTTGGGTTGCGGCCAATCTATGATAGCTTCCACTTTACATTGGTCAACCTGTATTCCTTCTTCCGACACAACATACCCCAGAAATAAAACACTCCTTGCCATGAAAACACACTTCTTTGTAGCAGCATAGAATTGTTCTTTACGTAGAATAATTAACACTTTCTTCAAATGTTGAACATGTTCTTCTGTGTTAGCACTGTAGATCAGAATATCATCAAAGTAAACCACCACAAATTTTCCAATGTACGGTCTGAAAATCTGATTCATCACCCTCATGAATGTACTCGGTGCATTCGATAGACCAAACGGCATTATCAGCCATTCATACAATCCTTCCCTCGTCTTGAATGTTGTCTTCCATTCGTCCCCTGGTCTAATGCGAATCTGATGATAACCGCTCTTCAAGTCAATCTTAGAAAAGATTACGGACCCACTGATTTGATCTAATAAATCATCAAGCCTCGGCATTGGAAATCTGTATCTAACTGTGATCTTATTCAATGCTCAACTATCTGTACACATTCTCCACGTCCCATCCTTCTTGGGTACCAATAAAGCTGGTACAGCACAAGGACTTAAACTCTCCTGCACACGCCCCTGTTCAAGCAATTCCTCTACCTGCCTTCGCAACTCTTCATGTTCCTTCGGACTCATTCGATAATGCGGTCTGTGTGGCAACACAGCACCTGGAACAAGATCTGTCTGATGTTGTATATCCCTCAACGGTGGCAACTCCGTTGGTAACTCTTCTGGAAATACATCGTCAAACTCTTTCAATACCGGTTTTACTTCTTCTGGTATTTCAACCTCTTCACTGCTTTCTCGCCCAATCAACAAAAACACTTCAGGCTCCTCCTCTACTTCCTTCACAAACTCCTTCAAAGATAACAAAGTTTTAAGCTCTTCAATCTCCGCCAACTTGTTTTCCTCCTGTTGTCGTTTCTTTGGAACTAGAGTAATCTTTGTGCCTTCAAACATGAAACTGTAACTGTTGGTACGCCCATCATGTTGCACCGCCCTATCATACTGCCACGGTCTCCCTAGCAACAAATGACAGACATCCATATCTACCACATCGCACCAGATTTCATCTTTATATTTCTTCCCAATTGAAAACTTCACACACGCCCTTCGTCCAACCTTCACCTCCCCGCCTTTCCTCAACCAAGCTAGCTTGTACGGTTTCGGATGTTTCTCAGTCTTCAATGCCAACTTCCTCACAGCTTCTGAAGAAATTATATTATCACAGCTTCCAGCATCAATAACAAATTTGCAAACCTTCCCCAGAATGGTACATGTTGACTGAAAAATATTGCTCCTTAACCAACTACAATCCTCCTCTTGCTTTGGTGTTAAACAGGACCTCTTCATCATTAGATTATAACCTTCGTCTCCCGACACTTCTTCTTCCTCCTCATCAGGTGGTGAATTAGAACATTCAGCTTCTTCATCCTCATCCTCAACCTCCGCTATCATAGCTCTCTTCTTCGGCTTCGGACATTCGCTACTTTTGTGGCCCATTTCTTGGCAATTATAACATTTGAAACCATTATTGACTTTCGCCTTCCCAACCTCATTCACAACTGGTTTTGCAACAACTTTTGAAACATTAGAACTTCCACTAACACCCTTCACTTGATTATTGGAATTTGTAAACATACCACCTCCTCGTCGTCCCTGCTTCTCCCAAGCCAACGCTTTCTGATGTGCTTCCGCTACAGATCTGGGATCAAACATGTTAACCATATCCTGAATCTGCATTCGCAATCCCCCAATGAAACTAGATGTCAGCTGCTCTTCCGTTTCCATAATATCATTTCTCGCAATAAGTTGATAAAATTCGTCAGCATAGTCATTCACAGATTTTGTCCCTTGTCTCAAGTTTTGCAATCTCTGATACATAAGCGACTGATAGTTATAAGGTACTGTTTGCACAAAAAATGGACAAACACCTCAAAGTTGTATGATTTAGTAGATCTTATGTTGTTCTTAGTGATTTGGGTGATTTATGCAAATATATGAAAAGCAGGGGCTAAACTGTAAAAAGACACGCAGATTTATAGTGGTTTAGCCAGAATGTGCCTACGTTCACTTTATATGTTATTTCTCTTCTCTTGTTTTGATTACAAGTACAAAGCTTTGATACAAGTAAAAGAAAGTTGTTTGAAAGTTCTCTCCGTGCTTGAGCTCTCAAACTTGTCCCCCATTGTTGTACCCCTGCCCCTCTATTTATAGAGTGAGGTTGGGGGTAGGGGTCTAGGATGTATATAGCTGCTGGTGGGCCTGGGCTGATGTGATCTGGCCTGGCACGTCTTGGTCCGGCAGCGTTTGGTCCGGTGGTAGGAGGTGAGTTGGTTCGGCGAAGCATGGGGATGAGTTGGTTCGGCGAAGCATGGGAGGTGAGCTGGTTCGGCGAAGCATGGGAGGTGAGTTGGTTCGGCGAAGCATGGGAGGTGAGTTGGTTCGGCGAAGCATGAGGTGAGTTGGTTCGGCGAAGCATAGGAGGTGAGCTGGTTCGGCGAAGCATGGGAGGTGAGCTGGTTCGGCGAAGCATGGGAGGTGAGTTGGTTCGGCAAAGCATGGGAGGTGAGCTGGTTCGGCGAAGCATGGGAGGTGAGCTGGTTCGGCGAAGCATGGGAGGTGAGCTGGTTCGGCGAAGCATGGGAGGTGAGCTGGTTCGGCAGAGCATGGGGATGAGTTGGTTCGGCAGGGTCGTTGCATGCGAAGCAGGTTGGATCGGCGAAGCTTTGGACCGGTGGTGAGAATCTACCCAACATTTGCCCCCCAAAGTGGGGTATATGCTGGCGTATGGCCTACTTTGTTTCCTCTTATTCGGTCGCTGAGCGCCGATCCAACTGGTCCGGCATCCTATGTTTGCCTATAAGTAGGGGCTGTATACTCTCGTTATTCCCTTCCAATTCAAGATAGCCGAACCAAACGTTTCTGCCGAATCAAGCTCTCTGACAAATTGCTTCAGAATACCGAATCAAGTACTGCCGAACGAATTTACGTACTCTAAGTGCCGAATGATCATTTACTCTGGGTGCTGAATGAACTTTACCCTGGGTGCCGAATGAACATTCACTCTGGATGCCGAATGAACTTGATTCTAGGTGCCGAATGAACGTTCACTCTGGGTGCCGAATGAACTTGATAAACTTGATTTTTTCACTTGAAATTTCAGACTGCAGACACTTGCTCCTTTACTTCCTCTATTCTAACGACGTTCTTCTTTGTGTTTGCAGATAATGTCTCGTAAAGCGGAAACTCGATCAGACAAAAAGAAATCCAGGGGCGAAGGAGGATCCTCCGCCGTGCCCCCAGCTCAGCCGAATCAAGAACGTCACGGACCAACCCCGAGATCGCTAGTGGACGAGTACGGCCCTCAGGAACTTCTGAACTCCCCGCCCGATTGCTTTCCTAGCTCCCTCAAGGAGGAGCAGCTTGATGTCATTTCCCAATCCTTTGGAATCGATAGGGCGCACTTGCTATTGCCTGGGAGAGATGTTATGCGGTATGACCCTCCTGAAGGGTACTTCGCCTACAGCAGATACCACTACATGTGTGGTGCCATTCCTCCTCTTAACGCTTGGATAGCCAGCTTCCTCACGTATCTAAAGGTGGCCCCATTCCAGCTTCAACCCAACTCCTATGCTATACTGGTGAGCCTCTTCGTCATTTTCCAGAGGAAGTATGGTCGTGCTCCTTCCAATCGAGAGATCCGGTATCTATATAATCTGAGGGGCTATAAGAAGGGGTCCCCATACATTAGCTTGGAGTCAGCTGTGACTTTCAAGCCGGTCTTGGATCTGTATTCCAAATTCAGCATGTTTAAGAAGGAATGGTTCTTTGTCAGGGACGACTCCGTTTCAATTCGGCGCTTTACTTCTGGACGTAAGTTGATGCTTTTACTTATAATTTCCATTACGATTGCGATGCTTCTTCTCATACTTTCTCATTTTTGCTAGCGACAGGTGGCTTTGCGGTTGTGGAGACTGACCGCCTGGTTCAGACGGTGGCTGAGATAGAAGCTATTCTCGAGAAATATAGATCATCTGCCTTCCTGATCAGAAATGCGATCCTTCTGGAGTATAACTTAATCCTTCCACAGCAGTCAGTAGTCAAGCTGAGGGAAACGGCGGAGGAGAGGGCGGTTGCTCAGACTAAGGAAGGTGTTACGGTAGAGAGTAGCAAGAGGAAACCTTTCACAAAACCTCCAGCCGTCGGAGGTAAGAAACTAAAGAAGTCGGACGGTCCCTCCCCCAGCAATTGTCCACTTACCCAGGAGGAGGAAGACATAGAGGAGGAAAGAGGTGAGGGTGGAGATGGTTGGGAAGGCTATGGAGGAGGCTAGTAAGGCGGAACTGCGGAAGATGGAGGCCGCCTGCAAGGAACAGATAAATATGGCCATCTCGACAGTGGATGAGGTTCGGAGGGCGGATCTTGAGTGGGTAGAGGAGCTGTCGGGGAAGCTTGAAGCCGCAGAGCTCGCTCAGGTTAGGCTGAAGGAGGAGATGGAGGCGATGCGGAAATCCCTTCAGGTTGACTGCTCGAGATACCGTTTGGAGAGAGAAGCTGCTGTTGGAAGGCTGTCGGCTTCCGAGGCCCGGATGAGGGAGTTTGAGGAGAATGAGGGGATGATGGACGAAATGCTCCAGGACATGTACTTCCGAACCTGGAAGCAGGGCAACCTATCCTGGATGGATGATTATCCTAGGGTCATGGCCAAGATCTATCTTCGGGCTCTGGAGGAGGCTAAGGCTGATGCGGATGGAGATGGTGGTGTGGCTTTCAGCATGGATGTGGTCACTGCCCAGTTTGCCAAGGAGGAGAAGATGGCGGTGAAGGAGGGTATGCGGTTGCTTGCTGCTGAGGAGGCAGGTGTGCAAGTTGAGGATGACGATCAGGATAGTCAAGAAGCAAGTGCTGGTAAGTCTTCCTTTTTAGTCTCTTCATTAACTTTGGTTGCTTATCACTAATGAGTCCTTTCTCTGACTGGACAGGTGGTCAACAGGACAAGGATAAAACTCCAATGCAGCCGGCCCCTTGATCAGACCTGGAAAATTCTTTTTGTAGACTTGACATGGCCGTATACGTTAGTCTTAAAACAATAGAGTAACTTTTAAGTTGTAATTATTTTGCTACTTGTAATAAATAGCTCTATTCTTGATGTGTAATTCTTTAACTTAAGCTGATTTTGTCGTCTTCCGAATGTTTGTTGTTATTTTGACATGTCGTATGAGAAATATAGCTATGTATATTCTTGTAATTAAATTGTGTTTGATGTCGGGTTCTGGTTTAAGACATAATTTCATGACTTGCAATGTTAGCGTGTGGTGCGAACAAATTATAGTCATGTATTTGTACACAAAAGAAGAAAATACCGCCTTTCATGCTCTAATTGTAGATGGCAGTTTTGAGTATCTTGTATGACCGAGCATGGAAAGTAGTTGAATGCCCTGCCATCCGATTGTGAGTCCCTGCACCCATTGGCGAGTATCTCCTACTCTGTATCCTGTACTTTAGGGGTTGTTATAAAGCTTTTTAAGTAAAATTGAAATAGGTGAAATAGTAAAACTTCCAATCACGGAAGGCCTTCGATGTGCTTAAGTTCGTGGCAAACGGGTTTCGTAGTCACTTTCCCTAGCTGTGGGTCTTGGAGACATTTGTCACCCATCTTACGCCTCCGCGGGGAGTTAATTCTTTTTTACCACAGCCGCACTTAAGACACATCGGAGCCGAGATCACGCACAGTAACTACCCGGGCCATTATGGCCCGTAATCGTGGGTATTATTCGATTTACTGTGGCCGGCTAGCGTGGGTGCCGATCGTCAACTGTGAACTGCCCCTGGCTGGCCACACCTTATGTTGGGGCTTATAGTCGGTTCACAGTTGTCGGCGAGCCTAACGCCGTAATGAGCTGCCTCGGCTATAGTCGGCCTTCTCAGTGGCTTATAATCGGCTCATTACAGTTGGATTTAAGGGCCGTCGCGAGCAATGAGTTAACCCGCAGCAGAGGGATGCCGGAGCGAAAGTGTCTCATTGGCGAGGGCATAGATTCGCATAGTACCTGTTAGGTTTTGTCCAGGAGAGGTTGCGCTGTGGAGCGCCTTGAATGAAAATGCTATTTGCACAGGATTTTGTTCAACAGAAAAGGATACAGTTAACAAGCAGCCAAGATATGAAGGAACAAGTTAAAAAGAGACAAGTTTTTTAAAGTGGTTCGACACGAAAATGCCTACGTCCACTGATTCTCTTTGTTAATTCACTTCATATGGGCAGTATGAGTTAAGAAAAGTATCGACGAAGGTGTTGGATGTTCCATGCCCTCTGGAACACCTCCCCGTCCACTGTTTACAAAATATAAGCTCCATTGCGAAGATCTTTATGAATTACATATGGTCCATCCCAGATTGGATCTAGCGCTCCGGGGCGCGGGAAGATTCGCTTGAGGATAAGATCTCCTTTCTGTAAGCTACGATGCTTGACTTTGGAGTTGTATTGCGTTGCCACTTTTTGCTTGTGAGCTGCTACCCTGGGGGGCTGCATCATTTCTTCTTTCCTCAATTAGATCCAGAGACATGAGGAGGAACTCTTCGTTCTCTTCTGGGTTGTAGTGGATCCTACGATGGGAAGGCACTATAGTTTCAATTGGGAGCATAGCCTCCGATCCGTATGCCAAAGAGAAAAGGAGTATGCCCCGTTGATGTTCTGAAAGACGTGCGATTGGCCAATAGTGTCGTAGGAGGTTCATCCACCCAAGCGCCCTTTGACTTTTCGAGTTTCTTTTTTATTAGAGTTTTGAGAACTTTGTTGACGGCTTTGACTTTTCCGTTTGCCTGGGAATAAGCTACGAATGAGAAGCTTTTGTGAATTCCATGCTCTTGGCACCAGTTGGCGAACTCCTCGCTGTCAAACTGAAGTCCATTGTCCGATATGATTTTGAATGGAACTCCGTACCTGCATAGAAAATTTTTTGATCAAGAAGTTAATAACTTTTGCTAAAAATACTTTATTTAGGGGTTCTGCTTCCTGAGGGATGTGTTTGATTAAATAGTGATCCCATCGATTGAGAAGCAACTTGGTCTTCTTTAAATATGCTATGAGTCGTTCTTCTCGAGCCTGGAATCCTACTAGTATTTGATTTACAATAAGTTGAGAATCGCTATGAAGACACAAAGAATTGGCTCCGATTTCTAAGGCAAGTTCTAATCCAGCTATCACTGCTTCATACTCTGCATCGTTGTTAGTGGCAGTGAATCCTGACCTTATAGCATAGTGTAGTTCATTTCCCTTGGGAGTGATTATTACCACACCTGCCCCCGAGCCTTGTTCGTTGATGGCGGTGCGAGGATGGTAGGTGATATCATATTGACTTAGTTGAATGCACCATTTAAGTAGTCGCCCAGAAGCGTCGAGACGATGGAGTACCTGCCTTAGTGGTTGATCGGTCAGAACTCTGATGGAATGAGATCGGAAATAGTGACGCAGTTTCCGTGATGTGATTAGTAGGCAATAGGCTAGCTTCTCAAGTTTAGGATATCTGGTTTCTTCTTGTGCGGTGGGCGTTTGTATCTAACTTCCTCTTGAGTGTCCCGGGAGATGTTTTCGATCGTTTCATTTAAAGGAGTATAAGCATCAAATCTCGGTCCTGGCCGATACAAGCACTTTTCTCCCTTCTTGCCCCCAGCATTGTCTCTAGAAGCATCCCTTCGAACGTCCTTTGCTACAGCGGACGTGCTGCCGTAAGCTGCCTTATTTTGTCGCCCCGACTGCCCTTTAGTGGCAGCGTCTTCAAGCCTCGTATATTTCCCGGCCTCATAGAAAAAATCGGGTAAAGTAGCTGGTTTTTCTTTTGTCAATCTTCTAGAAAATATAGTATCCGGATGCACACCACTACAGAGGGCCATTAAGATAAGCTTCTCGTCGGCATCTTGGACTGTGGCCGTTGCGGCATTGAATCGGGTTAGGTATTGCTGCAGCTTCTCTCCAGGTTTCTGCTTGATACTGGATATGGAATAAGCATCCTTAGGTTGTTCCACATGAATGCGGAACTGGCTGATGAACTTTTCTTTCAACATTTCCCATGAGCTGATGGATCCCTGAGGTAGATGACAGAACCAGGAGGTAGCGAGGTCTGCTAAGAAGAGTGGAAAGCATTTGCACAGTACTCCCTCTGTCGCTCCACTCATGAGCATATGTTGTGTGTATCTCTGCAAGTGTACAACGGGGTCGGAGGTTCCTTTGTAAGGTTCCATTGTTGGCATCTTCCATTCTCGGGGGGTGATAGCAATTTCAATGTTGCGGGCGAAAGGGCTGGTCGCCCTAGTGCCTATCCCTCGATCACTTTGCTCCCGTTGGACGCACTCTCTGAATAAGCGCGCCATCCTTTCATCAGAATTTGGAGCAGATAGAAACGAGTTTGGTTCTGTTCTGTGGGATTGATTCCGTCCAGATGACCTGTAGGGATGGTATCGTCTATCATTCCTCATATTTTCCAGTGGCTGCCTTTGGTCTTCTGGGAGCATGCTCGGGTCAGCTACAGTTGACCTTCGCCCGGTACCTCCCCCGTTGGGTTCGGTACCAAACGTTTCCTCAGGCCTAACTTCGGGCTGTGCTCGGTCTCGGCTCCTACCATGGCTACTTCTGCCGTTAGCTCCTTCGAAGAAGGAAGATCTTTGTTGTCTCTGAGATCCTCCAGACTGGGACTCGCCCCATGATTCAGTGTTGCGGTTGGATTCTTCAGCGTCCCTTAAGCGTGACATGAGATGGTCCACCAAGGCTTCCTGTTGGGACGTGAAGCGGTTAGTTACTTCAACCACAACTCTGTCCAGATCTGCTCTAGTAATTGCTGCAGGCTGTTCTGTGGCAGGAGTGGTTGGGTTAGCCTGTCCTTCATTTGTTACTGCTGCTGGAGGAGGACGATTTACTTGATCTGTGACAGCTGGATCTGGAAGACTGCTGGATGCGATGTTTTTTCCTTTGTTAACATCTTTTCTCTGTTTGGGAGGCATGTTTTCCAAGTGGCGAACGATGCTGTTAGGAAAACCGTTAAGTGGATGAAGCTGAAGCTTCGAGCTTCTAGCTCTCAATGAAAGCACCAAAAATGTTTGCACAAAAAATGGACAAACACCTCAAAGTTGTATGATTTAGTAGATCTTATGTTGTTCTTAGTGATTTGGGTGATTTATGCAAATATATGAAAAGCAGGGGCTAAACTATAAAAAGACACGCAGATTTATAGTGGTTCAGCCAGAATGTGCCTACGTCCACTTTATATGTTATTTCTCTTCTCTTGTTTTGATTACAAGTACAAAGCTTTGATACAAGTAAAAGAAAGTTGTTTGAAAGTTCTCTCCGTGCTTGAGCTCTCAAACTTGTCCCCCATTGTTGTACCCCTGCCCCTCTATTTATAGAGTGAGGTTGGGGGTAGGGGTCTAGGATGTATATAGCTGCTGGTGGGCCTGGGCTGATGTGATCTGGCCTGGCACGTCTTGGTCCGACAGCGTTTGGTCCGGTGGTAGGAGGTGAGTTGGTTCGGCGAAGCATGGGGATGAGTTGGTTCGGCGAAGCATGGGAGGTGAGCTGGTTCGGCGAAGCATGGGAGGTGAGTTGGTTCGGCGAAGCATGGGAGGTGAGTTGGTTCGGCGAAGCATGAGGTGAGTTGGTTCGGCGAAGCATAGGAGGTGAGCTGGTTCGGCGAAGCATAGGAGGTGAGCTGGTTCGGCGAAGCATGGGAGGTGAGTTGGTTCGGCGAAGCATGGGAGGTGAGTTGGTTCGGCGAAGCATGGGAGGTGAGCTGGTTCGGCGAAGCATGGGAGGTGAGCTGGTTCGGCGAAGCATGGGAGGTGAGCTGGTTCGGCGAAGCATGGGAGGTGAGCTAGTTCGGCGAAGCATGGGAGGTGAGCTGGTTCGGCAGAGCATGGGGATGAGTTGGTTCGGCAGGGTCGTTGCATGCGAAGCAGGTTGGATCGGCGAAGCTTTGGACCGGTGGTGAGAATCTACCCAACAGGTACGAATGTTGCTTTCATCAATTTCTTCATCTTCTCCCAAGATTCAACCTTTGACTTCCCCATCCGTTCACGTGTAAGTTTAGTTTGCTGCCACCATGCCAAAGCTCTACCCCTCAACCTTGTAGCAACCAACTTCACTCTACGATGTTCTGGAACTTCTTTGAAGTCAAAAATCTCCTCAACATTAGCCACCCAATCTAGAAACTCCTCCGCTTGCATACCACCTTTGAATTCAGGAATTTCAGTCTTCATCCCCGACTCCCACTTGTGATCATACTCAGAGTGATTTCTTCCTTGTCCTCGTCCTTGTCCTCGAACACTACCACCATCATACTCCTCTTCAAAATCAGATGTATATCGTTGTCTATCTCGTCCACCCACATCTCTACTACCATCACGTCTACCACCATCATCCCTTCTATCTACATTCCTCCGTTCACGATCATCCACATTCCTCCCACGCCTTTGATCATTGTCAACACTTCTTTCTTGATTGGATTGTGGTGAGACTCTACTTCCCCCATGGTTAGATTCAGGTGAAACCCTTCTCCGATTTTGATTCATTTCTAACATCATCTTCTCTAACCGTCCAATTCCTTCGTTAATCTTTTCACTAAAGTTTTCATTGATTCTTTGCTCCATCTCATCAGCTTCTTCTCTTCGATACAATGCTTCAACGATTTGATGTCGATTAGCTCTCCTTGGTGGCATACTCGAAATTTTACAAACTCTTCAAATTCAAACGCAATTCGAAATTTGATCCAAAATGAAATGGATCGAAAACTCCCACTTTGTTGCTACTTCACGATGAACACGATGAACACAACTTCTCCAAATGAGGCAAATTTGATCTCCCACTCTTCTACTTAGCTCGGCTTCTCACTTCAAGCTCGGTTATCACTTGATCTCTTCAAAACTCCAAAATGATTAGGCTCCAAGTCTCGATCTAGCTATGATTGGCTAGAATAGGCTCTGATACCAAAACTGACGCAGCGGATTATACAAAACAATGTAGATCGATGAAAGTAGCGATCGATGGATTGGAAGATACTGAAATGCCCAAATTCGTTGATCCGAAGATACCGAATTCTAGCTATCCCGAACTCGTTGATCGCACACGATACCGGGTTCAAAGATCTTCAATTCTTCAAGCGTTGATCAAGCGCACTTGATTCCGCGAATCGGCTTCTACAATCGTTGAATCGAGCGCACTCGATTAACCGAAAGAGGAGATAGGAGATTACACTAAACTACCAATTTAAATTGAAAGCACCAAGCTAACAAAAGAGAATTTTATTCAAAAATCAACAACCTTTACAAATGGCACCACCGGCCTATTTATAGTATTTTACAACTCACATGAAAAAAACAACAAAATTACATCAACTCCTAAGTCGGTTACGAGTTATAGCCTCCGACCTACGACTTACCCAGTACACGACTTACGACTTATCAATAACTCCGACTCAACAGTTTACAACATACAACGACTTAACAGTATTACAAGGTACATGACTCACTTAGGTCGGTAACGACCTAGCTACATCATTCCATCGACTTACACACAGACGACATACGAAACAGACGACATACGACTTAAGAAATACAACACAGTACACCCAGTATAAGAAGCAGATGACTTACGACTTAAGACTTTAACGACTTAACATGATTCGTAACCCGCTTTCGACTTAAAAGCCTTCAACCGCTGGAACTTCTGCTTCTTGATAAGTCGTGGATGACTTATAGCCGCATCGTTAACTCGTATACGACTCATCAACCCCGAACGACTTATGCTCCCCTTAACTCGTAACTTCTTTCCATCTGAACTGTTAGGTCGTAGACGACTCAATGTTGATTCATTAACTCGCCGCTTCCCCTCACATGGTTCCATTGGTCGTGGACGACCTATAGCTTCTGTCTTAAGTCGTGGATGACTTATCTCTTCGCCTTCCTTAAGTCGTGGATGACTCATGCCTGTTTTCTCAAGTCGGTCACGACTTATCCCTTCTCCCCAGTTAAGTCGGTCACGACTTAACGTTTCACTAGGTCGGCTACGAGTTAGGCCTTCTACTCCAAGTTGGTCATGACCCATAACTTCTTTAAGTCGGTCACGACTTATCCCTTGGAACATTTTAAGTCGGTCACGACTTATCCCTTGGGACATTTGAGTCTGACTTGCATCATCCTCCCCAGGTTGAGAAAAATTCGTCCTCGAATTTGCACCCTCATCTTCCACAACCAACTCATCTCCATGATATGGTACGAGATGCTTAACATTGAATACGTCAGACGTATACACATCATCTGGCAGCTTCAATTTATAAGCATTTTCATTAATTCGCTTCACAACTTCCACCGGACCAATTTTCTTAGCTTTCAACTTGTTATAAGCGCCTACTGGAAAACGATCTTTTGTTAACACTGCATAAACCAAATCACCTTCATGAAATTCAACATTCCTTCGTTTCAAATCTGCAGATCGTTTATACTTCTCATTTGCTTTCCCCAATCGTTCCTGAACGATTTTATGACATTCCGCCAATCCATCAACAAAATCAGCAGCTTTCTTAACTATCTTCTTTGATTGTGGCACTACCGTCAAATCCAATGGTCCTTTTGGCATACTAGAATAAACAATCTGGAATGGACTGAACCCAGTACTTCGATTTATAGCATGATTAATAATGTAACAATTTCGGCTAAGGTTAATAAGTTTACTTGCAAATTTTTCAAAGATATGTCATTAAAACTAATATCAAGTATTTTGACGTAAACTGTTTTGGTTATCATAAGGTAAAAACCCATTCTGTGTTTATATGCAGCGTGGTCTTATGAGATACCTTTTTGTTTTCAAAACGCATATTTTGAATTCTCACACCAGTCCCATGACAGACTCGGAGTTTATTTTCCCTTTTCCTTAAACTCTGGGTGCCCTAATTTTCCCGGACAGCCTAGTAGTCAGGATTAGTTTAGAAGAAATTTGGATGGAGCTCGAAGCATGGAGTTAGAAGATTTTTGTGAAGATTTTTGTCTGTTTCCACTATACTCTTGTTATATAGTATTCCAAAAATTTGTAAGGACAGGAACTTATTACTGCCTATATTGAACTCTGATAAATGTATTTTAATTTCCGCTGTAAAGTTTATATTGAAATAATATATGTGAGATTCTGTTATGTCTTTATTTTCTTTCTTACCCTTGAGAATTCGCTTCTCCGGCACTTGGATTTACAGCACGTGAATACCGATGATGCATTTGTGTCGATTTTTGGGAGTCGAAGAAATGGGCCCTCACATCGTGGTATCAGAGCTTAGGTTGAGCGAACACCTGAGCCTGATAAGGGTAAAAGACTCATCAGAGATAGGGATAGTAATACCCTAGGATGAGTAACTCGTTAAAGATAGGGTTAGTAACACCCTAGAATGAGTTTGAGAGTATGATATATGAGCACGTATTTATTTATAAAATATACAAAAGAATTCGGTTTTATATGAAATCATTTTACCTAAGAAATATATATATATATATAATTGAAAAGGAAAAGAATATTTTGGTAAAATTTACAAAGGATTTTTGCAATAATAAAACATTTTGTACAAGAATTTTAAAAGGCTATCTTCAGACATAAATCTCAAAACATTTTCTAAGTATTGACCAAACCTCTCTACCTAAGAATACGCTAGCAATTACCTACTACTTGTGTCTAAAAGAATAATTGTTTGCCTTGTAGAAACCATATAGGGGAAGTTATGAGAAAGGGAAATCCTCTAGAGCGAATTGGGGCGAGAAGGATAGCCTTATAGTTCTCTCTAGCGACAAAGAGGAATAACCTAAACATCCACCTTGCAATGGTGGATCTCCAATTAGGGAAAACTATGCTCCGTATACAAGTAGGGATGAGGAAGGGTACCATGTTACCGGAATAATTATACCACCCCCAGCTACAGAAATAATTATGATCTCTAGCGACAATGAACCCGGGCAAGCCTCGGAGGGAATTTGGGTGGCAAATCCCGCTAGTTCCATTTTGGACCCAATAGAGGAGGATGAACCAATGGAAGAGGAATTGAAACCCATAGAAGAGGAGGTAGAGCCAATGGAGGAGGAATCGGAGCCGATGGAAGACCCGAATGTTATCATATCGAGCGAGTGCAGCAATTTAATATGGAATATGAGCGAGGAGAATGTTATATGGCAGGAGGCATCGTCCAACTCACCTATAGACTGGAATGCAATAGAAAGAAACAATGAGGAGACGACAGAAGAAGAGGAGGAGGAGGAGGAAGTCGGAGAATTTGAAAATCCGCATGAGGAAAATGTGCAAGGATTGGAGGAGTTGGAAGAAGGAGGAATCATACCGAGAATACCAGTAGGCATGGGACATGTCACATGGGATCATCCATGGTTACCCTAGGGAGTTGAAGAGGCACAAGAGGAGGACGGCAACGAAGCCGATAATGAGTTGGATATTGAAGAAGAGGGAGAAGGAAGGTGATGATTGATTTAGGATGTTGGAGTCCACCTTTATCTTCGAACTTAGAAGAATAGGAATAAGATATGAGGAATTGAGTATGTATGAGTGTAATGGTTGTTTATGATGTAGTATTTTGAGTTGTGATAGTTTAGGGGGAAGGGGGAATCTTCATTTTTGGACCCTCATGTTGAAAGGTATAAATGATGTAAGAATGCGAAGATTTATAAAATGATGATTGTCCCAACTTTTTATGAGTACCAATCTTTAAGTAAACAATTAAAGTTAAATGGTTTTGGGTTTGTAGTAAACGATGTTTTGGCAACATTTTATTTTTTAAAACCTGGAATAACACTTTGGAAGAAATCTTATGAATATATTTAGATCTATAATAAAGGTATTTTAAAAGATAATAACGAGTATTGAGAGTCTCTTATAAAATAGAAAATATTATAATTAACATGTTATAAAAAGAGAAATTCATTATAACAATGTTTTGGTAATAATTGATTTAATCACTTTGATTTTATTTTGAATTAAGAAAAAAAAACTTATTAAATATACTTATAACATTTGAATAAGTATAGGAATACTTTTAAGTATTAAAACTGGTATAAGTAAAGAGAATATATATATAAAGGAAGTTTTAATTAATAAAGGAATGTTAACTGATAAAGTAAGTTTAACTAAACAAAGAATGTTTTCACATTTGATATTAGTTAAAGGAAGTTTATGGTGATTTATCAATTTAATGAATTATTTTGAAAATAAGTTTTCCAAAAACCACTAAGATATGTTTAGAAATGTATTATAATAAAAAGGTAATTACCTTTTGGAAAGAAAGGTGTTTTTAAGTAGACAAATTTGAAATAAAAATTTAAAGTGGATAGGTATAAAAAGAAGTATCTTTATAAAAGTTGAATTGAAGATGAAATTTTTATGAAAGTATTTTCATAAGAATTTTGGAAAGATTACTAAATACATATGAAGTATATGGATCGTTTCGTCGCACGATTTAATCACAGAACTTTGATGTGTTTTGACACTTATCCGAAAGAGGATTTATCACTCGATTCTTGATGATGAACATTGATGAGGGTTTATGGTTAGATGCTTGAGTTTTCTATAATAGTTGAGAGCTATGCAAGGAGAACTAAAGTTCTGATCAGAAAGCCTGGTCAGAGTATGCACTAAAGGATCTAGGGATCAATACTAGTTCGGAAGTGAAATTGTGAATTCGAATAGTAAAACGAATCAGATATTGTGTAATAATGATCTATATACATCATATGGAAGTGAGTTAAAAATAAATATTTTGGGAAAACCTTTAGGTTTTGGTAATTTCGTGGACGAAATTCTTTTAAGGGGGAAGTTTGTAACGACCCGCCAATTTACCACTTTGATAAATTGTATTTATTAGATTTATGCAAATAAAAGGATAATATTGTTTCAAGTGATAATAAGTAATAGTAATCTTATTTTGAATAGATATTTAAATAAAATATTTTCCTCAGAATTTATATCGATGAGATAGCATTGAATTTAAATAATTGGTTTATTTAATTTGAATTGAGATTTAATTGTTTAACAATCATTTTAATTATCCAAATAATTATTTTAAATAAGAATAATTCATTTTAAATAGTTATAAAGTGATAATTAGTCCATTATAATAGTTTTATAAAGATATATATTTGATTTGAAAATATAAAGAAAAATAGATATCGCTTTATCGGTATAATAGCGCTTTTTGTAAATAATTTTTAATATGAGTTTATATGGTTTTATAATTCAAATGTAATCGTTTTAATTAGTTAAAATGATAAGAAAATTACTTTTGAATTTTGTTTACAAGTATATGTAAGTTAAATTATAAGTGAAAATGTGACCGATAATCGGTTCTCCGGATTTCAACGATTTAACAAACAAAACTTATTCGAAGACGTCCGATGTGTTATACATCTACATACACATACATATATATGTAACATACACATTATAACATGCATATAAACATACATCTATGAATAAAATTAAGTATAAGAAATATAATATAAAATATATAATATATTTTAAAGATTTCTTACTCCTTAAGCTTAAATAAGTCAACATATGCATGCATGAGATGATGAAAGTGATCTGCACATGAGGGGAGGCTCTAGCCATGCAATTTGGAGGGGGGAACTATGTTGGAGAAGCTTTGAAATGGTGATAAAGTGATGATGTATGTGTGGATACTTTTACACTATTCCTTTCCTATAAATACCCTACCATCTTCTCTTCATTTACATTCATCTTCTTCTTCATATTTTCAAGCTTTTGCTTCCACTTTAATAGCTTCCATCATAAGAGTGATAATGTCAAAATTTATTTCAAAAAGAATTAAATCAAAATATATAGTTGTATATAGTTAAAAATCTCAAAACAAGCTCAAATCTCCATCTCTCCACCTCCCAAACCCAAGGCACCACCTTCCACCACTCTTGGCCACGAGCTCCACCCTCTTCCCAACCTAGGTCGTGAGCACCAAGGCTAGGCTGAGCCTCTTCAAGGTCCAAAGCTCGATTTCGTGGAGCTTAACTTCGAGATAGCGGAGCTATAGCCGTTTTAAAACTAGTTCGTATGAAAATGAAGGTGAGAACTCCTAAACTATTATACTATATTTTGAATGATGATATGATGTTGAAAATGGATGTTTAATATGCTTTGATCATCAAGTTTCATTGTTTTCATATGAATGTTGAATGTATATGCAATTCACGGAAATACACGTCGATCAGCGCAAAGAAAATCACTTTCCTTGAACTAATGAAATGGTGTATATGGAATTTTTAAATCTCCTAAAAATGTTTTGAAATGTATTTGAAATTTTTTGTGGACATTTAAAAGTATTTTGGTGAAGTTTGAATGAGAATTGAAAATTTAGTCATAAATAGGCACGTGGGGTAACGGTAGTTCGCGATTTCGCGCCATAAAAGTCAAACAGTGTAAAAGTTGGAATATAGCTCGGAATTCTTCGTGATAAGAATTTTCTGAACTACTATATCCATAGTTTTCCAACAAAGAAAGACAATCAAGATTCCGATTGGTAGATTTTGAAATATGAGTAAAACAAGTTATGGAAAAATCCTGATTTTACAGCTCGGAATCAAAAACTGGATTTTTTTGAAAATGATGTTTTAAAATTGTTTTAAAATGTGAAATAAATCTAATAAATCTTTTAAAATGTTTTAAAAGATATTTAAGTAATATAAATGAATTTTCAAATAATAAAAAGTCACTTTGATCAATATAGTCTAAAAGCACTTTCCATAGCACTTTTCTGCAGCACTTTTTTATAACTTTTGAAATATAGTTTTAAACGCAACCGTTCTTTCCCAAATATTTTGTAAATGTTTTAAAATGAATTATAAAGTGTTTAAAGGTAATTTGAAGGATTTATGAAATGATTAAAGGTTTAATGGTTTAGAGTCGATCAAATAACTTGATCGCCTTATATGTGTCAGAGAGATAGTGTCTAGGCTTGGGTTTGGAAAACCAGTTTCCTGCTCTCTCTAGCTATTTGAACTAGCCTGACGGAGGGGATAGCAAATTTGATTTACATGGATCGAAATTTCAAAAAGACAAAGAAAAATATTTTTCAAGATTTAAACAACTTGGATTTTATAGAGATGATCTTCTTATACTCGGTGTTAAAGCCCGAAGAGGGAACTCGTACTATTCATGGAATTTAAAAGGTAATTTCGCTGTTATTCCACCCATAGTATTTGTTGTATATAGGAATTGATATTGAGTAGAGTTAGAGGATTTCTATAGATTCTGCTCACTTAATATTTACTGATTTTGGATTAAAATCATATATAATATGGTTTTAACTCAATTAAATTTTGAGTTTTGAAATAAGAAATCTTTGTTAAGATTTAAATGAAATGATTTTGAGAATGTTTTCCAAAGTGTAAAATGAAATGATTTCGAATTATTTCAAGTTTAAAAAAAATTATGTAATCAAAGGATTTGATATGAGAGGTTTAATAATTCTGTATGTACCGGAGGAGATGTTTTGGAAATGTATATCTCTAAAACTGATTTTGATAAAAAGAACTTAATCAATTAAAGAATGATTCCCTATTCACAAAAGCTCTTTTTATCGATGAATGGTTCTAAGGAACCGGGGCCGAATCTGGGGTAATCCCTATCCGAAAACCACTTCGAACTGATGTATGCATTTGAAAGATGAGGAACTAATAGAGAGAATGAAGGACGAAGACCAAAGATCTTTGGGATGAAAAGACTGCTTGTTGATAATTCTAGTTAGCTCCCAAATACTAAAGTAGCAGTGGTCCTTTCATTTCTAAAATTCTTTGGGTTACAAGGACTTTTCGCTACTAATCCTAGGGATAATTCCCAACAGGATATGGTAGGAGAGTGCCTTCGGTTTCGTTCAATCCCAGAATGAACTTGTATGGATGGATATCTTAAGTATACTGCAAATACCTTGAGGAAAGCTCAACAAATATATGCAAGTATCTTACCTTATCTAGTTCATGCATTAATAGTACTACACATAACATCTCTAGCTTTAGGAATGCTAAACCCTAAAGAGTACGCAAGTAATCTACTAACGTATAAATGATAGAGAAAACAATTACATTAAAGATTCATAATCTTTTAACATACTTATTTAAATGATATTGTCTTTTGTCATAATGTATTTTTTTAAAAATACCCTCGTGATTCAAGTGTCAGACACATTTGAAATCACGATACGCATATCATACGTATGTATTTATTCCTTAAATCTAATTTGGTTTTATTACAATTCCACCCTTTATTATACATTCATTTATATAAGTTTAATTCTTGTATAACAATTTACAATTTTATTTAACTTATATGTATAATCTTATATTAATTTTATTAATTAAATCTTATTTAATTAATTGATTGATTAAAAGTTTTATAAATTTTAATTTTATCCATTTTAAAATTGAATACATATACTATAACGTTTACAATAATACACATATATCACAATACATGTATATTATTTTACTTATTAATTTACATTTAATTGATTTATTTTATTAAAGAAACTTTGACTAAATTTAATCAATTTCAAAAATTATTTATTTATTACCTTGAACAATTTAAAATAAATTTACATATGTCGTTATTTTTTTTGTAATTTAATTCATTAACTTTTAATTATTTGTTTCAAATTAATTATTATTATAATTTTCAAAAATAATTAACTATTCTTCAAAACATTTTTAAAAATATTTTATAACATTTATAAAATTTCTTATATATTCTGAACTTAATCTAGATTAAAATATAACTTAAAATTTCAAAACGGATTTTGAAAATTAGTCCAAAGCCCAAACTAAATTTGGTTCTTTATATTGGGAATAATCTTTGGGCATGCATAATGCTTTCGGCCAAACCAGTAGCCAAGTAGGGCAAAGTACTTAATTGTTGAAACCCAACCTTTGACACTGCTTTTCTAGACACCCTACTAAATGGGTAGGCTTTAATAAATTACCCCTAATATTGCTAATTTAGACCTCACATGCTATTGGGCTCTAATATCATTGATGGAACTAGACCAACGCGCAACAGGTTGAATGGGTGAGTTTCAACTTTTTTTCAATTTTTAGATTTTATTGGGCTTATGAAGTCTTAATTGATACAGATCCAATCTAAACAATTTCAAAAAAAATCTTTATTTTATTTAGTTAATCTATATAAAGGTTTGATTTTGTGTATATAAGTAATAGATAAAGTATATATGCGAATGAAATACATATATACGTGTGAGTGTATGTGCAACATATAAATGTGTACATGGTTTAATTGTCCATATATAAGTGTTGGGATCTACACAGCAATGGACACACTGGCCCTTTGTATGCATATGCTGTCCAAAGTTTAAGTTATGCATATACATATATATTAATTAAAATTTGATTTTATATAATAGAATAAGTAATTTTGAACAAGTTAATATTTTGAAATTCAAAATTTATTTTCAAAATATCTAATTTTTTAATTAGTAGAACTATTTAAAAATAGATCTGGATCTATATATTTAAATATATATATATATATTATATAAAATTAAATAAAACACCATAAATATATAAAAAATATGTTTTTTTGGATAATTCAATAATTTTCAAAATTCAAAATTCATTTTCAAATTTTATTTTCGAAAATAATTTAATATATATATAATAAAATTACATCAAATAATTAATATATATTTACATAAATGCCTTATGGCCAAAATTAAAAATAAAATAATATATATATACATATTCAATTCTGTAAATAACAAGGTATAATTTTATAAAATAAACATATTATTATATATAATACTAGTTAATACATATTACACTAAACATTAACATATAATATATGTATGTATTAACTATATATTTAAAATAAAATAAAATTATATTTCAATTTTTTTGCTATAACATTATTTTTATGATACGTAGTAAAATAATTTTAGACATATAAATATATATATTGATTTTTTTTATTTATATTTCTAGTTAAAACATTGTTAAAATCAATTTAAAATAGCTTTAAATGTTAAAAAATTATTAAAAATTATATAAAAATTTCATTATTATAATATATATATAAAATAAAAAATTTATTAATTTACACAAACTGAATTGGTAGATGGTGAAATTTGCATATCTATACTTATATATATATATATATATATATAACAATACAATTATACAGAACAACGATTGTGCATATAAATTCCTTCAAACATATAATTATTAATTATGTTCATGACATATCAATCATAAATTATATGATGTTATTTCAAAAATGTTGCATTAGATTTGCATTTTGATTAGATACATTCCTAGTTTGGCTAATCCAAGCTCCTAGTTTTGCAATTGCTTGGAAAACCACTTTTAATTTTTATTTGATGTTTGGATCCAACATTTTTTTCCTAAGGGGAGCTAGAAATGGTGGCTATTATAGAAGAGAGGAAGAGCAAAAGGTGTAACTTAAACTATGAGGAAGTGGTGTGGTCTTTTATAGAGAGTAAAGAAGATATTCACTCCTTGGTTTACTCCATCCCTATTAACAATTATAGATCCAACTTTTAAATGTCCAGTCCCTCTCATACTCTCTTATGGCTAGCCCTAGTTAAGACTATGTAGGCCTTAAATCATTCCAAACCCACTAGTATTTAATCACATCTAAAATAAATTTAAATGCTTGTCGATATTGAATATTGGTTCGTGCATATATAACCTATTTATATGCTCCTAATTAATTTCAATTGGCACCCAGAAAATATTAATGGCGTCTAATAAGAAAAATAAACAAATAATTAATATTTAAAAAATATTAATTAATTTAATCAATTTATATAAAAAAATTAAATCAATCAAAACATGCGGTATATCAAAGAATCTACCAATGCGGTTGTATGACTCGCAGATGTAAATTCAACCAATGATTAATATTGAACATCTTGAATATTAACGTTTATACGTCACCTTACCTAATGGTGTAAAAATTTAGCTGAATTTATTGCTTACACATTTTTGGTAGTATCTAATTTTACTATTTTAAGCGGTATGCAGTAGTAACGATGATTTACACTAACTCGCTTCGTCAAAACTATATCACACTAGGACTTATAGAATTTGGTTTTGGTCAAAATTTCAATATCGTCCACATTTAACTTGTATAATCCAAACACAAAGTACTTGGTTTAATAACAATAATTATTATTAGTTAAATTATTCTCGCTAGAAACTTTGACTTTGAGTTGGTTATAGTTGACTGTGTAACTAACCTCATATGACTAAGGAGACGAATTCTCCATTGAATGGTGTTTCACTTTCAATGCTTCAACTCAGACCCAATGTAACAACCGTAATTTTACCACTTTAAAAATGGAATACTTAATTTATTTAAAAATTAAAATGTAGAATTTTCAAACTTAAACAATCATGTTTTATATGATAAATAAGAATGCTAAAATTATTTTTGATATTGAATAAAGGTTTTGGATTTCCAGTGTAAAATTGACAAAAGTCAGATTCCGATAAAGTAGAATAAATATTCGAGAAATTTTTTTTAAAGAATAAATAATTATTTTTAAATATATATAATCCATATCAAAATCATTTGACAATAATAGTAATTTAATTTATAATGTTTCGATAAATATATAAAACTTGTTTTATAAAAGTTGACAAATTTCATCGCATATCGATAAATCGATGTTGTATTTTTACAAATGATTTGGATATTGTTTTATATTGTTTTATAAATCAAATATACTTGTTTTAATTATTTAAAAATAATAAGACATTTATTTTGAAATTTGGTTTACATGAATAAATAGTTTAACAAAAACGTCAAAATGTGACCGGAAAACGTTTTGTTCAAAATAAGTTGCCACAACGTTGTCGCACCTTTGTTAACATGTTTTAACATATATATTACAAATTTTAATAACTAAACATGTTTACTTTTACTAAACATAATTAGAAAACTTCTAGAAGTCATTAGTAAAAGTAAGTAAGAATTAACAAAAGTAAGAAAAGGTAAACAACAAATCAATATCACATCAAAAGCCAACATAATTATTATTTTATTTAGCTTAGTTCTTAAGGGATTAAGACATAAAGTAAGAAGTGAAAGAATGATGTTAAGTGTTGAAAAAGTGGATGTTGCTTTAGGTTGAAGTAAGGTTAGTTTGATAATTTGGCAAGTGTTTATTTTGTTAAATTTACTGCTTCTTTCTTTTTCTATAAATACCAACCTCCTTCTTCACTTTCATTCGCACTTCTTCTTCCTCTTTTCTCAAGTTTCTTCACCTTCTTCCTCTCCTTTTTAATGGCTTCCAAGCTATAGAAAAAAATTAGAAAGAATTAATGTCAAAATATTTACAAAATATTCAAAACAAATCAATGTTCATTCTCTTCAAATCAAACTCATCTTTTCTCCATATTTTACCTCTTCTTATCTCGGACATAACTTCTTCAAAACAGAACCAAAATACAAAATTACTTATTTCAAATAATGTATTTTTCCAGTGGCTACAACTTTTATGTTGACCATTTTGTCTCATTCTAATCTTAACTTGTCAAAAATCTACTTCTTTCCAATGCATTCTCTGGCCCATTTTTTGAGACAGAGAATAGCCAATTTGTTTTGAACATAACTTGATCAAAACTGATCCAAATTAAGAAATTATTTTTTTCAAATCATATAAAATTTCAGTAGCTACAATTTTAATGTAGAAACTTCTTCCAGTTTTGAGGTTTGCTATATCTGAAACTCAATTCTTTGAAATACATTTTCGGGCTTCATTTTTGTGAACCCGAGCTCCTTTTATTTTGACCATATCTTCCTCAAAACTAATCAAAATCAAGTGATTATTTTTTCATTCAAGAGAAAAGAAATTTAAACAACTTTCCAGTAGACAACCTTTTCATATTTTGAGAGTAAGAGGTTCAAAATCCAGAAAGAAGAAGACATATTTTTCGGGTCAAATCTTGAGAATTCAATGTCAAAATTATGCCACTTCTTCTCTATACTTTCGGCCAACCTCCATCTCAAGCCTTGGCCGAGCACTTGGAAGGAAGGGAAAGTTGTTTACTAATGTTTAAGTGGAGTAGGAAGTAGTTAGTGAAGCGTGGATTAGTTTGAATGTTGGTAGGAAGTTAATCACTTTGGTTAATGGTGAGAAACTCTATTTTTGGCAAGGCCAGCCGACTTTATAGTGGGTCGTGCCACTGTATATATATAAAGAAAAGGTGTTCTGCACATGCGCAGAAACAACTATATGGTTTTATAGTGGCCATTCCACTTATAGTACATAATAGGTGAGAAACTCTACTTAATATCTATATTTATATATATATATATATATACACACACATGTTTGATGACGTGTTATGATTGCTATGGATGCTTATATATGCTTTGATTATCAAGTATTGATTGTTTGATATGATTGTTAAATTGTTTTACCAAGTCATGTTAATACACGTCGATAAGCACAAAAGAAATCACTTTCCTTTTGAAAATGAAATGGTGTATATGGAATGCTTAAACCTTCCGGAAATAGTTTTAAAATGAGTTAGAAATGTTTTATAAACATCTAAATATGTTTAAAGAAACAAAGAAAGAAAATCAAGATTCCATCTTGTATATTTTTAAATAAGTCCAAAACAATATTTCATAAAAATCACGGTTCTACGGTTTAAAATCCAAATTTGAAATTGACATAAAAGTAATATTTTTATATGTTTAAAAATATGAAATAAATTCTAAAAATCTTTTAAAAAACATTTAAGTTGAAAAGATGGATTTGTAATTGATATAAAAGTCGTTTTGAAGAATATAGCTTTTAAAACACTATTTGCAACACTTTTTGCAACGCTTTTCGCAGTAATTTGAAATAACTTTTGAAATGTAGTTTTAAACTTAACAATTCTTTCCTAAATCTTTTTTGAATAATTTTTAAAGAATAATTAAGTATTTTAAAGATTATTTGGAAGTTTTAATAAGAGTTTGAATAAATGGTTAAGAGGAATTGTTTATAACGCTTAAACAATAATTGAAGAATATTAAATATAATAACAATCTGAGTATGCGGAAACGACTAGTACATTTGTTCCACCTATGAGATCTGGGAAGATAAAACAAGGTGTTTAATTAAGGTTAGGAATGGAGCGACCAGTTCACTGAACTTACCTGGCCTATATTTTCTCTTCATAGGTAAGGGGTGGAACGGATCGAAAGGAAAGCCCGGATGCTCTAAAAGATCATATTTAGTTTTTTTCCGAGATAAAAGAAAAAAACACAAATTCTTTGAATGTTAATTAACCACTTAACATCTTATGTTCGATGATTGGTACGAAGGAACCGGGATCGGATTTGGGTGATTCCTATCCTAAGAACCGGGATCGGATTTGAGTGATTCCTATCCGAAAACCCCTTCATACTAATTTTTGAAATAAAACATATTGAAGACAAAGATCTTCATGATATAGGACTGTATGACACTAGTCCGTGAAGGTGAAATTTACAATATCTAATGTGGCAGTAGTGCTCTGTTATGAAAATCTTCGATTTGCAAGAATATGATTTGAAGTTAAGAAAGAAATCTTTGATTTAGATTTAATGAATGATTTGGGAATATTTTCCCTAAGTTAAAAGTTATAACTTGAATATAAGAAATCTTTGATTAGGATTTAATTAAATGATTTGGAAATTTTTTCCTAAGTAAAAGATGAACTGATTTGGAATTATTCCAAGATAAAAAGAAAGGTAAATAAACCAAATAATTTGATAAATGGGGCTTAAGGATTCTATATACTCATGAAAAGAAAATGAAATAAATTGAAAAGAATATATCTAAAAAAGATATTTGATCAAAAGTAAAGATATAGTGATTGATTGATGATTGATAATCACATATGAACTTAATATTTTCTTATCGATAATTGGATTTCGAAGGAACCAGGATCGGATTTGGGTGATTCCTATCTGAAAACCACTTCGAACCAATTTACGTGTTCGAAGAATGAAGTTGTTTGAAGATGGAGATATTGAGACGGATAATAACGAAGAACTACTTGTTGATTAATTGAGGATAAACTCCCGATTTACTTATTGTAGCAGTAGTCTCTTTGTTATGAAAACCCTTAGAAACACAAGGGCTTCTCACCTAGTAATGGCCGAGGAAAGTACCTTCGGTTTCGTTCAGTCCTAGAATGAACTTGTATGGATGAATGTCTGACCTTGCATTCTAAATTGCATTGAGTGATCTTTATAAATGTATATCTACAAGGTGGCGGAGAAGGCAACTTCTTTTAGCTTAACACCTTTCTCTGAGAAATACGAGCTCAGAGGTTATATGTTTGTAGAAATCAATCATGTGATTATGGAATGGCAATGTGGCATTCAAAGTGAAAGAATTTGTGCTATGTGAAAAGGTAATCATTGCCTCAAACCTCATCTATCGGAAATGACCGAAATAGGGTAGATGCAGCAAGGCTAAGTGGGTCATTCCCATCAGGGTATGATCATCCCCGTCTATATATATTTCTCCCCGCTATGACGTTCGGGATGTAAATTAATGTGGTTTGTATGATATAGCGTGCTCGGTTAAAGGTCGGTAACGACTGGGAGGTGACATATTCGGTACTATCTAGTTATAGTGGTAGGTCGGTCTTGTCTTGGTAGAGGAGCTTTGTGATGGTTCCTCAGGGCATCCATCTAGAGGTGTACCCATCGGAAGGTAGTCCCCTTACCTGGTCATTTGTATGGAAATCCATTCTCCAATAAGAACTTGCGATTTTGTTTGTATAGCCTTAAATGATTAGACCCGGAATTTAATAATGGTAATAATTTCGGCTAAGATTAATAATTTTATTTGCAAATGTTTACAAAGCAATGTCATTAGAAATAATATCAAATGTTTTGATATATAAAAGCGATTTGGTTATCATAAGGTTAAAACCCGTCTGTGTTTATGTGTGGGCGTGGTCTTATGAGATACTCTTTCTTTTTAAAATGATTTTATTTCCAAGGCTGATATATGACACTGTCATTTATTACTTGAGTTTTCTCATGCTGGTTTATCAAGACTAATCCTGGTGTTTTCAATACTCGGGTCAGATCCGAGTAGTTTCGGGTTTAGCTGAAGTTGGTTGGAGTTTCCAGAGGAGCTGGAGATATTCATCTACGTATGGACGTATTCTATTGGCAGTTGCTTATTCTACATTTGTTGAGCTGAATTTAGGTTAGACTCTGAAATATGTATTTTAAAAATTTCCGCTATAAAGATTATTGTTCAATATTATGTTATTCCATTCGTGTGAGATTCTGTTTTGTCTATTTTTCTTTATTACCCTTGATAATCCATTCTTCCGTGCAATTTGGGTCGGACATGTGTGGTTTATTGTTATCTCAAAGGGTACAGAATTGTGGAATGGATCGAAAGGAAAGCCCAAATACTCTAAAAGATCATATTTAAGTTTTCTTCCAAGATAAAAGAAAAAAATACAAATTCTTTAAATGTTAATTAACCACTTAACATCTTTTATTCGATGATTGGTACGAAGGAACCGGGATCGGATTTGGGTGATTCCTATCCGAAAACCCCTTCAAACTAATTTTCAAAATAAAACATATTGAAGACAAAGACCTTCATGATGTAGGACTGTTTGCCACTAATCCCTGTAAGTAAAATTTAGCATATCTAAGGTGGCAGTAGTGTTCTGTTATGAAAATCTTCGATTTACAAGAATATGATTTGAAGTTAAGAAAGAAATCTTTGATTTTGATTTGATGAATGATTTGGAAATATCTTCCCTAAGTTAAAATTTATAACTTGAATATAAGAAATCTTTGATTAAGATTTAATTAAATGATTTGGAAATGTTTTCCTAAGTAAAAGATGAACTGATTTTGGAATTATTCCAAGATAAAAAGTAAGGTAAATAAACCAAATAATTTGATAAATGAGGCTTAAGGATTCCATATACTCATGAAAGAAAATGAGAGAAAATGAAATAAATTGAAAATAATATATCTAAGAAAGATATTTGATTAAATGGAAAGATAAAGTAATTGATTGATGATTGATAATCACATATGAACTTAATTTCTTTTATCGATAATTGGATTGCGAAAGAACCGGGATCGGATTTGGATGATTCCTATCCGAAAACCACTTCAAACCAATTTACGTGTTCGAAGAATGAAGCTGTTTGAAGACGGAGATATTGAGACGAATAATAACGAAGGACTACTTTTTAATTAATTGGGGATAAACTCCCAATTTACTTATTGTAGCAGTGGTCTCTTTGTTATGAAAAACCTCATAAACACAAGGGCTTCTCGCCTAGTAATGGCCGAGGAAAGTACCTTCGGTTTCGTTCAGTTCCACAACGAACTTGTATGGACGAATGTTTGACCTTGCATTCCAAATTGCATTGAGTGATCTCTATAAATGTATATCTACAAGGTGGCGGAGAAGGCAACTTCTCTTAGCTTAACACCTTTCTCTGAGACATACGAGTTCAAAGGTGATATGTTTGTAGAAATCAGTCATGTGATTATGGAATGGCAATGTGGCATTCAAAGTGAAAGAATTTGTGCTATGTGAAAAGGTAATCATTGCCTCAAGCCTCATCAACCGTAAATGACCGAAACAGAGTAGATGCAGCAAGGCTAAGTGGGTCATTCCCATCAGGGTATGATCATCCCCTTCTATACATATTTCTTCCCACTATGACGTTCGGGATGTAAATTAATGTGATTTGTATGCTAAAGCGCACTCGGTTAAAGGTCGGTAACGATTGGGGGATGACATATTCGGTACTATCTAGTTATAGAGGTAGGCCAATCTTGTGTTGGTAGAGGAGCTTTGTGGTGGTTCCTCGGGACATCCATCTAGAGGTGTACCCATCGGAAGGTAGTCCCTTCACCTGGTCATTTGTATGGAAATCCATTCTCCAATAAGAACTTGCGGTTTTGTTTGTATAGCCTTAAATGATTAGGCCTGGAATTTAATAATGGTAACAATTTCGGCTAAGATTAATAAGTTTATTTGCAAATGTTTTCAAAGCAATGTCATTAGAAATAATATCAAATGTTTTCAAAGCAATGTCATTAGAAATAATATCAAATGTTTTGATATATAAAAGCGATTTGGTTATCATAAGGTAGAAACTCGTCCGTGTTTATGTGTGGGCGTAGTCTTATGAGATACTCTATCTTTTTAAAAGGATTTTATTTCCAAGGATGGTATATGACACTGTCATTTATTATTTGAGTTTTCTCACGCTGGTTTATCAAGCTTGATCCGGGTGTTTTCAATACTCGGGTCAGATCCGAGTAGTTTCAGGTTTAGTTGAAGACCCTTGGAGTTTCCAAAGGAGCTGGAGATATTCACCTACGTATGGACGTATTCTATTGGCTGATGCTTATTCTGCATTTGTTTGATGTTTGTCAGCATTTGTAAGGACAGATGTTTATGACTGTCCAAGCTGAATTTAGGTTAGACTCTGATATATGTATTTTAAAAGTTTCCACTATAAAGATTATTATTCAATATTATATGTTATTCCATTCGTGTTATTCTGTCTATTTTTCTTTATTACCCTTGATAATCCATTCTTCCATGCAATTTGGATCGGACATGTGTGGTTTATTGTCAGCTCAAAGGGTACGAAATTGTGGGTCGTCACACCCAACTATAATTGTTTGATAGACACCATGTAATGATTTAGTTGTAATCAAAGTGGAGTGCCCACAGTAAAGTCCTACATTATTCTAAAGTCGAGAAAACTGTGCAATATCGTTATTTCGAAATTCTTTGTTTGACCTTTGTTATAGTAACCAACAAAAAACTCTCGAGTGAGCCATTCGGTAGTTATATAATAACTATCGATACATAACCACCCGGTTCCCCCAACAGCCATGAGTAATACATTGCCCAACATTTGGAGAGCATTACGTACTCTAGTCTCAATGGGTGTATCGGTATCATGTCTCAAAATATCTTGACTAGGAATATTTAAAATATTATTTCATTTTAATTGATATATTTCTCATTATTACAATACAATGTAATTACTATCATATAACATATCGTTTAAGGATTTTCTATTTAATATACATCAAATTAATTACGTAACTATGTATATTACAATATAACAAGTATATAATAGAAGGAAAACACCTTTGAGATGGTTATTGAGTCAAATATATTTAACAAATTACATAATTACCTCTAGGGCATACCTCTATCTCTACCAGAGGGTGCTCAACAAATTATAATCTCGACAAATCACTACACCAAAAAAGGCCTTTCGCGGCGTTAAAAAAAACGGTGCCAAAACTTTTAGTAGAGTTTCGGTAAACGTTGCGATACGACATACAACTAAAAGTCTGAAACTTTTTGTAGCGATGTAGAAAACGCTACCAAAACTTGACCTATTGTAGGGTTTTAGAAACACTACAAAAAGTTTCAAACTTTTAGTAGCAGGTCGTATCGTAGTGTTAGCAAAACGCACTAAAAGTTTTGGTAGCATATTTTCAAGACTGCGTAAGTCGTATCGTAGCTGTTTACATTTATTTCCGTAGCGTTTTCAAAATGCTACTAAAAGTTTTTAACTATTTTGTAGCATACTATAGACACTACCATTTCATGTTAATGGCTTGTACCATTTCTAGACATTGTTCACATAATAATCTTATTACAACTAGCAATCAATCACATAATCTTCGTATTCAAACCAACAATCAATTAATCACATAATCATCATATTCAAACAATTAAAAAAACACGTTAATCACATAATCAAATATAATATCCATAACCATTTAGATAATAGTTTTTCGACAAACTAAGCAAATTCACATAGAATCCATAACCATTCGTAAACAAGTTTACAAAACAAGTACAAACAAAATGTTATCGTATATATAACAATTAAAGCCATGTTCATTACTTGATTACCCACAATTCTTCACTGCAGCCGGTCTTTACTCCTAAAAAGCTAATTACCTGTAAACAAGTTTAACAATCAACAGATGATTATGCAACTTAATTAATTTGTATAAATTTATTTAATTTTTATAAAATGTAGTTAAATTATATAAAACTTAGTCAACTTTTAAAATTTTGGTTAATTTTCATAAAAATTAGTTAAATTTTTATAAAGCTCGATTAATTTATTTATAACCTTATTTATATTAACTCAAACTTATAAATTATCTCAATTGCTAAAACTTAAATGACATGACTTATATTTTAATTAACTTAAACTTATAAATTATCTCAAACTTAAACTTTATTAACTTGGTTAATTTTTATAAATTATCTCAAACTCATAAATTTTTCATAAACTTAGTTAATTTATTATTATTAGTGTAAAGTTAGTTAGCATATTATTATTATTATAAACTTAATTAATTTTTATAAACTTATTTATTTTTTTATAAACTTAGTTAACTTAGTTATTTTTATAAACTTAGTTTTGGTTATTATTGTTGTTGTTGTTGTTGTTATTACTATTAGTTATAAAGCTTAGTTGGCTTTATTAATTTATTATTATTATAAACTTAGTTAATTTTTATCAAACTATAGTTTATTATTATTATAAACTTAGATATTTTTTGTCAAACTTAGTTTATTCTTATTAATATTACAAACTTGTTAATTTTTATAATACTTAGTTAATTTTTATAAATGTATTTAATTTTTATAAACTTAGTTAATTTATTCAAACTATTGTTTATTATTACTATTAAACTTATAAATTATCTTAATTGCTAAAACTTAAAATGTCATAACTTATATTTTAATTAACTTAAACTTATAAATTATCTCAAACTTAAACTCTATTATCTTAGTTATTTATAAATTATCTCAAACTTGTAAATTTTTCATAAACTTAGTTAATTTATTATTATTATAAACTTAGTTAATTTTTATAAACTTATTTAATTTTTATAAAACTTAGTTAACTTAGTTAATTTTTATAAACTTAGTTTTTGTTATTACTGTTATTATTGTTATTAATTATAAAACTTAGTTGACTTAGTTAATTTATTATTATTATTATTATAAACTTAGTTAATTTTTATAAAATTATAATTTATTTTTTTTGTTATTATTATTGTTGTTATTATTATAAACTCGGTTAATTTTTTATCAAACTTAGTTTATTATTATTATTACTACTATTATTATTATAAACTTGTTAATTTTTATAAAACTTAGTTAATTTATTCAAACTATTGTGTATTATTACTATTGTTATTATCATAAACATAGCTAATTTTTATAAACCTTGTTAACGCTTATCAAACTTAGCTAATTTCAATACAACCAAGTTAGTGTAAAATCCATAACCGTACATAGAGAAACTTACACAACTAGTGCTAACAAAATGTTATAATATAAATGATGATTAAAAGCAAGTACCAATTCGTTGCTGTAACCAATCATTTCTTCAAAAAAGCTTATGTATGAAAGGATACATGTAGGGCAAGAAACTTGTGACAACCCACATTTAGGAGGGTTTAAATCGACAATAATCCACACATGTTCGACTTAAATAATCCGGAACATAGATAATCAATAGGGTTAATTAAGAAAAGAAGAAGAAAACAAACGCAGAATCTTGCAACGGTACGATAAAATATAATAATCAAATAAACAGTTCATGAAGCTGTTTACTATACATTTGATTATAATTTATACAACATTTATCAGAGTTATATATATACAACATAAACAAATATAATGCAGCAGAACAACATGATGCTGGGAATAATAATAGTAATAATATACCAAATCTTCGTCTTCGTCCTCCAAAATAAATTTTCAATAAGCTGAAAACTTAGGGCTGACCCGAGCGTAATGAAAATACAAAACACTCGAGTCTGGACTAAAATATCCTATGTAAGTCTAAACGATATCGCATATAACATGAATGTAACGGCGTCAGAGATGTTTATGGGATTTTACATCTCCTATCCAGTGTCTAATGTGCGTGCAATAACTCAAGAGATGTTATGAGATTTTACATCTCTTAAGGATCCGTCAAAATATATATATAGTAGAATACGCTACATATATAATGTCTAATCGGTAAAATAAATATTTTTCTTAGCGTTAAGGTTTTACATTGATCCCCTTTAATGCATTTTTAAGCATTGTCGTACAGTTTGCATTTGACACCTCCAGTAGCACGTCGGTAGTCAGGGATGTGCCGTGATGCGACAACACTAAACCAAAGTCGTATGGGTCTCGTATAGGGATAAAAGTATGACAAGGCACGTGAGGCAATGCCCAAGGTAGGATACTACCAGTTTACCCTTCCCGGCTGGTGGTAATGCATCATAACCATGATCGCCCACCGCATCCAACACTCTCATAATTCGAGGGTGCGCACCAATCAATCACAATGTAAATGATGGTTACACAAAGAAGTGTGTCTGCTCGGGGTAGCTAGCCCACATGACCGGTACGGCTCCTGTTTAGTCATTTCTAATTAGCACAAGTGCCATGCTGATCCATCATCGTTCTCTTTCTTCAAATCCAGCAAACGACGCTAAATCCAACCACTTCATTCTGGATCATCACTCTACGTACACAGTTGTAAAAGTGGTTCCGGTATCGACAGAGAGTATGCCTACATCCGGCCCCGGTCTCTTTAACAAACAAGCGTCGTTTTACACACAGGTTGGTACTTTTACATTTCGAAAACAGTTCATACTTGATATCAAAATATCATATTCACTTCAAAATCAAATCCATTTCGAAATCATCATATTTACTCAAAATATACTACTTCAATTCAAAATCGTTTTCGTCTTAATATCTCGATTTCAGTTCCAAAATCGTTTCGAATTTCATTTTAGGTTATAACTTTATTTTAACCCAATTAGCACTTAAATCCAAGATTTAATTATAAACATTTCACCCTTGACCATTTTGAATTTTTTGAAAAATAGTTTGAATAGTTTTTAAATAGTTTAAATAATTAAAATAGTTAAAAAAATAGTTTAAATGGTTAAAATAGTTTAAGTATAAAAATGGTTTATATAGCAAAATCGCTTGGAAAATCCAAAATAATTTGAATATTTAAAAAGATAGATTTAAATAGTTTATATCAAAATAATTTATTTGAAAATGTTTCAAAGTCAAACTGATTTAATTTTCAAATATTCCAATTCAAACCACTTTTAAATTTCCATTTCGATTTTTATCAATTCTAAGATCGATTTTCGAAACATCGATTCAAAACACTTAAATCAAATTTACTTTCAATACCCAATTTGAAATCCAAATCCTCAAACATAATTCAATTCTGAGCTCAATTTCGCAAAACTTTGAATTCCGTAAATTCGATTTTCATTTTCTTAAAATCAAATTATTTAAATAAATTTTAAAATCATTTAATTTAGCCAATCCAGTGTTCGTATATAATTTTCTATTCTATGGCCAAGTGATCAGTTATTTCAATTTAATTTCATGGATGGATATATATCATTTCAATCCAAAATAAATGTCATAGGTATATATCATTTCAACCTATTTCTTAATTTATTCGAAATAATTCAATTTATAGTTTTATATATTGTAAATAATCTACCAAGTGATAACATGATATATATAAAAATAAATAAACATCCAATCATCCAAATGTCAATCAATTGGCATCCATCATAATCAATCATACAAACAGACAATATAATTCAAAACAATTTCATAGGTATCAATATCGGGTATTTTACTGGCAATTAAATTCCAATTTCAAATTTAACTGTCAATTTTAACATTTAACAGTTACTTCAATGACGATTTAGATGACAATTAAATTTATCAAACAACGATCAATAAATTTATATCACTTCATAATTTCAAATTTAACTAGCATAAAAATACTCCAGTACTTGTGAGCATTATAAAACACTAACCTTTATTTTCTGCTGTCACTTTCGCATTCCAGTTTGGAACTAAAACCGAACAACGTCTAATTTTAACCCAAATTTTGATAGTCTCCAAATCCGTCCAAACCAGTCTCATGACAAAGCTCTCGTTAATACGATCCTATCTCAAAAATCCACGTGATGATCGGGTTTAATATGAATGAGATATTTATTTAACTTGGCATACTAATTTAAACAATGGAAAATAAAAGAAATTTCAAAATACACACACGCTGCAACTCGGCCTCCTTCCAACGAATTCGACTTCTGACAACGCCGACTTCTTCTATTTCGCGATCTCCACGTGTTGGGCACCTCAACGATAAGCTCGGTGGAGCTTACAATATCGCGACCTGGAGTGAATCGCGCGTGACTCCCTGATAGTCGCACCACCTAATACCTCATCGCGAGCCACATAAACTTGGGCGAAGGTGTTATTCGACGTCACGAATCCCATGAAACTACCACTGCGTCCTCTCACCGCTTGAATCATCAATAAAGCTCAACCTTAGTTGAAAACTGCCGTGTGACTCACTGTCGAGCTCAAAAAATAGATGTCGCACCTTTCAATTAGCATATCAGATCGAAGACCACGCAAAACAAGAATTTTAGAAACTGGTTTCATAATTTTTCGATTTGTATTTCAAGAGGGTTAAATTTTCAAAGTTTTCATCTTTCATTTTTTTTCTTTTTTTTGTTTACTCTGCTCTGTGTTTTAAAAAAAGAAGAGAGAGCGTATAAAAGAAGGAGTAGGCACTAGGGTGGATGATGGAAATATGTAAATGGCTGAGTGAATGTTTTGTGGGCTGAGGTGAAAGGATGGTCAAGTCAATATATTATTTAAATTTCAAAAATATCTAGCTACAAATTTCCGGATCCAATCGAGGTGTGCCGCTAGTCTTTTGTAATGTTATACCCCTATTCCAAACGCAATGGAACAAGTTTCGAGGTCTAATTCGATCGTATGGAGAAGATAGCTTTTTGAACCCAATTATGATATTAAATTATCGATATCAATTTCAACGCGTTTCAATCTCGTACGGCCAAACGATAACTCCAAACGCTATGAAATTTGAAATCCGATAAAAATACACTATTACAGATCCAATGGAACTGGTTTCGTCGAAATCCAAGACTGTGCCTCGGAAGGCTACTTTTTACTCGTCGATTAAAATATGAAATTTCCAATTTTAATTATTCACTTTTAAATCCAATTTTAAATGTCAACAATTTCCATTGTTGTTTAACTAAAATTTAAATCAACTTTCGATATCATTTTCAATCATATTAAATTCAGAATTCAATTATTTAAATAATTTCCAATATTAAATTTAAACAGATTAATTATCCTATAAATCAATATAAATAAATCATTAAGTTCCAGATAAATTTTAGTTGCCAATATCATTTTATTTCTATCTAAATAATTCACAATTATTATTCAACTTCAGTTATTGGTTATAATCCAGTTAATATATAGAATTTCATTTCAATACTCGTTATCGCCAAATCTTCGAAATTAGTTTATTTCAAAATTTTATTCAAGTTCATATCCAATAACTTACATTCAAAATCATTAAAAAAATTAACCATTTTATTCAATAATTATACCAAATTCCATAACTTAAAGTAGTTAAAAATACAGGTCATTACAATACTGTCTGCTATGAAAGCCCGAGACCAAGAGCTGGTATTTACCGTTATGTTTTTATCTTGTTTCAGCGGCTTGGGCGCCAAACTGTATATGCCCCAAACTGGTGCCAAAACTTTAATACTCGAGAATTTGCAAAAAATTACAATCTTGGGTCTTATGTTGCTGCAGTTTACTTCAATTGCCAGAGAGAATCGGGATCTGGTGGGAGGAGAATGTACACATGAAAATGACAAGTGTCATGGTTACTAGCTTAAAGAAGGGAACTTTTCTAATAGAAGTTGAGTAGAAACAATAAATTAAAACTAAAATTACATACACCTATCGAAGATATTTAAGCTTAGAAATCTCTGGTGGCAAAGTTCCAGAATGGTTTTCTCCTTTGATAGACCTACAATAAATAAAAAATTGCAGAATCATAAATAAAAAATAAATAAAAACCATAAACAGATAATGGTTCAACATTACAAGCTAGTAATGTGGCACTGAGTGTTGTTAACAGCTAGAGAACAATTGCAAGTTACAAAACTTTCAAATCCTTTAAGTGGGTTGGGAGTAGACCAATTTCCATGTCCAATACATGGATCAACTTTGAAATCCCAATTTGACTTGCCCATTTTCTTCCCAATTTGTACAAAGGGCATCCACTCTAAAGTAAAAATAATCAAAATTAATAAACACATTATATTATTTGCTTAATTTCGATTACAGCATATGCAAAGAAATTTACTGTAAAATTGCCAAGATATAATGCATTATGCGTCCACGGATACATATAAGGAAACGTTATTTACGTTCAATTTTTGCAAGAGTGCTTTCTTGCGAAGTGAGGAAAAATAATGTAACATCCTGAAATTTTCAACCATTCGCATCCATACATATCGGATTTGAATTTCTCAAAATGTCAGATTGTTAATTTAAAATTTGGCAAAACTCAATATATACAGTAAATAAATAATCACAGAATCACAACACAGAGTAATATAACAATAATGCAGCGGAAACAAAGAATAGTAGTTCATGAAGCTACTATATATAATATAACAGAGTTAAACAAGATACAACAGAAATCATGAATACATAGATGTCTCAATACAATAGTCAAATACAAGATTTGAATACATCACTAATCAACTGAATGACTGAAAGCAGAATCAATAGATGAATCCAAGCGAAGCTCCAATTCCAAAGGTGAGCCTCGAATACTGGTACAACTCAGTCTGACCCGAGCATAAAGCAAAACACAAAACACTCAAGTCAGGACATACATACTTATACAATGTAAACCAACTCAAGTGAACTGTAATAGAAATGCTCAAGTAACTTAAAGGATGCTTGGGATCGCCCATCCTTTAAGGATCCGTTAAACTATTTACTATGTAGTAATATACGCTATTATAATAATGTCTAAAGTAAAGTAAACTTACTTAAAAATAGCGTTAAGGCTTTACATTTTCCACCTTAACACATATATAGTGCCAATAGTCTATACAGTACCGTAGTCCCTCCTGATCTGGAAGCTACCAGAGAATACTCCATAGGTACGACACAAATCAAACTCGTAGTAAAGCACGCTAGGGTAGGTGACACGGCACAACTAGGCAATGCCAGGGTAGATATACCAATTACGCATCCGGGCTAGTGGTGACGCATAACCGCAGCTACCGCCCACTTCGAGCCACACTCCCAAAATATCAAAGGTGCGCACCAAATCAATCACAAAGTAATAGAATGGCATACGATGGAATGTGTCTGATAAGAGGAGCTACCTCATTAGCCCGTCAATCGCTCCTATTTTAACCACCTTATGCCAACTCACGGGAGTCGGGTCCACGTATATACCTCAATAGGATCATCGCCACCATCCTACTTCATTTTAGAATCTCCACCGCGTACATAGTTGTTAAAGTGGTTTTCGGTATCGACAGAGAGTATGTCCATATCTGATCCCAGTCTCTTTAACAACCAGTTGTTATTATAACCCGTGGTTATAAATTTCAAAATGGTTTATATTTCAAATCAAAAACATATTCATTTAAACCATTTAAATCCAATGTCAATATCTTTCAAAATAATATTCATTTCCAAAGTTGTAGCATTTCTAAGTTCATTCATTCAATTATAAAAATTTCAAAAACATTGTATTTTAGCATTCGTAGCACTTGGAAAATGTGATAATACATACAGTAGCAGTTCGAAAATATTATCCTTTCAGAAATATTGTCTTTTCGGAAACAGCAGCACTTATAAAATGTTACTGTAGGTATAATAGTAATTCAGAAATACAGTTCATTTCAGAAACAGCAGCACTTATAAAATGTTACAGTAGGTATAATAGTAATTCAGAAATACAGTTCATTTCAGAAACAGCAGCACTTAGAAAATGCCACCTTAAAACCACAGCATTTTGGAAATGCTGCCAATACAAATCTAACATTTATTATAACATTTCAAACACATTATAATTTCAGTTTTCACCATTTTTTTACATATAAAACATATCTCACTTTTCAGAAATATTTATTTGGATATCATTCAACATATGATTTAAATAAAATTAAATTTTATAAATAAAATATCCAAATTTAACCAAAATTCATTTATTAAGTCAAAATTACATTTATATTGCTTAACTTTACTTTAACAAATAACTTGATACTTTATTTACTTTTAAAGATAACCATTCCATAAATAAAATATTTTAATTTACATAAAAAAAATCCAACCAAATTAAATCAAATTAAATTAGTAAGTTAAATTAAATTTTAAATAGTTTCTTATATTACAAATTAAAACCATTTATCATCTTATAAAATTTTAAAATTATTAAGTTAGATTAATTTTAAATAAAATCATAGGTTGTACAATAAAACCATTTATAAGCTATAAATTTTTAACTTATAGAAACCAATATATACATTTATTTAAACCATTTAAATCAACTTAAGTTCAAATCTACATATAACTAAACTTCAAAATACTTAATAAATTTCAGAAAACTATTATTTAAAAATTAACCACGGGTCTGTATAATATTTTCTAACCTAGGTCAAGTGATACGGATAATATATCATTTTAATCCATAATTAGTTAAAATCCCGGGTTTTATCATTTCAAACCCGCAATCCCAAGTCAAATAAAAATCGCTCGAGCCTATCATTTCAGCTCGTAACGACCTTTCCCTATTCTAAAGTCCGTTCGGTTATGTATCATTTCAACCCATAGTGATTCTATACTAACAGGGAACTTGCAGTGTGAGAAACAGAAAATAAATAAACAGTAAAACATATCATATGATGTCAGGTGATGCAACAGGTATATAATCAGGTAATATCATCATATAATGTCAGATAACAGGCAGATGTGAGCATATAACATAGCATATCAACTACTACAATTCAAGTGACATTGTTTCACATTTATATAAGTACGATTTTGTCGAGAGTGATAAACTCACCTTTTAAAGCTAGAGACGACAATTTCGAGACACACAACCAAACTCCGAAAAGCATGACAAAGCACGACTAGATTCGAGTAGATGGAGAGCCAAGATCCAGGTCTTGTAACAACAAATAAAATGAAACAAATATAAGAATATATTAATTCACAAGAATATATGAATTGAACAAAGCAAAAATGAAAGAACAAGTGGAGCAAAATGACTTGAACAAACAAGTGGCTCGGCCACATCACCATAAGACTCAACCACGAAGGCATATGGCTCAGCCATGTTCAGATATAGGCCTGAAAATTCACGGTCATGGTCACAAATAGAAGGCAAAGCAATGGAATGTGAAGAGGTAGGAGTTGTGAATGCAAAGAGGTAAGCACATGGAAGGTCATTGATGCAAGTGGGTTCGGCCTAGGCAAGTATGGCTCGGCCCATGGGTTCATAGCATGGTCAGGTGGTCTGGTGATTAGAGTGGTGCGGTCAGGGGTCAAGTCAGTCACGACAAGGGGCTGGAGGAGGAGTAGGTGGTGGAGGCCGAGGCAACCAAGGTGGAGATGGTGAATATATGAGTTCGGTTAGGGTTTTCTTGTGGTGTTGCTTGATCAAGTGGTCACGACTTGGTCAAATCAGATCATGGTGAGGGTTTGCTGGCAATGGAAGGTGATGGTAGTGGTGAAGGACATGGTGGAGGAATCGGCTAAAGGGATGGAGGCCGAACACACTTGTAAATTAAAAGAGGAAGAAAAGAATAAAAGGAGAGGAGAAGTCATGAAAACTTACTGCAAATATTTTTCTCAGGTGATAAAATTAAAGGTGAGATGAGAAAGATGTTTTGTACGTGAAAAAGAAATGGTAGAAGCTTGTACGGCTAAGAAAATGAACGGCTAGGAAGAAAGTGAAGAGGCATTATCCAAACAAATAACTTAAGTCTCTTGAATTTCCTAAGCCCAAACAAAATAAAAGATGGAAAATAAAATAGAAAAATGAACAATGAAAAATATAGAGAAAAATTGCGTGTAAAACACTGAATTTTATAAATTTTAAAAAGTATGAAACAGAATTTTACAAAACGAAAAGCAGAACGGATATCAGAAACAAATACTGCTTCAAAGAAAAAGATTAGAAATTAAAATTTCAAATTTAAAAATTTCAAATGAAAGTCAAAGTTTGACCAAAGTATAAAAAAATTAGAAAATCGTTATTTTATTATATTTGGAAAATAAATTATAAACAAAATCCAAAATTTCATTGGAAAATTCCAAAATTTCAATTTAAAATGATTTAAAAATCAAAGTTTTCAAATAAATTCTATTTTAAAATAATTGTTAAAAATATGGGATGTTACACTCTCCCCCACTCAAAACTTTTCATCCTCGAAAAGGAACGAGGCACGGAAGGACAAAGAAAAAATAAGATAGAACAGCGAATAATACCTGAAACAAACAATTCCGGGTTCGAAGCACGTATACTCTCCTCCGTCTCCAAGGTACAATCTCGTTCATCGGTACTCCACTGTAGTTTGACTCGGTTGACAGATTTCCTTCTCAGCTGCTTCGTATCTCTATCAACAATACGAAGTGGCTTCCTCTCGATAGTAAGGTTTGGCTCAATATCCAAACTCCCGAAAGCAGAAGCTGAACAATAAGAGATGGATCATGAAGATACCAACGAAGATGCGAAACATGGAATACATTATGCATCCCAAAAAACTTCTCAGGCAAATCCAGGCGATAAGCTAAAGAATCAATCCTTTCTAAGATGCGGAATGGACTAACGAACCAAACGATTACCGAATTCAATCTAGCAAGATGAAGATCTGCAAGGTCGTTCGTAAGGCGGCAAATTGAGACATTGCAATACTAGCTAGAACATAAAAGATAAAATGAGATAGATAAAGGATTAAGACAAGATAAAACAGAAGATTGAAATTATACCTAATAACGGTTGTTATAGGTAAATTCAACGAGATGGAGATGATCTTCCCAAGATCCTCCATAATCAAGAACACAAGTACGAGGAAGATCTTCCAGAATTTGATTCACTCTTTCCGTTTGACCGTCGGTCTGTGGATGGTAAGCAGCGCTCAGATTAAGGTGAGTACCCAGATATTCCAAAAAGACTCTCCAAAACTGACTGGTGAACATGGGATCTCTATTATGAACAATACTGATAGGAACACCATGAAGACGAACAATCTCCCTCACATATATCTCAGCCAAAAAGGAAGCAGAGCGAATAAACTTGACCAGAATGAAATGAGAGGACTTGGTCAGTCTATCCACCATAACCCACATACTCTCGTAAAACTTAACATTCTTACGAGTCAAAGCAGGAAAAGTGCAGCAATTCGAGCAAAATTCTTAATGAATCTTTGATGATAACTGGCAAGGCCCAGAAAACTACGAATATCAAAAGGGGTCCTAGGAGTTTCCCAATCCTGTACATAATAGGGAGAGATATAAGGACAACAGAAAAGACAGAATGATTGAATGATAAAGAGAAAAGGAAGGAAAAGAAAGACTTTCATTGATCGCAGCGATCTTAGCTGGATCAACAAAAACTCCATTACCAGAAACAATATGCCCAAGGAATCGGACTTCATCCTTCCAGAAATGGCATTTCGAGAATTTAGCTTTCAACTGATGACTCCTAAGAGTCTCCAGAATAAATCTCAAATGAGATTTATGCTCCCCCTTAGACTTAGAGAAGACGGGAATATTATAAACAAAGACTAGAACAAATTTGTTAAGCACATCACGGCAGACATGATTCATAAGATCAACAAAGAAAGCAGGAGCATTAGTCAAACCAAAAGGCATGACTAACCATTCATAAAAACAATTTTCAGTACGGAAAGCAGTCTTGGGAATACTTTCCTCAGCAACTCTAAGCTGGTGAAAGTCTGAGGCAAGATCAAACTGAGAGAAAACAATAGATCCATAGAGCTGATCAACAAATCATTGATACGAGGCATAGGATATCTTATTTTTTCATAGTGAGCTTGTTCAGCTCCCTATAATCAACATACATCCTCAAAGAACCATCGGACTTGGTGATGAAAACCACCGCCGCTCCCCATTCGGAATGGCTAGATCTAATCAGACCCTTGGAGAACAAGTCCTCAATTTGCTTCCTCAACTCAACCTTCTCACGGGGTGCCATTCTTCTAAAAGGCAGAATTACAGGTCGAGCTCCAGGAATAAGATCGATGCGAAATTCGATTTCCCGCTTAGGAGGTAAAGCAGTGACTTCATCAAATACATCAGGATAGGGTTTGACCACAGGAGTCGAATAAAGATCACCAGGGGAAGAATCGAAAGAATAAATAAAGTTGCCAGCAAAATCCTGAGGTATACGGCACTAAATAACCAAAGAATTTCCAAAATCTTCAACAAGAGAAACAGTTCGGGTTTTACATGAGATAACGGCTTCATGCCTCTTCAGCCAATCACCTCCAAGCAACAAATCAAAAGCGTCGAAACCCAGAACAAAGAAATTACTAGAACATACTTAGGAGAAAGGGGATGTTCAAACTTATCACAAAGATCCACATATCTAAAACTATGGAAAGCTCCAGTATCAAATAAAACATGAACAGGATGATGAAATAAAGAAAAGATGCCCGGAAGGGTACCTTGGGTATCACTAGGAGCGAGAGCAGAAGAAGGAACAGCAGTACCAACTGAAGTAGGGCAACTATTAGCATAGTGTCCCTTCTGATCATACTCATTATAACCACTCAAATTATTTAAAATTTCTTTATCATCATTTTATATTGTATAAAATTCTGTTACATAGTTAATCTTTGAATAATTAAGGTAAGTTATATTAGAATGCAATAGAGGATTATACAAGAAATTTTTTCCCAATTCAATTATTTATACTTAATATTTATTCAAAAATATTGAATTTAACTGTAATTAAAATCATCCTTTAATATAAATTAAAGAATTAAATTTCTGATTCATTTCAAACCATTTAGAGATAAATGTATATACTATATATATCAAATCAAATCAAATTTAAAATAATATACCTATATATATAAATCAAATCATACTTAAGAAATTTAAATCAATTAAATTTCCACAACAAAACTGTAGCAAAGCTACTGAATGGTCTCTCCACTTCGAAACTCGAAAATGAATGTCGATGATGCGGCCGTCATCACCGAAATTATTTTACAGCGACAAAAGAAGAGAGTACTAACCTGAAATGATTTCTATTCGAAAATACTTTAAATAATATACATTTTAAAACTTTAAAACCAGAGTTTGAAATTATCGGAAATTAAATTCTCAAATTCTAGATTTAAATTCATTTTAATTTTCAAATCACTTTATACACCATGTTTATAAATTCATTCATAGAACAATAAATGAAAATCAAATATTATCATTTTAAACAACCAATTGAATTAACTTATTAAATTCCAAAATTTTTACTTATATATTTACAATATAAACATTCAATTTCATTTATCAAATTTGAAAATAATATTGTGTCAGTTTGCTTTGTTCAAGTGTTTTGGAAATCCTATCGATAACGTTGATCAAACGAATCGATCAAAAATCCAAACCAACATCAACAACTCAAACAACACAATATATAAAACATTTTAATATTAATAACAAGATACAAAATACACTCCCTCTTTCGATGATTCAAGGATGGTTTTCAAATCAAGGATAGAGATTCAAATATAGAGGGATCCTAACCAAAAGAATTCAACTAGAAGGTAGGCTCGATATGAAGATAAATAGATTTCAAAGAGAGAAGGAAAAATGGTTAGACTTATATAAATCGCGGGCAACCTTAACCGGTCAACCGTGACTTCAAAATAAGGTTGAGGTAAAATTCAGAGGCAAATCGACATTCGATCTCAAAAGATAGAATTCGAATATCGCAAGAGATAGCAGCATTGTAAACCGAGGATACAGAAGTCTCCGGTGAATCAATGCCTATTGTAAGGAGTTTCACTTCCTTACAAATCATATAGTGGGGCTACGGGTTACTCAAAAATCCGGAAGAATATGAATAAGGAAAGACAAGAATGGACTTTGGAACCGAGGGAACATTCCAAAAATTCAAAGAAAACAGGATCGAAGAAGAAGGAATTCAAGCTCGAACGAAAGTGATTCTGTAATTTAATCTACTTTATATACTGAGTTTTGCCTAAAACCAAAGCTCTGATACAAACTGTAACATCCTGAAATTTTCAACCATTCGCATCCATACATGTCGGATTTGAATTGCTCAAAATATCAGATTGTTAATTTAAAATTTGGCAAAACTCAATGTATACAGTAAATAAATAATCATAGAATCACAGACACAGAGTAATATAACAATAATGCAGCAGAAACAAAGAATAGTAGTCCATGAAGCTACTATATATAATATAACAGAGTTAAACAAGATACAACAGAAATCACGAATACATAGATGACTCAATACAAGATCTAAATACATCACTAATCAACTGAATGACTGAAAGCAGAATCGATAGATGAATCCAAGCGAAGCTCCAATTCCAAAGGTGAGTCTCAAATACTGGTACGACTCAGTCTGGCTCGAGCGTAAAGCAAAACATAAAACACTCGAGTCAGGACATACATACTTATACAATGTAAACCAACTCAAGTGAACTGTAATAGAAATGCTCAAGTAACTTAAAGGATGCTTGGGATCGCCCATCCTTTAAGGATCCGTTAAACTATTTACTATGTAGTAATATACGCTATTATAATAATGTCTAAAGTAAAGTGAAATTACTTAAAAATAGCGTTAAGGCTTTACATTTTCCACCTTAACACATATATAGTGTCAATAGTCTATACAATACCGTAGTCCCTCATGATCGGGAATCCACCAGAGGATACTCCATAGGTACGACACAAATCAAACTCGTAGTAAAGCACGCTAGGGTAGGTGACACGGCACAACAAGGCAATGCCAGGGTAGATATACCAATTGCGCATCCTGGCTGGTGGTAACGCATAACTGCAGCTACCGCCCACCTCGAGCCACACTCCGAAAATATCAAAGGTGCGCACCAAATCAATCACAAAGTAATAGAATGGCATACGATGGAGTGTGTTCGATAAGAGGAGCTACCTCATTAGCCCGTCAATCGCTCCTGTTTTAGCCACCTTATGCCAACTCACGGGAGTCGGGTCCACGTATATACCTCAATAGGATCGTCGCTACCATCCTACTTCATTCTGGAATCTCCACCGCGTACACAGTTGATAAAGTGGTTTTCGGTATCGACAGAGAGTATGTCCATATCCGAGCCCGGTCTCTTTAACAACCAGCCGTTATTATAACCCGTGGTTATAAATTTCAAAATGGTTTATATTTCAAATCAAAAACATATTCATTTAAACCATTTAAATCCAATGTCAATATCTTTCAAAATAATATTCATTTCCAAAGTTGTAGCATTTCTAAGTTCATTCATTCAATTATAACAATTTCAAAAACATTGTATTTTAGCATTCGGCACTTGGAAAATGTGATAATACATACAGTAGCAGTTCGAAAATATTATCCTTTCAGAAATATTGTCTTTTAAGAAACAGCGGCACTTATAAAATGTTACTGTAGGTATAATAGTAATTCAGAAATATAGTTCATTTCAGAAACAGCAGCACTTATAAAATGTTACATTAGGTATAATAGTAATTCAGAAATACAGTTCATTTCAGAAACAACAGCAATTAGAAAATGTCACTTTAAAACCACAGCATTTTGGAAATGCTGCCAATACAAATCTAACATTTATTATAACATTTCAGACACATTATAATTTCAGTTTTCACCATTTTTTTTACATATAAAACATATCTCACTTTTCAGAAATATTTATTTGGATATCATTCAACATATGATTTAAATAAAATAAAATTTTATAAATAAAATATCCAAATTTAACCAAAATTCATTTATTAAGTCAAAATTACATTTATATTGCTTAACTTTACTTTAACAAATAACTTCATACTTTATTTACTTTTAAAGATATCCATTCCATAAATAAAAATTTTAATTTAAATAAAAAAAATCCAACCAAATTAAATCAAATTAAATTATTAAGTTAAATTAAATTTTAAATAGTTTCTTATGTTACAAATTAAAACCATTTATCATCTTATAAAATTTTAACTTACAAAACCAATTTATATTTATATTTAAATCACTTAAATCAACCTTAAATTTTAAAATTATTAAGTTAGATTAATTTTAAATAAAATCATAGGTTGTACAATAAAACCATTTATAAGCTATAAATTTTTAACTTATAGAAACCAATATATACATTTATTTAAACCATTTAAATCAACTTAAGTTCAAATCTACATATAACTAAATTTCAAAATACTTAATAAATTTCAAAAAACTATTATTTAAAAATTAACCACGGGTCTGAATAATATTTTCTAACCTAGGTCAAGTGATACGGATAATATATCATTTCAATCCGTAATTAGTTAAAATCTCGGGTTTTATCATTTCAAACCCACAATCCCAAGTCAAATAAAAATCGCTCGAGCCTATCATTTTAGCTCGTAACGACCTTTCCCTATTCTAAAGTCCGTTCGGGTATGTATCATTTCAACCCATAGTGCTTTTATACTAACAGGGAACTTGTAGTGTGAGAAACAAAAAATAAATAAACAGTAAAACATATCATATGATGTCAGGTGATGCAACAGGTATATAATCAGGTAAGATCATCATATAATGTCAGATAACAGGCAGATGTGAGCATATAACATAGCATATCAACTACTACAATTCAAGTGACATTGTTTCACATTTATATAAGTACGATTTTGTCGAGAGTGATAAACTCACCTTTTAAAGCTAGAGACGACAATTTCGAGACACACAACCAAACTTCGAAAATTATGACAAAGCACGACTAGATTCGAGTAGATGGAGAGCCAAGATCCAGGTCTTGTAACAACAAATAAAATGAAACAAATATAAGAATATATTAATTCACAAGAATATATGAATTGAACAAAGCAAAAATGAAAGAACAAGTGGAACAAAATGACTTGAACAAACAAGTGGCTCGGCCACATCACCATAGGACTCAACCACGAAGGCATATGGCTCAGCCATGTTCAGATATAGGCCTAAAAATTCATGGTCATGGTCACAAATAGAAGGCAAAGCAATGGAATGTGAAGAGGTAGGAGTTGTGAATGCAAAGAGGTAAGCACATGGAAGGTCATTGATGCAAGTGGGTTCGGCCTAGGCAAGTATGGCTCGGCCCATGGGTTCATAGCATGGTCAGGTGGTCTGGTGATCTGGGTGGTGCGGCCAGGGGTCAAGTCAGTCACGGCAAGGGGCTGGAGGAGGAGTAGGTGGTGGAGGCCGAGGCAACCAAGGTGGAGATGGTGAATATATGAGTTCGGCTAGGGTTTTCTTATGGTGTTGCTTGATCAAGTGGTCACGGCTTGGTCAGATCAAATCATGGTGAGGGTTTGCTGGCCGTGGAAGGTGATGGTAGTGGTGAAGGACATGGTGGAGGAATCGGCTAAAGGGATGGAGGCCAAACACACTTGTAAATTAAAAGAGGAAGAAAAGAATAAAAGGAGAGGAGAAGCCATGCAAACTTACTGCAAATATTTTTCTCAGGTGATAAAATGAAACGTGAGATGAGAAAGATGTTTTGTACGTGAAAATGAAATGGTAGAAGCTTGTACGGCTAAGAAAATGAACGGCTAGGGAGAAAGTGAAAAGGCACTATCCAAACAAATAACTTAAGTCTCTTAATTTCCTAAGCCCAAACAAAATAAAAGATGGAAAATAAAATAGAAAATTGAACAATGAAAAATACAGAGAAAAATTGCGTGTAAAATGCTGAATTTTATAAATTTTAGAAAGTATGAAACAAAATTTTACAAAACGAAAAGCAGAACGGATATCAGAAACAAATACTGCTTCAAAGAAAAAGATTAGAAATTAAAAGTTCAAATTTAAAAATTCAACTGAAAGTCAAAGTTTGACCAAAGTATAAAATTTTCAGAAAATCATTATTTTATTATATTTGGAAAATAAATTATAAACAAAATCCAAAATTTCATTGGAAAATTCCAAAATTTCAATTTAAAATGATTTAAAAATCAAAGTTTTCAAATAAATTCTATTTTAAAATAATTGTTAAAAATATGGGTTGTTACAAATAAGGAGAAAATGAATGAATTGAAGAAAAGTTTGTTAGCCATCGTTTGAGTTTCCTGAATACATGGCAAGATAGATATGTCTGAATATTTATTGGTGCTGCTATTAGCTCCGCTCATAAATAATAGATTCAACACTACCGGGTAGGATATTCCCACTTTAAAAATACAGCATATCGGTCCTTGAGTGATATTAATAACCCTACCCACTCATTTTTATTCCTATACCATATGTGAATAAACGGAACGTGGTAATATGGTTTTGGCGACGCCGGTGATTACAAAATTAAACTATCAACTATAAAATAGACTCATAAGATCAAGAACTAGCTTTCTTAATCACTTAATAAACAATAACAGGGTCAAAAAGATATGTATAGGTACCTCTTGCACTGTTGTTGGATGACCTAGCCATAGCAGCCAGTTCTGGATGCACGCTTTGTCAAACTTCTTTAAGAATTTAGACAAGGTTTTTGGCATACTTTGCACTTGCATGTGTGAAGAATGTATATGCAGTACCTTTGGCACCTGCTCACCCAGTTCGTCCTACATAATCCTCCAAACACGATGGGAAGTCAAAGTTGATCATACATTTTATATCCTTCACATCTGTCATCGAATGATATAAAAAATACGAGAAAATAATTGAAAATGTAAGTATATGTAAGAATTTATTATTGAAAGTCATGTTTCTGCAAGGATGGAATTGTGTGACACTGCCCAAGGTTTTTGAAATGCGATTTAGATTTACGGTTTCGATTTTAAATTTTCAATAGAAACAATATTTAAAGTTTGAATCAAGGGTTCAAAGGATTTAAAATTAGTGTGCAATATAATTGTATATTACAAATTTAGCTCTACGTAGGTTATGAAATGAAATTTAAGAATCCAAAACACGAATTTTCTTTATTCGGTGAGAATTTATATTATTATTATTTTATTGATATTGATGCATCAGTTTTTGTATCTAAAGCTAAAGCTAATTTTTCTTCCTTTCTTTATCATTATTTTCTTACAGAAATAATAAATTCTGAAGTCTAAATTCAGATGAATATCTTCATATTTTCAGTTTCAATATGGATTGAACGATTTTTCTCAACTGCAAACTGAATTGAGTTTGGAGCCTAAATTAAAGATCGAATCAAACTTAGAGAATTTCACTTTGAAATGGGATTCAAATTATAAAATTTAAACATTTAATATTCCATGACACACTGCATTTCAACCTCTGAAACCACTGTCATTACTTAGAGCCTATGTATTGTATGATCTGATGTTCATACACATTGCATAATGAAAATTTAAGCAACCTAAATGGTGTTTTGAGTGTAAGTTATGTAACTAAAGGTGCAGTGTAATATAATAATGTGAGAAGATATGGTATGAGCATATGTCATGTTTGGAGTGGATGGGTGTGAGATTTGAACTTTTAACCAACAAGTTTGGTATGATTATGGACAGGTGGTGGAAATTTCAAACCAATTGTTACATGAATGCACAACAAGCAGAAGCACAACACCTATCTAGTACTCTTTGGTAAAAAGAGCTAACATTTACCAATGTATTTATATTCAATACAACTCTAAAAAACCGTTAAGATTAGCGTTGTTATGCTCTTCATGTTCATGTAACTTCAAATGATTAAGAGGTGCCAGTGCTGAAGAGCAATAAGATAGCTCACAGCAAGAAAAGATGACTAGTGATCAAGTATGATAAAGTATGTAAAGACACATTGGCAATGGTACCAGTAATAGGCTAAGTATGAGATTTGCAATAGCTAGCTTGTAACTTTCGATAAATTTCAATATTGCAGCTTCCATGGCAAAATATATCAAAGAAACACTCAAAAATATTTTTGCTACAAGTTGGACTACGCGTTGTATGGAAATTTAATGTATGAAAACTACCAATTTTGTTTAAGAAGTATGCCTTTGTATGAAAGTTGAATTAAAACTTGGAATTGGTTTAAAATAAAAGCATTTGTAGGCAAAAAGACTGATTGTGCTAATTAGCAAATTTCCTTGCCCCTTTTAAATCAAAATGCTCTGCTAATTACCCACAACTTTTCCATTCCTGGTATCTAATGGTTTCAAGTTGTAATTTGTTTATTATGGGCATATGTTTAATAAACAACTGTCTATTCTTCAATTAATCATAACTACCGTCAGTCTGCCCACTTAGCTACATGAATGCAAATAGCAGTTTGAATGTTGCATAATCACATATTACTAGGATATTTGCATCATACATGGTTGAACATGAATAATTCAGGACTAATGGTTTTTTCCCCTGTAAGATGCCATTGCCTAATTTGGATTAAAAAATAACAAAGAAAATAAATTTGCAATTTTCATACCTCATGCATAAAAACTACCGGGAAAGATCATAATCTGAGAACCTAATTACCTAACGAAATGGAAAACTACAATAATCTAAAAAATAAAACTATATATCAACACTGGCATGCAAACAATAAAATGTGCCCATATATAATGATAGTTAATAATAAGTGGACGTAGGGATGGCTTGTGATTTGTGAGTGCATATGATGAGCATGCACGAAACAACAGCGCATTATCAAAATGAATATAAGGAATCTGGTAACACTGCCAATGCCAACACACTCGAGTAAGGCGAATAGGAGAATTAAGCCTACCTCCTACTGAAGGGCACCTCATTAACACCACCAACCTAAATTCATCTTAGTTTAAAACTGGCTAGTGAAAAATCCCATCAATCCTTGAGATTGAAAGTTACCAAAAGATGTTAAACAAATGACACAAGACATCCCTACCAAGACCTCGAGCGGCTACATCAGTTGCAGCCATTATTGGACTATTGCCATTTTTAAACTCTGACAGAACCCAGTCTCTTTCGTACCTTATTAAATATACTTTAAAATTGTAGCTTTGTATATCAGTCTAACATAAGAATATTTCAGTTGGTAAATAAAATATTCAAGTAGGAAAAAGCCAATTATCCACACATCAATCAAATAAAATCTTTCAAACAGTAAATAAACACACAAGAAACCATGATAAATTTTGATTGTGTTGTCAATATTCCAAACCTTAAACGAACTCACAACAATAATCTTCCAAACTATAAACTGAAAATGAACTTAAAACACATGCACAACAAATTGCAATGTTAGTACTCAAAATCATAATCGACATCCAAAACCTGTATAGCAAAACTTAGTATTGAAAACAAATAGCCATGTAAAAATCACAATGTAAACAAATAACCCATCGTTTTGATTGTATTGTATAGAAAAACATAATACACAAAATTAATTACCTCAACCAAATTAGGTTTTTGGGATTAGCATCGGTTTGATGTTTCTTAATAAGACCTCGTTGAAGTTAGTAGTCGTACCTCAACCAAATTACTATTACCCATGGAAAAACCTAGCACTAGATAAACCCTTCCTAGATATTTCATATAAATTTTTCCATGTTGTAGGACATTGAAAAGCTTAACGAGAAAGATTTGAATATTTTAAAGTAGTTCATATAGTATGAACACAACTAATTTTTCAAGCATACAATATCTTAGCCCGTGGAAACAAATAATAGCTGATTACACCTGAAATAATTTGACAACATCGTGCTCACATAGATAAACTTTCCCCACTTTAGATTTCTATAAACCAACGATTAATTTGAGAAAAGTGTTATTCCCACTAACCATTTGGACAAGGGATATGTAGATTTTTGTTTAGAGGTGGTTGTGCTGGTGGCAACATATTGTATGTGCATAATAATCTTACAGTACCGCCACTTATTCCAGTATTCTTGCTAAATAAATATCACTACTAACACGTTGCCTAATACATTCAAATTATAAACTTAAAAGCTAAATCAATATTGTGATTGAGCTTACCTTGAATTCATCTTATAGTGTGAAGAGTGATGGGTCTGGAAATGCCATATGTATGGCAGTCCTGTCTTCACTCCTAGTCCTAGATGATTACATATCACCTGCAATGTTAAAATAACAAATCACTACCAATTAAACTTATCCACACCCAATCTTCACTCCTTCATGTTCACAACAACAAATCACTACCAAATAAACTCATCCACTCAAGACTTTTACTTCCTTTGTTTCCCTTTTATTAAAAAAAGAATCAAATATGATTCATAGTAACTTTAACTAAGATGTAAATGTGCACAACCATTCATTTTCAACATAATAATGCATGTTTTAGAATATATATATAGCAATAATGAAAATAATAAGCAAAGGTATTACCGATATTTACCTTTTTTAGCACAAAAAACAATAAGGGTGGTTACATAAAAATGTTGCTAAAAGAGAAAAGATAAAATTATACAAAGGACTTGACTCTTATGAAATCATATCGGAATAATATACTTACTTAGTATTTGTATGTTGCATGAGTAAATAAAGGAGAATATTCATTCCCTGGAGCTTTCCATATTTAACAACTAATACCCCATAGGCTATTGAGTTGGAGAAAATTCTCCATCCTTTACTTCACTTTCAACTTCCTTCCCATCCTACACCTGCAAATTAAATGAACCATACTTGATTAGGTAACCATTACTCTTTTTTCAGTTACAAATTCATGCAGTCGGTGTTATCCAAATAAATACGCATATTTATCGGGTGTAAAGCCTAAAATTATGGAAGCGTCACAAATATGATGAACGTTGCATGAAAATATACATGTTCCTATAAATATAATGCAAAAGCTTGACTAATTTGAAAAGAACACTTCTCATACTGTTCTCAACCAAACCAAAATAAAACTAATTTAAGAAATCAAACAAAGTGAATAAAGTGAATAATTAGGTGTTGATGACAACACCTTAAATTGTGGAGTTCTTATAAATATTTATTTTAGCAAGTGAACAAGGCCTGAGAAAATTTTAAATTTTGATAACACCTTAGATTTTAAAATCTCATATTCTTTCTTTCATCATAAACTTGACAATCGAGTTGTATCAGGAATGAAGTTAATAATAGCACGGTGCTAGAAAATGGAAATGATGTTGGGAAGAAAATTTGGATGCTCATTGGGTTTCCATTAACCAAGAAGGTTCCAGTAATAAATATTGAGGAAGGTGAAATTTTTCTTATTAAAATTTGGCAGTTGGCCTTTAGAAGTTTGGGCCAATCTCTCAGCAATACCTTTAAGGGAACAACCAAACATGTACATATAACATAAAGCAAAATACTTGAAAATTTAAGCGTAGTGCATAAATGATACAAATGAATGCAGATTGAAGTTCATTGTACATTTGTACGAATGATTAGTAACATATAAAACTCAGCAGATAGCCAAATAGAGCATTCCCAAACAATGGAAGGTCCAAATTGATCTAGATTCTTGGCCATGGTGTTTGTAAGGAAGATCTGAAATGGAGATGATAAGTTTTGTGAAGAAGAGGATGATTTGGGTGTGTGCACGTGCACAGATTACTTCTGTACACAATTTACTCAATGAAAAATAACAGAGGTTGGTAAAATCAAGAGCTCGCAACAATTTTTGTGGTGACTCGAAGGAAGTATAGGAAAATTCAAGGTTTTACTCGAAGTGGAGGATGAAGTTCTGGGAAGAAGATACCAGATTTGTGGTAACAGTTTACAATGTACAAAAATGGACTTGTAATGCAAGAAAGGAAATGAGTATTATCTTGGAAAGAAGAAAATATCAAGAACTGGAAATGATAATTGACAAGAATATCAAAGGAAAGCATTCACAATTGCAACTTGAACAGAATTCAAAAAAATGATGGTTGATAATAACAAGAACTGAAATGAAATTAACATGAAAGATGAATGCAGATTAAAGAACACAAATGCAACATACAAGAATTTAAAGCTGAATCAAGAACAATGAACTAAAATGATAAATGCATACAAACTGAATAAGAGAACAGAGTTAGCTTGAAAGTAAGGCTACCAAAGATTAAACTATGTACCAGAATACAAGAAAAGGGAAAAGAATTAAAGGAAGTACAACTAGAGATGAAGAATAGAGATCTACAACACAGTAACAAAGAAGAATGAGTTTATTGCTTCAATTTCATCACCTTCAATTACAAAACACACACTAGTATTTATAGACCAGTACAACTCATTTGCACTCAGCCCAATAACAACCCAATTACAGATACATTAACTTGTACACTGATACACTCGAGCAATTATATTTATAGACCAGTACACACATTCCTCTTCTGCCAACTCCTTTACAAGCCCACTACTTCTGATGATCTTCAGCTAATTCCAGAGAACAATACTCAGTCGAAACCATTTCTTCTTCCCCAATCCTCTCACAGCAGCTTCTGTGCTCTTTAATCATGGCGAGCAGATTATGGTTGTTACAACTCCCCTGTTCTTTAAGAACAGACCTTGTCCCAAGGTCTAGGGTAGGAAACTTTTGGATTATTGGCCAGTAATCCTCCCACGTAGCCTCTTCCTCGGGTCTGTCTTTCCACTTAATTAGAATCTGCACCACGGCATCATTATTTCGAGGGACCATCCTTCGATCAAGTATTTTCTTTGGTTGTTCAACCAACTCTTCGGTGAAGCTCGGAATACTATCTTGGACCACCACAGAATCTCCTAACTTCTTTTTCAATTGGGAAACATGGAACACATTATGAATTCGAGTGTTATCAGGAAATTGAAGTCTATAAGCTACAGAACCTATCTTCTCTATGATCTTGTAAGGACCATAAAACTTGGGTGAAAGTTTATGGGTTCTATAATGTCTGGCCGTAATTTGTTTGTAAGGTTGCAACTTAAGATATACCCAGTCTCCAACTTCAAATTGTCGATCAGTTCTCCTCATATCTGCATACTTTTTCATCCTATCCTGAGCCACCTTCAGACTATCCTTGAGGAACTGAATGATAATATCCCGAGTAAACAACTCTTCTTCTACCTGCTCAACCTTAGCAGTATTGGGTACATAAGAAAGTAAGGTAGGAGGATCAATGCCATACATAACCTTGTAAGGAGTGGTTTTGGTAGGAGTCTTCCAAGTAGTGTTGTACCAATATTCAGCTAATGGCAGCCATCTAGACCACTCACCGGGCTTATGACACACATAACATCGTAGATAGCCTTCTAAAACTTTATTTACTACCTCAGTTTGACCATCACTTTGGGGATGGTAGGCCGAACTGAGTTTAAGTGAGCTGCCTTGAAGTTTAAAAAGCTCTTGCCAGAAAAGACTTGTGAAAATAGTATCTCTATCACTCACAATTGTTTTAGACAACCCATGTAATTTAAAGACACCCTGGAAGAAAACCAAGGCTACATCCTTTGCTGTATATGGATGCTGAAGTGGAAAGAAGTGAGCATATTTACTAAGTCTATCAACTACTACGAAGATGACAGTATATTTGTGGCTTTTAGGTAGACAAGTAATGAAGTCCATGGAAATATCAGACCAAATTTTGTCAGGTATGGGAAGGGGTTGTAGTAAACCTGGTACCAAGATGTTCTCATGCTTGTTTCTCTGACATTCTTCACAAGACTTGACAACTTCTTCAACACTAGTCTTTAATTTCTTCCAATAAAAAACCTGTCTCAATCTATGCAGAGTTGCCTTGACCCCTGAATGGCCTCCTAAAGGAGAGGAGTGGTATTCCTTAACAAGAAATTGTGTCAATTGTTTTAAGTGATGATCAACCAAAAAATTTTCCTTTCTGAATACCAAGCCATCAACAGCTTTATATTTACTTTCTGGTAACCCCCTTGCTTGCACTCTTGCTAACAGTTGTGTGTACCATGAAGAATTATGCAAAGCTTCCTTGAGTTTCTGTAGCCAAGGAGTCTGCACTATGGATATAGCTTGGACCAGTAGTTCATTTGTTTCAGATTCACTTCTCCTTGACAAGGCATCAGCTACCCTATTTTCTTGCCCACTTTTATATTCCACCTTATAGTCAAAAGCATGGAGTTTAGCCAGCCATTTTCCTTGCACCCCAGTGTGTATCTGTTGTGTTAGCAAGTGCTCCAAACTTTGATGATCAGTCTTTATTACAAATTGTCTACCCATCAAGTATTGTGACCACTTTCTTGTAGCAATGATGATAGCAAGGAGCTCCTTCTCATAAGTAGATAGTGCTAGATTTCGTCCATGAAGAGCTTTACTCAAGTAGGCTATAGGCTTTTTGTTTTGAAGGAGGACTGCTCCTACCCCTTGCCCACTGGCATCACATTCTAAAATGAAAGGTTGTGTGAAATCTGGCATGGCTAATATTGGTGGTGAAATCAAACATTGTTTTAGCTGCTCAAAAGCTTCTTTTGCTTCATCACTCCATTTGAAAGCCTCTTTTTTCAACATTGAAGTTAAAGGCTTAGCAATTATACCATAGTTTTTTATGAATTTGCGGTAGTACCCTGTAAGGCCTAAGAACCCTCTCAAAGCCTTCAAGCTTTGAGGAAGTGGCCAGCTAAGGACAGCATGCACCTTGCTAGGATCAACTGAGAGACCTTCGACAGAAATGACATGACCAAGATTGTAACAACCCACATATTTATCGGTTGTATATTTAAATATTTTATTTAAATATAATGTCGTTTGTCGGATTATAGTCTGAAAAGCTACTTTTTGCAAACGGTCGAATTGGAGCTCGAAACCACTTCCATTGAGTTCAAAATGTCGTTTGCGATCTTTTTGAGTATAAGCTTCGATATGTTTGGAGTAAGTCGAATTTGGCTACTTTTTCTATTGGGTTTTGGGTTTGGGTTCAACCCAATGTTCTATCTTTATACCCTAGCTCAGTCCTCTCTTCATTCATTAGCTCATTCATTTCTTTTCCTCTATCAAAACTGAAAATGGAGAGAGGGATGGGAAATTAGAATTGCCAAACCCTAGATCCAATTGCAAACTCCAAATTCTTGCTCCAAATTGAAGTAGAAGCTAAGGTAAGCTCCATCTTCATCTTCTCCATCTCTTCTCCTCTTCAATTTCAGAAAGTTTCCTAACCCTAACTTAGGAAATACTTGTTTTGATCTTAGATTGAAGCTTGTTGAGTTGAAGTGGAGATTGGTTGGTCTTCTCCTTGCAATTGAGCTTCTTCTTCTTTGCTTGTGTGTAAAAAGGTGAGTTTTTAACTCACATCTACTTCTCTTGATATCATTGATGTTGTGTATGAATTCCTAACAAGTATTCATGTGCTATTGTTTTGGTTTGGAAAGGATTGGAATTTCATTTTGATAGGGCAAGAAGTGCTGAAAAACAGGCTCCGGTCGACCGAATGCAGGGTCCGGTCGACCGACCTGCTACTTAAGCACTTCCCTGCCTCTGTTTTGGAAGTGCAGGAATTCAGGCTCCGGCTGACCGACCCAGGAAGTCCGGTCAACCGACCTGCTTCCCGAGAATTTTTCCAGGACAGTGTCCGGTCGACCGAGCCCTGTAGCCGGCCGACCGACCTGCTCCTATTTTGGCTGTTTTGCATATTTTTGTTCGTTTTGATCGGTTTTCCAAACCTTATCAATGCAAGTTGGTTTTTAATGTTTGTTATTGCATCTTTGGCTTTGATAACATACTTTTGACTTCATTCACGAGTTTTATAAATAATCCCTCTAAATCGTATTAAAAGCTCCCTTCTCCGCTTTATAAATTTCTATTTAAACACACACGATTTTGCACTTCGAACGAAGTGGAAAGGAGATTAAATGGTTAGGTAAAAAACGGACCATGAATCCGCACGTTCACCTTTCCGATTAGTCCCCGACCTATTCGATTGATCGTTTTGACCTTTGTGTCTGGTTTACCGATGACATGAGGTAAACTTTGTAATGCTTTGAGTGTGAAAGTGGCTAATGGATAGTAAACCGTTTAGTGCGAACGAGTGGTTATGGGACATACGTTAACACTTTTCGGGTTCCTTTTCGAGAGTTATGACACATTCCGCCAGTTAGTGGTGTCCAGTACTGGGCCTCCGGACCTTCACCACTACGGTTTGTTGCCTTTGGGATAGTGTCTTCGGACAGTCTCCCTAGGTTTGTTGCCTTCGGGTATGTGCCTTCGGGTTTGTGCCTTCGGGTTTGTTGCCCTATAGTATCGCTTCCGATGTTGGTCTTTTTGAGCCGCATGGGTGATATTGGGTTTGGAGCCTTCGGGCTCATGGATCCTTGTTTATACAGTACTAAGCTCGAGCATCTTTTGTTGTTTTGATTGATATGTATATTCCCTAGTGCATCGCCTTTCGGTGTTGGTCTTTTTGAGCCGCATGATATGTAGCGATCATCTAGTGGAACTTGTGTACCTTCATTGGTATTTGTTATTTGCCTTTTTGGCTTGATTTGGGATATGATATCCTTTGTTTATTTGAGATGCCAATGATATGAGGCTTGTTTTGTTATGATTCATCTTATGTTAGATGATTGAGTTATCTCCTTTAGAGATAATTGTTATACTATATGATCTTGCAGGTTTATTATCGTTCAGTTTATCTAACTGATTTGTTTAGCTAGACTGACCCGTGTATTCTATACTCGGGTCAGACCGAGATGTTTCAGGTTAGGTGCTTTTGGACTTAGCCTCTTTTGCTTCCGCATGGACTATTCCGCTAGCTTCTTTTTGTTATAGCTTTTATATAGTCCTTATCTGTTGTAACTCTGATATGTATTCTTGTGAACTCGTCTGTATATTGTGGTTTGCTATACCACTTGACATGTATCATTTTGTATACTCTGCTTTGTATCAGTATATGTGTTTATGATGATCAGCTGTTCTGTGATGTATATTACATTGAGTTGTTACATTTTGTTCTGATAGATCCTATAGCCATTGTAGTTTTGCTTTAAGTATTTATTGAACTTGTCGAACCACATGAGATGATAAAAACCACTTTTCGGCGTGTTCAGTAGATAGTTAAAGTAAGACTACACATGGTCGCTTCCATTATACTCTATTGTCCGCATTAGCAGACGGTATTATCCATATAATACTCTTTGTTAATGAGGCTCTCGGAGTGGGGCGTCACAGCTTGGTATCGGAGCGAAGGTTCAGAACAAAATATGATAAACACGGAATAGAAGCACATATTACGATACGTCAAAGTGTAATAAGTGTTACAAATCTTTGAATCATCTTACTTCTATTCCTTCTGTGTATTTTGGGTAGATAGGATTTGGGAATACGTCTAGGAATGCATTTAAATTCCGTAGTATTCCATATTGAATTATCTTCCTTTGTGATTTTGATTCCAATTTGATGGCATCATTTTATTCTTTAAGCCTCATGATGAGGAAAGGGTTGTTTCTCTAATTCTTGTAGATTGAGAATTTTCCGGTATTTCGGTCTTATCTTAGGATTATTATCTAAGCAATCTTTTGAGTAGTGTTAAGGTCTTTTTAGCTCGACCTTACCACCGGTTTTCATTTGGCTACGAGCTGTGGAAGTTAGCATTCCACTTACCGCATTCCGCACTCGTTGTAATTCTTATGAATGATTTATTATGTCATTCAGTTTGTCTAGCTCATTTCATCCATTTTATGAATCAAGTATTCTGTGAATTCTCGATGATTCCATTTTAGTATTTATTAGTTTTGGATTGAAATTAGCAATTTAAAATTTTTGCAAATCTTTTTCATAAGATTTATTTATAGGTTTAAATGGGATTTTTGTTCTTAAAACAAACAAAGAGAATTTTTAAAAGTTTTTTTTAAAAACATGTTTATCATATAGAAGATGATTTTGTGATTGTATTGCCCATTGAGTGCTTTAAGAATTCTGGTCGATGCGCTTGATCAACGTTATCGATAGGAATCTCCTAAATACTTTGATGAGACAATTTGACACAATAAATTGATTTGAAATAAGAAAATTTTTCTAGAAAGATAATTACATAAAGATAATTATGATTTTTGGAAAGTAGATTATTTAAAAAGAAATCTTTTCTGATACTCTCATTCTTTTTATTCCCGAAAGGGGGATCGTGTTGCCAATGCATTTAGTTGTAAGCAATAAGTGATTGTTTCTCTGTTGATGTCCGAATGGAATGATCTTTTTACCAAGTTCATCGGATGTTTTGTTGCACTTCATTTGTTGAGCCTCGGTCCATTGACGTATTGTTTTTACCACGTCGGTGTTCCAAATTATTTTGAGCTTAGGAATCAATAGAATTCTCTAAGCAAGCAAGTTCGGGCTTATCCTTTCGTGCACTTTATGGTGAACTTCTTATTCTGTTCTTCTTATGTGTTGATATGTTTTTGGTTGTTACTCTTTATTTTCTTCTTAAGAATTGCGAGGACGCAATTTCTTAAGGAGGGGAGTCTGTAACAACCCGCATATTTATCGGTTGTATATTTAAATATTTTATTTAAATATAATGTCGTTTGTCGGATTATAGTCCGAAAAGCTACTTTTTGCAAACGGTCGAATTGGAGCTCGAAACCACTTCCATTGAGTTCAAAATGTCGTTTGCGATCTTTTTTAGTATAAGCTTCGATATGTTTGGAGTAAGTCGAATTTGGCTACTTTTTCTATTGGGTTTTGGGTTTGGGTTCAACCCAATGTTCTATCTTTATACCCTAGCTCAGTCCTCTCTTCATTCATTAGCTCATTCATTTCTTTTCCTCTATCAAAACTGAAAATGGAGAGAGGAATGGGAAATTAGAATTGCCAAACCCTAGATCCAATTGCAAACTCCAAATTCTTGCTCCAAATTGAAGTAGAAGCTAAGGTAAGCTCCATCTTCATCTTCTCCATCTCTTCTCCTCTTCAATTTCAGAAAGTTTCCTAACCCTAACTTAGGAAATACTTGTTTTGATCTTAGATTGAAGCTTGTTGAGTTAAAGTGGAGATTGGTTGGTCTTCTCCTTGCAATTGAGCTTCTTCTTCTTTGCTTGTGTGTAAAAAGGTGAGTTTTTAACTCACATCTACTTCTCTTGATATCATTGATGTTGTGTATGAATTCCTAACAAGTATTCATGTGCTATTGTTTTGGTTTGGAAAGGATTGGAATTTCATTTTGATAGGGCAAGAAGTGCTGAAAAACAGGCTCCGGTCGACCGAATGCAGGGTCCGGTCGACCGACCTGCTACTTAAGCACTTCCCTGCCTCTGTTTTGGAAGTGCAGGAATTCAGGCTCCGGCTGACCGACCCAGGAAGTCCGGTCAACCGACCTGCTTCCCGAGAATTTTTCCAGGACAGTGTCCGGTCGACCGAGCCCTGTAGCCGGCCGACCGACTTGCTCCTATTTTGGCTATTTTGCATATTTTTGTTCGTTTTGATCGGTTTTCCAAATCTTATCAATGCAAGTTGGTTTTTAATGTTTGTTATTGCATCTTTGGCTTTGATAACATACTTTTGACTTCATTCACGAGTTTTATAAATAATCCCTCTAAATCGTATTAAAAGCTCCCTTCTCCGCTTTATAAATTTCTATTTAAACACACACGATTTTGCACTTCGAACTAAGTGGAAAGGAGATTAAATGGTTAGGTAAAAAACGGACCATGAATCTGCACGTTCACCTTTCCGATTAGTCCCCGACCTATTCGATTGATCGTTTTGACCTTTGTGTCTGGTTTACCGATGACATGAGGTAAACTTTGTAATGCTTTGAGTGTGAAAGTGGCTAATGGATAGTAAACCGTTTAGTGCGAACGAGTGGTTATGGGACATACGTTAACACTTTTCGGGTTCCTTTTCGAGAGTTATGACACATTCCGCCAGTTAGTGGTGTCCAGTACTGGGCCTCCGGACCTTCACCACTACGGTTTGTTGCCTTTGGGATAGTGTCTTCGGACAGTCTCCCTAGGTTTGTTGCCTTCGGGTATGTGCCTTCGGGTTTGTGCCTTCGGGTTTGTTGCCCTATAGTATCGCTTCCGATGTTGGTCTTTTTGAGCCGCATGGGTGATATTGGGTTTGGAGCCTTCGGGCTCATGGATCCTTGTTTATACAGTACTAAGCTCGAGCATCTTTTGTTGTTTTGATTGATATGTATATTCCCTAGTGCATCGCCTTTCGGTGTTGGTCTTTTTGAGCCGCATGATATGTAGCGATCATCTAGTGGAACTTGTGTACCTTCATTGGTATTTGTTATTTGCCTTTTTGGCTTGATTTGGGATATGATATCCTTTGTTTATTTGAGATGCCGATGATATGAGGCTTGTTTTGTTATGATTCATCTTATGTTAGATGATTGAGTTATCTCCTTTAGAGATAATTGTTATACTATATGATCTTGCAGGTTTATTATCGTTCAGTTTATCTAACTGATTTGTTTAGCTAGACTGACCCGTGTATTCTATACTCGGGTCAGACCGAGATGTTTCAGGTTAGGTGCTTTTGGACTTAGCCTCTTTTGCTTCCGCATGGACTATTCCGCTAGCTTCTTTTTGTTATAGCTTTTATATAGTCCTTATCTGTTGTAACTCTGATATGTATTCTTGTGAACTCGTCTGTATATTGTGGTTTGCTATACCACTTGACATGTATCATTTTGTATACTCTGCTTTGTATCAGTATATGTGTTTATGATGATCAGCTGTTCTGTGATGTATATTACATTGAGTTGTTACATTTTGTTCTGATAGATCCTATAGCCATTGTAGTTTTGCTTTAAGTATTTATTGAACTTGTCGAACCACATGAGATGATAAAAACCACTTTTCGGCGTGTTCAGTAGATAGTTAAAGTAAGACTACACATGGTCGCTTCCATTATACTCTATTGTCCGCATTAGCAGACGGTATTATCCATATAATACTCTTTGTTAATGAGGCTCTCGGAGTGGGGCATCACAGCTTGGTATCGGAGCGAAGGTTCAGAACAAAATATGATAAACACGGAATAGAAGCACATATTACGATACGTCAAAGTGTAATAAGTGTTACAAATCTTTGAATCATCTTACTTCTATTCCTTCTGTGTATTTTGGGTAGATAGGATTTGGGAATATGTCTAGGAATGCATTTAAATTCCGTAGTATTCCATATTGAATTATCTTCCTTTGTGATTTTGATTCCAATTTGATGGCATCATTTTATTCTTTAAGCCTCATGATGAGGAAAGGGTTGTTTCTCTAATTCTTGTAGATTGAGAATTTTCCGGTATTTCGGTCTTATCTTAGGATTATTATCTAAGCAATCTTTTGAGTAGTGTTAAGGTCTTTTTAGCTCGACCTTACCACCGGTTTTCATTTGGCTACGAGCTGTGGAAGTTAGCATTCCACTTACCGAATTCCGCACTCGTTGTAATTCTTATGAATGATTTATTATGTCATTCAGTTTGTCTAGCTCATTTCATCCGTTTTATGAATCAAGTATTCTGTGAATTCTCGATGATTCCATTTTAGTATTTATTAGTTTTGGATTGAAATTAGCAATTTAAAATTTTTGCAAATCTTTTTCATAAGATTTATTTATAGGTTTAAATGGGATTTTTGTTCTTAAAACAAACAAAGAGAATTTTTAAAAGTTTTTTTTAAAAACATGTTTATCATATAGAAGATGATTTTGTGATTGTATTGCCCATTGAGTGCTTTAAGAATTCTGGTCGATGCGCTTGATCAACGTTATCGATAGGAATCTCCTAAATACTTTGATGAGACAATTTGACACAATAAATTGATTTGAAATAAGAAAATTTTTCTAGAAAGATAATTACATAAAGATAATTATGATTTTTGGAAAGTAGATTATTTAAAAAGAAATCTTTTCTGATACTCTCATTCTTTTTATTCCCGAAGGGGGATCGTGTTGCCAATGCATTTAGTTGTAAGCAATAAGTGATTGTTTCTCTGTTGATGTCCGAATGGAATGATCTTTTTACCAAGTTCATCGGATGTTTTGTTGCACTTCATTTGTTGAGCCTCGGTCCATTGACGTATTGTTTTTACCACGTCGGTGTTCCAAATTATTTTGAGCTTAGGAATCAATAGAATTCTCTAAGCAAGCAAGTTCGGGCTTATCCTTTCGTGCACTTTATGGTGAACTTCTTATTCTGTTCTTCTTATGTGTTGATATGTTTTTGGTTGTTACTCTTTATTTTCTTCTTAAGAATTGCGAGGACGCAATTTCTTAAGGAGGGGAGTCTGTAACAACCCGCATATTTATCGGTTGTATATTTAAATATTTTATTTAAATATAATGTCGTTTGTCGGATTATAGTCCGAAAAGCTACTTTTTGCAAACGGTCGAATTGGAGCTCGAAACCACTTCCATTGAGTTCAAAATGTCGTTTGCGATCTTTTTTAGTATAAGCTTCGATATGTTTGGAGTAAGTCGAATTTGGCTACTTTTTCTATTGGGTTTTGGGTTTGGGTTCGACCCAATGTTCTATCTTTATACCCTAGCTCAGTCCTCTCTTCATTCATTAGCTCATTCATTTCTTTTCCTCTATCAAAACTGAAAATGGAGAGAGGAATGGGAAATTAGAATTGCCAAACCCTAGATCCAATTGCAAACTCCAAATTCTTGCTCCAAATTGAAGTAGAAGCTAAGGTAAGCTCCATCTTCATCTTCTCCATCTCTTCTCCTCTTCAATTTCAGAAAGTTTCCTAACCCTAACTTAGGAAATACTTGTTTTGATCTTAGATTGAAGCTTGTTGAGTTAAAGTGGAGATTGGTTGGTCTTCTCCTTGCAATTGAGCTTCTTCTTCTTTGCTTGTGTGTAAAAAGGTGAGTTTTTAACTCACATCTACTTCTCTTGATATCATTGATGTTGTGTATGAATTCCTAACAAGTATTCATGTGCTATTGTTTTGGTTTGGAAAGGATTGGAATTTCATTTTGATAGGGCAAGAAGTGCTGAAAAACAGGCTCCGGTCGACCGAATGCAGGGTCCGGTCGACCGACCTGCTACTTAAGCACTTCCCTGCCTCTGTTTTGGAAGTGAAGGAATTCAGGCTCCGGCTGACCGACCCAGGAAGTCCGGTCAACCGACCTGCTTCCCGAGAATTTTTCCAGGACAGTGTCCGGTCGACCGAGCCCTGTAGCCGGCCGACCGACTTGCTCCTATTTTGGCTATTTTGCATATTTTTGTTCGTTTTGATCGGTTTTCCAAATCTTATCAATGCAAGTTGGTTTTTAATGTTTGTTATTGCATCTTTGGCTTTGATAACATACTTTTGACTTCATTCACGAGTTTTATAAATAATCCCTCTAAATCGTATTAAAAGCTCCCTTCTCCGCTTTATAAATTTCTATTTAAACACACACGATTTTGCACTTCGAACGAAGTGGAAAGGAGATTAAATGGTTAGGTAAAAAACGGACCATGAATCCGCACGTTCACCTTTCCGATTAGTCCCCGACCTATTCGATTGATCGTTTTGACCTTTGTGTCTGGTTTACCGATGACATGAGGTAAACTTTGTAATGCTTTGAGTGTGAAAGTGGCTAATGGATAGTAAACCGTTTAGTGCGAACGAGTGGTTATGGGACATACGTTAACACTTTTCGAGTTCCTTTTCGAGAGTTATGACACATTCCGCCAGTTAGTGGTGTCCAGTACTGGGCCTCCGGACCTTCACCACTACGGTTTGTTGCCTTTGGGATAGTGTCTTCGGACAGTCTCCCTAGGTTTGTTGCCTTCGGGTATGTGCCTTCGGGTTTGTGCCTTCGGGTTTGTTGCCCTATAGTATCGCTTCCGATGTTGGTCTTTTTGAGCCGCATGGGTGATATTGGGTTTGGAGCCTTCGGGCTCATGGATCCTTGTTTATACAGTACTAAGCTCGAGCATCTTTTGTTGTTTTGATTGATATGTATATTCCCTAGTGCATCGCCTTTCGGTGTTGGTCTTTTTGAGCCGCATGATATGTAGCGATCATCTAGTGGAACTTGTGTACCTTCATTGGTATTTGTTATTTGCCTTTTTGGCTTGATTTGGGATATGATATCCTTTGTTTATTTGAGATGCCGATGATATGAGGCTTGTTTTGTTATGATTCATCTTATGTTAGATGATTGAGTTATCTCCTTTAGAGATAATTGTTATACTATATGATCTTGCAGGTTTATTATCGTTCAGTTTATCTAACTGATTTGTTTAGCTAGACTGACCCGTGTATTCTATACTCGGGTCAGACCGAGATGTTTTAGGTTAGGTGCTTTTGGACTTAGCCTCTTTTGCTTCCGCATGGACTATTCCGCTAGCTTCTTTTTGTTATAGCTTTTATGTAGTCCTTATCTGTTGTAACTCTGATATGTATTCTTGTGAACTCGTCTGTATATTGTGGTTTGCTATACCACTTGACATGTATCATTTTGTATACTCTGCTTTGTATCAGTATATGTGTTTATGATGATCAGCTGTTCTGTGATGTATATTACATTGAGTTGTTACATTTTGTTCTGATAGATCCTATAGCCATTGTAGTTTTTCTTTAAGTATTTATTGAACTTGTCGAACCACATGAGATGATAAAACCCACTTTTCGGCGTGTTCAGTAGATAGTTAAAGTAATACTACACATGGTCGCTTCCATTATACTCTATTGTCCGCATTAGCAGACAGTATTATCCATATAATACTCTTTGTTAATGAGGCTCTCGGAGTGGGGCGTCACAAAGATAATCAATATACTGCTTGGCAAACCTGCATTTGGAAAACTTGATCACTAGAGCATTTTTCTGCAAAAGTTGAAAAGTTATTTCAAGATGTCTAACATGATCAGTCCATGATTGACTATACACAAGAATATCATCAAAGAACACTAAAATAAACTTTCTCAAATAGGATCTGAATATATCATTCATGAGAGATTGGAAGGTGGAAGGGGCATTTGCCAAACCGAAGGGCATCACTACAAATTCATAGTGACCATCATGGGTTCTAAAGGTAGTCTTGTGAATGTCTTCTTCAAGCATCCGGATTTGATGGTAACCAGATCTGAGATCCAACTTCGAATAGTACTGAGAACCATGTAACTCGTCAAAAAGCTCTTCAATTAAAGGAATAGGAAACTTGTCCTTAATGGTTTGTGCATTTAATCTCCTATAATCAATACACAGCCTCCATGTGCCGTCCTTCTTCCTTACCATAACAACAGGTGATGAATAAGAACTATGGCTGGGCGTAATAATGCCAGAGTCTAACATGTCTTGAATTATATTTTCCAATTCATTTTTGACGTGATATGAGTGCCTGTAAGGTTTTAGACAGATAGGGTTAGAATTTGGTATAGAGGTATTCTGTGATCATGGGGTCTGGTTGGGGGTAGATCAGGAGAAGAACTGGTGATTAGAGGGTAGTGTTTGAGGATGGCATCAATCTCTGGTGGGATAGGAACGGTATCTTGTTCTATCTGTATAGATTGACAACAAATCATCATAGTCACCTGGCCATGCACACATTCCTTACTTAGCTTTTTCTTATTAATGAATTTCAACTCATCCTGTCTCAAACCTTGCCACACATAAGGTTTTTCATTGTAAACAAATTTAACTTGCAGTTGATCCAAATTAAGTGTTATTTCTCCCAAGCTTTTCATCCACTGAGCTCCAAGCACAACTTGACAGCCATCTAAAGGAAACAAGAGCAGATCCACTGCCATGGTACAACCTTGGCACTTGAGTACAACATCTTTACAAATTCCAGAACCAGTTAGTCTCTCTCCATTGGCCACCATTACTTCAAATAGTTTGGTCTCATCAACCTTCAACTTCAGTTTTCTAGCAAGCTTGTCATTGATAAAGCTATGGGTAGATCCAGAGTCAATCAAAATCTGAACAGTTTTCCCTTGAATACTGCCTTCTACCTTGATGGTGGATAAGGCAGGAATCCCACATAAAGCTTGTAAAGTTATGGCTAAGGTTTCTTCAACTTGTACTTCAGATTCAATCATAGATACTTCACTATCAGTGGAATCTTCCCCATTCAGTAACGGCATCATGCCTTCCAATACATAAACCTGAGGATTTTTACATTTATGATCTCGGGACCATTTCTCTTTACAACCATAGCACAAATTCTGCCTCCTCATTTCAATGATCAGACTAGGGGTAAGTCCTCTACTTTTTGCCAGGGATTCAATCTGGGTATCTTTGGAGCTATTAGCAGGGTTATATTGGGAATAAGAAGTTGATTCTTGGGATGATCTTGATAAGGGTAGCTGGGTAGTTTTGGAATTAGTAGTTAAAGGCCCGGTTGAAGGGTACTTAATTTTCTTGGTTTGGAGGCATTTGCTTTCAAACATTTTTGCTAAGGCCACTGCTTCTCTAAAATCCACTGGTCTGGAAGTGAGAACATCATACCGTATTTCTTCCTTTAATCCACCAATAAACCTATCAAGTAAATATCTTGGTGGCAGAGTTTCCAGTACGGCTTGTAATTGCTCGAACTTGCTCAAATAAGCCCTTACAGTTGTATGTTGCTTGAGTTTAGACAAGGTTTCAAATGGTCTCTCTATTTCTTCAGAGTTAAACCTGACCATTATCTCATCCTTGAAGACTGTCCATGCTTCATTGTTATCTACTGTGTTTACATACCAATGGTACCATTGCAAGGCCTCCTTCTTCAAGGCAAAAGAACAAATTTCGACCCACTAATATTCTTCAGTATGATGAAATTTGAAATATTGTTCTACTTGCCTTAGCCAATCAGCTACTCCTTCTTTTCCAGAATAGGTAGGAAAATCAAGTTTAATGATAGGGTATGGCAAGTGATTATGGTAATCGTGGTTCGGGTTTCTGGGTGGATGAGGAATTAGGGGTTCTTGAGGATACCTTGGAGGAGTATTAAAGAAGGGAATATTTCGGGGTGGGGCTATAGGTGTTCGGTGAGGTGGTGTGTAATTTCGAGGTGGGGGTGGTTGTGTTGGATGAGGAGGATAAGGTTGAAAGGTTGTCGGAGGTGGGGCTACAGGAGGTGGTTGATAAGGGTTCCTGTGATTACGATACTCAGTAACAAAGGTGGTTAGCATGTTATGTACCCCTTCGAATTTAGTATGCAAATCTTTGGTGGATTGATCGAACTTCTTATCCAAATTCTGGACTGTAAACTCCAAATTTCTAGCAGTGATTTCTAAATTTCTTAAGGCATAAGTAGTACGATTATTGATTTCATCTTGCCGCAGCCATGGGTTGTCTGGATTCGAATTTAGGGTGGAATCTGGATTTAGGGTTTGTTCTTGATCGGTCGTTGGATTGTGGTTAAACTCCGACGCCTGCTCTGATACCAAATTGGAAGGTCCAAATTGATCTAGATTCTTGGCCATGGTGTTTGTAAGGAAGATCTGAAATGGAGATGATAAGTTTTGTGAAGAAGAGGATGATTTGGGTGTGTGCACGTGCACAGATTACTTCTGTACACAATTTACTCAATGAAAAATAACAGAGGTTGGTAAAATCAAGAGCTCGCAACAATTTTTGTGGTGACTCGAAGGAAGTATAGGAAAATTCAAGGTTTTACTCGAAGTGGAGGATGAAGTTCTGGGAAGAAGATACCAGATTTGTGGTAACAGTTTACAATGTACAAAAATGGACTTGTAATGCAAGAAAGGAAATGAGTATTATCTTGGAAAGAAGAAAATATCAAGAACTGGAAATGATAATTGACAAGAATATCAAAGGAAAGCATTCACAATTGCAACTTGAACAGAATTCAAAAAAATGATGGCTGATAATAACAAGAACTGAAATGAAAGATGAATGCAGATTAAAGAACACAAATGCAACATACAAGAATTTAAAGCTGAATCAAGAACAATGAACTAAAATGATAAATGCATACAAACTGAATAAGAGAACAGAGTTAGCTTGAAAGTAAGGCTACCAAAGATTAAACTATGTACCAGAATACAAGAAAAGGGAAAAGAATTAAAGGAAGTACAACTAGAGATGAAGAATAGAGATCTACAACACAGTAACAAAGAAGAATGAGTTTATTGCTTCAATTTCATCACCTTCAATTACAAAACACACACTAGTATTTATAGACCAGTACAACTCATTTGCACTCAGCCCAATAACAACCCAATTACAGATACATTAACTTGTACACTGATACACTCGAGCAATTATATTTATAGACCAGTACACACATTCCTCTTCTGCTAACTCCTTTACAAGCCCACTACTTCTGATGATCTTCAGCTAATTCCAGAGAACAATACTCAGTCGAAACCATTTCTTCTTCCCCAATCCTCTCATAGCAGCTTCCGTGCTCTTTAATCATGGCGAGCAGATTATGGTTGTTACAAACAATAGGATGACGTCAAAGTTGTAAGCTAAAACCTTTTGCAACATGATTCTGAGTCAAAACATAAAACTGCTTTTTGAAACTTTGAACAATGCAAATAAACCTTCATACAAGACATAGACATCAACATCACAGTGCACCTTTACCACCAAGTTAAACCTTTGTGATATTATCATCATCACATAAAACCATTATACTGATATCAATAAATTGAATGATGCAAAATCAATGCATATAATAAGCAAACAAAATAACATACAGGTCTAGAAAGCAAACAGGAGAACAAATTTGACTCTAAAAAATATTATAAAAGAAGCTGTGGCATCGAAAACCTGTAATTAATGAAGCAAAGCTTTGTTTCTTATGAATTTGATCAACCAATTAACGAAGCAAAAAAGGGATGCTATAGAGAAGTAACAAACTGTAATCTAAGTTGTTACAGTTTTCAGGAAAGTAAAAGCTAAGGAATCAAAGTGTTTTATCATTATCAATTATTATTGACCCGGCTGGATAATTTTGTTATTTTTAAATATGAACATGTTTATTGCGTGAGATGCTTTCCTCATAATATCATTCTTCTCTTTATGCAGAAAAATCTTGTTATCACTAAAAACCAAACCCAGTTCTTATTCTAAAATTGCATAAAAGAAATATCAACACATTATATATGATTCTTAAAAGTAATTCCATCAAATTGGCATCATGGCCTAATGTAGGTGTTTAGAAAAAAGTTATGAAATTGAAAACCTAAATTGTATGTCTAAGAATTATTTAGTCTAAAAGTTTGTTGATGATATATCATGTATTTCTTTAGATCAATAAGAAAATATAAACATGGACTCTTTAAAATGTTTATACTTTTACCACAGGCTTATTCTATTAATAAAGTATCGTATCATACATTCGTATATTAAGATATCTTCTGGTTAAAGCTTGTTTATTGTTCTGTATAAGCTATTGGCGTTAAGAAAGCCAGAAATTAAGAAATCACTGTACATTAAATTTGAGAGCTACTTTTAATTTAACCTAAAAGATTTATCTAAAGGTCACACGTTTGAAAATAGTAAACCATACTAGCAAATAAGAACGGTTTTCACTTAACTGTTATGTTTTGTTTCATACAATAATAATTCATATTTGTTGAAAATTACTAATACAATACTGACCTGTGACCATGTACTTCATACATAAATCACATAGTCAAACTACCAACAACAAATTTTCTAGTTTTTCCATATTCATAGTCAAACTACTCAACAAGAAGAGTACTCTAGACTCAATCAATCAACCTAAACTAACTCGCAAACTCAAACAACTTCATGTTTGAAAATTATCAACTACTTTATAGTGATTTACTTGGGGAACCCTAACTAACATTTAGTCAATAAATTTTACAATAAATTTAGAAATGAAACTGTGTGTGGACCAAATTCAAACTATCATACATATGGATTTAAATTTTTATATACCTGGATATAAAAAATGTTTGAAGCAAGGTCAACTTAAACAATAGTTTAGTTGAAAACTACTAAAATATTGCTATGAAGATGTAATAGCATCAGATTGACATATAACTCAATGTGCTTTCCCTTCCATTTCAGACATCTAGACATGTTTCTCAAGTTGTTTTCAACCTCTTTGTTACCTCCAATATTTATCATTATAGTGAACTCTTCAAGCTCAATCAACCAATCTTTATTTAACTAGATGAATTTCAATTCTAATATCATAAATATATTTTTGAACCTTAGAAAAAATAGTTTTGAAATTAAAAAAATTACATTACCTGAATTGCATGTGGTAAAACAACGAAATCCTAGATTTCGACCGCTATCTTATGCATCCTTTCCGTACAGGACGTAACCACCTAACACTGATTTCGATTTAGGGAAATGAAAAGAATTGGATACCGAAATCAAATTGAATACCTAAATTAGATTATAGTTGAAGAATATAGTTACGAATCTGTGAATGATTGAATACCAATCGAATTATGTATCGGTTAACACCTGAAGAAGCACCAACAATTAGTGAAACCCTAATGTTGATCGGTGGTGGTGCGCAATATAGATACTGATGTGATCTTCAATAAGCGATGATTTTGACATATAGCAATCTGGTTTTGTTTTGTTGGTTGTGACGATCTTTGTTAAAAAAATATGTTTGATATTTGAGAAGAGGTGTCCAGATTAGATAATTTTGGTTTAAGGTTTTTATTTAGTTTGGGGGCAGAGAATGAAAATAAGTTGTTACAGCAGGCAGGAAGTGAAAACAAAGCCCGCTTAGAAATATATTATTGAAGTATCTAAAATTACACTGCTACAATTAAATTGGGGTTGGTGAAACAGTTGCATTTGGTGTTCAAACGCGACTATTTAATGCTACTAAAATCACATTTTCTTGTAGTGAATGGTAAATAACACATTATATATTATATAACTTATATAATTCCTACTTCATATGTATTTGCTCTTAATCTTCTTTATGGCCTTGATGGTTGTTCAAATATCATAAAGTACATTAGATACTTATGAACTATTATTCGTGGTTCTCCATGGATAAATTTTGTAACTCTTTATAGTGCCCAACGAAGTTACAAAATGTCTTTACCGATCTAGGGACATCATAAACAATACCGTATGAAATTTATGGCTTGAGGGTGCTCAACAACCTTAAAGATGCATACTACTCTATTTATATTACAAATGATAGAGAACAAAATTATTTTAAATTCATAATCTTTAAATGATAGTTTTGAGTATTACTAACATTGTATGGTAGACAAGCACCATTGTCCAAGTGGTTAAGTGATTCGGTTTTGGTGCGAGAGGTCACAAGTTCGAAACTTACGTAGCATGATTCGAACGTTTATTGTCATGTGATATGTTGTCCCAGTAACATGTTGTATATAAAGTACCATTTCAAAAAAAACATTGTATGGGAGATGAGTATACTATCTCATGACATCGCATGTCTCCATGTCATATATATATCCTTCAGTCTAAATGGGTTTTATTTTACTTAACCTCGTATATTTATATGTTATATATATAATTATAATATTACAACGCTTATAATTTATTAATTTATATGTGTACATGCATATATGCATCTTTAATTAAATAAACCTTTTTAATTAATATTAATATATAACTTTTATATCCATTTTAAATTTAAAACAATTTTAAAAATTGAATTTATGAAATTAATAAAAAAATTGATATAATAAAAATTATACGATTCAAATATGCATATCTGAATCAACTTAAGGCATAAAACTTCTTGGTCCTTCAGTAACATCCCTTAAATTATAAATAATTAAGTAATTAATAATGGAAATAAAGATGTTGAAAAGGAATACATACTCATGAGACATGGGTTTACCCGTTATACTAGGAAAATCCTAGCCGAAAATCTAAATTATTGACAATTTAATGATATTAATTAGAGCTAACCAAATCATTGGAAATAAGATAGTGGATCAATGACTCAATTACTCTTTTAGATAAAAATAACTACTTCCCACAATTCATTTTCATTAAAAATAGTCTTGCATTCTTTAATTTATTTACTACTTAAGAAGAAAACGAAAGGAATTAAGGAAACCAAAGACTTTATCAACTACAGGTATGGGTAAGTAATATGTTCTCTAAATCTACTCTCCCATGTATTCTTCACGGCCGTATGATGTTTTTGGTCTTTCCTTTGTTTTTGCTGGTTTAATTAGTATGGAGGACAAAATTAGGGGTCAAGAACACCATGTTAAGAAAACTATTTTGATATATATAATATACACTAGAGAAGATAAATTGTTATAAATTGATTGGAACCTGTATGAGGGAAGACTGGCTAGTTATGAGGAGTAATATACATGATTAATTTTACTATAGAAAAATTGAAAACAAATTAGGTAGTTTCCGAAAGGAATAAAGTCTAGCCAAAGGATTATAATACGTAACTGGAAGATAGACACGTGATGATTGGGAGGTTATTTAATTATAAATTTTATTTAATTATTGGGTAGAAGACCAGATCCATATTATATGTTGAACGTGTCAATAGGGTACTTAAAACGGCAATAAAAGACTAAAGAAACTGAATCAGAAGTCGATAAATGTAAAGCTTGTGTCAGATGTGCAGGGCATGTTCCCAATGTGTACTGAATGACTAGTGCCGAAGGAGGTAGTGTCAAACGAAAAGTAAATAAATAGAAATCTTAAGAGAAAAACTTAAGTATAGAAACCAAGGAAATGGAACCGAAGGTGATAACCGAGGGCTTAAGACGGTTGACGGTTTAATAGGAATTGTAGGAAGAGGAAGGGATCTTGAAAATTTAAATATTTAATTTCATAAGTAACGTAAGATAACCGAAGCAGGCTTCCCTAGGTACAAACGAGAATATGTCGACTATTGAAAGTAGTGTACTCTCGTATGTTGTATTACACCGGAACTAGTAACTTCTAGAGAAAGTGACATATGATAAGGGTAATGTATCGAGGTCGGAACTCAAGATTTTAATGTCAACAAATATGTCAATCAATGTCAATAATCAGGCGAAGATTGGTTGAAATGTTAGCTTAATAAATGGTGAGGTGAAAATAATGAGTGGTTAGGTAGTCGGTTCGGCAGTTGACGTAAGACCTTAACGGCAGTCAAGGAGCCGAAAGTGAAGGTGTAAGGCATGTATGGCATCCATAATCGAAAGCAAAGGAGTAAGGCATGTGAGGCATCCACAACCAAAAATGTGAGCGTAAGGCCTAAATGGGCAGCTATCTGGACAACGAAAGAGAAAAGTGTAAGGCCTTAGTGGCAACCAAGGGAGTGGTGTAAGACATGAGGTCGGGTGGCAGTCTTGGCACCAAACGAAATAGGAATAAGACATGTGTGGCATCCTAAATATGAAAACTTGGTGTAAGGCCTTCGTGGCAACCTTATACGAAAGCAAGGTCTGTATGGCATTCGGAATATGAAAGTAAGGCCTTTGTAGCAACCATTATATGACAGTAAAGGAGTAAGGCATGCGTGACAGCTAAAGAGCAAGATCATAAGCATAAGTAAGGTCTTAGTGGAAATTGTTTAATAGTGAAAATGCATATAGTATATAGTGTACAAAGGCGTAAGGCCTGTGGGGTAGCCGAATGATAAAGTATGTAATGATATGCATATCTGCAGCAAAAGTATATAATGATACTATTTCTATGAATCGAAACAAGGGGCTACTTTGGGTTAAAGTGCCACGGTTTTTGTCTTGACATCTATTATAAAACGTAAAGCCTAGGTTTTCTATTCATTTCAATAATTACTGCTTTGGTATAGTAATGGAAAACCCGTTCCGCACATTGGTGGAATGGTCTTACTAATTTATTGTGTTTAGGGTAATATATTGCTCATACCAAACTTTATGTCTGACCCGTGTTTTTATTCTTGTTTTCCCTATAAACTCATGAGTACTCATTCGAGTAGTTGAGTTTATGGGCCTATACAGATAGCTTTCAGGGAAGGCTGAATAATACGAGCCGAAGACGAAGCAGGAGGCTTGAGTGTTATATTTGTCGTGTTTTGATTCCGTTGTATCAAATGTTCATGACGGCATCTTTATATGCACGAAACTAATAGCTATGTTATATTATACTTTTGACCCCACGCGGGCATGACTTTGGAATGTAAATAGAATTAAATCTGTAATGGTGACGTTGGGCCTATTCTATATACATCTACTCTGTTTACTTAAGACCGTATTATTTAAGTGAACTTATCTCTATTACCGAAAGATAATTCCAATGTGACTACAGCACATTGGGATTCCATCTTTGGGTCTCGGAATGAGCAATGTCACACCTTCCATTAAGGTCATACCCTAGTAACAAACCACTTTGATGAGACAAATAAGGGTCGGGAGTGAGGGAGGTTTTCAATTCGTAAGAATGTTCCTTAGTTAGAGTAACATTCTCCTTAAAAACCATTTCCTTAACACCCACCTAACTAGTCTTTTAAAGAGTTTTCCCTACGTTTTAGTTAACTATTTAGATCATGTGGTTGGTTTTGTGAATAACTAAGTAATTCCCTACACTAAAAATTATATATATATATATAAGGATTTAGCCAAAAGACTAATAAAAAAATTGTTTTACCAGGCTTAAAATATGAATATATATCATATGCATTATTTGATTAGATTAGATGAAATGATCTATATGTATATTCTAAAATATGGTAAATTGGTTTTTTTATGGCCGAAAAAATATACTATCATAGATCAAATTTTTATAATTAACTAGCTTGTCAATTGCATTTTTGTTGTGAGTCATTTCCTCTTTGGGATCTCCCTCCTCTTTCCTCTTAGTTCGACTTGCAGGGCTGAGCTATAGGCTTCAACTTTCTTTGATATTTGCTAAAGCTTAAGTTAGGAATTATGGAAAAGGGTGAGGGAATAGGGCGGAATTCATAGCCTATAAATGGCAATGAAATATATATTATAATTCTGTCCTTTTCTCCTTCTTTTGTCCTTAAAAGAATATTCATCAAATATTATTTTTAAATAAAACATAGTTGCTCTCTACATCTTTTATGGTCATTTCCCCGTATAACATATATGTGAATTTGAAGCCTTATTAACAAGCATTGTTAATTACTTAAAAATTAACTTTAGCACATTTTTATAATTAAATTTATATATAACATTTATATATTAAGTATATGTTACTTATAATATTTAAATAAATAAATACTACAAAAAATTAATATCGTATTTATATTAATTTTCTCCGTTTTGATTTATAGCACTTATTAAATTAAACTGAATTCGGAAATATGATGATGTATATTGTTGTGTGACTTCATAGTGTGAGCTAAGCCCATAATAATATTTTAAATAAAATATTAGTGCGGACTTTTCTAAAGCATGATAGTGGACATGACATCGCTGATTATACATTATTTAGGTGAAATCGTATTTCGGTCTATTAAAGCTACACCCTAACTGACAATATATTGTGCATAATTTATTTTCGTCATCACTATATCACCAAGGTATCTAGAGTTTGGTCAATGATCAAAAACTCTAATAACATGTAGTTTATTAAATTGGTTAAATCATGTGGTGTTTCGGACAAAATAGATTTGGTTATGAGAATCGCATGTGTGAATTTAGTCGGCGATTAATATTTAAATAATTTAAATACAAATGTTCACACGTCATCTTAGCTAGTGGTGCGGTAGTTTGACTTAGTTCATTGCATACAAATCTCATTTGTAAAATCTAATTTTACAATTGAAGCAATACTTTTTAGTAACGATTATTTACACCAATTCTCTTCATAAACACTATATTACTTTAGGACTTATGAAATTTAGTTTTGGTCCAAATTTCAATATCGTCCATATTCAACTCGGTTAGTCTATAAACAAAGTCATTGGTTTAATAATAACATTTATTATTAAGTGTACTACTTTGGCCAGCGATTTTGACTTTAACCCAATAGTTGTTGACCGTGATGCTAATCTAATACAACCAAGGAGACGAATTCTCTATTAGATTGTGTTTACTTCTAATGCTTCAACTCAAACCCAACTATAGTCGTTTTATGGACATTATGCCATGATTTAACTATAATCAAAGTAGAATTGAAGTTCAATAGTATTTTCAAGTCGAGAGAACTATGTAATATTATCATTCGAGATTTCCTATTTGACCTAGCTGTTACTAGCCAATAGGAAACTCTCAGACGAGTCATTCCACGGTTATCTAATAACTATCAGTACATAACCTCTTGCTACCCTAATTGTCATGAGTAATACACTGCCCAACGTTTGGAGAGCGACGCCTTACTTACTCTGGTCTCAACGGATGCATCGATATCCTTTCTTAAAGCACCTAGACCAAGAATAACTATGTTATTTTATATTTTGATAATTTTTTCATGATTATAACTCTCTCTAATAATTATCACATAACATATTATTTGAGGATTTTCTAATTATATTAAGTTAATTACTTAATTAATTAATTATATCACTATATAAAAAAAATTAGAAACCAAATGTCTTTATTATGAACAAGATTGGTTATCGAGTTAGATATATATAACAAATTACATAATTGTCTATAGGGCATACCCTTAACTCTATCGCTACCAAGTTTGAAAATTATTACACATCATTACACGAGATCTACTACTTTAACTTTGTTATAGTTAAAGTATAAAAGGACTCTCGTTGAGTCATTCTATGATTATTTCAAATAACGATAGATACACATACCCTTAGTGTCTTCAATGTTCATGAGTAATTTACTGTCTATTGTATGAAAAGCGTTACATACACTAGTCTCAATGAATGTATCAATATTTTTTTCTTGAAACATCTTAACTATGAACATTTAAGAATAAATTTTTTAAATACATGATTCAATACTCATGGTTGTAAACACATTCACAACTATAGTTGGTTATATACATTTTTTTAGGTATTTTCTATTTGTATATATTTAATGTTTTTTGCATTTGTACCACAATATAACAAGACATACAATAAAAAAACAAAAAACGTAGGTTCATTTACAAGAGTAAAATTACATAATTGCCTCTGGGGCTTACCCATAATTTTATCAACTAGCGCCTTTTAACAAAAAGAATCTTTGATGTTACATGGTAACCAACTCATTTTTACACAACAGATGCCTCAATTTATCGTCGATGTAGGATTATTTTTAATCTTCAACCATTCCAATTCATTGTTGTGAGGCAGCTCCCAACAAATCCGCCTTCAGATTGCATATTTAGAGTTCTCCTTAAGATTTTGTTCTTTTGTATGTGCATGCCTTAAGCGTCAATTTTCTTATTTTGATTCTTATTTGACTAGCTCATATTCCCTCTATTCTAAAAGTGTGATGCTAACGGCACCTCATTTTTCTCTTTCTAACATTATTAGTCCATTGCTAAAAAATACCATAAAATTTTACAGTATACTCTTCATAATATCTAACTTTTTAAGGGGCTATCAAAGACATCATTTTCGATTCTTTTTTGCATGGCGAACAATCTTCGACCAACTTCATTTTCCACGATGATCAACCATCGAACAACTGTAGTTCGATGGTTGATGGCCGTGTAAACAGTGTTGGTCGATGGTTGTTCGTCGTGCAAAACAAGTTTACGCGATGGTTGATTGTTCTGTGAAATGGCTTTGGCATTAGAAAACACACAAATTTTATTGCGTTTTTTTTTTTTTTTTTGCTATGGTATTAGAAAGAGGAAACTAAGACAACTGGATGCCCTTAACGGCGCACATTCCAAAATACTCTTCCTTTTTCAACTTTTGTGTTCCTTTGATTTTTAAGTTATATTACATCAGATAGTTAAATGCTTTAAACATAAAACAGTTTTCATTTCAATATGATTATAACAATATGATAAAAAAAAATACTAATATTCACTTTAATAATAGTTAAATTAACGCCAAAATAGCATTTAAACATCCATGGTCATAATATTCATTGATTATGACTCTCCTTAGTTAAAATAACTAATATTGTAACCTTAGGTGAAAGTAAGTTATCAACATTCATGAATATTCATGTCATATTTGCGTTGGTGTGAAGATTTAAGCCAAAACTATTTATATTGAGATTGATGATTCTTTTCGCTAAGTCGTATAATATTAGTAATTATAACTGGACACGAATGGTTAACTTGCGATCATCATATTAGAAAGTGGAAGACTAAATAAGGCTTGCTTCTATAAGTGAACGAATTAATCTCTATATAACTTTGTATTGGCTTTTGAGCATTAGAAGCCAAATATTATTTAATATTTATGTCATGGGTTGCTAATGGCGCCCTGTTTGTTTCTGTAACTTAATGCCATAAAAAAATTATTTTTCATGGCAATCGATCACCACGTAAAATCGTTTTGCACGACAAACAATCGTTGATCCACTCTGTTTTTCAGACCATCAACCAACGAACTACTGTTGTTTGATGGTTGATCGGTGAAAAATGGTATTGTTCAGCGGTTGTTTGTAAAAAAAAAAAAATGAAGGCTGCGTTTGGTTTACATTTTTAGTTTTGGGTTTCCGTCCATACAAAAATACGCACAACGTGTGTAAATCGTGAAAAACGACTAATTTAGAAAACAAAGTTAACATAGAAAATAGAAAACAAATTATTTTTAATTTTTGTGTTTTGGAAAATAACGAAATTATGAGAAATAATTTATCTTTCCATCGTTCCTTCATTCCCTCCGTCATCCCCTCTATTTTCCTTCCACTTCCTTTATTGTCATTCCACTCTTTTTATATTTTGTAATTAATATTGAAAAACTAAAACATAAAATACAAAATAAAACAAACGGACCGAAGTCTTTGGTAGTCCCCTAAAAATTCTAGTATTAGAAAGAGTACATTATAAAATTTTATGGTATTTTTTAACAATGGTGTTATGAAGAGTAAAATGAGGTGTACGTCCTTTGTATTTAGGAATATAGAGTTTCAAAGTAGTAAACGATGGTGGGCTTGTGAGTTAAACTGTGTAATTTGTTTCAGCGTTTGAATTCATGATATACATCCATAAGAATAGAAAGATTGGGTGTTCGGCTGAAGTAGGCTCTAAGCCCATCTAATTCTATGTTGACCCAAAAATAACTTTAAAATTATTTTTGACAGCCCAATATGCATGTTAATTTAAAAATTATTATCATTCTTTCTTCTTTTTTTCTTTTTTTCCTTCACATTCAAATGAAAAGCAAAGTTGGAATAGCAATAGTACAAGGGAAGAATAAACTATATACGAAAAGCACTTTTGACTTTACTCTAAAACGGATGCTTCTGTTTTGATGACATGAGGATAAGTAGATTTTGCTTTTAATACATTTACATTTTAGTTTTACGAATGTACTTCAACAAATTAACTTTCACGTGAAATTCGCTTGTCATTTAACTGTTTATGTAACTAATCATCTAGAGCCGCTCTAAAATCACGTGTGCTAAGGACAGGAAAGAGGTAAGTGGAGAAAGGAAAATGACAGTTTTAGAGTTGTTAATTTTGGCCAGTTCATCCTAACCGTTAATTTTGATCTATTCTTCTCAATTGGGAAAAATAGTCACCTAATGGAACGTGAATAGGATTGCAATCGGACGGGTTGGAACGGGTTTTTTATGCCCCAGACCGGTCCTGAGTTTTTTTAACTTTGCCCCAAACTTGTTCCATAGATCCCGTATGAATTTGGACTTTCGTCTCATACCCGAAACTCATACGGGTCAAGATAAATCCGTCCCATTCCAAAACCCGATGAGGCTTTTCATATTTATTCAAAATTATGTATTAACGTACATACGTTGATTTATTTTATTTGTAAGAGAAATTGTCAGTATGTCATAATAAATATAAATATCAATGTGTTTACAATATAAGTAAGATAATAAAAATGAGGTGTATGATAACGGTGGAAGAAAAACACGCATTCGATATTATATAATCATTACTGATGCAACTTGATATAATAAAAATTATATAACTTATTGAGTGGAAAATTATATAGTACATCTGTGTTATAATGTTTATATATATAAAATATTAAACAAATCATCGCTACAGTAATAAAACGATTTTATAAGATCATAGTAGTACGAGTCAGGTTGGGACGGGTCAACCAAGCCCTGATCCGACCCTATATCCGAAACTCTTAAGAACGGATCATGAATTTACCCGTTTTTATGGTTCAATGGGACAGGTCTTGACGCGTCAAAATATGAGCGGGTTAACCGGATTTAAATTTTAAATCCATCACATCGCCATTCATGTAAGAGACAAAAATTATTTGCGGACTAGTTCTTAGCGGACGTTCGTTCGCTGCAGCTTTTTTTTTTTTAACTATTTTTTAATATTTGTTAATTTTATAATTTAAATAATTGAAAGCTGTTCCACGTTTACGCAGGAGCACTCAGCCAGACGCCTCTGTTCAGGAAAAATGCAAATTCGGGCATGGACTGCGTTATCCAATAACAACGTGGTGGGCCCAAATTAAAATACTCTTTGCTTTTGGACCACTCTTTATTTTTATTATAAATAAAATAGTTCGTCTGTAACGCTCCGATTCGCTGCGTTTTCTCCGATTTATAGGCATATGTCCCTCCCTGCCCACTGCCTCCAGATTTTTATGAGATCTAATATGGTCCTAATTTTTTGAGAACGACGGATCAAGCGAGCGGGCCATTGGACGTAATTTATGTTCGACCGAAAGTTCGGTTTTGTTATTTAAATTCGATCATCGGAGATACGGACGAATAGTCAACTTTGAAATGTTCACGTCAGAGAATCACAAGTGCTTTTGCAATGTTCTTCCAATATCTATTTAGTCCACTCCACTATGACCGTTTATATTTTATAAATAATTTATGATTTAATACTACTTGCTAATATTAATTCAAAATTACTGTAAGGTAAGTGAATATTAAACACATATCCCTAAAAGCAAACTTAATTTACCAAAACTCCTTCCACAAAAAAAATACTTTGCAAGTCCCTGTTTTTTAGCTATTTTCTTTTCCGAAATGCCCCTCTGCTTCCTGCAGGATCGACTTTAATGGCGAACTCGTCTTTCTTGATTTCATCTTCTTCTTCAATGGCGGGCTTATTTTTCTCGAGTTCAATGGAAAACTGCAACTATTTGAAGACGGTTCAATCTTTTTCTCAAATTATGAATTATTTTTTATTTTTTAGAGATTGTTAGTGTTGCAGTGATGTTTAAATTCAATAATGATAACGAGAAATGATTTCAGTTTAATGTTTGAAGTTTTTATGCAAATATTCATACTATGTGTATAAATACTCCAAATATTACATTATTTGCATTTTTTTTTTCAATTATTCTCAATATCTGCAGAAAAATATGCAGATATTGAGAATACTTGCATAAAATACTGCAAATGTTGTCAATATTTTCAGTAAAACATCTAATTGTATAGATAAAATGTAAGAGTTTTCGTAGCAAATATTTATTAATTTGTATGCAAAGATTACGAATACTTGTAGTTATTGCTGCAATTATTTTTATTATTTTTAATAATTGCAGCTAGCTCTGCAAATATTGAGAATTTATGCTTAAAATACTGCAAATATGATCAATATCTGCAGTTAAAAATGTAATAATATATGTTGGAGCTGTAAGAGTTTTTTGAATTGAAATAATTGCAGACATAAACCAAAGAATATAAATAATTATAAGTGAATAATGGCTAATAAGTGAGCAATTATTCAAAGTAATTGCAGGTATACATTGAAATAAATTTATTTAAATAATTGTTGACAAATAACAATTATTCGGCATAATTTCAAACATACATGCAATTATTCAGAATAGTTACATACATCTCTACATTATTATGAATAGATGCAAAGAAAGATGTATATAATATTCTTTATTAATATAAAATGATTTTTATATTATTTAAAGTTATAAATGTCTTTTTTCGAATTAAAATGATTTTAGCTGAATAATTGTTGATAAGTAAGAATTTATTCAAAATAATTGCAAATATACATGCCATTATTCATAATAGTTGAATATGTCTATACAATTATTATGAATAATTGCAAAGAAACGTGAATATAAATGATTTTAAGTAAAGTATTGTTAATAAGCAAGCAATTATTCTAAATAATTGCAGACATATATTGAAACGAATTTATTTGAATAATTGCTGACAAGTAAGCAATCATTCAGCATAATGTTTTATTCTGTTATTTACAATTATAACTATCTTTTTTGAATTGAAATGATTTTATATGAATAATTGCCGATAAGAATGCAATTATTTAAAATAATTACTGTGATACATGCAATAAATCATAATAATTGCATATATGTCTGTAATTATTCTGAATAATTGTAGAGAAAGATGAATTCAATCCTCATAAGTTCAAAAAAAATCTTGTAATGTTTATTTTGGATTATTATATTTTTTTACTGTATATATAAACAATGTTTGCATTATTTTAAGCAATTATTAATAATAATTGCAGCAAAATTTGCAAGTGTTGTGAATAATTGCATATTTTTCTGTTGATATTATAAATATCAACAGAAAATTGAAAAAACAATAATTATTTACTGAAAAAACTCTTGCATAACGTTTCTCACTATCATTGAAAATTAAAACAGTAATACAACAACAACATTGAAGAATACTATGCAATAATTGAGAAAATACGAAGATTTGCATTTTTAGCTTGATTTTGATATTCGATTTCGAAATTCAAATGTTGAAACTGAATTTGACGATGCTTCTATAAATCGATTTGTTAATAATAAAATTGCTGATTTGTTAATAATAAAATTATTGATGATTTACTGTAAAATCGATGAAGATTGAAAATAAAATATGTATATGAATTTATTTGACGAGATTGAGGTAATTTGAAAAGTAAAATAGAAGAATTGAAAAACAGGGATATAATTTGTAGGTTATGTTTAGGGAGCATGTTTTGTGTATTTTGAAATATATTAGGTATGTGAACCAAACGCACTTTTAAAATAATTTAAAATGAATAAAAATAAAAATACATATAAACAATTATTTCCTTTTTACTCTTCTTTCTATAGTGCAAAACCGTATTATTCTTTTGTCAATGTTTTCTCTTTCGTGTTCCTTTCACTACTTATGAAAGATGAATCTAAAACCTTATTGTGCAATTCCTTTGTTAATTACAACAACTACTCTGAATTTCTTGATCAAATAGTGTTGGTGGAAATCATCTATAACTGAATGTGAATGATAATTATATCCGATGATCGGGTATCCAAATCTCAAATGTATTCTTGCAAAAAAATTCGTTGTTTTAGAAAGTTATGTCATGCATTGCTTGCAATATTACTATTAGAAAATCATCATAAAACATTATGTACAAATAGAAGTCCATGTATGATTAACATGTTAACGATGCTTTGTGTTAACGGTAAAAAGTGAACGCTAACACCCAGTGTGTGTAATAGAATCGTGAAAGCACCACCCGTTGGTACGGGAACAGAATATGAGCTGAGAATAGCAGAAAAGCAGTAAATGAACAACAGATTTATAGTGGTTCGGCCCGTAATTGAGCTTACATCCACTTTATAGTCTTTTATTGCTGATTTGATTACAATTCAATACAATATCCCTCTAAATACAATACAATTTGATCATGAAATCATTCTTGACTACTAGCTCGATCTTTAATGATGAAACTCGACGAATCCGCGTTGGATGTTAGGAGCTCTTCTCGAAGATCGTTGTAGTGTCTCGAATGCTTGGAGATCTTTGATTGCTGAATGAGAGGAGGCTTCGACAGCGTAACGGCGCTTGGAGAAATGAATGGCCAAAAGTCCCTCTTAAGTTGGAAGTGATGGGGTATTTATAGGAGCTGATCTGGACTTAGGAAATTTCTCTAAGTCTTTTAAGTCGTCGCCGACTTAGGGTAGGTCGGTGACGAGTTAAGGAACAGGGTTAGGTCGGTGACGAGTTAAGGAACAGGGTTAGGTCGGTGACGAGTTAAGGAATAGGGTTAGGTCGGTGACGAGTTAAGGGATGGTTGTCTTTGACAAGTATTAGGTCGTAGCCGACTTATCAAACCTTAACTCGTAAGGCCTTAACTCGCAGCCTTCAAGTCATAAACCCACTAAGTCGTAACTCGTTAGGTCGGAACCTTCTTAAGTCGGAGCATTTCATAACTCGGAATCTTCTTTAGGTCGTAACCTTTAGGTCGCAACATTACTAGGTCGCGGAGTCTTTAGGTCGCAAGCTTCCTTAGGTCGCGACTTCCCTTAGGTCGTGACATTCCTGTAGCCTTAGGTCGCTGGACAAGTTAAGTCGTTGAGTCCTAGGTCGTAGACATCTTAGGTCGCAGACTCCTTAACTCGCAGGTACTTTAACTCGTACATTGTTAGGTCGTAAGGTCCTCTTGAGTCGTAAACCTGATGAGTCGTAAACCTGATGAGTCGTACAGACCTGATGAGTCGTCAGTTCTCATGAGTCGTTGAACCTGATGAGTCGTAAGACCATGAGTCGTATACTCCATGACTCGTAGGTCGTTGAGTCGGACCATTCCTTAGGTCGGAGCCTGTTGAGTCGTAGGTCATCTAACTCTTAACTCGTTAAGTCTTGCACTCCCTTAACTCGTTAACTCTTGAGTCGCGTACTTCTTAAGTCGTGGAGAATTAAGGGTTAACATTTGCCCCTCGAAATACACGCCTAAGTCGTAGGTCGTGTGTTTCGACTTATCTTAACTCGTGTGGGCCGATTCCAATTCCTTCAACCTGGGGTATAAAATGCTTAGGTCGTTCCTCTTTTCTCCGTCTTCCTATTACTCGTTCTTTAAGCCGTATCTGCCATTAACGCAATTTCAAGCTTCCAAAGGCGATTTCGACCTGATCTATTTCCAGCCATTCCCATTTACACCGCGTAAGCATCTTTTCCCTTTTCCCAATCGCCGATCATTGCCGTCGACCTTCATCCATGATTTTTCCCTTTGGGCCTTGCGAATACTGTTATACAGGATATCCATGAACTTAAGGTGGCTCGGCATGACTTGCAACGATTTGCGATTTTCGGTGATTTAGAAATAGGGTTGATGGAGAGGCTAACTGGTTAATGGATTAACGGGTTGGAAAGTTAACGGGTTAGGAGGTAAATGGGTTAGGAATTGGATGGATAGATGGTTAACGAGTTAAGGATTTAGCGAGTCAGGAGTTGGATTGGTAATTTCGCGAGATCCAGCAGTTTTGATGTTATGACTTACGACTTACGACTTGAAGTCTCTTTTTATTCCTCACGACTTACGACTTAGAGAATAGTTGACCCTAGGTCGCAGGAGCCATTTGAGTCGTTCGTGACTTAGCACTTGTTCAGATTTTGCTTGAATGTGCGGTACGATTGGAGAGTTACGACTCAACTTGATTCATGGCATATCTTGTAGACCGTGAACGAGTTAGGACTTAGGAAAATCTGCCCTAAGTTAAGTCGTGACCGAGTTAGAACTTGAGCAAATTTTCCCACTGCCTTGAATGCTAAGACTTGAGTTGTTTGAACTTTGGACTCTTGAATTTTGTTGCACTCTTTTATAGATTGTCAATAATTCTAACTGCCTGTTATAACATTTACAAAAAACTGGGACGAATATACTGCCACCGACTGCCCATATCGGATGACAGATTAGTTGATAAAGATTAAATGAACTGTATGAGAGAAATGCTACACAATAACCAATTCAAATGAAGTATTAAAGCAGAATCGTAGTGATTAACTAGAACTGATTTGTCTGCATTAACACTGCACTTGAGTATTAACAAGTTTTGAAATCTCGTAATCGACTGATTGTCAGTTAGTTTAATTCCAGTTATACTTGCTTTTTCTTATTTTCATTAGTTTTGCACAGCACTTTACACTTTTAGGAAACGTGCACCTTCACTTTTGAACATTCGGCTGATTGTGTAGAATGACATCCCATCAAGAAGATTTGGAATCAGCTGGAGAAGCTTTTCCAATCGCTACTCCGTTGAATGATCCCCCAGAAAGGACTCCTACCACCCTGAGTCATAAAGTCTTCCGCCAACTATGCACCCAGTTTGGCATCGCTGAATCTGACGCTTTGCTTCCTGGAGTAAATGACACTGCTGATAGGCCACCGCACGGCCTCATCGCGGTGAACCGCCAAATGTGCTTGAGTGGAGCGATTCCCCCGTTTAATGACTGTCTCCGAGAACTTCTTCTTCGATTATCTATCTCCCCTTTTCAACTTCATCCTAATGGCTACGCCATCCTGCTGGGACTGTGTGTGCTTTTTAGGAGAACGCTGGACCGTTTCCCCAGTTTTGGAGAAATTTGCTTTCTATGCTCATTCACAAGGATCAAGGACCATCCCTCTATCACAGTTGTAAGGAGTGCCAGGAATCGCAAACTGATTATTGGTCTTCCTGAAAGCGTTCCTGGGTTTCTGAGCCAGTTTTTCTTTGTTCGTTGTCCCCCGGGATTTTACGCCATTTGGAGAGTGGGAAGTACGATTATCTACCTTTTCCCTGTGCTTTTTCTAAATTCTTTGAAGTTCAAATTGTCAAGTGTTAACTTCTTTTTCTACTGTTTCAGCACTCCCTTCCCCCTCTAGGGAATCTCGTCACAAGACTACCTTTGAGAGGCTTATGGCCGTGCCGGTTGAGGAGAGGAGCGTTCAATTTCTATTGAGAGATGAGTTCCTTCACGAATTCGGACTCTTACATCCTTCCCGTTCCACTCAGCCACATGAAGTCCCTGATTCTTCGGCTGAGGAGTCAGATGCCCCTGCTTCTGCTAAAGAACCTTCACCGAAAGAATTTACCGTTGAGACTTCATTGGTGAAGTGTTCTACTCTTACCGACATTGCGGGGTCGTCCAGTAAGTTAGCACTTGCCCCGGTTATTGAAGAGGAGGAAAATCTTCATACTCTTGAAAAGACGGCTGAGGTGGAAGTTGAAAAGGATAATTCTCCCATGCACCATGGCGATGATACTTTCGACAGCCTGAGCGACATCATGATAACCTCTCAGGAGCTCTTTAAAGATGATGTTTCTAAAGTGGTTCCTCCTGTTATCGAAGCAACTTCTTTCTTGCAACAAACCACAACGCCTTCCACACAACTTACTACCATTTCTACACCCAAAAGTGGTTTGTAGTCTGACGCGCGTAGTTTGCACATCACACACACTTAGAACCTTGGCACTTTTTATGCACTTAGCTTCTTCAATTTGAGGATTTCTAAAACTGGTCTTTTTCTTCAATTTCAGGTTCTCTGATGGGGCGAAGCGGCTCTTACTACAACAAATTCCAGCGTTACGGAAGCCGTGAGGAGAAGATGAGGAATACTACGGGAGAAGGGACGAGCAACATGACTCTTCTCGCAGAAGCGACGATCCTTATAAAAGGAAATCTTATGACGATAAGGGGAAGAGTCACACTTCTGATGATTCCAGTAAACGTGCTAGACTTGGTGAGAAAGACACATCTAACATCTCGGAAAAGACAACCGCTTCTGTTCCTCCTAATACATCTTCCGGTTCTCCTGCCCTTAAGGAATCTGACATCCAGACCATCATTAATAGGCCACAGTACCAAGCTGGAGATGGTCCTCCCACACTCCAGAGCCGATTTCCGAATTGGTGTCTGAAAGGAGTGCGTTTTGATTTGGACTTGGTCCCCATTGATAAGCAGGCGATGCTGAAAAATGTCGATGCTGTAAAGCTTGACATCGAAAGAATGTCTGGGTGGCAGAAGCTGGTTGATGAACTTCAAAGGGTCAACCATCTGAACCTTGAAGCGATGATGACTATGGAAAATGATAAAACAGAGTGGGACAAATGGCGTAAGCAGCATGACGCGGAGATGAAAAGCATTAGCGATGGTTATGGGAAGCTCGAAGCTGAAGTTGAAAAACTTAAAAATGAGCTTGCTACTTCCTCCACTTCTTATTCTCAGAAAGAAGAAATGCTTCAAAAACAAGTTCGAGACGCCCATGCTGCTCAGCGGAATACTGAAGTCAAACTTGAAGCAGAACAGCATGTCGTTAGAAAATATCGTGATGACGCTGCTCGTCTTCAGGAGAAACTCAGCTCTCGAGACTTAGAAATTGCTAGGCTACAATCCCAGTTACTGAAGGCTGAAAGAGAACGTGATGAAGTTCTTTCTGGTAAAGCTGCAGCCGAAGAATCCCATAAGGCGACCATAGCCACCGTTGACGCGACTCTGTTCGACTTTTATATGCATTGTGTCCTGGGGCGTGGGAGCCTTTCATTTTTGGGTCCAGAGTATGAAGTCACCTTAGCGGAGGTATGGGAGGCAATCATTGACTTATTTGGTGGTGCCGGATACTCTGAAACAGATCTTCAAGCTACCTACTTAAGTGAGAGCGATCGCGCTGCCCTTGCCAAAGGAAAAGAGCAGCTCATCCGAGTGCGGGCCGAAGCGACGGGAGAGAAGCTTCCTGAGAAAGAAACACCCCCTATTGCTCCTGCTTATACTTCGGTTTTAGCTCATGCGGATATTGTTGGCTCTAGTTCTCATTCCACGCCTCCCGCTAAGGTTGACACAGAAACTGTAACCACCCCTACAGAGGAAGAGGCAATGAAAGACTTCCAAGCTCGGGAATTTGAGATTGATCTTGCTAAACCGGCTTCTCCAGGTAACTTTGACGATTCACGGTCTTCTTTTTTCTCGGAGAATACTGATTTTGATATCTTTTATTATGCAGCAGACACCCTAGAAACTGCCCCAACTCTTCCTTCTTCAGCTGCCGTTCCTCCTCCTTCTCAAGTTATACCTCTTCCAGCTTCCCAGCCTGGTTCACAGGAAGAACCAATAGCGGCCCTTGAAGGTTTAGATGAACCATCTGCTTCCGAAGAACAGAAGGCAGAAGGTCTGGAAGATAGCGAGAAGACCCCGGAGCAGTCTTTCGATTATGACACAAAGCTTTCTACATTTCTTGCTCCGGGGAGTGAGTCTTCTTCCAAGAAGAAGGGGAAGCGTGTGGTTTCAAAGAAAGGAAAGAAGAGTTCTACTGCTGCTGGAGATGAGGCAGAGATTGATCCGGCTGAGTCTCTTTCTCCTTCTTCTCCGACGCGGCCTACGAAACTAATTACCAGGCCGGGTAAAAGTTCCAAGGGTGGGAAGAAGGGGAAATGAGTTTGATTTTGCATTTTCTGCTTTTTGTATTGACCGGGGATTGTGCGGATTCCGGTCTCCGCTTCTTTTTGTAACCTGTACAATGTAAAAATTCTCATAGTGTTGAAATAAAATAGATATTTTTCTTGTACAAATCCTTGTGCATGTAGGAATACATCTGTTTTTCATTTGAAGTGTAGAGTAAACGATTCTTTTCACTTGTACAAATTTTTTGTCTGTGTTTCAAGAACGCATTTACTCCATATCTTTATTACATGATATTGCAATGAACTTGTGGTATGTTGCTTGTATACTACTTTTATTAATGTAACTGAGTTGTACAATGTTGCCCCCATACCACAAGTATATTGTAATATCTCTTGATTTCACAAGACCGATACTCTTATTTTAGAGAATAACTTTCCACTTTTTCAGGGAAGAATTGTTCTGCTTTTAATAGAGTATATCTTGTCTTTGGAGGAATCTTTATTTTCTTTTTCCTCCTGAAGAACACTTCGACTTCTGGGAATGATCACTTTTATTTGTTTGAAAGTGAATTTTCCTGCACAGTGAAATGAACTTCTGAAGAAGGTTTTGATTTTTGTGCCCCAGTAAAGGGTTTATTTTTGGTACTTCAAGCAAGGTGGAGTACGCCTCTGAAGAGGTCTTTTGGTCTCCGAAGAGAAGCGATTTTGGTCTCCGAAGAGAAGCAGTTTTGGTCTCCGAAGAGAAGCAGTTTTGGTCTCCGAAGAGAAGCAGTTTTGGTCTCCGAAGAGAAGCAGTTTTGGTCTCCGAAGAGAAGCAGTTTTGGTCTCCGAAGAGAAGCAGTTTTTGGCATTTCATCTCTGGTGAAGTGGGTCTCCGAAGAGAAGCATTTTGCACTTCTACACGGGTGAAATGTGCCTCCGAAAAGGGCTTTTTAGCATTTCATCACTGGTGAAGTGGGTCTCCGAAGAGAAGCATTTTGCACTTCTACACGGGTGAAATGTGCCTCCGAAAAGGGCTTGTGCCTCCGAAGAGGGCTTGTGCCTCCGAAGAGGGCTTGTGATTGCCTGGAAGTTACTTTCTCATGGTCGGAGGGGTCCACGGGACAAGCGTAAGTCGTTCAATTGGATGTTTGTTTGTACAAACGATCGTAATCGATTAACAAGGTGCCCCTTTTTGGTAGTCCCACCGATCTTTTTGATTGAGGAAAGCTCTCCATTTATTGGCGTGCCTCGTTAGAGGGCTTTGTTGATCCTTGGGAAGGAGCATCAGTTGGTTGGTGTGCCAGGAAGGTTGCGTCTTAGGGGCAAGTAGATCCATGGGATGGACACAAGCTGCCTGATCGGATGCATCACAATCAGCCAGCGAGGGTCTTATTCCTTCTGCTTGGGAAGTTATCCTTTTAGTGGATCTACCTGTTTTCCTGTTGAGAGGCATACCTTCCTTTGGCTGCTTCCATGTTTGCCTGCTCATGTTGTATCATCATCCACCAATCTGCGATCCTTTATCATCGTTTCCAAGCGCATTTTTCTTTCTCTTGCAAGTAAATTGCTTTATTCGAAGAAGTAGACTTCACTGTTGAATGACTCCACAGAGTAAACGCAAGTTATTTGGTTGGATGCCTTTTTTACATCAGCGATCACAACCAGTTAACGAGGGCTTGACCTAGTGGAGCCGTCAACTTTTTATGTGAAGTTCCTCTTGTATGGGATTTGAGTTTGAAATTTTTGTTGCTTGAAATCTGCTAAACGATTTGTAAGGCTCGCTTAGCTTTGCGATGGGTGAGCTTTGCTTTAATGACCTGCAGTATTAGATCGATATTTTAGCAATACATTTAGAGTATTTACACATCGAAATATAACAGGCATTTTATAATAGAAAACACAATGCATAGTTTTTTCATTATTGAGTCACGCTGATTTCTCAGCGGTTTACAATGCAGAAAATACACATCCATCATTATCTTTACAAATTCAAGCAATGCAGTTAAGTAAAATGAATGCTAGTTATTGTTGTTCCAGAATCTCCAAGCTGGATTTCCATTTGTGCTTGATTCATAGCTTTTGGATTTTTCATGTCAGAGAAAGCGAGAGATGCCCCAGTTGCAGTTTTGTGAGTGAATAGTAGTCATCCCAACTTCTGCTTGCTGGGTATGGTCCCCCTGTGATAGCATTAATGACAAGCTTTTCTGAATCTTGCACTGCAGTGTTGCTGAGAGAATCGGATTGATGGGTAGGACGTTGTTGACCCCGAGCGGATGGGGTTGGATCGACTCCGGTTCTTTTAACGTATTGTTGGAGTTTACCCTGCTCTAGCAATTCTTCAATCACCTTCTTTAATTCGCGACACTGGTCAGTGTCATGGCCAGGTTGATTGTGAAATTGGCAGAACTTTCCATTACGCTTTGCCCCTCTCGTCATCTCAGGCGGCTTAGGGTACCTGACAGCGTCCTTTGTTGCAAAAAAGATATTTCTTGGTGTATCAGTTAAAGGAGTAAAGTCTGAAGGATTAAAGCGGCGAGGTTTCTTTTCATTTCCCTGGCTTTTTCCTCCTTCATTCTCCCTTTTCTGACTTTCAGATTCTCTTTTCTTAGGTGCGACATTGTCATTGTTAGTCTGGGCGGTAACCACTTTCGATGTTGCAGAAAGGCTTTCAAGGCGAATGAACTCATCGGCCTTTTTATAAAATTTATCAAGTGAGTTTGGTTCTTTCATCTTTAACCATATCCCAAATTCACTCGATTTATCAATGGCTCTCATCAAATAAGTCAGGATCATGCGTGGTTCCGCATTTTCTACCTCGGCCAAAGCTATATTGAAACGACTCAAGAAAGATTTGATTGATTCTCCGGGCGCTTGTTCAAGGTTGGACAATGACATTATATCCTTAGCTTTTGAAGCATACAATCTGAACTGTTCTTTAAACTTTTGCGTTAAGTCGGAGAATTTATCTACAGACCGAACTGGAAGCTTTGTGAACCAAAGTAAAGCCACACCTTCTAGGTATACCGGAAAGTATCGACACTTGATCTCGTCTGATGCTCTTGCACCAGTCATATGCCAATCGTACTTGTAGAGGAAATGATTAGGGTCACTGGTTCCCCTATAAGCTTGGATAGTAGGAGGTGCAAATTTCCTTGGAAACTCCGCTCTTAGGATCCTTTCAGTAAACGGAGTTCTGCTTGGCGCAAATCCCCAGTCAGCCTCATCTTCTTCCCTTTGCATGCTCTCTTTCATGATGCGGCCAACCATTTCAGACAGGTACTCTTTATTGTTCAAAGACACCTCCGGGCAAGTATTAGTTCTTCCCTCGGAATTTTGCCCGGGCATCTGCTCATGACAAGTTGGTTGCGGCATAGAACCATCAGTTTGGAAAGGTGGCATTTCAGGAAGAGTAGTTCGACGGTTTTCTGGTTGACGATTTGCCCCGAGCAGAGCAGTTAATCTATCCATCATCAAAGCGTTTTGAGTTTCAATTTGTTGGTATAATCCAGAAACTGCGTCATCCAATTCAGCCCTGGTGACCCCAACGGTTGGAGTTGCTTGGTCTGTTATTGGGGAAGCGGAAGTTCCTTCGTGAGCGTTTCCGGATCTGATAGGTCTGCCTCTTCTTCCAGGAGCCATTATTTCAGATCTGGTTTTTAAAGAGAGGTTCTTTTTATGAATCTTTGCGAAGCAACGGTGGATGATCGCCTGAGTTGGTTTCTCAGTGAAAGCACCAAAATGTTAACGGTAAAAAGTGAACGCTAACACCCAGTGTGTGTAATAGAATCGTGAAAGCACCACCCGTTGGTACGGGAACAGAATATGAGCTGAGAATAGCAGAAAAGCAGTAAATGAACAACAGATTTATAGTGGTTCGGCCCGTAATTGAGCTTACATCCACTTTATAGTCTTTTATTGCTGATTTGATTACAATTCAATACAATATCCCTCTAAATACAATACAATTTGATCATGAAATCATTCTTGACTACTAGCTCGATCTTTAATGATGAAACTCGACGAATCCGCGTTGGATGTTAGGAGCTCTTCTCGAAGATCGTTGTAGTGTCTCGAATGCTTGGAGATCTTTGATTGCTGAATGAGAGGAGGCTTCGACAGCGTAACGGCGCTTGGAGAAATGAATGGCCAAAAGTCCCTCTTAAGTTGGAAGTGATGGGGTATTTATAGGAGCTGATCTGGACTTAGGAAATTTCTCTAAGTCTTTTAAGTCGTCGCCGACTTAGGGTAGGTCGGTGACGAGTTAAGGAACAGGGTTAGGTCGGTGACGAGTTAAGGAACAGGGTTAGGTCGGTGACGAGTTAAGGAATAGGGTTAGGTCGGTGACGAGTTAAGGGATGGTTGTCTTTGACAAGTATTAGGTCGTAGCCGACTTATCAAACCTTAACTCGTAAGGCCTTAACTCGCAGCCTTCAAGTCATAAACCCACTAAGTCGTAACTCGTTAGGTCGGAACCTTCTTAAGTCGGAGCATTTCATAACTCGGAATCTTCTTTAGGTCGTAACCTTTAGGTCGCAACATTACTAGGTCGCGGAGTCTTTAGGTCGCAAGCTTCCTTAGGTCGCGACTTCCCTTAGGTCGTGACATTCCTGTAGCCTTAGGTCGCTGGACAAGTTAAGTCGTTGAGTCCTAGGTCGTAGACATCTTAGGTCGCAGACTCCTTAACTCGCAGGTACTTTAACTCGTACATTGTTAGGTCGTAAGGTCCTCTTGAGTCGTAAACCTGATGAGTCGTAAACCTGATGAGTCGTACAGACCTGATGAGTCGTCAGTTCTCATGAGTCGTTGAACCTGATGAGTCGTAAGACCATGAGTCGTATACTCCATGACTCGTAGGTCGTTGAGTCGGACCATTCCTTAGGTCGGAGCCTGTTGAGTCGTAGGTCATCTAACTCTTAACTCGTTAAGTCTTGCACTCCCTTAACTCGTTAACTCTTGAGTCGCGTACTTCTTAAGTCGTGGAGAATTAAGGGTTAACACTTTGTATAAAAGACAAAAGGATAAATGTAAAAATCTTAGTAAATTCGTATAAATTATATGGATAGGTGGAATTCAAATAAGATATTTCTGTAATTATCAATGTTAACATGTGATTAACACTATCAGCACAATTGCGCATTTTAATAGATATATAAAATAAAGGGGCTTTGCACGAAAGGTCCCTATTTCTGATGGTGTTATAAGAAAAGTCCCTGTAGAAATAAGTATGTAAATTAAGTCCCTGTTTTTTTTAAATAAGAAAATGCTAGTTAGCTTGCGCTTTTAAAAATTTCAAAATCAGAAAACGCAAACTAGCTTGCGCTTTCCTCATAGAAAGCGCAAGTTACCTTGCGCTTTTCAAAAAATTTTCAAAAAAATTTCAAAATTAGAAAGCGCAAACTAGCTTGCGCTTTCCTGATAGAAAGCACAAGTTACCTTGCGCTTTTCAAAAATTTTAAATTTTTTTGAATTTTCAAAAAATTTTCAAAATTAGAAAGTGCAAACTAGCTTGCGCTTTCCTGATAGAAAGCGCAAGTTACCTTGCGCTTTTCAAAAATTTTAAAATTTTCAAAATAATTTTACAAATTTTAAAATTTTCAGAAAAAATTCAAAATTAGAAAGCGCAAACTAGCTTGCGCTTTTCTGATAGAAAGTGCAAGTTAACTTGCACTTTTCAAAATTTTCGAAAATTTCGATAAATATTTCAAAATTAGAAAAGTGCAAGTTATCTTGCATTTTCTGTCAAAAAAGTGCAAAACACTTTGCGTTTTTTTATTTTTGAAAAATAGGGACCAAATTTACATATTCATTTCTGCAGGGACTTTTTGTATAACAACATCAAAAACAGGGACCTGTAACTCTTTTCTTGTAAAATAAAAACTAAAAATAAAAGGAAGGTGCAATAACAACAAATGTGAAAGCGGCAATCATGATAAATGATAACCCAAAATTTGAAAAAATAGAAGAGGAAATTTCAGAGGGTCTTTATTCATAACATCTGGCATCAGACTCAAGATGCAAATCATCACCTAGAAACGATCCCATAAGTGCATTGCCAATAGATATAGTCGGTCAGCCTATATATTAATATTTTCCTGTGCACTGACCCATGCTGACTGACCTTTATTACCCCAACGGTGTAACGAGTTATCAGACATTAATAATACTAGATAAAGTAGTATGGAAAATTTTCACTGTACCTGATTAATAGTTAAATCCGACCGCACAAGTTATCTGGTATTAATAATGCTGGATAACTCAATGACTACTGAGGTCACTAAACTGACCATGGCTGTCTATGGTGAGCCCAATTTTGGACTCACCAACCACCTTTAGGATGACTGACCCTTTATTGGGGATGCTCTAACACATCATCGACCACTACCAAATCACATCATTAGTTCAGAATCCAAAAATATTCGAATTGCATAAGAATCCAATGAAGATTTTGGATGATAAATCCCTATCATTAACCCATAATAGACAAAACACAATTCTCTTATAATCGGTAAGGGCTTGTTTGCCGTCAATTTTAAGTCAGTTTACGTTGATGTCTAGACCCTTCAAACATGTCAGATGTGAGATCTACAAAATGGACCGTTTAAACAAACCGTTGAAAAATCATTGGTTGGCATCAAAGGCGTCAAACAGGCTGCCAACGGATTAAACCAATAGCTAGCGTTCTCCCACTTACAAATTACTCCCAACATCTCATAACCACTCCACAACATCTCCTCGTCATTTCTTCATCTTCTTACCAATATCTTCTAATCCATCTCAATGGTTGAAATATTAGATGAAGGTTATTCGACAGATTTTGATGTCGAAGATCTGTCTGATAGACGAGCTATTGCGAGAATCATATCGCTACAGAAAACTCCGATCTTTTGAATTCACACTTCCGAATACAAAGAAATCCACTGAGTTAACGATGTACTGTGCAATCATGTATAATATTGTCAATGAAACTTCTGAATGAAAAAAGCTTTGTTTTCTCACATTGTGGGAACGATTAAAAGGTTACGGTTTGAAGGAAACGTTCGACATTTGCGTTAGGAAAATGTTAGTCATCTTTGTTTATGCAATTGCTTTGTGACTTCCTAAACGAGCAGTCGTTGAAAGATTTCAACAATCAAATAGCACGGTTTGAGTTTATTTTTATGAAGTTTTGAAATTTATTTGTTACTGAAGATATTATTAAACGGGTATATCTTTAATAGAGTTACTTAACAAATTAGAACATCCAACAAAAATCATTCAGATTTTAAATTTTGAATTGGAGCTATTGATGATACGTACATATGTAGTTGCACGTGTGTCTACTGTAAACATGAAACGATACATTGGACGTAAAGAATTTGCTACGCAGAATATTATGGCTATATGTGGCTTTGATTTAACATTTGCAATTTTAAGAACGGAGTAGGATGGCTCCACACACAATGCTAAAGTTTTCCGTTTGGTTTTGAACACTAGAAATTTGAATTTTTCTAATCCACCAGTAGAACGATATTTTTTAGTGAACTCGATGTATCTACTGATGGATGGATAATTACCCTCTACCGCAATGTTAGATATCATATTTTAAATTTTAATTAAACGGAACCAACCAAAGGTTGAAAATCAAATTTTTAACTATTACAATCAAGTTTATGTATGACAGTCGGAAAAACATTCGAAATTTGAAAGAAAAAGTTTACAATTTTACATAACATATTGATGTACATGTATGATGTTTAAGTAAGATTGTAACTACCACAATGACTATTTACAATTTCATATGAACTGATCTAGTTATAATTAAGTTAAAGTGATGCAATTATAAACTCATCATCTTACCAATGAAGTTAAAACTTTTCTATCACACTGGTGTGGTGTTAACAATAACATCGTTAAAGTGCAGCTAAATCTACATCCAATGCATAACTGGAAGAGGAAAAAAAAATCTTCCACCTTTTTTGCATCTTGAAGTTGTAGCATCGAATGCACCAATATTGCATTGATTTGATGCACCATCCTAAATTATTTTTTAAATGCATTTATAACTCCAACGATCCACCTTTTTTTGTTAATTTGATTTAATAGTAAACTATATTCTTAATCGATAGTAAAATATATTCTTAAATCTGTTTTTTCTACTCGGGCACATCTTGGGAGTTTTGTAATATCGATTACGAGAGGTTTTAACACTACCGGTTTTGATCGCAAATAATTATAACTGTTTTGATTGGTTTACATGAAGTGTCGTTATAGCCATTCATAACAACACTTCATGTAAACCAATCAAACCCGCTACGATCATTGATGGTCAAAACCGGTACTCTCAAAGCCTCTCGTAACCGGTACAACAAAACTTCCAAACGGTGTAATAAGAGTTTTCCACTAAAGTAATATTACACGTACACCTTTACTGTTTCCATGATTCAAGCGTTTAATGCAACCGACTCAACCGTTACAAAATAACATTTTCACCAACCAAAAAAGGCGAGGTGGTCGAGCACGCTTGTCAAAACAAAAGAGTAGAGGAAAAAATAATTACCGGGACCACCACTGCAGTCCATCAATTATGACGGCAAAGCCGACACATTAAAAAAGGGTCTAATTTTCACATGCATCATCAGGTCACGAGTTTGGTTGGATAGGCAGCTAGCGGTACGGCAGGCCCAATTTGTCAAATCCAGGATCCGAACCCGTTGGCCAAGCAGAGTGCTCCGTTATTTCTGTGTGCTCGGACTCGGTTTCCAACAACAGCTTCTATAAAATGGTCCTAAAAAGACTACTGTGATGATTGGTTTGTTTATAAATTTTATGATATTCCTATTCCTTATATTTCCATCATTCTTTCTTTTATCTCCCCACCAACACTAATCCCAACTTTAACCTAAAAAATCCGCAAAAGATAATCACATTTCGAGGTAATTTTTGAGATACTCATCTCAGTCTTATTTCCATTTACTTTACGTATTTCCTTTGAATTTTTTGGATTAGAGAATGATAGAAACTGTTCAGAAAAACTTTCGTCGAAGTCCTAAGAACTGGTCCGAACAAGCTACGGTACTATTCATGCGTTGCGCCGTCGAAACCAACCAAACTAGTCGTACCAATGAAATAGGCATCCATGTAAAAATCATAGCGGCACTGAATGAGTCTTTGACGATTATTCTAAATGAATATTGGGAACGGATGATCAAATTCGCTAGAAGAAGAATGGATTAAAAAAATAATGCTCAATATGGCGGAGTTTGTCTGACAACGTTGACGTGGGATCAGATCCAATGAGTGGAAGCGGGAAATGGTAGACCGATCATGTGAAGGTAAACTTGCTATATTTTTTTATGAGTTAGTGCTAAGTTTTGTTCCTCTTTTTTATTACTTTTTAGGAGCTCGGCACCATGACTCTGAAGTATAAGCAACATCCAATAGCTCATATAGAGTTACTGCAATAGATTTTCAAGGTATTATTACAACAAGTGAGGGTGCATTCACACCTGGTGTGATAAAAGATCAAGTGCATTATCCTTTTCTTGAACAAACTACAAACACATTGTTCAATGAAACATGAGGAATTGACGGATTTTATACTCCACTTGAAGACCTCAACAAACAACCGTCGTAGCAACCAATACCGACGCGTGAAGGAGGTTTATCCTCCAAAGTTCGTAGTAGGAAAAGGCGAACATAGAATGACAAGAAGATATACGACATTATTGATATGATATACCAAATTTTTTTGAAGAAATCTCGTTCTAAAACAGTCAACCCCTCCCCTAATCCTAGTACCTCTTCTTATTCTAGTCCCACCACGTATACTACCTATTATCCAATTTTTTAATCAAGCAGATTTTCAAACGAATTTGGACGTTATGATGAAGACGAAATGATCTGAGGACTTCGGAACATGCTTAAGAGAACAAAAGGAATGGACTCGAGAATTTGGAGCAAGTTTGGAGCTAAGGAAACAGATCGGTACCAAGCACTTTTTGTGTTGCCTGTGGATTTCTGGAGTTATGTTATGTACGCTACTAGTAAAAGTGATCGTCTTGGATCCATTTCTCAAAGAGTAGGCGAACAACTCCAAGGAAGTTCTGAAGGAAAACAAACAAGTACAAGTGATATCAGAACATTTTGGAAACAACATGACTTCGATGGAAAAGTGCCCAGAACATACACTCCACAAAGTAAAAAAGAATTGTAAACAAGTTTGAAATTGCGTATTCATTTAATAATGAGCGTGCCGGCGGTCAATTTACAATTTCACATAATATTTTTATACCAAAGTGCTAAATCTAATCTAATTAACTCTAATCGAAATTCCCTTATTTACATTGGTTTCTGATTCATAGTTTGTTTTTATACACTTCATCTATAAGTTTAGAAACCGTGTTAATTTGAAAATTGTATCGTTTGAAAAACACAAAAGGCAAATTCTATTTAAACACCAAGAAATACCTCACATACATCAAAACTCTTAACAAATCATTATACATCAATTTTTACTTTATCAACACCATAAAAATTACAACATTGCCGATATAATTCAATAAAATTACTTTCTTTACATTTTTCATCATTTTTTTTCTTTTTTTAAACAAAGCTTTCAATCAAAATCTAACATAACAAACTCAACTCTATATATTTTGGTAATTTTTAGTGTCTTTTAATTCATGTCAATTCTTAATGTAGAAGAACTATCAATACCATTTCAAAAATCATTTTCTCAGTTTTGTTGATTTGAAAGAAAAAAACCACAAAAGAAAAAAAAAGATAATAAAGTTATCTCTCTTTATTCTATTCTATTTCAAGCTTTTAGTTAATTCCATAATTAAAACCATTGATGCTTCTTCTTGTTTTATGTAACTTATGGTTTTAAAGTAACGAGTTATAAAAACAATTGTTAAAGTCGTAATGAAGAAGAATGACAAATTTATCCTAAAATTAAAAATACAGGTGTATGCTTAGTAATTTTCGGCGTTTGAATAGAATTAGCCAACACAAAATAGCATTGTATCAACGTTTGTTCTAATAATCACATGTGGTTAGTTTCACCGTTTAAAAATACCAATGTTGTAATTTTGCACGATTTCCTTGTGTTAATCGGTTAAATATAAATGATCAAACACGGTTGTCGACCGACTCTATTTGAATACTTAAATATTTTGGTCATTTGAACTCTAATTTGTTAATTTTCTTCTTTTTATCTGTGCCAACGATTTCTTAGGATTTACTTTTACATATAACAACTTTGATTTGGACAATGGATCATGGAGAGGTTGGAAGGCGAATGGTTTTAAAGATGGAGAGCTTGATTTGAACTGAAAGTTTGCCATATTTTATTTGAATTGAATGGTTTTACCGAATTTGCCTTCCAAGTAGCTTCCACACACTCAACAAAGCTCGACAACACGTCATCTTCCATTTAATTTGGCCCAGCTGGTTCTAGGTTCAACTTAACCCAATCTGGCCTTGACTAGCACACCGGTCCAGAATGGATCGATCGAACGGTCACGCCAAAAATGAGTTCTTAGTCGTGTTTCTTTCTGTTTCGTTGCGTTGTTTCGCATCTGGTTGCCTCCGTTCTGCCTCTGATTGACTGATATCTGCCTCTAGCATCTAGTACTACATTTCTACTATGATTTTAAAGGTTAAACATCACTAAATTCTATGTTATGTCCATCAAATTTAAGGGAAACGTTATTATTCTTGTTTTTAGTTCAGTGGTCATCAGTTCCCTTCCAAACACCATTTTCAATTGATGAAGTAAGTGAATTAGATCAATATGGACTACAAATCATTTATATATCATCATAAGTGCATTATATCACAAGAAACTAAGAATCGCTCAACATATTGCTCTCTAGTGCTTCAAAACTTCACTGCATAGATTGTTGTGCCACCATGCCTTCAAGTTTTTCCTCTAACATGACATGTACTCATATTACTCTTCATCTGCTTCGTGATGCCGTTGTTTTTGCTTGATATTGTTGAGAAATAAGTGAGTTACGATGTTTTGAAATTTTAGAAGAAAGAATGAACATACGAGGCCTTTATTTATAGAGAGGGTGAGAAAAGTAACGGCTAAAAATTCAAATTCAACTATTCATGCCAAACTCAGCTAATCAATAAATCGCCTATATCTTCCTCATACGAGCTCCGAATCCAACAAGTAAATATATAGCGCAAATTAAAAAATGAGTCGGTCATAATAGCACAGGTTTCGTCATCAAATTCCAAAGTTGGAAAAGTGACCATTTTACCCCATCTAGATTAATAAGATTATTTACAAAATTAACACAATTAATTATCACCCTTATATTGATAATGTTTAACTATGACACATCTCAGATTTTTGGGATATTAAATTCTCTCTGCTAAAAGTATTTCGTCCCCAACAGTCCTAAAGAATGGAAAATGCAATATAATGCTCATACTACGTATCGTCAAATATATACCAACCAAGTAAATAACTTAACATCTAAGGTATTCGGTAGACTTAAATGAACCGAATATTATAATATGAATAGCAAATATAGTATTGGTGAGATTTTTTGTCCCAATACAACTCGATTGATTAAACTGATAAACATTTATTTTCAAATTTGAATCAACAAACTTAACTTGTACTAAGCTTGCCTTTGGGTAGTAATTATGTTGCTAGATACTTACACAATCATATAGTTGCACTCCAACTGTTTGTTAGAATTTCAATTTGAGTTCATATTTTTACAATTGATTATAATTGTAACGACCCGCTATTTTGGACCATTCAAATCGACAATAAATCCACACATGTCTGACTTGAATAATTCAAAATATCAGATTGCTAATTTAAATTTGGCAAAACTCAGCATATACAGTAAATAAATCAATCACAGAATCACAGACACAGAGTAATACAATAATACGCAGCGGAATAGATAAAATAGTAGTTCATGAAGCTACTATATAAACATCAGAGTTAGAAATAAAATACAATAGAATATCTCAAATACAATGAAGTCTTCAGTACGAATAGATGACTTCTCTGAACAAATCAACTAGAAGAGCTGAAAGCTGTGGCGATAGATGGATCTCCAAAGGAAGCTCCAAACTCCAAGGGTGAGTCTCAAATGCTGTTTCACTCGGTCTGACCCGAGCGTAAAGCAAAACACAAAACACTCGAGTCAGGATTAACATTCTTATACTAATAAATCCAACTCAAGTGAAATATCAACTGAAATACAAGTAACTTAAAGGATGTTTGGGATAACCATCCTCTAAGGATCTTCAGAACTATCTACAAGGTGGAAATATACATTATAACACCGTGGTCATTTAAATTTAATTTATACTTCAAAACCCAAATATCATTTCATTTCAAATATATCTATTTTCCAAAATAGTATATATAGGTTAAATAATTTATAAAGTAAAGTATTTATAATTTCCTCAAGTTTCACCAATCGGTTCAAATCAACTCAATTTCCAAATTTCAATTTAATTCAATCTAAATTTTCCATTTTAATTCAATTCAGTTTCTAAATAACAAATTCAAATTATATTGATTTCAAATATAGATCTGAATCACAAAATAAACCATTTAAATTCCAATATATTTCAAAGCTTTAATATGCAACAATTTCAAAGTTAAATTTAACAGTTTCATATAGCTCTTGATTTAACTTCATTTATTATTTAATCAGGGAATATTCACTTAATAAATTCAATATCATTTAACTAGCCTTAAATTACATTTTACTAAATATTTCCTTAAACTTTATTTAAACAAGAATATTCATTAGATTACTTATAAATCAAGTTATAAATCATATCTTACATCTCAATTTCAATAAGTTTCAAATCGGTTTAATTAAATAAAATTCTTTATTGAATACAATTTCAACTAAATTCAAATTATCTTTCTAACCTTAACTTATTCAAATTATTACCAAAATCTATTTTGAAATATATTTTAAATACTCAACATATTATATGTATTTAAATCAATCATTCCCATTTATATATAATAATCTAAGGCTCAACATTTATTAAAACCATATATTTCTTTCCAAAACCATAGAATTCATTTTTAAAATATTTATATATATGGACCAACGGTGTCTGTATATATATTTATCATACGGTTAAGTGATACGGATATTTATCATTTCAATCCGAAATTTAAATATATACGGGTAGATATCATTTCGACCCGTAATCCCAATTTCAATTCGAATGAAAATCGCTTGGGTTTATCATTTCAACCCATAACGAAATTCTCCTATTCTAAAGTCCGTTCGGATATGTATCATTTCAACCCATAGTGAATTCTATACTAACAAGGAACTTGCAGAATGATAACAGATACTAAAAAAAAAATATAACAACAGGCATATATCATCAGTATAAATAACAGATACTGGTGTCAGATGTCATAGGTGAACATATACAGATAATAGTAATAACAGGCATATAAATACTAGATACTGGTGTCAGATGTCACAGGTGAACATATACAGATAATAGCATATATAACAATTTAAATAACTACAGCATCATATTTCAATTGTCGTTTCAATTGAAATCAAATTTAATAAATAAAAGAACGTTAATCGTGAGTGATTGCTCACCTTTCGAGGCTAGAGATATTTGACGATGAAATGAATTACGAACCCAAGCACGAATTCCAAAGTAAAGCAAGATTGGCACGAATTTCGAAGAAAAGCCTAATGGGTAGAAATTCAATAGACAAGCTGAGAAATCGAAATAAATCAAATCAGTTTGGTATAAATTGAAACAGATTTATATTATCTACCTATCTTCCAAAAATCATTTTTTTTTGAAATATACACTTAAATATATATATATATATCATTTCTAACTTTAAGAAAATAATACATGCAGACAAATACATGTACACTATAACTGAACATATGCAACTCTACATATCCAAGCAAATATGCAGACCAGACTTAATATAATGTATACTAACTAAAGCAGATCAGATATGAGATGAATTAACATCTATAATATACTTTATAAGATCTAACAGGTATACAGTCAAATGTATATACAAAAAAAAATAACTTACTACCTAAACATATAGACTTACGTTATTAATTCATAAATGGTTTCAATATTTTGATAAGTATATAATTACAGTAGACGTTTTCATTTAAACACTAAACTTACAACCTATATAAAAATCAAAATACCAACTATATAATATACATAACCTTATATACATGAATAAATATCTTCACTGCTAGACTTCTATATATAACCAACATATATATTACTTAAACTACAACCGAACCATTCTATAATATATATACGTACAGCAAAAGGCTTAGTCAACAACTAGTTTTATATAACATATATAAATACAAATCTTTAACCCACATATACGTTGGTTTCAGGCTTCACATAAACTCACGCAACCAATATAACTTTTTAATTAAATCAATGTACATAGCCCAAATTACTATTTAACGTAATATATACATGCTTAAACAAAAGGGTATTGCAGACATAAAATAACATCTTTTAATACAACCCCATACCCATACACATGACCTACTGTAACCACTTTATTTTAAAACTTTATATACTTTACAATATATACCGTATAACTTTATAAACTATATATATATACCAATATCAAACTAGACTGTTATATATAAATAACTCTGGAAAACTGACATGCAAGCTACACATATCTACTATATTTTCTTGGTAAACCAACCATATTTGCATAGATTTAACAACAGATTTATGTATTATTCTTAGATATGAAATCTTAAATTATATAATACAATTTATAAAAGCAAAAATGTAAAGAAAGAAAGAGGAGCTGGCAAAATATAAGCATGTAAGCTTTGGTGATAGAGCTTCGCAAACCTTGCTATGGCTGCTTTGTCAAAGGAAGAGGCTAAGTTCGGCATGGGTAGGTGGATGGTGGGCTCGGGTGCAGAGGGTGTAAGGTGGTCGGGTTGTTCGAGCAAGATGGTGGTGCGTAGTTCGAGGCAAGGATGGGCTGAAGTGGCTTTCGGCAATGAAGGGGTGGTGGTGTTCAGGGTGGAGGCTGGGCAAATGGTACGGACGGGTCGAGTGGATGGGATGTGAGGCTGCAGGCCAAAGAGAGGATGAGCGAGGGGAAGAGGGACGATCTCAAGTGGCGGATATGGAGGTGGGAGGTTCGGGTTTGGTGGAGAGAAGGCGAGGTCGGTGGGGTTGAGGTGGTTCTCGGCATTTAGGCTGCGGAGGGGGAGAGGAGGCGATGGGTTTCCTGAGTGTTGTTCGGCGATGGGAGAGAGCTGCGGGTGGAGCATGGTGTGGAGGGGAGGAAGCGGTTACAGGTTCGGCATGGAAGTGGAAGAGGAAGCAAGGCCAGGGAGAGGAAAAGGAGAAATTTTGGAAGCAACTGTGAAGAAGAGGCACAGTTTGAAAGCAAATTAACATATATAAACAGTGAAAGAAGTTGAGACGTGGTCTCCAAGAAAAATTAAATAAAAGGATATGAACAGATGTAACCAATGAACCGTTCGAATGAATACAACGTATACGAATTCATACGTTTAGATTTTCAAAAAAGTATGGAACGGCAACGGTCACCCTGGAATTAAGCTGGAAGATTAAAGCAATTGATGGTTGCTTGGATACTACGGTTACAGTTTAAAAAGGGCAAAGAGAAATAAAAAGTCACGGATTCGGTACCGATACAATATATAGTTTGATTGTTTCCGTCATGTACCGGACCTCAAAATATAGAAATAAATATACCATTGAGATCAGCCCGACGAGAGGATCAAAACGGTATACAGATATTGGTGGTACGATCATCCGACCAAAAGTCGATAATCGGTACCGAAAATGCTGCTATTTCGTACGGGAAAATCCAAACGGAGCTAGAAACGTCCGAATTTCGCGAAACGAATTTCACAGTCTGATTCAGAATGCTCTGAATAAATTTTCTCCTGTTGACATATTTTGGTTTCGGAAAACTTTTAAATTTACTGTTATTAACCGGTTTGATTTGAAAAAAAAATTCACAGGAAAATAAACTTCAATATTATCAGATGAAAATTTACCAGTTGCTATATTAAAATAGACGTATTCCAAATAATAAATTTTATTTCAAAATTCAATTATTTAAAATTTCACAAAATTTTCAGTTAAATACGTTATTAAAACATGTCGAAATTTATGGGTCGTTACAATCTCCCTCACTCAAAACTTTTCGTCCCCGAAAAGGAATGAGGTAGGAGAATAGAAACAACCCGAAAGAAAAACAGATTGAAAGTTAAGATTAAACAATTAATTTAAAATTATATAATTTTACTTGAAATATTCATTTGAAAACTTCGTTTGCAAATCAATTATTTTTAATACTTTAATACTTTTCAAAACTCATTAGTAAAGTTTCTTGCTTTCTTTATAAATACCATTTATATGTTTAAATAACACCTTTATAATTATATGAAAACTATTTGAAAACAATTATTTACATTATTACTTATATTTACAAAGAAGCTATTTGAAAACATTAAATCCATAATTCATAAATTTATTAATTTTTCTCAACATACTTTTCTAACATTATTAATAAATCAATAATCATTTCTTTAAATATGTTGTATTTAGTTAATAACTTCTTAAATATTAATAACACTAAAATTTCTATTAAATCATGTGGTATCAAAATAAACAATGTTTAAAAGGATATAGTCAACAAGGAAAAGAAGAAGGATTTGGAAAAGTAGAATATAGGTGAATAAATAAAGCTGAGCATATAAGGTAGATTCAAAAGAATAGTATCAGGCACGAATAGTTAACTAGAACCATAAGAATTTCAATTTCAAATATTAATACAAAATTTCTTTTGTTGAAAATACCTTTATAATAAAATACTTTTATAACTCAATGTTTCAACTAGTTTATCCTCGTTCCTGTAGACTTTGGCAGTGCGTTGATCAGGCGCAAAGCTAGAATTCTCCAGGTACTTAGTAGACTTGTTTCAACACCTAGTGAAAATACTGGAAAAACTTTTAAAAACAGATATGGAAAGTACAATCCAATCAAAACACAAACAAAACCTTTGTCCAACCATGGTTCGCAGATACACAATGGTTACGCCTGGATCCCCCAGGAAACAATCCATATCCGTAAGCTTTCTCAGCCCTGCGAGTTACGCCATGATGACTAGTAGAATGCAGGATACACAATGGTTACGCCTGGATCCCCCAGGAAACAATCCGTACCCCCAGGCAAGACTCAGCCAAGCATTTGCGCTACTATTCGCGACCTACACAGATTGCAGGATACACAATGGTTACGCCTGGATCCCCCAGGAAACAATCTGTACCCCTAGGCAAGACTCAGGCAGGCAGTTGCGCTATGCAGTCACGAGAAAACAATAAGACCATGGGTAACGCCATGGAATTCGAAGGACACTCGAGTATCATATTCGGAAAACCAAAATCAGAGAGAATAATATCGATAGAATGAATCCAAGATGTGGCCACAAATCGGATATCAAGCAGAAGGCACTTTCCATATCTTTACTTCGAAAATATGTATCATATAGTACCTTTTCAAATCACTTTCAAATATCGTACTTATATAAAATCCATTATATATAAGATTTAATTTTCAAATCAAATACTTTTCCAAAATCAAAAGTATATCAAATCATACTTATATAGACTTCAATTATATAAGATTTCACTTTTCAAATTGAGTACCTTTTCAAATCCATAGTTTTCGAATCAACATCATGCTTATACAAATCAATTTTATATAAGTTCGACAACTCCCAAATCAAGTGTTTAGTAACATAAGGTTCTCAAATTTCAATTTGTTTCAATATCAGTTCATTTTCAAAATCATATACAATTTCACCAAATTATTTCTTTTCAAATTAAATATCTTTAGTTCCAAAGTTTCCAAAATAATAAATTTAGGAAATAAATCCAAATTTTCCAAATCAATAATTTAAGTCAACCAATTCATTTCCAAAATCAAATGTTTTCAAAATCATCTTATACTTACGTAAGGTCTATCTTATATAAAGATCAAATTTTTCAAAATAAATTTCGCTGTATGAAGAGCCATATGGGATTGAATATCTTTGCTTTTATGGGTTATATATCTTTGTAATTTAAATTGGAAATTTTCTTTTAGTAAGCAAAGATATTCTAACATGACAGCTTTCAATTTCAGCGTCAAAATATATCAATGATATTAGAATATAATATGTACATACGTCATCCTTTCGCAGAATCACATTTGATCGCTCGCTCGATCACACAAGTTCGCTTTCGAACTAGTATTGTCCATTCGACTTCCCTAATGCGGACTTCGATATGGTTTCTCGACTAGAAGCCATCAGTCTCCTTGCATAGCCATATACTATGATAGAGAATTCTAGAATCAAGCCCAAAAATCCATATCAAATATTCGTCATTAAGAATCGAATGAAAAATCTTAACACGAAATGGTGTAATTCACCTCGAACTTGTGTGCTCAAACTTGGATCAAATTAATTATGCGAATAAAACAATATACGTACAACTTATATATTTATTCCAACTTGTTAAATATATAGTTTCATAAAGATGTTACTAAGTTAAAACATTTAAACTAAATTTTATTCAAAATATTTTGAAGACCAAATTCTTTTCAAAACATTAAAAATCTAAATTTCATATTAGAAAATTTTAAAAATTGACTTATTCATTTACTTAACAAAACAGTTTCAACTTATTTAAATCATATTACTTCATACTTAAACATTCAAAACAAATTTATATGCTTTATCAAATAATTCATACCTTTCAAAAAATTTAGCTTTGAAAAGTTATCCTTGATTTGGAAGTGCTCGAACCTTCAAAATAGTTGAAGAAATCCTTTTCAAATTCAAGAGTTGGAAATCAGTAACAAATCAGTAAATCAATTTTAATAGGTAGGGTTATATCGAATCCAAAACTCGAGGACTGAACACCGGCTCATTCAAATCATTTCAAGTATATATATACATATATCTTTCGAATATCAAATCATACTTTGGAATTTGAAATTAAAATCGGTTTCACAAAATCACTCGCATAGCAAAGCTACTGAAGTGGCCTATCCCTCACTCTGAAACTCGAAAATCAATGTCGATGATGCGTGCACTCATCACCGAAATTATTTTCCAGCGATATAAGTAAGTTCTGGACTCCTATTTTCTCAAACTTCTTTTGAAATTTCTTTGAAATCATTCGAAACTTATTAAAATCATTTGAAACATTTCTTATTCGGAAAAATACTTTTAAATCATATTATATCATATATCTCAAAAATCTTAAAACCAATTTCAGAATACCGGAGTTCAATTCTCGAATTTCAAAATTTTAAAATCCTTTAGTTATAAATCATTTTTTTTATATAAATCAATTTCTTATATAACTTCAAAATTTCAAATCCTTTCAAAAATTCAAATTCTTATTTTAAAAGGGTTTATAATCTTTATCGAAAACATTACACTTTTATATATAGAATATAATAATTTCGATATATAAAACAATTTCTAAAATATAAACAAGCCTGATTTTTCAAAGGATGGCTCAAGAATGGATTTCAAAACAAGGATAGAAATTCAAATTATAGGGACTCTAATCAAATAGGATTCTGATTCGAAGAGAAGTTCGAACGAAAATGAGATAATTAATTACAAAACAGTAGTCGGATACACTTATATAAATCGCGGGCGACCTTAACCGGGTCAACCATGACTTCAAGAATATAATCGATGCGGAAATCTAAGGCAAATCGACATTCGATCGCTAGAGACAGAATTCGGCATAACAAGAGATGGAAACATCAAACCGAGGGATATATAAATCTTCGGTGAATCAATGCCAATTGTAAAGGAGTTTCACCCCTTTACAAAACATTCAAAGGTCGGCGGGATCGCCTATTCTTATAGAGATCATTCGAAGTGGAGTTATGGGATACTCCAGAATCAAAAGAATACAAAGAGGGAGAGACAAGAATGAATTTTGGAACCGCAAGAAACGTTCCAAAGTTCAAAGGAAATCGAGCCAAACGGAAGAGATTCAAACTCGAATGAAAGTGATTCTGTAAATAAATTTACTATATATGTTAAGTTTTGCCTAGAGCCAAAGCTCTGATTCCAACTGTAACGACCCGCTATTTTAGACCATTCAAATCGACAATAAATCCACACATGTCTGACTTGAATAATTCAAAATATCAGATTTCTAATTTAAATTTGGCAAAACTCAGCATATACAGTAAATAAATCAATCACAGAATCATAGACACAGAGTAATACAATAATACGCAGCGGAATAGATAAAATAGTAGTTCATGAAGCTACTATATAAACATCAGAGTTAGAAATAAAATACAATAGAATATCTCAAATACAATGAAGTCTTCAGTACGAATAGATGACTTCTCTGAACAAATCAACTAGAAGAGCTGAAAGCTGTGGCGATAGATGGATCTCCAAAGGAAGCTCCAAACTCCAAGGGTGAGTCTCAAATGCTGTTTCACTCGGTCTGACCCGAGCGTAAAGCAAAACACAAAACACTCGAGTCAGGATTAACATTCTTATACTAATAAATCCAACTCAAGTGAAATATCAACTGAAATACAAGTAACTTAAAGGATGTTTGGGATAACCATCCTCTAAGGATCTTCAGAACTATCTACAAGGTGGAAATATACATTATAACACCGTGGTCATTTAAATTTAATTTATACTTCAAAACCCAAATATCATTTCATTTCAAATATATCTATTTTCCAAAATAGTATATATAGGTTAAATAATTTATAAAGTAAAGTATTTATAATTTCCTCAAGTTTCACCAATCGGTTCAAATCAACTCAATTTTCAAATTTTAATTTAATTCAATCTAAATTTTCCATTTTAATTCAATTCAGTTTCTAAATAACAAATTCAAATTATATTGATTTCAAATACAGATCTGAATCACAAAATAAACCATTTAAATTCCAATATATTTCAAAGCTTTAATATGCAACAATTTCAAAGTTAAATTTAACAGTTTCATATAGCTCTTGATTTAACTTCATTTATTATTTAATCAGGGAATATTCACTTAATAAATTCAATATCATTTAACTAGCCTTAAATTACATTTTACTAAATATTTCCTTAAACTTTATTTAAACAAGAATATTCATTAGATTACTTATAAATCAAGTTATAAATCATATCTTACATCTCAATTTCAATAAGTTTCAAATCGGTTTAATTAAATAAAATTCTTTATTGAATACAATTTCAACTAAATTCAAATTATCTTTCTAACCTTAACTTATTCAAATTATTACCAAAATCTATTTTGAAATATATTTTAAATACTCAACATATTATATGTATTTAAATCAATCATTCCCATTTATATATAATAATCTAAGGCTCAACATTTATTAAAACCATATATTTCTTTCCAAAACCATAGAATTCATTTTTAAAATATTTATATATATGGACCAACGGTGTCTGTATATATATTTATCATACGGTTAAGTGATACGGATATTTATCATTTCAATCCGAAATTTAAATATATACGGGTAGATATCATTTCGACCCGTAATCCCAATTTCAATTCGAATGAAAATCGCTTGGGTTTATCATTTCAACCCATAACGAAATTCTCCTATTCTAAAGTCCGTTCGGATATGTATCATTTCAACCCATAGTGAATTCTATACTAACAAGGAACTTGCAGAATGATAACAGATACTAAAAAAAAAATATAACAACAGGCATATATCATCAGTATAAATAACAGATACTGGTGTCAGATGTCATAGGTGAACATATACAGATAATAGTAATAACAGGCATATAAATACTAGATACTGGTGTCAGATGTCACAGGTGAACATATACAGATAATAGCATATATAACAATTTAAATAACTACAGCATCATATTTCAATTGTCGTTTCAATTGAAATCAAATTTAATAAATAAAAGAACGTTAATCGTGAGTGATTGCTCACCTTTCGAGGCTAGAGATATTTGACGATGAAATGAATTACGAACCCAAGCACGAATTCCAAAGTAAAGCAAGATTGGCACGAATTTCGAAGAAAAGCCTGATGGGTAGAAATTCAATAGACAAGCTGAGAAATCGAAATAAATCGAATCAGTTTGGTATAAATTGAAACAGATTTATATTATCTACCTATCTTCCAAAAATCAATTTTTTTTTGAAATATACACTTAAATATATATATATATATATATATCATTTCTAACTTTAAGAAAATAATACATGCAGACAAATACATGTACTCTATAACTGAACATATGCAACTCTACATATCCAAGCAAATATGCAGACCAGACTTAATATAATGTATACTAACTAAAGCAGATCAGATATGAGATGAATTAACATCTATAATATACTTTATAAGATCTAACAGGTATACAGTCAAATGTATATACAAAAAAAAATAACTTACTACCTAAACATATAGACTTACGTTATTAATTCATAAATGGTTTCAATATTTTGATAAGTATATAATTACAGTAGACGTTTTCATTTAAACACTAAACTTACAACCTATATAAAAATCAAAATACCAACTGTATAATATACATAACCTTATATACATGAATAAATATCTTCACTGCTAGACTTCTATATATAACCAACATATATATTACTTAAACTACAGCCGAACCATTCTATAATATATATACGTACATCAAAAGGCTTAGTCAACAACTAGTTTTATATAACATATATAAATACAAATCTTTAACCCACATATACGTTGGTTGCAGGCTTCACATAAACTCACGCAACCAATATAACTTTTTAATTAAATCAATGTACATAGCCCAAATTACTATTTAACGTAATATATACATGCTTAAACAAAAGGGTATTGCAGATATAAAATAACATCTTTTAATACAACCCCATACCCATACACATGACCTACTGTAACCACTTTATTTTAAAACTTTATATACTTTACAATATATACCATATAACTTTATAAACTATATATATATACCAATATCAAACTAGACTGTTATATATAAATAACTCTGGAAAACTGACATGCAAGCTACACATATCTACTATATTTTCTTGGTAAACCAACCATATTTGCATAGATTTAACAACAGATTTATGTATTATTCTTAGATATGAAATCTTAAATTATATAATACAATTTATAAAAGCAAAAATGTAAAGAAAGAAAGAGGAGCTGGCAAAATATAAGCATGTAAGCTTTGGTGATAGAGCTTCGCAAACCTTGCTATGGCTGCTTTGTCAAAGGAAGAGGCTAAGTTCGGCATGGGTAGGTGGATGGTGGGCTCGGGTGCAGAGGGTGTCAGGTGGTCGGGTTGTTCGAGCAAGATGGTGGCGCGTAGTTCGAGGCAAGGATGGGCTGAAGTGGCTTTCGGCAATGAAGGGGTGGTGGTGTTCAGGGTGGAGGCTGGGCAAATGGTACGGACGGGTCGAGTGGATGAGATGTGAGGCTGCAGGCCGAAGAGAGGATGAGCGAGGGGAAGAGGGACGATCTCAAGTGGCGGATATGGAGGTGGGAGGTTCGGGTTTGGTGGAGAGAAGGTGAGGTCAGTGGGGTTGAGGTGGTTCTCGGCATTTAGGCTGCGGAGGGGGAGAGGAGGCGATGGGTTTCCTGAGTGTTGTTCGGCGATGGGAGAGAGCTGCGGGTGGAGCATGGTGTGGAGGGGAGGAAGCGGTTACAGGTTCGACATGGAAGTGGAAGAGGAAGCAAGGCCAAGGAGAGGAAAAGGAGAAATTTTGGAAGCAACTGTGAAGAAGAGGCACAGTTTGAAAGCAAATTAACATATATAAACAGTGAAAGAAGTTGAGACGTGGTCTCTAAGAAAAATTAAATAAAAGGATATGAACAGATGTAACCAATGAACCGTTCGAATGAATACAACGTATACGAATTCATACGTTTAGATTTTCAAAAAAGTATGGAACGACAACGGTCACCCTGGAATTAAGCTGGAAGATTAAAGCAATTGATGGTTGCTTGGATACTACGGTTACAGTTTAAAAAGGGCAAAGAGAAATAAAAAGTCACGGATTCGGTATCGATACAATATATAGTTTGATTGTTTCCGTCATGTACCGGACCTCAAAATATAGAAATAAATATACCATTGAGATCAGCACGACGAGAGGATCAAAACAGTATACAGATATTGGTGGTACGATCATCCGACCAAAAGTCGATAATCGGTACCGAAAATGCTGCTATTTCGTACGGGAAAATCCAAACGGAGCTAGAAACGTCCGAATTTTGCGAAACGAATTTCGCAGTCTGATTCAGAATGCTCTGAATAAATTTTCTCCTGTTGACATATTTTGGTTTCGGAAAACTTTTAAATTTACTGTTATTAACCGGTTTGATTTGAAATAAAATTTCACAGGAAAATAAACTTCAATATTATCAGATGAAAATTTACCAGTTGCTATATTAAAATAGACGTATTCCAAATAATAAATTTTATTTCAAAATTCAATTATTTAAAATTTCACAAAATTTTCAGTTAAATACGTTATTAAAACATGTCGAAATTTATGGGTCGTTACAATAATCCATCATAAAAATAAACAAATAATGACGCATGAAAGTAAAGAAGACAGAGAAATTTTTACGTGGTTCAGATTCTTTTGAATCATATGTCCACGGATCAAGTTACTTTATTTTTCCTTTGCTGATACATGTGTTTTCTTCAAAAATAAGAAGACGCGATTTCTTTTATTCGAAAAAAGAAGAAGAAAAAGGTCCCCACAATATTCTAGACCATCTCCTATTTACCATGTTGAGGGTGGATGCAGATTACCATCATTCTTGCTTTTCGATCATGTTTTCACCTTTGGATCATGCCATGTATTCCTTATCTGCATTGTTGGTTAGATGTGTCTGGGTTGCTGGCATGTGTTTTGACTGGAAGCCCTAATTTAGACGGTTGTATTGTGATCTTTGGCGTGAAGTTTGAATTGGAGGTGCGAACTCCCAATATTGAGGCGGGAATGTTTGGAATTGGAAGGGAGACCTCAGTGGGTCGCACCTTTCTGCTCTAATGTGGTGAACGGTTTGCATGTTGGTTTCCGAGGTATCGCTGGTATATTTGAAATGAGGCTATGCTGGTTGATGTGAGACATTTGCGTAATGTTGCGATGCTTGCCTGATTCTTAGGTGCCACCGCCATGAGCTGTTTTGGGCATCAGGGTTCGTAATCGGTTTGCTTGGGAGTTAATTTAATAAATGTGTGAACATGATCGGAGCTGACTGAAATCCGAGCTGACTTTGATTTGAGTTTCCCTTATTGCATTAGTTAGAGATAGGGGTGGTTTATCTCTTTGTTGTCTACCCTTGAAAACAGATCTACGTTGGAGCATTGTTTGAGCGGCCTTATGTGCAGCCGTTTGGGATGCTTCTAACCCCGTGCGATATCGCGTGAGTAGCCCTCGGTATATGCCATGTAGATCTGCTCTTAAAGGTGTTAAGAAAGTATAGGTCCTAAGGGTGTTTGACCGTGTAGTTTAACCACTCATTATTGTGGCAAGTGACCGCAGTATCCCATTACCTATTTCCCATGGCTATGCCTAGTTTCAACATCTTTGTTAATATTGAAATTAAGGGAAGGTCGCAGATCTCATATCTTTGTGACCCTCATTATAAGCATGGTATTGTATTTCATCGCAGCTTCTTTGGTTACCGTTTCCTTGTCCACTATCGATCGGACTGCCTCAACTCTTTCTCCTTTTGTTTTGATCTTTTACTTTAGGAGCAGTTCTTCTAAACATGCACATTTTTTAGCCTATTTCTAACATAGCTTGGAAAATATGGGTGTAACACTTGCCTACCAAGTCTGCAGTGATCGTGGATCGATGCAGACTTGCATATTGTTCACTCCAGATCTTTGTATCTCGAGAGTTGTTTACTATATGTTATCTTTTGCGTTAGTTGTTTATTGATGGAGTAACATACGGTCCTTCATTCTTGTTCAGGTGGACTTGGTTGCTCTCCCGGTCTTCACACCTTTTTATTTCTTCATTTAGCATCACCATTCTTATCTCTGGGATTGCCGTTGTCGTTAACCTACCGTGTTGTCAGTATAGCCATCGAACGTCGGTGGTGAGTTGCGAAAGTCGCTTATTCATGCACTTGGAACAGTCTTCCTCTTTGTTGGGGGAGGACTGAGGTTGAATTTAACGTCACTGTTCTCATTTTAGAGATTGTCATTTATATACTGCACTGTCGGTGCTGTTGTTTTACGATGGCGGTGAGCTATGAAAACCATTCTTTTCGGTGTAGACTTATTAATATTCACATTTTTTGTTTCTTGTTGTCCGTGGAAGAAGTCTTACTTGTTATTTTTGCATTTAATGCTCTTGCCCATGTGTTATTTCCTCATTAGGCCGTGGTCTGAATTGTTGTTAAATCAAACCTTTTTTTATGTAAATCTATATCAATCTTTATGCTTATTATTTTGGCAGCTTAATCGAGTGACGTCTTGCTAGTTCTTTCATCATTCTGATTTTGTGGCCATTATTCAAATTAAGATGCGCATATTTTCTTTCGTCTCCTCTTTGCTCTTTTTTACATTTTTCTTCGAAAAAGAGAAAAGAAGGAAAGAAAGTTTCAAAATCAATTCTTCCTTTGGATTTTTTTAAATTGAAGTAAGAATTATTTTTTAAAATTTAATTTCTATTAGCACTTTCTCTTTTGATTAATCCTAGAATCCCGACATGGCTTCTCTTTATCTTTCCCTTTATTTTTGCCTTCCCAAATTACTCGATTGGAGGATGTCAATAGTATTTTAACTCAATTTAGGTTTTCGGGTTACGACGCTAGGGTTTCTAAACCTTATGAGCATTTCAATACCCCCCGTTTGGGTTCATTCTCATTACTCCTGAACATATACATTGTGGTCTTTATCTTCCTCCCCATCAAATCCTCTGCGAATGGCTCGCTTCTATTGACCTTGTGCCTTCTCAATTTGCCCCTCTTTCTTATACCCTTATGATAGCCACTTTCGTCTTTTATGCTAAAAATGGTTATACTTTTTCTTGCAAAGAGCTTCGGGTTCTTTTTGACAATAAGAAAAGTCTCAAATGGGTTGCTGTCGGTTTTTTCATGCTCAGACCAGGATGCGGTCCTAACTTGTGTAGTTAATGCCCCGCTATTACCCCGCTATAACCCTGCTATATCTCATAGCGGATTTCTACCGCTACGATATTTCCATATAGCCCCAAAATATAGCCTTTCCGCTTTAAGCCCCGCTATTTCCGCTATATCCTGTTATTCCCGCTATTTCCGCTATATCTTCTTTAATAAAATGAACTGAAAAATTGCATTTATACATTATAAAAATTATGAAACTGATTTATTTGATTTAATTTTTAATATATTTTCAGAATGAAAATACTCTAATATTTTACTAAATTCAATTATGTTATATAACAGTTTAACGTTTATTCAAAGTATATTCGCACATGTTTTTATTTAAAATTATTTATGTATTAATTATAATTCATTTGAATGATATTTTTTTCATTTAATTACCATTTATATATCTGTAAAAACATTAAGTACGAGTTTTATATGCTATTTTAGAGTCATCCGCTATATCCCGATATATCCTTGTTGTATCCCCGCTATGACTTTTTGCACCTCCACCGCTTTGAATCTGTCGAGCGCTTTAACTACACAGGTCCTAACGGATGTTCCATGACCCAAAAATAGGCCGAGTTTTATCTTTTTATTTCCAACCTTGATGATATTCCTTCTTCTTTCCGTAAGCATCCTAATCAGTTTGTTTGTTCCAGTAAAGATACCAAAGAGTTTAGGAGACGTAGAAAGCGTATTCTAGAAATAGATGAAGATAAAAGGCAACTTGGTACATTCTTTACCAAAGAAAAACTGATAAAGCTTGGGTTCTTGCGCCCACTTCAACGCTTTTCTCGTTCTATTTTCAAACCTTCCTCAACTTCAGTCGACTCTAGTGGTATAGAGTTTCAATGATAGAGTTTAGATTTATTATTCTTATGATTCTATTCTTCATTGGGATCTTCTTCTGATCCAATCATCTCCTTCCTATTTAGGTACAATGGATGTCGCTCCAGTTGATGCAGCTTGCAAGCCGAGAAAGCCACCGTAAAAGGCCAATTGAAAACGAGCATGTGATACAGCCCTCGGTTTTGACCAAGCCCATAAAAAGGCGGCTCTCTCTCTTCCTGATCTAGATGTTCCTTCTCCCTCTAATTCGATGGTAGTAGTTGTCCCTCCGTTGCAGGGTAGTCCGGCCCCTAATATTTTTTACTTGCCTTTACCTAAGGAGGCTATATCTGATCTGGTAGAAAGAGTGGGGAAGATGGCGATGTGCACATTATCTCATATTGCCTCATCCTCTTCATCCTTTCCTCCCCCTTCCTCTTCCCAAACTCTCTTCTTCTAAAGTAATGGACGAACTGGAAAAGTTCCGGTCTTTTGTAAGCAACACTCATTTTGTTTTATTTTATGCTGGAAAACATTATTTTCTTTATTATTTATGTGTATGATTTTTATTTTATTCTACCATGTTTCTTTAATAATAGGCGCACGAGATCATGAAAGCGACCTTGCTGCCACCCTTAATCGGGTAGCCAAACTTGATGCCAACCTCGCTTCATCTAATGATGAGAAAACTAAACTCATTTCCACCAAAGCTGAGGCTAAAAACAAGGCCGCGGTTGCGACTGAAGCCTTGTCCTCAAAAGAACGTGAGTTATGGGAGACTAGAGGGAAGCTGTTCAAGGAGGGAAAAGAGCCGGTTGATTCAAAGGAAAAATGTAGGATGGACACCTCCAACATGATTTTCAATCTATATGTTTCAACTTAGCTGTAGTTCGGGAAAGAGATCGATCTTAGCTTTTTGGAGAAGCAATCTATGGTTGACGCAGTGTATAAATATTGCCAGGACAAGTGAAATGAAGAGTATGCTGAGCAAGATGGTTTTCCTGAACATTCATCATACACGGTTATGGACTAGGAGGCAGAGGAGGATCATAGAGACCCACCACCTAATGGTGCCGAGGGAAAAAATGAGACCAAGGATATTTAGAATCCTCATGTAGATATTTAAAATCTTTTGTTTTAGCGCTTAGACATGTGACCGCATGAACTTGTTTCTTGATTTTGTTATGAACGGTCTGTTGTAGTTGCTTTACTGTGGTATTTCTTAACAAATGATTGGGTCATTTTTTATTTTTTTTAGTCTTCTGAAGGAGCTTTGTTTCTAAGCTTTTGAAGGAAAGCTAGGACAGTCTCGAAACCCAAACTTTATATCGTCTTGGTCTTAGGGTTGCGGCCATCAATAAGCGCGAGAGAGAATTGGATGAGTCATATGCCACTTATAAGAACGAAACCTAAGAATTGCTTTCGATGATTGATCAAGTAGTTAAAGAAAAATAGGCACTCAGTGACTTTGTATTACGCCAGTGGCAATATATCCTAGACAACAATTCCATTTCACCCGATAAACCTTACCTGGACTAGTTTAGGCTTAAGTTTTGGAATTTGTATGAGGGTTGAATTCAGTTTTATTTTGCTACCTTTTCATATATGGCTTTATTGAATTAATGTAGTTAATAAAAGAAGTTTATATTAGACCTTTGTTTTGTGTCATTTGATCATCTTTAAGGTTATATATTCCTCTTTTGTTATTAATTAGGCTGGCTGCTATGAAACTGTGCCTAAGCTCCACCAAGTCTTTATACCAAATCCTCTTTCAACGCTCATCATCCCTGGGCAAGATGAGACAGACGTATCTAGATTAGGGGTTGAGGTGAAAGATCCTTCTACCGAGATTGAGTCAAATGTTAGCTACCTCTAAGCCGAGAATGATGGGCTTGAAAAGGAATTAGAATGTATCCGTAAAGAGCTTAAAGAAGACGGAGATGCGCTTTCCCATTGGTATGAATAGGACATTAGGTTGCGTACTAGGTTTGATGCTGCTAAATCAAAGTTAAATGAGATGCAACGGATAATGAAGGATAGTGAGATCATTTATAGGGTTGTTCTTTAGAAGTAGATTGAGCAGCAAAAAAATTTATTGAGGATATGTTTATGGAGATTGCTCGTTTAATCGAAGAGAAAAAGGCTGCTGTAAGGGAGAAAGTGGTTACTGAACCCCGCCTTGATGTGTTTCCATCTCTTCCTACACGCTCTAGGTCATCTCTGACGACCGGTCAAACATAGGTCGTTGTGTCAAGGCGGCCTTTCATTTCGCGGACCGAAGGATGGAGAATTGATGTCCATAGGTCTTTTGGGGCCTTCTCGAGGCGTACCAAGGAGACTTAGGTCGAAGTAACCGATTCCTTAGAAAAAACAAGAAAAGAGGCTGTATTGAGGATTCATGCTCTTGAAAATTCCCTACATGATGCTCAAGACAAGATTTCTTCCTACTCGGAGAAACTTAAGAGGGAGAAAGTTAAAACTTAAGAGGGGGTAATACCGTCAACTATCACGAAGAATAAGGCTGTTGAGGAGCGACCATCTGTGTAATTGCTTTGTGCGAGTACTGATATGTCAGAAAATATAACTTGCATTTTATTTCAAGAGGAAATCCTACATATCAAATACAAACTCAAAGCTACCACACAGTGGCTAAGTGGGCTTCGAAAACAAATACAGAAATAAACATAACACAAATCAGTCACAGATATTCATATCACAAAGACAGAATAAGATATGAATATATCACATGAAAGTGTACATCAAAGTAGTGGACATAGAAGATCCACTACATCACAAAAGAATAGATACAAGTGCTAGTTAAAAGAATAATTATACATCAAGGAGTCTATATCTCAAATGTATAATAACAAAAACTACTAATCTAAAGTAGTTAGCCAAAAAATCATATGATAATCTCTGATAAGAGTCAAGCAGGAGCACCTGAAATACTTTGGTCTGACCCGATTATTATTTAAGAAGAAAATAATAAATGGATCAGTCTAGCTATAAATATCAGATAAAATGATATAGGATAAGAGATATGACCAAAAACGTATGATAACAAAAATGTCATACTGTGTCAAGTATACATCAAATAACAACAAAAATCATACAATTTCTCAAATCAACTCGAAGCACCAAAAAGAATCACATTCTTTAAATAATTCACCAAAACAAAAATATTGACAAAACATATCAATGCCAATCCACGAAAATTGATGAAACACAAATTCTAGAAATCACAACCAGAAATCTAGAAATCACAAAAGGGGGAAGGCCTATCACAAACGGGAGCATGAAAACTCACTAACACATGTATCACAAACGGGTCGCTAACCCATGGTCGCTAACCATAGAGCTGGTGCCACGACGTAGTACAGCGAACACTCGAGGAACCAGAAACTCAAATAATCGAGAACATCGACGTAGTACAGCGTTACGTCCGATGAACCAAACTCAAATAATCAAGCACAACGACGTAGTATAGCAAACGCCCGATGAACCTGAACACAAATAATCCGAAACAACGACGTAGTACAACGAACGCCCGATGAACCAGAACACAATAATACAGAACAATGACGTAGTACAGCGAACGCCCGATGAACCGAACTCCAATAAGCCGGAACAACGACGTAATACAGCGTTACACCCGATGAACCGAACTCCACAACACCATAGGTCGCTAGCCTATAAAAATGAGATGAAGCTCCATAAATCGGGGTACAGTCCCCCACGTGGACAAAGAGACATCACAAATCGCTAGTCTAATCCATAAAATGATCATCATCGATCATCAAGAAGTGTCGATTACACTAAGCTAGTAAATAAATGAGTTTAGCTTCATGTCCCATAACCACTGGCTTAACTTAAATATTTACGAACAAATTATAGACTTTCACTCGAAAATTGTCACAAGAGTTCAATCGAACAAGTCCAAGAATTAACCGACGAAGTAAACGCAAGCGTTTCATACCACTTGTTTTACTAAGCCGTTTAATTAGATTTCTCATACGAATGAGGTAAAGGTTTGTATATACTAATAGATTGGAAAACCGTTTTAAAACGAGCTTTGTATTTAAAAGTAGTGTTGAAATTATTATGATGAAAGAGTTTGAGTATTTACTACTAGTATAGAAACCTTTATATTTAGAAGTGACAAATCACAAAAATGATTGTAGAAACAATCAATCACCAAAATCCACATTCGAAGACGTGAATTAAATCCAAAGAAATCGATACCAAATCCATCAAATAGATATTCCCAAAAATCCCGAAAAAGAAGTCATCAAGGTCGATAAAAGTGATAACAACTAATCGGAGCAACTAAAATCGATAAACAATGGAAATCCACACAAAACAGCCTAAATAGGCAAAAATAAATGTTTCCAGAAGTCTGGTTCGGAATCCAGATGTCTGGATTTGTTTTTTGGAAATAGTTCAGAAAGCCACCCAGACATCTGGAATACTGAAGCAGACGTCTGAGCCATGGCTAGACGTCTGGATTTAGAATCCAAACGTCTGGATTGGTTCTCTGGGAATAATCCAGAGAACCCTCAGACGTCTGAAACTTCAAGTCAAACGTCTGAGACTCATCCATATATCTGATCTTAAGTTTCAGACGTCTGGCTCTGATCTCTGACTTTTTATATATATTTTGTGTGCATATATTTTTGCTCTAGGTCCAAACCAGACGTCTGGACTTGATCACCAGACGTCTGGTCACTTGGTCTGGGCAACAATTTGCCTAGGCCAAAGTGGCCAAAACGTATCGGAAGCGATCGGACGAGCAATGGCGACTAAGGATTTACGCCAAGCGACAACGCGGCCTTATAGGCTCTTCGATACACCCCAAACATCAATGTCCAAACATCATTTTCATAAAATTGGACCAAAACACCAAAATTTGGAAAATTCACCAAATCAATTCAAATCAAAAGCAAATGAATATGCACAAGTGTTAGGAATTCATACCTAACAACAATGATAGCTATAGACGTAGATGTGAGTTAAAGAACTCACCTTTTAAACTCAATACACAAGAGAGAAGCTATAGAGCAAGATAAGAACACTCACTCTTCAATTTTAACCCAAGAAGCTTCAATCTAAGCTCAAAAGAAAAACATTTCCTAAGTTAGGTTATAGGAAATTCTGAAATTGAAGAGAGATATAGATGGAGAAGATGAAGAGGATGCTTACCTAAGTTTCTCTTTGAATTTGGAGCAAGAACTTGAATTTGCAAAGGAAACTAGGGTTTTGAATTTTAATTTACCATTCCTCTCCCCATTTTTACTAAGCTTGAGTGTTAGGAAAAGAAATGAATGAATGAAGAGGAGTTGAGTGGAGTGTTAGGGTATAAGATGGGTTAATGGACTGAAACCCAAACCCAAAGCCCAAGTAGAAAAATAGCAAATTCTACTCAACTCCAAACATATCGATGCTTATACTCAAAAAATTGTAAACGCCATTTTGGACTCAATGGAAGTGGTCTCGAGTTCCAATTCGACTGTTTACAAAAAGAAGCTTTTCGGACTTTAATCTGATTAACGACGCTATATTGAAATAAAACATTTAAATATACAATCGTAAAATATGTGGGTTGTTATAGACTCCCCTCCTTAAAGAAATTGCATCCTCGCAATAATTAAGAGGAAAATAAAGAGTAACAACCATAAAAGCATATCAACACAAAAGAAGATTTGAAATAAGAAGTTCACCATAAAGAGCACGAAAGAGTAAGTTCGGATGTGATTGCTCGATGAATTTTCAAGATTCCCAAGGGAAATTCTTAGGATTTGAGGACCATTGAACTTTCACAAGAAGAACATCTTTATTTCGAAGGCGTTCAACCTTCGAAGTAATGATACGAATAGAATGTTGCTCAAAAGTCAAATTTGGTGAAACTTCAATTTCTTCAAATACATCGGGCTCAAGAATAGAATCGGAATCCCTAAGGTATTTCCGTAGTTGAAAGACGTGGAAAACGCCATGAATAGCAGAAAATTGAATCGGTAATAAAAAGCGATAAGCCATGGAACAAATACGTTCGGTGATGGGAAATGGACCAACATATCGAGGTGCTAACTTTCCCGATCAACTGAAACGCACAACACCAATCATAGGTGAAACACAAATGAACACCAATAAAAATCTGGACTTAAAACCAGCTTCTCACCGGCTTCAAGCCAACACGAAGGAAATTGGCATAGCCTTTCGTAGAGTGCCTCGAAAGGTGCCATACCAATACTAGATTGGAAGCAATTATTGGATGAAAACTCAACAAGATATATATGATCTTCCTAACTTCCACCAAAAACAAGAACACATGCATGAAAGAGATCTTCAAGAGTTTGATTTACACGCTCGGTTTGTTCATCGGACAGAGGATGATAAGCAGTGCTAGAATTAAGCTTTGTTCCCATAGCTTTTTGAAGACCTTTCCAAAATCCACTAGTAAAATAATGGATCACGATTGCTAACAATAGAAGTAGGAACTCCATGCAATTTAATTTGACATAGAGTTTAGCCAAAAGAGGTACGGTCCAAAAGAGAAGGATGAGCCTCGAGGCTACACAAAACAAGAGATGAATATAAATTGGATTCACGATCTCGAATCTCACAAGTGGATAAAGTCTCGAGATCATTCCATTCGGATATCATCATAGGAACAACTGCTTGTTGCTATCGGCTAAGGGCATCGGCAACGCGATTACCCTTTCCGGGAGTATAAAGAATAACAAGTTCATAAGATGCAAGGAACTCGAGTCAACGTTGTTGACACAAATTAAGTTACTTTTGAGAAAACAAATATTTCAAAGATTTATGATCGGAGTAGAGAACAAATTTCTCTCCCAAAAGATAATGTCGCCAAATTCTAAGAGCGAAAACAATAGACACGAGCTCTAGATCATGAGTGGCATATCTAGTCTCGACAAGCTTTAATTGTCAAGAAGCATATGTTATAACACATTCCCTTAGCAAGAGAATGGCACCCAAACCAATACGACTAGTATCGGTAAAAACAATAAAGTCTTGATTCCCTTTGGGAATCACAAGAATAAAAACATCGAAAAAGAGTTCTTATCCTCTTTCCCGAAAAGCTAAGACATTCAAAATTACAATTAACTTTATGTAATCATCTTTTTATAAAAAATTACTTTTACAAGTCAATTTGTTGTGTCCGACTATCTCATCATAGCGTTTAGGATATTCCTATCGATAACGTTGATCAAGCGCATCGACCAGAATTCTTAAAGCACTCAATGTGAAAAATAACACAAAATCATCTTTTATTTGATAAACATGCCTCTTATAAAATTTACAAATATTCTTTGCTCGTTTTAAGAACAAAATCCAATCATACTTATAAATATCTTATTAAAAAGATCTGTAAATTTTAAATTGTTGTTTTCATCCATAATCAATAAATACAAGGATAAACTCATCGAGATATTCGTAGAATACTCGATTCATAAGATGGATGAAATAAGGTAGAAGGTTCGTCAAACCGAATGACATAACGAACCACTCACAAGAATCATAACGAGTGCGGAATGCGGTAAGTGGAATGCTATCCTCTACAACTCATAGATGATGAAAACCGGTGGCAAGGTCGAGGTGAAAAAACCTTAGCACCTCACAATAGATTGCTTAGGTGATAATCCTAAGACAAATCTCAAATATACCGAAAAATTCACAAACTACTTGAATGAGAGAAATAACATTCTCTACATCATGTAGGTTTAAAGAATAAAATGATACCACCGAAATTGGAAATCAAAATCATTAAAAACAATAGAAATCTGCTTAACAGATTGAGGATGTCGAAGATATATAGTCCGCTCGGGACATAGGATGTGGGCTTCATAATGATCAAGCTACTCCTTTTTCAAAAAATCAATTTCGAAGCCTAAGTAACGCATAACATGCAAATCGGCTCGAAAAGAATAATCACATAAAATAATCTCGACATTTTCACAAAGTAAATTGAGTGTTGTGGATCCATCAATCGAATTCGCAATTCTCAATGAAGTCATCAAGCCCATAATATTAAAAGAGAAAGAATCAACAAGTTCTTTTGATATGAAATAATGAGATGAACCCAAATCAAAAAGAACTCGAATAAGATAATTACAAAACAAATATCGTCAAGGATAGAATGAGAAATACCTTGACCAAGAGAAGTGTCACTAGGAGCTTGCACGACATTCAACTCTCCCTCTCTCCTACTCCGGAGTATGGGACATGTAGATACAAGATGTCCCGAACTTTTGCAATAACGACAAAAAAATGGTTTTGGGCACTCATTTGTATAGTGGTCCATAAGACCACAATTGTAGCATCGTCCACGACTAGAGGTCGGAGTCTTTGCTACCGAAGTTTCTTGCTTCCCTTTCTTGTTGGGATTGGGATTGGGGCCTTTGAACTTAATAGGCCTCTTCATGTTATTGTTGAAGTTCTGTTTGGCACGCACAACTTCAACATCACTTTCTTTATCGGCCTCTTCAAGTCGAAGAGCGATATCTATAAGCTGATCGAAAGAAACTTCTAGTTTCAGAAGTAAAGGCTTTTTGAGGTTCTTATTCAACCCATAGACGAACCTTTGATTTTTCTTCAATAGGGTATTAATATACTCGACCCCATATTTAGAGAGAGATTCAAAAGATGCGACGTAGTCGGTCACAGAAGAGTCACCTTGAACAAGGTCAATAAAGCGTCGGGCTAAAGTTAATTTTTCAGCCTCCGGCACAAACTTCAATTCGAACCTTTCCCAAAATTGCTCCCAAGTAAGATCTGCTTCAATAATTTCCGAAATCAAAAGCTCATACCCATCTAATGCTCTTTCTTGAAGCCACTTGGACACGAAGTGAATCAATAAGATCCATGCGGGAAAAGATGCAATCGCATGATCTAAGCCAAGCTTGGATTTCTATAACATTTTCGAAACCCTTGAACGGCCTTCCACCCAAAACGGTATAATCTCTGCACAAGCGTGCAAACCCGAATTTAGGGTGAGTAGGCGCTGGAATGGGTCCGGCAGCTTGGGCATTGTTCACAAGATCTAAAACTTGTTGAGCTGACATAAATACTCCATCCTGTCGAGTAGCACTAGATTGATCGGCGCTGGGATGGCTAGGTCTAACCATTTCTCTTCTTTTAGAAAGAAAGAAGAAAAAAAAGGTTATTCACATAATGAATATCAAACAAATTTGATTGATAAAACAAGGCATCACAAAAGAAAATAGGATAGAACGATACGAAGACTCGAATTAAATCCTATAGTACGATTCCTAAGAAATACTTAGGACAATGATCCTTGCTAGATTATTCTACATTTTTCCAAAGTTTGGCTTTGATACCAAGCTGTGACGCCCCACCTCTATACTCATGCTAGCCAAGGACACTACGGGGTAATGCCGTCGACTAGCACGAAGACTAAGGCTGTTGAGGAGCGACCATCTGTGTAATTGCTTTGTGCGAGTACCGATATGTCAGAAAATATAACTTACATTTCATTTCAAGAGGAAATCCGACATATCAAATACAAACTCAAAGCTACCACACAGTGGCTAGTGGACTTAGAAAACAAATATATAAATAAACATAACACAAATCAGTCACAGATATTCATATCACAAAGGCGGAATAAGATATGAATATATCACATGAAAGTGTACATCAAAGTAGTGGTCATAGAAGATCCACTACATCACAAAAGAATAGATACAAGTGCTAGACAAAAGAATAATTATACATCAAGGAGTCTATATCTCAAATGTATAATAACAAAAACTACTAATCTAAAGTAGTTAGCCAAAAAATCATATGATAATCCCTGATAAGAAGTCAAGCAGGAGCACCTGAAATACTTCGGTCTGACCCGAGTATTATTTAAGAAGAAAATAATAAATGGATCAGTCTTGCTATAAATATCAGATAAAATGATATAGGATAAGAGATATGACCAAAAACGTATGGTAACAAAAATGTCATACTGTGTCAAGTATACATCAAATAACAACAAAAATCATACAATATCTCAAATCAACTCGAAGCACCAAAAAGAATCACTTTCTTTAAATAATTCACCAAAACACAAATATTGACAAAACATATCAATGCCAATCCACGAAAATTGGTGAAACATAAATTCTAGAAATCACAACCAGAAATCCAAAAATCACAAAAGGGGGAAGGCCTATCACAAACGGAAGCATGAAAACTCACCAACTCGTGTATCACAAATGGGTCGCTAACCCATGGTCGCTAACCATAGAGCCGGTGCAACGACGTAGTACAGCGAATGCCCGAGGAACCAGAAACTCAAATAATCCAGAACATCGACGTAGTATAGCGTTACGCCCGATAAACCAAACTCAAATAATCAAGCACAACGACGTAGTACAACGAACGCCCGATGAACCCGAACACAAATAATCCAGAACAACGACATAGTACAGCGAATGCCCGATGAACCAGAACACAAATAATACGAAACAACGACGTAGTACAGCGAATGCCCGATGAACCGAACTCCAATAAGCCGGAACAACGATGTAATACAGCGTTACGCCCGATGAACCGAACTCCACAACACCATAGGTCGCTAGCCTATAAAAATGAGACGAAGCTCCATAAATCGGGGTACAGTCCCCCACGTGGACAAAGAGACATCGCAAATCGCTAGTCTAAACCATAAAATGATCATCATCGATCATCAAGAAGTGTCGATTACACTAAGCTAGTAAATAAATGAGTTTAGCTTTATGTCCCATAACCACTGGCTTAACTTAAATATTTACGAACAAATTGTAGACTTCCACTCGAAAGTTGTCACAAGAGTTCAATCGAATAAGTCCAAGAATTAACCGACGAAGTAAACGCAAACGTTTCATACCACTTGTTTTACTAAGCCGTTTAATTAGATTTCTCATACGAATGAGGTAAAGGTTTGTATATACTAATAGATTGGAAAACGGTTTTAAAACGAGCTTTGTATTTAAACGTAGTGTTGAAATCGTTTTGATGAAAGAGTTTGAGTATTTACTACTAGTATAGAAGCCTTTGTATTTAGAAGTGACAAATCACAAAAATGATTGTAGAAACAATCAATCACCAAAATCCACATTCGAAGATGTGAATTAAATCCAAAGAAATCGATACCAGATCCATCAAACGGATATTCCCAAAAATCCCGAAAAAGAAGTCATCAAGGTCGATAAAAGTGATAACAACTAATCGGAGCAACTAAAATCGATAAACAATGGAAATCCACACAAAACAGCCTAAATAGGAAAAAATAAACATTTCCAGACGTTTGGTTTGGAATCCAGACGTCTGGATTTGTTTTTTGGAAATAGTACAGAAAGCCACCCAGACGTTTGGAATACTGAAGCAGACGTCTGAGCCATGGCCTGACGTCTGGATTTAGAATCCAGACGTCTGGATTGGTTCTTTGGAAATAATCCAGAGAACCCTAGACGTCTGAAACTTCAAGTCAGACGTCTGAGACTCATCCAGATGTTTGATCTTAAGTTTCAGACGTCTGGCTCTAATCTCTGACTTTTTTTATATATTTTGCGTGCATACATTTTTGCTCCAGGTCCAAACCAGACGTTTGAACTTGATCACCAGACGTCTGGTCACCTGGTCTGGGAAACAATTTGCCTAGGCCAAAGTGGCCAAAACATATCGGAAGCGATCGAACGAGTAATGGCGATTAAGGATATAGGCTCTTCGATACACCCCAAACATCAATGTCCAAACATCATTTTCATAAAATTGGACCAAACACCAAAATTTGGAAAATTCACCAAATCAATTCAAATCAAAAGCAAATGAATATGCACAAGTGTTAGGAATTCATACCTAACATCAATGATAGCTATAGACGTAGATGTGAGTTAAAGAACTCACCTTTTAAACTCAATACACAAGAGAGAAGCTATAGAGATAGGCAAGAACAATCACTCTTCAATTTTAACCCAAGAAGCTTCAAACTAAGCTCAAAGAAAAACATTTCCTAAGTTAGGTTATAGGAAATTCTGAAATTGAAGAGAGATATAGATGGAGAAGATGAAGAGGATGCTTACCTAAGCTTCTCTTTGAATTTGGAGCAAGAACTTGAATTTGCAAAGGAAACTAGGGTTTTGAATTTTAATTTCCCATTCCTCTCCCCATTTTTACTAAGCGTGAGTGTTAGGAAAAGAAATGAATGAATGAAGAGGAGTTGAGTGGAGTGTTAGGGTATAAGATGGGTTAATGGGCTGAAACTCAAACCCATAGCCCAAGTAGAAAAATAGCAAATTCTACTCAACTCCAAACATATCGATGCTTATACTCAAGAAAGTTGTAAATGCCATTTTGGACTCAATGGAAGTGGTCTCGAGTCCCAATTCGAATGTTTACAAAAAGAAGCTTTTCAGACTTTAATCCAATTAACGACGCTATATTTAAATAAAACATTTAAATATACAATCGTAAAATATGCGGGTTGTTACATTCTTCTACAGCACGTGAGAGACGTTCTCGAATTTTTCTACCCCTCTCTTGATTAGAATTTCTTATGTAATATTGCGGGTTTTGAAGTAACCGCAGAAATGCCAACTAACGTTGGGTTGGGACTTGTTATGACCCTCGAAGGACATTCCCCGTTACTTCTGCCCTACCTTTAGCTTCCATGTCTTAGGTGTTTTTAGGATAGTATTGTTTAGAGAGTGGTTTTGCAACTTACATCATGTTTGAGGTTATATACATGTTATGTGAATTGATATTCCTTTGTGAAGTTCACAGATTTTTATTGTACTTATTTTATTTATTTGTACTCTCCCTTGATTTCATTTTGTGTCGGCTCATTTCATTTTCAGCCCACTTCTCAGAGTTCAGAAGTTGTTATTCTTATAAAGAAGTTGGATTCTACCCTGAACGCAGTCATTAAACTGGAAAGTTTACTGAAGATTCTGAAAGGATATATGAGTTTGTGTATACAAATGAAATTAAAGCTTTGAAACATAAAGTTGAAGAATTAGATTGTCAGATTGCAAGGCAAACTAGAGCGGAAGACTCCTTTTGCAACCTTGGCCAGTGGTTCTTCTTCCAGGCTAGGTGTTACCCCCGCGCCCCCTTCTAGGGTCGATACGGACGAAGGTTTGAAGTGGGAGAGCGACTTGAAAAATTATTATAAAGCCAGGTTTAACATGCTGGAGGATCATTGTAAGAAAGAATTGGATACATCGGATACTAGTGTTTCGCCCTTCATTTTTACCGCAGAGGAGCATTTTGGTCCCTTCTCTAGGGATACTAAGAAAACGAGGGAGCATCTTTTTGGTGAGATTAAAAGATTTAGAGGAGTGACTACGAGGCAATTGAATGCCATTGAAAATAAAAAACTTCAACTTAGAATTTGAAGCTCGCTTAGACTCCATTGTAGTTTCCCGAGTTGGGATGGATAGGGCTTCCTCGGTAGAGCAACTTCATGATGAAAACATAAAGAAGGTAACGGTAGAAATCGGTAGGAAGTGAGAAATCGATGTTTTCACTTATTTTTTACCCTTGACCTGACTTTCTTATACAATCGCACGGATTATGAATTTTATCTGCAGGATTGCAGTGACCATTAGGCTGGCGCTAATTATGACCCAGCTATAGTTTAATGCAGTGCCGCTCACGGCCATACTACTCATGTTCACTCATTAGTCATTATTATTGAATTGGACGAGCAGCCTTCCATTCTCCTCTTGATGGGTCATTCTTCTTTACGTTCAGGGCCACACCATCACAGATCATCCCATCGTAGAATCATCGTATCTGGGTCTTCTTCTGAGTCCGAATCATATTCTTAACATAGCTTTCTGTTTTGCTATGAAGTGTAACTTTGTGAATTTAGCATAATTCGTGTTGTGATTGTTTATATCCATTTTTGCTTGTGAAGTAAGCGTAGGCGTGTTGAATTATACACAGAATCTTTGGCCAGTAGAAATAGAACTAAGTTAACTTGAGTAAGTTTCTAGTTTCTGATGTTTACATGGTGAGATTTAATTTCTGGAATTGCACATGATTTGTAAGCTACGGTACATTCCATGCATCATTGTTTCTTGCCATTTCTCACTTGATTTCTTATGTATTTCATGAAAGCTGAACTACGCCTAGGACATGCATATTTTGTTGTATATGGGGCGTACTTGCCCCCTTTTCAGAGATAGGTTCGCGTTGGTGGGCTTGGCATGGTCTGCCCTGCTAGTTGGAGGAAGACAAATATTTGACTATAAAGTCAGGTCCCGTGTTTCTAACCTTCGCATGTGCATGATTTTTTGTACTAGTTATGCATGTCTATTATCCATACATCCAGTGTGCTATGTTAACAATACTAACATAGAGGATTTTTATACCGGTTCAGACCATCCAATATTCATATGACCAGTTTGGCCAAAAAAGCCGAGTCGGCTTTGTTTTGATAACTAGTTCGGGCAATCTAATATCCCTACGCCCAGTTCGATTGAGAACCCGATCTACGTTGAGCAGTATTTTTGATGGTTGGTTCGGGCCATCTAATATTCCTACATCTAGCTCGATTGATAAGCCAATCTGCGTTGAGCAGTATTTTTGATGGTTAGTTCGACCATCTAACATCCTTACGTCCAACATGAGTATTTAACAATGTCAAAAGAATTAACATGGAGGTATTTTTATACTACTTTGGACCGTTTAATATCCCTACATCCAACTTATTGTATTATTACGTTTTATAATAGTTTCAATGCTTGTTACATGAGTAGCTCAGATCACTCAGGATGAGGTTTAAGGTTTCCAACACAACATTTAACGCTTGTCTTTTGCAGTTATAGTCGGTGCTTCGACCTTAGCTACTCCACAAGATTTTGAATCCATCATGTTTTCGATCTTGGCTATATGTCCGGTACGAGTTCTCCCTCGGATTAGGGAGAGAAGCATCAATGATCATGGTGCTGATAGTTGGGTTTGGTTCCAGTGGGGGGCGATAGCTAATCTTTCAAATCGGTATGCATCTCAATCACTTCAGCTTGCTATTTGGCTCAGGTGGGGGTCGTCATTGAAAGGCACCATAGTCGAATCTTCTGGTTTTTGAGTAGAAGGCCTAAATGTCCTCATCAACATGACCACGGTAAGGGAATGTTTTCCAAGTCATTTTAGCACAGTAAGTGGATTCTTAGACTTCGATTCTTGGTTTTGTGTCATCATCGAAATCACTTCCTAAATCAACAAATACCAACGTTCTTTTACCTAACTTGTAGTCATTTATTTATAAAGGAGGATGATGTTCAAGTGGTAGTAGCCGTTTAACTTAATTCCATGCAACACTGATTATCGAGTCTTTCTATCAAGTAGTTGGAGGATTAATTTTAGATAAGCAAGGGATTTGATTTGCAGGCCTATTTCACTGTTTTCATTTCTGAGGGTGCCGTTGTCATTTGCCTGCTGCATAGTCAATACAACTAGTAATTGTTGGCGGTGAACCATGGATGGATGATTTATTAGCTTGGGCGCGGTATTTTGGGCCGTTATTCCCTTTAGCCCTTTCTGTTGTTGGTTCCTTGATTTTTCGACGGATTAGACCATGGTTAGGATGAGATCCATAAGGGCTTTTAGAACTGCAGGGGACCATTTTGGAAAAAAGGGATGGATGATTTGCCGGGGAGTGTTGGTAAACTCGTCGGAAATGGGGTTTCCGTAGATTTGGTGGAGATTAGAAAAAAGGAACGGAGGTTCATTCCCTCCTTCTAGCGCCAATAAATATTGGTGATATTTTTCATCCTACAGCACCTCTATTGATTAAATTGGTAATTGTAAACGTTTATTTGCAAATTTGAGTCAACAACTTGTACTAAGATTGCCTTTGACTAGTAATTATATTGCTAGATGCTTACATAATTATGTAGTTGCACACCAACTATTTGTTAGAATGTCAAATTGAGGTTGAATTTTTATAGTTGATTATAATCCATCATAAACATAAACGGATAATAGCATGAAAGTAAAGAAGACGGAGAAAATTTTTACGTGGTTTGGATTCTTTCGAATCCTACGTCCACAGATCAAGTTCCTTTATTTTTCCTTTGTTGATACATGTGTTTTCTTAAAAAATAAGAATATACAATTTCTTTTATTCGAAAAAAGTAGAAGAAGAAAAAAGTCCCACAACATTCCTGACCATCTCCTATTTATTATACTGAGGGTGGACGATTACCATCATTCTTGCTTTGCCACTACATTTCCACCTTTAGATCATGCCACATGTTCCTCATTCGCATTGTTGGTTAGGTATCTCTGAATTGCTGACATGTCTTTAGGCAGGAAGCCATAATTTGGGCGGTTGTATTGTGATTTTTGGCAGGAAATTTGAATTGGAGGCGGGAACTCCCAAAATTGAGGCGAGAATGTCTGGAATTGGAGCGGAAGACCTTAGTGGGTCGCACCTTTCTAATATGATATGGTGAAGGGTTTGCATGTTGGTTTCCGATGTACCTTCGGTATATTTGAAATGAGGCTGTGTTGGTTGATGTGAGACATTTGCATAATGTTGCGGTACTTGCCTGATTCTTAGGTGCCACTGCCTTGAGCTGCTTTGAGCGTTAGGGTTCGTGATCGGCTTTGCCTTGGAGTTAGTTTAATGAACGCATGAACATGATCTGAGCTGGCTGAAATCTAAGCTGACTTTGATTTGTGTTGCCCTTATTGCATGAGTTAGGGATAGAGGTGGTTTATCTCTTTACTGTCTACCTATAAACATGGCTCTACATTGGAACATTGTTTGAGTGGCCCTACGTGCAACCTTTTGGGATGCTACTGACCCCGTGTGGTATTGCCCGAGTAGCCCTCGGTATATGTCATGCAGATTTGCTCTTAAAGGTGTTAACAAAGTATAAGTTCTGAGGGTGTTTGACGATGTAGTAGGGTTGTCAATTTCCAGCACGACCCAAAACTCGGCCCGAAGATTACATGGAAATTAGCAGGTTAACCCGACCCGTTTAAGTAGGTCGGTCATTTTTGGGTCAACCCGAATTTGACTCGTTTATAAACGGGTGGGTTTCGGGTTGACCCGTGAATTCAAAGTTGACTCATTTATACTTATATGGGTTGACCCGACCCGATTATAACCCAAGCCGACTCGTGAACCCGAATTTGACCCTTTTATAGCCCGTTTATAACCCATTTATACCTTATACGGGTTAGCCCGACCCATTTATGACCCGTTTATGACCCGACCTGACCCGACCCGGTTATAATTGGGTTACACGGGTCGGGCCAACCTGTTTATAATCCGGTCGGGTTTGGGTTGAGCTATTTCTAACCTGTTTAATAAACGGGTTGACCCGACCCGTTTAAAATCAACCCAAACCCGACTTGACCCGACTCGAACCCGACCCGACCCATTGACTGCCCACCATGTAGTTCAGCCACTCATTTATTGTGGCAAGTGACCGTAGTATCTCGTTGCCTATTTCCCATGGCTATGTCTAGTTTCAGCATCTTTGTGTAATATTGAAATTAAGGGATGAGCACAGATCTGACGTCTTTATGGCCCTTCTTATGAGCGCGGTATTGTATTTCGCTGCAGCTTCTTTGGTTACCATTTCCTTGTGTAGTATCGGTCAGACTACTTCAACTCTTTCTCATTTTGTTTTGGTCTTTTACTTTAGGAGCGGTTCTCCTAAACCATACATTGCTTAGCCCGTTTCTAACATGGCTTGGGAAATACAGGTGTAACGTATAGATATAGATGATGTCATGTAACTTGTAGTTTATTGTACTTGTAATGCGAAAATGCAGCTAATGCATCCTATATGAATGCAGTAAGATGACATATAAAACATGGATGCATAACACCTTAATATAAGTTTATATTTCTACATACATGCAATAGACATATCATAACTAACAAACACACATCTAACATTAATCATCTTCTTAATAATTTCTATCATCTCCATAGCTAGTATCTCTAACAATCATCGGTCAGGTATGTGGTCTATAGACTCCCACCAATACAAAGGTGATTTACATGGCCCTCCATATAATGCATTGAATAGTGTGATGCCTGTCGTTATAACCCTGCTTGCTATGTCTTAATAATGAATAAGTTTAATTAAAATAAAATGTTTGAATTTGATTATTAGTAACTATTATTTTTCAAAATAAATTTTTAGTTTATCGAATTTTATTTAATATAAGATTTTGGTTTAATAAATTGAAACAAATTAATAAATTCTTTTCAGATAATAAATTGAAACTAAATAAAATGTTTTAAATCAATACGAAATATTTTGTAGTGTAAATAATTTTTATATGATCGAAATAGTTGGAAAATAAATTTATTTTGTAATAATACAATGAATAATTGAATTGGAACAAATAAATAGTGAAATGAACGAAATTTAGTAATTATTGAAATATAAATTCACCAAACGAAGTTTAAATCAATTTGTATTGAATTTAAATTTAAATTTATTGAAGGATTAAAATTCAAATTTAAGAGTGAAGGAAAACTATTCAAATTTTAAATCAAATTAAAATAAGGCCCAAAAGCCAAATTCCTTTTCTCCTCGTTTCTAAAGGTCTCCCTATACTCGAAACTCCCTTTCACAATTTCAACCGATACCCAAATAAAAAGGAAGAAGGATTCGTCAAATTGAAGAAGAAAATCAGAGCATCGCACGACGCAATGCATGCCTATCATTGATGTTGCAAAGGGAGGAGCCTACGATGTAGCGGCAGTAGGAGACGATGGCTCGATCTAGCAACCCGACCATGGCTCGCGACCTAGAAACGACTATGAGGAGGATCGACAACGTCAAAAGTTGGAGTGTCGTGGGTTCGACATAAAGTGTGTGCTTGTGTGGATAGTGGTGTGTGTTAGGAAATCAATTCTATGGTTTCGATGATAACAACTATACAATGGAAATCGAATGTACATATATATCTATATTTACAGATAGTTGATAGAGTAACGTCACCAAAGAGACTAAAGCAACACTCAAGACAAGAATCAAAAGACGTCAAATCAGAAGAGATTGAAGAGAAATAGGATATGCACAAGATGAAGCAACATGCACATTTTCAGACGTCTGAATGATTCCTCTGGTTCATAGTTCAGAAGCAATCAGACGTCTGGTTACCAACGTCAGACGTCTGAATGATTTCTCTGGTTCATAATTCAGAAGCAATCAGACGTCTGGATACCAACATCAGACGTCTGAAAAGTATCCAGGCTTATAACAGATATGAAGACCAGACGTCTGAGGTTACTTTCCAGACGTCTGATTCAAGACTCGACTGTGCATTTTCAAAGCTCAACTGCCATATTCGAAAAGACACATCCACTTCTCTTTGTCGCAACTCTTCATCACCATCAGAAGCGACTTTACGGAGATTACAACAGATGAAACTATACAAGAAAACTCTTCATCACTATAAATAGCATCAGGAATTCAAGAGAAGATAACAACCTGACTTACTTACACTCTTATCTCTTGTACTCTGATTTATTCCTGATCTATAAGCAATCAAATACCTGTAATCAATCCTTCCATATATATAGAAATCCTCATTCAGATATTCTCAAGATAGATATATATTGGAAGCACCTTTGTACTCGATAGTCAACATCCGTGTTACAGAACACATTCTTGACAAAGAAACTCTGCTATTGTAAACATGTTCCTCCGGGTTAAGCGAGGGTTAGTTGAAAGGAAATTCCGAAGAGGAGCTTCGGGACTGGATGTAGGACGGGAGGTCCGAACCAGTATAAAATACCGGTGTGATTAGTTTTATCTACTTTGCTACTATCATTTATAGAGTTATATTATATAGTTAACTATCTATACTTGCACATAATCTAGACGATCCACTCATATAGACTTTCAATTGGTATCAGAGCGAGGTTCGTTTAGAAAAACAGTAACACGTTTTTTAAATCATTCTAATATGGCAAGTATTTTTCAAGAAGGACAATCCACAGCACGACCCCCACTGTTTAATGGCTCTAATTATTCATATTGGTCTACACGTATGAGAATTTTTATGGAAGCTAATGGTTTAGAAATTTGGTCAGCCACTCAAGATAAATATGAAGCTCCAACTACTGCTATGAACACATGGACCGATTCACAAAAGACCTTAGCATCGAATAATGCTAAAGCTATGAATGTTTTGTTTTGCTCACTTGATAAAAATGAATTTTCACGTGTCATGTTACGTACCACTGCATTTGATATTTGGCGTGCCTTACAAATTACACATGAAGGTACAACAAAGGTCAAACAAACTAAAATTTCAATTTTGCAAAACCAATTTTCATCATTTAAAATGAAACAAAATGAAACTATAGTAGACATGTATTCTAGATTTCAAACTATTCAACATGATCTTATGGCATTAGGAGTTAAGTTTACTGATTTTGATTTAGTTTCTCGAATACTCAACTCTTTAACACCTGATTGGGAAAGAAAGGTATTAGCTATTGAAGAAGCTAATGATCTCTCTACTCTCAAAGTTGAAGAGTTGGTAGGAAATTTGATGTCCTATGAAGCTAATTTGCAGGCACGTAAAGAATTAAATTCGGAGACAAAGAACATAGCATTTCCATCAATAAAGAATGATGACTCGGATTTAGATGAAAATGAGATAGTATTCATTTCCAAAAACTACAATAGATTCAAGAAATTTAGAAAGATGACCAAGTTTCAAAAAGAAGGAAAAACTAACTCAACGAATCTATCTCAAATTAAGTGTTATGAATGTGATCAACACGGACACATGAAGAATGATTGCCCAAAACTTAACAATGATAAAAAGAAGAGCAAATCTGAAACACTCAAAAAGAAGAAAGCTTTCAAGGTAACATGGGATGATTCTGATTCTTCATCTTCAGAAAGTGATAGCGATAGTGACGGAGAACAAGCTAATGTGTGTTTTATGGCACAAAAAGATGAGGTATGTCCGGAACTTAGCTATGAAGAATTATTTGAACTTAGCATAGAATTAGATGATAAATTTAGACAAATAAAAAAATTGAACAAAGAATATATAGTAAAAGTAAATAGATTAGAACTTGAAGTAGGAATGTTGAAAGATGAAAAAACTTTTTAGAAGAAAAGCTTGAAATATCTCAAGAAAAATTAAGAAATAATGTGATATAAAGCGAGAACATTACTCTAGAAAAAGAAAATTTGCTAAAAGAAAATGTTGATTTTAAAAAGGATATTGAATTATTGAAAACAGAAAATAGAGAATTAAAAGAAAAATTAGATAAAATTACCAATAATGTGTCAAAATTTAACAAAGGAAAACAAGATTTGGAAAATCTTATCAAAACATCAAAACCATCAGGTAATAGAAATGGAATAGGATTTGAAAAATGCTATAAACAAAAAGGAAATAATGCTAAAAATATTAGTTATATAAAAACTAGAAGTTTATCTAAACAAAAATTGAATACCAAAAATGTGAAAATTTGGGTTCCCAAAACAGATAATAAATTGTTTAGACAAAAGCATATCAATAATTACTTAGAAAATGTAGTTTATAATAAAAATTATATTTATAAAGGTACCAAACCATCTTGGGTATGGTTACCTCCCTCTAACAATTAGGACCCTAATCAAATATATGGGTACCAATTAAAATATTTTTATCTTGCAGGTACCCAAAATAAAAATAAGGAGAAATAAATACTAGATAGTGGTTGCTCCAAACATATGACTGGAAATTCAAAAATGTTATCAAATATAACATACATCGATGGTGGAACGGTAACATTTGGGGACAATTCAAAGGAATTTGTCATAGGCATTGGAGAATTCATCAACTCTGGTATATTTAACTTTCCTATTATTACAAATGTTTTTTTTACTAGTAGAAATCTAAAACACAACTTGTCAAGCATTAGTCAATTGTATGATAAAGGTTTTCAAATAAATTGAATTAAAAACTAAATTTATTTCACCTTTTCATTACCACAAATTATTGAACCATTAAAATTTTAGAAAATTAAGTTTTCCTATAAATAACCCTTTCAGCAGATATAAATACCCATGGTTATATCAAAAATACATACAAAGTATCAAATTCTTATAATTTAGAAAAATAATGTCTTCTGTAAGTTCCTATATATCTATCTCTGTCTCCACTCCATCGACAGATAGCGCAGTAGATACACCACAACGTCTTCCGACACCTACACCACAAGAACCGACAAACAGGTGGTCTTCATATCATACGGGGTTTACTCCAGAGGCTAAAAAGACGAAAAGATCCTTGTTTACTTCTCCTAATTCAAAGGAGAAAATTGATGAAATTCATCATTACCAAAAACAACAAATGGATCTTCAACGAGAACTTTATTTTGAACAGAAAGTTACAGCACGAAGGCTTGGTTTTCTGGAACAAGTGGCGATGAAGTTTTGCTCGTCCCGAAAGAAAGATGTACTTGAACCACTACCAAAACCTTGTAGTTCATTAGATCCATCTTCTTCGTATCGCACTCCTTCTGATCCCTCTCCAAGACGATATTCGGGCTCCCCACGGACCCACGAACGAAGGAATATATGGTCTCCACTTAGACCATGGAAGGATAATGACTCAGGATATCAGAAAACACCGTCGCCTTCTAAATAAATAAAATCAAAATTAATTATTGTATACATTTTGTAAGTTGTTATATATATTAATAATAACGACTTTTATTGTCAACAATTGATAAAATAAATAAAACCATCAATTTTATACTATTTTTTAGCAAAATTGATCTTGTCAGACGTCTGACTGTTGTCTTTAGACGTCTGATTCACTGATATATGTCACAATTTTAAGCACTGTGCATATGTCAGACGTCTGATTTAGTTCCCAGACGTCTGGAATGAAGCTCTGTCTTCTCCTAAACTCATCTAGAATAATCCAGACGTCTGAACTAATTTCCAGACGTCTGACTGACTTATCTATTTCACAAATAAACAAAAAACAGACGTCTATGTTAATCTCCAGACGTCTGATTAATCTTTCTGCTTCTAAAATTTTTTCAACTTCGCAAAACCAGACGTCTAACAAATACCACACAGACGACTGTTCGCTTTATTTGTACAATTTTTAGGGCAAACCAGACATCTATTTTCAAACTCAGACGTCTGGAACTCAATCGACCGTTATTACAACCCCAAAATAACGACAATTGCTTTTTACTTCTCAAACATCATATCATTTTTTTTTGCCGATTTCCAATTATATTATCAAACCCTAAACATTTTCAAACAAAACCAAGATGCCTCCTCGTACAAAAAATATCAAAGCTCCGAAACGAAAACTAGACCAACAATCGACATCTTCAAATCCTCAAGTATGCTCCGACGAGCAGATTGAACGATGGATGCTCAAAGCCCCCCATTCGATAAAAAGGTATCAAGAAATTCAAAAGAAAAAGCTACATATAGGACCCTTCTACAATTTACTTAAGTTTCCTATGTACGACCTTGATGAACTTTGCAAAAATGCTGGATTGGAAACTTTAATTTCTTTCACGCCGAATGATGTTCAGATAGATCAACTTGCTATTTTCTTATTCTACGCCAATCTAGATAGCACTGCTATCTGGAATACCGAAGACGAGGACAATTGGTTGTGGTCAAGTGTTTATGGAAATACCATACGTTTAACTCCAGGATTAATCGGAAGAACCTTAGGATGCTCCGACACCGGTGAAGATCTTCACAATATCCCAGATATGCATTTTAAACCAAGGAATAATATCACCCATCAAATATGGGAAGATGAAATGCCCAAATTTGCTTCAAAATATTTACGTCCTAAAGCTCGATTGCTCACAAGGATGATAATCAATACAATAGTTCCGCGGATGGGGAGTCACGAGCAAATAACGGAGATGGAGCACAAAGCACTTTATGCTCTCTTTAGTGGAACAAGGGTAAATTGGGCGAAGTTTATATTTGACGAGCTCAAACAATTTTGGAATCGATCAAGGCCATCGATTATCTATCCTACCTATATTATGAGGCTTCTTCGTGCACATAATATTTCGTTATATCTCTCGACGTTCGAAGAAATTTCCCTAAAATATGCTTCCACAAAGTTCTTTTCTTTAATGCATTTACCTGAAACTCCGTCAGAATTCATGTCTTTTGAAGATTGGTCGAATCGTCGACAATCTAGAAAATCTGAAAATCCTTCTCAACCATCTGCTGCTTCATCTCAACAGCCAGAACAACATAGAGAAATTACTCCTCCTCCTCCTGCTCCATTTGATTATCCAGGGCAAGAAGACGTTATAGAGACTCGACTAGAAACAGATCCTAATGAAAGTATTCGAGATCTTACACTCAGAAATCAACATACACTATCTCAAAATCAAAAGTACTTGGCTAGGCGAATCGACAAATTTGAAACTTCTTTTGCCACACGACTAGCCACAGTCGAAGAGTCTCTCTCCACTGTTCTATCAGTTCTGAAAGAGGTTCTACAGAGAGTTCGTGGTCCTTCACCACCATCTGACGATTGGCCTACTCCTGTACCCTCTCCTCCTTCGAAACATTCCAAATTCTTTGACGATGAACCTTCAAAGGAAGCTTTGACATCTCCCTTAAAAGCTAGCACTTCTACAAAAGATGAGCAAAAGGAAGATAATATAAATCAAGCTTCTCCAAAGGAAGGAGATCCAAAACAAGCTTCACCAAAACAAGACGATCCAAATCCAAAATATCACTAGAACTTAAGTCTTTTAGTTGTTTGTATTTTGTGCAAAAATCTTTGTATGTACTTCTTCTCCAGCTTTAATGAAAATTTCTTTTTGACTTGATCATTTATATATTCTTTTTGATAATGTCAAAGGGGGAGAAATATATATATAATCTTATCAAACTAAGCACATATTCAGTGGGAGATTTGAAATATATATATAAGTATATTGAATAGTTGTCATCATCAAAAAGGGGGAGATTGTTAGGAAATCAATTCTATGGTTTCGATGATAACAACTATACAATGGAAATCGAATGTACATATATATCTATATTTACAGATAGTTGATAGAGTAACGTCACCAAAGAGACTAAAGCAACACTCAAGACAAGAATCAAAAGACATCAAATCAGAAGAGATTGAAGAGAAATAGGATATGCACAAGATGAAGCAACATGCACATTTTCAGACGTCTGAATGATTCCTCTGGTTCATAGTTCAGAAGCAATCAGACGTCTGGTTACCAACGTCAGACGTCTGAATGATTTCTCTGGTTCATAATTCAGAAGCAATCAGACGTCTGGATACCAACGTCAGACGTCTGAAAAGTATCCAGGCTTATAACAGATATGAAGACCAGACGTCTGAGGTTACTTTCCAGACGTCTGATTCAAGACTCGACTGTGCATTTTCAAAGCTCAACTGCCATATTCGAAAAGACACATCCACTTCTCTTTGTCGCAACTCTTCATCACCATCAGAAGCGACTTTACGGAGATTACAACAGATGCAACTATACAAGAAAACTCTTCATCACTATAAATAGCATCAGGAATTCAAGAGAAGATAACAACCTGACTTACTTACACTCTTATCTCTTGTACTCTGATTTATTCCTGATCTATAAGCAATCAAATACCTGTAATCAATCCTTCCATATATATAGAACTCCTCATTCAGATATTCTCAAGATAGATATATATTGGAAGCACCTTTGTACTCGATAGTCAACATCCGTGTTACAGAACACATTCTTGACAAAGAAACTCTGCTATTGTAAACCTGTTCCTCCGGGTTAAGCGAGGGTTAGTTGAAAGGAAATTCCGAAGAGGAGCTTCGGGACTGGACGTAGGACGGGAGGTCCGAACCAGTATAAAATACCGGTGTGATTAGTTTTATCTACTTTTCTACTATCATTTATAGAGTTATATTATATAGTTAACTATCTATGCTTGCACATAATCTAGACGATCCACTCATATAGACTTTCAGTGTGGAGGTTCTAGTCGCAATTTGGCAGGTGGCGATTGGTGTGTTGCAACGTGGAGCAGGGTTGGCGACGTCTTGGGCTCAAAGATGGTGACAATGGGCATAGTTGACTGCAACATCGATCTAATTCGAGCGAGTGTTCTCCAGCACTTTATATCGGTGAGTTTTCTTACTCACAACTACTTCTAAAATTCACTATCCACTACATATATACACATATAATCCCGATATTAGTTGAATAGCTTTATTGAGATGTTTGTTTGGGAGTTGATTGATTATGAATATTGATTAGATTGATTGGATGAATTATTTATTCGGGATATTTGATTGATCATGTGATATTGGATTTATGTAGGTTAGATCATCCAAATGCAAGGGACAAGTTATCCAAATATTGTTTTGACGTATAGTAATTTTTATACGTGTGTGTTCATTTTACGGAAGACCAAAATTTGATGTTATTCGATTTGGATCGAACAGTAAGATTTATATCGATGATTGTATGTTGATTTTAGAGGATTTTACTTCATGAATTCTATTTTAGACGATTTATTAATTTTCCCATATCTAAACTATTTTTGAAAGCTTCGGGAAAATTATTTATGGATTTTAAAATTTTGTAGTATGTTTGTAAGATATAAATATGGAATAATTTTAAGGAGTGTGTGAATTAATAATTATTTGAAAAAGGATGAATTCTATTATTTTATTAATAAATTAGTTTTTAAAGAGTTAAGTTTTTATTTATTTATCGTTGAGTATAAAAATATTCAAAGGGTATTTATGAAATGATATTTGAAATCTATATTTTTTAAATGATGAGAAATTTGAATCTAAAAGATGGAAGTTTGTATAAGTAATATCTTGAAGTAATTGCAAGTTGCATGCAATTTATTTTATTTATTGGATCAAAATTTTCATTTATGGGGTTTGAAATATGTATAGTAAAGCGAATATTTGGAAGTAATATATTTTAGTTTGATTATTATTATCGTATTTTGAACATATATATACGAGGTTGAAATTTGTGTTTAATGAATAGTTTCTCGATAATAATGGTTTTAAAGAAGTTTGGAAAATAAATGAGAATTTTAAATGAAGATTTTAAATTATATTATATGGTTTGAAATATATGTGATTTATTTTTGCAATTTATAAATTTTTTTTAAAATAGTACTTAATTATAAAGGATTTAGAAATGAATTTTAGTAATTGAATCATATATTGAGATTAAACAAACGAAGTTAATATATTATTCGATATATAAGTGTATTGAAGGTTTTTTTATTATTTTCCGAATATAAAACAAATTGAATGTTTTGATGGTTTATATTCTATTTAATGAGAAATTTAAATAAACATATGAATGAATCATCGTTGATATTGATTTATCGGGTGATTTGGTATGATACGGTGATGACATCCTTCTATGTGACTTTGTGATGATTTCTATTTTGTGTGACAAGGAATCTGAATAAACAAAGTTATAATACCGTTTGGGATGGGGCATTCGGTAATATTTCTTTGGTTATTCTTTGGCCTCGTTATATAGAATATTGAAGGAGTGAGTGTGACGTATGGGCACTATTTAAACGGACTAGTAACACGTGATGGTATGAGATGCCGTTATATTATTTATTCGGCTATCCTTTTTCCTGTAGATGACAGTGATATGGAGATTCATTATGTACGATGGGGTTGCTGCGGTAAGTCATGTATTTAGCCTTGTGTTGGCATATATCATGATGTGTGTTGGCAAGAGTATGTAGCTGTGTATCAGCTATTATATTATATATATATATATATTTAGCGTTTGTCTATTCACTATCTGACTTCCTTTATAATACAGTAGTTGAACCAAATTGTCTATTATCCCTCCTAGTGACCCGATCGCGGTGGTCGTTCCCTGGATCCCTGCATGACACTTATAGCCGTGTGTCGGCAATCTATATAGTTGTGTGTCGGTAATGTATAACCCATGCGTATCACCTAGGCCAACGGTCTATCACCATTTGGGGACACATGTAAGGTCGTGACCAATGCATAGCGTAGTTGTGCAGCGCATTTATGACATGTGATGGGTATGAGTCACGATGCCCATTGAGATAACTTAGACCATAGAAGCCGTGTTGGTGGAATACGTGTGTTGTGTTTTCCAATCACGTGTGTAGTCTCCTGAAGCAGATGTGTCCGTCAGTTTCCCGTTTGGTTTTGATGTGTGTGATATAGACCTATTTATATATTCAAGGCAATGAGTTATGATTATACCTGCGACTTTGTCCAGGGTATGATCAATCCCTATATCCTTCTTGGGCATGTATAGCCTATTATTCTTTTTCAGGCGTGTTTCGCCAAATATTTTCTTTTCATTGGCATATGTAGCCAACTGCTATTTATTTTCATGTGTTGCCCTTTTATATCTCATTGGTGTGTGTCGCCAACTACTATTCATTGATATGTGGTGCTTATTTATATTTTGTATTACCGTTTTATCTTTTATTCATCTTTCCTAGGCATGTGTTGCCGTTTATTGTTTATAGGTGTGTCGCCAATTATAGCTTTCTCTGGCGTGTACCACCATTACTATGTTTTGCTTATAGAAGATTATTTATATTGATATCGAGTATATTTTTTTTGAGATTGAGTAATATATTTGGGCTAAGCTACATTGTAGCTTGATTATACATGGTGATATCTCTTTTATCGATGATTTTTGGATTTAGATGATGATTTCTGAATTTGGATGTTTCACCCATTTGTTGTGTTTCATGATTTTGATTTGATGAGTTTTTTATATGGATGATGACATCTTTATGCTGGGTTTTGTAGTGTTTTACGTTATAAGATATTTAGGGTTGTTAGAGATAACATTATTATATTTACACCTTACATATACTATGTTCTATATGTTTATTGACCTTGGATTCAGATATAATCTGACCCGTATATTATTTATATAATACTCGGGTCAGTCCAAGACATTTTAGGCATAGGGACAGTATGACTAGCTTGTGTTTCTGGACATAGAGAAGACTAGATATTCAGTAATTTGAATTATAACTTTGTATTGTATGGTCTCTTATATGTATATCACTGTGATGTACATTGGACATACATTGTATGTTGTATTATATATTATCACTGCAATTGACTCTGTGATTTCTTATGTTTATTATATATTGTGTATTATTCTATCTTGGAGGCACACGTGTGTATTAAATACTGATACCGTGTACGTACAACTAAGTTATTTATTCGATGTTTTAATACGTACTAGTGTTAGCCCAAGAGAATATTTATGTGTCTACTCCATATCGTCTTATTCTCCATATTATTCGACAGTATTACTCTGTAGTACTTTTAGATAGTATGACTACAGAGGTGGGGGTTTTACACCTATACTGGTCTGGTAGCTGTTATTATACGCGAACCCCACTAATGATAGGTGATCTTCCCAAGATCTTGCAAAATCCAATATACATGCCCTTAACAAATCTTCTGATAACCAGTTTACTCTCTTAGTCCGCCTGTCGATTTGCGAGTGATACACCGTACATAGATTTAGCTCAGTCCATAATGCATCTTATAGGCTCCTCCAGAATTCACTCGTGAAAAGTGGGTCCTAGTAGTTTACTATACTTGCTAGAATTCCATGTAGTTGAACTACCTCCTTGATATACTATATCGCTAGTATTGCTGCCTTCCTTGTACTCTTCATCGGAATAAAGTGTTCGCTTTTTGTGAGTCGATCCACTATAACCTATTTTCTTTCATTTCCTCTCATACTACAAAATATTTCATCCACAAAATTCATATGTATGCACTCCTACTTCCATTGTGGTACGTCTAATGGAAGCAATAGCCCACTTGGCTTCTTTTGCTCCACCTTCACCATTTGGCTTATCATACACTTGCTATATACTCCACCACATGCCTTTTCGTTCCCTGGCCAGTAAAACATCCTCATTGCATCTCGATACATCTTATCTGCTCCTGGATGAATAGTCATCCTAGAATGATGACAATCCCCCAAAACTCCTCTATCAACTCCTTAACTTGGTTGAACTAGTAGATTCGTTCACCCTGTTAAATGTATTTAAATATTTGTTCATCGTTGTAGATGTCACCTTTTGATTTATTTTGATATTTTCCATATATTTGTCACTGTTGAACTTCCACTGATTATATCGCTACTTTTATGTTGGTGCTACGTGAAATAACTTTATAAAATCATTACTAGTATTGTCATGTAATTGTTATCATCAAAACACTAGGATTGCGTTCCTAAGAATTTGTGTTCAAAAGTAAACTATTGTTGAAAAAACATCAAACCTTAAACATTTGTTTAACAAAAACAAACAAGCATTCATATCTTGTTTTCTTCAATTATATGATCACACCCGCCGTTCGTAGCTCGGTTGGTTTGGGAGCTGGGAGATGGGAACCAAAGGACTGCGTCCGGGCAGGTTCGAATCCCAGCGCCAAACCATCAGTGGGAGTTTCAACGTTAAGCATCCGTGTGCGACGACTAAATAAAAGCGGGGTAGACACACGGCGTAGTTTACTTAAGTGAGTATCAATGAATACCATGATCTTAAGGTTTTCCATGTACTCAAAAAAAATTATATGATCACAATATTATGATCTACCGTATTTGGGATTGGCCTATCTACGAATAAATTCGAATGCAAATAATGTTATATCTATATCCGCATCCGGAATTATTTTCGAAAATCAAATATCCGCATTCGTGAATACGGACAGACATTAGATAATTATTCTTTGTGATAACGATCGTTAAATCATGAAATATAAATAGAAAATTTTAGTTTAACGTAAATTTCTTTTCAATTTCATTGTTATAAAATTGTGAAAAATAATCAAATACGATAATTTTAAATAGTTATGAACAATTAACCTGCGTTAAATGGATATGATATAAAGTACTAGCTTAATAAAACAATAGATACATGTCTTTCATTTCGCTCAAATACACATAGCATAAACTATAATATTGACAAAAACCGGACACATAATTTCAGATGTGTATGTCTTCACATCCGTATCCGTTTTTTCGAACATCCCACTCTTACTCGGTTTTCGGATATTCGAAATTTTCAAATATCCATCGTCAAACCTTAATTTGAGAAGCACTTACAATGGGAAAAAACTAGTGGCTTCATAGTCAAAATAGAACACAAAACCAGAGCTTGCCTAAACAGTATTAGCACATGCACGGTTTACACAAACACATTTTTAATCCAAGGTATTAAAAGAAAATTCAACAACTAGTCCAGTAAAATATTTGTTAAACGTGACCCGTCTACTTAATATTAAACAATAAAAAATACGTGTACGTCGATGTTTTGGAAGAAGGAAAGAAGGAAGAGTTGCTGTAAAAACCTGGAGCTATGGCAGTAAGCGGTTTCTTTAGTCATTTTCAACTCTGGCCTAATTGTTATTTTAATATTGACCGACATGATATGTACGTATGAAAGAAATTTTAAATGGAGTTGTTTGTTATTTTAATTATCTGCTTTTGCCTAAAGTCCAGCTAAATTATGGAAATTGTTGGATAATACGATATATGGTGAACTATGGTAGCAAAAATACAATATTTCGTTTTAGATTCGAAAAAGTTTGATTTAGACTTGTTTGTGCCTTTCCAAAAGTTTGATTTAGATTGGAGACTACATAATGTCTACAATATGGGTATTGATGTCTGAAATTTTTCTCATTTCTTTTTTCCTTTTTTTTTTTTATTATAGTTCGATGGATTGAAACTTGGATTATACATATGAACGTTATATGTTCTACCCAACTGCACCATCTTGTGGGTATCTCCGATTACAATTATAGAATACCAAATATTTGGAAATAGTGGAATATATATATTATCTTATCGGTTGAAAATTAATAGATACAAAGATGCAAAATATTAAAATTTGATTTGATAGTTTGATACCAATGTTTATGAAAGTATGAAATTAAGATGATACAAATTTCGGTATTGCAAATAGTGGAATATATATGTTATCTTATCCGTTGAAAATTAATAGGTACAAAAATGCAAAATATTAAAATTTGATTTAATATTTTGATACCAATGTTTATGAAACTATGAAATTTAGACGATACAAATATCGGTATTGCAAATAGTGGAATATATATGGTATCTTATCCGTTGAAAATTAATAGATACAAAGATGCAAAATATTAAAATTTGATTTGATGTTTTGATACCAATGTTCGTGAAACTATGAAATTAAGATGATACAAATATCGGTATTGCAAATAGTGGAATATATATATATGTTATCTTATCCGTTGAAAATTAATAGATACAAAAATGCAAAATATTAAAATTTGATTTAATATTTTGATACCAATGTTTATGAAACTATGAAATTAAGATGATACAAATATCGGTATTGCAAATAGTGGAATATATATATATATATATATATATATATATATATATATATATATATATATATATATATGGTATCTTATCCGTTGAAAATTAGTAGATACAAAAATGCAAAATATTAAAATTTAATTTAGTATTTTGATACCTATGTTTATGAAAGTATGAAATTAAGATGAATAACATACCTGTATTGTAAATAGTGGAATATATGTATTATCGTATTCGTTGAAACTTAATAGGTGCAAACATGCAAAATATTAAAATTTCATTTGATAGTTTGATACCAATGTTTATGAAAGTATGCAATTAAGATGAATCAAATATCTGTATTGCAAATAATGGAATATATGTATTATCTTATCTGTGGAACATTAATAAATACAAAGGTGCAAAATATTAAAATTTGATTTGATACCAATGTTTATGAAAGTATGAAATTAAGATGATAAAAGTAAGTTTGAACAATAAATATTGACCCATATACTCATTTTATGGATTATTATCTTGTTAAAAAGTTGAATTTCAATACAAATGAATGATGTTTGAATTGAATGTGAACGTCGTATGCCGCCACATTCACGTATCTGAATTTCAAATGTTTTCCATTTATTAAATTTGAATGCAAATAAATTTCGGATTTTGCCGCATACATTAACAAACCTAATTTAATTATGTCTTTTGTTATTAAGTAATTATGTTTTTTATCCAAGATTTTTATTTAAATCTTAGTTTTCTAAAAGAGCAAGTTATATCATGTTTTATGTTTTTTTTCCTCAAAGAAAATGCTTTTTTTAAGACCTTACCACTTAAGTTATGGTTCTTTACGTGTTTTATGAACTAAATATACGCAGATATAAGCCGTTAGAACATATTGCGTTTACATTTGAAATTGAAATTATTAGAAATTCTAGAAATTCAAAAAATGAAACTAATATGTGCTCAAGAATGGAAAATATAGGACGTGATTAATGACCAAAGTTGTTTAAACGTTTTTGTTGCTTTAATCAAACGAAAACCCACACTTAACTAATATCTATTAGGCTTAATGTCAAATCCAACGCAAACATTTAATTTGGTGTACGGATCTAATTGAACCATGATCTACATCCCACGGTTTCACAGTTATTTTATCGCCAATGATAAACATTATTATCTTTTAACTTTAGTAATCAACCACTCTGTTTCAGAGCACTATTTAATGGGGTGTCCTCCCTTCAAACTCTTCACTGCATTCATTCGTCCATTATTTCACCAGTTCTCTTTTAATTTCGTCCCCAATTACTGTTTTTGGTTGCTTCCCTTATTTTGTCCGAGCTCTAATCTAGTGTTCATTCAGATAAATCAGTAGGTAATGTTTATTTTCTGTGCTTAATTAATGATTAAGATTAACCGTTTGTTCTGCAATTGGTGTCAAAATTATATCTTGCTTGATAACTGAAGAAGAAAATGAGATGCGGCTTTGTGTAACATGGATATTTTTCTTTTCTACTATGGCTTCATTAACTATTAGTTAGTATACCGGACTTTACTAATGGACAAATTAACATTTCGCTGAAGGTTCTACCTTCTAGATTTTTTTGCTGAGATAATTGCTGACAAAATATAATATTGACGAGAATTTTATTCTAATTTTGACTTGCCATACCTGGAATGTAACCTTTTCTTACAAGAAATTTTTTATCCTATAAATATCATCTTATTCTTGTCATATTTTATATAGTTCGATTTTCCCCGTCTTTTAGTTTTGCAGTGTAAAAAGGTTTCTCATAAAGCTTGTTAAGTCAAGATATATTTCATTTAATTAAAGTTTTAGTTGTTTTAAACAATCAAAAGCTTAATTAACTTCTTTGATTTACAGAAGAAACTTGCTGATATGATTATAGAGCAATTATACACATAACAAGTTTATTTGTAGCCAATAAAATTACATTATTTTCATATTTAATTTCAGTTTGTGATTGGAAGGAGTCATGTCTGAACGCTCTTTGAGTCGAATTCCTAGCGTTAGGGAGCGCGTGGGAGATAGTCTTTCTGCTCATGCCAATGAATTGGTTGCCTTATTTTCAAGGTATATGTTAGTTAACACAATTGTTCATATCTTTAGTTTGCTATAAATTTCACTTTAATAACATATTATTATATGTACACAGTTACTAGATTTATTTCTTGTGAAGCTGTAGTAGTTCTCGTGTTACCTTAAAGCTCATATAATGTTGTTTATTTGATCATTAATTCATATCCTGCATTACTAGGCTTATTAAGCAAGGAAAGGGTTTGCTTCAACCCCATCAGTTGTTGGCTGAATATGAAACTGTGATTTCTGTAGAAGATAGAAACAATCTTAAAGATGGTATTTTTGAAGATGTTATCAGAGCAGCACAGGTAAATTAAATATCACCCTTTGTGATGATTATGCCAAGTTTATGAACAATATACACATTAAAAATGTACATAGTTAAAACTTCATAATAGATAGTTATGCTTATTAAGCTTGAATGTGGTTTAGTATATAGGGGAAAAAAAGATTTGTTAATGCTTGTTTATTTGGGTTTATGCATATTTGACATATGACTATAACTCACACTATATGATATAAATGTATATAATCATGATGCAGGAAGGTATAGTGATACCTCCATATGTAGCTCTTGCTATTCGCCCAAGACCCGGTGTATGGGAATATGTTCGTATCAATGTCAATGAACTAAGAGTCGAGGAACTCTCTGTGCCTGAGTACTTGCAATTCAAAGAACAACTAGTTGAAGAAAAGTATGAAACTTAATTTTCCATATAATTTTCTTACTAATTATGAGTTATAAGAGTCTGTGTAGTTGGTTTCAAATCTTAATGGATTTGGTCTCATGAATTCAGCACACAAAACAACAATTTCACATTGGAGTTGGACTTTGAGCCATTCAATGCCTCATTTCCTCGTCCTTCTCTGTCGAAGTCGATTGGTAATGGAGTGCAATTCCTTAACAGACACCTGTCTGCAAAATTGTTTCACGACAAGGAGAGCATGTATCCATTGCTCAACTTTTTGCGCCAACATCACTATAATGGCACTGTAAGCTTGCATCTATAATTGTTTGAGTTTCATGATTTCTAGATAATGTTTGTAAATTGTTATCGTTTTGGGGTGCAGACGATGATGCTAAATGATAGGATTCAAAGCTTAAGTGCTCTTCAGTCCACTCTAAGAAAAGCGGAGAAATACCTTTCAAGCATTCCTCAAGATACACCTTATTCCGATTTCACTCATAGGTATTCTAACACTTACTTTGACTCCATAATAGAATGATTAACAAATACATAAACCATTGTGAATTTTGTATAGGTTTCAAGAACTTGGGTTAGAGAAAGGTTGGGGAGATACAGCTCAACGTGTATATGGCAACATTCATCTACTACTTGACCTTCTAGAAGCTCCTGATCCATGTACCTTGGAGAAATTTCTCAGTACGATTCCAATGGTGTTTAATGTTGTCATTCTTTCACCACATGGATACTTTGCACAAGCTAATGTTTTGGGATATCCTGATACTGGTGGCCAGGTATAATTTTTTACCATTATGTGCAATTCCACATTATACTGTACTTGTGATCTTCATACTCATGATAACATAATATAATACTGTCATACTATCAACACAGATTGTTTACATTCTGGATCAAGTAAGAGCCCTGGAAGAGGAGATGCTTCTAAGGATAAAGCAGCAGGGTCTTAATATTACTCCTAAAATTTTGATTGTAAGCTTGATTTTTGTTGAATTATGTGTAATATGCACTTAAAAGATAATTTGACTAACATCGAATTTGCTAAAGGTGACTAGATTGCTACCTGATGCTGTTGGTACAACTTGTGGTCAAAGACTAGAGAAGGTTCTTGGAACTGAACATACACAAATTCTTAGAGTTCCATTTAGATCTGAGAAAGGAATGTTACGTAAGTGGATATCGCGTTTTGAAGTGTGGCCTTACCTTGAGACTTACACAGAGGTATATCTTTTTGACCTTATATCAAAATAGTATCTTCATTTTTTGGATTCTAAATCTAGTTTATGTGTTCATTTCATAGGATGTTGCAAATGAGTTAGCTAGAGAGTTGCAAGGCACTCCAGATTTGATTATTGGAAACTACAGTGATGGAAATCTGGTTGCTTCTTTGTTAGCACATAAATTAGGAGTTACTCAGGTTTGCAATGCAATCAGTATATTTTGTGTTATTTCTTCACATCATTTAAAAAAAAGGCATGACCTTTGATTCTATTTCATCATGCAGTGCACAATAGCTCATGCTTTGGAGAAAACTAAATACCCAGACTCTGATATTTACTGGAAAAAGTTTGAAAAGCAGTATCATTTTTCATGCCAATTCACTGCTGATCTCATTGCCATGAATCGAACAGACTTCATCATTACTAGTACATTTCAAGAAATAGCTGGAAGGTTGCATTTCTTTCATATACTCACTAATCTGCTATGAAAATTTGAAATAGTTCTGACTTTGTATAATATTTTCTTATTCCAGTAAGGACACCGTGGGTCAATATGAGTCTCATACTGCATTCACCCTACCTGGGCTTTACCGAGTTGTTCATGGAATTGATGTCTTCGATCCAAAATTCAACATTGTATCTCCTGGTGCTGATATGACAATATACTTCCCTTACTATGAAGAAAGTAGGAGACTCACTTCGCTTCATTCTGAAATTGAAGAGCTTTTATATAGCACTACCGATAACACTGAACACAAGTAAGAAATTTGCTCTTTCCACCTATATGAAATAAAATGCAAGATTCCCTATCTCAGCTTGATTTGTAGTTGAGTGTTTACCATGATTTTGTTTATATAGGTTTGTTTTGAAGGATAAGAGCAAGCCTATTATATTTTCAATGGCGAGGCTAGACAGAGTGAAGAATATTACTGGATTGGTCGAGTTCTATGGAAAGAATCAAAGGCTAAGAGAGCTGGTTAACCTTGTTGTTGTGGCTGGAGACCATGGAAAAGAATCAAAGGATAAAGAAGAACAAGAAGAGCTTAAGAAAATGTACAGTCTCATCGATGAATACAAATTGGATGGCCAGATTCGCTGGATCTCTGCTCAAATGAACCGTGTTCGCAATGCTGAATTGTATCGCTATATATGTGATACTAAAGGTGCTTTTGTGCAGGTAATATTTTCATGCATTTCAGCCTTCTGAATTGGTTCTTTCTTGAGAGCAAATATGAAACAAAAATGTTAGACATACCACAAAAAGTAGTTTAAGCTGTTGCTAATGCTTCTTTCTGTAAAACTGCATATGGGATGAGTTATAAAACGGATAATTGTGTTTTTTTAGCCTGCATTCTACGAGGCATTTGGGCTAACGGTTGTGGAAGCCATGACATGTGGGCTACCCACATTTGCAACTTCTCATGGCGGGCCTGCAGAAATTATAGTGCATGGAGTTTCGGGCTTTCACATCGACCCATATCAAGGAGACAAGGCTTCTGAACTGCTAGTGAATTTCTTTGAGAAATGCAAACAAGATCCCACACATTGGGAGACAATATCTAAAGGGGGATTGAAGCGTATTGAAGAAAAGTAATTATAACTTAGATTTATCAAGAAATCTTTTTTTTTTTTCATTTTGGTCTGCACTAAATTTTTTACATGTTAATTTTTGTTTAGATATACCTGGAAGTTGTATTCCGAGAGATTGATGACATTGGCTGGTGTTTATGGATTTTGGAAATACGTATCAAATCTTGATCGAAGGGAGACTCGTCGCTACCTTGAGATGTTCTATGCTCTCAAATATCGCAACTTGGTAAGATTTCCCTTTTTTTCATTTAGAAATGATAATGCCGAAGTTAACAATGCATTTCTTTGTAAAACAATGTACTAATAAATTGTTTTGCTTCACTTTGTCTCAGGCAAAATCTGTTCCTTTGGCTGTTGATGGAGAGACCACTGAGAATGGAACTAAGTAAAAAAAACCGGATTTATCGAGCTCATGTAAATTGATTTGCTGCTCTAGTATTTTGATGGATGTTAGGCTTTCATTTGTGTTTGATTGCATACTCGAGCTCGACTATTAGTATTATATTATTGCAATTGAAATTTGAAGTTCATGCATTTTCTTATGTACTGCTTAAATAAAGACTGTATTTGCTACTGTTTTCTTAATGAAAATTTCTTCTCCCATACATTTTAGCAGTTAAAATTGCAATTGTTTGCTGCAAATTTTGTAACTTTTTACAGTTTATATGTTTTGAGTCTATGTTCTACAGTTGCTTGCTGCAAATTTATGACAACTTTTAACACTTTACATGCTTTGAGTTTATGTGTTCTGACTTGATCTGAAGTTTATAAACAGTAGTTATAATTCATATTTTCAGCAACTCATAATCACTGTAAGTGAAGTCATGGAACGTACAACTCAACTGAAACCTGATGATCACATAAGCAACATTCAAAGAATAAAACTTTTAAATATACCAAACAAGGCAATTACAGCTTCAAAGTTGGATTAAAAGCACATGATCCATTACATACCAAATGCAGCTACATATCCTCCAATTATTTCAGCAAAATCCCAATGAACAGCAACTAAAACCAATTATAACAATATATAAAAACCAATATAGCTCTACACTTTCCCCACTCTAACCCTTAAACTAAAAACTCAAAAGAAATCCATCTGAAGATGCTTATCAGCAGTAACAATCTCCTGATCACCCTCATCCTTCTCCTGGCTGCCACTTGGCCCCAACATCAACCGTTCAACGCCCATGGGCCTAGGAACCTCAGGCGGGCTGGTGCATCTAATCAAAGCCCAATTCACCCCTTCGAAGAACATATGCTGCTTAATCTCAGCCGCTCCCCTCTTCACTCCCAACCTGCCTTTCGGGTCCTTCATCAGCAACCCTCTTATCAAGTCCTTCGCCGCGAAGCTTACAGAAGGAGACTCTGGAAATCTAAGAGGCTGCTCGACCACGTTGGACAAGGTCGCCCTGTTACCAGAACCCTTGAAAGGGGTCTTACCGAAGAGCAGCTCGTATAGAAATATTCCAAGAGTCCACCAATCGACAGCGCTGCCGTGACCATGTCCTAAAATAATTTCTGGTGCCAGGTACTCGTGGGTGCCTACGAAGGACATCGATCTGGCGTCCGTGGGCTCGACGATGAGCTCTGGGAGAGGGATCACTTGGTTGGTGGGCTCTCGAGGCGGTTTTGAACTTTTTTTGTTTTTTGATTTTGAGCGGAAGAGTCGAGGGGAGAAGCAGGATGTGGAAACAGAGCAAGAAGGCTGAATGCACTTGGATTCTATGCAGTATGTGGTGGTAGCTGTTGTTTGCTGTGAATGAGAGGATGAGCTGACTAGGGTTGGGCTGAATGAGCAGCGGAGGGATAGGTCAAAGTCGGAGAGCATGATGTGCCCGTCTTCACGGACCAGGATGTTTTCAGGTTTCAGGTCACGGTAGATTATGCCGAGCATGTGAAGGTATTCTAAAGCTAGTAACACTTCTGCTACATAGAACCTGCAAATGGAGTCAGAAATTTATGTTAGGAAACATGTACTTGGAAATGCATTCTTCAATATATACATAGAAGAGTCAACTCAGGAGAATCCGGCGGACCGGTAAACTTCTGAGAGGAATTAAGTTGTGCATGTCCGCCTCAACTCATGACACCTATAACCCCGGAATCTATTTTTTGCGAGAATGTATACAAGGCAGGGCTTGAACCTGGGTCTGTTACCAAACCCGAGCACCCCTTTTCCATCGCGCCACACCTACGGACTAAAGGGTCTTATATGATAATATTGAACCGGTGAAAAATAAGGTTTTTTGGACATTTTAATTTACATGCAGTCACATACTGACACTTCTGCCATGCACATGGATTATACATACAGAGAATGCATGATGCCAACAATCCACCCATTAAAAGCCAAAACGGAATAAGCTAGTATAATGATACACACCACGAGCTTATATGTACATTATCACTTGAAAACTAATAATTGAAGGGATAAAAATGACGGTGAGAGATTTGTATGTTGCGATGATACAAAATCGTTGAAAATGATTGTGCAAGCATGCTAATTACAAATTTTAAAGAAGACGTAGAACCATGTTCGTCCAATTTCTTTTGTATTAGTAGAGATAATGTAACAAAAGAAAATCTCATGATTGAAGTTTTAAGAATATTTTATGTCATATGCACATCAGTTAATTATGTATTAAGCAAAGAAATGGTGATTATTATTTTAATGCAGAAATTTGGGAATTTATTCAGAACGTTATGGTCTATAACTACTAGCAGTAGCTAATCATCACATCGCAAATGCAAACAACGCTTTCAAATGATGTTTAAGTGGAAGATAACAATTTGTACTTGGCATCCACTGGAAGATGCTCTAATCATAGTATCATTAGCAAGCAAGCAACATTAGCACCATGACAATAGCTAAATTCGTATATTGTTTTTGTGGTGCATAAAATTTAGATGTAAATGGCAGGTTTGACTTGTATTCAATTCCTACAACTGCCACATATTCTTATTAATGCCTAATTGCCTATACATATATTCTCACTTTCAAGATATATTTCATCCCTAAAAGTGGATGTGTGTGGTGTGTGTAAGGAAGGTTAAATGACACCCCTTTATCACCCCTATCATATTTTAAGCTATACAATTTAAATATCATGAAAATTTGTGGATGTATAAATCTACATTGTGAATATCATCTACAAAAATTGAAACCGTTTTGAAATTCTAGCCTCTTCAAAATAACAAGTCAATACTAGCCACTAAAACATTTATTTTTGCCGTTGATTTGAAATACCAAATTCATCATGTTTGAAGTAGCGTAGCTCAAAATATGGTAGGAATGCTAAAGGGGTGCTCTAAAAGAGAGTTGTCATAGAACTTTCATATGTGTGTGTGTGTATATTATAGGGTAGGATCGAGATCTTTCTCTTACAAATCTCATTTTCATCCCCTTCCGTCTTTTTATGCAATTTTTTTTGTTGAAAGTAATGGATATATTTTATTAGTCAGCAAGATCATCAATACAAATTTTAAATTGTTTCCGAATGCAACTATTTCAATTTTATTTTTTTACTGGAGCTCGTTTTAGAATAATCATAAAGTTAAGTTTAAGATTTTTCATTGATGTGTTCAACAAAAACACTATAGTTATTTTTCTTCTAGAAGTTTGAGGCTTAAACGAGAAAACCTGCTTTTATAATTAAATCTACTGCATGTTATGTGCATTATGCCAAATGGAAAATGTTCATGCACATTCAAATCACTCAGACTCGTACACTCCTCAGTAATATATTATTATGTTAGACGGAATTCTAGTGCTGTTTAATCTCGTTTTTAAACCAGAATAATCTCAGCAATTAATAATTCCAAGTATGCAATCTGCATCAAGCACTTACCTTACATCATCTCATTAGTGACCAGATGAAGTAACGTGCACAAAGGTTGACACAGCAAACACAGATGATGCAGACCCTAATTTATGCATCAAGTAAAATCCCTTTAAGACTGTGTGTGTTTATAGACACACACAGATATATATGTGTGTGTGTACGTACGTATGTGTATGTACGTATGTATATTCCCACAAGTCCAACTTAACCAACGATCTATAAGTGTAATAAAGAGCCAACACTGGGTAACTTCCATCTTGTAGCAAGCTTAAAAAATTTCCCGACGCTACACACAGCTTAATGTAACCTATATGATTTCAAAATAAAGTATACAGTATTCGTAAATTCAAAACCGAATAATGTCTATGATATCCCTTCTTAACTCTTGTAGCTAGCATGCTGATAGACCAAATATTTAAGGTCCAATAAATATGCATCTAGCGTATTGGCCTTAGGTTGATTCAATCACTTGGGAAGTAAGTAATGGTGTGTACGCTACAAGGAATTTGGAAAGATGTGGAAAGTAACTGTTCTATAATTCTCAAAGCTCATTGAAAGTGCACAAATGTACATAGCAACATTCACTTTTATCTATATCCTTTGTCAATTAAATAAGATCAATTAGGCAATATTATTTATCTGTAGGCCATAAATCGACTTTGGAAATGATTTGTCCGGTTTATAACTGAGAAAATCTGCAAAGGATGGAGCAAAAGCAAGAACCTATTTTCATGTTATACACCAAAGGTTTGCTTAGTCTATTGCTAAAGTAGTGGGAGTTGTCTCTGCAAACTCTAATTTCAGTCCTGATATACTCAAATGGGTACAATTCTTTTATATAATCTCATAATAAAAAAGTGAAGTTCAGTTATGGAATGAGAAAGTAGGGTCTTATGTTATACGCGATGGTCCTATTATATCCACTATTCTAAGGTACATAATCAACTAGTAAAGCATCCTAGCATACCATGTGTTCAAACCATGTTGGCATGTCCCACATACCAACCAAAACACAATATAATAGAATCATGGTCTAAGGATAGAGGATGCTCAATCACAAGTTGCAAAAAATACAAATACGATCTTTGCATATATTGGTCAGATAAATAAGGTAAACCTATGAGATTACACAGATTATAGCCAAACCAGCTAAAACTACAAAGGATTCACTCACATAAACAACTAATTTGAGCTGCCTGATAAATAGACAAATAATGTGTGAGCTGCACAGAAAGCTTGAATGTGGTGTTGAAAGTTAAATGCCTGTTTAAGTACCTTTTCAATCTATTTTTGACAAACTTTAATAACAAAGGGAACTAAAAAATTGAAAATGTAGTTTTTCATACCCAAAAACAACGCCTAAGATTAGGTAAGATCTGCTAAACTATGTTAGGCAATTTAAGATTTCTAGCATAATAAAAGAACAATGAGACTATAAAGAAAATCAGTGTCACGTGATCACATTCCCTTCAACACATTCTTCACACAATAAAGTTAGGCTACTGAACTATGTGGTCATCAGCTAAATGATTAGATATTGTCTACTTAATTATTGTGATACTCACACTTTACACCGTAAAATTGCAAAATTAAAACCTTTTTCGTTAACAGTATGCATAAACGCACTATCATTTCTAGTAGAAGACGCTTTGGGGAATTTCGTTCTTAGAAGCAACAAGATGCAACTCCCTTTTAAATAGCATCAAACAGAAGATCGCACCAACCATAGGCATAACAAAGAACTAAGTTTTTTGATGCAATTTAATGTAACATAATCGCATAAGCCAGAAAAAGTTATATAACCACGTACTTGGCTGCAGATTCCGAGAAGTGTTTCCCAGGCTGCCTTTGACGAAGCGTGTGTAAGTCTCCTCCAGGGCAAAACTCCATTACTAAACATGAGAACTTCTCCATCTCAAAATGGGAATATAACGTAGGGAGGAAAGGATGATCCAAGCACTGCAATATATCTAATTCCATCTGAGCTCTGGTCAACTTTTTACGAGTTGCCAATGCTACTTTATCCATAACCTTCAGAGCAAAGTAACTTTTAGTTCCAATTAACTCAGACAAATACACGCTGCCAATATCTCCAGAGCCCACTTTTTTCAACAGTTTAAAATGGCTCAAATCAAAATCACCATTTTTAGCTCTAATGGATTTGATAGCTTCCCATCTCGAATCATTCCCCTTGTGCGGCTTGCTTACACTACCACTAGAACTGCTTTCATCACTTATATTGCTGCATGTGCTAGCTCTACACATACTACTCTTTCCACTGTCGGCATTCTCAGCTTGGTCACTGATTTTAGCACATTCACTAGTTTTGGGTAAACTGCTAATGTCATCACTAACCTTTGCATAACCAGAGCTACAATGTTCTGTCATTTTCTTTTCTTGTTCTTCATTTGGATCCTTGGGCAACCGAAGTGATATAAGAGAGTCTGTGGTCGAAACAATTTCATCATCCAATGACACATTAGGCTCTGACAAATTTTCACTTAAAAAATATTTAAAAGGCACATTATTTTGAATTGGAGGAGGACTGGATTCGAATGATTGGCTAAAATTTGCCTTGCTTGGCACTATCAAGCTTGCCTTTGACATAGTTTTTGATGCCATTGATCTTGATCCAACCCAAGAAGTTGAGTAAATTATTTGAGAATAGCGGAAATTCGAAATCTGATAAGGCTCCTAAACATCAGTACATGCAACTTCCTTCTTCTTTGTGACTTTATCTAATAACAAAGTGTGAACATTAATGAAAGTTATAGTCGATCATTAAACTTAATTAAAAATAGAAAAACAAAATAGCAGAATAAAATGAGCCTAGAATCACCAACACTAAGAGGTTCTCTTATCAAAGAATAATGAGTCGAAAATAATTACAAAGAACCAACCAATTAATTTATTTTTTTTCCTTTTTGAAATAAAAAGGCACGTATACAGTGGAGCCAACAGATGATGCCTGTGGGATACAAATTGGATGACTGTATAAATTTAGAGTGTCACTAAAAGATACCAGTTAATACTAAGGGGGTAAAATCACAAGAGGACCCAATTGGATATTGAAATTGTTAAAAGAAATTGTTAAAAGGAGACCAAACTCAATTAAAGAATTTATTATATTTTAAGAATATACTAATATAGCTTTTCATATCAATTTCATCTCCCCTATTATACTTCTTTCTCTTTCTCCTTGCTTCCAAAATATAAATTCAAACAAGGGAAAAATTGTTAACCATAAGAAAATGAAAAAATGATCGTGTAGAATGGAGAACACAAACACAAATCTTAAACAAGACCCAAAGACAACGTAGAAAATGTCAACAAAAAATTTTTATCATGACCAATCATGCATGTAAATATTTGGGTTTGTACTCTACGTCCGGTATTTACTTATCACGACCATTTTATGTTATATTTATTAATAATACTCGGGTTCAAACATTGAACTAAGAAAAGTAGAGTTCAACAAGGTTCAGAAGGATTAATTAATTTTAAAAGAAGAAATAGTTGAGTAATTTAGGAACAAAAAATTATTTGTTAAAAGGGACCTTTTCATTTATCAATTCCCTCCTAATAAAATTTAAGGGAAATTCCATAAATACACCCTCCTTAAGTTTCAGAATACACAGCCGCCTCTTTAAAAGATAGATTTAAAAAACCCATATTTTTAAATTTTAGGATATTTATGGAAAACTCTACATATATTTGCAGAAAACTCAACAAATATCTGCAAAGAAAGAGAATATGCAAATATATGAAGTTTCTAAACTGCAAATATTTACAAAGAATTATGCAAATATTATTTGCAGAGTTTTCTGCTATTAGCATTTTTTTCAAAAAAATATTAAAAAAATGTTTTAATTATAGAAACATATGAATAATGTTCAGATTTAATTTCTGGAAAAAACAAAATATTTTTACCGTAATTAAAAGTACAAGTGTAATTTAAAACATGTTAATGCAAAGGATTTTTCACGTGTCAAACATGGAAATAAGGGACATAACTAAATTTTCACAAAACTTAAAAAATATATTAAAGTACTTCTGTAAAGCACACTCTTAAGTTTCAAAATATAAGTTTTAAAAAAAATACCCATGTTTTTACATTTCAACATATTTGCAGAATAATCCGCAAATTTTTGATGTTTCTGAAATGCAGATATTTGCACTTTTTAAAAAAAAATTGATCATAGAAACATACGATTAAATTTAGAGTTAATTTCCGAAAAAAAATAGTTTTTTTATCGAAATAAAAATAAGGATGCACTGTAAAACATGTTTTTGAGAAGAGTTCTTTATGTACAAAACTTGAAAATAAGAGGCATATCATAATTTCCAAAAAAAAATAACCCCTCTTAGCAAGAGGGAGAGAAGAGAGTCGAATTTCAGCATGAGGAAAAGGTTAAGAAAAACTACTGGAACAATTCCAACTCCTCCCCCAGTAAGCATGGATTTGAAAACAAAAAAGAAAAGAAATTTTTTTGTGTGGTTCACTATATAGTTTCCTAAAAATCGTTTAAAGTGAAATGGTTTTCGGAAACTCCCCTAAACAATTGGGAAACTAAATGGTTTTTAGAAAATCGTCTGGTGTATTTAATGATTTAAAAAGAATTATTAATGACTAAACTCCAACTGCTAACTGTTGGAGCACAATGAAGCAAAAAAAAGAAGAGAGAATCACTCTCAATTTTCTCACAACTCTAACTGTTGGAGATACCCAACACCCTTAATTTATATTGCTAGAGGTGTCCATTTGATAGCACCCTTAATTCATATTGAACTAGAAAATTGCACAGAATATTTACTTACTAAAGATATTTATCAAATATTTGCATGCAGCTGAGAGCAAACACTAATGGTATTAAAATTAAACCATATAAATCATTTTCTACCATATAAAACAAATAATAAAAACATATAAGGATTTTACCAAAATACTCTGCCGAAGTAGAAACTCTTCTATCGGCTTCCATATCTTCTCAATTCAATAACCAAATTAATTGTCCCAAATAAGAAAACATAGGGCTTCGCTACTAAACTGTGTGTCCGTGTTCGTCATGTTTAAATTATGATAAACCAAGTTTAATTTATAAAATTGAAGCGTGTTGTCCCAAACAGCTATATTTTTTTTCTACAGAAAAGTGTCATTCATACAAATATTTTTTGCACAAGGGTTATCAACAAATTCAAATTATGAATGTTGTGGGCCTATACAAAGACCAACAACCAAAACAAGGACCACGAACTAACTTTACTTTAAGAATTCTTACAAATCAAAGGGTAATAATTAGATCAACTACCACTCAAAGTAAATATTTTTCAATTAGATAATGTCATACAAAATTAAATTCCAATTCGGTGTCCCTTTTCACATATAATAACCAAAAAAAAGTACAGATCGTCAATAGATGACAGAACAATCAAACGTGAATCACCACCGCAGTATAACTTTAATCTAGTCAAAACCAAAATAAAATAAAATAAACCAAATTACCAAACGATTATCGTAATAACAACAGCAATAATAACCCATAATAAAACCAAATGACTATCGTAATAACAACAGCAAAATAACCCAAATTACATAGCATTGCACAAACATGAGAATTCAATCCCGAGATTAAAAAAATGAGAATTCAATCCCGAGACCAAAAAAAGGAGAATTCAATCCCTCTACGGTATAAGTTTAACCTAGTCAAAACCAATTTACTATTGATCCAACTGACTGAAACAGCTACAATGTTGTTGTAAAAAAAAATATCCATAAAAAATCCTACTAAAGATCTAATTCGACTTTAGAAAAACTGAATACAAATTGATAAATCAATACCTGGTACAAAAAGATCGTGGCTTTGGGGCTTCTTCAGATAGGAGGAAGAAGAGAATCAGAGAAGACAGAAGGAAATTATACAATGATAGGTTACAATGTTTCTTAGTAGCATACTTGTATACTTTTTGGGAGGGGCGAAAAGTTAAAAGTGAGTCCTTTTCATCAATTTTTTTTCCACTCCCACTCGGTCTTCGCCCAAAATCAAAGGCATTGGGAGCATCTAATTTGCCGTTTCCAAAATAAGTAAATGAATATTAACTAATACCTAGGACAGATTAGGATCTGCAATTATAACCCAAATTTAATTTTTTGAATTAAAATGTCATTTTTTTTACCATATTATCAGTACCCTTATTGTCATTTAAAAGGGTAAATTTTTGAAAGAGACCCGCCAAAAAATCTATTTCAAAAATAGGCTCTAGCCAAAACTAATTGCAGAAATAGACATATTTTCATATAACTTGCACATGTACAGAATGCGCAAGCTATATCTTTTTCAAGAAAATAATAATTAATTAACGCCTTTTTGAAATGCTTAAGCTATATTTTTGAAATGGTGAGTAAATCGGACTGACTATTTATTTCAGTTCCGAAATTGTATTTGTGTATTTCATAAATACACAAATATAAATAAGTGGAAATTATGTTGAAGGGCTTCTATTTTCAAGGTAATAAGTTTTAAGGACAACATTTGTAAATAATTAGTTTTAAGGACAATTTACAGGATAATGATAAATTCATTTATCTTTTTAAGTTATACAGGAAAATGATAAATCTTTTTATCATTATTTCTGTATAACTGAAAATGATAAATTCTTTTATTTTTTTTCTGTAAAATGTCCTTAAAACTAATTTTTTAGAAATAGTGTCCTTAAAACTTATTACCTGCACAAATAAGCCCTTGAAGTGAAAATAATATAACTTGCGCATTCCATAAATGCACAGGCTATACGAAACATGCTTATTATTACAATTAATTGTGGGTGAGATCTATTGTTGGAATAAATATTTTTGGCATGTCTCTTTCAAAAATTTATGATATTAACCCGCCGTTCATAGCTCGGTTGGTTTGGGAGCTGGGAGATGGGAACCAAAGGACTGCGTCCGGGCAGGTTCGAATCCCAACGCCAAACCATCGGTGAGAGTTTCAGCGTTAAGCATCCGTGTGCGACGACTAAATAAAAGCGGGGTAGACACACGACGTAGTTTACTTAAGTGAGTATCAATGAATACCATGATCTTAAGGTTTCCCATGTACTCAAATTTTTTTTTATGATATTAGTAGTCAAATTTAATAATGATATTTATCATCCAACCATGTACATTGAATTCATATTTTCTACAATTTATTTGTTTTAGTTACATAACACCAAAAAAAGCCTCTAGAAGGTTTTCTATCACAAAAACTGATTAAAATATCATAAAAGGATGTGTTAGGATTTGCAATTATAATATAAATATAAACCATAATTCCATGCTGAATTAATTTGAATTTGAATTAGAATGCCATTTTTACCATATTACCACTCGTCATTAATTACCATTTATTGTCATTTAAAATAATACCAAAAAAATTAAGTATCGTTTTGAATGTTATGGTATTGGTAATCAAATCGAATAATGATAATTATGTCAATCACATACATTGAACAATGTGCATTCATTTTTTCTATAATGTATCTGTTTTAATTAGATAACATCCAAAATAAAACTGTATACGGCGTTTTCTACCATAAAAACTGATTAAAATATCATACATCGTTAACTAACACCTAAAACATAGTAGGATCTACAATTATAACCAAAACCATGATTCCACGGAATTAGTTTGAACCATAATGTCGTTTGTACCATATTACCACTCGTTAATAATTACCGGTTACCATCGTTTAAAATTATACCAAAAAGTTAATAATCATAAGTGGTTAACTAATACCCAAGACAGAGTAGGATCTGCATTTATAATTGAACCATAATTCTACGCTGAATTAATTTGAATCAGAATGTAATTTTTCATATTTAATTTGAATCAGAATGTAATTTTTTCATATTACCACTCGTTTATAATTACCAACCACTATCATTTAAAATTATATCAAACAAATTAATAATCATTTTGAATGTTACGGTTTGATAGTCAAATTTGATAATGGTAAATATTACGCCAATCACATACATTGAACGGTGTCTATTCGTATTTTCTATAATGTATTTCTTTTACCCAACATCCAAAATAGAATCTAATAATAGTATAGTGTTGTTTGATTGAATGCATTAACTTCTTTTACCATTTCCCTTTTATGTACAACAACACAAAATTAATAGATAAACTGTAAGATAAAAATATCACATGTAATATTGATTCGTTTATACGAGATACTGAAACAAATGGCCATATATTTTTAAATGGTAAAAATTCATTACTAACGGCAAAACAAAATAGTGTGTTGCTAAAAGCACCACAAAATGTACTTTCTAGTACCATATTAAATTTTAATCATGCTTAAGAAATAAACATGCACTTTATTTCTACATAGCCATTAATCACTGAATGATTCACGTGTTAAAAAAACACCATACCTACGTTAAATATCTTGGCTCCTAAATTTCAACAATTGTAAAACCTAAATTTTATTACAGAAATTGATCAAAATTTCAATTTTAGATCATGAATCCATTGAGGAAGAGCACTATTCTAAGGAGGAAGGTGAATATAAAATGTTGACAAATACTATAGTGGATAATCAATATTTTATAGAGTGAAAGAAGGATATTTGATTAAAAATAAATTTGTTTGTTTTTTAATTTGTTAACTGATATTTTTGGTAGGGTTATATCAATCTTTTTTGTTGTATTTACAAATAATGTTTATGGTTTGTTACCGATTATATTAGTTGATTGATAAAAGACAAAGGTCTTGAATAATTCAAATTATGAAATGGATGTAGTATCATAATGATGTACGTAAATGAGGTAATTATGTTACGGGTTTTCGTTGAAGAAGAAGAACAAAGGGAGTCAGGAATTAAATGATTTGGGTGCCTCATTTTTATTCTATTTGGTATTAAGTAGCACATAATTTAATTTATGAACGGTGCTCTTTAGTAATGGTATTAGAAAGCACATTTATGTATGCTTTTAGCAACACAACAAAATATTGGTCTACCGATTGATTCGGTTGGTAGTGGTCAGGCTCGGCCCTGATATTTAAGAAGCCTCGGGAAAAAAATATATTCTACAAGCGATGGAAAATAAACAAGGCCTAAGGGCACAATGGTAAGTTCACAGAAGAAAAACAATTATGTTAGGCAAGACTTGATCGTGGGCCTTTGATGTCGAATGCAATCGCTTTACCATTGAGACATACATCATAATATTCAATTTTAAAGCAGTGTTATTTGTATATAAAACTAGAAAATATTCCGAGGCCCCTAAAATATTGGAGGCCCTAGACCACCACCTTTGTGGCCTAGGCCCAAGGCCGGGCCTGGCAGTTGTATGATTTTACTCTTACTATATAGAGTGTTATGGTTCATGTTTAAAGTATTATTGGTGGTACCGAGGACAATCCACCCCTTATTTGAACAATTAAGAGCAACTTAAAGCACAAACCTTTTGGAAAAAATAAAATAAAATGAGTTTGACCTGGAAAAGTTAGTCCTGTAATTATTTACATGAATAATATTATATCTGTATCCGTATTCCAAACACCAGTTTTTTTGTATTCAAGAACACCGTACAAATACAACAGATATCCGACAAATACCAAATTTTCGACCATCATTTAACAATTGCTAAATTTAAAAAATAGATAAATAGATATGACTCAATGTAAGAACTCTTTGATGTTAATTTTTAAAAATAATTACATGAAATATATATTAAGACAACTAAGATAATGTTTGACAAATTTATGCCTACAACATAATAAACAATTAATTCTTAACCACATTCTTGAGTAAAATACACATTAGATACATTATCACCTTAATAGAACCAAATGGAACATTTTTGAGTGTGAATGCCAACATATCATATCTGTGTTCATTTTTCGATATCATGTACTTTTTTACTAATGAACACAGATATGAATGGACTTTTGAACTTTCAAGTATTTAATTTCTTAATTTAATCAATTAATATGTTTTAATTAATTAAAAGTTTGTACGATTTTGAGTTTATCAATATAAGCTTAAGCAACATGGCAATGTGTACATAATTAATGTATACGTATATAGATATTGGGATATATATCCATAACACATACATTTGGTCATCTATGAAATTCGCTATGGATCGAGTAATATGAATTGTTCTACTAAATTAAAACTTATATAACAATAGTTAAAATAAAATGCTTTAAAGTAAAGTGCAACATAGATTTTTATACTGGTTTAGACTTTCCGTTCTACGTCCCGTCTCAGACTCCTTCCGGATTTAAACAATAACCCTCGCTTAACCCGAAGGAACATGTATCTTACAAAACCGCCTAAGCTGCTGAACATGACATCGCGCCTGAAGATCTTCAACGGGACTTCAACTATAAAAGCAGCAAACAGTTGACTTCATGTGCTCTAAATAAGACGGATGAGTCGATACAGTACAACCTTCATGTTATCTTCTTCGTAAGCAGTATATTGTGCATAAGTGGAAGAATGAAAGTAGATGATCACTTAAATGATATAACTTGAATGTTCAAGTGATCAAAAATTACAATGTAAGCCTTTGAATGCAAGAGAAGATTTCAAAGAGAATTTGAGAGTAAAGTAAAGAAATTAGTTATAAGAATCTTGGATAAAGTGCTATTAATAACGTTTGAAGAATTGTTGCGTTCATGAGAAGTCGCTGCCATAAAATATAGTTGCAACTCTTCATGGAAGGAAGTTCCTCTTCATTGAAGAAGAACTCTTCAGAAAATTCAAAAAATATAGTACTTACGTGTATACAATCGACTAGTAGAGTGCTAGTTAGTCGATTGGTCGTAGTCGAAAACATGAATTTTCATGACAGAAAAGAAACAGCTTATTTTTGCACTAATTTAGTCGATTGAAACTATGCAACCAGTCGACTGGTTAGGTCATTAGTCGGCTATTTTTGTAGTTTTAGTCGACCAGTTATCTTGTATTTACAAAAAATATAATGCATATGATATCAGTCGACTAAGCAATTATGACCAGTCGACTGATATTGTTTTAGTCGACCGGTTGAAAGGTTTTAGTTAACCGAAACTAGTTTTTTAAATAAAAGCGCTATTTTGATGATATTTGTGTGTGTATACCACTTAGAAGAGATATTAACAATCATATACTTCTAGACACAAAACACTATGACTAATATAACTTTATTTGTCATCGTCGTCTTGGCTTTGTCATTATATCTCTTTCTTAGTCGATATATTTTCCTGTAATGTTAGAATATATAGAAATATTTCTTGTATAGTTGTCACCATCATAATATCAAACTATGAGGTTCTAACATTCTCCCCATTTTTTATGATGACAATTATACAAGTTATAAAATAAATTTTCAAGATAAAATAGTTCTCCTCTTGATATATACTCCTCATATCGATAAGGTTGTATAGTTTTTCTCCCTCTTTGTCATCAACAAAAAGGAAAAATATATCAAAATGAGTAAGTATGAAAAATTGAACAATCTTAGAGGGATTAAAAGTATCACATAACATCAAAAGGAGTCATGCTACATCACGAGATCACACAATAATAGATCATTACATCACGAGTTTAGCATCACAAACTAGACATATGACATCATGAATAGTTTTTAAATTTACAAACTTTTAACATCACAAACTTAAATACCACAATTTTCAAACACAACAAACTTTCGATATCACAAACCTGAACACCAAGAAGTTTCAAAACAAACTAAAATCACCTTACCTGTAATCACAAAAAAAGTTCTAAAAGACAAGAACAACGAACAACATAAAGTTCTAAAGCATAAAAAAAATCAAACCAAACTTTCCAAGCTTACTTTTCATTACTTCCTAATGCTTACTTTTCTCATTTCCTTCTTCACTTCCTTCCTTTTCAAAAGAATCCCAATTGTAAGGATCTTCATAACTTGGAGCTTCATTTGGTAGGGGAGGGGATCTTAAAGTAGAGGGTCTAGTGCAACTGATCTTCTTCTATATTTTGTTTAGAAACCCCATCATTTTGTCAACCTTGGATTCAGCTCTAGTTAGATGAACATCCAGCTTTCTTTGATTTTGAGAGATGACAGTGAAGGAGTTTCTCATGGATGAATCGATGGATAATTCGATAATTTATTCATCCTTATCTGACTCTTCCAATTCATGATCTGATATTGGAATGGATGAGGAAGTAGGGGGTGGATTTAAAGATGATGGAAGTGCAGATGCCATTGTACCTTAATGTTTTAACCATTCGGCATAAGTCATAAGTCTTTCATTTCTTATTGGAAGCTTCATTAATTTCAAGGTTTTTGCTCCATGATATTTTATACTAATAAACTCCAAGTCAAGTGTATTAGTACAAAAATAAAAGAAGATTCTTACAATGTAGGGAGCATAGTGAATGGTTTTTCTTTTACGATTGTGAAAGCAACAAATTTTATCTATGATGAATTTTTCCCAATTAACTTGCTTTTGGGCATACATTCCATATAAGGCGTAATAATTATTTTCACATACCTCATCATAGCTTCCGGTTCGAGGCATGGTAGTGGGGTTAAGATTCTATGGATAAGTCTTGCTATTGGCCTTAACGATTTTGCTTTCATATTCCTATGGTTATCACTTAGAAAATTATGACTAACCTCATCCCTAGTGTAGTCATTATAATTAATCTCATTTAACTTCTTTCCTTCAAATGGAAAATTCAAGATATTCCCCAATCTAGTGTAACACCCCTAATTTTTAATAACATTATTCAGAAGATTTAATTAGATTTAAATAGAATAATGTAAATGTTAAGTGATAAAGGGATTGAGATTTGAATAAATACTAAGTGGTCGTGCTTAATTAATTAATTAAATGGGCTTAAGAAGGGCTTATAGGCTAATTAGTTTACACAAGGGTATATTAGGTATTAGCCGCACCTTAATTCCATAACCCTTATATATATATATCCACGGCTTGCCATCCATTTACGTTTATTTCTCATTTCACAAAAAATGCAAAATGAAAACACAAAAGAGGAGTCGGCCATTGTTAAGGAAGAAAAGAGAAGAGAAATTAAATCAAAGGCTAAAGAATTAAAGCAAGGGGAATAAATTCAATCTCAATCCAATCTTCTTATATTAATCAAGTGAATAATAATTTATACATCTCTATTTTGTTTTATAATCGTATATGTAACGACCCGTAAATTTCAACCGTTTTAATAACGTAATTAGTTGAAATTTTGTGAAATTTTAAACGATAAAATTTTGAAATAAAAATTTTATATTTGGAATGCGTCTAGTTAAACATAGCAACTGGTAAATTTTCGTCCGAAAATATGGAAGTTTATTTCGCGCGTAAATTTACTTCAATTTAATCAGTTAAAAAGCGTTGAAAATAAAATGTTTCCGAAACCTAAATATTTTCACATAGAAAAATTCTAAACCATCTTCTGAGCAAGAGGTCAGTTTGTCGTTTTTCCAAATTCGGACATCTTTGGCTCCGTCGATCTTATTTTTCAGCGTTTTTCTTGCATTTTCCGCTGGTAGAAAATTTGAATTTTTATAATTCAATCATACCACAGATATCTTTTTACCGTTCTGGTCGTCTCGTCGTGCTGATCTCCGCAGCATATTCGTTTGTGTGTTTCGGAGTCAGGGAGATGGCGAAATCTACGGAAGCGATTTTCGTATCGGTTCCGCAATTTGGCTTTTGGCTTGCCATGACCATTCAATTTCCAACGTAAACAGCCATTCAATTTTGAACGTGAACAGCCCTGTGCCTTTCATTTTTCCAGAATTCAAGGTTGATGACTTTTACTATTCCATCGTTGCAATATATTTTATTCTGGTTCGTTTTTTTCTTTCTGACCTTTCTCTTCTCTTACTATTCATTAAAAAGAAAATTTATACAAATAGCTTTCCTGTAGCTTTGCTTATCTTCCCATTGAAACTTTAATATGCTCATCTCCTCTCCCACGTGAACATTAAGCCAACCAACAACATCTCTGGCCATACTCAAACCCCACCACGTGAGACCCCTACCCACCATCAGATCCACACCACCAAGCCCAGCTTTTCACCGCTCGGACCCGCCACCTTGAAGCCGACATCCACCCAGCGTACGCCATTCCCACAACCTCGCCTATCCCCTTCGCTCCCAGGAACCCAACAACCGAGACAACAATTTCCGCTATGACCACCAATCCCCTCTCCAACTCCTCCGCCGTCCATCATTCCCTTGCAAACCCGACGCCTGCGCCTCCTTGCCCAGCCTGACCCCACGTCGACCCAACGCCACCTTCAAAGAAACTGCCGCCTACCAAAACCGGAGATCTCCAAAATCCAAACCCACGCCCACATGGCCAACCACCGTCGACTGCTCTGACCGACGCCAGGATTCCACGCCGCGCCGCCTCCCAACTAACCCACATCGAACCCAGATCTCTCACACCCGTCGCCGCACCCATCCGCTGCCCTCTGTCTTGCTTGCGACCTGCTGTCTATCTTAGTGATAGGAAGATTACATATAAACTGATTTTTTTTTTCTTTTTCTTTTTCTCTAAAATATATGTTATTATATATGCAAGTGTTCCAGTTCCATATAATTTACTTACAGTTTGACAAACTATTGTGTATAGTTTATATAAAGTTTTATGAATAGTTAGTTTATATTTTAGTTATATGTTTTGCTCCAGTTTATATCAAAAGTTTCTAAGTTGTTTATAAAACTAAATCTACAGCTATGTTTCAGATTTATATATATATAGTACATAGAATATATAGCTATGTCTCAAAGTATATTTTTTGTTTTACAGTTTTCAGTTGATTTATACGTTTATGGTTTACACGGTTTTTGAAGATATATATGAAGTTGTTATTTTATATAGTTAGTTTACATAGTTAAGTTTATACACCGTTTATTATTTTATATATAGTTATGGTTATATAGTTGGTTTTAAAATCTCTGTTGACAGTCTATATATATATAAGAATTTAAATAGAGTGTTAGTTTATATATATATAAGTTTTGTTAATGATAAACTATATATAAGTATATGAAGTTTATACTATAGTTATATACATTCGATTTTACGTATATATTCCTTATGTAAAGTTTATTTAATTTTTCAAAGGAATTATTTATGGGTTTAAAGGTGAAATTTATTTTAGAATTTTTTTTATATATAAGTAATATATACTAGTCTCCAAATCCCTCGAACTCTGTCCTGATTCTTCCATTGCTATCCGAAGATCTTTCCGAAACTCTAGCTCGATCATCTGTATTCGTCAATCTTGTTCTCCATCCACGAAAGGTGAGCACTCACTCACGATTAACGTTCTTTTATTTATTAAATTTGATTTCAATTGAAACGACAATTGAAATATGCTGCTGTTAGTTAATTACACTGTTATATATGTTATTGCCTATATCAGTTCACCTGTGACATTTGACACCATTATCTGTTAATTATTTATGCGATGATAATATAGTTTGGCTGATAATTGATTGAATGTTGATGTTTATATTGGACGTTAAATTGTTAATGTTAAAATGATAAATAGTATGCAATTGAACTTGATATAGGATAATTAAATGTTAAATTTGATTAACTGACATTTGTATAATATGACCCCTTTAACTGTTGAATTTATTGACACGTAGGATTTGTTTAATTACATTTTGAACCACTGAATGTATGTTGTAAATTGATGATGGATGAAATTGTAATAGATGACAAGTGAAAACCGTAATGTAATAATCTTTAATCTACATGAAATGATAGTGTAGATTCTAGAAATAATTATATTAATTCGTACAAATAACAATGCGAATTAATACGGTTATTTCGGGATTATTTGAATTGATTATTGGATTGATATTGATTGTTGTTATTGCTTGTTTATTTACGTTGACACCATCCCAGTTATCACACTGCAAGTTCCCTTTGATATGCTTTGATTTTTGAATTGAATTGGAATCGGGTTGAAATGATAAATACCCAAATTGAACTTTGACCTAGGATAGAAAACTAAATAAAAACCCCGATTGGTCAATAATTTGATTTAAAAATAAATGAAGATTTTATTTGAATAAATAATATGGTTTTGAAATGAAGTTGAAATTTGAATTTTAATGAAAGGAAAATGTTAATATTTAAAAATCTGAAACAAAATGTTAAAAATGAATTTGATGGAAGAATGTTGTTTAATTTGAGAAACGATTGAATTAAGTTTGAGATGATTTAATAATTAAGTTGGAAATTATAATTAAGTTTGAAATTATTAAACTTTGCAATTATTTAATAAATTAAGTCTTGAATTATTTAATAATTAAATAAGATTGAATTATTTAATGATTAAATTGAATTGAAATTCTTTAATAAGAAAAATTGAACTTTTGAATAAGTGAATTTTACTTCGTAATAACTGAAATTGAGTTTCTTTATTAATTAAGTTTTGGAAAATTATTTAAGTAAGTAAATAAGTGAAATGGAATTTCTTTAACAAGAAATGAAAATGTGATTTTTGGAATTAATGTAAGACTTGTAATTGAAGAATTGATTTGACGAATTTAATTTAATTCAAATTTGTAAGTTTTGATTTAATGAAGTTGAACTTAAGAAATTGATTTAATGAATTGGAAATTTAATAGAAATTGTTTTGAATGATAAAGTAACTTAAGGAATATTGAATGAAATCGATAAATGAGTTTAAATTGATTTGAATGTTAAAATTAAGTTAATTTAAATGATTTCGAATTGAAACTTATATTCGAACTTGGAACAATATTTGAATTGTTTTAAATAGAAATTGAATTCGAATTATAAGATTTTGAAATGATAATTTGGAAGTTTTTGAAACGTAAATTATTGGAAATTAGTTTTGAAAGACAAATGAAATGTTGATTTACGAATTCTATTTGAAATTGATTTGGTTTTGAAATAAACAAATGACCAATCGGTGTAATAATTACGAAAGTTATTAAAGAGACCGGAATTCGGTTATGGATATACTCTCTATCTAAACCGAAAACCACTTTAATAACTATACGCGGAGTGATGATCCAGAATGAAGTGGTTGGAATGATGTACGTGTTGACTGAAGAAAGAGAACGATGATGGATAGCCTTGACACTTGTGTCAAATTGGAAATGACTAAAACAGGAGCTGTGCCGGGCCAATGGAGGATTTGCTACCTCAAGTGGACACACTTCTTCGAACTACTTATACTTGTTGTCGATTGGTGCACCCTTGATTTTGGGAGTGTTGTTTAACGATGTTGCGGGCACTGCGGCGTTGCGTTCTCACCAGTCCGGATCAGGCGAACGGTAGTATCACTACCTTGGGTATTGCCTCATGTGCCTTGTCATACTTATATTCCATTTATGCGCGACCACTACGATTTTGATTTGTACCTTTAGTATATGGATTGCCCTCTGGTGACTTCCGGTTTTGGGGAAACTACGGTCTTGTATATGCTTTTGGGAATAAAAATGTGTTAAGGGTGGAATGGGCCATGACTTAACGCTATTTTGATATCTTTACATATTACTGATAGACATTATCTACTTATCGTACACTACTACATAGTAGATAGTTTAACGGATCCTTAAAGGATGGTTATTCCAAACATCCTTTGAGTTACTTGTATTTAAATTGCTATTTCACTTGAGTTGGATTTATTAATATAAGAATGTTAATCCTGACTCGAGTGTCTTGTGTTTTTGCTTTACGCTCGGGTCAGACTGAGTGTACCAGTATTCGAGACTCACCTTTGGAGTTGGAGCTTTGCTTGAAGATCCAGCCATCTATTCTGCTTTCAGTATTCGATGATTCCAGTGATGTATTCTGATTTGTATCTGATATATCGTATTACTCTTCTGTTGTAAACTCTGATGTATCTTATACATTTATATAGTAGCTTCATGAACTACTATCTCTTTTATTTCCGCTGCAATTTATTACTCTGTGTCTGTGATCTGTGATTATTTATTTACTGTATATGTTCAGTTTTGCCAAATTTAAATTAACAACGCGGTATTTTGAGCAATTCAACTCCGGCATGAGTGTCTACCTATACACTTATAATGGATGCGAATGGTCCAAAATTCTGGGTCGTTACAATATATTTTCGGATTTAAGATCGAATTTGTTTTTATGATGATTTGGATGATGATATGCTTGAATTATAATTTGTTTGATTTGAACAAGATTGTTTAAATGGGGATTTATGCGGTTTTAGGGCAAAACCGATTGAAATTGATGTTTGAATGTCATGGAAAAATTTTATGTTATGTAAAACATGATTTTGGAGTTGGGTTTTAATTTTGATAGTTTTCCAAACTATGGAAAGATTATTATAAATTTTCGAAGGAAAATATGGTTAACTGGGTTTAGAAATTTATTTCAGAAATTATATTGTGAATTTGGGTCTGAAATTTTGATATGTTAGATAACATGATGAAAGTGAATTTCTGTAATTTTTGGGGATTTTTTTCCTAATTGTTTTGCTATGGAAATTAAATTATTTTGGAAGGACTTATTTGCAATAATGGTTTTGCTTAATGGAAGGGCTTATTTGCTAAATTAACCTTGGTTTAGATCTGAAATTAAGTGGAAATTATTTCGGTAAAGAATTTGAAAAGCTGAGGCAACCAATCACATATTTACACATAGGCAGGTCAGTTAGATAGAATTTGCTTTAATTGGCATTAACCAGCTTTTACTCAGAAAAGCAGGTTCCGCCTCTATTAGAAGTGCCTTTCGACTCCAATGCTTCCGCTCCATCTCAATCGAAACCAACTCAATCCGAAACCAATACACAAGGCATTACTTAGATGGTACGTAGTGGATTGGAGAAAGGCGGAAGGCATGGTGTCGAAAGCATTGCTTCTGATGGGGTCGATACCTTTGTTTGTTTTAAAAAGTTAAGCGCCTGCCTTTGTTTTATTAAAGCTTTTGAGGGAGTCGAAACATATGATTTCTAAAGGGGTTTTCTAATAGCTTTCGAAGGGGGTTGCCATATTATGTTTTAAAAGTAAGAGCTTTCGAACGAGTTCCCTTATTTGTAAAATAATGCTTTCGAAAGTAGGGGTTCCGACCTAGTCGAAGCCCTACTGCCATTCTTTTGCCTTTTGAGTATATTGAAATCATCAATGCTTTCGAATGGTAGTTTTTGTTTTAAAGATGTTCTAAGCCACTTCCTAAATGATTTCGAAATGGTCCAAGGGTATTGAAGGCAATGGCTTCGAAAAAGGGTTTTGATGCTAACCTTCAATGTTTTACTTAAATGTTTTGAAGCTTTCAAAAAGGATGGTGCCGACGCCATCAAGTTTTCCCCAATACTTTTATATGATTAAGAATGGTTTCAAAAGAGATACTTCATTTATATTCACTTTGACCCAAATGGTATTTTTAAATATAAATCCAATGGTTTCGAAAGAGGGACTTTTAATGGTTTCGAAAGGGATACTTCCAAAGGTTTTGAAAGGGGTACTTTCAAAGGTTTCGAAAGGGGTACTTTCAATGGTTTTGAAACTATGCTTTTAAGAGTTAATAAGTAATACTTTATTACATTTGAAAGGTTTTGAAAGAGAGGTTTTAAAGTGTTTCGAAAGGCAGAGACCTAATGTTTTGAAAAGAGATTTATATGCTTTCAAAGGAGGGTATCCAGTGAGATGGTAGATTATTATTCATACCAGGCTTTATTCTGACTCGAAGTTTATGTTTTCCCCTTAAACTCTCGGGTACTCAATTGATTTTGAGTAGTTTGAGAGTTGAGGTTTTTAGATACCTCTTTAGACGAATAAGCTTCCGAAGACGTGTAGGAGGCATGATAGCTATCTAGTGTTCTATTTTATTTTGATCACACTGTGTTGATGTAAAGGAAAAGTTGATAAATTGCCTATATATGCTCTGATCATCCAAGAGGGCATCTTCATATGTTGCTATTGGCGTATGTTGTAATAAATATATTTTCTCTGAATGTGGTTAACGATTGTTGGATTATGTAATGAATTTGAAATGTTTTGAAATGAAATGTGGATCTTATTTGATGTTTTAATTTTTTTCCATATTCATGTGTTTCTGTGTATCAATGTATCTAACATTGCCATATTTGGTCGCCGAAGATTAATAACTATGGATGACTGCAGCATCCGTAGCTGTTAGTATTGGGCCTCCAAGTAGGGGGTGTTACAAGTTGGTATCAGAGCATAGGTTTATGAGAACTTAAAAGAAAAGTTAAACCTAAGCTTTTTGAAACATAATCCAATGAATCAGAAATATGATCGGGGTTTGGGATAACGTTATAGTAATGTACTTGTATTTGATATGTGTATATATATATATATATATGTATGTATGTATGTATGTACTCCCCTCTCTCTAAGACCGTTCTTTTGTATCTTACTAAGGGTCGTATGCAGATTTATGAGAAATAAGATATGGAAGCAGGAAATGGAGGAGGAAATTTTGGTGGAGGAAGCACCACAACCAACGGAAATGTTCGACCTGATACCAGGAGGAACCAAGGTTGATAGGCTAATATTAACCAATATGATGATTCCAATGTGGGTGTTGGAAATCCACCAGTAGATATAGGAGCGATGTATCAGTTCTTCGTCAATATGATGCAAGAATGAGTTGCTGCTGAAATTGCTGGTAATGTTGGAGGAGCTAATCCTATGGCTCCATTTGGGAATAATTATGCTAAGCTGAGTAGAGATTACACCAGTCTTGGTGGGAAACCGTTTATAGGAATGGAGGATGCCATAGAAGTCGAGGATTAGTTGTTACATTGTGAGTGTATCTTTGATGATTTGGGTTTGGATGATGTGCATAACATAAGGTTGGCCTCTAGGCAATTGCATGGGTCAACGCTTCATTGGTGGAATAGTGTTACTGCTGGGGTTTCGGAGGAGGAGTTGACCTGGGCAGATTTTAGAGCGAGATTTGAAGAGAGGTTTTTATCTGAAGCTGCTAAGTCAGCATTGCTGAGAAAGTTTATGGATTTGGTGCAGGGAGAGATTTCGGTAATTGAGTATGCTACTAAGTTCGATGAGCTGTCCCGATATGGACATGCTACTATAGACACTGACACCAGGAGAAATGAGAGGTTCATTCGGGGATTGAGACCTGAGCTTGCTAGGGCGACCCTGACACATATCTGTGATCCTTGTAATGTGATTGTGGAGATGGCAATCCGCCATGAGGAGATGCTTGCTGTTTGTGCCAAAGAGAAACTAGTTCAAACCCAAGGTTCTCAGGGATAGAAGAGAAAGTTCTTTAAGAAGAAGGGATCCCAGAAGGGAGATGCTGCCAAGAAGGAAAAGGCTAATTTAGTTTGCTACAAGTGTGACAAGAATGGTCATTATTCAAATGAATGCCAGTCAGGCAAGGGGAAGAAGGCTGCAGATAAGAAGAATGTGAAGTGCTTCAACTGTGACCAAGTTGGGCATTATAAGAATCAGTGTCCAGAATTAGTAAGGGCGGACAAGGGAAAGGTTTTTGCTATTGGACCATCTTCTGCTAAACCAACTACAGCTGATAAAGGGAAGACTATGATGGAAGGTACGTTTTTGATTCAGAGTGTACCAGTTAGGATACTATTTGATACCGGTGCATCACATTCATTTATATCCCAGTGTTTGGTTGATAGGTTATGCTTAGAATCCACATACCTTGTTACTTCCTTAAGGGTTATGAATCCAATAGGAGGGTATGCAACTCTAGGGATGAGATGTGACCAGTTAGAACTTGATTTGTTAGGTCATAAGTTTGCATGCAGTCTGTATGTTTTCAATTTCGTAGATTTCGGAATCATTTTGGTTATGGATTGGTTGAGAAGGTATGGGGCTAGGATATTTTGCCAGGATGGGGAGATATCACTAAGACATCCCGATAGTTATAGCCGAATTATATTCTCAGTAGAGAATTCTAACCGGAGTAGTTGTGCTTTGTTAAGTGCAATGGAAGTGGGGGAAGAGTTAAGTCAGGTTCGAGTAGCAAGAGATTTTGCAGATGTCTTTGAGCCAGTCATAGGACTACCACCGAAACGAGTTGTTGAGTTTCTGATAGATCTTGTGCCAGGAGCTGAACCTGTGAGTAGACCATCTAGCAAGATGACACCGATCGAGATGAAGGAATTGAAGGTGAAACTAGTGGATCTAGAAGGAAGGAATTTTATTAGACCAAGTAGTTCGCCTTGGGGAGCGGCCTAATGTTTTGAAAAGAGATTTATATGCCTTCGAAGGAGGGTATCCAGTGAGGTCGAAAGCAAGGTTTTGAAGGTTTCGAAAGCCTTAGTTTTCAAAACAAATAACCCAATCTCATTTTAAAAGAAAACCATGGCATAAATAAATAAAGTGTTTCAAAAAGGATTTTTTGAAGAAGTTTTCTTTGATTAACATGTTAAAGGGATTAACTAAGTTATTGTGTTTGCTTCTTCATACATGTATATATTCACATTGAAATGGACCCATAATTGTATTTTGGGGAAGAGCAGAACAACCAACTAGGTTGACCCAATAGTGAATATGAACTAAATTAACTCCTGAATGAGTATAATTGCATCTAGGAGATCAGAAAGACAAAAATATAGGATGCTAAAATATTAAAGGAAGATATTGGCATGGGCCAATAAGTTCATAGTAAACCCATGAAAACTATGTATAAATGAAGATGTCAGAAAGACAGGTTCATAGTTAGCCCATGAAAACTATGATTTGATATTTGCAGAGGCCAATAGGTTTGTAGTTAGCCCATGAAAACTATATCCGGATTATGATATGGACAGATGTCAATAGGTTCCTAGTCAACCCATGAAAACTAGGATAAAAGAAAAGATATTGGAGTTACCAATAGATTCAGGGAGAACCCATGAAACAGTAAAGATATTGGCAGGGGCCAATAGGTTCTTAGTGATCGCATGAAAACTATGAAATAGGATAGGGAGTCCATAAAAATTTAACCGGTTATTAGTCAGCCCATGAAAAATATTAGGTTAATAGTAACCCTAGAAACTATACTTGAGGCAGATAGTCAAAATGAATGGGGATGGGTAATCCAGAATTGTTGCACTTGTTTTGCATATCATCATATCATATTATTTTGAGATCTTTTAACCATTGTGGATGCAAGAGCACATTATATGGTTTTATAAAGTTTTTAGGATACTAGTGAGGGGAAAACCCGTTCCGCTAAGAGGCGTGGTCTCACTAGATATCTAATGGTTTGAGATGGTAGACTATTATTCATACCAGTCTTTATGTCTGACTCAAAGTTTATGTTTTCCCCTTAAACTCTCGGGTAATTAATTGATTTTGAGTAGTTTGAGAGCTGAGGTTTTCAGGTACCTCTTTAGACGAATAAGCTTCTGAAGACATGCAGGAGGCATGATAGCTTTATAGTGTTCTCTTTTATTTTGATTCTGATGTATTGATGTAAAGGCAAAGTTGATAAATTGCCTATATATACTCTGATCATCCAAGAGGGCATCTTCATATATCGCTCTTGGCGTATGTTGTAATAAATATATTTTTATGAACGTGGTTAACGATTGTGGGATTATGTAATGAATTTGAAATGTTTTGAAATGGAATATGGATCTTGTTTGATGTTTTAATTTTTTTCCATATTCATGTGTTTTTGTGTATCAATGTATCTAACATTGCCATATTTGACGTCGACGATTAATAACTATGGATGACTGTAGCAACCGTAGCCATTAGTTTTGGGCCTCTAAGTAGGGGATTTTACATCTAGGTAATTGTATAATGATTTTCTCTTCAAAAATTAAATTCTGCATAATGTCTTCGATGGAGTTGGGTTTGTGAAAGTCTCGGTTGAGATTAGCATAAAAGAGTTTTACTATTAAAGGAATAATTTTTACATCGTTATCATTAAATTCGATTAAACTCATTATACCATATTCTTGTGCGAACTCATGAATGGCATAGGCAGAGAAATCCTCCATCTTGGCGAAGGACCCTTCAAAAATCCAACAATTTTTCATTCCTTCATATCTTTTGACGGCGGTATCGTTGTGTAGCCACTTGCAAATTTGGGCTTCAGTTGGCTCATTTGAAGATGAAGAAGGTCGATCCATTCATTTTGGTGCCATTGCTTTGAGTTTTGGAAAAAAAATAGGATTTTGTTGTTTTTGAAGAGGAAGGTTATTGAGTTACTGAATTTGGTAAAGTAAATAGGGGCTGGTTCAGGGTAGATAAAGCATTAAAGAGATGTTGGTTGGTAAACGAATGGGTGTATGCATAAAAAGTTGTGCCTCTTTGACCATGATATCGTTATTTCAAAAAATTTATTCATAACCGGTCGACTGAAAACGGGGAACCAGTCATGTAGCGACCCGACTTTTTGACTCTCAAATGTCGACACTAATACATCCACGGTATTTGTACGCCGAACACCCAAGTGCCAGAAAGACAGAAAGTTAGGGGAAAGATAAAAAAATAGAATAGAACAAGAAAGGTAGGACACAACATTAGAATCTCACAACAGAATGATAATATATAATATCAAAGGAATAATACAAAGGGTTGCTTCGAATACAGAAATTTCGGAGTTACCAAAATATAAGTACCATCATCAGCCGTGACAATTATAAATGTCTGTCCTCACAATGTTGATATTTATAATACAGTAATGCAGCGGAAATAATAATACTACGGTAGGTAATCATCTAGCTTCTCTCCATAAGCTCCAAAGCATCCAAAACTAAATCTAAAAATATATACGGGCTGACCCGAGCATTATAAGAAAATAACACCCGGATCAGTCTGGAAAACTAGTGTGAGAAACTCAAGTAATATGTAATAAGTAACAGCGACCATTGAGCCCGTATAGATTACCGTAACGGTTTTCCCTTCAAATGAAACCAACCATTCGATAAGTGAATATATCGGTATAATAGATAATGTGTAAGGTGTAGAACATAAATCCAAAAATAGCTATTGTGCATACGACACGACAATAATAGGTATACAATTAATATTGCTAAGTTGCGTTCGTATATGGATTTTTCTATAGAGATCTCTTTGGTCTAGCAGCATCAGAACTCCATGACAAGGATCAAAAACTACCTTCCGAGCATTGTATATCTCTAGATAGGATATACTCTAAGGTAAACATAACTAGATCACCCTCGGTGTGTGATCCAAGTCATATCAACTCCCACTAGCAACATTCGATAAGCATCTCTAGATATGGAGTTGATATACCCTTAAGGTTAGATAAACCCCTGGCCATGTTCCTCCTCTATTTTCTGTCATTTTCCCTGGCTACATTCGACATCTTTCATACGAGTCTTCATCACTCGAATAGAACACAAATCCCCAAATATATTCCATCATCTCGAACAGAGCACGAATTGCTAAATGGATTTGAGCATCTTGAACAGATCTCGAATCTCCTCATAGATTCCCACATAAGTCCTTCCACGAATGTTAACGCTATCCTCTCTCTTGGAATATTCCTTAATATAGACATTCTCGCACAATAGCATGGTTTGAAATGTTAACACTAACCTCTCTCTTGGACTTAACCTTAAGATAGAAAGTTCAACTCTATAACATTCCATTTCACAACCGCTTCCAAAACATGAATTGTGTATATGGTTTTGAAGTGGTTATGAGATCGAGTCATCTCATATAAGTACACTTTTCTTGCTTATCGGACGCTCCAAAACCAATCGATGAATTTTCGGTTAACTTAATCCCGGTTCTCTTAGAAGTAAGAAAAATGTAGAGACATTTCACACCAATGCTCCTCCCTAGGGGTTCTCATTGGTATGAAATCGCGAAGCCTTTCGATACTTCCTAAGTTACTATTAGGTCCAGTTCGATAGTCGACTAATCGACTACCTAGTCAAAAATAATTTCTTATACAAATCAATATTCGTATACTTAACTCATTTACGACATTCCAACTTAACTATTCCTCGCCTAAAAGTGGAGCCTGGTAAGTTAAAGCATTGGTTGCATCAAAGCCTTGTATAGACATTTCATTCTTGAATCTTACAAATAGATAAATATACCTCGTCGGCTTTTAATGTTAAGTATATTATTAATGATTTCCATAAACAAGTAAGAAATCAACATGATTAACATGTTTTCGACTTAATTATTCCTTGATCAAGAGGGAAGCAGGTAGATTAGAGCTCTATTACTCATATCCTTACTCGAACATCAATCTTAACTCCTATAAACAAATAAGCCTACTTCGTCGGCTTTTAGTTTTAGGCATTGTTAATTACTTTGCAAACAAGTATTTAAACAATTAACTATTTAACCATTAAGCAATTACGAACCCCTTTTTCTGAACTTCTTATTTATACTTTTAAAACCCTTTTTAAAATGATATAAATGTACAGTAGTTTATTTACCAAAACTTGATATGTAAATAAACAAGTTAAAGACATTTTATTACATAAGATATAAAATACTCAACACGTTTTCTAAAAACTACATATACATAAAAATTCTTTTAAAATACTTTATAGTATAGGTTTTAAAACATTTATTCAAAATATTACTTGAAAATAACAACTTTATAATTTCCTTAAAAACTTGGAAAAACAAGTTTTTATTATAAAATCTTCTTCTTTAAAAATTCACAACTAATCCTTAAAAATTAATAAATATCTCGAACCACTTTTGAAATACTCTAATGATAGTTAGTAAACAATTGTTAAAATCATGAAACAAAGTACTTAAATTTAAATATCTTTTCAAAACTTTAAAGTCCAAAAATCAAGGGTAAACAGAGCAGTTTTGCACAAATGAAGTTTTGGTCACTTTTTGATATGTTACTTAACTTTTTACTAACCAAACTTTTTATGGCAACAAAAATACATATAAAACATTATGTATATAGTGAAAAAACCCTAAGGATCTCTCTACAAAGTTCCATAGAAATGACCAAAAACAAGGCAATTCTTAAGTGCATCCATAACGACTATCGCTATATGTGCACTTTCAAATCCGAGTCCAATCTAAACCAAAGTCCATCTATAACCTATGTGCTTTTTTCAAGGTCTTTTCATAAGTCATGAAAGTCCATTAAGTCAATTCCAAGTCCATATACATGGATCGCATATGCTTCCTATTTTCAAAACAAGAATCAAAACCAATGCTTTCAACAATGTCAATAACATTTCAACAACTTAAACACATTCAAACCCAAACAAATATAGGCTATGTTTTTATTTAAAGAGGTGTGTTAACTCATCTTTAACTCAACAACAACCAAGATCCAAGCTAACCAAGTCCAAACCCAACCTTGCAACCACCTTCTTCTTCCTTCCTTTCTTGCTTTTGCACTTGAATTTGCCTTCCTCTCCTATAAATTGCTTACGGCCATCATGGATAGGGGGAGTGTGGCTGCACTTCTTCAACTTCTAACTAGGTGGAAGGTGTTATAATATTCCCCCAATGCTGCACTCCAAATTTGAGTTGATTTGGATAGGATTTGCAATTATTTTCTTTAGGACATTAGAGAAGAAGAAGACATGAAAATAACTTGTATTCGCTTTGTGAATTTGTGATTTTAGTATTTGTGGTATGCCTCTCCTTATATAGGCACAAGAATTGTGTTGCTTGGCCTAGCTCTCACCCCCCACCATATCATGAAAGACTCACCTCCTATCACTTCTCCTTTAGCAAATTACACTTATACTCTTCTCATGATAATATCTCTTATCCATTTGGAAGCTTCTAGAACCTTCCATTTCTTTATGAAGAGGAATGTGTGTTAATTAATTGCTAAGGTGTTCATTTGATTATTAGACAAGTGCGAAAGAGTTTGAAAAACTTATATTGATCAAAGATCTGTTTACTGATAAACCGATTTTCGGTCACATTATCAATTTTTCTTTGAAGATTATATTTTTGTAAACAATTTTCAAAAACAAGTTTCTTGTTATATTCATTAAATAAATGATGTTTAATAAGGTTATAAAATCATATTTATAACACTTAATTATATTTTAAAATGTTACGATATTCGAAGGCAAAGAATTTGAATTTCTGGATTGCTACATTCTTCTCCACTCAGAACATTTCGTCCTCGAAATTCAAACAAGAACGATAATTAAAGTAGATAGACGAAGCATGATACATATATAGAATACCACTGAAACTATATACAAGCTAAATTGAAAACTGAATGCATACTATGTGACTCTACCTCAAGCGGGAGTACACTACACATGATGTACGATACTAAGATAATAAGGAATCCTAGTCTATGCAACTTCGGATCGAACTCCTTCAATTTGTCCTCTGTCTTCCTCGTACAACCCTGAGCATCCTTGTTCCACGACACTTCTAACCTTAACAAAAGTACAAGTACACAAATACTCAAATAGCATTCACAATCATTAGCAAGCAAAGCTCATGGTTTGCTCAGGTTCAAAACTCTCCCATCGCCCAAGGATGATAAACAACCTACTAAGCATATCTTACACTCAACAGCCTTCGGTCATTACTTAGATGATTATTCATATTATCTCATAACAGATTGAAGACTCATTACCTATACTCTTCATAAGTCAACAAACATAGTATACAAACATACTAAAACTCGTACGATGCACATGGATCATCCGTATGCAATATCCGATCTGATCACTTACTCGATCACATAAATTTCACTTACAAACTAGTATTGATCACTTGACATCTTTAGTGCGGACTCTGATTTGGTTCCTAGATTAGAAACGTTCGTTCTCCTTGCATAGCCATATACTATGGTAGAAAACATCAGGATCAAATCACGAACCCGTATCAAGTGTTCACCGTCAAAAATCAAGTGAAAAATCCTTGTTCAGACTGGTGTAATTACCTCGAAAATATGTACCCGAATACTGAATCAAGAACAGTCATGTGAATAAAACGATCTGCGTATAACTTACGTATTTATCCTATTAGTTTCTTACCTACACTAATTTCTTTATATCACATTTCTTTTATACTAATAGTGTGTCATTCCATGCTAAAATTATTTATGAACCATTTCATAAGACCTAAATTCAAGTTTATAAACATTTTATAGCTTTTGTTCATACTCGCATAATACTCCACTACATCCTAAGAGTTTATACCGAATCATTAAATTTGTTTTTCTTAACAAGTATGTTTAACCATTTCAACACTCGTTTTAACTTACCGCCTTTTCAAATTCAAGTGTTATATAAACTCAACTTTATATTTTTAAAATCATTTAACTACAAGTTCTATAATAATTCAAAAGTTCCCGACTATCAAAAAACCAACAAAAATCCCATTTCATTTTAACAAATGAAAACTATCAAACAAAATGTCATATTATAATGCACATACCATAGTTTCCTAATGCATAGGTTACATTGTCCATGAAATAGCTTAATACGAAAACTTTAGAGCTAAACAGTGGTTTTCATTTCAAATCCTTTTGAAATAATATATACATTGTACATCAAATCATACTTTTGGAATTTAAATCAAAATCCGTTTTACTAAAACAACTTTATAGCATCCCCCGCTTAGAACCCAAAAATGAATGCCGATGATGCTGCAGTCATCACCGAAATTAGTGAAAGTGTACGTGCAGTACTAAGGATCGTGTAATATGGTATATAAATGCAGAAACTGATAATAGCAGTAAAATAAAAATTAAAGTAAGCACACCAGGAATTTTTATACTGGTTCGAACTTCCCGTTCTACGTCCAGTATAAAAATTCCTGGTGTGCTTACTTTAATTTTTATTTTACTGCTATTATCAATTTCCGCATTTATATACCATATTACACGATCCTTAGTACTGCACGTACACTTTCATTTGGTATCAGAGCCTGGTATTCTATCGATCGTCACAACATCATAGAATAATGGCTAGAAAAAGATCCGGTCGAAGTACAACAAACAAAAAGCCTGAAACTATCAGAGCAACGACCAATGAGGACTGTAAAAAGGTACATTCTGATTTACAAATTTCAGTAAGTGGTAATAATGAATTAATTAGTTTATGCGATAAAATCTCAAAGCATAATTTTATTATTTTAGAAAAGATGAAATCTGTTGAACTTGAAAATGAGAAATTGAAAAATGAGAAGTTAGATTTAGAAAATCAACTTGGTGTTTTAAACAGTAATTTTGAGGCTCTTACAAATTTTTTAGATAAACAAAACACCATATTTGAAAACGAGAGAGAAAAATTTTCAAAAGAAAATTTCGATTTGAAAAGACAAAATGATTTATTACAATCCTCTTTAGATAATTTAGAATCTCAAAATTTCCTTCTCAAAAAATGAGAACGGTACGTTAAAAAATGAGAATTCTGAATTAAATGAGAAAATTGATATTTTAAATAATAGTAATATTTCTTTTGAAAATAATAAGTGTGACTTTAAAGCTAAATTTGATAAACTCGACACTGAAGTCACAAAATTTAATAAAGGTCAAAATGATTTAAACATGATTTTATCTAGTTCTAGACCTTAACATAATAAAAATGGTTTAGGATATAATCATAGAAATAGCACTAGATACGCTTTTATGTATAATAAAAATGTTAGTGCTACTACTAAATTTCGAGTAAAGTCGAAATCAAATTTTCATCGAAATTCAAAAACTGCTATGACCAATAATGTTTATAATTTCTCTAAAAGTACAAAATCATTAACGGGAAATATGAATAAAAATTATCTAAGTATTTGGGTTCCTGTTAATTGGAAAAATAGAGAAAAATGCATTAATAATTATTTTGATATGGTAGTTAATAATGAAAATTATATTTATAAAGGTACAACCACACCCAAATGGGTATGGTTTCCTAAAAATTAGGAAATTATAAGAACCTTGGGTATCGCATGCTTTAAATGTTCATTGTTTTCTGATACCTTACAAGTAGTAATTATTTTGTTCTATATTGTTAATACTTATGTGAAATATAATATTTATTATCATATAAACTCTCCTTTTCGTCAATGACAAAGGGGAGAAAGATATTGCTCTAACACAATTTTCAGAAATAAACAATGCAAGCACAGATTAAGGAGAAAAGTAAGTGTTACCTTAAAACTCTTATTTGTGATGATGAAATGTATGAATGCTTATTTCTTTTATTGCTATGTTTTGAATGTCTATACATGCATCATATTGTTTTACAACTTGCTATTTCTTAATTTCAAGTATTCTATTTCTTTATGAACAATATGTCTATTGTTAGATGTTGTGTAGTAAGTAAACATCATTAATATTCCTATCTTGTTTCAGTATGTAATATTTAAAACTCGATGTTTTCTTACTTGTGTTACATGTTCCATAATTTTTAATATTACATCTAATAAGTATTCCTTTTTATCGATGACAAAGGGGGAGAAATATATGAAAGCTAACATATTTCTTGCAGAAAAGTCGCTATATATTCAGGGGGAGAATTATAATATAGATAAGTTCTACTTTGTCATATAAGTATTGTCATCAATCAAAAAGGGGGAGAATGTTGATTCATGAGTTTTGATTCATGACACAAGCTTCAGAGATCATACGACGAGAATACTATACGAAAGCGACGAAAAGGAGAATAACCATATATTGCACACTACAAAGGAGACAAGACTATAAATTTTAGTATGAATATTTTATTTTGAGTCTTAGAATATTGTTAAAATCATTCCTTAAGTAGTCACACACACACACACAAAACAATTTATATTAAATTGTGTACGCTGTGCAAATAACACCAGGTCGGCCGACCGACCAGGATCCTCGGTCGACCGACCCTGTGTCATGTGCACAGCTACACTCTGTTTTGAACGATTTTTAAATTCAGCTGACCGGCCAGAATTTTCAGTCGACCGACCAGAGAATAACGGCTAGTTTACTGAAGAGATGCGATCATTTCATGAAGAGGAATGTCCTCTGTTTCAAGAGATATGGACACAACTGTTGACTAAAACTCTTCATGAAAGATTATAACTCTTCTACACCTATATAAACATATTCAATTCACTTCTACAATCACCGATTCTTGTTTATATTTCTGAAATCTATTCTCTATTCATTTCTGCAAATAAAAGCTTTCATTCTTAATTAATATCACTAGAATCCTTGTTTTAATTTATATACTTCGATTCTACGTGATTATCTTCCTTCTAAATCTTCACACACATATATACTCTTGAGGATTTGATTATAGGAAAGTTGTACTATAAAAAGACAATCAGTGTTATTTAGAACACATTCATCAATAAACAATTTGTATTAGGCTGAAGTCCTCTTCGGTTGTTGAGGCGGAAAAATTCCTGTTCGGTTGCTCAGGTGTCGTATACCTATTCCTCCGGGTTAAGTGAGGGGTTTAGTTTAAATCCAGAGGGTATTCTGGGACTGGACGTAGAACGGGAAGTTCGAACCAGTATAAAAATTCCTGGTGTGCTTACTTTAATTTTTATTTTACTGCTATTATCAGTTTCCGCACTTATATACCATATTACACGATCCTTAGTACTACACGTCACTTACAATTAGTTTCAAAAAGCAGCAGTGAGTTTAGTACATCCAAACCATACCTTTGGTATTTATCCAAAATCATTCTGAGCGATATCAAATACTTTGTATAATAAAACTAAGTATCATGATCTAAACCAATTCCCAAATATTTACCTTCAAAAATACTAATATTATTTTCTCCAAAATCTTGAAAAACATTTTCAAAGATATTGGGATTTAAGTTCTCAAATTCTCTATTTAAGTCCTTTTCGTTTGTAAACCATATTTTATATACTATACTTATATAAAATCACATTTTTATATAAATCTTTTCATAAATATTTATTTTCAAAATATTCTATCTTTCCTTTTGATTATAGTAAATATCTTTTACTAAATTTTAACTTCTAACCTAACATTATCACCAACGTCTTATAATCAAACCGTGAAATTTAATTCGCAAGATGTCCGTTTTAATGTATCCACAATTACTGTCTACCCAACCTGTGATGTAAAAAGGTAAAACTGCTCATAAACTAGATGAGAACAAATCAATAACAAGCAATGTTCCTAAACCGATGGAACATGATTTAAACAATCATCAAGTTTAAGGGATATGAAACTATGAGAAGCACTAGAGTCAGACAGATACAAATAGGAAAGCCATAAACATATAGTATACCTTCAAGAATCTGCTTCCCCTTATCAGCTGTAGAAATGGAAGGTGTCGACAAAATAGTGAACAGACTACTCCCCTTTCTTGAGCATGAGACAATCTTTAAAAAAATAGCCAGACTGATGGCAACCATAACAACCTTTTAGCACAAACTGTGGTGCCTCCCCTATTGATGCCTTTACCATATGCTCTCCTCCACCCTTCTTACAGTTTTTAGCAAAGTGGCCCTTCTGCCCACCCCGATGGAAAATAAGGTCGGACATATACTTCGGCTGCTGAAACTTTTGCTTAATTTTCCTAGCTAGTATAGAAGCAAGAGGATTTAGCGCAAAAACAATAGGCTGTGGTGCCAAACTCTCGAACCTCAAACCCATATTCACCAAATTCACAAAGACCCCATAAAGTGATTAGTCACATCTCTCTAAAACTCAAGATGCATACACACAATGAACATTTCGTTCTTCTTCAACGTCGTGTCAACCAATCCTAACCCGAACCATGACAAAGTAATGAACCGATTCTCATACTCCGCCATAGTGATGGCCCCTAAGCAGCTCCTAAATAACAAAGTCTTTCCATCTTCTGAAACAAACTTCATCCCAAACTCACCTTTAAATTGGGCTCAAGAGAAGTTGTTCTCTTAGACATCAGCTGGAATAGAACTCCTTTCAATCCATGGCTGCATCTGTCAGATGTCACGACGCCAACCTACGCTTTATTGCATCATCAAGCTCCATATCTCTAAATATTTGATCACATAATCTAAGCCAAGATTGGACTTCTATAATAGTCTCTATGCCACTAAACCACTTACCCACCAGTCTCTCATAATCGTGATAGAGCGAAACAAAACTCATCCGTGGCCTGACTTGCACGACCTTCTCTACAATATTCACCCTTGGTTCCTCAACTAGAGCAACATTCCTTGGTGCTCGAATCTTGCCATTCATGACAATACTATCCCGACCACCTCTAGCATTGGCAGCTCTAGTACTCATAGTTCTTACTACCTACCCAAGGCAAAACTTCTTTAGGACACGAAAGGATAGAGGTATTTCAAGGAGAGAGTTACTAGAAGGAGATATTCCTAAGGAATAATTTTAAAAGTCTAGTTTTCAAAATAAAAATACGCTCTCATATATATAATACATTCGACTCATTCTAGGGTGTTGCTTACCCCATCTCTAATGAGTCATACTCAACCAAAGCCAAGATGTTCACTCAACCTTGAGCTTTGATACCAAATGTAACAATCTGACTTTTCGACCCCTGAATGTCGACATTAATATATCCACGGTATATGTATGTTGAACACCCAAGTGTCGGAAAGATAGAAAGTTAGGGTAAAATAAAAAAATGAATAGAACAAGAAAAAGAGAACACAACATCCGAATCTAATAACAGAACGATAATATATAATATCAAAGGAACGGTACAAAGGGTTACTCCAAATACAGAAATTTCAAAGTTACCAAAATATAAGTTCTTTCATTAGCCTAGACAGTTATAAATGTCCGTACTCATAGTGCTAATATATACAATACAGTAATGCAGCAGAAATAATAATACTATGGTTGGTAATCGTCTAGCTTCTCTTCATAAGCTCCAAATCGTCCAAAGCTAAATCTAAAAATATACATGGGTTGACATGAGCATTATAAGAAAATAACATCCGGATCAGTTTAGTAAACCAACGTGAGAAACTCAAGAAATATGTAACAACAGCAACCATTGTCAAGGACCTCTAGCTCAAGTGGTTAAGATGTGACACTTTAGACAACTGTTCGAAAGGTCATGGGTTCGAGCCCCTGGGATATCAAAAAGAGCGCTCTGCTTAAATAGAGTATCACTCATATTATCAAAAAAGTAACAACAACCGTGGAGACTGTTAACCCAAAAAATGGATCAACGGCCTGGATTGAGTGTGAAAGCACCAAACCTGTTTATCAAGGCAAATAAAATAGAAAAAGCAATAGTAAATCGCTGAAAATGTAAAAAGATGAGATTTTTATAGTGGTTCGACTGTTAATGAAGCCTACGTCCACTTTATAGCTTTTATTGATTAACTGCTTTTACAAGAGAGTTTGGATTACAATATGATTCTTCTTCTTCACGTTAAATCAAGCCACCATTGTTAGAAACAAAGGGAGGATCTCAATTGTCTCTTAATGGCTGTTGTATAGGGGAAGAAGAGTAAAGAAAAAACAGCGGAGCTTCAGTAGAGATCGAGTTAGGAACCCCTCTTCTGTTGAAGATAGGATGGTATTTATAGGATTTAGAGAACACTTGGGTCGGAACCATTGCACTAGAAGCATGTAGTCGTCCATAGGAAGAAGAACAAAAAGTTTGGAGTGATTCTAAGCTAACATTTTGGATCGAGATCGGTACCGATCCAAAGAGTTATGAAATTTTTGCACAACTTCTATCCAGTTGGCTTCCCTACTTGCTTGTGAGGCTCTGCATGTAAATTCATAACTTGTTGACTTGTTTTGATGATGGTTCACCTATGGGTTTGATTGAACTGTAGTCTGAATCCGATAAATATTTACTTCTCGAACTTGGATGCTTGGATTGTTACCAAACTTGGTAGATATGCTTAGTAGAGAGGTAGAAACATAATGCAAGTGGTTTGGAGGAACCATAAGCTAATACGTTGGATCGGTACCGATTCAATTGGATCAGATCAGTACCGATAGAAAATGTTGGCGTATTTTTGGGTCAAACTTCCAAGGTTCCTTTGTCTTGTACTTTTAGGCCTTCTAGTCAAATTTCGAGTCGTTTTGTCTTAATCTGAATGTTCTAACTCCTTTTGAATTCTATTGGGTTAAAAACCCAGTTAACATTTGCCCATCAGAGTACGCTTTCGTTGAAAACAAGGTGTGCTCTGGGATTTCTTGTCTTTGGGTTTCTGTTTAGAGATTTTCATTTGTCATAACTGGTCATCTTGAAAAGCTACTTATGACGCACTGGCTAACTGTCCAGTCCTTAGTGGGAATCTCCATTATTCTTAATTGCGGAGTAACCTTGATTAGATAATTTTCAAAATGAATACGAACGTCGAGTAGGTCGCATGGGGAAGATTTGAGATTATTTGGAGGGGTAAATTTGGATCGGTACCGATCCCGGTATTTGATAATTTTTGTGACCTTCTTTCTTCCTTTTTATACGAGCCAACCCCCCTCCCCTAATTCATATCATTTCTACTCGATCTAATTCCTTGCCTTCTAGCTGATCCGATCTCGTCCATACCCTAGCCCGCTGATCCGACCGCTTCGTCCACTTGAGAGCCGCCACCATCGATCTTTGCTTCCAACGCCATCAACCGCCACCGCTATATTGTCGTGACTTCCTCTAATTCGAGGTATCACCGATCCAACCCATCAGTACCTTAGTTTGGACTGCCTTGCATCAAATATCAGATCACTCTTCTCCATGTTGAACGTTGGTGATTTGGATTTTGGTGCATTATCAGCGATTGGTGATGGATATGGAGGAAGATTCGAGCTGATTGTGACTTTATGGAAGAAGATAGTAAACCAAGTCTTGAATTCCTCATAGAATGAAGCTATGGTTTTGCCCTGGAGCTCGACATGTTTTGCTATCTTCATCCACAAAGTCAGAATTAACTTGCACCGAGTTACATAGTCGATCCCGGCATAGTGTCTTGCAGATTAATTATTTTTGGGAGGTGATAATAGCTTTGGCTAGCGTTTTGTATGTAGCTCATGCTGTTATCACTTTCCAGAGAACTAAATCGACTTATGTTGAGAATTCTCTACTCGATTCGGACCCAACGATCAATAGTTCCTCACTTTGGATTGGTCTTGTCATTGCACAGTTGATGTACCTAGATTAGGAAGGGCTTTCTATGTTGCTTCGAACAATGGACCTATTACCGATCATTGATCGATAACAGGTAAGAATAGAAGAAAAGAAATTAATAGGTGATATAGATCGCTCTTTCTGGTATGAGTGAGCCATCTACACGAAATGGTTTATTCATAGCGTTCAGGACACCAAACCCATTCTCATTTAGATTACACATCACACACACCTACGGTTAATACTTGGAATTCGATCGGTGGTGGTACACATCAATTATCTTTCGAATTTCAAGTATCAACTACGCTAGGGTATATAGTTTAGGGATTTGGCGCACCTGACCATTTTGAACACAAGCTTTCTTATATAGAATGACGCGCAAATCTTCTCGGTGCAAGTCAGTTGAGGGAAGCTCACCTATTTCTGAAGTGGAGTCTTCGTCGATCCTAACTGGGTCAGCTGCTTCCATAACTTCGGGTCAATATGGTCGTCTGATTCTAGTTGGCCCTATCGTCGATCGCACTCCTCCTACTTCAGAGTCTTGCTTGATCCTCCGAAGAAAACCCCTTTAATCCTTACACACAAGGTGTTGCGAAGCATTGGCTCACAATATGGTCTCCTTGAGGATGACGTGCTTCTGCCATCAAGAGGGGAATTTGCTCATAGGCCACCTTTTGGATACATGGCTTGCCACCGATATACATGTATGTACGGTGAAGTGCCCCCGTTCTAATGACAATGCTTCAAAATATAGGGTTGGCCCCATTCCAGATTCTTCAAAATGGGTACGCTATGCTAACATGCTTATATCATTATATGTTCTGTTCATGCGGGCGCTTAATCGTGCCCCGAGCTTCGTCGAGTTGCAGTATCTCCTATTATTCAAAAAGAGAGAGACTAACCCGTCACTCGTTTATATTGAGGCACAACGTAGGCGGAAACTTATACTTAATCTTCCTAGCAAGGTTCCCTCATTCAAGAATCAATTCTTTTTCGCTAAATGTCCAGAGGGATTCACCCATCTATGGACCATGGGGGGTAAGTTTCTTTCACCATGCTAGGAACTTCCTTTAATTGCTACAAGTCTTCTGAACGATCATATATTCCTTACGGTTTTTCCAAAGATTAACAAGGATCTGACACTTGGCACTATTTGAGGACAAGGTCTCCTCTTCAAAAGTACGGTTAAGGACTTTGGAGTTGAAGTATCGTGCGACCTTTTTTTGGTGAGCAACAATTCTTAACTCGGCTTCTTTCCTTTTCTCATCGACCATATCGAGCAACTCAAGCTGGAGCTTCTCGTTTTGCCTTTGATTGAAGTTTTGCCTCCGATGAGAAGGGACTTCTAGCTCGACTGGAATCATTGCTTCCGAACCATACGCTAGGATGAACAGGGAGTGCCCGGTTGTGGATTTGTGTGTTGTCCTGTAAGTCTATAGTGCAAGTGGAAGTTCGTCAACCTAATTTCTTTTAGCTTTAGTTAGACGCTTTTTGATGGTGGACTTGATGATCTTTTTCATTGCTTTCACTTGCTCGTTTGCCTGTGGATGTGCAACAATGGAAAAGCTTTTCTCAATTTGGATGCGTTTGCAAAATTCTTTGAACTCAATGCCTTCGAATTGAGTCATTTTATCCGTAATGATTTTTTATGGCACTCCAAACCTGTAAATAATGTTTTTAGTGATAGAATTAATTATTTTCTTTGTGGTAATAGTGGCCAACGGTTCCGCTTCGGGCCATTGGTGAAATAGTTAACAACTATGATAGCGTATTTGACTCCTCCTTTGGCTATTGGCAATACACCAATCAGATCGATTCCCCAGATTGTGAATGTCCATGGGCTAACCATCTTCCTTAGCTCTGTTGAAGGAGTTCTTTTAATCTTGCTGAATCTTTGGCATTGGTCACACCATCTGGCATAATCTGCTGCATCACGATTTACTGTTGGCCAAAAATACCCATATCGGAGAACTTTCTTTGCAAGGATTTTCCCCCTGGTGTGATCTCCGCAATCGCCTTCATGAACTTCCCCGAGGATCCTTCAAGCTTCGTCGTTGGTCATACAGCTGAGCAAGAGGGTAAAGAATCCCCTTCGGTAGAGCATCTGATCCAGTACTAGAAACCGTGGTGCCTTTCGAAGGAGCTTTTTCCGTTAATTCTTGTCTGCGGGGAGTGTTCCTCTGAGCAGGTAGTCCTTGATCAGTGTCATCCATGTTTCTGGTTCTTCGGTTGTTTCAAAAATTCAATCGATATCCATCTCGCTTATGCTTGAAGTAGTCATAGTTTTAACTGGGACTAGCCCCAATGACTGAGCTTCTCCGAAACTAGCCAGCTTGGCTACATAGTCAGCCTTTGTGTTTTATTCCCTCGGGATATGAGTTATGGTGTAATGTTTCATTCAGTAATTCTTGCACTTTAGATAAATAAGGGCACGGTTCTCTCCCCGAGCTTGGTATTCGCCTTTTACTTAGCAGTTGACTAGCTGAGAGTCGCTATAGATGTGTACGGACTTTATCTCGAGTTCCTTCACAACTTTCAGCCCAACTATCAATGCTTCGTATTACGCTTTGTTATTTGTTGCAGGGAATTCCAAGCGTAAGGCATAGCAAATGGATCATCGTTCAGGAGTTTCGAGCACTACTCCTGCCCTCGAGCAGAAGTTGTTAGATGCACATCAACGAATAACTTCCAACGTGTCTCCACTTCCGAAGTAATTTCTTCTTTGTTATCTTGTATCATAAACTTGGCAATGAAGTCTACTAGCACCTTCCTGTTGATCGCCCTTCAATGGTAAGCATATCTATTGACCCAATTCAATGTTCCATTTGATAAGCCGTCCATAGGTTTTGGGGCGGTACAACACTTGCTTCAAAGGTTGATCTGTTAGTACCTTGATTGGGTGTGCTTGGAAGGGTGGTCGTAACTTTATGGATGCGATCAAGAGGCGATATGCTAGTTTTTCCAAATTCGGATAGTTCTTCTCAGCTCCAGTGAATTATCTACTGATGTAATATACAGGTCGATGGATCTTAGCTTCTTCTTATACGAGCGCGACACTTAATGCATAGGGCGCGATTGCTAAGTAGATGAACAAGTCTTCTCCGTCTACCGGCTTGGATAAGATTGGCAGAGTTTCCATATGTCGTAACAGCTCTTCAAACGCAGTTTGACAAGCCTTATTCCATTCGAAGTTCTTCTTTGCCTTCTTTAGCGCGTCAAAGAGTGTTATATATTTGTCGATTGCTTTTGAGATGAACCAGCTTAGTGCTGCAACTTTTCCATTCAGGCTTTTTAACTCCTTCTTGTTCCTTGGGGCATTGACTTCCTATAAAGCGGTAATTTGTTCAGGATTTGCTTCGATGCCTCTGGCGCTTACAATGAATCCTAACAACTTTCCAGAGGCTAACCCAATGTGACATTTAAGTGGATTGAGTTTCATTCCATATTTGTAGAGTATTTCAAACATTTCGACGAGGTTGTCAAAATTGTTTGCGGCTATGCGTGATTTAACCAACATATCATCTATATAGACTTCCATAGTTTTCCTGATTTGATGCTTGAACATGGTGTTCACTAGTCGTTGGTAGGTGGCCCTAGTAATATTTAAGCCAAATGGCATCACTGTGTAGCAATATAATCCCAGGTCAATAATGAAACTGCTGTTTTCCTGGTTAGGTTCGTGCATCATGATCTGGTTGTATCTCGAGTAAGCGTCCATAAATAATAGCAATTCATGTCCAACTGTCCCGTCCACAAGATGATTGATTCTAGGCAGAGGAAAGCTATCTTTTGGGCAAACTTTGTTTAAGTCCGAGCAGTCAATACAAGTTCTCCATTTCCCATTGGACTTCTTAACCAAGATCGGGTTAGATACCCATTCGGGGTAGGTTACATCGCAGATAAAACCATTTACCGTCAGCTTATCCACTTCTTCTCTTAGTGCTTTGGATTGTTCGGATCCCAGGCTGCACCTCTTTTGCTTCACTGCTGTATACTTGGATCAATGCTAACTGCATGGCATGCAATCTCCGACAAAACCCGACATATATCGGAATGTGTCCAAGTGAATACGTCCAGGTTGGCACGAAGAAATTTGATGAGTTCCAGTCGTATCTTGTTTCCAAGATGCAATCCAATTTTCAAGAACCATGTTGGGTCATCCATATCGACTGGGATGGACACCGTTAATTCTGTTGGCGTTGCCCGATCCTCCCCTGGACTCTTCTTTCTAGGGTCCAAAGCCTCATCGAATCGGCTATGGTCCCCAAGCCAAGGGCGACTTTGTAGTTACTATTCGGTAGGTTCACGAATGTGGAGAGTTCTCCCCACATTCTTCCCATTTTATTTTCTTCTAGACTCGTGTAGTTCGGTGATTTAGCACTCTCTAACAGCACTTTGGTCTCCTTTGATCACCCCAACTCCATTCTCTGTCGGAAATTTCATGGTTAGACACCACTAAGCTAAGGCGATCCTGAAATCTGCCAAAGCGGGTCGTCCCAAGAAATCATTGTAGGTGGATATTTCATCTATAATCACAAAGGGCTGGACAAGGATGACTCTTCGGTCACCTTCCCCAAGTTCTACGGGTAAATCAATTGTTCCAAAAGGTTGCCTTAGTTCATCGGTGAATCCCTGGATCTTTGTTCGGCAAGCAGATACGTCCTTCATACTGATATTCATTTGATCAAACATGTGTTTGAACAGGATATTCACAGAGCCGCCACTGTCCACCAATACTCATCGAGCCATAGCTGGTCCGATTCCTACCGTCACAACCATGGGGTCAAGGGTTGGAGATTCTATTCCTTTAGTGTCTCGACTTTGGAATACTATGTTATTGTTCAAGGTTTTCTGTTGCTTGGCAGGAGTTCCATCTTCGATCGTGTAGCACGAATCTTTCGGAGCGTGTCTCAATGAGATTGCATATCACTCCATTTTTCCCCAACTCTTCTATGCGGGATGAGGTCCTCCAGATATTGTTCTGATGATGAGTCTTTGGTCGGTCTATCTGAACCCCTCTTCGTTGGTTCCAGCTTTGTTTCCCCAGTTACTAGGAGCTTGGGGTGCTACAGGCTGGCCAGTATTTTGTGTTTCCTCGCACACTAGTGAAGCTTGTTTTCCCAAATCAGTTCTTCAAGTGACGACACTCATTCATGTTGTGACCATGTGTTTCATGGAAGCGACAATACTTTCCTGAATGCTTTCGCTGTTCAGTCGCTTCCTTTTTAGGCGACTTCTTGTACTCCTCCGTCCCTTGTGTCGCAAGGTAGATGTTCTCTATAGTATTATTAGCAGGGTGTAGTTTCGGGCCTTAAACCTTTAAGTCGCTTGTTACTTCCATTTTGCTTGTTGGAATTCTGGTTCCTCCTTTTCTGATTTCCATCATTCCTCGCGTTTCCTACAGCGGTACCGGAGGTATTTTCATCTTGGTTCACCGTCATGCCATTCTGCCTAACATTAGTTGATTGTAGGTTAGCAGGTTTTCCTTCTGGCTCCTCTACCTCTTCCAACCTTAAGTACTAGCTTTCCTTTCAGTTAAAGTCCTTCCTAGTGGTAGATTATTTCATTTTGATCCATTTTTCGAGTTCAATGTTGGGATGGATAGCGCGAACCAAGGCCATGAAGACCATATCTTTGTTTGGGTTACTTACTTCAGTCACCGTGGTGTTGAACCGACTCATGAAGGATTTCAAAGATTCACTTCGCCCCTGGAATAGGCCAAATAAGGACATCGGATCTTTTGGTTGTGCCGTGTGAATATCAAATTGATCAAGAAACTTCGTTGCTAATTCATTGAAGGTAGAGATGCATTTTGGTAGGAGCCTGGTAAACCACATGGAAGCGATTCCCTCTAGGAAGATTGGAAAACATTTACATCAAACAACATCCGAAGCATTTGCTCCGTTCATGTACCAACTGTACTTGTACAAGTGGGGTTTCAGATATCTAGTTCCACCGTATGATGGAATGGTCGGCATAGTGAACATTCCAGGGTACTGTTCATTCAGAATGTCATTAGTAAAGGGAGTTCGGCTTGGAGAAAATCCCTATTCATCATCTCTCCTATCCTTACTTTCTTCTATTAGGTGCTTGATCATGTCTGCGATATACGCCTCGGATGTTCGGTAGTCCGTGGGTTGACTGTCAACAACTACTAAGTGTTTGATTTCGCAAACGGTCTTGGTAAGTGGGCTGAAGCTTAGGCTCTCCTATCTTCGGGAGAGCCACTTCCTCGAAGTTCCATTGGCTTGCGGTTGGTCGGGTAGGGGCAGTTCGGACCTCCCTGCCTTTATTGAGTGCATTAGCATTTTCTTCCAACTTGTCATGGTCAAGTTGCTCACCATCTTGTGAGTCGGAGAGATCCACTGCTATATCTTCCTGTGGAGTTTTCGACTCTAGATTCGAGTTCGTAGCGGGTTGCTTTGCAGTTGGTGGAGTGCTTGCATTTCCTTCTATAGTGATTCCTACAGCTCCACCCAATACTCCTTTTTGATGTTGTCTTCCGTTTCTCCTATTTAGGCCAGAAATAGAGGAATTTTCCTCGTCCGTGGCAACCACGGGCTTTAGCATGGTTGTTGGAAAGGCAAGTGATTGCAAGGTCAGGAGGGCATTTATTTTGTCCATAAGAGCTTTTTGGATGTTTTCCATCTTTTGATTGATTTCATCAACCATCTTATTTAGTTCGCTTCTAGTAACAACTTCATGCTGGATAGAAGATCCCGACGCCTGGACTTCTGTGTTGGCTCCAGATTTTGCTCTGATTAATGGATTGTTGGCACCGTTGACCTCAACTTACTGAGGATTGGTTTCTTCTCCAGCTATTACAGCTCCTATGGATCTTCCAGAAGCAGTTATCTTTCTTTCCAGTGCCATTGACGTTCAGCATAAATCTTCTAAGCAAAGATTGAGGATCTAAGTTTTGGACCTGCTTGATCCAAAATAGATAGCTAGATCTAAGCCTGAGTTGGAGCTCAGTGAAAGCACCAAAATGATAACCCAAAAAATGGATTAACACCGTGGATTGAGTGTGAAAGAACCAACCCTGTTTATCAAGGCAAATAAATAGAAAAGCAATAGTAAATCACAAAAAATGTAAAAAGACAAGAGGTTTTTATAGTGGTTCGGCTATTAATGAAGCCTACGTCCACTTTATAGCTTTTATTGATCAACTATTGTTATAAGAGAGTTTGGATTACAATATGATTCTTCTTCTTCACATTAGATCAAGCCACCATTGTTAGAAACAAAGGGAGGATCTCAATTGTCTCTTAATGGCTGTTGTGTGGGAGAATAAGAGTGAAGAAAAAATAGTAGAGCTTCAGTAGAGATCAGGTTAGGAACCCCTCTTCTATTGAAGATAGCATGGTATTTATAGGATTTAGAAAGCATTTGGGTTGAAACCATTGCACTGGAAGCCTGTAGTCGTCCATAGGAAGAAGCACAAAAAGTTTGGTGTGATCCTGAGCTAACTTTTTGGATCGATACCGATCCAATTAGGTCGGATCGGTACCAATCCAAGTCGGATCGGTACCAATCCAAAGAGTTGTGCAATTTTTGCACAACTTCTATCCAGTTGGCTTCCCTACTTTCTTGTGAGGCTCTCTATGTAATTTCATAGCTTGTTGACTTGCTTTGATGATGGTCACCCATGGGTTTGACTGAAATGTAGTCTGAATCCGATAAGTATTTACTTCTCGAACTCGGATGCTTGGATTGTTACCAAACTTGGTAGATAGGCTTAGTAGGGAGGTAGAAACATAACACAAGTGGTTTAGAGGAACCGCAAGCCAATATTTTGGATCGATACCGATCCAATAGGATCGGATCGATACTAATCCAATGTATTGGTGTATTTTTAGGTCAAATTTCTAGGGTTCCTTTGTCTTGTACTTTTAGGCCTTCCGGTAAAGTTTTGAATCATTATGGCTTAATCTGAATGTTCTAACTCCTTTTGAATTCTGCTGCATTAAAAACCCGGTTAACAAAGACCATACAAATTACCATAATGGTTTTCCCCTTAAATGAAACCAAATAACCGATGAGTGAATATATCGATATAATAGATAATGTCTAGGGCGTAGAACATAAATCCGAAAGTAGCTGTTGTGTGTACGACACAAAAATAATAGGTTACAATTAATACCGCTAAGGTGCATTCGTATATGGATTTTTCCATGGAGATCTCTTCGGTCTGGCCGCATCCAACTCCATGACAAGGAACAAAAACTACATTCCGAGGATCGTATATCTCTAGATAGGATATACTCTAAGGTAAACATAATTGGATCACCCTCGGTGTGTGATCCAAGCCATATCAACTCCTGCTAGCAATAATTGATAAGCATCTCTAGATATGGAGTTGATATCCCCTTGTGGTTAGCTAAATCCCCTGGCCATGTTCCTCATTTGTTTTATGTTAGTTTCCCGATTACAAGGTTACGTTCAGTATCTTTCATATAAGTCTTCATCGCTCAAACAAAACACAAATCCTCAAATGGATTCCATCATCTCGAACAGATCATGAATTACTACATGGATTTGAGCATCTTGAACAGATCTAGAATATTCTCATAGATTCCTATATAAGTCCTCCAATGAATGCTAATGTTATCCTCTCCCTTGAAATACTCCTCAAGATAGACAGTCCCATAAAATAACATCGTTTGAAATGTTAACACTGACCTCTCCCTTGGACTTAACCTTAGGATAAATAGTTTAACTCCATAACATTCCATTTCACAACCGCTTCCAGAACATGGATTACGTATATGGTTTTGAAATGGTTAAGGTTTCGAGTAATCTCATATAAGTACACTTTTCTCGCATACTGGATGCTCCAAAACCAATCGATGAATTTTCAGTTAACTTAATTCTAGTTCTCTCAGAAGTTAGCAAAAGCTAGAGACATTTTGCACCAATTCTACTCCCTGTGGGTTCTCATTGGTATGAAATCGCGAAGCCTTTCGATACTTCCTAAGTTAATATTAGGTCAAGTTCGATAGTCGACTAATTGACTACCTAGTCAAAAACAATTGCTTATACAAATCAATATTCATACACATAACTCGTTTCCAATATTTCAACTTAACTATTCCTCATCCAAAAGTGAAGCCATGTAAGTTAGAGCACTGGTTGCATCAAAGCCTTGTCTAGACACTTCATTTTTGAATCTCACAAATAGATAAGTCTACCTCATCGCCTTCTAGCTTTAAGTATAGTATTAATGATTTCCATAAATAGGTAAGAAATTAACACAATTAATACAGTTCCAACATTTTCGAACTTAACTATTCCCCGATCAAGAGGAAAGCATGTAAGTTAGAGCTCTATTGCTCATATCCCTACTTGAACATCAATCTTAACTCCCACAAATAGATAAGCCTAGTTCATCGGCTTTTAGTGTTAAGCATTGTTAATTACTTTGCAAACAAGTATTTAAACAATTAACCATTTATCCATTAAGAAATTACTAACCCATTTCTAAACCTTTTGGTTATTCTTTTAAAACCCTTTCTAAAATAATACTTATGTATAGTAGTTTATTTACCAAAACCTGATATGTAAAAAAACAAGTCAAAGATATTTTATTACATAAGATATAAAATAGTGAACATATTCCATAAAACCTATATATACTTAAAAGTAATTTTAAAATACTTTATAATACTTATAATAGGTTTTAAAACATTTATCCAGAATATTACTTGAAAATAACAATTTTATAATTTCCCTAAAATCTTGGAAAAACAAGTTTTTATTATAAAATCTTCTCCTTTGAAAATTCACAAGTAATTCTTAAAAATTAATAAATGTCTAAAGACACTATTGAAAAAATCTAATAATAGTTAGTAAACACTTGTAAAAATAATGAAACAAAATACTTAAATTTAAACATCTTTTCAAACCTTTAAAGTCCAAAAATCAAGAGTAAACGGGGCACTTTTGCACAAGTGAAGTTTTGGCCAATTTTCAAGATGTTAATTAACTTTTTATTATCCAAACTTTTTATGGCAACAAATATAGATATAAAAAATTATAAATATAGAAAGAAACCCCCAAGGATCACTCTACAAAGTTCCATAGAAATAGCCAAAAACAAGGCAATTCCTAAGTCCATCCATAGCGACTATCGCTATAAGTGCACTTTCAAATCTAAGTCTAATCTAAACCAAAGTCCATCTATAACCTATGCACATTGTTTCAAGGTTCTGTCACAATTCATACAAGTCCTTTCCAAGTCCATAGACATAGATCACATATGCTTCTTGTTTTCAAAACAAGAATCAAAATCAATGTTTTCAACAATGTCAATAGCAATTCAACAACTTAAACACAATTAAACCCAAAAAAATATTGCTATATTTTCATTAAAAGAGGTATGTTAACTCACCTTTAACCCAAAAAAAAGCAAGATCCAAGCTAACCAAGTCTAAACCCAACCTTGCAACCACCTTCTTCTTCCTTCCTTCCTTTTTTGCTTTTGCACTTGAATTTGCCTTCCTCTCCTATAAATTGCTCACGGCCATCATGGACAGGGGGAGCGTGGCTCTAGTTCTTCAACTTTTAACTAGATGGAAGGTGTTATAATATTCCCCCAAGGCTTCACTCCATATTTGAGTTTATTTGGATAAGGTTTGCAATTATTTACTTTAGGACATTAGATAAGAAGAAGACATGAAAAGAACTTGTATTCGTGTTGTGAATTTATGATTTATTATCTATGGTATGCCTCTCCTTATACAGGCACAAGAATGGTGTTGCTTAGCCTTGCTCTCACCCCTCACTATTCCATGGAAGACCCACCTTCCATCACTTCTCCTTTAGCAAATTACACTTATACCCTTCTCATGATAATATCAATTATCCATTTGGAAGCTTTTAGAACCTTACATTGCTTTATAAATAGGAGTGTGTGTTAATTAGTTGCTAATGTATTTGTTTGATCATTAAACAAGTGCAAAAGAGTTCGAACAACTTATATCGATCAAAAAACTATTTACCGATAGGCCGATTTTCGGTCATATTATCGATGTTTCTTTGAAGAATATATTTTTGTAAAACATTTTCAAAAACAAGTTTCTTATCATTATTCATTAATTAAATGATGTCTAACAAGAATATAAAATTATATTTGTAACACTTAATTATACTTCAAAACGTTACGATATTCGAAGATGAAGTGTTCGAATTTTCGGGTCGCTACAAGTCAACTGGTTAAGTTGGAATTTATAGGGTTTTAAACTCGAAAGAAACAGGTGTACAATTGTGGTCTATCGGTTGACTAAAAATTGATAATCAGTCGACTGATGAGGGCATCAGTCGATTGATTTTAAGCTTTTAATCGACTGATTTTTGTTAAAATATTAAAAATTTATATTACTTCAATTAGCCGACCAGTACTATGAATTTTTTATTTTTTGAGACTTCGTAAATTTTGATGTTCGATTTATTAAGATGGTTTGATGATATATTATTGATTTGGCAAACCGACTTGATAGTCTATATATCCATTTTAGAGCTTCAATAATGATTTTTATTGTATATGTTTTCATATAATCAATGTTTATTCACTTTATTGGAATCATCATAGAGACATGATATATACAAATATAATATAAATATAATAAAAATTAATACGACAATGACAAACTATTTTTTTCAGAAGGTTCATATTCTTCTTCGGATGGCTCTGGTTCCTATGAGTTTGTTGGCTTGGACTCATATTTTTATTGGGGTTTCCGTAAGTCTAGGAGAGTTTTTACGAAAACTATTCTTTTTTGGTGATCTACCATAGAATGTCAGTAGATATCTCTCAATAAAATTAAGATTCTCTCCCTATCTATGTTGTTCCTAGCATATTTGTTTCTAAAGTCCGAGCATTTCTTGTCGATAGTGGTTGTGATCATCAACGTGATGTTCATTGGTAGTTACTAATACACTATTAAATCTAATCGACTGTTTTACTTTCTTTCCTTTAGGAGAATAGCCGATGTGGTTGGTTGGTGATGTAGTAATCTTTAGTGAAGATGAACTATCATTTGAAGGAGATGTGAATTTTGACGAGGATGAAGATGTGTTCTTTGGTGAGGCTATTATTAACATTGAATAAATTTTGATTGATGGCTATTTGTTTCTTGTGTTTTCAATTGTCAAGGTTGTAGTTATATATATATATATATATATATATATATATGTAGGTGAAAAATAGAATTCTATGTATATGGTTGAAATTCCTTTAACCAAAAGTTTTGCATTCCATTTATAGTTTCAAGGAGAAAAACTGAATTCTACAATAGAAAAATAGATAATTATATTTGTTCCTTATATCTTTATACAGAAAAAAATAGACTATCATTTTATTTTAGTAAAGTAACCCATATATATATATATATTAAATTATTTCCTGCAATGAACAAATTCCAAGCTCTTTACATGGTTTAATAAATGTATTTTCATTTATTGGTTTCGTAAAGTTGTTAGCAATTTGATTTTCGAAAGTTATGAGTTCTAGTGAAATAATTTCCTTTTCTATATTGTCTCGTAAAAAATGATGACAAATGTCTATATGTTTTGTACGAGAATGATTTATTGGGTTTTTAGATAAGTTTATAGCACTTGTGTTATCATAAAATATTGAAGATTTTTGTAAAAATATTCCGAAATCTTGAAGTGTTTGTTGCATATATATTACTGAAGCACATGCCAAAGCAGCATAAATATATTCTACTTCACATGTCGAAAGTGAAATACAATTTTGTTTCTTACTAAACCACAATACCAGAGACTGTCCGATGAAATGATAGGTACCGCCTGTACACTTTCTGTCCATTGGACATCCTCTGAAGTTATCATCACTATACGATACTAACTCGAAAGGATGGTCTTTTGGATAAAAGAATTTGTAGTTTTTGGTGTTTATTAAATAACGCAAAATTCATTTTACCTCTTGCAAGTGTGATTCTTTGGGATTTTCTTGAAAATGTGCACACAAACAAACACTCAACATAATGTTGGGACGAATTGCGGTTAGATATAACAATGAGCCGATCATATTTCTATATAATTTTTGATCCATATTCTTAACATTTTCATCTTTATCTAGATATACTGTAGTACTCATGGGTATCGGTTTACTAGAAGTATTTTCCATACCAAATCGTTTATGTAGATTGTTATAATATTTTGCTTGATTAATGAAAATGCCATTTTTTAATTGTTTGATTTGTAAACTAAGAAAATATAAAAATTCTCCCATATGAGACATCTCAAAATTCACTTTTCATAATATTTGCAAATTCATTACATAGTTTTGCATTTGTAGAACTGAATATAATATCACCAACATATACTTGCATAATTAAAATATATTTATTTTCTCGTTTAACAAAAAGCGTTGGATCTACCTTTCCTATTTCAAATTATGAAGTTATAAGATAGTTTTTTAATTGTTCATACCAATCACAGGGTGCTTGTTTTAAACCTTAAAGAGCTTTCTTTAGCTTATAGACATGATCATGAAAAATTTCATGTATAAATAAAGGAGGTTGTTCTACAAATACATTCTCTTTTATAAAGCCATTTAAAAACGCACTTTTAACGTCCATTTGATATAATTCAAAGTTATGGTCATAAGAGAAAGATAAAAGAATACGTATTGCTTATAATCTAGCTACAGGAGCAAACATTTCTTTATAATCTACACCTTCTTCTTGGTGATATCCCTGTGCAATATGCCTAGCTTTATTTCTAATCATATCTCCATTTTCATCAACTTTATTTTTGTAAACCCATTACGTTCCAATGACAGTTTGAAAATATGGTTTTGGAACTAATTCCCAAACATCATTACGTTCAAATTAATTTAAATCTTCTTGCTTTGCAAGAATCCAAAAATCATCGTTAGATGCTTCTGTATAATATTTATGTTCAATATTTGATATAAAAGCTACATAACCTATTTGATTTAATTGACTTTTAGTTTTAACATTAGTATTTATTTCTCACATGATGATATTTTAATAAACTTAGAGTAGATTTAAGATCATTTTGAGTTTCTTGAGGACGATTATCTAATATTGGTGAATTATTAATTATGATTTCTTTAGGTGGATTATCTGATGTTGTTAAATTATTAATTACAATTTCTTCCTCGTCATCCTTGTTATTTCTAGAGTTTTCATCAAAAGACATGCGTAAAGTTTCTTCTATTATTTTTGTTCTTTTATTAAAAATTTATGTATGCTTTACTTAGTTCTGAATATCCAATAAATATACCTTTATTGGATTTTGGATTAAATTTTCCTAATTAATCTTTTGTATTTAAGATAAAACATTTTAAACCGAAAATTCTAAAAAAGGAAATATTTGGTTTTCTACCATTAAGTAGTTCATATGGTATGTTTTATGTTAGAGATCTTATAGTGACACGATTCAGAACATAACAAGCAGTAGACAGATCTTCTGCCCAAAAGTTCTTTGGTAATTGGCTACACCTTTGTAAAGTTCTAGCGCATTCCAATAGCATTCTATTTTTCCTTTCTACAGCGCTATTTTGTTATGGGGTTTTAGGAATGGAGAAACTATGGCTAATATGCTTTTAATAGAAATTTTTTAAATAGTCCGTTTTCAAATTTGCCGCCGTGATCACTTCTAATATTTTTAATTTTTAAACTCTTTATTTTTTGTATTCTTTTTGCAAAGAATTTAAAAGTTTCAAAAGTGTCACTTTTATGTTCTAAAAATAATGTCCAAGTGTATCTAGAAAAATCATCTACTATAACAAAAACGTGTTTGTTATGATTTATAGATTGTATGTTAGGACCCATGTATTATATATTAAAGGATCGTAAAATATTTTTATTTTATTTTTATAAAGTCATATGATTCTATAATTTTGGAATATAATTCTTAGGGACATTTTACACAATTAGTTTTTTTTTGAATTTCTACGCGACCATTTTGATATTGAAAATGTTGTTTGGCTATAACTTTTGATAGGAGTTGAATTAAGGCTTCAAAATGGTTCCATTGCTTTATAATGATGATTTCTCATTCCGTAAAGTGGCCATAACAGAAAAACGGATTTATGGTTAAGAAGTTATGCATGTTTTAAGTTTTAACAACCGCTGACCAGAATTAGTGTGTAATTAATTAAGCTCATTAGTAAGCTCACTAGTCTAATTCGAGAATCACCATGAGTAGAAGGCTTGAGAGTCAAATTAAAACTTTTTCCAAGCTCCCAAATTAGATCCAAACTCCCATTAACCATACATTTATCAAAAATCACCAAAATTACTCTCTAACACAAACCGGATTGAAGATTAGTAAATAGATCGTTGGTTAGAAGATATAGATCATCTATTTGGCCGATTTGCATTGCTTTTGGTTGCTGTCCATATTGGATCTACACTCAAATTGGTTGAATTTGGTAATCGGTGAGTGGTTTGTGCCTTCTCACTATCCTATACATGTTTATATGGTAGAGTTGCTGATTTAACTTGATTTTTGGCCATAAAACCTTTTCTGACTTTAACTACATGTTGATCAATGCATATGTTTTGACTTTGATTAGAAATTACTCTTATTCATGTACAAACATTCATGTAAAATGTAGATCTAGATCAAAATTGGCTTGTTTATCATATTCTTATGTTTAGATTGCTTGAATGGATGTATGTGCATGTTATTCCATGTTTGTATGATATCTTTGATGTTGTTTGCTAGTGTTTTGGATGTTCGGAAGATAGGTTAGTGAATTTGGCAAATCGGAGGAAACACGATCGGAATTGGATAAAACTTAGATGGAAGACTCTAGAGTATAGAAAGAGCTTGGGGTTCAAGTCGTGAGTTCCAATTCGTTAAGGGGATAAGTCAGCACCGACTTGTTTATGTCGGTACTAATTTATTTTGGTTGGTCCAATGGGTTGACGGTTGACATGGTTGGATTGAGCCTGGCAAATTGTCCATGGCAAGATCTAGGAAATTGGATAAGTGCTTGAGTTTATGTCGATTTGTTCTCTAGAACTTGAAGTTAGATGCTATGTGTTGGAACTGACATGTTTTGAATAATGGATCAGGGTCAAAGCATTTAGGCATGTAGTACTAGAAGCAAGGGAGGAGAGGAAGAAAACTTAGCTAATGTTGGGCTAAGGAAACAAGTCAGTGCCAACTTATTTAAGTCGGTACCGAGTTGTTTTGGCAAGTCTTATGGATATGAAACTTCTGATGGATGAAGTAAAGGTCTTATAGATCGTGCTAGAGGTATTGGCTTGTTCGCATTAAGATTGGATGGCGATGTAACATCATGATGAAAGCTATGTATCTTCGGTTTGTGACTCGTGGTGAGAGTAGGTGTCGAAGATTGCAGCTCAATAAAGAAGAGAGCTGTAGAATGAGGAACGTTGTGGGTTCTTGGATAATGGAAACTGGATTAAGCAATAGAAGGGCTCGGAATCCGAATGGAGCAAATGAGGGCTCGGATGTTTGTGCTAAGGAATCGTTGATACTCGGAGCGCTTTCTATTGTACTCGAAGCATGATTATTGTAAGTGGGGATGCCCATGGATCATGCATGGATCTATGTACGTTGGACCAGTAGCTTTGGGTATAGTATCTAGCTTTGGGCTACGAGACACATATCAAGCTTTGGGCTTCGTGTATGAGAGTACAACGAAAACTGGGATTTCCATTAGTCTCTGGCAGTAAGGAGGCCTTATGTGTTATCATATATTAAGAGCATAGGGATGAGTGATAATGAGTATTGTTTGATAAATGTTATGGTCGCTTTCTTCAGTAGACTATCACTCGAGAATATCACTAGGAGTAGGTACTGAAGATAGGGATATCTGGACTTCCACTATTTTATGTTGTATAGTACCTTTATGATATCATAGAGTAGCATATTATAGTGTTATGTGCTAACTATTTGGTAGTAGGGACATGTCAGGTATGGTTCGTGTACTCTTGTTCCTTACCATATTTACCTATGTAGTATTTTGTGATTCATTTACCGCTTACACCAGACTGTTGTCTGACCTAAGGTTTTATGCTTTGCTTCTTATTATATTGGGTACTCTTAAGTAAGTAGATTAGATAACAGGTCTAGGTAACACAATAATTGTTCAAAGGATGAGTCGAGTGGAGCTATCTCGTGTATATACATATATGGATTTCTATGCTTTTCCACTGAGAAATAATGTGGAGCCTGTGGCAGTGCTTGCTTATTTCTATTTGTTGAGACAGTTTATTTAGTTGATCCTAATGTATACTCTAAAACATTTGATGTATAACTCTATGGATTTTATACTCTGATGATTAGTTCACATTGTTATTACTATGTCTTTTATTTTTTCTGTGATATTATATTTTATCCTTACACTGTGAGATATACAACATGTTATATGCTGCATTTGTTTTATTTTCAAATGTGATGATCGTCCTATATCGGCCAGACACGACTACCGCGCGCTACTTGTATACTATTGGTGTTGGTAGCGTAGGACAATCAATACATTTGGTATCAGAGCTTTGGTTATAGGATTAACCGAAGTTAATACCATGATCTAGTAGAGATAAGGAAGTTGTTGTCGCCTTAGACTGGATCGAGAGTATATATACGAGAGAGTGCGTACTTGTTATGTACTTTGGGTTTCAAAACTAAATAATAATATTATATAAAATATGTCACATACACATGAGCACTATAGACATGGTTTTCTTTATGAGAGACAAATCATTCTTATTACTAATAATAATGAGATGACATACAAGGTATACTGTGAGATTTGCTTCAGGAGTTGAAGAAGGAGCAGGATCAGGAGCCATCGTGCCTGATTTTCAAGCTATGTTCAATACTATGATGGAAATGATGATGAGGAATGCTCCTGGTATGGCTGTTAGTTTAGGTACTCCTGTGCAAGCGCCTAGGGCTGATTTCTCTCTGTTGAGCAAAGATTACTCTACTTTGGGCGGAAAGCCATTCTATGGACCAAAATCAACCATAAAAGTGCAAGATTGGATTGATACTTATGAGTGCATCTTTAGTATTATAGAAGTGAATGACATTATGAAAAGAAAGTTGGCTTCTAGATAACTTCAGGGATGGACCATGAATTGCTGGAATGCTGTGACTATTGCTACGCCTGAGGATCAGTTCAATCGGGAACGGTTTAAGACAAGGTCAAGGAGAAGTTCATTCTGACTGCCCAGAAATCGGTTTTGTTTAGGAAATTTGTGGAACCGAAGCAAAGAGAGATGTCAGTTTTCGAGTATGTAGTTGAATTCGATGCCTTATCGAAGTATGGTATGTCATTCATCGACATTCCATCGAGAAAGAATGAGAAGTTCATTATTAGGTTGGATGACTATCTTAGAGAGAAGCTAGTGGACCATATTGATGAGCCCTTTGAGAAGCTTGTTGAAAAAGCACTTCATCATGATAATCTATATTCTAAGGCTAGGACAGCTATGGTTATTTCCAGTGGGAAGGAAGAGCCAAAACCACAGCAAGGTAGTGGAGGCAAAAAGAAGTGGAATGGAAAGAGAAAGCAGCCTTAAGGGAAGAACGATCAAAAAAAAGGAAAAGTGAGAACCTACTTGCTATGGGGTAAGGAGAAGGTTCACTTGATTAGGGATTGTAAGGTGAGTGAGAAGAAGAAGTGCTACAACTGTGATAAGCCTGGGCATTTGAAGAATGATTGTCCAAAACCATTAAAAGATAAGCAGGTTGTGAAAGCGTATGCCTTGGATGCAATCCAGTCTTTGTCGAGTGCTCCCTCAACGAAGGAGAAAGGGAAGGGAGTTGTCATTCAAGGTATGCTTTCTACTATTGATGTTCCTGTTCAAGTTTTGTTTGATACCGGAGCTTCACATTCACTCATATGTAGTGACCTAGTGGACATATTGGTGTTGAGACCTGAGATAGTTGACCAACCCCTGATTGTGACGAACCCTGTTGGAGGCTCTACTAGCCTTTGCATGTATTGTCGTGGCCTAGCGTTATTAAGTCATGAATGCTTTTTATTTGTTATTGCTTTGTACTGAGTTTTGTTTGCTTCGGGATTATCTTGGGAATGAACTGGCTTAAGAAGTATGCAACGATAGTGGATTGCGAGAAGTTAATGGTGACAATCAAAGACGTGGAAGGGCAAACGGTAGTGATTAGCTGCCTACCATAGGATGGGGTAATGGCTAGCTTTCTATGTTCTCTAGAGGTTCCACAGGAGGGTTTGTCATCTATGCCTATCGCTTGAGAGATTCGGATGTCTTTGAGGAAGTGACCGGATTGCTATCACATAGTAAGATTGAGTTTCAGATAGACTTAGTGAAGGAAGCCAGACTTATAGTTATGCCTTTGAGGCGTATGGCACCCAGAGAGTAGAAGGAATTAGAGGTGCAAGTGAATGAACTATTATTGAGAGGGTTTATTCGAAGAAGTATATCCGAGCACCAATAGTATGTCGACTAAGGCGGATGACTCTTTGAGGTTGTGTGTGAATTATCGTGAGCTGAATAAAGTGATACAGAAGAACAAGTATCCACTCCCATGAATTGATAACTTGTTTGATCAGCTTCACGGTGCGAAGGTGTTCTCTCAAATGGATTTAGCAATGGGATTTCACTAGTTGAGAGTAGCGAAGGAGAGTGTGCTGATTACTACGTTTCATATGCCATCAGGTTTTTATGAATGGTTGGTAATGCCATTCGGATTGACCAACGCTCCGATATATTTTGTGGATCTCATAATTGGGTTTTCGAAGACCAGTTGAACAAGTTCGTTCTTGTGTTCGTGGACGATATTCTAATCTATTCCAGAAGTGAAGAGGAGCACAAGGTGCACTTGAGGATTGTGCTAGAGATATTGAGTAAGCACAAGTTAAGAGAAAAGTTCTCCAAGTGTCACTTTTGGAGGGAAGAAGTGAGATTCATAGGTCATGTCCTTTTGGGATAGGGTATAATAGTATATCCTGCGAAGGTGGCTGCGGTTTAAGATTGGAACCTGCACAAGAATGCTACGGATGTGAGGAGTTTCCTAGGATTAGCGGAATATTATAGATGCTTCATCAAGGACCTCTTTTAAGATAGCAGCACCATTGACCAATTTGACGAAGAAGAATCGGGCTTTTGTATAGGATGCAAAGTGTGGGCATGCATTTGTGATTCTGAAAGAGATGTTGACAAGTGCATCAGTGTTGACCATTCCAAGTTGAAATGAAGAGTTGACAGTATACATAGAAGCCCATGGTACTAGATTGGGTGTGATATGGATGCATAGGGAAAAGTTGTTGCCTATGCTAGTCGACAGCTAAAGCCACATGAATGGAATTATCCGACTCATGATTTGGAATTGGCAGTGATAGTTTTTGCTTTGAAGACGTGGATGCATTATCTGCTAGGAGAAAGGTTTGAGCTGTTCACAGATCACAAATCCTTGAAATACCTTTTCTTTGAGAAGGATCTCAACCTTCGTCAGCAACAGTGGTTGGAGTTCTTAGCTCTTATGATTTTGGTATTTCCTATACACCAGAAAAAGGAAATGGGTTTGCCAGTGCATTGAGTAGAAGACATGCTAGTTTGGAAGAAATGTTCTTGGAATGGAAGAAAATAGAGTATATTGCTGGTTATGATTTCAGACCTCATTACGAGCTGGAACCAGAGATGTCGGCAAGTTTGTCGATCAGACCTACTCTAATAGAAAGGATCGGTGCTAGTCGGAAGTGAGATACTAGGCTAGCGAAGATCATAGCAAGGATAGAAGAAGGAGTAGAGTTCGAAGAGAAGAAGCAATACGAACTCGACCGAGAAGGTTGGCTTCGTAAGGATGGAAGATTATTTACCCGGTGTTGATGGATTGCCAGATGAAGTGTTGCGAGAGTGTCACCATTCCAGGTTGATTGTTTATCCCGGCGGTAACAGGATATACCGAGATATGAAGCGAACTTATTATTAGGAAGCTATGAAAAGGGATGCATGGGCATTTATCTCGAAGTGTATGAACTATCAATTGGTAAAGGTAGAGTAGAAAAAACCTAGTGGATTGCTGAAACTGCTAGATATTCCTGAGTAGAAATGGGTGCAAGTATCGATGGGTTTTATAGATGGATTGCCGAGGACTCGAGTAGAGTACGATAACACTTGGGTTGTTGTTGATCGGTTAACCAAGAGTGCAAGATTTATTCCCGTCAAATCAAGTATAACGACGTCCAAATTGGTAGAGTTGTATGTAAAGTGGATAGTATGATTTCATAGTGTGCCTAAGAGCATTGTGAGCGACCAAGACCCATTGTTCACCAGTAGGTTTTGGAAAGAGGTGTTAGGGACCGAGTTGCACCTTAGCACAGCTTATCACCCGCAAATGGATGGGCAAACCAAAAGAGTAAATCGTATATTGGAATATCACTTGCGAGCATGCATTATATATTTTGGAGTATCGTAGGATGACCATCTACATCTGATAGAGTTTGCATACAATAATAGTGATCAGTAGAGTAATGGTATGGCTATGTATGGAGCATTGTATCGCCGACCATATAATGCTCCTTTATGTTGGTGAGAAGCGGGTGGGAAATTGATACTTGGGCCAGATATGATTAGAGAGACATCAAAGAAGATTGAAGTCATTCGGCAACGAATGAAAGCTGCTCTGGATCGACAGAAAAACTATGCAGATATAGACGAAGAGATTTGGAATTTTCTATCGGAGATATGGTATTCGTGAAGGTTTCTCCTTTGAAGAATGTAGTTCGATTCGGTAGAAAGGGTAAGTTGGCACCAAGATTCATTAGTCCTTTTCCGATAGTTGAGAGAATTGGAAAGCTAACATATAGGGTCGACTTACCTCGGAAGATGGCGAGCGTGCACAATGTTTTCATGTCCCTTATCTATGGAAATTTGTGCATGACTCGGATGTGATGATTACACTCGATCAGCTAGAAGATGTCGACGTAGAACTAGAAGTTTCTAGATCTCGTAATCTACATCGTATTGTTGGATATGATATGAAACATCTTAGGAAGAAGTCGGTGAAGCTAGTGAAGGTACAATGTAGCAAAAGTGATGACGATTTTATGTGGGTGACTGAGGAGAGCATGATGACTATTTGTTCGGAGCTTTGAATGGTAAGATCCACCGTTATCGTATCTACTTTCACCGTTATATATATTATATTCGATAGTTTAATATTCTGCATGCTAGGATAAGTTCACCTATACTATTGATTTCATGGTTGCTTGTTTGAGATATTTGATGGTCGCTTATGATTAGTAGGCATGCGGGATAACTATGGTTGCTTATACTTTTGGCTTGTTTAGGGATTTCAGGGGCGGAATTCCTAAAAGAGGAGAATCTAACGACCTATATTTTACGTATCGAATGATCGTAATTTTTTATATTCCTATGAGGTCATATGATTCTATAATTTTAGGATATGACTCCTAGGGAAATTTTATACACCTATGATTTCTCTTAAATTTCAATGTGACTATTTTGACCGTGAAAATCTTGTTTAGGCTATAACTTTTGGTAGGAGTTGAATTAGGATTTCAAACCAGTTCCATTGCTTTAGGATGATGGTTTTCCATTGTGTAGAGTGGTTATAATAGAAAAACAGACTTATGATTGGGAAGTTATGCATGTTTTTATGTTTTAACAACTACTTGCCAGAATTAGTGTGTAATTAATTAAGCCCATTAGTCTAATTCGAGAATTACTATAACAAAGGGTTGGAGAGTCAAATTACAACTTTCCCTCTCTCCCAAATCAGATCTAAAATCTCAATAACCCTAGATTCATCCAAAATCACCCAGATTACTCTCTAAATCAAACCGAATTGAAGATTAATGGATAAATTATTGATTAGAAGATAGAGATCGTCGATTTGACAAATTTGCATTGCTTTTGGTTGCTGTCCATATTGGATGTACACTCAGATTGGTTGAATTTGGTAATCGGTTAGTGGTTTGTGCATTCTCACTATCCTATACATGTTTATATGGTAGAATTGCATGATTTAACATGATTTTTGGCTATAAAACCTTTTCTATCTTTAACTACATGTTAATCTATACATATGTTTTAAATTTGATTAGAATTACCCTTATTCATGTTCATACATTCATGTAAAATGTGGATCTAGATAAGAATTGGCTTGTTTATCATATTCTTATGTTTTGATGGCTTGAATGGATGTTTGTGCATGTTATTCCATGTTTATATATTGTGCATTAATGTTGTTTGCTAGTGTTTTGAATGTTAGGAAGATAGATTAGTGAATTTGGCAAATCGGAGGCAAATATGATTAGAATTGGACGAAACATAGAGGGGAGGCTCTGGAGTATGGAAAGAGCCTGGGGTTCAAGTCGTGGGTTCTAATTCATTAAGGGGATAAGTAGGTACAGTACTAGTTTACGTTGGTACCGAGTTATTTTGGTTGGTCCAATGGATCGGCGGTTGGCATGTATGGATAGAGCTTGGCTAGAGGAGCTTGTCCATGGCAAGGTGTAGGAAATTTGCTAAGTGCTTGAGTTTGTGCTAAGTTGTTCTCTAGAACTTGAACTTAGATGCTATGTGTTGGAACCAACATGTTTTGAAGAATGGATTGGGGTCAAAGCATCTAGGCATGGAGTACTAAAGCAAGGAATGAGAGGAAGAAAACTTAGCTAATGGTGGGCTAAGGAAACAAGCCGGTGTCAACTTATTTAAGTCGGTGTCAAGTTGTTTTGGTAAGTCCTATGGATATGAAACTTCTGGAGGATTAAGTAGAGGTCCTATAAATCGTGTTAGAGGTGTTGGTCGTTTGCATCAAGGTTGAATGGAAATGTAATAGGATGATGAAAGCTATGCATCTTCGGTTTATGGCTCATGGTGGGAGTACGTATCGAAGATAGCAGCTCGATAAAGGAGAGAGCTGTAGAATGAGGAACATGGTGGGTTCTTGGATAATGGAATCTGGATTGAGTAATAGAAGGGCTCAGATTTCGAATGGAGCAAAGGAGGGCTTGGATGTTTGTTCCAAGAAATCGTTGATACTCGGAGTGTTTTCTGTTGTACTTGAAGCATGGATATTGTAAGTGGGGACGCACATGGATCATGTAGGGATCTGTATACCCTGGACCAGTGGCGTTAGGTCTAGTGTCTAGCTTTCGACTATGAGACACATATCGAGCTTTGGACTGCGTGATACGAGAGTACAACGAAAACCAGGATTTCCATTAGTCCTTGGAAGTAAGGAGGCCATACAAGTTATCATATATTCAGAGCATAAGGATGAGTGATAGTGAGTATTGTTTGATGGATGCTATGATTGCTTTCTTTAGTGGGCTATCACACGAGAATAACATTGGAAGTAGGTACTGGAGACAAGGACATCTGGACTTCCACTATTCTATGTTGTACAATACCTTTATAATATTTAGAGTAGTATATTATAGTGTTATGTGCTAACTCTTTGGTTGCAGGGACAGATCTGGTATGGTACGTGTACTCTTGTTCTTTACCATATTTACTTGTATAGTATTTTGAGATTCATTTACTGCTCACATTAGACTATTGTCTGTTCCAAGGTTTTATGTTTTGCTTCTTATTATTTTGGGTACTCTTACATGAGCAGACTAGATAACAAGTCTAGTTGACGCAGTAGATGTTCGGAGGATGAGCTGAATGGAGCTATCTCGTATTATATACATATATGGATTTCTACGCTTTTCTACTGAGCAACACTATGGATCTCGTTGTAGTGCTTGCTTATTTCTATCTGTTGAGACAGTTTATTGAGTTGATCCTATTGTATACTCTATGACATTTGATGTATAACTCTATGGATATTATATTCTGATAATTAGTTCACACTGTTATTACTGTCTATTTTGTTGTGTCTTTGATATTATATTTTATCCATACGCTGTAAGATATATGACAAGGTATATGCTGTATTTGTTTCATTTTCAAATCTGATGATCGTCCTATATCGACCGGGAATGACTGCGGTGCACTATTGGTGCCAGTGGTATAGGGCGGTCGTCACATTGTACTTGTATCGGAATAAAAAGATCCAGATGAAGTACCTCTAAAGGTTGTAATGTAGATATCACTTTCTTACATTTAAATGAAGATTTTGTTAAATTTTTTTCTAATTGAAAAGCGTCACATAAATTATTAACTTTAAAATTCATTTTCGGTAGACCTTTTACTAAATCATTTTTAGACAGTTTATTTATAGAATTAAAGTTGATGTGATAAAATCTTTTGTGCCAAAGCCAAGGATTACTGTCTTTGGCCATTAAACACATAACAATATTATGATTTATTTTCATATTTAAAACATAAATAATTCTTTTTCTAATTCCTATAAAAGTTAAAATTTTATTTCGGTCTTAATATTACATTTGTCCTTTTCAAAGGAAATACTAAAACCTTTGTCACAAATTTGACTAATACTAAGTAAATTGCATTTTAAGTTACTGACTAATAAAACATTTGTAATAAGAGGTGAATTAGATATACCGTCATCGACCACGTCACCTTTTCCAATGACGTATCCTTTGGAGTTATCTCTAAAAGAAATGGTTCCTCCATCCAAGTAGACAATGTTTGATAACATTTCTTTGCTTCCTGTTATGTGCTTAGAGTGTAACGACCCATAATTTGGGATATTTGAAATTGGAATATTTAATTGATTTTAAATATTTAAAAGTTAATTTTTAACTTGAATTTCAAATATAACTATTTATTGATAATTTAAATTATTGAATTTAATAAATGGGAAATTGGGTAAAATATTGAATCTGGAGTTTTAAGCTTGTTAAAAATAATTTAAAGGCTTAGAAATTTTTTATTTATAATAATGAAGATAATAAAACCTTTTAAATTGAATTTAAAAGTGATTTGTTTAGTTTTAAAGTATGTTGTTAAATTTACATTTAAAAATAGTCATCCGGGGCACAGCCTCGGAATTCGACGAAACTAGTTCCATTGGATCCGTAATAGTGTATTATTATCGAATTTCAAATTTCGTAGCGTTTGGAGTTATCGTGTGGTCATACGGTATATAAACGCGCTGAAATCTATATCGAAAATTCAATATAATAACTGGATCCAAAAAGCTACCTTCTCCATACGATCGAGTTAAGACTCGGAACCATTTTCATTGCATTCGGAATAGGGGTATAGCATTATAAACCCCTAGCGGCACGCCTCGATAAGTGGTCAAGATTTTAAGTTGCGAAATCGAGATGATTTAAATTTAAATAGTATATTTTTTTTATGTTGACTGGTCAAAATATTCACATCAGCCCATCCTTTCCTTCACTCAAATCACCGTACACCCACTCCATCACGTTTCCTCCTTTTAAATCAATCTCCCTCTTTTTTTAAAACAGCCGAACACAGTCGAATAAAAGAAAAAAAATGGATGAAGCTTTGAAAATCAAATTCTCAAAATCTATACAATAAAAAAATCTCGAACAAGTTTTAAAAATCCTATTTCGTTCCCTTCTTCAATTTGGTATATGTGATGTAGGGTGCAGCTTTGTTTTGCGATGTTTGATTTTGAGGTCAGAGCACGAAGTCGAAACTAGGGTTGCGGTTAGATGGGGTTTGGGTCATCGACTGTGGAGTAGGAGCAAGGAATTGGATTCAGGGATGGAAAACGAATTGGAAAAGGAAGTTTTGGACGGTGCGACGAAGGAAGGGGGGTCGCGACGTGGCCGTGCGGCTTGGGAAAGGTGGGTTTGATCGCGTTTTGATTGATGATGGCGTGGGTGTCGATAGGGGTATAGGCGAGTCGAGATGGTCAAGAGGAAGTCATTGGCTTGGTCGGAATGTCGATTTGATGGCCGGAGCCCCGTGTCAATGTTGGCATGCACGGTTATGTTTGTGTATAGACGCAGTGAATTAGAAGTTGGGGAAGAAGAAGAGATGGGGGCGGGTGCGTGCGTGATGGGCCAAAATTTTGTTGTGGGTTGGGTAATAATTTTGATTTAAAAAAAATTTAGTTATATATATATAAATTGTTTAATTTAAATTTCCAATTCGTATAAAAAGCATATTTCGTTCATTTTAGGTCCAATCGACACGAGGTTGGTTGCGTTGTGTTCGTATTGAGGAATACGACGCGTAGGAATTAAATCGATCAAAATTAGAGCTGGCTGATATTTCAGATAAATTCAAACGTATTCGAACTTAATTGAAAACAGAACGCGTAAGCGACAGTTAAAATCAAGGTGAGTTAATCTCACTCAATTTTGGATTTACCTTAATTAATTTTAAATAGTTAAAATTAATTATTGATTTGGTTGGTTGAATTGATAAATTATTATCGTTTGGATGTGATATTATATATAGTAATATATATTGGAGTGATTGACATTCCTGCATTTATATAACGAATGAGACCTATGCGCCCCGCATTGACCCTATATACCACGATATCCCACTCGAAGTGGGATTGGTATTTTTATATTGTATTAACATCTATGGATGCAGGGAAACAGGTTGGAGGGATCCAACTGGATTCCTCAAAATTTTTGAAATTATTTTCATATTCAGTGATATGATTTATTTGAATAATCTATTATATATTATATTGGAAATTGAATTTATTGGATGCTATGGTATTGTTGGATATATTTTTGGCATTTTAAAATATCAAAAATACGAATATTGAATTTTTAAACGAAAATAAAAAGGGGAATTTTAAAGTAAAAATATTTATAGTAAAGTTAGATAAATTAAAAAGTAATGAATTTGGGAAAAATAAATAGTTGATTTTTAAAATCCTATTTAATAATTCTGGAATATGGAAAAATAGAGATTTTTGAATAAATGTGAATTAAAGGGTTTTAAAAATAAGAACTAAAGCGACATTGTTTTGAGTATAAAAGAATGTATTTTTTTGAGCAACTAAAAGAATGTATTTTTAAATTTAAGATTTAAATAGTTTGGGAAATAAAAGGGGAATTTTGAAAATAAAATATGAAATTGATGTCCTAGATTTAGATAAGATTTTAAATCATAAAAAGAAAGTGAATCCAAAATTAGTGGGGTTTGGAATAAATTTGGGTTAACTAAGAAATTAATTTTAAAATGGAATTTAATTTAGAGAATCGATTTAAAATCTATTAAGTGCTGTGAAAACAGTGATAAACGGGAGATAAGATTATGGGAATTATAAACGAAGTTTATAAAATAAATGGAAGAGATTATCAGTGGATAATTTGAAAAATTATAAATTCATGGTAGGAATTTATAAGGAAATGGGTAAATTGTTTTAAAAATAAATAGTAGTTTTATTTTTAGAAATGTGAAAAAGGAAATTTACGGAATTGGAACGTAAATCAAGCTGGAAATAAATCGAGAGGGATTTATAAAATAATTAGACTGGCTATATTGGAGTTGAAAATATATTTTCCGGAAAAGTTAAGTTTATTTTAAAAGAATTTTTTTTAGGTATTAATTAAAAAATTTAAAAGAATGTTTTAGAAAAAAATTAATATTTAATTGTTTTAATTTTTTTAAAGTAAATATTAATTAAGTTAGTTATAGTAGTTAATTATTATTAAAGGTTTAATCAGTATTAATATTTTAAAAGGATAATTATTCAATATTAATATTTTATATAATAGCTTTTATTTAAAAAGTAGTTTTATCTATAGTTAACTTGGAAAATTATTATAGAAATTTTGTAAGTATTATTTTGAAAATTATTAAATAGAGTTTTCGGGAAGTATATGTATACTCGCATGGCGAAATCGGAGGCAGTGAGAGCCTGCAGTTAAGTCTTGGATTTCTCTGGGATAGAGACGTAACCATTGAGCTATGAATCCATGGATTGATACCACAGTGGTAATTTCCAAATTATTTTAAAAGTTTTCCAAATATCTTTGAAAGAATAGTTTTGGTGAATTTACTTAACTCGATAAGGTAAGTATATATATTGGATAAAGAGATTTAATTTATTAGAATTAAATAAAAATGAGATTTAGCGTTTCCAATGGAAAATGAAATATTTGGTTGAATGATTGTTATTTGATAGTTAAATAACCGACTATCAAATATGGACCCAAATATAACTTTGGGAATATCTAGGAGAAATACGGGAATTATATGGTACAGTTACCGTTCGAGGTGCTATACTGTACATATCATCTTGTTTCATTCTTCTAAGATGTTTATAAGGAAATCCGTCTACAAAACGGTTAGGAGGTGATCTCTGATCTTATTTTCGTCTGTGTATTTCCTAAAGAATAGGGGTTGAGTTTATCGGAAATATCGAACGTTGTTTCGAAGAGACCGGGATCAGATTTGTTACCCAAAAACCACTTCGATCCAACGAGTACGTTTTCGAAATGAAGACAAGTGCATGGAGTCGAAGATGGAGCAGTGAAGTGCAAGGGCTAATCGCTACTAATCCTGAGGGTGATTCCAAAATGGATGTAGTATGAATAGTGCCTTCGGTTCCATTCGGACCCGGAACGGACTTGTATGGATGAATGCTATCAGTACATTGTCATTGGAGGACAATGAGCATTCTAAGTGAAAATTCCTTAAAAGGTAATCGTAGCCTTTAGCCTCATCAACCGGGAATGACTGAAAAACATGGGAGATGCAGCAAGGCTAAGTGGGTAGCACCCAATTAGGGTATGTTTATCACCTTTCTAGATACCCTCGGATATTATTATTACTACGATTTATGGAAGAAGCTCGATAAAGGGTGGGAACACCCGAGTGATAGCATATTCGGTCTATCCAGGTTAGGGATAGTTCGGTCTTGTGTGGTAGGGGATCCCGACGTGGTCCTTGGCACACTGTTCTAGACCTGTACTATGACAGGTGATACCCTAGTACCTAGTCATTCGTATGGAATCCATTCTCCAATAAGCGCCGTACGGTTTTGATTGTGCCCAACTATGCTGAAACGTGAGACGCAAGCATTTCGGCTATTTGAATAAGTATTTGTACTTAGACACAATTATAATATCAGATGATTTTAATATGAAATGTTTTGGTTATCGTTAGGTAAAAACCCATCGTGTTTATGTGTGGCGTGGTCTTATGAGATACCTTTGATTTTCAAAGGATTTTGAAAATTTTAATAATTCAAATTGAGTATGTTTTCTCACGCTGGTTTTCCAGACTGACTCGGGTGTTATTTTATTATAATGATTGGGTCAGACTGAGTATTATAGATTCAGGATAGGATGCTATGGAGCTCAAGAGACGAGCTGGATTGGAAAGGCGTATTTCTCATATCAAATTTATATTCCGCTGTGTATTGTAGGCTGTATATTCAACTTTTGTGAGGACAAGTTATTATACCTATCGAGTATTGTGCTATTGATTTGTGTTGTACTCTGATGATGTAATGTATAAAAACAGTTATAGTTCTTTTTGTATAAAGATCAGTTGTTATCTATTATGTATTGTTCTGCTATGATTGTGAGATTCTGTGTTGTTATTTCTATTTCCTTCTTCTACCTCTTTCTTCTTTTTTCTAACGATCTGGTATTTTCGGCATTCAATTGTTCGGCATGTAATACAGTGGACGTATTGATGTCGATTTTCGGAGGTCGAATATCTGGATCGTGACACTTGGTATCAAAGCTGAACGTTAAGCGAGAACCTTGGTTTTGGTAGGGATTACCCACTATAGATATGGTCAATAGCACCCTAGAATGAGTTTGAGTGTATTAATAGATATGAACGCGTATTTGTTAGTGAATATAATTTTTGTTATATTGTGTTGATTGGTTTGTTGAGTGGCTTATGGATTCTGGTCAATACGAGTACTTAACGTTATTGATAGGGATCTCAAAACACTTAAATAGAGCAACTCGACTTAGTATTGTTTTATAATGGGGTAAATGAAATAATTTTACCCAAATTATTTTTATTTATAAAAGAAATAATTTTTCAGAAATTATTATAGTTATATATAGTTTGCTTGGTTGCTAGGAAATGATAATATTAAACTGTTATCTTTTGTTGCTATGGTAATTGAATAAATGTTGAAATTAAAAATCAAAAGCTAAGAAAGTAATTTGGATAACAAAGTAGAATTTATAAATATGATTTTATAAATGTGATTTATAATTTGAAATGGAATGAAATTCCAGGGGATATTTAAATATAGATTTAAAAAGAGATTCCAAAGTTGGAAATTTAAACCCCGTGGATTTGAAAATGATTTTCAGAGTCTTGGAAAAATATAGTGATATTATTTGGAGAGTATTTTTGAATTGAAATGTTTTTTTAAAATGGTTTTCAAAAGAGATAAGAGTAGTGAACTCACTTCGGTCGCTGGAAAATAATTTCGGTGATGACTGCAGCATCATCGACTTTCATTTTCGAGTTTCCAAGGGAGGGATTTCTACCTCAATGATTTGAATTGGGGTTTGTTTGCAAAATTGGTTTGATTTTGAAATACAAAGGGATTATTTAATATACAAATAGAGTGTGTGTATATAACTGATTTTTGAAATGATTTTTGAAATATGAAGTAATTGTTTAAAACTCTGGAATCTTATTTAAAATGTTTTAAATGGAATATAAATAAGTTTGGAAAACTTATAAAATTTTGAAATTTGAATATTGGAATGATATTTAATTCGAATAAAGTGAAATTGGAGAATTTGTTCGAGTGGGCTAAATGAAATAATTATTGAAAATAAAGTTTATTTAGATGAACAAGTCAATTTAAATTTGTAAGTAAGTGGAATTGAAACCTGATTATTGGAATGGAAATTTAACTTAACTTAGGTTCAAAAATAAAGTGAATTTTGAAATATTAAGCCTAAGTAGGCTAAAATGGAAAATAGTTCTAAAATGGAATGTAGTGAGATTTGAAATAAATTAGTAAATGAACTAATAAATTGAATAAGCAGGTTAAATGGATTTGGAATTGAATTTGATTGGAAATAAATTAGTAGATGGAACTAATTTAAAATAATTAGTGGATTAAATGTGTTTGAGGTATGGTGGATAGAATTCAATATTTAAAATTGGAAGATAAATTGAGTTTAAATGAAATTTAAAATTTAATTTGAATAGAAATAGATATAAAATTTAGTTGTGAAGTGAAAATAAATCTAAAACTTTTGTATAAAAGGTTATAAATTGACTTAAGAAAATTGATGGGATAAATTCTTAAGTGAAATTAGTGTAGAGGAAATATACCAAGTAAATCAGGAAATGAGAAGTTTAAATGAGTGTGATAATTGTGGATAAGTGTATGGAAATTAAAATAAGTGTGAATAGAAAGAAATTGATATAACTAATAATCAATTGAGATAAATACGTAAGTTGTACATATATTATTTTATTCGCATGACGATTTGATCCAAATTCGAGCACATAATTTCGAGATAGTTACATCGATCCGAATTGGGATTTTTCACTCGATTTTCGACGGCGAACCCTGGATATGGATTTTTGATTGATTCTGGAAATTCTCTATCATAGTATATGGCTATGCAAGGAGAATGATGGTTTTTGATCAAGAAACCAGATCTGAGTCCGCACTAGAGAGTCGTGTGAATGATACTAGTTCGGAAGTGAAATTGTGTGATCGAGTGAGCGAGCAGAGTTGATATTACGTACGGATGATATATGTACATCGTACAGGCTTAAGTAGGGAAAATATCGAAAGTTTTGAAAATAAGTAAATTAAATGATTTTGAATTGTATGATTGGATACCATTAGTAAGTGAAATGCAGGTAATTAAAAGCAAAAGCTAAATTGATGTCTTCGATTTCAGAAGTAAAACTTAAATTGTTCGACAAAAGGTATGTGTTTAAATTGTTGTATGAAATTTATGGTTTCCTGATTGAACCACTTGGCTTTTGTTTTCTTTGATGATTTGGGGCCGTAGAGGCATTTCGTAGTTTTTCGGATCTAGCCGTGCAAAGGAGATGCTGGCGAAATTTTTTGAAAATTTAAGGAGTTAGAAAAACATTTTGAAGAAAATTTTGATAATTTGAAATTTGGTTTTAAATTATAATTTGAATGATTGAGGGGATAATATTGGTTGTAATCTATGGATGAATTTGGAAATTATAAAAGTGATAGTGTGTTTCAATAAATTGATTTGGAAAAGATTGTTTAAACTGTTTGGTTTTTGAAATAGTTAACAGGTTTTGGACCATTCTTCATACCTAGCAATTTCGAGGACGAAATTCTTATAGGGGGAGGAATGTAATGACCCAGAATTTTGGACATTTGAAATTGGAATATTTAATTGATTTTAAATATTTAAAAGTTAATTTTTAACTTGAATTTCAAATATAACTATTTATTGATAATTTAAATATTGAATTTAATAAATGGGAAATTGGGTAAAATATTGAATCTGGAGTTTTAAGCTTGTTAAAAATAATTTAAAGGCTTCCAAATTTTATTTATAATAATGAAGATATTAAAACTTTTTAAATTGAATTTGAAAGTGATTTGTTCAGTTTTAAAGTATGTCGTTAAATTTACATTTAAAAATAGTCTTCCGGGGCACAGTCTCCGAATTCGACGAAACTAGTTCCATTGGATCTGTAATAGTGTATTATTATCAGATTTCAAATTTCGTAGCGTTTGGAGTTATTGTGTGGTCGTACGGTATATAAACGTGCTGAAATCTATATCAAAAATTGAATATAATAACTAGGTCCAAAAAGCTATCTTCTCCATACGATCGAGTTAGGACTCGGAACCTTTTCCATTGCGTTCGGAATAGGGGTACAGTATTATAAACGCCAAGCGACACGCCTCGATAGGAGGTCGAGTTTAAGTTGCAAAATCGAGACAATTTAAATTTAAATAGTATATTTTTTTATGTTGACTAGTCAAAATATTCACATCAACCCATCCTTTCCTTCTCTCAAATCACCGTACACCCACTCCATCACGTTTCCTCCTTTTAAATCAATCTCCCTCTTTTTAAAAAAAAAACAGCCGAACACAGTCGAATAAAAGAAAAAAAATGGATGAAGCTTAGAAAATCAAATTCTCGAAATCTATACAATAAAAAAATCTCGAACAAGTTTTAAAAATCCTATTTCGTTTCCCTCTTCAATCTGGTATATGTGTTATGGGGTGCAGCTTTGTTTTGCGATGTTTGATTTTGAGGTCAGAGCACGAAGTCGAAACTAGGGTTGCGGTTAGAAGGGGTTTAGGTCATCGACTGTGGAGTAGGAGCAAGGAATTGGATTCAGGGATGGAAAACGAATTGGAGGAGGAAGTCTTGGATTTCTCCGGGATAGAGACGTAACCATTGAGCTGTGAACCCATGGATTAATACCGCAGTGGTACTTTCCAAATTATTTTAAAGGTTTTCCAAATATCTTTGAAAGAATAGTTTTGGTGAATTTACTTAACTCGATGAGATAAGTATATATATTGGATAAAGAGATTTAATTTATTAGAATTTAATAAAAATGAGATTTAGTGTTTCCAATGGAAAATGAAATATTTGGTTGAATGATTGTTATTTGTTAGTTAAATAACCGACTATCAAATATGGATCCAAATATAATTTTGGGAATATCTAGGAGAAATACGAAAATTATATGGTACAGTTACCGTTGAGGTGCTGTACTGTACGTATAATCTCGTTTCGTTCTTCTATGACGTTTATAAGGAAATCCATCTACAAAACGGTTAGGAGGTGATCTCCGATCTTATTTTCATCTGTGTATTTCCTAAAGAACCGGGGTTGAGTTTACCGGAAATATCGAACGTTGTTTCGAAGAGACCGAGATCAGATTTGTTATCCGAAAACCACTTCGATCCAACGAGTACGTTTTCGAAATGAAGACAAGAGCATGGAGTCGAAGATGGAGCAGTGAAATGCAAGGGCTAATCGCGACTAATCCTGAGGGTGATTCCAAAATGGATGTAGTAGGAATAGTGTCTTCGGTTCCGTTCGGACACGGAACAGACTTGTATGGTTGAATGCTATCAGTACATTGTCATTGGAAGACAATGAGCATTCTAAGTGAAAATTCCTTAAAAGGTAATCGTAGCCTTTAGCCTCATCAACCGGGAATGACTAAAAAGCAGGGGAGATGCAGCAAGGTAAGTGGGTAGCACCCAATTAGGATATGTTTATCACCTTTCTAGATACCCTCAGATATTATTATTACTACGATTTAAGGAAGGAGCTCGATAAAGGGTGGGAACACCTGGTTGATAGCATATTCGGTCTATCCATGTTAGGGATAGTCCGGTCTTGTGTGGTAGGGGATCCCGACGTGATCCTCGGTATGCTGTTCTAGACGTATACTGTGACAGGTGATACCCCAGTACCTTGTCATTCTTATGGAATCCATTCTCCAATAAACGCTGTATGGTTTTGATTGTGCCCAACTATGCTGAAACGTGAGATGCAAGCATTTTGGCTATTTGAATAAGTATTTGTACTTAGACACTATTATAATATCAGATGATTTTGATATGAAATGTTTTGGTTATCGTAAGGTAAAAACCCGTCGTGTTTATGTGTGGCGTGGTCTTATGAGATACCTTTGATTTTCAAAGGATTTTGAAAACTTTAATAATTCAAATTGAGTGTGTTTTCTCACGCTGGTTCTCCAGACTGACTCGGGTGTTATTTTATTATAATGCTCAAGTCAGACCGAGTATTACAGATTCATTTTAGGATGCTATGGAGCTTAAGAGGCGAGCTGGATGGCAAAGGTGTATTTCACGTATCTGATTTATATTCCGCTGTGTATTATAGGCTGTATATTTAGCTTTTGTGAAGACAAGTTATTGTAACTGTTCAGTATTGTGCTATTGATTTATGTTGTACTCTGATGATGTAATGTATAAAAACAGCTATAATTCTTTTTGTATAAAGATCAGTTGTTATCTATTATATATTGTTCCGCTGCGATTGTGAGATTCTGTGTTGTTATTTCTATTTCCTTCTTCTACCTCTTTCTTCTTTTCCCTAATGATCTGGTATTTCCGGCATTCGATTGTTCGGTATGTAATACAGTGGACGTATTGATGTCGATTTTCGGAGGTCGAAAATCCGGATCGTGACATAAAGCAACCACTATCGAGTATCCATTTGCCTCTTTTGTTATTTGGTACCTACAAAAAATATTATTTTGAATTGGTACCCATTTCCTACGTTAGGATCATAAGAGTTAGGTCTTAGTAAACCATACCCAAGTAGGTTTGGTGTTCCCTTTAACTATAAAATTAGAATTTTTATGTACATTAGATATAAATGTTTCTCTATACTTCTTTCAATCTTGGAACCCATATCTTAATAGATTTATTTTTTTAGTAATAAGTTTTGATTGACTAACTTTCCTTTCCTTTTTGAAATTAGTATATAGTGAACTATGATGTTTAGGAATAGATTTTAACTTGTTCGAGTTTTTAAATCCTAGACCATTTCTATCAACGGAAGATTGTGAGCCATTTATAATTTTAGATGAATCCTCTCTTCCTTTATTAAAATTTAAAACATTTTTAGATAGATTTTCAAAACTATTTCTAAGGTCTTTTATCTCTATACTAAGTGAATCAATATTAGAACTTAAATTATAATTTTCTTTTGCTAGTTAAACATTATCATTTTTATACATATCAATTTCACTACTTAAGATAATATTTTAAGATGTTAAATTATCACAAGATTTTTTTTGTTTTAGCTAGTTCTTCTTATAAAATTATCTTTTCGTCTTTTAATAAATCTGCTTCTAATTCTGTCTTATTTAATTTTCCTAAAGTTTCTTTATACATTCTTTTGAGATCATTTAATTTGTCTAATAATTCTAAATTAATTTAATAAGATCATCTCACATCGTCTTTCGAGGCGATAAAGCAAATGATAGAGTTACGGGTATCCCTAGGGTCAATTATGTAATCTGTTACACATATCTAACTCATTGAACAATCTTGTTCATAATAAAGGTGTTTCTTTCTATTATATACTTGATATAGTTTGGTTATATTAATTAATTAATTTAATTAAAAGTATATTTAATAGAAAATCCATAAATGGCTTATTTATGATAGTAGTTAAAAAGTGTTGTAACCGTGAGTAATTTATCATAATAAAATAAATATACCATGTTAATGTTCCTGGTCAAAATGCATCGAGACTGGATATCGATGTATCCGTTGAGACTAGAGTATGTAACGCTCTCCAAATGTTGGGCAGTGATTACTCATGACTGTTGGAGGCACCTAGAGGTTACGTACTGATAGTTATTGGATGACTATGGAACGACTCACTCGATAGTTTTCTATTGGTTAATATAACTAAGATCAAACAGAAAATATCGATGTGACTGATTTACCCAGTTCTCCAGACTTGAGAATACTATGGATCTTCAATATGAAAGCTCTGCTTTGATTATAGTCAAATTATGACATGGCGTTCCATCGAGTGACTATAGTTGGATCGAGTGGAAGTATTGGAACTGAAGCACTATTCAAGAGAGGATTCATCAAGGGTTAGTACCATGGTCAACTCAAAGTCAAAGTCTCTGGCCAGAACATTTTGGTTAATAATAATTGTTATTATTGAACCAAGGACTTTGTGTTTGGACTATAAAGTTGAATGTGGATGATATTGGAATTTTGACCATTACCAAATTCCATAAGTCCTAATATGATATAGTTTTGACGAAGAGAATTGGTGTAAATAATTGTCACTATCAGGTATCGCTTATAATAAGTAAAATTTGATTTTATCGAAAAGACCTATAAGCGATGAATTCAGCCAAACTGTCATACCACCTGCTAAGTGACGTGTGAACATTAATATTTGAATTGTTCAATATTAATCGCTGACTGAATTCATATCTCTGAGTCGCACAACCGCATTTATGATTTCTCCGATAACCACACAATTTAGTTAGTTTGTTAAATGTTGCAAACTGTTTAAATTAATTAATATTTATGAAATATTAATTATTGTTAATTTATTTGATGTTTCGAATGTTGTTGGTAATTATTTTAATGCATATATAAAAGTTATATTTGCATATATCGATATGCGATATCAGTAAAATTTTAAACATGTTTTAAATAATAAAATAATTACATAAAAGTTTTTTTATTTTATTTGGAAAAGTTGCATATTTGGAATGTGCTTGGATCAGCCATATAATGGTAAGAGGAGGAAATCAATTAATGAGATTAATTGAAATTTAAAAAGAGGAAATAAAAGAGGAAGTTCTACTAGGAGAATAGAAAAAGGTTCCTTTAATTCTATTAAAAACAAAACCTCCTCATTTTTGAAAGTATAGAGAATAGAATGTGACTATCACTTTTTTGTTCTCTTTTTCTTCCTCTTCTCTATCATTCATCCATGGCTGAAACTTCATCCAAAAGAAAAAAACATCAAAACAAATTCAAATCAACATCAAACTAAATTAAAAAGGGCGGTTCATTCTTCTCTTGTAAAGTGGGACGGTGATTTTTGAAATTCGAGGAGAAGCCACAAATTAAGGTGTGATGAAGGGCAAGGTTTATCAGATCTAGAGGGTGATCAATCAGATCTGGGTATTTTTCTATCATTCAAGGTGTTTCTACATGCTTCATTCTAAGGTAATTATATGTGCGTATTATTCGATATTTACATGTTTATTGTATTATTATTTTGATCTATGTTTGTTTATCATTTCCTTTTAATGTATGTTTATGACAAATCTGCATGTCTTGAATCTCATATTACTTCTCATAAATTGTCATCAATCACTGTGTTGTTTGGATCTATAATTTCTTATCACAAATTTATGCATGCCTACCTTGTTCAAATTTCTTTTATTTTATTGTAGATAGTTATGAAATTAAAAAAATTGACTTTGAATGATATTTTTGTATACTATGAGATAATCTTTACTTATTCAAATGCTAATGGATTATATATATATATATATATATATATATATAAAAAGTTATTTACCATTCCTTGAATCTGATTTTAGCTACATATGTTAAATTTTTGTACAATTGTTATAATCCTTGTTAAAACAAAAGTGGATACCTTGATTTAATATTAATGAATGGACTTTAGTGAAAATTTTAATTATTTTTTGTTTTCTATATTTAAAGTTTTGTGAATAGTTTGATGTATTGTTTCATTCTTAAATTAAAAATTTAACGAAAATTTTATCTTTAAAACCAAAAACCTTTTGTACAAATGTATATACACATATACCATATGCTGCATTATTTGCAAATATATGCTTTCAGATCCAAATTATTAAATTTTAATTATCTGTTATATATAATATAAATGTTTTGTTTAAATCAAATTTGTACAAAGATCATGAGCAATAATGTAAAAAAAACATTTGTTAAACATTTTCTCAATTGGAATTTTTTCTATTAATGTTAATTTAGGGTTTCAAATTATTTTAAACAACCAATAGGTTTTCACTTTGTATGTATGTATGTATGTATGTATGTATCCATAATCATTATGAATGTATGCATCCATAATTATTATGAATGCATGCATACATTTCATTAAACAAAATTTAGACAACGAAGGCATGTGTAGATTTGGTTGATAAGTAACCATTGTCATTTAATGTATTAATTGTTGCAGCTAAATGGTGAAAGAAATGAAAGGTTTTCCCCCTTTCATATTCTATCATATCCATGTGTAGGTTTGATTGATAAGTAATAATTTCATTTAATGTATTGATTGTCACAGTTTATGGTGAAAGAAACGATAGATTTTTCTCTTTTCATATTCTATCATACCTATGTGTAGATTTGATTGATAAGTAATAAATGTCATTTAATGTATTAATTGTCATAGTTAAATGTTGAAAGAAATGATATGTTTCTCTCCTTTCATATTCTGTCATATCTTCCCTTTATTAATTGAGTATTGTAACAGAGAAAAACAAATAATTTCCTTCTCTGAATTTAATTTTACATGTTTCATTTATACATATATACACCACCTATACACCGCACTTACACTCGGCATAAATGAATGTATTTAATACATTCATCATATCACATACATTTGTATTTAAAGTTCCTTAAATTACCGTACTGAATAAAATATTGATTTTATTTAAAAGAAAATTTAGATAAGATCCAAATGCATTTAGACTTCATAGGCTCGTTAATGATCCAAAATGGTAATTTTTTTGAAATTCACTCATTTCTTCCGCTGCGGGTTGGCCCAGTTCTAACAAAAAACATTTGCTTGTTTTGAATTGCTTTCACTTTCTAAGGATAAAGATGAGTATGAATCATCCATGTGACTTGAAAAGCCCACTTATTCTTTTTGAATAATCTTTCATTTTTGTTTTTGAAAGCCATTTTTCCCCTGAGATTCTGACAGTCCTTCTTCATGTGGCCAAATTTGTCGTATTCGTAGCATTTGAGTGATGAAGATGATGTGTTGTTATTATTATTTCCAAACTTCGTGTTCTTCTTCATTTTCAAGAATTTCTTTAAATTCTTAGCTATAAGTGCATGGCCATCATCATCAACATCAAATTCTTGTTTTTCTGCTTGAAACGCTATTGTTTTCCTTTCTTGAGCCTGATCTCTTTTTTCCTGCAAATTCACTTCATATGACATGAGAGTTCCTATCAACCCTTCGGATTTTATGGTAGAAAGATCATTAGCTTCTTTGATAGCTAAGACTTTTCGTTCCTACTCATTTGTTAAAGATTTAAGAATTTTTGGAACAATATCGAAATCTATAAATTTCTCGCCTAGTGCTATTAAAGAGTGTTGAATGACCTAAAATCGTGAATACATATCACTAATATTTTCATTTGCTTCATTTTTAAAATTTTGAAACTAGTTTTTCAACATAGAAATTTTACTTTGTTTAACTTTGTCTGTTCCTTCATGAGTTACTTTCAAAGTATGCCAAATTTCATAAGCAAATGTACATACACTAACTCGAATGAATTCATTTTTGCTTAGAGATCAAAGCAAAATAGCATGTTCATAGCTCAGCATTACTAGTAGCATCTAGATTTTAGGTGTTTGACCATTGTGCATAATCGGTGGTAGGAGTTGTGTAATCCTATTGTGTAATATTCCAGGTGTCATGCCCATTAGCCTGCATATATATTCTCATCCTAGTTGACCAATAAGATAGTTTAATTCGTTAAATAGTGGTGGTCAAGCAATGGATTGTCCTTCAACAAAAGTAGTAGTGTTTCCTATATTACTTGAATAATTTTCTATAAACTTTGTCACGGTTGTATGAATGTCTAGCTCTGATACCAAAAGAAAGTCATTATTTTGATGATTTGCATGTGTGTATATCAGTTAGAAGAGACTTTAACAATCATATACTTCTAGACACAAAACACTATGCCTAAAATAACTTTTTCATCATTGTTGTCTTGGCTTCGTCATTATATCTCTTCATTGGTCAATATATGTAACGACCTAGAATTTTACCCCTTTAATTTAGGAATATTTAATTAATGGTTTTTAATGGTCAAGTAACACATTTTTAATTAATAAATAATGATGGTGAAATCATTATGAAAATTAGTTTACAAAAATATATATATTGAACTAAAAGTGAAAATGTGACCCAAAAACGTTTTATCGAAAATCTATTTTTTATTCACTAAAAGTTGTTCAAACATTTTGGAACTTATATAGTAGAAAGTGAAAATATAATAACAATTCAAAGTGATACAAATGGATTAATTAAAGTAAGAAGTCATTAGTAACTTCTAGAAAGTGATCAAGTAAAATGTTAAAACAGGAAGACTTTTCTTTTTTATTTTAAAAAGATTAAATGTCATATGTGATTTGATGTGCACATGAATTAAGGCAAGCACATGGGTTTTATTCCTTTCACAACTCTCTTTCCATTTCATTATTTCATTTTGTTTTTCAAATATTTTCAAAAGCTTTCAAAGTGTTAAAAACTCAAAATTGGCTTCTCTTTTCCTTTTTCCTTTTCACTTCTTTCTTCCATAACTTCTTCTAGTCTTCTTCAATCTCTTCCAAACTCCACTATAATCTTTAAAACACCACTACATCACCTTCTGTCAAGCTAAAAGTGGAAAAATGATCAAGTAAGGGGGTTCTTGGTAGTTGCGTGAGCAAGAGAGGGATGTAGGAGGAGTGCTTTTGTCGTTTTATGAGAAAAGGTGATAGCTTTGATAGTTTGGTAAGGGTGGGAAGTGACTATTAGTTTCTAGGGGTTTGTGCTTGGATTAGCTTGGTTTTAAAGTGAAATTTCTTACCATAAAAATTTCCTTCTTATTATATATATATATATTGAATAAAAATGGTATCTTGTGATGATTAAATTATATTATGATGTTGATTGTTGATCTTGCTTTGGAAACTAATATTGTTGTGTATGTTGTAGTGCTTTGGAAAGCACTTTGATTTGTTGGTTTAAATAGCATATGTAATGGACTTGAAATATGGATTTACATTCTAAAACATATGTAAATCGACGGAATATGACTTAAATTTAAACTTGGACTTGTATGCGAGCATATGTAATGGCACATAAGGATTAATACGGGACATAGACTTGGATATAAGTGTCCGTATAGCGATAGTCGTTATAGTTACACTTTGTTGACATGTATTTTATTCGTATTTGAATAGTGTATTTCCATGTTTCTAATGTTTTACATATGATCTATATACTTCTTGGATGTGATGTGAAGTTGAAAATGATTATATGACTTGAAAGTTGAATTCCTATGAAAATGAAAATAAATAGTGGTTTTGTTTAAAAGCCGTAGTAATCGCTAAGCCTCTTTTCAACTTTCAAAAGTTATACCTTTGGATTTTTTTGTCTTCAACTTTTATTTTAAAATGAAATGTTTTATATACTTATAATTGTATAAAATATAGAAATAACTAGAGTTTAAAAGTTATTTTATTTATAAAAAAAGTTTTAAAAGTTATGGTTCATATAGCGATAATCGCTATGGATGTAGTTTTGGAAATCTACGATTTTAGTATATATAAAAGGTTATCTATTTTAGATATTTGTAAGTCCTTTTCAAATATGGTTTATAAAGGTTATATAAGTATTTTAAAAGAGATATGAGATTTAAAATATTTATTTTGAGATATTTAAACAAGTGGTTTATTTAAATGAAATTGGTTTGCTTTTCAAAATCGAATTCTTTTTAGTAGGTGATAGTTTTAAGTCATGATTGAAATGGAGTTTTAAACTTGGTTTAAAAGAGGTTTGAAACTTATACATTTGTTTTGAAAGAATTATTTGATATAATAAAGTAAATGGTTACTTGTATACAAAGGAAAGATCTATCCTTTTTAAACCAAAAGTGGTTTTTAAACAAGGATTTCCAAGGGAGTTTTGATATGGAAATTTTAAAGAATATTTTGAAGATTTTAAACTGGAATTTTAAAGACCCTATAATATTTTAATTATAGTTAGATTTTGGAAAGTAAAAAAAGAAGTTTGGTTTATATACTTTGTTTTAAATGAATAATATGTTATTAAGGAGTTTTATACTTGGTATTAGACTTTGAGGTAGGTAGACTTCTACCTATCCTAAAGATAAGAATGGTGTCTAGTCGAGGTTTGAGTGGTAATAGTACCCTAACTTGAACAGCTTCATTGTTATCTTATGGATAGGTTTAATTTTGGAATCGAAGATTGATGTTAAGAATTTGAAGTCTTATTTTTGTATACAAATTGGGTTACTTATGGAAATTTAGTAGTCCAATACTTGGTACTAAAAGCCGATGAGTAGACTGATGCTCTATCTTTGAGATCTAGCAATAGAGTTTCTAGAGGAGGGGATACGGTAAGTTGAAATATCAAAAACGTGTCAATCTTAGGATATTTATAAAAAAGTTTTATAAATAGAGTTTTAAATGAGATTTATAAAAGAAGTTTATAAATAGATTTTTGAAGGAGATTTATAAAAGAAGTTTTATAAATAGATTTTTAAAGGAGTTTTGTAAAGGGAAAGAGATTTGATTTCCATAAATTATCTTTATAAATTATGGTGTTATGGAAAGTATTATTTTGTAACAACCCGGGATTTAGTTTCAACCTATAATCGTCATTTAACGATTTAAACAAGGATAAATCGCTGTTGGAAATGTTATCGGGTTGAGATTCTTTTATAGATTGTTAAGTGTTAGTGGGCCTTTAAAGCTAGCCCATGCTTTATTTTATTTCAGTGCCTTATTATCAAATGAAAACCCGATCTTCCCTCATTTTTATTTTCTTTCGAAATCAAAAGGGAAGGAAACCCTAGCTAAAGAAAGAAAAGAAAACTGTTTCCATCTATCGATTTACTTCTCTTCGAAGCCCTAAACGAAAAACGAAAAAAAAATGGCGGCACAAATTCCTTCGTTTTCGTTCGTTGCTCATCTCAAAAATTAGGGCATGGAAGAAATCGAAGATAGTGGCTGCTAGGATTAACTTCGTTCGCTTTCCTCGAATCGCTATGGCTTCGTCTCCCTGCTTGGCTCTCGGCTGCCTCGATTAGACAAAAGTGAGTGATTTTCTTCACTCACATTCTAATTCTCTCTTAGTTTAGTGCTTCAGCCATTCATTTGTATTTCGCTGTGGATGATTTCGTTGATTTTGTCGATCTCGTATAACTTGGTGAATTTCTGGTTTGATGAGTTTTGTCTTGAGGTTGATGGTGTTCCTCATATTACCTACAGTGATTTCGTGTGAGTGCTTTCCCCTCACATTCGAATTTTAATCCCAGTTCAGTGCTGTGGCGGTTAATTTTGTTTTGATGTTGGGGTTTCTTCGATTTAAGCAAAATTCATAGAAATTGATACTGCTTGTTCATTTATACGGCTCTGGTGAATTTTGAACAGTTTCAAACTTATGTTTTAGCCAATTGATTTTAGCCGGACTTTGATGATTCACTGACTTGTTCAGTTCGTTCTTTTTGTGTCACTTGGTTGACACAATTTTGGGTTTTCTGCTCCGACTTGTTTTTGAGGTTGTCTGGTTGTTCATTGATCTGTGTATATATACAGTTTCACATTTTAGCTCGGTTGCACTTGCAACCTGATGTTGAAAACTTAGGGGTTTTGAAAATAACTATTGAAAACATACGACTTCAGAAATTAAGTATAAAGTTTTATTCGAACAAAGTTTATATTGTTTTGATGCTTTCTCGACCTTTGTTGCTTTGTTTTTGACAACCAGGGTTTTAAGTGCTTTTGGAGGTCGTTATGTGTTTAGCACTGAGTTTCGTTTTGAATTCGGTCTGTGTTTGATTTTTTTCACTTGCTGCTGTATTGACTTGATGGTTATCCTCTTTGGGTGTCTGCACTTAATATTGTGTAGCATTGTTATGGTTGTATATGTTGGCTTTGGCATCCCTCTTTTTCACTGTCACGTTTGCAATTGAGCTTCTTTTGATCTTGCACTGCTTCATCATGTCGCTTGATTTGTTTCATTTGAGTAGTATCATTTCCTTTTGTTCTCGAGTGAGATACATGCATACACTTTGTATAGTGCTACTGTCTTAATACTGTGCACCTTTATGCCTTACATCCGAACTTGTTCCTCTGGTCTTGGAGGCTACTCCTTTGTTCTGTGATTATTTATGTCCCTTGAGATAAATTGTGTGGTATTACACTATATCGCCACGGTTGCAAGAAATCCATGTTCATACACGTAGCATGGTCGTTTGACCCATGAGTTTTATCAACCAGTTGGAGTTCTCTTGCATCCCTTGAGTTGTTGCATTGTTCATATATGGTTATTCATAACCATTTTATTTTTGTTATGAGCATTTCTAACATGTGCACAGGTGCACTCATTTGGCTCTGCATTAGATTTTATATTTGGATTCATTTTGCCATGTCCAGTTTGTTATGTACATTCACTTGTGTACATAACTCATATTTACTTGATTGCAGCTTTATACTGCTGCCACTTACTAGTGCACTATTTGGTTCACGTTGCATTCACATGCACACTTGTTCATCATTTAGTTCACGTGTGCATTTGTATTGCCGTCTTCATGTACCTGAATACATGTTGTCACTATGCTTTTGTAGTTCAATTGTGTTATACTACTGCCTTTGTTCTCGAAATTGAAGTTTGCACTGCCTAGTTCACTGTCACACCCATGTATTGTCTCTCCTGTCCACTGTTTATCTTAGTGGCCTTCACTTCGGCTGGCATTAGAGTGTGCGGCCTGGTTGCTTGCTGATTTATCTTCTTGTGACTGTAATTTTGTTGCATTCTTGCCTGGCATTCACGTGATGCCACCTCGAAGTTTGCACATTGATATGTTGTATTTCTATCCATGTTGAACTAGACCGGATATTGAATTTTATTGTGATCAGAGCTGCTGCAGTCTCTGTTTTCTGTCGATTGAGTGGAACTGGGGTCGAGACTTGATTTTTATGTCTTAACAATTTCAATTAAATTTGTACCTTGAGTTGAATTCAGTAAATGCTCGGGTTTGACCTTGCGATCATTGTGATTTTCACTGGGCTTTTGTGTATCTCCTGCGATAGTGGCGAGGCAGTACACGCGTGCGTGTACTGCAGCCCTATCGGATTTGACAGTTTTAAATTGACGTTTCGATTTGTTGAATTGTTTCGTTGGTGAATTTCAATGTTTTGGAGTGGTATTCTGATTTGGATTGTTGATTTGTTGTTTAACACTGTTTAGTGTTATATCTGCCGTTATCCGACTCTTTTATCGAGGAGTCGGATATACGAGATTCTGTGACTGTCGTCTAGTTGATATTTGATTATTATTGCTTCTGTGCACTAATAACTGAGTTTGAATTAGACTGACCCGTGTATTATTTTCTTTTGAATTTAATACTCGGGTCAGACCCGAGTTATTTCAGGTTGTAGATTTCCTGCTTTGAGTTGCTGTTGAGCTTTGAAGACTTTTCACATCTTTTGAAGTTGTCTCTGTTATTTTGTAGAAGTCGTGTCGTTGTATAGGATGATATGTATTCATGTATATTAGTTGATAATGTACTTGTATATATAACTTCCAGAGTCGACAGTTATAGTTGTATCATATGTATCGTGTCAACTATATTGTAACTGACATCAGTTATATATATATACGAGACTTTTGTTTTATCCGTGTTCCGCATTTATATTCTCTGTGTTATTATTATATCTAATGTCCTAAACTATTATGAACCGTCGTAGTTCCTTTTGTACTAGAATTGGGTGTGTCGATGGGAGTAAATAAATAATAGATGAAAAATAAAAAAGTATATACCACTCCTATCGAGATAACCAATATTAGTGTAAGGCCAACTACGGATGGTCGCTCCTATCCAGCCTTATTCTTCGTAATAATAGACAGTATTTCTTTTAATACTCTTTGTTATTATGAGCATAGAGGTGGGGCGTCACAGTTGGTATCATGACTCCCCTCCTTATAAAAATTGCGTCCCCGCAATTTTCATAATTAAAGTTGTCTATAACAATTATTTTTCTAACAAAAATTGGTTAAGCTAGAAAATGAAGACCGAAAACACAGACATCCAAGAAATCTTTCAATTTCATAAAAGAGATTCACAAATTCTCAACAAAATCTAACTATCAATAGATAATCAGAAAACAACAAAACTGATTAAACGCAATCATCAGCGATATTCAATTATCAATCAGATAATTAGAGTACAGAAATCACAAAACATCAATATCTAATTATCGATACGATAATTAGAAAATATCAAAAATCTAATTATCAACAAAGATGATTAGAAAGCACAAACCACAATTCGCAAAACGGCAAATATCTAGTTATCTAACAGATAAATAGAAAACATGAACTCCATAATCAGCAACTCTAACTATCAATAGAGATAGAAAGAAAACAGCAATTCAATAAAAATCAGCATAATCTAGATTCAATTAGAGACTAGAAAATCTCGTATCAATAAAATCAGCAAACATCCAATTATCTAAACGATAGTCAGAAAACAAATCAAAAATTATCAAATTATCAATTATCTACTTATAAAAAAAAACGACAACAAATATTCAATTATCAAAAACGATAATCAAATTTCAATTCACAAATATTCGATTATCAAAACGATAATCAAATCTCAATTCAACAAATATTCGATTATCAAAAACGATAATCAAATTTCAAATTCAACAAATATTCGATTATCACAAACGATAATCAAATTTCAAATTCAACAAATATTCGATTATCACAAACGATAATCAAATTTCAATTCACAAATATTCGATTATCAAAACGATAATCAAATCTCAATTCAACAAATATTCGATTATCAAAAACGATAATCAAATTTCAAATTCAACAAATATTCGATTATCAAAAACGATAATCAAATTTCAAATTCAACAAATATTCGATTATCAAAAACGATAATCAAATTTCAAATTCAACAAATATTCGATTATAAAAAACGATAATCAAATTTCAAATTCAACAAATATTCGATTATCAAAAACGATAATCAGAACTCATATCAACAAATATCTAATTATCACAAGCGATAATTAGAAGCAACAAATATTTAATTATCGATACGATAATTAAATCTCATAACATCAAATATCTAATTACCTGCAGATAATTAGAAACAACAAATATCTAGAAATCAATTAAGAAGACTAGAAAATCAACATAAAAGCTTGGATCGATCCCATCAGATGGCGAGTTTTTAATTCGCCGCACGTGCATCAACAAATGGCCGAAGCCTACCAAGTACTCAACATAATTTTGGCGCCCAACAAATGACCCGAAGGTCTAGTACTGGTATTTGACCCGAAGGTCCATCATATGACCCGAAGGTCCAACAAATGACCCGAAGGTCCTCATAGTGGCTCGAAAGCACACGAAAGCATCAAAATATTTCAATTAACGAGTCCGGAATTAACCAAAATAGCAAACGCACATGTCCCATAACCACGAGTTTTACTAAATCGTTTAATTCTCTTCATCGTTTCCTTGAAAGTGCAAATTCATCAAAATCATCAAAACAACATATATTTCAATTAACGAGTCCGGAATTAACCGAAATAGTAAAAGTGTGGTTCCATACTCCGCACTTTTGCTAAATCGTTTAAATCTCTTCATCGTTTCCTTGAAAGTGCAAGATTGTGTATTTTATAAAAATACACTTTACATTCTCAAACGGACAAGTCCGGAATTAAGCGAATCAGTAAAAGAAAGGGGTCATAGTCCTCGATTTTGCTGAAACGTTTAAATCGCTTCCTCATTCTTTTGAAAGCGCAAACTGTTAAAATTTCTGAAAACAATTTTATTTATTTTGTAAAAATAACAATTCACATTCTCAACTGGACAAGTCCGGAGTTAAGCGAAATAGTAAAAGAAAGGGGTCATAATCCTCGATTTTGCTGAATCGTTTAAGTCGCTTTCTCATTCTTTTGAAAACGCAAACTGTTAAAAATTTATAAAACAATTTTCATTTTTGAAAACGATTTTCCAATCACGTGATTAAAACAGCAAATCAGTAACAATTTCGATAAGGAAATTGTACTTCTCAAAATACCGTAAATACGGTTTCAAATCAGTATTGCGGAATATCCGCTTGAAAATCCACTTTTAAAATTTGACGGTTACTGAAGCCAAAGCGACAGTAATTTTTAAAACGTCAAAATCATATCAAAACAATCTACATCAAAATGTAATATCAGTAAATTTTCATTCATCAAAATGCCACAAAACACTGTGCTTCAAATTATAGCATTGGTGTAAAATCCCGTTATAAAAATAACGGCAACAAAATACGTTTCGTAACCAAGCATCGGCTCAACGTAAAATAAATGCAATAACGTGCAATTCATATTTGCACGCACATTACAATATAAACAAAGAAATCATTCGAATGTATCTTCAATGAAGACAATTCAAAACAGCAAAATCTAATTGATAGATGATTAGTACAAAAGAAAGCCAGCGGAAATTTCAACAAAAATCACATATCTGCAATTTCTTCGAATCCTCAATTCGGATTCAAAATTCTCAAAGAAACAAAATAATTACAGCTATGTAAACAACCAATGAAATTTATTTCAATTTCTAAATCAAATAGATTATCAGTTGTACTCAGCGAAGACAGTTTCACTGCTTCCGCTGCGCACTCTGATAAACAGTACTCAAATCAATCAAATCATCAGAACACAAATTCACTTTTTATTTTTAAATAATGATATTTAAAAACTTTCATCAAAATTTCAATACTTTAGTTTTGACTCAAATCACAAATAAAACATCGACCAATAGTTGTAACATATGTTCCATCCAAGTTATGTTTTATATTATGTCCATAAACCCCAAGCTCTGATACCAACTGTAACGCCCCACCTCTATGCTCACAATAACAAAGAGTATTAAAAGAATTACTGTCTGTTATCGCGAAGAATAAGGCTGGATAGGAGCGGCCATCCGTAGTTGGCCTTACACTAATATTGGTTACCTCGATAGGAGTGGTATATACTTTTTCAATTTTCCATCTTATTTATTTACTCCCATCGACATACCCAATTATCAGTATAAAACAAGCTACGATGGTTCATAATAGTTTAGGACATTTGATATAATAATAACACAAATAATATAAATGCGGAACACAGATAAAACAAAAGTCTCATATATATATATAACTGATGTCAGTTACAATATAGTTGACACAGTACATATGATACAACTACAATTGTCGACTCAAGAAGTTATATATACAAGTACATTATCGACTAATATACATGAATACATATCATCTTAAAACAGACACACTGACTACTACAACAAGACGAAGACCACTTCAAAGATACGAAAAGTCTTCATAGCTCAAACAACAACTCAAAGCAGGAAATCTACAACCTGAAATAACTCGGGTCTGACTCGAGTATTAAATTCAAAAGAAATAATACACGGGTCAGTCTAATTCAAACTCAGTTATTAATGCACAGAAGCAATAATAATCAATCTCAAATAGATGACAGTCACAGAAATCTCGTGTATCCAACTCTCGATACGAAAATTGGATAACGGCAGATATAACACAAAACAGTGTTAAACGACAAACCAACGATCCAAATCAGAATACAACTCCAAAACATTGAAATTAACCAACGAAACAATCCAACAAATCGAAACATCAATTTAAAACTGTTAAATCTGATAGGGCTGCAGTACACGCACGCGTGTACTGCCTCGCCACTATCGCAAGAGATACACAAAAACTCAGTGAAAGTCACAAATGATCACCAGGTCAAACCCCGAAATCGGGTTCACTCAAGAGCAATAAAATAATGTCACAAGGTCAAATCCAAATCGGATTCAACTCATGTGAAATCCGAAAATCAAATTCGAATACAATCAAGTGGTCAAAACTGTCTACACAAATTCAAGGAGGCACCAAACAATAAACAAAATGCAAAGTGTTCAAGACTGGTCAGAGAAACCATGATGCATCTCATTTCAAATATGCAAAGGAACAATGGAGTATAAACCCAGTATCAACAATATTTGGAGTGAATGCAAGACAGTGGCCAGAAACTGCAAGTCCAAATCAACTTAAAAGCTCTCAATTCAAAATGACAGGAACATCATAGACCAGTGCAAAAAGACTCAAATAATACATGCACCCACAACAAGATCAAAGGCAAGGCAATGCTCACTGAAGACTACAAGTCAAGTGCCAGCAAAAATGTGCAACTCTAATACAAATACAAATGTACCAGACTCAAATGCATTCAAGCATGTGCAGACAGGCTAGCAAACTCAATACAACATGACAGTAAATGGCCCAGTGACGACATGAATGATCCAGACCACAAAGTCAAGTTGTGGACAAGAATTAAGCAACATGAATGCAACAGTAACCCGACAGAGTGTACATGACTTTAACTATAGACACAAGACCGAACCAACATCTCAAGCAACAGGGCCGGGCCAAAATAATGCAACATGAAGTGAATGCAACTACAGGTAAACAATATGATGCAGCAACCTATATGTATAGTGAAAAGTGCAGTCATCAAACAATGTAAGCCTCAAGTAAGCATGGTTAAAAACAATACAAAATGAAGTGGTGAATGCAGACAACAACATACATGAAGACCACAATACTTGAAACGGTGGCATTTCAGAAAAATCAGACTCGACAAGGTTCAAAAATAAAACTCACTAATCAGATGAAAATTGGAAGTGAGACACAAAAACCAGTTCAGTACAAATCTGAACTAATTAGACAGGGAATGATGCCCCAATATTAATGTAGACTGAACAACAAACTTTCCCAGTACCAAAGAAACCCATAACTAAAACCCCACATGTAACAGCACTCGAGATCCAGATTGAATACAAAATGTATCGAGACTCAGTGCAACAAATTCAAGACATGAACCAGACTCGAGTGTTAGCGATGTACACATGACTACAGAATGCAAAGGCAACTACTGGAAGAAAATTGAACAACAGTATCAATGACAAATGCATCACATAGACAACATCAAAGCGATGTTTGTATACAAATGGTCAAGTGAATGATAAGGCATACATACAGATGACAATGAAAGTGAAGTTCACCAATACAACTCAAGATTTCAGAGTGCAACCAATGATCATACAACTATATACATACATGAATGTATGTATACAAATGATTAGCCACGAAAGTACAGAGCAATCAGGGGATGAATACAACATGAAGCAGTGCAGACTACCCTAAATGAAGACTACACGAGCTCAATGTATCAGTAAAACAAGCTCGGGAGTGTGCAACAAGTTCGACCCAGGAAATCGAACAAGTCAAGGCAACAATTAAAACTAGGGCCTCCTGCATATATGCAGGGGCCACAAAATCAAACTCATAATGATCAGTGAAATCCAGAAAATTTGATAAATAAAAACAAGCCCAAAATCGATTAAATCGCAGGGCTACCAGAGGCTATGGCCAAAGTTATGTAATCTCACATACCCAAAATAACGACCGAAGTCGACAGCTCCATACTAAAGAAATAGCCAAAGACGAACAAAAATCAAAGCAACAGCCGAAATCACAGAGACGAAATCAATATCGTCAAAGTCAGACTCGAAACAGTGATTACCACGCAAAACCACAGTTCAAAATCAACTCGAGAAGCAAATATCAATATATACGAATTTAAGAAGTCAGATAACTCATTCTCGTAAAAATAATCGAAAGCCCGAAGACCAATTCAAGCATATACATATATACGAACGAACATCAAAGAAATCGTCAACAAAAAAACCAAATTAAACTACTGAGCATCAAACTAAGCACGAATTAGATGTGAGTAAATCGATTTACTCACCTGTTTCAACGATCGAAATCTGAGGTCATGGTAAACGAGGAAAACGGGCGAAGTTACTCTAATTTGTAGAAGACGAGGGCGAAGATGATGCCGCCATTTTATTTCGTTAGTTTACTTTCTTTTCTAGGGTTGGAAAATGAATGAAAGGGGAATGGGTACAAAACAATCTCTCCACAAAAGGAACGGGCTAATTTACTAAAGATAGAAGTGAGAGTGTTATTGGGCCAGGGTTCAATTGAAAGCCCGTATAACTCTTTAACAAATTTTCAAAAGAATTTCAACCCAACATTCGAAGAGAATTCAACCGATTAAAATACCAACAGTAATTAGCTACCGATTTAATCGTCTAATGACGATGATCAATCGATACGGAACATCGGGTTGTTACATATTTCATACTTAACACTAAATTCCAAGGTATGGAAACTCATTTCTAACTTGAGAAGTAAGAATGTGTGTCGAGGCAATGATTGTTTTCTAACTTGTCTGATCTTATTGTTAATCGAGGGATAGTACTGTTTGAAATAGGAAAGCGATGGTAAGTATATTTTGTCTAATTTCCATATGATCCATTTACTTACACCAAAAGGAAAGTGGTTTGGGTTTATAGTAATAATGTTTTTAAATGACAATCGTTTTAACCAGGTTAAATATGATTTTGGAAAAAAGGAAAAATGTTTTCTAAGTATTGGAAGTGTAGTGTTTTGTGAATATACTTATACCGTTGAGATAAGTATATGGTTAGTTTATGAATATATTTATACCATTGAGATAAGTATATGAATATTTTTCAAATAATTAGAAAGAGACTTAATTAATGAATAGATTAATTAAAGAGGCTTAGTGGTTGCTTATGTGCTTAAATCATGCTTGGTTTCTAAAGAAATTAAATCTCTGATTTGATTATTTTGTTTACTTGATAGTTAACTAACCGATTATCAAATCTTCACCAAATATAACTTTGGAAATATTTATAAGAAACATGAGAATTGTATGGTACAGTTATCTTCGATGATGCTATAGTGTACGTATAAACTCGTTGTGTTCTTCTAGGACAAATGATAAGGAAATTCATCTGCTTAAATGGTTAGTAGGTGATCTCTGCTCTTATGTATTGTCTGTTTATTTCCACCGAAGTTGAATTTACCAGATCTTTCAATTGGTTTTGTAGCACCCGGTAAGCAGAGAAGTGTACTTGTATGAGATGACTCAAGACCGTAAACACTCCAAAACCGTATGTGCATTTTACGCTTTGGAAGAGGTATATAAGCGGTTCGAGATGATGGAATCGAAGATGGAATTCTTTGAAGTGCAAGGGTTACTTGCTACTAATCCTGAGGATGTAGTAGAAGTAGGGCCTTTGGTTTTTTCCTATCTTGAACAACTTATATGGATGAATGCTGGTATTACATTGTTGCTTGGAGGGCAGTGTTCGCATTTCAAGTAGGATTTGCTAAGAGAAGAAAAAAGGTAATCGTGATCTTACAAGCCTCACAACCCAGTAATGACTAAGACATGGGATATGCTCCAGGGCTATGTGGTTCGCTACTATTAGGAGCATCATTCCTCGATGTAGATCGATATTTATGGATTTTGGTATACATGCGCATGGGAAGAGTAGGGCCGGGTGCAATAGGTTTGCAGCCTCGTGCCCGAGGGATGATGTAATCTGGCTTGTCATGTTTAAGGGGTAGGCTGGCTCTGATTCGCAAGGGTCGAAAGGCTTTCGCTCTCGGTACATTTTTCTAGAGGTGTACTATGTCAGATGGTACCCTAGTAGCCTTGTCATTGATGGAATCCAATTTTCCACTATGTGCTTTACAGACTTAGTTGTGCCTAGATATGCTGGAACACGAGATGCAAGCATTTCTGCTATGTTATATATTTATTTTACATCCTAGACATTATTATAATATCACAGGATTTCTTATAGAAATGATTTGAGTATCATAAGGTAAAAACCTATCTGTGTTTATGCGCGGCATGGTCTCACGAGATACCTTTATATTTGAAAAGGTTTATAACATTAAAAATCCCTATGATTTGTGTTTCTCATTCTGGTTTACCAGAATGATTCGGGCATTATTTTCTTATAATGCTCAAATCAACCCAAGCATATTTCCAAATTTAGTTATGGATGCTTTGGAGCTTCAGGAGACAACCGAAGCAGAATATATATCTTCTGCTTTGGCTTGTTCTCAAGCTATATATATGCAACAAAATTTAAAAGATTTTGGATTAACTATAACTAAATCACCAATTTATTGTGATAATACTAGTGCAATAAACCTATCTAAAAATCAAACTCATCATGCTAGAACAAAACATATTGATATTAGACATCATTTTCTTAGAGATAATATAAATAAAGAAGTCATAACTCTTGAATATATTAATACTGAGAAACAAATTGCTGATATATTAACCAAACCATTAAATGAACAAAACTTTACTAAATTTAGAAGAGAATTAGGTATATGTTCATTAACTGAAAAATAAATTATAAATAATACAAGTATAGTTAATATAAATAAAAATTCTTTAAAAATTGAACTGGACATGTCGACATTACCCATCAACCTATGTCGACATACAGGCCGAGATTTTCAAATTTAAATTTCCCTCTAAAATTAGTTATTTGGTTATATATTTATTTCGACTTTTACTCCTTTTCTCTGTTCTATTCTCTGTAATAAACTTCTAAAACAGTAAATTAATGGCTTGCTCTTCTAATAATGAACCTTCTTCACCCACTTCTCCTCATTCTGGCCCTTTTCAATGTTCCACACACGTACGAGTCATCAAATTACAAGAGAAGATAACAGATTTGCTTCAAATGATGACGGAAATTCAAGTGAGTCAACTGCGAATGGCTAGAGAACAAGATAGGCAAGGCAGAATTCTTAGGAATTTGCAAAAATTCCTTATGGATAACCATGCCAATCCCATTGTCATCAAAGAATCATCATAAGCCATGGATTCTGAAGAAGAAGAGCCTATGGAAGAACCATAAGAGGATCAAGAAGAAGAACATCCTCCGCCGAATTCGGATGTTCATATGGACGAAGACGATGGTGTGATTTGCGTTGGAGAGGTCCTTTTTGACGCTAATGGGAACTTGGTCGAACAACGTGGAAACTTTTATCTCCATTATCCAAATTATTCGGTCCATAAATCACCAATAATTAAGGGTCATCGTTAAGTGTTTTTCGTTTTTGTTTTTCTCTTTCTTGATTATATATTGGTTTGTTAATTTGTATATAAAGTGTTATCTTAATTAATGTTCTTCTATAAACAATATTTGGTGTATAAAATCTTGAATTTCATTTAACTTAGGATGTTATATTTCACTCATACATAGTTATTATTCTTATATCATATGTTTGTTTATCTCATTTTCTATTAAGTTCAAGGTTTATAGGTTATTGTTTTGTTGATGACAAAGGGGGAGAAGTTATATAAAATAGTAGGCTTGGAGTAGGGGGACTTGTTGGTGTAAGGGGGAGTTATGGTATGATCAAAGTGGTAAGTATATTTTATAAGGTTGTCATCATCAAAAAGGGGAAGATTGCTAGGAACTGGAGATAGTGGTTTTGATGAAAACAACCTTTGTAACTTATTTTATTATAACTTATATACTAACACTATTGTCTAGATATATATGAATGTTATTATGCAGGATATATATAAGGCATGTACTAATTATTGAAGACTGTACAGTATAAAGACTCAAGACTCAAGATTCAAGATTGAAGACTCTAGAGTATCAAGATCAAGATTTCAAGATATGTGTCTAGTTTATTGTTAAAACTTCATAATTGCACGGAAATCTTCATTCCAAATTTCATTTGGGATGGAACCCATTTCTATCTTCTTAGTGGCTTACAAACCCTCGACAAGTAGCTTACAAACCTACGACAAGTGGCTTACAAACCCATGAACATCCTGGTTTTGTACAAGTTCTCGAGTCCCGATGTGATGAGATATTCTGCAGGAAGAAGCTTGCAAAACTACTTCAAAATGGTTTTTCAAAATAATTTTCAAAACTGCTTTTCAAAATGTTTTAGCCTTAAAATATTCTTTGTCTTTGTTTTTAAATAAACTCTTGTTTTAAACTTCATTTGTTTTTAAAACTATCTTCTAATTTTTAAATATTCTTTTATAATATATATACTTGAGATTTAAAATCAAATTTATATATACATTCTAAAAATATATTTTTCTACTCTTCTTTATTTTAAAACATAGGAAAATTAGTTTATTTTACTCCAGAATCATTTCATCTTGTTTTCCTTTCAATACCATTTTCAAAGCAAATTTTACATTATTTTTAAGTTAGGGATGTCGACATCATGGGATACCCCATGTTGACATGGTGGCCGTTAAATTCAAAAGTTTCAATTTTCAAAAGAAGTGTCTATTCGTTTAAATCTCTTTACGAATGGTTATGACCGTTACCGGTCTATAAATAGTCTTCACAAATGAATTTTTTAACTAACTAATTTCATATTTTCTTCACTCCTTCTTCTCCACAAATCCATATTCTAAAATTTTCATATTTTTAAGATCGTGATGAAATTCTGCCGAATTCTCAAGTGAATCAAATTAGAATCTCATTCTTGTTTGATTCTCTGCCCTCTCTCGAAGGTCAAAGTGCTATTCAGAGTTATAGAATCAATTTGTAATCAAAGTTTATCGAGTCTCTCTATAACGTGTGGTTGTGCCTGGAAATCAATTGGGTAATCTTGTGGCCCATAAATCAAGAGAGTTTGCCTCGGACTCGTGAGACAGGAGGGTACCTCAAGGCCTCTAGAAACTAATGATTGTAATCTCGACTTCGGTATAATAAAAATCTATATGAGGTGTTCTGCCTTGGTACATGACTGGATGTAGGATAACTCCGAACCAGTATAAAATCCGGTATGTTCTTTCCTTTTACTGCTTTTTATTTACTTTCTGCATCTGTGTTTGATTCTGTGATTAAGTTCTGCATTTGTTTGTGTCATAATTTTAATTTAGTCCATATAAGTCTTAGAATCCATTAAACACTATTCACCCCCCTAGTGTTAAACTAGCCTTAAGATCCTTAATCCGCACTCCCTTTCATATACTTGGTATTAGACTTTGAGGTAGGTAGACTTCTACCTATCCTAAAGATAAGAATGTTGTCTAGTCAAGGTTTGAGAGGTAATAGTACCCTAACTTGAACAGCTTCATTGTTATCTTATGGATAGGTTTAATTTTGGAATCGAAGATTGATGTTAAGAATTTGAAGTCTTATTTTTGTATACAAATTGGGTTACTTATGGAAATTTAGTAGTCCAATACTTGATACTAAAAGCCAATGAGTAGACTGATGCTCTATCTTTGAGATCTAGCAATAGAGTTTCTAGAGGAGGGATATGGTAAGTTGAAATATCAGAAACGTGTCAAGCGTAGGAGATTTATAAAATAGTTTTATAAATAGAGTTTTAAATGAGATTTATAAAAGAAGTTTATAAATAGATTTTTAAAGGAGATTTATAAAATAAGTTTTATAAATAGATTTTTAAAGTAGTTTTGTAAAAGGAAAGAGATTTGATTTCCATAAATTATCTTTATAAATTATGGTGTTATGGAAAGTATTATTTCATACTTAACACTAAATTCCAAGGTATGGAAACTCATTTCTAACTTGAGAAGTAAGAATGTGTGTCGAGGCAATGATTGTTTTCTAACTTGTCCTATCTTATTGTTAATCGAGGGATAGTACTGTTTGAAATAGGAAAGCGATGGTAAGTATATTTTGTCTAATTTCCATATGATCCATTTACTTACACCAAAGGAAAGTGGTTTGGGTTTATAGTAATAATGTTTTTAAATGACAATCGTTTTAAACCGGTTAAATATGATTTTGGAAAAAAGGAAAAATGTATTCTGAGTATTGGAAGTGTAGTGTTTTGTGAATATACTTATACCGTTGAGATAAGTATATGGTTAGTTTATGAATATATTTATACCGTTGAGATAAGTATATGAATATTTTTCAAATAATTAGAAAGAGACTTAATTAATGAATAGATTAATTAAAGAGGCTTAGTGGTTGCTTATGTGCTTAAATCATGCTTGGTTTCTAAAGAAATTAAATCTCTGATTTGATTATTTTGTTTACTTGATAGTTAACTAACCGATTATCAAATCTTGACCAAATATAACTTTGGAAATATTTAGAAGAAACATGAGAATTGTATGGTACAGTTATCTTCGATGATGCTATAGTGTACTTATAAACTCATTGTGTTTTTCTAGGACAAATGATAAGGAAATCCATGTGCTTAAATGGTTAGTAGGTGATCTCTGCTCTTATGTATTGTCTGTTTATTTCCACAGAAGTTGAATTTACCAGATCTTTCAATTGGTTTTGTAGCACCCGGTAAGCAGAGAAGTGTACTTGTATGAGATTACTCAAGACCGTAAACACTCCAAAACCGTATGTGCATTTTACGCTTTGGAAGAGGTCTGTAAGCGGTTCGAGATGATGGAATTGAAGATGGAATTCTTTGAAGTGCAAGGGTTACTTGCTACTAATCCTGAGGATGTAGTAGAAGTAGTGCCTTCGGTTTGTTCCTATCTTGAACAACTTATATGGATGAATGCTAGTATTACATTGTTGCTTGGAGGGCAGTGTTAGCATTTCAAGTAGGATTTGCTAAGAGAAGAAAAAAGGTAATCGTGATCTTACAAGCCTTGGTTGTGCCCAGATATGCTGGAACACGAGATGCAAGCATTTCTGCTATGTTATATATTTATTTTACATCCTAGACATTATTATAATATCACATGAATTCTTATAGAAATGATTTGAGTATCATAAGGTAGAAACCTATCTGTGTTTATGCGCTGCGTGGTCTTACGAGATACCTTTATATTTGAAAAGGTTTATAACATTAAAAATCCTTATGATTTGTGTTTCTCATTCTGGTTTACCAGACTGATTCGGGCATTATTTTCTTATAATGCTCGAGTCAACCCGAGCATATTTCCAGATTTAGTTCTGGATGCTTTGTGACAAGCTGGATACTTCCAAGACGTATTCATGTACTTTTATTTCCTTTGCATTTATTTTTTTGTATTTACCAACAATTGTAAGGATAGACTGTTATAACTGTCCAGGCCGATGATAGCTTAGCTTACTCTGATTTATGTATGTATATCACAGTTTCTTTTGTAATGGTCATTGGTATAATATATATTACTCGTCATGATGTGAGATTCTATTCTGTCTTTTCTTTTCTTTCACCCCAACAACCTACCATTCCGACACTTGAATGTTCAACATGTGAATACCGTGGATGTATTAGTGTCAACTTTTGAGGCTCGAGTGTGTGTGTGCACGCGCGTATTTGTTAATGCTGTAGAAAAGCTTTATATTGTGTTGATTAATCTGTTGAGTAGTTTATGAATTTTGGTTGATGTATCTGGCCAACATTATCAATAGGGATTCCTAAACACTTGAGCAAGGCCAACCGACATAGTATTGTTTTTGAAATTTCTAAATGAAATAATCTTACCTATGATTATATTTTATGTATAAAAGAATAATTTTCAAAAATCAATATATTTTTTTGGTTGTGATTGTTTGTTAGGATATGCCAATATAAATCCTGTCTAGAAGTGTATTCTAAGGATATCTCTCTATATTCAGGCAATAAGGAATGAGTACGCGAGGAGGACATGGACAAGAAAAGGATCGAAGAGAACAACAACTAAGGATGGCAAGGCTGATAGACAAGCTGCCAAAGCAGTTTTGGTTTTGAAAGAAGAGGTATTTGAAGTTCATAAGAAGCTAGTAGCCTCATCCAACCACAGCAGCGGTAGCACCAGCAACAACAAACACAAAAGAAGAAATTTCAACCGCATTGGAAGAAGCCTTGAGAGGACAAATCAGAAGAGAAGATTATTTTTTCAGGTATCATAAGAAGGGGCATCCTTTTAAGTATTGTGAAAATGGAGAAAAGGGGCCAATAGTTTCCACAGTTCAGAAGAAACAATGCTTCATCTGCCAAGAGCCCGGACACATCCAGAATAATTGCCCCTTTATGCAGAGGGTACAATAGGAAAGGGAATTTTACCAAAAGGAAGAAACCATCCACCTCAGAAGGGATGAAAAGGAAAATGATTACATCGATAGATGTGAGGAATATCTAGTTTGGATGGGTATTTTGGTAGGTACCTTTGGTTTGTTTTAGGTATTCCTAGTAGTCATGTATATATGTACACTTGGATGCATTTTGGTATGATATGCAGTTATTGTTGGATTTCCTTTAAGTTTTTCTTTTTAACCTAGAAAATAGTTAATTAGTAAAGGTTTAAAAAGGGATTTTGATAAAAGAATGTATTGATAAATGAAATGTTTCCATAAATAATTTTGGTAAAACAAAAGGAGATTAGTATAAGTAAGAACCAACAAGAATAAATATGTAAGTTGTATGTAGATCATTTCTTCACATGGTCCTTGATCCAAGATTTGAGTACATGACTTTGAGGTGATTCACACCGACCCGAATAAGGATTTTTCGCTTAATTCTTGACGGCGATGGTGAGGGTTCTTGATATATTATGGATGTTTTCAATCATAGTATATGGCCAAGTACGGATAACATTGGTTTCTAATCAAGAAGCCTGATCGGAGTTTGCACTAGGAAAGTCGGGTGAGCGATACTAGTTCGGAAGAGAAGTGATGTATTTAAGCAAGTGATTGAATCAAATATTGCGTACGGATGATCTGTGTACATCGCACAAGCTTATGAATAATGCAATTATTCAATGTGTTGGCTTGTTTTCTTCTTCTTTTTGGTAGGGATGAAATTTCATGGTCAAAATTCTTTTAAGGAGGGAAGAAAGTAACGGTCTGGAATTTTACCGCTTTGATTTAGGAATATTTAATTAATTTTAAATATTAAATATTAAATTAGTAGTTTTTAATGGTCGAATAACCCTCTTTTAATTAATAAATAATGATGTTGAAATCATTATGAAAATTGGTTTACAAAAATATATATATTTTGAAGTAAAAGCAAAAATGTGACTGAATTTTTTTTTATCGAAAATCAAATTTTTATTCACTAAAGGTTTTTCAAACATTTTGGAACTTGTATAGTAGCAAATGAACATATAATAACAATTCAAAGTGATACGAATGGATTAATTAAAGTAAGAAGTCATTAGTAACTTCTAGAAAGAGATTAACTAAAATGATAAAGTAAGAAGGCTTTTCTTCTTTAATTTAAAAAGGTTAAATGTTGTAATTGATTTGATGTGCACATGAATTAAGGAAAGCACATGGTTTTATTTCTTTCATGTCTCTCTTTATTATTTCATCTAGTTTTTCAAATATTTTCAAAATCTTTCAAAGTTTTAAAAACTCAGAAATGACTCCTTTTTTCTCCTTTCATAACTTCTTCCAATCTTCTTCAATCTCTTCCAAACTCCACTATAATCTTTAAAACACCACCAAATCACGTTATATCAAGCCAAAGTGGGAAAATGATGGAGTAAGGGGGGGTTCTTGGTAGTTGCATGAGCAAGAGAGGGGTGTAGGAGGAGTGCTTTTGTCGTTTTGTGAGCAAAGGTGGTAGCTTTAATAGTTTGGTGAGGGTAGAAAGTGATTGTTAGTTTCTAGGAGGTTTGTACTTAGATTAGCTTGGTTTTAAAGTGAGATTTCTTACTCTAAAAATTTCCTTTTGTAATATATATATATATATATATATTGAATAAAAATGGTATCATGTGATGATTAAATTATATTATGATGTTGATTGTTGATCTTGCTTTGGAAAGCAATATTGTTGTGTATGTTGTAGTGGTTTAAAAAACACTTTAATTCATTAGTTTAAATAGCATATGTAATGGCATTGAAATATGGATTTACATTTTAAAACATATGTAAATCAGATGGAATATGACTTATTTAAACTTGGACTTGTATTCGAGCATAGTATTGGCACATAAGGATTAGCATAGGACTTGGACTTGTAATAGAAGTTCCATATAGCGATAGTTGCTATAGTTACACTTTGTTGACATGTATTTTATTCGTATTTGAATAGTGTATTTCCATGTTTATAATGGTTTACATATGATCTATATACTTCTTGGATGTGATGTGAAGTTGAACATGCTTATATGACTTGAAAGTTGAATTCCTTTGAAAATGAAAATAAATAGCGGTTTTTTTAAAAGTCGTAATAATCGCTAAGTCTCTTTTAGACTTTCAAAAGTTATACCTTTCGATTTATTTGTCTTCGTATTTTACTTTAAAATAAAATGTTTTCTACATTTATTATATTATTAAATATAGGAAGAAGTGGAGGTCAAAAGTTATTGTATTTATAAAACAAAGTTTTAAAAGTTATGGTCCATACAACAATACTATGGATGCAGTTTTGAAAACTATGATTTTAGTAGATACAAAAGGTTATCTATTGTAGATATTTGTAAATTCTTTTTAAATATGGTTTATAAAGGTTATATAAGTATTTTAAAAGAGATTTGAGATTTAAGAGATTTAGTTTGAGATATTTAAACAAGTGGTTTGTTTAAAGGAAATCAGTTTACCTTTCAAAGTTGAATTCTTTTTAAAAGGTTATGGTTTTAAGTCATGATTGGAATGGAGTTTTAAACTATGTTTAAATGTGTTTTAAAAGGGGTTTGAAACTTATACGTTTGATTTAAAAGAATTATTTGATAGAAAATGTTTACTTGTATATAATGGAAAGATCTATCCTTTTTAAATCAAAAGTGGTTTTTAGAAAAGGATTTCCAAAGGAGTTTTGATATGGAAATTTTAAGAATATTTTGAAGATTTTTAAGTGGATTTCAAAGAGACTACAATATTCTAATTATAGTAAAAGATTTTGGAAAGTAGAAAAAGAATTTTGGTTTGCATCCTTTGTTTAAAATGAATAATATATGGAATTATGGAGTTTTATACTTGGTATTAAACTATGAGATAGGTAGACTTCTACCAATTCTAAAGGTAACAATGTTTTCTAGTCAAGGTTTGAGTGGTAATAGTACCCCACCTTGAACAGCTTCATTGTTATCTTAACAATAATTATAAGTTTCAAATTGAAGATGGATATTAAGTATATAAAGTCTTATTTTTGTATACAAATTGGGTTATTTATGAAAATTTAGAAGTCCAATATTTGGTACTAAAAGCCATTGAGTAGAATGATCTTCTATGTATAAGATCTAGAATAAGAGTTTCTATGCGAGGGATAGGATAAGTCGAAATATCGTAAACGTGTCAAGTATAGGAGATTTATAAAATACGTTTTATAAATAGATTTTTATAAAGGTGGTTTATAAAAAAGTTTATAAATAGATTTTTAAAGGAGTTTTATAAAAGGAAAGAGATATTATTTCCATAAATGATCTTTATAAATTATGGTGGTGTGAAAAGTTTTCTTTTCATACCTAACACCAAATATACTCGTTTCTATCTTGAGAAACCAGAATGTGTGTTGAGGCCTGGATAGTTTTCTAACTTGTCCGATCTCACTGTTAATCGAGGGATAGTACTGTTTGAAATCAGAAAGTGGTGGTAATTGTATTTGGTCTAATTTCCATATAATCCGTTTACTTACACCAAAAGGAAAGTGGTTTGGGTTTATAGTAACAATGTTTTTAAATGACAATTGTTTTAACCTAGTTAAATTATGATTTTGGGAAAAAGGAAAAATGTTTTCTAAATATTGAAAATGTAGTGTTTTGTGAATATACTTATATCATTAACTTAAGTATATGGTTATGTTTTCTAAGTACTGGAAGTGAAGTGGTTTGTGTATATACTTATACCGCTGAGATAAGTATATGAATATTTTCAAATAATTGGAAAGATATTTAGTTAATGAGTAGATTAATTAAAGAGGCTTAGTGGTTGCTTATGTGCTTGAATCATGTTTGGTTTCTTGAAAGATTAAATCTCCGATTTGTTTGTTTTGTTTATTTGATAGTTAAATAAACGACTATCAAATCTTGATCAAATATAACTCTAGAAATATCTAGAAGAAATATGGGAATTATATGGTACAGTTATCTTCGATGTTGCTATGCTATACATATAAACTTGTTGTGTTCTTCTAGGATAAATGTAACATCCCTAATTTTTAAATAACATTATTCAAGGTATTTAATTAGATAAATTAAATAGAATAATGTAAATGTTAAGTGATAAGGGGATTGAGATTTGAATAAATTTAAGTGGCTATGCTTATTAATAAAAACGGGCTTAAAGAATGGTTTATAGACTAAATAAATTATATAAAGGCATAATAGATATTGGCCTCCCATGACTCTCACACTTACATATATATATATATATATGTATATATATATATATATATATATATGTGTGTGTGTGTGTCCCCTAAGCCATTCACATTCATTATCACTTTTTCACAAATAATAAACGTAAGCAAAAGAAAGAAGGTCGGCCATTAATTGGAAGAAAAGAAGATGATATTCAAGGAAAAAGTTAAAGAATTAAAGAAGGGAATCAAACTCATCTCAATCCACTTTCCTTATCAAAGATTAAGGTGAATAATAATTTCCATCTCTATTTGCTGAATATATGATGTTTGATGATGATATGCTTGAATTATGGTTTTGTTTAAATTTAAACGAGATTGTTTAAATGACGGTTCATATGGTTTTAGACAAAAAACCGTGTGATATTAATGTTTCAATGCCGTGGAAAAATTATATGTCATGCAAAACATAATTTAGAGTTGGGTTTTAAGTTTTATAGTTTTCCAAGCTTTGGAAAGATTATTATGAATTTTTGAATGAAAATATAGCACGTTGAATTTATAAATTTATTTCAGAAAATATATTGAGAATTTGGGTTTGAAATTTTGATTTGTTATATAACATGATCAAAGTAAATTTATGTGATTTTTGGGAATTTTTCTTAAGTGATTTGATATACAAATTAAATTATTTTGAGAAGAGGATCTAAATGATTTAATATTATTTGCAATGGAAGGTGTTATCTATAAAATTCTAAGCTTGATACTTATCCAAAATAACAAGGCAGTTAGTTTTAAAAAGCATAGGAAAAGTTAAGGCAACCAATAAGAAGTTTACACATAAGCAGGTTAGTTGATATAAGTTGCTTAATTGACATTTAACCCAGAAATACAGGTTCCGCCTCTATTAAGGGTACCTTTTGCCCCTTACCTTTCGCTTTCGACAAAGTCGAAACCCCATTAAGCCCTAACCAATACACATGGTATCATCTAGGTGGTACGTAGTGGATTGGAGAAAGGCGAAAGGTATGGTGTCGAAAGCATGCTTCTGAGTCAATACCTTTGTTTGTTTTAAAAAGTTAAGCGCCTGCCTTTGTTTTACTAAGCTTTCACTTAGTCGATATATATGTTTTCAGAAGGAGTTTTATAATGTCTTTCAAAGGGGTTTCCATGTTGTTTTAAAAGAAAAAGGGCTTTCGAAGGAATTCCTTTAATTATAAATCAATGCTTTCGAAAGAGGGGGTTCCGACATGGCCGAAGTCCTACTGTCGATTCTTTTGCCTTTCGAGTGTATTGAAGTCATCAATGCCGTCGAAAGGTAGTGTTGTTTTAAAGATGTATTAAGCCGCTTCCTAAATGCTTTCAAAAGGGTTATAGGTTTCTAAGGCAATAGCTTCGGAGGGGGTTTCGAAGTTATCCTTCGGTATTTTTAATATATGCTTTCGACTCTGTCGAAAGGGATGGTTCCAACACCATCATAAATTCCCCAACATTTTTATGGTAAAGAATGGTTTCGAAAGAGATACTTTTGTTTATATTTACTTTGACCCAAATGATATTTTTAAAGGTAAACCCAATGATGTCGAAAGGGGGACTTTCAATACTTTAGGAAGAGATACTTCCAATGGTTTCGAAGTATGATTCTAATAATTAATAAGTAACACTTTATTATATTCAAAAGGTTTGAAAGAAGGATTTTAAAGTATTTTAAAAGGCAGGAGTCTAATGTTTTGAAAAGGGATATATGTTTTCGAAGGAGGCTATCTAGTGAGGTCGAAAGCAAGGTTTCGAAGATTTCGAAAGTATAGTTTTCAAAACAAATAACCCAATCTCATTTAAAAGCAAAACCATGGAATATTAATGAACAAAGTATTTGAAATGGAATTTTTGAAGAAGTCTTATTGGGTTAAAAGAATTAACCAAGTTATATTGTTTGCTTCTCCATATATGTATATATTCACTTTGTAATGAACCCAAAATGGTACTTTGGGAAAAGGCAGAATAACCAATTAGATTGACTCAGTAGTGAATATAAATTAAAAATATTGGCAGGGGCCAATAGGTTCACAGTAAGTCCATGAAAACTGTATAGGGAAATGATATTGGCAAGGGCCAATAGGTTCATAATTAGCCCATGAAAACTATATATAATTGAAGATGTCAGTTAGACAGGTTTATAGTTAGCCCATGAAAAACTCTATCTGGATAAGAAAATGAAATATTGACAGATAGTCAATAGGTTCCTAGTTAGCCCATGAAGACTAGGGTAAAAGAAAGATATTGACAGTTAGTCAATAGGTTCCTAGTCAGCCCATGAAAACTAGGATAAAAGAAATGATATTGGAGTTACCAATAGGTTCATAGTGATCCCATGAAAACTATGTAATTGGACAGGGAGTCCTTAAATATTTGACCGGTTATTAGTCAGCCCATGAAAACTATTGGATTAATAGTAATCCTAAAACTATATCTTAGACAGATAGTCAAAATGAACGGGGATGAGTAATTCAGAATTTATTCATTTGTTTTACATATCATCATATTGTATTATTTTGGGATGTTTTAACCATTGTGGATGCAGGAGCACAATATATGGTTTTATAAATGTTTTAGGATACTAGTGAGGGGAAAACCCGTTGCGCTAAGCGACATGGTCTCACTAGATATCTAAATGATTTGAGATGGTAGATTATTATTCATACCAGGATTTATGTTTGACTCGAAGTTTTTGTTTTCCTCTTAAACTCTCAGGTACTCAATTAATTTTGAGTAGTCCGAGGGTTGAGGTTTTTAGGTACCTCATTAGACGAATAAGCTTCCGAAGACGTGCGGGAGGCATTATAGCTATTTTGAGTTCTTGTTCAGTTTGATTTCGCTGTGCTTTGTTTTTTAAGGAAAAGTTGTTAATTTCCTATTATACACTCTGATCACCAAGGCGGCATCTTCATATATTGCTCTTGGAGTATGTTGTAATAACTATATTTATCTGAACATGGCTACGTTATGGGATTATGTAAAGAATGTTGAAAAGGTTTTTGGAATAGAATATGAATATTATTTTGAAACTTTAAATTCTTCCATATCCATGTGTTACTGATATATCAATGTAATTAACATTACCGTATTTGGTCGTCGAAGATTAATAACTATGGATGACTGCGGCATCTGTAGCCATTAGTTTTGGGCCTCTAAATGGGGGGTGTTACAAGTTGGTATCAGAGCATAGGTTTATGAAAACTTAAGCAATTTATACCTAAAAGGATTTTTAAAGCATAGTCCAATGAATCAGAAATATGATCAAGGTTTTGGGTTACCGCTATTGTAACGTACTTGTATTTGATATATAGGGGTATATATATAAGTATGTATTCCCCTTTTCTCTTAGACCATTCTTATGTATCTTAATAAGACTCATATACAGATTTACGAGAAAAAATATATGGAAGCAGGAAACGGAAGAGGGAATCTAGGTGGAGGAAGCACCACAACTAATGGAAATGCTCGGCCTAACACCGGAGGAACCAAGGTCGATAGGCTAACGCTAATCAAAATGCGGAAGCCAATGTGGGTGTTGGAAATCCTTTAGTAGATGCGAGGATGATGTATCAGTTCCTTGCTAATTTGATGCAAGCAGAAGTTGCTACTAGAGTTGATATTGGGAATAATTATGCTAAGCTGAGCAAAGACTACACTAGCTTGGGTGGAAAGTCGTTTATGGGAATGGAGGATGCTATCGAAGTGGAGAATTGGTTGTTGCATTGCGAAAGAATATTTGCTGATCTGGGTTTAGGAGATGAGCAGAAGAGAAGGTTGGCCTCTTGGCAGTTGCAAGGGTCAGCACTTCACTGGTGGAATAGTGTGACTGCCGGAGTTCTGGAGGAAGAGTTGACTTGGGCTGATTTTCAAAGGAGATTCGAACAGAAGTTTATTTCTGAGGTTGCTAAGTCAGCATTGATGAGGAGGTTTATGGATTTAGTTCTGAGAGATATGTCAGTTATTGAATATGCTAATAAGTTTGATGAGCTATCTCGATATGGATATGCTATTGTAGACACTAACATTACAAGGAATGAAAGGTTCATTCGGGGACTGAGGCCCGAGCTTGCTAGGGAAACCCTGACACATATCCATGATCCTAATAATATAGTGGTGGAGATGGCTATTCTCCATGAGGAAATGCTTGCTGTGTGTGCTAGAGAGAAGCCAGTTGAATCCCAGGGTCCTTAGGGTAAGAAGAGGAAGTTCTTTAAAAAGAAAGGAGCTCAGAAGGGAGATACAGCCAAAAAGTCAAAAGCTGATCTAGTATGCTACAAATGTGACAAGAAGGGTCATTTTGCAAATGAGTGCCGGTCGGGCAAGAGGCAGAAGAAGACTGCGGATAAGAAGCATGTGAAATGCTACAACTGTGATCATGTTGGGCATTACAAGAACCAGTGTCCAAAACCAGTTAGAGCGAACAAGGGAAAAGTTTTTGCTGTTGGACCGTCATTTGCTAAGTCAACTGCTGCTGACAAAGGAAAGTCTATAATGGAAGGTACGTTTTTGATTCAGAGTATTCCAGTTAGGATACCATTTGATCCCGGTGCATCACATGCATTTATATCTCAGAATCTGGTTGATAGGTTATGTTTAGTGCCCCCTACCTTGTTTCCTCCTTAAGGGTTGTGAATCCAATGGGAGGATATGCAACATTAGGAATGAGATGTGACCAGTTAGAACTTGATTTGTTAGGTCATATGTTTGCATGCATTCTGTATATTTATGATTTCGTAGAATTCAGGATCATTTTAGGTATGGATTGATTGGGTAGATATGAGGCTAGGATATTTTGGTAGGATGGAGAAGTATCAGTAAGACACCCAGATAGTCATAATTGAATCATCTTCTTAGCGGAGAATTCCACAGGAAGGTTTGTGCTTTGTTAAGTGCCCTAGAAACAGTAGAAGAGTTAAGTTAGGTTCGTATTGCAAGAGAGTTTGCAGATGTCTTTAAGCCAGTCATAGGACTACCACCGAAACGAACTGTTGAGTTTCAAATAGATTTTGTGCCAGGAGCTGAACCTGTCAGTAGACCACCTAGCTGGATGACATCGACTGAGATGAATCAATTGAAGGTACAGTTAGTGTATCTAGAAGGTACGAATTTTATTAGACCAAGCAGTTCACTTTGGGGAGTGGCCTCGATCTTCGTAGAGAAGCCAGATGGGTCGTTAAAGATGTGCATCGACTATTGCAAGCTGAACCAAAAGGACGATCAAGAATATGTATCCTTTGCCAATAATTGATGATCTGTTTAATCAGTTGAATGGAGCCAGAGTGTTTTCCCAAATGGATTTCGCGATCGGATTCCATCAGTTAGAGTGGTGGAGGACAGTATTCCTTTGACGGCAATTCGGACTAGGTATGGTTCGTATGAGTGGTTAGTGATGCCATTTGGATTGAAAAATGCACCTGCTTTCTTCATAGATTTAATGAACCGAGTTTTTCGAGAGTACTTAGATAGGTTTGTATTGGTGTTCATAGATGACATTTTGGTATACTCAAAAGATGATATAGAGAATGAAAATCATCTAAGAGTAGTGCTAGAGATGCTAAGGCAGCATTAGCTAAAGGCGAAGTTTTCCAAATGTTGGAAGAAAGAGATCAAGTTTCTTGGTCATGTAGTTTTAGAGGAGGGTTTGGCAGTAGATCCAGTTAAGATCGAAGCTGTCAATAATTGGAAGAGACCAGAGACTGTAACCAAGATCAGAAGTTTTCTTGGACTTGCTGGCTATTACCGAAGATTCATTAGGGATTTTTCACGGATATCAGCACCTTTGACTACGTTGACTAGGAAGGATGTGAAATTCATTTGGTCCGACAAATGTGAGGAAAGGTTCCTTTAGTTAAAGCATTTGTTGACCAATGCACCAGTGCTAGTAGTTCCAGATGAAAATCAAGGGTTGGTGGTGTACATTGATGCATGCAGATCGGGATTGGGAGCTATATTGATGTAGAATGGTAAAGTCATTTCCTACGCTTCTCGACAGCTTAGACCGCATGAGGTGAGATACCATACTCATGATTTGGAGTTAGCTACGGTGATCTTCACATTGAAGATTTGGAGACATTATCTCTTAGGGGAGAGATTTGAGTTATACACTGATCATAAATCCTTAAGATATTTATTCTCTCAGAAGGAGTTGAATATGCAACAATAGAGGTGGCTAGAGTTTTTGGCAGCTTATGATTTTTGTATAGAATATACTCCCGAGAAAGGAAATAAGGTAGCGGATGCTCTTAGCATGAAACATCAGAATATGGTGTTTGCTATATTGGCAGAATGGAAATATTTAGAAGATTTGACTATGTGTAGTATAAAGTCAAGATCGACTGCTAGTTCTTGTCAGAGTACCGCTATGTTGGAGTGTTTAGAAGTGCGACCAGTGCTGATCGAAAGGATAGCTTTTAAATAGAAAGAGGATCTAGAATTAGCCGAGAATATTAGAAGACTCGAGGTGGGATCCAAGATCGATGATCTTAAAGATTTTGGCATCGACCATAGAGGATGGTTGAGGAAGAAGGGACGCTTATGTGTTTCGAATATAGAGAACTTAAAAAGAGAATTTCTTGGAGAATGTCATCGATCCAAGTTTACGATTCATCCTGGGGGAACCAAGATGTATCAAAATATGAAGAGGAGCTTCTATTAGGAAGGCATGAAGAGGGATGTTGGCTTGTGGGTTAGGCAGTGTGCTAACTGTCAACAAGTAAAAGCCGAACACTGAAAGCCGAGCAGGTTGCTTCAGCCTTTAGAGATTCTAGTTTGGAAGTGGGATTCTATATTCATGGATTTTATAGACAGGTTGCCAAGGTCGAACAGGGGAAATGAAAGCATATGGGTCATAGTGGATAGATTGACCAAGAGCGCCAATTTCATTCCAGTCTAGTCAACTAGGACGACACCTGTTTTGGCGAAGTTGTTCGTGAAGAACATAGTTAGACTTCATGGAATTCCTAGTGGCATAGTCAGCGACAGAGATGCATTATTCACTAGCGAATTTTGGAGAAGCCTACAGAGGGTAATAGGTACCAAGCTCAAGATGAGTACAGCATATCACCCATAGACGGATGGGCAGACTGAGAGAGTCAATAAAGTACTCGAAGATTTGTTGAGAGCTTGTGTATTAGACTTTGGTGGATCTTGGGAAGATCACCCCCATTTGATTGAATTTTCAACAGTTATCAAACTAGTATAGGAATGGTGCTTTTGAAGCTTTATATGGAAGACCATGCAAATCGTCAGCATATTGGTTAGAGGCTGGAGACAGATTAGTCTTAGGTCCAGATTTGGTTAGAGAGGCGTCATAGAAGATTGAGTTGATCCGAGAATGAATGAAAGAAGCTCAATCCAGACAAAAGAGTTACGCAGATAAATGGCGTAGAGACCTAAAGTTCTCAGTTGGAGATAGGGTTTTTATTAAGGTGTCACCAATGAAGGGTGTGATATGATTCAGAAGGTCAGGGAAGCTGGCACCGAGATATGTTGTCCTTTCCAGATTATGGAGAGGATTGGAAAAATCGCATACAGAGTAGAGTTGCCGAGCAATATGGCAGGTGTCCATAATGTATTCCATGTGTCTCATCTTTGCAAGTACGTGCATGATACAGAGACTACCATTCCTCCAACCGAATTGGAAGACTTGGTAATAGAGCCTAATTTGACAGTTGTTAGACAACCAGTTCGGGCTGTGGCGAGAGATGAGAAAAGATTGAAATCCAAGACAGTCAAGTTGGTGAAAGTTCAGTGGAGCGACAACGAAAATGACTATACTTGGGAGACAGAGGAAAAGATTCGAGATACTTATCCTGATCTGTTTTAAGAATATGTCTATTTTAAATTTGTATAGATGATCACTAGCCAGGTAGACTAGTATGGTTGTTAGGAGTTGTTACAGATGATTTCTATAATTATTATTTAGTCCTTATTGAATTTCGAGGACGAAATTCTTTAAGGAGGGAAGCCTGTAACATCCCTAATTTTTTAAAAACATTATTCAGGGTATTTAATTAGATAAATTAAATAGAATAATGTAAATGTTAAGTGATAAGGGATTAAGATTTGAATAAATTTAAGTGGTCGTGCTTATTAATAAAAATGGGCTTAAAGAATGGTTTATAGACTAAATAAATTATATAAGGGCATAATAGATATTGGCCTCCCATGACTCTCACCCTTATATATATGTGTGTCCTCTAAGCTATTCACATTCATTATCACCTTTTCACAAATAATAAACGTAAGCAAAAGAAAGAAGGTCGGCCATTAATTGGAAGTAAAGAAGAAGATATTCAAGGAAAAAGTTAAAGAATTAAAGAGGGGAATCAAACTCGTCTCAATCCATTTTCCTTATCAAAGATTAAGGTGAATAAAAATTTCCATCTCTATTTGCTAAATATATGATGTTTGATGATGATATGCTAGAATTATGGTTTGTTTAAATTTAAACAAGATTGTTTAAATGATGGTTCATACGGTTTTAGACCAAAAACCGTGTGATATTAATGTTTAAATGCCGTGGAAAAATTATATGTCATGCAAAACATAATTTTAGAGTTGGGTTTTAAGTTTGATAATTTTAGAATTAATGTATACGTAAAATATATATTTCATCCAGTAAAAAATATCTTTTAATTAAAACTAGTTTTATTAAATGATTATATATATGTATATAATCATATTAAAAATGAACAACGAATTAAACAATGATTAATATATACATATATATTATACATAATAGTTTATATATATATGTATATAATAACATTATATTAAATAGTTTCGTCCTATAATTTTTTTGGTTGTACTGAAAAATAATCATTTAAAAATAGATTTAATGTATTTTGGGTTGTACCCTGAAATAATCTTTTAAAAATTATTAAAATTATTTATACTTCATAGAAAATTATAACATATGTTCATATATGTGCGTGTGTGTGTGGCCAAATTAAAATAATTACTATATATTTTAAACTCAAACTTTGTATCAAATTAATCGTTTCTTATAAAGTTGTTATTTTTAATTAGATCTAAAGCATTGATAATTACAGGGAGACCTTAACACACATAAAATTGTTGTAAAGTGTCTAATTATCATATAATCATAAATATAGAATCTTACCTCAAGAGTAGATGCCTTAGATTCACAGCTTGATATATTGGTCTCCTAAATCTCCCAGATCTGTAGTTGCTAGCAATCGATGTGTCACCCACCGAATATAGTCTTAGTTCCTTATGTTAGTACCACGGATATTGATTTTGATGACAACAACCATATAAATATAGATACTAATGTCTTTTCAAGTTGCAAAGAATATTCTGTAGAATATTACACAGGTACAGGACAATCGAGTTTGAAGACTGATCAGTAAAAAGACTGGATATCGAGATTCAGAGATAATCAAGATAATTGAAGACTTACGAGTTTAAAAACAAAGACATAAAGAGTTCAAGGCTATAAATAATAGTTAATAGACATTAGATAAATTTGTTAAAGTCCTTGAATATCAACTTTCTTTTCTTTGAATACTCATTCTTCAAAATATATTTCTATGAATATTTTATAAAATTTGTAAAAAAGTATTTAAAAACTGTTTTTAAGTGATTTTAAAAAATATCAGAATTTTATAGTACTTTAAATATTTATTGTTTTTCTCAAAAATACAAGGGTATCGACATACCCCACCTATGTATGTCGACATATTTATCATTGAAGAGTTGTTTTTTAAATTTTGAACAATTTTGATTTTTGGCTCCATCACTTCATGAATAGACATGTTCCTTCAAATACTATATAAAGGGGACCGAAAAGCGAATTTTCATAACTACTTTCTCTCTATTCTTCTTACTTCAAATTCCCATTATATATTTCACAAAGTCCACTTTGTATACTCTTTAATCCACTCAAATTCAATCTCTACCTACTACTTTTATTCTACATAAACTACTCACTGATTTGCAAGTATTATCTCATCAATTCAAAGATCAAAGTGCTATCAAAGGGCTATATGATATTCTATATTACAAAGCAAGGTTTTAAATCTCACCGAGATCAGCCGAGATGAAAATCCGAGATATTAGCCAAAATCCGAGATTTGGCAGCTTGGTTAGTTATAAGTCTTTTAAATATCGCCCGAGACAGCCGAGATATTTGCCCGAGATATTGGCCAAAATCCGAGATTTGAAACCTTGTTACAAAGTACAACTATTTGTATTTGGAATCAAAACTCTCTACTGCTATTTGTGTGGGTGTGCTTGTTGCCCCTTCAAATCAAGTGGATGTGCTTGTTGCCCGTTCAAATCAAGTATGTGTGCATGTTGCTTATTTAAATCAAGTGAGTAATCTTATTGCCCGGTTAAATCAAGAGAGTCCACCCTGAGCTCATAAATTCAGGAGGGTGTATCTTGTTGCCTTGAAATTAAAATTGTATTTTGGTTTGCTGGCTACCTGATTAAAGTAGGCGTTTAAAAGGAAATCTATACAGATACTGTAATGGATTGGACGTATGATTGGTCAATCCAAACCAATATAAAACTTCTGGTGTCATCTCTTCTACTTTTACTTTATTTTTACTGCATATATATATGACTAGCTGTTAATATATATTTGTGTTGATTGCTATTTTGATTTAAATCTTGAAACTATTTATAAAAAGTTCTATATAAGTTATAAAACATAATTCAACCCCTCTCTAGTGTTAAAGTACCTTTAAGATCCATTCACACTAGTATAATTTGTACTATGACGTTTCCCACATTTGGTATTAGAGCATTAGTTTTCAAAAAACTTGTTATTTGATTTTTGAAAATTACAAATGGCTAGTAACAGTAGTAGTACACTTTTTTACACTTTTGTAGAAGGACAATCAACTGCTAGACCCCCACTATTTAATGGTAGTAATTATGCTTACTGGTCCTGTAGAATGAAAATTTATTTACAATCCAATGGCTTAGATATTTGGAATATTACGCAGTGAATACAATGAACCCCAAACTGAATATTCACAATGGACACCAGACCAAAAGACACAAGCACTCAATAACTCAAAGACCATGAATATTTTATTTTGCTCCTTAGATAAAAATGAATTTAATCGATTCTTGTAAGTCTGCCTATGAAATTCGAAGAACATTGCAAGTAACACATGAGGGCATTAGTAAAGTAAAACAAACTAAGATTTCCAGGCTAACCAACTAATTTCAACTTTTTAAAATAAAACCAGATGAGTCTATTTCTGACATGTATTATAGATTTCAAGATATAGCTCCTTCATTAGTTTCATTTCGGAAAAATTTCTCTTAGGAGGAACAAGTTAGAAAAGTCCTAAATTTACTCTCTTTAGAATGGAATCAAAAGACATTAGCAATAGAGGAAGCAAATGATATTAGTATATTAAAAATTGAATAATTAATTGGTAATTTAATATCCTATAAAGCACAGTTGCAGGGTAGAAAAAAAAGAAAGGCAATCGAAAAGAAATCAACTGCATTCAACACAATAGTTGACGATCAATATTCAAATGACAACGATAATGATGAGGAGATTGCTCTTATGACTCGAAATTTCAGAAAATTTATGAAATACAGAAAACGAACAACTTTTGTAAAACTGAAAACAAAAATTTTGAAAATTTGGAAATGTTTTTAAGTGTTATGATTGTGGTGAATTTGATCATCTAAGAGAAACTATTCGCATAAGAAGAAAGCAAAGAATTCAACAAACACCGATTCATTTAAAAGGTGAAAAAGGGTTTTTAATGCCGCTTTGGACGATTCTGATACAACATTTAGTGACAACAAACCAGATACTGAAAATATTAACATGTGTTTCATGGTGATGAAAGATTAATCAAGTCAACCAAAGAAAATAACAAATCGATACTTTTTACATTTCATATTTTATTTCTTATTTTTTTGGAAATTGTTACGGTCGAATTTGTCGCAGTCTTTGAAGAGGCTTAAACAATCAAATAGGATGAACAAACGACGAAGAAATGACCTTATTACTTGAAAGGCATCATAAAAAGGAAAGAAAAAGAAAAATAAAAAAATGAGCAAAAATAGTTGAAAATTTGGATGTTCAAGTTTTTGAAAGAGCTGACTTGGAACAAACCCACAAGATCCTTGGATCGTACTCGTAGCAGAACAGCCTTGTGAAAACTCCAAACAAGGCTCAAAGCAACCCATGCAAAAACCCCAAGCGCGACCGTTTGGTACCAATACATGAAACTCAGGTCGGACACACAAAATTTTTAGGTCGAACTCCAAGCAAGCCAAGGAAAACTTGAGCACTAAAATCTCAGAAAATCTTCAAATCGAGCCCTAACCAAACACTCAAATTCCTCGAGTCTGATCCCAAGTCAGCTTTGTACCGATCCATGAGCCATGGATGAGTACCAACCTATGAAGCTTGGACTGGAGATCGCCGTGCAACTTTTCTAGGATGAAGTGCACGACATGGAGAATGTGTGGAGCAATTTTCAAAGATTATTTCGAGGATTTCTCCTATAAATATAGGTGGAGTGCACTTAAAAATGGACTTTTTTTCTCTTCTTCTTTTTTGAATTTCTAGACTTTGCCATGGAACCTTGTTTGCGATCTATAAAATACCAATTAATAAAATCATAGTTTGTAAAAGTTATAGAAATCGAATAACAATGTTTAAGTAGACGTAAGCCAAAGTATTTTCCAAACCACTATAAAAATGTGTGCTTTTTTTCTACCTCTTGTTTTTCTTCAATGATTTTCATATTTCTTACTTTATTGGGTGTTTCTGCCATTTTTTATGCAAACATTTTTGTGCTTTCACAGAGAAAACTCGGATTTAACAACTTGAAAACTGAATATGAAGAAGATGAAGAGGCCTAACACCAGATTTGTGATCGGAGGAAGTCAGCAAGAACACAGAGGCAACTAGGAGGTGTTCTCAGGATTGAACCCTCCATCCATCTATGTAAATAGGGATGAGCTGGAGAGAATGATGAAGGAGATACGGGATATAGTGGTAACTCAAGAAGAATAAATGTTTAATAGGTTCTTCAGAAGAATGGAGCAACGAATGAGGGTTGGAATAACTGGAAAATAGAACCGAAGACCAAAAGGTAGCGAATGAACGCCCCTAGAATAGGAGAGAAACAAGTTGGAGCAACCACTACAGAGATACCTCAGATCAATGATCCGAGAATCCATTGGCCAAAATCGATTTGAATTTGGAATTGAATGATGAACGCTAGAGGGATGATGTTGAACCCTAAAATGGGAACGTGCAACCAGAGGAGTATGTGCTAGAATTTCCCCATGGGAATGAGGGGCATATTGAAAAGGTAGGACAGAGACTTCCATTTGACGATAGTAGTAGAATTGTTGAAATAGTTAGACGATCATTGAGTGGTGGACTGTCAGACCAAGGTCTAGAGGACATGAACAAAAACCCTTTCACTCCTAACATCCGATACACAAGAAATCCTTTCGATTTCAAGCTGCCGACATTGGAAATGTACGACAGAAAAACAGATCCAACAATTCATCTGATGATGTACATCTAACATATGGAGGTGTTGGGTGCTTTTAAAGAGGTAATGGGATGGTGTTTTACGTTATATTAAATAGATTTTGCAGCAATGTGGTTCACACAGCTGGAGAATAGGTCCATAAGCACGTGGACCGAGTTAGTGAATAAGTTCATGAGACAGTTCAGGGTTCACATTTCATGACCAAAGAATGTGATGACGCTATCGAGCATGAGGCAAAGGGCCAGAGAGACCCTAAGGAGATATTTGACTAGGTTTAACGCGGCAGCCGCTGTAGTTCATAAACCAGATCCATCAGTGGTTTTGATGGTGGTAGTTTCAGGAGTTGCTAGTAGAATGGATTTTAAGATTACTTTGGAAAGGGATGACCGGTGGAACTCGTGGAGTTTTACCATGAGGCCGAGAGATACTTGCATCAGGACAATGAAGCTGAAAAGGCATAGGTTAATGCTGTGGATGACGGAGGACTATCCAAAACAAGATTTGGAAAAGACAGAGGAAAGCGAAAGGTGGATGATGGCATCGGAGTATCGAAGTGGCAGAGAAGGGAACTGAAATTCTCTTCTTGCATAGAGTTGACTGAAACCTCGAAGAGGATATACCTGGACATCGAGGGTAGATTCCCTACTGGAAACCGATGAAGGGTGAACCAACGGATCGAGAAAGTATTGTCTATTTTGCAAGCTTTATGGGCATGAAAAAAATGATTGTAGCCACCTTTATGATAAGATTGATGAGCATGTTCGAAACAACCGGTTGCAGCAATACGTAAGGAACCAAACTGTAGTGATGTAGCAGGAGCAGTCACCATATGTAGTAACTAGAAGCTGCCTTGGATCTATGTTGAGGATAGATATATCATAATTAGGACAGCAAGGAGTCAGATTTGATTCATTCTCTTTGCCTTTGTTATCAATAAATGATGTGGTATTACTGTCAATCTGCTTACTCGTGTATGGAACCTCAATCAGTATCTAGGCATGCTCTAAGTTGGATGCTAGGCCGTAGTGCTTGGTAGGATGGATGTTGTAATGTTTGTTTGATGTTGGAATTTGAATTCTTTGAATGAATGCTTGATTTTAAAAATCACTCAAATGTGATAACTGATATTGATTTCAAAATACCAACGGGGATTGGTTACCTCTTATGTTGATTTATGAACCGTACGCGGTTCTTCCGATCGAAGGACGACGCGATGAACCGTAAGCGAGGTATAAAGAAAGAGTGAAACAAGTTTTCGTAAGAAGGTCTACATTAGCCACCACAAGAAGACAATCAAAGTTTTAAGAGGATTGGGTAGGAAAGTTCAAAGGAAAGAACCATTAAAGCCTATTTTTAAATCCTACCCTATGAGAAAGAATTTGATAAAAAGGATTTTGAAAACTCCTTGAATGTTTTTAAAGAGCATTTCAAAAGATTATTAAGTATCCGAAGAGATTTCCATGCAATGTTAGCTAGATAGATGCTTATGTGGAGTCCACTTTAGGAATATGTATTAAATGATGGAGGCCTACCTCAATTGAGGTATTAAATGGTAAAAGTTTGCCTATTTTCCATTGAAAGGTATTTTTTGACTTGGGTTCTATCTCTCGCATTGTAAGACATTTATGACGTTGGTTATGGGTTATGAGATTGGTAAACTACTTTAGGAATGGAAGGTGTTAAGTGATTGATTGAGGGCCCGCCTCCTTTCCTTATATGAAGTATTAAATGGTTTTAATTATGCAAGACTTATTCTTATTTAAATTATACTGCCCAATTACTGAAATAGTAAGGCTCGAGATTTCTATTCACCAGACACTTATTGTTCTGACTCCCTCCTCATTATAATACATGTCAGAGAAAGAGTTGATGATTCTTGAAGATGACGAGTGTGAAGCTTATGGCAGTTATTATCTATCTTTGCATGTTATTTTCTATTACACCTATAAAATATACTTTTGAACAAATTGATGTAACAGTTGTTGTTACAATAACCCGCTCTGTAACAGGCCTAAATTCCAACCTATAAAAGGTCCATCGAAACTTAGACCCATTTCAAAGATGGCTATTGGTTGGTAGATATAATAGAACAGAGCTATCTATCTATTCTTTCAGAACTCACAACAGAAGGAATAAAATATAATAACAGTAATAGTATCCATTTATTTCAAATCATTTCAAATGTCACAAAACATTACACAATGTCAACTGTTACAACGTTTTGTTCAAAAATAAGTTTCATGGATGCAATAGAAAATAACACTAAAAGATAGATAGTAACTGCCATAAGCTTCACTCTCGCCATTTTTAAGCATTACCAACTCCTTCTCTAATCTGTGTTGTAATGAGGAGGGAGTCACGACAAGTGTCCGGTGAATAGAAATCTCGAGCCTTACTATTTCAGTACTTGGGCAGTGTAATTTAAATAAGATGTCTTACGCAATTAAACCATTTAATACTTCATATAAGGAAAGGAGGTGGGTCCTCAAACAACCACTTAATATGTTCCATTCCCGAAGTAGGTTTCTAAATCCCATAACCATAACAAACATCATAAATGTCTAACAATACGAGAGATAGTACCCAAGCCACTTAATACCGTTTATTGGAAAATAGGCAGACTCTGGCCATTTAAGACCTCAATTGAGACAGACCCCATCATTTAATACCTATTCCCAAGGCGGGCTCCTCAATGGTGACTATCTAGCTAACATCGTATAGAAACTCTTAAGCCACTTAATACTTCTTTATTGAAAGGCAGACCATCAATCAGTCATTTAATAGTTAGCTATAATTTAAATACTCTCTATATATAATACTTATCTTGCCGTTCCATAACTAAGGCCTTATAAGGGATCTTCCTTATTACGCCATAAAATATTAATTACTTTCCTAAGAGGGATTTAATGATAATTATTACCTAATTAACTACGCAATTATATGTTCATTACGCTAATTAATATATAAATTAATACACACTTATTATATTATACGTGCGAGATTACGTCCTTACTAACATTAAATGTCAATCCCTTTTTAACCATAATAATACAAATCTTTCCTTTCTTCCATTTTATCAGTAATGTCCAAATTCTGATGTCCATAACAAGGGATTCTAATATCCATAACAAGGTTCAATACTCATATCCAAATTGCAATAAATAGACTTATATGCAGTATCTAAATCCAACTTATCTCATATTAAAACAACGGAATAAACCAAAATGGAAACTTACAATTTAATCAATTTTACTCTCTATTCAACTTCTTTTATATGAATTTAGACAAGGGGAATTATGTTAAATTTTATAGAAATAAGTAGTGTAAACTATGAATAAAGATTCATACTTTACACACTATTTCTCAGTTAAATCCCTTAATCAGATCTGGAGAAAAGGAATAAGAAGTAGAATAGAAGGTAGAATACATTAACTGAAAAAAATCCACAAAACTCCATTATTTTAACATAAAACAATTAAGATTCCAATCCTAAAAATTGACATTTCACGTTGTGGAAATTTTGGGTATTTTTAATATGATGTTTTCGTAATCCAAAACTCCCCAAAGCATAAATCAAATCCAACTGTACTATTCAACTACAAAAGTAGAAAAACTAAGATTTCCACTCACAGTTGGTCCTTAGCTTTGCTTCTCTTTGGATTTGCAATGCGTATTATAATCTCCTTCAGATCTCTTCTTTTTGATATATACAACAAGGTATTTGTGTGTGTATATGTATATACATTAGATTCAGAAAGGTTAGAGGAGGAGAAGTTTAGAAATTAAATAATAAATATAGGTATATATGATTTCTTACTTAAAACCCTAATGGTGTTTTTTGAATCTAAGAAGAGATGAACTGATAGAACTTCGCTCATATTCCTAAAATATTTGTTAATGAAAGTGGAGAGGGTAGGGTTTTATTTATAAGGGTTGAAATGTACCAGAGCCGTAGGATGAAACTCGTTTAAAAACGAATAAATCTGGAATGTTCATTAGCTAAAAACCCTAGCCTCCACCGAACAAGAGTGGTCGACCATCCCTATACCATCGGTCGATCGCTAGGGGTCCACTGGTAGAGGTCAGGGGGTCGACCTCTCCATTAAATTTGGAAACGTAATTTTTGTTTCCGTTGCATATTATTTTATTCCTTAATTAACTTTTAACATTAGTTGTTAACTTTTAACGTTTACTTAACCCCCAAGTCTAATCATAGTTAATTTTTGAAATTCAAATCTTAAATTTAATTACTCATTTGAATTCGAATTCGAATTAAACTAATTTAAATTTAAAAACTTCAAACACTCATTACTTCATCGTTTGAGCTCCATTTTCAGCATATTATATATGAAAAAAGATCAAAATTTCACCACAAACGCAATGGAATAAATTGCGTGGCCAAATTCTGACTTTTATAAAATTCCCATTTTTATCCCTGCCCTATTTAATTGAATTTCTCTTAACTTACTTATTTAATTAGGGTTAATTTTATGAGGTATTACTTTCTCCTCCCTTAAAAAGGTTTTCATCCCGAAATCATTCATGGGGCGAATAACGTAATGCGCAATAACATCCATATTATACAACCAAGTTATCTACTCAACCAAAATGCAATGTGATTATGTACTACAAACATACTAATAATGAGCTTAATCCTAGCGTGAGTATGTAATTTTTTTATGCAAAGTATGTACACAAATGCCTAAAACATGCATAAAAGTTTCTACATGAGTGTAAAATAATAGTGTAGCAACCATCTCCTTCCATCCAATCTAGCAACCACGATGCAACAAAATCCTAATTTTAGAGAGAAAATTTATCAAAGAAAGGCTTATGATGAGAAGTCCTCATGTCTTTCACTGGATTTTCTCCCCATTGTACTTGGATCAATCTAATTTCTTTATTGCCGAGATTTCTAATTCCATTCTCCACGATGCATGTGATAGCATGGGACACTATTGGTTCTGTCTCAAAATTCCCCTATTGATTAGGTTCTACCATAATTACAATGCTATGAAGGTATTTTCTTAAATGTAAAATGTGAAAAACGCCATGGATTCCTACCAATTTACAACTTTTTTTTATTTTTCGCCAATATTGGGAAAAGCCCAATAGACCTTGATGCCAACTATTTCCACTATCCAAATTTTACGACCTTCACACATTGCCTGATCAACTCTGACTTTTCAAAGTGTCGCAATTCAAATCCGGTCTGAGTAGAATTTGTTGGTGATTTCCCACCCAATTTTTTTTTTGATTTGTATGGCCTCCCAAAAAGTGCTTCAAGAGTGCCATGCCAATCATGTATTGGTGACTACCATTATATGTGAATTCTAGTAAGGGTAAGTGATGCTTCTAATGTACTCCAAAGTCCAAGATGTATGCTCTCAACTAATCCTTCAAATTCCCATCCATTCCTTCAGTTTGTCCGTCGGTCTTCAGTTGGTAAGCGATGCTTAGATTTAACAAAGTTCCGAAAGCTAGTTCCTAAAGCTACCAACAAACTCCTCCAAAATTTGCTGATAAACTAAGGATCCCTATCACTAACGATGCTAACCGCAACTCCTTGAAGCTGGTTGGAGACGATGCGGTTTTATTGCTTCTAACGGAAAATTCTATCACCTTCTTCTCTATCCTTGTTCAATAGGAAATTCTATTCACATTCCTATAAATTTTATCTTTTCCTTGAATGGTGTCATTCTATGAGTTAAGTTTTATTTTTCCCAAAATTCTAATGTTTTGGGATTGATACATTTATTTCATTTTAGCCTGCTAATCTAATTTCCTCATTATCTTCCAGTCTTACCGATGGTTTATCGCTGGTAAAGTGTCCCTATAAAATTTCCTTATTTACTTTGCTTCTCAACATAAATATTTATCGAGTGGTTTAAATCCCATTCATAAAGTCAATATAGGAATAAAAGTGGGATATATTCTACACCACATTATACTCTTTTCCAGTAACTAAGGGAGACAAATGGCGACTACAACCCAAGAACTTTAAAAGAAAATTTTGCTAGAAGCTTCCATTTATTATCAAGTGGTATAAATGTCGTTGAGGTTCTAACACTCCTTACTAAATTAAGATGGGTACTTCTTATTATGTCATTCCATAATTACTCATTTTCCCTTAATTTCCCCTTTTTGGTTTCTATACTAAGGTCCATCTATTGCTTGAATTAATATATCCATAGGCAGTCAAAATTGGACCATTCCCAATTAATCCATTTATAATCCCTTTAACCTTTTTTAGGTTTTCAAAATCTAGTCATTACTCAAATTCCTTTCTCCCATAAATGCCATAACATGATTTCTTCATTAGTTCCCATTAGATTCCTTTTTCTCATATTAATTACAAATTTACAATATAACACCCCATAAAATCAGCAAGAATTGAATAAGTAAATTAAGTAGGGACAAAAATAGAAATTTTGTAAAAGTTGGAATTTGGCCACAAAAGTTTTACCATTGCATTTAAGGTGAAATTCCGATCTTTTTTTATATATAATATGCTGAAAACGGAGCTCAAATGAAGAAGTTATGGGCATTTGAAGTTTTTAGATATAAAATAATTTAATTCGAATTCAAATTCCAAAAATAATTAAATTTGAAATTCAAAAATTAACTGAGATTAGACTTGGAGGTTAAGGAATCGTTAACGTTAACAATTAATGCTAAAAGAATAATAAAGGAATTAAATAAAAAAAGATAAAAAAATTAATACGTTCCCAAAATAGGCGGAGGGGTCGACCGCCGACCTTATCCAATCAGCCGCTAGCGGTCGATCGATGAATATAGGGCGGTCGATCGCCCTAGTTGGTGGCGACTAGGGTTTTCTATCAACGAATGTCTCAGATTTATCCATTTTTAACATACTTTCATCCTATGGTTCTGGTACATTTCAACCTCTATAAATAGGACCCTACCCTCTCCACTTTTATTCATAAAAATATTTGAGAATTCAGCGAAACTCTCTCATTTTCTCTCTTCAGCTAGATTTAGAAATTCAATTAGGAATTCAGGTAATAATTCTATTTCATTTCTCATTATTCTTTTAATCCATTCTCTTCTCTATCAACCTCTCTGAATCTAACAAATTATATATACCAATTCCTTACTGTGTATACATGAAAAAAGAGATCTGGAAAATAGTGCTTTGGCATTGCAAATCCATACAAGAAAGGCTAAGGATAATCTGTGAGTGGAAACCTTAGTATTTTTATTCCAGCAATCATTTAGTATATTATGGGTTTGAATATTCCTTAGGGGTTTTAGATTTACGAAAATAAAATGAAATTAAATCCCAAAAACTCTTATAATTTGAAATGTCAATTCTTGTTAGAAGTCTCAATTGTTTACATCAAATGTTGGGATATGTAGTTTTTGCAGTTTTTTTTGGAGATTTTAATTCCTATTCCACTTCTTTTTAAACTCTAGTTTGATTATGAAGTTCTAAGTAAGGGAAAGGGTGTAAAATATGAATTTATTCATAGTTTACACCATTTATTCCATACGAAAATAAAAGAGAAATTCCATGGTTTAAATTCTTTGTAAAGAGGGGTTGAATAGAGATTGGAAACTAGAGTTGTAATTTCTATTTTTGAGATTATTCCCTGATTTGATGTCATAGATTGAGTTGAGATTTTTACTATATACAAGTCTGTTTATTATAGTTTTTAATACGAGTATATATGCACGTTCAAGTAGATCTGCATTTAATCATAATGTGAGCATGCATTTATAGTTGCATACGTGGAAGTAGATTTGACAATACCACTGCTAGCATAAACTATACCTAAAGCAACGATCGAGAAGACCGAGACAATAGAAGAACAGTTATAAAACCAATAACTTGAAAACATTCATAGTTTTATCATTTGTTTTGGTTTATTTTATATTACTGAAAATGAAAATAATACTTGCACTTTTATATGGGTATGCTCATTTAGCTAACGTGGGTTGTATGCAAAAATGTATCTAAATACATCATCACTTCACAACTCTATTAATAGTGAGAATTCAATGAACAGAATTTCCACCGTGGCTTTCTTGAATTTCAAATTTGAAAGGTGATTATGATATACGACATGTTTATATTTTGAAACTTGAAAGGTGTCTTCCAATAAATTGTTATTATGGCCAGTTTTGAATGCATCACTTAAAGATCCCAACTGAGCTGGTGACAGTTTTTATGACTACATATGTCTTTGAAAGATCCAAATGGTAACTTCTAAAGCAATGAAATTGTTCGTGATTTAATTTGACATTGTTTCCATCAGTATTTATCAGTGTATTTTAGCGTTTTTTAACCATGTAAATCAATGGTTCTACTTTTATTCTGTTCTAAGTTATTAATCATTAGTGGAATCATATCGTTTATCTTTTTTTTGTAGGCTTTGTGTCACAACCCGGGATTTCGCATCAATTAATTATCGTCATTAGACGATTAAATTCTGCTGGCTAATTGCTGTTGGGATTTTATCGGGTTATAATTCTTTTAAATTGTTAAGAGTTATGCGGGCTTTAAAAATTAATTTTGGCCCACGTTTTAGTATTGGTGCTGGGTTGTATTAAGCAGAGACCTGTTCCTCCACTCCATTATTTCATTCGCAAGCCCGAAAAAAACGAGAGCAAAAGGAAATCGATAATGGACGCTGCTAGGGTTTCGAATTTTGACTTCGATCGGCTTCGTGATGCCACGGCGTCGACTCTGGTTTGTTCGATCTTCGATTTCGGCTGCAAATTGGGTTTGGATTCTTCAAACAAAGAGAAAAATGGGGATTTCGGTTGATGAATTCGTGCTCTTCAAACAAAAGTGAGTGACCCTCACATCTAATTCAATACCATGCTTCGACAGTTGATTTTGTTTTGATGTTGATTTTGAACTGTTCGTTCTTCTTTGTCATCACTGTTTCGATTTTGATTTTGACGATATTGATTTCGTTTGACTTTAGCTATTTCTTTGGTATTGAACTGTCGACTTCGGTCTTAATTTTTGTGTATGTGATATTCCATAACTTTGGCCATAGCCTCTGGTAGCCCTTTCGACCTTGTTCGATTTCACCTGCGGTTTCATGAGTCCGACCATTTTGTCTTTGGATATTGTATCACTTTGTTGATGATGCTCGACTGTGATCTTCGACCGTGTTTGATCCTTCCTGACTTTTGCTTTTGTTGACATTTCTTTTGATATTTCTTTCAAGTTAATTGTATTATACAGTTGCTCATTGGAGTTGCTATGTAATTCAATGATATGCTTGAAAATGATCTTTGTTGCCTTCAATGTTGCTGTTGCATTCATGTGTTCATTAGTCTGAAGCTTGTTTTCAAATGTATGCTGTGCATTTGTAATTGACTTGTAACGACCCCGAATTTTATAAATATTTAAATTAATAATTAATTCAATTTTTGAATTAAAGTTGTGAAATTAATCGAATTAAGTGATGCGAGTTTCCCCGAATCCAAATATATTCTGTATAAGTCATTTAAAATTTAAAATATTGTATACATGTGTATATATGAGAATATATATCTGTATTTGAACATATCCGACTAAATTTGAAATAATATAACATATATTTGATTTGTGTTTAAATTGTAAATAAATGGTTTAGAAATGAAAATATATCAGATAGATAGACAAAATAAATACGTTGAATAAAATCTAGCAACAAAATTAAAATAGAAATTTAATTATATTATAAAGTAATGTTGTAAATGCAAAAGAAGTAGATATGTAGGCTGGTAAGAAGAAAATGTGCTAAGATAAGAATCAAAAGCAAAGTAGAAATATAGTTTGCATGTGGCTTGTAAATCAAGATGCAGGGAAGTATAAAATAATAAGATAAGCCTAAAATAAAAACATAAAGGACATAGCATTAAATGAGAGAAAAGCAAATATCTTTTCTAGTACATAAAAATGTAATCTCGGCCACCAAACTATAAACTATCTCTGAAAATTTGTACATCTTGTACACTATTTTGTCTAAAGTAAATGATACCCTGTAACTGGTTGTATATATCAACCTGTTTTATACTTCACTCTGTAAATTACTTTCCCTTATCAGTTTTTCATTTTCCATTCGAACTAAATAAACCAAGATAAAAACTTCTTTTAAAATCTAAACGAACATTCTCAATCAAGCAACCCAATACAACCAGAGCACAAGGTAGGAGTTTCCAGGCAAAACATTTTGTCTCTGCCTTTCTCTGTTCTTTCTAAACTTCAGGTGAGTAACATTTTTTTTTAAAAATGTAAGTATAAAATTATATTGCTTGATTATCTCTGAAAGCAAGTATGCTTGTGGATATGTTTTGAACTCTATGAATATCTGTGAATGTTTTGTTGTTATGGTTTGGATGTTCTCTGGTTTTAAATTCCAGGTTCTAAAAAAATTCATAAATCAAATACTCATGATCCCACTTTCATTTGTACCTAAGTCTAGAACAATATATGTTGTTATATCATAGACTTTAGATTCAAAACATGTTTAAGTCAAAACAACTTGTGTTACCTCTGGAAATAAGAAAAACTACAGAGCAACTAAAACAAGCTAAAATCCAACTATCACAATCCTTAGATTCAGGCATATAAACCAAATGCTTATATCAAAAAATGATTTTTAACACTCGAATCATAATTTTTAGTGGTGGGATTCGAGAACAGTTCTGGTTTGACCAGAAAAGTGTTTTGAGGGGTTATCTAATGATCTATGGAGTAGGGGTGGTCGGGGTTCTGCCTAGCGATGGAGGAGTGATCGTAGCACTTCAGAAAAATGGTGGATGGTGATATACTTCATCATGGAAGTTGCGGTAGGGGGTTTCTTCCTGGAACCCTAGTTTTACGGGGTAGTGGAAGTTCGATCACTACGTACAGTATAGTTGATCGAGTGTTTTGATACTTCGGGTGGTAGAAGTTTGGGTGATGCCGAAGTCAAGGCCGGAGGTGGGAGCATGCAGATGGTCGGCACGGCGGGGTCGAGGCGATGTTGACAGGGTTTGAGTGGTGAGGCCAGTTGCGTTCCCAGGTCCAAGCTCTGTGCTCGTTTTTGAATTCGCGGCGGTGATGCAGTCCAGATGGTTGGAGATGGGTCGGAGGTTGATCGCCGATGTGGGTGACGATTCATCGGAGGTAGCGGCGGCATGGAGGAATTGTGCACGTGCACGGTGGTGAATATGGTGTCAGTTCATAGTTGGGAAAGGGGAAGTTCGTCTCGAAGTATTCTCGAGAAAATGGAGTGATGGGCTCGAGTGGTTGTCGGGTTCGTACGCGAGGAGAAAATGTTTTCAAAATTTAAACAAAGCAAGTTTTAAAAAGAGTAAAGGAGGGGAGAGTAGAAGCAGGGAATGACGCGAGTTTTCCTGGGTGATTTCGTGATTTACTCGAAGTAGATCTGGTCCGGACTCGAAGCAGGATAGTAGACTTGTTTTAGAAAGTAGACTTGTTTTCAAACAAATAATTCAACTTGATTTTTGATAAGTTTTTTTTTAAAAAAAAAGAAGTTTAAATGGAAGTTAAATGATTAGATAACTTAAATTTGTAAGTTAAATAGCGACGTATTTCAAAGGCTAAATTTTAAATAAAATTTAGTAAATTTGTTAAGGGGTTTTCCTTATATAGGTTTCCTATGTAGATAATAAATGTTCTTTTCATTTATTTTAAGATAAGATAAAAAGGGATATTTTAAATTGGTTAATGTTTTAAATTATATAATCATTTTGAACCTTAAATTCAAGATGAAATGTGGATATGAAATTTAGAAGTGTAAGATTTAAACACACTTAAATGATAACGAAGTCATTAATAAAGGAATAGATTACTTTAAAAATAATTAAGGAAATTAAGTGATTTAATCAATAAGATAATTAAGGAATAAATTATTTTTATAAATTAACGATTTAGATTAATTTATAATTAAAGATTAATTAAAAGTGATTAAGGAATGTTATTAGTTAATAAGATAATTAACTAAAGATTATTAAGTATTAATCAAGGTGATAAATGTTAATAATAAATTAGATTGATAAATTTAAAGATAATCAATTAAAAAATAATTAAATATTGAAAGTAAATGATTTAATGATTAAAGTTTGATTTAATTATAATTAAAGCTTGATGAATTATAATTAAAGGTTAATTAATTTTAAATTTATCATTAATGATTAATTAATAAATGATTAAAGAATAATAAATCAAATAATTTATAATTTATCGATGTTGATTAACCAGGATTAGAAATTCATAAGTAATTAATCTAATTTGAATAAATCAGATAATTAACTGACCTTATGAATATTTTGATTTTATTGGATGATTAAATTGTTTGATATTTCATGATATGTGATGCTTTGTGATATATTCTGATTTGTGTGTAATCTTTACTGTAGTTTATTTATCTGAAATTTATATATATCTGTGATCTGTGAATAAAAGATAAGCGATATAGTTTATATCGTTTATCAACTATATTTCTGTATTCTGATCTGTGATGATTCATTGTGTTGCACTATTGTGTTAAACCCCTGGACTACACTGTTACACACACAAATATGGATTTCACGTGAAAATCGATTAAGTCACAGATAATTTAAATTTGATGTTTTTGAAATTGAAAATTTTAATTTCAATTGATTTTGAAATTTGAAATCTGGGTTTAAAGTAGAAGCTTTTGAAATGGAATTTCAAAGATAAAAGTTATTTTGAATAACTTAACCGAGTTTTTGAAAATTTAAATAATTAGATTTAAATTTGAATTCAAATTTGAAATTGAATCCTATGATTGAAACTAGGGACTAAAGATGATATAAAATGTGTTTGTATGAATTTAACCATTTTAAAATTATAAGTTGGGAATTTGAATTTAACCCAAGGATTTCAACTCGTATGAATGAATCAGATTTTCCGAAATGAAAACTGTTTGTTTTCAAATGATAAAAGCTTTCATATATATAAGGAATGAAATTCCAGTTTAATTAAAGGAAATTCAAGATCGAATTGAAAAATGGTTTTTCCAAGTTATAAATGAATTCTTTTTTGAAAACTATGAATTGAATCTGTTTATTTTTAACAGATTTAGAATGATGTTTGTTTAAACCATTTGAAATGGAATTGTTTTGAAAGCTATTAGTTAAATCTTTGATTTAAAGATTTAACGAATTAATTAAACTGAAATGGAAATCGATTTGGAAAATCTGTGAATGAATCTTTGTGAAATTAAGTGAACTTTGTGAATTTAATCTTTTTGTTTAAAAAGATTAAAATGGTAACTTGTTTAAACCATTTGAAGAAAGATTTTTGGGTAATAAGTTGTGACTTAATTGAAATCCCAATATCCATATGTTTTGAATATTGCGCTCACTATTCGGGTTAGCCGGGAAAAGACATTTGTGTCATATAACCCATTCCGAATAGTGATACGTCGTATATGGATGGCATTTGAAGACCGGTGGTGAAGACCGGATATTTTTCGAAAATGAAAGGACAACCTGTCGAATGTCTCTGCACTGAGTTGCTCCGGTATAGAGATTTATATCACTCTTTTGTGACGGGAAGTCCGGACGTGATTGGAAATTACCCGGAATTGCAAGGACTTCGTAAGAAGTGCCTTCGGTTCTGTTCGATCCCGGAACAGACTTGTATGGTTACATGTCTGACATTACACTTTGAGATATAAAGCCGATTTCTTTCAAATACATTTCTGTTGGTGGCGGAGAATTTATTCTCTTAGCTTAACACCCTTCTCTGAGACGTACGAGCTCAGAGGTTATGTAGTTGAAATTTATCAGCGATATATCCCAATTTGGTAATGTGACATGCTGAGTGTTGCTGTATGATGATCAGTGTTTGATCATTTGCGATATGATCATTTATTTGATTTTATATCTTTGTGATCATAGGTTGATCATTTGTTGACCCAAAGCATGGCTTTGTGACAAAGCGTAGCTTTGTGGACGAGACTTCGTCGAGCCTCACACCCCGGAAATGGTCAAAACAGGAAGGATGCGGCAAGGTTCTAGGGAGTAGCGCCCCTTAGTGTATGTCATTCCTTCTGGATAAAGGTGGTATCATGGTATGGAGCCCAGATACTTAACCTCTGTGGTTACTGCATTATTATTATTATGTGGTTGTTGGAAATCGAGGATCCTCGGGAAGATCGGTGACGATCGGGGGATGGCATACGCGTGTCAGTAGTTACCGATTTTTGCAGAGGTAACCCGGCCTTGTGTTGGCAGAGATCCGGTTAGGTTCTCGGGTCGTCTATTCCAGGGACGTACTCATCGTGGAAAAGGAAGTTCCTTAGCCTGACCATTTGTTGGAAATCCAAAGAAACAATACGAGCCTTTACGATTTCAATTGTATAACCTGTCTCCTCAGGAGGCAGCTATAGCAGGCATAATATAATGGTACCTATGCTGGCTAAGATTTATATTCTACTTTCGAAATTACTTTCTACACTATGCACTAATAATAATATAAAAAATGATTTGATTTTGCGTAGTAAGCATCTTTGACTATCATAAGGAGAAATCTCCTCCAAGTCTGCGTTTGCATTGTGTGTGTGGCGGGAGGCCTTATGGTAGTTTCATTTTCCAAAAGCATTGCGAATTGACTTTAAATTCTTTTGTTATTTGTTTTTAAAGATAAACTGTTTTTGTTGCTCACACCAGTCCCATGACTGATCCGGAGTTTATTGTTTCTTTCCTAAACTCTGGATGCTCAAAATTTTTCTACACGAGCAGTCTAGAGTTTGGTTTTTCAGATAGTCAGATTTGTAGATTTATCTGGAGCTAGTTCAGTCTTTGGATCAGACTGCACTTGCTTATCTTTGTGCCTCGTTATTGGGAGTTCGAGCTATATCTGGCTTAGTGCTTTGAAGATGGAGATTATCCGCTGTTGATGTTATCGTTTTCTTTCCGCTGCTATTTGTTGTATCATATCTCTGATGTATATTGATATTCATTGTATCACTCTGTTGTATCAGATATTTTATCTGATATTGTATATCAATGTATTATTCATTTATTCCGCTGTGTTATTTACTTAACTGTGTTATAAGCTCCCGAGAACCAGATTCGGCATTTGAATCTACGACATTTTGAGTACAAGTGAAGTACGGGTGCCGATTTTCGAAGGTCGACTTTTGGGTCTTGACATTTGGTATCAGAGCTAAGGTTGAACTTTAGTTCAGGAGTATAACACATTAAGTAGCTCATTAGAGATAGGGTGAAGTATACCCTAGAATGAGTAATCCTTAAGATATCTGTCCGTACGCCTCAGTAAATTCTCTTGCTATCCACTGATAGTAAGTATGAGTGCAAGAAGAGGATGAGATAGGGGACGAGGGAATACGACTATAAATGGTCAATACTCTGTAACAACAAGGAAGCAATCTTTTCTCTATCAATCTCTTTTGTTCAACATCTTTTCTCAATTCTTCGATAGTTTCTGGTAGATCCAGAAAGATTCGATACATCAATAAGGGACAATAAACTCCGGAAGGACCAAAATTGTTGTTTGGATGTATTGGTTGCCTTGTTTGTTTTGGTTGCTATGGTTGATAGATACTTAGTTCTGAACTAAAAGCTTTGAAATTGTATCCATATGTCTATCTATCTTTGGGTCCCGATATGTTCTACGAATGGTTAGTTATCCCTTCGGACTAACTGATGCCACTGTATATTTCGTAGATCTGGATAACCCGAGTATCTTGTGAAGTGTCAAACAGATTCGTTCTTGTATCTGTTATTGATGTTCTGATTTGGTAAGCCAAATGCAGAACAGATGCTCAGTTGATTTGATAAATCCTATTTCATCTATCTTTTTGTCTCCTTGGCAATTTCGAGGACGAAATTCTTTTAAGGGGGGAAGTCTGTAACGACCCCGAATTTTATAAATATTTAAATTAATAATTAATTCAATTTTTGAATTAAAGTTGTGAAATTAATCGAATTAAGTGATGCGAGTTTCCCCGAATCCAAATATATTCTGTATAAGTCATTTAAAATTTAAAATATTGTATACATGTGTATATATGAGAATATATATCTGTATTTGAACATATCCGACTAAATTTGAAATAATATAACATATATTTGATTTGTGTTTAAATTGTAAATAAATGGTTTAGAAATGAAAATATATCAGATAGATAGACAAAATAAATACGTTGAATAAAATCTAGCAACAAAATTAAAATAGAAATTTAATTATATTATAAAGTAATGTTGTAAATGCAAAAGAAGTAGATATGTAGGCTGGTAAGAAGAAAATGTGCTAAGATAAGAATCAAAAGCAAAGTAGAAATATAGTTTACATGTGGCTTGTAAATCAAGATGCAGGCAAGTATAAAATAATAAGATAAGCCTAAAATAAAAACATAAAGGACATAGCATTAAATGAGAGAAAAGCAAATATCTTTTCTAGTACATAAAAATGTAATCTCGGCCACCAAACTATAAACTATCTCTGAAAATTTGTACATCTTGTACACTATTTTGTCTAAAGTAAATGATACCCTGTAACTGGTTGTATATATCAACCTGTTTTATACTTCATTCTGTAAATTACTTTCCCTTATCAGTTTTTCATTTTCCATTCGAACTAAATAAACCAAGATAAAAACTTCTTTTAAAATCTAAACGAACATTCTCAATCAAGCAACCCAATACAACCAGAGCACAAGGTAGGAGTTTCCAGGCAAAACATTTTGTCTCTGCCTTTCTCTGTTCTTTCTAAACTTCAGGTGAGTAACATTTTTTTAAAAAAATGTAAGTATAAAATTATATTGCTTGATTATCTCTGAAAGCAAGTATGCTTGTGGATATGTTTTGAACTCTATGAATATCTGTGAATGTTTTGTTGTTATGGTTTGGATGTTCTCTGGTTTTAAATTCCAGGTTCTAAATAAATTCATAAATCAAATACTCATGATCCCACTTTCATTTGTACCTAAGTCTAGAACAATATATGTTGTTATATCATAGACTTTAGATTCAAAACATGTTTAAGTCAAAACAACTTGTGTTACCTCTGGAAATAAGAAAAACTACAGAGCAACTAAAACAAGCTAAAATCCAACTATCACAATCCTTAGATTCAGGCATATAAACCAAATGCTTATATCAAAAAATGATTTTTAACACTCGAATCATAATTTTTAGTGGTGGGATTCGAGAACAGTTCTGGTTTGACCAGAAAAGTGTTTTGAGGGGTTATCTGATGATCTATGGAGTAGGGGTGGTCGGGGTTCTGCCTAGCGATGGAGGAGTGATCGTTGCACTTCAGAAAAATGGTGGATGGTGATATACTTCATCATGGAAGTTGCGGTAGGGGGTTTCTTCCTGGAACCCTAGTTTTACGGGGTAGTGGAAGTTCGATCACTACGTACAGTATAGTTGATCGAGTGTTTTGATACTTCGGGTGGTAGAAGTTTGGGTGATGCCGAAGTCAAGGCCGGAGGTGGGAGCACGCAGATGGTCGGCACGACGGGGTCGAGGCGATGTTGACAGGGTTTGAGTGGTGAGGCCAGTTGCGTTCCCAGGTCCAAGCTCTGTGCTCGTTTTTGAATTCGCGGCGGTGATGAAGTCCAGATGGTTGGAGATGGGTCGGAGGTTGATCGCCGATGTGGGTGACGATTCATCGGAGGTAGCGGCGGCATGGAGGAATTGTGCACGTGCACGGTGGTGAATATGGTGTCAGTTCATAGTTGGGAAAGGGGAAGTTCGTCTCGAAGTATTCTCGAGAAAATGGAGTGATGAGCTCGAGTGGTTGTCGGGTTCGTACGCGAGGGGAAAATGTTTTCAAAATTTAAACAAAGCAAGTTTTAAAAAGAGTAAAGGAGGGGAGAGTAGAAGCAGGGAATGACGCGAGTTTTCCTGGGTGATTTCGTGATTTACTCGAAGTAGATCTGGTCCGGACTCGAAGCAGGATAGTAGACTTGTTTTAGAAAGTAGACTTGTTTTCAAACAAATAATTCAACTTGATTTTTGATAAGTTTTTTTTTTAAAAAAAAAGAAGAAGTTTAAATGGAAGTTAAATGATTAGATAACTTAAATTTGTAAGTTAAATAGCGACGTATTTCAAAGGCTAAATTTTAAATAAAATTTAGTAAATTTGTTAAGGGGTTTTCCTTATATAGGTTTCCTATGTAGATAATAAATGTTCTTTTCATTTATTTTAAGATAAGATAAAAAGGGATATTTTAAATTGGTTAATGTTTTAAATTATATAATCATTTTGAACCTTAAATTCAAGATGAAATGTGGATATGAAATTTAGAAGTGTAAGATTTAAACACACTTAAATGATAACGAAGTCATTAATAAAGGAATAGATTACTTTAAAAATAATTAAGGAAATTAAGTGATTTAATCAATAAGATAATTAAGGAATAAATTATTTTTATAAATTAACGATTTAGATTAATTTATAATTAAAGATTAATTAAAAGTGATTAAGGAATGTTATTAGTTAATAAGATAATTAACTAAAGATTATTAAGTATTAATCAAGGTGATAAATGTTAATAATAAATTAGATTGATAAATTTAAAGATAATCAATTAAAGAATAATTAAATATTGAAAGTAAATTATTTAATGATTAAAGTTTGATTTAATTATAATTAAAGGTTGATGAATTATAATTAAAGGTTAATTAATTTTAAATTTATCATTAATGATTAATTAATAAATGATTAAAGAATATTAAATCAAATAATTTATAATTTATCGATGTTGATTAACCAGGATTAGAAATTCATAAGTAATTAATCTAATTTGAATAAATCAGATAATTAACTGACCTTATGAATATTTGGATTTTATTGGATGATTAAATTGTTTGATATTTCATGATATGTGATGCTTTGTGATATAATCTGATTTGTGTGTAATCTTTACTGTAGTTTATTTATCTGAAATTTATATATATCTGTGATCTGTGAATAAAAGATAAGCGATATAGTTTATATCGTTTATCAACTATATTTCTGTATTCTGATCTGTGATGATTCATTGTGTTGCACTATTGTGTTAAACCCCTGGACTACACTGTTACACACACAAATATGGATTTCACGTGGAAATCGGTTAAGTCACAGATAATTTAAATTTGATGTTTTTGAAATTGAAAATTTTAATTTCAATTGATTTTGAAATTTGAAATCTGGGTTTAAAGTAGAAGCTTTTGAAATGGAATTTCAAAGATAAAAGTTATTTTGAATAACTTAACCGAGTTTTTGAAAATTTAAATAATTAGATTTAAATTTGAATTCAAATTTGAAATTGAATCCTATGATTGAAACTAGGGACTAAAGATGATATAAAATGTGTTTGTATGAATTTAACCATTTTAAAAGTATAAGTTGGGAATTTGAATTTAACCCAAGGATTTCAACTCGTATGAATGAATCAGATTTTCCGAAATGAAAACTGTTTGTTTTCAAATGATAAAAGCTTTCATATATATAACGAATGAAATTCCAGTTTAATTAAAGGAAATTCAAGATCGAATTGAAAAATGGTTTTTCCAAGTTATAAATGAATTCTTTTTTGAAAACTATGAATTGAATCTGTTTATTTTTAACAGATTTAGAATGATGTTTGTTTAAACCATTTGAAATGGAATTGTTTTGAAAGCTATTAGTTAAATCTTTGATTTAAAGATTTAACGAATTAATTAAACTGAAATGGAAATCGATTTGGAAAATCTGTGAATGAATCTTTGTGAAATTAAGTGAACTTTGTGAATTTAATCTTTTTGTTTAAAAAGATTAAAATGGTAACTTGTTTAAACCATTTGAAGAAAGATTTTTGGGTAATAAGTTGTGACTTAATTGAAATCCCAATATCCATATGTTTTGAATATTGCGCTCACTATTCGGGTTAGCCGGGAAAAGACATTTGTGTCATATAACCCATTCCGAATAGTGATACGCCGTATATGGATGGCATTTGAAGACCGGTGGTGAAGACCGGATATTTTTCGAAAATGAAAGGACAACCTGTCGAATGTCTCTGCACTGAGTTGCTCCGGTATAGAGATTTAGATCACTCTTTTGTGACGGGAAGTCCGGACGTGATTGGAAATTACCCGGAATTGCAAGGACTTCGTAAGAATTGCCTTCGGTTCTGTTCAATCCCGGAACAGACTTGTATGGTTACATGTCTGACATTACACTTTGAGATATAAAGCCGATTTCTTTCAAATACATTTCCGTTGGTGGCGGAGAATTTATTCTCTTAGCTTAACACCCTTCTCTGAGACGTACGAGCTCAGAGGTTATGTAGTTGAAATTTATCAGTGATATATCCCAATTTGGTAATGTGACATGCTGAGTGTTGCTGTATGATGATCAGTGTTTGATCATTTGCGATATGATCATTTATTTGATTTTATATCTTTGTGATCATAGGTTGATCATTTGTTGACCCAAAGCATGGCTTTGTGACAAAGCGTAGCTTTGACAAAGCGTAGCTTTGTGGACGAGACTTCGTCGAGCCTCACACCCCGAAAATGGTCAAAACAGGAAGGATGCGGCAAGGTTCTAGGGAGTAGCGCCCCTTAGTGTATGTCATTCCTTCTGGATAAAGGTGGTATCATGGTATGGAGCCCAGATACTTAACCTCTGTGGTTACTGCATTATTATTATTATGTGGTTGTTGGAAATCGAGGATACTCGGGAAGATCGGTGACGATCGGGGGATGGCATACGCGTGTCAGTAGTTACCTATTTTTGCAGAGGTAACCCGGCCTTGTGTTGGCAGAGATCCGGTTAGGTTCTCGGGTCGTCTATTCCAGGGACGTACCCATCGTGGAAAAGGAAGTTCCTTAGCCTGACCATTTGTTGGAAATCCAAAGAAACAATACGAGCCTTTACGATTTCAATTGTATAACTTATCTCCTCAGGAGGCAGCTATAGCAGGCATAATATAATGGTACCTATGCTGGCTAAGATTTATATTCTACTTTCGAAATTACTTTCTACACTATGCACTAATAATAATATAAAAAATGATTTGATTTTTCGTAGTAAGCATCTTTGACTATCATAAGGAGAAATCTCCTCCAAGTCTGCGTTTGCATTGTGTGTGTGGCGGGAGGCCTTATGGTAGTTTCATTTTCCAAAAGCATTGCGAATTGACTTTAAATTCTTTTGTTATTTGTTTTTAAAGATAAACTGTTTTTGTTGCTCACACCAGTCCCATGACTGATCCGGAGTTTATTGTTTCTTTCCTAAACTCTGGATGCTCAAAATTTTTCTACACGAGCAGTCTAGAGTTTGGTTTTTCAGATAGTCAGATTTGTAGATTTATCTGGAGCTAGTTCAGTCTTTGGATCAGACTGCACTTGCTTATCTTTGTGCCTCGTTATTGGGAGTTCGAGCTATATCTGGCTTAGTGCTTTGAAGATGGAGATTATCCGCTGCTGATGTTATCGTTTTCTTTCCGCTGCTATTTGTTGTATCATATCTCTGATGTATATTGATATTCATTGTATCACTCTGTTGTATCAGATATTTTATCTGATATTGTATATCAATGTATTATTCATTTATTCCGCTGTGTTATTTACTTAACTGTGTTATAAGCTCCCGAGAACCAGATTCGGCATTTGAATCTACGGCATTTTGAGTACAAGTGAAGTACGGGTGCCGATTTTCGAAGGTCGACTTTTGGGTCTTGACATTTGGTATCAGAGCTAAGGTTGAACTTTAGTTCAGGAGTATAACACATTAAGTAGCTCATTAGAGATAGGGTGAAGTATACCCTAAAATGAGTAATCCTTAAGATATCTGTCCGTACGCCTCAGTAAATTCTCTTGCTATCCACTGATAGTAAGTATGAGTGCAAGAAGAGGATGAGATAGGGGACGAGGGAATACGACTATAAATGGTCAATACTCTGTAACAACAAGGAAGCAATCTTTTCTCTATCAATCTCTTTTGTTCAACATCTTTTCTCAATTCTTCGATAGTTTCTGGTAGATCCAGAAAGATTCGATACATCAATAAGGGACAATAAACTCCGGAAGGACCAAAATTGTTGTTTGGATGTATTGGTTACCTTGTTTGTTTTGGTTGCTATGGTTGATAAATACTTAGTTCTGAACTAAAAGCTTTGAAATTGTATCCATATGTCTATCTATCTTTGGGTCCTGATATGTTCTACGAATGGTTAGTTATCCCTTCGAACTAACCGATGCCTCTGTATATTTCGTAGATCTGGATAACCCGAGTATCTTGTGAAGTGTCAAACAGATTCGTTCTTGTATCTGTTATTGATGTTCTGATTTGGTAAGCCAAATGCAGAACAGATGCTCAGTTGATTTGATAAATCCTATTTCATCTATCTTTTTGTCTCCTTGGCAATTTCGAGGACGAAATTCTTTTAAGGGGGGAAGTTTGTAACGACCCCGAATTTTATAAATATTTAAATTAATAATTAATTCAATTTTTGAATTAAAGTTGTGAAATTAATCGAATTAAGTGATGCGAGTTTCCCCGAATCCAAATATATTCTGTATAAGTCATTTAAAATTTAAAATATTGTATACATGTGTATATATGAGAATATATATCTGTATTTGAACATATCCGACTAAATTTGAAATAATATAACATATATTTGATTTGTGTTTAAATTGTAAATAAATGGTTTAGAAATGAAAATATATCAGATAGATAGACAAAATAAATACGTTGAATAAAATCTAGCAACAAAATTAAAATAGAAATTTAATTATATTATAAAGTAATGTTGTAAATGCAAAAGAAGTAGATATGTAGGCTGGTAAGAAGAAAATGTGCTAAGATAAGAATCAAAAGCAAAGTAGAAATATAGTTTGCATGTGGCTTGTAAATCAAGATGCAGGGAAGTATAAAATAATAAGATAAGCCTAAAATAAAAACATAAAGGACATAGCATTAAATGAGAGAAAAGCAAATATCTTTTCTAGTACATAAAAATGTAATCTCGGCCACCAAACTATAAACTATCTCTGAAAATTTGTACATCTTGTACACTATTTTGTCTAAAGTAAATGATACCCTGTAACTGGTTGTATATATCAACCTGTTTTATACTTCACTCTGTAAATTACTTTCCCTTATCAGTTTTTCATTTTCCATTCGAACTAAATAAACCAAGATAAAAACTTCTTTTAAAATCTAAACGAACATTCTCAATCAAGCAACCCAATACAACCAGAGCACAAGGTAGGAGTTTCCAGGCAAAACATTTTGTCTCTGCCTTTCTCTGTTCTTTCTAAACTTCAGGTGAGTAACATTTTTTTTTAAAAATTTAAGTATAAAATTATATTGCTTGATTATCTCTGAAAGCAAGTATGCTTGTGGATATGTTTTGAACTCTATGAATATCTGTGAATGTTTTGTTGTTATGGTTTGGATGTTCTCTGGTTTTAAATTCCAGGTTCTAAATAAATTCATAAATCAAATACTCATGATCCCACTTTCATTTGTACCTAAGTCTAGAACAATATATGTTGTTATATCATAGACTTTAGATTCAAAACATGTTTAAGTCAAAACAACTTGTGTTACCTCTGGAAATAAGAAAAACTACAGAGCAACTAAAACAAGCTAAAATCCAACTATCACAATCCTTAGATTCAGGCATATAAACCAAATGCTTATATCAAAAAATGATTTTTAACACTCGAATCATAATTTTTAGTGGTGGGATTCGAGAACAGTTCTGGTTTGACCAGAAAAGTGTTTTGAGGGGTTATCTGATGATCTATGGAGTAGGGGTGGTCGGGGTTCTGCCTAGCGATGGAGGAGTGATCGTAGCACTTCAGAAAAATGGTGGATGGTGATATACTTCATCATGGAAGTTGCGGTAGGGGGTTTCTTCCTGGAACCCTAGTTTTACGGGGTAGTGGAAGTTCGATCACTACGTACAGTATAGTTGATCGAGTGTTTTGATACTTCGGGTGGTAGAAGTTTGGGTGATGCCGAAGTCAAGGCCGGAGGTGGGAGCACGCAGATGGTCGGCACGGCGGGGTCGAGGCGATGTTGACAGGGTTTGAGTGGTGAGGCCAGTTGCGTTCCCAGGTCCAAGCTCTGTGCTCGTTTTTGAATTCGCGGCGGTGATGAAGTCCAGATGGTTGGAGATGGGTCGGAGGTTGATCGCCGATGTGGGTGACGATTCATCGGAGGTAGCGGCGGCATGGAGGAATTGTGCACGTGCACGGTGGTGAATATGGTGTCAGTTCATAGTTGGGAAAGGGGAAGTTCGTCTCGAAGTATTCTCGAGAAAATGGAGTGATGGGCTCGAGTGGTTGTCGGGTTCGTACGCGAGGGGAAAATGTTTTCAAAATTTAAACAAAGCAAGTTTTAAAGAGAGTAAAGGAGGGGAGAGTAGAAGCAGGGAATGACGCGAGTTTTCCTGGGTGATTTCGTGATTTACTCGAAGTAGATCTGGTCCGGACTCGAAGCAGGATAGTAGACTTGTTTTAGAAAGTAGACTTGTTTTCAAACAAATAATTCAACTTGATTTTTGATAAGTTTTTTTTTAAAAAAAAAGAAGAAGTTTAAATGGAAGTTAAATGATTAGATAACTTAAATTTGTAAGTTAAATAGCGACGTATTTCAAAGGCTAAATTTTAAATAAAATTTAGTAAATTTGTTAAGGGGTTTTCCTTATATAGGTTTCCTATGTAGATAATAAATGTTCTTTTCATTTATTTTAAGATAAGATAAAAAGGGATATTTTAAATTGGTTAATGTTTTAAATTATATAATCATTTTGAACCTTAAATTCAAGATGAAATGTGGATATGAAATTTAGAAGTGTAAGATTTAAACACACTTAAATGATAACGAAGTCATTAATAAAGGAATAGATTACTTTAAAAATAATTAAGGAAATTAAGTGATTTAATCAATAAGATAATTAAGGAATAAATTATTTTTATAATTTAACGATTTAGATTAATTTATAATTAAAGATTAATTAAAAGTGATTAAGGAATGTTATTAGTTAATAAGATAATTAACTAAAGATTATTAAGTATTAATCAAGGTGATAAATGTTAATAATAAATTAGATTGATAAATTTAAAGATAATCAATTAAAGAATAATTAAATATTGAAAGTAAATTATTTAATGATTAAAGTTTGATTTAATTATAATTAAAGGTTGATGAATTATAATTAAAGGTTAATTAATTTTAAATTTATCATTAATGATTAATTAATAAATGATTAATTAATAAATGATTAAAGAATAATAAATCAAATAATTTATATTATCGATGTTGATTAACCAGGATTAGAAATTCATAAGTAATTAATCTAATTTGAATAAATCAGATAATTAACTGACCTTATGAATATTTGGATTTTATTGGATGATTAAATTGTTTGATATTTCATGATATGTGATGCTTTGTGATATATTCTGATTTGTGTGTAATCTTTACTGTAGTTTATTTATCTGAAATTTATATATATCTGTGATCTGTGAATAAAAGATAAGCGATATAGTTTATATCGTTTATCAACTATATTTCTGTATTCTGATCTGTGATGATTCATTGTGTTGCACTATTGTGTTAAACCCCTGGACTACACTGTTACACACACAAATATGGATTTCACGTGGAAATCGATTAAGTCACAGATAATTTAAATTTGATGTTTTTGAAATTGAAAATTTTAATTTCAATTGATTTTGAAATTTGAAATCTGGGTTTAAAGTAGAAGCTTTTGAAATGGAATTTCAAAGATAAAAGTTATTTTGAATAACTTAACCGAGTTTTTGAAAATTTAAATAATTAGATTTAAATTTGAATTCAAATTTGAAATTGAATCCTATGATTGAAACTAGGGACTAAAGATGATATAAAATGTGTTTGTATGAATTTAACCATTTTAAAAGTATAAGTTGGGAATTTGAATTTAACCCAAGGATTTCAACTCGTATGAATGAATCAGATTTTCCGAAATGAAAACTGTTTGTTTTCAAATGATAAAAGCTTTCATATATATAAGGAATGAAATTCCAGTTTAATTAAAGGAAATTCAAGATCGAATCGAAAAATGGGTTTTCCAAGTTATAAATGAATTCTTTTTTGAAAACTATGAATTGAATCTGTTTATTTTTAACAGATTTAGAATGATGTTTGTTTAAACCATTTGAAATGGAATTGTTTTGAAAGCTATTAGTTAAATCTTTGATTTAAAGATTTAACGAATTAATTAAACTGAAATGGAAATCGATTTGGAAAATCTGTGAATGAATCTTTGTGAAATTAAGTGAACTTTGTGAATTTAATCTTTTTGTTTAAAAAGATTAAAATGGTAACTTGTTTAAACCATTTGAAGAAAGATTTTTGGGTAATAAGTTGTGACTTAATTGAAATCCCAATATCCATATGTTTTGAATATTGCGCTCACTATTCGGGTTAGCCGGGAAAAGACATTTGTGTCATATAACCCATTCCGAATAGTGATACGTCGTATATGGATGGCATTTGAAGACCGGTGGTGAAGACCGGATATTTTTCGAAAATGAAAGGACAACCTGTCGAATGTCTCTGCACTGAGTTGCTCCGGTATAGAGATTTAGATCACTCTTTTGTGACGGGAAGTCCGGACGTGATTGGAAATTACCCGGAATTGCAAGGACTTCGTAAGAAGTGCCTTCGGTTCTGTTCGATCCCGGAACAGACTTGTATGGTTACATGTCTGACATTACACTTTGAGATATAAAGCCGATATCTTTCAAATACATTTCTGTTGGTGGCGGAGAATTTATTCTCTTAGCTTAACACCCTTCTCTGAGACGTACGAGCTCAGAGGTTATGTAGTTGAAATTTATCAGCGATATATCCCAATTTGGTAATGTGACATGCTGAGTGTTGCTGTATGATGATCAGTGTTTGATCATTTGCGATATGATCATTTATTTGATTTTATATCTTTGTGATCATAGGTTGATCATTTGTTGACCCAAAGCATGGCTTTGTGACAAAGCGTAGCTTTGACAAAGCGTAGCTTTGTGGACGAGACTTCGTCGAGCCTCACACCCCGGAAATGGTCAAAACAGGAAGGATGCGGCAAGGTTCTAGGGAGTAGCGCCCCTTAGTGTACGTCATTCCTTCTGGATAAAGGTGGTATCATGGTATGGAGCCCAGATACTTAACCTCTGTGGTTATTGCATTATTATTATTATGTGGTTGTTGGAAATCGAGGATCCTCGGGAAGATCGGTGACGATCGGGGGATGGCATACGCGTGTCAGTAGTTAACAATTTTGCAGAGGTAACCCGGCCTTGTGTTGGCAGAGATCCGGTTAGGTTCTCGGGTCGTCTATTCCAGGGACGTACCCATCGTGGAAAAGGAAGTTCCTTAGCCTGACCATTTGTTGGAAATCCAAAGAAACAATACGAGCCTTTACGATTTCAATTGTATAACCTGTCTCCTCAGGAGGCAGCTATAGCAGGCATAATATAATGGTACCTATGCTGGCTAAGATTTATATTCTACTTTCGAAATTACTTTCTACACTATGCACTAATAATAATATCAAAAATGATTTGATTTTGCGTAGTAAGCATCTTTGACTATCATAAGGAGAAATCTCCTCCAAGTCTGCGTTTGCATTGTGTGTGTGGCGGGAGGCCTAATGGTAGTTTCATTTTCCAAAAGCATTGCGAATTGACTTTAAATTCTTTTGTTATTTGTTTTTAAAGATAAACTGTTTTTGTTGCTCACACCAGTCCCATGACTGATCCGGAGTTTATTGTTTCTTTCCTAAACTCTGGATGCTCAAAATTTTTCTACACGAGCAGTCTAGAGTTTGGTTTTTCAGATAGTCAGATTTATAGATTTATCTGGAGCTAGTTCAGTCTTTGGATCAGACTGCACTTGCTTATCTTTGTGCCTCGTTATTGGGAGTTCGAGCTATATCTGGCTTAGTGCTTTGAAGATGGAGATTATCCGCTGCTGATGTTATCGTTTTCTTTCCGCTGCTATTTGTTGTATCATATCTCTGATGTATATTGATATTCATTGTATCACTCTGTTGTATCAGATATTTTATCTGATATTGTATATCAATGTATTATTCATTTATTCCGCTGTGTTATTTACTTAACTGTGTTATAAGCTCCCGAGAACCAGATTCGGCATTTGAATCTACGACATTTTGAGTACAAGTGAAGTACGGGTGCCGATTTTCGAAGGTCGACTTTTGGGTCTTGACATTTGGTATCAGAGCTAAGGTTGAACTTTAGTTCAGGAGTATAACACATTAAGTAGCTCATTAGAGATAGGGTGAAGTATACCCTAGAGTGAGTAATCCTTAAGATATATGTCCGTACGCCTCAGTAAATTCTCTTGCTATCCACTGATAGTAAGTATGAGTGCAAGAAGAGGATGAGATAGGGGACGAGGGAATACGACTATAAATGGTCAATACTCTGTAACAACAAGGAAGCAATCTTTTCTCTATCAATCTCTTTTGTTCAACATCTTTTCTCAATTCTTCGATAGTTTCTGGTAGATCCAGAAAGATTCGATACATCAATAAGGGACAATAAACTCCGGAAGGACCAAAATTGTTGTTTGGATGTATTGGTTGCCTTGTTTGTTTTGGTTGCTATGGTTGATAGATACTTAGTTCTGAACTAAAAGCTTTTAAATTGTATCCATATGTCTATCTATCTTTGGGTCCCGATATGTTCTACGAATGGTTAGTTATCCCTTCGGACTAACCGATGCCACTGTATATTTCGTAGATCTGGATAACCCGAGTATCCTGTGAAGTGTCAAACAGATTCGTTCTTGTATCTGTTATTGATGTTCTGATTTGGTAAGCCAAATGCAGAACAGATGCTCAGTTGATTTGATAAATCCTATTTCATCTATCTTTTTGTCTCCTTGGCAATTTCGAGGACGAAATTCTTTTAAGGGGGGAAGTCTGTAACGACCCCGAATTTTATAAATATTTAAATTAATAATTAATTCAATTTTTGAATTAAAGTTGTGAAATTAATCGAATTAAGTGATGCGAGTTTCCCCGAATCCAAATATATTCTGTATAAGTCATTTAAAATTTAAAATATTGTATACATGTGTATATATGAGAATATATATCTGTATTTGAACATATGCGACTAAATTTGAAATAATATAACATATATTTGATTTGTGTTTAAATTGTAAATAAATGGTTTAGAAATGAAAATATATCAGATAGATAGACAAAATAAATACGTTGAATAAAATCTAGCAACAAAATTAAAATAGAAATTTAATTATATTATAAAGTAATGTTGTAAATGCAAAAGAAGTAGATATGTAGGCTGGTAAGAAGAAAATGTGCTAAGATAAGAATCAAAAGCAAAGTAGAAATATAGTTTGCATGTGGCTTGTAAATCAAGATGCAGGGAAGTATAAAATAATAAGATAAGCCTAAAATAAAAACATAAAGGACATAGCATTAAATGAGAGAAAAGCAAATATCTTTTCTAGTACATAAAAATGTAATCTCGGCCACCAAACTATAAACTATCTCTGAAAATTTGTACATCTTGTACACTATTTTGTCTAAAGTAAATGATACCCTGTAACTGGTTGTATATATCAACCTGTTTTATACTTCACTCTGTAAATTACTTTCCCTTATCAGTTTTTCATTTTCCATTCGAACTAAATAAACCAAGATAAAAACTTCTTTTAAAATCTAAACGAACATTCTCAATCAAGCAACCCAATACAACCAGAGCACAAGGTAGGAGTTTCCAGGCAAAACATTTTGTCTCTGCCTTTCTCTGTTCTTTCTAAACTTCAGGTGAGTAACATTTTTTTTAAAAAATGTAAGTATAAAATTATATTTCTTGATTATCTCTGAAAGCAAGTATGCTTGTGGATATGTTTTGAACTCTATGAATATCTGTGAATGTTTTGTTGTTATGGTTTGGATGTTCTCTGGTTTTAAATTCCAGGTTCTAAAAAAATTCATAAATCAAATACTCATGATCCCACTTTCATTTGTACCTAAGTCTAGAACAATATATGTTGTTATATCATAGACTTTAGATTCAAAACATGTTTAAGTCAAAACAACTTGTGTTACCTCTGGAAATAAGAAAAACTACAGAGCAACTAAAACAAGCTAAAATCCAACTATCACAATCCTTAGATTCAGGCATATAAACCAAATGCTTATATCAAAAAATGATTTTTAACACTCGAATCATAATTTTTAGTGGTGGGATTCGAGAACAGTTCTGGTTTGACCAGAAAAGTGTTTTGAGGGGTTATCTGATGATCTATGGAGTAGGGGTGGTCGGGGTTCTGCCTAGCGATGGAGGAGTGATCGTTGCACTTCAGAAAAATGGTGGATGGTGATATACTTCATCATGGAAGTTGCGGTAGGGGGTTTCTTCCTGGAACCCTAGTTTTACGGGGTAGTGGAAGTTCGATCACTACGTACAGTATAGTTGATCGAGTGTTTTGATACTTCGGGTGGTAGAAGTTTGGGTGATGCCGAAGTCAAGGCCGGAGGTGGGAGCACGCAGATGGTCGGCACGGCGGGGTCGAGGTGATGTTGACAGGGTTTGAGTGGTGAGGCCAGTTGCGTTCCCAGGTCCAAGCTCTGTGCTCGTTTTTGAATTCGCGGCGGTGATGAAGTCCAGATGGTTGGAGATGGGTCGGAGGTTGATCGCCGATGTGGGTGACGATTCATCGGAGGTAGCGGCGGCATGGAGGAATTGTGCACGTGCACGGTGGTGAATATGGTGTCAGTTCATAGTTGGGAAAGGGGAAGTTCGTCTCGAAGTATTCTCGAGAAAATGGAGTGATGGGCTCGAGTGGTTGTCGGGTTCGTACGCGAGGGGAAAATGTTTTCAAAATTTAAACAAAGCAAGTTTTAAAAAGAGTAAAGGAGGGGAGAGTAGAAGCAGGGAATGACGCGAGTTTTCCTGGGTGATTTCGTGATTTACTCGAAGTAGATCTGGTCCGGACTCGAAGCAGGATAGTAGACTTGTTTTAGAAAGTAGACTTGTTTTCAAACAAATAATTCAACTTGATTTTTGATAAGTTTTTTTTTTAAAAAAAAGAAGAAGTTTAAATGGAAGTTAAATGATTAGATAACTTAAATTTGTAAGTTAAATAGCGACGTATTTCAAAGGCTAAATTTTAAATAAAATTTAGTAAATTTGTTAAGGGGTTTTCCTTATATAGATTTCCTATGTAGATAATAAATGTTCTTTTCATTTATTTTAAGATAAGATAAAAGGGATATTTTAAATTGGTTAATGTTTTAAATTATATAATCATTTTGAACCTTAAATTCAAGATGAAATGTGGATATGAAATTTAGAAGTGTAAGATTTAAACACACTTAAATGATAACGAAGTCATTAATAAAGGAATAGATTACTTTAAAAATAATTAAGGAAATTAAGTGATTTAATCAATAAGATAATTAAGGAATAAATTATTTTTATAAATTAACGATTTAGATTAATTTATAATTAAAGATTAATTAAAAGTGATTAAGGAATGTTATTAGTTAATAAGATAATTAACTAAAGATTATTAAGTATTAATCAAGGTGATAAATGTTAATAATAAATTAGATTGATAAATTTAAAGATAATCAATTAAAGAATAATTAAATATTGAAAGTAAATTATTTAATGATTAAAGTTTGATTTAATTATAATTAAAGGTTGATGAATTATAATTAAAGGTTAATTAATTTTAAATTTATCATTAATGATTAATTAATAAATGATTAAAGAATAATAAATCAAATAATTTATAATTTATCGATGTTGATTAACCAGGATTAGAAATTCATAAGTAATTAATCTAATTTGAATAAATCAGATAATTAACTGACCTTATGAATATTTGGATTTTATTGGATGATTAAATTGTTTGATATTTCATGATATGTGATGCTTTGTGATATATTCTGATTTGTGTGTAATCTTTACTGTAGTTTATTTATCTGAAATTTATATATATCTGTGATCTGTGAATAAAAGATAAGCGATATAGTTTATATCGTTTATCAACTATATTTCTGTATTCTGATCTGTGATGATTCATTGTGTTGCACTATTGTGTTAAACCCCTGGACTACACTATTACACACACAAGTATGGATTTCACGTGGAAATCGGTTAAGTCACAGATAATTTAAATTTGATGTTTTTGAAATTGAAAATTTTAATTTCAATTGATTTTGAAATTTGAAATCTAGGTTTAAAGTAGAAGCTTTTGAAATGGAATTTCAAAGATAAAAGTTATTTTGAATAACTTAACCGAGTTTTTGAAAATTTAAATAATTAGATTTAAATTTGAATTCAAATTTGAAATTGAATCCTATGATTGAAACTAGGGACTAAAGATGATATAAAATGTGTTTGTATGAATTTAACCATTTTAAAAGTATAAGTTGGGAATTTGAATTTAACCCAAGGATTTCAACTCGTATGAATGAATCAGATTTTCCGAAATGAAAACTGTTTGTTTTCAAATGATAAAAGCTTTCATATATATAAGGAATGAAATTCCAGTTTAATTAAAGGAAATTCAAGATCGAATTGAAAAATGGTTTTTCCAAGTTATAAATGAATTCTTTTTTGAAAACTATGAATTGAATCTGTTTATTTTTAATAGATTTAGAATGATGTTTGTTTAAACCATTTGAAATGGAATTGTTTTGAAAGCTATTAGTTAAATCTTTGATTTAAAGATTTAACGAATTAATTAAACTGAAATGGAAATCGATTTGGAAAATCTGTGAATGAATCTTTGTGAAATTAAGTGAACTTTGTGAATTTAATCTTTTTGTTTAAAAAGATTAAAATGGTAACTTGTTTAAACCATTTGAAGAAAGATTTTTGGGTAATAAGTTGTGACTTAATTGAAATCCCAATATCCATATGTTTTGAATATTGCGCTCACTATTCGGGTTAGCCGGGAAAAGACATTTGTGTCATATAACCCATTCCGAATAGTGATACGTCGTATATGGATGGCATTTGAAGACCGGTGGTGAAGACCAGATATTTTTCGAAAATGAAAGGACAACCTGTCGAATGTCTCTGCACTGAGTTGCTCCGGTATAGAGATTTATATCACTCTTTTGTGACGGGAAGTCCGGACGTGATTGGAAATTACCCGGAATTGCAAGGACTTCGTAAGAAGTGCCTTCGGTTCTGTTCGATCCCGGAACAGACTTGTATGGTTACATGTCTGACATTACACTTTGAGATATAAAGCCGATTTCTTTCAAATACATTTCTGTTGGTGGCGGAGAATTTATTCTCTTAGCTTAACACCCTTCTCTGAGACGTATGAGCTCAGAGGTTATGTAGTTGAAATTTATCAGCGATATATCCCAATTTGGTAATGTGACATGCTGAGTGTTGCTGTATGATGATCAGTGTTTGATCATTTGCGATATGATCATTTATTTGATTTTATATCTTTGTGATCATAGGTTGATCATTTGTTGACCCAAAGCATGGCTTTGTGACAAAGCGTAGCTTTGTGGACGAGACTTCGTCGAGCCTCACACCCCGGAAATGGTCAAAACAGGAAGGATGCGGCAAGGTTCTAGGGAGTAGCGCCCCTTAGTGTATGTCATTCCTTCTGGATAAAGGTGGTATCATGGTATGGAGCCCAGATACTTAACCTCTGTGGTTACTGCATTATTATTATTATGTGGTTGTTGGAAATCGAGGATCCTTGGGAAGATCGGTGACGATCGGGGGATGGCATACGCGTGTCAGTAGTTACCTATTTTTGCAGAGGTAACCCGGCCTTGTGTTGGCAGAGATCCGGTTAGGTTCTCGGGTCGTCTATTCCAGGGACGTACCCATCGTGGAAAAGGAAGTTCCTTAGCCTGACCATTTGTTGGAAATCCAAAGAAACAATACGAGCCTTTACGATTTCAATTGTATAACCTGTCTCCTCAGGAGGCAGCTATAGCAGGCATAATATAATGGTACCTATGCTGGCTAAGATTTATATTCTACTTTCGAAATTACTTTCTACACTATGCACTAATAATAATATCAAAAATGATTTGATTTTGCGTAGTAAGCATCTTTGACTATCATAAGGAGAAATCTCCTCCAAGTCTGCGTTTGCATTGTGTGTGTGGCGGGAGGACTTATGGTAGTTTCATTTTCCAAAAGCATTGCGAATTGACTTTAAATTCTTTTGTTATTTGTTTTTAAAGATAAACTGTTTTTGTTGCTCACACCAGTCCCATGACTGATCCGGAGTTTATTGTTTCTTTCCTAAACTCTGGATGCTCAAAATTTTTCTACACGAGCAGTCTAGAGTTTGGTTTTTCAGATAGTCAGATTTGTAGATTTATCTGGAGCTAGTTCAGTCTTTGGATCAGACTGCACTTGCTTATCTTTGTGCCTCGTTATTGGGAGTTCGAGCTATATCTGGCTTAGTGCTTTGAAGATGGAGATTATCCGCTGCTGATGTTATCGTTTTCTTTCCGCTGCTATTTGTTGTATCATATCTCTGATGTATATTGATATTCATTATATCACTCTGTTGTATCAGATATTTTATCTGATATTGTATATCAATGTATTATTCATTTATTCCGCTGTGTTATTTACTTAACTGTGTTATAAGCTCCCGAGAACCAGATTCGGCATTTGAATCTACGGCATTTTGAGTACAAGTGAAGTATGGGTGCCGATTTTCGAAGGTCGACTTTTGGGTCTTGACATTTAGCTGTCTCTGGCTTTATATGCTGGTGACATTGGCTTCTGCACTTTGTCTTGTTCTTTGTTGTAAAGTGAATCATTGTCACTTGTTGATTTTGGTCACTTAATTTGGCTGTTTCATAAGGTATACACTTGATAATCATGCTGTATTATTGACATGAGCCTGGCATTATCATTTGTAGTAGGTGTTGTAGTTTAACTTGTATTCTTCATACAGCTTGCATATAGTGTATTGTTGGTCTTATATCACTTGCTGCATTGTCAAACTATTGCAGTATATATGAGCTTGATTCATATTATGCTGTGCATTGAGCATTGCTTGGTATTTTAGATTACCTGGCCACTTTGATTGCCTTTGTGGTCTAGTTCCTTCAGGTTGTTATTCTTGGAATTATTCTTGCAGTTTCATTTTGATGCAGTTGTGTTGAGTCATGATAGCCGTGACTTGACCTCTGCAGTTTCGATTTGCTGTTAGCATTTGGTGTTGTGATGATTTCATATGTGGTAGTGGCGAGGCAGTGCACACGTGCGTGCACTGCAGCCGCACAGAATTGACGTTTTAATTGATATTTCAATTGTTTGAATTGTTTCGTGTGTCCAATTCAATATTTTGAAATTGTATTTTGATTTGGTTTGACTGGATCATTTTGTTATTTTCTAATTATCTATTTGATAATTAGATTATGAGTTTCTAATTATTTATTGAATAATTGGATTTGTTGTTAATTGCCGTTTAGGCAATTCTGTTGTTTTCAAATTATCTTCATTGATAATCTTTTTATTTATCTTTGTTGATGATTTGAATTTGTTGATTTGTTGTTTAACACTGTTTCGTGTTATATCTACCGTTATTCGATTCACTTATTGAAGGGTTGGATATACAAGATTTATTATGACTGTCATCTATTGATTATTTAATTATTATTGCTTCCGTGCATTAATAACTGAGTTTGAATTAGACTGACCCGTGTATTATTTTCTTTTGAATTAATACTCGGGCCAGACCGAGTTATTTCAGGTTGTTGATATCTTGCTTTGGGTTGCTGCTTGAGCTATGAAGTCTCTTCATATCTTTTGGAGTAGTCGTTGTCATAGTATAGGATGATATGTATTCATGTATATTATTTACAATAATGTACTTGTATATGTAACTTCCAGTGTCGACAGTTGTAGTTGTATCATATGTATTGTATCACATGTATTGTAACTGCCTTCAGTTATATATATATATGAGATTTTATATTAGTCGTGTTCCGCATTCAGCTTATATGTGTTATTATTATATATGTTGTCCTAAACTATTATGAACCAGCGTAGTTCGTTTTATACTGGAATTGGGTATGTCGATGGGAGTAATACACAAAGATTAAAGAAAAATAAATATATCACTCCTATCGAGGTAACCAATACTAGTGTAAGGCCTAACTACGGATGGCCGCTCCTATCCAGCCTTATTCTTCGTAATAACAGACAGTATATCTTTTAATACTCTTTGTTATTATGAGCATAGAGGTGGGGCATCACAGTTGGTATCAGAGCGAGGGGTTTATGGACATAATATAAAACATAACTTAGATGGAACATGTGTTACAACTAAGTGTTGATGTTTTTATTTGTGCTTTGAGTCAAAACTAAAGTTTTGAAATTATGATGAAATTTTTAAATATCCTTATTTAAAAATAAAAGTGAAATTGTGTTTTGAGGATTGAGTAATTTGTGTTCTGTTTATCAGAGTGCGCAGCGGAAACAGTGACTGTCTTCACTGAGTACAGCTGATAACCTTTTTGATTTAAAAATCAAAAAATGAAAATGAAATAAATTTCATTGTGTTGTTTAACCAGTGGTCTTGACTTTGTTAAGATTTTTACTAGTTTTCTTTTATGCTAATCACATATTGATTAGATTTTTGCTGATTCAAATATATCTTCATTGAAGATATAATCGAGTGATTTCTTTGCTCATCTTTTGGTGTGCGTGCAAATATGAGTTGCACGTTACTGCAGTAATTTTACGTTGAACCGGTGTTTTGTTTAAACGTATTTTGTTGCCGTTATTTTTATAACGGGATTTTTACACCGGTGCTAAAATTTTGAAGCGCGGTGTTTTGTTGACATTTTTAATGAATGAAAATTCACTGGTAATTGATGTGAATTATTTTGATGAGATTTTGATGTATAAAAATTACTGTCGCTTTGACTTCAGTAACCGTCAGATTTAAAGTGGATTTTCAAGCGGTTAGCCCGCAATGCTGATTTGATACCCGTTTTTGCGGTGTTTTGAGAGGTGCGATTTCCATATCGAAATTGCTACAGATGTTGCTGTTTTAATCACGTGTTCTTAAAATATTTTTTTTTAATTTTTTTTACAGTTTGCTCTTTCAAAAGAATGAGGAAGCGATTTAAACGCTTCAGCAAAATTGAGGACTATGAACCCACACTTATACTGTTTCGCTTAATTCCGGACTTGTCCGTTTGAGAACGTAAAATGTTATTTATTTAAAATACAAAATTTTGCACTTTCAAGGAAACGATGAAGAGATTTAAATGATTTAGTAAAACACGTGGTATAGGACATGTGCGTTCACTATTTCGGTTAATTCCAGACTCGTTAATTGAAACATCTGCTGTTTGATGATTCTGATGATTTGTTGGGCATTCGGGCCACCCTGCTGGACCTTCGGGTCATATGCTGGACCTTCGGGTCATCTGATGGGCCTTCGGGTCAAATACCAGTACTAGACCTTCGGGTCACTCTGCGGACCTTCGGGTCATCTGATGGGCACCAAAACTTTATAATACCTGGTAGTCTTCGGCCATATGTTGTTGCACGTGCGGCGTAGCTTAGACTCGCCATATGCTGGGATCGATCCACCTTTTATGTTGATTTTCTAGTCATCTTAATTGATTTCTAGATATTTGTTGTTTCTAATTATCTGCAGGTAATTAGATATTTGCTGATTTGAGTTCTAATTATCTTTGTTGATAATTAGATATTTGTTGATTTGAGTTCTAATTACCTTTGTTGATAATTAGATATTTGCTGATTTGAGTTCTAATTATCTTTGTTGATAATTAGATATTTGCTGATTTGAGTTCTAATTATCTTTGTTGATAATTAGATATTTGCTGATTTGAGTTCTAATTATAATTAGATATTTGTGATTTCTGATTATCATTTTTGATAATTAGATATTTGTTGTTTTTGATTATCGTTTTTGATAATTAGATATTTGATGTTTTCTGATTATCGTTTTTGATAATTAGATATTTGTTGTTTCTGATTATCGTTTTTGATAATTAGATATTTGTGATGTCTGATTATCGTTTTTGATAATTAGATATTTGTTGTTTCTGATTATCGTTTTTGATAATTAGATATTTGTTGTTTCTAATTATCGTTTTTGATAATTAGATATTTGATGTTTTCTGATTATCGTTTTTGATAATTAGATATTTGTGATTTCTGATTATCGTTTTTGATAATTAGATATTTGATGTTTTCTGATTATCGTTTTTAATAATTAGATATTTGTGATTTCTGATTATCGTTTTTGATAATTAGATATTTGTTGTTTCTGATTATCGTTTTTGATAATTAGATATTTGTTGTTTCTGATTATCGTTTTTGATAATTAGATATTTGTGTTTTCTGATTATCATTTTGATAATTAGATATTTGTGTTTTCTGATTATCGTTTTTGAAAATGAGATATTTGTGATTTCTGATTATCGTTTTTGATAATTAGATATTTGTTGTTTCTGATTATCGTTTTTGATAATTAGATATTTGATGTTTTCTGATTATCGTTTTTGATAATTAGATATTTGTTGTTTCTGATTATCGTTTTTGATAATTAGATATTCGATGTTTTCTGATTATCGTTTTTGATAATTAGATATTTGTTGTTTCTGATTATCGTTTTTGATAATTAGATATTTGATGTTTTCTGATTATTGTTTTTCATAATTAGATATTTGTGATGTCTGATTATCGTTTTTGATAATTAGATATTTGTGAGTTCTGATTATCATTTTTGATAATTAGATATTTGTTGTTTCTGATTATCGTTTTTGATAATTAGATATTTGTTGTTTCTGATTATCGTTTTTGATAATTAGATATTTGTGTTTTCTGATTATCGTTTTGATAATTAGATATTTGTGTTTTCTGATTATCGTTTTTGATAATTGGATATTTGCTAATTTTGCTGATTATGAGATTTTCTAGTCTCTAATTGATTCTAGATTATGTTGATTATATTGGATTGCTATTTTATATCTATCTCTGTTGATAGTTAGAGTTTGCTGATTATGAAGTTCGTGTTTTCTAGTTATTTGTTGGATAACTAGATATTTGCGGTTTTGCGATTTGTGATTTGTGTTTTCTAATTGTCCTTGTTGGTAATTAGATTTTGCTGTTTTCTAATTATTGTGTTGATAATTAGATATTGTCGTTTTGTGATTTCTGTATTCTAATTATCAAATTGATAATTAAATATTGCTGATAATTGTATTTATTCAGTTTAGTTGTTTTCTGGTTATCTATTTGATAATTAGATTTTGTTGAGAATTTGTGAATTTCTTTTATGAAATTAAAAGATTTCTTTGACGTTTGTGTTTTTGACCTTTATTTTTCTAGCTTAACTAGTTTATGTTAGAAAAATAATTGTTATTGACGACTTTAATTATGAAAATTGCGGGGACACAATTTTTATAAGGAGGGGAGTCTGTAACAACCCGGGATTTCGCATCAATTAATTATCATCATTAGATGATTAAATTCTGCTGGCTAATTGCTGTTGGGATTTTATCGGGTTATAATTCTTTTAAATTGTTAAGAGTTATGCGGGCTTTAAAAATTAATTTTAGCCCACGTTTTAGTATTGGTGCTGGGTTGTATTAAGCAGAGACCCGTTCCGCCACTCCATTATTTCATTCGCAAGCCCAAAAACAAACGAGAGCAAAAGGAAATCGATAATGGCCGCTGTTAGGGTTTCAATTTTTGACTTCGATCGGCTTCGTGATGCCACGACGTCGACTCTGGTTTGTTCGATCTTCGATTTCGGCTGCAAATTGGGTTTGGATTCTTCGAACAAAGAGTAAAATGGGGATTTCGGTTGATGAATTCGTGCTCTTCGAACAAAAGTGAGTGACCCTTACATCTAATTCAATACCATGCTTCGACAGTTGATTTTGTTTTGATGTTGATTTTGAACTGTTCGTTCTTCTTTGTCATCACTGTTTTGATTTTGATTTTGACGATATTGATTTTGTTTGACTTTGGCTATTTCTTTGGTATTGAACTGTCGACTTCAGTCTTAATTTTTGTGCATGTGATATTCCATACAGTGACTCCGGCCATTTTGTCTGGTAGCCCTTTCGACCTTGTTCGATTTCACCTGCGGTTTCATGACTCCGGCCATTTTGTCTTGGGATGTTGTATCACTTTGTTAATGATGCTCGCCTGTGATCTTCGACCGTGTTTGATCCTTCCTGACTTTTGCTTTTGTTGACATTTCCTTTGATATTTCTTTCAAGTTAATTGTCTTATACAGTTGCTCATTGGAGTTGCTGTGTAATTCAATGATATGCTTGAAAATGATCTTTGTTGCCTTTAATGTCGCTGTTGCATTCATGTGTTCATTAGTCTGAAGCTTGTTTTCAAATGTATGCTGTGCATTTGTATTTGACTAGATGTCTCTGGCTTTATATGCTGGTGACATTGGCTTCTGCACTTTGTCTTGTTCTTTGTTGTAAAGTGAATCATTGTCACTTGTTGATTTTGGTCACTTAATTTGGCTGTTTCATAAGGTATACACTTGATAATCATGCTGTATTATTGACATGAGCCTGGCATTATCATTTGTAGTAGGTGTTGCAGTTTAACTTGTATTCTTCATACAACTTGCATACAGTGTATTGTTGGTCTTATATCACTTGCTGCATTGTCAAACTATTGCAGTATATATGAGCTTGATTCATATTATGTTGTGCATTGAGCATTTCTTGGTATTTTAGATTGCCTGACCACTTTGATTGCCTTTGTGGTCTGGTTCCTTCAGGTTGTTATTCTTGGAATTATTCTTGCAGTTTCATTTTGTTGCAGTTGTGTTGAGTCATGATAGCCGTGACTTGACCTCTGCAGTTTCGATTTCCTGTTAGCATTTGGTGTTGTGATGATTTCATATGCGGTAGTGGCGAGGCAATGCACGCATGCGTGTACTACAGCCGCACAGAATTGACATTTTAATTGATATTTCAATTGTTTGAATTGTTTCGTGTGTCCAATTCAATATTTTGAAATTATATTTTGATTTGGTTTGACTGGATCATTTTGTTGTTGTCTAATTATCTATTTGATAATTAGATTATGAGTTTCTAATTATTTATTGAATAATTGGATTTGTTGTTAATTGCCGTTTAGGCAATTCTGTTGTTTTCAAATTATCTTCATTGATAATCTTTTTATTTATCTTTGTTGATGATTTGAATTTGTTGATTTGTTGTTTAACACTGTTTCGTGTTATATCTACCGTTATCCGATTCTCTTATTGAAGGGTTGGATATACGAGATTTGTTATGACTGTCGTCTATTGATTATTTAATTATTATTGCTTCCGTGCATTAATAACTGAATTTGAATTAGACTGACCCGTGTATTATTTTCTTTTGAATTAATACTCGAGTCAGACCGAGTTATTTCAGGTTGTTGATATCTTGCTTTGGGTTGCTGCTTGAGCTATGAAGTCTCTTCATATCTTTTGGAGTAGTCGTTGTCATAGTATAGGATGATATGTATTCATGTATATTATTTACAATAATGTACTTGTATATGTAACTTCCAATGTCGACAGTTGTAGTTGTATCATATGTATTGTATCACATGTATTGTAACTGCCTTCAGTTATATATATATGAGATTTTATATTAGCTGTGTTTCGCATTCAGCTTATCTGTGTTATTATTATATATGTTGTCCTAAACTATTATGAACCAGCGTAGTTCATTTTATACTGGAATTGGGTATGTCGATGGGAGTAATAAACAGAGATTAAAGAAAAATAAATATATCACTCCTATCGAGGTAACCAATACTAGTGTAAGGCCTAACTACGGATGGCCGCTCCTATCCAGCCTTATTCTTCGTAATAACAGACAGTATTTCTTTTAATACTCTTTGTTATTGTGAGCATAGAGGTGGGACGTCACACTTTGGGTTCATTGTCTTTCATTTTATATCATTTCATTTTAGCGTGCATTCTTCTTTACTTTGTAAGATCGATTCTTCAGTGTGTAGTTGTCATGTTCTTTAAGTTTTGTGATATCCATCAACTAAAATAATTATAAAATCTGCTTTGTACAATTTAGGAATACAAAAGTATTTCCAGAATGAGGCTCGTTCATATTACAAAATTTGCATCCAATCCTAGACATTTTACAGTTTTAGTCAGAGCTATCTCATGGTCAGTTGAGGACTCACAGTGACACCATTATGTCGCTAATGATGACATAGTATTTTGTTAACATTTCGAGGCATGGTTTCCCTTAATCATGATAGTTAATGTTTTTATAAACAATTTCATTATTTCTAGTACTTAAATATAGCTTAGTGACTATGATTAAATGATTACATGATTACATCCACACTGGATAAGATAAGCATTTTCCTTTGTCTATCAACAATAATCTAAAAATAATATCATTATCTGAAAAGATAACTAAGATGCCAAGTTAGAAACGTGTAATGTTAAATTTCAACTAATGCTTGGAGTACATATTTTCAATATTGTACAGATGGTCTTCACTTTAGAAATGAATAAATATTTTGTATGATGCAGTTTGTATATAACTAATTAGTAAATTATAAATGTACTAATTCATGCATAAATATATATTTAAAGATGTATTTTGTGCTGCTAACTATACTTGAAACCAACCCTAAGCCGCCCACCACCTTCCTAGTGTTCTTCTGCCTCCACAATAGAAAAAAAATTCTCCATGTCTTAATTTAATATATCATGTGTTTGGCAGGTTCGCATTACGGCAGGAGTCCATGTACACACGTCAACTTAGTCTTAATGTAAGGAACTCTTTTCTGCTAAATGGTATGCCACCAACCCAGTCATGCAAATGTTGTATAAAATGTTATCATCTGCCAAGAAATATATTTTCATGGAACAGCCGAACAGACATTGAAAACTGGATAGCTTCTGATTTAGGGCTTCATAACAACAATCGAAGTATTTTGGGACGAAGGGTGTTTTGGATAATTCAAAAACACATGTTGAAATTAGTTCATGTAATTATCATTATTAGTAGTGAAGATGAATATTGAATCCTTCATTGAGGATATTGAAATCCCTTGTTATGGATATTGAAAATTTGGCACCCTTAATAATATGGAAAAGGACTTATATTATTGTTATCAAATGAGATTGACATGTAAGCATTAGTTAGGATGAAATCTGCACACGTATTGAAAATAGTAGGTGCATATTTATTTGTATATTAATTATCGTAAATAGTGTACAATTATAACATATAATTGCATATTTAATTAGGTAATAATTATTGTTAAATTCCCCTTAGGAAGGCAGTTGATTTGTTACGGCAAAATAAGAGGGAATTCTTATACAGCCTTATTAATGGACACGATGAGGTGCGTGATAATATATTAAGAGTGCTGTAAAATATGACTAAGTCATATGTGGTGCGAGGTCAGTCAAAAGACACACGTAATTATGCCCAGCTAATCTGGCTACCAGTAGTGTGACTTTGGAGCTGATGTGAGACATCACCTATGATAAGTAACTATGATGACATGAGGTTAGTGTAGAATATGCTAGTATATGATTTTTGTTTGATGATAATAAACACACACACACACACACACACACACACAGATATATATATATATATTCGTTTAAATGTATTTGTTGTTGTACTAATTTATTTTTCACATAATCAAATAAATATTTGTTGAATAAAATAAACAACTCAGAATTCATATTCAAATAAATATTTTATTCAAACAAATATTTTATTACAAATTCAAATAGTACAAATTTATGCTCTCACTATACATATACACAATTTCAATTACAGTTCAATTTCAATTACAAAACAATATTTGCTTTACAATTTAAACCTCACTACATATTCACTCAACACTCGTATTTTTTCTTCAACTCTGTTCCAGCCTGAATCAATATCTGAGCTATCTGTAAAATAAACACTAATGCAGTAAAATTGAAAAAGAAATATTTTTGCAGTGTACAATGAAGTGTGTGTTTGAAAATATTATTTGCCTCGGTTATTTGGTTGTTCGTCATCATTTCTTTTAATTCATCTTACATGAACAACTTGTGACATGCACAATGTATCACTGTATATGCCACAAGGCCGTGCACACCGATATACACTTGCTTGTTAAAATCACAGGGACAGGTGCACAAGGTCAAACCCGAGCCATAAGCTGGATTCAACTCAAGTGTAAATTACTCTCGATCAAAACAAATTTTCATGTTGAAAACAATGCACATCACAAGTCCAGACTGCAAAATGTACAAGGCAAAAAAACTTCGAATGAAAACAAAATGTTCAAGTGAAAACAAAACCAGAGTGCAGACTCAATGCAACATGAAACCGAACCAGATCACTGAAGCATGCAACTGCACCAGATCAAACCACACATGCAACTAGTCAAAGTGCTCAAATGTACAAAACTCAAAGGCAATAGTCAGTGCACCACTAGCTCTACACATGTGAAGCCATGTACACACAAAAGACTCACCACATATATATATATACATGCGTGTATACATGTATATACATAGTGAATGGTGAAATGCAACACACAAGTTCGTATGCAAATAACCAAAGTCTATTTCAACACAACAGTGAACAAATTAAACTCGAGCAATAGATTAATGCACACAACGACTACAAGGCACAAATCAAGACATGAAGCAATACAAAGACTTCAATGGAGATCATATGTAATCAAGACTTGAAGTTCAACATGAATGAACTCCCAGCAAATAAACAGTTCAGACCACATGAATACATATGAAGGTAAATGACAACAAGACCACTACAAAACAGTGAAAGGAATACAAGTGCAATAGGCAAAACCAAAATCAAGTATACATATGCAATAGAACACAAAGCAACTCAAAGACATGAATGTCAACCACACCAGAAACAGACCAGACCAAACCAGAATTTCAGAGGGATGATAACATGTTGCAACAGAGACCGGGTAGCATACAAGTGAAGAGGGATCCATTGCATGTATACATACGCAAATGCAGTGTCATATACACATGTATACATATATGCATATATATGTATACACGTATATCATTTTAGAGAATCAAACACATATATACATACATATGTGTATGTATATATGCATGGAGACCATCATAAAACTCGAAGTAATCATGAAAAAAACAAGTTCAGCTCGAAGCAAATAAAAGCAAGCCAGTGGGCTCAACATAGATCAAGCTTCAGATCAAACATCATGTGGAACCAGACTCTAAGAGAAAATATGTATACATGACCCGACTACAATAACAAAGTGAACCAAAGGTGAATTCAACATGAATTGATACAAGTACACACAACAAACAACAAGCAGTTCTATGAGAATTGATACAAGTGTTCAAAAATCATAAAACAATGAAGCAGTTACATGAGTCACAATACAACATGATGAATAAGTAGCAGTTCGAAGGAGAAGGAAGCATGTTGAATAAAGTCACGGTTGAATAAAATCTTCATGAAGTCAAAATATTTTCTCTAACAAATCAGCAAACTCTGAACAAGTCAAGATGCAAAATTTCTAGATTATCTCAAAATTAAAATGTCCATGATCATAGGAGTAAAAGAAGGAACTGACTCAAGCAAGTAAAAATTTATCAGTGATGTGTAAACAAATGAACCAGTCAGAATATATCACAAGCATTCAAGCAAAATCGAATGGCCAAGCAAAATTATTTGTAGAATTCAAACACAAAAATACGAACGAAAATTTAGGGCTTTAATCCCTATAAAAATCCATTACATCATCGACAAAGGAAGCATTCGAGTTCAATACAAAATCAGAGAGCATACTTAGAACGAATCACAGAAAACAATCCAGAACTCGAATCGAAGTTGAGTATAATCAAAATCGAAAAAGGGAAATATCGCGTACCATTTTTTATCATTCAGTCGAACTCAACAATTGGAGCAGTCGAAGGCAAACGAAGCAACAATCGATTGACAAAGCAATCCAAAGCAAACACATACTTCAATCGAAGCAAAAGGTCAAGCGACGGCTTCAACACAGCAGAACTCTAATTATTGAAGTGGAACAAAGAACGGCCGAAGATACTACAAAAGAAAGGGGACGTTCTTCTTTAATTATTTAGTTGGGAAGGTCATCTATTTTTATTGGGCTTAAAATTAAATAGGGTTTTGTTTAATTTTTATTTATTTTGTAATTTTCCTTTTTGTGTAAATTCTAGTTGTGTGACTAGTGACGAACTACGGTGGTGTAGTTCAAGAATTCGCAACTCCGTGGCTGAGTTGTGGCAGGGTTTTAAGCGTAGAGTTAGGTTAGTCATTAGCGGGTGTGGCAAGTTGACGTGTATAAGCGTCTGACTACTTAATTTCTAGTATAAACCTTGGGGGCAGCACGTAGGTAGGGTTTTGCCGAAGCTGGATAAATTTGTGTGTGATCTCTACTGCATTATTATCTGTGATTGTTTTTTTATTTCCACATTAATTTTTATTATTATTAGAATCACCCTATTCACCCCCCTCTAGGGTGAAAACGATCCTACAGTTAGTCCCAATTTTGTAGGGTAAATCTGCTCAGTTAATCTGGCCATTAGTACCAACGAATAGTAGGGCTAATATGAGACATCGTCGTGGGTACGGGTCATAAGATTAAGGACCTACTTCGGGGTTTTGAAAGTTATTAAGTGGTTGTTTGAGGTCCCGCCTTTCTCCCTAAATGAAGTATTAAATGGTTGGGATTGGGTTTAGGCACGGTTAAGGATATTTCGAAAAGGTCTGCTTCAATAGGAAGTACTAAGTGTCTGAAGAGATTTCTATACAATGTTAGCCAGATAGATGCATATGTGGAGTCTGCCTTGGGAATAAGTATTAAATGATGGGGACCTACCTCAATTGAGGTCTTAAATGGTTAGAGTCTGCCTATTTTCCATTAAAAGATATTAAGTGACTTGCGCTCAATCTCTCGCATTGTTAGACATTTATGACATTGATTATGGGTTATGGGATTGGGAAACCTACTTTGGAAATGAAAGGTATTAAGTGGTTATTTAAGCGCCCGCCTCTTTTCCTTATACGAAGTATTAAATGGTTTTAGAACACATAGACATATTCCTATTTTGACATATACTGCCCATGTACTGATATAATAAGGCTCGAGGTTTTATTCACCAGACACTTATTGTTCTGACTCCCTCCATCATTACAACACATGTTAAGGAAGGAGTGACGACGACGACGATGCTTGAAAATGGCATGAGCAAAGCTTGTGGCAATTATTGTTATTTATTTATGACGCTTTTTATTGTATCCATGAAAGAATACTTTTGAACAAGTAATGTAACGGTTATTGTGGAGACTATGTTTTGTTCTGTATTATGAAATTTGAATTTATTTTGAAATAAATTAGTACAATTTGCTATTATACTTTGTTCCTTCCACTGTGAGTTCTGAAAGAATAGTCATAGCTCTGTATTGTTATTACTTTTACCAAATAATAGCCAGCTTTGAAATGGATCTAAGTCTCGATGGGCCTTTTGTGGGTTGGAATTTAGGCCTATTTCGGGGCGTTTTGTTACAAGTCCACTTGTCAGAGAGCGAGTGGATTAGACTTGTACATGATAGTAAGTCCTTTGATCGGTGAGTGAGTGGTTGGACTCGCTCAGTCGTTGGACCCCTCGTCGAAGAGCGACCGGATTGGGTTAAACATAAACTAACGATCCAGAGAGATCGAGGATTGAACTAACGATCCTGAGAGATCGAGGATTAATCTAACGATCTAGAGAGATGGGGGACTGAACTAACGATCTAGAGAGATAAGGAATTGAATTGGTTATTGGTTACATGACCAAGAGAGATCGAAAGCTAACCTGGATATTAATAACGCGATCCGAAGAATTTGAAGACTAGACTTTGGATTTAAACGCTGCTTGACTTCGAAACGACTTGATAGCGATTAACATATTATATCACTACTTCGATTCGGTTGGGCATTCTTATAATGAGATACTAGGTGATAATAGATAATTTATGGATAATGTTCCAACCGATGGCAATGAACTTACATGGCTATTGGCCTTTGGTTATCCGATACATGCTCAACTCATTATAATAAAATCCTGGGCGAACACAGGATAACATTGATTTCGATATAGGATTGCTAACTTTCGAATGAAAATGGGACGATTTTGGTTTACCATATACGATATAATAATTCCAAAAAATCACAAAATAATGATGATTTGTGACTAACACTCAAGCAAGGACTCGAGTCCTTAGCTATAACGGTCTGGAATGACCCTTGATTTACGGGTGAATCTGAAAGAACTTAATGATACACTGTGGTTTAATCAGTAAATAGTCTAAAAATTCAACCACTAGTGATTCATCGACTTCAATTTTTGTTCTTGAGTAAAGCACACCTTCCATTTACAAAGCATGCTTTGGGAGGAAACTATTATGGTCGAATTTGCCATAGTCTTCGAACAGGCTTAAACGATCGAATAAGACGAATAAACGACGAAGAAATGATCCAAGGGCTTGTGAGACATCATAAAAAGGAAAGATAAAGGAAATTTAAAAAATAAGTGAAAAAAGTTGAAAATTTGAATGTTCAAGTTTTTGGAAGGGCTGACTTGGAGGAAACCCATAAAATCCTCGGATCAGAATCGAAGCACAATAGCCTTGGGAAAACTCCAAGCAAGACTTGAAGCACACTAGTATAATTTATACTAGACCTTTTCCAACACCTTATCGTTATGATATATAGAGTCGACCATTACTGGTTTGGGAAGACACTACAAGAAAAGTTGTTTTTATAACCTTAATAGATAACGCTTTATTCCATTGTGTTATTGTTTTTCTAATTTGTATTATTTTGAGTAGGATCGGCAAGGTAATGCTTTGACTCATCTAATTATATTCGTGGCCGCCTCTTCCTTGGATTATTTTCGGCTTCTCCCTTTCTCAATGAAAACCCTTAAACACCACTTGTTACCGCTTCCGCCCATAACTTATGCCCCTACCACGTTCTCTGCAAATCAAAAGCACAATCAAATTTTTTTTCCAAGCTAATATTTCTAAAAGGGCATTGTTATTAACACTTCAAAATTTGTTGGGGAGGAATTTCAGCGGGGGTCTGCTGAGTTTAGGCTTTAAATTCGACGGACCCCCTCCGAATTTAAGCTTGAAATTCGGTCATTCCTCACCGAACATAGTGTAAAATGTCGGTTTGGTTTGGTTCGGCGGGGGAACCTCAAATTTCATCTATTTTTGATTCTCCCTCGCCAATAAATTTTGGAGCGCCAATAATAACACTGTTCTAAAATCATACTGCTGTTATTTTTTCCCAATTAAAAGAAACGCATCTAACCCTAACCCTACTTTTCATGGCTACAAAAACGACGGAGGGGGAAACGACGATGTCAAAGATGGAGATTGACCTCTATGACCATGCAATAAAAGCACTTGCACAACGATGCCCTTTTGACACCGCCGAAGAGCTCGCCTCCCACGCTCCCTTTCATCCGATTAGCCTGGACCAAAAATATTCAAAGAAACATAGCAAGTTGAAGAGACCCCGGAGAATCTCAAACCATCAATAAGACGATGACAACGGAAGTGGCGAAGTAAGGTAAAATTTCGGGGATTTGGGAGCAGAACACCGTGATTGGCTGTATATCTCCTCGTCACGATCAACTTGTGGATCAATCTTCCTTGGAAATGGTAAATTATCTTTCTTTGTCAAATGAATTCCAGCTCATTTTGGTGCCCTTAGTCTGCTGTCTTATTTATTTGTAATGCCTTTTTTCCCTCTGAGTGCTTGATTCCAACACCCATTTTCATATTTTGGATCCTTTGTAATAACTGAATATATATATTAACATGCCTACTGCCCATTTTTTATGATTCTTTGTTTTTTAAGTTTGATGAATTTTTGGGTAATCCAGTTTCTATTAAGCTTAATAAGCACAATACGTGAATCTTCATCATGCAATTGTTGTTTGATCCTTCATATCTGTGCAGTTGGCTCCGATTTCATCATGAGCATAGCCTGACGTAAGAGTGAACAACATTATTCTCATGTCTTATTACGAATCTGTTTCTCCGTTGTACTATCATTCATATATCTAAAGCTAACATGACCAACGAATAAAAAGTAAACAATATAACATAAGAAAAATTATGGACCATTGAACTACTTTTAAGATCAACAATCTTGGCCTCGTTGTTATTTTAATGTTAAATAGAAGGAAATAATTCAATTTAAGAACAAAAATGAAAGTTGTGAACGAATTAGACTATGAGAATTATGCAGTAACATAATTAGACACAAAAATTGTGTAGTGATTAACTATAGTTGACCTAAGTTAAGTACTCACAATTATGCGTCAAAGCCTTATTAATACCATTAATACCGCTAAATGCTAAGCACTAAACGTTACTAAATAGACAATTCTTTTAAAATCCTACTATTTACCAGTGAACTCGGTAAATCTTGATCTAAGTTGAGTATAAATTTTGAAGACACCTTCGGTTGGATAATGAATGCAAGTAAAAGCAGAAATAGCAACAAAAGATTTTGTTGTCATACTGAATTTTGCAAAATTTGACTTCTAATTGTTTTGATGGATAATGTTTAGAATATTAGTACAAATTTTTGGTGTACCTTAATATCTTCATCTATATATAATTGTTAGTCCATGAGTTGATGGTTTTGATGACAACAACCTTAGAATAAAATTATAAAATATAAATACTAGCATTATAGTTTAGATATATATATGTATATGCAGGATTTAACCACGCAGGTACAAAGAATGAAGACTGTACACTATAGAGATTCAAGATATCAAGATTGAAGACTCATGAGTATCAAGATTATCAAGAGTTCATGATTTCAAGATAAGTATTGAGTCTAGAATTATGTTAAAACTTCACAATAGCACTGAAATCTTCACTCCATTTTTCTTTTGGGATGGAACCCATTTCTACCTTTTTAGTGGCTTACAAACCCACGACAAGTAGCTTACAAACCTACGACAAGTGGCTTACAAACCCACGAACATCCTGGTTTTGTACAAGTTCTCGAGTCCTGTCATGATGAGATATTCTGTAGGAAGAAGCTTGCAAAACTACTTCAAAATGATTTTCAAAACTACTTCAGAATGATTTTCAAAAAAAAAATTCAAAATGTTTTAGCCTTAAAAATTATCTTTTCAAATGATTTTCAAAAAGATGTTTTAGCCTTAAATATTCTTGTTTTTAAACTTCGGTTGTTTTAAACTATCTTTTAATTATAATATATTTATACTTTGATTTAAATATAAAATTATAGTAAAATATTATATATATTATTCTCTATATTCATCTATGTATTTTATCTATTGTCAAGTATATTTATAAAGTTTAAAATAGTTTTAATATAAGATAAAGGTTATTTTCAAAGAAAAACAAAACTTCAAAAATTCCTTTAGGATGTCGACATGCCCTAGTACCCCATGTCGACATAGTGTCAATTAGATTCAAAATTTGAATTTCAAAAGAAGTGTCTATTCGCCATAACCTTTCACGAATGGACATGACTGTTGTTCTTCTATAAATAGGGGTTAGTTTCAACGAATTTAACGTCAGTTTTTCTGGTTTTTTACTTCTCTTCTTCTTCCACATTTTCTTATTCAAAATCCTATCATTACTCTGCCGAAAGCAACATTGAATCGAACTAGATTATCTCTAGTTTGATTCTCTATAACTATCTCAACAAGATCCAAGTGCTATTTAGAGTTATAGGCTTCTTTGTAATCAATCTAGCGAGAAAAGGTGTGATTGTAGCCTTGGAAATCAACCAAGCGAGAAAAGGTGTGATTGTAGCCTTGGAAATCAATTGGGTGAACTTGTTGCCCCGGAAATCAAGTATCTCTACCATGAGGATTGTTATTCTGAGGGTGTACCTCGTAGCCTTGAAAACGAGGGTTGTAATTGTTGAATTGCTTTTAAAAGGAAATCCGTACTTGATTGTGCGGGACTGGATGTAGGGTAACCCCGAACCAGTATAAAATCCGATGTGTTCTTTCCTTTACTGCATTTACTTTATTTCTGCATCTGTGTTCGTTTCTGTGATTATATCTGTGTCTGAATATTGCATACATTTGTGTTCAAATTAACATAAACTCAAAAAGATTCAGTAATTTCTTAAAAACACTATTCATCCCCCCTCTAGTGTTATTCCTAGCCTTAAGATCCGTAATCCGCATTCCTCACATTTGGTATCAAAGCAAGGTTTTCAAAAAGTTTCTTAATCTGTTTTTTGAAAAAGTTTTTTTAATGGCTATGTTTAAGAAATCTGTTAATGCATGTTTAGAAATATTCAGATCATCATTGTCTCTTGAGTCTGCATATAATCAATATTCAAATACAAGTTGTCTACTAAGATTGTGTGATGTGCAGGAATCATGCTTTATGGGATTGAGGAATCAATCCAGAACAAACAAACTGTGCAGATCAAAAAGAACAAATGGATACTTGATAGTGGATGTTCTAGACACATGACTGGGAATCCAGATATGCTGAATGATATAATATACAAAGACGGAGGACTGGTTAACTTTGGAGACAATTCAAAAGGTTATGTGATCAGCATCGGCAAAGTCGGTAACTCTGAAACTCCTATTATTACTAATGTTTTGCTAGTTAAGAATCTAAAACACAATCTGCTAAGTATAAGTCAACTATGCGATAAAGGATATAAAATTAATTTTGAAAAAGATAAGTGTCACATTGAAGATAATAATTCAACCATAATATTTGAGGGAATTAGGAAAAAGAATATTTATATTCTTAGTATGAAAATTTCAAATGATAACTTATGTCTTTTGCAAATGCAAGTGAACCTTGGATTTGGCATAAGAGATTTGGGCATTTGAATTTCAAACTCTTATCTAGACTTTCAAAACATGATCTAGTAAGAGGCCTCCCTAAAATAAATTTTAAAGTAGATAGTCTATGTGATGCGTGTCAACTAGGAAAACTTAGAAAAAGTTCCTTTAAATTAAAAAAATATAATTTCTACTTCAAAACCTCTTGAATTACTTCATCTTGATTTATATGGTCCATCTCAAATTCAGTCATTAAATCACAGTAAATATGTTTTTGTAATTGTAGATGATTATTCTAGATTTACATGGACAATATTTTTGAAACATAAAAGTGATACTTTTGAATGTTTTAAGAATTTTTCAAAAAGGGTTCAAAATCAATTTTCTCAAAAAATTATAACCATCCGTAGTGATCACGGTGGTGAATTTGAAAATTAAAAGTTTGAAGAATTCTGCAATAAAAAGGGAATAATTCACAATTTTTCATTTCCAAGAACTCCACAACAAAACGGAGTAGTGGAACGTAAAAATAGGATGATTCAAGAGTGTGCGAGAACTATGCTTTCTGATAATAATTTACCAAAGTACTTTTGGGCAGAAGCAGTTGCTACCGCCTAGTATATTTTAAATAGAATTTTAATTAGACCTTTAACTGATAAGACATCTTATGAACTTATTTTCTCAAAGAAACCTAAGGTATCTTATTTTAGAATTTTTGGAAGTAAATGTTTTATTTTAAATACAAAAGATAACTTAGATAAATTTGATCCTAAATCCAACAAAGGTATCTTTATCGGATACTGATGCAGGCCAAGTATTAGGTCGTGACCGACCTAACGAAACCTTATGTCGTTCGGAAATGATGAGTCGTTTATGACCTAAGAACATAGGAGCTAACAAGGAAGTTCACGGGGAAGGAATACAGAATGAAGTATTAGGTCGTGACCGACCTAACGTGATATTAGATCGGGACCGACCTAACGCTTTCCTTAAGTCGCTCAAGAGTTAACTCGGTAAGTCGCTACCTGGTTTTTAAGTCGCTCAAGGATAAGTCACGTGCCACATTGTCTTGAAGTCGCGTGAAGATTCCTATTGCTGTGAAGGGTTAAGTCGTTGGGCATGCTAAGTCATAGGTCGTTCTTTTATAAGTCGTGAGTCGTTATGTGTTGTACATATGTGTTGAGTCGTGGTTGTATAGGTCGTAACTCGTATGTTTTTAGGTCGCGTGGAGGTGTTGTAATAAATACTGGGTTATGGCTTGTATGTGCAAGTGTTAAGTCGTTAACGACCTTGTTTAGGTCGTAAGTCGCGGTTATAGGTCGTACACGACCTAAGAGTTGTACAGTTTTATGTGGTGTGAATTGTAACGCCTATAAATAGGCCGATTGGGTCACTTGTAAAAGTTTAGTTGATTTGAATAAAAACTTTGTTTTGTTAGCTTTGTGCTTTCACCAAATTGGTAGTTGAGTGTGATCTCCTATCTCCTCTTTCGACATTCGAGTGCGCTCGAATCAACGATCGTAGAAGCCGATTCGCGGTATCAAGTGCGCTTGATCAACGCTTGAAGAATTGAAGATCTTTTTTCACGGTATAGTGCGCTATCAACGTGACGAAGATAGCTAGAATTCGGTATCTTCGGATCAACAAATTTGGGCATTTCAGTATTCTTCATTCCATCGATTGCTACTTTTCCAAAATCATCATTTTGTAATTCCACTGCTGCATCATTTGGTATCAGAGCTTGTTTTAGCCAATCATAGCTAAATCGAGTCTTGGAGCCAATTCTTTTTGAAGAAGTTTGAAGTTGAAGAACGTACATCATTTGGTATCTTTTGATTAGTACAAGTCGAGAATTGAAGTATTTGCGAAGTTTCAAACCATGCCGCCGAGAAGAGCTAATCGTCACCAAAATGTTGAAGATTTGTATAAACGAGAGGATGCTAAACAAATGGAACAACGTATAAGTAACAAATTCAATGAGAAGTTGGATAAAGGCATTGGGAGGTTAGAGAAGCTTATGATGGATATGAATCAACCCCGAAGAAGAACATCGCCAATTTCAAACCAAGGTGGAAATAGGGTTTCGCCATCGGTTTCGGGAGGAAGGAGAATGTCACCACAATCTCATCAAGGAAGAAGAAGTCATAGAGAATTCGAAGATGAACCATATCGAGATGATGAAAGACAAAGTAGAAGGAATATGCATGAGCATAGAGATGTGGGAGGTCGAGATCGTTATCGAAGTACATCTATTGTTGATGAAGATGATGATAGAAGGAGTTTTCATTATCGAGATCATAGCCAAGGACGGAATCGAGATCGAGAGTTTGAGGATGATCGTCGATGGGAGTCGGGGATGAAAACTGAAATTCCAGAATTCAAGGGTGGAATGGTGGCTGAGGAGTTTTTGGATTGGTTGTCTAATGTGGAGGAGATTTTTGACTTCAAGGAGGTTCCAGAACATCGTAGAGTGAAGTTGGTTGCTACAAGGTTGAGGGGTAGAGCTTTGGCATGGTGGCAGCAAACCAAACTTACACGTGAACGGATGGGGAAGTCAAAGGTTGAATTATGGGAAAAGATGAGGAAAATGATGAAAGCTACTTTCTTGCCTTATAACTATCAATCGCTTATGTATCATAGGTTGCAGAACTTGAGGCAAGGAACGAAGACTGTTAATGACTACGCTGATGAATTTTATCAACTGATTGCAAGGAACGACATCATGGAGATAGAGGAGCAATTAACAGCTAGGTTTGTTGGAGGGTTGCGTATGCAGATTCAAGACATGGTAAATATGTTTGATCCCAGATCTGTAGCGGAAGCACACCAGAAAGCGTTGGCTTGGGAGAAACAGGGAAGACATGGAGGTGGTGTGTTTATAAATTCCAACAATTCAGTGAAGGGTGTTAGTGGAAGTTCTAATGTTTCAAAAGCTGTTGCAAAACCAGTTGTGAATGAGGTTGGGAAGACGAAAGTCAATAATGGTTTCAAGTGTTATAATTGCCAAGAACTGGGCCACAAAAGTAATGAATGTCCAAAGCCGAAGAAGAGAGCTATGATAGCGGAGGTTGAGGATGATGAGGTAGAAGCCGACTGTTCTAATTCACTACATGATGAGGAGGAAGACTTATTGTCGGGTGATGAAGGGTATTCATTAATGATGAGGAGAAGTTGCTTGACATCGAAGCAAGAGGAGGAAAATAGCTGGTTGAGAAATAACATTTTTTAGTCTACATGCACTATTCTAGGAAGAGTTTGCAAGTTTGTTATTGATGCTGGAAATTGTGACAATATTATCTCTACAGAAGCGGTGAAGAAGTTAGAGTTAAAAACTGAGAAACATCCTAAACCGTACAAGTTAGCATGGTTGAGGAAGGGTGGAGAGGTGAAAGTTGGAAGAAGAGCTTGTGTTAATTTTTCAATTGGGAAGAAATACAAGGATGAAATTTGGTGTGATGTTGTAGACATGGATGTCTGTCATTTGTTGCTGAAAAGACCGTGGCAGTATGATAGGGCGGTGCAACATGATGGACGTACCAACAGTTACACTTTCATGTTTGAAGGCACGAAGATTACTCTAGTTCCAAAGAAGCGACAACAAGAAGAAAACAAACTAGAGGAGATTGAGGAGCTGAAAACCTTATTATCTTTGAAGGAGTTTGTTAAAAAAGTTAAAGAGGAGCCTGAAGTATTCTTGTTAATTGGACGAGAGAGTCATGAAATGGTTGAGATTCCTGAAGAAGTGAAACCAGTGCTGGGAGAGTTTGACGATGTATTTCCTGAAGAGCTACCAACGGAGTTACCGCCGTTGAGAGACATCCAACATCAAATTGATCTTGTTCCAGGTGTTGTGTTTCCACATAGACCACACTACAGAATGAGTCCAAAGGAACATGAGGAGTTGAGAAGGCAAGTGGAAGAATTGCTTGAACAAGGGCGTGTGCAGGAAAGTCTAAGTCCATGTGCTGTGCCAGCATTGTTAGTACCAAAGAAGGATGGGACGTGGAGGATGTGCACTGATAGTCGGGCGTTGAATAAGATTACAGTGAGATATAGATTTCCTATGCCTAGACTGGATGATTTGTTGGATCAGCTTAGCGGAGCTACTATATTTTCGAAGATTGATTTGAAGAGCGGTTATCATCAAATTCGAATCAGACCAGGAGACGAATGGAAGATAGCATTCAAGACGAGGGAAGGATTATACGAATGGCTGGTTATGCCGTTTGGTCTTTCGAATGCACCGAGTACATTTATGCGGGTGATGAATCAGATTTTTAGACCATTCATTGGGAAGTTTGTGGTGGTGTATTTTGATGATATACTGATATATAGTAGAAGCTCAGAAGAACATTTGCAACATCTGAGGGAAGTGCTGATGGTATTGCGACAAGAACAATTTTATGCTGCAACGAAGAAATGCATGTTCATGACGCATAGTGTTTTATTCTTGGGGTATGTTATATCGGGAGGAGGTATACAAGTGGATCAGAATAAAGTTGAAGCAATCAGAAATTGGCCACAACCCAAGACGATTACAGAATTTAGAAGCTTTCATGGTTTGGCGTCATTCTACCGAAGGTTCATTCCACACTTCAGTAGCGTGATGGCACCAGTTACTGATTGTATGAAGGGGAAACAATTTCTATGGTCAGAGGAAGCAGGGGTTGCTTTTGAAAGGATTAAGGAGCTTTTGACGACAGCACCGATTCTAGTGTTGCCGGATTTTCAGTTGTTGTTTGAATTGCATACTGATGCATCGAAGGTTGGAATTGGAGGGGTGTTGAGTCAGAAAGGTCGTCCTATTGCATATTTCAGTGAGAAGCTATCGGGAGCAAAGATGAGATATAGTACATATGATATGGAATTTTATGCTATCGTGCAAGCTATCAAACATTGGAGACATTATTTGTTTCATAAAGAATTTGTTTTATATACTGATCATGAGGCATTGAAGCATATGCAGGGACATGCCAAGATTGCTGCTAGGCATGCTTCGTGGATTGCATACTTACAACAATTTACATTTGTGGTGAAGCATAAATCGGGAATTACGAACAGAGTGGCAGATGCATTGAGCAGAAGGAATCATGTGTTGACTACAATGAAGGTTGAAGTGACAGGGTTTGATGTGTTGCCAGAATTATTTGTCGATGATCCTTACTTTGCGAAGTTTGTTGATGAAGTCAAGGATGGAAAGACGGATGAGTTTGTAATGGTGGATGGTTTTCTTTTTAAGGGAAATCGATTATGTATTCCTGAGTGCAGCTTACGTATGAAGATTGTGAAGGAGTTACATGAACTAGGTCATGTGGGCCGAGATCGCACTTTGCAATTGATTTCTCAATCTTATTATTGGCCTTCGTTGAAACGGGAAGTAGGGAAGTTTGTGGAGAGATGCCATATTTGCCAAGTATCCAAAGGGACAACGACGAATGCGGGATTATATATGCCGTTACCTGTACCTGTTAAACCATGGGTTGGTATCAGTATGGATTTTGTTTTGGGATTACCGAGAACTCAGAGGGGGAATGATTCGATATATGTTGTCGTGGATAGGTTTTCAAAGATGGCACATTTCATCGCTTGTAAGAAGACAGCTGATGCCATCCGTGTGGCCGAATTATTCTTTAAAGAAGTGTATCGTTTACATGGTTTACCAGAATCCATTGTTTCCGATCGGGATACTAGATTTCTAAGTCATTTTTGGCTGAGTTTGTGGAAGATGGTGGGGACAAAGCTAAATTTCAGTAGTGCTTACCATCCGCAGTCCGATGGTCAGACTGAAGTTGTAAACAGATCATTGGGAAATTTGTTGAGATGTCTTGTGAAAGACAATCTAAAGAGTTGGGATATGAAGCTATGTCAAGCAGAATATGCTCATAATCATGTAGTAAATCAGAGTACTGGATTCAGCCCATTTCAAATTGTATATTCTAGTGTGCCAAAGGGACCGTTGGATTTAACGGTAATACCACAACCCAAGAGGACAGTTAAAGGGGCTGCTGATTTTGTTGAAGGATTGACCGAGTGTCATAGAATCGTTCAAGAACGATTGGGAAAATCGAATGAGAAGTACAAACGATCTGCAGATCTAAAGCGAAGAAGTGTTGAATTTAATGAAGGTGATTTGGTTTATGCAGTGTTAACAAAGGATCGTTTTCCGGTGGGAACGTACAATAAATTGAAAGCGCGGAAGATTGGTCTAGTAAAAATTTTGAAGAAAATCAATGAGAACGCGTATCAATTGGAATTACCGGATAATGTTCATACTTCTGATGTGTTTAACATCAAATACTTAGTTCCGTACCATGGGAATGAGTGTGTTGCAGAGGAGGAAGATGCAAATTCGAGGACGAATTTCTCTCAACCAGGGGAGGATGATGCAGGCCAAGTATTAGGTCATGACCGACCTAACGAAACCTTATGTCGTTTAGAAATGATGAGTCATTTACGACCTAAGAACATGGGAGCTAACAAGGAAGTTCATGGGGAAGGAATACAGAATGAAGTATTAGGTCGTGACCGACCTAACGTGATATTAGATCGGGACCGACCTAACGCTTTCCTTAAGTCGCTCAAGAGTTAACTCGGTAAGTCGCTGCCTGGTTTCTAAGTCGCTCAAGGATAAGTCACGTGCCACATTGTCTTGAAGTCGCGTGAAGATTCCTATTGCTGTGAAGGGTTAAGTCGTTGGGCATGCTAAGTCGTAGGTCGTTCTTTTATAAGTCGTGAGTCGTTATGTGTTGTACATATGTGTTGAGTCGTGGTTGTATAGGTCGTAACTCGTATGTTTTTAGGTCGCGTGGAGGTGTTGTAATAAATACTGGGTTATGGCTTGTATGTGCAAGTGTTAAGTCGTTAACGACCTTGTTTAGGTCGTAAGTCGCAGGTTATAGGTCGTACACGACCTAAGAGTTGTACAGTTTTATGTGGTGTGAATTGTAACGCCTATAAATAGGCCGATTGGGTCACTTGTAAAAGTTTAGTTGATTTGAATAAAAACTTTGTTTTGTTAGCTTTGTGCTTTCACCAAATTGGTAGTTGAGTGTGATCTCCTATCTCCTCTTTCGGCATTCGAGTGCGCTCGAATCAACGATCGTAGAAGCCGATTTGCGGTATCAAGTGCGCTTGATCAACGCTTGAAGAGTTGAAGATCTTCTTTCACGGTATAGTGCGCTATCAACGTGACGAAGATAGCTAGAATTGGTATCTTCGGATCAACGAATTTGGGCATTTCAGTATTCTTCATTCCATCGATTGCTACTTTCCCAGAATCATCATTTTGTAATTCCGCTGCTGCATCAGATACTCTAATAGAAGTAAAGCATACAGAGTATTTAATTTAAGAACTAATACCATCGAAGAAACAATGCATGTTTCATTTGATGAAAATTTCAAAAATTTTGAAGAAATAAATGATGAAGAGGATTTAATCACTCAAAACAAAGAGTCAACTGAAACTAATAATGAATTAAACTTCTTTTTAGGATTACAAATAAAACAATTAGATAATGGTATCTTTATTAGTTAAGAAAAATATGCTAAAGACCTAGTTAGTAAATTTGGTTTGACTACTGCGAGTGGAAAACCCACTCCCATGGCAACCAATGAGTACCTTAGTAAAGAAGATCTCTCGAAAGATGTAGATAAAAAATTATATAGAGGAATGATTGGATAACTGCTCTATATCACTACGAGTAGACCTGATATCATGCATAGTGTCTGTCTCTGTGCAAGGTATCAATCCCAACCAAAAGAAACTCACTTAAAAGCTGTAAAACTTATTATAAGATATGTTAAACATACCTTTGATTATAGTTTATTTTATCCTAAAAATGATTCGTTTGATTTAATATCTTACTGTGATGCTGATTATGCTGGTTGTAAATCAGACCGAAAAAGTACAAGTGGAACTTGTCACTTTTTAGGGGATTCTCTGATTTCCTAGTTTAGTAAAAAGCAAAACACCGTTTCTCTATCAACAACTAAAGCAGAGTATATTTCTGCTGCTTTGGCTTGTTCTCAAGTAATATATATGCAACAAACTTTAAAAGATTTTGGTTTAAATATCTCAAAATCACAAATTTATTGTGATAATACTAGTGCAATAAATTTATCCAAAAATAATACTCAACATGCTCGAACTAAACATATTGATATCAGACACCATTTTCTCAAAGATAATATAAGTAGAGAAGTAATTACTCTCGACTATATCAATTCTGAAAATCAAATTGCTGATATCTTAACAAAACCCTTAAATGAATCTACATTTACTAAATTAAGAAGAGAATTAGGTATTTGTTCATTAACTGAAATATAAAATATACATAACAAAGTATAATTGAAAATTAAAAATTAATTCAAAATAAATTAAATAGTCAAAAATTCAAGAACCATGTCGACATCCCCCCTAGACCCATGTCGACATATAACATTTTTTTAAATTTTAAAATTTTTCCCACCAAAATTCAAATAAGTGGTTATAAATTTCTCCTATTTCGAAATTTTCTTCATTCTCTCTGTTCTATTTCTGTTCTATCTTCTGAAATCATTTTATCAATGGCCTCCTCTTCCAAATCAAACATAAACTCATCTTTTTTGTTCCCATCGCCTACTTCTGGTCTGTTTCAACAATCAACGCTCGCTCGTGTAACGAAAATGGAAGATTCTCTGAAAGATACTCTTCAGTTAATGACTGAAATCCAAGTGATGCAACTTAGAATGGCCAAAGAACAAGAGAAGCAAGGCAAAATCCTTAGGAATTTGCAAAAATTTCTTATGGATAATCATGCTAACCGAATCATGATTGATGATGATGCAGCGCAGAATGTTAAAGGCATAGGTCGCTCACGACCTAAGGAGTTTGTAGGTCGCTCACGACCTAAGGAGTTAGAGGAGGAAGCGAGTGATGCTGGGAAGAGTGGTCTAACGACCTATGATAAGTCGATAAGCAAGCTAAAGAGTGGCACAGCCCAAATTGGTGAAGTGTTAGGTTGCATACGACCTAACGAGGCCTTTAGGTCGCTCCAACGACCTACCGAAGATTTGCAAGCTAACGAGATACTGGAACGACCTAACATGTTTTTAACTCGTATACGACTTAGCGAGTTAGAAGATAGGTCGCAAGAAGGACTTAACAAGTTAACTCGTGTACGACTTAGCGAGTGGGAAAATAGATCGCTGGAACGAGCTAAAAGGGTGCTACGACCTAACAAGTCACGACCTATGATAGGTCGCAGGAAGACGTTACGACCTAAGTTAGGTCGCAAGGAGTTAGGTCGCGGAGTTTTGATTCGACCTATGCTAGGTCGCAAGAAAAGGTCACGACCTATGATAGGTCGCTGGGTAATCTGGGAAGATAAGTCGCGAAGTCTTAAGTCGCAAGGCTTAGGTCGCGAAGTTTCTGAAGCCATTTATTTTAGGTCGCAAAGCTACAGATGCCGTCCATTCTTTAAGTCGCTGAAGTATGAAGACCGTTGATCTCTTTAAGTCGCTGTTCTGGGATGCGCATGTTTTAAGTCGCTAAAGTTTTTACCGTTGATTCTATTGCCGAGTTAATCTCTACCGCTGATATCTTAAGTCGTTGGGTGTTAAGTCGCGAAAGCTTGTAGCCGACGATCCTGATGCCGCGTCAATCTGAACCATTGATGATGAGCCGTTTTATCTTTGAGTCGTTTGTATCTTTTTAGGTCGTACCTGTTTTGTAAGTCGTCTTCTATAGGTCGTTTCCGACCTAAGTACTTGTAATATTTTTGAAGTTTTCTATTGTGTTGAGTTGTAGCCTATAAATAGGTATGTATGGTCATTTGTAAAAGGTTGTTGAATATTGAATAAAATTCTCTTTTGTTAGCTTTGTGCTTTCAATTTCAATTGGTAGTCGAGTGTATCTCCTATCTCCACTTACGTCATTCGAGTGCGCTCGAATCATCGTTTGTTGAAGCTGATTCACGGTATCTTGTGCGCAAGATCAACGTCGAAGAATCGTAGATCTCTTTCCCGGTATCTTCGGATCAACGAGTCAAAGATAGCTAAGAATTCGGTATCTTCGGATCAACGAATTCGGGCATTTCAGTATCCATCAATCCATCGGTTGCTACTTTCACCGATTGAAGATCGTTTTGATTAATCCGTTGCGTCAGTTTTGGTATCAGAGCTAGTTCTAGCCAATCATAGCTAGATCGAGACTTGGAGCCAATCAATTGAAGAAATTTGAAGAAGTTTGAGACGGCCGAGCTAGTTGAGGGAATTTGCATTCATTTTTGAAGCTTGGAGGATCGGATTTGTGTTAGAGGCCGAGAGTTGTGTTCGTCGAGTTCATCGTCAAGTAGTAACACGAGTGGGAGTTTTGATCCATTCTATTTTGGATCTAAGTTCGAGAATTGTTTGAATTTGGGCCGTGAAGCTTGCGCGCGCCAAAGGAGAGATTTGAGTTTTTGAAGTTGAGTTTGTTGAAGTTTGTACAATTTACAAGTATGCCGCCAAGAAGAGCTAATCATCATCAAAACGTAGAAGCTTTGTATCGTAGAGAAGAAGCTGATGAGATGGAACAAAGAATCAATGAAAACTTTAGTGAAAAGCTTAACGAAGGAATTGGCCGGTTAGAGAAGCTAATGACGGAGATGAATCAAAATCGGAGAAGGGTTTCACCTGAATCTAACCATGGGGGTAGTAGAGTCTCGCCACATTCCAATCGAGACAGAAGTGTTGAAAATGATCAAAGACGTGGGAGGAACGTGAATGATCGTGAACGGAGGAATGTAGATAGAAGGGATGATGGTGGAAGACGTAATGGTAGTAGAGATGAGGGTGGACGAGATAGACAACGATATACATCTGATTTTGAAGAGGAGTATGATGGTGGTAGTGTTCGAGGACAAGGAAGAAATCACTCTGAGTATGATCACAAGTGGGAGACGGGGATGAAGACTGAAATTCCTGAATTCAAAGGTGGTATGCAAGCAGAGGAGTTTCTAGATTGGATGGCTAATGTTGAGGAGATTTTTGACTTCAAAGAAGTTCCAGAACATCGTAGAGTGAAGTTGGTTGCTACAAGGTTGAGGGGTAGAGCTTTGGCATGGTGGCAACAAACTAAACTTACACGTGAACAGATGGGGAAGTCAAAGGTTGAACCTTGGGAGAAGATGAAGAAATTGATGAAAGCAACGTTCTTACCTTACAACTATCAATCTTTGATGTATCAACGTTTGCAAAATTTGAGACAAGGAACGAAATCTGTGAACGACTATGCTGACGAATTTTACCAACTGATAGCAAGGAATGATATTATGGAGACAGAAGAACAATTGACATCTAGATTCATTGGGGGATTGCGAATGCAGATTCAGGATATGGTCAACATGTTCGATCCCAGATCTGTAGCGGAAGCACATCAGAAAGCATTGGCTTGGGAGAAACAGGGACGACGAGGAAGTGGTGTGTTTACTAATTCTAACAATCAAGTGAAGGGTGTTGGTGGAAGTTCTAATGTTTCTAAACCTATCAGTAGACCAGTAGTGAAAGAGGCTGAGAAGGCGAAAGTTAACAATGGGTTCAAATGTTACAATTGTCAGGAATTAGGTCATAAAAGCAATGAGTGTCCAAAGCCAAAGAAGAGAACCATAATGGCAGAAGTTGAGGATAAAGATGTTGATGGAGATTGTTCTAGTCCAGTTGAGGAGAATGATCAGGATATTGCGTCAGGAGATGAAGGTTGTAATCTAATGCTGAGAAGATCGTGTTTGACACCGAAGCAGGAAGAAGCTGGTTGGTTGAGGAGTAATACCTTTCAGTCGACATGCACTATACTGGGGAAGGTGTGTAAATTTGTGATTGACGCAGGAAGCTGTGACAATATCATTTCAACCGAGGCTGTAACAAAGTTGAAGACAGAGAAGCATCCGAATCCGTACAAGTTAGCATGGTTGAGAAAAGGAGGAGAAGTGAAAGTGGATAGACGAGTTTGTGTTCCATTCTCTATGGGGAAGAAATACAAAGATGAAATATGGTGTGATGTAGTAGAGATGGATGTTTGCCACTTGCTTTTGGGAAGACCATGGCAATATGATCGAGCAGTACAACATGATGGTCGGACCAATAGCTACAGTTTTATGTTTAAAGGCACGAAGATTATCTTAGTTCCAAAGAAGAGACAACCGGGAGAAAGTAAGTCAGAAGAGATTGAAGAGTTGAAAACCTTATTATCTCTGAAGGAGTTTGTTAAGGAAGTTGAGAAAGAGCCTGAAGTATTCTTGTTGATTGGACGAGAGAGTCAAGAAGTGGTTGAAGTACCAGAAGAAGTAAAACCAGTTCTGAAAGAATTTGACGATGTATTTCCAGAAGAGTTACCAATGGAGTTACCGCCGTTGAGGGACATTCAACATCAAATCGATCTTGTTCCAGGAGCCGTGTTACCTCACAGACCACACTACAGAATGAGTCCGAAAGAGCATGAGGAATTGCGAAGACAAGTGGAAGAATTGCTTGAACAGGGGCGTGTGCAGGAGAGTCTGAGTCCTTGTGCTGTACCAGCTTTATTGGTACCCAAGAAGGATGGGGCGTGGAGGATGTGCACAGATAGTAGGGCATTGAATAAGATCACAGTCAGATACAGATTTTCGATGCCGAGGCTTGATGATTTACTGGATCAAATCAGTGGATCCGTAATCTTTTCTAAGATTGACTTGAAGAGCGGTTATCATCAGATTCGCATTAGACCAGGGGATGAATGGAAGACAGCATTCAAGACGAGGGAAGGCTTGTATGAATGGCTGGTAATGCCATTTGGCTTATCAAATGCGCCGAGTACTTTCATGAGGGTGATGAATCAAATTTTTAGACCATTCATTGGGAAGTTTGTGGTGGTGTATTTCGATGATATTCTGATATATAGTGGGAGTCCAGAGGAACATTTGAATCATTTTAGAGAAGTACTGATGGTATTGCGACAAGAACAATTCTATGCAGCAACGAAGAAATGCGTGTTCATGACGCATAGCGTTTTATTTCTGGGGTATGTTGTCTCGAAGGAAGGTATACAGGTGGACCAGAGTAAAGTGGAGGCGATCAGAGATTGGCCGCAGCCCAAGACGATAACGGAAGTTCGTAGTTTTCACGGGTTGGCTTCATTTTATCGGAGGTTTATTCCACACTTTAGTAGTGTGATGGCACCTGTTACTGATTGCATGAAGGGTAAACAGTTTGCATGGACGGAGGAAGCCGGGGTTGCTTTTGAGCGAATCAAAGAACTTTTGACGTCTGCACCAATTCTAATATTACCAGATTTTTAGTTGTTGTTTGAGCTACACACTGATGCGTCGAAGGTTGGAATTGGCGGGGTGTTGAGTCAGAAGGGGCATCCGATTGCATATTTTAGCGAAAAGTTATCAGGAGCAAAGATGAGATATAGCACATATGATGTGGAATTTTATGCTGTTGTGCAATCTATTAAACACTGGAGACACTATCTATTTCAGAAGGAGTTTGTTCTTTATACTGATCATGAGGCTTTGAAGCATTTACAAGGACAAGACAAAATTTCAGCAAGACATGCATCGTGGATTGCATATCTGCAACAGTTTACTTTTGTTGTTAAACACAAGTCGGGGGTGACGAATCATGTGGCTGATGCTTTGAGTAGGAGGAATCATTTGTTGACAACAATGAAGGTTGAAGTGACGGGGTTTGACATTTTACCGGAACTATTTGTGGAAGATCCTTACTTTATGAAGTTTGTTGATAAAGTCAAGAATGGGGAGACGAATGAGTTCGTGATGGTAGATGGTTTTCTGTTCAAGGGAAATAGATTGTGCATACCTGATTGCAGTTTGAGAATGAAAATTGTGAAGGAGCTACATGATGAAGGACACGTGGGTAGAGACCGTACATTACAGTTGATTTCACAATCTTACTTTTGGCCATCGATGAGGAAAGAGGTGGAGAGGTTTGTGGAGCGATGTCATATCTGTCAGATTTCGAAAGGAACTGCAACTAATGCTGGGTTATATATGCCGTTACCTGTACCAATTAAACCATGGGTTGATGTGAGTATGGACTTCGTGTTGGGATTACCGAGGACACAGCGTGGTAACGATTCCATTTATGTGGTGGTTGATCGATTTTCGAAAATGGCACATTTTATTGCTTGTAAGAAGACGGCGGATGCTGTTCATGTTGCTCAATTGTTTTTCAAGGAGATCTATCGACTTCATGGATTGCCAGAATCTATTGTGTCGGATAGAGATACTCGGTTTCTGAGTCACTTTTGGTTGAGTTTGTGGAAAATGGTGGGAACGAAGCTGAAGTTTAGTAGTGCTTATCACCCGCAAACGGATGGACAGACCGAGGTTGTGAACAGATCGTTGGGAAACTTGTTGAGGTGTCTTGTTCAAGATAATCTGAAGAGTTGGGATATGAAGTTATGCCAGGCAGAGTTTGCCCATAATCATGCTGTGAATCGAAGTACTGGGTTCAGTCCATTCCAGATTGTTTATTCGAGCTTACCAAAGGGACCATTGGATTTAACGGTAGTGCCACAATCAAAGAAGACAGTTAAAAAAGCTGCTGATTTTGTTGAAGGGTTGACGGAATGTCATAAAATCATTCAGGAACGATTGGAGAAAGCAAATGAGAAGTATAAACAATCTGCAGATTTGAAACGACGAAATGTTGAGTTTAATGAAGGAGATATGGTTTATGCAGTGTTAACAAAAGATCGTTTTCCAGTAGGCGCTTATAACAAGTTGAAAGCCAGGAAAATTGGTCCGGTGGAAGTTGTGAAGCGAATTAATGAAAATGCTTACAAATTGAAACTGCCAGATGATGTGTATACGTCTGACGTATTTAATGTTAAACATCTCATACCATACCACGGAAATGAACTCATAATAGAGGAGGATGGTGCAAATTCGAGGTCGAATTTTTCTCAACCTAGGGAGGATGATGCAGCGCAGAATGTTAAAGGCATAGGTCGCTCACGACCTAAGGAGTTTGTAGGTCGCTCACGACCTAAGGAGTTAGAGGAGGAAGCGAGTGATGCTGGGAAGAGTGGTCTAACGACCTATGATAAGTCGATAAGCAAGCTAAAGAGTGGCACAGCCCAAATTGGTGAAGTGTTAGGTCGCATACGACCTAACGAGGCCTTTAGGTCGCTCCAACGACCTACCGAAGATTTGCAAGCTAACGAGATACTGAAACGACCTAACATGTTTTTAACTCGTATACGACTTAGCGAGTTAGAAGATAGGTCGCAAGAAGGACTTAACAAGTTAACTCGTGTACGACTTAGCGAGTGGGAAAATAGATCGCTGGAACGAGCTAAGAGGGTGCTACGACCTAACAAGTCACGACCTATGATAGGTCGCAGGAAGACGTTACGACCTAAGTTAGGTCGCAAGGAGTTAGGTCGCGGAGTTTTGATTCGACCTATGCTAGGTCGCAAGAAAAGGTCACGACCTATGATAGGTCGCTGGGTAATCTGGGAAGATAAGTCGCGAAGTCTTAAGTCGCAAGGCTTAGGTCGCGAAGTTTCTGAAGCCATTTATTTTAGGTTGCAAAGCTACGGATGCCGTCCATTCTTTAAGTCGCTGAAGTATGAAGACCGTTGATCTCTTTAAGTCGCTGTTCTGGGATGCGCATGTTTTAAGTCGCTAAAGTTTTTACCGTTGATTCTATTGCCGAGTTAATCTCTACCGCTGATATCTTAAGTCGTTGGGTGTTAAGTCGCGAAAGCTTGTAGCCGACGATCCTGATGCCGCGTCAATCTGAACCATTGATGATGAGCCGTTTTATCTTTGAGTCGTTTGTATCTTTTTAGGTCGTACCTGTTTTGTAAGTCGTCTTCTATAGGTCGTTTCTGACCTAAGTACTTGTAATATTTTTGAAGTTTTCTATTGTGTTGAGTTGTAGCCTATAAATAGGCATGTATGGTCATTTGTAAAAGGTTGTTGAATATTGAATAAAATTCTCTTTTGTTAGCTTTGTGCTTTCAATTTCAATTGGTAGTCGAGTGTATCTCCTATCTCCACTTACGTCATTCGAGTGCGCTCGAATCATCGTTTGTTGAAGCCGATTCACGGTATCTTGTGTGCAAGATCAACGTCGAAGAATCGTAGATCTCTTTCCCGGTATCTTCGGATCAACGAGTCAGAGATAGCTAAGAATTCGGTATCTTCGGATCAACGAATTCGGGCATTTCAGTATCCATCAATCCATCGGTTGCTACTTTCACCGATTGAAGATCGTTTTGATTAATCCGCTGCGTCAGATGAGGACTCTTCAGGAAATCATGAACAAGTGGAAAGTGAAGAAGAAGAAGAAGAACCAATGGAAGAAGAGATTGCGGAAGATAACGACAAAGTCGTTTGCGTTGGCGAAGTGTGCTTTGACAAAGATGGAAATCTTGTCGAACAACGTGGAAATTTCTGTTTCCACTATCCAAATTGTTCGGTTCATAGATCTCCTATGTTCAAAGACACACATTAAGTTTCTTCTCTTTCTTTTCTATTTGTTGTTTGTTCTTTTTACGATCTCTACGAAAATTGTAAATACAAACAAATATTTAATTAATAAATAATGTGTGTTCTTATATATGTTCTATTAAAAGTATTATGAGGGAATTAGGCATAAGGACAAACTTTGAAAAAAATTTAGGCTGAAGGACACAAAGTTTCATTTTTGGGCTGAAGGACAAACTTTGAAAGAAAATTAGGCTGAAGGACAATGCTAAATATAGTAGCATTTTGTACAGTGCAAACATTGTACAAAATGCTAATTATAACTAGCATTATATCCAGTTTTACATTGTACAAAATGCTAGTTGTATTTAGCATTGTCCTTCAGTCTAATTACCTTCCAAAGTTTGTCCTTCAGCCTAAAAATGAAACTTGTTGTCCTTCATTCAAAATTTTTATGAAAATTTGTCCTTGTGCCTATTTTCCACAAGTATTATTATATAGATTCTTAGTTAGGAGAGTTTGTAATTTAGGACTAAGTTTTAGGTTTACAAGTAAGTATTGATGATAACACTATCATCATATAGGATATTAGACTAAGAATTATATAGTTTAGAGTTTGTTTGTTTTTTTGTTGATGACAAAGGGGGAGAAATATAAAATAGGAGAGTTAGGCATAGATTAAGGGGGAGTTATTAGATTTAGGGGGAGTCAATAGGATAGAAGTAATATTTTATAAACAAAGGTTGTCATCATCAAAAAGGGGGAGATTGTTAGTCCATGAGTTGATGGGTTTGATGACAACAACCTTAGAATAAGATTATAAAATATAAATACTAACATTATAGTTTAGATATAAATGTATATGCAGGATTTAACCATGTAGGTACAAAGAATGAAGACTGTACAATATAGAGATTCAAGATATCAAGATTGAAGACTCATGAGTATCAAGATTATCAAGAGTTCAAGATTTCAAGATAAGTATTGAGTCTAGAATTATGTTAAAACTTCACAATAGCACTGAAATCTTCACTCCATTTTTCTTTTGGGATGGAACCCATTTCTACTTTTTAGTGGCTTACAAACCCACGACAAGTAGCTTACAAACCTACGACAAGTGGCTTACAAACCCACGAACATCTTGGTTTTGTACAAGTTCTCGAGTCCTGTCATGATGAGATATTCTGCAGGAAGAAGCTTGCAAAACTACTTCAAAATGATTTTCAAAACTACTTCAGAATGATTTTCAAAATTGTTTTTCAAAATGTTTTAGCCTTAAAAATTATCTTTTCAAATGATTTTCAAAAAGATGTTTTAGCCTTAAATATTCTTGTTTTTAAACTTCGGTTGTTTTAAACTATCTTTTAATTATAATATATTTATACTTTGATTTAAATATAAAATTATAGTAAAATGTTATATATATTATTCTCTATATTAATCTATGTATTTTATCTACAGTCAAGTATATTTATAAAGTTTAAAATAGTTTTAATATAAGATAAATGTTATTTTCAAAGAAAACAAAACTTCAAAAATTCCTTTGGGATGTCGACATGCCCTAGTACCCCATGTCGACATAGTGTCAGTTAGATTCAAAATTTGAATTTCAAAAGAAGTGTCTATTCGCCATAACCTTTCACGAATGGACATGACTGTTGTTCTTCTATAAATAGGGGTTAGTTTCAACGAATTTAACATTTGTTTTTCTGGTTTTTCACTTCTCTTCTTCTTCCACATTTTCTTATTCAAAATCCTATCATTACTCTGCCGAAATCAACATTGAATCGAACTAGATTATCTTTAGTTTGATTCTCTATCACTATCTCAACAAGATCTAAGTGCTATTCAAAGTTATAGGCTTCTTTGTAATCAATCTAGCGAGAAAAGGTGTGATTGTAGCCTTGAAAATCAATTGGGTGAACTTGTTGCCCCGGAAATCAAGTATCTCTACCCAGAGGATTGTTATTCTGGAGGGTGTACCTCGTAGCCTTGAAACCGAGGGTTGTAATTGTTGAATTGCTTTTGAAAGGAAATCCGTACTTGATTGTGCGGAACTGGATGTAGGGTAACCCCGAACTAGTATAAAATCCGGTGTGTTGATCTTTCCTTTACTGCATTTACTTTATTTCTACATCTGTGTTCGTTTCTGTGATTATATCTGTGTCTGAATATTGCATACATTTGTGTTCAAATTAACATAAACTCAAAAAGATTCAGTAATTTCTTAAAAACACTATTCACCCCCCTCTAGTGTTATTCCTAGCCTTAAGATCCGTAATCTGCATTCCTCACAATAATGAGAATACTTTCATTTGAAGTTTTGAAAATTACGTTAATACCCTTACTATACATTATTAAAAATAAAGCAAAATGAGGATGGTTTCGTTCTTGCTAAAAATAAAACTAATGCATTTTTTACATGTTTAATCGGACGTGCCATATGTACTGGTACGTAAAATAAGAAAGCATCAATATACAAATAGAAACTAAAAATGATTATGGTTATAACCTGAGTGAATTTAACAATAGTAAACAGGCTTAAAGCAAGATAAATAGGTGTAGCATTAATATGCAAGGAAGAATTAAACACGGTAATTGTTATGCGATAAATTAAACCCATGATAGCAAACGGGCTTAAATCAGCTTAAACACTAGTAGAATTGATATATGCAAAAAAAGAATCACACATGGTGATTGTTACGAGTTGAATAAATCTCATGACAGTAAATAGGCTTAAAGCGCATAATTTAATCCTCAAATCAAAATACAGGTTATTAATTTACATGGTTGTACTATAGAAAGGAAACTCAAAAGCAATAACCACCAAAACAATAAACAATCAATTTTACACTACAATTACACAACTGAACCTTTAGTACCCTCCCTGTAGTGGTATGACACTGCTGCATTTGGTTGATGATCCTCAAGCAATCACAGTTCCATAAAATATACCACTCCAAAAAGCTTATTAAACTGATGATAGAGCATCTTTGAAGATACCTCATCAAATTGGGTTACCCAAAAATTGTACTATATATAATTATGATAGAGCATCTAGATAGAAACATGTTCAATATATGCTACAATGACCAAAAAGATCGTTATTTACCCTATGAAACATTCTATACAAATGCTACAGTAAAGTGATTATATTCTCTTCCTCTTTCTGTAATCTGTAAGGGTAAGAGTGATGTATGTAATTTTCTATGATATCATGCACTTTGTAAAGTATCATAGTGTTTTACTTGTTAAACTTAACACCACTGTTACCCTATTGAAAGTTGATGCTAGGAATTTAATGCTATAAATTTTCAATTCATCTTAACCTTAGAGCATCTCCAACAGCAAGCAAGATCTCAGATTATCACATATCCACACTCAAATTCAGCTCCAACAAAGTGTAGATAATCCGATAGTGCAGAAATCGAAGGAAAGAGTTTGAGAATATAAGATTTATTGAGGCGTCTGTTCAACAAGCGCCTGGAGTTCAGGCGCCTGTTGAACAGGCGCCTAGCTCTCAGGCGCCTGTCTAACAGGCGCCTCAAAGTTGAGGCGCTTGTTGAACAGTTTCCAGGCGCCTGTTCAACAGGCGCCTCAATTTCCGGGCACCTGTTGAACAGGCGCCTGACTTGATCTGTTGGAGAATATTGCTCTTCAACATTTCGGAGTGTGGAAAATCGTATATCCACACTCCGAACTGTTGGAGATGCTCTTAGTTAAATTTGTAAAATTGTTATTCAGCTACATTTATATCATCTTTCTAAACTTTTAGTTTTTACTTTGTCTACTTTCAAATTAACTGCAGTCATTTTTTGTCCTTGACAGTTCACCTTTCTTTGGATTATATATAGCACAATTTTATCCCCAGTTCTGATTAGCACTGAGTTATGCTTGCCAGTTTTGGATTTTACTGTGAAAGCTACTGATCCTGTAAGTAAGCAATATATTTTGTGCTTATATATGTGCATATCATTTTCCCATAAATTTACTAAAAATCCTAAAATTTTCATATATGCCCAACAAAGATCACTACTACAAAGTCCCAAATAAGTTCTATATTGATACAAATCAAATAATAATGTGAATATATTTTCTTTTCTAATTATTTAAGTCATTTGGTTAAATCAGGTGGAACTGATAAAGAAATATTTGTGATAAATATTGATAAGTTGCATGACTTGGAATGGTTCCTTTTCTTCTTCTCATCAAGCCAGTGAATCAACAAAATATTGATAAATCTGTAGAAGGCATATGTCATCCTCTTGAATTCTTATTTAAAGTCCTTTAAATTGGTGTTAATTGCATAAACATCAAATAAAATACATGGACCAAGAAAATCATAAAGTACAAGAGGGACTTTATCTTTTGAAAGCTACACACATACATCTTGTATTAACTTTCTGGCTATAAGAAAATACAGCGAAACATTTCTATATACTTGGATTCACGAGGAAAAATAATTAGCAAGTGGTCAGGTCTATATGGATTTTCAAATGGATTTTCAAAAGCAAAAATCGAGAAGGCAATATACTATGGAAATAGAAAAGTTAGCCTACGGTCAGGAAGTAAAGATCTGGTCTATTAAGGTGTTCTACCTAGCGGGCAACTTGTTGCAGTTAAGCAAATCCACAAGACTGCTACGTAGGATTCTTTTACTGAAGAAGTGGAGCATTTGTCAAAAATTTGATGTCCTAATTTAGTCTGCCTACTTGGCTGCTGTGATGAGAATAGAGGGCAGCATTTGGTTTATGAATACTACAGCAATGGCAATCTGGTGCAGAATCTTTTGAGTAAGTTACTTATGTATTTTGGCTTATCTTTAGTTAGTTTTGTGTTGAATAGTTGACGCAGCGGATATTACAAAAACAATGTAGATCGTAGAATGTAGCAATAGATGGATTGGAAGATGCTGAAACGCCCAAATTCGTTGATCCGAAGATACCGAATTCTAGCTATCCTGAACTCGTTGATCGCGCACGATACCGGGTTCGAAGATCTTCAATTCTTCAAGCGTTGATCAAGCGCACTTGATTCCGCGAATCGGCTTCTACAATCGTTGAATCGAGCGCACTCGATTATCCGAAAGAGGAGATAGGAGATTACACTCAACTACCAATTTGAATGAAAGCACAAAGCAATCAAAAGAGAATTTTATTCAATATTCAACAACCTTTTACAAATGAGACTCACGGCCTATTTATAGGCGAACAATTTTACAACAGAAATTTCTCCAACTCCTAAGTCGTTTCCGACTCATAGCTACGCTCTACGACTCATCATAAGTCGTATACGACTCATCACATTACAACATGACTTACGACTTATACAAAACGTTACAATACTAATCTTCAACGACTTATCAACATACAACACGACTCAAAAGTAAACGACTCATAATCAGACGACTCATCTTAAGTCGTTTACGACTTATCAAATTACAACACACTACGACTTATGATTTATAAGAGATGCGACTTAGAAAACAATCGGTTCAGATTAACTCGTCAGGAGAATCTACGGCATGGATTAAAGCGGCATTAGAATATACAGCTCCAGGCCTCTACGACTTAACCCAGTTTTGATAAGTCGTGGACGACTTATACCAGCCTCGCCCTTGAGTCGTGGATGGCTTATCTCCTCACCTTCCTTGAGTCGTAGACGACTTATCACTTGTGTATTCTTCCCTTTGAGTCGTGAGCGACTCATCTCCCTGTTAAGTCGTAGACGAGTTATAGTTGCTTCATTAAGTCGTAAACTCGTCACATCTTTCCCTTTGGTCTTCCAGTTGAGTCGTGGACGACTCATCACCGCCTCCTTAAGTCGTAGACGACTTATGCCTTCCCCTTTGGTTTTCCAGATGAGTCGTGGACGACTCATTACCGCCTCCTTAAGTCGTAGACGACTCATGCCTGTCTCTATGAGTCGTGGACGACTCATCACCGCTTCCTTAAGTCGCATACGATTCATGCCTGTCTCTATGAGTCGTGGACGACTCATCACATTGCCCTTAAGTCGTAGACGACTTATATCTACCGTGTTAGTTTTATCTCGTGGACGACTCAGGACTTCATCTCTGGGTTTAGCTGCATCATCCTCCCCAGGTTGAGAGAAATTCGACCTCGAATTTGCACACTCTTCATTCCCAACAAACTCATCCCCATGATATGGTACGAGATGCTTAACATTGAATACGTCAGATGTATACACATCATCTGGCAGCCTTAGTTTATAAGCATTTTCATTGATTCGTTTCACAACTTCCATTGGACCAATTTTCCTGGCTTTCAACTTGTTGTATGCGCCCACTGGAAAACGATCTTTTGTTAATACCGCATAAACCATATCACTTTCATGAAACTCAACATTCCTTCGTTTCAAATCTGCAGATTGTTTATATTTCTCATTTGCTTTCTCTAATCGTTCTTGAACGATTTAATGACACTCCGTCAGCCCTTTAACAAAATCAGCAGCTTTCTTAATTGTCTTCTTTGATTGTGGCACTACCGTTAAGTCCAACGGTCCCTTCGGTAAGCTCGAATATACTATCTGAAATGGACTGAACCCAGTACTTCGATTCATAGCATGATTATGAGCAAATTCTGCCTGGCATAACTTCACATCCCAACTCTTCAGATTATCTTGACCAAGACACCTCAATAAGTTTCCCAATGATCTGTTAACCACCTCAGTCTGTCCATCCGTTTGCGGATGATAAGCACTACTAAACTTCAGCTTCGTTCCCACCATTTTCCACAAACTTAGCCAAAAATGACTCAGAAAACGAGTATCCCTGTCCGACACAATCGATTCTGGCAATCCATGAAGTCGATAGATCTCTCTGAAAAACAACTGAGCAACATGAACAGCATCCGCCGTCTTCTTACAAGCAATAAAATGTGCCATTTTCGAAAATCGATCAACCACCACATAAATGGAATCATTACCACGCTGCGTTCTCGGCAACCCCAACACAAAGTCCATACTCACATCAACCCATGGTTTAGTTGGTACCGGTAACGGCATATATAAACCCGCATTAGTCGCAGTTCCTTTCGAAACTTGACAGATATGGCATCTCTCAACAAACCTCTCCACTTCTTTCCTCATCGATGGCCAGAAGTAGGATTGTGAAATTAACTGTAAGGTACGGTCTCTTCCAACATGCCCTTCATCATGTAATTCCTTGATAATTTTCATTCTCAAACTACCCTCCGGTATGCACAATCGATTCCCTTTGAACAGAAAACCATTTACCATCACGAAATCATCCGTCTCTCCCTCCTTGACTTTATCAACAAATTTTGCAAAGTAAGGATCATTAGTAAATAAGTCTGACAATATTTCAAACCCCGTCACTTCAACCTTTAGTGTAGCCAACAAATGACTCCTCCTACTCAAAGCATCAGCCACACGATTTGTCACCCCTGACTTGTGTTTAACGACAAAAGTAAACTGTTGCAGATATGCAATCCACGATGCATGTCTCGCTGAAATCTTGTCTTGCCCTTGCAAATGCTTCAATGCTTCATGATCAGTATACAGAACAAACTCCTTCTGAAATAGATAGTGTCTCCAGTGTTTAATAGATTGCACAACAGCATAAAACTCCACATCATATGTACTGTATCGCATCTTTGCTCCTGACAACTTCTCACTGAAATAGGCAATTGGACGTCCCTTCTGACTCAACACCCCTCCAATCCCAACCTTGGATGCATCAGTGTGCAGTTCAAACACTAGCTGAAAATCAGGTAGCACTAGAATTGGTGCAGACGTCAGCAATTCCTTGATCTTCCCAAAAGCACTCCCTGCTTCCTCTGTCCATGCAAACTGTTTACCTTTCATGCAATCTGTAACAGGTGCCATCACACTACTAAAGTGTGGTATAAACCTTCGATAGAATGAAGCCAACCCATGAAAACTACGAACTTCCGTTATCGTCTTGGGCTGCGGCCAATTTCTGATCGCCTCAACTTTACTTTGGTCAACCTGTATTCCTTTCTCTGAAACAACATACCCCAGAAATAAAACACTATGCGTCATGAACACGCATTTCTTCGTTGCAGCATAGAATTGTTCTTGTCGCAATACCATCAGCACTTCTCTAAGATGATTCAAATGTTCCTCTGGACTCCCACTGTAAATAAGAATATCATCGAAATACACCACCACGAATTTCCCAATGAACGGTCGAAAAATCTGATTCATTACCCTCATGAAATACTTGGTGCATTGGATAAACCAAATGGCATGACCAACCATTCGTATAGACCCTCCCTGGTTTTAAAAGCAGTTTTCCACTCATCTCCTGGTCTGATACGAATTTGATGATATCCGCTCTTCAAATCAATCTTCGAAAATATAGTAGCTCCGCTTATTTGATCTAACAAGTCATCCAACCTCGGCATTGGAAATCTATATCTCACGGTAATCTTATTCAATGCTCGACTGTCAGTGCACATCCTCCATGTCCCATCCTTCTTGGGTACCAATAAAGCTGGTACAGCACAAGGACTCAGACTCTCCTGCACACGCCCCTGTTCAAGCAATTCCTCTACCTGCCTTCGCAACTCTTCATGTTCCTTCGGACTCATTCGATAATGTGGTCTGTGTGGCAACACAGCACCTGGAACAAGATCTATCTGATGTTGTATATCTCTTAACGGTGGCAACTCCGTTGGTAACTCTTCTGGAAATACATCGTCAAATTCTTTCAAAATTGGTTTTACTTCTTCTGGAATCTCAACCTCTTCGCTGCTCTCTCGCCCAATTAACAAAAACACTTCAGGTTCCTCCTCTACTTCCTTCACAAACTCTTTCAATGATAACAAAGTTTTGAGCTCTTCAATCTCTTCTGACTTACTTTCTCCTTGTGGTCTCTTCTTTGGAACTAGGATAATCTTCGTGCCTTCAAACATAAAACTGTAACTATTGGTCCGACCGTCATGTTGCACTGCTCGATCATACTGCCATGGTCTTCCCAATAATAAATGACAAACATCCATCTCTACTACATCACACCATATTTCATCTTTGTATTTCTTCCCAATAGAGAATGGTACACGAACTCGTCTATCCACTTTCACTTCTCCTCCTTTTCTCAACCATGCTAACTTGTATGGATTCGGATGTTTCTCGGTCTTCAACTTCAATTTTGTCACAGCTTCGGTTGAAACAATATTGTCACAGCTTCCTGCGTCAATCACAAACTTACACACCTTCCCCAGAATAGTACAGGTTGACTGAAAGATATTACTCCTTAACCAACTAGCTTCTTCCTGCTTCGGTGTTAAACACGATCTCCTCAGCATTAGGTTACAACCTTCATCTCCTGACGCAATATCCTGCTCATCCTCCTCAACCGGATTAGAAAAATTCCCATCAACATCCTCATCTTCAACTTCTACAATCATGGTTCTCTTCTTTGGCTTTGGACACTCACTGCTTTTATGACCCAATTCCTGACAATTGTAACATTTGAAACCATTGTTAACCTTTGCCTTCTCAACCTCCTTCACCACTGGTCTACTGATAGGTTTGGAAACATTAGAACTTCCTCCAACACTCTTTGCTTGATTGTTAGAATTAGTAAACACACCACTTCCTCGTCTCCCTTGTTTTTCCCAAGCCAATGCTTTCTGATGTGCTTCTGCCACAGATCTTGGATCGAACATATTAACCATATCCTGAATCTGCATTCTTAATCCCCCAATGAATCTAGATGTCAACTGCTCTTCCGTCTCCATAATATCGTTCCTTGCAATAAGTTGATAGAATTCATCAGCATAGTCATTAACTGTCTTTGTGCCCTGCCTCAAGTTCTGCAAACGTTGATACATCAAAGATTGATAATTGTATGGTAAGAACGTTGCTTTCATCAATTTCTTCATCTTCTCCCAAGATTCAACTTTTGACTTTCCCATTCGTTCATGTGTAAGTTTGGTTTGCTGCCACCATGCCAAAGCTCTACCCCTCAGCCTCGTAGCAACCAACTTCACTCTACGATGTTCTGGAACTCCTTTGAAGTCAAAAATCTCCTCAACATTAGCCACCCAATCTAGAAATTCCTCTGCTTGCATACCACCTTTGAATTCAGGAATTTCAGTCTTCATCCCCGACTCCCACTTGTGATCATACTCAGAGTGATTTCTTCCTTGCCCTCGAACACTACCACCATCATATTCCTCTTCAAAATCAGATGCATAACGATGTCGATTCTGACCACCAACATCTCTACTACCTTCACGTCTACCACCATCCCTTCTATCTGCATTCCTCCGTTCACGATCATTCACGTTCCTCCCACGCCCTTGATCATTTTCAACACTTCTGTCTCGATTGGAATGTGGCGAGACTCTACTTCCCCCATGGTTAGATTCTGGTGAAACCCTTCTCCGATTTTGATTCATCTCCGTCATAAGCCTCTCTAACCGGCCAATTCCTTCGTTAAGCTTTTCACCAAAGTTCTCATTGATTCTTTGCTCCATCTCATCAGCTTCTTCTCTTCGATACAAAGCTTCTACGTTTTGGTGGCGATTAGCTCTTCTTGGCGGCATTCTTGAAAATTTCACAACTCTTCAACACTTCAAAATTCAAACACAATTCGGACTTTGATCCAAAATGAAACGGATCGAAAACTTCCACTTTGTAGCAAATCGCGATGAACACGATGGACAAAGTTTCGGCCTCTAATGCAAATCTGAACTTCAATCTTCAAACAAATGCGAACAACTTCACTTGCTCACGGCTCAATTTCAAACTTCTCGGCCAAACAACTTCAAACTTCAAAACTCTTCAAAATGATTAGGCTCCAAGTCTCGATCTAACTATGATTGGTTAGAACAAGCTCTGATACCAAATGACGCAGCGGATATTACAAAAACAATGTAGATCGTAGAATGTAGCAATAGATGGATTGGAAGATGCTGAAATGCCCAAATTCGTTGATCCGAAGATACCGAATTCTAGCTATCCTGAACTCGTTGATCGCGCACGATACCGGGTTCGAAGATCTTCAATTCTTCAAGCATTGATCAAGCGCACTTGATTCCGCGAATCGGCTTCTACAATCGTTGAATCGAGCACACTCGATTATCCGAAAGAGGAGATAGGAGATTACACTCAACTACCAATTTGAATGAAAGCACAAAGCAATCAAAAGAGAATTTTATTCAATATTCAACAACCTTTTACAAATGAGACTCACGGCCTATTTATAGGCGAACAATTTTACAACAGAAATTTCTCCAACTCCTAAGTCGTTTCCGACTCATAGCTACGCTCTACGACTCATCATAAGTCGTATACGACTCATCACATTACAACATGACTTACGACTTATACAAAACGTTACAATACTAATCTTCAACGACTTATCAACATACAACACGACTCAAAAGTAAACGACTCATAATCAGACGACTCATCTTAAGTCGTTTACGACTTATCAAATTACAACACACTACGACTTATGATTTATAACAGATGCGACTTAGAAAACAATCGGTTCAGATTAACTCGTCAGGAGAATCTACGGCATGGATTAAAGCGGCATCAGAATATACAGCTCCAGGCCTCTACGACTTAACCCAGTTTTGATAAGTCGTGGACGACTTATACCAGCCTCGCCCTTGAGTCGTGGATGGCTTATCTCCTCACCTTCCTTGAGTCGTAGACGACTTATCACTTGTGTATTCTTCCCCTTGAGTCGTGAACGACTCATCTCCCTGTTAAGTCGTAGACGAGTTATAGTTGCTTCGTTAAGTCGTAAACTCGTCACATCTTTCCCTTTGGTCTTCCAGTTGAGTCGTGGACGACTCATCACCGCCTCCTTAAGTCGTAGACGACTTATGCCTTCCCCTTTGGTTTTCCAGATGAGTCGTGGACGACTCATCACCGCCTCCTTAAGTCGTAGACGACTCATGCCTGTCTCTATGAGTCGTGGACGACTCATCACCGCTTCCTTAAGTCGCATACGATTCATGCCTGTCTCTATGAGTCGTGGACGACTCATCACATTGCCCTTAAGTCGTAGACGACTTATATCTGCCGTGTTAGTTTATCTCGTGGACGACTCAGGACTTCATCTCTGGGTTTAGCTGCATCAATAGTAAATAATATATGTAGAGAGTGAGGGGGTTCTCCCTTGGGATAGAAGAGTGAGGATACTAATAGATATCGTTACAATAATGAATACACACCTTTTAATTTTTTGGTTATAGGCATTACAATTTTTAAGCAAGTTTTCCAAGTAAAAACTATAGCTCTCTGATACTCTGATAATGTTCAGTTAAATTCTAAACTGGATTTTACCTTAAACATTTGAGATGTATAAAATAGAGGATGTTATTTATTCTTTGTGGGTGAATTTGGCCAAGTCCTGTTGATATACAAGATGATGAAATATCATCATCCAGCAGTTTCTTAAGCTAGGTATCTGTTGATATATGCATTTGCTACAATATTTGCTATTTAGAATCTCTTGTCTTTGACAATCACAACTTATAGAAATGACAAAACTACAGATAACAGTAGGCATCATCATGTTTTAAAATATATGTGCGGACCAGTGTAATGTATGCATGTATGCATACATTGAGACATAAATATAATCATATACACATGTGAATTTCCTCTTCCATTTGTTAGTGCTTTGGATTAATCAATATTTGTGTCTGTAAAGTTTTAGTACCCTAATCCGAAACATCTTGATTTAGTTAGCATTATTGAATGATTTGTAAGTACATGCATATGAATAGAGAAAATCCAGGACATTACACATGATACACGCACTTGCATACAATGATGCAAATATGTACATATGCTTGTCTATGTATATAGTTTGTGGTCCAGTACCTTAGTATGTCATTTAAATGTGCATCTTAAGATGTAATACTATAAAATAGACACCACTTGTTACAAATTGTTTTTAACTCATTGAGTCCAGGCAACCAGTGATGTGGACGAGAAAGAGAAGGAGAATTTTACACAGTTTATATTATACTACTACTACTACTAATAATAAATTAACTAAGTTTATATAAATTAACCAAGTTTAAAATAATAATATTAACAACAACATAAACAATAAGAGTCAGAGTAGTAGTAAACAAACTAAGTTTATAAATATTAACTAAGTTTTATAATTATCAACTAAGTTTAGAATAACAACAACAGCAATAAATAACAAATTAACTGTAAGTTTTATAAAAATTAACTAAATTTATATTAATAATACTACTACTACTAATAATAAATTATGAAACATTAACCAAGTTATCTATGTTTTATAAAATGTAACTAAATTTATATAATAATAATAATAAATTATAAAATATTAACCAAGTTATCAAACTTTTATAAAACCTAACTAATTTATATAATAATAATAATAATAATAATAATAATAATAATAAATTAACAAAGTTCATAAAAATTAACTTTGTTAACTAAGTTTTATAAAAAATAACTAAATTTATAATGATAATAATAAATTAATCAAGTTTATGAAAATTAACTAAGTTTATAAGAATTATAATAAAGTAATAAATTATAAAATATTAATCAGTTTACTTTTTATAAAAAAAATAACTACGTTTATATAATAATAATAATAATAATAATAATAAATTAACTAAGTTTGGAAAATATCCATTGTCGCCTATGTTAGCAGTTGGAACAACCTCGGGTCAGTGGAAAATAACCGAGAATAGCAAAATTGATTTTGCTTTGGGTATTGGAGTTGAGACCGAAGGTGATTTGTTAGTTTATAAACCCGAGGACGATAAAATTGGCGCGCACACACATTTTGTTTGCTCAAATGCTAAAACTAATCATGTTGCTTCCGCTGTGTTAGTCCTGCTACTAATTCTATGATCGATCCCCCTTTGGTTGATAACATTTTGAGACCTTCTCTTATGTCTGGTAGTAAGTGGTCGTCACTATTTAATGCAATGCCGAGGAACGTCGGTGCTTTCGTCCCGTGTTGTTTTGATATCGAAGAGGTGGATGGTGCTATGGTACCGCCGTTGGAGCTTGGAGGTTTCGAAAGCAGGGGTCGCTTTTTGGTTGGAGTATCTTGTGGGGTTTTTCCTAAATTCTAACCCCCCATGTCAAGCCGTTCGTGATCATTGCCAACAGTGTTGGAATATTATGGAAAGATTGCAAGTGCACTTTGACAATGGTTTGTTCATTTTGAAGTTCTCTAGAAAGGAAGAACGGCTTCGAATTGTTGAGGCGGATCCCTCCATTATAGTTGGGCAGCCATTCATTATTAGCCCTTGGAGTCCGATGGTGGATAAGGCTAAGGAATAGATTTTTTCTATTCCGGTATGAGCTCATTTCACTCATATTCCTTTTGTGTTGCAGCCCATGATTGAGTTAAATTGGTTAGCGAATGTTGTTGGTAAACTCAAATGTTTTGATGCAAATACTGTTGCTCGAAATAAGCTTGTGTATGCGAAAGCTCTCATTGCGAAAGCTCTCATTGAAATAACCCAAAAAACGCCGCTTCCCTCCAAGATATCTGTTCGTATTGTTTGTTCGTATTGTTGGCGGACATACTTCTGTTGTTGATGTGCATTATAGTTGGAAACCAGAAATTTGTTTGTGTTGTCACACATTTGGACACCTAGTTGAAGCTTGAACTCTACGATCTGACGTCCCCTTATTCCTTTTTCGCTTAGGATCCCTCTTCCTCGTCCTATCATGAAGTGGGTTCTGAAAGTTTTGTCCTGAAATTGTGATTTTGCCTCCTGAAATTGCAATTCCGGCCTTTGATGTTCCCTCTGATGATGTTATTAATTTTTGCTCTATTGATGTTGTTGTGATTCTGCCTTCTGTGATCATGTCTCCTGTTATTCATGTTCACTCTGTCGATATTAATGATAGTTCTGCGGGTATTCTGGATTCGGCTCCTTCCTTGGATGATTTCTTTTGGGGCTCGTCTAAGCAGGCTTGGATTCATGAGCCATTGAAATAAGATTTGACTGCTTGAAGGTTCTATAAGTATGTTGGTGGAGATGATGAAGAAAGGCGATTATATTACCATGTTAAGGGTGAAGGCCTTGTGCTTTCGGTTATTGGTTAGTTTGGTGATCTGAATTGTGCTATTATCTCTGATGCCACTTGGGATAGGAAATGCCTTAACTGCTTTGACTCTGTGGGTTATGTTCCTTTGTTAACTTCTCTTTTTTCAGGGTTCTATCATGTTATTACGCCTGAATCTTAAGATGAGGTGAGTGGATCTTCCTCCTTGGAGGGAGACTATTTTAGTTCTTATTGTTTGTTAGTAGTTTGACATTTTCGCCAAACTCCTGTGTTCTATTTTTCATATAGCTGTTCTGGTGCATGTACCTGAACATTGTTTCAAATTCATTTATTCACGTGGACGGTCCACTATAAATGCCAGCTAGCTTTGCTAAAATAAAATAAATAAATAACTAAACTAAGTTTATAAATTTAACTAAGTTTAAAATAATAATACTAATAACAACAACAACAAGAGTCATGATAGTAATAATAATAATAAAGAAACTAAGTTTATAAATATTAACAGTTTTATAATAATTAACTAAGCTTAGAACAATAATAACAACAACAATAAATAGTAAATAAACTGTAAGTTTTATAAAAGTTAACTAAGTTTATTATTATTATAATAATAATACTAATAATAAACTATAAAATATTAACCAAGTTATCTAAGTTTTATAAAATGTAACTTAATTTATATAATAATAATAAATTAACTAAGTTTATGAAATTTAATGAAGTTTATAATAATTATAATAAAGCAATAAATTATAAAATATTAATCAAGTTTACTAAGTTTTATAAAAAATAACCAAGTTTATATAATAATAATAAGTTAATTAAGTTTTTAAAAATGAACTAAGTTTAAAACAATAATACCACCCGCAACAACAAGTGTCATAGTAGTAGTAGTAATAATAATAAATAAACTAAGTTTATAAATGTTAACTTAATTTCATAATAATAGTGATAACAACAACAATAATAAATAATAAATTAACTGTAAGTTTTATAAAAAATAATTAATTTTGTAATAATAATAATATTAAATTATAAAATATTAACCAAGTTAACTAAGTTTTATAAAATTTAACTAAATTTATATAACAAAAACAACAACAACAATAATAAATTAACTAAGTTTATGAAAATTAACTTCGTTAATTAGTTTTATAAAAATTTATAAATTTATAAAAATTTATAAATTTATAAAAATTAACTATATTTATGAAAATAATAATAAATTAACTAAGCTATAATAATAATAATAATAAATTTACAAAGTTTATGAAAATTAACTAAGTTTATAATAATAATAATAACTATACTATTAATGTTAGTTTCCTTAGCTAATTAATGTTATTTGCTCATTTTTCACCATTTTACATACATCAATGTTTAGTATAAATACGTATTTAAAATTCACAATAAAATCATGATTGACTAGCACCATTATCCCAGTGGTTAGGCTCTTCGACTTTGGTGTGAGAGGTCACAGGTTTGGAACTTGCGCGTGATTCAAACATATATTGACATGTGGTATGTTGTATACTACCTAAGCCTTGTAGTACTAATATGTACTACCATCTAAGTACCCAATTTCGGAAAAAAATAAGATAACTATTGTAACAACCCGCAAATTTTACGATTATTTAAATGATTTATTTAAATATAGCATCGTTAAGTTGAATTTAAAAGTCCAAAACGTGACTTTTTGTAAACGGTCGAATTGGGACTCGAGACCACTTCCATTGAGTCCAAAATGGCGTTTACAACTTTTTTTAGTATAAACATCGATATGTTTGGAGTGAGTAGAATTTTGCTATTTTTCTATTTTGGGCTTTGGGTTTGGGTTTCAGCCCACTAACCCAACATAATACCCTAACTCCACCCCACTCCTCTTTATTCATTCGTAACATTTCCTAACACTCTCAAGCCCTATAAAGAATGCTGGGAAGAGGAAATTAAAATTCTTAAGCCCTAGTTTCTCTTAGGAATTCAAATTCAAGTTATAAATCAAAGAGAAGCTTAGGTAAGCATCCTCTTCATCTTCTCCATCTCAATCTCTATTCAATTTCAGAAATTTCCTATAACCTAACTTAGGAAATATTTGCTTATGATCTTAGATTGGAGCTTCTAGAGTTGAAGTTGAAGTGTGGTTGATCTTTCTTTTGTTTTAAAGCTTCTCATTTGTTGTTTTGAGTTTAAAGGTGAGTTTTTGAACTCACATCTACGTCTATAACTTTCATTGTTGTTAGATATGAATTCTAACATTTATTCATGTTCATTTGCTTTTGATTTGAATTGATTTGGTGAATTTTCCAAATTTTGGTGTTTTGAAGTCAAAATCTTTAAAGTTCCTATCTTGGATATTTGGATGTGTTATTTGGGGTGTATCGAAGAGCCTATAGGACTGGGTTGTCGCTTGGCATAAATCCTTAGTCTTCGTTGCTCGTTCAATCGCTCTCGAATCGTTTTGGCCATCATGGCCTAGGCAAACTGTTGCCCAGACCTGGTGACCAGACGTTTGGTTGGTCAAGACTAGACGTCTGGTTATAGACCTGGAGAAAAGAAAAATATACGGCAGAAAAAGAAAAATGGCAGAAACTTGGACCAGACGTCTGGGAAGTCTATCAGACGTCCGGGAAAGTCTACCAGACGTTAGGAAGGTTTCTGAAAATTTCCAGAACCTAAATCCAGACGTTTAGATTTTCAACCAGACGTCTGGAACTGCCAATTCTGCTTATTTTGATTGTTTTTGATTTGATTTTCAATTTTAATCGATTTTTGTCGATCCGGTTAGTTGTTTTCACTTATTATCGACTTTGATGACTTCTTTCTTTGGATTTTTGGGAATATCCATTTGATGAATTTGATATCGATTTTTATGGTTTTGATTCACGTCGTCGAATGTGAATTTTTGGTTGATCGATTGCTTCTACAATCGTTTTATGTGATTTGTCACTTTTAAAGATACAAAGGTTTTTATACTAGTAGTAAATATTCAAATGCTTTCACAAAGATGATTTCATTACCATTTTTAGTACAAAACTCGTTTTTAAATCTGTTTTCCAATCTATTAGTATATACAAACCTTTATCTCATTCATACGAGAAATCCAATTAAACGACTTAGCAAAACAAGTGGTATGAAACGCTTGCGTTTACTTCATCGGTTAATTCTTAGACTTGTTCGATTGAAATCTTGTGACAATTTTCGAGTGGAAATCTACAATCTGTTCGTAAATATTTAAGTTAAGTTAGTGGTTATGTGACATGAAGCTAAACTCATTTATTTACTAGCTTCGTGTAATTTACACTTATCGATCAATGATGATCATTTTGTGATTTAGACTAGCGATGTGCGATGTCTCTTTGTTTGTGTGGGGGACTAAAAACCCCGTTTGTGGAGCTTCGGTTCAAATTGGTGGGGTAGCGACCCATGGTCTTCGGGCCGATTGTGGAGCTTCGGCTCAAACTTGATGGTTAGCGACCATGGAATAGCGTTCCGTTTGTGACACACGTGTTGGTGAGTTTTCATGCTCCCGTTTGTGATAGGCCTCCCCCTTTGTGTTTTTTTGGATTTCTGGTTGTTGATTTCTAGAATTTGTGTTTCACCAATTTTGATGATATGCATTGATAAGCTCTATCAATATTTGTGTTTTGGTGAATAATTTAAAGAATATGACATTCTTTTTAGTGTTTCAGAATATTTGAGTTATTGTATGATTTTTGTTGTTATCTGATGTATACTTGTCACAGTATGATATTATTGTTATCATACGTTTTTGTGATATCTCTTATTCTATCTCATTTTATATGATATTTATAGCTAGACTGGTCCGTTTATTATTTTCTTCTTAAATAATACTCGGGTTAGACCGAGGTATTTCAGGTGCTTCTGCTTGACTTCTTATCAGGGTCCTTCACCTGATTTTTGGCTAACTACTTTAGCTTAGTAGTTTTTGTTATTATACATTCGAGATAGACTCCTTGATGTATATTTATTCTTTTGTTTAGCACTTGTACCTATTCTTTTGTGATGTAGTGAATCTTGTATGACCACTATTTTGATGTACAGTTTTAGGTGTTATATTCATATATGTTTCCGCCTTTGTGATATAAATATCTGTGACTGATTTGTGTTATGCTTATTTCTATATTTGTTTACGAAGTCCACATAGCCACCGTGTAGTAGCTTTGAGTTTGTATTTGATATGTCAGATTTCCTCTTGAAAAGAAATTGTCATACTATCTGACATACCAGTACTCGCACAAAGCAATTACATAGATGGTCGTTCCTCAACAGCTTTATTCTTCGTGCTAGTTGACGGCATTACCCAGTAGTGTCCTTAGCTAGTGTGAGTATAGAGGTGGGGCGTCACAACTATCTTTAAGTATTGTTTATTCCTGCTTGATTCTATTTTCCTGTCATTTCTTAGGTGAATTTTTCGGTTACATATTCATATGGCTAAAATTTAAAAAACAATATTGGATTAAAAGCAATTATGATAACAAAATCACAATCAAACCTTTATATGAAACTCAATTGATCCAGTAAGCAAAGTTTCTTTTGGAGGCTTTTAGCTAAAATTCCTAGCCTCTAAAGCAATAGGTAGAAACACAATCAAAGCAAAATCTGAGTAAAATCATACAAAACTATAAGGTGAATATGAATATGAAAAACCATTAACGAATTAAATCAAATTCTAATCAGATGAAATGGTTGGAAAATTAAAAATATATTAATTGTTCGATAATTTTTCTCGGGGTCAAAATTGCCACTATTCAACATTCCCCAAAGTCATAGACTCATACGACTTAATTTAGATTTTAAAAATAATATTTTACAATCCTCCAATACGTAAAATATCGTTATAATCACTGTAATATGTAGTCAATATAAAGTCAAAATATGTGACCAGGGTAAATCGGTAAAATGTTATCGGATTGAACCAAGGACTTTAAAGCGGTCAACTTAATTAAATACGAGTACTATTAGAGTTTTGACCATTGACGAAATTAGACATCTTAGCGATGCAACGGTGACAAAAAGAAAATGTAACAACCCAGGGTTTCGGTCATTTGATTTTGAGTATTTAATTAATTTTAAATATTAGAGTATTGGTTTAAGAAGGTTTAATAACTTGATTTCAAATATAGGTATCAATAAAAATATTGGAATTGTGAGTTTAATATTTGAATAGTGATTTAAAAATCATAATTTTTAATTAAATATTGATTTAATGGATTAAATAGCTTTATTTAATTCCTTTTAATTAATAAGTAACAATGATGAATTCATTTTATAAATGTATTTGCAAAATAAGTGGTTCAAGTAAATAATAAGGAATATTAGTTATATTTTTATGACTTGATTTTTAGTGGCGCGTTTTAATTTTTCCATAATTTTTAATTTGGGAATTCTTTAAATTTTGTTTGACGATTTTTCAGCAAACGATAGTGTTTTTGTGATTTTACAGGATACGGTAACCAGTGTATATTATTATTGTTTTGGGGTCGCGTCGCTATTTTGAGCGCGACCGTATTTTTGTTTTGTCGTTCGAGGTTCGTATCTAAACAAAAATATGTGCGACGAGATGCCGGAATGCAGATATAAACTAAACAATCACTCACTCAACAACCCAACTCCTCACATTTGAGAACAATTTTGTTCACACTTCTTTTTGAAGTGTGAACAAAACACTGGGCTGTTATTGGTGGAATTTAGGAGGACCCCATGGGACCCCCCTGAATTCCACCAATACCAGCCGAGTGTTTTGTTCACACTTCAAATAAAGTGTGAACAAAATCGCACTCCTCACATTTACTCTTCTGTTTCCCATTCATCACATATCAAAAGAAAAAAAAAGAAAAATAGGTATGCTTTTTTATTTTCAAAAATCAAAATCTCATGTTTTACTTGACGAAAAAATGCAAAGCTAGAATCTTTGAGCTCATAGTGTCGTAGGCTTCAATTTATGTGAGTATGGGAGGTTGTGGTGATGGATGCCATTGTTGGATGAGGGAGCAATGGACTAGGGTTTCAGTTGTATGGAATTTTGGTCGACGATTGGTGTATCTGAGTGTGTGTTTGAGTTTGCGGCATGGAGGAGCTTCAATTTGTGAATTTTAGGGTGGTCTGGTAGTCAATGGTGGAGAGCGACTGGGGTGGTTCGGTAGTCAATGGTGGAGAGCGACATCAGAACAGTAACAAGGTGAGCAAGTCACGGTGAACTTAAGGTGGTCGGAGGTGATTTCGAGGGCGGCGTTGGATTCGTGACGCGATGGGAAGTCGACGGGTGTCCATTGGAGGTGGTCCAGGTGGCTAAGGCAATTTTCGCTTTTTTACCGTAGCTATGAAAACCACGGATTAGGATCGACGGTGAGGGGCCGGGGTGGTCGATGTTGGGGTCGATGAATCGAGCATTCGAAAAGGAGTTCATTGGCCCCAATGACATTCGATTCCATCGATCGAAGCTCCGTATCGCTGATGATCGTGCATAGTGCGATTTTGGGTTTGATTTATGCGTGTTATTGTGTACGAAAGATTAGGGGAGAAGATGGATTAGGGGTGGGTTACTTAAGTTAATTAGTGATTAGTCAATTTAATTATATCATTTAGAATCAAAAACTTATAAATTGAGTAACCTTCTCATACGATGTCCAAACCGAACGCGGTCAGTCGTGTTGGATTCATAATGATGAGAACTACGCTTTGGGATTTGATTGGTTGAGTTTAGAGCTTTTAGAAATTTTAGGTAAAAATCGTACGCTGTTCGATTTTAGACGAAATTAGAACGCTTCGGCGATAATTGGAATTTCGGTGAGTTTAACTCACCATTTTGGTCAAATCGGTATGTTATATAGTAGATAAAAATTTACTATTTGTGTTTGGTTGAAATTATTGGCTGTTTGGTTAAATATTCGCTTTTACATGCGATTGTTATTTAAAATTTAAATATAGGAATATTATTTGAGGAATCCAGATTTCTCACTGTAGTGATTTAAAATTTTGATTTAAAATTTCTAGTTATATATACCTGTTAATTCTATTCAGTTATACCCTGTTATATAGATTTGTTAATTGTTGAATCTTGATTGTTTAGCACCATTGGATATGACACTGTTCTATGTTGAAAACTTAACCCTTGTAGTGATAAAAAAAATCAATAACAATATTGGTTAAGTGCTTTGGTGGCTACTGGCCTTAATTTAGTACTTTTGAAAATACTATTACTTGCCGTTTGGCTTGAAATTGGTTTTTGATTCAGAGAATGATTTCAAATTCTGACCTTTGGATTTTTTGGAATATTTTTATTTAAGCAGTTTTTGAAATTCTCTATTTTATCCAAACCTTTTTATTTGCTTTTTCTAAACCATTTAGAAATGTTTTAAAGTTGTTTAACTATCATTTAATAATGATTTAAAATTGTTTAACTATTGTTTAATAATGTTAAAGGATTGTTGTTTCTATTTAGTATTGTTTAAAAGTTATTTATTGATATTTTAATATTGTGAAAAGTTATTTATTTAAATAATTGATATTGTTTGAAGATAATAATATTTATTTATTACTAATATTTGGAAGTTAATTATTTATTATAATAAGGATTTTGAAGATTAATTATTAATTATTATATTAATAATGTTTGAAATTATTAATTATTATATTAATAATGTTTTGAATTTATTTATTATTATACTAATAATGTTTTTGAAGTAAATTAATTATTTCATCAACTATGTTCTAAAAGAAATTGAATGTATTATTAATGTTGTTGAAAAGTTAATTTATTATTTATATATGATGTTTAAAGTTAATTAATTTATCTGATTAATTGTATTTATAAATAATAAACTGATTTATAAAGAAATTTCATTTAATAAAGAGTTTATAAATGAAAAAAGAGTTTTGGATTTATAAAGGATTTTTATAAAGGCTTTACAAAGAATTTTTAGGGTTTTTGGAAAGATTTTATAAAGTACTTTTAGTAAAGAATTTTTATATAGTATCTTTGTAGAAGACTTTTATAAAAGAATAAAGTATTATAAATGGGTTTATAGATTTATAAAAGTGTTTTATATATGATTTTAGAGATCTATAAAAGGAATTTTATAAATGATTTTAGAGTTGTATAAAAAAGAAATTTATAAAAGAGACCGAGACTGGATTTTCCCAAATCGGCTTTCTTAATTTTGGTGGTGTGGACATTCGTTCCTTGCTTAACCCCGAAGGAATAGTGTTTGGGTTTATTCTTATCTCCGTTTCTTTCAAAACAATATTTATTTTAATCCTTCTGATACCGTGATGGCCTACCTTTTCGACCCTCGAAGATCGACATTAATACATCCTCGGTATTCACGAGCTGCAAATTCAAGTGCTGGAGAGGGAGATAATCAACGCTTTTTTAAAGAAATAAAGATAGAAGATAGAATAATAACAGAATGTCACATTTGCATTAATTATACACATGGAAAGTACATACAATCATTCCAAGTGATTCACCAGAGTTACGATAAGTACTAACCCATCTAGTGATAGTTATAACCGCCTATCCTTAAAGAGGCTGGTAGATACTAAATACATACTACATGATACAACAGAAATTTGAAATAGATCCCTATTAATAAAAGGACCCTCCAGTCTTCATGCTCTATGCTCCTTCCAAAATGCTCCAAGCTATCTGACTACTTGGCTACTCGAAAAAATAGGGTCTTCAGAGTTTAAGGGAAAAAGAAAATAAACTCCGGGTCAGTCATGAGGCCGGTGTGAGAAACTCAAAATACGGGTATTTGGAAAATAAAGGGTATCTCATAAGACCACGCCACACACAAAGACGGAACGAGTTTTACCTTATGATAACCAAATCAATTCTATGTAAAATCCAATGTTATTATTTTTAATAACATTCTTTGAAAACCTTTCAAATAAACATATTCAAATAGCCGAATTGTTATATTGGTTAAATTTGACGACATAATAGATTTACAACAAAAACCGAAGGCACCTATTGGAGTTTGGATTTCCAATGAATAGCGAGGTAAGAGACTATCTTCCGTATAGTACATTTCTAGAGGAATGTACTGAGGATCGACATCTTCGAAACCTCTACGAATTAAGACCGGCCTACACGAGTGCAACAGATGGTATAGATAGCACCGAATATGATATTACCCCAGCCATTACCGACCTATCTGGGATCCCGTAGCATACACCACATAATTTAAACTCGACGTCATAGCGGGTATAAATAAATAGATCTGGAAATGTGATATCATACCCTAATGGTTGCGAACCACTTAGCCTTAAAGAAACCCATGTTTCACAATTCCCCGGGTGTGAGGCTTGAGGTTACTTTACCTTTCTTAAAACATTTTCACTTAAAATGCCACATTTTCCATTTCCAACAACGTATTGTTGATTTCAACAAAAGTACAACCTCTAAGCTCTACGTCTCAGAGAATGGTGTTAAGTATAAGAGGGGTTGCCACCAAATAGATGTATGTTTGTAGAGATCAATGCACTGTGTTCTTAGAAATGCAATGCTAGACATTCATCCATACAAGTTGTCTAGGAACATGTAACTCCTACCACATCCTGTCGGCATCACCCCCATCACCCCTTGGGATAGTAGCGATAGACCTTGCATACGAAGATCCTAGAATGAAGGGACCGCTGCTATTTATTTATCTCAGGAGCTACTCCGAAATTATCAACAAGCAGTCCTTCCGTTATGAAGACCCCCACCTTCAACTTCATTGTCTTTAATATGTCTTCACTTTCGAACTCGTAAATTGGTTCGAAGTGGTTTTCGGATAGGATGTTATCAATTAAATCCAATTCCGGTTTCTCCAAACCAATTATCGATAAAAAAATATTAAGTGGATGATTAATATTCCATTAATTTGTATCCTTTTATCCAAAATATCTTCTTAGAGATATATATCTTTTTAAAACCATTTCTTTTCAGTATATACAGGATCATTAAACCTCTCTTATCATATCCTTTGCTTACTTAAAACCTTTTTAAATCTTGGAATAATTCAAAATCATTTCATCCTTTACTTAGGAAAATATTTCCAAATCATTTATTTAAATCTTTAACAAAGATTTCTTATTTCCAACACATATCTTTTTAATAGGTTGAAACCATGTTATCTAAGATGGTAAATCCAAATTAGTTAGTACTCAAGTAAAACAGATCCATAGAAATTATATTAATTTTACTCGATACTAATTTCTGTATTCAACTTGTACCATTCATCGAATTACGGTGGAATGACCTTTTAAATTCATATGATTAGTACGAGTTCACTCCTCAAAATTAAAAACCAAGTATAAGAAGACTATTTCTATATGATCCAAGTTGCATTAAATTTGGAAAAAATTAAATCTTTTATACATGCCTTATTTTCGACATTTCGACCTTATCTATTCCTCGCCTAGGAAAAAGGCCAGGTAAGCCAAGGCATCGATTGCTCCTGAACATCTCCTTAGTTTATGTAATAGCCCGCTTTTCCGTACCCCTAGAATAGACACTAATCTCCATCTATTTACTCAAGGTGAACGAAAAACCGAAGCATTAGGATTTTAAAAGAAGAGGTAGAAGAAGAAGATAGAAGAAAAGAGAAAGAAGAAACAAAAGAACAACATCAGAACAGAAACAATATCAGAATCTCACATATCGCAGCGGAACAATATACAATAGATAATTACTAGTCTTTTAAAAACAAAGAACTATATCAGTTTATACATACATCAATCATCAGAGTCAATATACAACAATGGACAGTTATATAACTTGTCCTCATACAGAATACACAGCGGAATAAATATATCAAATACAAATACTACGTCTCGCCATCCAGCTTGCTTCCAAAGCTCCAGAATATCCAGAATATCCTGATAATATAACTCTAGGCTGCCCGTGTGGAAATTGGTGGGCACCCAGAGTTTAGAAGGGAACAATAAACTCCGAGTCAGTCATGGTGACTGGTGTGAGATCGTAAAACAGTTATTCTTTAAAATAAACAACAGGATAATTTTAAAGTCAATTCGAAATGCTTTTGGAAAATGAAACTACCATAAGACCTCCCGCCACACACACAATGCAAACGCAGAATTGGAGGAGATTTCTTCTTATGATAGTCAAAGATGCTTACTACGCAAAATCAAATCCTTTTTGATATTATTATTAGTGCATAGTGTAGAAAACATTTCGAAAGTATAATATTAATCTTAGCCAGCATACGACCAGTATCGTATGCCTACTATAGCTACCATCTAAACAGTGGTGACCACCGTACGTAAATGGCAGGTTCTACAACTAATACCGTACAAGTCACGTATTGGAGTTTGGATTTCCAACAAATGGTCAGGCTAAGGAACTTCCTTTCCTTCTGCCGAATAGGATCGCCTCTGGCTGGACGTCCCGAGAGACAAACTGCTCTCTGCCAAACAAGGCCGGGTTACCCCTGTAACAGGTAACTCACGAATATGTCATCACCCGGTCCTTTGGGACCTTTATCCGAGCGCTCGATATCCAACATCACACATCATAAAGAAAGTGTATCCACATGAGTAAGTATCTGGGCTCCATACCATGATACCACCCCTTTCCAGAAGGAAATGACATACCCTAAAGGGCGCGACCCTCATAACCTTGCCGCAACATTCCTGTTTCGACCATTTCCGGGGTGTGAGGCTCGACGAAGTCTCGTCCACAAAGCTACGCTTTCTCAAAAAGCCCTGCTTCGGGTCAAAAAAAAATGATCAACCTATGATCACAAAGATATAAGATCAAATAAATGATCATATCACAAATGACCAAACACTGATCATTTTACAGCAACACTCAGTATGCCACGTTACCAAATTGGGATATATCGCTGATGAATTTCAACTACATAACCTCTGAGCTCATACGTCTCAGAGAAGGGTGTTAAGCTAAGAGAATAAATTCTCCGCCACCAACAGAAATGTATTTGAAAGAAATCAGCTTTATATCTCAAAGTGTAACGTCAGACACACAATCCATACAAGTCTGTTCCGGGATCGAACAGAACCGAAGGCACTTCTCACGAAGCCCTTGCAAATCCGGATAATTTCCAATCACGTCCGGACTTCCCGTCACTAAGGGTGATAAAACCTCTAAACCGGAGATCAGCCGATGTAGAGTAACTCGACGGTAATCCTTCCGTTTTCAAAAATATCCGGTCTTCAACACCGGTCTTCAAACGCGATTCATAACGACGTATCACGTATTCGGAATGGGTTATACGACCCCATGGTCCTTTCCCGGCTAACCCGAATAGTGAGCGTTTATTTAAAAACAAGTGTGGCATTCAAATTCATCCAATTCACAATAGATACCTATCTAAAGGTAATTATTGATAGTCGGTTATTTAACTATCAATAAAGATGCGCAACATCATCAGATTCCAATAATTTTTCCCAAATTATTTTATCTTCAAAAATATCTTTACTAGATATAAAATTTCCACACTTAACCATTTGAAAACAATTTCAAATCAATTTCCACATTTCAATTTTATCTTTAAAAGATAAAATCTCAAAAACAGTTCATTTCATATTGAAAAAGCATTTCCATACTTATTTAAAAATAAGTATTCCACAAAACTATTTATTTTCAACACTTAGAAAATATTCGATATACTTAAATCAATATTAAGTATATATTCATTCTTTAAGGAAATCATTCTCTTTAAACACATTTATTTGAGTCAAAACGAATGTTACGTAAAACATCGTTACGACGACTCAAAATCACTAGTATAGGGATTCGAATTTTAATAGATATATAAATCCCAATACTACATTAAAACATTTCCTTTCGGAAATCATTTACTATAACAACAGTGTTATAGTCCATCATTTCCTTATTTCTCGAAAACGTCTATTTCAACAATAAATGTTGAAATCTATGATTTCGATATTTAACACGTTTTAAAACATCTTTTAAAACAATTAACTTTATTTCTGTAATATCGCTTTTCCCAAAACCATATCCATATCCATTTTACTTAACAATATATTCACTGTCCAAAATCATGAATATAATTCACTTAACCAAATTTCAATCATCTCTACACATTTTATCTTAATAATAATTCGCTATCCAAAATCGCGAATATATCTCCTTTAATAATCTTCTATAATTGACTTATCAAATCCAATTGATTTCGAATTTATAAAACAACGTTTATAAATTCCATTTTCTATTTTCTACAACAACTCCGGTTTATAAATCTCATTTTATTAACTATCAATAATCCACTTATAAAAATAAGTGATTTCGGATTTATAAAACAACGTTTATAAATCACAATTTTATATTTTATAACTACTTCAACTTATAAATTTCTTTTATTATCCAATTCAATTTATAACTCAATTTTCTACCAAAAGTCCATTTTATAAGTTAAACACTTATAATTCGTTCATTTACCAAAAATCGTTCTTTTAGGACTTCACAAAGCATTTATTCTGTCCTTTATAAAACCCATTTTAACATCATTTAAAACGTCTTTAAAACTCCTTTATAATTTCATCACTTTGATTTATAAAAATCAAATTTTATAAATCTTATATATAGAGCTTTCATAATAAATTCAAAAATCTCTATTTAAACCCTTTTATAAATAAAATCGACTTTTATTTCAAAAACGACACTTCGGTTATAATTCACTAAAAATTTTAACTTTTAAATTTTACGTTTATAAATCGATTCAGAAATTCCATAAAACGTATATTTTCAAAATCACTTTAAAAAATCCTTTTAAAGTAAAAGTCGTTATTTTTACATTTCAAAACTGAATCCGATGATGCAACAACACCAATCAGTCCATCACAACAGTCCAATATCATATATCATCATATGATAACAGAATATATCAAAATATCTGTAAATAAGTAAATACAGTTGAGGAATCCAGTTGGATCCCTCCAACCTGTTTCCCTGCATCCACAGATGTTAGCACAATACCAATTCCGCTCCAGTACGGAATTATCGCGGTATATAGGTTTTTATAAATCCGCTTACTAACGGCGCAATAGGGTCTCATCCGCTATACGAGGCGGGAATCAATCAATCCAATATATACATATGCCAATATGTATATATTGCTATATATAGGTATATATCCTACTATATCTAATATCACATCCAAACAGTCAATCATCAATCAATAACTGTAAATAATTCCACATTCAATTTGAGTGAGAAGATCTCACCTTGATTTTAAATCTGATTTCAGCGTTTATTTCGAATAAAATTAAACGGCGTTTAATTTTACCCAAAATTCAAACTAGCTCCAAATGACTCCAAATCAGTTGCATCGCGTAGAGCTCGACGAGATGGTTCCAACGCAAAAAATCTCGTCGAAATCTGATATCGTATGACAAAGATACATCATTTTAAACACACACGAATTATAAAACAATTAAATTTCAATTTCTTTTATATTTAATTTAACCTAAACTTCATCTGGCCGTTGATTTCAAATGAGCAGATCTGGGCCGCGTATCTCATCTTCTTCCTCTATTTCACACGCGCGACATTACCAGGTGAAATTTGAACCCATGCCGCCACCTAGGGTTTAGAACCGCTCCTCCTACAGACGTCGAGAGTCCATCATCCCTACACCATTCGAACGCCTCTGCCTCCACCTACTACCGCCCCCAGACCGGCCCCACTCGGTCACGCCCCCAGCGCGCGAAACGGTGGTGAACGGCAGCACTTCAAACTCAAATTGACGACGATCCTTAGCACGAAAATCCATCATCACCGTTGAAGTCGTAGGTCTTGAGACGATTTACAACTTTGCAGTTGACACTTTCTTGAATAAACTGATGGATCGAGAGATCTTAAGGGAGGAATGAAAGAGATTTTCGGCCATTGAACGAGTTAGAGGCGGCCAGGGTTTAAGCTGAAACCCTAGTTTTTCTTGTTTGCAAAGTGAAGATATTGAGGTGCTTATATAGAAAATTGCCCAATTTACTATTCATCGAAATTTTCCGAACTCCGATTCGAGCGTGCCGGCTGACGTTTCTAAGGTTTACCCCGCGTTCCGAACGCAATGGAACAGGTTTCGGAAGCTAATTCGATCGTCTGTGTGAGATATGACAATAAACGATCAATTTAAATTAAACCGATTTAAATCGATTTCGAGGCGTTTTGATTCGCACCGGACAAATGGTAAATCCAAAAATTATGAAATTTGAAACCATGCAATAATCTCACATTACGGATCCGATGAAACTGGTTTCGTCGAAATCCGAGACTTTTCGAAAAATGACTATTTTAACTCGCCGAATTAAAATTAAAACGATATCGATGCGTTTCGAGTTGCCACGGTCAAACGACAACTCCGATTGATACGAAAATTGAAATCCGATAATAACTAACTATTACGGATCCAATGGAACTGGTCTCGTTCAATTCTGAGACTGTTCGAAAATTGGCTATTTCTACAGTCGATAATTAAATATTAAAATATTCAATTTTCACAATTTAACTCCAAATTCAATTCTGAAAGTTCTATAACCTTTCTATAACTCCAGTATGATTTAATCAAATTTTCCAAATCAATTTCAATCATATTTAATCCAGATTTCAATTATTTCTGGAATTACAACTATTAAATTATCGATTTAATTACCCAGGTAAATCCAATATTCGATAAATAAATTATCCGACTTCTAAATTCCTTTTATTAATTTTTTAAAATCAATTAAATATTCGAATTTTAATTATCAAAAATTCTGGGTCGTTACAAATTTCCCCCCTTAAAAGAATTTCGTCCTCGAAATTACCAAGTAAGGAAAAGATACAAAATCCGTTAACTTTCCAAAACAAACCATTCAAATTAGATTTTCAAATCTGTTAAGTGTTTAACTTTTCCAAAATTCATAGTTAACTTCTCACAAAATCTTTACTAAGTTTTCAAATCATAACTTAGTTTTCAAAATTTTCAAATTTCTCAAAAATATTCTAACGCCTTAAATTTTCAGAAAATTTCGCCAGCGTCTCCTTTGCGCGGCTCGATCCGAAAAAAAATGACAGTGTATATATATCACAAATATACATCCCATCAAGTGATGAGGCATCCCGTAGGGAAAAAGTGTAAAAGTACAATATTTAATCCGAGATATGTACCTTATTATATTTTTAGCGAGCGTATACGGCTAATATTGCGCGAAAGCGAGCTCCAAATGCGAAGCAACGCCATCCGCACCTACTAAACACTCAACAAACCATATGAGAACATGTAGATATGAAAATATAGTCAATATACATCATATAGCAACATAATACTACATATGTCAACATAGCAAATGCAACAAACAACAAATGCATTCAGAAGCAACAATGCAACCATCAAACCATCATCATCCAATAAACATTCAACAACTTTATAACCAAATCAATATAGATTCACTTCTTATTAACATTCATTGAATTGGTTTTCAATTTTAAATCATATTCGATTCATTTACATTGGATTTAATCAACATTCTCTTTCAATTCAATTAGTTTACATTAACTAATTCACATTCGTTCACTTCCAATTTGAATTTAATCACATAGCTTTCCAATTTGCTGATTCAATTTCATTAATACTTAATGAATTACACACAATCAACTAACAATCAATCTAACTACCAATGTATAACCAATCATAACCAAATTTATTCAATTGCTAATTCATTTTAACAATAAAATTGAATTTCATTTATATAACTCAAGTTCACATTCATTTAATAAATTCACTTTATTAATTTACTTTGATATCAAAATCAACTTCGTTCAACATTACTTAAGTTATATTCCAATTAAACAACATTTGTTTAACTTAACTTAAGTTTCCACTTATAAATCCAAATTCAAATTTTAATCCTATTTAACTTTTACCAAGGTCAAATTTCTTCAATCATTCAAATTTATATCACATTTGACTTTCTTTTAGTTAAATTTCACATCATATTTCATTATGCTACTCAAATTCATTAACTTTACCAAAGTTAAATCTATTATCTCATATCATAAGTATAAATCTTATTTCACTTATATTTACCATATTTAAATTTGGACTTTAATTTTCAAATTTGTTTATCACAACAAAACCTCAATTTCCAATTTACTATGGTAGCAAATCAATCACACAGAAACTCGAAAATGATACTGATGATGCTGCAGTCATCACCGTACTATTTCCCAGCAACATAGTGAATTTAGTGCTTAAATTCTTTTCAAAAATTTTCTTGATTTATAAATCTCATTTATAAATCTCTTTGCACATAATTTCACTTCTTACATATAAGATTATTTTACCATTGTAAATCATTTTAATTATAACTTCATACATTATAATTCATTTGCTTATACAATTTATTCTTTTATAATCATTGTTTTCATTCAACTTATTCAAACAACTTTTATTAACTTATATATATTTATAATTTCAACATCCAAACAATCAATTAATTGTATACACTTTAATAATTCTGAAAAATTATTCCTTTATATACAAAATATAATCAAGGTAAAATTATTTCATTTATCCAATTTAAAACAATATCGTGCCGAATTGTTCTATACAAGTGTTTAGAGATCCCTATCGATAGAGTTGTACGGACAATACCGACCAGAATCCATATACCACTCAATAAACCAATCATCACAATATAAAACAATTTTATATTCACTAACAAATACGCACTCGTATCTATTATTACACTCAACTCATTCTAGAGTACTGCTGACTCTATCTCTAATGAGTAACACCCAACAGAGCAGGGTTGTCGCTTAACCATATGCTCTGATACCAAATGTAATAGCCCGCTTTTCCGTACCCCTAGAATAGACACTAATCTCCATCTATTTACTCAAGGTGAACGAAAAACCGAAGCATTAGGATTTTAAAAGAAGAGGTAGAAGAAGAAGATAGAAGAAAAGAGAAAGAAGAAACAAAAGAACAACATCAGAACAGAAACAATATCAGAATCTCACATATCGCAGCGGAACAATATACAATAGATAATTACTAGTCTTTTAAAAACAAAGAACTATATCAGTTTATACATACATCAATCATCAGAGTCAATATACAACAATGGACAGTTATATAACTTGTCCTCATACAGAATACACAGCGGAATAAATATATCAAATACAAATACTACGTCTCGCCATCCAGCTTGCTTCCAAAGCTCCAGAATATCCAGAATATCCTGATAATATAACTCTAGGCTGCCCGTGTGGAAATTGGTGGGCACCCAGAGTTTAGAAGGGAACAATAAACTCCGAGTCAGTCATGGTGACTGGTGTGAGATCGTAAAACAGTTATTCTTTAAAATAAACAACAGGATAATTTTAAAGTCAATTCGAAATGCTTTTGGAAAATGAAACTACCATAAGACCTCCCGCCACACACACAATGCAAACGCAGAATTGGAGGAGATTTCTTCTTATGATAGTCAAAGATGCTTACTACGCAAAATCAAATCCTTTTTGATATTATTATTAGTGCATAGTGTAGAAAACATTTCGAAAGTATAATATTAATCTTAGCCAGCATACGACCAGTATCGTATGCCTACTATAGCTACCATCTAAACAGTGGTGACCACCGTACGTAAATGGCAGGTTCTACAACTAATACCGTACAAGTCACGTATTGGAGTTTGGATTTCCAACAAATGGTCAGGCTAAGGAACTTCCTTTCCTTCTGCCGAATAGGATCGCCTCTGGCTGGACGTCCCGAGAGACAAACTGCTCTCTGCCAAACAAGGCCGGGTTACCCCTGTAACAGGTAACTCACGAATATGTCATCACCCGGTCCTTTGGGACCTTTATCCGAGCGCTCGATATCCAACATCACACATCATAAAGAAAGTGTATCCACATGAGTAAGTATCTGGGCTCCATACCATGATACCACCCCTTTCCAGAAGGAAATGACATACCCTAAAGGGCGCGACCCTCATAACCTTGCCGCAACATTCCTGTTTCGACCATTTCCGGGGTGTGAGGCTCGACGAAGTCTCGTCCACAAAGCTACGCTTTCTCAAAAAGCCCTGCTTCGGGTCAAAAAAAAATGATCAACCTATGATCACAAAGATATAAGATCAAATAAATGATCATATCACAAATGACCAAACACTGATCATTTTACAGCAACACTCAGTATGCCACGTTACCAAATTGGGATATATCGCTGATGAATTTCAACTACATAACCTCTGAGCTCATACGTCTCAGAGAAGGGTGTTAAGCTAAGAGAATAAATTCTCCGCCACCAACAGAAATGTATTTGAAAGAAATCAGCTTTATATCTCAAAGTGTAACGTCAGACACACAATCCATACAAGTCTGTTCCGGGATCGAACAGAACCGAAGGCACTTCTCACGAAGCCCTTGCAAATCCGGATAATTTCCAATCACGTCCGGACTTCCCGTCACTAAGGGTGATAAAACCTCTAAACCGGAGATCAGCCGATGTAGAGTAACTCGACGGTAATCCTTCCGTTTTCAAAAATATCCGGTCTTCAACACCGGTCTTCAAACGCGATTCATAACGACGTATCACGTATTCGGAATGGGTTATACGACCCCATGGTCCTTTCCCGGCTAACCCGAATAGTGAGCGTTTATTTAAAAACAAGTGTGGCATTCAAATTCATCCAATTCACAATAGATACCTATCTAAAGGTAATTATTGATAGTCGGTTATTTAACTATCAATAAAGATGCGCAACATCATCAGATTCCAATAATTTTTCCCAAATTATTTTATCTTCAAAAATATCTTTACTAGATATAAAATTTCCACACTTAACCATTTGAAAACAATTTCAAATCAATTTCCACATTTCAATTTTATCTTTAAAAGATAAAATCTCAAAAACAGTTCATTTCATATTGAAAAAGCATTTCCATACTTATTTAAAAATAAGTATTCCACAAAACTATTTATTTTCAACACTTAGAAAATATTCGATATACTTAAATCAATATTAAGTATATATTCATTCTTTAAGGAAATCATTCTCTTTAAACACATTTATTTGAGTCAAAACGAATGTTACGTAAAACATCGTTACGACGACTCAAAATCACTAGTATAGGGATTCGAATTTTAATAGATATATAAATCCCAATACTACATTAAAACATTTCCTTTCGGAAATCATTTACTATAACAACAGTGTTATAGTCCATCATTTCCTTATTTCTCGAAAACGTCTATTTCAACAATAAATGTTGAAATCTATGATTTCGATATTTAACACGTTTTAAAACATCTTTTAAAACAATTAACTTTATTTCTGTAATATCGCTTTTCCCAAAACCATATCCATATCCATTTTACTTAACAATATATTCACTGTCCAAAATCATGAATATAATTCACTTAACCAAATTTCAATCATCTCTACACATTTTATCTTAATAATAATTCGCTATCCAAAATCGCGAATATATCTCCTTTAATAATCTTCTATAATTGACTTATCAAATCCAATTGATTTCGAATTTATAAAACAACGTTTATAAATTCCATTTTCTATTTTCTACAACAACTCCGGTTTATAAATCTCATTTTATTAACTATCAATAATCCACTTATAAAAATAAGTGATTTCGGATTTATAAAACAACGTTTATAAATCACAATTTTATATTTTATAACTACTTCAACTTATAAATTTCTTTTATTATCCAATTCAATTTATAACTCAATTTTCTACCAAAAGTCCATTTTATAAGTTAAACACTTATAATTCGTTCATTTACCAAAAATCGTTCTTTTAGGACTTCACAAAGCATTTATTCTGTCCTTTATAAAACCCATTTTAACATCATTTAAAACGTCTTTAAAACTCCTTTATAATTTCATCACTTTGATTTATAAAAATCAAATTTTATAAATCTTATATATAGAGCTTTCATAATAAATTCAAAAATCTCTATTTAAACCCTTTTATAAATAAAATCGACTTTTATTTCAAAAACGACACTTCGGTTATAATTCACTAAAAATTTTAACTTTTAAATTTTACGTTTATAAATCGATTCAGAAATTCCATAAAACGTATATTTTCAAAATCACTTTAAAAAATCCTTTTAAAGTAAAAGTCGTTATTTTTACATTTCAAAACTGAATCCGATGATGCAACAACACCAATCAGTCCATCACAACAGTCCAATATCATATATCATCATATGATAACAGAATATATCAAAATATCTGTAAATAAGTAAATACAGTTGAGGAATCCAGTTGGATCCCTCCAACCTGTTTCCCTGCATCCACAGATGTTAGCACAATACCAATTCCGCTCCAGTACGGAATTATCGCGGTATATAGGTTTTTATAAATCCGCTTACTAACGGCGCAATAGGGTCTCATCCGCTATACGAGGCGGGAATCAATCAATCCAATATATACATATGCCAATATGTATATATTGCTATATATAGGTATATATCCTACTATATCTAATATCACATCCAAACAGTCAATCATCAATCAATAACTGTAAATAATTCCACATTCAATTTGAGTGAGAAGATCTCACCTTGATTTTAAATCTGATTTCAGCGTTTATTTCGAATAAAATTAAACGGCGTTTAATTTTACCCAAAATTCAAACTAGCTCCAAATGACTCCAAATCAGTTGCATCGCGTAGAGCTCGACGAGATGGTTCCAACGCAAAAAATCTCGTCGAAATCTGATATCGTATGACAAAGATACATCATTTTAAACACACACGAATTATAAAACAATTAAATTTCAATTTCTTTTATATTTAATTTAACCTAAACTTCATCTGGCCGTTGATTTCAAATGAGCAGATCTGGGCCGCGTATCTCATCTTCTTCCTCTATTTCACACGCGCGACATTACCAGGTGAAATTTGAACCCATGCCGCCACCTAGGGTTTAGAACCGCTCCTCCTACAGACGTCGAGAGTCCATCATCCCTACACCATTCGAACGCCTCTGCCTCCACCTACTACCGCCCCCAGACCGGCCCCACTCGGTCACGCCCCCAGCGCGCGAAACGGTGGTGAACGGCAGCACTTCAAACTCAAATTGACGACGATCCTTAGCACGAAAATCCATCATCACCGTTGAAGTCGTAGGTCTTGAGACGATTTACAACTTTGCAGTTGACACTTTCTTGAATAAACTGATGGATCGAGAGATCTTAAGGGAGGAATGAAAGAGATTTTCGGCCATTGAACGAGTTAGAGGCGGCCAGGGTTTAAGCTGAAACCCTAGTTTTTCTTGTTTGCAAAGTGAAGATATTGAGGTGCTTATATAGAAAATTGCCCAATTTACTATTCATCGAAATTTTCCGAACTCCGATTCGAGCGTGCCGGCTGACGTTTCTAAGGTTTACCCCGCGTTCCGAACGCAATGGAACAGGTTTCGGAAGCTAATTCGATCGTCTGTGTGAGATATGACAATAAACGATCAATTTAAATTAAACCGATTTAAATCGATTTCGAGGCGTTTTGATTCGCACCGGACAAATGGTAAATCCAAAAATTATGAAATTTGAAACCATGCAATAATCTCACATTACGGATCCGATGAAACTGGTTTCGTCGAAATCCGAGACTTTTCGAAAAATGACTATTTTAACTCGCCGAATTAAAATTAAAACGATATCGATGCGTTTCGAGTTGCCACGGTCAAACGACAACTCCGATTGATACGAAAATTGAAATCCGATAATAACTAACTATTACGGATCCAATGGAACTGGTCTCGTTCAATTCTGAGACTGTTCGAAAATTGGCTATTTCTACAGTCGATAATTAAATATTAAAATATTCAATTTTCACAATTTAACTCCAAATTCAATTCTGAAAGTTCTATAACCTTTCTATAACTCCAGTATGATTTAATCAAATTTTCCAAATCAATTTCAATCATATTTAATCCAGATTTCAATTATTTCTGGAATTACAACTATTAAATTATCGATTTAATTACCCAGGTAAATCCAATATTCGATAAATAAATTATCCGACTTCTAAATTCCTTTTATTAATTTTTTAAAATCAATTAAATATTCGAATTTTAATTATCAAAAATTCTGGGTCGTTACAGTTTAAGCACCTCACATCCAAATCTCATGAATAGAAAAAACTAGTCTACTCATTTGCTTTTAGAGACAAGGTTAAATCACTTAATTATAATAGTTTTCTTTAAATCATTTATTTAAACTCTTTAAAATAATTTATAAAACCTCCATATTATCTTTAAAATACTTAACTATTTATTTGAAAACATTTATAAAAGATTTGGGAAAAAAATACTTAAGTTTAAAACCATATTTCAATAGTTATTAAAAATGCTGCAAAAAGTGCCGCGAATAGTGCTTTTAAGGCTTATTTGCTCAAAACAACTTTTCAATCATTTAGAAATTCATTTTTATAACTCAAATCTCTTTTAGAATATTTTAAAATATTTATAGAATTATTTTATATTTTTAAAGAATTTAAAATATCCAGTATAAAGAATTTTCCTTTTTGGTTTCAGAATTATCAAACCGCGACTATTGTGAAGACTTGGTTTGCTCATATTTCAAAATCTACTAAATAAAATCTCGATCATTTTATTTTATTTCAAAATTATGATTATAAGAGTTCCAAAAATTCTTATTACAAAGAATTCAAACTCTGATTCCATTGTATAAATAGATTTAACTTTCTACGACACGAAATCGCGAACTACCGTTACTTGATGTGCCTATTTTTGACTCAACTTTCATAACATATCCAAACTTCGTCAAATTGGGTTTTATTGTTTATAAAATATTTATAAACCATTTTAAATCATTTCAAAGTGGTTAAATGATTCCATATCACTTTTATAACTTGATTCGAAAGGTGATTTCCTTGTGTAATATCAACATGTATTTAACGTGAGTTGTTTAAACAATTAAACACTATATTAAAATAATCAATACTTGATGATCAAAGCATAGTAAATATTCGTAGCAATCATATCACATCGTCATCATATATATAAAGTTTTACAAAGTTTTCTCACTTGATTTTCGAACAGACTAACTTTAAAACGGCTATAGCTTCGCTATCTCAAAGTCAGAGCTCACGACTACTAGCACAACTGCTCCTAGGGGGTTTAGCCTTGGTCTTGGAGGCTTGGAATAGCTCGACCTTGCTTGGAAAGTGGTGGTGGGGGGCTTTGTTGCACACGGCCTTAGTGGAGGAGAAGGAAGAGATCACTAGCTCGAACTTTTGTTTGAAGTGGTACAGATTTTGATTGATTTTGGTATAACTTTATTTTGATTTTTTAATATTTTCTTTCCTAGGCTATGGAAGCCTTTAATGTAGAGAAGACGAGGATAAAGAGCTTAGGAATTTTATGAAGAAGAAGTGTGAATGAAATGAAGAGAGGTGGGTGCTATTTATAGGCAAATGCAAGGATGTAAATATCATGATATTTCCACCCAAATACATCATATTTCATCACCACCACACCTCTCCTCCCTACATCATGTTCGATCGAAATGATCTCCCTCGATGTGCATGGCCATGTGTTTCCTTTGGATAGCAAGTTGATTTGAATTTTGGTGAGAAATGTCTTGATATTTATCTCTTTTTACCATAAGTGAATTTGTAAATATATATGGTAATTCTTATAAGTATTTGAATGTGCATGGATGTAGATGTGTATGTGTGTATAAGTGTATATATGTATGTCACTTATAGCCTGGAACGTTGTATAACTTTTCTACGTTAAACCGTTACGATTTACGATTCCGATTCCCGATCACATTTTCACTTCTTAGTTAATATCCATATATTTGTAAACAAAGTTTGAAAATAACATTTCCATTATTATTTATTAATAAAAAGGGCTTCATTTGATTTAAAAAAAAATATTAAATTATTTAAATTCAAAAGTTAATTATTTAAAAATGTTGATATCACTGATGATGTCATAAAGGTATTTTATTTAAAAAAATAAAATAAATCATTTTATTACATATTCTTGTTAATATATGTAAATGAGTGTATGTATCTAGAGTCGTTCACAATTCCCTTTTTTAAAAAGTAGTATTATTTATAAAACGGTTTTCGGTCATTTTACCAATATTTGTCCAAAGATGATATTTTTGTAAATACTTATTCAAAATATGATTACTTTTATTTATTTTGGTTTAGAACATCACATTTGTGTTATAAAACCTTGTCTTTGAAAAATCTTAAACTAAATCACATTTTTCTAAGTGATGAATTTATGGTCCGTTACAGATATGATTTTGAAAAAAGAAATCTTTTATAATGTTTTGTGAATTTACATATACCGTTGAGATAAGTATATGAAAGGATTAATTAAAAATGTTAGTGGTTGCTTATGTGCTTAACCAATGTTTGTTTTCCTTATGGAATTAAATCCTTGATGTGATTGTTGTTTATTTGATAGTTAAATAACCGATTATCAAACTTAGCCAGTTTTAAATTATCGTCGTTGGTTCGGAGAGACCTGGATCGAATATATTATCCGTAAACCACTTTGAACTAGTATAAACGTTCAAATTGGAACATCTTGAAGATGATTGAAGATGGAGCTTTTGAAGTGCAAGCGCTGCTTACTACTAATCCTGAGTGATTCCAAAATGGATGTAATAGAAGTAGTGCCTTCGGTTTCGTTCAGACTAAAGATGAACTTATATGGATGAATGCTGGCATTGCATTTCTGCCTGGATGACAGTGTTAGCATTCCAAGTGGAATGGCTATCTAAAAGGTAAAAAATAGCCTTTAGCCTCATCAACTAGTAAAATGACTAAAGCAAGGACATGTGATAGGGCTAAGTGGGTCGCTTCCATTACGGTATGATCATCGCCTTATCTAAAGTCGATATCTATGTATGCTTCAGGGCCCATTACGGTTGTTTGATCGTAACCAAAGGGTGATCATATTTGATGCTATCCAGTAAGCAGTAGGACCGGTCCTGAGTAGCAGAGGTGCAACGTGTTGTAGCCTCCCGTACATTTTATTTAGAGGTGTACGGATTCGATGGGTAGACCCTTACCCTTTTATGGTTGGAATCCATTTTCCAATATGAGCCTTCGGACTTGATTGTATACCTATTATGCTGGAATTTAATTAATGTAACAATTTCGTCTATAGAAATATTTTGGTCATCGTAAGGTAAAACCCGCCCGTGTTTACATGCAGCATGGTTTTATGAGGTTCCTTTCTTTTAAAGGTTTTATAACATTAAAATCCATTTGAGGTGTGTTTTCTCACGCTAGTTTATAGACTGATCCGGGTGTTAAACCGATCATATTTACAAATTTGATTTGGAGCTCAGGAGATGAGCTAGATGCCCAAGACATATCTACGTGTTTCTTTATTTTCCATTGCATTGGTTATTTATATTTATCAGCAATTGTGAGGACATGTTGTTATAACTGTCTAGGATGTTAACTGGTTAGTTGACTCTGATTGATATATGTGTAATAAAGTTTAGTTTTCTTTTGTAAAGATCCTTGTTATATTATATATTACTCGTCATGATGTGAGATTATGTTCTTTCTTCTCTTTGTTTTCCCCCAACAGTCTGTCTTTCCGACACTTGGATGCTCGGCACATGAATACCATGTATGTATTAGTGTTGACTTTTAAGAGTCGAAAGGGCAGGTCGTTACATAAAACGTGCATAAACTATCGTTATAAGATGTATTTTAGTAAAGATTAGAAATTAGATTTCACCTAAATGATCTATAAGCGACTAAACATGTGTCTGATACTGTACTTCAACCAAGTTCATATAGGCTTTAGTATTTAAATTTTTAAATATCGGGCGAGGGTTGAGTTCACACCAAGGAATCAACACACCCATGTTGTTAGCTAATTTTCAAGTTCAACCAATTCAAAATTGATAAATAAATGTTATAAATTAATAATAAAAGTAATACAAATGTTGTATTGAATTTTTATGGAACTTTATTAAAGCCTTAAAATTAATTAAAATGATGTATAATTGGTATATATTGATTTAATCAAAGAAACATGCTTAAATAATTAACTAAAAAATTAATTTGTATTGTAAATTAATTAGTTTCGAAGTTTGAAAGCCTAGATATGCTATGATCAACAATACGATGAGACAAATGGGGCAAAAGACTTGGTCTTTAGATCAAGAGACAAAGGAGGCAAGATAACTATTTATATAATTGTCCATATGTTACAACCTTAATGCTATCATAAATTTCATATTTCAAGCAAAGACTATAACATTTAACGATATTACTTAACGGTTTAATTTCTAGGTTATTTTTTCTTACACTATGTACTATCATGTACCTAACATACCACACATCAATTTCCCATTTACTCTTTTATTTAGTACTTAAAGTCCGACAAACATGTAGGGAAGATATTTTTCCTACGTATTTAGATGCATGAGTTTTGATTAAATATTTCCTATCAATTAATTCCTTTCTTGATTAAATTCAAATGAACTTCAAAATATCACATCGATTAAGGAATTTATCTGGAAATTTATAGAAAATTCCTAGATCCATAAGATCATTTTCTCTACAACATATTTTGAATTTGGGTTGGATTTTTCCATGTGCTATTTAATTTATAGCTCCCTTTAACAATCATTATGACCTTTAAAAATCCATATAAATTCATATATCTATCCAAGGAAAACCATTTCCAAAATCATTTATTCAACATTATAATTCAATTTCAAGCGATTTTATTCGTAAAATCAAGAGTTTTAGTGGTCTGTACTTCTATTTCTTAGCCATTTATCTTGTTATAAACATACGTAAACACTTTAATTGATATTATACAAATAACCATCTAAGAATTAACTTGCAATTATCATCATAAAACCAAACCGAATTAAATTTTATTTAAATTAGTGTTGTAGTAATATTACTTACCAAATTCCTATGATAAGTGAAGATCATAGCTTATTTAATCTTCTTCTTCCCAAAGTTGCATTCTTTCTACTGAAGATGGTATTTTTCCTTTGGTGGAAATTTAGAGAGTAACCATAGATGTGTGAAGTTTTCTTTTATGCTTGTAAAAAAGAGTTAATAGTATGATTTCATGCTATGCACACGGGGTTCACCACATAATTTATTTAATGATACACCTTTAGATTTTAGTCATATAAAGATGAAAATTTATATTTATGCATTGAATTTATCTATATTGGTTTATATCTTGAACATTAATGGCAAACATTGATCAATAAATGTGCTTAAGTAAACTTGAAGCACACATAGTATAGAAATTTTAGAACATAATGGATTTACACAAAAAAACATTAATAACATATGCCAATTATTCCTTACTTAGTAGCATTATATTACTGAACATGCCTAATAATTTAAGTGATACATCATTTCAACGTGGGTATATAGAATATAAGTTCAAATACGTACACATTTAATGTGATAATGGTATTCCATATGTGGAATAAAGACACCATGCTAAGTGTGAAATATCGTTTTGAAACTTATTTAAATATACAGTATTCTAACATTTCCATTATTACACTTATTAACACTAACTAATACTAATTAAATTAGAAAAATATTTTAGTGGCTTCAAATGTTTTATTTTTAATTGGTATATGATATTATAATTTGAGAAATATAAATAAATAACAATATTATGTACAATATTATTTTTGATCACCTAGGTAAACTAGACTATTTCATATACTTTTGAGTGAGTGCACCAGAAAGTCCCTCCACTTTAGGTATTAGGAAATCTTATTCATGTTGTAATTGGTAATCGATCCTCACACCTCTTTATTATCTCCAATGTCAGGATAAGCTACCAATCGATGACCTCGTAGTCTAATTTTTGGAACAGCTAAATAATTCTAGTATTTACATCAAATAATAATACCGTCATATAATAACTGAAATAATATAAAATTTAGCATAATTCAAAGCAAAATAATTATCACTAAGAATACTTGTGAATATACAAAAAATACTTTATATGACATCACATTGAAAATAACTATAAGACCGAATGACATGTATATCATTGTAAATGCTTGTAAAATTTTTGTTTCTTCATCCAGCATCGACAAAATATAATATTTATATCCAATACAATTGTTATGCATGTAGGATAAAAATTATAATTGCATTTTAAAATATATTAAATAATGTTTTCCTTTACACATAAGAAAATAAGTCAAAAATATCATGTTGCCCTCAATGTGCAACAAATGATACCATAATATTAGTTTGGTAAGTTTTTCGTAGAAGAAAATTATTTATAACTATATTTATTCTCAATAATTTGAAATTTACAAATATTATTGAAAGCAAGTAAAGTATATTTTTAAAAATTCGAAATGGGCTCCTGTGTTACCATTTTATTTCATACACATATTTTTCACATCGAGGAAACATTTGTTAAATCAACAAAACATTCTTGTTACATATTTCCTCATTGGGTTATGTATGTGAAATGTTGCTGGTTGCTGATAAAAGGAAATAAGTAAAAAAGAGTTAATTGATTACATGTTAATTATACAATTGATTAGAGTTAAAGAGATTTAATATGCAATTGGTTCTCTTATTAAATTGAATTACAATAAAATTCTCAAATTATTTTGAATACAGATTGATCAAAATTAAAAGCAATTAATTTCTTTTATTTATTACATGCTATTAATATTAATATTTGATATGATCCTTACTGTTTAAAAATAGCTCACTTATAACCATAACGGAAAACTTTATCTCTAATTTATAGTGCTTTATTTATAAAACAGTTCAGGTTTTATAAACTTTTCATTAGAAATGTTAATGATAAAGGGAAATAACTAAAAACAATTAATTGATTACATAGTAATTAAATAATAGCATTATAGAATTAATATGTAGTTAGCAATTTTTAACATGAATTACAATTTAATTCTCAAAGTATTTTAAAGTCAAATTGACTAAAATTGAAAGCAATTTATTCATATACTTTTTTCACAATAATGATATTTGATACGATTCTTTCTACATAAAAATAGTTCACTTATAACAGTTATGAATAACAACATCTCTAATCTTATAGTTACATGTAAAATGTTCAAATTGCAAAAAATTCAAAACAACATATATAAAATAAAATTCGTAAAATTTCAGAAATAATTACATCATTCTTGCTAAAGATCTTCAAGAATTCGATGATAACCATAAATATGTGTTGCATATAAACATTTCATAGTATATTAATGCAACGTTGTGAAATTTAATCACTTTAATTAAAGATATTTAAATATATTTAAATATAGATTATTTTTCATAAATAATCAAGTTTTAAAGTATTAAAGAATGATAATTAACTTAATTTGGGAAAAAGTTCTTGGAAATATTTCCTTTGGAAATAATACCGACAAAATGGCCGAAAACCTTTTATCGATCAACAGCTCTAAATCGTCAAAGTCGTGCATGGAGATGGATACATACACTTATTTTTAATTTTGAAAAAAAATATATGAAATAAAATAATTTAATTTATTTTTGGAAAATTTAATGTATTTATGACATCATCAAGGTGGTCATATATTTAATAATTGATTAATGAATTTAATTGAGATTTAATGATTTTACAATTATTTTTATTATTTAAATAATGGTTTTAAAAGGTTATAATTCTTTTTAAATAGTTATAAAGTAATAATGAATGATATACAATAGTTTTATAAAGATATATATTTGATTTGAAAATATAAGGAAAAATCGATATCGCTTTATCGATATAATAGCAATTATTGTAAATAATTGTTAATATTGATTTGTATGATTTTATAATTCTAATGTGATCATTTTAGTTAATTAATAATGATTATAAGTTTATTTTAAAATTTTGTTTACATTTATATGTAATTTAAAGTATAAGTGAAAATATGACCGGAAATCGGTTTTCCAATTTTCAACAGTTTAACGAACGTAAATTATTCAAAGTGATCGCAACGTTGTTATTCTCTTGTGCACATCCATATACTTAAATATACATGTCACTATAGGATCGATTTCACCCTAGAGGAGGGGGGTGAATAGGGTGATAGGGTGATATTAATAATAATAAAAATTAATGCGAAAATATAAAAAATAATTGTAGCACAGATAATAGCAGAATGATAAAAGCAGAAATCGAACAACAAAGATTTAACCAGCTTCGGAAAAACCCTGCCAACGTGCTGTTCCCAAGGTTTCTACTAGAAATTAAGTAGTCAGACGCTTACACACGTAAACTTGCGACACCCGCTATCGACTAACCTAACTCTATGCTCAAAACCCCGCCACAACTCAGCCACTGAGTTGCGAATTCTCAAACTACACCACCGTAGTTCGTCCCTAGTCACACGACTAGAATTTTACAAAAGTTTAAGAGAAAATTAGAAAATAAACTAAACAAAAACAAAGCCCTTTTTATATATATAAGCCCAACTATAAAATAAATAAAGGCGGCCCAAAAAGAAACTAAAAGAACTATTCCCCTTTTTATTTTTCTCGTATAAAACTTTGGCCGTTCATTGTTGCTTTGTAATCATTCCTCTTTTTAAAATTAGGGCTTTGAAATTGAAGACACCGCTTAGAAGTTGATCGATTGATAGTATACTTTTACTTGATTGGCTTCGTCGAGCGATTCTCTAGCCTTGATAGTTTGCTGCGGCTTCAATTATGTCAAGCTCGAATGTAAGAGATTGGTATGTGATTTTGCCCCTTTTTCAATTTTTGATTGTGCTCGATTTCGATTCGAGTTTCGTTATTGCTCTGCTATTTTGCTTGAACTCGAATCTTGTTAGATTTTACCGATGATGATTTTTGGGTTTAAAAGGGAACGAATCCCTTAATTTTCGTTCGTATAATTTTGTTTTGAATCTGGCTATTATTTTGCTCGGCCATACGATTATTACTTGAATGCTTGTGATAGTCTTGACTTGTTCATATCATACGTATATTTCATGAATTTGAATTTAGGTCTGTTCTTTTCTCTTTTGACTTCGGCATTAAAGTTTTTGAGATAATCTGGAAATTTTGCATCTTGACTTGTTCATTGTAATTCGAATTTTCGTGAATTGCTTTGGTTAGTTCCTATGACTTTGGCATTTGAGATTGTGATAATATTTTTGTTCTTTTTGAACTCTTATTCAAACTGCGGTTCAATTCCTTGACTTTCTTAATCCACTGTACACGTGACCATGTCTGAAGCTCTGTTTCTTTTTCTGGTTCAATTCTTTGCTGGTACTTGTTGTAGATGTTGAAGTTTGTTCTTGACTCTTGGTTGTTACTACATATATGCATGCTCCATTGTTATATGCTCATTCCATCTGGAGCTTTTGTACATTTGGTTCCACCGGCTTGTTGTCATGTTGTACTGGCCTGCTATGGACTTGAAGTTGTACATTAGAGTCTGGTTGTAGTGTTTGAGTTGCCTTCATGCCTTCATTCTGAAATGCACTGAATCCATCTGCCTTGAGTCCACTTCATGTTGTATGTTGTATGCATTCATGTTGACTTTGTTCATGTCTGAAGCCTGTCATTGTGACTTTGTTCTGCATTTCAAACTCCTCTGTAATGGATTTGTTGAGTCTGTTGTCACATGTAGAACTGGTGTGTTGATTTATAGTGCCTTGGCTCCATTGACATTTTTTCTGGTCTTCACTGTTGAGGCTACACTTGTGCCATTTGATGTTTTGTTTGTTCTTGAAGTCACCACTGTTGACATGTGCATTTTGGAGTCTGGATTGTTGTTTTGATTCTTTGAGCTTGTTCGTGTTGTTATGTGGTTGTACATGCACTTGCTGTTGCATACATACTGTCTGGTTTTTGGTTGATTTAGTCGAGACTCTATGCACTTGAGTTGAATCCAGCCTCGGACTTGGGTTTGACCTTGTGCTCACCTGTCCTTGCAATTTATCAAGTGTATATCGGTGTGCACGGCCTTGTGACATGTACAGTGATACACTGTGCATGTTACAAGCTGTTCGTGAAAGATGAATTCAAACGAAAATGATGACGAACTACCCAAATAACCGAGGCAAATAAAATTTTCACACACACACTTCTATTGTACACTGCAAAAAATATTTCTTTTTCAATTTTACTGCGTCAGTGTTTATTTTGCAGATAATTCAGATGCTGGATACAGGCTGGAACAAAATTGAAGATAAAATACGAGTGAATAAGTGATATGTAGTGAGGTGAACATTGTAAAGTGAAATTTGTGATGTAATCGAAATTGTATTGTAATTGAAAATGTATATATGTAGTGAGAGCTCAAATTTGTACTATTCAAAATAGTAATAAAATATTTGTTTAAATAAAATATTTGTTTGAATTTAAATTCTGTATTATTTATTTTATTCAACAAGAATTTATTTAATTATGTGAAAAATAAAATAGTACAATAACAAATACATTTAAATGAATATATATATATGTTTATTATCATCAAACAAAAATCATATATTAGCATATTCTACAATTTCCCCGTTTTGATGATAACAAACATATATTAAGATTTTGAATTTATTAAATATATTTGGTCACTGATGAAATCTATTTTCTCCCCCTATTTGAATGCTCCCTCTCTACAACAAAGCTCCCATTCATATATGCATAAAAATATGCAAATGAACCTAGATGGGATTATGCAAATAAAAAATAAAATATTTGACCTTTATTTGCCAAAATCTTAACTTTTCTCTCCCTTTTTTGTTATCAGCAAAAGAGTAATAGTGGTGAGATAAAGTGATAGATATTAATACGGCATTAATACCCAATCGAGTATAAATATTAAATTTCAAAAAAAAATCAAACAAAAATCATTAATACTTTGTTAGGTGCATATTCCACTTTCGAGTGTTAGGGATGATGTCGGCATATAAAACCATATAGCTGTGTCTATTTGTGGTATATTTATATCAGGAATTTGAATATCTACTAACCATGCATAACCGTTAGGACTTTTAAATGAGATTAGTAGTATTCCAAATTTAAAAAAAATTAATTTCAAGTAGCTTCTAACCACGCATAACCATGAAGAATTTTAAATGGGATTAGAATCAACTTGTCTATTTAATAATCAATTTTGATATGTGTTCCATACATGCATAACCATAAGGACTTTTAAATGAGCATGAAAGCACATAAACAAATATTCCAAGTAATTCACCCATGCATAACCGTGAGGACTTTTAAATGAGAGTGAATACTTTGGATGTTTTTATTGTAAAAAAAAACGAATAATTTCCTGTTTAAAATACCACATTTTGACATACTATATTGGATTTTGATGAGTGATGGTCGTTAGAATTATGATAGAAATAGATATGGTCATGGAATTTTTACCAACAAAAGTTATTATAACTCTTGTTTAAATTTTTAAAGAAATTTACTAAATATACTGTCTCAAGTCATAATATATGATTAATATCAACACTCATCACTTTTTCAATCACTATTTATCTTTTCGATAATAAGTAGGTTGTCAGATTAGTTAATGTATTCATTTAAGATCAAATCCAAGAATAAATATAAAATCAAATTTCTAAAATGTCTAATATGAAATGAAGTCAACAAAAACTATTTTCTGGAAGGGGTTTTATGAAAAAAATGTCTGCCAATTGAAAATCAGTTAAAATGAAAATTATGCAGATATTTTCTTTGAAAATGTGATGCAACTAATGAATGTCTCTACATAAAACATATTTCACTAGTAATTTTTCTATCAACTAGACTACCAGCATAATCTGCATCTGAATACCGCTTTAACTCAAAGTTACCAGATGGATATCAAAGACCAAACCGTGAGATGTGCAACAAATACCTTATAATCATTTTACAGCATTTAAAATGTGATTCGTTAAGGATTTGATTGAAAACGTGCACATAAACAACTAGTGCACATAGTGTCAGATTTAGAAGCAAATGTATCCACGTGTACCTAGAGTAATCATCAACCAACACAAGACACTATCTCTTATCACCTAAACTTTCAATATCGTTAGTCCAAGCAAATCTATATGAAATAGTTCAAGGATGAAAGGATGATTGGTCAACATTTTAGAATCACATAACTGGATGAATTAAATCAGATTATGGTGCAGATTTTCACATTTAATATATCGTTCAAGATAAATGTACCGTTACCTATTTTACCTTTGCCGATAATTTTTCTTTGTTGCTCATTGGGATTCTGTCACCTTTGTACTAGGCTAAGGAACTTTGATTTGTCGACCGTCGTGTGCCTGGAATAGCCAGAATCCAGGTATCGCTCTTGTTGTTCCTTAGCCTGCCACCACACCTACACGAGAAAAGATTTTTGTGACCTATTTGTTTTTATAGGTCCATGATTGTTAGTGACAAACGATTTTGAAAAATAAGTTTGTGTAGACCCAAGACAATTTATATTTCTTCCTTTTGGTACCCAGATTTGTTTGACTTTAAGGGATTTTATATTCGTGCCTTTTGGAACCCAAATTGGTATGGTTTTCATGTGTTTGGGTCTATACCAGCAATTATTGTGATTGTGTCTAGTTTTTCCACAAATCGTGCACTTGGAATTGACTTGATTAATTTCGCTTCTAACACGTTCATATTGAATATACCCAAGTCCTTGTCTAATGGAATTAACAGTTTGTTTCCCTAATAACATATTTAGTGATTTTTCTCCTTTGGAAAATCTTCCTAAAGTTGTAGACAATTGTTGGACTTGTGTTTTGAGTGATTCATTTTCATTCAAACAAGGTGCACCTTTTAATAGAATTTTCTCTCCTAGTGTTTTCACTTTCTTTCAAAATCAGAATTTCATTTTCAAGTGATTTAATTCTAGTTTCTGATTTTTTTCATTTCCTCTTCAAATGATGGACACTTATCACACTTAGGGCTCTTATTTCGATAGTTTTTAACCAATTGATCAAGCTGTTTATTTAATTCTATCAAACTATCTCTTTGTTTGTTCAATTTTAGCGTATTCTCCCTAAGTCTTTTAAAACAACCATTTACTTCATGAAAATATATAAGTAATTCTGTGTGAGTAAGTTTTGATACCTCACTTGGCTCGTTATTATCGCTATCACTTATTTCTCCTTGAAGACACAGTTTTGCTTTTTCATTTTCACTGCCAGTGCTTTCATCACTTTCATCAGTTTCATCCCAAGTAGCTGCAAAACTTCTCCTTATCGGTTTCTTTTCTTGGCTGAGTCGATTCTGAGGACAATTTAGCTTGATAAGACCAGGTTTATTGCACTTGTGACATATGATCTCCTGCTCTTCTGGGTTGTCTATAACTTTGACTATTCTGCTTTTCAGTTGTGGATTTAGAGCTGGATTTCCATACTTGTGATTCCACCTTTTGAATCTCTTTATTAGCAGAGCCAGTTCAGCTGCTCCATCATGATCATCATCACTTTCAGTTGTTCCTTTGAGAGCTATTGATTTCTTTCGAGTATCACCTCCTTCACGTTCTTCATTGAATTTCATCTCTAGCTCATAAGTGGTGAGATTTCTAATCAGTTCTTCAACTTTAACTTGTTTCAAATCCTTTGATTCTTGAATGGCAGTAACTTTTGCTTCAAAATTTCGTGGAAGAATTCCGGGGATTTTTCAAACTATTTCCAGCTCTATGTATGGCTTTCTAAGTAATTTTGATTTGTATACTAGATTAGAAAGTCGTCCATACATTTCTTTGACACTTTCATCCTTTGCCATTTTGAAGTTTTTGTACTCGCTACTAAGCATGGCAAGGCGAGATTCTTTGACTTGGGAAGTTGCTTCATGGGTTACTTCAAGTTCGTGCCAAATTTCCTGCACAGTTGTGACACCCGCTATCGACTAACCTAACTCTACGCTCAAAACCCTACCACAAATTAGCCACTGAGTTGCGAATTCTCGTACTACACCATCGTAGTTCGTCCCTAGTCACGCGACTAGAATTTTACAAAAGTTTAAGAGAAAATTACAAAATAAACTAAACAAAAACAAAGCCTTTTTTATATATAAAAACCCAACTATAAAATAAATAAAGCCGGCCCAAAAAGAAACTAAAAGAACTGTTCCCCTTTTTATTTTTCTCGTATAAAACTTTGGCCGTTCTACGTTGCTTTGTAATGTCTGCTTCGTTCCTCTTTTTAAAAATTAGGGCTTTGAAATTGAAGACGCCGCTTAGAAGTTTATCGATTGATAGTATGCTTTTACTTGATTGGCTTCGTCGAGCGATTCTCTGGCCTTGATAGTTTGATGCGGCTTCAATTATGTCGAGTTCGTATGTATGAAATTGGTATGTGATTTTTGCCACTTTTTCAATTTTTGATTGTGCTCGATTTCGATTCGAGTTTCATGATTTATTGCTCTTCTATTTTGCTTGAACTCGAATCTTGTTAGATTTTGCCAGTGATGATTTTTGGGTTTAATAGGGAACGAATCCCTTATTTTTTGTTTGTATAATTTTGTTTTGAATCTGTATATTATTTTTGCTCGGCCATACGATTATTACTTGAATGCTTGTGATAGTCTTGACTTGTTCATATCATACGTATACTTCATGAATTTGAATTTAGGTCCGTTCTTTTCTCTTTTGACTTCGGCATTAAAGTTTTTGAGATAATCTGGAAATTTTGCATCTTGACTTGTTCATTGTAATTCGAATTTTCGTGAATTGCTTTGGTCAGTTCCTATGACTTCGGCATTTGAGATTGTGATAATATTTTTGTTCGTTTTGAACTCTTATTCAAACTGCGGTTCAATTCCTTGACTTGCTTAATCCATTGTACACGTGACCATGTCTGAAGCTCTGTTTCTTTTTCTGGTTCAATTCTTTGCTGGTACTTATTGTAGATGTTGAAGTTTGTTCTTGACTCTTGGTTGTTACTGCATATATGCATGCTCCATTGTTATCTGTTATTCCATCTGGAGCTTTTGTACAATTGGTTCCACCGGCTTGTTGTCATGTTGTACTGGCCTGCTGTGGACTTGAAGTTGTACATTAGAGTCTGGTTGTAGTGTTTGAGTTGCTTTCATGCCTTCATTCTGAAATGCACTGAATCCAACTGCCTTGAGTCCGCTTCATGTTGTATGTTGTATGAATTCATGTTGACTTTGTTCATATTTGAAGCCTGTCATTGTGACTTTGTTCTGCATTTCGAACTCCTCTATAATGGATTTGTTGAGTCTGTTGTCACATGTAGAACTGGTGTGTTGAGTTATAGTGCCTTGGCTCCATTGACATGTTTTCTGGTCTTCACTATTGAAGATACACTTGTGCCATTTGATGTTTTGTTTGTTCTTGAACTCACCACTTTTGACATGTGCATTTTGGAGTCTGGATTGTTGTTTTGATTCTTTGAGCTTGTTCGTGTTGTTATGTGGTTGTACATGCACTTGCTGTTACATACATACTGTCTGGTTTTTGGTTGATTTGGTCGAGACTCTATGCACTAGAGTTGAATCCAGCCTCGGACTTGGGTTTGACCTTGTGCTCACCTGTCCCTGCAATTTTATCAAGTGTATATCGGTGTGCACGGCCTTGTGACATGTATAGTGATACACTGTGCATGTTACAAGCTGTTCGTGAAAGACGAATTCAAACGAAAATGATGACGAGAACCCAAAAAACTGAGGCAAATAAAATTTTCTCACACACTTCTATTGTACACTGCAAAAAATATTTATTTTTCAATTTTACTGCGTCAGTGTTTATTTTGCAGATAATTCAGATGCTTGATACAGGCTGAAACAAAATTGAAGATAAAATACGAGTGAATTAGTGATATGTAATGAGGTAAACATTGTAAAGTGAAATTTGTGATATAATCGAAATTGTATTGTAATTGAAAATGTATATATGTAGTGAGAGCTCAAATTTGTACTATTCAAATTGTAATAAAATATTTTTTTGAATAAAATATTTGTTTGAATTTAAATTCTATGTTATTTATTTTATTCAACAAATATTTAATTAATTATGTGAAAATAAAATAGTACAATAACAAATACATTTAAATGAATATATATATACATATACATATATTTATTATCATCAAACTAAAATCATATACTAGCATATTCTACAGTCACATGCACACTTAAACACATACAAATATACATATATATTTATATATAAACATATATAAGAAAAATATCCAAGATATTTCCTAAAAGCTTAACTCTTAAGTTTTCTCTAAGTCGGTCCTTACACATCAAAGGACATACACTCAAGAAGGAACATGGAAAAATATCCAAATTGGATGATGTTTTTTTTTTCAAACAGTAGAGAAAAGAATTTCCTACAATTTTCTTGTTTACCACTTTTCCAAATTCAGATAATAGAATGTCTAAAAAACCTGAGAGAAGATGAACTATTTTCAGGTCTAGTTTTTGGTAAATTCAATAATAATCCAAAGTCCTACACGTCATTCTTCGTGCTTGGCCGAGCACCACTTTTGGCATGGAATGGCCGAGCACACTAGGAGGCAGGGAGTAAGGCTTCGTGAGCTTGGATCATGAGTTAGTGAAGTTATAGCCCTTTTTCCAATAGAAAATCAGTGTGAGAAAACTCCTAAACTATCATTATATATATTATTGGATGATATATATATGTTTGGATATGATTGTTAATGATGGTTGTTTATCATGTTTTAATATGATAATATGGTTGGGTAATATATATACAAGTCACGTTAATACACGTCGATAAGTACAAAGGAAACCACTTTCCTTTATTGAATGAAATGGTGTATATGGAATGTTTAAACCTCTTAAAAATGGTTTAATATGGTTTAGAAATGTTTTATAAACATTTAAATTGTTTTGACAAAGTTTAAATGAATATTGAAAATTTAGTCAAAAATAGGCGCGTCACGTAATGGCAGTTCGTGATTTCGCACCGTAATAATTTAAATCCATTTGTACGATTGATTCAGAGTCAGATTTCTTTGTAATGAGAATTTTCCAAACTATTATAATCATAGTTTTCAAATAAAAGAAAAGGATTGAGATTTGGTTTAATAGATTTGAAAATATGAGTAAAACAAGTTTTGAAAATAATCGCGGTTTTGCAATTCGGAATTCATAAAAGGATTTCTTTTAAAAATGATATTTTTAATTCTTCAAAGATATAAAATAAATCCTATAAATCTTTGAAAATGTTTTAAAAGAGATTTGAGTTATAAAATTGGATTTCTAAATAATCGAAAAGTTGTTTTAATTAAATAAGCTTTTAAAACACTATTTGCAGTACTTTTTCGTAGCACTTTTTAATAACTTTTGCAAACAATGATTTAACTAAATTATTCTTTCCCGAATCTTTTGTGAATCTTTCAAATGAATAATTAAGTATTTTTGAAAGTGATTTGAAAATTCTTTTAAAGGAGTTTAAATTAAATCGGTTAAAGGAAAATTATTTTAAAGCACAATTTGGAATAGTGTTAAATAAACAAAAATCATCTCTAAAAGATAATAAAAGGGTTTAGAGTCAATCAAATTACTTGACCACCTTATGGGAGATAGAGAGGTAGTCTCTAGGATTGGGCTTGGGAAACCAGTTGCTTGCCCTCCCTAGCTAACCGGACTAGCCCGACGGAGGGGATAGTAAATTTGATTTACTCGGTTCCCAAAGTATAAAAGATATAATTTTACAAATATAAATAACTTAGATTGTATGGAGATAATCTTCTTATACTTGGTGTTAAATTCCGAAAAGGGAACTCGTACTATTCGTGGAATTCAAAAGGTGATTTCGCCATTATTCCACCGATAGTACTCGTTTAATATGGGAATTGATATTGAGTAGAATTAGATGATTTCTATAGATTCTGCTCACTTAATATTTACTGGTTTTGGATTAACATCCTAGATAACATGGTTTCAACTAAATCAAAATTTTGATTTCTGAATTTAGAAATGTTTGTTAAGATTTAAATAAATAATTTTTCAAAGGTAGGTTTAATGATTCCGTAAATATCGAAAATAAATGTTTTAAAGATATATATCACTTAAAGATATTTTTGATAAAAAGGAAGTAATAAATCAAAAGAACAATTCCCTATTTACTTAACATTTCTTTTATCGATTATTGGTTCGAAGGAACCAGGGTCAGATTGAGGTGATTCCTATCCGAATACCACTTCGAACCAATTTACGTGTTCGAAAATAAAAGATTGGGATGATATGATTTGGAAGATGGAATGTAGGGCTGTTTGTCAGTGACCCTCGGAGAAAGTTTCCTATATCATATTTATATGACAGTAGTTCTTCATTTGAGATCTTTGATGCAAGGACTTCTTGCTACTAATCTTAGGGGTAATCCCCGACAGGATGTGGGGGGAGAGTTCCTTCGGATTATCCTGTTCCTGGATAACTTGTTTGGATGAATATCTTACGTTGCATTTCTAATATATAAATTGATCTCTATGAACGTATCATCTATTTGATGGTGGAGAAGGCAACTTCTCTTAGCTTAACACCCTTTCTTGAGACGTACAAACTCAAGAGTTATACATTTGTAGAAATTAGTTGTGTGATTATGAATTAGCAATGTGGCATTCAAAGTGGAATGTGCTATGTGAAAGGTAATCATTACCTCAGGCCTCATCACCCAATAATGGCTTAAACAGGGTACGCCGTAGGGCTATGTGGTTCGCAACAATTAGGGTATGATCCTCACCTTTCTAGATCACTCTATATGTGTCGTGTATGTTGTGTATGCTATGGGATCCCAAATAGGTCGGTTACGATCGAGGTGATGTCATATTTGGTTCTATCCACCACCAGATGGGTCTACGGGCAGGCCGATCTTGCCAGGTGCAGAGGTTTCAAAGTTGTTAATCCTCGGTACATCCCTTTAGAGATGTACTGTATGGAAGGTAGTTCCTTACTTGCCACTGTATGGAAATCCATTCTCCAATAAGTGCCTTCAGACTTGATTGTAGAACCTATTTTGCTAAATTTAATCAATGTAACTATTTCGGCTAAGATTATAGAAGTTTACTTGAAAAGTGTTTTCAAAAGAAAGTCATTAAAAATAATATCCCCAGATTTTACATAGCATATGATTTGGTTATGATAAGGTAAAAACTTGTTCCGTGTTTATTTGGGGCAAGGTCTTATGAGATACCCTTTGTTTTCAAATATCCATAATTTGAGTTTCTCATACCAGTCCCATGTCTGATCCAGAGTTTATTTTCCTTTTCCCTTAAACACTGGGTGCCCTTTTTTTTAGGCAGCCAAGTAGTTAGGTAGCATGGAGCATTTCAAAATAGAGCATGGAGCATTTTAGGTCCTTCGTAGAAAGTTATCTATTAATTCCGCTGTATTTTGTATAATGTATCTACCAGCACTTCTGAGGATAGGTGGTTATAACTATCCTAGCTAGATTAGTAATTACTGGAATCCGACGGAGCAATTTGGAGTAATTGCATGTACTACTTATATGTATAATTAACTGTTGAATACAATGTGAGATTCTATTTTGTTTGTCTTCTATCCTTATTTTCTTTATCCTATGATAATCTGCCTCTTCGACACTTGGATTTGTGGCACGTGAATACTGAGGATGTATTAGTATCGATTTTTGAGGGTCGAGGAGGTGGGTCGTCGCATTTGGTATCAGAATTTATGTTTGAGCTAATACCTAAGCTTAGACAGGGTCAACTCATTAGAGATAGGGTTAATAATACCCTAATATGAGTTTAGTTAGAGAGAGCGCAAGTTTGAAATTTTATTCGAATAAGTATATTCGAGTTTTATACCCATTCCCTAAGATAATTTCGTTTATAATTCTAAAGATGTTTCCTTACTATGTGTAGACAGTAGAAGTGAGTAATAAAAGAGGACAAAGGGGAGATAGCAACACTACAGCCACCAACGGTCGATCAAATGCTACAGTGATTGAGGAAATGGTAATCCCTGTGCAACCTCAAATTAACTTTGCTACTCTATGCAAAAATTACACCAGTTTGGGGGCTAAACCACTCAAAGGAATGAAGTCCATTATTGTAGTTCAGGCTTGGATCCGCTCTTGTGAAATAAATTTAAAGGGATTGAATATTGGGAATGAGTAGAAAAGGTTCTCAACTTCTTGGCAGTTACAAGAAGGGGCTCTAGCATGGTGGAAGTCCATAAATCTAAATGATTCAGGAGATAATTTTTCATTAGAATGGTTCAAGGAAGTCTTGGAAGAACAATATATGCCTGCTGTAGGAAAATCCCATCTTTATCGGAGTTTTATGGATTTAAAGCAAGGAGAGATGTCAATAGAATAATATTCCAACAAGTTCAATGAATTGTCCCGTTTTGGTCCAGGTCTAATACACACTCCTTTAAAGAAAAATGAAATGTTTATCGCTAGGACGAAGGGGCAATATCAGGATAGAATGACCGAGCATGTAAAGGGAACCTTTGTAGATTTGATAGATGTGAGTTTTCAATATAAAACTCTAGACAAAAGAATCCCTCCACAACTCAAAGCAGCAACAATAACTGGAAGAAGAGGAAGTTCAACTATTCTGGAAAGAAGACATGGCAAGGCAAGCCAGAAGGAGGTCCGCAAGAATTTTTTTTTGAAGGATATTACTTGTTATAATTGCCAACAGAAGTGTCATTTTTCCACCACCTGTAAGAATCCTAAGGCTCAGGATAGAAATTGCTACAATTTTCACAAACTAGGGCACTAGAAGAAGGATTGCCCACTGATAAAGAAAGTCGAACAAGTCAGAGTTTTTGACATTAAAGATGAGCCCTCAACTTCAATTGATGCAAAGGGTAAGAGAGTTCTTAAAGGTAAAATCTGAATTAATGAAAATCTAGTTAGAGTATTATTTGATACTGGGGCATCCTATAGTTTTATTTCTAAAGAAATAGTTGATAAATTGAAACTTACCAATAGATGCCTCTATCTATGTCTCTAGCCCCAAAGGTGGTAAAACTAATCTTTGTATAGTTTGTGAAAAAGTACAAGTTGCCTACCTTTCCCAAAAACTTTCATATGACTAATAGTCCTCGATTTTATTGGATTTGAGATTATACTTGGTATGGATTGGTTGTCTAAATACAAGGCTACTTTTGATTGTGTTAAAAGGACGGTGCATTTGGAAAATAAAAGAAGTGAAAATAACGTGTGAAGAATCAAGTCCAGTAATTGATAGTTTTATGCATGCTCTAAATTTATTTCAAAAACGTCTAGAAGAAATACCAGTTGTTAAGGAATTTTTGGATGTTTTTGAGGAAATTAAAAGTTTACCCCCACATAGGGAAATTGAGTTTTAAATCGACTTGATTTCCAGTGTGAGGTCTGTTTTTCATTCTTCTCAAAGAATGGCCCCCAAGGAAGTGAATGAATTGAGGAATCAAATGGATGAATTGTTAAAGAAAGGACTAGTTAGACCAAGTCACACAAGTTGGAGCTCAGTAGTAGTTTTTGTATCAAAGTTTGATGACTCTCTAAGACTTTGTGTAGACTATCGAGACCTAAATAAGCAAACGATTAAGAACAAGTATCCTCTAACCTGTATTGATGACTTGTTTGATCGACTTCATGGTGCATGAATATTATCCAAAATGAATCTAGCTACGAAATCAGTTAAGGATAGCAGAAGATTGCATTCCTTTAACTGCATTCAGAGGACCAAATGATTTCTACGAGTGGTTGGTTATCCCTTTTAGGCTAACCAATGCTCCCGCTTATTTTGTGGACCTTATGAATAGAGTATTCAGAGATGTGCTCCACAAATTTGTGTTGGTTTTTATTGATGATATACTTATATATTCAAAGACTAAAGAAGATCACGAGAGGCATTTAGAGATTGTACTAGAAATATTGAGGAGTAATGTGCTCAAGGATAAGTTCTTAATATGCCACTTCTGGGAAGAAAAGGTAAGGTTCCTTGGACATGTTGTGTCAAAGGAAGGAATCTCAGTTGATCCCGAAAAAGTTACAGCCATTCAAGATTGGAAGCAACCACAAACTCCGAAGGACATTCACAGCATCTTAGGATTGGCAGGATACTACTGGAGATTTATTCAAGACTTCTCCAGGATTTCTCATCACTTAACGAAGTTGACTATGAAGGATGTTAAATTTGAATGGAAGTCGTAATGTGAAGAAGCATTCTGGGAACTTAAGAAAAGGCTAACTACCGCTCCAGTCCTGACTATTATTGATGAAAGCGGTGGTTTAACCATTTATACTAATGCTTGTGGTGAAGGAGTGGGTGTGGTATTGAAGCAACATGAGAAGGTTATCGCATATGCTAGTAGGAAGTTAAAGACGCATGAACGAAATTATGCAACACACGACTTAGAACTATTAGCCATTATTTTCACACTAAAGATTTGGAGACATTATTTATCGGGTAAGAATTTGTCATAGTTTATTTCGATAAATTTGTTTGACCTTGATAAATAATACTCCTTCTTTAAATAGGTGAGAAGTTCGAACTCTTAATGATCACAAATCTTTATAGTATCTTTTCACTCAGAAGGACTTAAATATGAGACGGCAGTGTCGGCTAGAATTTCTCGCATCATATGATTTAGATATCCTATATACACCGGGGAAAGCCAATATGGTAGCGGATGCATTAAGTAGAAATCATGCCGTTGTAGCTTATTTGGTAATGACTGTGACTCTTCTACAGAGAATTTCCAGCAAACAAAGAGAAGATCAACGTCCAAGGAAGGCTATTAAGGATATAAGTAAAGGACATAATTCAAGCTTTGAAGTAGATTACCATGGGATATTACGGTTAAATGGAAGAATTTGTGTTTCGAATATTGACAACTTAAGACAAGAAGTGTTGACCGAGTGCCATTAATCTAAGCTTAATATTCACCCTGGAGTTAACAAAATGTATAAAGACATAAAACAAACATTTTGGTAGGAAAACATGAAGAGGGACATCTCTATCAATGTTAGCAGATATGCAAATTGTCAACAAATCAAAAGCGATCAACAAAAGACTGCTGGATTACTTCAACCTATTGAAATTCCAACTTGGAAATAGGACCAATTATCGGTGGATTTTATCGACAGCTTTCCTCAACCATGAAAGGAAAATGAAGGCATTTGGGTTATCGTAGATCAATTGACCAAAAGCGCACACTTTATCCTAGTAAAGCCAATGAGAACAGTTGCACGTCTTGCAGAAATATACATAAGGTAAATAGTTTGATTGCATGGTGTCCTAAGCAGTATAGTCAATGATCGAGACCCAATCTTTTCCAGTATGTTCTGGGAGGCATTACAAACAGCTTTGAGAATGAAGCTGAGTATAAGCACAGTATATCATCCCTAGATTAATTGGCAAACTGAAAGGGTAAATCAAGTATTGAAAGATCTTCTGAGATCTTGTATCTTAGATTTTAGAGATTCATGGAAACACTATCTTCATCTTGTGGAATTCTCCTACAATAACAACTATCAGGCAAGTATCGGCATGGCACCGTACGATGTTTATATGGTCGTCCATGTAGATCCCCAACATGTTAGATCAAAACCGGAGATCAGTTAGTTCTAGGTCCTGATATGATTCGAGAAGCCTCATAAAAGGTAGACTTGATCAAAAAGAAGATGAAAGAAGCCCAGAGAAGGCAGAAGAGTTACGCTAATCAAAGGTGCAGAAATTTGGAATTCTCAGTTGGAGATTTTGTATCCTTAAAAGTCTCTCCAATGAGAGGAGTGATAAGATTTGGTCAAGCATGGAAGTTAGCACATCGATTTATTGGACCTTTTCCCATTCTTAAGCGGATTGGTCCATTAGCTTATCTTGTGGAATTTCCCAAAAGGTTATCTAGTGTGCACAATGCCTTTTATATATTCAATCTACAGAAATATGTGCATGATCTAGAACAGATTATAGTAATAGCTGCCTATGAAGATTTAGAAATAGAACCAAATTTGGCATTTATTAGACGACTAGTTCAAATCATGGATCACAATGAGAAGCGATTTAGAAGGAAGGTGGTAAGGTTGGTTAAAGTTCAATGGAGTGGTGATACCGAAGACTGAATATGGGAAACAGAAGATAGAATGAGGAAAGCTTATCCTGAGTTTAGGATTAATGTATAGTTTGCATGTGGTAACGAGATAGTGCATTCACGACTAGTGGTGTGGTCACTTATCATATCTTGTATATATTTCCCCTTACCAAATATATATTCCTTTCTGAGTAATTTTCTTCTTATCCTTAATTTCGAGGAAAAAATTCGTTTAAGGTGGGAAGTATGCAACGACCCGAAAATTCATCACTTTAATTTTTTTTTGAAACATTCAAATAAGACTTTTAACATAAATGATAATGGTTTGAACAATAAATAGAGTAAATATTTACAAAAATATATACTTTGGAAGATATATCGATAAAATGACCGAAAACCGTTTTACCAATAAACAGCTCTTAGACCATCCAACATCGTGCACGGAGCCGGATACATACACTCATTTATGTATATAAGTGAGAATATGTAATAAAATTATTTATTTTATTTTTGAAAACAAAATCTCTTTATGACATCATCAATGGTATCACTATTTTGGAATAAATTATTTTTGAATTTAAATTGAGTTTGAATGATTTAATAATTATTTTAATTTTTGAATGATTTAATAATTATTTAAATTATTAAATAAGCCCTTTTATTATTATATAATGATAGAAATATTATTACCAAACTTTGTTTACAAATACATATACATATACATATACATGTACATATACATATACATATACATATACATATACATATACATATACATATATATATATATATATATTAAATAAGAAGTGAAAGTATGACCAGAAATCTCAATCGGGATCTGTAATGATTCAAGTAAAAAAGTTTTGCAACGTTGTGAATCATTTGAGATATACATATGCACACATACATGTACATGTACATGAACACATTCACATGCACATGAACACATACTTACATACATACATACATACATACATACATATATATATATCGAAATATCCAAGATATTTTCCTAAAACTTAACCCTTAAGTAAATCCAAAGTCAAACTCTTGCACCCTAAGTACAAGCATATAGCTACATACATAGCGGGGAGTTCAGCTGAGAATGATGAGGGGAGAGGGGGGAGTGGTAGTGATGAAATGGTGATGTGTTTGTGTGGAAATATCATGATATTTGCATCCTTACATTTGCCTATAAATAGCACCCACCTCTCTTCAATTCATTCACACTACTTCTTCATAAAATTCCTAAGCTCTTCATCCTCTTCTTCTCAACATTAGCTTCTTGCCTAAAGAAAGTTATGTGGAAAATTATGGCAAAAGGAAATTAAAATTATATAGTAAGTATATATTATCAAAACTCTTCAAAACCAAAGCAAATCCACTTCTTTCCCCCTCTACAACCTACGACCACACCATCCACCACCACTTGCCAAGCAAGGTCGAGTCCTTCCAAGCCTCCAAGACCAAGGCTACGGCCACACCATCCACCACCACTTGCCAAGCAAGGCCGAGTCCTTCCTAGCCTCCAAGACCAAGGCCGAACCCTCTAGAAGCATTTGTGCTAGTAGTCGTGAGCTAGGATTTCGAGATAGCGGAGCTATAGCCGTTTTAAAGTTAGTTCGATTGAAAATCAATTGAGAAACTCTATTTATGTATATATAAAATGATTATGTGATATGATTGCTATGGTTGTTTACTATGTTTGATCATCAAGTTTGAATGTTGATTATAAGTTTATTTTGATGTTGAAATGATTCACGTTTAATATAGGTCGAATATCATAAAGGAAATCACTTTCCTTTAATAAATGAAATGGTGTATATAAGATTGTTTAACCCCTTTAAAATAGTTCAAAATGATTTATAAATGTTTTATAAACATTGAAATCCAATTTGGTGAAGTTTTGACAAGTTATGAAAATTGAGCCAAAAATAGGCGCATCGCGTAACGGCAGTTTGTGATTTCACACGTAGAAAGTTAAATCCATTTATACAATGCATATGGAGTCAAAATTCTTTTAAATAAGAATTTTACAAACTTTTATAATCATAGTTTTCAAACAAAAGAAAACGATCAAGATTTCATTCAGTAGATTTTGAAATATGAGCAAATCATGTTTTCAAAATAGTCGCGGTTTGGCAGTTCGAAAACCAAAGCAATAAATTCTTTATAAATGATATTTCTAATTCTTTAAAGATATGAAATAAATTTTATAAATGTTTTAAAAGATATTTGAGTTATAAAAATGGATTTCTAAATGATAGAAATGTTGTTTTGATCAAATAAGCCTTAAAAGAACTATTCGCAGCACTTTTTGTAGCACTTATAACAAACTTTTGAAATATGGCTTCAAACTTAAGTATTCTTTCTCAAATCTTTTATAAAGGTTTTTAAATAAATAATTACATATTTTAAAGATGATTTGAATGTTTTGTAATTTATTTTAAAAAGTTTAAATAAATTATTTTAAAAAAAAGCTGTTAAAATCAAGTGATTTAATATTGGCTCTAAAAGACGACGAGTAGACTAAATTTTTTCTATTCGTGAGATCCGAATGTGAGATGCTTAAACTAAGAAGATGTTCAGGAGAAACCAATGCCCTAAATCACCTGGCCTCTTTCATGGGCAAGGAATAGATAAGGTCGAAAAGTCGGAAACGAGGCAAGTACAAATGATTCAAACTTAATTTAATACAACTTGGATTGTATAGAAATAGTCTTCTTATATTTGCTACTAAATTTTAGGGAGGGATCCCATACTATTTGTGTGAATTTAAATGGTGATTTCTCCATTATTCGATGGATAGTAAAGGTTGAATACAAAAATTGATATTGAGTAGAATTAGTATAATTTCTATCGACCCTTTTTAACTCAATAATGTTTTCCATTATGACTTATAAAGATGGTTTGGTATTTCCAAAGTTAAAGAGAGGTTTAATGATTTCGTATATACCAAAAAGAAATGTTTTGAAGATATATATCTCTAGAAGATATTTTTGATTAAAAGAAAGTAATTAATCAAATGATAAGCACATATTTACTTAATATCGTTTTATCAATGGTTGGTTGGAAGGAACCGGGACCGGATTTGAGTGATTCCTATCCGAAAACCACTTCGAACCAATTTACGTATTAGAAGTGAAAACTTGGAATGATAATAAATAGGATGAAGGGCTGCTTGTTACTGACCCTTAGATGGATTTTTCCATATCATATATATGTGGTAGTACTATCTTCGTTTGATCTTCGATGCAATGGATGCTCGGTACTAATCCTACGGATGATTCTCGACAAGATGTGATAGGTGAGATTCTTCGGTTTGTCCTGTTCCTAAACAACTTGTATGGACGAATGTCTGACATTACATTTCTAACATACACGTACATTTATTTTTACAAACGTACATCTGTTTGGTGGTGTAGGAAGCAACTCTCTTACGCTTAACACCCTTCTCTAAGACGTACGAGCTTAGAAGTTATACATTTGTGGAAATCAATAGTGAGTGATGGAATTGGAAATGTGGCATTCAAAGTGGAATATGATATGTGAAAGGTAATATTTACCTCGGGCCTCATCATCCAAAAATGGATTAAACAGGGCATTGCCATAAAGCTGTATGGTTTGCAACCATGAGGGTATGGTCATCATCTTTCTGGATTACTCTATATATATCGAGTATGTTGTATATGCTATGGGATACCAGATAGGTTGGTTAAGATCGGGATGATGTCATACGGTTCTATCCGCTACCAGATGGGTCTGCGGGTAGGCCGGTCTTGCCATTTGCCGAGGTTTCAAAGTTGTTGATCCTTGGTACATCCCTTTAGAGATGTACTGTATGGAAGGTAATTTCTTACCTGCCATTATATGGAAATCCATTCTCCGATAAGTGCCTTCGGACTTGATTGTAGAACCTATTATGCTAGAATTTAATCAATGCAACAATTTAGGTTAAGATTATATAAGTTTGCATGAAAAGTTTTTTCAAAAGAAAGTCATCAAAAATAATATTCGCAGATTTTACGTAGCAAATGATTTGGTTATCATAAGGTAAAAACCCATTCCGTGTTTATGTGCGGCGTGGTCTTATGAGATACCCTTTGTTTTCAAATATCCGTAATTTGAGTTTCTTATACCAGTCCCATGACTGACCTAGAGTTTATTTTTCTTTTCACTCAAACTTTAGGTGCCCTATTTTTCTAGACAACCAAGTAGTTAGGTAACAATGACCATTTCGAGAAGGAGCATGGAGCATTTTGGGTCTTTGTAGAAAGTTGTCTATTATTTCCGCTGTATTTTGTATAATGTATCTACCAGCACACCTGAGGATAGTCAGTTATAACTATCCTGGTTGGGTTAGTATTTACTAGAACTCTAATGGAGCAATTTGGAGCAATTGCATACTCATATGTATAATTAAATATTGAATACACTGTGAGATTCTATTTTGTTTGCCTTCTACCTTTATTTTCTTTACCATATGAAAATCTGCCTCTCCGGCACTTGGATTTGCGGCATGTGAATACCAAAGATGTATTTGTGTCCATTTGTCTCCTCTACCTCCTCTATATAATTTAAACCATCCTATCACTTTTTCTTCTTCTTTCTAGCCTTTCCTTTCGTAGTTCTTAGTTAGAGACTCCACCATGGCTAAAAATATAAATAGGCTCATCACATCAAAATGAAGTAAAAATGATACTCCAAGCTATTGCAAAGCTAAAAGATTGATTCAGGATGGATCTAATAGAATGCATCAATTGAGGTGCATTTAATGGCTATATTCATAAGGTATAAATCATATTCATCTTTTTTTATATATTCATGTCATGTTGATACAAATCCATATATGTATATGTTGTCCAAATCAAATATACAATTGTTGCCATTTGGTAATTATAAATTAGATATCAATTGATAATGTTTGAATAAAACCAATTTTTATATTAATATTTGTTTGTATGTGTATATATATTCAAGCTAATTGAATATATATTTATTTTTATTTTAAAATATTAAAATTAGTTTCATTTATTCCAAAATGATACTTTAATTATCCATTTACATATATTTAAAAAAACATAAATTTTTTATAAAAGCCAAAATAAGTATTATAATATAAAATATCAATTATAAATATTTTTCTAATCGCAGAATGTTTTATACTAAATGGATTTATATAAATTATTTTTTTAAATAAATAATATTTTTATTTAAAATAATTTTTTTTATGGATGAAATGTATTTAAATTCTAAGGTATACAGTTTATATATTTTAATCATTGTTTTATTTTAAAATTAATTTGTATAAATATATATATATATATCAATTAAAATAATTATATTTTTCTTTCGACAAATAACATATACATATACATATAAAATTATCATATTTTCCCATATTTTAAATTATTTACAATTATTAGTTTGAAATTGTAAATCTGAATTTGAATTTTGAAATTGTTATTCTCAATCAAAATTAGATGCCTTAAATAAAATTTGAATTTAAAATTGTTTACTTGATCATATTGATTTTAACTATTAGTTATTCATTTGTATTAATTTTTAAATTATAAATTTGGATTTAAATTTTGAAATTATTTTACTAAGTCAAAATAGATGTTATGAATAAAATTTAAATTTAAAATTGTTGACTTGATCAAAATGACTTTAAATTTAATAACTTTAAAAAAAAATAAAAGTATGGTATATTTATTTATTTATGTATAAATTATAAATATCAGTTTGGATAACAATACATATATAGAGGGCAAATTTGTCCATTATAGGTGTAAATCCCAGCACTTATATATGTACACATTAACTTTGTCACGATACATTATGTTACACTTGCACAATACTCATGTGAGTATATTTGGATATACTCATAAAAAATATTAAAACATAAATTTAATAAAATTAATATAATCTATTAAATCAGAAAATTAAACAACTGGATTTTATTTAAATAATCTAGATTGGATCTAGTACTATCCATTAGACTTCATAGGTCCACTACGATCCAATATAGGAAATTTATTTGAAACTTACCTATTTCATCCGCTTTTAAGCGATCTGGTTCCAATAAAGGTATCATAGCATAATGATCTATAACGTCTAAATTAGCAATTTTAAGGGCGACTAATAAAGCCTAGTTGTCATTTGGGTGTATAGATAGTAGTGTCTATGCTTTGGGTTTAATAATTAAGTATACGCCCCTCCTCGGGTACTAGCCTAACTTAATGATGGAGTAAGTCCAAAAGGTTGGCCCAATTTAAAGGCCTAGATTGATTTGGGGCTTAGGTTAGTTTTCAAAATTCGATTTGAAATATAAAAAATCTAAATTTAAAATATAAAATAATTTTTCTAAAGGTTATAAAATATTTTTAGATTTTTTTGAAAATAAATTAATATTTTTGAAATTATTTTATAATTTAATTAATTGGATTAAATAAATAAACAAAAGTTAATTAAATAATATAAACATAAATATATATTGATACATGTATGTGCGTGTGTATCTATAAATATTGAATCTGAATATATATATATATCCTAAATTATTTAAGGTAAATTATAAATAAATATTTTTGAATTTATTATATTATTTAATTAAAAAATTAATTAAATAAAAATGATTATTAAATTAATTAATTAAATGTTAATTAATAAAATTATATGTATGTATGTACATAATCATGTATGTATATAGAACTTAAATTTTATAGTTAATATTCATCTTAAATTGCTTAGGATAAATAAAATGAAATTTTGAACTTTAATATAATATAATATATTTATTAATTAAATTAAAAATTTAAGTTATATGATTTCAATAATAATATACATAAGAATATTATATAAGTTAACTAAATTATAAACCGTTATCAATGAATTAAACTTATATAATATGAATGTATAAACATAAGTGAAACTATAGGGAACCCAACTTAGATTTAAGGAACAGGTACATGTGTTTTGTACGTATATAATGGTTCAGATGTGTCTAACACTTGAATCACGAGGGTATTTCATAAAAAATGCATTAGTCCTAAACCAATATCAATCAACGTGTGTGTGCATGTGCGCATATATATATATATTAAAGATTATGAATCCTTAGTGTGTAAGTTGTTCTCTAACATTTATATATTAATGGATTACTTGCATATTCTTTATTTGTTGAGCTTCCTCAAGCTAGAGATATTATGTGTAGTACTATTAATATATTGACTAGACATGGTAAGCTACATGCACTTATTTTTTGAGTTTTCTCTAGGTATGTGCATTATACTTAGGCCATCACAAATATGTTGGTATGAGTGAATTTCCTTATTCGATTTGTTGAGTATCCTCATGGTCGAGATGAGATTAGGATAAAGACCACGGGTTTGGAATTGTATATGATACAATCGATAAGGTGTTGTCCATCGCATGTGGATCTATGATTTGTTGAGTTTCCTTAAAGTTTGAATCCCTGGGCAAGCGAGTCCTAACACCCGCTATAGAATTTGAAAGATTTCTACGTTTTTCTTAGGTTTTTAAGAAACATAAAAATCTAATAGGAACCTTATTAGAAAAATAATATGAATACATTTACATTTCTGATACTGTATGAATATATGCTATACAAGTTAAAATAATCTACCTCGATAAATTTGTGCAACCAATATAATTGATAAAATGTTCATTAATTAAAATATATAAATCAACCGAATTAGATCGACACAGAAATATAAAATATACTTACCAATAAATCTTTTCACGTGTTGTCAATTCAAGGTCCATACGAGGGCCAAATTATACAACCACTAAACACATTACTATCTTGGTTACTTAGGTACTTATTTACCCAATATAATGTATTGTATTCTATGAGTTTTATGCTCTAAAATAATACAACAATATGGATATTTGATCCATACTCAATCACACGTAAATAATATATGGTGAATAGTCGTGATTCATAATTTTAACTTTGTTGAAATTAGTTCATTTGAAATAAGCAAATAAACCATTATGTAGGATCGTGTATTCAACATGATTGATTATGAGGATCTCATTGTGTTAAATGTAGCACTAGACCAAGAGCAACAAGATGTACCTAGGAACTCGATCGCTGAAATGTAAGTTTTATCTATTTACATAAAGTGAAACTTATTTGATATCCTCAAATGTTAAGGATGATCGAATATATTTTTGTAAAGAGTTTGTTTTGGTCTTATACTAAGATTTTTCCTGTTGAATGGTACGACCGTTTAGAAAGGAAAACTAATGTATGTGAGTGGATGTAACTTAGGTATAGTTAGGATGAAGAGAGTGAATGGTCGCCTCTACTTCATGAATAGACATTGAAAATGATAATTGTATTAAATACTAATAGATACTTAATATGAAATGAGAAATGCGATTTCTTTTCTAAATGTATTTTCATATAGAAAATTGCTTTCTATGAATTTTCTTCTTCTTTGAGTTTAAGATAATTTATGCGACACTCTTGACTATAAACTAATTACAGTTTATGAAATAAAATTCCATAATAACTGGTTGAATGGAGCTTCATATTTCACAAGCTATTATGTTAATGGCAAAGTAGTGGGAGCATACCATATAACACTTCATAGTGGACGCATCAAGTTATGAATTTTTTTTGTAAATATACCATATTATTTATGATATAATACATGTTTCCAGTATTGACTAGAGATAGACATAATTTTATTTCAATATGAATAATATGAATATTCACTAAAAGATAAAACCATCATAATGGTATTTGTTTTCATAGTAAAGTGATGCATTAGAAAATACAAAAGTATATGAAATTTTACAATTATTTTGTAATCATGGACTAAGCCATGGTTTTGAAAAATAATTCTTTAATCATATATTATGAATCATATGGTACTGATGAATTGTATCTCAATTAAGAGGAAAGCAATCATTTAGTGGGAGCGACAAAAGAGTTGGTGAACACTTCAGATTAATACATATAGATGTATGAAGTTCAAAGTCCAGTGACACTAAAAATAGATCCACTTATTTTGCTAAATTCATAGGTGAATTATCATAGAAAATAAAACATGTGTATTTGATACATAAGTCGAATATTTAAGATAAGTTCATTGGATATAAACAAGAAATAGAAAACACAACATGCAAAGAAAATAAAGATCTGATCCAATAAGTGATTATATTGGAAAAGAGTTCCAAACGTACCTAAAAGCGAATAAGATTCAATCCCAAAAGTCATTCCTCTTATGATACATAATAATGTATCGATAAGGAGTAATCAGACTTTGTTGGACAAAGTATGATTGATAATGAGTGAAGTTGAGTTAACTTTTTTCTGTAAGGTCGTGTACTTAAGAGTAAGTACATAAGGTAAAAAAATAGTTAATTTCATCTAAACATAGTATACGAGTTCGTACTAGATAAGGGTTTATAAGAACCCATACATATCCTAGGCAAAGGAGTTGACTTGTGTGAGTCGAGAGACTACATGTAATACTTATTTGTAAGGGATCCTGTGTAAATCAACTTAAAAGAGTTTCGATGAATATTGATTGACTAATTTATGTTATGAACATATAAATTTCGTAAACCCAATACCAAAATGAGTTTTATACACATATAAAGGCAATTCATAAAATGTTTATGAACACTTATTCCAGTGCACTATAAAATAGTTGTTGTTTTAGGAAATGCCAATTTCGTAACGGAGGAATTTCTTTTAGAAGTTATTGGTAGTAAATTGATTTGGATATGATCCAAAGAAAATACTTATTATGAAGGATGAAATTAAATTAACTAAGCTAAAATAGGCACGATGTTGGGGTAACTTGAGGAATGTATGTTATGATATTATGATGGTTTAATTGTAATGAAAAAATTAAGGTGCTCCATTTGCTTGAATTTTTTTAATATGTATATATATTAAACTTACTTTAGTTGCTTGAAAATAATTTTGGGGATGACTACAGCATTATCAGCATTTACTTTCGGGTTTTAAATTAAGGGGATGATACGGTTGGTATCAGAGCCAAGTTAGGGGACACTCAGGTAAAAAGAGAACTAGAAAATAAGGATAGTAAGCAGAGTAGAAATCAAACACTATAGGAGGGTATATGCTTATATATATAACATATAGGCAAATATATATAACCTTATATTATTACATCACTCTCTTTATTTCTGTTGCCAACAAAGACTTGCTTAATAGAAAAAGCAAGATAGAAATGAGGAGCGGACAAGTTACGATAGGAGGAGCAAACGTAAGGAGGGAGGTCAAGAGTATGCTAACCAATGTAAGGAATGAAGATGAAACGCGAAGAGCGGTTGAGGCTGAAGCTGCATGGCTGTCTAATGTGGTGGGGTTATGGATACGAATGCCTTGTTTAGGTAGTTTATGCTGCAAATGACGAGGTAGAATATGTCAAAGGCTGTGGAGCCAAGGCCAGTTGCAGTAGGAGAAGTTTTCTCAAAGATGAACCATGCTATAGAAATTGGGAGGGAAAAAGTGTATGGGAAGGAACCAACAGTCGACGTACTGAATTGGCTTAAAATTCATAAGAGCATATTTCGAGACATGGGATTGATGATGCGCGGAGGAGAAGGCCGGCATTGAGGCAACTGCATGAAGATGTTTTAGACTGGTGGGAGATAGTAATTGCTGAAACTCCTGAGCATGAGATTACTTGGGTGTAGTTTATGGAGAGATTTGAGACTCGGTTCATATTTGAGTCCCAGCGAAGTGTGCTATTGCACGAGTTTATAGATTTGAAGCAGGCGACCTAACAGTTGAAGAGTACATCCAAAAGCTCAAATCTTCTACTAAGTATGACAAGGAGATTATCAACACCCCATTGAAGAAGAATGAAAATTTTATTAAGGGCTTGAAGTTGGGTCTTGATCATAAGATGATGGCACACTCAGCATCTCCTTTTGAATTTATTGTTAACATGGCCCGAAGGTATGATGGAATGTACCATAATTAGAGAGGGGTAGATATAATACTTAACAAAAAGGAGAAGAAGAAATTTACTCTATATACTAAGGGGAAGAAGGCCGTGCCAAAAGGAAAGGGTGGAGAAATTGCTAATGCGGAGGTTGTTTATTTTGCCTATGGACAGATGGGACAACATGCCAAAAGGTTCTGGCAGCAAAAAATCTTAGAAGAGCGATGTAACAACCCGGAGCTTTATAACCATTAATTATCGTCAGACGATTATTGTTGATAGCTAATTGTTGTCGGAAGTTTGTGATCGAGTTGAGATTCTTTTGTAAATCTAATTATTCTTAGGTGGGCTTCAAAACTTTTGGGCCACATTCCATTTACTGTTTTGCCAAGTTATATATCAGAGGCAAGACCATTTTTCCCCTAATTCCATTTTTGTTAATAACCCTAGTAACCCAAAAAGAAAAACATACAAAAAGAATGGCGGCTCGATTTTCTCCCTCGTTCGATCAAATTAGGGCTTCGTTCGACTTCGTGATGACGTGATGTCGTTTTGCTCGATCGAGAAAAGGATCGTGTGAATAATCGCGAGTAACTTCGATCGATTTCTTCTTGGTTGCTTCTTCGGCTGCTTCTATTTTGATGGAGTTTGACTTCGAATCTAAGGTGAGTAATTTCTATTACTCACATCTACTTCGACTTGGTTGAATCGGTTGCTTAATTTGTTTCCGTGGTTTTCGACTTTGACTTGATTGTATCGATGTTGATTAGAGATTATGGCTTAACTTGTTCAACTTTTGTTTGTCTTGGCTTCAGCCTCGTGCATTTTTAGTTGTCTTTTATAAGAGGAAATTTACTTAGAATCGTTTTCATCTTGGCATTGACTTGGTTAATATCGGCCTCGACACTTTTGTTGATATTATTTAAACTGTTATACGTTCGTACCCCTATCACTTGTTGACTTTGTGCATTGGTTGGCCATGGTATCTTTGTAGGACACGGTTTTGATTTTCTGCTTCGACTTTAGTACAGGCTTGTTTAAAATTGTGATTTCGCTGTTTGATTATGTGATACTCTCGGCATTGAAGTCTCAGTTGCTTCTGGCTCCACTTGATATTGTGATAATGGGTTTCACTGTTTGGCATTGTTTTGCCTTTCTGGTTTTGTAGTTATGCATGTCAATTTGTTTATATGTGCACATCTGGTTGGACTTTGTTTTACCTGGTTCCACTATTTAAGCTGGTCACTGTTGGTGACATGTTTTGTTTCACTGACTTTGGTCAGTTGAGTGTTCCTTGTCCTTTGAGTTTTATTCACATACTTGCTGCTTTGAATTTGATGGGTTTGTTATCACTTAAATTTGACTTTGGGTTACTCTATTGTTTTCTTAGAGAGTGGGCTGTTTCTGTGCAGTATTAAATGGTTCATGTTGTATTGACGTTTGAATTGATTTTTGTGTTGTTTTACATGGGGTTCGACACTGTCTTTGGTGGCTTTGTTCAAACTACCTGTGTCTCTTGCTTATGTTGGTACTGTTCTATTTTGAGATAGACATGTCTGCGTATCCAGAGTTATGCATACATTCATTCTTGTACTTGTATTACTTGCTGCCTTGATTTTGTTCACTGCCCTATACATGTTGTTGGCACTGACATGTCTTGTACTACTTGTATCTGCACTTTGCTAACCTGTATTGTGCAGTTGCATCCTGGTCTACTTGCCTTTTTCATTGACCCTGCTTTATACTTGGTTTTAAAGTTGTCATTGGTGTTGTTGTGTTATATCACTTGATGTACATTGCATTGTTGCTTATGTACACTTGTGTTGTGTTGCTCTTGAATTGATACTGGAACATTGCCTTTGCTGGTTCACCTTGTAGTCTCTATTTTAATTTCCATTGTATTGATATTCATGCCAGCACTCTTTCATTTGATAGTTGCTTGTACCGGTATCAATCCATATGATTGCTTTGACATCGCAGTCTAGTCTTGGTGCAGCTGCTATGACTTTGTGCATTCGTACATGAAATACTTGTCGACTTTGCATGCTGCCGGTTGACACGTATGGATTGTTTAGTCTTTGATTGTTTTGAGTTTCATTTGATCTGAGTTAGATCCATTTGCTTTTGATGCATTGATCTTCTGTGCATTTCATTACGGTAGTGGCGAGGCAGTACACACGTGCGTGTACTACAGCCCTACCAGAGTTGATGTTTTAAATTGATTATTTTGTTGTTGTCTAATTATCTTCTAGATAATTAGATTATGAGTTTCTAATTATTTATTTAATAATTAGATTTTGTTGTTAATTGCCGTTTAGGCAACTCTGACGTTTTTAAGATTATCTTCATTGATAATCATTTCATTTTCCTTTGTTGATATGTTGTTTAACACTGTTTAGTGTTATATCTGCTGTTATCTGATTCTCTTATCGAGGAGTCGGATACACGAGATTTCTATGACTGTCGCCTATTTGATATTTGATTCTTATTGCTTCTGTGCATTTATAACTGAGTTTGAATTAGACTGACCCGTGTATTATTTTCTTTTGAATTTAATACTCGGGTCAGACCCGAGTTATTTCAGGTTGTAGATTTACTGCTTTGAGTTGCTGTTGAGCTATGAAGACTTTTCACATCTTTTGAAGTGGTCTTCGTCTTGTCGTAGTAGTCAGTGTGTCTGTTTTAAGTTGATATGTATTCATGTATATTAGTCGATAATGTACTTGTATATATAACTTCTTGAGTCGACAGTTGTAGTTGTATCATATGTATTATGTCAACTGTATTGTAACTGACATCAGTTATTATATATATGAGACTTTTTGTTATCTGTGTTCCGCATTTTATTATCTGTGATATTATTATATACATTGTCCTAAACTATTATGAACCGTCGTAGTTCGTTTTATACTAGAATTGGGTATGTCGATGGGAGTAAATAAATAAGAAATGTAAAATGAAAAACATATACCATTCCTATCGAGGTAACCAATACTAGTGTAAGGCCAACTACGGATGGCCGCTCCTATCCAGCCTTATTCTTCGTGATAATAGACAGTATTTTCCTTTAATACTCTTTGTTATTATGAGCATAGAGGTGGGGCGTCACAGTTGGTATCAGAGCTTGGGGTTTATGGACATAATATAAAACATAACTTAGATGGAACATGTGTTACAACTATTGGTCGATGTTTTATTTGTGCTTTGAGTCAAAACTAAAGTTTTGAATTTTGATGACAGTTTTTAAATATCTTTATTTAAAAATAATAGAGAAACAGTGTTCTGATGATTTGATTGATTTGTGTTTTGTTGATTTGATTGATTTGGGTACTGTAAATCAGAGTGCGCAGCGGAAACAGTAAAACTGTCTTCGCTGAGTATAACTGATAATCTTTTTGATTTAAAAATAAAAATAGATTTCATTTGTTGTTTACATAGCTGTATTTATTTTGTTTCTTTGAGAATTTCGAATCCGAATTGAGGATTCGAAACGATTGCAGTTATGTGATTCTTGTTGAGATTTTTGATGATTTTCTTTTATGCTAATCACGCGTTGATTAGATTTTTGCTGGTTTAAATTATCTTCATTGAAGATAATAGAGTAATTTCTTTGTTCATTTTGTAGTGTGCGTGCAAATATGAATTTCACATTACTGCATTAATTTTACATTGAACCGATGCTTGGTTATGAAACGTATTTTGTTGCCGTTACCTTTATAACGGGATTTTTACACTAGTGCTATATTTTGAAGCACAGTGTTTAGTTGATAATTTTAATGAATGAAAATTCACTGGTGTTACATTTGGTGTAAATTATTTTGATGAGATTTTGACGTCTAAAAATTACTGTCGCTTTGACTTCAGTAACAGTCAAATTTTTAAAAGTGGATTTTCAAGCGGTTATTCCGCAATGCTGATTTTGAGATTCGTTTTACGATGTTTTGAGAAGTGCAATTCCCTTTTCGAAATTGCTACTGATGTTGTTGCTTTAATCACGTGATTAGAAAATCGTTTTTAAAATGAAAATTGTTTTATAAATTTTTTAACATTTTGCGCTTTCAAAAGAATGAGGAAGCGACTTAAACGATTCAGCAAAATCGAGGACTATGACCCCTTTCTTTTACTGATTCGCTTAACTCTGGACTTGTTTAGTTGAGAATGTGAATTGTTATTTGTATAAAATAAATAAAATTGTTTTCAAGAATTTTACAGTTTGCGCTTTCAAAAGAATGAGGAAGTGATTTAAACATTTCAGCAAAATCGAGGACTATGACCCCTTTCTTTTACTGATCCGCTTAATTCCGGACTTGTCTGTTTGAGAACGTGAAATGTATTTTTACAAAATACACAATTTTGCACTTTCAAGGAAACGATGAAGAGAATCAAACGATTTAGTAAAACACGTGGTATGGGACATGTGTGTTTGCTATTTCGGTTAATTCCGGACTCGTTAATTGAAATATTTGCTGTTTTGATGATTTTGATGCTTTCGTGTGCTTTCAAGCCACTATGAGGACCTTCGGGTCATATGAGGACCTTCGGGTCAAATACCAGTACTAGACCTTCGGGTCACTCTACGGACCTTCGGGTCAATCTGATGGGCGCCAAAAATTATGTTGAGTACTTGGTAGGCTTCGGCCATTTGTTGATGCATGTGCGGCGAATTAAAAACTCGCCATCTGATGGGATCGATCCAAGATTTTATGTTGATTTTCTAGTCTTCTTAATAGATTTCTAGATATTTGTTGTTTCTAATTATCTGCAGGTAATTATATATCTGATGTTATGAGATTTAATTATCATATCGATAATTAAATATTTGTTGTTTCTAATTATCGCTTGAGATAATTAGATATTTGTTGGTTCTGATTATCATTTTTGATAAACGGATATTTGTGTTTCTAATTATCGCTTGTGATAATTAGATATTTGAGATTTGATTATCGTTTGTGATAATCGAATATTTGTTGATTTGAGATTTAATTATCGCTTTTGATAATTAAATATTTGCCGATTTGAGATTTAATTATCGCTTTTGATAATTAAATATTTGCCGATTTGAGATTTAATTATCGCTTTTGATAATTAAATATTTACTGATTTGAGATTTAATTATCGCTTTTGATAATTAAATATTTGCTGATTTGAGATTTAATTATCGCTTTTGATAATTAAATATTTGTTGATTTGAGATTTGATTATCGTTTTTGATAGTCGAATATTTGGTTGATTTGAGAATTGATTATCGTTTTTGATAATCGAATAATTGTTGATTTGAAATTTGATTATCGTTTGTGGTAATTAAATATTTGATGATTTGAAATTTGATTACCGTTTATGGTAATTAAATATTTGTCGATTTGAAATTTGATTACCGTTTGTGGTAATTAAATATTTGTTGATTTGAAATTTGATTACCGTTTATGGTAATTAAATATTTGTCGATTTGAAATTTTGATTACCGTTTGTGGTAATTAGATATGTACTGATTTGTTTTCTGATTATCGTTTGAGATAATTAGATATTTGATTTGTTTTCTGATTATCGTTTGAGATAATTAGATATTTGATGTTTCCGATTATCGTTTGAGATAATTTGATATTTGTCGATTTGTTTTCTGAGTATCGGTTGGATAATTGGATGTTTGCTAATTTTATGGATATGAGATTTTCTAGTCTCTAATTGAGTCTAGATTATGTTGATTTTATTGAATCGCTATTTCTATCTATTTCTGTTGATAGTTAGAGTTTATTGATTATAGGATTTGTGTTTTCTAGTTAATTGTTGGATAACTAGATATTTGCAGTTTGCGATTTGTGATTTGTGTTTTATAATTATCCTTGTTGATAATTAGATTTTGTTGTTTTCTAATTATCGTATCGATAATTAGATATTGCTGTTTTGTGATTTTCTGTATTTTAATTATCTAGTTGATAATTGAATGTTGCTGATAATTGTATTTATCCAGTTTTGCTGTTTTCTGATTATCTATTGATAATTAGACTTTGTTGAGAATTTGTGAATTTCTTTTACGAAATTAAAAGATTTCTTTGGCGTTTGTATTCCCGACTTCTACTTTTCTAGCTTAACCAGTTTATGTTAGAAAAACAAATGTTATAGACGACTTAATTTATGAAAATTGCGGGGACGCAATTTTTATAAGGAGGGGAGTCTGTAACAACCCGGAGCTTTATAACCATTAATTATCGTCAAACGATTATTGTTGATAGCTAATTGTTGTCGGAAGTTTGTGATCGAGTTGAGATTCTTTTGTAAATCTAATTATTCTTAGGCGGGCTTCAAAACTTTTGGGCCACATTCCATTTACTGTTTTGCCGAGTTATCTATCAGAGGAAAGACCATTTTTCCCCTGATTCAATTTTCATTAATAACCCTAGAAATCCAAAAAGCAAAACATACGAAAAGAATGGCGGCTCGATTTTCTCCCTCATTCGATCAAATTAGGGCTTCGTTCGACTTCGTGATGACGTGATGTCGTTTTGCTCGATCGAGAAAAGGATCGCGTGAATAATCGCGAGTAACTTCGATCGATTTCTTCTTGGTTGCTTCTTCGGCTGCTTCTATTTTGATGGAGTTTGACTTCGAATCTAAGGTGAGTAATTTCTATTACTCACATCTACTTCGACTTGGTTGAATCGGTTGCTTAATTTGTTTCCGTGATTTTCGACTTCGACTTGATTGTATCGATGTTGATTAGAGATTATGGCTTAACTTGTTCAACTTTTGTTTGTCTTGGCTTCAGCCTCGTGCATTTTTAGTTGTCTTTGATAAGAGGAAATTTACTTAGAATCGTTTTCATCTTGGCACTGACTTGGTTAATATCGGCCCCAACACTTTTGTTGATATTATTTAAACTGTTATACATTCGTACCCCTGTCACTTGTTGACTTCGTGCATTGGTTGGCCATGGTATCTTTGTAGGACACGGTTTTGATTTTCTGCTTCGACTTTAGTACAGGCTTGTTTAAAATTATGATTTTCGCTGTTTGATTATATGATACTCTCGGCATTGAAGTCTCAGTTGCTTCTGGCTCCACTTGATATTGTGATAATGGGTTTCACTGTTTGGCATTGTTTTGCCTTTCTGGTTTTGTAGTTATGCATGTCAATTTGTTTATATGTGCACATCTGGTTGGACTTTGTTTTACCTAGTTGCACTATTTAAGCTGGTCACTGTTGGTGACATGTTTTGTTTCACTGACTTTGGTCAGTTGAGTGTTCCTTGTCCTTTGAGTTTTATTCACATACTTGCTGCTTTGAATTTGATGGGTTTGTTATCACTTAAATTTGACTTTGGGTTACTCTGTTGTTTTCTTAGAGAGTGGGCTGTTTCTGTGCAGTATTAAATGGTTCATGTTGTATTGACGTTTGAATTGATTTTTGTGTTGTTTTACATGGGGTTCGACACTGTCTTTGGTGGATTTGTTCAAACTACCCGGGTCTCTTGCTTATGTTGGTACTGTTCTATTTTGAGATAGACATGTCTGTGTATCCAGAGTTATGCATACATTCATTCTTGTACTTGTATTACTTGCTGCCTTGATTTTGTTCACTGCCCTATACATGTTGTTGGCACTAAAATGTCTTATACTACTTGTATCTGCACTTTGCTAACATGTATTGTGCAGTTGCATCCTGGTCTACTTGCCTTTTTCATTGACCCTGCTTTATACTTGGTTTTAAAGTTGTCATTGGTGTTGTTGTGTTATATCACTTGATGTACAGTGCATTGTTGCTTATGTACACTTGTGTTGTGTTGCTCTTGAATTGATACTGGAACATTGCCTTTGCTGGTTTACCTTGTAGTCTCTATTTTAATTTCCATTGTATTGATATTCATGCCAGCACTCTTTCATTTGATAGTTGCTTGTACCGGTATCAATCCATATGATTGCTTTGACATCGCAGTCTGGTCTTGGTGCAGCTGCTATGACTTTGTGCATTCGTACATGAAATACTTGTCGACTTTGCATGCTGCCGGTTGACACGTATGGATTGTTTAGTCTTTGATTGTTTTGAGTTTCATTTGATCTGAGTTAGATCCATTTGCTTTTGATGCATTGATCTTCTGCGCATTTCATTACGGTAGTGGCGAGGCAGTACACGTGTGCGTGTACTACAGCCCTACCAGAATTGAATTTTTAAATTGATTATTTTGTTGTTGTTTAATTATCTTCTAGATAATTAGATTATGAGTTTCTAATTATTTATTTAATAATTAGATTTTGTTGTTAATTGCCGTTTAGGCAACTCTGACGTTTTTAAGATTATCTTCATTGATAATCATTTCATTTTCCTTTGTTGATATGTTGTTTAACACTGTTTAGTGTTATATCTGCTGTTATCCGATTCTCTTATCGAGGAGTCGGATACACGAGATTTCTGTGACTGTCGCCTATTTGATATTTGATTATTATAGCTTCTATGCATTTATAACTGAGTTTGAATTAGACTGACCCGTGTATTATTTTCTTTTGAATTTAATACTCGGGTCAGATCCGAGTTATTTCAGGTTGTAGATTTACTGCTTTGAGTTGCTGTTGAGCTATGAAGACTTTTCACATCTTTTGAAGTGGTCTTCGTCTTGTCGTAGTAGTCAGTGTGTCTGTTTTAAGTTGATATGTATTCATGTATATTAGTCGATAATGCACTTGTATATATAACTTCTTGAGTCGACAGTTGTAGTTGTATCATATGTATTGTGTCAATTGTATTGTAACTGACATCAGTTATTATATATATGAGACTTTTTGTTATCTGTGTTCCGCATTTTATTAACTGTGATATTATTATATACATTGTCCTAAACTATTATGAACCATCGTAGTTCGTTTTATACTAGAATTGGGTATGTCGATGGGAGTAAATAAATAAGAAATGTAAAATGAAAAACATATACCATTCCTATCGAGGTAACCAATACTAGTGTAAGGCCAACTACGGATGGCCGCTCCTATCCAGCCTTATTCTTCGTGAAAACAGACAGTATTTTCCTTTAATACTCTTTGTTATTGTGAGCATAGAGGTGGGGCGTCACAAGCGAAGTTCTTCAAGTGTGATAAGATGGGACATCTAAAGGACTGTCTAGACCTCAAAGAATAGGTTTATGCTTTGGAGGGACCAAGGGGTCCATTTGCGGCTGAGGAAGGCAAGAATGTCATTTTAGAACGTATGGCTTTGATCTTTGTATTTCAATTAGAGTATTGTTTAATACTAGTGCCATACACTCATTATAGCCAAAGGTTTGGTAAATAGACTAGGGTTAGGGGTTACCTATTTAGTCACTTCCATACATGCGGTAAATCCGATAGGGGGAAATGCCACCCTTGGATTAAGATTCACTAATATAGAGATAGAGTTGGGTGGGTGTAAGATTTTATGTGATCCTTATAGGTTTGACTTCATAGGCTTCAAAGTTAGTTAGGGATGGACTAGTTGGATAATTACTATGCTAGAACATACTGTGCGGAGAGAATAATAACCTTGAGTCATCCAGGCTAAAATGAAAGTGTATTTGTAGTTTTGGAAGAGTTTAAAGCTAAGGGTAGATATGTTTTGTTTGATTTAGCTTCTAAGGAGGAAGAAGTTGGTGCGGTACATGTGGTAAACGAATTTTCTCACACGTTTGAACTAGCTTCGCGGTTGCCACCCCCGAGAGAAATAGGGTTTCATGCAGAGTTGCTTTCGAGAGCCAAACCATTTGGCAACCCCCTAGCAAAATGCCTCCAAAGGAGATGAAGGAGTTAATGAAGCATTTGGTAGAGTTAGAAGGCAAGAGCTTTGTAAGGCCAAGGTGGGGGACTGATGTAGTATTTGTAAAGAAGTCTAGTGGGTCTTTAAGGCCGTGCATTAACTATTAAAAGTTGAATGAAAGAATGGTGATTTAACACCCCTAATTTTAAATAACATTATTCAGGAGATTTAATTAAATAAATTAAATAGAATAATATAAAGATTAGAGTGATAAAGGGATTGAGATTTGAAAACTAAATAGAGGTCGTGCTTTATTAAATAAAATTAAAAGAATAAGTTTATGGAAATGTTTTATAAGTTAACTAGTAAGAGGATAAGGCAATGGTATTATGGGGAATAGCCGTCCACCATAACCCTTAACCCCTAAACCCTTATTCCCATTTTCATTTAACAAGTTCATAATTCAAAAACATAAACCAAAGAGCTTAAGCCGGCCATAACCTAGGGGAAAAAGGAGAAAAATCAATTAAAAGCTAAGGAATCAAGTAAGGAGAATTAAGCAAGATCAAATCTCAAGTTCCTTATTCAAAGCAAGGTGAATAATAATCAAAACCATCTCATTTTCATTTTAAAGAGCATCTAATTGCGGGTTTTAAGTTTAAAACCTTTAGATGATTTTAATGATGATATGCTTAGATTTCCTGATATGGTTGATTCAAACAAGTATGTTTGTTAAATGTTTTATTCAATTTTAAGGCTAAAATCATATATATTGGGTTTTGACTGCCATAAGGATTTGATATGGTATGAAAAACATTATTTTGGAGATGGATTTAAATTTTCATAATTATCCAAGCTATGGATAATTTATTGTGAATTTTTGAAGGAAGAAATAAATAATTGGGTTTAAAATTTATTTCGGCTGTTATATAGAGAGTTTTGGGTCTAAAATTTATATATGTTAGATAACGTATTAAAAGTGAATTTTGATGATTTTTTGGGATTTTTCCTAAGTAATTTAATATTTAAATTAAATTTTTTAAGTTGGAGGGCTTGAATATCTTAATTATTTTGTTAAAGGGAAGGACTACTTTGTTAATTATTTTTAATTAATTCTGGATGAATTCGGTAGTCTTTTAGAAAAGATTTTGGTAAAGGTTATGTCAACCAATTATATTTTTACAAATAGGCAAGTTAGTTGAAAAACATTTACTTAAAAAGGCAACAAAACAGTTTTGTAAGGATTTATTGTTTCGCCACTTTCGGTAGCAAACTTTCAACCTCATACCTCCGCCCCCAACCAAGTTGAAACCAATACTCATGGTATCAATACTTTGGTACGTAGTGGATTGGAGAAAGGCGGAAGGTATAGAGTCGAAACCATACTTTTAAAGGGGTCGAGGCCATTTTAAATAGATTTCAAAGTACTTTGTTTGCTTTCAAAAAGAGATGCTACTTGCCTTGATTTCAAAGAGATGCTTTTGAAAGGGGTTAAATATAGCTTTCGAAGAGGTTGTCGCCTTCTTGTTTTGAAAGGATTGCTTTCGAATGATTTGACACGTTTTATGTTTTAAAATGGAGCTTTCAAATGGGTAATTTGAACCTAGTCAAAACCATGTTGTCGTCTTTATGCCTTTCGAATAGGTTGGAGTTTTCAACGAGTTCGAAAGGTAAGCTTTTGTTTTATAAATATAACAAGCCGCTTCCTGATGCTTTCGAAAGGGCTTCAGTAGCCACTTATACTAAAGGTTTCAAAGGCAATGGCTTTAAAAGGTTGTTTCGAAGCTATCCTTCCAATTGTTTTACTTAAGGACTAAAGCTTTCAAAAGGATGGTTCCGAAACCATCTGTTTTCCCCAAACTCTTTTACTTGAAGGTTAATGGTTACGAAAGGGTTACTTTCGCTTATGTTCACTTTGACCCAAAAGTTATATTTAAGATTAAACTCAATGGTTTTGAAAGAGGTACTTTCAAATGGTTTCGAAGCTATGCTTCTACAAGTTGGAAAGATATGCTTTAATACTTTCGAAAGGAAGGTTTTGATGGTTTCGAAAAAAACATTTTAAAGTGTTTCGAAAGGCATTCTTTAGTGTTTTGAAAAGAAGATTTGAATGCTTTCGAAAGAGATGTTCTAATGGTTTCGAAATTAAAGGTCTAAGGTTTCAAAAGCCTTAGTTTTCAAAAAAAAGAACCCAAAATCATTTTTAAGGGAAAACCCATGGCAATATAAAAGAGCTTTGAAATGGTTTTTAATTTTGGAGTTTTTGAAGAAGTTGATGAAAACCAGTTGCTAAGTCCAATTGTGAAAAGACTCTAGCACCACTAAGTTGATCGAATAGATCATCAATCCGAGGCAATGGATATTTATTCTTGATAGTGAGGTCATTAAGCTTGCGGTAGTCAACGCAAAGCCTAAGTGTACCATCAGATTTCTTCACAAAAATAGCCGAAGCTCCCCAAGGCGAGGAACTAGAGCGAATAAACTGCTTCGTCTCCAATTCGGATAATTGTTTGTGCATCTCCTCGTTTTCCTTATTGGACATGCGATAAGGAGGACGAGTGATAGGTTGAGCTCCAGGGATAAGATTAATTCTGAACTCAATTGCTCGCTTAGGTGGCAATCCTAGAATGGGCTTGAATATGTCGGAAAATTCACGAACAATGTGAATAAGAGAGATGACATCTTCCTCATCATCATTATCGTCATCACGAGGATTTAGAGAATATAAGGATGCTGCCAAAGTGGAATCCGAATCTTTAAGAACTACATAAATCTGCTTAAAGATTGAGGATGTCGAAGATAAATAGTCCGCTCAGGACATAGGATATGAGCTTCATAATGGTTAAGCCAATCCATTCCCAAAATCATTCCAAAGCCTAAATAGCGCATGACATGTAAATCGGCTAGGAAAGAAAAATCACATAAAATAATCTCGACATCTTTACACAATAAACTGGGTGTCGCGGATCCACCAACTGGATTCGCAATTCACAAAGAAGTCATCAAACACATAACATCCAAAGAAAAAGTATCAACAAGTTCTTTTGAAATAAAAGAATGGGACGCACCCGTATCAAAAAGAACTCGAATAGGATGATCACGAAACACAATAATGCCATCAAGGATAGAATGAGAAATACCTTGATCACGAGAAGTATTACCAGGGGCTTGCGCCACATTAAGCTTTCCCTCTTTCTTGTTTTGGAGTTTGGGGCATGCCGATAAATAATGATCTGGGCTTTTGCAATAGCGACAAGCACGGGGCTTTGAACACTTATTCGCATAATGGTCCTTAGAACCACAGTTGTAGCATTGCCCACCACTAGAGTTAGAAGTCTTAGTTGCCGGAGATGCTTTCCTCCCTTTCTTATTTGGATAAGGACCTTTGAATTTATTAGGCCTTTTCTTGTTGGTGAAGTTTGGTTTAGCACTCCCAATCTCAACATCACTTACTCTATCTGCCTCTTCAAGTCGAAGATCGATGTCAATGAGTTGATCAAAAGAAACTTCCAATTTTAGAAGTAATGGCTTCTTAAGATTTTTGTTTAATCCATAGACAGACCTTTGGTTCTTCTTCAATGGGGTGTTGATGTACTCAACCCCATATTTAGAAAGTGACTCGAAAGATGCGACATAATCTGCCACGGAGGATTCACCTTGAACAAGGTCTATGAAACGATGAGCCAACGTCACTTTCTCAGCTTCTGGCACAAACTTTAATTCGAATCGTTCCCGGAATTGCTCCCAAGTAAGATCCGATTCATTAATTTCAGAAATCAGAAGCTCGTACCAGTCTAATGCCCTTTCCTGGAGCATACTAGAGGCCACCTCAACTCGGTGAAGATCAATAAGATTCATGCAAGAAAAGATTCGATCGCATGTTCTGAGCCAAGCTTGGACTTCAATAATAGTTTCAGAACCTTTGAATGGCTTCCCACCCAAGTTGGTATAATCGTTGCACAAGCGTGCAAATCCAGACTTAGGGTGAGTAGGCTCCGAAATAGAACCTGCTGCTTGAGCATTCTTTACAAGATCAAGAAGCTGCTGGGCAGACATAAAAACTCCATCCTGGGGAGTAGCACTAGATTGACCGGCGCTGGGACGGCCTGGTCTAACCATTTCTCTTCCTTAAGAAAGAAAGAAAGAAGAGGAGAAAGGTTATTCACAAAATAAATATCAAGCAAACTTGATAGATAAAACAAGGAATCATAAAGAATATAGGATAAAATGGTGCGAAGACTCGAATTAAATCCTAAGGCACGATTCCTAAGAGAGACTTAGGCCAATGATCCTTGTTAGATTATTCTACATTGTTCTGAAGTTTCACTCTGATACCAAGCTGTGACACACTGACACCCCACCTCTATGCCCACGCTAGCCAAGAACACTACGGTGTAATGCTGTCAACTAGCGCGGAGAATAAGGCTGTTGAGGAGCGACCATCCGTGTAATTGCTTTGTGCGAGCACCGATATGTCAGATAGAATAACCAGCATTTGATTTCAAGAGGAAATCCGACATACCGATACAAACTCAAAGCTACTACGCGGTGGCTATAATATCTTCGGAAACAAATATAGAAATAAACATAACACAAATCAGTCACAAACATCCATATCACAAAGGCGGAATAAGATATGAATATTACACTTAAAAGTGTTTATCAGAGTAGTGGTCTACAAGATCCACAATATCACAAAAAGGAATAGCTACAAGTGCTACACAAAAGAATAAGTATACATCATAGAGTCTATATCTCAAATGTATACAACAAAATGAACTACTAATCTAAGTAGTTAGCCAAAAGTTAGAATAATAATCCCAGATGAGGAGTCAAGCAGAAGCACCTGTAACATTTCGGTCTGACCCGAGTATTATTTAATAAGAAAATAATAAACGGATCAGTCTAGCTATAAATATCGGATGAGATGAAATAGAATAAGAGATATGGCATAAACGTATAATAACCATAATGGCATACTGCTATAAGTATGTAATTGAAAATCAACAAGAGATTAATCAATATCACAAGAATCTTCTCAAAGATAAAAAGGAATGTCAAACTCCTTATATTTTTATTCACAAAAAGTTAATGACACACAAATTCGCCAATGCACAAAAGTTGATAAAACTTATCAATGAAAATCACGAAAATTGGTGAAGCACAAATTCCAGAAATCATCACAAGAAATCCAGAAATCACAAAAAAAGGGAGGCCTATCACAAAACGGGAGTATGAAAACTCACCAACACGTGTATCACAAAACGGAACGCTATTCCATGGTAGCTAACCGTTAATTTTGAGCCAAGGCTCCACAAGAACGACCCGAAGACCATGGGTCGCTAACCCACAAATGTGAGTCGAAACTACACAAAAACGGGGTTTAGTCTCCCTCGGAGACAAAGAGACATCGCACATTGCTAGTCTAAATCACAAAAATGATCTTCATTGATCATCAAGAAGTGTCAATTACACTAAGCTAGTAAATATATGAGTTTAGCTTCATGTCCCATAACCACTAGCTTAACTTAAATATTTACGAACAAATTGTAGATCTCCACTAGAAAATTGTCACAAGAGATTCAATCGAACAAGTCCAAGAATTAACCGACGAAGCAAACGCAAGCGTTTCATACCACTTGTTTTACTAAGCCATTTAATTAAATTTCTCATACGAGTGAGGTAAAGGTTTGTATATACTAATAGATTGGAAAACGGTTTAAGAAACGAGCTTTGTAATAAAATAGTGTTGAAATCGTTTTGATGAAAGAGTTTTGATATTTACTACTAGTATTGAAACCTTTATATTTTTAATGTGACAAATCACAAAAATGATTGTAGAACAATCAATCACCAAAATTCACATTCAAAGACGTGAATAGAATCCAAAGAAATCGATACCGAAACCATCAAAATGGATATTCCCAAAAATCCCAAAGAAAATGTCATCAAAGTCGATAATAAATGATAGCAACAAAAGGGGATTAACACGAATCGATTAAAGTTGGAAATTCAAGCTAAAATAGGCAAACAGGCAAAAGATTACAGATTCAGACGTCTGAAATACAGATTCAGACGTCTGAATCTGGAAAATAAAAATATTTTCCAGAACAGAATTCAGACGTCTGAAATTCAGATTCAGACGTCTGAAATAGGCACTTTTTAGCCTATTTCCTTTCTGGTCGCAAACGAACCAATTCAGACGTCTGGAGCCTTTGATTCAGACGTCTGAATCTGGGAATAGAAATTTTCCCAGAATAATATTCAGACGTCTGAAACTGGAATTTCAGACATTTCCTGAACCTCGACCAAAAATGGCCAAATGAATATCGGAAGCGATCGGGCGAGCAAATGACGACTAAGGATTTATGCCACGCGACAACCCAGCCTTAACGGCTCTTCGATACGCCTCAAATATCAATGTCCAAATATCCATAATAGGATTTTCACAGATTTTGATTTCAAAACACCAAAAATTGGAATGTACACCAAATCAATCCAAACCAAAATCAATTGCACAAGACTAAGTGTTAGGAATTCATACCTAACAATCGAAGATAATTATAGACTAAGATGTGAGATAAAAATCTCACCTTTATGCACAAAAACAAGGATGAAGAAGCTATAGAACAATGGCAATGGCAATCACTCTTCAATTCCAACTCAACAAGCTTGAATCTAAGCAAAGCTTCTTCTACTAGTTTTGGAGCTAGAACTTGATTTGCAAAAGAAAACTAGGGCTTGGAGTTTTAATTTCCCATTCCTCTCTTCATTGTTGCAAAAGCTTGAGTATTAGCAAATAGAAGTAAGGTAATGAAGAGAGGAGGGGTCAAGCTTGGGTCTAATGAGCTGAAACAAGACCAAAGCCCTAAGTGGAAAAGTAGCAAAATTTCACTAACTCCAAACATATCAAAGTTTATACTTAAAAAGATCGCAAACGGCGTTTTGAACTCAATGGGGGTGGTCTCGAGTCCTAATTCGACTGTTTGCAAAAGGTAGCTTTTCGGACTATAATCCGACTAACGTCAAAATATTTAATAAAAATATTTAAATATTCAATCGTAAAATATGCGGGTTGTTACACTTTTTTCCATAATTAAATCAGACAACTTTTGCAGCATCAATTTCACCCTCTCTTTCCTTTGGCATTCCCTTCCTGCCTTTGATATATGGTGTAAACTTCTTCTTCTGCAATCCTTTAGATTCGTCTCACCCTCCTCTATTCTTGATAGATCCCATCATACTTTAGGGTCATGCCAACTGTGAATTAAAAAGAAAATGGTAAGTTAGTCATCACCTTATGATTAAGACACTGCTTCAATCCTCTAATGAACTTATCATTTTTCTTCATAAGAGTATTAGTGATCTCCCTGCCATACTTAGCCCATAGAGTTAAACTTATGGATGCAGCCCTCCACTATAAGGTTGCCTCGCTTTAAATCGATGAATTCTCATAGTAATACACTCTGTCGAGACTCTGAAATGAATTAAGCATCGACCTCTCTTTGAACTACACCCAGGTGATCTCTTCCTTCATTATCTCGGCAATTACCATCTCCCACTGGTCCAATGCATCTTCTTGCAACTACCTTGTCACTTACACCTCATTCAACCCTAAGTCTCCAAATATGCACTCACAGACCCTCAGCCAATTCAACATTTGAAATGCAGGCACCTTCTATGTAAATATCTCACCTCCCAAGTTTCTATAGTCTTCGCTCATCTTTAGGAAATCCTCTCTAACTGTAGTTGGCTTTGACTCAACAGTCATCGATGCAGCTTCCCTCATCATTCTCGGCATAAACTGTAATGACAGGTCATGCACATCCATGCCCGCCACATTATTTGGTTGGGCAACTTCAGGCTAAACTTCTCTCGGTGCTTCACCTTCATTCTTCCCACTTGTCTGCGTACTCTCTGTCTCCCTCCTGGCATCTACTCCACCAATCATAAATCATACACTTCTCAAATCCATCTTTTTTATTAAGAAAATATTTTATAGAAACAAAAGGAGAGAGTGAGTGGAACAATAAAATAAGGGTAGACATATCTTTCAATATACCTGTACAGCAAAATAAAAGTACAATATATACAAAATAGCGTGTATGCTCCTCTTGTGTTTGTTTACTAGTTACCTAATACTTAACTCTATTTTAATTGGTATTCCCTAACCTAAGATCTGATACCAAACTGTTACTTTTCCTACTTTAAAACCTGAAAATAAAAGCCGATGATGTTGTAGTCTTCACCAGAAGTATATTCAGGCGATATAAGTGAGTTCAGTTTATATAAAAATAGTCTATGTAAACGGAGTAGCTAAATATTCAAATTATATAGAAATTTCTTTATTATCCATTACATACATTTTCCCCAAATTTTATCCCCAAAGTCACATCCACGCAGTGGTAGGGCTGTTAATTTTGTACGAGTGTCCGATGTCCATTCGTGTCCGTGGCCGAAATACGTCCGTTTGAGTTCGTTCGATTTTCAATTAGGACACGAGCTAGAACAACAAAATTTGTATGAGCAAAAATCTCGCCCAGTCCGTGTTCTTTCGAATTCGTCCGAAATTATTTTAATTAAGTATATCCTCTATGTTTCTCAAAACATATATGACAACTATTTAGTCGGTTAATTGGGTAAGGATTCATAAAATGCTTATACTTCAATACACATTGATAAAAATAATATAGTTGATGTAAATTATATTAAACAACATAAAATTTGATGTAAATAGCAATGTCCGTCTGTGTTCGTTCGAGTCCGTGTCCGAAAAACGTATGTACGTGTCCGTCCGATTTCATTTAGGACACGAGCTAGGACAACAATAATTGCACAAATATAAATCTCATCCAGTCCGTGTCCAGTCCGATTTTATTTAGGATAGAAACTGAACACACCTTCGTCTGGTCTGGTCCAACCGATTTACACCCTTATGCAGGGGTCAAAATTACAATATAAAAATAACATGGCAGAGAGACAGGTCAATATATGATGAAGTTGCCTTCACTCTTAAAATAGTGGAAACAAACATTCTTTATTAGCTAGCAAATCCTCCTGCTTCGTCTTTGGTCTATATCTTTCGACTCCTAAAATGAACATGTTAACCCATAAACTCAACCCACTCAAATGAGTACCCATGAGTTTATGAGGAAAACAATAATGAAAACACTGGTCAGACATATACTTTGGTGTGAATAATACTTTAAGCAAACATAAAATTTAGCGAGACTCTTCGCCATATGCAAAATGGGTTTTCCCCTTACTAGTAACTAGTTAACATATCAGTTTTAAATGTATGCAGTTTTAACGTGCATGGTCTTCCCTTTTACTACTTATTCCTGAAATGCATCCCACGGAGTTCCAGCCTATCCCTTAACACTACATGGTACAACTCCTTACAGCTCATCCTATTTCCTTTATTTATATCACGTAGAATCAGTCCCATGCGTTTGTTATTTATTCTTGTTTATACTGCAAAGATTAGCCACCTATAGTCCTTATTAATTTGGGTTACTGCAAAGAATCAGCCACATGCAGATCGTTTAATTTAGTTTATCTACAAAGAATCAGCCACATGCAGTTCATTTAATTTAGTTTATATTGCAAAGAATCAGCTACATGCAGTTTTACGTTTGGACATCCCATCTCCTTTGGAAGCTAAATACCTCTCATCACCTTCCCAAGGTGTGCGTTCGAGTGAGCATCCTCACTCAGTATCAGTAGCTATTCCTAGCCCTAAACGAGCCTAGGATCCTTTCCTACTTATTCAACTTAAGCTCCCTAAGCTCTTCCTAATTAAAATATATTAGGTTTAGGTTCCATTCTGCCTCGGCGTAGTACAATGCTCCCCTACTTATATAGCGGCGTAGTATGTTCCTTTCGTATTGTGGTGCAATATGCTTTATTACCTATTTCTCTTAGCTCCCTGTCAAGCCTAATTATTGTTTATTATGTTTCTACTTCCTATTCATTTCAGCTCAGAAAGACTCATTCCCCTCATTCGTATTGTGGCACAATATACCTTACTCGATTCTGGTGCAGTACAAAACAAAGGAGTTAACACGTGACTCCTACCTATATTGCATTTTCTGGCATAGTCCTTAACCTTGACTTTTCCTGAAATTCAGTTAGTCCCCATGGCAAATCAATACCTTCAGCCCTAGATATGCAGTTCGTTCACTAAACACTAGGTCGCTACTTCAGCTTCGAATCAAATAAGTATTGATGCACATGTTTCCTCCTTTCCACATGTTGTCTCCTAATACGTTCAGACTCCACTTTCCATTAGTGTCAGTTCCTTTATTTATCTTTTCTAGCCTTTTTATAGGATCTTGTCCCTTAACTATTTAACATTTCATTTAAGCTAATTTTATAAATAGATATCCAACGTATTTTCCATTGGCCAGAGTAGTTTTTCCTTAAAATTGATTTTAATTTCCAAATTCCTTCTAAAAATTCAGAAAAATCTGGAATAATCCTTTAATGCATTTTCCATCTATTTCTCCTTTCCTAACAATTTTCCCTTATAGGTTAACTTAGTATTTCTACTTTAAAATGCATAACTGATGATTTTGGCATGGAAAATTCTTAGATTAAAAACCCACCTCTAGATTCGTATTTAGAATTTCATGCAGTTTAGAGAACGTTAGAGTAGGGAAACATGGCTAAACATCCCATGTAAAGCTATTTTCCCCCAAAACATTCATTAACATATCATTTATCATTTAAGTATTATTACGCATAAAGCAACATCATGCTTAAATTGAAATCGAAATCAAATATATAATAAAGACGGTAAAAAGGGGTTTGTATTACTCACTTCGATCTCTAGATAACCTTGTTTTAAGCTTCTTAATCCTTCTTTGCTTGTGTTTCTTCTTCTTCTTATTTTCTCTCATTAGGCCACCACCATTAATGTTCCTTTCAAGCTTTTATTTTATTTTTTATAGAATGGGATGAAGTAATGGGAAAAGAGTTATATTTATTATCCCACAATAATTTAGGCCTTAGCCATTATACCTTGTTTCATTAATTCATTACCCACTTCCTTGTTTAATTTGTCTTTTATAACATTTTCAAGCTCATCTTAATTCATTAATTAATTAATATATTATTAATTATGGGGTGTTATATTACATGGAGTGCCTAGTAATATTACCAATGATCGAGACCTGCTATCCACTGATGAGTTTTAGAGTAGTATGTAGTGCACTTTGGGTACAAGCCGTGCATGAGTATTACGTACCATCCATAGATGGATGTGCAGACCAAAAGAGTTAAGAGGGTTCTAGTGAGAGCCTATGCTTTAGATTTTGGGGTAAGTTAGGAAGATCACTTGTACTTGGTGGAGTTTTCATTCAACAATAGCTACCAAAACAATATTGGAATGGCACCATTTAAAGAGTTGTATGGAAGGCCATGTAAGTCACCCACATGTTGGTTAGGGACAGAGGATATACTCATGTTAGGACTAGATGTGGTGACGAATGCTACTGAGAAAGTAGAACTCGTTCAGACTAGAATGAAGGTAGAATAGTTTAGGAAAAAGAGTTATGCTGACATAAGAAAGAAAGAACTAGAGTTCGTAGAAAGGGACCATGTATTTGTGAAGGCTTTGCCAATTCAAGGTGTGATGTGCTTCTGGAAGTCTAGGAAGTTAGTGCTCAGATATGTAAGTCCGTTTTTTATTATAGAGAAGGTCAGAAAAGAATTTTGTAGATATCCACAATGCATTTCACATATCACATTCAAGAAAGTGTGTTAAGGATCTAGAGGTAGTAGTAGACCTTAGCGTAGTAGAAAACTTGGTTATAGAGCCAATTAAGTCTTACATAAGAGCTCCAATAGTGGACAGTGGTGAAAAGCGGCTTAGGAATAAGGTTGTGCAGTTAGCATGTGTCTAATAGATTGAGGACCAAGAGAATTATACATGAGAAATGAAGGATAAGGATATTTATAAGGAGTCATTTGTTTCAGCTTAGTATATGTGTAGCTTTGTATTATTGTAAACCATATGTACATAAGTATTATTTTTTATAGTTTGTATGAGTAAATGCACTAATAAATTATTGTTATGGCTCATGGGTAGGGAACTTATGTAGGTAGCTAGTATGAGCAATAGATGGATTGGTAATCACTGCCATGCCTTAATCGAATTTTGAAGGCGAAACTCCTTTAAGGGGAGAAGCCTGTAACGACCCATAAGTTAGTGGATAATCAATTAGGGAAATTAGTTATAAGAATAAAGGTTAATTGATTTAATTGAGGAATTAAATAAGAAAATGAATGAATCAGACAAGGTAAATACATAAGGGACTTTTATTTACTTTATGAGTATTGGATTATATGACAATGTTGGGAATCTAATTAAATGAGATGCAATTAAACCGTGAGTAATGAAAAATGATTAATGGGTAATTAAGGACAAATTCGACCTTAAATATATCAGAAGAATATTTATAAACAAAAGAAATCTTATGTTTAAGGTAATTAAATTCGGCCATATGAATAAAAGGAAAAAATAAACATTTGAATAAAGGATATTTTTATTATGTGGAATTATTGATTAACGACTAAGAGTAACTAAAATTAATTAAATTTGGACATAGATATAGAAGTGAAATTACTAATTACTACCAAGGGTAAATGAGAAATAATTAAATGTGGCCATGTATGAGGTAAATTTGAAAAGAGATGATAATATAAAGAGAAAACAAATTAATAAAATGGGAAAGAAAGCCAAAACACATTACTATATAAGTGCCACTAGACATAACATCTTCCTCATTTTACATTCATTTTCAACTAATTAAAACAAAAGAAAATAGCTGACCCCCATTGGTAGGGAAAAAGAAGAATAGAGATAAAGCTATGAAAACCTAAATCTTTTAAAGATTAACGCTAAACAAGGAAATTAAGTGAGTAATACTAAGCCCCTTTACCGTTTTTTTTGTGTTTAATTTCGTTCTGATCTATTATGATGGAGTTCATATGTGTTAATGATCAAATGAGAAAAAATGTTGTATTAATGAAGATTTTAGGAATAATAGCTATACATGGGATGTTTAGATATATTTTCCTACTCTGGTAATTTTGAAATGCTATGAAAAGTTCATATGATATTCTATTCATGAGTCTAGGAATGGATTTTTAATTTGGAAAATTTTCTATATCAAAATAATTAGTTATGAATTTTTGATAGGAATAACTAGTAAATAAATAAAAAGAAATAAATAGAAAATAGAAATATGTGTAAAATGAGTTAAACAAATTATTCACAATTTTTTGGAATTTTATAAGAATTTTCTATGAATTTTCTAAGTTAAAATCACTAAAGTTAGAACTACACCACCTAAAGGAGATTAAGCGGGAAACCAAGACCTTCTAATTGGATAATGTTAAATGATTGAGGAATAAAATCACACGTAAATGATGAAAAATAAATAAAGGACATTGTCACTAACTGAAACTAGAGATGGTACGCATCAAATAATAACACATGCAATGGCGGATAACAGATGTGTTTGACTTTGTTGGATGTGAAGCGAAGGTAGTGACCAAGCGTTAAGAAAATAAACTAAGGACCTAGGGCCAAGGATAGTGAATTGCCACAGAGCCATTGACATTCAGGGAAGGTCAATACTGCGTAGTTTACTACTGTGCAGAAAGGCGCAATATAGTAAAAATCCTTAATTTGAAAGGCATATGTTAGAGCTGTGTTGGAAAGGGCTTGGTACGGAAAGGCGGCAAGTCATTATGATGCCTGGGTAAAGGCATAAGGCCAAAAGTAGGCAGGAAGTATTGCATCGCAATATGATTAAGTTATACCACGCCACAATACGAAGGGGGCAAAAATGTACTATGCAAGGAGGTGCAAGGAGTTTAGGTTGGCTAAGTGAAGGAAGAACCTACACTAGAATGCGAGTTTGGAAGGGCTATTGATGATGAGTAGGGACGCTCACTCGAATGTACATCTTAGGAAGGTGGGGAGAGGCATTTAATTTTGAAAGGGACGTGGGACATCCGGGCAGGTTGCATGCTCTTACAACTGCATGTAGTTGATTCTTTGCAATATAAACTATAGTAAATAAGAAGAGCTACATGTGGTTGATTCTTTGTAGTATAAACTAAAGTAAATAAGGAGAACCGCATGTGGCTGATTTCTTACCTAAAATTAACATATAGTGAGACACACCATACAACACGAAAATTAACATATACCTACTCGATCATTTTGAGAAAACTAATAGAAATCAAAGGAATAAGATTTCACAATTGACCCCAGGTGCAAGTGAGAGATTGAAAGAGTTTGGGTATGTCCTAGGGGAAATTATGTAATTTATTACGTATATATAACTCTGTAACCAATCGTGTTTATAATAAATTAAATGAATTTGTTTAAAGTATATTAAAATAGAAAATACTTAAATGATATGTTATGTGATAATAATTACAAAGAGTTATAATTATGACAAAATTATCACAATATAAAATAGCATATTATTTTAATATTCCTAGTTACGGTGTTTCAAGAAAGGATATCGATACATCTGGTTGGTTAGAAATAACCAAGGTCAAACCTATGTTATGAAAAGCACACTTAAGTGTCACTAAGGCATCGCTTAAGTGCTAATTCATATGCAACGCTTAATTTTTTAAGAAAGCAATAAAATTAAGTGATAAGTGCTTAACCACGCTTAATTGGCGCTTATCTACGTTTTGCTTAAATTTAGCGACGATTAAGCATACTAAGCTAGAAAAATATTATTTTTAAATTAAAAGAATGAGGTTATATAAAAAAAGCCACATTCCCTAACAAAACTTCCTCACATTCTTTCATATGGGTCGATGGATGACGAGTTATTTTTCGCATTAAGATATGATTATATTTAATTTACAAATGGGCATAGTTTGTCTTAACTCAAGTATGCATACTTTAATTGAATAGCGAATGTCAAATCCAGCTTTTACAACCTTTAAATTTATAAGTTAACTTCAAAGTTGAACTTTACTTCTTTGCGATCTATTAGTGCATGATTAGATGTTGCACTTCATATAATATCTTTACATAAATTTATATTGATATGTGTAATGTTTGTTAAAAAATTAAGCAGCGCTCATGCGATGCTTAAGCGGTGCTTAATCGGATATTAAACGAAGCGAGACTTCTATCGCCTCGACTTTCTTAGTGCTTAATATAACATATGGTCAAACAGAAAATCTTGAAGTTACAATATTACATAGTTATTTGACTTTGAGAATACCATTGAACTTTAATGTGGATACTCTACTTTGATTATACTTAAATCGTGGTATCAATGTAGATACTCCACTTTGATTATAGTAAAATCATGACATGACGTCTTTCGAACGACTATAGTTGAGTTGAAGCATTGGAAGCGAAACACTATTAAATAGATATTTCATCTCCTCGGTTATATAAGGTTAGTATCATGGTCAACTGCAGTCAACTCTAAGTTAAAGTCTCTAGCCATAGTAATACGTTTAGTAATGTTATTATTGAACCATGGACTTTGTTTATGGACTGACCAAGTTGAATATGGATGATATATGAATTTTAACCAAAGCCAAATTCCTTAAGTCCTAAAGTGGTATAGTTTTGACGAATAGAATTGGCACAAGCAGTCATTACTAAAAGGTACGCTTAAAACTATAAAATTGAATTTTATCGATAAAGATGTATAAGCAATAAATTCTTTTAGAACATTGATTGTATGATTGTTTTAATGATGACAACTATATATATACATATCCCTTATAGCTTCTTTTGTATAGGACTTTGAAGGCATCGATGATTCGAAGAGACAAGAAGCAGAAGAAAGAAATATTCGTCTACAAGTCAAAAGTATGTTCCTTTGTCCTTAGAAATAGTTTGTAAATTTTGTAAATAATTCATATGCATATGCCTATTTCTAGTACACAAGATTTTCAAAACAAAGACCAAAAGTAATTACAATTAAATTTTTACAAAGCTTTAAATAAAAAAAATTATGAAGGAGTAGTCGACTGAAAGTGTTCATATGTCGACTGAATTAAAATCCAGTCGACTGAGCCAGTCGACTAACTAAGCCATTTATCCTCTGTTTTTGGTATTCTTCTCTGGTATGATTTCTACAAATAGCCAGTCGACTTGTCATCATTACCAGTTGACTGGGTGAACAGTAATAGCTATATTAACTGAATTTTCTGAAACAAAACTTTGAAGAGATATAACTCTTCGACGGTTCTTTTTCCAAGGAGTGTGACTTTCTAGAATTGATTAACTTTTCAGAATAACTATTGATTACTATAAATAAGCCTAAAATAATAATTTTTGAAATTAACAAACTATCTTGCTTTCTAAACTTCTTTGTAATTTGTTTTCAGAAAGTCTTTATTGCTCATTCACTCAAAACACTCCTTGCACATCCTTGATCACATTGCATGCACCATTAAATCATCAAAGGAGATTGTAGGAAGTTTGTAACCGAAGTAAAAATCCTTGTTGATAGAATAAAGCATTGTCAAATCAGCGAACTTTTGTAATGCCTATTCCTCCAGGTTAAATAAGGGTGATTGATTAATGGAAATCCTAAGGGGAGCTTCAAGACTGGACGTATGATGGGAGGTCCGAACCAGTATAAATATCTTGGTATGATCGTTTTTACTTTACTTTAATTTATTATTATTTAGCTTGATTATATTTACATACACATTTACATAAATTAGCTATACTAGTGATCCTCTAAAATTTCAAATTCGGCTAAACATCACTCCACTAGTCAAGATGATGAGTAAATGTTAATATTCGAATAGTTCAATATTAATCATTGACTGAATTTACACCTACGAGTCGAATAACCATATTGACGATTCCTCTAAAGTGTCACACGATTTAATTGATTTATAACTGTTATAAATTAATCAAATTAATCAATATTTATGAAATATTAATTATTTACATTTTTGATGTGCTGGGTGCTACTCGTAATTTTTTGGGTGCCATTGGTAATTAATCAGTTGCATATATAAAATTTATATATATATACAAATCTATATACGATATACATGCATATTTAAATACAATTTAATTGGTATTAATTACTTGATGGATTTTGAGTTTTTAGATAGCCTAAAATCCTAATGAATAGCTGGTAATAACATGGTAAGGAGAAGAGATATTTTGGTTTAAAATTCAAGATGCGGATCTTTGAATTAGCATGAGGAGTAGTAAAAGTAGGAGAATTTGTCTCCTTTTCCTCCTCAATATAAATCAAATTACTTTACCACTTTTACTTCTTCTTCCTAGCCTCCTCATTTATGGCAGTGAGTTAGAGACTCCCCTATGGTCGAATATATAAATAGCCTCATCACATCAAAATGAAATAAAAAGTGGCACTCCAAGCCACTACAAAGTTAGGAGATCGATTCAAGGTGGATCTAGGATAATCCATCAATCAAGATGCATGCAAGGTACATTCATAAGTTATTAATCCTATTTATATAGTTTTATACATTCATGTCATCGTTTGATAAGAAGCTGCATATGTATTTGTTGTCCACATCAAATATATAATTATAAACTTGGATCTGCATGTCCAGTTATTGCCATAAGCTAAATACGAATTAGTTATCAATTATAATGACTTTAAATAAACAAAAAAATTTATATTAATATTTGTATATATATTCAACCTAAATAATTTTTATTTTATTTTTACTTTAAAATATTAAATTTAATTTTGTTTACTCCAAAATGATATTTCAATCTCAAATGCATTTATAAATTTACACACACACAGATATATATAAATTAATTAAAATTATATTTTATAGTAAATTTCTCATGAAAATTAAAATTAATCAATTATTTTATAAAAGCCAAAACTAATACTATAATATAAAATACCAATTACAAATGTATTTCTAATTGCAAAATGTTTTATAATAAATGGATTTATATAGATTAATATTTATTTTAAATAAATTATGTTTTGCTTTAAAAAAATTATTTTTCAAGGCCAAAATATAATTAAATATTAAGGCATATATTCATATATTTTAATCATTATTTTGTTTCAAAATTAATATATATATATATATATGTATATTAAACAAAATTTATATTTTGTTTCGGCAAATAATATATACATATAAAATTATCATAATTTTTTTTGTTTTAAATTATTTCAAATATTAGTTTGGAATTTGTGAGTCTAAATTTGAATTTTGAAATTGTTTTACTTAGTCCAAATTACAAGGCTTGAATAAATTTGAACTTAAAATTGTTGACTTGATCAAATCGATTTTAACTATTAATTAATTATTTATACTAATTTTGAAATTGTAAATCTAGATTTGAATTTTAAAATTGTTTTACTAAGTCAAAATTAGATGTTAAGAATAAAATTTGAATTTGTGTTGACTTGATCGAATTGATTTTAGCTTTTAATTAATTAATTATTTATTTCAAAATATTATATATTATATTATATATATATTATAAAAATTATTTTGGACAACAAATACGTATATAGAGAGCAAATGTGTCCGTTATGGTGTAAATCCGAACACTAATATATGTACACATTAATGTTGCCATGATATAGTATGTTACACATGCACAACACACATATGAGTATATTTGGATATACTCGCAAAAAAATTTAAGATATAAATTTAATAAAATTAATATAATCTATTAAATCAAAAAATTAAACTAGATTGGATTTTGTAACGACCCGCTATTTTGGACTATTCGCATCCACACATGTCGGACTTGAATAATTCAAAATACCGAATTGTTAATTTAAATTTGGCAAAACTGAACATATACAGTAAATAAATAATCACAGATCACAGACACAGAGTAATAAATGCAGTGGAAATAAAAGAGATAGTAGTTCATGAAGCTACTATATAAATGTATAAGTTACATCAGAGTTAAACCAGATACAACGGAAGAGTAATGCGATACATCAAATACAAAGCAGAATACATCACTGGAATCATCGGATACTAAAAGCATAATAGATGGCTGGATCTTCAAGCAAGCTCCAACTCCAAAGGCGGGTCTCGAATACTGGTACACTCAGTCTGACCCGAGCGTAAAGGAAAACACAAAACACTCGAGTCAGGATTAATATTCTTACATCAATAAATCCAACTCAAGTGAAACAACAATTCAAATACAAGTAACTCAAAGGATGTTTGGAATAACCATCCTTTAATGATCCGTTAAACTATCTACTATGTAGTAGTGTACGATAAGTAGATAATGTCTATCAGTAATATAAGATATCAAAATAGTGTTAAGGCGTTACCATTATTCCCCTTAACACATTTTTATTCCCAAGAGCATATACAAGACCGTAGTTTCCCCAAAACCGGAAGTCACCAGAGGGCAATCCATATACTAAAGGTACAAACCAAAATCGTAGTGGTCGCGTATAAAGGAATACAAGTATGACAAGGCACATGAGGCAATACCCAAGGTAGTGAAACTACTGTTTGCCTGATCCGGACTGGTGAGAACGCATCGCCGCAGCGACCGCAACACCGCGAAACAACACTCCCAAAATCAAGGGTGCACCAATCGACAACAAGTAATGAGTAGTTCGAAGAAGTGTGTTCGCTTGAGGTAGCTGACCTCCATTTGGCCCGGCACGGCTCCTGTTTTAGTCATTTCCAATTTGACACAAGTGTCAAGGCTATCCATTATCGTTCTCTTTCTTCAGTCAACACATACATCATTCCAACCACTTCATTCTGGATCACACTCTGCGTATAGTTATTAAAGTGGTTTTCGGTTTAGATAGAGAGTATATCCATAACCGATTCCGGTCTCTTTAATAACCTTCGAAATTATTTCACCGATTGGTCGTTTATTTATTTCAAAGCCAAATAAATTTCAATTTTCAATCAGAGTTTATAAATCAACATTTCATTTGTCTTTCTAAACCAATTTCCATAATTTACGTTTCAAAACTTCCAAATTACCATTTCAAAATCTTATAATTCAACTCCAATTTCTATTTAAAACAATTCAAATATTGATTCAAGTTCGTAAATAAGTTTCATTCCGAAATCATTTAAATTTATTTAATTTAACATTCAAATCAATTTTAACTTCATTTATCGATTTCATTCAATATTCGTTAAGTAAATTTTGCCATTCAAGACAATTTCTATTAAATTTCCAATACATTAAATCCATTATTTAAATTCAACTTCATTATATCAAAACTTACAAATTGAATTAAATTAAATTCATCAAATCAAATTCTTTAAATTTAAAGTCTTACATTAATTTCAAAAATCACATTTGCATTTCTTGATAAAGAAATTCAATTTCACTTATTTACTTACTTAAATGACTTTCCAAAACTTAATCAATAAAGAAACTCAATTTCAATTATTTACGAAGTAAAATTCACTTATTCACAAATTCAATTTAATTTAATCATTAAATAATTCAATCTTATTTAATTATTAAATAATTCAAAACTTAATTATTAAATAATTTCAAAGTTTAATAATTTCAACTTAATTATAATTTCAAACTTAATTCAATCATTTCTCAAATTAAACAACATTCTTTCATCAATTACATTGTTAATATTTTGTTTCAGATTATTACATATTAACATTTTCCCTTCATAAAAATTCAAATTTCAACTTCATTTCAAAACCATATTATTTTCAAATAAAATCTTCGTTTATTTTTAAATCAAATTATTGACCAATCGGGTTTATTTAATTTTCTATCCTAAGTCAAAGTTCAATTTGGGTATTTATCATTTCAACCCGATTCCAATTCAATTCAAAATCATAGCATAGCAAAGGGAACTTGCAGTGTGATAACTGGGATGGTGTCAAAGTAAATAAACAAGCAATAACAACAACCAATATCAATCCAATAATCAATTCAAATAATCTCGAAATAATCGTATTAATTCGCATTGTTGTTTGTGCAAATTAATATAATTATTTCTAGAATCTACACTATCATTTCATGTAGATTAAAGATTATTACACTGGTTATTCATACGGTTCTTCACTTGTCATTCGATTTCAATTTTATACTACAACAATTAATCCAATATACGTCGATGGGTCAAAGTGTAATTATCACTATTCTACATGACAATTAATTTAACAATTAAAGGGGTCATATTCAACTAATCAAATTTAACATATAAATCAGTTTTAAAATTGTTAACTATCATATATCAATTTCAATTCTACATACTATTAATCACTTAACATTAACAAATTAACGTCCAATATAAACATCGAACAATCAATCAATTATCAGCCAAACTGTATTATCATCGCATAAATAACAGATAATGGTGTCAAATGTCACAGGTGAACTGATACAGGTAATAGCATATATAACAGTGTAATTAACTAACAGCAGCATTTCAATTGTCGTTTCAATTGAAATCAGATTTAATAAATAAAAGAACATTAATCGTGAGTGATTGCTCACCTTCCGAGGCTAGATAGATTGGACGATGAAATTGAGTTACGAAATGCAAGCACGACTTCCACATCAAAACTAGATTGTCACGAATCGACGATCAAAGCTGACAAATAGGAATAGACGAATTCAAATCAGAACTAGATCGGTGAAGATAAATGGTATCAGTGAGCTTACATACATACATATATATATATATATATCTATAACTATTTTTTTCAAATTACTAATTTAACTTTAATGCAAATAAAAAAATATATTCATATTTAGAATCCAACTCGGGTGAACTTGTATATATAAACACTATATATATATATATCAAAATGATATTTTAGTTCAAACACATATATTTTATTTAAACACCCATACAATCCAAAATACAACGCAATATATAATTTATCATTTAAAATATCCACATTTATTAACACCTATACATATATACGTCGAGATACCTATACCCATATATATAAAAATATGGCTTCGGTAAACAAAAAGTACTTGTTACAAAAGTCACTATAACTTACTTCACTGTAAACTTATGTAAATAAAATATTGTAGCCTATATACATATAGTACTGCAACTTTATAATATATATTATTATTATATACAGCAGATTAAAACTTGCATCACTATTCATATGATATGTAAACTATAAACATATCCATCTCATATACCTTAATGTATATACCTTAGTAAAAGTGCAGTCTGACATATGTATCAAAAAGAAAAGAAAAACGTCAAACTAAAAGGAATTCAAATGCTTTAAAAACATACACACTTAAACAAACGAAATGAAATACTAAAAAAACTCTGCATATATACCTTTAAACAGCTCCCATAAACTTTACAAATTTTTAAAACTTATATAGCCAACAGACTCAACACAAGTATATATAACTAACAACATATGAATGCAATATACTGATATATTTACAATAAAATAAACAACTAATACCACATAATATATTATATATATAAACTAGTAAGTTGATAAACAGGTGTAGGTAACAGTAAACATATAACTTACCTGTGTAACATATATATATACCACATACACTTTTTGTTTCAAAAATGAATACTATAAACCATTAGACGTACACCATAAATTAGAGATATAAATACTAAAGCATATATATAATATCATTGTATAAAATATATATAACAGTAAAGTAAAGTCTCTGTGTATCATATATAAACCTTTATATAATATATTACCGTAAACTATAAGTTGTAAAAAATATACAATATTTTTCTATAACAAGGCTTATGCTAATTACCAAACAGAACTGACGTAGCCAAATATATATACCAACCTATTTTTCCAAAACAAACTATGTATATATTTCTTACTTTATATAAATCCACTATCCAAAACTTTGTAATATACTATATATACATTCGAATATAATCGTAGATTCAAAAATATACTTTAAACATATCGTTCTTTAAAAATATTGTATTTCTATCCTTTTCTTTATACATAAGACAGAATAACAAATTATAAAAATATGAACACTAACATTTTATATATAATATGACTTGATTAGCAGCTGCAGTAGAAGTGTGTATACAAATTAACTTTTATATATATAAATAGGTAAAAGTACACATACCACTAAATATATACCTTCAAAACCCATATATATGCACACGTATGAACGAGATGAGGCTGGAGATGGTTGAGGCCGAGCGGGTGACAGCTAACATGGCTACAGGGTGGGAAGCGAGCGACGCGTGGGTTGCTCGGCGTTCAAGATGGAGGTGGTGTTGCCGATTGGAAGGTGGAGGCTCGAGTAAGTGGGTGGCACACTTGGGTGATGACGTCGAATGGGGCAGTGGGTGGAGTAGGCAGAGGCGGGAGGGGAAGAGGAAGGCTTGGATGAGGAGGTTGGCTATGGTGTGGAGGAGCAACATGTGAGGAGGTGGCAGGTCACAGCTTGACCTGGATGGAGATGAGTTGCAGAGAAGAGGCGAGTGGGCTGTGAGAATTGAAATAGAAAAGGCAAAAGAGGATGAAGGAAATGGCTACAGGAAGGAGCCATATATCAATATTACGTTTCGTATTCACAGAGCAAAGTCTTGAAGAGGCCAAGTATACATGTACCAATGCATAATAATTAAGATATAGGGAATGGTTAAGGTTGAATAATAAAGGTTCAAGGCTGACAGCTTTATCTCTACGAATAACGAAGGGACGTAGAAAACAAAAGGGTTTAAAACGAGTACCGATACGGCTAACCGTTTTACGGATCTCGTTGTGTATCGGACTTCAAAACACAGAAGTGAATATACCGTCGAGATCAGCACGATGACACGGTCAGAATAGTATACAGATATCAGTGGTATGATTTGAATCGTAAAAATTCGAATTTTTCTACTACGAAAAATGCAAGAAAAACACTGAAAAATAAGATTAACGGAGCCAAAGATATCCGAATTTGAAAAAACGACAAACTGACATCTTGCTCAGAAGATGGTTTAGAATTTTTTTATGTAAAAATATTTAGGTTTCGGAAACATTTTATTTTCATCGCTTTTTAACTGATTAAATTGAAGTGAATTTACGCGCGAAATAAACTTTCATATTTTCGGACGAAAATTTACCAGTCGCTATGTTTAACTAGACGTATTCCAAATATTAAATTTTTATTTCAAAATTTTATCGTTTTTAAAATTTCACAAAATTAAGACTAATTACGTTATCAAAACAGTTGAAATTTACGGGTCGTTACAGATTTTGTTTAAGTGATATAGATGGATCGACACGTGCGTTTATCAAACCGTTTAATTCTCCTTCTCATTCGCTCGAATAGTGCAAAAACGTGTATTTTATATATAAAATAATTTATTTGAGAAAACAAGCTTTTAAAACCATTTTTCGAAATCAATTTTGAAATAATTTTTAAAATAAATTAGCATTTAAAATAATTATTATGTAATATTTTTAAATTATTTTAAGCTATAAAATCTATTTATTCTCTATAATAATGGAATTTTCAAATATTGTCTTCAAAATTAATTTCGGAAAATGGTTTTAAAAGCTTGTTTTCTCAAATAAATTATTTTTTATATAAAATACATGTTTTTTCACTATTCGAGCGAAGGAGAAGGAAAATTAAATGGTTTGCTATTCATTAGACTTCATATGCCTATTATGATCCAATATAAGAATTTTTTGAAATCCACCTACTTCACCTACTTCTGATTGGCTCGGTTCCAACAATTACATCTTCTCGGGGACATAAATGCTATGGTTTTTTCAGAAGTCTTGAATTGTCACTAAGAAATTCTTTGAATCATTCCAACTATAGTTAGGTTGATCTCCTGTTCATTTTTTGTTTTAAAACATTCATATCTACCTATACCGATCGATATTGATCGGTATTGATTGTTTTTGTGTTTCTTTATATAAAAATAAATACTTAGTATTTTTTCCTATAATCAAATCATTTCATCCTTCATTCATTTCCAGAGCTAAAGATACTACCTCATTCTTCATTGTCACGGATCCAGATCCAAGCTTCAATTTTGTTTTCAACCCCAAATCGAAGCACATGCCATTTATACCGATCCATCTTAAAATCTACACCCGATCCATCTATTCATCTTGAGTTCTAACCATAATCTCTTTCAATCGACGTTGTTTCTCTCCCAAATTTTCCAAAGGTAGAAGATCCTGCCCCATGCCTTTGAACACCACCACCAGTCATGCTTTATTATGCTTACTCCATCATTGATCCATCCTTCTACCATTGTCGTTGCCAAGTACTACCGCCCCCAAATCCAATGAACGTTGTATCTTTGCAAGATAGGTTTACGGGACAGTAACGGTGGAAGAAGACATACAATGGCTCCATTTAGGGATGCATCAATTTTGGACTTACAATCGAATCGATTTATTAAAATGCCTCGATGAATGCCTGAATTTGTAACAACCTACCTTGGAACAGACTAAATTTCGAACCAATAAAGGGCCACCGAACCTTAGGCCCATTCCATAGTTGGCTATTGGTTAGTAAAATTGATACAATGAACAATATACAAAGCTACCAGTCTATGGTATTAGAATCTCACAACGGGAAGGATAATATATAATATCAGAAATAAGTGCCCATTTCATTAAAAATCCAAATCTAAAAAATGCAGCATAATATCCTAGATTTCCAATATATAATAACTGTAATGACCTGCCTTTTCGACCTTCGGAAGTCGAAAATAATACATCCACGGTATTCTCATACCGAGCAACCAAGTGCCGAAAAGACAGATTGTCATGGAATAAGGAAGAAAAAGACAGAACGGAATCTCACATCGTGACAAGTAATATATAATATACAATAGTTCTTTACACAAGAAAACTGTAATATATATATATATATATATATCAAAATCAGAGTACACTTAATCACAATCATCTACATGGGTAGTTATAACAACCTATCCTTAGAAATGCCGACAAATAAAACAATACATGCAGTGGAAATAAATAATATACAAGAGATACGTCTTGGACATCCAGCTCGTCTCCTGAAGCTCCAAGGTATCCAAACTAGATCTGAAAATATGTTCGCTCTGACCCGAGCATTATTAGAAAATAACCCGGATTAGTATGGTAAACTAGCGTGAGAAACACACCTCAAATGAATTTTAATGTTATAAAAACTTTTCAAAATAAAGGTATGTCGTAAGACCACGTCGCACATAAACACAAACAAGTTTTTACCTTACGAAATAGGAAATCTTCTGATATTATCATAGTGTCTAGGGTTTAAAATAAATATTGGATATGGATGAAATTGTTTCATTAATTAAATTCCAACATAATAGGTATATTACTAAGTCCGCACGACGCTTATTGGAGAATGGATTCAAACAATGGTAAGGTAAGGGACTACCTTCCGTACAGTACATCTCTAGATAAAATGTACAGAGAGCTACAAACGCATTCACCCTCTACTAACCTTAATCAAGAGCTCTCATGCACAACCAAACCCATAATTTAATGATCTAGAAAGGTGATGACACACCCTAATGGGTATGACCTACATATCCCTACCGCATCTACCCTGTTTTAGCCATTTTCCGAGTTGTGTGGCTTGAGGAAAAGCTTTTACCTTTTTTCTTAGCAAATCCCATTTGGAATGATAACACTATCCTCTAGGAAGCAATAAAATGCCAACATTCATCCATAAAAGTTCGCTCTCGGTATGAACGAAACTGAAGGCACTATTCCACTACATCCATTTTGGAATCACCCTCAGGATTAGTGGCAAGTAGCCCTTCCACTTCAAAGAACTCCGTCTTTGGAACTATCATCACCAAGATGTCTACCATCCGAATGCTTATGCCGATTCAAAGAGGTTATCAAATAACATATCTAATCGCGGTCACTTCGAACCGACAACGATAGTTTTAAAATTGGATAATGTTTGATGGTCGATTATTTAACTATCAAATAAAAAAACACTCAAATCAGGGATACATTTCCATAGGGAAACCAACATTGGTTAAGCACATAAGCAACCACTGACCTCTTTAATTAATCCTTTCATTAATTAAAATCACTTTGTAAATATTTGTGTCAAAATACTTTTACAAAGATATATTTACAAATCCTTTATACTCCTTTCAATACTTAGAAGAGTATCCATATACTTATCTCAATAGTATAAGTATATTCACAAAAGCACTACACTTTCCCAACTTAGAAGATGTATTCATATGCTTATCTCAATGGTATAAGTATATTCACAAAACATTATGAAAGATTTCTTATTTCAAAATCATATCAAAATGATTAAAACAAATATTTTTCTAAAAGAAACAGAGATAAGGATAAACCTAAGCACTATTTCTTCGGTGTTAAGCATGGAAGAATGTCTGCACCACCAAAATTAAGAAGGTCGATTTGAGAAAATCCAATCCCAATTTCTTTTATAAATTTCTTTAATAAATCCTATTTAATAAATCTCTTTCATTTATGAACATCACATTTTACTAAAATTCCAAATCCATTTATAAAACTCTTCTATAAATATCCAAAATCATTTATAAAACTTCTTTTATAAATATCCAAAATCCTTTATAAAACTTCTTTATGAAAATCCTTTATAAAGCCTTTTAAAAATTCTTATAAATCCAAACCCCATTTTCATTTATAAACTCTTTAATAAATCTCTTTTATTAAATAAGGTTCCTTTTATAAATCAATTTACTATTTATCAATACAATTAATTTACTTTAAACAACCTAAATAAATAATAAATTAATTTTCCAACATCGTTAATAAAATAATTTATTAACTCAAAAACGTTATTAATATAATAATTAATAACTTTAAAACATTTTAAATAAATTATTATTATTTACTTTAAAACATTATTATATAATAATAATTATTAACAGCAAAACATTACTAATAAATAATAATTATTAAATTCAAACATTATAAATATAATAGTTAATAATTTCAAACATTATTAATAAAACAATAATAATTAATCATCAAACATTATTATAATAAATAATAATTAAATTCCTAAACATTATTAATAAATAATAATTATTAATTCCAAAACGTTATTAATAAATAACTATTATAAATTCCAAAACATTTTTAATAAATAATAATTATTATTTATTTTCAAACAGTAGTAATTATTTAAACAAACAACTTTTTGCAACATTAAAATATTGATAAATAACTTCAAACAATGAAATATAAATAAACAGTTTTCAAAACACTATTAAACAATAGTTAAACAACTTTAAAACATTTCTAAGTGGTTGACAAATAGAACGATTGGGGTAAAATAGAGAAGTTCGAAATCCACTTAAATAGAATTTTCCAGAAAACCCAAAGGCTAGATTTAAAATCATTCTCCGAAATCAAAAACCAATTTCAAGCCAAACGGCAATTAACAGTATTTCGAAATACTAAACCGAGACCAACAGCCACCAAAGCACTTAATCAATGTTGTTATTGATTTTTATCACTACAAGGGCTAAGTTCTGAACATACAACAATGTCATAACTAATAGTGCTAAATAATCAAGATTCAACAATTAACGATTTGTATAACTTGGTTATAACTGAAATAAACAACAGGAATATAAATGGAAATTAATAACACAATTTCGAGAAATCCGGATTTCTCTACAGATTTTCTTGTATTTCAATTTTAAATACTAATTGCTTTTCAAAGCGGATATTTTAACCAATCAACCGACAATTTCAACCGAACTAAAATTTATCTACTATGCAACATACTGGTTTATCCAAAGAGGTGATTTTAACTCACCAAAATTCCAGCTATCGCCGAAGCGTTCCGGTTCCGTATAAAATCAAACAGCGTTCGATTTTAGCTAAAAATTCTATAAGCTCCAATCTCAACCAATCCAATTCCAAAATGTAGATAATGATTACTTGATTGCAATGTAATTGATCGCGTTCGATTTGGACCTTGCACGAGAGAGTTATTGCACTTATAAGACTTCAATTTTATTAAATTAATTAATTACATTATTTAATTACTAATTACCATTAACTAATTTAAATCCTTATTCCTCCAGGCTATTCCTGCTCTCAAACATGAACACACGAACCACCTTTGTCGCCCGTTCCTCCACCTCCCTCTCCTTCCACGCTCTGCTAAACCCAAATTCGGCCTCACATTCAACTTCTCATCCAAATCTTCACCATCTAGATCCCTCAAACCCGAGTTCGATCACCCCTTCCAAAACCCAACTTCGACAGCCCTCCCCCTCGCATGTAGCCATGTCGGACCTCCAAAATCCAAACCGCACCACCATAGAATCCGGCTACTGAAGCTCCATCTCCCCACAAACCCATGTCAAAGCACCATTCGGCCTCACGATGCCAAAATCAAGAGAAATTCCAAACCCTAGTTTGCTAAACCGTTGCAAAAAACTATCGAACCACTCAAAGAGGAAGACGCACACTCCAGCACCCCATTCACTAGTAGGTTTACCCATATAAAACTCAAAAACCCAACCTTTTATTTTTTAGATTTTTATTTGAATTATTTGAGATTTTTAAAGGTTGAGCAAAATTTCATTTTACCGTTTGATTGAAATGTGAGAACGAAAGAAAGGAAGTGGTGTTGAATTGGTTTAATGGTTGGGTTTGACTTAAGTTTATATTGAACTTTTTGTGTATCTCGCCGCATAAAATTTAGATCACGTACGAACCATGAACGACAGAACAAAAATACGATCGCGCTCAAAACAGCAACACGACCTCAAAACGTAATAATATACACTGGTTAACGGATTTTGTAAAATCACAAAAATGCCGATCAGCAAAATTTAAATATTTTCCAGATTAAAAATTATGGAAAAATCTATTAAATTAAATTAATAATACGTCAATAAAAATCGAGTCGTAAATATAAAAATAATTTTTCTTACTATTTATTCTAACTGTTTAGTTCTGTAAATAAATTTTCAAAATTGAATTTATAGTTATTATTTAAAAATTTAAAAGGAGTTATATAAGACCATCAAATCAATTATATTAATATTCAATTAAAAATCCAGTTATTTGAAACACTAGTCAAATATTAAATTCACAATTCAAATATTTCAAATAATCTCTATATTTGAATTCAAGTTTTAAACTTTTGAAACCAATTATTTCAATATTTAAAATTAATTAAATATTCAAAATCAAGAGACAAAATTTTGGGTTATTACAATAACAAAATAACATGTCTGAAACTGGGTACATCAAAATACATGAAAAACATAAATGGATAGATAATTGCCACAAGACTCTGCCTCTGCCTTCATCTTCTAAATCAGCATCGTCTTTCCTAACTTGTGTGTTTTAATGAGGAGAGGGTCAGAGTAGCAACATTTGGAGATTGAAAAATCTCAAGTCTTACGATAATAGTACTTGGGCGGTATTATTTAGATAAGTAATATGTCTTACGCATCCTAACTATATCCTACCAAGAATACCTCCAACTGTAAGCCGAAGGCTCTTCTAATCCAACTCTACAAATTACACTCTTCCAGTCCAACTCTATAACTTGCCTTCAACTGTAGGCCGAAGACCCTTTCCAGTCTCATGCAACTACCATCAGTCGTGTCCTAACAATGTGAGAGAAAGTACTTGAGCCACTTAATATCTCTTTAATGAAAATTAGGTAGACTCTGACCATTTAATACCTATAACCTTGGCAGATCCCCATCATTTAATACATAACACAAGGCGGACCCATTTCTAGTACTTCCTAACTGACATCGCATGAAATCTCATCAGACCAATCAAAATTTCTTTATGAGAAAAGACGGCTCTACAATAGCCACTTAATAACTTGACCCCAAAGCGGACCCCTCCTGAGATTCCCTACTACTGTTCCTAAACGATAATCTCAACCATTTATGCTTCTTAAGTAGGAAGGAGGCGAACTTTACAACAGCTAATTAATACCCCAACCCAGAAGCAGTTCCTACATATCACGACCTATAACCCAAACTATGACATCTCACATTAGTCTGACTATTTGTAGGCGCTGGTAGCCAAATTAACTGGGTAGACTTACCCTATAGAATTGGGACTAACCTCACGTCCACTATGGGTACTTATTATAGGCGATGTCTCACATCAGTCTCAGAGTCACACTGGTGGTAGCCAGATTAGCTAGACAGTCTTTTATGTGCTTTTGACTGACCTCGCATCCCTATAACTTTGTCATAATTCCACTGTTCTAACATGCTACCATATCTATACCTCACTGCAATTCACATTAAGGCCATATAAGGAAAACTCCTTTTTCCACCTTTAATTATGGATTAATCTCCGTAATTATCTTTAACTTCCTTCTAATTTAATGATATTTACTATCCTATTTATTCTATACGATTAATATGTTATTGATTATGCGCTAATATTAGATTTATATTTATGCAATAATCAAACTATCTAATAGACGCACACACATAAACCTAAGCATGCGTAAATTATTCATGTCCTATACTAGTCGTTAAAAAGTCAAAACTTCCAAATTTATACAAGTCTTACTCCATACAACAACTAAATTAGCTAATATCCTTAGCCCAATAATAGACTTGTATTAATAAAGTAGAATCAAATACCAAAATTATTTTATATTAATATAATAGAATCTGCATCTCTATTTCCAGGAACAAAACTTACCATTTAAACCCTTTATATTCTATTTAACTTTTACATATACAAATTTTAAGTGAAAAGAGGATTCATATTTAAATTACGGAAATAGGCAGTGCAAATTACGAATAAGAGAATTGGTACCCTACACACCATTTCCTAACTCATTTTCTTTTTATAACCCTTTAACACATCAACGGAGAAGAGTTGGAGGTGGAATATAATATAAAATATTCAAATTGCAATAATAAAAAAAATTCTACTATTTTAATATAAATAATTGAGATTCCAATAAACATAAGAATTGACATTTCGATTTCGAGGAATTTTAGGGTTTTCATGAAGAAAATTCCTCAAGGCATAAAACAAATCCAAACTTTTACTATTCAAATACTAAAATAAAAAAAAAACTAAGATTTCCACTCATGGAGAATTTTCTTGCCTTATTTTGGATTTGGTTCATCCCTACTCCTAATTTCTCCTTCATATCTCTTCTTTTTGGAATATACGACAATTGGATTGTATATAAATTAGATTCAGAATCAGGGATTAGGGAAGAATAGAATTAGAAATCAAATATTTAAATATCCAAAATCCCCTACTTGGGAATCCTAAGTGATTCTGAATCGTATAAAAGAAGAAGACCGACAGAGTTCTGTTAGCATTCCAAATAATTTGTGAATAAAAGTGAGGGAGCTAGCCTCCTGTTTATAGTGGTTATAAGGAATCTAGACTGTACGATTAAGAATAATAAAATCCAGGTCGTTCATGCCAAAATTAACCTTAGCCACCAATACCCTATCGGTCGACCGCTCCTCCATAGGCGGTCGACCAGACTATTTATTTGGAACGTATATTTATTTCCACGATTTCTTTTTTTATATACCTATTTTAAGACTAACGTTAACCTTTTCTCAAATGTTAAGCTCCCCTTAATGTTACAAATATTCATTACCCCACTAATTTATAAGTTAACTTTATTTAAATTCAAATTTTGAATTCATTTGAATTATTTTAAAGTTGAAAACTTCAAACGTCAATAACTTTTCCATTTGAACTCCAATTACAAAACTTTATATATGAAAATTGATTAAAAAATCTCTATGAATGCAATGGCGTAACTTTCGTTTCCAAATTTCGACACCTATCCATTTTTAACCTTATTATTAATTAACAAAGTTTCTTATTAATTTTTACGGGGTGTTATATTCTCCCCCCTTTGAAAAGGATTTCGTCCACGAAATCCCTAAAGGACAAATAGTGCAACGCGCACTCAACATCCATGTTATACAACCAAGTTATTTACACAACCATCTACTCAACCAAAAATGCAATATGATTATATATGCAACATACTATAGGTGAGCTCAATCCTAGCATAAATACAAGATCGTGACATATAGGCTTGTATGCAAGCATCCTAAATATGCATAAAATTCTACATAAGTGCAAAAATAACAGTAAAAAGTTTGGAAACCACCTTTTACCATCCAATCTAGCAATCATGATGCAACCAAAAACCTAAATATTAGAGAGAGAAAGTTTACCAGAGATAAGCTTAGGATGAGAAGCCTTTATCTTCTCTTCAGTTTCTCATGTTCTTTCCACCAAATTATATCCCCATTGTACTTGGACCAGCCTAATTTCTTTTTTGTGGAGCTTACTACTTCTATATTCCATTATGCGTGCGGTGGCATGGGGTGTTATTGGCTTCGTCTCAATATCTACTAACTGATATAGCTCTACCATAGTGGTAGTGTTGTGAAGCCATCTCCTCAAGTGCAAAACATGAAAAATGTCATAGACTCCTGCTAACTTATCTGATAACTCCACTCGATATGCAGGTTTCCCTGTTCTTTCCAAGATGAGGAAAGGACTAACAAACCTTGGCGCAAACCTCCATGACATACCAAATCTCATAACCTTCCTAAAAGGGGAAACCTTAACGAACACCATGTTTCCTACCGCGCACTCTAATTCTTTTCTTCATTTGTCAGTATAGAACATTCGACGGTCCTGTGCACCTTTCATCATCGTCTAATCATCTTTATCTTTTACGGGGTCTCGTGAATCAAATATTGTCCAAGTATAATTTTGTCCGTGATTTCTTACCAATAATTAGGCGGTTTACATGGCCTTGTGTACAACGCTTTGAAGGGTGCCATGCCAATCGTCATTTGATAACTATTATTGTACGTGAATTCTACTAAGGATAAATGATGCTCCCAATGACCTCCGAAATGCATGATCTAAGCTCAATAAATCCTCCAAAATTCTATTTACCCTTTCCGTCTGGCCATCAGTCTATGGGTGATAAGCAGTGCTAAGATTCAACATCATTCCTAAAACTGATTGTAAAATCCTCCAAAATTCGCTAGTGAATAAGGGGTCCCTATCACTAACAATGCAAAGTGGAATTTTGTGCAGTCACGCCACTTCTATAATATAAATTTGCACTACAAATGCTACAGTCGTACTACTTACACCGGGAATAAAGTGGGTACTTTTAGTGAGTCTATCCACTATAACCCAGATAGCTTCATTGCCTTTTTGACTCCTAGGAAACCATCTATAAAGTCCATCGATATATGCTCTTATTTCCAAGTCGGCACCTCTAATGATAATAAAAATCCTCCAGGCTTTCTTTGTTCCGCCTTTATCTTCGGGCACATCAAACATCTAAACACAAACTCCCCCACCCTCTTCTTCATCTCTGGCCAATAGAAAATTTGCTTCATATCTTTATACATTTTATCTCCAATGGGGTGAATGGTCATCCAAGAATGGTGACACTTAGCCAAAACTTCCTCTAAAACATCCTCCACGATTGGGACACATAGACGTCAATCTCTTCTCAAACATCCACTTTCTTCTATTGCATACCAATCGCTATGGAGGAAATGCTCTCCTCTACTTAACTTGTCCAAAATGCCTACTATTGTTGCATGTTTCTTCTGCTCATGTCTGATGCGGTCCATCAATGTTGGTCTAACCTCCATCGTTACTAAATAGCCTATAGTGGGTTTTGTTGGCGATTGGAAATTGAAATTTGTGAGGAACTCCAACATCTTCCAGTCATATATAGCATCTAGAATAGCATGCCTCTGGCAAAGGGCGTGGGCAAAAACATTCCCTATTTTGGGGGCATAATGTATCTTGAAGTTGTATGATATTATAAACTCCATCTAGCTTTGCTGCCTAAGATTCAAATATTTTTGGGAAAATAGGTATTTGTGGTCGGCGAACAACTTAAACCTTTCCCCCAACAGATATTTCTTCCATAATTTTAAAGCAAAGACGACAGCCGCTAACTCCAAGTCATGTGTTGGGTACCTCTTCCCATGGTCCTTCAACTGCCTTCTTGCATAGGCTATTACCCTTCCTTCTTGCATAAGGACGGTTCCTAATATCACACCACAAGCGTCAGTATAAACCTTGAAAGGCTTTGTCCCATCGGGAATGGTAAGTACTGGTGCACTAGTCAACAGCTCTTTCAACTTCTTGAATGTTTCCATGCGTTTCTCATCCCATGCAAAAACTAGATTTTTCATTGCTAAGTGAGTTAATGGGACTGCTATTTCTGAAAAATCTTAATGAATATTCTATAGTAACCTGCCAACCTAAGAAAACTCCTAACTTCCAAGGCATTCTTCGAAATTTTCCAGCCTTGAAAGGCATCTGCTTTTATAGGATCCACATACAAACCCTTCTTGGAAACAATATGACCTAGAAATCTCACATCCTTCTTCCAAAAGTGATACTTTGAGGATTTAGCCGTAAGTTATTGCCCTCTCAAAGTCCCTAGTACCTCCCTTAAGTGATTTTCATGCTCATTCTCACTTTTAGAGTGTTATCCCGCTTTTTGGTCAAAGCCGGAATATCAAACAAATTGACAAGAAAGGATGGGTATCAGGATTGGAAGTCGATTAGAGACAAGGTTGTGATCGATGTCGTCAGAATTTGGCCAAGCTCTGATCAAGGCAGAAACGATTGGGAATGATAATCAAGGTTAGGAGAGGCTATGTTTCAATTTTCAATACAATCGGAGTTCGTATGTTCGAGATATGGATGGGTCAAATTATGTGAAAACTGGTTCGTATCGATACACTTCGTATCGATGATAATGGTTCGAATCGATGTTGTTTGCATCGATCAAGATCTGCCGCACTTCGTATCGATACATTTCATATCGATCGGCATCGCTTTAGATTAATGGAGTTCGTATCGATCCACAGGGTACGAACGATGTGTTCATATCGATCGGGTAGGAAGGATTGGAGGACTTTGGCTTGATGGCGATGGATTTAGATTGAACAGATAGGCGCATGGAGTTTACTTCGAATCAATGTACTTCGCATCGATGAGATGGATATGCGGATGTACTTCGTATCGATCAGTATTGGATCGATACGAAAAGGAAGTAACAGTTTTGAGATTCTAGCTGGGTAGTTCGTATCGATCGCTTGTGGATCGATGCGAAGAAGGCGTTCGAGAAGGATACGTAGGGAGTCGGCTTTGTGGAAACGAAGACATGGATACGAACTAGGTGCAAAGCATGGATGCGAACTGGAAAAATGTTATCAGAGCAAGGGAATAGGAGTTCAATACGGAGAAATATCTGGAATGACTCGATCAACTCGGCGAAAAAGATGGATCGGCACGAAGAACGCGCGCCACGTCAATCTGCTAGCGCGTGTATGGATCGATTCGAAGGGATCGATTCGAATTGATCGATTCGAACAGGATGAACAAACGAAGAATGCAATTTTGAATCGATCATATCTCGAGATCTACAAGTCCAAATGCTATGAAATTTTCACAGAAGCTTGCGCACATGTTGAAGAATGTCCACACCAAATTTCAGCTCGATTGGACAATTTCTTGATCGATTCGAATGGACTTCGAATCGATCCCAAAGTGGGCCCGGATTTCCTGAAAGCGGGCGTATGGGCCCCACTCACGTGCCCGAAGTGGTCTCCCTAAGTTTAGGCGAAATATCAGCCTCCTACACCTATAAATAGAGCCTCAGGTCATTCAGGGATGGGGATCGGGATTCAGAAGCGCCCAGACTCTACCGGATTCAATTCTACACTTCATCATCGCTGTTAAACTCAAATTCCTTCATTGCAACTGCTGTAATCAATTGTAATCAGCAAGGATAATCAATAAAAGATAAACCTTTGAAGTGGACGTAGGCCAGAGATAGCCGAACCACTATAAATCTCGTGTTTCTGTTCATTATTTCTGGATTGTGATACTCTGTTTGCTTAGATTTGAGATTTGTGTGTGAATATTGTTGATTTATATTCATACACTGGTGCTTTCACAACATTCGGGGTTTGTGACCAATTTTGGCGCAAACACTTTGGTGCTTTCATTGAGAGGGACTAGCACCCGCTACGCAAGATTTGAAGTTCAGATTTGAAAGCTTGAAGATTTGAAAGACAATGACTCGACAAACAAGTAGAAGGCAAAGAGCTGAGCGAAGTCAACAAGGAGGAAGTCAAGAGGCATCCTCCGGAGCTGGAGAAGGACAAGCTTCGGTTTACATTACCAGAGACGAAATGGAAGCTATGGAAAATTCATTGCAAGAGAGATTGTTGAAAAGCCAACAAGAGATGATGCAAACTTTCTTCGAACAGATGAGAGTTGCCGGAATGCAGAACTTAGAGCCATCCACAGCGGCTGTTAATGTGGAACAAGGAGCTAGGGTTATGGAACCCAATGGAGGACAGAATACAGAACCGGAAGGCAATCAACAAGGGCTTGGGGACAGGCCCGCAGGATCCAACAAAGGAGGACCTTTGGAAGGGGTTCAACAGGCTAGGGCGAACGTTGCTGCTAATGAGCCACATGAAGAATATGTGCCGGAGTTCCCTCGGGAGCATGGGGGGAAACCCCTGACGGACAACGCTGGATTACTGGAAATCATTAGGAAGACTATGCGTGGAGGTTTGACCAATAGAGATTTGGAAGGAGTGAACAGGAGCCCGTTCGCTTGGGAAATCAGGATAGCTCAGAATCCACCTAAGTTCAAGTTACCTAGCGTGGAAGTATATGATGGCAAGGCTGACCCGACTGATCACTTGATGAGATACACTAGACACATGGAAGTACTGGGGGCATCGGAGGAAGTGATGGCCAGATGTTTCCCGTTGTATTTGACAGATCTAGCTGCAATGTGGTTTAGGCAGTTGGAAGAAGGATCTATCAGGACTTGGAGGGAATTGGTGGATAGGTTTTTGGGACAGTTTCGGGTTCATATCAAAAGACATAAGAACGTGATGACGTTAACATCGGTAAAGCAAAGGACGGATGAATCGCTTAGAGCATTTTTAACTCGATTCAATGCGGCAGTTGCTTCGGTGGATCGGCCGGATCCATCGATGGTTTTAATGGCGGCACTGTCAGGAGTCAGAGAGGATTCAGATTTTAAGGTATCTTTAATACGAGACCCACCACTGGATCTCGGGAAATTCTTTCACGAAGCAGAAAGATTCCTTCGGCAAGAAGACGCATGTATAGACTTAAAGTTAAAGGAGGTGAATGCGACTGAGGGTGGAGGACCATCCAACGGAAACCCGGATAAAGATAAAGGAAAGAGGAAGCTGGATGACGATTCAGGAAAAGCCGGGAAGCGATGGAAGGATCCAAAGTTTTCCACATACACAGGATTAAACGAGACGCTGGAGCGGATATACGTGGAAACCCGGAATTGCCTTCCTTACCGGAGGCCGGCTAGGAGAGAACCATCTGAACGGGAAAGGGCATCAGGAAGGCACTGTCTCTTCCACGATTTGGACGGACATGATACCAACAGCTGCAGGCATCTAAAGGACATAATTGAGGAGCATGTGAGGAATGGACAATTGAGGCGGTATGTTGGGGTACGGAATGCAGCGGTGGAGCAGGAGCAACCACCGCCTACCTCGAACCATGATGACGTGAGGCCCAGGAATGACGGTCGATTGGTTATCCATTGACCAGGATAATATGAAATAAGTAACAAACCATTAGCGAGCAACCAAGTCATTTACACATGTACGGGGACAGAGATAGCCCCTAGGCATGCTCTAATTGATGATAAACCGTGAAGCTATGGTTTGCGAAATCTGTTCTTTGTTTTGGATTGGACACTTGGTTTTCTGGTTTGGTTTTGGAGTTTGGTTTGAACTCCTTGTTTTGTTTGCTTTCTGTTTTGGATTTTCGTTTGGATGACTGGTTTTCTGTTTTGGATGTTGGTTTGGATTTCTGATTTTCGGATTTTATTTGGATTTTGGATTGCATTTTGGATTGGATTTTGATTGGATTCTTTTTGGTTTTTGATAAACGGTCGTCGGGTATGGATTATGCCTGGCAAGGGGTGAGTCTTTTTGCCCGAACGTGGTAAATTGACTCATTCAGGTCGTCGAGTATGGACTATGCTCGGCAAGGGTCCGGAGTGACCAGAATTCGGCCTAGGACTTAGGCCCCCTATTATCGATTATTGTTTCAGGTCGTTGAGTATGGACTATGCTCAACAAGGGTCCGAAGCGACCAGGATTCGGCTTAGGACTTAAGCCACGGCATTACTTACGTCCAGGGACACTGGACCAAGGTCGTCAAGTGTGGATTGCGCTTGGCAAGAACCCGGAAAGGTTAGCTCAATGTCCAGGGACACTGGACCAAGGTCGTCAGGTGTGGATTGCGCTTGGAAAGAGCCCAGAGAGGTTATGGATTTGGGTATCCACCCGGAGAGTTCCTGGATTCGGTTATTGGCTATTGGATAAGGATGGATTAGGATTCGGTTGTCGGGTTCAAACGGATATGGATTTGGCTAAGGCTTTGGTTATTGGGTTTGGAGTTGGGCATCGACTCTGAGCAGTCAAGGATGATGCACTTGGATGATGTGGCTATGGGCTTCGGATATTGGATTCGGAAACTATTCAAAACACGCCTTCTTATCACAAGGCATGTTTTGGGGGGCAAATGTTATCCCGCTTTTTGGTCAAAGCCGGAATATCAAACAAATTGACAAGAAAGGATGGGTATCAGGATTGGAAGTCGATTAGAGACAAGGTTGTGATCGATGTCGTCAGAATTTGGCCAAGCTCCGATCAAGGCAGAATCGATTGGGAATGATAATCAAGGTTAGGAGAGGCTATGTTTCAATTTTCAATATGATCGGAGTTCGTATGTTCGAGATATGAATGGGTCAAATTATGTGAAAACTGGTTCGTATCGATACACTTCGTATCGATGATAATGGTTCGAATCGATGTTGTTCGCATCGATCAAGATCTGCCGCACTTCGTATCGATACATTTCGTATCGATCGGCATCGCTTCAGATTGATGGAGTTCGTATCGATCCACAGGGTACGAACGACGTGTTCGTATCGATCAGGTAGGAAGGATTGGAGGACTTTGGCTTAATGGCGATGGATTTGGATTGAACAGATAGGCGCATGGAGTTTACTTCGAATCAATGTACTTCGCATCGATGAGATGGATACGCGGATGTACTTCGTATCGATCAGTATTGGATCGATACGAAAAGGAAGTAACAGTTTTGAGATTCTAGCTGGGTAGTTCGTATCGATCGCTTGTGGATCGATGCGAAGAAGGCGTTCGAGAAGGATACGTAACGATCGATGCGAAGAAGGCGTTCGAGAAGGATACGTAAGGAGTTGGCTTTGTGGAAACGAAGACATGGATACGAACTGGGTGCAAAGCATGGATTTGAACTGGAAAAATGTTATCAGAGCAAGGGAATAGGAGTTCAACACGGAGAAATATCTGGAATGACTCGATCAACTCGGCGAAAAAGATGGATCGGCACGAAGAACGCGTGCCACGTCAATCTGCTAGCGCGTGTATGGATCGATTCGAAGGGATCGATTCGAACAGGATGAACAAACAAAGAATGCAATTTTGAATCGATCATATCTCGAGATCTACAAGTCCAAATGCTATGAAATTTTCACAGAAGCTTGCACACATGTTGAAGAATGTCCACACCAAATTTCAGCTCGATTGGACAATTTCTTGATCGATTCGAATGGACTTCGAATCGATCCCAAAGTGGGCCCGGATTTCCTGAAAGTGGGCATATGGGCCCCACTCACATGCCAGAAGTGGTCTCCCTAAGTTTAGGCGAAATATCAGCCTCCTACACCTATAAATAGAGCCCCATGTCATTCAGGGAAGGGGATCGGGATTCAGAAGCGCCCAGACTCTACCGGATTCAATTCTACACTTCATCATCGCTGTTAAACTCAAATTCCTTCATTGCAACTGCTGTAATCAATTGTAATCAGCAAGGATAATCAATAAAAGATAAACCTTTGAAGTGGACGTAGGCCAGAGATAGCCGAACCATTATAAATCTCGTGTTTCTGTTCATTATTTCTGGATTGTGATACTCTGTTTGCTTAGATTTGAGATTTGTGTGTGAATATTGTTGATTTATATTCATACACTGGTGCTTTCACAACATTCGGGGTTTGTGACCAATTTTGGCGCAAACATAGAGAATACTATAATATCATTTACGAACATAACAACAAACTTATCTAGCTGTCCCCTAAAGACTCTACTCATCAAATCTACAAAATATGCAGGGGCATTCATCAATCAGAAAGGTATCACTTTCTATTCATATAGTCCGTCCGGAGTGCGAACTATGGTCATCTGCTTGCTATCCTCAGCTATCCTCAATTGGTGGAATCACGTGGCTAAGTCCAATTAGGAAAAGATTTTGGCTCCAACAAGCTGATCGAATAAATCATCTATTCTAGGTAAAGGATACCTATTCTTCTTGGTCAACTTGTGAAGTTCTCTATAGTCAACACATAGCCTTTAAAAGCTATCTGCTTTAGTGGTGAAGACAACTGGTGCTCCCCATTTAGAAGTACTTCGATGAATAAATCCTTTCTGCGATGGCTCTAAAGTCTGGTTGTCCAACTCTCGCCTTTCTTTGGGGGTTATGTACCTTGATGGTAGAGCGATGGGTCTAGCATCCTTCTCAAAATCGATTTTGAACTCTATCTCCCTTCAGGGTAGGAGATCCAAGACTTCTTTAAAAACGTTAGGATATTCTTGAACTACAGGCATGAATGAGCGCTCATCTTGCAATGGGTTTAAAATATATAAATAGCTTAACTCGATTGAGTTTTAGGGTGCGCAACGAACATCTGTATCTCACCTTTTACAACTCCTTAACCATACAATCCTCCTATTACAATCTAAGACAACCCCATAGTAAGATAACTAATCCAATTCCTAGGATAAGTCCATACTCCTCAAAACTAAGAACATACACGTTACATGTAAAATTAACGTTCCATATATCCACAACTAGGTCTTTGCAAATTAAAGAAAGGTGTGTGGATCTCTATAAGGATTTGATATGACTATTGGGTTGGTGAAAAGTTGTGTTTTAAACTCAAGGAGTTAACTATATTTCTAGCTATGAATGAATGTGATGCTCTTAACATCATTTAATACCTAACCCAAGGCGGAACCCTCTCTGGTACACGCTAACTAACATCACATGAAACCTAATCAGGAAATTTAATACTTCTTTATGGTAAGAGGCGGATGCTACAATAGCCACTTAACTAATAACTCTACCCAAAAGCGGACCCCTCCTGAGATTCCCTACCACCGCTCCTAATCAATAACCTTGACTATTAAATAGTTCTTATGTGGGAAGGAGGTGAACCCTACGACAGCCACTTAATACCCCTGACCCAGAAAAATGTCCTATGTATTATGACCCGTAATCTAAACTGTGGCGTCTCACATTAGTTCGACTATTCGTAGGTGCTGGTATCCAGATTAATAGGATAGACTTACCCAACAGAATTGGGACAAACCTCGTATCCACCGTGGGAACTTATTGTAGGTGATTTTTCACATCAGTCCTATAGTCACACTGCTAGTAGCCAAATTAGCTGGGAAGACTTCTGTGTGCTTTTGACTGACCTTGCATCTCTATAATTCCACTCTCCTAACATACTACCATATCTACACCTCACCGCAATTCACATTAAGGCTATATAAGGAAAAATCCTTATTCCATCATTAATATGGATTAATCTCCATAATTGTCCTTAATTTACTTCACATTTAATGATATTTACTAACTTATTTATTCTATACGATTAATACGTTATTAATTATACATTAATATTATATTTTTATTTATGCAATAATTAGACTAACATATATATGAATGTATGTATGTATTCCTAAGCATGCATAAAATATTCACGTCCTATAATAATTATTAAAATGTCAAAATTTCCAAATTTATACAAGTCTAACTCCATAAAACAACTACATTAGTTAATATCCTTAGCCTAACAATAGACTTGTATTAATAAAATGGAATCTAACACCAAACTTATTTTATATTATATAGTAGAATCATCATCTCTATTTCTAGAAAGAAAATTTACAATTTAAACCCTTAATATTTTATTCAACTTTTACATATACGAACTTGAAGTGAAAATGGGATTCATATTTAAGTTCCAGAAACAGGCAGTGCAAACTACGAATAAGAGAAAATGTACCTTACATGCCATTTCCTAACTTATTTTCTCTTTAGAACCCTTTAACACATCAATAGAGAAGGGGTGGAAGTGGAATATAATATAAAATAATTGAGATTCCAATAAACATAAGAATTGACATTTCGTTTTGGGGGAATTTTGGGGTTTTAGTTTTAGAGTTTTGTGGAAAAAATTCTCCAAGGCAGAAAACAAATCCAAGCTTCTACTATAAAAATACTAAAATGTGAAAAACTAAGATTTCCACTCACAAAGAATTTGCCTGCCTCCTTTTGGATTTGATTGAAATCCGCTCCTAGTTTCTTCTTGGATCTCTTCTATTTGGAATATACAACAATTGGGTTGTATATAAATTAGACTCAGAATCAGGGATTAGGAAGAATAGAATTAGAAATTGAATATATAAATATCTAAAATCCCTTACCTGGAAATCCTAAGTGATTCTGAATCATAAAGAAGAAGAAGACTAACAGAGTTTCATTAGCATTCCAAATAATTTGTGAATAAAAGTGAGGGGCTAGCCTCCTATCTATAGTGGTTAGAAGGCGCCTGGACCGTGCGATTTAAAATAATAAAATCCAGACCATTCGTGACTAAATTAAACCTAGCTGCTAATACCCCACCGGTCGACTGCTCCTCCTTAGGCGGTCAACCTATCTATTTATTTGGAATGTATATTTATTTCTACGGTTTCTTTTTTATTTTATACCTATTTTAACACTAACGTTAATCTTTTCTCCAACTTTAGATACCCCTTAATGTTACAAATACTTAAGGCCTTATTAATTTATACGATTAACGTTATTTAAATTCAAAATTTGAATTCGTATTTATTATTTTAAATTTAAAAACTTTATATGTCAATAACATTTTCATTTAAGCTTCAATTACAAAACTTTATATATAAAAGTCGATCAGAAAATTACCACGAATGTAATGGTGTAACTTTCATGGCCAAATTTTAAAATTTACAAAGTTTCCATTTTTTGACCCTATTATTAATTAATCAATTTCTTATTAATTTTTAACGGGTGTTATAGAATCCCAACAGTAAACTCGAACGTAGATATATCCTACGATGGTCATCCCATCGACGTTCGAATTTGATTACTAAAAATATTCCACCCTACAAAAATAGCTTCGCACTACGTTGGATATCTTCCGATTTCGTTAACATAGATCATATACCAATAGGTAATAACTGATACACAGTTCCATCGTATGTTGGAGCTCATTTGCTAGCACGAATGAGCTATCTACATAGTGTGCTTGGATACATCATGCTAAGGACACATGACACACAATGCATAGAATGACACACAACTCTACCCTCGGTTGATGTATAAAATCCGATTGGCGAACACACCTCGACATATGTTGATTTCTATACATTGGCCACACACGAGGTTTATTCAAAGTAAATACTGAATTAAAAAGCTACCTGACCATACTTGTTCTTAAGCTTTTAGTATAAGATGGAACCTGTAGATGCTTCGAGCGCTTATCCAACGATACATCATCTGCTTCCATCTCTACTCCTATTCCACCAAACACAGATACTACTCTATGGTAATCGAAACTTAGAGAATCACTGCTCCTAATGAAAGCCTCAGTAGATACACAACTCTGGATAACCCGCTAGATTATCCACCATCTAGGTTAACTACTGCTGACCTCATGATAGTATGCACTCTTCATGGGATTCCTCTTAATGAGGTCCTTCTTCTCATAATACAACAGCCTGCATACAATTATCCCAACAGTTACGCTACTTGTCCATTGCATGTGCTTATTTGGGGGTGATTCCCCCTTTAATCTACTCTTAAGGCATATCCTGCAATCCTCAAATCTTGCACCTATTCAACTCCACCCCAATGTCTCTTGTGCTTTTAAGCCTCTACATTATCTTCCAATAACACATGGGTGGAGCACCTCAACTGGGCGAAATCAGATGTCTATACCATTTCAAGAAGAGGTGGGATAACCCTTCCCTCACCTTATTTAAGACCTTTCGTGGCCAAAAAGTAGGATAGACCTCTATAATATGAGGAGTTACTTCAAGGAGAGTACTTCTTCGTCTGTTGCCCTGAAGGTTTCTCCAAGAGAAGACTTCTGGAATAAGTCCTTCATCACATACTTCATCTTACTTGAGTTTACTTCACTTAAGTCACTATGTCCACCTTGTTCACCTTTGTAGATTTCCTACAAGAATCCTAAATGCTAATTATGCCTAGATGTTTGACTTAAAAATCTTCATCAAGCTGAAACTTAACTACCTGCCTTATTACCGACCCGTGCTATGTCAATATAATTTGTTGCATAATTGTCATTGGATTACCAATATGCCACTTCCCCCGACATTGCTTGAGCCATTCTATAGGCCACTTCTTGAGTCGTGATAGCTCCTTTAGCTCCGGCACCTTAAGGTGTAGTCATAGAGGAGGAAGTTTTTAATGATACTTCCGATGATAAACATTAGGTAGAGGATGAAGGGATAAATTTAACATAAGTGGAAGAAGAAAAAGGATAATATATAGAAGAAGAGGAAAAAGATGATGAGTCAACGGTAGAGACCATGAAGACAAAGGGACTTCAACTGCTGCTCCCTAGTCGTTTTATCAAGTAGTGCCCCCTAGACAGATGCTTAAGCCTTATCCAAGTTTGGTTAGAGGGTTGTTCCCATTCCTAACTCATGAAGAGATATTTGACTTACTGCCTAGCTTGCGGGTAATTGATCTCCACAGGATCGACATTGGAGCTCTTGAATTCCAAGAAATATACAACCCTTTGGGAACATGCCCTTCTTCCCAATTGAGGGTAAAGACGCCCATTTGGATCTTCCAACCAAGCGAAATTGATAGAATTAATGGGTAAGCCAACACTCAACACCTCAAATAGGACCACAAACATTCTCATTCTGCATATACTCTTCTCTAGTCTCTAAGTAGCAATTCCATGTTTTTCTTTTAAGGTACAATGGGAAGGTCATGATTTTATGACAACCTTGGTAAGAAGACTGTCATAAATCTCTCCCTTTGTCAATTTGGATGACAACATAGATAAGAGGCATAAAAGAAATTAAAAGTGAAAGGGATAGAATAAAAGAGAGAAAGATAAGAAGAAAAAAGGAGGTGCTACTCTGAGCATGACAGATCTAGAGATCACTACAACTCACAAAGGGATTCTAACTCTCCACCACTCTGAGCCCAATTTTCTCTCCCTTGCGAACTTGATCCTTACTCCAAACGAGACTTATCCTGAGGAGGCAGATTTCGCTGCCTCCTACCTCCTACCTCTTGGGCACCCATCACCAGTGTTGTCCAAACTTCTTGCCATATAGCTCCTTCTCACCATATATCAAAGCTTTCACACTTATCCATCTTGGTACCGATTCAAAGGCAAGGAAAGAACATGCTCCTCTTACCACCACCTCTGTCTCTACTCCGAAGGACCCAATCCTTACCACTCCATCAGAGATGTAATTCACCTGTCCTAAATTGTGCTTAACTAGGTCTAATTTAATTACAAGATTGTGACATCCCAAAAGAAGAACAGGCCATAGAAATTTCACTTCATAACAAGATAGGTGAACAATATGTTTAGTGGAGAAAACTGGCCAAAGCACTAACTGACATCGATAAGGAGAACCAAAATCTGGCTATATATGAGAAAGAAAAAACTTACGATCATAAAATAAATAAGAATCTATTAAACTAGATAGTAAAGGCCAAGAAAGAATTAACCAGAATAGAAAAGGGTTCTAAAGAAGTAGAAGAGAAGAACCAAGTTGAAATATAAGGCACGGAGAACAAAGTCAAACTACTTAATGAAGAGCTTTGAATAAAACATATCCACAATGGCGATATGACTAGGGAAAAGGAGGTACTTCATGCTAAAATAAATGCCAAATCTCTAGAACTTACCACTACAAACACTAAAATCACAAAGCTTCATCTAGATTTGAAGAAGGAGAAAGAGGAAAAGGTTAAGGCCCAAGAGGATGTCGAATCATAGGACAAAAAGATTTGTGACCTTAAAGAAAGAAAAGAAAACACTTAGGGATAGGGTCGTTGAGTCAAAAGCTTACCTTGCTCGAGCGAAAAGAGAAAAAGAACTTAAAGAGAACGTTGGCATGGCCATCCTCAAATTCTATATGAATGTCGTAAAGACGTGAAACATCAGATGGCTCTAAGAAACGATCCCCGAAAACTTAGCAGGTCTGTGATGAAATCCTCTTTCAAGAAAGAGAAAAGGAAGGATAAGTTGATGAAGAGGCGATAAAGACCCTTCTATTAGATGACTTTGATCTTAAGGCCCTTGTAGAGCGCTAAGCAGCATGGCTTGTTGTTGCTTCTACATATGAGGGGTACAACTCCTAAAATCCTACTTTATTACACCCACGTCTACCCCTTACTTCCATCTCTTACATCGATTCCCGAGGAGGGGAAGACCGTCGTTTCGTCTGAGCTAACAACGGTTTTTGGAGGTATTTCCCAAACGTCACCTATGTTTTAAAAGCTTCAAATGTATCATGAATAAGCTTTTAACATTTACCATTCAATTTGCTTCATTACAGGTCAGTTGCAAATCACACCGCTTCCCAATATCATTATGGCCTTGGGCCCTATGGCTTCCTAGTCCCGATGCTGAAAGAATTACTGCATTAAAGGATGAAATGAATGACTTCCTTTCTGTATATGACAAAGATGTAACCAATATGATGTCAAAAAGCCCGTGATAACTATGGCAACTGAGAAGGCTATCATGTCTCAGAGCTAGCTAAAGTCAAGGTTGAACCGAGATTTGAACATCCTCCCAAGCCACTATCCATAGCCTTTTCTATCCCTTCATCCCCATCAATCTTATTTCTTAATGAAGGAAATGGGTCGATCTACAACGGGTGAAATGAGTAGATGTTAGTTTTTTTCCTATATGGATCATAGTAGGTCTATGAAGTCAGAGTTTTACTAAATCCAAACTAGTTTATAAATAAAATCATATTTTATTATATTATATATATATTAATCGTATTTCAACTGAATGTTTAATTTGGGAATGTATCATGTATATATTCAAACATACAACAACATAAAAAATCTGATATAAACATGTGTATAACTATATATATACACATCTAGATATTGGGGTTTATATCTATTGTATATACATATATGTTATACTTAGATATACATGTAATAGTCCCACATGCATATCAGAAATATAAATGCCTATGCATGTACATATGTTTGAATATACTATAATATATGCATATTGTTTGTATACACATATTGATAGTAACACATATATAGCTTAGACAAACATATACACATAAATGTGATCTTTGTTGCCAATTATATATTTTATGTGTATACAAATTTATAAAAGTATGAGCACAATTCACATATAATTAACATTTCAAAACAAGAGAGAATTTGAAAAATGAAGATGGAAAGGATACTTATGTCACATTTAAATCTAAGCAAATCTGAATTAAGAAGGAAATAACATGAAGTGAAATTTTACTTTAACTTTCTTTTACAAACAACAATTTAACAATTAATTTAATACCATAAAAATTCCAAATTTAACTACAACAAAACATCCAACCCACTAAAATTGTAAATTTGAAATTTCATACTATCAACATAATTGAAACTAGAATTTCATAATTTAATGTAGTAACCCTAATGACATAGTTGGATCCAAAATATCACACTTATATTTACATACCTATCATATAATAAAATAATATTAATTTCAAACATGAACTTGAATTAATTTGAAACAAACAGACCTAACAAAAGATTTATTTTGATATTGGTTTACAATTTCAAAATATAAAGATGAATTAATTATAACACACACATATGTACATAATATAGTCTACCAAAATTAGATCCATGCTTAAAAGGAATAAACTGTAATAACAACAGTAATTCATTGCAACAAAACAAATTTATAATAACATACAATCTCAGGTCCAACAAACAAAGGATTTGTTTCAAATCACAAACGAATAAAACACGAATCGTTTGGTTAGACAAAATTAATCAATTATTATAATAGATGAAAATTTTGTAACAAATCAAGTCTATAACAATTAATCATTTCAGATCTAAAAACACGATATCAACATTCAGATAAAACCAAAATACAATTGGAATTCAAATTTAATCATAATATATAGACGGACTTTTAAATCAGATCTTTAGAAGTGGCTACAATACACATATATGTGAACAACATCATTTTGAACATCATGAATAAATTAGAAATAAGAGAAACACACCAAAAGAAAACCTTGCACTTTGTTACAACTCGATTTATGGCTTCTCCTTTCATTTCCATGTGAATCTGCACCCTACTTTGCAAGAAAAGGATGAACCAACTTTGTTAAAATTAAATTCGATGTTTGATTTGAATTTATTTTGTGTTTTTTAAGGTAAAATTTTGGCCATGCTATTGAGGAAGAGAAGGAAGAAAAGTTTCTTTAAAGAAAAAATGAATGAAGAGATTTTGTTTTCATGGGACAAAATGAACCTTTCCCATTCTCTTCACCCGACTTCCTTATTTAATTCCCTTTTAAATTTCAATTAGTCAATCCCTTTATTCCCACAACCAGTGGCCCTAGTTTACTCAAATGATGGGCAAGGTTTCCAAAAAAACCATCAACGTAATTAGTTATTATTTAAACACTGTTTAAAAGGCATACCAATGTCATATATCGATATATGAAAATACAAATTTTATAAATGCATTTAAATAACTACCAAGAAAATTCAAAATATCAAATAAATTAGTAATAATAAATATTTCATAAATGTTAATTAATTTAACCAATTTATGGTATTTTATAAATTAATTAAACTATGTGGCTTTTCAAAGAAATCATAAAAGCGATTGTGCGACTCAGCGGTGCGAATTTAGTCAGTGATTCACATGTCACCTTAGCTATTGTTGTGATAGTTTGGTCAAATTCATCGCTTACGGGTCTTTTTGGTAAAAAATAATTCCACAATTTCTTAAGTGGTACCTTTTAGTACTGATAGTTTACATCAATCCTCTTCGCCTACACTATATCACATTAGGACTTATGGAATTTGGTTTGGTAGAAGTTCCAATATCATCCACATTCAACTTGGTTAGTCCATAAACAAAGTCCTTTGTCAATAATAATATTTATTATCAACTGTACTACTCTGGCCATCGATTTTGATTGGAGTTGACTATAGTTGACAATGATACCAACCTCATATAATCAAGTAGAAGAATTCTCTATTAAATAGTGTTTTAGTTCCAACGTTTCAACTCAGACCTAACTATAGTCAGTCGATGAACTCCATACCACGATTCAACGGTTTTCCCAAGTAAATAGAACTGTATAATATCATCATTTCAAGATTTTATATCTGATCTTAGTTATTATTAACCAACAAGAAACTCTCAAATGAGTCATTCCATAGATATCTAATAACTATCAGTACATAACCCTTGGTGCCCCCAGCAGTCATGAGCAATACACTTCCCAACATTTGGAGTGCATTATATACTCTGATCTCAATAGACATATCGATATCCTTTCTCAAAATATCTTGACCATGAATATTGAAAATGAAATGTTGTTTTATATCATAATTAGTTACTCGTGATTGCAACTATTTATAACTACAATCACATAATATTTCATTTAAGGGTTTTCTTTATTTAATACTTTAAATTAATTACTTAATTAATTATATTACTACATAACAAAATATATAATAGAAAGCAAATACATTTATTATGAACAAAATCGTTCATAGAGTTAGATATATGTAACAAATTACATAATTTCTCATAGGGCATACCCTTAACTCTATTAGTCTCCTACTTGCACTTGGGTCAGTTATGTAATCTTAATTCCATTGCTTTGATTAGATTTCTCAAAAACGATCGAGCTAGTTACTTAGTGAATAAATATGCTATGTTGTTTTTACTATATACTCTGTCAATCAATTCTCTTCGACGTTGATAAACTTCCTTTATTATATAGAACATTTTGAATTTTGTTCTCAACTTCTAGTGAGCTCTAGCTTCTTGCGATGTATCGTGATTTTGTTATCATATTACAATGTCATGGAATTCTCAACATTTGGAATCACCCCTAACTCGGTTATAAATTTGTGCGTACAAACACATTGCTTTTACTGTTGCGCTTATTCAATGCGATGTACATAGCCTATTGGTTGACTTCGCACAACCTTTTGTTTGGAACATTTCCAACTTAAAGCTTCTTAACTAAGATTTATCATGAATTTAGGATTGATATACTATACTTGAAATCACTTATGAAGTTTGAATTTGGACACTCCTTTATAAGGAGTCCATTGTCTATGAAAAATTCTCTAGTATTTACTCATAAATACCCGAGAATACCTTTAACTTCCATTTAGTAATCTTAATTTGGATTTCGTGCTTGGTTTTTGTACCAAATACATTAGCAAAATGCGATATTGTAGACAATACAGTATGTATGATAAGTCTTATTTCCAATGCATAAAGAATCCATCTTGCATGCTTCATACTAAATATTTTAACATGGTGTCTATATATCAACTGAGACATTCCCGACATCCTTTTATATCGATTATAAAATACTTTTCAAAATCCTATATCAAGAATTAAATAATCAAACTAAAATGGTTTTAACATGGGTACATCATTAACAATCATAAGTTTGTCATTTACTTATAGTTTTAAAACTATCTTAGTACCTTCAATATTCTTACTTATAGGCACAAGCTTTGTTTTTCGATTAAAATTAAATTTTAGATTTCGTTTTCAAAATTTTGCTCAATTCTAATGCTCATCGAACGATAGATTTGTATCAGTTCTTAGATCATATTTGAAACCATAAACTCAGTATCGCTCTCACTTATTTCAAGACACTTTGGTTGTTATGTGCAAATAGTCCACTTTAAATCATTATTTAGAATTTTATTTCTACATGACTGTCCCATAACTCAAAATCATATTGGCAATTATTTTGCGAGTAAAATTCGAATTGACTTAAGCATGTTGAATGATGAATCTGTTACACTAATTTCAACAATTTAAATTAACAATGTTATCATTATCAACGTTGCTTACTCTATTCCAACTACAATGGTCTTCTATCAAAAAACACATTTGATCGTCACTTTTGGTACAACTATCAAAATCATATTTTAGTAATGTATTTGGAATCCATTTCAAATTTGGGCATCTTTCCACATGGCAAAGTCAATACTCTTAGTGGCTAATTGACGACCGAGGAAATTCTTTTCTCGACATTGACATAAAACTAATAGTTTCTCTTTAATGTACGAGGGTTCTTATTAGACATTCTAATGAGTGACATCTATATTGGCTTGGTTAACTTCAATTCATCTTACGTAATCAGGTGTATCTTTAGATCGTATCAAAATCTACTTTAGTACCAATAATCTCTAAAGAAACTCCTTCACTATGAAGTTGGCAATTCTTGAAACAACAGTTGTTTTTAGTATAAAGTAAGATGCATTTAGAAACATTTTATGAACTTCCTTTATATATATATGATTTAGTTCCGAGTTTAAGTAAATTTATGTTCATAATATAAGTTGCTCAGTCAATTTTAGCCTACCGCAAAACTGCTTTGGGCGATCCACTCAAGATCCCTGATAAACAAATATTACGTGTAGCCTCTCGACTTACAAAACATTTCAACTCCTTAACCAAGGATATATATAAGGGTTTTTTATAAGTGAATATTAGGCTTAGGTCCTTAAAATCAAACTTAATGCACGAAAACTCCTCCCTAAAAAAAGATTGTAAAATAGTCCCTAGAATTAAGTTGCTGAATAACTACATACATTTATGCAATTATTCAGTGAATAATTGCAGATATTTTATATTTATGCAATTATATCCAAAAATTGCGTAAATGTCAGCAATTATTCAATAATTAATTGTGGAAATTTCCGCAATTTTTATAGTGAATAATTGCAGAAATATTCGTAATTTTTTGGTGAATAATTGCGGAAATTTACGCAATTTTTTCAAAAATTGCTGAAATTTCCATAATTTTTTAGTGAATAATTGCGAAAATGTCCGCAATTTTTGGATATAATTGCATAAATGTCTGCAATTATTCAATAACTTAATTCTAGGGACCTAATTTACATACTTTTTTTGGCAAGAATGTTTGATGTATTTTGAAACATAATAGGGACTTTAGCCAAATTGTCCCTTCTTATAAACTATTATCTTGTATGATCTAATAAACTATGCTTTGGATGAAATAAATTATAACCTATGTACTTACTCTTTAGTATGCATCCTAACAGAAAGAGGTTAAATCAACTTCACTCATTATCAATCTTTTGTTTTCCAACAAAGTTTGGTTACTCCTTATCGGTACACCATTATGTATCATATGGAGGAGTGACTTTTGAGATCGAATTTTATTCATTTTTAAGTATTTTTGGAACCCTTCCTAATACACTCACCTATTCGGTCAAATCGAAATTTTATTTTCTTTGCACTTTATGTTTTTCTACTTCCGTTTTATATTCAGTGAACCTATCATAAATACATTACTTGTATGTCAAATACACATGTTCATTCCTATGATAATTCATTTGTGAATCTAGCGAAGTACGCGGATCTGTAACACCCATAAATTTTAGGATACCATAATATAGAGAAATAAATTAAATAATAGATTAATCAAATTAATTTATGAAGATAAAATAAAGATGTGTTATTTAAAAAGGAATAAATGTAAGATGAAGAGTCAAGGGAAATAAATATGAATAGGTTAGAATGAGGCCTTAGATCAAAGCCCAAATTACTAATCCCCTAACCCTTCCACTGTTCATTCATTCCTTCATTCACTCAAAATAAAAATAAATACTAAACAAAGATGGATCGACCATATTTTTGAAGAAAGAGAACAAGAAAATTAAAAGGATAAGAAGGAGCTTTAGTCATAAGAAGAAGCAAAGCTCTCAATTAAGCATAACCAAACAAAAGGTGAGCAATTCTTTCCCTAAAACTTTCCAAACCTGTATGGATTTGGATTATATCTCTTTGTAATATTTTGAATGTTGATGAACAAGTTTAGGAAGATTAGAAAATATTTTTTCATGTTTGAGAATTTATAGATGATGATTTACGAAGTGTTCAAGGAAAAATGTGAACCAACCCTTCTTCAAATCACTTGAAATTTTTATATGATGTATAGAATAATAATGTGGAGATGAGATTTTAATTTCTGAAATTATTTGGAATTTATATGAATTTTCTAAATTGTGAAAATTCCTAATTCAAAAATTAATTATTTATAATATGAAAAATAATTATTTTGGCTTGAAAATTTATAGGAGGAAAAATATGGTGATTAGGATTTTTGATAAATCTTTTGGATTTTTCCGATGTATTTTTGAATTTATATGAATTATTTGGCAAAAAAAGATAATTACAAAAAGGTAATTAATATTTAATTAAGTAGGTAATTAACGATCTCTGAAAAGAAAATTGTGTAAAGTCCTAGCAAACCATTGATAATTCGACGTATAACTGGGTTAGGTTAAAAGTAGCTCATTTGAATGGAAATAAATCAGTTTTCAAGTCAACTTGCCATATCAACTTGTTATAGCTCAATCTCAACTTGCGGTAGCTTAATCTCAACTTGCGATAGCTTATCTCAACTTGCGATAGCTCAATCTCAACTTGCTATAGCTTAATCAACTGGAGATAGTTGTTATTAATTGGAGATATCAACTTGCTATAGCTCAATCTTAACTTGTTATAGCTCAACCTCAACTTGTTATAGCTTAATGTCAACTGGAGATAGTTGATATTGATTAGAGATATCAACTGGCGATAGCTCAATCTCAACTTGCTATAGTTCAAACTAAACTTGCGATAGCTCAATCTCAACTTGCAATAGCTCAATCTTAACTAGAGATAGCGCCATCTTAACTCACAATAGCTCGATCTCAACTAATCATAGCTTAATGTCAATTTGCTATAGTTTAATGTCAACTAAAGATAGCTGATTCAACTGGAGATAGCTGATACCAATTGGAGATGTTAACTTGCGCTAGCCTAATCTCAAATTGCTATAGCTCAATCTCAACTTGCTATAGCTCAATCTCAAATGGATCTTGCTATAGCTTAATATCAACTTGATGTAGCTTAAAATCAACTTGCTCTAGCTTAATGTCAACTGGAGGTAGCTAATATCAACAAGGGATATCAATTGGAGATAGCTTGATATCAACTAGAGATAGCTTAATATCAACTAGAGATATTCACTGGAGATAGCTTAATGTAAACATAAGATAGCTATAAAACTTATCAAATTTATATAGTTTAATGTCAATTTGAGATAGCTATAAAACTTATCGACTTGCATTAGTCTTTAACCTACTACGGCTATGCATTGACAACCTATGACAGCTAAAGGTGCTAAGAAATTCTAAGTAAATAATTGAACTTTTGTAACACTTGGGAAGCCATCTTTCCTAAGTGGTGGTTGAGAATTTCATCTTATGAAATGACCATACAATAAGAAGTTAAAATGAAATAACATACTTGAAGAATGAAAATGTAATTATACGGCCTTTGTGGAACTATTACATCTACTCATGACATTATATTTGATGATTATTGGTGTAAGGCCTGTGTGATAGTCGTTTGTCTAAACACAACCTTATATTTGACAATTGTTAACAAGGCCTATGTGGCAATAGTTTGTCTAAACATGACATTATTCTTGATGATTAGTGATGTAAGTCTCGTATGACAACTGTTTGTCTAAACTTTATGTTTGACAGTTTGTGGTGTAAGGTCTTTGTGGAAACCGTTTTTCAGAACACAACATTATATTCGATGATGGGTGGTGTAAGGCCTTGGTGGCAACGTAATGAACTGTTTAGGACGCATTTGAGGGGAAGTTAAATAAAACTCCTAAATGATAAACTTAAGTGTCTAGTACTCGCATTAAGCTAATGAGTAAGACCTGACTGGCAAATCTAAAAGTGAGATGACTATAAAAGCAGTAGGAAATATTATGAAGGGAATCTCATCCTTATGTGAAATTGATGATTTGTGTTTGGTCATGGTTTTGGTATTATCACATTATATGATGTAATTGATGAAGTTGGAAAAGTGAGGGGAAACCCGCTTCGTGCTTTAGCGGCATGGTCTCACTGTACGATTGTTTGCTTAAGGTAAAATATTACTCATATCAAGCTTTACGTCTAACTTATGTTTTTATTATTTCCCATAAACTCACCGGTACTTATTCGAGTAGGTTGAGTTTATGGTATAGACGGGTAGCTTTTGGAAAAGACGAATAAAGACTCTAAAGAAGAAGCATGAGGCATATTTTGCGAATAAAAGCTATTTCGAAATTCTGCTATGTAAACCCATAATTTATAATTGGTTAACTGTCAATGTTGGCATTGTTACTTTATTATCTTATTATATGTTTACCCCTACAAGGGAACGAGATGGGTTAGTGTTGATGTAACAACTTCTATAAAACATTTTGATGTAATGAAATTATTTAGCTGTTTTGTTTACTTATTGTTGTGAAATTTTTTATACTAATCTCAATTTGTCGCTCAAAAATAATTTTGGTGATGATAACAACATCATTGACATTAATTTTCGGATCTCGAAGTGGGGGATGTTATAGGCTTTGTTTTGGTATTACTAGACTTTAAATGACATATATCTATATGTACCAATTCGAATAATTCATTGACTCTTTTGTCGCTCCCACTAAATAGGTGCTTCTCCCTTAATCTTCTAAGATACAATTCATTAGTACCATATGATTCATAATCATATGATACTAAATCATTTCTCAAAACTATGGTTTAGCCCTGTTTCCTGGAGATTTGACCAGGCAACTGAGTGCTCGGCATTGGGTAGTACTCGGCTTCCAGGACTACTCGGCATCTAGTAGTACTCGGCATCCAGGACTACTCGGCATCTAGTAGTACTCGGCATTCAGTAGTACTCGACGTGCAGGAGTACCTGGCGTCCAGGAGTACTCGGCATTCAGTAGCACTCGGCGTCCAGGAGTACTCGGCTTTCAGTAGCACTCGGCGTCTGTAAGCGCTTAGCATCGGAAGACGTTCGGCATGTATAGCTGCTCGGCGTGACTGTACTAATCGGCTAAAGGCAAAGTCCGACCATAACTCTCGTTCGGCTAAAGTATCGTTTGGCCAGGGACACTGTTCGGTCAGAAGCATTGTTTGGTTAAAGCTATCGTTCGGCCAGCACCAACGTTCGGCCAGAGACAACGTTCGATCAAGCGCTTCGTTCGGCCAGAGGCACGTTCTGCTTCGACTGATATTCGTTCTACTCTTCCCACGCAGCAAGCATATCGTTCGGCATTGAGAGGATGGTTCGGCATCGTTGTGGTCGACCTACTTGGTTCGGCATACGGCGACCACTATATTTGGGCCAAGGTGTTCGGCTGCCAAGCCCACTTGGGAAGTCCAACCCATCTTTGTCTATAAATAGAGGGGCAGGGGCACAGTGAAAAGGACCTTTTTTCGGGAACACTGGGGAGACTCTGCCATTTTTCAGACTCATCTTCTTTACTTAGCAACTCCATTCAAGCATTTGATCTACGAATTGTATTTGTAATCAATCATTAAGAAGATCAATAAAGTTTAACCTCAAAGTGGACGTAGGCAATTACGCTGAACCACTATAAATCTGGTGTTCTTACTTTCTGCATTTAAATTAGCATTTTCTTTCTTGTTTAATTTATCTTCATCACTTATATCTCTACACAATCTTTCTCTACGAGGTTAGTGACCAATTTTGGTGCTAACACTTTGGTGCTTTCACTGAGAATTGAATTCTCAGACCTCAAGGATCTGCTTTGAAGCTACTGGATTGAACAAATCCCCCAAAGAAGATCCGACTCATTGATAGGACATCCGTTGATTCTACTCAGAGTTCATACCAATAACTCTACAATGGCAAGACCACGTACCAGGTCAGCTTCTCATAATGCGGATGCCCATGAGACTGCTAGCGTGCAACAAGCAGGACCTAGCAATCAGCCAGTGATTTCGGGTGTAGGAATTGCCGCCCAGGACTAAACTCCAGTTGTCACCAGAATAGAGTTCAACGACTTGATGAGAGAACTCAGGGAAAGCAGAAGACAACTAGGAGAGCAGATGCAAGCTAACGCCAACCTGATGGCACAACTCACTCAATAGCAGCAATAGAATGCTGGGGGCAATCCCGCTCCTTATTCCTCATCCGACAGTTCAACTTCCTCTGATGAACCACCCAGGCGCAGACGCCGTAAGACTGAAGCTACAAGGGCAGGTGCTGCCGTTCAAGCAGGAGTTGGAAACTTCAGAACCGGAGTGTGGGTGGAGGCTGGAGGCCCAGATCATCAAAACGTTAACGATGTTGAACCTCAAGATGTACGTTTGGCAGATCACCAGGAGAGGAGGCATCAACATGGACAGTCACGTAGAACAGACTCTAACCTTCCACCTTCCATATAGACACCAGATCTGACAGCCATGGTCAGGCAATTGATGAAAGAAAATCAAGGCTTATCGAATGACGATTAGGGAGTATCAAGGAGTCATACTCCGTTCATAGATATTGTGCTGCAGGCGGCGTACCCCAGAAAGTTTAGTATGCCAACTATCCCTGCATATGAGGGAAAGACTGACCCCAGACAACATGTCATGAGGTACGAGTGGATGATGGATTCAACTAGAGAAAATGATGCAACCAAGTGTAGATGCTTTCCGATTACTCTATCTGGGATCCCTACTATGTGGTTCACCCGACTTCCTCCGCGGTCCGTATCCAATTTCGAGGAGTTGGCAAAGAAGTTTATTGAGCAGTTCAGAATACACACTACTCGTCCAAAGGACGTAATGTCTCTGTCAAGTGTAATCCAAAGTCCTGGGGAGTCATTGAAGGAATATTTACAAAGATTCCATGTTGCGGCAACTGAAGTCAGTGATCCCAATGATCATGCAATTCTAATGGCTGTAATGAGAGGCGTGGATCCAGATTCTGAATTTGGAGACTGGTTGGCAGGAAAACCTCCAACTACGCTAGAGCGTTTTTACTCAAAGGCACACCAGTTCGTAAGAAGAGAGGAAGCCAGGTGGGTAAGGCGAGATAAGGCCCCGGGACCTGTTCAGGAATCCATAAAAAGCAACATTGCTGTGAAGCAGTCCAGAGACAACTCGGGAAAAGTCCAAGTTAATGTCCACAACAAGCCCGGGCAGCCTAAGGAATCCGGAGGAAGAAATCAAGGGAAGAAGAGAGAAGTGGGGAAGTGGAAGTCGAGAATTCCGAGCTACAACGAGTATACCCCACTGAACGCGTCTCTTGAGAATATTTACCTCTCAACCTGCAATACCTTTCAGTACAGAAAGCCACGTCCAAAAGAGTCAACCGAGGAACAAAAACGGACTGGAAAATACTGCCGCTTCCATGAGACCTACGGGCACAATACGGAAGAGTGCCGACACCTACACGATGCCATAGAGAAGTTGATCAGGCAGAAGAAGTTACAAGAGTTTGTGAAGGATCCATAGGAAGGAGGACAAGGAACATCCAACCTAGGTCGTGCACCAGCTCCGCGTCATCCCGAGGAGACTGCCCGAACTGTGGGTAGACTAGTCATAAACACAATCATCGGCGGACCTCACCCCGCGGATAAGAATTGGCAAGAGATGGAGCGGTATGCAAGTTCCCTGAAGCATGCAGATTTTGAGTGTTGTTCGAACGTGGAGTATGGGACCCCTGCTAAGCAGCAGCGCGTAATGACAGACGATATAGTGTTCAGAAACAGAGATGCTGACCAGGTAGAGGCTCCAACCATCGACCCGATGGTCATATCTGCGACGATCGGACCGGCTTATGTGAAAAGAATTCTGTTTTATTGTGGAAGTTCTGCCAATATCATCTTCAAGAAGGCTTATGACCAGATGAAAATGGAAACAAAGGACTTGAAACCGTCCAAAGCTTGTATACACGGCTTTAATGGTGCAGCGACCGATGCGGTAGGATATGTTGAGTTACCAGTTGAACTGGGACAAGGCGAGCGTCGCAGGGTGCGAATCCTGCCCTTCCTAGTTTTGGATGTGGATTCTCCGTATAATGTATTCCTGGGCCGACCAGCCCTGGCTGAGTTTAGAGCAGCATTAGCCCCATGGTGCCTGACTCTAAAATTCCCAACTGACAAAGGAGTAGGAGTTGTTTATGGCGACCAGGCGACCGGTTGTGCATGTTATGTGGCAGAGCTCAGAGAGGCCCATCGGAGGGAGAAAGGAAAGGTTGCGGACATTCCGGACCGCATCCTTAATAATGATGATTGACAAGTAGTGCCCGAGCCCTGGCTCGGGCATAATTAACAATTGACATTTCAGTCAACCGAGACGATCCATCGCGAGTGCTAAAGATCGGATCACAACTCGGCCCCGCAATGACTGAAGACCTTAGTGATTTCCTCCGGGCAAATCTTGATGTTTTCGCCTGGGTGCATTCTGATATGTGCGGGATTTCTCCCGCCATTACGAGTCATATGTTGAACATAGACCCGAAATACGTCCCAGTTAAACAAAAGAGGAGAGGAATGGACCCAGAGAGGTCCGTTGCTCTCAGAGAGGAAGTGGACAAACTCAAAGCCAATAGGTTCGTCCGCGACGCCCTCTACCCCGAATGGGTATCGAATCCCATGCTGGTAAAAAAGGCGAATGGGAAGTGGAGAACTTGCGTAGATTATTCCGACTTGAACAAAGCATGCCCCAAGGACAGTTTCTCGTTGCCTAGGATTGATCAGTTGGTCGACTCCACTGCAGGACATGAGCTGTTATCATTCATGGATGCATACTCGGGCTACAATCAAATCCCGATGCATATTCCGGACCAAGAACACACCAGCTTCGTCACAGATGTCGGGCTATATTGCTATGTAGTAATGCCCTTCGGACTGAAAAACGCAGGAGCGACTTATCAGCATTTGGTGAATCGAATGTTCAAAGACCAGCTTGGTAGAACGATGGAAGTCTATGTGGATGACATGCTCGTGAAGTCGCGACAGTCAAACGACCACATTCGAGACTTGGCTGAGATGTTCGACATACTCAGATATTATGAGATGAAGATCAACCCTCTGAAGTGTTCCTTCGGCGTTGCGTCGGGGAAGTTTTTGGGATTCATCGTCAATGCTAGGGGAATTGAAGCTAACCCAGAAAAGATCCAAGCCATTCGAGATGTGCAAGTGCCCAGGACTATAAAATAGGTACAGAGCCTGAATGGAAAAGTAGCTGCGCTGAGTCGATTCATATCCAGGGCAACAGACAAGTGCATCCCTTTCTTTGATATAATAAAGAAAGGGAAGAGGAACTTCGAGTGGACATCCGATTGTGAGGAAGCATTCCGGGATCTGGTGAGGCATCTGGAGAGTCCACCAGTGCTGTTAAAACCAGTGGACCATGAGATGCTGTACTTGTACTTGGCCGTATCCCCACATGCTATAAGTGCGGCTCTGGTTTGCGAGGAGGACCGAATCCAAAAGCCGGTGTATTACGTTAGCAAGCGTTTAACGGGGGCAGAAAGAAATTACCCTAAAATCGAGAAATTGGCCTATTGCTTGGTAATTGCATCACGTAAGCTGCGCCCATACTTTCAAGCGCACCCAATCAGTGTTTATACCGATCAACCCCTACGGCAGGTACTCCAACGACCAGAAACTTCTGGAAGATTGTTAAAATGGAACATCGAGTTGAGCCAGTTCGATATCGCCTACTTGCCACGAAGAGCCATACAAGGGCAAGCATTAGCGGATTTCATCGCTGAGTTTACCATACCCATCGAACAAGATAATCACGACGTCATTCCCCCCGTTCGATGGAAACTATACACTGATGGGGCATCAAACGACCGTTGCTCCGGCGCGGGTGTAGTTCTTGTAACTCCGGAAAATCGATCAATTTGTTACGCTTTGAAGCTCGATTTCCCAGCTACAAATAACGAAGCGGAATATGAAGCACTGATTGCTGGCTTGAAGCTCATCGGAGAACTCGGGATCAAATCAGTTGAAATCTTTTGTGACTCACAGTTGGTGGTTTACCAAGTGCGGGGAGATTACCAAGCAAAGGGACAGAAGCTTGCTCCGTACCTTATTCTGGTTCAAGAACTACTGTCGAATCTAGAGCGTTATGATATTTCGCATGTCCCGCGCGAACAGAATAGAGAAGCCGACTCGTTGGCTAAGTTTGCGAGCACAGGCGATGCGCAGCAAATGGGATTGTATCCCGTTGAGGCCTTGCATGCCCCGAGCGTAGACGAGATGAAAGCTGATCGTGTGTTGGAAACGGAAGTCGAGAAGGAGTCGTGGATAACCCCATTCAAACTGTACCTGACGACCGAGACTTTACCAGAAAAAAGGAGCGAAAGACGACAGGTCCTTCGAAAGGCCGCACGATACGTGATGCAGGACGGATTAATGTATCGAAAAGGGTTCTCAGTCCCCTTATTACGGTGCATCGCTCATGATGAGACAAAGCGGGTTTTGAAAGAGGTTCACGAAGGGGAATGTGGCGACCATACTGGAGGGCAAACACTAGCAAAAAAGATCCTCCGCTATGGATATTACTGGCCGACAATAAATCGGGACGCTGCAGACTACGCAAGGAAATGTGACAAGTGTCAAAGATATACGAAAATCCCGAGGACTCCATCAACGGAACTCACACAAATGGTTAGTCCTTGGCCATTTGCAATCTGGGGAATCGACATAATCGGCACTTTGCCTATATCCAAAGGTGGTGCGAAATACGCGATAGTTGCAGTCGACTATTTCACAAAATGGGTTGAGGCAGAACCTTTGGCCACAATCACCTCTAAGAAGGTCATTAACTTCGTTGTACGAAGCATTATATGCCGCTTTGGCCTTCCTCGCACCATCATTACGGACAACGGGACGCAATTTGAAAGCAGAGAGTTCAAAGAGTTCTGTTTAAAGTATGGCATCGAGAAGAAATTCGCCGCCGTTGCACACCCAAAAGCTAACGGACAAGTCGAGGCCGTTAACAAAATAATCAAGTCCATACTGAAGAAGCGCCTGGATAAGGTTGGAGGCAAGTGGGTAGATGAACTCCCGACAACATTGTGGGCTTATAGAACTACCCACAAGTCCGCGATCGGCCACACTCCATTCGCCTTGGCATACGGCTCGGAAGCCGCTATACCCGTGGAACTTGAAGTTCCATCACACCGAGTGACATACTATGATCCCAAGACGAACCAGGACATCTTGTTGGAATAGCTAGACTGCATCGATGAAAAACGTGAAGAGGCCGAATTAAGAGCGGTAGCGCATAGGCACCGTGTCAAGCGTTACTACGACGACAGTGTCCGCCCAAGGATTTTTGATGTGGGTGATCTCGTTCTGAAACGAGTCTTCCCAGTACCATCACGTATGGATCCTAGCTGGGAAGGTCCGTACGTCATTGAACGGAAGCTTGGAGAGGGAACATTCAAGCTAGCGACCGTTGATGGTGCGACACTCCCCCGAGCGTGGAACAGTGAACATTTGCGACATTATTACATTTAGTATGTTTCCTTCCTGTTTTAGGCACAGTTATTTCCTGTATTTTTTCATTCAATCGTAGCTTAGTTTCTTTTTAGCCATGTAATCAAGCAGCTTAGTTGTTTTTCATTAATAAAGGCCTGAAGCCGTACTTTCCGTAAATTACTAATGTATCTATACCTCATAGTCGGGTGATGAATTACAAGAACTACATTACCCTGTACGATGTACGAACTCGTATAAATGACCTTAATCTCCGAGTCCCCAGAGTGCGGACCGGAGTGCTCTAAGTCCCCAGAGCGCGGACTAGAGTATAAACGACTTCAATATCCGAGTCCCCGGAGTGCGGACCGGAGTACTCTAAGTCCCCAGAGCGCGGACTAGAGTATAAATGACCTCAATCTCCGAGTCCCTGGAGTGCGGACCGGAGTACTCTAAGTCCCCAGAGTGTGGACTAGAGTATAAACGACCTTAATCTCCGAGTCCCCGGAGTGCGGACTGGAGTGATCTAAGTCCCCAGAGCGCGGACTAGAGTATAAACGACTTCAATCTCCGAGTCCCCGGAGTGCGGACCGGAGTACTCTAAGTCCCCAGAGCGCGGACTAGAGTATAAACGACCTTAATCTCCGAGTCCCCGTAGTGCGGACCGGAGTGCTCTAAGTCCCCAGAGCGCGGACTAGAGTATAAACGACTTTAATCTCCGAGTCCCCAGTGCGGAACGGAGTTCTCTAAGTCCCCAGAGCGCGGACTAGAGTATAAACGACTTCAATCTCCGAGTCCCCGGAGTGCGGACCGAAGTACTCTAAGTCCCCAGAGCGCGGACTAGAGTATAAACGACCTTAATCTCTAAGTCCCCGGAGTGTGGACCGGAGTGCTCTAAGTTCCCAGAGCGCGGACTAGAGTATAAACGACTTCAATCTCCGAGTCCCCGAAGTGCGGACCGGAGTACTCTAAGTCCCCAGAGCGCGGACTAGAGTATAAATGATTTCAATCTCCGAGTCCCCGGAGTGCGGACCGGAGTACTCTAAGTCCCCAGAGCGCGGACTAGAGTATAAATAATTTCAATCTTCGAGTCCCCAGAGTGCGGACCGGAGTACTCTAAGTCCCCAGAGCGCGGACTAGAGTATAAATGATTTCAATCTCCGAGTCCCCAGAGTGCGGAATGGAGTACTCTAAGTCCCCAGAGCGCGGACTAGAGTATAAACGACCTTAATCTCCAAGTCCCCAGAGTGTGGACTGGAGTACTCTAAGTCCCCAGAGCGCGGACTAGAGTATAAACGATTTCAATCTCCGAGTCCCCGGAGTGCGGACCGGAGTACTCCAAGTCCCCAGAGCGCGGACTAGAGTATAAATAATTTCAATCTCCGAGTCCCCAGAGCATGGACCGAAATACTCTAAGTCCCTAGAGCGTGGATTAGAGTATTAACAATTCAATCTCCGAGTCCCAGAGCGCGGACCGGAATACTCTAAGTCCCCAGAGCGCGGATTAGAGTATTAACAATCTCAAACTCCGAATCCCCTGAATACAGATCAACTCACTATGAGTCCTGGAACGCGAATTTAGAAAAAATTCTAAGTACTCAAGAAATGTAGAACAAGAAGTATGCCACTCCGAAGAATGTTCGAACAGCGCGAGAATGAACAAGAAATATACAACTCATAAGTGCTTGAGTTTTGACCGCAGTTATTCAGAAAGCTAAAAAAGTAGAATCGTTCAAACGACTAAGTAACTGAACTTTGTTCAACAGTCCAAAATGAGGTTACACAGTTATCCCTCCAAAACTTGGAGTCAAGAACCTATCTATACAAACTACGGAGACAAAAGATAAAAGTAATTACAAAACTTAAGCAAGAAACTCGTTGAACGAGTATAGCGATTATTTCTTCGGTTTCTTCTTCTTGTCTTCTTTTGTTTTTTCCGACGACTCCTCTCCCTCACGCTTTTTCTTGGATTTCTTGCTTACTAAAGAAGCGGAGTCAGGAGTAGGAGAATGAACATCCAATGGTTTGGACTTGCCTGGGAGAATGATTTTCAAAGGTCTGTTCCGCGGGTCGGTAAGTTCCAGTATTTTAGGTTCAACTTTGACCTCGACTTTTTTCTTCTCCTCTTCGGCAAGGCGTTCTTTCATGCTCATCTTTGAGGTATACTCAGAGGCGCCAGTGATTTCTATTTCATCACTCCCATCGGCGGGAGATGAAGTATCAAGCTTATCATCATCTAGCGCCCCGATCACTTGAGCGTCAGGGCCAGGAGTTACTCCCGCGTGAGCAACATCGCTTGTTTTCTCTACCTCCTCCTTAGCGTCATCGCTCCTCGGAGTTGGCTTGGGGTCAGAGCAGCCTGCATGAAAACATAAAGAATGAACATTAGAACGAATAACCACTGCTGGAAAATGACAGATCTTTTAACTTCTAAAAAAAGAAGAGTTTCCTACCGGGTTCTGGTTGGCTATTGGTTGCGCGTGGGGTTTGACCCTCCAAAATAGGAGATAGCACATGAACGCCGAGCCCGGGATCTTCAGGATCGTAGCCGGCATGCTGCTCGAATGGGTCAAGTGCCGGCCGATTGGCCGGTTGAGCAGCGGGAGGATCAGCAATATGAGGAGCCGTAGTCTCAGCCCTAGATGGGCCAGCTTCATCACTTTTATCTTTTGGAAGGGGAGAGCCTTTGCTATAAAGCGCCAAAGCTGCGGATAAATCCGCTGGCTCGTTCCCTTTAAGAAACTCCTTCACCAAGGCATCCTCATCGACTTCTTCAGAGCCCGACTCGATTTTCCTAATCTTCACTAAAGTTTCCCTGGCCTCGGCTAGGGATTCGAGATAGCCCTCGCCCAAGAATGTTAAGTCGCGATGCATAAGGACGCGGGCGCCATACTCAGCGATCAACGGGTCAAACATGCACTTGACCTCTTCCCTGCCGGCTTCTGCGGCCACCTCGAGGCGAGAGTCAATATCCTCCACAGCTTTTCTTTTGCCCTCCTCACGGGCTTCGTCTTTCATTTTTTCAACCCCAGCAAGTTCATCATCGAGCTTCGCTTTCAAGAGCCGAGTAGCAACGATTTCATCATAGTATCGTTGTGACTCTTCTTGAGCAGCTAATTTGTCCTCTTTCTCCTTGGAGAGTAATTCTTTCAACTCTTTGACTTGTATGGCGAGCACGTCCCTTTCTTTTTGGATAGAATCTTTCTCTAAGGCAAGGGCACCGCTATGCTGGACTGCTTCATCAAGTTCCTTCTTGTGAGCCATCTCTAAACGAGTGACTGCCTCAGCAGTATCTTTTGCACTTTGCTCAGCGGCTTCCAGCTTCGACTTATACGAAGCGAGCTCTTCGTCTTGATGCTTGATGATGTTCTTGTCACAGCCCGCCTCCAATTTCAGACGATCAATTTCATATTGTCGCTCAACATACACCTCTGAGATCTTTTCAACCAAGTGTACAAACGCGTCATGTTGAACATAGACGTCGTTGTTACAGGCAATGGCACTCTACTTTACGTGCCCAGGGATACGATGAATAGCTGGGAGGAATTTCAGACCATCAAAACAAATTTTTGGGAATTTGGCCTTAAGATCGACCATCTTCTCTGCTACAGTTGGATCAATCGCGGGAGTAGGAGGAGGAGGCTTTGAAAGTTCCGCTCTTTTTCGTTGCTCCCGAATTTGCCTTGTACTCGACGAACCGGAGTGTTGTTCTCGAGAAGCATTGGGTTGAGACCCCTTCTGTGAAAGCTTCTCTCTATCTGTCTCAGTTTGAGGAGGAAGATCACGAGAATGTGAAGATTGAGAGTATGTTTTCTTTCGGTAGGACGATTCGCGAGAATGGTTGTCTTGATCCTCGTAATCATCTCTGTCTCTGCATCTACCCGAACCTGAATCCCGTCCGGGATGGTGAAATATAGAAGAGCTGTGGAGACGGTCTAGGCCGTGAGAGCGCCCCATGTCACCTGCAAAGAATAAAGATAACAGCGAGTTAAGAAAAATCCGGGAAATAAGAAAAAAAACTTGAAGTGTATGATGGAATGCGTATGTGCGTGTGTGTCCTAGTGTTCCCCCCGACGGACCAGTTCTTTTATCTTTACTGATCGGAGTATTGTCTCCCTGGACTGAGAGTTGAACTCCCGCATTGCCTCTAGCGGGCGAAGAAAACTTGAGGGCTTCAGGATCTTCAAACCCATAATTAAGTATATCGTCGGGGATGGAAAGATTCGACAGACCCCTTAGAGAACTTTCCATATGCTGTGAGGAAGCCTCTTTCTCTGGCGGGATGAGCGTAACTTTTGAAGTTCCGCCAACTTTTTCCTTCCGTATCTTGTATTTTAACCTCTTCTTCCCCTTCGAAGGGGAGGATGACGTTTCAATGTCGTGAACTTCAACCGCCGGGTTCCAAGCGGGACCCACAGTCTCGCCTTGAGTCTCAAGAGCTTCATCCTCCGTGTGCTCACCCTCTTCGTACGCATCGGGAGTGTGGCGTGACGACGACCCAGCTTGTTTTTTCCCTTTACCGGATGCTGGCTTGGGAATGGAAACGCCCTCCGGAAGGCTAATCCGACGACCAGGGGCTAGCAAGCCGAATCTCGACAATGATTCATTTGAAATGATGGTTCGGATGTCTCGTTCTTCGGCAGGAAGAGCTCTAATGGCCTCAACGGCTTCAGAATATCCTCGGCCCTCCGGATGCGGGTTAATACCTGAAAAGATGAAACGAGGAGTTAGGAAAAGCATAACTCCAATTAAACACGAATGATGACTCAGCAAAGAGACTTACTGCCTTCAACCCATCTCCTCGCAAAACCAGGAGGGCAACGCACATAGAACCATTCCTGTTTGTACAGGGCGAATTTGCTACATGCTCCCGTCAAGATTTGGCATTTGTGGTACGGCTCGAGGAACATGAAGGAGGGACTATCTTTCCACTTCTTGATCATATAAATGTACCTGATGTCGCCAGAAGTTGGAGGCCTAGAGAAGACGGCCATGAAGAGTAGATAGGTCTCGTATATAAACGCGTGACCATTTAGATGCAGCTGCGACGAGGCGATGTCTATGTACTGCAACACGTCCCGAAGAAATAAATTGAATAGAGGCACACTTCCCATCCAGCACATGAACTTGTTGCAGGTGGTATATCCGACTGGGGGCAGGTGAGGACGATCGTGTCACGACGGGACCAACACATCGGTGAAAGGAATCCCATGGATGGAGCATATTCGTCGAAGTGCGACTTCATTAATCTTCGAAGCCTGTGAGTCGATCGGATTGTCTAAGAGAATTGTTGCCTCCAGGGCATCAGGAGCCAAGTTATGGGCAGGGGAAGTCGACGGATTTGAAGTATCAGCGGCTTCTTGCCTTGATGACGGCCCATGCCTATCAGATATAGTGGCGGAGCTAGACTTTTTAGACATCCCCAATAAATAATGAATCTGTCTAAGTGCCTGTGAAAACTATACTTGAAAAACGTTGAATGTTAGAATTGACAATACGAGTATTGCCCCCACGTGGTGTGTAAACTAGTGCAAGCAATCGTGTATAAGCAACAAGAATCTAGAGATTACGAAGATATGAAAACAAGTTTCGAATCGTCGCCTTCGAAGACCGTCATCGCTGACCGTCTCAAAAAGCTCGCCTTGTGGTAAATACAGTTCCAGATTCAGAAAACGTGTGTTAATCTAAGTTCAGATTTATGTCTGTAAAAACCAGAGAGTTAATGATCCAGGTCAGTCTCATATGCTGGCACGCCTGGGTCCTTGTCCCTGTTTTGTTAAGTATAGTTCAGGATTTGTATTGGTCGGCCTTAGAGTGGTTCGGCATTCATGCTGTTTGGCATTTACAATTGGTCGGCATTTGTATCGTTCGGCCTAGGATTGGTTCGGCATTTGGTTCGTTCGGCCAAGGTTTGGTTCGGCATTTAAATTGTTCGGCCTAAGTATTGTTTTTCGACCAAGGTTTGGTTCATCATGGTCCAGCGTAGTTCGGCGTTTATGTTTGCTCAGCTTAAGTTTGGTTCAGCATTTGTTCTGTTCGGCTAAGATACTGTTCGGCATTTAAGTGGTGTTCGGCCTAAGTATTGTTCGGCATTTGTATTGTTCGGCCTTGATATGGTTCGGCATTTAAGTGTGTTCGGCCATGTTTTTGTTCGGCTAAGTTATTGTTCGGCATTTTAATAAGTGTTCGGCTTTGGTTTGTTCGGCTAAGTTGTTGTTCGGCATTTTAATAAGTGTTCGGCTTTGGTTTGTTCGGCTAAGTTGTTGTTCGGCATTTTAATGAGTGTTCATCCTTGGTTTGTTCGGCCAAAATACTGTTCGGCAGCCCTCCATTTCACCGACCGGCACATGAAAACATATGCCGAACCAGAGCTATGCCATCCAACACCCTTACCACCTCCAACACTTTCATTCTTCTTTTTTAACTTCGGTTCGACACGAAGAAGCTAAGTCCAATGGTCATATGTGCAAACACTCCAAATCATTCCTCCTTGCCTCGCATCATCGTTCAGCAATAAAGATGACCTACTCGAAAGCTTTCTACATGACACACTCGGCCATCACGTTTGAAACCTATTTGAATTGTACAAGGAATAATACCTAGTTTGCAGATTAGAGCTTAGGAAGGAGTAGTTAGGTTTTGAATCTGATTGGCTGGTGAGTATTGCAAATCTTTGAAGAGTGGTAGAAGTAAAAGAGTAAAGGAGAGAAGAGGGGAAGGACCTGGTTTTATAGGGGAAAAAGGTGGAAGTCGAAGGGGCTATATCCGGTAGAACCGGTCAAAGCTGTATCGTTCGGCTTCAAAACGAATGGTTGTTCGGCACGTAAGGAACGTTCGGCTTCGAGCGTGCTGTTCGGCATTCATCCCATAGCACGCACACAACACAACCACTGATATACTCAAAAGGGCATCTCCATTCGAAGTTAATCAAGGGTTTAAAACAAAACGTGAAGGTTGCAGAACTCAAAGCGTATCACGTTCAGTCACGTAATACACTTTGGGGGGCAAGTGTTTCCTGGAGATTTGACCAGGCAACTGAGTGCTCGGCATTGGGTAGTACTCGGCTTCCAGGACTACTCGGCATCTAGTAGTACTCGGCATCCAGGACTACTCGGCATCTAGTAGTACTTGGCATTCAGTAGTACTCGGCGTTCAGGAGTACTCGGCGTCTAGGAGTACTCGGCATTCAGTAGCACTCGGCGTCCAGGAGTACTCGGCATTCAGTAGCACTCGGCGTCTGTAAGCGCTTAGCATCGGAAAACGTTCGGCATGTATAGCTGCTCGGCGTGACTGTACTACTCGGCTAAAGGCAACGTCCGGCCATAACTCTCGTTCGGCTAAAGTATCGTTCAGCCTGGGACACTGTTCGGTCAGAAGCATTGTTTGGTTAAAGCTATCGTTCGGCCAGCACCAACGTTCGGCCAGAGACAACGTTCGATCAAGCGCTTCGTTCGGCCAAAGGCACGTTCGGCTTCGACTGATATTCGTTCTACTCTTCCCATGCAGCAAGCATATCGTTCGACATTGAGAGGATGGTTCGGCATCGTTGTGGTCGGCCTACTTGGTTCGGCATACGGCGACCACTATATCTGGGCCAAGGTGTTCGGCTGCCAAGCCCACTTGGGAAGTCCAACCCATCTTTGTCTATAAATAGAGGGGCAGGGGCACAGTGAAAAGGACCATTTTTCAGGAACACTGGGGAGACTCTGCCATTTTTCAGACTCATCTTCTTTACTTAGCAACTCCATTCAAGCATTTGATCTACGAATTGTATTTGTAATCAATCATTAAGAAGATCAATAAAGTTTAACCTCAAAGTGGACGTAGGCAATTACGCTGAACCACTATAAATCTAGTGTTCTTACTTTCTGCATTTAAATTAGCATTTTCTTCCTTGTTTAATTTATCTTCATCACCTATATCTCTACACAATCTTTCTCTACGAGGTTAGTGACCAATTTTGGTGCTAACAAGCCCATAATTCCAAAATAATTATAAAAGTTTCTAATACTTCTGTATTTTCTAATACATCACTTTTGTTACAAATACCATTATTATATATTTATTTTATAACTAATATTCACAGTATTCATATCAAAATAAAACTATATTGTCAATACTGAAAACAATGATTATTTAATAAATAATATTTGTTATATTTATTATCAATTTTAGTAACTCGATGCATCCATTAAAAAGTTTTATATGGTATGCTCCCACTATCTAGCCATTACTATAATAGCATACGAAATATGAAGCTCCATATGACCACTTATTACAAAATTTTATTTTATACACTGTAACTAGTTTATAGTCTAGAGTCTCAGATAAAATATATCGAACTCGAAGAAGTAACTTTCATAGAAACAATTTTCTATATGAAAATACATTTGGAATAGAAATCACATTTGTTATTTCATATTAAATAACTTTTAGTATCGTATACAATTCTCATTTCCAATATCTCTTCATGAAGTAGAGGTGACCATTCAATCTCTTCATATTAACTGTGCCTAAGTTACATCCACTCTCGTTCTTTCTCTTTCCTTTCCAAACGGTCGAACCATTTAAAAGGAAACCCTTACTATAATACTATAACAAACTGTTTACAAATATGCATTCAGTTAACCTTAACATTTAAGGATATCAAATAAGTTGCATTTTACATAAAATGACCAAACTAACATTTCAATGATCGAATTCCTAGGTACATTTGTAGCTCTTGGTTTACTACTACATCAAGCACAACAAGATCCTTTCTATAATTAATCGTATTGAACACACGAGTTCGCACTATGGTTTACTTGCTTATTTTAAATGAACTAATTTCATTGAAGTTTTGTATATTACAAATAGTGACCATTCACTGTTATACCCAAAATTTTAAGCTATTGCTGGTTGATGAAAAAGCCATCATATATCGAGTAATTGAGGCTGTCGCAAGTCAAGTTGTCGCAAGTTAGTGTGAATTAGCTACCATTGATAAAAGCAAGCTAACGCAAGACGAAGGAATAAAGATATCATTAGTTGATAAAGACTATTACGTGTTGAAAATAAATGAAGCTATCGTACGAGAATATTAAAGCTATCACAATTCGGTAATATATAGCTATCACAAGATGATAAAGCCAAAGCTACCACAAGTTAAAGTGATAAAGCCATTGTACATTCTTAAAGTTGGAGAGCTATCACTTGTTGAAGATCAAAAGAGATATCACATGTTCATGAAATAAAGCTATCACAAGTTGGTGATATAAAACTATCACAAGTTAATGATATAAGGCTACCAGAAGTTGATAAATAAAGCCGTCATAAGTTAATAAAGACAAGCTATAGCTAGTTGATGTAGAGCTATCGCTTGTTGATGATATAAAGCTATCACAAGTTGATAAATGAAGCCATCATAAGTTAATAAGGATAAACTATCGCAAGTTGATATAGAGCTATCACATGTTAAGGTTCACATAACTATCGCATGATGAAGATTAGAGAGTTATTGCATGTTGGTATAACTATCCAAAATTATGCTCTAGTTAGCCACATGACATTTCCTAGTTGGTCCAACTATGTCACATCATCATGAAGAAATTTAAAATAAGTTATGCCATCTGTTAAGTCGACAATGTGTCACGTCAAAAAATCATAGTCATTTATCTCCTACGAGTGTTGCATGTCAAAAATCTGAGGGTTCGGTTTCTCTATAAATAGGCATGTATCACTACTAAAAATGAGAGATTTACGAATTTTACTTCTTCTTGATCTTCATTTTTTAAAACATAATTAAAATATTGACTTTGGGACTCTAATGGCCAATAAGGTCAAATTCAGATTGTGAATTTGTAATTTGATATTTAAACAATTACCTATTTGCATGCTAGATCATCTTGAACATAATGACTAAAGTACTTGCCAAAGAGTCTAGTCTCTTGCCCATGTATTATTGACTTATAAAAACAACGCATGGTAGTGAAGACCAAATTAACCTAACATTTGGTGGTGCTTTCACTAGGAATTGAACTCAGGGACGATTCTCTCTTAAGAACCTTCACCATGACTATTTCTCAACAACGTTCCTCAAAACCACATTTAGTTTATTCAACTTCTTATCGGATTAATCCACAATTCATTGAGGAAGTGGAATTGAGTTTAAGAAACTTAGCCCTTAAGACTTTGGTCGGGAAAGGGAAACCACCCGATATGGTCCGAACAAATGAAGATAAATCCCCCTTTCACATTGGATGGAAGCCTATTTTCGCGTTAATGACTGAACTATATAAGGAGAGAATAATCAAAAACATAAGAAAGATGATCTATTTGCTCGGATAAGAAAGGATATACAAACCCAATCAAGAGGAACTATATTCTAGGTAGAAATGAATCTTGATTTTGACTGATTTGCTCAAAAGTGAAGGTGCATGATTAGTATTCAAAAAGGAAATGGGAATTGAATATGAAAGATGACCGATTCACAACTGACTAATGGATATAGGGCGTTGGTTGGAATTATTGAATACTATGTCAACAGGGGAAGTTACAGGAATTTGTGCAATATGACTTATCATGGAATTGAAAGGAAATTGGAAGAAGCTGCAGATGATGACATTGTGAACTTCTATTATGGCTCGTAAGGATAAAGGATAACAAGCAAAAGCAATTTTTCAATTAAGCCTTTGGTCCCACCTCCGAGCCTAGCTAAAGCAGTCACCCAAGGGAAATGGTCAATAAAGTCTTTGGTCTCGCTTCAATGTCTGGCTAAAGCACACATTCAAAGAGTGATGGTCAAATAAAGCCTTTGTTCCCACCTCCGACCCAGCCAAAGTTGCCATCCAAGTGAGATGGTCAATAAAGCCTTTAGTCCCGCCTTCGGACGCAGCCAAAGCAGCCATCCAACAGAGATAGTCAATAGTCTTTGGTCCCGCTTCTACACTCGATCAAAGGACTCATTCAAAGAGTAATGGTCAATCAAGCTTTTGGTCCTGCTTTCGATACTGGCCAAAACAGTCACACAAGGGAGATGTTCAATATAGCATTTGACATTGCTTCTATGCCCGACCAAAGCACATGTTCAAAGAGTAATGTTCAATCAAGCCTTTGGTCCCGCCTCTGGATCTGGGCAAAGCAACCATCCAAGGAAGATGGTCAATAAAGCCTTTGGTCATTTTTTTACGTCCAGTTAAAGCACTCATTCAAAGAGTAGTGCTAATATAGCCTTTGGTCCAACCTCTGGGCTCGACCAAAGCAACCATCCAAGGGAGATGGTCAATAAAGCCTTTGATCCTATTTTTACGTCCAGCTAAAGTACCCATCAAAGATTAGTGGTAATATAACCTTTGGTCTAGCCTCCGGGTCCGATCAAAGCAGCTATCCAAGGGAGATGGTCAATAAAGCCTCTGATCCCACTTCTACGTCCAGCCCAAGCACCAACTCAAAGGTTAATTGTTAAATCAAACATTTGATCCCATTTTTAGGTCCAACCAAAACAATCACCCAAACCACAAAGAGTGGTTAATAAAAGAGAAAAATGGAGTAATACAAAGAGGAATTCAAATTATCATGAGAAGAAGATAAGAAGTAAGCAGTTCACCCCAGGACTGGTATACAAAATAATAAATTACAAAATACATTGACATTACAAATAAAGTTTAACAATTACAAGATTTATTATTGCTCTGCATTGTAACTACCTTTGAAATGTTTCTTTCAGTATTTGATTGTATAAATTCAAACTATATGTTTTGAGACTTCATTTTTTTGTTGCTACATCTGCTTGACTTGTTTCAGCAAACCTTTGAGTTTAGTTTTTTAGAACTACTTCAGAATTGTTAAGTATTACCTCATTATTATCAATTTTCATTCCATTGCTCCATAGCCATTTCGACTCTATTTTTATAGACTCGTTACATAGTTGTATATCACCTCTTGCCAAACATTACTTTCATTTTTATCTAGGATAGGAACTTCTTTAGGAAATGAGAAATTAGCTTCTACTTCAATTGATTAGTGGATTGTGTATCATAAATTTACTATGGCTGCTATGTATTTTCATGTTATGTATGTAAGCTATGTATTTTTATAGATTTTTCATTTAAATATTTACATATTTATTACGAGCTATATACATGGTACATTATATTGCACACCAAGAGCTCTTTTATATCAATATATTACATATTTGATGCTTAATAATAAGCTATTATATGCGTAGTACTTTATATATAGTTTTAACATATAAATTATTACAGCCAATAAATCACCCACCTGAAGTTTTTTTTTAAAACGTCAGAGTGATCTTCAGAGAATCATTCACATAATGCTAGAACATAAAAAAAGAATTTTTTCTACATATGCTGATGGTTTCCTAAGGGTATCATTTATATCTACTATCCACCATTACAAATTTAAAAAAACTATTGTGAAGCACACTCTTTAAGTTTTAAAACACATAGCCTTATCTTTTTAAAAACAAGTTTTAAAAATTACAGATAATTTTAAGTTTCATGCAGAAAAAACTGTAAATATTTGAAGTTTCTTGCATATTTTCATAAAAATACTTTTACTTAAATAAAATAAAATCTGTAATTTAAAGTATGTTGTTGAGAAAGATTTTCCATGTACGGAACTTGAAAATAAGAGGCGAATACTAATTTCCACTAAAAAAAATATGTCTTAAATAATTAGCTATTTCAAGTATATGCACACTCTTTGTCTCTCCCGATCATAGAATATACTAAATCGTCAAACAAAACAAGTTTGAAAATGATGTTTCTAAAGTCTACATTAGCATCTTTTAATTGTTAATGCACCAAAAGCAAACAATATAATGGTTTAGTTAAAAAAGTGAACCAAACAAGATATAGTGCACTAAGATATCCTTCAGTTGATAAAACAAAACACAGATGCTCATCGTAGCTGTGGAACTAGTCCATGTGATTAGTTATTAAAACGACAAAAATATTACTGTCAATCACTACATAGCTGTAATGCAGTACAAAATATTTTATGTTTTAATGCATATTGAATTAAAAATGGCTAAGAGGTTGCTATTTTAATGCACAATGATTTATTTAAAAAATTGTTTTTGTGATATTCTGCACGTATTAATTGTTTTGTTCCCTGATGTAACATCCAAATATTAGTATCATCGTACTTTTTCCTTGATGTGACATCCAAATATTAGTTATAAAATCTACTAGGTACCGCTTGCAGTCTTTTTTTCTCATTCTCGATTTTTACATGTCGGACGCATCAAGAACGGAAACGGGGTAAAAATCACGTTCACCTGAATAAAAGATTTTGGTACGTATATCTCATTTAAGTGTCGTGGACGTCCGATGCCGTCGAACGCGTCCCCAACAATTGATATCAAGAGCCGTTGATTTCTTTTCTCTCCCTATCCTCCCCTTCAAACGCACTGCTCAAATACTCCGTTTAAACACTACAAAACATGGCGGGTTTAGCGACGGCAAAAAAGCATCGCCGGCCATTGCTAAATAACCCACTGCCACACAGTAGAGCGACGGCTCCGTCACCAATATAGCGACGGCTAGCGACGCCATGCTGAACATGTAGCAAAGTAGTTAACACCGGGCTGCCGCCTCAAGTCGACGCTAACCGCCGCTAACTTGGAACCAAAAGGCCGTCGTTAGCCGTCACTAATCTGGGCCAATAGGCCGTCACTAGCCGTCGCTAATCTAGAACCATTTTCATATCTAATTCTGCTCTTCGATCCATCCAACCACGTAACTAATTTCATATCTCTTTCCAACACATACACATTCAATTTCACAACTAATACCACTCCATCCATCATATAATCTCACACATATCATAAATAATCATATATATAACGCAACATATAAGTTTACATAAACATTTCATCACCACCATATAAATATATTATACCAATCAAACAAAACAGTCCAAATCCATCAAACAACTTAACCATACATATAAATACTATCTATCAATCAAAACGTCCAAATGTCACATTCTAAATCCATCAAACACCACAACCAATGATCAAGTATCAAATATATACACAAATGTCACATAACTGCAAACCAAGATGATGAAAATCCGATAGAAACACAAGCATACCTACTCATCGTCATCTCCTGATCCATCCTCTCCAGGCATCGTCCCATGTTGTGCCAAGTGTGCTGCAATATGCTCGTCTAGTTGGTGTGCCAATGCGCTCTTCCTCCAATCGTTGATCTCCTCCAGCTGTTTTTTTAGTTGAGCTATCTCCTCCTCGACTTGAAATCTCCTATAAGCCATCTGGGACATTATCGCCTGTAAAGTAGTTGATATCTAGTTATAATTTATGAACATTATAAACAGTATGAACAAAAATGTTGATTAATTAAGCGGCTAATATTTATAATTAAATGTTACACATTGGTTGCAAGTTATTTATTTTAATTATTCAAGTTCCTTATTTAATTTATAATTTGTTCACTTAAGTTTATATTCATTTGCATGTGTAAATTTATATATTAGTAAATGAAGAAGTTTACCTCCTAATTTCCGTAACTGTACCGCCTATTCCACGAAGGTGGATCAATAATAGCATCCCATATTCGGTTTGACTCCTCAAACGTTAACTCTGCTCGTCCAATGGACTGCGCTACTCGTGCCCGCTCTGCTTCATATCTCTCCTACGATTACGAACAATAGTTTGACACGATAAATATTCAATTTAAAGTTTATGACCCGTGAAATAAAGGAATATGAAACATTGTCATTACAGATAAGCATGTTTACCATTATGGATCTAGATTTATCGTCCGTCCACTCGTATGAAATGTTACCTTCCTCATCTGTCTACTCAACAGAATGCGTGGTAGTGAACACCTCAGCCATTATAGGCTCGCGATTGTACCTCGCCGCCTAAAAATATATACATATGAATAAAAAATGTTACAAATATGATTAAACAACATTTTAGATATTTATAAACACAATTTATAAATTTACCAACTCTTTCCTATGTTCTTGGAAGGATTTGGAGCCGCCACGGTGCAAAGTAGGATTTTTATTCCTATTTGCATGATTCCGAGCAGATAATTCCTACAAATTTAGATATAAGATTAACTAAATTACTACAACTAACATACGAAATTTAAAAAATTATAATAACCATGCAAAAGTATATAACTTACTTTCACTTCAGGAGTTACCCAGAACTGGAGATACTCAGCCCACACATCAGTGCCCATCCAATTGGGGTTTTTTCCTGCATTTTTAGCCTTAGACAGAGTGTCCCTATAATTTTTTCTCATCCTCTTGTTCCAGTGATTGGTAAAAACATCCATACCCTCTGGATCTACACGTACGGCAGCCTGCATATTGAAATTAGTTTCAATTATGTAAATTATACTAATTTTCAGCTGAATATAAACTTATACTTACCAGTACATCAGCCAATATAGCGTTCTTAATATGGGGTGGGATGTCATCCCAATGAGGCCAACAACCTGACATCTGACTCATAAATGCCTTCCTGGATACTTGTAAAATGAAATCTGAAGGCTCCACCTCAAAGCCCCTGTATAAATTTTGATGTAGATATTTAATAAATTTTAAAAATATACTTTAAATAAATTTGATACTTACCCTGCGCTTTTTGGAACTACCTCCGCAAGTGGGCGTAAATCCGATGCCGTTCCACTAGCACCCACACCAGGAGAAGGAGAAGGCTCAGATCTCTGGCTATATCTCCTGCTAGACGTATCTACCACAGACAAATAATATCATAGAATGAAAAGACATAAATTTATTAGTACAAAGCATGTTTCAGTAATCATCACATAAAACTTCCACTAAATCATAATAAATGGGACAAGATCTCATGAATACATATATATAAATTTCAAAACCGAATAGTACATAGCTCAGAACATAGTCATCATTATTAATACATAGCTCAGAACAATATAAAACTCAGAATACTACATTATACAACAAGCGATGCGAATATTCAGAATTTTCAGTCTTCGTCGTTTTCTGATTCAAACTTAGTCTCGTACTCTATCTCGTTTTCTTCGGTACTTTCAAATGCATCTAATAAAACATTTGATTCATCATTCAACGGCTCTAAATCAATGTCATCGGTTATTATTAACTCTGTATTTGGTTCAAGATCCGCTTGATACGCTACTTCGTTTGGAATATTATTTCTGTCAAACGTAAATCTTGGCTTTGTTTTAAAACAAGCCGACCAATCCGCTTTATCTTTTTTTAAGGATGAATACGGAGCAAAATAAACTTGTAATGCTTACTTGGCTAATACGAAAGGATCATACTTATAGTAATGTGAGGTATGCTTTATTTCAATAAGCTTATAATCTTTGTGCACATTGATTCCAGAATTAGGAACATTACTGAACGAATTACATTTGAATAAAAAACTTTTTTTGCAGGTTCTATATAATATGTCAACTCTAGAACCTGTGTTAAGACGCCGTAAAAATCTTTTATATGCTCATCTGGATCATCAGTACCTTTGAAAAATACACCGCTGTTATATGTTAATTTTTCAGCCCCTTAATCTTTCGTGTTGAACTTAAATCCATTGAAGAAGAATATTGGATAAGTCTTCACATTTCTTTTTCGTCCGATCGCAAGATGTCTTAATCCTTCATCAACGACACAGTTTCTTGGATCATAAACGTAGTTCGAAAACCATTTAGCAAATTCTTAACTGAGATCGCCAGATGGATGCTGTGATTCGTAGATACTGCAAATATGTAATATGGCTTATAATTAATATGTACGTATAAGTGAATTATATATGAATTTATTATTACCTAACAAATGGTGCAACTTCAGCACAATTTAGAAGAACATATGTGTGTGCTACATGGTGATCTCTATCGTCTAACCATATTTCCACACATTTTCCAGCAGGTCGGCCATGTTGTCTAAAAATAGATAACATCGTTTGAAAAGTATCTTGTTCAACGGCTTCATCATTACAAGGAACGCTTACAAACGATAAGTTCACATCACCACTGAAGTAATGAGAGAAAAATAATAAAGCTTCTTCTTCAAGATATGATTTGCAAATCGAACCTTCAACTCATGCTTTTTGTCTAACTTTTTTCTTCAGATGATTCAAGTACTTATTATAGAATAAATTTAATTTATATTTAGGTATAGAAATCTAAATTTTAAACTGACATAAATATTGCAGATATTTAATATTACCTCTCAAAATGGATACATTCATCCATATTGTACAGGACCTCGAAGAAGTGCTTCGGATGGAAGAGGAACAGGTAAATGCTCCATTACATTAAAGAAACCTGGCAGAAATATTTTCTCCAGTTTGCAGAGCAGTATAAGGATTTCTACTTCAAGTTTACGTATACGATCTACTTTTAATGTCGTCAAACAAAGCTGTTTATAAAACATACTTAACTATGTTATAACACTCCATACTTTTACGGGCAACAGTTCTTTGAAAGCCACGGGTATTAAATATTCCATCAGGATATGACAATCATGACTTTTCATCCTACTCAATTTACTGTTTTTAAAGTCAACACATCTACGAAGATTAGAAGAAATCCCATTGGGAAATCTTAGTTCTTCCACCCACTTTAGCACGAGTTTTACTTGCTTGCTGTCTAGCTCATAGCATGCTTTGGGTTTTTTATTGTCATTGGGCTTCATATGAAGTTCAGGGCGTTTACAATAGTTTGCTATATCAAGTCTTGAATTCAAATCGTTCTTAGTTTTCCCCTTTACATTCAAAATATATTAAACACATTATCAAACATGTTTTTTTGTTGTGCATCACGTCAATATTATGTCGGAGTAAGAGATCTTTCCAATATGGTAACTCCCAAAATATACTTTGTTTGCACTAATTATGAATGTCCGATTTTCTTGGAATTTCAATCTGTACTACAGTTTCATGTATCTTTGGATAGTCCTTTAAAATTTCATATAATTCTTCGCTTGACCAAATCATTGGTGGTTGCATATTATCTTCTCTGTACGTAAACCGAGTTTGACATTACGGCTTTCTACACCAAATGCGGGATAATTCTTATCGAAATGTTTCCATGCTTCTCCGTCAGATGGATGTATCTAAGTTCTTTCTTCCGGTGTTCTCACACTGTGCCATCACATATGATATGCCGTAGCAGAAGATGCATATAACCTTTGAAGTTTGGGAGTGATGGGTAAATAATGCATTCTCTTGTACGGAACTTCTTTTCCTTTCTTCTTTCTTGGTTTGTATCTTTCCTCGTTACATATTCTGCATTTTCTAAGGTCAACGTCATCTTTCCAATACAACATGCAACCTTTTACACATGTATCTTTCTTTTCGTACGGCAGACGAAAGTGGACATCAATTTTTTCACTTTATAATGACTATCGCACATCAGATTATTGGGTGACATGTGTCATTTTGTAGCTTGTACAACCGCTGTAAATACAGCTTCTATAAGGTTGAATTTTGATTTCATAGTAATGTATTCGGCGGTTACTAATAATTCAGTTCCGCTTTTACAACCGTCCCACAACGGGCTCTTAGCAGAATACAATAAATCATATATTCTTTTAGCTCCCACAGTCGGTTCTTCTTCGATATTTACGTCTTCATCGTCAGCTTGAATGGTAGAAAACCTTGATCGTGCTGCATCTTCCAGCATATTTTCTATTGGATTCGTCGTAATATTAACGTCCTCTAACACTACAGGATTAGGTATAGGTTCAACAAGTTCTCCATGACGATCCCAGAAGTAATAATTCAACACGAAACCATATTTATACAAATGTACTTCAACTATATATGGTTTCCAATGCTTCGAATGTTGGCACTTACTACACGGACAATGAATTTCTTCGTTATTTCGATTATTAGATTTAGCGAATCTAATAAATTCGTGTACACCATTATAGAAATGTTCCTTTATTGAACCTTTCTTACCAGTTCTGACTTTATACATCCAACAACGGTCGAGCAAATAATCAAACATTTTTCCTGATTTGAAAATATATGTTAGAAAGTTCAAGTAAACAATTCAATTGTAGGAATAATTTTCAACACTTCATCATTGTACACACTTCACGATCGTAGAAAATTCAAACAAGCACTTCACTTTAATTTTTAATTTTTAGTTTATTGGTTTTTACTTTAATGGTCAGTCATCCTACTTCCCATTATAAACATAATAAAGTAATTACATTTTATAAATCATTTCAGATAAAACGATTCAACAAAATTTCGACAGCACTTCCCTTTTGTTCCCTGTATCGTACACAAATGCGTGTACACATGGAACGAGAAGGAAGTGCTGTCAAAATTTTGTAAACCGTTTAAAATGAAATGATTTATAAAATATAATTACTTCATTATGTTTGTAACTTGTCCAATACAGGGACAAATCTGACAAATATTGTATTAGATGAATATAGATGTCCATTTTGTTAAAAAATGAATATCCATATAACGATCATATACAATACTTGTCAAACGGGGTCAAAATCTCTCTAAGGGATTAAAATATAAAACACATTTTACAATTACTATTTTAACAACTACAAAAACTATTTATAATTCATTCAACTATTTAAATTTTCTTAATTAAGTCTGAAATTTTAAAACGTATTTTATAATTCATTCAACTATTCTTATATTCATTTCTTATTTTTTTTTGCAAAATCGATTTTAGCGGAATATTTGTTGTTGTTATATTCATTTCTAAATTTCTTTACAAAATCGATTTTAGTATAATATTTGTTCTTGTTATATTAATTTCTTAACATTTTATAAAATCAATTTTAGAAGAATATTTGTTGTTGTTAAATTCATTTCTTAATTTTATTACAAAATCGATTTCAGTAGAATTATTTGTTTTTGTTATATTCATTGCTTAATTTTTTTTACAAAATCCATTTCACTAGAATATTTGTTGTTGTTATGCTCCTTTCAAAATTTAATAATTCATTCAACTATTTAAACATTTTATTTAATAAATTTGAAAATTTAAAACTTATTTCAAAATTCAGTTAACAATTTAAAATGTTAGCTTAACTATTTTGTAAACTAAAATTTTAACTTACTATTTTATACTAACCACTAAAACTTATAATTAACACACACTTATCAAACATTGTACACTTATCAATAAGCATATTAATCAATGATTACACACTAATTTTTGAGTTTTAAATCAACCCTAATTTTTATTTACAAATTAAATAATTTAACCACTTATTAACTTCCCTAAATCAACTAACATCATTATCATCAACTAATACATAATAATCATCGATTTCAAATTCATAATCAACTAATTTTCTAAATAAGGGTTTTAATTTTATCCCCAAATCAACTAATAAACTATTACAATCTTCTAATATCAATTATTCTAACATATTCAAACCGATAATCAAATTATTTCAGAAATTAAGGTTTAGAAATTATACCTAGAAATTGAAAAATCGAAGAAGATGGAGGAAACGCAGCAGTACCGGAGGGCGACGACGGCTTCTGGAGGCGGTTGGCGTCGGTAGGAGGTGGTTGGAGGCGGGGGGAGTGGAATTAGCAGTTGCAGATTTGGGGGAAAAGGGGGGAAAGTGAATTTTTCTGCTATCGGCTTCGCGGTATATCATCGCGTTTAGCGACGGCTGTCTTTTTAATTCGTCACTAGCCGTCGCTAGCTTCCGTCACTAGACCAAGCCTGTTTTGTAGTGAAATAATCTGTTTGTAGCCGCAAATGCATTTCCTGTTTACCAATCTTTCCAGCTCAAATATCCCGTTTTCGTTCGTCGTAAACGCAATCTTAATGTAGTATAGAAATAAATTTTTCAATATATTTTTCTCCCACATGTGATGTGATATGTCTAAAATGAATGAATGCCAAGAAAACCAAATGAATGAATGAATGAATGCCAAGAAAAACAAATGAGTGAATGAATTAATGCCAAGAAAAACAAATGAGTGAATGAATATCTGCCAACCAATTCTCTTGTGTGCATTACGTATAAATAAAGGATTTGATTTTAAATATACAATGAAGTTCAATGGTAAAATTGCAAAATTAATAAGACATAGGAGCTAAGAACTTCTACATATATTGGCTTAATTTTCAATTCGAAGAGATGAAGGTAGAGAGATAACTATAAGTCAAACTAAAAAGCATTTGAAACATCAAATAATGATATTAATTTAATACAAGTAATAATCAAACGTAAAAGTTATATATCATTATTTCGAGCACTTGAAATTACTTAAAAAAATACATAATTATTATATTAGGTAAAAATACCACGCAAAAAAAACTTGAATAAAAAGACTCAATAGGAATATTAGCATCAGATTCTAATAATGCATTACTAGCTCTAGTACCTACAACTTCTGACTCTGATTTGAATGACAATTTTGCAACCCCCCTTAACACAGTAGGAACTAAGTACAACCAACTACAGAACATATGTGCATGAACACAAAGAATACTATACTACATGTGTAAGGACAACACTCATATGACAGGAAATTTATGAATTTTTATCTGGCTAAAATGCATCTTAAAATGATAAAACTAATGTAATTGATAATTAAATAAATAGGAAATAATCATAATTTAACCTAGAAATACTCACTTGACCCTTGAGTCTTGAGTCTATGACATATTGCTAGAGGTACTGGTCAACTAGATAATTAGCATTCCCTTGCACCATTTATTTAACTCTCAGTGTCCTTGACAAGGGCCATTTGGTTATCCTCTCCATTTATTGACAGTAGTAAACCAAAATGGTGGAGGTAGTTGAATAGCATTACTGTAAAATAAACCGAGGTTGTAATCTGTAAAATAAATACAGTCTCCCTTGTTTACTGTAATATTGGGAACGTCCTTTGCCAATAGCATCACAGATGGGCTGATTCCTACAAAGACAACACCAGGATCAGTGCCAAAGTTACTAACCTCACTCCATTGATAACAACCTTGATTTAGTTTATAAATTTTGAAACTGTCTGTTTGCAAAGGAGCATCACCATCGTCATCTGCAACCATTTGTTTCATAAACCTTGCAATTAAGAGAAGATCGGATCCACATGGCGACTGAACAAAGGCAGTTTATATCAGGCAAACAATTGCAACCCACTGCTCATCCCTCTTGATTAATTACCGGTTGAGAGGAAGCATAATAATTCAGTATATCAATGGCGAAAAGGCCCCCTGCAAAGTCCACAGCATTTAAAAGACCTTTATAGAAGAGAACATCGTCAAAATTATCTAATGGTGGCTGAATGTAAGTCCATGACTCATCTAATTGGCGTGCAAAAGCAAGCTCCTGCGTAAAACTGTGAATAAAGACAGATATCGAAGTAGATGAAGAGGTTGCGAACAAAGCAACCTTCATGATAGAAGTGTTTTTGAACATGATCACTACAAAACACTCTTCGTATAGCGACGGCTATTATGCGTTGACGGCCGTTGCAAACCGTCGCTAGCCGTCGCTAAATCCCGTTGCACTAATAGTCGTCACAAGGCAGTATAGCGTCGGCATTAGCGACGGCTCCGTCACCAATTTAGTAACGGTTAGCAACGACAAATTGTCTACGTGGCAGGTTGGTGGTTACACAGCTATGCATCACTATTCGTTGCAAGCCGTTGCAAGCCTGGACCAATTTGCCGTCGCTAGCCGTTGCAAGCCGTCGCTAATCTGGGTGGCTATACCATCCGGTTCTAGTAGTGGATGGACTTCGAAATCGAGCGGAGGATAGAGTCGTACAGGTGAATCTTGTATGAAAATAGTCAGAAATCATATTGGTTATCGTGTCACAAACAGCGCCTTCAAAGCGGGGAAAGGTGGTGATTGCAGGAAGTAGTAGTCTGTGAGATCCAGTTACTGGGTTCGTGGCATGAATCTGACAAATTTCATTCACCGAGATTATGATTCCAAGCGAAGAACCGATGATGTAGTGATATTTCAAGTTAGGTAGACTGAATTTGTATAAAGATTTCGGATCTGCTGCTGAGTTACTCGCATAACGGAATTTGGGTTGATGGAGACATGAGAGAATCAGCCATGGCGTACGAAGGTTTGGGGAACTGCAAGTTTTCATTGTTGACCACCACAATTGACATACAGCGCCTGCCCAGATAAATTCAATCAGATCCAAGCGTTTCATAATCAGATCCAAGAGTTCAGTATTAAGTTTGGACTAATCTACAATCGTCAACATTTTTTCCCTCCACTATCAACGATGTAGAAGTTTCGGGAAATAGATTCTAAGAGCATCTCCAACAGTTTGGAGTCCGGAAATTCGATTTTCCGCACTCCAAAATATTGAAGCCCTCATTTCTACAACAGAAATGAGGGCAGACGCCTGTTGAACAGGCGCCTGATGACCAAGTACTTTCAGTGACATAAAAAACCCATATCATACATTACTAATTAAATAATACTAAAGTGATTAATATGATGTATCTTCCTAGTATACCTATATCTACTTTTCTAGCTAATATTTGACTGATGTTAAATGATCTTATATCATATGACAAATGCATAATTTTTCAGACACAAATAGTTGACTGACGAATCATGCATACAATAATACCTAATTGTTTGCCTAACTTAACATGTCCTTTCACTTATACGGAATACTAATATTTGACCGTTACACATAAATCAACTTTCATCGAGTCATCCTTGTGATTTTGTGTTTTTTCTCCATTTTTTTTCCCAATGAACGTGCGATTGAAAAATACATCTAGGAATAAAATTGAAGACTAAAAGGATTGGATCTTGTTTGGCTTGTCATTTTTTATTTTGTGTTTTCGTTCAACAGGCGCCTGGTTAATGCGCCTATATCAGGCGCATTTTCCTCCATTTCCTCTCATTCCTCCCTCTTCTCAACCCCATTTTCAAACCAACTTCACGTTCAAATGCCGTCCCGTCCAGTCAAAACTGGTAGACGCACCGTTCGATATACGACTGATGCCAATATCGGACCTGTTCATATCCCTCCCGATGCTACCGTGACTCCAGCCGATCTTCGATCTTTGCACGACTTGCCCCCTACTGTTTCGCATCGACTTACTGCAGCTATAGCGACGCCACAGGTATACATTTATTTATTTATTGCTTAATAAACGACCATGTAAATATAAATGTATAATAATTCCTTATTTACTTTAACATTAAATAATCATATATTTAGGTTCGTCACGTAGCGATGCGAGGTAGTTGGTATATGTGTATGTCTGAATATTTTGATCAGTTACCGGAACCGATTTTGGATAGGCTACATGCATCACCTTTTGGTGAATTTCTTGCTTTACCTAGATTTGCACATGTAGATCGTTGTCTGGTAGAGGCCCTTACCGAGAGATGGTGGCCTACCACTCACACATTTCATTTTCCTGATTTTGAGTTAGGACTGACTCCTCTAGATTTTTATATGCTCACTGGCATAGAGGTTGGTCGACCTGACCGTCTCCCTGTTCCATTTGATAGTTCATTTGAGGAGTTCGAGCCATATTCAGCTTATTTACCGACTATGGCCGATGAGGAGGTTAGAGGAGGAGCTGTTACTCTCCCTTGTTTGCAGCGTTATATAGTAGAGTACATGGTCGTTGAGGATATGCACACTCCCGTTATCCGTGCATTCATACTATACCTTTTTGGGTCTACATTTTTTAGTAACAATAAGGGTACTATTAGATTTGGTTTTCTGGCTGGGTTAGTAGATGTGGATGGACTCCATATATATGATTACGGTACTGCTATTATTGGTTATTTGTACGTAGCATTAGATACATATGCGCTTCAGTAGTCTAGACAGATGTATGGCTTTTGGTACATTCTTCCATTTTGGTACTACGAGTATACTGCCAATATGCACCCCCGACTTATTGTAGAGGCGAATGCCACACCTTATATTTACTTTCCCAGATTGCGTCGTTGGGGTCCTCCTATGCATTTGTCCCGTGTTGCACAAGGGGTGCACAATGAGTTGATGGAGGCTAGACAGCAGATGGATATGAGGCGGCGTGGTAACATTATCATTCGTCCATGAGATCAGTACTTACAGTTCCTAGAGCCCGGTCCTGACCATCCACTCACTTTTCATTTATCCATGTCGCGACGTAGGATTTGCTTTCAGGTTGCTACATGTCCATTCATATGGTATTTAGGGGATCGGTGTTGGCTACAGTTGTATGGTATAGTTCGTATTCCATCAGATCCGCTACCATGGGATGATATGTATGGTGATATTCGGGTTGGACCAGCTTATATTCATGCGATGAGAGGTGCGGGTTGGGAGGATGGTGAGCCATTTACAGTTTTGGGAGACTTTGATTCATATTGGGCTCGAGTAGCCCCACGTGCTTACGCTTTACCTGATTATATTCGGGGTTTGAACTCCGATCATATTGGGCCGCGTACCTCTTATGGTAGAGTTCCACTACCGCCTGCCACCTTTGAGCCTACATCATCTCAGTACACGCAGCCTCCTACTTTCGACCCACCACCTCATTCGTTTAGAGCGTATGATGTACACGGTCAGGTTGTGGAGTATCCCTTGCAGTATCCTACCGACGACGCTATTACGGGTATACCATCCGCCGGATTGTACCAGCCTCATCAGGTCTGTATTAGTTTTTAATTTTCCTTAATTTACTTGTCATTATATTACTTGTCATTATATTATCCACCTGTGTATAATTTTTCTTGTGCGCATATTAGTTTTCAGTACATGGATTATGATAGACGGATGATTGCTGCATTTGAGCGTATGACGCTCGATTATACAGGGATGATGTATCAGAGTTACCAGACCGCGGTCCAACAACAGCAGACTCAGTATGATGCGCAGATACAGGGATTAAAGACCCAGATTCAGCAGCTTCAGGAGCAGCTCCATGCGGGACCTCAGCCACACGACTTTGATGACGTCAACGATGACAGTGACGACGATAGTGGAGACGATGAGGAGATTGATAGCGGTTCTGATCACATAGACTGATGTGCTGCATTTAGATGTTTTAGACTGTGTTATTATGTGGCTGTCTATATGTTGGTGATGATGCTAATTTATGCTTGGTTATTATTGAGCGTATATGTACTAGAATTGTGAAGATTTTGATGTAACAAACACATTTGTGTTTGTTTGTCAAACAGTTTATGGATGTTTGACACGTGGACTTTAATCTCATGCTTCATTTTATTGTACGCGGATCACGACTTGTTTATTTAAGAGAAAGTTTTGTACTCTTATTGTAACGACCCGTATTTTTACGGATCGACAAGTTCGTCAAAATCTGGGATTTTCAGCATTTTAAGTCGTTTCAGATATTAGGCAGAATTTGCTAAGTCCTAAGTCGTGAACGACTTAGTGTAAGTCGTAAGTCGTATACGACTTAGGGGATAGGAGTGTCTCTGGGATTTGGCGAGTTAAGGGTTTTGGTGAGTTAAGTGTTAGGTCGGCAGGGCGGGTTAGCGACCTAAGAACTGACCGACTTAGTAGAGTTAGCGACCTAGCGGTTACCGGGTTAGCATAGTTAGGTCGGTTAGACGACTTAAGAGGTTGACCGACTTATAGGGTAGGCGACTTAGTAGAGTGAGCGACTTATGGGATTTTCTGACCTAAGAGATAAGCTAGTTAACGACTTAGTAATTAAGTCGTTAGACGACCTAAGGGATTAAGTATTAGGTCGTGTGGACTGAGTCGGAGTGGTTGGCTAAGTCTTAGGTCGCGTGTTGGCTTAAGTGTTAGGTCGCGTGATTCTTAAGTCATAAGTCGTGGCTAGTTGTGAGCTGTTAAGTCGTGTGGACCTATAGGTCGTATGGATGCGGTTCTGCTAAGTGTTAAGTCGTAGGTCACGCGCATTCTTAAGTCGTAGGTCGTTGAGTCGTAGGATGGCATAGCAGTTGAGTCGTTAAGTCGTATAGGAGCAGGTGTTAAGTCGCAACCGACTTAGGGGTTAGCTGCATTCACTAAGTCGTAGTCTGTTAGGTTGGAGGCTTTGTTAAGTCGGAGGTGTCTTAGGTCGTAAGTCGGAGACGACTTAGGAGATAGCCGAGTTACGACTTAGTGGATTTTCAACTATAAATAGGAAAGGTTTTTCTCACTTTTTGGGATCCGGATTTCAAAGCGACGAAGTGCTGCCATTTTGAGAGCTCGACTTCTACACTTCTTCACTTCTTTTCTCCACTCTAATCTAGTGCTTCCATCCATCCAAGTTGAAGATCAAATTGAAGATTCAAGAGCTTAGATTGAAGATCTTCATCCTTTGAAGTGAGATTTCTTCGTTTGAAGCGGATTTGTGAATAGATCAAGCTTGATCCTTCGCTGTCCAGATCTGAAGCGTGTTGATTTGAGGTTGTTTTGGTGATTTGGTGAGTGGTGATTATCTCTCACACGGATCCAAAGGAGTATATCGGATTGTTGGCTCGATTTGGTGTTAAAATAGTGATTTCCATGCATTTTCTTCATCCTAAGTGTAGATCCATATAGATCCATTGTTCATGATGATTTGACAACCATTTTTACTAAGTGTTAACCTATGCAAGTTCATTCATCAAGATTGTAGAGATAATTCTCATGATTTCATGCTTGTTAGACTTTCAACACTTTATTTACGAAATTGCCATTATTGTGATAATTGTCTATTTAGATCTTATTTGAATGCTTGATTGTTTGGATTAATGTTTGACTTGGTTGATTGCTATGAATTAGATGATTGATGATTCGATTTAGATCGAAGATGATTCAAAAGCTAAGGGAAAGGCTCTTGAATTGGGAAAGCTGCTCGTGGCATATGTAGCGGGATGATGAAGCTCTTATGCATAGATGATGATGTTGAGATGAGACTTTGCGAGGATGTGATGAAGCGAAGTATGATATGAGATAGTCTTGGTCTAATCCAGACGGGGTCATTCCAAGCACGTTGGTAACTCGGTGATATGATTCGAGTTAAGAGTAATGGATGCTTGAGAGGCGCTTGAGCTAGTATGGAAATAGTCGTCGAGGAGGATGACTAGGAGGCTTGGATAGCATCGTTGTTGAAAGTTCTAGCATGCTCTAAGCAAGAGTACGTTTGGGCAGATTCGATAGTCCCAACGACTAACTGTTGATGGTCGAGTACTCTGGGCAGATTCGATAGTCCTAGGCACGGGCTGCGACGACGTGCGGGAGTTATGTCTAGAACCGGGGTTTCCATTAGCCCTTGACGGACGGTTGAAAGAATGTGCCGGTCATTCAATTAACGGTGATATCGAAGCAACGATAACAGTGATAGCCAAAGTCATGGATGTTTGGTTGTATCGTCATTCGGTCTCAAGAGCGGTGTTTTCTGGGTGCTTATTTGATCTTGGTTTAGGCCTTGGGGGTTTGTGCTTGGAAAACATCGCCCTTGACTCGAGTGATAATTTCTTTACTTTACATTGTATGCTCTGCTATGTTGCTTCTGTTTAGTGTGTGTCTGGTGGCTATCACTGTAGAAAGAGGTTGGAGTGGGAGGGTTGTATTCCTATTCCTTTTTCCTTTGTACTCTTTTGATATGTTGTTAGTTAATTTACCGCTCACTTAGACTGTTGTCTGACTCAAGGCTTTATATTTTAATTCTTATTGCCTTGGGCTGTTCGTCCATTTTGGGACGGGCAGACTAGGTAGCAGGTGACAGGTGCTGTTCTTGCTTTCCACGATGATGATGACGGAGACGAGCTAGAGTATTGCATATTACTTTTTCTTATATGTACTGGATGTTCCACTACTTTGTATTCTCTGAGTGTTATGTAGTGAGGCTTGATGTATTGACTATTTGGATGCTTGTATTCAACTATTATTGAGTTTTATATGATGGCATTTTATTCTGTAAAGCTTCACTATACATATGTTCTATTGTATTTTGTCCATGCGCTTTGAGTAATACGATAGATCTTGATGTTTTAATTTACCCTGACAAACGTCCATGGTTGCCTGGCACACCTTACAGCGCATTTTCTCTAGATTCAGTGTAGAGGTCATGGGCGATCGTCACATTTGGTATGCTTGTATTCAACTATTATGGAGTTTTATATGATGGCATTTTATTCTGTAAAGCTTCACTATACATATGTTCTATTGTATTTTGTCCATGCGCTGTGAGTAATACGATAGATCTTGATGTTTTAATTTACCCTGACAATCGTCCATGGTCGCCTGTCACACCTTACAGCGCATTTTCTCTAGATTCAGTGCAGGGGTCATGGGCGGTCATCACATTTGGTATCAGAGCATTGGTTAATCGATTTTACCCAACGCTCGCTGACGTAACTACGTATGAGAGACGTAATTGTATTTTGATGGATGAATACTATATATATAATATAGTAGTTTAGTTGAGTTTGAGTCCTTTATGCAGTTGTTTCTCTAGATGTTCTGATCATTCCTTTTCATAGATATTGAGAATGAGTCGAAGAGGGAGACCAGCTGCTAGGGAAGGCCATGCTACTGAGGGGACTACTGATTATGCAGCCATGTTCGAAGCTATGATGACTTCGATCATGAGAAGGATACCAGTTCCGGGGGCAGCAGTTGATGTTGGAGTTCAAGTCCAAACTCCAAAACCAGTGGATTTCGCTAAGTTGTGTAAGGACTATACTGCTCTTGGAGGAAAGGTTTTCTTGGGAACGGAATCAACTATCGAAGTCCAGAGATGGATAGATGCTTGTAAAAGGATCTTTGGTGATTTGGGAATTGAGGATGCGACTAAGAGGAAGTTGGCATCGAGACAGCTTCAAGGGAGAGCTTCTGATTGGTGGAACTCTATTACCATCAATTCTCCGGAAGAAGAGATTACTTGGGAGCAATTCCAAGTCAGATTTGAAGCTAAGTTCATTTCTACAGCTCAGAAGTCTGTTCTGTTCAAGAAGTTCATGGAGCTCAAGCAAGGTGGAAGACCAGTTCTTGAGTATGTTTCTGAGTTTGAAGCTTTGTCCAAGTATGCCCGGTCATATATTGAATCTGCTTATCAGAAGAATGAGAAGTTTGTGACAGGCTTGGACAGTTATCTTGGGAGACAGTTGGTGGATCATTTGGATGATTCGTTTGAGAAGCTTGTGGAGAAAGCTCTCAGGCATGAGAGTCTGTTTCCTAAGGAAGGATCTGTTGTTGCTGTGACCAGGGAAGAGTCTAAACCCCAGCAGGGTGGAAACAAGAAGAGGAAGCAGCAGCAGCAGAAGGGTAAGGATGGCCAGAAGAAGCAGAAAGGCGAGGTGACTTGCTACAATTGTCAACAGAAGGGCCATTTCTCGAAGGATTGTAAGAATCCGAAGGCACCGATGAAGTGTCACAACTATGACAAGCCGGGGCATTTCAGGAAGAATTGTCCAGAACCGAGGAGGGACAAGCAGATTGTGCAAGCTTATGCTTTGGGAGCTGTTCCGTCGTCTTCGAAAGCTCCTACCGATGAAGAGAAGGGAAAGAGTGTGGTGGTTCAAGGTACTCTTTTCCTATGTGGTGTTCCAGTTAGAGTTCTGTTTGATACTGGAGCATCGCATTCGTTTGTTTGTAGTGAACTCGTAGGCCGGTTAGGTTTGGAACTGGATATTGTTGATAGGCCATTGGTTGTGACTAATCCAGTTGGGGGTTCGTCTTGTTTGTGTATGTTATGCAGTGGTCTGATTGTGTCGAGTCATGGTTGCTCTTTTGTTTGTGATTGTTTTGTTCTGAACTTTGCGGGGTTCAGAATTATTTTGGGTATGGACTGGCTTAGGAAGTATGCGGCAAAGGTTGATTGCGAGAGGTTGGAAGTGACAGTCGAGAATGTGGAGGGGCGAAAGATTGTGATACGATGTAAGCATGAGGAAGGCGTCTTCATGAGCTTCATGTATTCGCTGGTTGTTCCACGGGATGGACTGTCATCAGTGCCGATCGCTAATGGATTCGAGGATGTCTTTGACGAAGTCAAAGGGTTGCCGCCGCATAGAGAGATCGAGTTTCGTATAGATCTAGTTGAAGGAGCCAGACCTGTTGTGATGCCTCTTAGGCGGATGGCGCCTAGGGAACAGCAAGAGTTGAGGGTGCAAGTTGATGATCTTTTGCAGAAAGGATTCATTCGGCGTAGTGTGTCCGAGTGGGGTGCACCAGTTGTGTTTGCAACCAAGGCAGATGGGTCATTGAGATTGTGTGTGGATTATCGTGAGCTGAATAAGGTGACTAAGAAGAACAAGTATCCATTGCCGAGAATAGATGACTTGTTTGATCAGCTTCACAAAGCTAAGGTGTTTTCTCAGATGGATTTGGCAACGGGATTTCACCAGTTGAGAGTAGCTAAGGATAGTGTGCCGAAGACTGCTTTTCGAACACCATCCGGTTTCTTTGAGTGGCTGGTAATGCCGTTTGGATTGACTAACGCGCCAGCATATTTTGTGGATCTTATGAATAGAGTGTTCAGAGATCAGTTGAACAAGTTTGTGCTTGTGTTCGTGGATGATATTCTGATTTATTCCAGAACTGAAGAAGAGCACAAGACGCACTTGCGTATTGTTTTGGAAATCTTGCGGAAACATCAGCTGAAGGCTAAGTTTTCGAAGTGTCACTTCTGGAAGAGTGAAGTGAGGTTCTTAGGCCATGTAATTTCTGGAAGTGGAATAGCGGCTGATCCCGCTAAGGTGGCAGCAATCCAGGATTTGGTTAGACCTAAGAATGCATCTGATGTGAGAAGCTTTCTTGGATTAGCAGGATATTATCGTCGGTTTATCAAAGACTTCTCTAAGGTAGCTGCACCGTTAACAGGATTGACGAAAAAGAACCAAGTGTTCAGTTGGGATGCTAAGTGTGAGCAAGCTTCCGGAATCCTGAAAGAGAGATTGACGAGTGCTCCTGTTTTGATTATTCCGAGTGGGAATAAGGAGATGGTGGTTTACACCGACGCATGTGGTACTGGACTTGGAGCAGTGCTGATGTAGAGAGATAAAGTTGTTGCGTATGCTAGTCGACAACTGAAGCCGCATGAAAGGAATTACCCGACTCATGATTTGGAGTTAGCGGCAATTGTTTTTGCTCTGAAGATGTGGAGACATTATCTATTGGGAGTTCGATTTGAGTTGTTTATGGATCTTAAGTCGTTAAAGTATCTTTTCTCCCAAAAGGATTTGAATCTTCGGCAGCAACGTTGGCTAGAGTTTTTGGCATCATATGATTTTAGTATAGCTTATACTCCGGGAAAAGGTAACGCGGTGGCAGATGCGTTATGTCGAAGACATGCAGGATTGGGAGCCATGTTTTCAGAATGGAAGAATCTCGAGTATTTAGCTGGATTTGACTTCAGGCCTAGATGTGAATTGGAGCCTGAGATGTTGGCAAACTTATCGATAAGACCCACTCTTGTGGAAAGGATTGGCGAGGGCCAAAAGCGAGATGATAAGCTTGTCAAGATTATCCATGATTTGGAATCTGGATTGGATCCAGAAAAGGATAAAGGATTCGAAGTCGATCGAGAGGGTTGGCTTCGGAAGCAAGGACGACTAGTTGTTCCCGATATAGATGAATTAAGGAGTGAAGTTCTGAAGGAAAGTCATCACTCGAAGCTGACAATTCATCCAGGTGGAAATAAGATGTATCGGGATATGAAGAGAACCTACTACTGGGAAGGTATGAAGAAGGATGTTGGAAATTTTATTTCCAAATGTATGAACTGCCAGTTGGTAAAAGCCGAGCAGAAGAAGCCAAGTGGATTGCTTCAGCCATTAGAAGTTCCTACATGGAAGTGGGAGCAAGTGTCGATGGATTTTATCGATGGATTGCCTAGAACCAGAACGGGAAATGAAGGGATTTGGGTCATCGTAGATCGTTTGATTAAGAGTGCTAGATTCATTCCTGTTCAATCGACTAGGACTGCATCAAAGTTGGCTGAGTTGTATGTTAAGTGGATAGTTCGATTCCATGGTATTCCGAAGAGTATAGTGAGTGATCGAGATCCATTGTTCACTAGTGGATTTTGGAAGAGTTTCCAGGAGGTTTTGGGAACCGAGTTGTGTTTGAGTACAGCTTATCATCCTCAAACAGATGGTCAGACTGAGAGAGTCAACCGAGTTTTGGAAGATCTCCTCAGAGCTTGTGTTTTGGATTTCGGAGGATCATGGGAAGATCACCTTCATTTGGTGGAGTTTTCATACAACAACAGTTACCAGTCAAGCATTGATATGGCACCGTATGAGGCATTGTATGGAAGACCGTGTAACTCTCTGACATGTTGGTTAGAGACAGGAGAAAAGCTGATACTTGGGCCAGAGATGATTCGACAGACTTCAGATTGTATAGAGATCATTCGGCAACGAATGAAGGCAGCCCAAGACCGTCAGAAGTGTTATGCCGATAAGCGTCGAAAGGATTTGGAATTTGACGTAGGGGATAGGGTTTTTGTGAAGATTTCTCCACTGAAGAATGTTATTCGATTCGGGAAGAAAGGAAAATTGACTCCGAGATTTGTTGGACCATTCCCGATCATCGAGCGAATTGGAAAGCTCGCCTACAGATTGGAGTTACCGGAGAAAATGTCGAGTGTGCACAATGTTTTTCACGTATCGTATCTACGGAAGTATGTGCACGACTCGAATACAGTGGTTTCTGCTGATAGCTGTGAAAATTTCGAAGTTGATCCAGTTGATAGAAGACCTTGTAAGCCGCTTCGTGTTGTTGAAACTGACACGAAACAGCTTAGGAAGAAGGTAGTTAAGTTGCTCAAGATACAATGGAGTGATGATGATAACGACTGTACGTGGGAGGTGGAAGAGAGGATGAAGGCAGCTCATCCTGAACTCTTCAAGGTATGGCCCTAAGGTGTCGTGTCATCTCGCGATATTGTAACTTGTTCTAGTTTTAGAATTCTGTACGCTAAGCTAGAATTGGATGCATGGTTTGTTGATTGCTATGGATGGTAGGCGTACAGAATAGTCTTTGATTGCTATGATTGCTTGGAATTTCGGGGGCGAAATTCCTAAGGGGGAGAGAATGTAACGACCCGTATTTTTACGGATCGACAAGTTCGTCAAAATCTGGGATTTTCAGCATTTTAAGTCGTTTCAGATTTTAGGCAGAATTTGCTAAGTCCTAAGTCGTGAACGACTTAGTGTAAGTCGTAAGTCGTATACGACTTAGGGGATAGGAGTGTCTCTGGGATTTGGCGAGTTAAGGGTTTTGGTGAGTTAAGTGTTAGGTCGGCAGGGCGGGTTAGCGACCTAAGAACAGACCGACTTAGTAGAGTTAGCGACCTAGCGGTTACCGGGTTAGCATAGTTAGGTCGGTTAGACGACTTAAGAGGTTGACCGACTTATAGGGTAGGCGACTTAGTAGAGTGAGCGACTTATGGGATTTTCCGACCTAAGAGATAAGCTAGTTAACGACTTAGTAATTAAGTTGTTAGACGACCTAAGGGGTTAAGTATTAGGTCGTGTGGACTGAGTCGGAGTGGTTGGCTAAGTCTTAGGTCGCGTGTTGGCTTAAGTGTTAGGTCGCGTGATTCTTAAGTCATAAGTCGTGGCTAGTTGTGAGCTGTTAAGTCGCGTGGACCTATAGGTCGTATGGATGCGGTTCTGCTAAGTGTTAAGTCGTAGGTCACGCGCATTCTTAAGTCGTAGGTCGTTGAGTCGTAGGATGGCATAGTAGTTGAGTCGTTAAGTCGTATAGGAGCAGGTGTTAAGTCGCAACCGACTTAGGGGTTAGCTGCTAAGTCTTATGTCGAAAGTTCACTAAGTCGTAGTCTGTTAGGTTGGAGGCTTTGTTAAGTCGGAGGTGTCTTAGGTCGTAAGTCGGAGACGACTTAGGAGATAGCCGAGTTACGACTTAGTGGATTTTCAGCTATAAATAGGAAGGGTTTTTCTCACATTTTGGGATCCGGATTTCGAAGCGACGAAGTGCTGCCATTTTGAGAGCTCGACTTCTACACTTCTTCACTTCTTTTCTCCACTCTAATTTAGTGCTTCCATCCATTAAAGTTGAAGATCAAATTGAAGATTCAAGAGCTTAGATTGAAGATCTTCATCCTTTGAAGTGAGATTTCTTCGTTTGAAGCGGATTTGTGAATAGATCAAGCTTGATCCTTCGCTGTCCAGATCTGAAGTGTGTTGATTTGAGGTTGTTTTGGTGATTTGGTGAGTGGTGATTATCTCTCACACGGATCCAAAGGAGTATATCGGATTGTTGGCTCGATTTGGTGTTAAAATAGTGATTTCCATGCATTTTCTTCATCCTAAGTGTAGATCCATATAGATCCATTGTTCATGATGATTTGACAACCATTTTTACTAAGTGTTAACCTATGCAAGTTCATTCATCAAGATTGTAGAGATAATTCTCATGATTTCATGCTTGTTAGACTTTCAACACTTTATTTACGAAATTGCCATTATTGTGATAATTGTCTATTTAGATCTTATTTGAATGCTTGATTGTTTGGATTAATGTTTGACTTGGTTGATTGCTATGAATTAGATGATTGATGATTCGATTTAGATCGAAGATGATTCAAAAGCTAAGGGAAAGGCTCTTGAATTGGGAAAGCTGCTCGTGGCATATGTAGCGGGATGATGAAGCTCTTATGCATAGATGATGATATTGAGATGAGACTTTGCGAGGATGTGATGAAGCGAAGTATGATATGAGATAGTCTTGGTCTAATCCAGACGGGGTCATTCCAAGCACGTTGGTAACTCGGTGATATGATTCGAGTTAAGAGTAATGGATGCTTGAGAGGCGCTTGAGCTAGTATGGAAATAGTCGTCGAGGAGGATGACTAGGAGGCTTGGATAGCATCGTTGTTGAAGGTTCTAGCATGCTCTAAGCAAGAGTACGTTTGGGCAGATTCGATAGTCCCAACGACTAACTGTTGATGGTCGAGTACTCTGGGCAGATTCGATAGTCCTAGGCACGGGCTGCGACGACGTGCGGGAGTTATGTCTAGAACCAGGGTTTCCATTAGCCCTTGACGGACGGCTGAAAGAATGTGCCGGTCATTCAATTAACGGTGATATCGAAGCAACGATAACAGTGATAGCCAGAGTCATGGATGTTTGGTTGTATCGTCATTCGGTCTCAAGAGCAGTGTTTTCTGGGTGCTTATCTGATCTTGGTTTAGGCCTTGGGGGTTTGTGCTTGGAAAACATCGCCCTTGACTCGAGTGATAATTTCTTTACTTTACATTGTATGCTCTGCTATGTTGCTTCTGTTTAGTGTGTGTCTGGTGGCTATCACTGTAGAAAGAGGTTGGAGTGGGAGGGTTGTATTCCTATTCCTTTTTCCTTTGTACTCTTTTGATATGTTGTTAGTTAATTTACCGCTCACTTAGACTGTTGTCTGACTCAAGGCTTTATGTTTTAATTCTTATTTCCTCGGGCTGTTCGTCCATTTTGGGACGGGCAGACTAGGTAGCAGGTGACAGGTGCTGTTCTTGCTTTCCACGATGCTGATGACGGAGACGAGCTAGAGTATTGCATATTACTTTTTCTTATATGTACTGGATGTTCCACTGCTTTGTATTCTCTGAGTGTTATGTAGTGAGGCTTGATGTATTGACTATTTGGATGCTTGTATTCAACTATTATGGAGTTTTATATGATGGCATTTTATTCTGTAAAGCTTCACTATACATATGTTCTATTGTATTTTGTCCATGCGCTGTGAGTAATACGATAGATCTTGATGTTTTAATTTACCCTGACAATCGTCCATGGTCGCCTGGCACACCTTACAACGCATTTTCTCTAGATTCAGTGCAGGGGTCATGGGCGGTCGTCACACTTATGTCACAGCATTTAAAAGTTCGGTAAATTCAATCAATGAGTAACATAATACTTTCGGCTACGGAATTGAAACAGTTAGTAAATGTTTTTATACAAACTGATCAGATGTGCGACGATGAAGAGATAATGGCAACTCAGTTTTGGGACACCATTGCTGAACTATACAATAACAATGTTGAGTGTAGAACTAGACGTACGAAGGTAGAGTTGAGGACTACGTATGGGAACTTCTGCAACGCCTGTACGCGGTACAGTACAGTTATCAATGAAGTTATATTTGAAAATGTATTCGAACCAACCCGTTCCACCTTTGAAGGTCGTTACTTTCTCAAATATCACAGCACATTCACTGGACATGAGGCTTATATCGTACGTCAAAATTGGCTAGAACGATTTGGATATCCTTAAGTTGAGTGTATTCTCGTTGAGTTTGTTAGTGTAAGTTCCTATTCCTAGTAGTGGTATTTTTTGTTGGTTGTATTACTGTTGGCTGTTTCAGTAACATTGGCTTGTTTCTTTCTGTATTATTGCGTTAAGAAAATGGCTACAGTTGTATGATGTGATGATACAGTTGTATGATGGGATGGCTACAGTTGTATGATAAGATCACTGCTCCTACATAAAGTAATATTGCTACAGTTGTACGATAAGAACCATTCAACACTGCTCCTACATACAATAGTTGCTTAAACATGGGATGGCTACAGTTGTATGATGGGATGGCTACAGTTGTATGATGGGATGGCAACAGTACCGGGAATTAAGCTATAAAAGGCTTCCTAGATGTTGAGAAGTATTATTGCTCGTTCTTATTTCATACAATTTCAAATATAACAAATGGCGGCCGAAGATTATATATTTTTTGATGATAGCGACGACGAATTTGATGAAATGATGGAAGATTATTTTCGCCGCGAAAAGGAACTACTAAGTATGGCTGCGCTACAGGTTGGTCAATCGAGGAGGCAACACGGTGGATCAGTTGTTGGTCGTCGGTATAAAAATCGTAGACATTCATGGCACAACGACAGACTGATGGAAGACTACTTTGTTCCAAATCCTACTTACACAGATGCTGATTTTAGAAGAAGATTCCGCATGCGGCGTCCTCTATTTCTTAGAATCCTCTAATGTATCAAGCGGCATGACAAATACTTTATCTTCAAACCCAATGCATCTCGTACAATGGGTTTGACTGGAATTCAAAAAATGGCAGCTGCACTCAAAATGCTTGCATATGCAGGACCGGCGGACGCACTTGACGAAAATTTGAAAGTGGCGGAAAGCACGGTATTAGAGTGTTTGGAACATTTCTGTCAAGCTATCGTGGACATTTACGGTGATCAATACTTACGCCGACCTAACGAGGCCGATATAATTAACTTATTAAATATGCATGGTAGTAGAGGTTGGCCCGGTATGTTAGGCAGTATAGACTGCATGCATTGGGAGTGGAAGAATTGTCCAAAGGCGTATGCTGGAGCTTATCAGGGTAAATCTCATAGGTCCTCTATTATTCTTGAAGCTGCAGCGTCGTATGACTTATGGATATGGCATGCATTTTTTGGAATGCCAGGTTCGGACAATGATCTTAACGTAGTCGAACGATCTACGTTGTTCAATGATTTAGCAAACGGAAGATCTACTCCTTGTACATTTACTTTGGGAGGTAACACGTACGATCATGGATATTATCTAGGTGATGGTATATATCCGAAATGGAGTACCATTGTCAAGACAATTTCTAACCCACAAAACAATAAACAAGCAAAGTTTGCAGCGATGCAAGAAGGCCAGAGGAAGGATGTTGAAAGAGCATTTGGGGTTCTTCAGTCTAGATTTGCCATAGTCAGTAATCCATGCAGACTTTGGTCACCAGTTAAAATGACAAAAATAATATACACTTGTATTATTTTACATAATATGATTATAGAGGATGAAAAAGACATGGAAGAAGATTACGTGTACGAGGGTGCTCCTACACCACCGCATGTTTGGCGCAACGATATGATTGGAAGCGCACTTGAACTCGAGTTTCATGTAGAAAGCCAAATGTCATACCGTAGTGCTCAACTTCATCGAAGACTACAAAATGATCTCATAGATCATCTTTGGGGGTTTTCTGGAAATCAGTGACACTCTATTTCTATTCTTACGTTTTCTACTACTGTTTATGTTGTTTCGTATTAAGGTTATTGTAATCTGTTTCTGTATAATTAAGCTAATGTTGTTAAAATCATTTTTTAGTGTAATGCAATTTAAATGAAAAAACTTATATTACTAATTGCTTGCATTAAGAACACAATACAAATAACGGTACTTAAAGATACAATGGTTGTAGAAACGGTAATTCATTTAATGATCCTCTTCAAGTCTACGCCTCATAATTTCTCTCCTTCTTTGCTCCGTATACTGCAGTTGTTCTGCAGACATATGTGACGTATCCATGAACATGATTGCATCTTCATCTCTTTGGCGGTTTCCAGCAATAAGTTGATCCATTCTTGATAACTTTTCTTGGTGTTGCATTGCTCAAGTGTCCATTGCCCGGTTAAATCTTTCTTCAGATTCAAGCATGAGTTTTTAAATTTCATCTTGATCCGTTGTGGCAGTCTGCTTCTTTTTGGCCGCTTTTGCTCCCTGTGGCCTAACAAAATGATCTTCAGTTGGGGATGGGCCTTCTTCTGATCCTAAACCGAAGCTTCCTTGGGATTCCATAGGACTGGAGGTTTCTCCAACTCTAGGCGTTTTACCCCGACCGCTGTTTGATTGAACTTGTTGAACGGTCTTCTGAAGCGATGATTTCCATTTAACATGCTCGACCAACATGTCATACACGTGCATGAACTGATAAAAATGTGGTGCTTGTTTACTATCAGGTTTATAGATTTGTTTGAACAACTTGTTTGCGGCCATTCTCTGTTCAAAAAATAACTGGTAAACTTAGAAAACTAAGATAAAAAAAATACAATGAAATTACATTGAAGCTTACTAAATGCGTTTCATTCCCAAAGCCACTAGGATTCGTTTGCTTCAATTTGAACATTTGAGAATCGAACGTTTGCGTTTGACGATTTATTTTTCCATAATGACCTTTGACCGAAGATAGCGTTCTTTTTTGATTCATGTTCTTCCGATTATAGCAATTAGTAATTTTGCCCCAAAAAGATTCACCACTTTAATCGGTCCCTCGAATAGGATCGACTGATAGTGCACAGTAAATGTAGCAAAGATCGTAGTCTTCCACAGCGCTCCAACTTGCATTAGTTACTTCCCCCCAATAGGAATCGTAGCGTCTTGCAAGTCGTATTCTTCAAAACTGGCCCTTGCAGCAACATCGTCGAAATCGGAGTACATTTTCAGTTGAGATCAGTGGCAGAAAAAAATTGCAAAGAAGGAAATTGGTTTGAAATGAAAGAAGAGGGGGGAGTATTATTTGAAGATGGAAAATGACCGTTGGGAAATGGTCGTTGGAGGATAGTAGGCACCTGTTCAACAGGCGCCTGGCAACAGGCGCCTGTTCAACAGGCGCCTCAACCCATCCCACATTCTCAGCCCGAAAGCCCCCCTTTCCACACTATTGCATTTTCTCGCGCTCTCACTACGCCATAAATGGCCTACTGCAACACAAAAAAAATGTTGGCTCAGGCCCGAAAAATGTTGCCATAGGTCTATGGCAACACTTTTAGGGTGATGCAATTTTTGTCGTTGCCTTAGACCTCAAAGGCAACATTTTGACTATCTAAGGCAACATAAGTAATATTGTTGCAATAGAACCCTATTTGGGTCTATGGCAACACCCATAGGTGCCTGTAGCAACATTCAAAAATGTTGCTATAGATATTGATTTTCTGAATTTGTGGGGCCCACAATATAGAGCATATTTGATTTTTTTAATAGAAATAAATATATATTTAATAAAATGCTATTTGCATAGAATTTGATATTCAAACAGTAATTTATTTAAATAAATATTTTATTTCAACATTTGAAATAGTACAAATTCCTGACTCCACTATTTTACAATTCAATGATATATAACACTGATATTCACATATACAGATATTCCTCACTACATCACTCAGTTCACTCATTACATATGCAGTTTCAATTTATACAGACACCGACACTAACAAATATATGACGAGCCGAAGGCAAGCCGAGTGCCGAGCCGAAGGCGAGGCGAGAAGCGGGTCCGGGCGCAGCGCCGGCGGGGGTCCGGGGCACCGCAGTCCCGGCGGGGATCGACCTTTTTTGAAACGACGTAAAATGATGTACAAATGAACACCTCCTGCGAATTTGAACACCTCCTCGATGATTGACTTTTGCAACTCTTTCATGGCTTCTTCTGAATCATCCGACCTTTTTCCAGCCATCATTCTTAGCTCTGCCTTGGTAAAAGACCTGAAACCATGATAAATAAAAATTGACATTTCATCAAACATGTTGCGTGTTAATAAGTAATACATTACCCTTCATCGAACATGTTGCCTAATCACCTAATCACAATCGCTGGCATAACCACCCATTCCTTCCTTCCACAAAACAATAACAGCAACCTACCATTCCACCACCAACTTCCTTTCACCAATCCAAACTGCCTTAACCCAAACTCCTCCCTGCTACATTTCAAGCAACAACAACCTTCTCAAGCAACCATTGCATACTTCATTATCGAAACCCCTACCAGCAAACTGCATTTTCTTCCAAACTACCATCTCACAACCAAAACATCCCAAACGCGCAACAACAAACAAAGCTCTAACCTATCACTTCATATACTTCAACCTCCATCACACCTTCATATCCAACTTCTACAAACTGCGACAACCAGATTCACCATCCAGCTACAATCAGCCACAAACTCCTGCCCCTATCACCTAACGAACTCGAACCATTTCTGCACATAGCACAACAAATCCCTTCCTCTACAATCTGTCACAACCAATTCGCATCTCCTCACTAACCCTATGCCTTCACCATCACAACAACCACCTACCTGCCTTCTCCGACAACCCGAACTACCCCTACACCCTAACTTCCTCACCAATCAAACTGAAAACCAACCTGTTAAAAACTCCTCCAAATCGCGAACCCACCAGCGCCTCCCATATCAAATTCACCAACCGCAATTTCAGCAACCCATCGACCAGAACTACCTTAAATCACCATTGGCCTCACCTCCATCGCTTGAAATTTCAATCGCAATCACCCACTGCCGTAACCCAGTCCAATCATGACCTAACTCCAACAACAATCGCCGATTCACAAGTCGAACAGACATTTCCAGATCTCGACAACAAAGCAAACGGGGCTCGACATGTAGGCAAACAGCAGCGAAATTGGAGGTGAGAACGAAATGGGGAACGAAGCTTGTCTGAGATCACTACCAACCTTTGAAAAAAGGACGAGATTTTGTTTTTGGAAGAAAAAAAAGAAACGAAAATATTATTTGGAAATTAGGGATTTGGAAATTGGGGGTGAGAACGAAAATGATATGAAAAGTAAAGCGGGAAAACGAAAATTTGGAGCAAATTGTAGCGGTGATCCAGTTTAACAATCGGATTAAATGTAGACCGTTGGATCGTATTCACGCGGATTGCTAATTTTATTAATTTTTTAATCTGAATACATCTATAGCAACACTATATAAAAATGTTGCATCGTGTTACACTTTTTTAGCTAGAGCAACACATTTTTATGGCTAAGGTAACACCATAAATACAACGTTGCAGTAGGACCAAAATTTTATATCTATTGCAACATTTTAGCTGGCAACACCTTGCAAAAATGTTGCAGAAGGTCATTTATGGCGTAGTGTCTGTTGGGAAGGAATTTGGGTGCGGATTTGAGAAAATTGGAGCTGTTGGAGATGCTCTAAGCTTTGGAAAAGCATGTGATATTTACACACCTATTGTCCACGCTACTCCTCTCATCCTCCGATCTCGTATTAAGGCTCTGTTTGATTAAAAGACCGAACTCTACATTCTAATTGTTGAACTCTATAGTCTGACTGCTAATTGTTGAATGATGAATCCTTAATAATCGCCTACTTGTTTGTATGCATTCAACATTCAGAACAAAAAACAACATTCAGCATTCAAAACAAAAAGTGAGCAATAAAAATGTTTTGAATACTTGATCTGAATAGATGACTTTTTTCAGAACATTGGTAGAAAACAAACAACATAGGAAGTTCTGATTTATAAATCGGAACTTGGATTCAGACTTCTTAAAAACAAATGCAGGCTAACACCCTATACAGACATTACTGTATACAAGCCACTTCTACCCCTCACGGCCACTTTTCTCCCCGCCTACCTAATTACTCCTCCCACACACTCCACGCACACCTAAATTTGTTAAGATAAATTTAGTAAGAAAGTGATTGTGTCTTTTATTTAGGTATAGATATTGGTTAGAAGGTATATTTTGAAATAAAAATTATCATTTTGTTCTTATGAATAAGCTAAATATTTTGTTTTTTTTACTATTTAATACAGCTAAATGAATAAATCAATATTAATTAATAAAATAAACTTGGCTGATTTAAAATTTATGATTTGTTATTATTTTCAGAAAGTTCTTTTTTTCAAGGAAAGCTGGTTTTTATTGTGACCATTCCACTTTTATATAAAATAAAGATAATATAGATGTGAGGCAAAAAACCACATCAACTTTGGTACATACGCCTAAATAGCGAATACTCTCAACAAAGTTGCATAAACCAATCTCGCAGCAAACCGTACATTCACGGTTGCAACCCACACTTACACAATATAAGGCATGATATGACCCTGAACAACTACTCCAAAAACGCCGTTAAAGCAGTCGCAAAGAACCAATAAGCATAACAAGGTGCCAGGAAAATGCATCCGCACACTATAAACGCACTTGTACCATCAATCAAGAAGCACACTCAACACCAACAACTCGTTTTTGATGCGAAGCAATATCGATGGAGTCATTTTGATGAGAAGTAAGGAGAAAAATAATATGGGTTGCATATTAAACTAACATTTACCCAAGTGTAACAATCCGTCTTTCACCACCCTCTGATTCTACATCCAAGTCAATGCACAAACCAAAGACCATAAAAAGTTAATCGTTGGGGGAAAAACAAGAAATAACAATAACATACCATGTCTTTTGTTTGGATATAAATAATTGTTAGATGGTATATTTTAAAAGAAAAAAATGTCATTTTTTTCTTATAAATAAGCTAAATAATTTGTTGTTATTTACTATATAATACTGCTAAACAAATAAATAAATATTAATTAATAATATAAAGTTGATTGATTGAAATTTATGATTTATTAGTATTTTCAAAAAAGTTTATTTTCAAGGCAAGACGGTTCTTATAGTGATCCGACAATCTTTATAAAGTAAAGATAATACATGTATGCCTAAAGTGCGGTTACACTCAACGGAGGTACCTAAAGCAATCTAACAGAACACATACAAGTCACAATTACAACCCATACATACATACACAAAATAAGACCCACTCTTACACAAGCACTAAAACATGGTACTTATATAACAAAAGATACAACAACTTGGCATATGACAAAAGCATGAAACCTTAAATGATTACTTCAAACACACTACTAAAGTAGTTACAAAGTGTTGAGTTCAAACTGTTTTAGTAGAGACTAAAATGGATTAAAAAAAATTAAAAATCTTTATTTGGATCTTAATGGAACTATGTAATCTATTAAGTGACATTAGATCCAATATATTTATTACATAAAATCATATTTTATTTTTGAAATATTTTGTATTCATTTAATTAATCACATTAACTAAATTAATTTAACGTTTATTTTTATAACAAGACATGGTAATATAACAGTATATGAGCATGTGTATAACAACGCTTACACATATGGATATTGAAATTTCTTTCTATTGTATATACATATAAATTAAACTTACATATACAGGATAAATTCATGTGCATATCGGGATTATAAATTCTTACGTATAGACATATGTTTGAATATACTACAATATATGTATATGGTTTGTATACACATATTAATAGTACCGTATATATAATTTAAACACATACGTACATATATGTATGTATTGGCATATGATTATAAATTAAGTTTACATAAATATATACATATAAATAATAATCCAGAATTAATTAACAAGATAAATTTCAAATTATCTCCTTAACTTAGGGAACAATAAATAGTATTTAAGGGGAAAATGGAAAGGCTTTCCACCTTCCTCTTTTGCAAACTTATAATCAAATTTGGATTTGATTCATATAGTATAATTCGCATATTCTATGTTCAATCATACCAAGATAAATGATTAAAATAATTATTATTATTTTTCCATAAGTCAACAAGTATATAAAACATATTTTTTAAATATATAAACAATTTTAGATATATGTGTATATATATATGTATGTGTATGTGTATGTGTGTGTATAATTATATAAAATATAATTTGTATAACAAGATTAACATGTTTAACATAAATCAACGGCAATGTATAAATCAAAGTTTATTTTATATATATATATACACACACACACACACATATATATATGTTATATTGAATTTCATTTATAAAACAACCTTCATAATAATTTTAAATTATATCACAATCAATGGTAATTGAACATATATCTCATACATCAACACGAGTCATGGTAGAGCATATATAAATATGTATTATTAAATAAGAATTGTGCCTAATTAGGTCCAGCCTTTCATGACACCTCAATCTACGAATAGACTCCTAGATTGTTCGAATCACTACCCGATCTTGCTAGAATTGACTGAATCACCTTGTTTTAATTTTATTTGATGTTCAATTTGGTAAAAGTTGAGTTTCCTTTTGGAGAAAAGACAAATAGTAGTGGTCACGAAAAGGAAAAAAAATTAAAATGAATTAATGAGAGGTTTGTTTTTATGGAGAGAAACAATTTTGTGGCATTCCTTTCTTCTAGAACTTTCCTCTTTGATTCCCAGTTACATCTAGGTCAATACTTAGACTTGATCTTTCCCTTCTATGGCAGGCCATGCTTGTGTCCTAAATGGACCAAAAAATTCAAAGCATATCTAAGTAATTAAATATATTTAAAGCATGTTTAAATATACATCGATATCGTATGTCAATACGTACATATATAACTTTTATATACATGTCCAAATAATTACTAATAGCACCTAGAACATTTCTAAGAGTAACCCTGCTTACTCATAAAACCAAAAAAATCAAATGCATCAATAATTAATATTAATTATTGTAATTAATTTATAAAATTTATAAACTAATTAAATTACACGTTTATTCGAAGAATTTATAAATATAGTTGTGAGACTCAAAGGTGTGAATTTAGTCGGCAATTAACATTAAATAATTCGACTATTAATTTTCACACATTACCTTCGCTAGTGATGCGGCGGTTTTCTTGAATCCTTCGCTTATATATTTCTTTTCGGTAAAATTATATTTTACATTACTTTAAGGAGCATCAATAATGATAATAATTTATACATGTTTTCTTCGCCAATACTATATCACTTTAGGATGTATGGAATCTAGTATTGATAAAAACACCAATAATGTCCACAATCAACTTGATCAATGATAGAATTAGGGGTATGCCCCAGGAGCAATTAAGTAGTCTGTTATATATATCTAACTCGATAGCCAATCTTATTCGAAATAAAAGGTGTTTTCTTTCTATTATATACTTGGTATAAGTGTTATATTAATTAAATAATTTGATTAAAAGTATATTTAACAGAAAATCCATAAATAATATGTTTTGCGATAGTAGTTACAAAGTGTTGTAACCGCGAGTAATTTATCACAATGAAAATAAATATACCATTTTAAATATTCCTAATTAAGATATATCGAGACTGGATATCGATACATTCGTTGAGACTAGGGTGCGTAACGTTCTCCTGACGTTCGAAAGTCTATTACTTATGGGGGGCACCAAGGGGTTACGCACTGATAATTGTTGGATAACTATGAGATGACTCACTTGATAGTTTTCTATTAGTTAATACAACTAAGTTAAAACTAGAAAATATCGATGTGATAATTTTACACAGTTCTCTTGACTTGAGAATACTGTCGATCTTCAATATGAAAGCTCCACTTTGATTATAGTCAAATCATGGCATGGTATCCATCGAGTGACTATAGTTAGGTTGAGTGGAAGTATTGAAAGTTGAATACTATTGAGGAGATGATTCGTCTCCTCAGTTATATAGGGTTAGTATTACGTTCAACTCAAGTCAACTCAAAGTTAAAGTCTCTGACCACAACATTTTGGTTAATAATAATTGTTATTATTGAACCAAGGACTTTGTATTTGGACTAACGATATTGAAATTTTGACCATACCAAATTCCATAAGTTCAAAGTGATATAAATTTGACGAAGAGAATTGGTATAATTTCCATAGTCATAACTGGGTAACGCTTAAAAAAGTAAACTTGGATTTTATCGAAACCAAGTAAGTGATAAATTTGGCCAAAATGTCACACCACCTACTAAGTGGCGTGTGTAATGTTAATTTTTGAATAGTTCGATATTAATCACTGACCAAATTTACACTTAACGGATCACACAACCAAGTCGATGAATTCTCCTTTAACCAAACGATTCACTTAATTTGTAGTTATTATAAATTAATTAATATTTATGAAATAATAATTATAACAGTAAATTTTTATTTTATGAATAAATATTATTAAATGTATTTATAATAGTTATAAATATATTAATCGATATATGATATCGATGCGCTTTAAATTGGATTCAAATGCAAAATATTTATTCGGATTTTAAATGGGTTTAAGGCCTATATAGAGGCCAATGATTTCAGTTGAAACATGGGGCTACAGGCGGCTAGAGTATGTGCAAGAGGGGCTTGATAATGGATGGCTAAGATTAAAGGAGATTGAGTAAAAAGATGAGATCCCAAATTCTCTCCTTCCTTTCCTCTATTTAAGCATATCTACCCTCATTTAATATTGATCTTTTGGAGCCTCCATGTAACGACCCCGAATTTTATATATATTTAAATTGATATTTAATCTAATTTTTGAATAAAAAATTGTGAAAATAAAATTTTATATATAAGAGAAATTATAAAATATTAAGCAAACACATAGATAAATTTTAATAACATATTGAATTCATTTATATTACAAAAATAATAAGTATAAGAAGAAAAATAAAATACACTCAAATATGAAATGAACACTTACCAAATGAAGAAACAAAACATACACATTCAAATAAGAAAACAAAATATATATGAAGTATAAAAGCTTGCAAAGGAAGCCACATTAAACTATCTCATATATTGTACAGCCGAAATGAAAGAAGAGAAAAAAAATATAAGTTGTACAAGGTAATTAATGCAGCACAAATTTGTATCATATCAGCCTCCATTTGCTAATAAAAATCTCTGATCAAATATAAAAAAAATCTATCCAGTACAAAATGATATCCTAGTAAAACTCCTCACAATTCAGTTCGTTCATAACTTAGCAAGCCTGGAAGAAAAAATAAAGTAACAAACTTCAACCCAAATCAACTACAACCAGAGATTATGAAGATGATCTCAGCTAGCAAATTTCAAAGCTGTGTCAACATGAAAAAGCTCTGTTCTTTTTTATGAAAACCACGGTGAGTAACATATTTTTCTTTAAATTTAAAAGTATAAATCTGTTGCAAACACGTCTGTGAACAAGTATGTTTGTATGTTTACATGAATCCTCTGAGTAGAATTAAGTGATAAATGAATGTGTGTGCATGTTGACTCCTGTGACATCTTGTGCTCTGTTCAAGTTTCAGTTTTGAGTTTGAAAAATCATTTCCCTTCGATCTACTTGAAGCTTGGGCTTAAATTTAAAACAAAAATCGTTTGTTATAACATAAACTAAAGATAAAAAAATCTATTAAACTTCAACAACTTGTAAATCTGTCTGGAAATCAAAATATCTGGACAAACTTCGAATAAATAAATAAATAAAAATTCAAGTTTCTTTATTCACGAATTCAGGTGTGTAAATCGAATCCATATGCTTTAACATGATTTTTAAAACAAAGATCATAATTTTTAGAGTGGGAATGGAGAAGAAGTTCAGGGTTGTTCGAATTGCATTCTTTTGGCGATTTTTGGTGATCCTCTGGTCCATGGGGGTCGGGATCTTTACTGGTGATAAAAGGATGATCGGGGATTCGAGGAAAAATAGTGCAGTGGTGGTCAGAGGGGTGTGGTGGCGGCGGTGAGCTCGTAAAGTCTGTAGACCTAATTTTGTCGAAGCTAAGTGATTTGTCTCGTTCGTCATCTAGAAGTGATCGAGTGCGACGGGGTGCTGGGTGATGGTAGAGGGGATGACGACGAGTAATTGGCCAGAGTTTCAGGGTCTCTGGTGGTTGTGGTTGGGAGAACGATGCATTTCCAGGTTTTGGTGGTGAGGCCAATTCAAGTTTCTAGGTTTCGACCTTGATCTCGAATTCGTTTTCGAGAGGAGTATGGGGATTCAGGATGGTTGGAGAAGGTTGCGGTGATGTTGGTCGGCGTGTCGGAGGGTTCGTCAGGGGTCGGAGTTGGCTCCGGTGCTGGTGCACGTGCACGAGTTTGATGGTCTGGAAATGTTTGGTAGCCTGAAGCATTTCTAGGCTTGCATTCGTGAGTTAACTCGAAGTGTTACTTGGGGCCTTGAAGTGTTGGTCTCGAAGCAGGTTTTAATAATTCTCGGGTCAAAATATTATTACAGGCCTTCAAGCCTGTTTTTTGTTTTGAAATCTGGAAACTAAATTTAAATTTTAAATCAAGGTTTTAAAACTGAGTTGAAACCAAAATGTAAATATAGATTCTAGTTTGAATTGAAATTTAGTTCAAAAATAAATAAAGTTTACAAATTCAAATTGTTTTTAATAACTTGAAAGTAATTCAATGTATTGGAAAATTTGGATTTAAAATAGAATCGAATTTGTAAATGGAAATTTAAACAAGTTGAAAATTAAAAAGTTTAAACCTGGATTTCATTTTTAAAACTGATTTCATGATTTTGAAATTTAATTTAATTTTATAACTTAAGTATTTACAATAAGTTAAATATGTTAAATTTAAAAAGAAAAGTGATTTTAAACTCTTTACAATTTCCTTTATAACTAATTGTTATTGTAATATGTAAAATTTAAAAATGTTAGGAAATTGTTTTAAACTTTATTTAAGGTAAATAAGGATTCTTTTCAAAGCTTGAATTCAAATTGGAAAAAAAAGGAAGCTTAAAAACAATGTTTTCAACATCTTGAAAAAAAAAATTATAAATATTGATGAGTTTTACCTTAAATAATGAAGGTAATTCATTAAGAATGAATTCTTAATAGTTAATCAATTTATAATCAATAATGATTTAATATAGGTAAATTTCTTTAGAAAAGTAATTAAAGAAAATTTAATAGTTAATGAAGTCATTAACTAAAATTATTTGAATAATTAATTAATGTGATAAATTTTAACAATAAATTAGATTGATTAATTCGATAATAATCAATTGTGGAATTATTAAGTATAATTATTTAATGACAGTAAATAAAGCATTAATTATTCAGAGTAATTAATTGAGTTAATTTGATTAGTTCAAGTCAAATTTCTTAAGTTAATCTAGAATAATCACTTGATAATTTGAAAAGTATAATTACTTAAAGAAGTAATTAATAGATAACTACGGAATGTAATAACTTGAATGATGATTAGGAATTGAGCATAATTATTTGTTAATAATTAAAGGATTAACCAAAAATTGTGATTAATTAAGATAAATTAAGTAATTAAAGGTTAATTGGTTCATTAATTAAGATTGATTAGTTAATAATAAAAGTTAACTAACTAATGATGAAAGGGAAATTATTTCAAATAATTTGTAATTAACTTATGATAATTAACCCGGATTAATAATTGATACATCTGATAAAAATTAATCAGTTGATTAATAAAAATTTACTTGTGAATGTTGGATTTGACTGAATGATTGAATTGTTGATATCCCTGATATGTGATGCTTTGTGATATATTCTGATTTACGTGTGATCTGTAATGTAGTTTACTTGTCTAGGTTGAATGTAAATTTATTATTTGTGATATATATCTATCTGTGATCTGTGTATGAAAGATAAGCATTATAGTTTATACCGCTTATCAAATATATTGTTGTATTTGATATGTGATGATTGAATGTTGTTGCACTATTGTGTTAAACCCCTGGACTACACTTTTACACACACAAATATGGATTTCACGAGGAATCCGGTTAAGTCACAGATGATTTAAATTTAATATTTTTGAATTTGAAATTTTAATTTCAATTTATTTTTGAAATGGATTTGGATTAAATGTTAAAGCTTTTGAAAAGGAGTTTTTAAGATAAAAGTTATTTTGAATAACTTGGTAAAGTTCCAATTTAAATAGTTTAATTTGAATTTGAATTCAAAATTTGGAATTGAATTCTATGTCTGGAAATTATGGTTAAAGATTTTATGAATGTGTTTATATGAACTTAAACCATTTTAAAAGTATGGTTTTGAGAATTTGAATTTTACCCAAGGACTTTAACTCGTATAAATGAATCAGATTTTCCGAAATGAAAACTATTTGTTTTCAAGTAATATAAGCTTTCATATAAGGAATGAATTTCCAAATTGTGTCAAAAGAATTTCAAGTTTGAAAGGAAAATAGTTTTCCGAATTATGAATAAACCTTTGTGAAAGATTGTTGAACTTTGTTTTGAAATTGGAAAGGTGTACCTTTTGTATAAAAGGTCGGAATGGAATTGTTTTGAAAGCTATGAGTTAAATCTTTGTTTTAAAGATTGGACGAGTTAATCCAATTGAAATGGAAATTGATTTGGAAAATCTATGAATAGATCTTTGTGAAACTGGGTGAACTTTGTGAGATGAATCTTTTTTGTAAAAGATTGGAAATGGTAATGTGTTTAAACCATTTGAAAGAGAAGTTTTGGGTAATAAGTTGTGACTTAACTGAAATCCCAATATCCATATGTTTTTAAAATATTATGCTCATTATTCGGTTTAGCCGGGAGAGGACTTTGTGTCATATAACCCATTCCGAATAATGATACGACGTATATGGATAGCATTTGAAGACCGGTGGTGAAGACCGAATACTTTCAAAAATGAAAGGATTACCATCGAATGTCTCTGCATCGGCTGATCCCCGGTATAGAGATTTTAGCGCCCTTTGTGATGGTAAGTCCGGACGTGATTAGAAATTATCCGAATTTGCAAGGGCTTCTTTCGAAGTGCCTTCAGTTCTGTTCAAACCTGGATCAACAGACTTGTATGGTTGTATGTCTGACATTACACTTTGAGATATAAAGCTGATTTCTTTCAAATACATTTCTGTTTGGTGGCGGAGAATTTATTCTCTTAGCTTAACACCCTTCTCTGAAACGTATGAGCTCAGAGGTTATGTAGTTGAAGGTTATCAGTGATATACTCCCAATTTGGTAGTGTGGCATGCTAAGTGTTGCTGATCATTTGTTGATCAAAGCATGGCTTTCGTGTAAAGCGTAGCTTTGTGTACGAGACCTCATCGAGCCTCACAAACCGGTAATGGTCGAAACAGGAAAGATGCGGCAAGGTTTCAGGGGTAGCTCCCCTAGGGTATGTCCATTCCTTCTAGAAAAAGGTGGTATCATGGTATGGAGCCCTGATATTTTACCTGTGTGGTTGCTCCAATCTCATTTACTGTGTGATTGTTGCTTTGTGATCGAGGTACCTCGGATAAAGGTCACAAACGACCGGGGGCGGCATATCTCAGGTTTACTACCCGGGAAGGGGGTAACCGGCTTTGTGTTGGCAGAGAGCAGTTGTCTCTCGGGGCGTCCCTCCAGAGGCGTTCCTACGTGGCATAGGAAGTTCCTTAGGCTGACCATTTGTGGGAAAATCCAAAGAAGCAATACGAACCTTGTATGGTTTTAGTTGTATAACCTGCTATGGAATGTGGCGGTAACCTGCTATTGAACATAGTAGCTATATTAGGCATACAATAATGGCTGTATGCTGGCTAAGATTGATATTATATTTTCTAAATGTTTCTACACTATGCACTAGTAATAATATCAATCGAAGATTTTTGTGTAGTAAGCATGTTTGACTATCTTAAGGAGAAATCTCCTCCAATTCTGCGTTTGCATTGTGTGTGTGGCGGGAGGCCTTATGGTAGTTTCATTTTCCAAAAAGCATTGCGGATTGTTTAAAATTCTTTGTCGTTTGTTTTAAAGATAAACTGTTTTTGTTACTCATACCAGTCCCATGACTGACCCGGAGTTTATTGTTCCCTTCCTAAACTCTGGGTGCCCACAATTTTCCACACGGGCAGTCTAGAGCTGGGTTTTTCAGATAATCAGGTTTAGTAGACTACTTGGAGCTAGTTCAGTTTATGGAGTTCACAGACGACTGACCTTGCTTCTCTTTGTGAAACGTGATGGTGGTTCGAGCTTGATGTTGGAGTTATTGGTCTCATTCTCTTTGTCGGATCACTTGGAGTATCACTTCTGTTTTCCGCTGTAGCATCTTTATTTATCTCTGATATTCTTGTATCATATTGATATCATTGTTGTATATCATTCTGGATATTGTATTCATTGGAGCTGTATATGATATCATTCATTTCTTTCTTCCGCTGTGTTGTTTTACTTACTGTGTTATAAGCTCCGGCGTGCCAGATTCGGCGTTTGAATCTGCGGCATTCGAGTACAAGTGAAGTACGGGTGTCGATTTTCGAAGGTCGAGTCAGGATCGTTATACTCCATCTCTAGAGCTTACTGGCCGAACTCTCCCTTTCATCTCTCTCTGGTGTCCTAAGCTCAAACCAAATCAATTCAACTACTATTCGATAGCTGGTGGTCAACGGTTCACGGACTAGCACTCTATTGGATCAGAAATTGTTTCAAGGAGCTTACATCACCGTTTCAAGGTGTGCTTAAGGGCTTTGGCTACAAGGTTTATTCCTAATATAATTACAAGCTTAATACATATTTATAATGTACATTATATATATATAAGATATTGTTAGTTAGGCGACGGTTCAAACATGTAATTATATTATCATAATTTTGATTGGCTGTATGTATATGTATATATGCTTAAAATAAAATATATATTTTAATGATAATTCATCTTTGTGCAACATGGCCTAGAATTTAAGAAAAAGCATTTTTTTAATTATTTAAATAATTTAATATATAATATATACATATATTTATATAGTTTATAATTTAAATATTATATTATACTTATATGAAATAAGAAAATATAGTTTATATATAATTTTTAATAAGTATAAAAAATTTGACAGGAAGAAAATATTATTAATATTTATATATATTATTTTAAATAATATTTAAATCAATTTATCATATAAATAAATATATAAATTTGTATATGTATCATAAAATATATTTTATATTTTATAAAATTATAATAATACATATTAAACTCACAGTTGAAAATTAAAAAAGCCAGCATTTTTATTTTTAAATATTTAAATTAAAATTTAAAATTTAAATATTGTTTTCTAAAATGTTTTAAAATATACAATTATACAATAAATTTTCAAATTATAAAATATTCATCTAAAATTTACGAAAAATTTAAGAATCAAGTTTTGTTTTGAATAAAATATTTTTTATTAATTTTAAATAATTTTGCATGGTTTTATTAATATATTTTTTTTAATTAAAAATTAAAAAAATATTCTGAGCCATGCGTAAGACCTGGTGATTATATATTTAAATTTTATTAATATATATATATATATATATTATACACACACACATATATATATATATATAATTATTTAATATATTCATTTTATATATAAAAATATATAAATTTATATAATAAAAATTATGTATTTATACATATGCTATTTTTGGCATTAATTTTTTTATTTAATATATTTTAAATGGTTTAAACATATTTATATAGTTACTAATTTATACCTTTTCTCACTATTATATATTTATGTTCATATATAAATACTTATATGTTTATACAAAATTATATATAAATAAAATTTTAGTTTGTATATTGTAATATTTTATTATAAAAGAAAAATTATATATAAACATACATTTGGACAATATATTTGCATATTGGATGAGCTAATATGTCTATTGCGATGTAAATTCCAACATCTATTTATGTGCATGTTATATCTTGCACATATTGGTATTTTACACATGCACATATGTGTGTATATGATACGCGCGCGTGTGTATATTATAACATAAATTGAGTAAAACTATATCAATTTATAAATTTAAATAAAATAAATATTTTATTTAAATAAAATTTTGAAATGTTCTATATAAACCAGACATCATAGGCCCGATAAAGATCTAATATGGTTAAAAAAATTTAAAATTCATCCACAACTTTCGCTGTGGGCTAGCCCAGTTCCAACGATGGTATCATAGCCTAATAGCCTATGCGATCTAAATTAGTCATGTTAGGGTTATAAAGCTCATAGCCCAAAGGTTGTCCCTAATAGAAAAGGCCTAAATTTTAATTGGGTTTTAGGCTAATTTTCGAAATTATTTGAAAATTAAAATCTAAGATTTTAAATTTAGAACTTAAATTTAAAATAAGATATACATATATTATAAAAGTTATAATATAACAAAAAAATTCAAAATGTTTGAAAAATAATATAAATTAGTTTTGAAAGTTAAATTTATTAGCAAATTAATAAAATAAATAAATTAATTAAATGAGTTAGTTAATGAAAAATATATAAATGTAGTATATATTTTGATATATGTTATGATATTTTAAAATGTTTAAGATATCATAAGTACATATATATGTATATAATATGATTTTTTTTAAATTAGTATAATTTAATTAATATTGTTTAATTAAATAAATAAATGAAATAAATTAATTAAAGGTTAGTTAATTAAATAAATTAATTAAATAAATAAATGAAAGGTTAATTAATTAAATAAAAAACCCCACATATACGAGATATATTTATTATATTGTAAAGGTATAATATATAATCTATATAACAAAGCAAATACTTCCCAAGTGAAGTCTTTTTTGAATTGCCAAAATTGCCCATCAACTCTTTCGATTAAAAAATTTCTTCTCCACGTTGAGTATGAGTGTCTTTGTCCTTTTGTTTCTGATCCACTATGTTTCACTTTCCCTACCCCACTTTTCCTACCCACTTTCTTCCATAATCTTCTCAATCGTATCTTTATCTCATATCACTTCCACAATCCCAAGCCCTAGATGTGACGCCCCACCTCTATACCCACGCTAACCAAGAACACTACGATGTAGTGCTGTCAATTAGCGCGGAGAATAAGGCTGTGGAGGAGCGACCATCCATGTAACTTCTTTGTGCGAGCACCGATACGTCAGATAGAATAGAATGCATATCTTTTAAGGAGGAAATCCGACATACCGATACAAACACAAAGCTATCACACGGTGGCTATATATAATCTTCGGAAACAAACATAGAAGTAATCATAACATAAATCAGTCACAGACATCCATATCACAAAGGCGGAAGAAGATATGAATAAATATATAACACATAAAAGTGTACATCAGAGTAGTGGTCAGAAAGATCCACGATAATACAAAAGAATAGCATCACGTGCTATACAAAAGAATAAGTACACAACATAGAGTCTATATCTCAAAGGTGTACATCCAAAAACTACAAATCTATGTAGTTAGCCAAAAGTCAGAAATATCCGGAAGAGAAGTCAAGCAGAAGCACCTGTAACATCTCGGTCTGACCCTAGTATTATTTATAAGAAAATAATAAACAGATCAGTCTAACTATAAATATCAGATGATATGGTATAAAGTAAACGGCATGACATGAACATGAAATAACCATAACGACATACTACTATAAGTATGTAAATGATAATCAACAAAAGATTAATCAATATCACAAGAATCTTCACAAAGATAAGGTAGGGTATCATACCCTAAACTTGTATTCATAACAAGTCAATAACACATGAATTCACCAATGCACAAAAACTGATATCATATCAATGAAAATCATGAAAATTGGTGAAGCACAAAATTCCAGAAATCATCATCAGAAATCCAGAAAACACATAAAAAGGGGGGAAGGCCTAACACATGAATGGGAGCATGAAAACTCACCTACGCGTAAACACATGACGAGAAGCTATCTCATGGAAGCTATCCATTAAATTTTCACACAGGAATGGCCCGAAGACCGTAGGAAATGTGATGGCGAAACATCACATAATCGGGGTATAGTCTCCCACGTAGACAAAGAGACATCGCTCAATCGCTAGTCTAAATCACAAAAATGATCGTCATGATCATAAGGAAGTGTCAATCACACCAAGCTAGTAAATATATGAGTTTAGCTTCATGTCCCATAACCACTTGCTTAACTTAAATATTTACGAACAAGCTGTAAATCTTCACTAGGAAATTGTCACAAAAAGGGTTCAATCGAACAAGTCCAAGAGCTAACCGACGAAGTGAACGCAAGTGTTTCATACCACCCGTTTTACTAAGTCGTTTAAGTCGATTTCTCATTCGAGTGAAGTAAAGGCTTGTATATACTAGTAGATTGAAAATCGGTTTGAGAAAACGAACTTTTGATATTTAAAATAGTGTTGAAATCGCTTTGATGAAAGAGTTTTGATATTTACTATTAGTATTGAAACCTTCATATATCTTTAAAGTGACAAGTCATAAAACGATTGTAGAAACAAATCAATTCACGTTCGAAGACGTGAGTAAAGTCCAAAGAAGTCAGTCCCAAATCCATCAAAGTAGAAATTCTGATAAATGTTTTTCAGATGAGATGGCCTACGCAGAGTAATACGGGGTTCGACCTGCCCGGTCAGGTCGCGGGGGTCCAAGGGGCAGCGCCCATGGCGGGGTGCGGGGCAGCGCCCCATCACGGTACGACCTAGTGAAGGCAAGCGGTCCAGCGACCTAAGGAAAAATAGGTCATACGACCTAAGGAAATCGCGAACTAAAAAGACCAAGTGTAAGGTCGGCGACGACCTACGAGATATACTGGCCGACCTAACTCGAGCGACTTAAATACTTAGCAGGGTCGAGCGACTTACGAACTACGACCTAAGGTGACGAGGGCGTTAGGTCGGAGACGACCTAACACTTGACTCGCGAACAACTTATGGAAAAGAAGCTTAGGTCGGAGACGACCTACGAGATAAGCCAGTGCAAGCGACCTAAAGTTTGCCTGGGGATTATAGGTCGGCAACGACCTAACGTTTTGCCTGGGGATTATAGGTCGGCAACGACCTAACATTTTGCCTGGAGATTATAGGTCGGCAACGACCTAACTTTTTGCCTGGAGATTATAGGTCGGCAACGACCTAACTTTTTGCCTGGAGATTATAGGTCGGCAACGACCTAACTTTTTGCCTGGAGATTTTAGGTCGGCAACGACCTAAGACTTAAAGCTGTTTCGACTTACGACCTATTTCCCTGCGACATAAGCCAGAACGACCTAAGCACGCAAGCGACCTAAGTCCTAACTCGTGAACGACCTAAGAAAGTGGAGACTTTTCAACACGCGAGCTAGCAGCCTGGACGACCTAAGGAAGGCAGAACGACCTAGAGCCAGAATTTGCAAACAGCGCTGAAACTTGAGTTTCTCACCAATTCAATCCAAACCAGTTGCAAACATTAATGCTAAAGTGATAGGAAGTCATTTCCAACAACCCAATGACAGTTATAGGCGAGATGTGAGATTAAAAATCTCACCTTTTCCACGAAATTGATGTTGGAGAGCTTAAGAACAAAGCAAGAATCAACCCCTAGCTTGAATCTATGTTCTTCACCTTGAAGTCGGAGTTTGATGCTGAATTCACTAAAGATCTCAAGCTTGGAATTTTAATTTCTCTTTCCCTCCACCATTTTTGAAGAAGCTTGAAGTATTTGATGAAGTGATGAAGAGAAGAGGGAGTTGGGCTGAGTTAAGAAGGTGCAGTCCCAACCAAAGTCACAAGTGGGAAAAGCGACGAAAATTTCACTATCTCCAAACATATCGAAGTTTACACTCAAAAAGATCGCAAACGTCATTTTGAACTCAATGGGGGTGGTCTCGAGTCCTAATTTGACCGTATGCAAAAAGTAGCTTTTCGGACTAACATCCGACTAACGATAAAATATTTAAATATAAAATCGATAGATATGCGGGTTGTTACACTAGACCGGCGAAAATCAAACTAAATAGGATGTACCAAATTAGCAATTCAACTGCCAGCTCCATTGAATTTTCTTCTCCAACGATATTGGACACTCTAATGATGATATTCAAAGTATTAGAGTTCGAGAAAGAAAGCGAGAAGGTACAAAACATTTGGATCTAAAACATTCAAAGTAATATAGTTTGAAAAAGAAAGCGAAAAGGTACAAAACATTTAGATCTGAAATGATTCAATTTGGTAAAATCTAATTTCTCACTGTCATTATGCTTTGTGGTATTTTGCCTATGTTTTTTGTAGGTATCAGGTCCATTTTCATAGCAGATGAATGGCAAAGCTATTGTTTATAATTTAACAAACACCAGTTTTTAGTGGGCACATGACAAGTCATCCGGGATGTACGAGTATTTCATAAAAGTAAGCAGCCAATTATACACTATTTACTGCATTCAAATATATCAATACTAATTTTAATCACATCTGAATGTTTTATTACTACCCCTTTTATCCATCGTAAGAAAGATACTCAAACAAGCAGTTATAGTTTCATCATAGCTCATAAACTTGATAGGTTTTATTAACTTTAATATTACAAGCGATACATTAGATCAAAATCGAATTTTCTTTTGATTGAAAAAAGAAGTCTAAATTCATTTTTGTTTAAATGTAATGCATGTTTTATTATGAATTAAATAGTTCAAAATATTCTTTTAAATTGTCATATTGGTGAATTATGTTTCAAAAGTTGTTGATATTAGATAGTATGTAAAGGTTCAAATAAAAAAAAATAAAAAAAAAATAAAACCTCTAAATAAATAAATAAAAACATCTACATATAAAGGTCTGAAAATGCTTAAAATGTACAAGTTAACTTTTGAGCAATATGACTCTGCACCAACTTTCTGTCTTTATGTAATTTTTTTATTAAAATACCCTTACAATAAAATTTGAATACGGGGACTTGGGGTAAGTTAATAAAACATGCTATGTAGCACTGGTAAGACAGCTAAATCATCACATAGAGTCATTTATTTATCAGTTTTTAAATTATAGAACTTTAAATGTGTATAATTGACAAAGGGATGTTTAACGTTTTCTAGGAATAAAAAATGAGCAGCCAATATGCATTATAACCACATAATTATACTTTATTACACTACTCTCAATGAGAACGAGTCCATGACTATTAAGGTAAAGTGGATCTTCATTTAGATTTTTCTACAATAAGATAATCCACTATTATTATTTGAAAAAAAATACATTTTCAAATTTCTACTCTTAGGACTTCTCAATATTTAAGTAGGCAAAAATGATTATTACTAGAAAGCTCACAGTGGATGTGATTCGTTGGTCAAAGCAGCTTTTTAATCTACGTTTTTATAGAAATATAAGGAGTTTTAAAGCTTCATTTTACTGCATTAGTTGATAACTAGAAAGTTACTATCCAGGTTGTTCCAGCTATATATACACTGATAAAAGAGGATGCAAAATCCACTCAAATCAGGTAAGAAAATTTGGTATATGATTTTCTTTCACAAACTAGCATGTAAAAAACAAAGGATTGGTATTTGACTTTTGCACCATGTAATGCAGTATTCAGTGACCGAGTACTTCAGAGATGACAATGCCTACCCCAGGCTACCTCTTGGAGTATATTTTGTCTTTGATTTCTCTCCAATTAAGGTGAATGCTAATTGATATTTTTTGCATAATACACGTTTGTTATCTTGATAATATTTTAACCAAGTCCATAGAAATCTGATCTACAATGCAAATTACCTAAAATAGCTCAACAAATTATCATCAAAAGCTAAAAGTGGGAGTTAATCTCGCACTGCTACTAAGTTTGGTTTATAAAAAGAGTGGGACAATACAATTCTTATCCAAAATAACCTAACTCGATTATTTTTAACACAAATTTGAATAAAGTCAATTCCGAATATAACAATGCTTAGCAGTATCAAATTAACCGGAATCATGTAACTGAAATATGTGGGTAATTTAGACACTATGAAAGTTGTCAGTTTAAATTGAATTTATGTTTCAATAGATTAATTTGACAATTTAACTATGCAACAAACCATAGTTGGGATTCGTCTGTAGCAAAAGCAAAGATAGAGGTTTGTGCTTTAAAACAACAAATATGGTTGGTTAAGCTTCAATCTCTTACTGTGCATTTATTAGATGCTGGAATACAACCGTGGCATCCGAAGACTACATCAGAAAAAAGGTCCTTTTGAAAAACACCCTTTTTTTTATTTTTTAATTATTTTATGACAGTACTCATTCAAAAATTAGCTGCTTTGGTTAGCATGATTTAGTAGATAGCCTTCAAAGTCTACAATTTGATTTTTCCTACAATACATCTTAGCTGAGCTGAAGACGAAAGTAAGAAAGTTTCATCTTATTATTTAAAATATGAGAATGTATTTTAGTAAATCAAATAGGTTGAAACACACTGATTGATCAAAATCTAGATTTTTGATTTGATGGTTTAGTCATGCTTTAGTTTCCGACCAAAGCAGATGAATCCCTTTCATAATAAGTAATCAAGGAATGTTTAGATTGATAGAAAAACTAGCTAAGTAGAGAAATATTTGTCCAAATTCATTATTATATGTCAAATCTATGCTCAGCTATGAGTTTAGTATGTTTGAGTCATAACTTCACCCTTCTTTGCTTTCACTTTGGCCATGTGTACTTATTCACCTAACAAAAGTACACTTTGAAACTTCAGTGCACATTTGTTTACTTACTGTTACTTGTAAATTATATATGTCTGTTTTTAATATATTTTAATTTTTACATGTATAAATTTATATGTATTTTGTTGAGTTCTCATGAACAACTTTAATATGGACAATGACGTTTTTTAATGGATTGAATGACATGTTTGAACCTATTTACTCTTCAACCAATATAGAAATTACATTGACATCATACAATTTTAAATCAAACAATTATAAGCCCAGTTGACACTTGCACATGACATACTTGAATTGTAAAGATTCATGTGTATGCATCTTTAACTTTTTTAGATCTGTTTTCATGTTTACAAAGTTCTATATTGCTAACTCTTTTCTAGATATTTTATCATTCGATTAGGTTATTCAATATATAAATTGAATCAATTGTCAACCAGCATACCATTCCACATGAGCATAAGAAGGTAAGCATGGTTGTTAAATTATTGACTTTGGAGTTCAGCTAATCTCCCCGGTAGACCATCAAAGCATTTTCCAATTGAAAAGTCTCTATCTGATTATGTTTTATTAATAAATGCACAGTCCAAATGAATGCATTTTAGGAACCGTGACAATTATACTATCTTAGTTTATCATTTTCATTTATTTCAATATGAAAAGCATGTGTAAGATGTTTACATCTACGAATGTAAGCCTAAAGATAATGACCACTATGAGCGAACGGTAGCGAATGAAGCAAATAAAATTGGACAAATATAAAGCCCGCATGGTCATGTGATCATTGTCAGTTAAATATTTTGGTAAAAATGGTTGCATCACCATTTTAGATTCACTCAACATGATTATTTCTTTACCACAACTTCAATGTCATTTTAATTGGGTTTCAGTATATATATTTTTCTATATCTAATTAGATATTCTAAGCCCATTTTGATATATAAAAAACCTAATACCTTAAACTTGGTTCCCAAAAATAGTTAAATTAAACATGTATGTTATATAGTAAGTGAAGAGGATCATCAGTTCTCAACAATGCAACGCCACCAGGTAAAAAAAAATTCCTTTACTGTTTTTTAATATTTGTCTTGAAATTGCAATCTTCGTGACAATCCTCTGCAATTTTGTTATTTGATACAAAGTTATAAGGCAAGTGCTAAATGCTCAATTGGAGGTACAATGCAAGATGAATTGAATTCTTAAAGTGAGTTCATCTCAATGTTTTACTTTCATCTTAGTATGATATATGTCTGTTTGAATGAGATTAGATAAGAATGGATTCAATTTTTGATGTATGATCAAATAATATAAGTTTCTTATGTCTGTCTACATATTTATGATATGGCTATTTGCCGCATCTTTGTCACAGTACTGACTTCAAACTATTACGATATAATGTGAAGGTTTGTGTATTCTCAAAATTTGATGATAAAATTGTGAAATGGTTGTATGAGTGCATCTTCAACTTGAAAAAGGCATGCATGAGAAGTAGTTCCAGTGTAACGACCCAGAAATTTTGAACATTTGAAATAGAATATTAAATTGAATTTAAATATTTGAATGTTGATTTAACTTGAATTTCAAATGTAAATATGAGATTGGCAATTTAATTTGTAAATTTAATTGTTGCAATTGGGTAAAAAATTGAATCTTCAGTTTAAGCTGATTTAAAAATATTTTCAAGGCTTAGAAAAATTTATATTGATAATTCTGAAGGTAATAGAACTTTCAGAATTGAATTTGAAACTGTTTTGTTCAGTTTTGAATTTATATCCTTTAAATTGATATTTAAAAAATAGCGTTCCGGGGCACAGTCTCGGGATTTGATGAAACCAGTTCCATTGGATCCGTAATATTATATTATTATCGGATTTCAATTTTCGTAATATTTGGAGTTGTTGTGTGAGCGTACGATATATAAACGCGTTGGAATTTATATCGAAATTTAATTCAATAACTGGTTAAAAGGCACTGTAGCTAGATATTTTTCAAGCACGCTTCCTTTGCCTTCTCGAACACACTTCCTCATTCTTTCAAAGTCGAGATGTTTCCTTCTTCGTTCTAAAGAAAATCTTTTCCACGCGATATCTTTTCTACTTTATTTCATTTCAATACCGACCTACCCTCTTCGTTCAAAACAAAAATCAACTGCAGCTTCAACGCAAAGAAAAAAATGGCTGCTTCCCTTATTAATTTCAAATCGAGTTCCTCCTTTTCAAATTCAAATCTTCACAGATAAACGAACGAAACTATTCATTCAAAATAAACAATGGCCACTGTAAAATCTCGGTTTGCTCTTTCAATTCGAACCCATCTTCAAAAAGAGAAAAAGAGGAGAATCTCGTGTGTTTATTTCCTTTCCTTTCTGCTCGTTCAAAAAAATCAGAGCACAGCTCGATGGGAGCTCGCCTGCGTACGACTGGGAAGGAGCAACGATGGCGAGGGGGTTCGCCTATAGGGGAATCGAAGCTCGCGTTCAATCTGGAGTAGGGTTTGTCGCGATGGGCTGAGAGATGTCAAACTCGAAGTCGATTTCGACTTCGACAGTGGGTCTAAGTTCACAAATGTCGTGGCCGTTATCAAGATGGTCGGCAGGATCGTGAGTTGGAGTTGCGATATCAACACACGATGAAGCAGCAAGTGGATGTTCGCAAGCAGAAGTTCGATGTCGAGGCAAGGTCGCGTTCGAGGGAGGCAGGGATCTCGAGCTCGTGTTCAAGTGGCATCGGATGGCCTAAGAAATCGATCGAAGCTTTGGCATCTCGTGTAGCGAGGTATATATATATACAGTATATATCTTTGATTTGAGTTAATTAGTAAACATATATATGCTGAGAAAGGAAGAGAAGAAATTCAGAAAAATTTGATTTCAAAGAGGACATTGTTACAGTAAGATAAAGTTTTTAACAGTTTTTAAAACTTTTAATTAGCCTTAATTTAATTTAAATCTGAGATTTTATATGTACATGTATAGTAAACAGAAAATATATATATATATATATATATATGTTAGAGAAGAAAAAAAATTACAGTAAGATTATTCGTGAATAAACAGGCAGTGAAGTATTAATTTATTCAGTTTTGAATTGGTAAATGTATATATATATTTAGACAAGGTTTTAAAAGAAAAATATATAGAGGAATATATATATGATAAAGAATACATTTGTTAATAAAATTAATTTAATGGTTTTAATTGCTGAAATTAATTAAAAAAGGAAATTTATTTAAAATCATTTGTTAAGTAAATCATTAAAATGAGGAATTTGTTATTCGATTTGTTCGAATATTAATAAATTTATATAATGTTTATACAAGGTTGAAATTTTGAAGGAAATCAAGTCGTAAAGGAAATGGACTACAAATAAAAGCAAAGGTGAGATCTTCTCACTCAAAAGATTTTTTTTTTGATTTTTTGCAGTTATTGATTGATTGTTGTTTGGATGTGATATTAGATATAGTAGGATATATCTATATATATAGCAATATATATATTGGCATATGTATATATTGCAGTTGTGATTTCCCGCATTATATAGCGGATGAGACCCTATTGCGCCGCATAATAGCGGATGATATTTATAAAATCCCATATACCGCGATATTCCACCTCGAAGTGGAATTGGTATTGTGCTAAATATGTGGATGCAGGGAAACAGGTTGGAGGGATCCAACTGGATTCCTCAAATTGTTTGAATATTATTTCATATGTGAATGATGTGATTATTGATAATCTGTGGATGATTTATTGATAATTGTAATTGTTGAAGGCTAAAATTTAGCCGAATGTATTTTTGGTATCGTTGGATACCAGAAATGAATATAAATTGGATTTTGAAATTAAAGTGGAAAACTTTAAGTGAATTTATTTTTAAGAATTGGATTTATTTGAAAGAAGGAATTTTAAGGTATTAAAATTGATTTTTGAAATCTTACCGAATAAATTCCAGAATATGGGAAAATATATAATGAATGAGTTTTGAATAATATTGTTTCAAAAGTTGAAGAGTTCATTTAAAGATGGAACTTTGAATAATTTTGAAAAGATTAAGGAATTTATTTTTAAAAGTGATAAATTTCAAAAAAAAAATCCAATTGATAATTGATTTGGTATTGGAAAATAAATCTTTGGGAAATCGATATAAAAAATTTATTTGATGTTGAATGAAAATTGATTTGTGTTGAAATAAAGTGTTGAAATAAATTTGGAAATCGATTTGTAAAATGATTTAGTATTTGGAAATAAATTTAGAAATCAATTTGTAATTGATTTGTGTTGAAATGAATTTTGAAATCAATTTGTAATCGATTTAATATTGAAATAAAATTGAGAAATCAATTTGAAAGTTGATTTGGTGTTAAAAATGAATATTTGGAAATGTGAATTCAAAATGGAATTTATGAAATGGAAGTGAAATTTGTTTTAAAAATAAACGTTGATTCATTTTTAAAGTGTGAAAAATAGGATTTGAAATCGGATTTTCAAAGTGATGAAGTGTGGGAATAAATTTACTGATTTGAAAGTAAATTTGAAATGAATCAATAAGGATTTATTTAATTGGTTTAAATGGACCATTTTGTGATGAAGTATAATTTGAAATTGATTTTCAAATGTGAAGTGTGGAAAAAATATATATCTCGTGAAGATATTTTGAAATTAAATAATTTGGGAAAATTATTTGAATCTGATGATTGTTGTGAATGTTGTTGATAGTTAAATCACCGACTATCAATATTTGCCTTTGAGATGGCATTTGAATTTGTTTTTAAAAACAAACGCTTATTATTCGGTTTAGCCGGGAAAGGACCTTTGTGTTAGATAACCCATTCCGAATAATGATACGACGATATGGATCGCATTTGCTATATTACAGCATGATAGGGGGTTCTCGCTTCGCGGTTTGGTGGCGAACGGGAGACTCTTACCCCTACATGTCCCTGAGTGGGATGGGTTGGTTATGCAGTCGAGAGGCTAGCCGTAAAAGTAAATGCGAGGTGCAAGTGTAAGCCACGGTGGGGCTGGGATGGTTGCAAAGCCTACCGGTTGCCATTGACTGGCGTTCGTTACATTTGGTATCAGAGCATCCGGTTAAGCGACAACCCTGCTCTATTGGGTGTTACTCATTAGAGATAGAGTCAGTAGTACTCTAGAATGAGTTGAGTGTAATAATAGATATAAGCGCGTATTTGTTAGTGAATACAAAAATTTGTTTTGGTATTGTGTTGACTTATCGGTTGATTGTTTATAGATTCTGGTCGGTGCAGTCTGGCCAACTGTAATCGATAGGGGTTTCTAAACTCTTAAACAAGATAAACAGACACAGTATTGTTTTAAAAATAGGGTAAATGAAATAATTTTACCCAAAACTATTTCTGTATAGAAAAGGAATCATTTTCTATGAATTATTATAGTATATGGATGCTTGGTTGTTAGGAAGTGATAACATTGAAATATTATCATTATTATATGAAAAATGAATGAGCAATTAAAATAATAACCAAAGATTTGAAGATAAATTCATTTAACAAATGAAATTTATAAATATGAATTAAGAATATAAGGAAATAAAATTCATATACGAATGGGATTTGTAAATATAAATTGTAAATGAGATTTATAATTGGAAATAGAATTCCAAGAAATTATTTGGAATAAATTTCATCAATGGAATATAAATAAGTTGAAGACTTATAAAATATTTGAAATTGATTGGAATGAAATTCAAATTGAAAAGGAATGAATAAATGAATAAACAAATGAAGCTACATTTGTAAATAAATGAATTGGAATTGAAAAATGAAATGAGATTTGATTTGAATCAAGTTGAATAAAAATCCAAACTTGGAAAAATAAAATAAAGTGGATTGAATTCAAGTAAAACTAACTTGATAAATTGTTAATTCATGAAGTAATGAATTGAAAGTTAGTTAAATTAAAGTTGAATTGTGAGTTGAATTGAAATGGTTTGAATTTGCATATAAAATTCAAGTAATAGAAATAAATTGAAATTTCCTTGTTATTAATGAAATAAATTCGAGATGAATTGAATATGGCAATTTGGAATTTAAAATGAATAAGTGAATGTACTAATTGAATTAAATTAGTGAATGGAATAGATTTGATAAATGAAAAATCCAATCGTTACAACTTGAGATTAAAGAAAAATGAATTCCAGTTTGCATTTCCTCAGTCTGTGTCAATATTGAAGCAACTCTGTTTCATTTCTCTGGAAAATCAGTGAGTAACATCATCTTTTCAAATTTTAAAGTATGCATCTGATGCATGTATAATCTGTGAATTAGTATGTTGTGTATATACATGAATTTACAAACTCCAGTTTTAAAAACAAATTTTCTGTCTCTTGATAAAAATATAATCTGGACCCATGTGTTGAACCAAACTTGATTGTATTATCATAAGCTGAGATTAAACATATATTTAAGTTAAAGATAGTTAGTTAATAACTCTGAAAATTTAAGAACTGTTTTAAATTTTTAAACCCAGCTTTGACCTGAGCTTTCTAAAACAAAGATTCAAATATAAATACAAGCCACTGTTATATTTAAGTCACTACTCTACTGGTCCATTACATAGTTTGAAGTCTGATCAATTGGTTGTGAAGTTGTCACTAATTCAAGTCCATCATTTTTCATAAGTGGTCGTGTCTTAAGTAAAATTTAGAATTGAGAAATATTCTAAGTTAATAAGTGAATAGATTTAACTGGAATGTTGTAATTGGACATTATTGTCAAGTAGAATATACAGGGTATTTGGAATTGGATTTTGATTTCAAAGGTAAATTTGAAATTGCTCGACAATAAGGTATGTATTTGAATTTCGATATGAAATTTGTTGAGATTCTGATTTTGCCACTTGGCATTTTGTTTTCTATTGGAATTTGAGAGTCCGTAGGGACGTTTTGTAGTTGTACCATGTTAGCCGCGCAAAGGAGACGCTGGCGAAATTTTTCGAAAGTTTCGAGAGTTAGAAAATTTTTGAGAAATTTTGGACAATTTAAATTTGAATTGTGAAGTAAAATGAAATTGTTTGAAAACTATGAAAGTGTTTGGACAGTTAGTTGAAATGATAATCTTTAATAAAAAGATTTGTTTGAAAATTTGAGAAAACTGTTTGGTTTGGTAAAAATGATAAACGGGTATTGGATCATTCTTCTCGACTGGTAATTTCGGGACTAAATTCTTTTCAGGGGGGAAGATTGTAACGACCCAGAAATTTTGAACATTTGAAATAGAATATTAAATTGAATTTAAATATTTGAATGTTGATTTAACTTGAATTTCAAATGTAAATATGAGATTGGCAATTTAATTTGTAAATTTAATTGTTGCAATTGGGTAAAAAATTGAATCTTCAGTTTAAGCTGATTTAAAAATATTTTCAAGGCTTAGAAAAATTTATATTGATAATTCTGAAGGTAATAGAACTTTCAGAATTGAATTTGAAACTGTTTTGTTCAGTTTTGAATTTATATCGTTTAAATCGATATTTAAAAAATAGCGTTCCGGGGCACAGTCTCGGGATTTGACGAAACCAGTTCCATTGGATCCGTAATATTATATTATTATCGGATTTCAATTTTCGTAATATTTGGAGTTGTTGTGTGAGCGTACGATATATAAACGCGTTGGAATTTATATCGAAATTTAATTCAATAACTGGTTAAAAGGCACTGTAGCTAGATATTTTTCAAGCACGCTTCCTTTGCCTTCTCGAACACACTTCCTCATTCTTTCAAAGTCGAGATGTTTCCTTCTTCGTTCTAAAGAAAATCTTTTCCACGCGATATCTTTTCTACTTTATTTCATTTCAATACCGACCTACCCTCTTCGTTCAAAACAAAAATCAACTGCAGCTTCAACGCAAAGAAAAAAAATGGCTGCTTCCCTTATTAATTTCAAATCGAGTTCCTCCTTTTCAAATTCAAATCTTCATAGATAAACGAACGAAACTATTCATTCAAAATAAACAATGGCCACTGTAAAATCTCGGTTTGCTCTTTCAATTCGAACCCATCTTCAAAAAGAGAAAAAGAGGAGAATCTCGTGTGTTTATTTCCTTTCCTTTCTGCTCGTTCAAAAAAATCAGAGCACAGCTCGATGGGAGCTCGCGCGCGTACGACTGGGAAGGAGCAACGATGGCGAGGGGGTTCGCCTATAGGGGAATCGAAGCTCGCGTGCGATCTGGAGTAGGGTTTGTCGCGATGGGCTGAGAGATGTCAAACTCGAAGTCGATTTCGACTTCGGCAGTGGGTCCATGTTCACAAATGTCATGGCCGTTATCAAGATGGTCGGCAAGATCGTGAGTTGGAGTTGCGATATCAACACACGATGAAGCAGCAAGTGGATGTTGGCAAGTAGAAGTTCGATGTCGAGGCAAGGTCGCGTTCGAGCGAGGCAGGGATCTCGAGCTCGTGTTCAAGTGGCATCGGATGGCCTAAGAAATCGATCGTAGCTTTGGCATCTCGTGTAGCGAGGTATATATATATAAACAGTATATATCTTTGATTTGAGTTAATTAGTAAACATATATATGCTGAGAAAGGAAGAAAAGAAATTTAGAAAAATTTGATTTCAAAGAGGACATTGTTACAGTAAGATAAAGTTTTTAACAGTTTTTAAAACTTTTAATTAGCCTTAATTTAATTTAAATCTGAGATTTTATATGTACATGTATAGTCAACAGAAAATATATATATATATATATATGTTAGAGAAGAAAAAAAATTACAGTAAGATTATTCATGAATAAACAGGCAGTGAAGTATTAATTTATTCAGTTTTGAATTGGTAAATGTATATATATATATTTAGACAAGGTTTTAAAAGAAAAATATATAGAGGAATATATATATGATAAAGAATACATTTGTTAATAAAATTAATTTAATGGTTTTAATTGCTGAAATTAATTAAAAAAAGGAAATTTATTTAAAATCATTTGTTAAGTAAATCATTAAAATGAGGAATTTGTTATTCGATTTGTTCGAATATTAATAAATTTATATAATGTTTATACAAGGTTGAAATTTTGAAGGAAATCAAGTCGTAAAGGAAATGGACTACAAATAAAAGCAAAGGTGAGATCTTCTCACTCAAAAGATTTTTTTTTTGATTTTTTGCAGTTATTGATTGATTGTTGTTTGGATGTGATATTAGATATAGTATGATATATCTATATATATAGCAATATATATATATATTGGCATATGTATATATTGAAGTTGTGATTTCCCGCATTATATAGCGGATGAGACCCTATTGCGCCGCATAATAGCGGATGATATTTATAAAATCCCATATACCGCGATATTCCACCTCGAAGTGGAATTGGTATTGTGCTAACATCTGTGGATGCTGGGAAACAGGTTGGAGGGATCCAACTGGATTCCTCAAATTGTTTGAATATTATTTGATATGTGAATGATGTGATTATTGATAATCTATGGATGATTTATTGATAATTGTAATTGTTGAAGGCTAAAATTTAGCCGAATGTATTTTTGGTATCGTTGGATACCAGAAATGAATATAAATTGGATTTTGAAATTAAAGTGGAAAACTTTAAGTGAATTTATTTTTAAGAATTGGATTTATTTGAAAGAAGGAATTTTAAGGTATTAAAATTGATTTTTGAAATCTTACCGAATAAATTCCAGAATATGGGAAAAGATATTAATGAATGAGTTTTGAATAATATTGTTTCAAAAGTTGAAGAGTTCATTTAAAGATGGAATTTTGAATAAATTGGAGAAGATTAAGGAATTTATTTTAAAAGTGATAAATTTCTAAAAAAAATCCAATTGATAATTGATTTGGTATTGGAAAATAAATCTTTGGGAAATCGATATAAAAAATTTATTTGATGTTGAATGAAAATTGATTTGTGTTGAAATAAAGTGTTGAAATAAATTTGAAAATCGATTTGTAAAATGATTTAGTATTTGGAAATAAATTTAGAAATCAATTTTGTAATTGATTTGTGTTGAAATGAATTTTGAAATCAATTTGCAATCGATTTAATATTGAAATAAAATTGAGAAATCAATTTGAAAGTTGATTTGGTGTTAAAAATGAATATTTGGAAATGTGAATTCAAAATGGAATTTATGAAATGGAAGTGAAATTTGTTTTAAAAATAAACGTTGATTCATTTTTAAAGTGTGAAAAATAGGATTTGAAATCGGATTTTCAAAGTGATGAAGTGTGGGAATAAATTTACTGATTTGAAAGTAAATTTGAAATGAATCAATAAGGATTTATTTAATTGGTTTAAATGGACCATTTTGTGATGAAGTATAATTTGAAATTGATTTTCAAATGTGAAGTGTGGAAAAAATATATATCTCGTGAAGATATTTTGAAATTAAATAATTTGGGAAAATTATTTGAATCTGATGATTGTTGTGAATGTTGTTGATAGTTAAATCACCGACTATCAATATTTGCCTTCGAGATGGCATTTGAATTTGTTTTTAAAAATAAACGCTTATTATTCGGTTTAGCCGGGAAAGGACCTTTGTGTTAGATAACCCATTTCGAATAATGATACGACGATATGGATCGTATTGAAGATCGATGATGAAGACCGGGTATTTGTGGAAACGATAGGATGACTTATCGATTGTCTCTGCACCGTTAGCTACGGTATAGAGATTTCCTTTGTGATGGGAAGTTTTATCGGGATTGTGAATATCCGGATTGCAAGGGCTTCTTTGGAAGTGCCTTCGGTTCTGTTCGAACCCGGAACAGACTTGTATGGTTACGTGTCTGACATTACATTTTAAGATATAAAGCCGATTTCTTTCAAATACATTTCTGTTGGTGGTGGAGAATTTATTCTCTTAGCTTAACACCCTTCTCTGAGACGTACGAGCTCAGAGGTTATGTAGTTGAAATTTATCAGCGATATATTCCCAATTTGGTAATGTGGCATGCTGAGTGTTGCTGTAACGATGATCATTTATTTGATCATTTGTGATCAAAGCACGGCTTTGTGAAAAAGCGTAGCTTTGTGGACGAGACTTCGTCAGGGCCTCAACAACCCAAAAATGGTCGAAACAGGAATGTTGCGGCAAGGTATGAGGGTCGCGCCCTTTAGGGTATGTCATTTCCTTCTGGAAAGGGGTGGTATCATGGTATGGAGCCCAGATACTTACTCATGTGGACACACTTTATTTATTATGTGTGATGTTGGTTACCGAGCGCTCGGATAAAGGTCCCAAAGGACCAGGGGATGGCATATTCGTGAGTTACCTAGTTACAAGGGTAACCCGGCCTTGTTTGGCAGAGAGCAGTTTGTCTCTCGGGACGTCCAGCCAGAGGCGATCCCATGTGGCGGTAGGCAGTTCCTTAGCCTGACCATTTGTTGGAAAATCCAAAGAAACAATACGAAACTTGTACGGTTTTAGTTGTAGAACCTGCTATTTAACATAGCAGCTATAGCAGGCATAATATAATGGTACCTATGCTGGCTAAGTTTAATATTATACTTTCAAAATGTTTTCTACACTAGACATTAATAATAATAATCCAATGATTTGCGTAGTAAGCATCTTTGACTATCATAAGAAGAAATCTCCTCCAATTCTGCGTTTGCATTGTGTGTGTGGCGGGAGGTCTTATGGTAGTTTCATTTTCCAAAAAGCATTGCGAATTAATTTTACTTTCTTTGTGAAAATAACTGTTTTACGATCTCACACCAGTCACCATGACTGACTCGGAGTTTATTGTTCCCTTCTAAACTTTGGTGCCCATAATTTTCCACACGGGCAGCCTAGAGTTATGTTATCAGGATATTCCGGATATTCTAGAGCTTTGGGGATAAGCTGGATGGCGAAGCGTACTACCGTACTTGTTTATTTATTCTGCTGTGTATTCTGTATGAGGACAGGTTTCTATAACTGTCCATTGTTTTGTATTGAGTTGTACATTGACTCTGATTGATGTAAACTATAAACTGATATAGAGTTCTTTGTTTAAATGACTAGTGATTATCTATTATATATTGTTCCGCTACGAATGTGAGATTCTGATATTGTCTCTGGTTTTGTATTTCTGTTTCTTTCTTTTTCTTCTGTCTTCTTCTACCTCTTCTTTTAACCCTAATGGTTCGGTTTTCCGGCACTCGATTGCGCGGCATTTGATACAGTGGACGTATTAATGTCGACTTTCGAGCGTCGAAAAGTCGAAACGTTACATCCAGCTTAAGAGTCAACTCATGCTGCAACTTTGCAATATATTTTAACATTGTTTGAGATCATGTTGCACCTTCATTTATAACTTTATATGGTGCCTATTAGTAAGTGGTGCTCATAAAATTTTCTATTAGTACATTCCATGTCTTATAATAAAATAAACTGCTTTGCAAGTAAGTAATTTAGCATTGTTTTCTTGATATTTTCTATAATCTGTATGATTTTTGTGTACTTCTTACCTTTCCTGTTTTTCTTAGATATAAATTAGTAAATAGCCTTCAAAATATGCAATTTGATTTTCCAGTTACACCATGTATTTTTAATTAATATTTTTTTGAAATGGATGATTTCTCACGCCAAAGGTTATATTTTGAACTTTGTTTGGGTATAATAATCATACTACATTCAATGGTCCAATATGGATTTATTGGAATGACTTTCGAAGTTCCTTCAGTGAAAGGATATATGCCTTCACCTAAATTCAATCTCATACAAAATTCCAGATATGGCGTTATTGTTGTAATTTTACTCAAAAGTATATGAAATATTTGATGACACTTTAGGTTATGCATTGTACAGAAAATTCTAAAACTACCATTCAAAAGTGATATGGTACTACTAATTAATAAAATATGAATTCATTGTAGTGTTCCTATTATGACTTGCTCTGTTTGAAAAATGAATTCGATGTTCATAGTTTATACATGCTTTCCTATATCTTTGTATTTCTGTATACTAAAACATGGCATTTATATAAGCCTAAAATGTTTACCTCTCATATTAGTGCTTATAAAACCTAGCTTCATTTTACTGTAATCTTTTAAGTCCAATTTTTTTCTCCTTAATCTAAGTGTACTTATTTTTACAAGAACCTTTGCTGTCTAAACATAAATGAATTTTGTTGTTTTAGTGGGTTTAGCCAGCATGTTAGTTCCGACCAAACGAACTTGAATGGTGGTATCACTGCCAAATCTGTTAGTGTGTGTTAGTTATATAATGCTTTAGTGGATTGAGAGAGATCCAAAGTTAGACATGCATTATAGTGAAATTTTGTGTTTTTATAAGATGGGAGTAATTGCTAATGAAGTTCACTAGATTCAGAAAAGAAAAATGCAAGAATCTAATTTCTTTGATGATAATCTCTATGAAGCACATCCTTCCAAAATTTGAAGAGAATGGCTTTGCTACAAAAGCTCTTCTTCCTACTTCCACTATAACTATTATGGCTGTAAAATTGTTTCGGGTCTGTATATTAGTTAGACTCTCCTAAAATCACCCATGTGCACACTAATTGATTAAATTGAAGTCGTTTCTTCTTTCGTAGTACAAGTGAACCGTTTATTTTTGTCCTCTTTGTTATGACTAAACAATTGTACTTCAATCCTTGCGGTACAGATCTCAAAACACGTGCAAACCTATGATATTAGTTATAAAATGCACTTAAAATATATATCGTGTATGCAAACAATATCTATCACTCTCTTAATACTAAGTCATAGTACATATAAAGGTAAGGTAGTAACATCCAATTCAATACTCATTTTCAGATTTGGTCAAAATTTTCTATGCATATGTAAAGGAAAATTCGAAATTTATACACTAGCACCAAGTAGTGTTATGCTTTAACAAGCATTGAGAGTTTATGAGAAAGTGATTATTTGTGCATGTACACGATAAAAAAAGGCAACATTATGTACATATCAAATTCAATTTATAAAATAAAAACCTTACAAAAAACTTTTTTTAATACCAATTCCTTTTGCGCACGTGCATCGCACGTGCCAAAGTACTCGTAATTATTAAATACGAGTGTGTATGCATGCCCAGATGGGCCTGCTCTAATCACAATGTCATACATTAATTCAACAACACATTTGTATGAGGTGTAGAGTAAGTATAAATGGTTGTTGTTACATAAAAGGTAAACAATTAGGAGAACTATAATTAGACAATCAATATATTTATGAGTTAGATGCTTAGTTTTTATTATTCAGTGAATGTATTTTTGAAATGTCATGTGAGTAGCCTTCATACTTATTTTGTAAATGAAACTCAACTTATTTTACTTCGAAATGTCATAGTTTTGCACCAATTCACTATGTAGTTATATATTCTCTCTGAATATAGCTTAATAAATATAGAGTAAAATGCCACGCAATTTGGATTCAATAAATATATAAAAGTAACCACAAACAGTTGTGTTTCAAGCCACTATATGTAAACTGTAACTTCACAATGTGTTCAAAATTACAGTGTGATAACATACATATTGAATTGTGTCACAGTGGAGATCGATATAAAAGGAAAGATATATATATGGCAACATGCTAATATGTTATTAAACTTATGGTTTTGCTAACAAAGATTGGTAGTGATACAAACATGCAGTGATGTTCAAAGGGGAGATAAATTACAGAAAACAGGAGTAACAGGTTTACAGCAAATGAAAATAGAAACAGACTCAAGGAAACAGTTTGCAAATAAAATAAAAATGGACAAACAAAAGACAGTGCAGCAGTTGTTGAATGAAGTGGTATGACATAGTGGTCAATCGTCTGGACGCCTACTTCTTCCTTTTCTTCTCTGAAGTTCTTCCATGGATCTTTTGCTTACCACGATCCTTTTTTGAGTTAGCCTGAATAGTACAGTAATATATTAGTAAATTTGGTTATGTGTTATTAGATAATATTGTAATAAGATCAGTGCCCCAATGACGATGCCAGGTTGAGTTGTCGTTCCAGGTTCATAATAATATATCCCACATAATAATATTTAACAAAAATATAAATAAATCATATCACACAGTAGCAGATCACAGTGCAATGTTTCAGTTGCATTTTGCAACTAAGATGCTCATATGCATTTTGTAACCAAGTACTGCTCAGTTGCATTTTGTAACTGAACAAGGTTTCAGTTGAAAAATGCAACTGAGGTGCTTCTCGGTTGCAAGATGCAATGGAGGCTCAGTGTTGCTTAGTTGCAAAATGCTACTAAGGTGATGTTTTAGTTGCATTTTGCAACTGAGTACTGCTTCTAGTACATTTGCAACTGAGGTGGTGCTTCAGTTGCGTAATGCAGCTGAGGTCGTGCTTCAATTGCATAATGCAACAAAGCAAGCTTTCAGTTTCAAAATGCGATTGAGGTGCTGCTCAGTTGCATTTTGTAACTAAAACCTTGCTAATGCAACTGAGCAAGGTTTCAGCTGCATTTTGCAACTGAAGTTCTCAGTTGCTTTTTGGAACCGAGCGTTGCTTAGTTGCATTTTGTAATGCAACTAAGTTGCACTCAATTGTAGTGCAGAGTTGCACTCCAACTGAGTGCCACTTGCGCTGCAACTGTGCAGCCGAGTTGGAAAGTCTGATATGCTGAAACGTCAAACAACAAACAGGGTGTTGATTATTTGAATCGATTAATGTAACACATTTTCTTTGGATATTATATGCAGAGGTACATGCAGCAGCATGATGATATATAGTTATCTACATTTGGCATGGGTACGTATATATGTCATTTATCTTCTTCTTTTTTGCCTATTTTTAAAGACAACATTATAGTTCTTAGAATTTATAGGGTGCGTTAATTTGATCTGCATATTAAAATTCAGACTAAACATATTCATATATTTCAGTATAATTTATTTCAGCAATTGGCACAGTCGTTACCATGTTGAAGATTCTGAAAAACATGGCCTTGCTACTGAGAAGAGCAAGGTTGGTAAATGGGCATCAGCACTTTTATTGTTTAACTTATATTGTTTGATAGTAGAGATAGAGATTAGTAGTAGAGAAAGAGATATATTATTTTACCATAACATAATTTACCAACAACTTATATTGTTTAACTTTATTTAAAAGTAAGACTCCATAACCTTTATATAAGGAAGATAGTCCTTCCTATTGTTTCATAATTAGGAAGATAAATAAGTACCATAGCAAGTCGATGGCCTCTAGTTCTTTAGTCACTGCCAAATTTCAAGTTAAAGACATGATGCGGCAATTTTTGAGGAAAGGCAACACTCAAACACAAAGCCCAAACTTCTCCAACATCGGCAATAAGCCAACCATCCTCTAATATTGAAATCACATCAATATTATAAGTAGTATGAACACATGGTGCAACACAATGAGTTATGTATACTAAATATTAACCCTTAAGATTTCATGACATAAATAATATAGATTTAAGAAGATTGAAGAAGTGAAAAAGAAGCAATAAAATGCAAGAAAGCACTTATGTCGACATAAGCTATGTATATGTGGACATAAGGGAAATCTTAGGCTGCTGCATCAAACATGATATAAATAGAGGATATGAGATAAAAGTTCAATCAAGATGAATTAGATATGGAGGGAAATAGTTTTAGAAGAATTCTTATAGAAGAAAATAAAGAGATAATGAAGCATGGAGATTCCAAGTTGAAACTACTGTAAGAAAGTCTATGATATGAATAACATAAAATTGATGACAGATCTTGTTTCTTCCTTTCAGTTGAAGTTTATTTCATTCTTCCTCTATCCAAAATGCTGTGAAAGTCTTAGAATAGAAAAAAATTAACATGAAATTCAAAAGTCAGCATAACGTAAATGTTTTTGCCTAAAACTTAACAATGAGATCAATAAATTACGATATAACATGCGTTGTTTAGGAAACTGATGGTAGTGCAAATCTATCAATAAAACTTGTACAAATTACAATAGAAAACTGATAAAGCGGTTAATGTTTTCTTTTAATTACTAAATCTTTTGTCAAGAAACCTCACATTTATACCTTATACTACTCGAAGGTACCTGTTAAAGGACTGACATTATACACACTCTTTAATCATCCAAAACTTACTGTAGTACCGATAGGAGATCTAAAAAAATGTTTAAATATGCAAGTAAATTTAATATATATATCCTAATCTGACAACCTTACACCATTCGTACAATTATCAAGGTGACTGATCAAAATAAAATAAGTACTCATTGCCAATAAAGAGAGACATGTTTATAGTGCATATATCGATGTTGTTGTAACTGTTAATTTTACTATTTTATTGTTCTTAAGTGAAATACACGAAATGCTAATACTGTAAACAATCTATTTTAAAAAAAATATTTACTTAAAATACCCACTAAAATTATTTAATTAAAAAGATTATGAAGGTTGTAGTTATTGGTGATTAAGAAAATTAGGTTTTGTAATGTAATACAAAGTTTTGATGTTTGGGTGTTACCTCATATTTTGGCTATGCCAATCAGATTCAATCATGAAGGCAAAAATGGAGAGAGATATCAGTTCAGTTGACTAAATTCCAACCGTGAGTTATTCTTTTCCCAAATCAAAATCACAACAACATCACATTTGGTTAGCCTTAAAAACTGATTTTAAAAAATATGTTAAAGCTAAATTACTTTCATTTAATTAAAAAGAGAAATAGCAATGAAGTGCTTTTGGATTCAAAGGATACTAACAAAATGGTTTAACTTAGACTGCAGTTTTTTCACCTATCCTCTTCATAAGTATATCAACTTTATGGTGATAAATTAAGCAAAATTAATGGGAAGAATAAAACCCATTAATCATAGGGCATTATTCTCCATTAATTTTCTTTAAATACAATATGCAACTAAATAAGTGCACTACATAAAGAGTGTTTCGCAGCGAGTGATGTAGAGTTTATTATGAAGTGGCCCCATGAATGAGCCTTTAATAGCATTAAAAAGATTAGTGGTTTAATTTTACGTATTTCATGAGTATGATCTGATAAGTGACATTTATTAAAAGTTACAAAAAAAATTCAAATTGCAAATTTAAAAGGAAGTAAGAAAAAAAATTGAAATTATTGTTACAATAGCAAGTTTTTGATAAAAGGTAATCATTCAATGGAATTAATGCTTTTTAATGGATTCCTTTTATAACTTTATAGAAATTTCCAAGAATAACAGTCTTTCATATTGTTTATGTTATTGATGGGAAAATAAATATCACTTGTATCTGGAAAACACAAACAACCCTTGACCTGATGGCCTAAATGCATGCTTTTAGGAAGAGAATTGAACAAAGTTGCATATCCATTTACAATAAGTAAAACCAAAACCTTCATGCACAGAAGTCATGTGTAACAAATCCGTTGTTTTATATGTTATAGACCAATTTCCACATTTATAGAATAACCTAGCTGAGAAATTTCAATACGCATAAAAATATTAAACTTAGTCATAACTCTTAAAAATGTAATTTTTTTTGCAAAGTTGCCACCATACCTTGCTCTTCAATCAATGAAACTTCTTCTCCAAACATATCATAACGGCAAAGTATGCCTCTAATTGCTCGTTGTTAAGAAAATACTTTTAGGAGCATATATTTGCAAGCCAAAGAATCAAGTCAAGTTTAATTTTTTACTGTTATCACAATGAAATAAACTTGTGTTAGATTGACAAAAAAGTTAACAATTGTAGAAAAATTAGTCATCAAAAATATATGAAAACATATGGGAGCTCGAACATGCTTAGCTTTATAAGAAGGAACTGATATTAAAGCAAAGGTTACACACTTGATTTTCTTCATTACATCCATCTAATATATCTATTTTTGAACATGAGTGATACAATTTTCATTTATAGAAAATAGGTGAATTCTATGCAAAATTGATTTAAAAGTAGTTGAATGAATTGCACTCAGTCATGTAAACCATGTCTATCATGTTCATCAAAAGACACAATGTATCGGTAATTATATTGCAACTTGTACTGCTTCATTTTGCATTTTGAGTGACAATTGCAGTGCTATTAAACCAGCCAAACAACATGATAGTAGCATAGTTTCGTACATAATAATTGAGCCATCTTTAGGTTCGTTTGGCATGTATATCACAATATATTAGGATTACAGTGCAGTAACAGAAACAAAGTATGGGAAAATGAATTTCAGTGGTCTTGCTTATTAGAAACATTGTACCCAACTATAGGAAAAAAAGTTAAACTATAGTGCATATTATATGAACCTGAAGCTCTAAGGCCAGATAAGAACCAATGATGTACAGAAAGTTCCCTATATAACAAATCTATCATATACCTTAAAATTAAATGGGGTATGTTAATCAGGTTTATCTCCACCATACCTAAAGGTGGTGTGGTACACGTTGGTGACAATAGTGTTTGGTTGATGGCAGCAGCTTCAGTAAGTAGCATTATTCGGTTTGGTAATAACAACGACATCGATTAATTCAGTAATAAGAGGCGTCAATCGATTTGGGGATTACATCAGCGCTTCATTTGATTTGTGATGAGAGGCATCGATCAATCTGGTGATTGTAGTCATGTGTCAATCGATTTGGCTGTGGGTAGGTTTTGTGGAGATGGTGGTGGTGTATTGAAGTTTACAAACTCCAATGGTGTCGAATTGCCATGGCAATTAGGGTTAGTGAAGAAAGTGAGAATAAAATGAGTCTGAGAAGAAGCGAACTAAAATGAAAAAGAAAAGGGTAATTTTGGTAGATCTAAAAGACACGGTGGAATGCATAAGCAAAGAATTCTTATTATTCATAGTAGAGATATGATACTATTGTGATGCAGTCATCACCATCCCTGTCATATAAAAAATGATTGAGGTCGATCAGGAAGACCAAGAATGAATCTATTATTTTAATGGATTTGGTACCTTTCTGTATATAAGTTCACTATGGTAAAAATAATCATTGTCCAAAAACCTTTCATCCACCAAAAATGGTAAGAACTATAGTTTAACATACTAAAATATAGTTGATGTAGGTCAATAGTTCAAAATTTTAAAGAAGTAGAATATATGTAAATTAACGGTAAGTGGCTAACTTTTAGCAATCACACATTCAAAAGAATAACAACTAAAGAACACTCCAGTCAAGGGAACATATTCAGTAAAGGGAGAGAATGAGTTTCAGTTATGATTTCAAATGAGTTATAGTGGTATTATCTTATATATACACCAAGTAGATAATTTGTTCTCTTGTCAACTAAATAGACCGTGACATATTTTTTTGATCAAAATGACATAGGGAAGCTAGTCAGGGTAAAATGTTATCTGATATGAAAACATCAAACACAAATCAAATGTTTACAACCGTATATTATTTTGGGTAATATGCTAGCAAAATTCAAAACATATCATTTCAGCTGTATATGTTATATGTAGATGAACAAATAAAGCAATAGCTATCCATCAAGATAAATCCAAATGAAATTAAAGCCAAGAGTCATTATTCAATATCAGTAGATTAGGAATCAAAAATAACATTGAAAAGCAATAAAGAAATGAAAATCAATGAAGACTTACCAAAAATAACCTTGATCTTTGACATTCAAAGTTGGAGAAGACGGTAGATGATAATCCGAAAGATTCACAGTTGAACGAACTAAGCATAGTCGATAATCGATCGGTAGCCGATAATCTCTAGTTGGAGATGGAGAATACGGTTGATCTGGAATCGTGGTTTTAATGAGGTAACCCTAGTTTGCGTTTAATTGGGAATTTTGCAATCAGAGCGATAGGAGAGTTAGGTTTATTATTCTTGGCAAGACGGGCAATTCAGATACGAAGGAAGAAACCGTGAAAAGGGTATTTTAGGAAATTCAAAAAGACACGAATGAAGATAGTTCAATGCATTTTCATTATTATTAGTAAAGATAAACGTTATATTAAATTTATATTAAATTACTTGATATGTTAATTAATTACAATTAATTGAATAAGATTTAATTAACATAATATATACATGAGGCTATTATATAAGTATATGAAATATAAAATTTATATAATAAAAAAACTTATATAATATGAATGAATAAACTAAATGTGGAACATTAAAGAAACCCTAAATAGGGTTAAGGGATAAATACATACATATTATACGAATACCATGATTTCAGGTGTGTTTGACACCTGAATCACGATGTCATTTCATAAGAAATATATTATTCCATAAGTCGATATGACTCAATATAACATATTGAAGATTATGATCCTCAATATAATATTGTCTTCTACCACACACACACACACACACACACACACATATATATATATATTGACTAATGATGGTCTTTCAACTCTTTAGTTCACTGAGATGCCATGCTTTTTACATCTCATTTGCCTAGTCGTATTACAGCTCTTAAATTTATTTTGTATAGCTTTGAAATGCTCTCGGGACTAAGAATTAACTTTGAAAAATGGATAGGGTTGAAAATCTTGTAGCTAGTACCCTCAACTGTAAAACTATGAAGTTCCCTGTAGAATACATAGGATTTTTGATTAAACCAACTAAATTCAAAAAGGAAGACTAGCAAGTGATAACTGATAAAATTAAAAGAAAGCTATCCAATTGGGTAATAGACTCCTACATAGAGCTGAAAGAATTATCCTAATCAACTCTGTTCTATCGACTCTACTGATCTATTGGATGCGTTATTAGCTTTTACCAAAACGGGTAACTGAAAAAATAGAAAAAATTAGAAGAAATTTTCTTTGGAGTGGAGAATACTCCTGCAGTAGTATTGAATATCTTGTCAATTGGCAAACAGTTTGTATGTCCAAAGAGGAAGGGGACCTAGGAATTATAAATCTTTGTAACATTAATGTGTCTTTACTAGGAAAATGGTTTTGGAAATTTAACAACAATAATAAAAAAACTTATTTGAAAAGAAATGATTTCAAATCAATTTTATGATAGAACCTATAACATTCATCATATTTCCACTAATACCAAAAATATGTCATACTTTTGAAAATCCATTTTAAAAATCTCCAATATTTTTAATCTTGGTATTATCAATATCGTTCACTCCGACAACAACATATCCTTTTGGCAGATAGCTAGATTTCTACTATCCCATTAAGAGTGGAATTTAAGGAACTCTTTGATATTTGTAACTTCAAAAACACTTTGATTTCTGGGCTCTCTAGACCCTAATCAGGATTTTCCTTGGGCTTTTACTTTCAACCGCATCACTAAGGGTATTACCTTAACTAAATTTATATCACCTTTTTCTAAGCATGAGTTATATAACCTAGATAACGAGAGCGACACTAAAACATGGAGTTAGGAAAAAACAAAATATACTCATTGTCCTCTGTTTATAAATTCTTAAATTTCTTAGGGACTAAGCAAACGGTGTTCAAATTAATTTGGAAAGCTTATGCTCCCAATAAAGAAAAAGTGCATATGTGGTTATTTCTTTACAAGAAATTAAACATAATTGAATTCTTAAGGAAAAAACATTTTTGTTTAGATAAAAGATGTGCTTACTGTAATTCAAACTTAAAAAACATTACACGTTTATATTAATATTGTCCCCACACAAATTCAATACTTGTAAACACTCTTCATATTTTCGACTTTAACATGGCCAACACTAATTTTAATTATAATTACTATTGGGATGTCTTTAGATTTCAAAATGCTAGATGATATAAACTCTTACTAAATACTATCTACATTATCACTTATTGGTACCTTTGGTTTGAAAGGAAAGAAAGGATGATTAACTGTGCAAACACTCATATTGATAGCCTAACTTATGCAATTGCATTGTTCAGTTATAACTGGATGGCAAATCCTAGCTATAAATTGGCTAAAAATGTTCTCTTTTAGGTAACCTTAAAAAAGCAAAAAGTCATATCCATGTATTAAAGCTAAAAATTGGTTACAAGAATGGAAGATATAACATAGTCTTAAACACCAACACTGCTGATTCCTCTAAAGAGGATACCTCCTTGAAAACTCTACACTTACTTGATAACTAGGTCTTCAAGTATATCTTTCTAGCTTTACCTATCTCACACATATATGTGTATAAAACTTTTATATACATATATATGCACTAGACTAATGTTTTTGTTTGAGTATAGTCAGCTAGACTGGCTAAGTAATGGAGCTGTTGCGCATGGGATGTTGTTGTTGAGCTAATGAGATAGGTTACCTCATGTTGGCCCGAGGATTCAATTGTTTATGTCCACTCCACCAACAAAGTGTTTTTTGGATAGGGTTTTTCTTTTTCCTCTTTGTACGAGGGTTTCGTCACCTATTAAGCTTATTGGCAGCACCTTATTGAACGTGGAATAAAATTACATGAGTGCTCTCCTTCTTGAGAGGATCACTCATTTTACATATATATATATATATATATATTAATAAATTACTTGTATACTCCTTAGCTGTTGAGAGAACTCAAGCTAGGGATGTTAAGTGTAGTATTATTAATATACTGAATAGAAGAGGTAAGATAACTATATGTATTTGTTGAGCAAACCCAAGATACATATACTATACTTAGGATGTTGTGATATGATAGGTATGAGTAAATAATTTTGTTTCGATTTGTTGAGCAAATTCTAGGTTGAAGTGAAATTAAGATAAGGTACCAAGAGTTAAGAGTTGTATACGATATAATCGATAAGGAGTTATCCGTCTTCTATGGAGCTATGACTTGTTGACCAAACTCGAGGTCAAAATTCCAAGACGGATGAGTCCTAACACCCACTACTGAATTCGAAAGACTTTTTTGTTTCAACTTAGGGTTTGGTGAAACATAAAAGACTAGTGGGAGCCTTAATAGAAAAAATGAAATAATAATATTTAGCCTTTCCAATATTATAAGAACACATGCTATATAATGTTATAATAATCTAAATTGATAAATTTGTGCATTTAATATGATTGATAAAACGTTTATCAATTAAGATATATAACTAAACTGAATTAAAGATTGACAAAATAGAAATATAATATATTCTTACTAATAAATGCTTCTTGCATGTTAATGTTTCAATATCCATGCTAGCGCCTGATTTTACAACTACTTAATACATTCATAATTTGATCGCTGACTTGTTTATTCAGTTGAGACCATGTATTGCATTCTATGAGTTCTGAACTCAAAAGCAATACAAGACTATGATATTTGATCCATATACAATCGCATTTAAATGTTATATGGTGAACGATCACAGTTTGTAATGTATAATATTTTGATGAAATTAGTTCACTCGAAATAATCAAATAAACCATAGTGCGAGATCGAGTATTCAATTTGATTGATTACATTAAAAGGTCATATTGTGTTAAATGTAATACAAGACCAAAATTACAATATAGACTAAGAATTCGATTGCTGAAATGTCAGTTTGCCTAGTTTACGTAAGGAGCATTATATTTAATGTCCTTAAGTTTTAAGGATAATCAAATGCAGTTTTATAGTTCAATATGATATTGCAGTAAAGGATTTCTTTTGAATTGTACGACCATTTGGGAAAGAAAACGAATGTATAAGAGTAGCTGTGATTTAAGGTACAGTTGCGATGAAGAGAGTGAATAGTCACTTCTGCTTCATGAAGAAATATCGAAAATGAGAATGGTAATACTAATAATTGATACTTAACATTGAAGAAGAAATACGATTTCTATTCCAAAATGTATTTTTCATATATATATGTATGAGATTTATTTCTTTGAGTTCAAGATATTTGATCAAAGAACTCTCCACTGTAAACTAGTTGTAGTATATGAAATAAATAATCTATATTATGTGAATGATGAACCTCTGAATTTAGTACGTTATTAGAGTAATGGCAAAAATAATGAAAGCATGCCATATAACACTTATGAGTCGCAACAAATTATGAAAATTGTTTCCGTAAAACATACCAAACATTATTTATGAAATAATAATTATTTTTCGGTATTGATTGAAAAATAGACATAGTTTCATTTTAATATGAATATTCGTTATAAAATAAAACTATAATAGTGGAATTTGTAATGTATTGGAAAATACATAAGTATCTAAATTATTTGCAATTGTTTTGGAATTATGGACTAAGCCAAAGTTTGGAGGAATAATTCTTTGATTATATGATTACAAATCATATGGTACTGGTAAATTATATTTCAAATAATAAAAGGCAATGCACCCATTGGGTGGGAGCGATCATAGAAGTTGATGACCTTTATAGATTGATACATATAGATGTATGCAATCGAAAGTCTATTAATTCTTTCCACATATTTCATTGTATTCATTGATATTCATCACAAACATGAATATGTGTATTTCATACACATGTAGTATGTATATGATAAGCTCATAGAATACAAGTCGGAAGTAAATTAAATAACATGCAAAAGAAAATAAAATGATTCGATTTGATCAAATAGCTGAGTATATTGGAAAGAGTTCCGAACGTACCTAAAATGAATAAAGATTTAATCTCAAAGTCACTCCTTTCTATGATGCATTATGATGTAATGATAAGGAATAACTGAACTTTATTGAATAAAACATGATTAATTGTGAATGAAGTTGAGTTAACTTCTTTTTGTAAGGACATGTACTTAAGAGTAGTACACAAAGTTAAAATTAATTTCAACTAAAGAATAGTTTACAGAATCATACAAGAGAAATATTTACAAGAAAATCCAACATATTATTGGACAAGGAGTTGGCAGGTTGTGTGAGTTGAAAGACTACACATAATAATTGTACATGAGGGACCTTTTATGAATCGCCCCAAAAGGAGTTTGGAAATGACTGTCGTTGGATGAAACGTTTATATTTTGAACATAAGTATTATAAACTAAAAAGAAAATCAGTTTATATATAAAGCAATTCATAAAGTGTTTATGAATAACTATTCTATTACACTAAAAAACAATTGTTGTTTCATGAAATACCAACTTCGTAACGAAGGAATTTCTTGGAGAAATTATTGGTATTAAAATGAATTTGGATACGATGCAAAGATAAAACTGATTATTTGGGATGAAATGAAATTAACCTAACCTAAATGAACACATCGCATTAAAGTATCTAATAAGTATTCTCACACATTAAAGAGAAACTATGAGTTTCTTATCAATGTCGAGAGTAGATAATCCTCAATTGTCAGTTAAGCCATTAGGAGTACTGTCTCTACGATATGGTATGATGCGCGAATTCGAAATGGATTCCAAGTACAATATCAAAATATGATTTTGGTAGTTGTACCCGAAGGGATGTGATCATCGGCTACAATTGTGTCTTTAAGAGAAAGACTAATGTGGTAGGAATTTAATGAGCAATGTTGCTCAAAATTTTCAATTATTGAAATTAGCGTAATAGATTTGTTATTCAACGTGCTCAAGTTAATTCGGATTTACTCACAAAATTAACGCTTGGTACGACTTTGTGTTTTGTTACATATGTGTTGAAATGGAAAATTCTAAACAATGATTTAGAATTGACTATTTGCATATAACAACCAAAGTGTCTCAAAGTCAGTGGGATCGATATTGAGTTTGTGGTTTTTTTGGATATGATCCAAGAACAAATATGAAAGTGTTGTTCAACATGCATCACAATTGAATAAGTGTTTTGATAGAAATATCAAATAGTTTGATTGTCAGTCAAAATGCAGAGGGTGCGTGTGTTCATAAGAAAGAAAGTTAGAAGGTACATATATATTTCTAAACCATTAGTAAAAAACACACTGTCGATTGTTAACAACGTACTTGTGTTAAAATCAACTTTAGATGTTTTAATAATCGACGTTGGATTTGCAAATTACGTCTTCCATAAATAGTATAAAGTAAATTGGGAATGTCCTAAAAATATGCAGAAACACCTTATTAAAGTGTTTAATAAAGAACAAATGAAATGGATTCCTTATGCATTAGCAATAGGAATTAGTATACATGTTATGTTGCTAACAATATCGTGATTTGTTTATGTATTTAATACATGAAGCAAATATCAAATCCAAATTGATATCACTAGACGGCTGTTTGAGGTGTCCTTATTATGTATGAGATACTATAGAATTGTTTACAGAAACAACGAACTTCTTATGAAGGATCGTTCAGACTCAAATTTCATAAGTGACATTGAGTATAATATGTCAATAATAAATTCCAGTTAAGAAGAGATAAATTGGAAATGTGTAATGATCCGGAATTTTATCGCTTTGATTTGTGAATATTCAATTAATTTTAAATATTCAATTAATGATTTTTAATAATCAAATAATCCTCTTTTATTAATACATAATGAGGGTGAACTCATTTTGAAAGTGGTCTACAGAAATAAGTTGTTCGATGAAAAATTGAAAATGTGATCGAAATTCGTTTTCGGATCTTCGACTTATCGTCGAACAAAAGTTGTATTGTAACTTTTGAACATTCAAATGGACAAACAAATAATAAATAAAATTTCATATTTGTTAATGAAAGAATGGGTTAGCTTTGATTATCATTAGAAAATTCTAGATTTTGGATTTAATAAAGGATTAGTAAAAAGAAACAAGACTCTTCCTTTGATTTGACCACATGTACATATATTAAGAGAGGTGTACAAGTACTTGAGTAAGAGAGTACATGGCAAATGGAAGGTGATTTTGGTGGCAAAACATCATCGTTAGGGAGGTGAAATTTAGATTAATTTGCACCACTTCAAATTCTATATAAAGATATTCCTTATTTCATTTTAATCTTTATTTCATTTTCTCCACTTAAGCTCTATTCATCTCCATTCTTTTTCAGTCCTCCTCCACCTTAATTTTATAAAAGAAAATACCTCAAAAGCACTTCTTTTCTACTATAAATAATTATATAAGCCTAGCTGTCACCCTCACAACCCAAAGATCCAAACTTTGGTGCCATTTCCTCTTTTCCCATTCATGGTTGAGAGCATGTGGAGTCCTAGGTCCTTTCTTGTGAGCTTCTGGGGAGTGGGAAGGTTGGTGCATGAGCAAGAGGAAGGAGAGGAGGTGCTAGGAGGCTTGGACATGAAAGAAGGTAGTGGCTTTGTGTTTGGTTTGAATTAAAATGAGATTTCTTTGAAATGAAAAATATAGTAATAATTCAGTGCTTACGGTGTTGTATATGTGCATATATTGTTAGTGTTCTTGATTCCCGCTTGGAAGCGGATGACATAAACAACTATGGTGTTGTAGAGGATCAAAGCAATGAATGGAAGTCAAAGTTTCTTCATAGCGAATAGGACGCTATGGAAGCACTTTAAAAAATAAAAATTTGTAGAGAGATTCAAATGGATTCCTCACTCGTTGATTTACATTTTACTTATATATGTGTATATGAAATGTTTATATGCTATGGTTTGGTGATGTTGAATTTAACTTGAAAAGTTGAACTCTTTGAGAATAAAAAAAATAGTAGCTTATTTAAGTACCATAGCGGTCGCAAAGAATCTTTTCGAATTTTAAAAGTTATGGTTAAATGATTTCACCTTTTAGATATTTTGAAGTAAATGTTTTCTATATTTAAAGTGGTTTAAAATATTAAAAGAAAATAGATTTTAAAAGCTATTTGATTTACAAAACAAAGTGGTAAAATTATGGGTCCATATAACGATAGTCATTATGGATGCGCTTTGAAAACACGAGATTTTAGTCAAGTAAAAGAGGTTATCTACTTAGATATTTTTAAGAGGTCTTTTCAAAAGTTTTTATAACGGTTATATAAGTAGTTTAAAAGAAGTTTGAAGTTTTAAAAATAATTTTGAACAAGTGGTTTATTTTAAGAAAATTCCTTTATTTATTTTTTTCAAAGTCGAATTCTTTTTAAAAGTGATAGTTTTTAACTATAATTTGGATGGAGGTTTAAATTTGTTTAAAATGTGTTTAAAAGAGATCTGAAATTTGTTTAAGTGATTTTGAAAGGATTATTTGATACAATAAGGAAAGAGGTTTAAATTTTATAAAAAAGAAACTCCTTTGTTTTCAAAAGTCAAGTTTTGTTTAAAGTGACCATCTTTATAAAGGATGTTTTCAATAAAAGTTTCAAAAAAGATTTAATGTGAGATATTTAAACAAAGGGTATATTTAGGGGAAATCTGTTTGCTTTAAAAAGTCGAATTCTCTTTTAAAGTGATGGCTTCTAAGTTATGTTTCAAAGGGAAGTTTTAAACTTGGTTTAATTAAAGTGTTTTAAAGGAGATTTGAAATTTATATAATTATTATAAGGAATTATTTGATTTAAAAAACAAGTGGTATTTTTATAAAAAGAAACCTTGGCTTCCAAATAAAATACGGTTTTAAACAAAGATTTTATGTAACAACCCTGATTTGGAGATTACCTTTTAATATCGAATTATAATGAAAATTATAATTTAATATTGTAAATTAAATTAAAATTGGAGAAATTAAATTGTTTATTTGGAATAAACAATGAATTTTGGAATTTAAAATGAGAAAATGAAATTCCAAGCTTTATTTTATTTTATTTTATTTGGAGTGATAATAAATAGAATATGGGCTTTAAATAATGAAAATGATTTCATTTTACAGAAAATGCAATAATTATATTAATTATTGCCCATTTTCTTCTTTTAATAATTTTTCAAAGAAGTATGTAATTTTTAAAGGTGGTTTATTGAAATAAAAGGTGGAAATTGGGTTAAAAATAAGTTTTGGCTATAAATAATGTTTGCAAATGGTTTGAAATATTTTTCTAAGTGAGAAAATAAATTTCGTGGAATTTTAAAAGTTAAAAACAATGTTTTATTCATTTATTTGAGTAAATGGTATATTTTTGTTAAATTAAGGATTTTAATAATAAAAATGTTTAAAAATATAAATTAATCTTTCTATATGATAGAAAATGTTTTATTTTGTATGTATACAAGTTTTTTTTCTTATGTGTAAATTGAGAGAAATGCATTTTATTTATGTGTATATGTGATATGTGCACATTTATTTGTTAAGTGTTGATTTAAACCTTAAGCCATTTTATTTCTTTTAATTTTGGAACCCAATTAGTCCATTTAGTCTTAGCCTGGTTAAAAAAAAGAGGAAATAGTGTTTAGCTGTACATTCATTTCTTATTACCTTCTTCTTCTTCCTTCAGCTGAAAACAAAAGGCAGTAAACAAAATTTCTCAAATTATAAAATCAAGCTCAATCTGCAATTAAACTCACCAAAAGTTAAGTCTTTTTGCAAATTAGAGATAAATCAAAGGTATACAACTCCAAATCATACAATTTCATCACAAAATTCTTATTACAGTAAATAACTTTCTAATTTTTACTGTATATTGGTTGCATGTCCTATATTTGCTTTCTACAGGTTCTAAAGGCATGAAATCTCAAGCAAAGCTTCCTCTTTGCTACTATAATCCAAGTTTTTGCAACAAATCAGCAAGGTGAGTTGTATAAACTCACAAACTAGCCAAAACAAAAGTGTCGGTGCTTAAATCTGTAGAAAATTATTTCTGTTTGTAATTTCCTGTAGTAAATATTTTGCTTGTTTATATTCAGTTTTTATTGCATCTTTGAACCCTTATATCTTGTGATTTCGGCAATGAAATGTTGTCGGATTTCTTGCATTTGGTAGCTTGTATGTTGAAATTCATCTCTATAAATTTTTGTTGAAAATTAAGGTCATTTGCCATGTCAAAATCTTACTTAAAACTCAGTACGAGGCAGAAAAATACCCTAGAAAAATATCCGTAGCCTGGGTCGACCTGGCCTCTGGTCTAGGTCGACCCCCTTGTCGGCCCAGGTGCGTACGTTATGGCCTTGTGTTCCTATATCTTTCGTATTATATTTCGCGACTTTTGCCTTGGAATTGCGATAGTTTTGTCACTCGTTTTGATGCAAATTTCGAGATGATTTTGATGATGATTATAGGCCTTGATGTCTATCAATAGACTAGCCAAATTTTGGAGATTTTTAAATTCAACTTTTGAATTATTTTGAATTTAATTTGAATTTGAATTCGAATATCGGTTTGAGTGATTTTCCTTGTTTTTATTCATTTTCGAGCACGATTTTCTCTGAATCTTTTTGAAATGATTTTTAAAATTAATGGGCATTTCAACATAATTATTATATAATATTTTGAAGTATTTTCAAGTGTAAAATCTATTTATTCTCTATAATAAGGGAATTTTCAAATATGGGTTTTCGAATTGATTTCGAAAATTTGTTTTCAAAGCTTGTTTTCCAAAGTAAATTATTTTATATATATATTACACATTTTTGCACATTTCGAGCGAATGAGAAGGAGAATTAAATGGTTTGTAAAACAGTGGTATGTGACACATGCATTTATCTTATCGGTTAATTCCCAACATGTCTGTTTGATCGTTTTGACTTTCGAGTCGAGTTTACCGATGAGATGAGGTAAACTTTTTACTGCTTTGAGGGTGAAATTTACTAGTGGTTAGTAAACCGTTTAGTGCGAACGTGTGGTATGGGACACACGTTAACACTGTTCAGGTTCCTATCCGAGAGTTTGTGACACATTTACCATTGTGGCGTGCTAGTACTGGACCTTCGGGTCATTGCTATTGCGGCGTTTTCCATTGCGGTGTGTTTGCCATTGCGGTGTTTGCCATTGCGACGTATTTGTTATTGTGATGTTCTACCTTCGGGCGAGGTACCTATTTGAGATAATAGTACTTGGCAAGGCTTCGGCCTCATGCACGTCCTAAACTTTTGAGATAATTTCTTTAACTATTTTTCCTAGTGTATTGCCCCTTTCTGGAATTGGTCCTTTGAACCATTCGATATATATTTGTGGCGATTACCTTTCGGGAATTTAAACTCTTGGGAGTTCTATTTTTGAGATTTGAATTGCCTACACTGGCGTTATTTGAGATTTGCCTTTTGGCGTTTACTTGAGATTTTATTCTCCTCTTCGAAGGTATATTTGCCTTATGGCGTGTTTGAGATGGGATCTCTTTGTGCATGTTTTGGGTTTGTAGATTTAGCGGGTTTAGGATTTCCCTTAAACCATAATTGATGTTTTATGAAATGCCGATGATATGAGACTCGCTACATTTAGCGTTTTATTGGTTATTCTATCTCTTTTGAGACTATATGTTGTGTAGTGATACATACCATACTTATGCTTATGCTTACTTAGTATTGTTTCTTCTTGCTAAGAAGAACATCACCTCTATCCTATGCTTCTGCTATCGCTTATCCTTGTAAACTGATTTGTTTAGCTAGACTGATTCGTGTATTTATACTCGGGTCAAACCTAGGTGTTTCAGGTTAGGAACATTTGGACTTAGCATATTCTGCTTCCGCATGGACTATTCTGCTAGCTCTTTTTGTTATAGCTTTTTGTGTAGTCCTTTTCGTTTGCTACTCCGATGTGTATATTCTTTTGACTCGCTTGTATATTATGGTCGCTATACCACTTGACATGTATCATTTTGTATACTCTGTGATGTATCTGTATATGTGTATATATATGTGATGATCTACTGTTCTGTGATGTGTTTTGCATTTGAGTTGTTGTATTTTGTTCTGATAGATCCTATAGCCACCTATGACTTTGTATTAAGTATTTATTGGAAATGTCCATCTACTTGAGAGAAAGAAAAAAATATAGCATTTGTCGACGTATTCAATAGATATTTAAGACAAGGTTATAGATGGTCGCTCCTAACCAGCTCTATTCTCCGCATTAGCAAACAATATTACCCAGTAATACTCTTTGTTAATGTGGGTTTTGTGGTGGGGCGTCACAGCTTGGTATCAGAGCTGAGTTCAGAACAAAATATGATAAACACATAACATAAGCACATATTACGGTACATTTAAGTGTAATACAAGTGTTACAAATTCCTTAATTATCTTGCCTGTGACCTTTTCTTGTCCTTTGGGGTAGATAGAAGTTTGGGAATACGTCTAGGAATGCATTTTAATTTTGTAGTATTCCTTATTGAATTAATGATATCTACCCTATGAATAATCTTTATCTTATCTTAACTTTCAGCTAATGGCTGGAAGAGGCAGAGGACGACGCTCGGATGCTGGGCAATCCAGCGGCTCGCATCTGGACGGCGTTTATATGTCTACCGATCAGTTTATGGAGTTATTTAGGAGCACTCAGCCTCCAACTCCTACTCCATCATCTCCGCCGCACAAGTATGCCTTTGTGCGCATGTGCAGTGATTTATCTCATCTCAGATGAAAGCCGTTCAAAGGCTCCGAGTCCATTCTAGAGGTCCAAGCTTGGATTTGTACGTGCAAGCGCATCTTCTCTCGCATCGATCTTTCTGACCACGATAGAGTTCTCGTAGCATCTAGCATGTTGCAAGAGCGTGCCCTTGACTGATACAAGCTTCTCATAACCGAGTTTGATGAGTCCACCCTTTCTTGGACTCAGTTTAGGGAACGATTCGAGCTCAAGTTCGTTCCTAAATTTGAGAAAGCTTTATTGGCCAGTCGCTTCCTTGAGTTGAAGCAAGGGAAGTCCTCTGTCTCTGATTACGTTTCTTCATTCGAGGCCTTATCCAAATATGGTCTTGAATACATCAGTGCTTTATATAAGAAGAATCTAATGTTTGTCTCTGGTCTTAAGAAGTATTTGAAGAAGTCTTTGATGCTCCAGCTCAAGCTTTCTTTCGAGGAGTTGGTTGACTCAGTGCTTCATCTCGAAGCCGTCGAGAAGGAGTGCGATAGTGGTGATGGGGTTGAGGTTTGCAAGAACCCCAATAGGAAGAAGTTCCCATTTCATAAGAGAAGTCTTTTCCTCAGAAGAAGAAGAAGTTTGTTGGTCCTAGTTCTTAGCCTAGTGGAACACCTCCTACTCGGAAGGGGTGTTTCAATTGTGGTTCTCCTGACCACATGATTCATGATTATCCTAAGCCTCTCATCTGTCGTTATTGCAAAAAGGAAGGCCACCGTTTTGCCACTTGTCCCATTGCTCCTAGTAATACCCAGTCTGGCAAGCTGAATGTAGTGGATGCTTCTGGAGGGTCTTCTCAGCGTAGAGGTATGTCTCCTTCTATCCTTGAAGGCTCTATTTTATTCCATGATCGTTCTATTCGAGTTCTCTTCGATATGGGTGCATCGCATTCATTCGTATCAAAAGAGCTCGTTGATGCTATTTCTTTGGATGTTTCTTTCCTTGTTACTTCATTAAGGATTGCGAATCCTATCGGGGGATCCGCAACCCTTAGCATGCTTTGTGATGGTGTTGAGATTTTTTTATGTGGATTTTCTTTTCGTGCGAATCTGCACGTTATTTCTTATTTGGGTTTTGATATGATTTTGGGTATGGACTGGCTAATACGATGCCAGGATTATTTGTCCTGAGAGAGTTTTATATCTTCGAAATCCTGATTCGTCTGCTCTGCTATCACTTGTTCTTCGAAATGTGGAAAATTCTGAAGTGGCTTTATATTCTTTAGACTCACGAGATGATGATGATATATCTCGTATACCTGCTATTTGTGATTTCTCTGATGTATTTGAGCCTGTTTCGGGTTTGCCACCCAAGCGGGCGATCGAGTTCCGCATTGATCTCATTCCAGGTGCACAGCCAGTTAGTCGTCCTCCCACGAGGATGTATACAAAGGAAAATGAGGAACTCAAGAAGCAAATTTTAAAGCTTGAGTCCAAGTAGTTGATTCAGTCTAGTTTTTCACCGTGGGGTGCCGTGGTCATCTTCGTGAAGAAGTCCGATGGAACTCTTAGGCTTTGCATCGACTATCGCAAGCTTAACGAGTTGACCATCAAGAATAGGTATCTGTTGCCTAGGATCGACGATATATTCGATCAATTAAGTGTCGCTAAGGTCTTCTCTCAGCTCGACCTTGTCACTGGTTTTCATCAGCTCCGAGTTGTAGAAGATAGCATTCCTCTTACAGCTTTCCGCACTCGATATGGATCTTATGAGTGGCTCGTTATGCCGTTCGGTTTGATGAACGCTCCTGCTTTCTTTGTCGATCTTATGAATCGAGTATTCCAGGAATATCTCGATAAGTTCGTCCTTGTGTTCATCGACGACATCCTTGTCTATTCGAAGTCTGAAGCCGAGCATGCTAATCACTTGAGAATTGGTTTGAGTACTCTTTGTTGTCATCAGCTTAAAGCCAAATTCTCCAAGTGCCACTTCTGGGAGAATAAGGTTAAGTTCCTAGGCCATATTATTTCTTTCGATGGCATTTTGGTCGATCCTTCGAAGATCGAAGCCATCTAGAATTGGAAGAGGCCTGAGAATATTCATGAGATTCGCAGCTTCTTTGGATTGGCGGGTTACTACCGCCGATTCATTAAGGACTTTTCCCGCATTGTGCTTCCTCTCACTAGCCTTACTCGGAAAGGCATTCGATTTATTTGATCCGACAAGTGTGAAGCTTCATTTCAGCAGTTGAAGGAGCTTCTCACTAATGCTCCTATTTTGGTGGTTCCCGAAGGGAATTATGATCTTGTTGTCTACACCGATGCTAGTCATTGTGGCCTCGGTGTCGTGCTTATGTAGAAGGATCGGGTAGTTATTTATGCTTCTAAGCAACTGCATCCGAATGTAGTACGCTATGCCACTCATGACCTCGAGTTAGCCACCATTGTCTTCGCCTTGAAGATTTGGTGACATTATCTATTAGGCGAGCGCTTCATTCTCTATACTGATCACAAGTCCTTGAAATATCTGTTCACTTATAAGGAGCTCAATATGAGGCAACAACGTTGGCTCGAGTTCCTTGCCTCTTATGACTTCGATATCCAATATACCCCTGGTAAGGGTAATCGTGTTGTTGATGCGCTTAGTCACAAACATTCGGCTGTTGTTTCCATAATGCTAGCTGAGTGGGATGTTCTAGAGACCTTATCCCTTTGTTATATTCGTGATCGAGCTCCATCTTCTGATTCTCCTATTTTATTATTCAGTTTGGAAGCTCGACTAAGTTCATTGGATTGTATTGCCGATGCTCAGCGGCATGATCTCGATCTTGTGCACCTTATTCAGATTTGTGAGTCTGAGTCCCGTGATGAGGAGTTGCGGGAATTCAACATTGATTCTCATAGGTGTCTTCGTAAGAAGAACCGTCTTGTTGTGCCTTCTGATTCTGCACTTAGGCGTGACATTCTCGATGACTGTCATCGTTCTAAGTATACTATTCATCCCGGCAGTAGTAAGATGTATGCCGATATGCATCGCCTTTATTATTGGGAAGGCATGAAGAATGATGTGGCAAGTTATGTGAGTAATTGCATGACTTGTCAACTTATCAAAGCCGAACATCAGCGCCCTTCTGGTCTCCTTCAGCCTCTAGAGATTCCATTGTGGAAATGAGATCAGATTTCGATGGATTTCATTGACGGCCTACCTCGTTCGAGATCGGGCCATTCTAGCATTTGGGTTATTGTTGATCGCCTCACCAAATCAGCTCATTTCATTCCTATTAAGTCTAATAGGAGTGCTTCTCATTTGGCTAAGTTATATATCAAGGAAATCGTGAGACTTCACGGTGTTCCTACATCGATTGTTTGTGACCGTGATCCGCTTTTCACGAGTCATTTCTGGCAAAGTCTTTAGCAAGCTTTGGGAACAAAACTAAATTTTAACACAACATATCATCCACAGTTTGATGGACAGACTGAATGGGTGAATCGTATTCTTGAGGACCTTCTCCGTGCTTGCATGCTAGATTTCGGTGGTAGTTGGGAGGATCACCTATGTAACGCCCCACCCCGAGACCCACATTAACAAAGAGAATTACTGGATAATTCTGTCTGCTAATGTGGAGAATAGGGCTGGTTAGGAGCGACCATCTATAATCTTGTCTTAAACATCTACTAAATACGTCGGTGAATGCTCTATATATTTTTTCTATCTCTCGTGGATCGACATATCCAATAAATGCTTAATACAAAACTAGAAGTGGCTAACGGACCTATCAGAATAAAATAAAATAAAATAATAGAATGCATCACATCACAGAATAGTAAACATCCTATATATAAATACACATACACTGATTCATCCCAGTACAATACAAAATGATACACAAAAGTGGTTCAGAGACCACACTATATACATCTAATCAAAATACATAATAGAGTCAAGCGAAAGGAAATATAAACTACACAAAAGTGCTAGGCTGATATCCAAGAAAATGCATCAAAGCTATGGCCCATAACTGAAAGCTAACCGGAAACGACTCGATCTGACCCGAGTATAAAATACACGGGTCACTCTAGCTAAAACAATCAGTTAATAAGAATAGATGATAATATGAAGCATATAATACAAGGTGATAATTCTTTTCGAATGAGAAGAAGCAATAGAAAAGCATGTACATATCTTAAGTGAATAAATATCACTTAAGCATAAAGAACCTCTAAAGAAGTAACTCAAAATAAATCATCAAGTATAATAGTCGCCTCATATCATCGATGATAGCCAAAATTAGCTATAAGGGTTTCTCTAACCTTATCTCTTAAATAGAAGAAAACTCAAATGATAAATCTCAAAATGGAGAAACCTCAAACACAAAGTATGCCAAAATGGAAAATTCAGATATCTCCAAAAGGAGAATATAATCTCAATCTTAGAAATAGGACCCAACAGCCCAAATAAAATGCCCAACAACTATAAATAAAATAAGGACCCAATAACCCAATAATAGCCCGACAGTTGTGAAAAGAGAAAGGACCCAATAACCCATTTGTAGCTACAAAAACCCAGATTGGACCCAACAGCCCAATAAAAAGCCTAACAGCTATAAAATATGAAAGGACCCAACAGCCTAATCTATGGCCCAACAGCCTGCCAAGTACCGTGTACTAGAGACCCCCGGCCTCTTTTAGGTCCCAACAGCCCCTAAATAGCTCCTCAGCTATATATATACATATATATAAGTATGTATACATGTAGAACCCAACAGCTCAAATACTGGCATTCACTCGTGAATGTGTTACAAACTCTCAGCTAGGAACCCGAAAAGCGGTAACGTGCGTCCCATACCACACATTCTCACTAAACGGTTTACTAACCGTTAGTCAATGCCACATTGGAAAACTCAAAACTTGTCTCATCTCATCGACAATTATAAATAAACCTCATGATGGTTCCTCATGGACCATAAATCTCAAAATAGGAAATCACGAACTCAAAATTTGCCTCATATCATCGGCAAGTATAAAAACATCGTGATGGCTCTCATCAGCCATAACTCCTAGAATAGGAGATCTCAAACCATAAAACTCACCAAATATTGGCCATCCCAGAATATTCCTATAAATATGAATTATAAAACTCATAATATGCCATAAAATGGAAAAACAACTCAGAATCGATAACCTCTAATAGCTTCGATCGTACAAGTCCGGAATTGACCGAAACAGTGAACGCATGTGTCCCATACCATGTGTTTTACTAGATCGTTTAATTCTCTTTCTCATACGTTCAAATAGTGCAAAAATGTATATTTAATATTTAAAATAATTTACTATAGAAAATAAGCTTTTAAAAGCAATTTACGAAATCAGTTTTGAAAACCGTATATAAAAATTCCCTTATTAAAGAGAATAAATAGATTTTTATATTTGGAAATACTTTTAAAATACTATAGAATAATTATTCGAATTGTGGCTTTTTATTTAAAAATTATTTCAACATCGTTTGGAGAAATTCGTGCTCGGAATCAATGAAAAACAAAGACAACATTCAAAATCGATATTCAAATTCAATTTGCAATTCAACTCAAATTCAATTCAAATTCAAATCAAATTTGAATTTTGAATTCTCCAAAACTTGACTAGCCTATTGATAGGCATCATAACCATCCATATCAATCAAAAATTTCACAAAAATGAGCCAAGGAGCAAGCAAAAATGAATTAAAACAAGAAGCAATATACACATAGAAGCAAGGCAAAATAAAGGGCTCAACATGTCAACCATATGGTCAATAGCATGGTCGACCTTTCATACCTCTAGGTCGACCGTACGGTTGACCTAGATGGTGTCAAGGTCGACAGGCCTGTCAATCTTGGCCACGGGAATTTTCCAGGTGAAAATTCTGTTGCGAGTTGATTTTTGGCTGCAAGTTTCAGATATCAAACATCAACATTTTACAGTGAAATTTTACACGCATGCACAACTACATATGAACTAACAACTGAAAGAAATCCAACAACATTTTGTTGTCGGAATTGAAAGACATCAGTACTCAAAGATGCAACCCAGAACAGATTCGAATAGAGAAATAAAAACTACAAACAAAGACTTTTGTACAGATTTAAGCTATTTGCACTTTGAATTAGCTAGAATTTGTGATTTATTCAACTCACCTTGCTATATGAAAACAACAACCCAGATTATTCGCTGAAAGGAAGAAGCTTGGGTTGAATTTGAGCTTCTACAACCTGTAAAACTATGAAACAGGTGCATGCAAGAAAGAAGAAAGCAGTTAACAAACAATCATTCACAAATTTGGATTTTTGATGAAATATTAGGTTTTAGATTTTGATTACCTGTAGATTTAGCTTCAAATTGATTTTTAAAATACTAGATTTGATTTTAATTTGATGATTTTTGGCTAGGGTTTGTAAGAGGAATGGGTTTCTTAAGTTTTAAAGCTTCATGAAATTTGAAGGAGAATGAAGGTACGTACTTCATTTCTTTCTCTTTTCTGGTTTACTAACAGGTTGGGCAAGATACTAATGGGCTAAGACCCATTTATCAAAAGCAAATAAAAAGGCTAAGGTTATTTATTCAACACATAAATCAAAAGGCTTCATATTTACATTATATAAAAGAACAGAGCCATTTTCTTCCAATTTTCACACAAATAAAAATTTGTAAACTTACAAACAGAAGTAATAAAATAATTTAAATAATATAAAAAGATTTATTTTTATTTTTAAAGTATTTTTATTATGAAAACCCTTAATTTCCAAAAATACACTAATTTCACCAATAAATGCAAAAGTTCACATTTTTAACTTCTAGAATTCAACAAAAATTGTTTTCTTACTTGGAAAAATATAACAAACCACTTTAAACTCAAATTCATAATCAAAACTTATTTTTAAACCCAATTTCACCTTTTTATTAAATATAACACACTTCTTTTAAAAATTATTAAAAGAAGCAAATGACAATAATTAATAAAATTATTGCACTATTAAATAAAAATCATCTTCCACTTATTATTAACTCAAACCATTATAATAAAGTTCCCAAAACTTTATTTCCTCATTTATTCCAAAATTTTATTGTTTATTCCAAATAAACAATATAAATTTACAATTTATTATTAATTCTCAATATTAAATTATAACTACCGTTATAATTTAATATTTACAGGTAATCACTAAAACCAGGGTTATTACAACCTACCTTTGTGGAATTCTCCTACAATAATAGTTTCCAGTCTAGTATCGGTGTAGCTCCTTTCGAAGCCCTTTACAGAAGGCCATGTCGATCACCTTCGTGTTGGTTGGAATTTTGAGAGAAGTTTATTCTTGGCCCAGATTCTATTCGTGATTCCTCTGAGAAGATTGTTCTTATTTGGCAGAGAATGAAAGAGGCACAGAGCCGCTATAAATCCTACGCGAACAACCGTAGGAAGCCTCTTGAGTTCTCTATTGGTGATCTCGTCTTTATTCATGTTTCTCCTTTGAAAAGGGTTATGCGTTTCAGTACGATTGGGAAATTGGCTCCTCGCTTTATAGGACCATTTCCTATTACTGAACGCATAGGCCTTGTGGCTTATAGAGTTTCGCTTCCAGCTCATCTATCTGGCATTCATTACGTGTTTCACGTCTCCCAGCTTCGGAAGTGTCTGCGAGAGTCGAATTCTGTTATCGATTCTCCTGATTTGCAAGAGCTTGAGATTTCACCAGACCTAGCTGTTGTGAAGCAGCCTATTCGCGTACTTGCTTCGGAGGTGAGACGCCTTTGAAACAAGGATGTGCCGCTCGTTAAAGTTCAATGGTCTGCTAATCCCAAAGACTGCACTTGGGAAACCAGAGAGTTTATCGAGCAATCCTATCCCAGTTTTCTATCTTCGCATAGCGATGGTGAGAATATCTCTTTATCTCAAGCTTATTTTCTTTTCTTTTAGAATGATGAAATTAAATAGTTGAATACAAATTATTCTCTAGGAATTGTGAGGACGTAATTTTGTTAAGGGAGGGAAAATGTAACAACCCTGATTTGATGATTACCTTTCAATATTGAATTATAATTTAATATTGTAAATTAAATTAAAATTGGAGAAATTAAATTGTTTGTTTGGAATAAACAATGAATTTTGGAATTTAAAATGAGAAAATGAAATTCCAAGCTTTATTTTATTTTATTTGGAGTGATAATAATAAAATATGGGCTTTAAATAATGAAAATGATTTCATTTTAGAGAAAATGCAATAATTATATTAATTATCGTCCATTTGCTTCTTTTAATAATTTTTAAAAGAAGTATGTAATTTTTAAAGGTGGTTTATTGAAATAAAAGGTGGAAATTGGGTTAAAAATAAGTTTTGGCTATAAATAATGTTTGGAAATGGTTTGAAATATTTTTCTAAGTGAGAAAATAAATTTCGTGGAATTTTAGAAGTTAAAAACAATGTTTTATTCATTTATTTGAGTAAATGGTGTATTTTTGTTAAATTAAGGATTTTAATAATAAAAATATTTAAAAATATAAATTAATCTTTTTATATGATAGAAAATGTTTTATTTTGTATGTATACAAGTTTTCTTATTTTTATTGTGTGTAAATTGAGAGAGATGCATTTTATTTATGTGCATATGTGATATGTACACATTTATTTGTTAAGTGTTGATTTAAACTATAAGCCATTTTATTTCTTTATATTTTTGAACCCAGTTAGCCCATTTAGTCTTAGCCTGATTAAGAAAAGAGAAAATAGTGTTTAGTTGTACGTTCATTTCATGTTACCTTCTTCTTCTTCCTTCAGCTGAAAACAAAAGTCGGTAGACAAAATTTCTCAAATTATAAAATCAAGCTTAATCTTCAATTAAACTTACCAAAATTCAAGTCCTTATGCAAGTTAGAGATAAATCAAAGGTATACAACTCCAAATCATACAATTTCATCACAAAATTCTTATTACAGTAAATAACTTTCTAATTTTTACTGTATGTTGGTTGCATATCCTATATTTGCTTTCTACAGGTTCTAAAGGCTTGTAATCTCAAGCAAAGCTACCTCTTTGCTGCTATAATCCGAGTTTTTGCAACAAATCAGCAAGGTGAGTTGTATAAACTCACAAACTAGCCAAAACAAAAGTGCCAGTGCTTGAATCTGTAGAATTTTTTTTGTTTGCAATTTCCTGTAGTAAATGTTTTGCTTATTTATATTCACTTTCTGTTACATCTTTGAACCCTCATACCTTATGATTTCGGCAACGAAATGCTGTCGAATTTCTTGCATTTGGTAGCTTGCATGTTGAACTTCATCTCTGTAAATTTTCGTTGAAAATCATGGTCATTTGCTATGTCAAAACCTTACTGGAAAATCAGTACGAGGCAGAAATATACCCTGAAAAAATATTTGTTGCCTGGGTCGACATGGAGGTCGACCCAGCACCATCCTGGTCGACCAGACGATCGACCTGGCCATTGGTCTGGGTCGACTCCCTTGTCGGCCCAGGTGCATACGTTGTGGCCTTGTGTTCCTATATCTTTCGTATTATATTTTGCGACTTTTGCCTTAAAATTGCGACCGTTTTGTCACTCGTTTTGATGCAAATTTTGAGATGATTTTGATGATGATTATAGGCCATGATGTCTATCAATAAACTAGACAAATTTTGGATATTTTGAAATTCAAATTTTGAATTATTTTGAATTTAATTTGAATTCGAATTCGAATATTGGTTTGAGTGATTTTCCTTGTTTTTATTCGTTTTCGAGCACGGTTTTCTCTGAATCTTTTTGAAATGATTTCTAAAATTAATGGGCATTTCAAAATAATTATTATATAATATTTTCAAGTATTTTCAAGTGTAAAATCTATTTATTCTCTATAATAAGGGAATTTTCAAATATGGGTTCTTGAATTGATTTCGGAAATTTGTTTTCAAAGCTTTTTTTCCAAAATAAATTATTATTATATATATATATATTACACGTTTTTGCACATTTCGAGCGAGCGAGAAGGAGAATTAAACGGTTTGGTAAAACACGTGGTATGGGACATGTGCGTTTACCTTATTGGTTAATTCCCAACTTGTCTGTTTAATCGTTTTGACCTTCGAGTCGAGTTTACCGATGAGCTGAGGTAAACTTTTTACTGCTTTGAGTGTGAAATTTACTAGCGGTTAATAAACCATTTAGTGCAAACGTATGGTATGGGACATACGTTAATAATGTTCGGGTTCCTATTCGAGAGTTTGTGACACATTTTCCATTGCGGCGTGCCAGTACTAGACCTTCGGGTCATTGCCATTGCGGCGTTTGCCATTGTGGCGTATTTGTCTTCAAGACGTTTGCCATTGCGGCGTTTGCCATTGCAGCGTATTTGCCATTGTTGCGTATTTGTCATTGTGACGTTTTGCCTTCGAGCGAGGTACCTATTTGAGATAACAGTACTTGGCAAGGCTTCGCCCACATGCACTTGCTAAACTTTTGAGATGATTTCTTTGACTATTTTCCCTAGTCTATCGCCCCTTTCCAGAATTGGTCCTTTGAACCATTCGATATATATTTGTAGCGATTACCTTTTGGGAATTTGGACTCTTAGGATTTCTATTTTTGAGATTTGAATTGCCTAGCGTTATTTGAGATTTGCCTTTTGGCGTTTACTTGAGATTTTATTCTCCTCTTTGGAGATATATTTGCCTTATGGTGTGTTTGAGATGGGATCTCTTTGTTCATGTTTTGGGTTTGCCGATTTGGCGGGTTTAGGATTTCCCTTGAACCATAATTGATGTTTTATGAAATACCGATGATATGAGGCTCGCTACATTTAGCGTTTTATGGGTTATTTTATCACTTTTGAGACTATATGTTGTGTAGTGATACATACCATACTTATGCTTATGCTTACTTAGTGTTGTCTCTTCTTGCTAAGAAGAACATCACCTCTATCCTATGCTTATGTTATCGCTTATCTTTGTAAACTGATTTGTTTAGCTAGACTGACCCGTGTATTTATACTTGGGTTAGACCGAGGTGTTTCAGGTTAGGTACATTTAGACTTAGCCTATTCTGCATCCGCATGGACTATTCTGCTAGCTCTTTTTGTTATAAATTTTTATGTAGTCCTTTTTGTTTGCTACTCTGATATGTATATTCTTTTGACTCGCTTGTATATTGTGGTCGCTATACCACTTGACATGTATCATTTTGTATACTGTGATGTAACTGTATATGTATAGATGTGTGTAATGATCTACTGTTCTGTGATGTGTTTTGCATTTGAGTTGTATTTTGTTCTGATAGATCCTATAACCATCTATGGCTTTGTATTAAGTATTTATAGGATATGTCGATCCACTTGAGAGAAAAAAAAATATAGCATTTGTCGACGTATTCAATAGATATTTAAGACAAGGTTATAGATGGTCGCTCCTAGCCAGCCCTATTCTTCGCATTAGCAAACAGTATTATCCAGTAATACTCTTTGTTAATGTGGGTCTCGGGGTGGGGCGTCACATTTTAAGTAAAATTTATATGTAGGTTTTAAACTTTGTTTAAAGAAGTTTTTAAAAATAATTTTAAAAGAGAAAGAAATCATGGATTATAGCACTATGTTGTTTTTTGGAAAAAGGAAAGAGATCATGCACTACAACATTTTTGTAATAGTAAATAGTTTTGGGAAATTTGAAAAGGAGTTTTGTTTTATAATAATTTGTCTTTTATAAATAGTTTATGAAATTTATGAATTTGGTTGCTTGTGGAAATTTAGTAGTCCTATACTTGGCACTAAAAGCCGATGGGTAGATTGATCATCTATTTGTGAGATATAGAATCGGAGTGTCTAGGTAAGACTAGGAAAAACCAGTGCTCTGACTTGCCTAGCTTCGTATCTGGACGAGGGATAGAGTATATCAAAATATCAAAAACGTGATAAGTGTAGGAGATTTGATATCCATAAATGATATTTATAACTTATGGTGGTATGGGAGGTTTCTTTTCATACTTAACACCAAATTCCGAGGTATGGAAACTCGTCTCTATTTTAAAAATTAAGAATGTATGTCAAGGCAAGGATAGTTTTGTAACTTACCCAGGTTCATTATTAATCGAGGCATAGTACTGTTTGAAATTGGAAAGTGGTGGTAAGTATATTTAGTCTAATTCCCATATGATTTATTTACTTACACAAAAAGAATAGTGGTTTGGGTTTAAAGTACATGATGTTTTTAAATGACAGTTGTTTTTGGCCCAATTTAACATGGTTTGGAAAATTTTGAAATCTTCCTTAAGTTTTGAGAATGTACTTATACCGTTGAGATGAGTATATGAGTACAATTTCTAAGTATTAAAAGTGTAGTATTTGTGAATATACTTATATTGTTGAAATAAGTATATGGATATTTTTCCAAGCATTCAAAAATTATAGATGAAAAATAAATGAGTAGTATACTTTTGTATATCTTTTATAAAATACATTTTAATACAAGTGTTTACAAAGTGATTCTAATGAAGGGATTAATTAAAGAGGCTCAGTGGTTACTTATATGCTCAATCATGTTTCATTTTCCATATGAAAATAAATCTCTAATTGAATTATTTGTTTATTTGATAGTTAAATAACCGACTATCAAATCTTGACCAAATATAACTTTCGAAATAACTAGGCGAAACACGGGAACTATACAGTACAGTTATCTTTGGAGATGCTATACTATACATATAATCTCATTTTGCTCTTCTGGGACAAATGATAAGAAAATTCGACTTCGACTGGTTAGGAGGTGACATTCGCTCTTAGGTATTATATGTTTATTTCTAAAAGAACCGCAGTTGAGTTTACTAGAATCTATCGATTGTCTGTTCGAAGAGATCAAGGTCATATATCTTATCCGGAAACCACTTTGAATCGGCATAAGCATTCGAATTGAAGACATCATGAAGAAGATGAAATCGAAGATGGAGTTCCTTGAAGTGCAAGTGCTACTTGCTACTAATCCCGAGGGTGATTCCAAAAAGGATGTAGTAGAAATAGTCCCTTCGGTTTGTTCATATTCTGAACAACTTGTATGGATGAATGATGGCATTGCATTATTTCCTGGAGGGCGATGTTAGCATTCCAAGAGGGATTTGCTAAAAGGAAAAAAGATAATCATGGCCTCACAAGCCTCACAACTTGGTATTAACTAAAATCGGGGGATGTTGCAGACCTATGTAGTTTGCTACCATTAGGAGCATCATTCCTTATTTCTAGATTCGATATATTTTCTATGGATTTGGTATGCATGCACGGGTGGGGCCGAGTGCAATGTTTGTAGCCTCGGTGCCCGGGGGATGATGTAATCCTGCTATGTTATGTTCGAGAGGCAGATCGGCTCTGTGTTTGCATAGGGTTAAAGTGGGGCCCTCGATACATTTTATCTAGAGATGTATTGCGACAAGTGTTACTCGGGTGCCTTGTCATTATGTGGAATCCAATCTCTAATATGTGCCTTATGGTTTTAATTGTAGAATCTAGTACCGTTGAATGTAAATATGGGTAACCATTCTAGATATATTATCTAATTATTTTAAACTCTAGACACTATTATAATATCATTAGATGTTCGTCTAAGATGGTTTGGTTATCGTAAGGTAAAAATCTATCTTTGTATACGTGTGGCGTGGTCTTACGAGATACCTTTATTTTTGAAAGGTTTTATGACATTAAATAATCCATGTGATTTCATTTTTTTCACGCTGGTTTACCAGACTGATCTAGGTGTTATTTTCTTATAATACTCGGGTCAGACTCGATGTAACGACATAGAATTTTAGTCATTTGAAATTGGAATATTTAATTAATTTTAAATATTGAAAAGTTAATTTTATAGATTAAATAACTTGAATTTCAAATATAGCGATTTATTTGATAATTAAATTGTCAAATTTAATATTTTGAATTGTTTAAATAATCGAACCTTGATGTTATAAGAATGAAAATGATTTTGAAATTTCTATTTAAATAAGAATGAATATAGTAAACTTTTAATTCAGATCTAAAAGTAATTAATTTGGTTTTCATAATAATTCGTTTTAATTAACGAGCAAAAATAGCCTTCCCGGGCACTGTCTCGGATTTCGACGTAACCAGTTTCATTTGATCCATAATAGTATATAATTGTATGATAAGGAATTTCATGGCGATTGGACGTATCGTTTGGACATGCGAGATCGAAACGCGTATAAATTAATTTCTGAGATTTATATAAATAATTAGGTTTGAAAAGATATCTTCTACATATGATCGAATTAGGCCTCGAGACTAGTTCCATCACGTTCGGAATAGGGGTGCAACATAAATAACGCCAGGCGGCAAGCCTCGATAGGAGTTCAAAATTTTCAGATATTTTGTAATTCGATATTTTAAATTGATATATATATATAATTTTAAAATTCCCATACTCTACCCATGCCTCTTCACGTCCTAGGCCATACCCCCATACCTCCATGTTATATCATACTGTCCTCTTTCTCTCTTTACAGCAAGTTAAAAAAATCAAAGCAAAGAAGAAATTTTTTGCATACAAACTTTAAAAATCAATATCTCATGGATTACCAAACTAAAAATCATGAAATAAGCTTTAAAAATCTCGATTTGATGAGATCTTCATGTAGATGGATTTCTCGGGGATGCGGAAGTCTTTGGGAATGATCGACAGTGGAGTGTCATGAATGTTAGCAAACTAGGGTTGGAGATTATGCTCGATTTATTTGATGTGAGGGCAAAGCAACTTCGTTTTTGGGTTTGTATTGGAAGAGGGAACCTCGGCAATAAATTTGGTGGGTCGTGACTGCAAGGGGGAAGGCACGACGTAAGCAGGTTGAGCATGGAGAGGTGGATGTCGCATTTCGTTTGGCATGGCGAATTCGACTATATTGGCACAAACAGATGGAGAAATCGAAGATAAGTTTAACGGAGCCGTCGGATTCAAGTTTTGGCAACCGTAGCTTTGTATCATCGTTTGGGCATGCACGGCAATGGCGTGCACAACTTCGGGTATAGGGATTTGAGTGAGGGAAGACGATATAGAGTAGAGTTGTAATTAAAATGAATTTTGTTATTAGTTTATTTCATTTTAATTTAAAATAGCGATAACTTATAAAATCGATAATTCTCTCATACGAGGTCCAATCGAGGCGTGGATTTATGCATTGCGCTCGTAACGACGTAAGCTTCACGATTGAACTAGTTTGGAGACAATTGAAATTTGGGCTAAAATCGGACGTCATTCGGTTTTAGTTCCAAACCGGAACGCCTTAACGACAACATAAAACTTGGTGTGTTAATCTCACCTTTTTGGTTAACCAGAATGATATATTTTTGATAAAAATTGTTGAATGATTGTTTGGATGATTTAATATATTTATTAGTTGGGTTGGATATATTCCTGCCCCTGGAGCGGATGAGACCCTATTACATTCCCGTGTAAGAGCGGATGACCCTTTGTATACGAATCCCGCCTCGAAGCGGTTAATTTATATTATTGATCATATACTGTATGTGATGCCGGGGAACAGATTGGATGGATCCAACATGATTCCTCACCACTGTTGATTTTAATTACATATATATGTGCTAATATATATGAGCTATGATGCAAGGGGATAGGTTAGAGGGATCCAACGAGATTCCTCGCTATTGTTGAATTGTTTCGGTAATATTTCTTTTATATGGATTATAGAAAAATGAACCTGATTATGAACACTATGGTTATAACATTGTTACATGTTTGAAAATGAAAACCCAGTAGTGATAGAAAATCAATATTGATATCGGTTAAGCGTTGGGTAGTTATTTGCTTTAAATTAGTATTTTAAAAATAGTATAAATTGCCATTAGAGTTGGAATTAGTTTTTGAGACATGAAATGATTAATAAATCTGAAATTGGGTTTCGAAAAATATTTCTTTTAAAGGTTATCTATTTATACTAATATTGTTTTAAAGCTATCTAATTATATCAATATAATTTTAAAGTTATTTAACTATAGTAATATAATTTTAAGGTTATTTAATTATATTAGTATTGTTTTAAAGTTATTTTTTTATAGTTAATATTGTTTTAAAGAATTTATCAAAATGTTAATATTTTGAAAGGTTAATTATTTCAAGAATAATTATGGTCTGAAATTAATTATAAGGATTATTAATAAGGTTTTGAAAATAAATTATTATTATTTATAAAAATGGTGAAGATTAATTATTATTGTTTATTTAACAATATTTTGAAATTATTATTTTTAAAATGTTTTAAAGTTAATAATTTTTATTTATTTATAACGTTTATTGTTAATTATATAATGGTGTTTTAAAGTAAAAGATTTTTAGTTACTTATAAATGTTTCCGAGACCCATGAATAGAGTTGAAAGACTTGGATTTTATAAAATGGTTTGAAGACTTAAGGGAAGATTATTTACAAGGATAAAGAGTTTATAATTTGTTATATATTTATAAACGAATTTTAGAAACGGATTTATAGATTTATAAAAGGAGTTTTACAAATGGTTTTATGGATTTATAAAGGGTTTATAAATGATTTTTTTGAAATGTACAAAGAATTTATAAGCGATTGAATTTTTACAAAGGGATTATAAATGGTTTTCGGAGATTTATAGAATGGTTTATACATGGTTTTGGAGAATTGTAAGGAATTTAAATGATTTGAGAATTGATTAAAAAGAAAACCTTCCCAACTTTTTAAATATACTTATACTGTAAGGATAAGTATATGAGTGCATTTTCTAAGATGCGAGGTGTAATGTGTGTGAATATACTTATACCTTTGAGATAAGTATATTAATATTTTCCAAGTATTGAAAATATAGGGATTGAGGGTATACCTTTGTAAAAGTATTTTTATACAAGTAATTTACAAAGTGATTTTAATAAATGAAAGATTTATAAAAGGAGGCTAGTGATTACTAACGTGCTTAACCAATGTTGGTTTTCCCCTATGGAATAAATCTTTGTTTGAATGTGTGTTTGCTGATAGTTAAATAACCGACTATCAAATATTGGCCTAAATAGGTAATCCTTCTTAATTTGGTGGTACGGAAATATTTCCTACTTAACACCGAAGGATTTTGACTCGGAAAATATCTAGGAGAAACATGGTAATTATATGGTACAGTTACCGTTGGTGGTGCTATACTGTACGTAAAAACTAGTTTTGTTCTTCTAGGACAAATGATGAGGAGATTCGTCCACTTAAACGGTTAGGGGGTGATCCCCGCTCTTGTGTATTGTCTGATTATTTCCTAAAGAACCTGTAACATCCCCTTACTTGGAGGACCAAAACTAACGGCTACGGATACTGCAGTCATCCATAGTTATTAATCCTCGGCGACCAAATACGGCAACATTAGATACATTGATACATAGAAACACAAGAATATGGAAAAAAATTAAACAGCAAAAAAATTCCACATTCCATTTCAAAATATTCCAAATTGATTACATAATCCCAATTCACAGACCACGTTCAGATAACATATGATTATTAAAAAATATGCCAAGAGCGACATATGAAGATGCCCCCTTGGTATATCAGAGTGTATAGATAGGCAAGTAAACTATTTGCCTTTATAAACAAAACACACAGCGAAAATAAAAGAACTCCAATAACAAGCTTGCCTCCTGCACGTCCACGAAAGCTTATTTCTCTAAAAGAACACCTGGAAACCTTAACTCTCAACCTACTCAAAATCAATTGAGTACCCGAGAGTTTAAGGGAAAAACAAAAAATTCGAGTCTGACATAAAGCCTGGTATGAGTAATAATTTACCATCTCAAACCATTTAAATATCTAGTGAGACCATGCCGCTTAGCGGAATGGGTTTTCCCCTCACTAGTATCCTAAAACATTTATAAAACCATATATTATGCTCCTGCATCCACAATGGTTAAAACATAATATTTCAAAACAACATGATGATATGCAAAGCAAATAAATCAATTCTGGATTACTCATCCCCATTCATTCTGACTATCTGTCTCAATTATAGTTTCTAGGGTTACTATTAACTTGTTAAATGTTTATGGACTATCTGTCCAATTACTTAGTTTTCATGGAATCACAAAAACCTATTGGTAACTCCAATATCTTATTTCTTATCCTAGTTTTCATGGGCTAACTAGGAACCTATTGACTGACTGTCAATATCTTTATCCGGATATAGTTTTCATGGGCTAACTACAAACCTACTGGCCCCTGCCAGTATCAAATCATACTTTTCATGGGCTGACTATGAACCTATTGGCCACTGCCAATATCATAAAGTTTTCATGGGCTTACTGTAAACCTATTGGCCCTTGCCAATATCTTAAATTAAGATTTTAACATTTGTTAATTTATATTCACTATTGGGTCAACCTAACTAGTTATTCTGCCCTTTCCCCCAAAATACAGTTATAGGTTAATAACAATGTGAATAAAATTTCGAAAATCTTTATTTATGCCATGGTTTTTCCTTTAAAAATGAGAATGGGTTATTTGTTCTGAAACCTTACAACATCACTTTCGAAACCCCTAGATGACCTCCTTCGAAAGCATAGAAAACCTCTTTTCAAAACTCTAAGTATATACCTTTCAAAACCAATGAAATCTTTCGATGATATCAAGAAAACAGTCTTTAAAACATAGCTTTGAAATAAATAAAGTACCCTTTCGAAAGCATTGGGTTTACTCTTTAAAAACATCATTTGGGTCAAAATGGTAATATATGAAAGTATCTCTTTCGAAACCAACTAAAATAAATTTGGGGAAATGTTGATTATGTCAAACCGTCTAGTCGAAAGCAAAAGACTTTAAAAAATAAAACTTCGAAGGACAGAGTCGAAACCCCTTTCGACTTCATCTCCTTCGAAACCCTCAACCCCTTTCAAAAGCAATTAGGAAGAGGCATAACCTAGGTAAAAACAAGGATGACCTTTCGAAGGTATTGATGACTTCAATATTTCGAAAGGAAAATAGCGGCTAGGTTTTGACTAGGCCGGAACCTACCCTTTCGAAAGCTTCTTATTTAAAGAAAAAGTTCCTCTTCGAAAGCTATTTATAAAGTCCCTTTCGAAAGCATACCTTTCAACTATGTTGAAAACTTTAAGTAAAACAAGGCAGGAATTTAACTATAGAAAACAAACAAAGGTTTCGACTTTATAGGGTATCGACTTAGTCGAAAGCCCTTATAAAACTAGGCAGGCGTTTATCTTTTTAAAACAAGACCTTGGTTTCGACTCTGATGAAAGCATAGCTTTCGATACCCTACCTTCCGCTACTTACCAATTCACTTCGTTCCAATTCCATTGATACCATATGCCTTGGTTCTAACTTTGTGGGTTTCGACAGAGATGGTTTCCACTAAGATGGTGCGAAGGTAAAGGAGTCAAAAGGCGCCTCCGAAATAGGCGGAACCTCCTTTTTTCCGAAACGCTGTTCTATAGCTAAAAAATAGCAATTGCTTTATAACTAGCTTGCCAGCTGTAACTCCTTGATTGGCTACTTTAAAACTTTTCAAATACTTACAATTAAAAACTGCCGCATTAATTAGATTTAAACCATAGAAAGGTAACGTTTAAGCCCTTCCATATAACAAAAGTAATATTTGCCGAAAATTCCCTCTTTTAAAATAATTTATTTTCCCTTATAAAAAAATCGGGAAAAATCACAGAAATTCGATTTCATCATGTAATCAAACATATTAAAATTTAGACCTAATTTCTTCCTGAAATATTCAAAATAAATTTTAAACCCAATTACATCACGTTTATCATCAAAAATTCACAGTAAAATTTTCATAGCTTGGAAAATTCCAAAAATTAAAAATCATCTCCAAAACCATGTTTTACTTAACATAAAAGTTCTCCATGGCATTTTAAAATCAGTAACCCACGGTTTTGCCCCAAAAACCGTGCGAATTTCATGTATCAATAAATTGTTTAAATCAAACAATTCATAAATTAAGCATATCATCACCCAATATATCTAAGAAACAAAATAAATACTCAAATCCGAAATCATAGGATTATAGAAATCAAAAGGAAATGGAATGAATTATTATTCACCTTAAACTTGATAAGGAATTTGAGATTTGTTGTTGATTAATCCTTCCTAGCTTTGATCTATAGCTTTTAGATTATAATCTTCCTCTTCCTCCTTGTTAATGGCCAACTCTTAGGGTTTTGCGTTTTGTTTTTTATTTGTGAAAAATGAATGTGAATAGACAATAAGTGAGAAATGTATAGCTGTGTAAAATAAAGAGGCTATTTTTACCAATATGCCCATGTGTGAAATAATTATCCTATAAACCAATTAAAGCCCATTAAGTTATTATTATTAAGCACGGTCCTTGTTATAACTTATTCAAATCCCAATCCCCTTATCAACATTATTCTATTTAATTCTCGAATCACTCGAGTTAAACTCGAGCCACTTCCCTGCCTTCACAACCTACCCCAACATCACCAGACAAATCACTACCCCGTGCATGTGCACACCAACCCCAGTCGATTCCGACCATCGACGATGATCTTCCCACGTCGACTAGCATCCCCAAAACCCAACTCAACATCTTAATGCCTCAAAAATCGATTCGAATTCGAATTCGAATCAAAACCCAGACCTGGCACGAAACTAGGACACTACAACCAAACCTTGGAACATCGCCTCTTCACGAAACTCCGACCTTTGGCGCCTCTGAAATTCCGGCCTCGACCTCGTCTACTACCCAACTACCCTTCCACAAAATCCGGTAGCACTCGATCTTCTATAGGAGACGTGGTGATCGATGCATTATTCACAGTAAAAACTAGGGTTATAAAATTCTCGACCTCCTGTCGTCGCCACCGTGCACTGATCAACTAGTTGGCATTTTCCCAAACTCCGCTAACACTCCACTACCATCAGTGATGACCCCATCCTCTCCGATCATGAGGATCACTAGATACTACCCAATTTCCAATTTCTGTTCAACTCAAAAATGCATATCCAAAACCAAATTAAAAATTATGATTTCTCTTCCAAAAATCATGGTTTTCGATTATGCTTTAGATCATATGCCTGAAATAAGAAAATAGGATGTTTGGGTTTTTACTCTTATTCAAGTTTGTTCTGTTGTTTTGATTTTCCAGGGCAATATTCAAAATTATTTTAGCTTAAATAAAATTTAAACTCTAAGCTAAGATGTAACAAACAATTTTTGTTTTTAAACCAAGTCTAAACATCAAATAGTTCAGGTGGAAATGAGTTTCGAATCAAATTCCTATGTTTAAATTTTAGACAGAACACCTGTATGACAAAGCCTGTAACACTACATCCACTTTTAAATATACACATAGAAGTCATATAGATATACATACACGATTATCCACAAATAAGTATTCAACAGAGTCATACTTTAAGCTTTTAAAAGTTACTCACCAGTTTTGAAAGTTGAAGAACAGATCACCTATTGTTTTGAAAAGCTTTTATTTTGAAACAGGGTTTTGAAAGTTGCAACTGGAACCTCTTTGATCTGGTTTTTGAGGAAGTTGTTCAAGTTTGAAGCTTTGTTTAGTTGAATGATGTTTGAGTTGAAAATAAGCTTCAGTGGTAAGATATCTCTGGTATGCTAAGTTTCTTTTTGAAAACGAATTGAAATGAAATACAGAAGATTGATAAAGAAAAGAGTTTACAGGCTATTTTACTTCACTAGTACAAGATTTTATTGAATTGGGTCAGATATTTTTATCTCTTTTGGAGGCTGATAGATTTTAAAATGTGTACTAGAGATGTTAGCAATAAATGCTTGTCTCCATATCTACATACTTATCCCTTATTTTAAATTTCGTATGTACTTCTCTTTACATATATTTTTCTTTATACCCTTTCAAGTGTACATAATTATTTTCTACTCCCTGTACAAGCATGAAGATATGTTTCCCTTTACTTTGTTTATTCTTGCCTACAAATTACTTATAGGTTACATACAAGATACTTTCAGCCTTGTATCTAAATGCATTTTCCAGAACTTCACCAGTGTTCATTTTCTTGCCTAGCATTTACTACTTATGCTTGGTAATATAACTATGTTTCTATATTTAACAAGATGTTTAGAATTTTCCTACTTGTATTTTACTTTATATACACATTTTATTTTTAAGTTAAAACTTTATTCTTATGAATTTCTTTTATTTTTTTAGAGAAAATAAAATAAATATATTTATATATATACAAATAACAACTTATACAAATATCTTTAAAATCCAAATATTTTAAATACTTACCCTTTTTAATTTCAAGGCTTTTGAATTCAAACAAATTCTAAAATCTAATTTTAACATCAAGTTATATATATACATATATAACAACATATTTAAATTTGAAAATAACACTTCTATTTAAAAATCTTTTTATATTTATATATAAAACAATACATTAATAAATGTTATTTGAAAACAATAATTTATCAAATTTAAATAATTTATAAAAGAGATTATAACTTCCTATTTTTATTAAATGAATTAATATCTCATATTTATTAAACAACATTTTAAAACCAACCTTTTTAATTAATCTTGAACTTAAGCTAATCTAAATCAATTAAACATTTATTTTAACTATTTTAAAACTATATATTTTATATTAAATCCTAATTTCCAAATTACCACAAAAATATTAGAATTTGAAAACAAGATTTACTTATTTATTAAATTCAAACCAAAGATTTCTATTTATAATAATTACAAATATATATACATTATAAATAGAAAGCAATTTATTAGCTTTTAAAAGATAAATTATCAGTTAAATATTTATCTAAAAGAAGATTATTGCTGCGACTTTTCTATTGGTTAGAAATGCACAAATTTTAATTAATTCTGCAAGCGCACAGATATGTAGTATGCAGGTCGAACACAAAGGAAGTGTATTTTAAAATGTTTGAAATCCATATTTAAATCTTAGGCGTGTTAAACAAATTCGATGATGGTTTTGAGCGGATAAAAACAATAATAAAAGCAATCACCCTGAGATTCCAAATTTCACTGAAACTAATCAACAAAATTTATTGTAGAATTCAGAGTAAAAAAAATAAAAAGTACGGAAGGGAAATAAGTAGAGTGAACAACTGGAAATCAAACGAACTGAATTTAAATTACTGAAATGAAAAGAGTACTGACAAATAACTAAAAACCAGAATAAAAAGACTGCTAAAACTAATTAACAATTCTGTCCATTCTCTGAAGAAATAAATAACAATGCTGAAAAATAAACTAAACTAGAAGAAAGAAGTGCTGGGAAATAATGAGATGCCTCTCTGCATTGCTATTTGACCGCTATATATAGATTTTCAGTCCAAAAATATCAAGTCATGCTCTTCCAAAACGAACGGGTCCACATGGTACTTGCTGTTGAAAATATATGTGTTGACTTTTTCAAAGCTTCAATTGGTGACAAAATAATATGGCCACGTGGCCATTGCTTGAAATGATAATCACGTAACCTTGCTTTGAAATTAATATATGCTTGAGCTTTGAAAATGGGATAGAACAAAATGTGAGCTGCTACCCCTTGATTGATCCCACGTTACTTCAAAATGTGACCATGTTTCTTTGACCGGGTCCATGTATGCATGCCTTGAGGATAATATGCTATGAATTGAAGCGTGGATAGATTATGCTGCTTGAATATTAAATGGAGCCCAATTATACACATGATCTACTTCCTTGAATTGGTCTCATTTTTAACCAAATGTGACTGTGCTTGACAAAATATGAAGGTGAGCTGGTATTTTTGAAATGATATGTGCTTTTGCTTTGATTTATTTGGTGCTCAAAATGTTGCACTCTTTGCTGCGTGACTTTTGAACCAATGGACGACACAACCGGTTAATTTCAACGTTGCACTTCGGAATCTATAATCTGCAAAACCACAATAAAATACCCGTATAATACCGCTTTATTAAAATAAAAATATATGAAACAAACGGTTTAAAATGCAGAAAAGTACGTTCATCAATTATTAAATCAATTCAAATCTTATTATCAGATATTATCAAATCAATTTTATTTTTAATACAGATTATTAAATTGATATTGCCAGAAATTCTGGGATGTCACATTCCTCCCCCCTTAAAAGAATTTTGTCCCCGAAATTTAAAACAAAGGTAATTTAATAATCTAATTAAGGATTTAATTTTAAAAACACAAGCATATATTATCATATGCTAACAACCATAACAACCAACTCATCCAATCAAACAAATCTAACTATCCAGACAAAATCAGGATAGGACTATCTAGAGTTTCCCAAGTATAAACATCGGGATACTCGCCCTACAGAACCCAAACAAACTATACTACTAAGCTACAGAGCCCCTACTCATCTAGATCTACACAACTAGACAAGATATCAGACTACAAACAAGTCTGAGTTAACAACCAAACCTCTAAAACTGCTGATTCCAAAACCAAAGATAGATCATACACGTACTCCCTCAGAGATACGTGAAACACATCGAATTCCAGTTGTCCAAACTGACAATTCACTCCAGAAGACCAAACACTTACCCTCACCAGAACATAGAGAAAATCCAAAATACCTCGGAGCTGACTTCTCAATCGTACCAAACTATATAGCTCCTTCGATCTGAGAAAACTTATCCAAAATCAAATCCCCGACTTCGAAATCCAAATTTCTCCGTCTCTTATCCACAAAACTCATCTGACGATCTTGGGCTGCCTCCATCTCTACTGATCAGCTCAACCTCCGCTGATGCCTCACAAAACAACTCATCAAAATGATCCACTCACGATCAATCCAAAAACACAGACTCTACTCTTCAAACATCAGAAGACTGGACTTACTTTTCCTATCCGAAAAGATAAAACAGATGCACTCCCAAACTGCTTCCGCTGCACAACTCTGATCTGAGTAGATGAAAAATGCTGATGATACCCACGAGCACAAACTGGCAACACATCCTAGAAATATGGTTCAACAGATCCATAAAGAGAAAACTCAGAAACCCCGAAAGATCTCTGACAAACCAAGATAACACTCAACTATTGCAAGTCACTTTTGCGATCAACCCAATCTAATATCCAAAGAAGACTGTTCTCTCTATACCAATCAGAACAACTTAAGGCTATCTAGCCAATCCACCGAAGAAAAAGGGTCCACACTGCTGCTTCTGAACATCACCTCAAGGAAACTGCTGACAGATGGCCTCCTTGCCTGCACATAGAACAATCTGAACTGCGACGCTGCCACTGACGTTAAAGACTTCCTAATCCAAACTCTCGAGAAACACAGGCCTCAAAGCAAAACACAGACACCCAGCTGAACTCAGCCTCAACACCGATGCAGACACACTTCCTTAAACTTGTTCCAAAGAAAAAATCTTCGGAGATATCCATAGTCACTGTGTCTCATCACACAGCTACTAATTCCTAAGGTATCAAGATATCATCACTAGCTTCTGCTCAACTGACAGAATCCAAATTCTACTCATCCAAACTTGCACTTCAAAAACGGACTCCGAACCCTAACAGATATCCTCAGAGATCGGTGAAATCCTTACACCACCCAAAACTTACTCGAGACGGTATTAGGTCTACAGTCTCGACAGATACACTTCCAACCTCAACAAACTCCAATCATTGGTAGTCGTGTTACACACACCACTACCCTATCTACCTTTATAACTTATATTGGAAAACCCGAACAGGTATCCCAATAGATAGGTAGAAATAGAGATATATGTATATATATATAAATTACAAGTACGCTCTCTCAAGAAAGACACCACTCCAGAGCCTAGGTATTCGCACAACCTATGCTCTGATACCAACTGAAACCACCCAACTTTCTACTACCAGAAAGTCGCATCATCTTTAAGAAAGAAAGGGGTGAGAAATAGAAAAGATAGAGAAGAAAGAAGAAACAACATCAGAATCTCAACAGCGGAACGAATGAAATATAATATATCACATAAGAAATTACATAGTATCATATACATCAGAGTTACACAGATAATACAACACATACTAGACAGTTATAAACACCTGTCTAGTTAATACAACTCAATACAATACAGAGATACAACACAGAGATACCAACACAGCGGAAAACTATATATATCTACAACGCTGAAGCCTTCTGCTCCATTGCTTCTCCACAAATCGTCAAAGCTAACCTGAATCCCTTGGCTACTCGTAAAAATTTGAGTACCCAAGAGTTTAAGAAAAACAGAAATAAACTCCGGGTCAGACATGGGTCTGGTATGAGTAACAGGTTAAAGTTTCTTAACTTTGAAAAGCCTTTAAACAAAAGGTATCACGTAAGACTTCCCACACATAAACATGGAAAAGTTTTTACCTTACGCTAACCAAACATTTGATAGGAAATTCTATGATATTATAATAGGTCTAGGGTTTTCAAGTAAATAAGAAATAGCTGAAATTGTTACATGATTAAATTCCAGCATACTAGGTTTACAATCAAATCTGATGGCACTTATTGGAGATTGGATTCCATACAATGGCAGGGCTACTGGGGTACCGCCCGTCACAGTACCTGGCCTAGATCAGCGTACCGAGGACCCACCCTAAGTCCCCTGCAACACAATGCCGGAACCATCCCTTATTGGACAGTCCCAAACAAGATAACCCCGTAGTTGGCTGCAGACCAACTGCCCACTAAGCCGAAATAAAAAGGGACATCTAGACAGGGGTAAATCTCGCTCTCAAGTGGGTGCGACCCACGAAGCCTTGCTGCACCTCCCCTGTTTTAGCCATTCCCGGTTGATGAGGCTTGAGGTCACGATTACCTTATCAGAACTCATCACTTAGAATGCTAATCGTCCACCTGACGATGTTCTGAAAGCATTCAATCCATACAAGTTCGTTCCGGGTTCGAACGAAACCAAAGGCGTTATCTCGTTACACTCATTTTGAAATCATCCTTAGAGTTAACGACAATAACCCTTGCACTCTGAATCTTCATCTTCACTTGAGATTCACAACCTATCGTTAATTTGGATCGATGTGGTTTTCAGATATCCAAATTTGGAAACCCGATCCCGGTCTCATCGAAATCCAAACCGTATCTTTTAAGGCCAAGTTGTTTTAAAGTTAAAATAATTCATTTCATTATCTATATACACACAGATAGATAATTCACAATATCACAGATAGATAATCTTCAATATCATCACAAATAGATAATCTACATTATCAATACACTTCAACCAAACATCCATATCATACAACATTTATTTATCTCATATCTGAGATTTCAAACCATTCAAGGAAAATACTATCATCCATCATACATAAGCAAGGATTCATAAACACACCATTTATAATTAATTTAAAATGAATTAAATTAATTACCTTATCACTAATTAATTTAAAGTAAATTAAATTAATTACTTCATCATTATAAATCTTGCTTACATAACCATTAATTAATTCCAAGACAATTAGTTTATCATTCTCAAATTTCCATCTTAATTAATCATCGTGGATAATTATCCTTTAATTACATTCAAGTAATTATCTTTTAATTAATTTCACAAATTAATTATCCTTACCCAAATACAGTAATTAACCTTTAATTACTCTATTTATTAATTAACTATAATTAATTACATCATTCCTTAACTAATTACATTAATTAATTACTCAAATTTCTTATAATTGATTAATTAATCTAAATTAATCAACCCTATATTACATCATTAATTATATAAATTAATGATCCCTAATTACATTCTTGATTTAATTATTCAATTTAAATTAATTACATTAAGTAATTAATCTAAATTAAACCACAATTATTAATCAAATATTGATTAATCCCATTCAGTAATTAACTACCCTTAATTACTTCATTTAATAAATTAATTGCTCCATAATTAATTATCTCAATTAATCCCTTGATTAATTTCACAAAATAATTTAATCCAAATTACTATCATACTTAAATCATCTTCAATCAATTAAATATAGTAGTTACCATTAATTACTTCATTAAGTAATTACACTTCATTAATTACATTTAAGTAATTATACTTATCAAATCATTCAATGATTAATTTAAATTAATTAAACTTAATTAATTAACTTAAACAAATCAATTTAAACCCAATTAATTATATTAAGTAATAAATTCCTTAATTACTTCATTTAAGTAATTACACTTAACATTTTCACAAATGATTATCTTTAATTAATAAATCTAATTAATTATTAAAATTATCACATAAATTAATTATTTAATAAATCTTAAGTTAATGACCTTCATTAACTAATATCAATTCTTTATTTCTTTCCTTAAGTAATTAAACTTAGATTAATCATTATTAATTACAAATTAATTAATCTTAATAACAAATTAATTAACCACTAATTATTTAATTAATTTAAGTTTTAACTGTAACTTAATTAATATTTAATTACTTGATTAATTAACCTTTAATTATTAATTTAGGATCTAATCTTACCAAATTAATGATCTTTAATTACAAATTAATTATTCCTAATTAATTAACTTAAAACTTAATTAATGAGTTTAAAACTCCTAATTACTAATTTAATCATCCATATCCTTAATTAATTAAATTAATTCATTATCCATTATTAATTATCTTTTTAATTTAATGAATTACAAATCATTAAATTCTAATTAATTTTAAGATAAAACTTTATTCATATTAATGATTTAATTATCATTAATAAAGTATTCAAAACAATTTACTTTTAAATTTTACTTTTAAATTTCATTTTAAATTTAAGATTTAAATGAAAACAAATCAACTTTAACAAAGTTTTAAACAATTTCAGACCCTTCTTAATTCACAAGTTTAAGAATTATTTATCTTATAATTGAAGGGAAGAGAATTTAAAAATCCAATTTCATTTTAAATTCAATCAAATAAAATACACTTAATCATTCGAATTATTTAAAACAATTTAAATTCAAAAACTTTATTTTGTTTTTAAGACTGAGATTCAAACATCATTTGAATCCATCCTAACTTTGATTTAAAACTGATTTAAATATCTATTTCTTTTTTTCTTTTTAAAAACCCAGTTTAAAATTTTAAAAGAACTTACAGGTTTAAAACCTGTCTCTCACTTACCCGAGTCATCCACTAATTGACTCGAGCCCCAAAACCAAATTCTTCGAGTCAATTCTCGAATCACTCGAGTTAAACTCGAGCAACTTCCCTGCCTTCACAACCTACCCCAACATCACCAGACAAATCACTTCCTCGTGCATGTGCACACCAACCCCATTCGATTCCGACCATCGGTGATGATCTTCCCACGTCGACTGGCATCCACAAAACCTAACTCAACATCTTGATGCCTCAAAAATCGATTCGAATTCGAATTCGAATCAAAACCCAGACCTGGCACGAAACTAGGACACTACAACCAAACCCTGGAACATCGCCTCGTTCACGAAACTCTGTCCTCTGGCGCCTCTGAAATTCCGGCCTCGACCTCGTCTACTACCCAACTATCCTTCCACAAAATCCGGTAGCACTTGATCTTCTATAGGAGACGTGGTGATCGATGCATTATTCACAGTAAAAACTAGGGTTATAAACATTCTCGACCTCCTGTCGTCGCCACCGTGATCAATACTTGGCATTTTTCCCAAACTCCGTTAACACTCCACTACCATCAGTGATGACCCCATCCTCTCCGATCACGAGGATCACTAGATACTACCCAATTTCCAATTTCTGTTCAACTCAAAAATGCATATCCAAAACCAAATTAAAAATTATGATTTCTCTTCCAAAAATCATGGTTTTCGATTATGTTTTAGATCATATGCCTGAAATAAGAAAATAGGATGTTTGGGTTTTTACTCTTATTCAAGTTTGTTCTGTTGTTTTGATTTTCCAGGGCAATATTCAAAATTATTTTAGCTTAAATAAAATTTAAACTCTAAGCTAAGATGTAACAAACAATTTTTGTTTTTAAACCAAGTCTAAACATCAAATATTTCAGGTGGAAATGAGTTTTGAATCAAATTCCTGTGTTTAAATTTTAGACAGAACACCTGTATGACAAAGCCTGTAACACTACATCCACTTTTAAATATACACATAGAAGTCATATAGATATACATACACGATTATCCACAAATAAGTATTCAACAGATTCATACTTTAAGCTTTTAAAAGTTACTCACCAGTTTTGAAAGTTGAAGAACAGATCACCTATTGTTTTGAAAAGCTTTTATTTTGAAACAGGGTTTTGAAAGTTGCAACTGGAACCTCTTTGATCTGGTTTTTGAGGAAGTTGTTCAAGTTTGAAGCTTTGTTTAGTTGAATGATGTTTGAGTTGAAAATAAGCTTCAGTGGTAAGATATCTCTGGTATGCTAAGTTTCTTTTTGAAAACGAATTGAAATGAAATACAGAAGATTGATAAAGAAAAGAGTTTACAGGCTATTTTACTTCACTGGTACAAGATTTTATTGAATTGGGTCAGAGATTTTTATCTCTTTTGGAGGCTGATAGATTTTAAAATGTGTACTAGAGATGTTAGCAATAAATGCTTGTCTCCATATCTACATACTTATCCCTCATTTTAAATTTCGTATGTACTTCTCTTTACATATATTTTTCTTTATACCCTTTCAAGTGTACATAATTATTTTCTACTCCCTATACAAGCATGAAGATATGTTTCCCTTTACTTTGTTTATTCTTGCCTACAAATTACTTATAGGTTACATACAAGATACTTTCAGCCTTGTATCTAAATGCATTTTCCAGAACTTCACAGTGTTCATTTTCTTGCCTAGCATTTACCACTTATGCTTGGTAATATAACTATGTTCCTATATTTAACAAGATGTTTAGAATTTTCCTACTTGTATTTTACTTTATATACACATTTTATTTTTAAGTTAAAACTTTATTCTTATGAATTTCTTTTATTTTTTAGAGAAAATAAAATAAATCTATTTATATATATACAAATAACAACTTATACAAATATCTTTAAAATCCAAATATTTTAAATACTTACCCTTTTTAATTTCAAGGCTTTTGAATTCAAACAAATTCTAAAATCTAATTTTAACATCAAGTTATATATATATATATACATATATAACAACATATTTAAATTTGAAAATAACACTTCTATTTAAAATCTTTTTATATTTATATATAAAACAATACATTAATAAATGTTATTTGAAAACAATAATTTATCAAATTTAAATAATTTATAAACTTCCTATTTTTATTAAATGAATTAATATCTCATATTTATTAAACAACATTTTAAAACCAACCTTTTTAATTAATCTTGAACTTAAGCTAATCTAAATCAATTAAACATTTATCTTAACTATTTTAAAACTATATATTTTATATTAAATCCTAATTTCCAAATTACCACAAATATATTAGAATTTGTAAACAAGATTTACTTATTTATTAAATTCAAACCAAAGGTTTCTATTTATAATATATACAAATATATACATTATAAATAGAAAGCAATTTATTAGCTTTTAAAAGATAAATTATCAGTTAAATATTTATCTAAAAGAAGATTATTAAATCAATTCAAATCTTATTATCAGATATTATCAAATCAATTTAATTTTTAATACAGATTAATAAATTGATATTGCCAGAAATTCCGGGATGTCACATGCTGGTGATTTGCATGGTCTTCCATACGAAGCTTCAAACGGTGCCATTCCTATAAAGTCTGATAAATATTATTATAGGAAAATTCAACCAAATGTAAGCAATCCTCCCAAGATCCACCAAAGTCTAATAGATAAGCTCTCTGTAGATCCTCGAGTACTTTGTTGACTCTCTTTGTCTGCCCATCTGTCTTAGAGTGATACGTAGTACTCATATTAAGCTTTTTACCCATCACTTTCTGTAGACTCTTCCAGAATTCACTAGTGAATAAAGCATCTCCATCACTAACTATACAACTAGGAACTCCATGCAGTCTAGCTATGTTCTTCTGGAACAACTTAGCTAAAACAGGTGTCGTTCTGGTTGACTTAACTAGAATGAAATGGGCACTCTTGGTCAATCTGTCCACTATAACCCATATACTTTCATGTCCTCTATTTGCCTTTTGCAACCCATCTATAAAATCCATAGATATCAAATCCCATTTCCAAAACTGGAATCTCTAAAGGTTGAAGTAACCCACTTGGTTTCTGATGTTCAGCTTTCACTTGTTGACAGTTTGCACACTGCCTAACCCACAAGCCAACATCCATCTTCATGCCTTCCCAATAGAAGCTCCTTTTCAGATCCTGATACATCTTGGTTCCTCCCGGATGAATCGTAAACTTGGATCGATGACATTCTCCAAGAACTTCTTTCCTCAAGTCCTCCACATTTGGAACACAGAATCATCCCTTCTTTCTTAGTCATCCTTTCTGGTCAAGGCTAATCTCCTTTAGATCATTGATCTCAGTTTCAACCTCAAGCCTTCTGATCATTTTAGCAAATACTGGATCCTCCTTCTGCTTAGAAGCAATTTTCTTAATCAATACTGGTCGAACTTCTAAACAAGACAACCTGGCGGTACTCTGGCTAGAACCAACAGTCGATCTTAACTGCACATAATAACTGACTAAAGCTTCTAAATCCATCCACTCCACCAACATAGCTAACACCACATTATGATGTTTCCTGCTAAGAGCATCAGCCACTTTATTACCATTTCCTAATGTATATTCTGTACCAAAATCATATGCAGCCAAAAACTCCAACCGCCTCTGCTGTCTCATATTCAACTCCTTCTGAGAGAATAAATACTGTAAAGACTTATGACCGGTATACAACTAAAATCTCTCTCCTAAGAGATAATGTCTCCAAACCTTCAATGCGAAGATCACAGCTACCAACTCCAAATCATGAGTAGGATATCGAACTTCATGCGGTCAAAGCTGCATAGATGCATAGGCAATGACTTTACCACTCTGCATCAACACCGCTCCTAATCCAGTTCCACATGCATCAGTATACACCACCAACCTTGGTTTCCGTTTGGAACTACTAACATAGGTGCATTAGTCAACAAATGCTTTAACTTAAGGAAAGCCTCCTCACATTTGTCAAACCAAAAAAATCTCACTTCCTTCCTGGTTAGCTTAGTTAAGGGTGTTGCTATCTGCGAGAAAGCCTTAATGAATCTCCGGTAGTAGCCAGCAAGTCCAAGAGAACTTCTAATCTCGATCACCATCTCTGGTCTCTTCCAATTATTCACGGCTTCGGTCTTATTTGGATCGACCGACAATCCTTTCTCTAAAACCATGTGACCAAGAAATTTTACCTCTTTCTTCCAGAAATGACACTTGGTAAACTTCGCCTTTAGCTGATTCTGTCTCAGCGTCTCAAGCACCACTCTAAGGTGAACTTCATGCTCTCTCTCATCCTTAGAGTATACTAGAATATCTTCTATAAACACTAGTACAAACTTATCCAAGTACTCTTGGAAAACCTGGTTCATCAAATCTACGAAGAAAGCAGGTGCATTTGTCAATCCAAATGGCATCACCAACCACTTCTGTGAACCGTACCTAGTTCGAAATGTTGTCAAAGGAATACTGTCCTTAGCCACTCTTAACTGATGGAAACCTGTCGCCAAATCCAATTGGGAAAACACCTTGGCTCCACTCAACTGATCAAACAGATCATCTATCCTTGGCAAAGGATACTTATTCTTAATCGTCCTTTCGTTTAACTTACGATAATCAATGCACATTCTTAACGACCCATCTGGTTTCTTTACGAACACCGCGGCCGCTCCCGAAGGCGAACTGCTTGGTCTAATAAAACTCCTTCCCTCTAGATCCACTAGCTGCACCTTCAATTTCCTCATCTCAATTGGTGTCATCCTGCTAGGAGGTCTACTTACAGGTTCAGCTCCGGGCAAAAGATCTATTCTAAACTCAACAGCTCTTTTCGGGGGTAGTCCAGTGACTGGCTCAAAGACATCTACAAACTCCCTTGCTACCTGAACCCGACTTAACTTATTTCCTACCTCCATAGCATTAATCATAGTATTAACACTCCGGTCAGTACTCTCTACTGAGAATATCACTCGGTTATAACTATCAGGGTGTCTCAGTGATATTTCTCTATCCTAGCAAAATATTCTAGCCTCATACCTACCTAACCAATCCATACCAAAAATGAACCCGAAATTTACGAAATCAATAACATACAAACTACATGCAAATTTATGACCCAACAAATCAAGTTCTAATTGGTCACATCTTAACCCTAGAGTTGCATACCCTCCTATTGGATTCATGACCCTTAAGGAAGTAACAAGGTAGGTGGGTTCTAGACATAATCTATCAACCCAACACCGAGATATAAATGAATATGATGCACCGGTATCAAAAAATACTTTAACTGGAATACTCTGAATCAAACGCGTACTATCCATCACAATCTTCCACTTATCTGCTGCAGTAAACCTAGCTGGTCCTATAGCAAAAAAATTTCCTTTGTCCACCCTAACTGGCTCTGGACACTGATTCTTGTAATGCTCAACTTGATCACAGTTGAAGCATTTCACATTCTTCTTAACTGCGGCTTTCTTCCCATTTCCTAACCGGCATTCATTAGCAAAGTGACCCTTCTTGTCACACTTATAGCAAACTACCTCAGCCTTTGATTTCTTAGCAGTATCTCCTTTCTGGGTTCCCTTCTTCTTAAAGAACTTCCTCTTCTTCCCCTGAGAACCCTGAGTTTCCGCTGACTTCTCTTTAGCTAAATCAGCAAGTAAATCCTCATGGCGAATGACCATCTCCACCACAATATTACAAGGATCACGGACATGTGTCATGGTCATTCTAGCAAACTTAGTTCTCAGTCCCCGAATGAACTTCTCATTCCTTTTGATGTCAGTATCTATAATAGCATATCCATACCTAGACAGCTCTTCAAACTTAGTAGCATACTCGACTACTGACATCTCTCCTTGAACTAAATCCATAAATTTCCTCATCCGCTCAGACTTGGCAAATTCAGATACAACTTCTGCTCAAATCTCGTTTTAAAATCAGCCCAAGTTAACAGCTCTTCCAGCACTCCGGCAGTGACACTATTCCACCAATGTAGTGTTGACCCCTACAACTGTCTACAGGCCAACCTTCCCTTTTGCCCATTATTCAGGCATAAATCAGTAAATATACGCTCACAATGCAACAAACAGTTTTGAACTTCTTTGGCACTTTCTGTTCCCAAGAATGGCTAGCTTCCCACCCAAATTGGTGTAATCTCTACTCAGCAAAGCAATATTCCTAGCTGGAGCCACGGGATTAGCTCCTCCTACATTTCCAGCAACTCCAACAGCAGATCCAACTTGCATCAAACTGGCAAAGAACTGATACATCACCCTAATATCTACTAGTGGATTTCCAGCACCTACATTGGCTTCAACATTTTGGTTACTAGCATTAGCCTCTCAACCCGGGTTTCTCCTGGTAGTGGGTCGAGCATTTCCATTAGTTGTGGTGCTTCCTCCACTGAGATTTCCTCTTTCGTTTCCTGCTTCCATATCTCCTTTCTCGTAAATCTGCATACGAGCCTTAATAAGATACAGAAGAACGGTCTAAGAGAGCGGGAAATGCGTACTTATATATACATAACTTTATGTAGAAAATACAATTATGTTACTATAACGTCAACCCAAACCCCAATCTTATTATCTGATTCATTGGATTATGATTGGAAATCTTTTAGGTTTAAGTTTCTTTTAAAGTTTATAAACCTATCCTCTGATACCAACTTGTAACATCACCCTACTTGGAGGCCCAAAACTAACGGCTACGGATACTGCAGTCATCCATAGTTATTAGTCCTCGATGACCAAATACGACAACATTAGATACATTGATACACAAAAACACAAGAATATAAAAAAAAATCAACAGCAAAAAAATTCCACATTTCATTTCAAAATATTCCAAATTGATTACATAATCCCAATTCGCAGACCACATTCAAATAACATATAATTATTACAAAATATGCCAAGAGCGACATATGAAGATGCCCACTTAATAGATCAGAGTATATAGATAGGCAAGTAAACTATTTGCCTTTACAAACAAAACACATAGCGGAAATAAAAGAACTCTAATAACAAGCTTGCCTCCTACACGTCTTTGGAAGCTTTATTCATCTAAAAGAACACCTACAAACCTTAACTCTCAACCTACTCAAAATCAATTGAGTACCCGAGAGTTTAAGAGGAAAACAAAAACTTCAATTCAGACATAAAGTCTGGTATGAATAACAATTTACCATCTTAAACCATTTAGATATCTAGTGAGACCACACCGCTTAGCGGAATGAGTTTTCCCCTCACTGGTATCCTAAAACATTCATAAAACCATATACTTTGCTCATGCATCCACAATGGTTAAATCATAGTATTTCAAAACATTATGATGATTGAAAAATAAATAAATCAATTCTGGATTACCCATCCCCATTCATTCTGACTATCTGTCTCAATTGTAGTTTCTAGAGTTACTATTAACCTGTTAAATGTTTATGGACTATCTGTCTCATTACTTATTTTTCATGGGATCACTAAGAACCTATTGGTAACTCCAATATCTTATTTCTTATCCTAATTTTCAAGGGCTAACTAGGAACTTATTGACTGACTGTCAATATCTTTATCCGGATATAGTTCTCATGGGTTAACTACAAACCTACTGACCCCTGGCAGTATCAAATCATAGTTTTCATGGGCTGACTATGAACCTATTGGCCCCTGCCAATATCATACCGTTTTCATGGCCTTACTGTAAACCTATTAGCCTCTACCAATATCTTAAATTAAGATTTTAACATCTGTTACTTTATATTCATTACTGGGTCAACCTAACTAGTTATTCTGCACTTTCCCCCAATATACAGTTATGCGTTAATAACAATGTGAGCAACATTTCCAAATTCTTTATTTATGCCATGGTTTTCCTTTAAAAATGAGAATGAGTTATTTGTTTTGAAACCTTAAAACATCACTTTCGAAACCCGTGGATGACCTCCTTCGAAAACATAGAAAACCACTTTTCAAAACTCTAAGTATATACCTTTCGAAACCAATGAAACCTTTCGATGGTATCAAGAAAACATTGCTTAAAACTTAGCTTTGAAATAAATAAAGTACCCTTCCGAAAGCATTGGGTTTACTCTTTAAAAAAATCATAGTGGTCAAAATGGTTATATATGAAAGTATCTCTTTCGAAACCAACTAAAATAAATTCAGGGAAATGGTGATGGTGTCGGAACCATCTAGTCCAAAGAAAAAGACTTTAAAAATTAAAACTTCAAAGGACAGAGTCGAAACCCCCTTTCGACTTCATCTCCTTCGAAACCCTCAACCCCTTTCGAAAGCAATTAGGAAGCGGCATAACCTAGGTAAAAACAAGGATGACCTTTTGAAGGTATTGATGACTTAAGTAAAATAGCGGCTAGGTTTCAACTATGTTGGAACCTACCATTTCGAAAGCTTGTTATTTAAAGAAAAAGTTCCTCTTCGAAAGCTATTTATAAAGTCCCTTTTGAAAGCATACCTTTCGACTATGTTGAAAACTTTAAGTAAAACAAGGCAGGAATTTAACTTTAGAAAACAAACAAAGGTTTGGATTCTATAGGGTATCGACGTAGTCGAAATCCCTTCTAAAACTAGGCAAGCGTTTATCTTTTTAAAACAGGACCTTGGTTTCGACTCTAACGAAAGCATAGCTTTCGACACCCTACCTTCTGCTACTTACCAATTCACTTCGTACCAATTCCAATAATACCTTGTGCCTTGGTTCCGACTTTGTGGGTTTCGACAGAGATGGTTTCGACTGAGATGGTGCGGAGGTAAAGGAGTCGAAAGGCGTCTTCGAAAAAGGTAGAACCTCCTTTTCTAAAATGTAGTTCTATAGCTAAAAAAATAGCAATTGCTTTATAACTAGCCTGCCAGTTGTAACTCCTTGATCGGCTAATTTAAAACTTTACAAATATTTTACCATTAAAAACTACCGCATTAATTAGATTTAAACCATAGAAAGGTAACATTTAAGCCGTTCCATATAACAAAAGTAATATTTGCAGAAAAGTCCCTCTTTTAAAATAATTTATTTTTCCTAATAAATCAATTGGGAAAAATCTCCAAAAATCACAGAAATTCGATTTCATCATGTAATCAAACATATTAAAAATATAGACCTAATTTCTTTCTAAAATATTCAGAATAAATTTTAAACCCAATTATATCACGTTTATCCTCAAAAATTCATAGTAAAATTCCTTAGCTTGGAAAATTACGAAAATTAAAACCCATCTCCAAAACCATGTTTTACTTAACATAAAAATTCTCCATGGCATTTTAAAATCAATAACCCACGGTTTTGCCCCTAAAACCGTGCGAATTTCATTTATTAATAAATTGTTTAAATTAAACAATTCATAAATTAAGCATATCATCACCCAATATATCTTAGAAACAAAATAAATACTCAAATCCGAAATCATAGGATTATAGAAACCAAAAGGAGATGGAATGAATTATTATTCACCTTAAACTTGATAAGGAATTTGAGATTTGTTGTTGATTAATTCTTCCTAGCTTTGATACTTGGCTTTTAGATTATAATCTTCCTCTTCCTCTTTGTTAATGGTCGGCTCTTAGGGTTTTGCGTTTTGTTTTTGATTTGTGAAAAATGAACGTGAGTGGACAATTGGTGAAAAATGTATAGCCGTGTAAAATAAAGAGGCTATTTTTACCAATATGCCCATGTGTGAAATAATTGTCCTTTAAACCAATTAAAGCCCATTAAGTTATTATTATTAAGCACGACCCTAGTTATAACTTATTCAAATCTCAATCCCCTCATCAACATTATTCTATTTAATTTATCTAATTAATTTCCCTGAATAATGTTATCAAAAATTAAGGATGTTACAGAATCGGTATTGAGCATTCTGGAAAATCGACGATTGGATTTTAGAGCGCTAGGGAAACGGAAGAGTGTACTCATAAGAGATGACTCAAAAACCGAAACCACTTCGAATCCATATACAGTTCTATGGAGGAGTTTCATGACATATATTAAAATGTTGGAATCTATGTGTTGTTCCGAGACCCGTTGGGGTATGGGAATCTAGGTGGGATTTCGTGATCTATTTGGTGGCGGTGAATGAGCTGGAGCGTCCGACGTAGCCTCATTAGCGGTAATGACTAAAACTAGAGATAGGAGGCATGGCCAGTAGGGTTGGCAAACCCATACGGTGCAGTCAGCTCTACCTAGACATTACTTACAATTGTTATACATGCATGGGGTGATGCATTCAGTCTTAACGAGACCAGCTATGTTTTTCCTATGGTACATCAATAGGGATGTTTGATGCTTCCGAAGGATATCTCTGATCCTTGTGCAGGAGGACCGTTCTCGAAGTACTAAGGGCACCTCCATGGAATCTTACACAATTAGCGAACAAGCTTTATCGGTTTTTGATTATAAACCTAGTATTGTTGTGATGTACACTCATGAGCATCACAGCTACTTGATTATTATTATTTTCACCCTTATACATTATTATAATATCAGTGGATTTTCTATAGAAAAGGTTTGGTTATCGTAAGGTAAAAAACCCATCCGTGTTTATATGCGGCATGGTCTTACGAGATACCTTTGATTTCAAGGTTTTATAAATTTAAAATCCATTTGGGTGTGTTTTCTCACACTAGTTTTCCACACTGACTCGGGTGTTATTTTATTATAATGCTCGGGTTAGACCAAGCATATTACAGATTAAATTTTGATGCTTTGTAGCTTTAGGAGACGAGCTGGAGGCTCAGGGACGTATTCACGTATATGGTTATTTTTCCATTACATTCATTGTTGTAGTTATCAGCAATTGTAAGGACGGGTTGCTATAACTGTCCGGGGCTAAAATAGGTTGGTATACTCTAATTGATGTCTGTATATACATGTATTACAGTTTCTTCTAGTGTAAAATTTATTTTATATTATAGATTATTTGTTCCGCTGTAAGATTCTGTGTTATTTTTGTTTTCTTCTTATCTTCTTCCTTCTTTCTTTTCCCCTAATAATCGGGTTTTTTGGCATTCGATTACTCGGCATGCAATACAGTGGACGTATTTGTGTCGATTTTCAAGGGTTGAAAATCCCGATCGTTACATTTGGTACCAAAGCTGAAGGTTAAGTGAGAACCTTGGCTTTTGTGGGGTACTCATTATAGATAGGGTTAGTAGCACCTAGAATGAGTTTGAGTGTGTATATATATGAGCGCATATTTATTAGTGATATAAAAATGTTTTATATTGTGTTGGTGGATCTAATGAGTGGCTTATGGATTTTGATCAATACGAGTAATTAACATTATTGATAGGGATCTCTAACCACTTGAACAAAGCAATTCGACATGGTATTGGTTTCAAATAGGGTAAATGCAATAATTTTTCAAAAATTATTATTGTATATATGGTATGCTTGGTTGTTAGAGAATGGTAATATTTGATTATTATCATTTTTTGTTTGTGTCCTAATAAAAGTTGTTATTATTATAATAAAAATAAAGATCAACAACAAAGAAATGATTTTATATAACCAAAGTGGGATTATATAATATATGATTTATAAATGGAAATGAAATGAAATTTCATAAGTATATTATAAATATGATTTATAAAAGCAGTTTGTAAATTGAAAAGAATTTAAAATTGGGGATTTGAGAATTTAAATCCCATTAATTTTGGAATGGTTTTTCAAAGGTTGGAAAATAATAATATTATTATTTGAAAAATATTTTGAATAGAAATATTTAAAAGGGATTTTGACGAGATAAAAAGCACTGAACTCACTTCGGTCATTGGAAAATAATTTCGGTGATGACTTCAGCATCATCGACGTTCATTTTCAGGTTTCCAAGAGAGGAATTGCTACCATTGGAATTTTGTTTTGTTAAACCTAGTTTTGATTTTAAAGTTCAAAGAATGATTTGATATACCAAGGGGATTATATGTATATATGATTTCAAATTGATTTGAAATAAATAAAAACAAGGTGTTTAAACTCTGGAAAATTTTCATTGAGTATTTTATGAAAATATGAGAAAATTAGTTCGATAACTTATAAAATTTGAGAGTTAGTAAGTTTGAAATTTTTGAACATGAATGTTAAGAAAAGTAAATTTGAAATTGAACTATGGAATTACATTTAACTTAAGTTAAGTTAAATAAAATGAATTTCGAAAAGAAATTTAACCTAAGTTAGGATAAACGAAATAATTTTTGAAAATGGAATTGGTTGGGATTGAAATAAATTGATGAATTGAGCTAATTAAATAAATTAGTGAGTTGAATATGGTCTTGGAATGTGGTTGATAAAATTGAACATTGAAATTGGAAAATGAATTGAGTTAAATGGAATTGAAATTGATATGGGTATGGATTTAAGTTGTGAAGTGGTAATAAACATGAGAATTTAGTATGAAATGTTTATAAACTTAAGTAAAATTTCATGAAATAATTCATAAATGAAATTTAGTATGGAGTGAAATGTTGTTAAACATAAAATTTGATGGAATAGTTCTTAAGTGACATTAGTATTGAAGGAATATACTAAGTAATAAGTGAATGTGAATAAAGAAACGTGAATAATTGAATGTGAATAAATTGAATGAGGATAAAATGAATGAGAATGAAATAAATGTGATTAAAAAAGAAGTTGGGATAGCTAAGAGATCATCTGAACTAAATACGCAAGTTGTACGTATATTATTTTATTCGCATAACGGTTTGATCTAGATTCGAGTACATGATTTCGAGATGATTTATATCGGTCTGAGTTGGGATTTTTCACCCGATTCTCGACGACGAACACTGGATATGGATTTTTGATTGATTCTAGAATTCTCTATTATAGTATATGGCTATGCAAGGAGGATGGCTGTTTCTAATCAAGGAATCGAATCTGAGTCCGCACTAGAGTGGTCGTGTGAACGATACTAGTTCAGAGGTGAAATTGTGTGGTCGAGCGAGCGATCAAATTTGGTATTGCATAAGGATGATATATGTACATCGTACGGGCTTTACTAAAGTAAATGTTGAAAATTGAAAATGCAAAATAATAAGATTTTGGACTATATGATTGGATACCATTGGTAAATAAGATGCAGGTATATAAAAACAAGAGCTAATTTGATGCTTTTGGTTTTATAAGAAAAATTCGGTTTCACGACTAAAAGGTACACGTTTAAATTGTTGTTTGAGTTGATGGTTTTATGATTGAGCCAGTTGGCTTTTGTTTTTCTTTGGCCGATGGGGTCCATGGTGACGAGTTGTAGTTGTTCCGATCGAGTTACACAAAGGAGACGCTGGCTAAATTTTTCAAGAATTTAAGACGTTAGAAAGTATTCGAGAAATTTGAGGAAACTTTTGAATAACTAAATTTTGACTTTTATGTTATTACTTGGGATGATATTAGTTAACTCTGTAAATGAAATTTAAGACTAAGAGAGGTGATAACAAAGTTCCAACAAATTAATTTTTGGAAAGTAAAGGCTTAAAAGAATGAAAATATAGCGATTTATTTAATAATTAAATTGTCATATTTAATATTTGGAATTGTTTAAATAATTGAATCTTGATTTTATAAGAATGAAAATGATTTTGAAAATTTATTTAAATTCTATTTAAATAAGAATGAAGATAGTGAACTTTTAATTTAGATTTAAAAGTGATTAATTTGGTTTTCATAATAATTCGTTTAAATTAAAGAGTAAAAATAGCCTTCTGGGGCACTGTCTCGGATTTCGACGAAACCAGTTTCATTAGATCCGTAATAGTATATTATTGTATGATAACGAATTTCATGGTGATTGGACGTATCGTTTGGATGTGCGAGATCGAAACGCGTATAAATTAATTTCGGAAATTTATATAAATAATTGGGTTTGAAAAGCTATCTTGCACATTTGATCAAATTAGGCATCGAGACTAGTTCCATCGCGTTTGGAATAGGGGTATAACATAAAGAACGCTAGGCGGCAGGCCTCGATAAGAGTTCGAAATTTTCGGACATTTTGTAATTCGATATTTTAAATTGAGAAATATATATATATATATATATATATATATATATAATTTTGAAATTCCAATACTCTACCCATGCCTCTGCATGTCCCAGGCCATGCCCTCATAACTCCATGTTATATCATACTGTCCTCTTTCTCTCTTTACAGCAAGTCAAAAAAATCAGAGCAAAGGAGAAAATTTTTTGCAAACAAACTTTAAAAATTAATATCTCATGGATTACCAAACTAAAAATTGTGAAATAAGCTTTAAAAATCTTGATTTAATGAGATCTTCGTGTAGATGGATTTCTAGGGGTTGCAGCAGTCTTTGGGAATGATCGATAGTGGAGTGTCGTGAGTGTTAGCAAACTTGGGTTGGAGATTATGCTCGATTTAGTTGATGTGGGGGCAAAGCAACTTCATTTTCGGGTTTGTGGTGAGAGAGGGCACGCCGGTGATAAATTTGGTGGGTTGCGACTGTAAGGGTTGAGGCGCGGCTTGAGCAAGTCGAGCATGAAGAGGTGGATATCGCGTTTTGTTTGGGTGTGGCGAATTCCATGATATTGGCATGGGCAGATGGAGAAATCGAAGAGAAGTTTAGAGGAGTCATCGGATTTGAGTTTTGACAGCCGTAGCTTTGTATCATCATTTGGGCATGCATGACAATGGCATGCACAACTTTGGGTACAGGGATTCGGGGGAGGGATAAAGATAGAGGGTAGAGTTGTAATTAAAATAAATTTTGTTATTGGTTTATTTCATTTTAAGTTAAAATAGTGATACCTTACAAAATCGATAACTCTCTCATACGAGGTCCAATCAAGGCGCAGATTTTTCCATTGCACTCGTAACGACGTAAGCTTCACGATGGAACTAGTTTGGAAGGATTTGGAGACAGTTGAAATTTGGGCTAAAATCGGATGTCGTTTGGTTTTAGTTCCAAACCAGAACGCCTCGACGACAACAGAAAACTTGGTGAGTTAATCTCACCTTTTTGGTTAACTAGTATGATATATAGTTGATAAAAATTATTGAATGATCGTTTAGATGAATTACTATATTTATTAGTTGTTTGGATATATTTCTACCCTGGAGCAGATGAGACCCTATTATGTTCCCGTGTAAGAGCGGATGACCCTTTATATACGAATTCCGCTTCGAAGCGGTTGATTTATATTATTGATTATATACTGTATGTGATGTAGAGGAATGGATTGGAGGGATCCAACAGGATTCTCCACCACTGTTAATTTTAATTACATATATATGTGCTAATATATATGAGCTCTAATGCAGGGGACAGGTTGGTGGGATCCAACGGGATTCCTCGCTATAGTTGAATTATTTCGGTAATATTTCTTTTATATTGATTATTGAAAAATGAACCTGATTGTGGACACTGTGGTTATAACATTGTTACATGTTTGAAAACTAAAACCCAAAAGTGATAGAAAATCAATATCGATATTAGTTACGTGTTGGGTGGCTATTAGCCTCAAATTAGTATTTTAAAAATACTATAAATTGTCATTTGAGTTGGAATTGGTTTTTGACATAGGAAATGATTAATAAATCCAAAATCGAGTTTCGAAAATATTTGTTTTAAAGTTTATCTATTTATATTAATATTGTTTTAAAGTTATCTAGTTATATTAATATTGTTTTAAAGTTATTTAATTATAGTAATATTATTTTAAGGTTGTTTAGTTATATTAGTATTGTTTTAAAGTTATTTGTTTATAGTTAATATTGTTTTAAAGAATTTATCAAAATGTTAATATTTTGAAAGGTTAATTATTTCAAGAATAATTATGGTTTGAAATTAATAATAAGGATTATTAATAAGGTTTTGAAAATAAATTATTATTATTTATAAAATGGTAAAGATTAATTATTATTTTTTATTTAACAATATTTTGAAATTATTATTTTTAAAGATGTTTTAAAGTTAATAATTTTCATTTATTTATAATGTTTATTGTTAATAATTATTATTCTGGTGTTTTGAAGTAAAAGATTTTTAATTACTTAAAAATGTTTCCGAGACCCATGAATAGAGTTGAAAGACTTGGATTTTATAAAATGGTTTGAAGACTTAAGGGAAGATTATTTACAAGGATAAAGAGTTTATAAATGGTTAGATATTTATAAAATGAATTTTAGAAACGGGTTTATAGATCTATAAAAGGAGTTTTATAAATATTTTTATGGATTTATAAAGGGTTTATAAATGATCTTTTTTAAGCATACAAAAAGTTTATAAGTAATTGAATTTTTATAAAGGGATTATAAATGGTTTTTTGGAGATTTGTAAAATGGTTTATAAATGGTTTTGGATAATTATAAGGAATTTATAAATTATTTGAGATTCGAATAAAAACAAAATCCTTCTTAATTTTGTAAATATACTTATACCATAACGATAAGTATATGAGTGCATTTTCTAAGATGTGAGGTGTAATGTGTGTGATATACTTATACCATTGAGATAATTTTATGAATATTTTATAAGTATTGAAAATATAGAGATTTGTGGATATACCTTTGTAAAAGTATTTTTATACAAGTAATTTACAAAGTGATTTTAATGAATGAAAGATTTATAAAACGAGGCTAGTGATTGCTTATATGCTTAACCAATGTTGTTTTTCCCCTATGGAATAAATCTTTGTTTGAATGTGTGTTTGTTGATAGTTAAATAACTGACTATCAAATCTTGGCCTAAATATTTAGTCCTTAATTTTGGTGGTACAGAAATATTCCCTACTTAACACCGAAAGATTTTGACTTAGGAAATATCTAGGAGGAACACGGGAATTATATGGTACAATCACCGTCGGTGGTGCTATACTGTACGTATAAACTCATTTTGTTCTTCTAGGACAAATGATGAGGAGATCCGTCCATTTAATCGATTAGGGGGTGGTCCCCGCTCTTGTGTATTGTCTGATTAATTCCTAAAGAACCGAAATTGAGCATTTCGAAAAATCGACGATTGGATTTTGGAGCGCCAGGGAAACGGGAGAGTGTACTCGTAAGAGATGACTCAAAAACGGTAACCACTATGAATCCATATATGGTTCTATGGAGGAGTTTCGTGACATATATTGAAATATTGGAATCCATGTGTGGTTCCGAGACACGTTAGGGTATGGGAATCCAGGTGGGATTCTATAATCTATTTGGTGGCGGTGCGTGTGCTGGAGCACCGGACGTAGCCTCATCAGCAGTAATGACTAAAACCATAGGTAGGAGGCATGGCCAGCAGGGTTGGCAAACCCATAGGGTGTAGTCGGCTCCACCTAGACATTACTTACAATTGTTATGCATGCATGGGGCAATGCATTCGATCCTAGTGACACCAGCTATGTTTTTCCTATGGTACATCACTAGGAATGTATGATGCTTCAAAAGGATATCTCTGATCCTTGTGTAGGAGGACCGTTCTAGAAGTACTGAGGGCACCTCTATGAAATCCTACACAATTAGCGAACGAGCCTTATCGGTTTTTGATATATACCTGGCATTGTTGTGATGTACACTCGAGCACCACAACTACGTGATTATTATTATTTTCTCCCTTAGACATTATTATAATATCAATGGATTTTCTATAAAAAAGGTTTGGTTCTCGTAAGGTAAAAACCCGTCCATGTTTATGTGCGGCGTGATCTAACGAGATACCTTTGATTTCATGGTTTTACAACATTAAAATCCAGTTGGGTGTGTTTTCTCACGCTGGTTTTCCAGACTGACTCGGGTGTTATTTTATTATAATGCTTGGGTCAAACCGAGCATATTACAGATTAAGTTTGGATGCTTTGGAGCTTCAGGAGACGAGCTGGAGGCCCAAAGATGTATTCACATATATGGTTGTTTTTCCAATGCATTCATTGTTGTAATTATCAGCAATTGTAAGGACAAGTTGTTATAACTGTCCGAGATGAAATAGGTTAGTATACTCTGATTGATGTATGTATATAACTGTATTACAGTTTCTTCTGGTATAAAGATTTATTTTATATTATAGATTATTCATTCCGCTATGAGATTCAGTGTTTTTTTATTTCTTCTTATCTTCTTCCTTCTTTCTTTTTCCCTAACAATCGGGTTTTTCCGGCATTCGATTACTCGGCATGCAATACAGTGGACGCATTGGTGTCGATTTTCGAGGATCGAAAATCCCAGTCGTTACACTCGAGTACTTTTCCAAATTTAGATATAGATACTTTGGAGCTTTCAAAAGATGATCTGGATGCCTCCAAGATGTATTCACATATTTTAATTTTGATGTATTTTCTTGTATTTATCAGCAATTGTAAGGACAAGTTGTTACAACTGTCCAGGCTGATGATAGGTTAGTTACTCTGATTGTTGTATGTATATAAAGTTTTTCTTTTATAAAGATCCATTTTATATTATATATTACTCGCCACGATGTGAGATTCTGTTCTATATTTTCTTTTCTTTCACCCCAACAATCTATCTTTTCAGCACTCGGATGCTCAGCATGTGAATACCGTGGATATATTAGTGTCGACTACTGAGGATCGAAAAGGCTGGTTATTACAGTGGTATCAAAGCTAAAGGATAAGCAAGAACCTTGTCCTTGGTAGGGTAAACTCATTAGAGATGGGGTTAACAATGCCCTAGAATGAGTTTGAGTATATTATAAAAGAGCACGTATTTGTTGGTGCTATAAAAATGTTTTATATTGTGTTAATTGGTCCGTTGAGTGGATTATCGGTTTTGGCTGTGCACCTGATCAACATTATCGATAGAGATTTCTAAAACACTTGAACAAGGCAAACCGACACAGTATTATTTTCAAAATTGGTAAATGAAATAATTTTACCTAAGATTATATTTTATATATAGAAAGAATAATGTTCAAAAAATTGATATAGTTACTTATGATGTGTTTGTTTGTAAGGAAATAATAATATTCAATTATTATTATTTATTGGTTGATTAGTCATGCTCGCCTAGTTTAGAGCACTGACTATTGTTTTTTGATCGATTATTCATGCTCAGCCAATTTATGAGCATTTATTGGTTTGATTTAGATTAATTATAAACACCTTGTGAATTTAGTTTCACAATTTGACTATAAGGTGTTTGTTAATAATGTAGGTTTAACAAGTTTATTTTGTTAAAAGAAAATTATTCGAGAAGGAATGATTTTATATAAAGATGATTTTGTAAATCTGCATTATAAAAATGTGTTTTATAAATAAAAAGGATATTTAAGAATTTAATTTTCGGTGTCTTTGAAAAAGATTTCAAATGATTTTTGGAAAAGTAGTAAAAGTATTACTTGAAAGTATTTATAAGTATAAATATTTCAAAGAGAATTTTAAAGAAATATGCATTTTCTTTAGATAGTTTGGGGAATGAGTGTCGATTAGTTTTGTAGTAATCTAAATAATCTTCTAAGTGACGATCGAATGTTTGCTTAGGCGAACGTTAAGGGCACTTAGTAAATTATTCCCTTTGTCATTGTACGATCGAAACGAGTTCGAATCCGAACAAACCCAAAGAAAGATGATAATATATATTTTCAAACTATGGAAATATATACAATATTGTTTCAAAATAGGATTCGAAAAGAAGAAGTATTATTATGTTAACTAGTTCGAGTGGCTCAAAAGTGACTAAAAATGGGCAAAAGGTGTGTTCGGATGGTAAACATTTCTCTTAAGTTGTAACAACCCAGGGTTTTGCATCGATTAATTATCGTCATTAGATGATTAAATTCTGCTGGCTAATTGCTGTTGGGATTTTATCGGGTTGAAATTCTTTTAATAATTTTGTTAAGGGGTATGCGGGCTTTAAATGCAATTTTAGCCCACATTTCTTTTTGTTTTTGAGCCGTGTTATATCAAAATATTCAGACCCGTTCCTCCACCCCATTCATTCTCTTCGCAAGCCCTAAATTAATCAAACGAACGAAAAAAAATGGCTGCTAGGGTTTTGGATTTTGAATGATTCTCGAAGCCTTGTCCGACTTCGTGCAAAGGCGAGATGAGATGGGGAAAGAAAAAGGGGGAATTGCGGTAGAGAGATTCGCGCTCTTCGAAATAGGTGAGTGATTTTCTCACTCACATCTTTACTTCAAACCCGTTAATTCGTGAATTATGTCGCTTGATTTCTTGGCTATCACTGCTTTGAATTTGGTGATTTTGTCTATACTGGGCCTCAGCCACTTGATTTTGATTTTCGTATGGATGTTGGAGATGATTCCTGACTTTGGCAATTTCGTATACTTTGTGACTTGATTCCCAGTCATTTAACCGATGCTTAATTCTCTGTTGGCTTTAGAAACACTACCTCTATCTTTGTTCGATTTTAGTCTTGGTAATTGATTTTGACTTCTGTGTCATCGGCACTGTCACTGCTTCGACTTGATGCTGCTGACTTTAGTTACGATGATTTTGTCGTTGATTTTGTGAGGATGTTTTTCGAACTGTACCATATTTACTTGAGTTCGATTTTCTTGACTTGAAATCACATTCACCTGCACACTTGTTTTCAAGCGGTTATTCTGCAATGCTGATTTGATACCCGTTTTTACGGTGTTTTGAGAAGTGTGATTTCCTTATCGAAATTGCTATAGATGTTGCTGTTTTAATCACGTGTTTTGAAAATTGTTTTTAAAATAAAATTGTTTTAAAAATTTTACAGTTGCGCTTTCAAAAGAATGAGGAAGCGATTTAAATGCTTCAGCAAAATTGAGGACTATGAACCCTCACTTTTACTGTTTCGCTTAATTCCGGATTTGTCCGTTTGAGAACGTAAAATGTTATTTATTTAAAATACACAATTTTGCACTTTCGAGGAAACGATGAAGATATTTAAACGATTTAGTAAAACACGTGGTATGGGACATGTGCGTTCACTATTTCGGTTAATTCTGGACTCGTTAATTGAAATATTTGCTGTTTTGATGATTTGGATGATTTTGTGTGCTTTCGAGCCAATATGTTGGACCTTCGGGTCATATGCTGGACCTTCGGGTCATCTGATGGACCTTCGGGTCAAATGCCAGTACTAGACCTTCGGGTCACTCTGCGGACCTTCAGGTCATCTGATGGGCGCCAAAAATTTATAGTACTTGGTAGGCTTCGGTCATATGTTGTTGCACGTGCGGCGTAGCTTAGACTCGCCATATGCTGGGATCGATCCATCTTTTATGTTGATTTTCTAGATTATCTTAATTGATTTCTAGATATTTGTTGTTTCTAATTATCTACAGGTAATTAGATATTTGTTGATATGAGTTCTAACTATCTTTGTTGATAATTAGATATTTGCTGATTTGAGTTCTAATTGTCTTTGTTTGATAATTAGATATTTGCTGATTTGAGTTCTAATTGTCTTTGTTGATAATTAGATATTTGCTGATTTGAGTTCTAATTGTCTTTGTTGATAATTAGATATTTGCTGATTTGAATTCTAATTATCGTTTTTGATAATTAGATATTTGTTGTTTCTGATTATCGTTTTTGATAATTAGATATTTGTTGTTTCTGATTATCGTTTTTGATAATTAGATATTTGTTGTTTCTGATTATCGTTTTTGATAATTAGATAATTGTGTTTTCTGATTATCGTTTTTGATAATTAGATATTTGTGATTTCTGATTATCGTTTTTGATAATTAGATAATTGTGTTTTCTGATTATCGTTTTTGATAATTAGATATTTGTTGTATATGATTATCGTTTTTGATAATTAGATATTTGTTGTTTCTGATTATCGTTTTTGATAATTAGATAATTGTGTTTTCTGATTATCGTTTTTGATAATTAGATATTTGTTGTTTCTGATTATCGTTTTTGATAATTAGATATTTGTGATTTCTGATTATCGTTTTTGATAATTAGATAATTGTGTTTTCTGATTAACGTTTTTGATAATTAGATATTTGTTGTTTCTGATTACCATTTTTGATAATTAGATATTTGTTGTTTCTGATTATCGTTTTTGATAATTAGATAATTGTTGTTTCTGATTATCGTTTTTGAATTAGATATTTGTTGTTTCTGATTATCGTTTTTGATAATTAGATATTTGTGTTTTCTGATTATCGTTTTTAATAATTAGATATTTGTGATTTCTGATTATCGTTTTTGATAATTAGATAATTGTGTTTTCTGATTATCGTTTTTGATAATTAGATATTTGTGATTTTTGATTATCGTTTTTGATAATTAGATAATTGTGTTTTTTGAATATTGTTTTTGATAATTAGATATTTGTTGTATTTGATTATCGTTTTTGATAATTAGATATTTGTTGTTTCTGGTTATCGTTTTTGATAATTAGATAATTGTGTTTTCTGATTATCGTTTTTGATAATTAGATATTGTTGCTTCTGATTATCGTTTTTTATAATTATATATTTGTGATTTCTGATTATCGTTTTTGATAATTAGATAATTGTGTTTTCTGATTATCGTTTTTGATAATTAGATAATTGTTGTTTCTGGTTATCGTTTTTGATATTAGATATTTGTTGTTTCTGATTATCATTTTTGATAATTAGATTATGTTGATTATATTGAATTGCTATTTTCCATCTATCTCTGTTGATAGTTAGGGTTTGCTGATTATGAAGTTCGTGTTTTCTAGTTAATTGTTGGATAACTAGATATTTGCGATTTTGCGATTCGTGATTTGTGTTTTCTAATTGTCTTTGTTGGTAATTAGATTTTGCTGTTTTGTAATTATCGTATCGATAATTAGATATTGCTGTTTTGTGATTTCTGTATTCTAATTATCTAATTGATAATTAAATATTGCTGATAATTGTATTTATTCAGTTTTGTTGTTTTCTGATTATCTATTTGATAATTAGATTTTGTTGAAAATTTGTGAATTTCTTTTATGAAATTAAAAGATTTCTTTGGCGTTTATGTTCTTGACCTTTATTTTTCTAGCTTAACCAGTTTATGTTAGAAAAATAATTGTTATTGACGACTTTAATTATGAAAATTGTGGGGATGCAATTTTTATAAGGATGGGAGTCTATAACAACCCGGGGTTTTGCACCAGTTAATTATCATCATTAGACGATTAAATTCTGCTGGCTAATTGTTGTTGGGATTTTATCGGGTTGAAATTCTTTTAATAATTTTGTTAAGGGGTATGCGGGCTTTAAATGCAATTTTAGCCCACGTTTCTTTTTGTTTTTGAGCCCTGTTATATCAAAATATTCAGACCCGTTCCTCCACCCCATTCATTCTCTTCGCAAGCCCTAAATTAATCAAACGAACGAAAAAAAAATAGCTGCTAGGGTTTTGGATTTTGAATGATTCTCGAAGCCTTGTCCGACTTCGTGCAAAGGCGAGATGAGTGGGGGAAAGAAAAAGGGGGAATTGTGGCAGAGAGATTTGCACTCTTCGAAATAGGTGAGTGATTTTCTCACTCACATCTTTACTTCAAACCCGTTAATTCGTGAATTCTGTCGCTTGATTTCTTGGCTATCACTGCTTTGAATTTGGTGATTTTTTCTATACTGGGCCTCGACCACTTGATTTTGATTTTCATATGGATGTTGGAGATGATTTCTGACTTTGGCAATTTAGTATACTTTGTGACTTGATTCCCAGTCATTTAACTGATGCTTAATTCTTTATTGGCTTTAGAAACTACTACCTCTATCTTTGTTCGATTTTAGTCTTGGTAATTGATTTTGACTTCTGTGTCATCGGCACTATCACTGCTTCGACTTGATGCTGCTGACTTCAGTTACGATGATTTTTTCGTTGATTTTGGGAGGATGTTTTTTGAACTGTACCATATTTACTTGAGTTCAATTTTCTTGACTTGGAATCACATTCACCTGCACACTTGTTTATGCTTCATATATATTGATGTTGTGACTTCGATACACCAAACTTTGACTTCGTCCTGTCATTTTGAAGCTCGATTCGATGGTCCATGACTTTGTCTCGTTCGACATGTCTGCATTGCACTATCCACTGTTCCTTGAGTGTTGCAGTTTTGTTTTGCATGTTTACGACTTGGTTGAAGTTGTTGGTTCAGTTCATACTGTACTTCGACTCGTGTATGCTTCAGATTTGTATATGACACTTCAATTTGTGTCTGCACTGTGTACTCGAGTCTGATTCATATATATGATGCTTGGTTGGCATTGTGTACTTCACACTTTGGTATTGTGCACTGTGCTTTGAGTCGGGTACCTTGATTCACTGTTGTCTGCATTTGTTCGTATACTTATCTTCATATATTTAAAATTGTTGTCACATTCACTTGTGTACATTGTAGTCTTGGTCGACCATTTCGATTCACTAGTCTTTGGCTTGTGAACTTTCTGGTTGTCTGTTTGTGACTTCAGCATTGCTTTGTCTTCGACATTTCCTTTTCATGTGTGATAAGTTGCTGCCATGTACATGAGTTTGGTGTGTTTGTTTCACTAGTCTGGTCGGTCTTGAGACTGTAGCATGCATTGTTCATGTCATTCCTTTGGGCAGTTTGTTTTGCATCTCCATTTGTTGTACTCGAGTCATTTGATTCATGTGCATTATCAACTACTTGGATCTCTGTCTTGTTCAACTTGCTGAGTTAAGCCTTCTACTTTGAACAGTTTGCATATAGGCTAATATGTGTTTGTGTACATATTCTGTTGTCACTGTTGCAGTTTTGCCCCGTTTGGTTTGTGATTCACTGTTGCACTTGCAAGTCCTTGTTGTCTCCATTGTTTTGTGATATTGTACCCGATTATGTTTTCTGGTACTTTTATCCTTATGTATTTCTGTTTGTAACAATGCCTTTGTGCACTTGGTCATCCGAGCCTTTGTGATTTGCATTAAGTTGAATTTGGGTTGCCTTTGAGTTTCAGACCTGTAGCATGCATGATGCTATGTAGTTTCATGAATTTTATTATAGCTTTTTCAATGTTGCTGATGTTGGTTTGGATTCTCTGATTCATTGTTGTAGTTGATGCCAGTTGCCTCTGGTTTGAGTTTTGCTTGTCTTGGAATTGCACACTTGTAGCATTATGTTGACACTGTTTTTGCTAGAAAATATTGATGTGCTCATTTTTAACTTGTACCTGTGTTGAACCCAGCTAATAGCTCGGGTTTGACCTCGTGCTCGGTTGTGAGTTTTCATTGTGCATTCGTGTGCACTTTGTTCATTTGATGATTACTGGGTGGATGCTTTGCAGTTCCATCTGGTTCATTTTGAGTTGAGTTGGTGCCATTTGCTTTTGATTCATTGAACTTTTGTGTAATTCATCACTATAGTGGCGAAGCAGTGCACGCAGCCAAAACAGTATTGACTTTTTATGTGATATTTCAATTGTTTGAATTGTTTCATGTGTTCAATTCAATATTTTGAAATTGTATTTTGATTTGATTTGAATTTGCTGATTTGTTGTTTTATGCTGTTTCGTGTTATATCTACCGTTATTCGATTCTCTTATTGAAGGGTTGGATATACGAGATTTATTGTGACTCTCGTCTATTTGATTATTTAATTATTATTGCTTCCGTGCATTAATAACTGAGTTTGAATTAGACTGACCCGTGTATTATTTTCTTTTGAATTAATACTCGGGTCAGACCGAGTTATTTCTAGTTGTTGATATCTTGCTTTGGGTTGCTGCTTGAGCTATGAAGTCTCTTCATATCTTCTGGAGTAGTCATTGTCCTAGTCTAGGATGATATGTATTCATGTATATTATTTACAATAATGTACTTGTATATGTAACTTCCAGTGTCGACAGTGTAGTTGTATCATATGTATTGTATCACATGTATTGTAACTGACTTCAATTATATATATATATATATATATATATATGAGATTTTATATTATCTGTGTTCCGCATTTAGTTTATCTGTGTTATTATTATATACGTGTAATGACCCTGGATTTTAATTAAATTTAAATTGATAATTAAATTAGTTTTTGGATAAAAATTGTGAAATTTAATCGATAAATGGAAGCGAGTTTCCCCGAATCCGAATAAAATTATATATAATCATTTTAAATTTAGAAATTGTATATATATGTGAATCTATATAGTTGTGCCTATATGAATAGATTTGGAATGATATATATATATATAATTTAATTTAAACCTTAATATAAATGGTTTAGAGATAAATATAAAAATAAATTGATAATAAATATTTAAACTAAAAAGATAGAAGTAAAATAAATATTTGAGTTATAAATAGAGATAAATAAAGGATAAGCTATAAAATACAAAGTAAATACATATATATGTATATATATATATATATCTTAATATCATATTAATAAATCAATACAAACACTAATATATATTCATGTATGAACCACTTGAAAACAAAATGCATTCAGATCTGTAAACAAGTGAATAAATATACATATGAATTAACTTGTAAAAGGAAACAAGAAAATATACATGTAGAGCCGAAACAAAGCAAGGTCAGGCCATATAAAAAGAAAGGAAAAAAAGATAAGTATATGTAGATTGTACCAAAGGAGTTAATGCCAATATCTTAGCATGCATAGTATAAATCATATCAGCCGAGATCTTGTTTGGTAAACCAAAGAAAAAAAATGAATTTGTACAACATAATTAATGCTAGCACACTTAAGTAAACATCTCAGCCCCAAACGAAAATATCATCTGCCTATGGTACAAATATTTGTACTAGAAAGAAAAAAAAATACATTACTTTGTACAAAATACATTATGTCACTCTACAACACTTCATATCAGCTTAAACAAATAAAACATCACCCTGTACAAATTATATCACTTGTACCACATTTCATCTCAGCTTAAAACAATAAACAACATCACTTAGCATCCCAGTTTTCGTTCACCATTTAAAACTGAGTAGAACCAAAACAATATCATCTTGAAATCAAACAAATATCAGTCAAACAAACATCTCAAACTAAAATATCAAAGCAATCAAGGCCTGGGAATCAAGAAGTAAAGAAGCTTCAGTTATCAAGTTCAAAACCAGATTTCCTACCTTGCAAAGTTTAAAAGTCTTCAACTTTCAACCAGAAAATCAAACTAGAAGCTTTCAACTGGAAATTCAAAGCCTATTTTCAACATAAATAAAACTCTGTTCTTTCTGGAAAATAAGGTGAGCAAACTTCTAAACAAAATCTTTTTTTTCTATGAGCAAACTAACCTATTTAGGTTTTGAATTCATAATTTATCTTGAAGTTTTGTGATGTGGCTGTGGTGAAAATGATGAATGAATGTCAATATTTAGGTGTGAAGTGTGGTATGCATGCCTGTGAATGTATATGTTTACTCTGTTATAACAAAACCCAAGATCACTAGAGATGAAAAAAAAATTCATATCTCCATTTTTAGATCTTTTTTAACCATGATTTCTAAAAGAAATTTTCTTATAACAATGTAAAGTTACTTCTAAAAATAATATTAAGTAAAGATAGTAAGTAAATGTTCTGTAAATAATAGTTTACAGTAAGATCAATATATATCAGGAAAATCAAACATTTTATTTTTTATGTCTGATTACATAATCATGTCATATCACAAAATGATGATTTTAGGTGAAGGTCTCGTAATTTTTAAACGAGTAATGGTCGAGAAATCCTAAGTTGAACAGAAATACCATTTTTGTCAAATTCCTTCAATCGGCCAGATTAAATTTTTCGAATTTTGGTCAGATGATGGATTCAGCGTCAAGTATTATGGGAAAAATACTAGAAAAAATTCTCAAGGATCGTGGTGGATTGGCGCGATTGATTTAGGGTTTAGAAACTCGTTTTTGCCAGTAATGGTTTTTGAGTTTGTTCGTTGTCGTGGCGAGATCGAGCGTGACCGGACCTATTAAGATCGTAGCTCAAGTGGTTGACAATGCTCTGGGTGGAGTGGTGCAATTTCTGGTGGTCGGGGTTGCGAGGATGGCGGCGTTCCAGGTGAAGGAGTTTCTGCTGTTTGGGTTTCAGGTTGCAATTTTTAGCTCGAATTTGATTTCAAGGGGATGGGTGAGTTCTGGAAATTGGAAATTGATGCGTGAAGAATCGTCGACTTGCCGAGGCCGGTGGCGTTCGCCAGAACGGCGGCGCGATGATGTGCATGTGCACGAGGAGGTGGTGGTGTCAGTTGTGATGAGTTGGGAAAGAGAGGGAAGTAGCTCGAAGCACTGCTTGGGGAATTGAGAAAAAAACTCGAAGTCGAACTCGAGTTGTTTTAGTATGATATCGGGTAGGGTTTGAGACTTAAACAAAATTTTGAAAAAAAAATCCTAACACAGGTTGGTTTGGGAAGAAACTCGAAGTAGATGGCATGTCGACTCGGGTAAGACTCGAAGCGGGTCTCGGGTCTGTTGTAAAAACAGTTTTTACTTTGAAATAAAATTCAAACTTTTAAACATTTTTAATTCATGTTTTAAAATAATGACTTTGATTAAAGTTTGAATTAATTAAGGATAATTACTGAATAAAAGTAATTAATTAATGATTAAAAATTGATTAATCAAGTGATTAAGAATAATTAATTAAGGAAAATTAATTAAATGGTAATTAATTAAGGGTTAATTTATTAATTTAAAGATAATTAAATGGTGAATTAAATAATTAAAGGTTAATTATTGAATAATTAAAGGTTGATGAATTATAAGTAAATGTTAATTAATTAATTTATTATTAAAGGTTAATGAATAAATGATTAAAGGATAATTAAATCAGAATGATTTGTAATTAGTTAATGTTAATTAACTAGGATTCGTGACTAATCTGATTTAATTTAATCAGATAAATAAATTGACCTTACCTATGGACATTTGGATTCTATTGGATGTGAATTGTTTGATATCCCTGATTTGTGATGCTTAGTGATACATCTTGATTTATGTCATGATCTCTAGTGTAATGTAAATTATTTATCTGGGATGACTGAAATTTATTATCTGTGATATATATATATATATATCTGTGATCTGTGAATAAAGATAAGCGTTATCGATTACACCGCTTATCGATATATCTGTGATGATTGATGTTGTGCACTATTGTGTGAAATCCCTGGACTACACTATACACACACAAATATGGATTTCACGTGGAAATCGGTTAAGTCACAGATGATTTAAATTCAATGTTTTTGAAATTTAAATTTTAATTTCAATTGATTTTGAAATTGGAAATTGGGGTTTAATATGAAAAGCTTTTGAAAGGAGTTTGAAAGATATTTTGGATATCTTGAAATTTAAATAATTTGATTTAAATTTGAATTCAAGTTTGAAATTGAATCCTATGATTTGAAACTAGGGATTAAAGATGCTGTACAAGTTATATATGGGTTAAACCATTTTAAAGGTATTGATTTGGGAATTTGAATTTAATTCAAGGGTTTTAACTCGTGTAAATATAACTGGATTTTTCTGAAACGAAAACTACTTGTTTTCAAATAATAATAGCTTTCACATAAGGAATGAATTTCCAATTGGTGTCAATAGAATTTCAAGTTTGAAATAGAATTGAAATGTTTTGAAAACTATGAAATGAGTCTTTAATTCAAAGACCGGATGAGTTAATCCAACTTGAAATAGAATTGTTTTGAAACGCTATGAATGAATCTTTGGAAACTAGTTTTGAAAGCTATAAGTTAAATCTTGATTTAAAGATTTAACGAGTAAACCTATTAAAATGGAAATTGTTTTGAAATCCATGAATGGATCTTTGTGAACGGGGTGAACTTTGTGAATTGAATCTTTTTGTTAAAAAGATTGGAAATGGTAAATTCTTTTAACCATTCGAATGAAAAGTTTTGGGCTTTAAGCTGTGATTTAAGTGAGACCGCAGTATCCATATGATTTTTAATTGCGCTCGTTATTCGGTTTAGCCGGGAAAGGACCTTTGTGTCATATAACCCATTCCGAATAATGATACGACGTATATGGATAGCATTTGAAGACCGGTGGTGAAGACCGGTGGTGAAGACCGGGTATTTGCGAGAACGATAGGATGACCTATCGATTGTCCCTGCACTGAGTCGCGCCGGTATAGAGATTTCCTAAGTGATGGGAAATCTAATCGGGATTGTGAATACCTGGATTGCAAGGGCTTCTTTGGAAGTGCCTTCGGTTCTGTTCGAACCCGGAACAGACTTGTATGGATGTGTGTCTGACATTACACTTTGAGATGTAAAGCTGGTTTCTATCAAATACATTTCTGTTGGTGGCGGAGAATTTATTCTCTTAGCTTAACACCCTTCTCTGAGACGACGAGCTCAGAGGTTATGTAGTTGATGGTTACTAGTGATACACTCCCAATTTGGTAATGTGGCACACAAAGTGTTGTTGATCATTGGTTGATCAAAGCGTTGCTTTGTGAAAAAGCATGGCTTTGTGAAAAAGCGTGGCTTTGTGAAAAAGCGTGGCTTTGTGAAAAAGCATGGCTTTGTGAAAAAGCGTGGATTTGTGAAAAAGCGTAGCTTTGTGGACGAGACTTCGTCGAGCCTCACAACCCGGTAAATGTCGAAACAGGAATGTTGCGGCAAAGGTTTGTAGGGGTAGCGCCCCTAGGGTATGTCATTTCCTTCTAGATAAAAGGTGATATCATGGTATGGAGCCCAGATATTTTACCTATGTTGATGCTGCAAAGTTATCATACTTTGTGGTTGTTGCTTTGTGGTTGAGGATCCTCGGATAAAGGTTGGTAACGACCGGGGGATGGTATAGCTCGTGTGTTAGTTACCTAGTTACAGCTGTACAGCGTGAGGTAGTGTCAGTGTGTTAGTTACCTAGTCACAGCTGTACAGCGTGAGGTAGCGTCGGCCTTGTGTTTGCAGAGATCCGGTTAGGATCCGGGGCGTCTTTCCAGAGGCGTTTCTATTTCGGTGTAAGGAAGTTCCTTTGCCTGACCATTTGTTGGAAATCCAAAGAAACAATACGAACCCTATACGGTTTTAGTTGTATAACCTATCATGGAATGTGGCGGTAACCTGTTATTGAACATGGTAGCTATAGTAGGCATACGATGAAATGTTGTATGCTGGCTAAGATTGATATTATACTTTCGAAATATTTTCACACTATGCACTAGTAATAATATCAAAGGAGTTTTGTTTGCGTAGTAAGCATGTTTGACTATCATAAGAAGAAATCTCCTCCAATTCTGTGTTTGCATTGTGTGTGTGGTGGGAGGTCTTATGGTAGTTTCATTTTCCAAAAATATTGCGGGTTAAAATGTTTAAAATTCTTTTGTTTAAAGATAAACTGTTTTTGTTTGCTCATACCAGTCCCATGACTGATCCGGAGTTTATTGTTCCCTTCCTATACTCTGGGTGCCCACCATTTTCCACACGGGCAGTCTAGAGTTGGGTTTCTCAGATATTCAGGTTTAGTAGATTATCTGGAGCTGGTTTAGTCCTTGGACGACTGACCTTGCTTATCTTGGTGCATTGGTTGGTGTTTCGTGCTAGCTATGGGTTGGAGCATTCTATTGGAGACATTCTATCCGCTGCTGGTGTTATCTATTTTCTTTTCGCTGCTATTTCTTGTATCATATCTCTGATGTATATTGATATCTGTTGTATCATTCTGTATCAGATTTTGTATCTGTCATTGTATCAATGTTATATATATTGATATATTCTTTTTCTTCCACTGTGTTGTTGTACTTAATGGTGTTATAAGCTCACGTGAACCAGATTCGACATTTGAATCTGTGGCATTTTGAGTACAAGTTGAGTACGGGTGCCGATTTTCGAAGGCCGATTTCCTAAACTATTATGAACCATCGTAGTTCGTTTTATACTGGAATTCGATATGTCGATGGGAGTAAATAAACAAAGAGATGAAAAATATATATAACACTCCTATCGAGATAACCCATACTAGTGTAAGGCCTACGGATGGCCGCTCCTATCTAGCCTTATTCTTCGTAATAACAGACAGTATCTAGCTTAACCAGTTTATGTTAGAAAAATAATTGTTATTGACGACTTTAATTATGAAAATTGTGGGGATGCAATTTTTATAAGGATGGGAGTCTATAACAACCCGGGGTTTTGCACCGGTTAATTATCATCATTAGACGATTAAATTCTGCTGGCTAATTGTTGTTGGGATTTTATCGGGTTGAAATTCTTTTAATAATTTTGTTAAGGGGTATGCGGGCTTTAAATGCAATTTTAGCCCACGTTTCTTTTTGTTTTTGAGCCCTGTTATATCAAAATATTCAGACCCGTTCCTCCACCTCATTCATTCTCTTCGCAAGCCCTAAATTAATCAAACGAACGAAAAAGAAATAGCTGCTAGGGTTTTGGATTTTGAATGATTCTCGAAGCCTTGTCTGACTTCGTGCAAAGGTGAGATGAGTGGGGGAAAGAAAAAGGGGGAATTGTGGCAGAGAGATTTGCGCTCTTCGAAATAGGTGAGTGATTTTCTCACTCACATCTTTACTTCAAACCCGTTAATTCGTGAATTCTGTCGCTTGATTTCTTGGCTATCACTGCTTTGAATTTGGCGATTTTGTCTATATTGGGCCTCGACCACTTGATTTTGATTTTCATATGGATGTTGGAGATGATTTCTGACTTTGGCAATTTAGTATACTTTGTGACTTGATTCCCAGTCATTTAACTGATGCTTAATTCTTTATTGGCTTTAGAAACTACTACCTCTATCTTTGTTCGATTTTAGTCTTGGTAATTGATTTTGACTTCTGTGTCATCGGCACTGTCACTGCTTCGACTTAATGCTGCTGACTTCAGTTACGATGATTTTTTCGTTGATTTTGGGAGGATGTTATTTGAACTGTACCATATTTACTTGAGTTCAATTTTCTTGACTTGAAATCACATTCACCTGCACACTTTATTATGCTTCATATATATTGATGTTGTGACTTCGATACACCAAACTTTGACTTCGTCCTGTCATTTTGAAGCTCGATTCGATGGTCCATGACTTTGTCTCGTTCGACATGTCTGCATTGCACTATCCATTGTTCCTTGAGTGTTGCAGTTTTGTTTTGCATGTTTACGACTTGGTTGAAGTTGTTGGTTCAGTTCATACTGTACTTCGACTCGTGTATGCTTCAGATTTGTATATGACACTTCAATTTGTGTCTGCACTGTGTACTCGAGTCTGATTCATATATATGATGCTTGGTTGGCAATGTGTACTTCACACTTTGGTATTGTGCACTGTGCTTTGAGTCGGGTACCTTGATTCACTGTTGTCTGCATTTGTTCGTATACTTATCTTCATATATTTAAAATTGCTGTCACATTCACTTGTGTACATTGTAGTCTTGGTCGACCATTTCGATTCACTAGTATTTGGCTTGTGAAATTTCTGGTTGTCTGTTTGTGACTTCAGCATTGCTTTGTCTTCGACATTTCCTTTTCATGTGTGATAAGTTGCTGCCATGTACATGAGTTTGGTGTGTTTGTTTCACTAGTCTAGTCGGTCTTGAGACTGTAGCATGCATTGTTCATGTCATTCCTTTGGGCAGTTTGTTTTGCATCTCCATTTGTTGTACTCGAGTTATTTGATTCATGTGCATTATCAACTACTTGGATCTCTGTCTTGTTCAACTTGCTGAGTTAAGCCTTCTACTTTGAACAGTTTGCATATGGGCCGATATGTGTTTGTGTACATATTCTGTTGTCACTGTTGCAGTTTTGCCCCGTTTGGTTTGTGATTCACTGTTGCACTTGCAAGTCCTTGTTGTCTCCATTGTTTTGTGATATTGTACCCGATTATGTTTTCTGGTACTTTTATCCTTATGTATTTCTGTTTGTACCAATGCCTTTGTGCACTTGGTCATCCGAGCCTTTGTGATTTGCATTAAGTTGAATTTGGGTTGCCTTTGAGTTTCAGACCTGTAGCATGCATGATGCTATGTAGTTTCATGAATTTTATTATAGCTTTTTCAATGTTGCTGATGTTGGTTTGGATTCTCCGATTCATTGTTGTAGTTGATGCCAGTTGCCTCTGGTTTGAGTTTTGCTTGTCTTGGAATTGCACACTTGTAGCATTATGTTGACACTGTTTTTGCTAGAAAATATTGATGTGCTCATTTTTAACTTGTACCTGTGTTGAACCCAGCTAATAGCTCGGGTTTGACCTCGTGCTCGGTTGTGAGTTTTCATTGTGCATTCGTGTGCACTTTGTTCATTTGATGATTACTGGGTGGATGCTTTGCAGTTCCATCTGGTTCATTTTGAGTTGAGTTGGTGCCATTTGCTTTTGATTCGTTGAACTTTTGTGTAATTCATCACTATAGTGGCGAAGCAGTGCACGCAGCCAAAACAGTATTGACTCTTTAGGTGATATTTCAATTGTTTAAATTGTTTCATGTGTTCAATTCAATATTTTGAAATTGTATTTTGATTTGATTTGAATTTGCTGATTTGTTGTTTTATGCTGTTTCGTGTTATATCTACCGTTATTCGATTCTCTTATTGAAGGGTTGGATATACGAGATTTATTGTGACTCTCGTCTATTTGATTATTTAATTATTATTGCTTCCGTGCATTAATAACTGAGTTTGAATTAGACTGACCCGTGTATTATTTTCTTTTGAATTAATACTCGGGTCAGACCGAGTTATTTCAGGTTGTTGATATCTTGCTTTGGGTTGCTGCTTGAGCTATGAAGTCTCTTCATATCTTCTGGAGTAGTCATTGTCCTAGTCTAGGATGATATGTATTCATGTATATTATTTACAATAATGTACTTGTATATGTAACTTCCAGTGTCGACAGTGTAGTTGTATCATATGTATTGTATCACATGTATTGTAACTGACTTCAATTATATATATATATATGAGATTTTATATTATCTGTGTTCCGCATTTAGTTTATCTGTGTTATTATTATATACGTGTAACGACCCTGGATTTTAATTAAATTTAAATTGATAATTAAATTAGTTTTTGGATAAAAATTGTGAAATTTAATCGATAAATGGAAGCGAGTTTCCCCGAATCCGAATAAAATTATATATAATCATTTTAAATTTAGAAATTGTATATATATGTGAATCTATATAGTTGTGCCTATATGAATAGATTTGGAATGATATATATATATATATATAATTTAATTTAAACCTTAATATAAATGGTTTAGAGATAAATATAAAAATAAATTGATAATAAATATTTAAACTAAAAAGATAAAAGTAAAATAAATATTTGAGTTATAAATAGAGATAAATAAAGGATAAGCTATAAAATACAAAGTAAATACATATATATAAATATATATATCTTAATATCATATTAATAAATCAATACAAACACTAATATATATTCATGTATGAACCACTTGAAAACAAAATGCATTCAGATCTGTAAACAAGTGAATAAATCTACATATGAATTAACTTGTAAAAGGAAACAAGAAAATATACATGTAGAGCCGAAACAAAGCAAGGTCAGGCCATATAAAAAGAAAGGAAAAAAAAAGATAAGTATATGTAGATTGTACCAAAGGAGTTAATGCCAATATCTTAGCATGCATAGTGTAAATCATATCAGCCGAGATCTTGTTTGGTAAACCAAAGAAAAAAAAATGAATTTGTACAACATAATTAATGCTAGCACACTTAAGTAAACATCTCAGCCCCAAACGAAAATATCATCTGCCTATGGTACAAATATTTGTACTAGAAAGAAAAAAAATACATTACTTTGTACAAAATACATTATATCACTCTACAACACTTCATATCAGCTTGAACAAATAAAACATCACCCTGTACAAATTATATCACTTGTACCACATTTCATCTCAGCTTAAAACAATAAACAACATCACTTAGCATCCCAGTTTTCGTTCACCATTTAAAACTAAGTAGAACCAAAACAATATCATCTTGAAATCAAACAAATATCAGTCAAACAAACATCTCAAACTAAAATATCAAAGCAATCAAGGCCTGGGAATCAAGAAGTAAAGAAGCTTCAGTTATCAAGTTCAAAACCAGATTTCCTACCTTGCAAAGTTTAAAAGTCTTCAACTTTCAACCAGAAAATCAAACTAGAAGCTTTCAACTGGAAATTCAAAGCCTATTTTCAACATAAATAAAACTCTGTTCTTTCTGGAAAATAAGGTGAGCAAACTTCTAAACAAAATCTTTTTTTTTTGTGAGCAAACTAAACTATTTAGGTTTTGAATTCATAATTTATCTTGAAGTTTTGTGATGTGGCTTTGGTGAAAATGATGAATGAATGTCAATATTTAGGTGTGAAGTGTGGTATGCATGCCTGTGAATGTATATGTTTACTCTGTTATAACAAAACCCAAGATCACTAGAGATGAAAAAAAAATTCATATCTCCATTTTTAGATCTTTTTACACCATGATTTCTAAAAGAAATTTTCTTATAACAATGTAAAGTTACTTCTAAAAATAATATTAAGTAAAGATAGTAAGTAAATGTTCTGTAAATAATAGTTTACAGTAAGATCAATATATATCAGGAAAATCAAACATTTTATTTTTTATGTCCGATTACATAATCATGTCATATCACAAAATGATGATTTTAGGTGAAGGTCTCATAATTTTTAAACGAGTAATGGTTGAGAAATCCTAAGTTGAACAGAAATACCATTTTTGTCAAATTCCTTCAATCGACCAGATTAAATTTTTCAAATTTTGGTCAAATGATGGATTCAGCGTCAAGTATCATGGGAAAAATACTAGAAAAATTTCTCAAGGATCGTGGTGGATTGGCGCGATTGATTTAGGGTTTAGAAACTCGTTTTTGCCAGTAATGGTTTTTGAGTTTGTTCGTTGTCGTGGCGAGATCGAGCGTGACCGGACCTATTAAGATCGTAGCTCAAGTGGTTGACAATGCTCTGGGTGGAGTGGTGCAATTTCTGGTGGTCGGGGTTGCGAGGATGGCGGCGTTCCAGGTGAAGGAGTTTCTGCTGTTTGGGTTTCAGGTTGCAATTTTTAGCTCGAATTTGATTTCAAGGGGATGGGTGAGTTCTGGAAATTGGAAATTGATGCGTGAAGTATCGTCGACTTGCCGAGGCCGGTGGCGTTCGCCAGAACGGCGGCGCGATGATGTGCATGTGCACGAGGAGGTGGTGGTGTCAGTTGTGATGAGTTGGGAAAGAGAGGGAAGTAGCTCGAAGCACTGCTTGGGGAATTGAGAAAAAAACTCGAAGTCGAACTCGAGTTGTTTTAGTATGATATCGGGTAGGGTTTGAGACTTAAACAAAATTTTGAAAAAAAAATCCTAACACAGGTTAGTTTGGGAAGAAACTCGAAGTAGATGGCATGTCGACTCGGGTAAGACTCGAAGCGGGTCTCGGGTCTGTTGTAAAAATAGTTTTTACTTTGAAATAAAATTCAAACTTTTAAACATTTTTAATTCATGTTTTAAAATAATGACTTTGATTAAAGTTTGAATTAATTAAGGATAATTACTAAATGAAAGTAATTAATTAATGATTAAAAATTGATTAATCAAGTGATTAAGAATAATTAATTAAGGAAAATTAATTAAATGGTAATTAATTAAGGGTTAATTTATTAATTTAAAGATAATTAAATGGTGAATTAAATAATTAAAGGTTAATTATTGAATAATTAAAGGTTGATGAATTATAAGTAAATGTTAATTAATTAATTTATTATTAAAGGTTAATGAATAAATGATTAAAGGATAATTAAATCAGAATGATTTGTAATTAGTTAATGTTAATTAACTAGGATTCGTGACTAATCTGATTTAATTTAATCAGATAAATAAATTGACCTTACCTATGGACATTTGGATTCTATTGGATGTGAATTGTTTGATATCCCTGATTTGTGATGCTTAGTGATACATCTTGATTTATGTCATGATCTCTAGTGTAATGTAAATTATTTATCTGGGATGACTGAAATTTATTATCTGTGATATATATATATATATATATATATATATATCTGTGATCTGTGAATAAAGATAAGCGTTATCGATTACACCGCTTATCGATATATTTGTGATGATTGATGTTGTGCACTATTGTGTGAAATCCCTGGACTACACTATACACACACAAATATGGATTTCACGTGGAAATCGGTTAAGTCACAGATGATTTAAATTTAATGTTTTTGAAATTTTAATTTTAATTTCAATTGATTTTGAAATTGGAAATTGGGGTTTAATATGAAAAGCTTTTGAAAGGAGTTTGAAAGATATTATGGATATCTTGAAATTTAAATAATTTGATTTAAATTTGAATTCAAGTTTGAAATTGAATCCTATGATTTGAAACTAGGGATTAAAGATGCTGTACAAGTTATATATGGGTTAAACCATTTTAAAGGTATTGATTTGGGAATTTGAATTTAATTCAAGGCTTTTAACTCGTGTAAATATAACTGGATTTTTCTGAAACGAAAACTACTTGTTTTCAAATAATAATAGCTTTCACATAAGGAATGAATTTCCAATTGGTGTCAATAGAATTTCAAGTTTGAAATAGAATTGAAATGTTTTGAAAACTATGAAATGAGTCTTTAATTCAAAGACCGGATGAGTTAATCCAACTTGAAATAGAATTGTTTTGAAACGCTATGAATGAATCTTTGGAAACTAGTTTTGAAAGCTATAAGTTAAATCTTGATTTGAAGATTTAACGAGTAAACCTATTAAAATGGAAATTGTTTTGAAATCCATGAATGGATCTTTGTGAACGGGGTGAACTTTGTGAATTGAATCTTTTTGTTAAAAAGATTGGAAATGGTAAATTCTTTTAACCATTCGAATGAAAAGTTTTGGGCTTTAAGCTGTGATTTAAGTGAGACCGCAGTATCCATATGATTTTTAATTGCGCTCGTTATTCGGTTTAGCCGGGAAAGGACCTTTGTGTCATATAACCCATTCCGAATAATGATACGACGTATATGGATAGCATTTGAAGACCGGTGGTGAAGACCGAGTATTTGCGAGAACGATAGGATGACCTATCGATTGTCTCTGCACAGAGTCACGCCGGTATAGAGATTTCCTAAGTGATGGGAAATCCGATCGGGATTGTGAATACCTGGATTGCAAGGGCTTCTTTGGAAGTGCCTTCGGTTCTGTTCGAACCCGGAACAGACTTGTATGGATGTGTGTTTGACATTACACTTTGAGATGTAAAGCTGGTTTCTATCAAATACATTTCTGTTGGTGGCGGAGAATTTATTCTCTTAGCTTAACACCCTTCTCTGAGACGACGAGCTCAGAGGATATGTAGTTGATGGTTACTAGTGATACACTCCCAATTTGGTAATGTGGCACACAAAGTGTTGTTGATCATTGGTTGATCAAAGCGTTGCTTTGTGAAAAAGCGTGGCTTTGTGAAAAAGCGTGGCTTTATGAAAAAGCATGGCTTTGTGAAAAAGCGTGGATTTGTGAAAAAGCGTAGCTTTGTGGACGAGACTTCGTCGAGCCTCACAACCCGGTAATGGACGAAACAGGAATGTTGCGGCAAAGGTTTGTAGGGGTAGCGCCCGTAGGGTATGTCATTTCCTTCTGGATAAAAGGTGATATCATGGTATGGAGCCCAGATATTTTACCTATGTTGATGCTGCAAAGTTATCATACTTTGTGGTTGTTGCTTTGTGGTTGAGGATCCTCGGATAAAGGTTGGTAACGACCGGGGGATGGTATAGCTCGTGTGTTAGTTACCTAGTTACAGCTGTACAGCGTGAGGTAGTGTCAGTGTGTTAGTTACCTAGTCACAGCTGTACAGCGTGAGGTAGCGTCGGCCTTGTGTTTGCAGAGATCCGGTTAGGATACGGGGTGTCTTTCCAGAGGCGTTTCTATTTCGGTGTAAGGAAGTTCCTTTGCCTGACCATTTGTTGGAAATCCAAAGAAACAATACGAACCCTGTACGGTTTTAGTTGTATAACCTGCCATGGAATGTGGCGGTAACCTGTTATTGAACATGGTAGCTATAGTAGGCATACGATGAAATGTTGTATGCTGGCTAAGATTGATATTATACTTTCGAAATATTTTCACACTATGCACTAGTAATAATATCAAAGGAGTTTTGTTTGCGTAGTAAGCATGTTTGACTATCATAAGAAGAAATCTCCTCCAATTCTGTGTTTGCATTGTGTGTGTGGTGGGAGGTCTTATGGTAGTTTCATTTTCCAAAAATATTGCGGGTTAAAATGTTTAAAATTCTTTTGTTTAAAGATAAACTGTTTTTGTTTGCTCATACCAGTCCCATGACTGATCCGGAGTTTATTGTTCCCTTCCTATACTCTGGGTGCCCACCATTTTCCACACGGGCAGTCTAGAGTTGGGTTTCTTAGATATTCAGGTTTAGTAGATTATCTGGAGCTGGTTTAGTCCTTGGACGACTGACCTTGCTTATCTTGGTGCATTGGTTGGTGTTTCGTGCTAGCTATGGGTTGGAGCATTCTATTGGAGACATTCTATCCGCTGCTGGTGTTATCTATTTTCTTTTCGCTGCTATTTCTTGTATCATATCTCTGATGTATATTGATATCTGTTGTATCATTCTGTATCAGATTTTGTATCTATCATTGTATCAATGTTATATATATTAATATATTCTTTTTCTTCCACTGTGTTGTTATACTTAATGGTGTTATAAGCTCACGTGAACCAGATTCGACATTTGAATCTGTGGCATTTTGAGTACAAGTTGAGTACGGGTGCCGATTTTCGAAGGCCGATTTCCTAAACTATTATGAACCATCGTAGTTCGTTTTATACTGGAATTGGATATGTCGATGGGAGTAAATAAACAAAGAGATGAAAAATATATATAACACTCCTATCGAGATAACCAATACTAGTGTAAGGCCTACGGATGGCCGCTCCTATCTAGCCTTATTCTTCGTAATAACAGACAGTATTTCTTTTAATACCCTTTGTTATTGTGAGCATAGAGGTGGGGCGTCACATAAGTATTACCCATTTTGATAAGAGGATATATGATACTATTTGGTAAGACACTGTTCCTTGGTATCATTTTGGTGTTACTCTGTCTATATGTAAATTTTCTATGTATTAAAATATACAGTATCATTTCAAAAAGGCTTTGAAATAAAAACCTTCTATTTAGTTCTTAAGTTTCCTTAAAGAAAATGGATTCAAATTAAAAGGTATTTTGATAAAAGAATGTGTTAATGGATGAAGTTTTTAAATGGGTTAAATTTAATAAGAAAGTTTTAATAAACTTTGTTTCATTAAAATCGTATCTTTTGTTTTAACATTTAAGTTGTAAAAATTATTTGATGTTATTGGGCCGACTAATAAAACATCTTTACCTTAGAGATGTCTAAGGAAAAGCAAACTCTACGACTGAGTTTGGATACCAGCATTCTACTCTTCTTAGCTACTTACCAGACTGGATAGGTAAATAGGTTGAAGAAGTCGACTCAGTTTTAAAACAAAGATTTATTTTGGGCTTGCATTTGAATTTAAAAGGGATAAGATTAAATTAGATAGTTGTATATACTCTTAGGATGTAGTAGGGTGTTATACAAGTTTAAAAACTTTAGTTGTATTTTTATGAAATGTTTTCATAAATAATTTTAGGAAGTAAAAAGAATTGATATAGGATAAGTAATAAGTTAAGTTATCCTAAATGGATAAAACCATAAGTTGGACATGGATCATTTTATTCGCATAACAGTTCTTGATCCAAAATTCGAAAAATGATTTATAGGTGTTATACATTGGTCCGAACTAGGCATTTTTAATTGATTCTTGAATGCGAGTACTTGATATGAATTCTTGGGATGATGTGAGTGTTTTATATCATAGTTTAGGACTATATAAGGAAAACATGAGTACCAGATCAGGGAACTGGATTAGGGTTCTACAATGGAAAGGTTAATTGATCTATACTAGTTTGGATGAGAGATTTATGTATCCGAACAAGTGATCGGATATTGCATACAGATCATTCATGCACATCGTACAAGCTTAAGTAAAATGTTAACTATTGGCCTGGCTTTTTTTGTATTGATTGGTCATGATGAAATTTAAAGGTTGAAATTCCTTTAAGGGGGGAAGGATGTAACGACCCGGAATTTTATTGCTTTGATATATGAATATTAAAATTAACTCTAAATATTCAATTAATGGTTTTTAATAATCGAATAACCCTCTTTAAATTAATAAGTAATGAGCGTGAACTCAATTTGAAAATTGGTTACAAAAATAAGTTGTTCGATGAAAAATTAAAAATGTGACCGAAATCCATTTTTTGGATTTTCAACTTATCGTCGAACAAAAGTTGTATTGTAACTTTTTGAAAATTCAAATGGACATACAAATAACAAATAACATTTCCTATTTGTTAATGAAAGAATGGGTTAACTATGGTTATTATTAGAAAATTCTAGATTTTGGATTTAATAAAGGATTAGTAAAAAGAAACAAGACTTTTCCTATGGTTTGACCACATGTACATATATTAAGAGAGATGTACAAGTACTTAAGTAAGAGAGTACATGGCAAGGGGGTGATTTTTGGTGGCAAAACATCATCATTAGGGGGGTAACTTTAGCTTAAGTCACACCATTTCAAATTCTATAAAAAGACATTTTTATTTCATTTTCATCATTATTTCATTTTATCCACGTAAGCTCTCTTCTTCTCTATTCCTTTTCACTCCTCCTCCTCCTTAATTTTATAAAATAAAATACCTAAAAACTACTTCTTTTCTACTCTAAATAGTTATACAAGTCTAGCTAAAACTATCACAACCCAAAGATCCCAACATTGGTGCCATTTCCTTTTTCCCATTCATGGCCGAGAGTGAGATGGGTCCTACGGCCTTTTGTGTGAGCTTCTAGCGAGGAGGAAGGTTGGTGAATGAGGGAGAGGAAAGGAGGGGAGGTGCTAGGAGGCTTGGATGAGAAGGAAGGTGGTGGCATTGTGTTTGATTTGAATTAAAGTGAGATTTATCACTTTGGTTTGAAATGAAAAATGTTGTAATAATTTAGTGCTTATAGTGTTGTACATATGCATATATTATTGGTTGTTCTTGAATCTCACTTGGAAGAAAATGACATAAATTACCATTGTGTTGCAGGGGACAAAAGCAATGAATGGAGACTGAAGTGTCTTCGTAGCGAATAAGTTGTTATGGAAGCCTTCGAAGAATTAAAATTTGTAGACGGATCTAAAATGATTCCTCGTTCATTGATTTACATTTCATTTATATATGGTATATGAAATGTTTATATGTTATGGTTTGGTAATGTTGAATATAATTTGAAAAGTTGAAACCTTTTGAAAATAAAAACAAATGGTAGCTTGTTTAAGTACCATAGAGGTCGCAAAGCCTCTTTTCAAATTTGAAAAGTTATGGTTTTGAAGTGACTTCAACTTTTGGATATTTTGAAGTAAATTTTTTCTATATCTAAAGTGGTTTAAAATATAGAAGTAAAATGAAGTTTAAACACTATTTGATTTACAGAACAAAGTGGTAAAATTATGGGTCCATATACCGATAAGTCACTATGGATGCACTTTGAAAACCCAAGATTTTAGTAAAGTAAAAGAGGTTATCTACTTAAATATTTTTGAAAAGTCTTTTCAAATGTGTTTACAGAGGTTATATAAGTATTTTAAAAGGAGATTGAAGTTTTAAAATAATTTTGAACAACTGGTTTATTTTAAGAAAATTCCTTTACTTTTATTTAAACTATGATTTGGATGGAGGTTTGAACTTTGTCTAAAAAGTGTTTATAAGAGATTTGAAATTTTATTAATTGATTTTAAAAGGATTATTTGATATAATAAGGCAAGAGGTTTAAATTTTATAAAAAGGAACTCTTTTATTTTTCAAAAGTCAAGTTTTGTTTAAAAGCGACCATCTTTAAAAAGGTGTTTTAAATACAAGTTTTCAAAGAAGATTTAATGTGAGAGATTTAAACAAGAGGTATATTTAGGGGAAATCCATTTCCTTTAAAAATTAAAATTCTCTTTCAAAGTGATGGCTCTTAAGTTATGTTTCAAAGGGAAGTTTTAAACTTGGTTTCAAGTGTTTTAAAAGGGATTTGAAATTAATATAAATATTTTAAGAGATTATTTGATTTAATAAACAAGTGGTATTTTTCTAAAAAGAAATCTTGGTTTCCCAATAAAATATGGGTTTAAACAAATATTTCAAGTAGATTTATATGGAGGTTTTAAACTTTGTTTAAAGAAATTTTTATAAATATTTTTAAAAGAGGAAGAAATTAAGGATTACAACACTATTGTTGCAATAAATATTTTCAAAAAAAGGAAAGAGATTATGGACTACAACATTTTTGTTATAGTAAATAGTTTTGAAAAATTTGAAAAGTAGTTTTGTTTTATAATAATTTGTTTTTTATAAATAGTATATGGAATTTACGAATTTGGTTGTTTATGGAAATTTAGTAGTCCTATACTTGGCACTAAAAGCCGATGAGTATATTGATCCTCTATTTTTGAGGTCTAGAATTGAAGTGTCGAGGTAAGACTAGGAACAACCAGTGCTTCGATTTTGGGCAAGGGATAAAGTATGTCGAAATACCAGAAACGTGACAAGTGTAGAAGATTTAATTTCCGTAAATGATCTTTATAACTTATGGTGGTATGGGAGGTACTTTTTTCATACTCAACACCAAATTCTGAGGTATGGAAACTCGTCTCTATCTTGAGAATTAATAATGTATGTCGAGGAAAGGATAATTTTCTACCTTGTCTGATTTCATTGTTAATCGAAGGATGGTACTGTTTGAAATAGGAAAATGGTGGTAAGTATATTTGGTCTAATTTCCATGTGATATATTTACTTACACCAAAAAGAAAAGCGGCTTGGGTTTATAATTGACAATGTTTTTAAATGATAATTGTTTTTGACCCAATTTAACATGGTTTGGAAAAATATGAAATCTTCCTTAAGATTTGAGAATATACTTATATCGTCAAGATAAGTATATGACTACAATTTCTAAGTATTAAAAGTGTAGTATTTTGTGAATATACTTATACTGTTGAAATAAGTATATGGATATTTTTCCAAGCATTGAAAAAGTATAGATGAAAAATAAATGAGTAGTATACTTATGTATAACTTTTTAAAAGGGTCTATTAATACAAGTGTTTACAAAGTGATTTTAATGAAAGGACTAATTAAAGAGGCTTGGTGGTTGCTCATATGGTCAATTATGCTTGGTTTTCCATATGAAATAAATCTATGATTGAATTACTTGTTTATTTGATAGTTAAATGATCAACTATCAAATCTTGACCAAATATAACTTTGGAAATATCTTGAAGAAATACTGGAACTATATTGTATAGTTATCTTCGGTGATGTTATATTGTACATATAATCTCATTCTTCGCTTCTAGAGCAAATGATAAGGAAATTTGACCCCGACCGGTTAGGAGGTGATCTTCGCTCTTATGTGTTGTCTGTTTATTTCTAAAAGAACCAGAGTTTAGTTTATCGAAATCAATCGATTGTCGGTTCGTAGAGACCGGGATGGCGGGATCAGATATGTTATCCGAAAACCACTTCGAAGCGGCATAAGCGTTCGAATTGAAGACGTCTTGAAGATGATGGAATCGAAGATGGAGTTCCTTGAAGTGCAAGGGCTACTTGCTACTAATTCTAACAGTGATTCCAAAAAGGATGTAGTAGAAGTAGTGCCTTTGGTTTATTCATATTCTTAACAATTTGTATGAATGAATGTTGGCCTTGCATTGTTTCCTGGAGGGCAGTGTTAGTAATTCAAGAGGGATTTTCTAAAAGGAAAAAGGTAACCGTGGCCTCACAAGCTTCACAACCCGATAATGTCTAAAATCAGGGGATGCAGCAGAGTTATGTGGTTCGCTACTATTAGGAGCATCATTTCTCAAATCTAGATTCGAATATATTTTCTATGGATTTGGCATGCATGCAAGGGTTGGGCGGGTTGCAATGTTTGCAGCCTTAGTGCTCGGAGAATGATGTAATCTGGTTATGTCATGTTCAGGGGGCAAGCTAGCTCTGTGTTTGAGAGGGTCAAAGTGGGCCCTCGGTACATTTTATTTAAAGATGTACCATGGCAGCTGGTACCTCGATGCGTTGCCATTATATGGAATCCAATCTCCAATATATGCCCTATGGTTTTAGTTGTATAACCTAGTACTATTGAATGTTATTATGGGTAACCATTCCAGATATGTTATCTATTTATTTTAAACTCTAGACATTCTTATAATATCGTTTGATTTTCTTATAAAATAGTTTGGTTATCATAAGGTAAAAACCTGTTCATGTTTATACGTGGCGTGGTCTTACGAGACGCCATTATTTTTAAAAGGTTTTATGACATTAAATAATCCAAGTGATTTGAGTTTTCTCATGCTAGTTTACCAGACTGATCCAGGTGTTATTTTCTAAAAATACACGGGTCAGACCCAAGTACTTTTCCAGATTTAGATATGGATGCTTTAGAGCTTTCAGGAGATGAGTCGGATGCCTCCAAGATGTATTCACATATTTTATTTCCGCTGTATTTTCTTGTTTGTATTTATCAGCAATTGTAAGGATAGGTTGTTATAACCGTCCAGGCTAATGATAGGTTAGTTACTCTAATTATTGTATGTATACAAAGTTTTTCTTTTGTAAAGATAAGTTGTATATTATATATTACTCGTCACGATGTGAGATTATATTATGTCTTTTCTTTTCTTCCACCCCGACAATATGTCCTTCCAGCACTCGGATGCTCGGCACGTGAATATCGTGAATGTATTAGTGTCGACTTCTGAGGGTCGAAAAGGCGGGTCGTTACAAAATGTTCAAATGAAATGTTGTGGCTGATTCAACGAAAAGGTTATTTTTGTACATGGCCTTGAAAACATTATAAATAAAGCAAAATATATATATATATATATATGCAAAATTTTATAATTAAACTAAGGGCGATTCCAAGTATTACTAATCATTGTTATATGATAATAATGTAATAATAAGAGCTCACAGGAAGTCGAGAAATATACTATGAATAGTTTTATGTGTTAAAAGTTGTTTATAAGTATCTAAGAGAGTCGATTGATGGGGTAGATAATTAAACCAACATAGCAAATTCATTCACAAAAGGTCTAACTTGATCAATTCTCATCGAACTGATTGAAGGGATGGGATAGAGATTCCATAATTGCCCCCAAGTGCAAGTGAAGGATTGATAGAGTTAGGGATATGCTCTAAGGGAAATTATGTAATTTGTTACATATATCTAACTCGATAGCTAATCTTATTCAAAATGAAAGGTGTTTTCTTTCAATTATATACTTGATATAATGAGTTATATTAATTAATTTAATTATAAGTATATTTAATAGAAAATCCATAAATGGTATATTTTATGATAACCGTTACAATGTATTGCAACCATGAGTGATTTATCCCAATAAAATAAACATATCATTTTAAATATTCCTAGTTAAGATGTATCGAGACTGGATATTGATGCACCTATTAAGAATAGAGTGTGTAATGGTCTTCAAATATTAGGTAGTGTATTACCCATGACTACTGAAGGCACCAAGGTGTTACGTACTAATAGTTATTAGATAACTATGGAATGACTCACTCGATATATTTCTATTGGTTAATATAACTAAGGTCAAACAAAAAATATCGTTGTGACAAAATTACACAGTTCTCTTGACTTAAGAATACTGTTGATCTTCAATGAGGAAACTCCACTTTGATTATAGTTAAACCATGGCACGGTGTCCACCGAATGACTATAGTTGGTTGAGTGGAAGCATAGGAAGTGAAACACTATTTAAGAGAGGATTCGTCTCCTCAGTTATATGAGTCTGATATCATGGTCAACTGACGTCAACTCAAAGTCAAAGTCTCTAGCCGGAGCAGTTCGGTTAATAATAATTGTTAGTATTAAACAAAGGACTTTATATTTGTACTATAAAATTGAATACAGAAGATATTGGAATTTTGACTATTACCAAATTTCATAAGTTCAAAGTAATTCCAAAAGTCTAAAGCGATATAGTTTTAACGAAGAGAATTGGTATAAATGATTGTCATTACCGGGTAACGCTTAAATAAATAAAATTGAATTTTATCGAAAAGATGTGTAAGCGATAAATTCAACCAAAAAGTCACACCACTGGTTAAGGTGACATGTGAACATTAATAATTGAGTTGTTCAATATTAATCATTGATTGAATTTACATATTTGAGTCGCACAACCGTAATAATGAATACTCCGAACTAACCACACAGTTTAATTAATTTATAATCATTGTAAATTGGTTAGATTAATTAATATTTCTAAAAAATTGATTATTAAATTTTATTCGATTTGTTTATATACCATTTGCATTTAATAAATTGTATAAATAAAAGTTATAAACACACATATCGATATACGATATCGATAGATTGTTTAAATTGGATTAAAATGAAGTAAATGCTAAGTGGGTTTGGGACTAGTTGAGGCCCATGATTCCTTTATGTTTGGTCGGCCACATAAGAGAGAGAGAGAGAGAAGATAAGTTTTCAAAAGAATTAATAAAGGGAAAATAATACTATAAAGAAGAAGAAAAAAGTCTCTCTTTAATTGGCATTGATTGACTTCTTTATTTCATTCTTTTTATAATATTTTTGGTTATTCATTCCTCTCTATAACTTTTCTAGTTTTCTCCTTCCTCTGTAATCGCTAAAATATGTGAGCTTCTATGGCTTTAAAAATTCCCAAAATCAAATACAAATCAAATCTATTCATTCAAAGTGGTTTATCCGTCTTGATCCTTACAAAATCTAGAGGCTAATTTCTGAATCTAAGAGCTATGATTCATTGTTCAAGGTGTGATAATTTGACTACCATAAAAATCCCACTTTGTATGCTATAAAAATAAATAAATTTAACTAAAATAAAATTATCCGAATTCGATATTTGATAATTAATATTTTTGAAAACAAACTTTTAGTTAATTAAATTCTATTTAATAAAAAAATTAATAAATTGAATTAAATTAACTAATTCTTTTCAAATAATATATTGAAATTGAATAAAATGATTTAATTGAATATAAAATATTTTTAAAGTTTAAATAATTTTTACGTGATCGAAATAGTGAAAAATAAACGAGTATTGAATTGGAAAATTATACAATTGCTGAAATATAATTTGTAGGATGGAATGTAAATTAAATTAAATTAAATTAAAATTTAATTACAAATAATTAAAAAGTTAATTCAGTTAAAAGAGCCCAATATGTAGGCCAGGCCCATTAAAAAATGCTTATTCCTTTTCCTAAACCCAAACCATATTCTTCTATTTCTACACCCGTACCTAGCCATTTAAAACCTGATTCCACCTTGCCCTAATTCCTAATCTCTACCCAAAATCATAAATCACATTCAAATGAAAGTTTAAAAAAATACGAGCATGGATTCGCTCGTGCTGGCATCGGCGATGGGGAAAATGATTGGCGACGTGTAGGGGATGAAGGCCGCAACTTTAGTGTCGTGTTATTGTGTAGATGTCGTGAATTGAAGCATTGAAAACGATCGACATAGGCTTGCATCTTATTAGAGGAATCGTGTGGTGCTTGGTGCGGCCACGAAGCAGGCTTGGGTGCTAGGGTCTCGACGTTGATTTGGCTAGTGGCGTTCAAGCATGAAGTGGCTGCTTGTGATGGCTGTAGGCTGATAGTAGCAGTGATATTCTGGGTGTCGAAGACTAGGCATGGCGGTGGGCAGCGGCAGCTGGAGTAAGGAGGTTCGGCATTGTTTTGTTTGGGGCTGGAGGCGGTGAAATCTTGCTTGAAATTGTTGAGTTATTTTCTAAACTCACAACTATATCTATATCATATTGCTTGATGTGTGTTTATCCCGTATATTGATTGGATTGCTTGGTTGAATATTTGTTTGCGATATGAGATTGATTGTTGTGATATTGAATGTGATTTTTTCGATTACTTGTATGAGTAGATATCACTTTAACAAGGTCTAGTATACGGGTATTATATTTATAGTGATGCACAATGAGAGTGAGCAGGCTGAGAGCCATAAGTGTGTCAATATATTTTGTATACTCCTATTATACGATATGGAGCAAATCGGGTTGGCTAGTATCCATCCTAGCGGCTTGATTGCGAGGTCGCTCATCGAATTCGTGACACCATTTCGATATATATGGCTGAGAGCCATGGTTGAGAGCCACTACCTTGTGTCATATTGGTCGACAATATGTTACCATTAGAGGCACTTATAGGGTCGTGACCAATGCATTGCCTAGTCTTGCACCTAATGGATATTGGGTCACGATTGTCGTCGAGGAAACTAAGACTGTAGGAGTAGAATTGAGAGCTTGTGAGGAAGGCACCTAGAGCAAGCTGAGAGCTACCAGTCTCGCATCTGGTTATTATTGATGAGATGTTATAGACACATACTTATTTACCTATATGAGATCATTGTGTTTACAGTTGAGACCTGATTAGATTATTTGTTGAGACCGATGCCGAATTAGTTTTTTATGTTGCTAAGAGCATATAGGACTGAGAGTTCAGATGACTACCATTGAAACTGAGAGTTGAGTGGACTAATGGAGGTTTGAGAAACCGTATGTTTATTTCATTCGCTGAAAGCCAAGTCGATTGCTATAAGGTTGAAGTCTATTGTCCCGTGGGTGTGGTAGATTATCGTATAAACTTAAGCAATAGTAGGAGAATACTATTATTACCGGGGTAATCATCTGGGGATGTATTTGTATTTTCCTTATCATATAATATATTTCTTCTACCTTTATCCAGTCTCTGTAAAAGATGTCGAGAAACTAATGGAGGTTGAAGTGGTAGAAGTAGCTAGTTTGACCAGTAATGTCGGCATGGACGATGAATGTTAGGCCACTTTGTGGCTTTGAAGTAAGAATGGTTTGTTCAGTTAGGGAAGCTGTAAAAGACCCTAATTCGAATTTCGTATTGAATACTTCACAATTCCAAATTGTGATAAGATGAGTCATGTAAGAGTATCCAGCAGTGATCAGAGTTGCGCAGCGGAAACTGATTGATAACTTTCCACTAAAGGTGTTTTGTTTACTTGTTTGAAAATGTGTGTACTGTTTTATAATGCTTGTTTGATTTTACGTATGTTGTGTGATGATTTTCATTGTTGTTAATGGTTGATGAAATGGATGTATATACGAATTTTGAAATTAAATATTTTCTTACAAGCAAGTAAATGTTTTGATAAAATGTACGTTTGATTTTACAAAGTGATTGAAATTATTTTAGCAGTTTATTTTGGTGTTAATTTGTCCGTCAAGTTCTTTAAGAATTATGGTCGATGCGGATGCATACGTATTCGATAGGGATTCCAAAACACTTAAACGAGACAAAACTGACACGACATTTTGGAATAATATGTGAATAATTTTATTCAAAATTGTATATTGTTTTGCATAATAAAATATTATTTGGAGAACGAAAATATTATTTATCTAAATTTGTATATATTTTGAACAACTTATGCAACCGTTGAATATTAGTATGAAGTTGAGATCAATGACGTGGCAATGTTGATATGTTATTCTAGGCAGTCAACATTGCAGTCAATTAGCGATATGAATCGCTAAAATTTATGGCACGGCAACGTGGTATATTTTACTTTAAATTAATTTATGGATCGTTGTATATAATTGTTTAAAAATTGAATTAAAAGAATTCTAGAGAAATGTATTTTTGGATATAAACTGGATTTGTTTTAAGTTAATGATAAATTTCCTATTGAGAAAATAAATAAGCTAGCTATGTTATTAATGAAGAATATGAAGTGATTGTGGGAGAATGTTATGTATTTTAAATCATTATTTGGAAACGTATTCTATAAAAATGATTTGGAATTATTTCTAAAGAAATGGTGAAGAAAATGGAATATTATTGTAAACAAAACTTCTTAACAGTTCTCTTCTCAGTTCTGGTTTATTCTCTTATGATATTACTTTTTACTTTCAGAAGTTGACATAGATTCATCATATGCCTCTAAATACTTAAAGCCTTTATGTTCTTCTTGAAAAATGTAGAATATCCTTTATGTAACATTTGCTATGAAATCTTGTTATCACTTATTTTACTCTCCACATTTGACAGTATATAAGCCACCTATTTATCTTTCGTGAACATAAAAAAATTCATGTTCATATAATTTTGTTTCTTTGCTTCAATACACATCTCTACAAGTTATCTAGAATTAGCAAGTATATTTTGATGACGATTTAATTCAAGTTAATTGTAAAGGGAAAAAATAGCACTATGCCACTATCAAATATAACCTCCAGGCACTAAGAGTACAATGCATGTCCATCCTTCATAATGCAACCATTATTTTCTTTTGCATTATTTTAATCCTAAGGGTTCTACTATGTTCTAAAACTATATGCTCCAGTCTTCCACTTAGAACATGCTCAATATGCATACACATGCACAATGTGAAGATACGTGACGAATGAATATTTGTGCAACTTTAACCATGATTTTTTCTATAAAAAAAGGGAGAAATAAATCTAATCTATATACATAGAAATAACACGTAATGAAAAAATTGATTAGACAAGTAAGAAATTTTTATATGACCATAATCCAATAGAAAATGAAGATATGTAAATATGGTGACATATATAGGAACATAAAGTGTAGTATAAATATGGTCATAATTCTTGATTTTGTTGTCCGATTTTGATGAATCATTCTCCTTTTTGAAAGATATTTTAGTATAGAAAAAATTTCATGTTCGTCACTTTTTGAAAGTTTTAAGTTTAATGGTGTTTAAATATGTTTGAAGTAGGATTGGAAAGTTAGACCGAGAGTGTATTTTCGTATATTTAACGTCGTTTTCGTACGACCGTAACTTTCTAAAGCCTTATCCAATTTGGATGAATCCTTTCTAATTTCATATGACCATAAATGAAGGATTTTAATAATATATTTGAGAAGGAATTTTCTTTGTAAAGTGAATATTTAGGAAAAAGGATTTGATGGTAATTTTAAAAATGGATTTTTGACTATCAAAATTCATTTTTAAGAATTTGGGAAATATGCCTTATATATATAGTTTGGTTTGGACTTGATTTAGAGTTAATACATTTAAAAAAAATCAAATTTGACTGTAGAAAATTAATAGATGATTTTATAAGTAATAATTAGTATTATAAGATAACTTTAAGATTTTAAAATAAAGAAATAATTTGTCCAAAGTTATTTGTGAACATTAAAATCTTTATTTGATCTATAAAATATTGGAAAATAAGTATTTTTATTACTTAAAATCTATGAAGGGTTTTATTAATTATAATACATTTTTACAAATAACTATATTTCTTTCTAATCAAATATGCATGTCATGATTGTTTTTATTTCTATGTAACGAGAAATCTGAATAAATGGAGTTATTGTATCGATTTGTATGGGACTTTCGATAATATTTGTCCAGTTATTCTTTTGACTTGTTATACATAATAATTGGGTGATGAGGAGTGTAATTTACGAGCATTGAGTAAATGAGCGAATAAGACTGGGTTGTATGGCACGTTTGAGCTGGTAGTTGTTCGATTACTTTTTGTGAGTAGATATCACTCTAACGGGATCGAGTATACAGGGTATTATATTTATGATGATGCACACTGAGAGTGAGTAGACTGAGATCCATAAGTGTGTCTATCAATTTTGTGTATACTCCTATTATACAATGTGGAGTAAACCGGATTGGCTAGTATCCATCCTAGCGGCCTGATTGCAGGGTTGCTCTCCAAATCCATGACACTTTTTGATGTATATGTCTTAGAGTAATGGCTGAGAGCCACCGCTCCTATATCATATAGACCAGCAATGTGTTAGCATTAGGGGCACTTGCAGGTTCATTCCCAATGCATAGTGTTGTCTTGCACATGAGGGATATTGGGTCACGATGGCCATCGAGGTAATTAAGACTGTAGGAGTAACACTGAGAGCGTGTGAGGAAGTTTTTTAGAGTAGGCTTAGAGCTGTCAGTCTCCCCAATGGTTATTATTGATGATATGCTATAGACACACACTTATTCACCTATATGAGATCATTGTGTTTACAACTGAGTACCAATTAGATTAATTGTTGAGGCCGATGCCGAAATAGCTATTTATGATGTCGAAAGCACATAGGACTGAGAGTCTAGATGACTACCTATGAAATTCATAGTTGAGTAGATTAGTGGAGGTTTGAGTGACCGTATGTTTATTTCATTGGTTGAGAGCCAAGTCGATTGCTTTGAGGTTGAAATTCTAGATGATTATCGTATGATTGTCAATCGCTTAGATTATTCATTAGACCATGAGCCTATAAATTGTGTAACCCCGTACATAATAATTATACCACTATTGAGGATAGCTAGCGGTGCTGAGACCATTGAGTTGGACCGTGTAATTATCTTTTATATGGTTATCTGAGAGATATGGCTACCAAGGGTATGCCATAGTTAGATTTTGTGTACGTTTGATTTGAGTGATTGTTATGTGTTTTCATGTACGTTAAGCAAGACAGACCCTAAATATCTGAGTATGTCTACTTTACAAATATCTAAGTGATAATATTAGGCATAGCTATGGTCTTATCCATATGGTACTTGATGATTTTGTGTATTGATGATAGTTGGATGTGTTTGATATTTCATCCATTTTTTAATATACTTCTTGATGTGTTATCAATTATCTAGTGAATAGGTGATGGTATATGCAGGGTATATGATATGGTGCCAGACATGTGTTGAGTAATCTGCATACCTTGTTAAGATATGTAGATGTTGTTATCTTTTGGCAGCTTCTTTCTAGATATAGTCTGACCTGTGTGTTATTTATAAAATACTCAGGTCAGTCTGAGATAATATAGGTTTAGGGACAAATAACCAATATGTGGATGTCGGGCTTAGAAGGAGCATGGGATGTTGTTGTTGTTATGTATTGTGATATTTCATGAATGTGTGACACTGAGACGTATATTGAATGTACATTGTACATTTTTGCAACAGTGGGTGTTTAACCAATTTTGTACCCCACTCATATTTGTGTACATATAATTGTATTATATATTAACGCTGCATTATTAACTCTGTGTTCTTTGAGATTTAGTTTATATTGTGTATTGTTCTATCCTGAAAACGCACGTGTTTATTGCTTTGTGTCGATACTGTGTATGTATAGATGAGTTTTTTAACTATTTTTGAAATACGTACCAGTGTTAGCCCAAGGGCATATTCACATGCGATAGCACAATATTGCCTCATTCTCTGTATTATCCTACAGTATTAACTAGTAATACTCTTTGGTAGTATGGGTATAAAGGTGGGGTGTTACAGCCACATCCAAAAGTAATTCTCTTATTTAAATTCACCTATGTATTTATATCATTGATATAATTAGACTTTGTATGATTCACTTCATGTTTTAATTATTGATCTTGCCACTTATAAATTAAACTTCCCTTATGTCTATTTTGATTAAAACATGTTTGTTGTATTGTTTAATTCAGATCTATGTTTGTTCTTCATCTCTCTTTAATGTATGTTCATGATAAATTGATATGTTTTGAATCCCATATTACTATTGATAACTTCTTATTATTCTCTGTATGGTGTTAATTCTTATCACAAATTTACACTTGCCTACTTTTTCCAAATTTGTTTTATTTTGTTTTGGATAGTAATGAAATTGAAAGAAAATTTTGAATGAGATTTTTAATATAATTATATAACATTTACTACTTAAATGAAAATGAATTGTATATGTTAAGTTACCCACTGTTCTTTGATATTGATCTTTAATTTCATATGTTAATCAGTTAAATATAATTATGTTAATCCATATTTTAAAAGAAACTTGATTTAAGATTAATGAATGAATTTTAGTGCAAATTCTAATTCTTTGTGGTTTTCAATATTTAGAGTCTCATGTAAAATCTAAAGTATTGTTTCATTCCTAAACTAAATGTTTAATAAAAATTATTAACCTTAAAATCAAAACCTTTTTATAAATGTATGTGTATATACCTACATATCATATGCTACAATGTTTTCAAATATACGTTGTTTAGATCTAAATTATTAAATTGCAATAATCATGCATATGAAAATATATATGTTTAATATAGTTTAAATTTGTAAGAGGATTTCGCAATAATGTACCATTTTGTTGTCAAACCTTTCTTTAATTGAAATCTTTCCTGCTAATGTTAGTTTTGGATTTCAAATTATTTAAACCAACTAATATGTTTTGTGTAATAATATATATGTAGGTATATATGTACGTATGTATCTATAATTATTATGGATGTAACGACCTGCCAATCCGTATAATTGAAGCCAACAATAAACCACACATGTCCAATCCAACTTGAATGGAAAGACTGATAGTTATGGGAAAGAAGAAGAAGGGAAAGAAACTAAAACAATCACAGAATCTCACAATCGCAGCGGAACAACATATAATATAAAATCAATAATCTTTACAAAGGAGAAACTATTATATACATACATCCATCAGAGTATAACAACAATCACAATCATTAGCCTGGACAGTTATAACAACCTGTCCTCACGATTGTTGATGATTTCAAAAACAAACAGCGAAAATAAAACATATACATATATACGCCTTGAAGACCTCCAACTCATCTCCTGAGCTCCATCCAAAGCAATCTGTAAATATGCTCGGTCTGACCTGAGCATTATAATAAAGCAACACCCGAGTCAGTCTGGAAAACCAGCGTGAGAAACATGCACCCACTAAATTTCAAAGTTCTAGAAAATATTTGAAAAATCAAGAATATCTCGTAAGACCGTGTCGCACATAAACACGGACGGGTTTTTGCCTTACGATAACCAAAACATTTCATATGAAATTCTCTGATATTATAATAGGGTCTAGATATAAATACTTATTAATCTTAGCCGAAATTGTTACATTATTAAATTCCAGCATACTTGGTTCTATAATCAAAACCGTAAGGCATGTATTGGAGATTAGATTCCATACTATGACAAGGTAAGGAACTACCTTCCAAAGGTACATCTCTAGATAAATGCACCAGGGTCTGATAAGAACATCTTGTACCCCTGCCATATAGGACTGGCCTACCACTTGACTAGTACAGAATATGATCACTCCTCCATTTATGGGCCCTGAAGCATACAAGAATAGATAGTAACCGATCTAGACTTGGAATGACCATACCCTACTTGGGAGCTACCCACTTGGCCCTGCTGCATGCTTGATTTCTGTCATTTCCCAATTGATGAAGTTCGAGGCTACGTTTTACCTTTATATAGCACTTCCCACTTGGAATGCTAACACTGCCCTCCAGGAAACAATGCAATATCAGCATTCATCCACACAAGTTCATTCTGGGCCTGAACGAAACCCTTGAGAGCTCCGTCTCCAAAATTCCATCATCTTCAAGATATCTTCACTTCGAAACGCATTTGTTGGATCGAAGTGGTTTTCGGATAACATACCTGATCCCTGTATCTTCTAAACAACATTCGATAATTTTCGGTAAACTCAACCCCGGTTCTTTAGGAAATAAACAATCAAAGATAAGATCAGAGATCACCTCCTAACCGTTAGTGGATGGATTTCCTTATCATTGTCCTAGAGCACGAAATGAGATTTATACGCATAGTACGGCATCATCAGAGATGACTGCGCCATATAACCCACGTGTTTCTCCTAGATATTTCCAAAGTTACGTTTTAGGTCCAATTCTTATAGTCGGTTATTTAACTATCGAATAACAATCATCCAAAATAGGAATTTAATTCCATAGAGAAAACCAATGCTTGTTAAGCACCAAGCAACACTAAGCCTTTTATTAATAAATCTTTTATTAATTAAACTCGCTTTGTAATACTTGAATAAAAAATTACTTTGACGAAGGTTGATACAAACCCAAAATCCCTATTCCTCAATACTTGGGAAAAACACATCCATATACATATTTCAATAGTATAAGTATATTCACAACATTTGGGAAGATTTTCCCTTTTATTAAATTTTAAAGTCATTTATAACTCCATTATACACCTGCAAACCGATATAAAATTCCTTTTATAAATCCATAACCCATTTTAAAAATTCTTTTATGAATATTTAAATCATTTATAAACTCCTTTTTTTCTCTTAACCAAACTTCCCTTTTCATTTTCCAAACATATTATAAGATTTCTCTTATAAAACCCCCCCTCTGTTTATAAAACTTCATTTATAAATCTTGGAAACAATTATAATAAATTCTAATCACTTACTTTTAATCTCTACTATATACTAATAACATTATAAATAAATAAATACTAAATTTAAACATCTTAAAATAATACTTAATAATTTTCAAAACATTCTAAAATAAACAATAATAATTTATCTTCAACATTTTTATAAATAATGATAATAAATTTCCAAAACTTTACTGATAAATAATTTAAAACTAATTTCAAACCATATTAATATTTTTAAATAATTAACCTTTAAAACATTTAAAACATTGATAAACAACTTTTAAACAATATTAATATAAATAATCAACCTTTAAAACATAAATATATTTTCTTGATAAAAATCCATACTTAATTCACATAATCATTTCCATATTTATAAACTATGTTTATAAATCTCCTCCCATTTTCTAGAACTTCCTTCCATAAAAATTCATTTATTTATGAACCCATTTATACCTTTATTCCTTTATAAATCCTGCTTATTTATAAAACCCCTTCCAATACATAATTTCAACCATTATAACCTTGCTTCAATAGATATAAATTTCTTTTATAAATTTCCTTCAATTTATACAGTATCGTTTACAAATTTCAATCCTTACCTTCACATTAAATTTCCAAAATAGAATCAACTATTTTCTAAAGTATCATTCCCTATCTTATAATAAATATACCACTTGATTTATTTCACCAATTTATTAAATAATAATAGTTTCCTTTGATTTATAACACCGTTTATAAATTCATACTTTTATAACAAAATACGATTTTACAAATCTTCACTTCTTTTGTAAAATCTCACTTTTATAACTTATCACATTCATAAGATATGTAACTATATATATCACTTTATATATAATGGATAAAAATTATTTATAATCAAAATATTTCTACTTACTTTTTAAATCCATATCCCTTAAGTATAAAAGAATGACTTATTTTTCCAAGATTTTAAAAATATTTATTTTGTAGTTCAAAATCTTTATTTAAAATATTTTATAGAACTATAATTTATAATCTCTAAAAATCAACTTTTGTTTTAGAAAAATTATTAAACATATAGAATTTCCAAAGTCACTTTGAAATTCCATTTTAAATCAAGTCATTATTTTATAGTATTTAAATACCAAAAAAAGGCCCAGTGCAACCAAAGCACTAAATAAACAAAATCATATTCATGTCATCCAATATAACATCCAACCATATTATATATCACAATATACACGAAAATAAAATCAACAGTGTGAGGAATCCTGTTGGATCCCTCCAACCAGTCTCCCTTCATCACATACAGTATATAATCATAAAAATATAAATCAACCACTTCGATGCGGGATTCATATACAAAGAGTCATCCGCACTTACACGGGAACGTAATAGGGTCTCACCCGCTCCAACGAATGGGAATATATCCAACTAACAATATAATTCAGTATATTATCCAACAATAAATAACGATCAGAAATAAATATCCAAACATCCAATAAATAATATTTACTGACTATATAATTTTTTTCATTAGCCAAAAAGTGATATTAACTCGCATTGATTTTTAGATTCACCAAACGTTCCGTTTTAGTTGCACTGGGCCTTTTTTTGCTCTGAATCTAATCCAAATTTCCCACTTGCTCTGAATCTATCCAATCCAACTTCAAAGCGTAGTCTTCATCGATATGATCGCAACGCGACTCATTGCATTCAATTTGGACCTCGTATGGATAAGTTATTAAATTTATAAGTTAACGGGGATTAATATATAAATTAATTAACTAATTACTTAACTAATTAAACAATTACACTATTTAACCTTCTTCCCCCTTCTTATTTCAAATTGCCACCAATAGGAAAACCCACCCACGACCAACCTTTGACCATCGAATGCCTCCCCCTCCATTAACGAAACCAACCAACGACACCACCATTCAGTTCCTTCTCCCGAGTACTCCACCACGCCGCCCAAGACATCGAGCTCGCACCCCGTTTTTCAACTGCGACATCGACCTAACCTGAAGTCGTACATGGCGTCACAAAGCCCTACTAGCCGCCGCACCTCCCCTCGTCTTGGCCAGCCGACACTCCTTCCATCCACGAACACCAATATGAATCCCATTTCCTCCATCTCCACCCATAACCCACCAAAATCTAAACCCTGGGTTGAATATGATAATCGGCCTTCCCAAGAAATGAAGTCGAACATCACCATACCCGAGCAACTTGAAGCCTAGGCCTAAAAAATGCTAATGAAAGTTGTTTCGTGATTTTAGGTGGAGTATTGTTTTGGATTTTAATTTTTGAAATGGAGAGGAGCACTCAAATCTCTGTTGCGGGCTGCATCTAAATGATGGAGGGAAATATGGAAGTCAACGTGAAGGGTGTGGCTATGTACAGCATCTGGTTTGATGGTGATGGTGCGTGGGTTTGTATAGTCAAATCAATATATATATATATATATCTGTGTGTGTGTGTGTGTGTGTGTATTATTTAAATTCAAAATATCTAGTTATATAATTTCGAACCCTGATAGAGACGTGCCGCCTGGCATTCAATATGTTATACCCCTATTCCGAACGCAATGGAACTAGTCTCGAGCTCTAATTCGACCATATGTAGAAGATATCTTTTTGAATCCAATTATTATATTAAATTTTCGTTAATGAATCCTACGCGTTTCGATCTCGCACGGTCAAACGATACATCTGATCTCCATGAAATTTGGGCGTATAGTAATTCATTATTACGGATCCATTGAAACTAGTTTCGTCGAAATCCGAGACAGTGCCCCAGAAGGCTGTTTTTACACGTTATTTAAAATGAGCAATTTCCAATTTCTGTTTATGCACTTTTAATTCAAATTTAAAAGTTTACTATCTTCATTCTTGTTCAATTAGAAATTAGTTCAACTTTTGAAATCATTTTCATTCATATTAAATTCAAGATTCAACTATTTAAACAATTTCAATATTAAATTCAACAATTTAATTATCAAATAAATTGCTATATTTGAAATTCAAGTTATTTAATTTATAAAATTAACTTTTCAATATCTAAATCAATTAATATTCCAAATCTAAATGATTGAAATTTTGGGTCGCTACAATGGATGTATGCATATATTTCCTTAATTAAAAACTTGGACAACAAAGGTGTGTGTAAATTTGGTTGATAAGTTATAAATGTCATTCAATATATTAATTATTACAATTAAAGAGGGAGAGAAATGAAAGGTTTCTCCCCCTTCATACATTTCCATATCTTTCTTAATTAATTGCATAGAGTAAGAGAGGGAAAAAATGTTTCCTTCTCTAAATTCATTTATGCATGTTTCATTTACACATATATACACCACTTACATACTACATTTACACTTCATACAAATAAACGTATTTTATATATTCATTATAATACCTATAAGTTTAAGTTATATTTAAATCTCCATTTTAAATATTTAAACAAAATAAGATTTTATTTTAAATATTATTAGATTGGAACGGTAACAACTTGATTTTTAGTGGTAATTAATTACCACTAATAATAGTAATTTATTTAATTAAATTGGAATTTAATGATTTGTTGATAAATTGGTTTGGTGATTATTTTATAAAAGGATTTAAATTACAAAATTCTGATATTTAAATTTTAATGAGGTATAAATGGGGAAAATAATATTTTAGACAAGGATGAAATAAAATAATAGCTTGGATTAAATCTAATTTAACTTAATAATAAAAACATATATATATATATATATATATATATATTTTCTTTATAATCTAATATCAAGTCCAAAGCCCAAAATGACTTAGAACACAAACCCAATGCCAAATTTGTTCTTTTCCTTTATCTTGCTATGTTTATTCATATTTCGGACCTTACGAGATTCATGACCTCTCACCTATAGATATTGAAAATCCATAATAATTTCATCTTTAAAAAATTTAAGAAAACTATATATCAAATGGATATTATCCCTAATTCAATTTGGGGTTCTTTATTTCATTCATCTTGGATGTTCATTGGCGACCTAGTTGGTGCGACTTGGACGCACGAGGCTATTAGCATGTGATGAGATGTGGACTACGTGGTTGGAAGTTTTGGTGAGTGACGAGGTGAGTGGCACGACTACAAAACGTCCCTACGGACCCTCAGATTTCAAAAAGAAAAAGAAAAAGCCAAGCGGCTAGAGAAGAAATCATCAAAAACTCATATCGAAATTCAAATACTTACCTTTTTCGAGCAAATTCAAATTCATCTTTGAAAATCAAATCCAATTCCTTTATACCTGTATATCCTACTAGCCATAATATCTAGTTACGATATTCAAATCATTTTGCAAATTCTATTACAAAATTTTCAATATAAACTGCTTATACATTTTTACTTCACTGTTGAAGTTACATATTCATATCCATTCAATTTTACATTTCACCTTCTTTTGAATTTAATTCACAATTCCAATCTAATTTGGATTCAGTTCGACTTCTGAATATTGAATTTTCTTTAGTTCACTTCATTTGCAATTGATTCCATTCAATTTATTCATTCATTAATTCATTTACATTAGACTGATTCAACATTCAATTAGTTCAATAGCTTAATTCATTTATCAATCCAATTCAGATTCTCAATTTAATTTAGCTTTACCAAGGTCAATTTCATCACTTAATCAAAATCACATTTTATTTTGCTTAATAAAATTGTTTAACCACTTTTTAACAATTCGTTTCACTTCTATTTTTTTCTCATTTTATAAGTTATATAACTTATATTCAAAAATTACCACTTGGATTTTTATTGATTCACTTATACTTACTTTAATTCAACTTAAAATTTCTTAAGTTAAATTTATTCAATCAAAATTCAATTTGTATAGGTTATCAACTTACAATATTTCATAAATATTTTTATACATAGTATTCCAGAGTCTTTTCAACATTTCAAAGCCATTTTGAAAACAATTCAAATCATTCTTTGAATTTCCAAAACCAAACCCAAATTTTCAAACAACTTCCATTTAAAACAATTTGGTAGCAATTCCTCTTTTGGAAACCCGAAAATGAACACCGGTGATGTCGCGATCATCATCGGAATTATTTTCCAGCGACCGAAAAGAGTTTAGAGCTTTAATCTCTCCAAAATACTTTTCAAAACCTTTGAAATCCATTTTCAACTCAAAATGAAATTTAAACTTTCCAAATCTCCAAAATTTTCAAATTCTTTTCAAAACATTTCCAAACATCTCTGGAATTCCGTTTCAAATTACAAATCACATTTATAATTTACATTCTTAAATTTCATTAGGGTGTGAATTTATTTCTTAACTTTGGAGTTACGATTTCAATTTCCTTATTTAATTTCAATGATAATAATTTAATATTATCACTTCTAACAACCATGCAACCATATACTATAGTACTTCATAGAAAAACATTTCTTTTCTATACAAAAATAGTTTTGGGCAAAATTATCTCATTTACCCAATTTAAAAACAATACTGTGCCGAATTGTTCTATTCGAGCGTTTAGAAACCCCTTCGATACAGTTTTGCAGACTGTGCCGACGAAGGTTCATATACCACTCAATAAACCAATCATCACAATACAAAACAATTTTATATTCACTAACAAATACGCACTCATATCTATTATTACACTCAACTCATTCTAGAGTACTACTGACTCTATCTCTAATGAGTACACCCAACAGAGCAGGGTAGTCGCTTAACCATATGCTCTGATACCACGCTGTCACGTACCGGAATTTTCGACTTTCGAAAATTCGACATCGATACTCACTTTATCGACTGCCGAGAAATCGAGTGCCGGAAACTCCAATAGTGAGGGTTTTAAGAAAAAGAAATAAAAGAAAAGATAGAAGGAAGAAAAAAAAAGAAGAAGAAGAAAGAAAGAAAAGAGGAAGAAGAAACAACAGAACAACATCAGAACAGGAAACAATATCAGAATCTTACACATCGCAGCGGAACAATATATAATAAATAACACTAGTCTTTTAAAACGAAGAACTATATCAGTTTATACATACATCAATCATCAGAGTCAATATACAACAATGGACAGTTATATAACTTGTCCTCATACAGAATACACAGCGGAATAAATACTATCAGATACAAATACTACGTCTCGTCATCCAGCTTATCTCCAAGCTCCAGAATATCCAGAATATCCTGATAACATAACTCTAGGCTGCCCGTGTGGAAATTGGTGGGCACCCAGAGTTTAGAAGGGAACAATAAACTCCGAGTCAGTCATGGTGACTGGGGTGAGATCGTAAAACAGTTATTCTTTCACAAAGAAAATAAAACAAATTCGCAATGCTTTTGGAAAATGAAACTACCATAAGACCTCCCACCACACACACAATGCAAACGCAGAATTGGAGGAGATTTCTTCTTATGATAGTCAAAGATGCTTACTACGCAAAAATCAAATTCTTTTTGATATTATTATTAGTGCATAGTGTAGAAACATTTCGAAAGTATAATATTAATCTTAGCCAACATACGACCAGTATCATATGCCTACTATAGCTACCATCTAAACAGTGGTGACCACCGTACGTAAATGGCAGGTTCTACAACTAATACCGTACAAGGTGCGTATTGGAGTTTGGATTTCCAACAAATGGTCAGGCTAAGGAACTTCCTATCCACGATGGGTACGTCCCTGGAATAGACGACCCGAGAACCTAACCGGATCTCTGCCAACACAAGGCCGGGTTACCTCTGCAAAAATAGGTAACTACTGACACGCGTATGCCATCCCCCGATCGTAACCGATCTTCCCGAGGATCCCCGATTTCCAACAAACCACATAGATAATAATGCAGCAACCACATAGGTTAAGTATCTGGGCTCCATACCATGATACCACCTCTATCCAGAAGGAATGACATACACTAAGGGGCGCTACTCCCTAGAACCTTGCTGCATCCTTCCTGTTTCGACCATTTCCGGGGTGTGAGGCTCGACGAAGTCTCGTCCACAAAGCTACGCTTTCTACAAAGCCCTGCTTCGGGTCAAACAAAAATGATCAACCTATGATCACAAAGATATAAGATCAAACAAATGATCATATCACAAATGATCAAACACTGATCATTTCACAGCAACACTCAGTATGCCACGTTACCAAATTGGGATATATCGCTGATAAATTTCAACTACAAAACCTCTGAGCTCGTACGTCTCAGAGAAGGGTGTTAAGCTAAGAGAATAAATTCTCCGCCACCAACAGAAATGTATTTGAAAGAAATCAGCTTTATATCTCAAATTGTAACGTCAGACACACAATCCATACAAGTCTGTTCCGGGATCGAACAGAACCGAAGGCACTTCTCACGAAGCCCTTGCATATCCGGATAATTTTCTAATCACGTCCGGACTTCCCGTCACTAAGGGTGATAAAACCTCTAAATCGGAGATCAGCCGATGTAGAGTAACTCGACGGTAATCCTTTCGTTTTCAAAAATATCCGGTCTTCAACACCGGTCTTCGAATGCAATTCATAACGACGTATCACATATTCGGAATGGGTTATACGACCCCATGGTCCTTTCCCGGCTAACCCGAATAGTGAGCGATTATTCAAAATAAGTGTGGCATTCAAATTCATCCAATCACAACAAATATCCATTCAAGGTAATTATTGATAGTCGGTTATTTAACTACCAATAAAGATGCGCAACATCATCAGATTCCAAATAATTATCCCAAATTATTTATCTTCCAAAATATCTTTACTAGATATATAATTTCCACACTTTAAAAATAAATCAATATTTATTTTTCTAAACAATTTCCATTTCCCTTATAAATTCCATAGTGAATTTACATTTTTCGAAGATCTACTAATATCCGATTTTCAAATCGATTTCAATATTCATTTTTGATTTATCTTTAAGAAGATAAATTCTCAAAACGTTTCATTTCATTTTGGAAAACATCCCCATACTTATTTAATAATAAGTAATTCACAAATCCATTTATTTTCAACACTTGGAAAATATTCGATATACTTAAATCAATATTAAGTATATATTTCGTTCTTTAAGGAAACCATTTACTATAACAACATTTATTTGAGTCAAAACGAATGTTACGTAAAACATCGTTACGACGACTCAAAATCACTAGTATAGGGATTCGGAATTAAGATAGATATATAAATCCCAATACTAGACGAAAATATTTCCTTTCGGAAATCATTTACTATAACAACAGTGTTATAGTCCACCATTTCCTTATATTTTCGAAAACGTCTATTTCAACAATAAATGTTGAAATCTATGCTTTCGATTCATAATACATTTTAAAACATCTTTAAAATGTTTAACTTCATTTTTAATATCGCTTTTTCAAAAATGAATCCATTCTATTCAATAATACATTCACTGTCCAAAATCGTGAATATATCTTTTTTTTTTAATCTTCTATATTAAGTTTATCAAATTCAATCGATTTTGAATTTATAAAACAACGTTTATAAATTCTATTTCTGTTTTAATAACAACTTCAACTTATAAATCTTCTTTTTATTAACTTCTATATTTTACTTATCAAAATAAGTGATTTCGGATTTATAAACAACTTTTATAAATTCCAATTCTATTTATAAAAACTTCAATATCAATTCAATTCCGATATTGATTTAAAAAATTATTTATCACTACTAAGTAAATTCCTCATTTTTTCTCAAATGATTCAATATTCTGTTTTAAAATGGATTCTTCAAATTTTAATCACTATTTTACGAAATCCATTTTCACTTGATTCTGGAATTAATTCGATAAGATTATAAAATTTAACTTTTTATACTTTAAAAATTCCTTTCTTCAAAATTTCTTCAATTTCAAAAATTGATTCACTTAGAAATTTTCTACTTGAATTTCAAAAATTCAATTTCGTTTATCTTTGGAATCCAATGATGTCAAAACATCCATTCAGCTAGATTTTAGCTTTCAAACAATTTCCAAATATCAATATGATTAATAGCATCACTATAATCATTCACAAATTCATATCACAATAGAAATAAATTCAATCAATGTGAGGGGTCCAGTTGGATCCCTCCAACCTGTTTCCCTACATCCAAAGACGTTAGCACAATACCAATTCCGCTCCAGTACGGAATTATCGCGGTATATGGGTTTTATAAAAATCCGCTTACTAACGGCGCAATAGGGTCTCATTCGCTATACGAGGCGGGAAATCATCAATCCAATATATACATATGCCAATATGTATATATTGCTATATATATAGATATATCCTATCATATCTAATATCACATCCAAATAACAATCAAACAGTCAATCAATAACTGCAATCCAAATATAAATCTGAGTGAGGAGATCTCACCTTAGCTTTTTACTTGCAATCCAATCCATTTTGACTTGATTTCTCGATTTATAGCCCTTGTATAAATGTTATACAAATTATTAATACTCGTATTAAATCAAACTATAAATTTTTGTTTGGTAATTTTAATTTCAACTAGTAACTTAGTTTTAAACAAATTTTTCTTTTAATAATTTAATTAACCAAAAATTCAATACTAAATTAATAATTAACTTTCAAATCCATTATTTTCACATATGTATATATTTATTTTATTTTATTTTTTCAAAAATCATATATATAAATTTCCTGTATATACTTAAATTCCACAGTATGAACTAGACAGTAAACAACCCTTTACTGTAATTTCTTTTACAAAACATTTTCTTCGAAATAGATTAAATTCTTTTAATCTAATAATTCTCTTTTTTTTCAACTTAAACTTATTTATAAAAAATTTCTCTTTTTCTATATACCTTGATGTATTAACTTTAAATTCTAACAGCAATTACAATTGTGAAACATTAAATATTTTTCTGTAAAATTACTTTCTTTTAAATCTAAATACATACATATATACGCATTCTAAAATCTAGTGAAATAGAAATCATCTTCTGTACAAATTTAAATTCATATTCAAAACTAGATTGAATTGAAAAAAAATTTATATACCTCACTGACGAGATTATCACGGCATCGATCATCTCAGGTCAATGCGACGAAGCCCTAGTCGTGATCACAGCAGCTCGAATTCCCATCGACTATCGCCTCCGAGCCCTGCGCGTGCACGCCCCTTCTCGATGCTGACGTCGCCGCCATCGTTCTGCCCCAATCGCGATATCGCGAGCCGCCCCACTCTTCCTCCGATCCCATCTCGCGAGCTATCTGCCATCGCGAGCTACGCGAGTCCACGATGCCATGAACGAATATCATCGCTCTCACCTCGGCTTCGACTGCGAAGTCGATTTAGCTAATCGCGACCAACTGACAAGTGCCTTCCATCGAATAGACTCCCTCACCCACGCGTGCTTCCGACGAGACTCGGTCTCCACTTCCTGAGCTCATCGTCGAGGAAATCGCGACTTCCAGAACGAACATGCTCACCAGACGCGAATACTTCTCTTCGCAATCCCAAATCCCAGCTGTATTCGATTTCGAAATTAATAGGAAATACGGCCATTGATTTAGCATCGTTTGTTTTGAAGCTCTATGATTTTGGTTTTGAGTTCGACTTCACTCTCGTTTGAATGATTAGAGAAGAGGAGAAAATTTTGTTCGGCCGTGATTTGAATCTGAAGAGAAACTGGGGCCATTATTTTGATTTTAGAAAGAGGGTATCTTCTTTCCCTTATGATATTGAACGAGATCGATCTTCATTAGGAAAGAGATGATATCCCATCTCATAATTAAACGAGCAGAACGATAAGAAGAGGGGAAAAGAAACGAAGGGGTACGAAGGAGACACAATGGAGGCGGTTGTACTTATTGTCGGATAGAGAAAACATTTATATTTTAGTTAAATTAAATTTGCCTTAGAATAAATTTCTATACGTTTATATATCGTACGCTCATATCACAACTCCAAATGTTACACAAATTGAAATCCGATAATAATACAATATTACGGACCCAATGGAACTGGTTTCGTCGAATTCCGAGACTGTGCCCCGGAATGCTATTTTTAAATATCGGTTGAACGATATAAATTTCAAAACTGAACAAAACAATTTTAAATTCGATTCTGAAAGTTCTATTACCTTCAGTGTTATCAATATAAATTTTACAAGCGTTTGAAATATTTTTCTTCAGCTTAAAATTGAAGATACAACATTTTATTCAACTCACACTAGATTAAATTAAAAATTTAATCGCCAATTTCAAAGTTATTTCGGGGATTCAAATTAAATCGTCGTTCAAATATTTAAAATAAATTAAATATTCTCAATTTAATTCGTTCAAAATTCTGGGTCGTTACAGACTTCCCCCCTTAAAAGAATTTCGTCCTCGAAATTACAAGTTAGGAAAAATGTCCTTAACTCGTCTACTATTTTTCACAATCTAATAGTTTTATCAATTTATCATAACAAATCTTCTACTAAAGATTCGTTATCATTTCAACTAACATTTCAACTTCAATTAATATGTTCAAACAACATTGTTTACTTCAAAATTCAAATTTAAGTTTAAATTCAAATTTCAAACTTTCAAAATTTTCTCAAAAATTTTCTAGCACTCGAAATTTTCGAAAAATTTCGCCAGCGTCTCCTTTGCGCGGCTAATACGGCACGACTACAAAACGTCCCTACGGACCCTCAGATTTCAAAAAGAAAAAGAAAAAGCCAAGCGGCTAGAGAAGAAATCATCAAAAACTCATATCGAAATTCAAATACTTACCTTTTTCGAGCAAATTCAAATTCATCTTTGAAAATCAAATCCAATTCCTTTATACCTGTATATCCTACTAGCCATAATATCTAGTTACGATATTCAAATCATTTTGCAAATTCTATTACAAAATTTTCAATATAAACTGCTTATACATTTTTACTTCACTGTTGAAGTTACATATTCATATCCATTCAATTTTACATTTCACCTTCTTTTGAATTTAATTCACAATTCCAATCTAATTTGGATTCAGTTCGACTTCTGAATATTGAATTTTCTTTAGTTCACTTCATTTGCAATTGATTCCATTCAATTTATTCATTCATTAATTCATTTACATTAGACTGATTCAACATTCAATTAGTTCAATAGCTTAATTCATTTATCAATCCAATTCAGATTCTCAATTTAATTTAGCTTTACCAAGGTCAATTTCATCACTTAATCAAAATCACATTTTATTTTGCTTAATAAAATTGTTTAACCACTTTTTAACAATTCGTTTCACTTCTATTTTTTTCTCATTTTATAAGTTATATAACTTATATTCAAAAATTACCACTTGGATTTTTATTGATTCACTTATACTTACTTTAATTCAACTTAAAATTTCTTAAGTTAAATTTATTCAATCAAAATTCAATTTGTATAGGTTATCAACTTACAATATTTCATAAATATTTTTATACATAGTATTCCAGAGTCTTTTCAACATTTCAAAGCCATTTTGAAAACAATTCAAATCATTCTTTGAATTTCCAAAACCAAACCCAAATTTTCAAACAACTTCCATTTAAAACAATTTGGCAGCAATTCCTCTTTTGGAAACCCGAAAATGAACACCGGTGATGTCGCGATCATCATCGGAATTATTTTCCAGCGACCGAAAAGAGTTTAGAGCTTTAATCTCTCCAAAATACTTTTCAAAACCTTTGAAATCCATTTTCAACTCAAAATGAAATTTAAACTTTCCAAATCTCCAAAATTTTCAAATTCTTTTCAAAACATTTCCAAACATCTCTGGAATTCCGTTTCAAATTACAAATCACATTTATAATTTACATTCTTAAATTTCATTAGGGTGTGAATTTATTTCTTAACTTTGGAGTTACGATTTCAATTTCCTTATTTAATTTCAATGATAATAATTTAATATTATCACTTCTAACAACCATGCAACAATATACTATAGTACTTCATAGAAAAACATTTCTTTTCTATACAAAAATAGTTTTGGGCAAAATTATCTCATTTACCCAATTTAAAAACAATACTGTGCCGAATTGTTCTATTCGAGCGTTTAGAAACCCCTTCGATACAGTTTTGCAGACTGTGCCGACGAAGGTTCATATACCACTCAATAAACCAATCATCACAATACAAAACAATTTTATATTCACTAACAAATACGCACTCATATCTATTATTACACTCAACTCATTCTAGAGTACTACTGACTCTATCTCTAATGAGTACACCCAACAGAGCAGGGTAGTCGCTTAACCATATGCTCTGATACCACGCTGTCACGTACCGGAATTTTCGACTTTCGAAAATTCGACATCGATACTCACTTTATCGACTGCCGAGAAATCGAGTGCCGGAAACTCCAATAGTGAGGGTTTTAAGAAAAAGAAATAGAAGAAAAGATAGAAGGAAGAAAAAAAAAAGAAGAAGAAAGAAAGAAAAGAGGAAGAAGAAACAACAGAACAACATCAGAACAGGAAACAATATCAGAATCTTACACATCGCAGCGGAACAATATATAATAAATAACACTAGTCTTTTAAAACGAAGAACTATATCAGTTTATACATACATCAATCATCAGAGTCAATATACAACAATGGACAGTTATATAACTTGTCCTCATACAGAATACACAGCGGAATAAATACTATCAGATACAAATACTACGTCTCGTCATCCAGCTTATCTCCAAGCTCCAGAATATCCAGAATATCCTGATAACATAACTCTAGGCTGCCCGTGTGGAAATTGGTGGGCACCCAGAGTTTAGAAGGGAACAATAAACTCCGAGTCAGTCATGGTGATTGGTGTGAGATCGTAAAACAGTTATTCTTTCACAAAGAAAATAAAACAAATTCGCAATGCTTTTGGAAAATGAAACTACCATAAGACCTCCCACCACACACACAATGCAAACGCAGAATTGGAGGAGATTTCTTCTTATGATAGTCAAAGATGCTTACTACGCAAAAATCAAATTCTTTTTGATATTATTATTAGTGCATAGTGTAGAAACATTTCGAAAGTATAATATTAATCTTAGCCAACATACGACCAGTATCGTATGCCTACTATAGCTACCATCTAAACAGTGGTGACCACCGTACGTAAATGGCAGGTTCTACAACTAATACCGTACAAGGTGCGTATTGGAGTTTGGATTTCCAACAAATGGTCAGGCTAAGGAACTTCCTATCCACGATGGGTACGTCCCTGGAATAGACGACCCGAGAACCTAACCGGATCTCTGCCAACACAAGGCCGGGTTACCTCTGCAAAAATAGGTAACTACTGACACGCGTATGCCATCCCCCGATCGTAACCGATCTTCCCGAGGATCCCCGATTTCCAACAAACCACATAGATAATAATGCAGCAACCACATAGGTTAAGTATCTGGGCTCCATACCATGATACCACCTCTATCCAGAAGGAATGACATACACTAAGGGGCGCTACTCCCTAGAACCTTGCTGCATCCTTCCTGTTTCGACCATTTCCGGGGTGTGAGGCTCGACGAAGTCTCGTCCACAAAGCTACGCTTTCTACAAAGCCCTGCTTCGGGTCAAACAAAAATGATCAACCTATGATCACAAAGATATAAGATCAAACAAATGATCATATCACAAATGATCAAACACTGATCATTTCACAGCAACACTCAGTATGCCACGTTACCAAATTGGGATATATCGCTGATAAATTTCAACTACATAACCTCTGAGCTCGTACGTCTCAGAGAAGGGTGTTAAGCTAAGAGAATAAATTCTCCGCCACCAACAGAAATGTATTTGAAAGAAATCAGCTTTATATCTCAAATTGTAACGTCAGACACACAATCCATACAAATCTGTTCCGGGATCGAACAGAACCGAAGGCACTTCTCACGAAGCCCTTGCATATCCGGATAATTTTCTAATCACGTCCGGACTTCCCGTCACTAAGGGTGATAAAACCTCTAAATCGGAGATCAGCCGATGTAGAGTAACTCGACGGTAATCCTTTCGTTTTCAAAAATATCCGGTCTTCAACACCGGTCTTCGAATGCAATTCATAACGACGTATCACATATTCGGAATGGGTTATACGACCCCATGGTCCTTTCCCGGCTAACCCGAATAGTGAGCGATTATTCAAAATAAGTGTGGCATTCAAATTCATCCAATCACAACAAATATCCATTCAAGGTAATTATTGATAGTCGGTTATTTAACTACCAATAAAGATGCGCAACATCATCAGATTCCAAATAATTTTCCCAAATTATTTATCTTCCAAAATATCTTTACTAGATATATAATTTCCACACTTTAAAAATAAATCAATATTTATTTTTCTAAACAGTTTCCATTTCCCTTATAAATTCCATAGTGAATTTACATTTTTCGAAGATCTACTAATATTCGATTTTCAAATCGATTTCAATATTCATTTTTGATTTATCTTTAAGAAGATAAATTCTCAAAACGTTTCATTTCATTTTGGAAAACATCCCCATACTTATTTAATAATAAGTAATTCACAAATCCATTTATTTTCAACACTTGGAAAATATTCGATATACTTAAATCAATATTAAGTATATATTTCGTTCTTTAAGGAAACCATTTACTATAACAACATTTATTTGAGTCAAAACGAATGTTACGTAAAACATCGTTACGACGACTCAAAATCACTAGTATAGGGATTCGGAATTAAGATAGATATATAAATCCCAATACTAGACGAAAATATTTCCTTTCGGAAATCATTTACTATAACAACAGTGTTATAGTCCACCATTTCCTTATATTTTCGAAAACGTCTATTTCAACAATAAATGTTGAAATCTATGCTTTCGATTCATAATACATTTTAAAACATCTTTAAAATGTTTAACTTCATTTTTAATATCACTTTTTCAAAAATGAATCCATTCTATTCAATAATACATTCACTGTCCAAAATCGTGAATATATCTTTTTTTTTTAAATCTTCTATATTCAATTTATCAAATTCAATCGATTTTGAATTTATAAAACAGCGTTTATAAATTCTATTTCTGTTTTAATAACAACTTCAACTTATAAATCTTCTTTTTATTAACTTCTATATTTTACTTATCAAAATAAGTGATTTCGGATTTATAAACAACTTTTATAAATTCCAATTCTATTTATAAAAACTTCAATATCAATTCAATTCCGATATTGATTTAAAAATTTATTTATCACTACTAAGTAAATTCCTCATTTTTTCTCAAATGATTCAATATTCTGTTTTAAAATGGATTCTTCAAATTTTAATCACTATTTTACGAAATCCATTTTCACTTGATTTTGGAATTAATTCGATAAGATTATAAAAATTAACTTTTTATACTTTAAAAATTCCTTTCTTCAAAATTTCTTCAATTTCAAAAATTGATTCACTTAGAAATTTTCTACTTGAATTTCAAAAATTCAATTTCGTTTATCTTTGGAATCCAATGATGTCAAAACATCCATTCAGCTAGATTTTAGCTTTCAAACAATTTCCAAATATCAATATGATTAATAGCATCACTATAATCATTCACAAATTCATATCACAATAGAAATAAATTCAATCAATGTGAGGGGTCCAGTTGGATCCCTCCAACCTGTTTCCCTACATCCAAAGACGTTAGCACAATACCAATTCCGCTCCAGTACGGAATTATCGCGGTATATGGGTTTTATAAAAATCCGCTTACTAACGGCGCAATAGGGTCTCATCCGCTATACGAGGCGGGAAATCATCAATCCAATATATACATATGCCAATATGTATATATTGCTATATATATAGATATATCCTATCATATCTAATATCACATCCAAATAACAATCAAACAGTCAATCAATAACTGCAATCCAAATATAAATCTGAGTGAGGAGATCTCACCTTAGCTTTTTACTTGCAATCCAATCCATTTTTACTTGATTTCTCGATTTATAGCCCTTGTATAAATGTTATACAAATTATTAATACTCGTATTAAATCAAACTATAAATTTTTGTTTGGTAATTTTAATTTCAACTAGTAACTTAGTTTTAAACAAATTTTTCTTTTAATAATTTAATTAACCAAAAATTCAATACTAAATTAATAATTAACTTTCAAATCCATTATTTTCACATATGTATATATTTATTTTATTTTATTCTTTCAAAAATCATATATATAAATTTCCTGTATATACTTAAATTCCACAGTATGAACTAGACAGTAAACAACCCTTTACTGTAATTTCTTTTACAAAACATTTTCTTCGAAATAGATTAAATTCTTTTAATCTAATAATTCTCTTTTTTTTCAACTTAAACTTATTTATAAAAATTTTCTCTTTTTCTATATACCTTGATGTATTAACTTTAAATTCTAACAGCAATTACAATTGTGAAACATTAAATATTTTTCTATAAAATTACTTTCTTTTAAATCTAAATACATACATATATACGCATTCTAAAATCTAGTGAAATAGAAATCATCTTCTGTACAAATTTAAATTCATATTCAAAACTAGATTGAATTGAAAAAAAATTTATATACCTCACTGACGAGATTATCACGGCATCGATCATCTCAGGTCAATGCGACGAAGCCCTAGTCGTGATCACAGCAGCTCGAATTCCCATCGACTATCGCCTCCGAGCCCTGCGCGCACACGCCCCTTCTCGATGCTGACGTCGCCGCCATCGTTCTGCCCCAATCGCGATATCGCGAGCCGCCCCACTCTTCCTCCGATCCCATCTCGCGAGCTATCTGCCATCGCGAGCTACGCGAGTCCACGATGCCATGAACGAATATCATCGCTCTCACCTCGGCTTCGACTGCGAAGTCGATTTAGCTAATCGCGACCAACTGACAAGTGCCTTCCATCGAATAGACTCCCTCACCCACGCGTGCTTCCGACGAGACTCGGTCTCCACTTCCTGAGCTCATCGTCGAGGAAATCGTGACTTCCAAAACGAACGTGCTCACCAGACGCGAATACTTCTCTTCGCAATCCCAAATCCCAGCTGTATTCGATTTCGAAATTAATAGGAAATACGGCCATTGATTTAGCGTCGTTTGTTTTGAAGCTCTATGATTTTGGTTTTGAGTTCGACTTCACTCTCGTTTGAATGATTAGAGAAGAGGAGAAAATTTTGTTTGGCCGTGATTTGAATCTGAAGAGAAACTGGGGCTGTCACATACCGAAATTTTCGACTTTCGAAAATTCGACATCGATACTCACTTTATCGACTGCCGAGAAATCGAGTGCCGGAAACTCCAATAGTGAGGGTTTTAGAAAGAAGAAATAGGTAGAAGAAGAAGAAGAGAAGAAAAGAGAAAGAAGAAACAACAGAGAACAAGAGCAGAACAGAAAAACAATATCAGAATCTCATATTCGCAGCGGAACAATATACCATAGATAACACTAGTCTTTTAAAAACAAAGAACTATATCAGTTTATACATACATCAATCAGAGTCAATATACAACAATGGACAGTTATATAAACTTGTCCTCATACAGAATACACAGCGGAATAAATACTATCAGATACAAATACTACGTCTCGTCATCCAGCTTATCTCCAAAGCTCCAGAATATCCAGAATATCCTGATAATCTAACTCTAGACTGCCCGTGTGGAAATTTGTGGGCACCCAGAGTTTAGAAGGGAACAATAAACTCCGAGTCAGTCATGGTGACTGGTGTGAGATCGTAAAACAGTTATTTATCTTTAAAATAATCAACAGAAAGATTTTTAAAGTAAATTCGCAATGCTTTTGGAAAATGAAACTACCATAAGACCTCCCACCACACACACAATGCAAACGCAGACTTGGAGGAGATTTCTTCTTATGATAGTCAAAGATGCTTACTACGCGAAAATCAAATTCTTTTTGATATTATTATTAGTGCATAGTGGAAAACATTTCGAAAGTAGAATATAAATCTTAGCCAGCATAGGTACCATTATATTATGCCTGCTATAGCTGCCTCCTGAGGAGACAGGTTATACAATTGAAATCGTAAAGGCTCGTATTGTTTCTTTGGATTTCCAACAAATGGTCAGGCTAAGGAACTTCCTATCCACGTTGGGTACGTCCCTGGAATAGACGACCCGAGAACCTAACCGGATCTCTGCCAACACAAGGCCGGGTTACCTCTGCAAAAATAGGTAACTACTGACACGCGTATGCCATCCCCCGATCGTCACCGATCTTCCCGAGGATCCCCGATTTCCAACAAACCACAAAGTAATAATAACTGTGCAGCAACCACAGAGGTTAAGTATCTGGGCTCCATACCATGATACCACCTTTATCCAGAAGGAATGACATACACTAAGGGGCGCTACTCCCTAGAACCTTGCCGCATTCGTCCTGTTTCGACCATTTCCGGGGTGTGAGGCTCGACGAAGTCTCGTCCACAAAGCTACGCTTTCTCAAAAAGCCCTGCTTCGGGTCAAACAAAATGATCAACCTATGATCACAAAGATATAAGATCAAACAAATGATCATATCGCAAATGATCAAACACTGATCATTTCACAGCAACACTCAGTATGCCACGTTCCAAATTGGGATATATCGCTGATAAATTTCAACTACATAACCTCTGAGCTCGTACGTCTCAGAGAAGGGTGTTAAGCTAAGAGAATAAATTCTCCGCCACCAACAGAAATGTATTTGAAAGAAATCAGCTTTATATCTCAAATTGTAACGTCAGACACACAATCCATACAAGTCTGTTCCGGGATCGAACAGAACCGAAGGCACTTCTCACGAAGCCCTTGCATTTCCGGATAATTTTCTAATCACGTCCGGACTTCCCGTCACTAAGGGTGATAAAACCTCTAAATCGGAGATCAGCGATGTAGAGTAACTCGACGGTAATCCTTCCGTTTTCAAAAATATCCGGTCTTCAACACCGGTCTTCAAATGCGATTCATAACGACGTATCACATATTCGGAATGGGTTATACGACCCCATGGTCCTTTCCCGGCTAACCCGAATAGTGAGCGCTAATTCAAAAATAAGTGTGGCATTCAAATTCATCCAATTCACAGCAAATACCTATCTAAAGGTAATTATTGATAGTCGGTTATTTAACTATCAATAAAGATGCGCAACATCATCAGATTCCAAATAATTTTCCCAAATTATTTATCTTTCAAAATATCTTTTATTAGATATAAAATTTCCACACTTAAAAAAAATAAATCAATATTTATCTTTAAACAATTCCCATTTCTTTTATAAATTCCATAGTGAATTTATATTTTTCAAATATCTACCGATATTCGATTTCCAAATCGATTTCAAACCTTCACTTTCAATTTATCTTTTAAGAAGATAAATTCTCAAAAACATTTCATTTCATTTTGGAAAAGCATTTCCATACTTATTTAATAATAAGTATTTCACAAATCTATTTATTTTCAACATTTGAAAATATTCGATATACTTAAATCAAATTAAGTATATATTCATTCTTTAAGGAAATCACTTACTATAACAATATTTATTTGAGTCAAAACGAATGTTACGTAAAACATCGTTACGACGACTCAAAATCACTAGTATAGGGATTCGAAATTAAAATAGATATATAAATCCCAATACTACATAAAACATTTCATTTTGGAAATCATTTACTATAACAACAGTGTTATAGTCCACCATTTCCTTAAATTTCTCGAAAACGTCTATTTCAACAAGAACTGTTGAAATCTATGTTTTCAATTCATAATACATTTTAAAACATCTTTAAAATGTTTAACTTCATTTTTAATATCCCTTCTTCGAAAATAAGTCCATTTTCCTTAACAATATATTCACTGTCCCAAAATCGTGAATATAATTCACTTAACCCAATTTCAATCATTTCTACACATTTATTTCAAACATAATTCGCTATCCAAAATTGCGAATATATCTTCTTTAATAATCTCCTATATTTACTTTATCAAATTCAATCTATTTCGAATTTATAAAACACGTTTATAAATTCTATTTCTATTTTCTAACAACTTTGATTTATAAATCTTCTTTATAATTCAATTCATTTTATAACTCAACTTTATATACCAAAAGTCCATATTAGAGGTTAAGTACTTATACTTCATGGATTTATAACATTCGTTACTTTAAGGCTTCACAAATTTTAAATCTTATTCCTTATAAGATTTCATTTAAAATCTTATTTTTAACAACAACCGAACTACGTTTAAAATTCCATTGTTTGGATTTATAAAATATATATTTTATAAATCTCGTCTATAAACCATTCATACTTATTCACAACTCTTAATTAAAATGTCGAAACCCGATTTATAAGTAAATCACTCATAAGTCTTTTGTTTTACAAAAATCTATTTATTTTGTAACTTCATAATTTATAAATATAAAATTTCGTTCACTTATACCATCCCTTTATTCTTCATTTTAACACTTATTAAAACTCGTTTTATAATCCCAATATTTTATATTTATAAAAATCAAATTTTATACATCTTTTATATACATCGTTTTAATAATTCAAAAATCTCAATTCAAATCTTTTTATTTATGACTTAACCATTTATTTCAAAAGAAATTTTATCTTTCGGTTATAATTTACAAACATTATAATTCCCATAACTTTAAATTTATAACATTTATTTATTTAAAGTAAATCAATTCAAAAATTCAAATAAAACGTATACTTTCAAATAATCACTTTTAAAAATTTCTTTTAAAGTTAAAGATCGTTATTTTTAAACTTCAAAATTTTGAATCCAATGATGCAACGCATCAATTAGTCAATCACAACAGTCAATATCATATCTCAACATATGATAACAGAATACATCACAGTATCTGTAAATAAATAACTACTGGTGAGGAATCCAATTGGATCCCTCCAACCTGTTTCCCTGCATCCACAGACGTTAGCACAATACCAATTCCGCTCCAGTACGGAATTATCGCGGTATATGGGTTTTATAAAAATCCGCTTACTAACGGCGCAATAGGGTCTCATCCGCTATACGAGGCGGGAAATCATCAATCCAATATATACATATGCCAATATGTATATATTGCTATATATATATAGATATATCCTACTATATCTAATAGCACATCCAAATAGCAATCAATAACTGCAATCCAAATTTAAATCTGAGTGAGAAGATCTCACCTTAGCTTTTAATTTTGCAATCCAATCCAATTCGTCTTGTTCCCTTTACGATTTCAAACTGTATAAACATTTATACGATTTATTAATATTCGAACAGATCGAATAATAAATTTCCATTTAATAGATTCATTTAATTTGGCTAACTATTTGGGCTTTAACTAATAATTTATTCTTAATAAAATAATTTGAACTAATACTTTCCTTTGAAATCTCTTAACAACTCAAAATAATTAAATTGGTAAATAAACAAATAAATTGTCATTTTAAAATTTTAATTCAACCAATATTTCAATCTCCTGTTAATGATTTTTATTTTAACTAAAAATTTAAATTCAACTAATTTCCTTTAATTAAATTTATTTAACAAAAAATTTTAAAAACTAAATTTCCTTTAAAAATTTATTTCTAGTGACTAAACAAATCAGATTTTCATAAATAAATCCGTTTAACTAAATTTTCTTCAGTCATCCTTAATAATAAATTAAACAAGTTAAATACATTCATCTTCCTTTTTAAAACATATATACATACATATATATATTTTATAAACTGTCAATATTCTAATTCGTACTTATTTATCTTCTCAAACTCAACTGTTTATATCCTTATTTCAATTTTAAAGATATCCTATTAATTCGAAAACAATCAGGAAAACTTACTGACGAAATTAGCTCGCGTAAGGCCAAAAACTCGATCGTGACCTTGCCACGACAGTCGAATGCCAACATCGTGCCGCCTGAATTGCCTGCTCGACCTCGAGCCTTCCACCAACGACGAAATCACCACGGTCCCACTGCCGAGACCAACGCCTTCGCCTCCACCTCGTCATCGTACTGTCGTGCTGCCCCCAATCGCCCTACCACCATCGCGAATCCCACAATCCAGCTTCCAGAGGTCAACGAAACCCAAACATCACCGCGGAGACGCCAGAAACCCCAGACGCCATCGCGAATTCCTCTGCCGAGGATTTCGATTGCCATCACTACGCTACCGGCTCGAGAACCCACGCGACCGCCTCTCGCGATCGATCCCTTCGCGAACGCGCGTGCACCAGCCTCCATTGCGACGTCGCCTTCGTCTTCCAGTCGCTCGCGATTTCATTCTAGGGCTGTCTATTTAATTTGGAGGGTAATTGTTTTGAGATGAAAGGCTTTGGCCTTGATTTATAGTTCGGCCATTATTTCTCTCGTTCGATTTTTTTCTTCGTCTGTTCGAAATGAAAGAGGGAAAGGATTAAAAAGGATAGGAGGGAATGGGAGAGGGTACGGGAGGTATGGTGGTTATCGTGGGGGTATGGAAGAACGTGAGGGAATCTTCTTTTATTTAATAATTTCAAAATATCCCATATCGTATAACTAAAAAAAAATCTCGAACCCCAATTCCAGCGTGCTACCAGGCGTTCCTAATGTTTATCCCCTATTCCGAATGCGTTGGAAAAGTTTTCGAGTTCAAATTTGATCGTATGGAAAAAATAGCATTTTAAATCAAGCAATTTCAATTAAAATTTCAGTGCGTTTACTTGTCGTACGATCACACGACAACTCCAAATGTTACGAAATTTGAAATCCGATTATAATACAATATTACGGATTCAATGGAACTGGTTTCGTCCAATTCCGAGACTGTTTGAAAAATGACTATTTTTAAATATCGATTCGAACAATTAAATTTCAAAACTGAACGAAACAGTTTAAATTTCAATGCTGAAGCTTTTATTATCTTCAGTGTTGTCAATACGAATTTTTCAAGCGTTTGAAATATTTTTCTTTAGCTTTAAGTTGAAGATACAAATCTTTTATCCAACTTAAATCGATTAAATTTTTAAAGTTTAATCGCAGATTTCAAAATTATATCGGGGATTCAAATTAAATCGTCGTTCAATATTTAAAATTAATTAAATATTTCCAATTTAATTTGTCGAAATTCTGGGTCGTTACAGGGGCCATTATTTTGATTTTAAAAAGAGGGTATCTTCTTTCCCTTATGATATTGAACGAGATCGGTCTTCATTAGGAAAGAGATGATATCCCATCTCATAATTAAACGAGCAGAACGATAAGAAGAGGGGAAAAGAAACGAAGGGGTACGAAGGAGACACAATGGAGGCGGTTGTACTTATTGTCGGATAGAGAAAACATTTATATTTTAGTTAAATTAAATTTGCCTTAGAATAAATTTCTATACGTTTATATATCGTACGCTCATATCACAACTCCAAATGTTACACAAATTGAAATCCGATAATAATACAATATTACGGACCCAATGGAACTGGTTTCGTCGAATTCCGAGACTGTGCCCCGGAATGCTATTTTTAAATATCGGTTGAACGATATAAATTTCAAAACCGAACAAAACAATTTTAAATTCGATTCTGAAAGTTCTATTACCTTCAGTGTTATCAATATAAATTTTACAAGCATTTGAAATATTTTTCTTCAGCTTAAAATTGAAGATACAACATTTTATTCAACTCACACTAGATTAAATTAAAAATTTAATTGCCAATTTCAAAGTTATTTCGGGGATTCAAATTAAATCGTCGTTCAAATATTTAAAATAAATTAAATATTCTCAATTTAATTCGTTCAAAATTCTGGGTCGTTACACCATTCCACCCTTAACACATTTTTATTCCCAAGAGCATATACAAGACCGTAGTTTCCCCAAAACCGGAAGTCACCAGAGGGCAATCCATATACTAAAGGTACAAAACAAATCGTAGTGGTCGCGTATAGGGAATACAAGTATGACAAGGCACATGAGGCAATACCCAAGGTAGTGACACTACCGTTTTCCTGATCCGGACTGGTGAGAACGCATCGCCGCAGCGACCGCAACACCGCGAAACAACACTCCCAAAATCAAGGGTGCACCAATCGACAACAAGTAATGAGTAGTTCGAAGAAGTGTGTTCGCTTGAGGTAGCTGACCTCCATTTGGCCCAGCACGGCTCCTGTTTTAGTCATTTCCAATTTGACACAAGTGTCAAGGCTATCCATTATCGTTCTCTTTCTTCAGTCATCACGAACATCATTCCAACCACTTCATTCTGGTTTACCACTCCGCGTATAGTTATTAAAGTGGTTTTCGGTTTAGACAGAGAGTAGGACCATAACCGATTCCGGTCTCTTTAATAACTTTCATGATTATTACACCGATTGGTCGTTTAATATATTTCAAAACCAAATCAAATTCAATTTCAAATAGAATTTGTAAATCAACACTTCATTTGTCTTTCTAAACCAATTTCCAAAATTTACGTTTCAAAACTTCCACATTCATAATTTCAAGATCTTACAATTCAATTTCAATTTTTATTTAAAACACTTCAAATATTGATTCAAGTTCGTATATTAGTTTCATTCCGAAATCATTTAAATTAACTTAATTTAACATTCAACTCAATTTAAATTCATTTATCGATTTCATTTAATATTCGTTAAGTAAATTTGTCATTCAAAACAATTCTTATTAATTTCCAATTCATTAAATCTATTATTTAAATTCAACTTCCTTATTTCAAAACTTACAATTTGAATTAAATTAAATTCATCAAATCAAATTCTTTAAATTTCAAGTCTTACATTAATTTCAAAAAAATCACATTTTATTTCATGATAAAGAAATTCAATTTCACTTATTTCTTACTTAAATGATTTTCCAAACTTAATTAATAAAGAAACTCAATTTCAATTATTACGAAGTAAAATTCACTTATTCAAAAATTCAATTTAATTTAATCATTACATAATTCAATCTTATTTAATTATTAAATAATTCAAAGCTTAATTATTAAATAATTTCAAAGTTTAATAATTTCAAACTTAATTATAATTTCAAACTTAATTATTAAATCATTTCAAACTTAATTCAATCATTTCTCAAATTAAACATCGTTCTTTCATTAATTACATTGTTAATATTTTGTTTCAGATTATTAAATATTAACATTTTCCTTTCATTAAAATTCAAATTTCAACTTCATTTCAAAACCTTATCATTTATTCAAATAAAATCTTAATTTTATTTTTAAATCAAATTATTGACCAATCGGGTTTTTATTTAATTCTCTATCCTAGGTCAAAGTTCAATTTGGGTATTTATCATTTCAACCCGATTCCAATTCAATTTAAAATCATAGCATAGCAAAGGGAACTTGCAGTGTGATAACTGGGATGGTGTCAATGTAAATAAACAAACAAGAACAACAATCAATATCAATCCAATAATCAATTTAAATAATCCCGAAATAACCGTATTAATTCGCATTGTTGTTTGTACGAATTAATATAATTATTTCTAGAATCTACACTATCATTTCATGTAGATTAAAGATTACTACACAAATATTTATACGGTTTTCACTTGATATCCACTATTCAATTTCATACTACATCAACTTATACAACATACATTCAATGGTTCAAGGTATAGTTAACACTATTTCTACGTGTCAATTTATTTAACATTTAAGGGGTCACATTATACAAATTTAACTATCCTATATCAATTTCAATTGCATACTATTTATCACCTTGACATTAACAATTTAACATCTAATATAAACATCAATCAATCAATCAATTGTCAGCCAAACTGTATTATCATCGCATAAATAATAAACAGAAAAAGATGTCAGATGTCATATGTGAACTGATACAGGTAATAGCATATAAAATAGTGTAAATAACTAACTGCAGCATATTTCAATTGTCGTTTCAATTGAAATCAAATTTAATAAATAAAAGAACGTTAATCGTGAGTGATTGCTCACCTTTCGAGGCTGGATAGATTTGACAAATGGAACGAGTTACTAATCCAAGCACGAATTACACACCAAAGCTAGATTGGCACGAATTCAACGGTCAAGCTGATAATAGGAATAGATGGACGATCAGAATCAGTTGATATAAATCGAACTAAATATTCATATACATTTTTATTTAAAAAAAATCACTATCAAACCCCAACCTAAAAAAATAATTCACTATATTTATATATAAAATTTCAAATTAGTATCAAATTTTAGACATCTAAAATAAACTTCTATAAATAGACGAAACTAGACTCGAGCATACATAAAGTAGTGTATAGACCTTCACACCTATTATTCAAGTCAATATTTATAATAAAAATCATCATAACTTAGATTAATATAATATGTATATATTTAAGCATTTTAGTGCTATAGGGGGGTATAATCAATGCATATAAAAAAATCAAACAAGTTGTATACCCAATATCAAAACAAAAATCTTTTTTTTTTTGAAATAGATGAGAAAACATATTAACATTAACGTAAAGTCTACATATATATTATTTTACAAGACCACTCAAAGACATACATTTGAAATCAAAACAAGTATTTCGATATTATAAAACAACATCAGCATTCCTAAGATCTGTACATAGATGATACAACGTATATAAAAAGTTTCGTATAAAATTAAAGAAAGGAAAAGCAAAGTCTCAGCCAAAATAAAATTCCAAAACAAGATCTATGATCCCAGACTTACAAATAAGCTTATGCTGTAACAGTACGTATATAATATAACTGCAAATCAATGTATACAATCTATAACAGAAAATAGAGATATAACTACAGCCTATGCACAGCAGCTTGAATATAACGCAAACTATTATAACTTTATACGTCAAACTCAGCAGACAACCAATTTAAAATAGAATATAACCTAATATAATAAAATATATAATACAATATATATAAGCATTCATAGAAAACTATTTTATATTTACACAAATGTAACTGCGTAAACATGCATATCCTATTTAGTACATACATAAGTTTTAAACCCATATAGTTTCCATTTTTTTTACAACAAATGTACTAACATTATTATTTTAAACAGTAGTTGAGAAATTAAAAATCCGAGCATAAAATACTATATAACTTATTTATCGATAATACTTTTAAATTTACTGTAACTATGTATAGTTGTGATGGAAATGTTAAAACAAAATAACCCAAAGCAAACACAAACTAGCAGTAAGAATATAAGCTATAAACAGAGTGCGAAATGAAGAGAACAAGGATATATACGACCACATGCATATGAACATATAATCCATCTAACTTATATATTGCTCATCTACTGCACTAGAAGAAGAGGAGGAGGAAGACCATCAGGGGCGGAGGCCACGGCCAGGTATGGGAGGAGGAGAAACTCGGTGAAGGAGATGAAGCGGCTAGGGGTCGTGGAAGGCTGGTTGTGCTCAGCAAATTGGAAAGGCAGGCAGTCGGTTCTAGTGGTTGTGGTAAGGCCGAACGGGTTGATGGAGGGGGTGGCGGCATTGGACGCGGTGAAGGATGAGGTGGCGGTTTCAAGCGGTGAAAGGGATGAAAGAAGAAGGCGGAGGAAGAGGGCATGAAGGCGGGTGGTGCTCGATGTGGGCTGAATCGTGGTGTGGGTTCGGTCAGTGCTCGGAGGTGGGTAATTTGCTTGGGTAAAGAGCAATGGAAGGAAGGTGGGTGTTTGGCTGAGGCGATAGGGAAGAAAAATGGATAAGGAAGGAACATGTTGCCACTTTATATTCTCTGTTATAATTAGAACTGAATAAAAGAGAAAGGGAAGAAGTGAAAAATAAAATAGATCTGAGAGGTATGCAAAACGTAAGTATGGAGAAGAAGTGAAAGGACAGAGCCATTCGAACCAGAAATATGTTTTGGGACCAACAAAAAAAATGGAATGATGTTACTGCAACAGCTGGTCATTTATTCTCCCAAAATAAATGCATAGTAAATGACAGTGGTTGGTAAAGCTAGCCGTTTGAAAGTTTGAATGGATAGGGAATGTCAAAGACCCGAACTGTTCCGATATGATTATCTGATCCATCGATTTTGCCGAGCACCAGATACCAAAATACAAAAATATATATACCGTAGAGATCATTATGATGAAACGATCAAAATGGTATACAGATGTCAGTGGTACGATTGAATTATAAAAATTCAAATTTTCTACTATCGAAAAATGCAAGAAAAACGCTGAAAAATAAGATCGACGGAGCCAAAGATGTTCGAATTTGAAAAAACGACAAACTGACATCTTGCTCAGAAGATGGTTTAGAATTTTTCTATGTAAAAATATTTAGGTTCCGAAAACATTTTATTTTCATTGCTTTTTAACTGATTAAATTGAAGTGAATTTACGCACGAAATAAACTTTCATATTTTCGGACGAAAATTTACCGGTCGCTATGTTTAACTAAACGCATTCCAAATATCAAATTTATATTTCAAAATTTTATCGTTTAAAATTACACAAAATTTCAACTAATTACGTTATTAAAACAGTTGAAATTTACGGGTCGTTACACTCTCCCCCACTCAAAACTTTTCGTCCCCGAAAAGGAACGAGATAGGAGAATAGAAACAACCAGAAAGAAAACAGATTTGAAATACAAAATAACAATTAATTTAAACCATATAGATTCAAATTTAAATTAATTGATATTCAATAATTGATTTAATCCATTTGATTTCACTAAAATCAATCTCAACTATTTCTAAATTCATTATCTTATTATCCAATTATCTTAAATTTACAATTTCTAAAACCATAAATTTGAATAGTCTTTTATTTTAATCATATTTTCTTCAGCAATTTTAAATTCTTCTTTATTCCAAATTATTGTTAAATTTATTCTACTTAATATATCTTATCTCATATATTTAACCCATATAAATTAATTTAAACCATAAAAGTTTCGATTTAAATTAATTTACATCTATTAATTTCTTTTAAATTCAAGGTATTTTCATATGTTGATCAAATTTCAATTTATTAATTCTTTCAAAACAAATTTTATTAATTCTTTCAAAACAAATTTATTAATTCTTTCAAAACAAATTTATTTCATTATTAACTGAGTTTACTTATTATCCTATCCAACTCTATTAACATCTTTATAATCAAAATTTTAGTGTATAACATTTATTATAAACACTCAAATTTATTTATAAATTCAATTTATCTTATATATTATCCAATTACATATTCAACTTCTGAATGATTTAGGTAAGTTGTATTAGAATGCAGTTGAACAATATACAAATAAAATTTTCTCAATTCAATTATTCAAGTTTAAATATTTATTCCAAATTTTGGTTTTATTTATAATTAAAATCATCCTTTAACAAATTTAAAAATTAGAGTTCCGATTAACTTTAAACAATTTAGAGATATATATAATATATTTATATCAAATCAAATTAAATTAAATTTTAAAATAAGATACCTATATATATGTGAATCAAAATATACCGAAGAAATTCAAATCAAAATATATATTTATTTTTTCCTCAAAGCAAAACCGTAGCAAAGCTACAGAATGATTTCTCCACTTCGAAACTCGAAAATGAATGTCGATGATGCGGCCGCCATCACCGAAATTATTTTCCAGCGACAAAGAGAAGAGCACTGAGTTCAACATTTTAAAATTCTTTGAAAACGATTTCTATTTGAAATTACTTTTATAATATTTTTACAATATGCATTTTAAAAATTTAAACCCAAAGTTTGAAATCACCGGAAATTAAATTTATTTTTTTTATACATTTCAAATTCCCAATCAAATTATAACCAAGTTTTATAAATTCATTAATTATTATTTCTGACAACAAATTCATTATCAATTTAATTTCAGAAAATTTATTCTTATATATAATATAATCATACAAAACTATTTTATTCACCAAATTCGAAAATACTAGTGTGTCAGTTTGCTCTGTTCAAGTGTTTTGAAAATCCTATCGATATCGTTGATCAGACGAATCGATCGAAAACCCAAATCAACATTAACAACTCAAACAACACAATATATTTTAAAACATTTAAATATAGATTTACAAATGCACTCTCTCGCTCGACGATACAATAATGGATTTCAAAGCAAGGATAGAGATTCAAATTTGATGGACTCAAATCAAAGAGAATTTTAAATTCGAAGATAGATTGAAACAAAGCCAAGATGATTAAATAATCAAAATATTAAGATGAATAAGTTATTAGATCGTGGGCAACCTTAACCGGGTCGACCGTGACTTCAAGAATAGGATCGATGCAGAATTCCGAGGTAAATCTACATTTGATCTCAAGAAATAGAATTCAGGTATGGCAGGAAATAGGTAGTATCGTAAACCGAGGATACAGAAATCTCCGGTAAATCAATGCCTGTTGTAAAGGAGTTCACCCATTTACAAAATTTCGAAGATTGGCGAGACCGCCGATTCATTATAAGGTCATTCGAAGTGGAGTTATAGGATACTCCAGGATTAAAAGAAGACGAATAGTGAGGGACACGAATGAAATTTGGAACCGTAGGGAACGTTCCAAAATTCAAAGGAATCGAGTCAAAAGGAAGAGATTGAAACTCGAATGAGAGTGATTCTGTAAATACATGTACCCTATATGCTAAGTTTTGCCTAGAGCTACCAAAGCTCTGATGCCAACTGTAACGACCCGATATTTTGGACCATTCGCATCCATTATAAGTGTATAGGAAGACACTCATGCCGGCATTGAATTGCTCAAAATACCACGTTGTTAATTTAAATTTGGCAAAACTGAACATATACAGTAAATAAATAATCACAGACACAGAGTAATAAATGCAGCGGAAATAAAAGAGATAGTAGTTCATGAAGCTACTATACAAATGTATAAGTTACATCAGAGTTAAACCAGATACAACGGAAGAGTAATACGATACATCAAATACAAATCAGAATACATCACTGGAATCATCGAATACTGAAAGCAGAATAGATGGCTGGATCTTCAAGCAAAGCTCCAACTTCAAAGGTGAGTCTCGAATACTGGTACACTCAGTCTGACCCGAGCGTAAAGCAAAACACAAAACACTCGAGTCAGGATTAACATTCTTATATCAATAAATCCAACTCAAGTGAAATAGCAATTGAAATACAAGTAACTCAAAGGATGTTGGAATAACCATCCTTTAAGGATCCGTTAAACTATCTACTAATTAGTAGTGTACGATAAGTAGATAATGTCTATCAGTAATATAAAGATATCAAAATAGTGTTAAGTCATGGCCCATTCCACCCTTAACACATTTTTTTCCCAAGAGCATATACAAGACCGTAGTTTCCCCAAAACCGGAAGTCACCAGAGGGCAATCCATATACTAAAGGTACAAAACAAATCGTAGTGGTCGCGTATAGGGAATACAAGTATGATAAGGCACATGAGGCAATACCCAAGGTAGTGACACTACCGTTTGCCTGATCCGGACTGGTGAGAACGCATCGCCGCAGCGATCGCAACACCGCGAAACAACACTCCCAAAATCAAGGGTGCACCAATCGACAACAAGTAATGAGTAGTTCGAAGAAGTGTGTTCGCTTGAGGTAGCTGACCTCCATTTGGCCCGGCACGGCTCCTGTTTTAGTCATTTCCAATTTGACACAAGTGTCAAGGCTATCCATTATCGTTCTCTTTCTTCAGTCATCACGAACATCATTCCAACCACTTCATTCTGGATCACCACTCCGCGTATAGTTATTAAAGTGGTTTTCGGTTTAGATAGAGAGTATGCCCATAACCGATTCCGGTCTCTTTAATAACTTTCGTGATTATTACATCGATTGGTCGTTTAATATATTTCAAAACCAAATCAAATTCAATTTCAAATAGAATTTGTAAATCAACACTTCATTTGCCTTTCTAAACCAATTTCCAAAATTTACGTTTCAAAACTTCCACATTCATAATTTCAAGATCTTACAATTCAATTTCAATTTTTATTTAAAACACTTCAAATATTGATTCAAGTTCGTATATCAGTTTCATTCCGAAATCATTTAAATTAACTTAATTTAACATTCAACTCAATTTAAATTCATTTATCGATTTCATTTAATATTCGTTAAGTAAATTTGTCATTCAAAACAATTCTTATTAATTTCCAATTCATTAAATCCATTATTTAAATTCAACTTCCTTATTTCAAAACTTACAATTTGAATTAAATTAAATTCATCAAATCAAATTCTTTAAATTTCAAGTCTTACATTAATTTCAAAAAAAATCACATTTTATTTCTTGATAAAGAAATTCAATTTCACTTATTTCTTACTTAAATGATTTTCCAAACTTAATTAATAAAGAAACTCAATTTCAATTATTACGAAGTAAAATTCACTTATTCAAAAATTCAATTTAATTTAATCATTACATAATTCAATCTTATTTAATTATTAAATAATTCAAAGCTTAATTATTAAATAATTTCAAAGTTTAATAATTTCAAACTTAATTATAATTTCAAACTTAATTATTAAATCATTTCAAACTTAATTCAATCATTTCTCAAATTAAACATCGTTCTTTCATTAATTACATTGTTAATATTTTGTTTCAGATTATTAAATATTAACATTTTCCTTTCATTAAAATTCAAATTTCAACTTCATTTCAAAACCTTATCATTTATTCAAATAAAATCTTAATTTTATTTTTAAATCAAATTATTGACCAATCGGGTTTTTATTTAATTCTATATCCTAGGTCAAAGTTCAATTTGGGTATTTATCATTTCAACCCGATTCCAATTCAATTCAAAATCATAGCATAGCAAAGGGAACTTGCAGTGTGATAACTGGGATGGTGTCAATGTAAATAAACAAACAAGAACAACAATCAATATCAATCCAATAATCAATTTAAATAATCCCGAAATAACCGTATTAATTCGCATTGTTGTTTGTACGAATTAATATAATTATTTCTAGAATCTACACTATCATTTCATGTAGATTAAAGATTACTACACAAATATTTATACGGTTTTTCACTTGATATCCACTATTAAATTTCATACTACATCAACTTATACAACATACATTCAATGGTTCAAGGTATAGTTAACACTATTTCTACGTGTCAATTTATTTAACATTTAAGGGGTCACATTATACAAATTTAACTATCCTATATCAATTTCAATTGCATACTATTTATCACCTTGACATTAACAATTTAACATCTAATATAAACATCAATCAATCAATCAATTGTCAGCCAAACTGTATTATCATCGCATAAATAATAAACAGAAAAAGATGTCAGATGTCATATGTGAACTGATACAGGTAATAGCATATAAAACAGTGTAAATAACTAACTACAGCATATTTCAATTGTCGTTTCAATTGAAATCAAATTTAATAAATAAAAGAACGTTAATCGTGAGTGATTGCTCACCTTTCGAGGCTGGATAGATTTGACAAATGGAACGAGTTACGAATCCAAGCACGAATTACACACCAAAGCTAGATTGGCACGAATTCAACGGTTAAGCTGATAATAGGAATAGATGGACGATCAGAATCAGTTGATATAAATCGAACTAAATATTCATATACATTTTTATTTAAAAAAAATCACTATCAAACCCCAACCTAAAAAAATAATTCACTATATTTATATATAAAATTTCAAATTAGTATCAAATTTTAGACATCTAAAATAAACTTCTATAAATAGACGAAACTAGACTCGAGCATACATAAAGTAGTGTATAGACCTTCACACCTATTATTCAAGTCAATATTTATAATAAAAATCATCATAACTTAGATTAATATAATATGTATATATTTAAGCATTTTAGTGCTATAGGGGGGTATAATCAATGCATATAAAAAAATCAAACAAGTTGTATACCCAATATCAAAACAAAAATCTTTTTTTGTTGAAATAGATGAGAAAACATATTAACATTAACGTAAAGTCTACATATATATTATTTTACAAGACCACTCAAAGACATACATTTGAAATCAAAACAAGTATTTCGATATTATAAAACAACATCAGCATTCCTAAGATCTATACATAGATGATACAACGTATATAAAAAGTTTCGTATAAAATTAAAGAAAGGAAAAGCAAAGTCTCAGCCAAAATAAAATTCCAAAACAAGATCTATGATCCCAGACTTACAAATAAGCTTATGCTGTAACAGTACGTATATAATATAACTGCAAATCAATGTATACAATCTATAATAGAAAATAGATATATAACTACAGCCTATGCACAACAGCTTGAATATAACGCAAACTATTATAACTTTATACGTCAAACTCAGCAGACAACCAATTTAAAATAGAATATAACCTAATATAATAAAATATATAATACAATATATATAAGCATTCATAGAAAACTATTTTATATTTACACAAATGTAACTGCGTAAACATGCATATCCTATTTAGTACATACATAAGTTTTAAACCCATATAGTTTCCATTTTTTTTTACAACAAATGTACTAACATTATTATTTTAAACAGTAGTTGAGAAATTAAAAATCCGAGCATAAAATACTATATAACTTATTTATCGATAATACTTTTAAATTTACTGTAACTATGTATAGTTGTGATGGAAATGTTAAAACAAAATAACCCAAAGCAAACACAAACTAGCAGTAAGAATATAAGCTATAAACAGAGTGCGAAATGAAGAGAACAAGGATATATACGACCACATGCATATGAACATATAATCCATCTAACTTATATATTGCTCACCTACTGCACTAGAAGAAGAGGAGGAGGAAGACCATCAGGGGCGGAGGCTACGACCAGGTATGGGAGGAGGAGAAACTCGGTGAAGGAGATGAAGCGGCTAGGGGTCGTGGAAGGCTGGTTGTGCTCAGCAAATTGGAAAGGCAGGCAGTCGGTTCTAGTGGTTGTGGTAAGGCCGAACGGGTTGATGGAGGGGGTGGCGGCATTGGACGCGGTGAAGGATGAGGTGGCGGTTTCAAGCGGTGAAAGGGAAGAAGGAAGAAGGCGTAGGAAGAGGGCATGAAGGCGGGTGGTGCTCGATGTGGGTTGAATCGTGGTGTGGGTTCGGTCAGTGCTCGGAGGTGGGTAATTTGCTTGGGTAATGAGCAATGGAAGGAAGGTGGGTGTTTGGCTGAGGCGATAGGGAAGAAAAATGGATAAGGAAGGAACATGTTGCCACTTTATATTCTCTGTTATAATTAGAACTGAATAAAAGAGAAAGGGAAGAAGTGAAAAAAAAAATAGATCTGAGAGGTATGCAAAACGTAAGTATGGAGAAGAAGTGAAAGGACAGAGCCATTCGAACCAGAAATATGTTTTAGGACCAACAAAAAAAATGGAATGATGGTACTGCAACAGCTGGTCATTTATTCTCCCAAAATAAATGCATAGTAAATGACAGTGGTTGGTAAAGCTAGCCGTTTGAAAGTTTGAATGGATAGGGAATGTCAAAGACCCGAACTGTTCCGATATGGTTATCTGATCCATCGATTTTGCCGAGCACCATATACCAAAATACAAAAATATATATACCGTAGAGATCAGTATGATGAAACGATCAAAATGGTATACAGATGTCAGTGGTACGATTGAATTATAAAAATTCAAATTTTCTACTATCGAAAAATGTAAGAAAAACGCTGAAAAATAAGATCGACGGAGCCAAAGATGTCCGAATTTGGAAAAACGACAAACTGACATCTTGCTCAGAAGATGGTTTAGAATTTTTCTATGTAAAAATATTTAGGTTCCGAAAACATTTTATTTTCATTGCTTTTTAACTGATTAAATTGAAGTGAATTTACGCGCGAAATAAACTTTCATATTTTCTGACGAAAATTTATCGGTTCCTATGTTTAACTAAACGCATTCCAAATATCAAATTTATATTTCAAAATTTTATCGTTTAAAATTTCACAAAATTTCAACTAATTACGTTATTAAAACAGTTGAAATTTACGGGTCGTTACAATATGTTAGGATGTTGTATAATATTTAAAAGACGTTGATCATAGTGCGTATAAATATATAATTAACATTGAGTTGTATTGTATTCTTATAAATTTATTGTATCTTATGTATTATATATTATCGCTGCGATTGACTATGTGTTCTCTACTATTATTGTATATTATGTATTATTCCGTCCTGAAGGAACACGTGTTCATTTTTTTTGTACTGATACTGCATATGTATAGAAGAAATATTTACTTGATGTTTTAATATGTACCAGTTTTAGTCCAAGAGAATATTTACATGTGTACCCCATATAGCCTTATACTCTGTATTATCCGATAGTATTACTTAATGATACTCTTGGATAATATAGTTCTTAAGGTGGTGTGTTACAAATGGTATCAGAGCAGGTTTAGAACAATATATTATATATCAGAGACACGAGCCTTGACCTTAGATGAGACTTAGAGTCCCCGTCCCCGGGGGTTTATAGTAGATTTTTATTTATACTTAAGTGATATTAGGAGTATACGATGAGTACTGGGGTAATCATCTGTGGACATATTTGTTATTTTTCCATTATATATATATGTATATATATATGTATGTATGTATATATAATTATTCCTTACCCTATTTATATGGCTTATTTTACATCTTTATTGTGTTACTAAATTAAATGCCTAATAAGAATTGTATTTTAAATACAATATTAATTTTGGTATATGGTGGAAATATTCACAAGGAAGATTGAAATATACGTATATATATAATATTCAAACAAGTATATGATTAATAAAAAAATGAATTTGATTTTATAAAATGAATGGAAATATTTTGTGATTTATTTTGGTGTTAGTTTGTCTGTATAGTGATTTAAGAATTCTGATCGATATGTCTGATCGGCGATTATCGATAGGAATTCCTAAATGCTCATACGAGGCAGATCGACATAATAATTTAATAAATTTATAACTTATGCATGTATATATTATTATTATTATATGATTCTAGAAGTTAAGGGAATGATTATTCAGGAATCTCTAGGAAGATAGGTATTATAAGTGTAGTATTAATAAAAATTAATGAATTAGTAAAGTTATACTGGAACTAATATATTGCAAATAGGTGGAAGTAATATTTATATAAGTTTTAAAAATAAAATGGTATTAACTTTTCCGTTGAGTGTGTTAAGAATTTTGGTCGACGCGGGTTAAACGTATTCGATAAAAGTTCTTAAACACTTTGACGAGACATGTGGATACAATGTTTAGGGAAAGGTATAAATAATTTGTGAAAATTTAAATTATTTTGAGTGAGAATTGAATGTTTTGAATAGAGGAAAAATAAAATATGTATAAGTAAAATATTTTGGAAAGTGTTGCTTGAAATTTATATTTGCTTCAGTCTTGAAAATAAGAGATTATATTTATTAACTTGATAAGAAATTTATTTGTAAAAGGAAATTGTAAATATGGATGTGTGTGTATGTGCATTTGATGCTATTTTGATAAAAACTGTGAAATGTAAAATGTTATGGATTTTGGAATTTTAAGATATGAAATTTTTATTTAATTTGAAGGGTTATATTTTGGAATTGTGGAATAATATGAATTTATCAATAAATGTATATAAGTTGGATGTGTTAAATTGAAGTAATTAATAAAATTATATATATGAAGTATGGTAAGGATTTTATAAGTCACTTTATAGATCTTGAGATATGATATAAAGAGAGTAATGAAATGTTGAGTCTAAACAAAATAATGTGGAATATTTTGTTAAACAAAAAATGAATTTAGTTGGTATTTTAGGTTGATAAAATTTTGAAATATTGATAAAATAAATTGAAGTTATTTGAAGAAAGTTCTAAATTCCAATTGTGTTTGAATTTGTATGACATGAAATTTGAAAATAAGGATAAACTTGACTCATATAATTTAATAATGGGTATATATAGGAGTTGATTTCCTATATTTTTAATCAAAATTTGATTATGATTTTTATGTTTTGGCCGTGGATCTTTTATTAAATGGTTCGATAAGTTTTGACTTATTCTATTGAACGAATATTTCTCTGGGTTGAGTTAATATCTTATCTCAGCCTTATCTTATTCTTTTGAGAGTTCTCTGACTTGTCTTGTTGATCGAATATTTCCCTGGTTGAATTCAACCACGCCCTTGACTTGATCAAACAAAAACTGCTCTAAATTTATCTTGAATTGATTGTGTTGAGTATTTATTATATGTTTGTGTGTCACCCTTATGTGCATAGCCTTGTGCTCTACCTTTGTGTTGCATATGTTGTTGCCTTTGGTTGCTTGTTGTTCATCTAGGTGCACTTGAGTATGTTATTGGTGCTCCTTGCTATTATGCAGCCATTTAGTTGTTTCTGGTGCATGTGTTTAAGTCGTATTGCATTTCCTTGATGCACTAGATTCGGCTTGTATGTGATACATATGTGCATGCCTTGATTGGTTGTGCTCCATGTTTTTGTACTTCTACGTTTTGTGCATGCTTCATTATTTGGTTGAGTCTATGATTGCATACACATGCCTATTCTTACCTATGTTTTGTATGTTGATGCTCCTTGCTTGAGTATATATGAGTCTTACTTCTATATACTGTTGTTTGTACAGTTTGAGTTTGTGAATGTTAGCCTTATGATTCTGTTTGGTCTGAACCATTGTTGATGCACTTGACCCTCTATCTTGTACTTGTCATGTTCATTGGTATATGTATGTACTTGGCTTTGATCATGTATTGCATTTGTTTATGACCATGTGCAATTGTTGCCTTGCTGCATCTTGCATCTATTGACACTTCTTTGTTGCTGCCTTTGTACACTCACTGCACTTGTTTTACTGCCTTGTATGCTCGATGGTTTGGAAGTTTTCCTTGAACTGAAACGAAATGATGCATTATTCTTAATGAATATACATATATACATATGCATGTATATATGTATGAAATTTCTAATGCTTTGTACTTTAGTTGATCTGGTGCTCATTCCTGGTCTATATATGCTTGTTTGAATTTGTATTTGGCTGCAACTACATACTTAAGTTGAGCTGAACCATGGTTGCCCAATGTGAATTTATATTTAGTGGTTTATCCCATGGTTGAACATCTGCTTGGCCTTTTTGTTTCTTTATCCACTTGTTCATGACTGTCTTGTACATGCTTGAGTTGATGATGCTCGATGCACTTGGTGAACCCGTGCACACTTCCTTGCTCTTGTTTACTGTTGTTTTGCATATGTATATGTTGTCCTTATGTTTTATGTATTGCATTCATTATTGCTGTTCATCTACTTGCACCCATGTATCATTCTCTAGTTTGTTGTAGCTTCTTAACTGTTGTGCTTGCATCTCTGTTGGTCAACTTGAACTTCCTAAGCTCCTCCAAATTGAGTATATACACCCTCAACAAATCCTCCAACATATGGTTCACCCTTTTGATCTATCTATCCATCTGCAATTGATATCTCGAACTTATGTTCAATTTGGTCCCCAAGGCATCCTGTAGGCTCCTCTGGAACTCACTTGTGAAAACCTAGTCTGATCACTCATAATAATCACCGGAACTCCATGAAGTCGAACCACTTCCTTACCACAATGTAGCAAATGTTATCGCCCTCCTCGTACTCTTCATTGGAATTAAATGCGCGCTCTGGGTGAGATGATCCATAATAACCTAGATACTTTAGTTTCCTCTTTTACCCTAGGCAATCCATCCATGAAGTCCATAGATATGTTATCCCATTTCCACTATAATGTGTGTAATAGTTCACTTGGTCTCTTTTGCTCTTGTCATGTCAAACACTTTGCAACGTACTCCACTAGATGCCTCTTCATCCCTGACTAGTTGAATACCCTCTTCGTATCTCGATATCTCTTATTTCCCCTAGATGAATAATCATCCTAAAATGGTAACCCTCGCCCATTTCAACTACTTCATAATACTAACCGGATATGCATCCTACCTTTAGGTCAACATAAACCCATCCATCAGTATAGGCCGAACCTCCATCGCAACCAACCACCCAAGTGTATATTTTGACGAAGGTTGAAAATCAAAATTAGATATTCACTCAAATTGCTTCTACTCCAATAACATAAAATTCAACTCAGCGTGCCTCTTACTCGAAGCAGTAGCAACTACATTCCCCATTCCTAGAGTATATGCAATCCCAAAATCATAAAACGATAAGAACTTCATCCACCATTGTTGTCTCATATTCAAGTAATTTTGAGAGAACATGTACTCAAGGGACTTGTGATTTATAAACATGTCAAAGCTCACTCCTAATTGATATGCCTCTAGGACTTCATTGCAAGTATGATGATAGCTAGCTCAAGGTCATGCGTCTGATAATTCCTCCCATGAGTTTTAAGCTATTAGTTTGCGTAGTCTATTACCTTTCCTTCTCGCATGATGATAGCAATAAGCCCCTACTACAAGCATCGGTATAAAGGGTAATAGGTTTGGTATAGTTTGGAATACTGAAAATGCAACATAGATCAAAATTTTCTTCAACCTGATGACTTTGTGTCACATTCCAGACCCCAAGCATAAATCAAACTCTTCTTAGTAAGAAAAGTCAAAGGTGATGAGATTTTTGCAAAGTCCTTAATGAACTTCCTATAGAAGCCAGCCAATCCCAAAAAGATACAGACTTCCAAAGCGTGCTTCTGTGTCTTCCAATCCTTAAAAACCGCTACCTTCCCTTGGTATATTGCTAAACTGTCTACTAATATAACATGTCCAAGGAAGTGAACCTCCTTTCTCTAAAAGTGAAATTTCAAGAATTTCACCCTAAGTTGATTCCTCCTCGAAACATGCAACACCTCTCTCGAATAAAGCTTGTGCTTGTCCTTGCTTATGGAATGAATAAGAAGTCATCCATAAAGACAACCACAGATTTATCCAATTGCTTCCGAAAAACCCTATCTATCAAATCGAAATATAAGTTGAAGCATTAGTCGGTCTGAATGGCGTGACTGCCCACTCAAATAATCCATTGGTGTCCGGAATATGTTTTTCTGAATACTATCTCACTACTAGTATTTTGTTCATAGATATCGGGCCAGGGCCGATGTCTATGAAAAAATGTACCAATGTGTTAGTGGGTGGTATTAAAAATAGCCAAAATTTAGACATCGGTATATAGCTAATGTCTATATGTACATCCAAAATTAGTTTTAAACTTATTAGCGATGTAAATCAGTTTAGCTATACATCGCTTATTCTATCAGTCACGATGTTATTGAGTGCGTATCATATACATCGGTTTATTATAATTGTAATCAATTTTATAATTGTAATTTTTGATGTTAGTTTGTTTTAAGTACATTACATAATCCTCAATATTGTTAAAGATGGTTATATATACAACAAAAATAGTATAAACACATATTATTTCATAGTACAAATATAATACACAATGTAAAACATTCATACTCATAAACTACACCTCATATTCATAAACATCAAACGCATACACTTCTCCCAGTTTCTGAACATCAAACACTCCATAGTAGCACACCATGTGATCTGTTCACGTCCCCATAGCAGCATATCATGTACTGGAAATGGTTCGTGTACCCAATTTCATCTCTACACATACCATGCCTTCACATCCATTTCCACAAACAACTGCTGATCGGTACTATACACACAAGCCGCACAATGTTTGCATATGACTCCTTCCAGCTTACAAACACTCCACCCATTCGAGTCTACAACATATACTACAACACCAATACATGCTCATTTATACTCGAGACATGTACACAACCCCAACCACCAAGCAAACCCGCACCTGACTGCACATCAACACCAACACCCACTCCATCATAATGAATCAACACTTCCTCTGCAAACACAGCCTCCTACCTGGAACTACATCACTTCACCATCCCGACCATCTCATTCACTCAGCAAAACATATACCATCTCCTACCACCCAATCACCAAAACTGCCTAAAACATCCAGTCATTCACTATCGAAACAGCAGTAACAATTCCTCCTACACTTCACCAAAACCAAGTTTGAACAACCAGTCACCATCTCCTCAGACCAAATTCACCAATCACCCTCATCCACTGGCAATAACATCGCTTCCATCCCCTTAACAGAATCCAAATAAACAATCCACCTTCCTTCTCAAAACTGCACAACTATTTAACCGAACCTTAAATCCCTTCAATCACCTTGACTAATACCACAATAGCCTCTCCTATCATCAACCTCAACCAAAGCAACCCACAAAACTCCTATATTCTATCCATCACCCTCCTAGACCACCCAATAACCCAAACACCACAAATCCTACAAAAACATCCTCCTCCCATACCTCTGCCAGCAAGCCATCCACTATCGCAACCCATAGCAATACAACCATGTCCACCACCATAGTTCCACCCTGCTACACCATTCAGAACAGCAACTACACGGCCTGAAAATGCCTCACCATCTCCGACCTGCCACGCCGCTAACCGCAGTCCCAAATCGTTCTTACCCAAATCAAACACCTCAAATCCACCAATCGCGAATCACAAAATCAAGAACCCTACCTCCAGAAAATTGATCACCGAACAGCCAATTGCGACTTCACCGACTACACTCACTTGAACATTGAATCACCTGAGTCAAGCAATCAACCAAAATTGACTGAATCGAACATCAAACCCATGACTAGACTTTCAGTTGTCGATGACTTCAGGTCGGCAACAGCACAAACTCGAACATCGTGACCTTAAGCTCGAGACTACTTTTGGCAGCGAATTTTTTGATTTCATTTTTCGGATGACAGTTTTTCTTTTGGGCGAAAATTTTGAGAAGCTTGAATTTTGATTTTGGTAGATGGCGAATATTTTGAGGAGGAAGATATTATATTTTCTACATTGAATAAAAGTTAAGGAGAAATTAGGGGGCGATTCGGAGGGAAGTGAAATAATTTTGAGGGAACTGGGTGATTTTTTGGAAAATATTTTAGAGGGAGCTGTGTGATTTTTGGATGACATAGTTAAATCTGGTTGGAGGGTTCTTAATGGTGCGATTGTGAATAACAATTGTGAGAAAAAATAACCATAGGCGGCGCTACCCTCGGATTCTACCGCGGCCTCAGATCTGGAGAATCGACGGATACACCGAAGCTGAGGGTGAACAGAATATTAAACTCAACTGGACATGAGGGAAGGAGATTTGAAAACCGGTTGAGTGTGATTGGGTTTATTTATGCAGGTTTGGAGAGCTTGTTGGTTTTTAGAAGGGAGTTCAACTTTGTGTATTCCGCGTTTTCTATCAAAATATTTACACTTAGTTTTTTCACGCTTTTTTACAAATTTGGAATTTACATTTTAACATCATCCTGAAAATCAATGTAAAAGAATGATTCAATAAAGATAATAGAAATATTTTTAACATCGCCCTAAAAATCAATGTGATGTCTGTGTTTTATACAACGTCGATAATTAATAAAAATAACGATGTTAGGTTGATTTTTAACATCATGCGTTTTTCTACCTGATGCTGTGCAGTTAATGCCCCGCTATTACCCCGCTATAACCCCGCTATATCTCATAGCGGATTTCTGCCGCTATGATATTTCCATATAGCCCCAAATATAGCCTTTTCGCTTTAAGCCCCGCTATTTCCACTATATTCCGCTATTTCCGCTATATCTTCTTTAAAATAAATGAATTGAAAAATGACATTTATACATTATAAAAATTATAAAATTAATTTATTTAATTGAATTTTTAATATGTTCTCAGAAATGAAAATACTCTAATATTCTACTAAATTCAACTATGTTATATAATAATTTTACATTTATTTACAGTATATTCGCATATGTTTTTATCTAAAATTATTTATGAATTAATTATAATTCAATTGAACATTATTTTTTCATTTAGTTACCATTTATATATTTGTAAAAAACATTAAGTACGAGTTTTATATGCTAGTTTAGAGTCATCTGCTATATCCCGCTATATCCTCGTTGTATCCCCGCTTTGACTTTTTGCACCTCCACCGCATTGAATCTGCCGAGCGCTTTAACTGCACAGACCTGATGTAAAATATGCGATGTCTATGAACAAAATTCTAGTAGTGTCTTCAGCACTCTCAACTGATGAAATCAGGTGGCTAGGTCAAACTAAGAGAAAACCTTTTCCATGACAAGTTAATCAAAGTGGTCGTCAATGTAAGATAAGGAATAATGATTTTTCCTCGTTGGCTTATTCAGTTCTTGATAAGGGATAACTGACGCAAAAGATAAGAAGATATCGTCTGTCTTAGTAGCGAAAATGACAAGAGCTCCCCATTCTACAACAACTCCAAAACATGCTTATCAAATTCCCATCTCTCCTTCGAAGCCATATGCCTAAGAGGCGTCATCAAAGATCTAGCGTCTTTTTCACGATAGATCCTGAATTCAATTTCTTTTTCGGGAATAAAGACCAAAACCTTTTGCAACAACATCTGGAAATACCTTCACTGTAAGATAGGTAACAACTCGTCCTATGATAGGTCAAGCGAATACAAATAGGTCTCCATGTAGAAATTTCGAGCTCATAACATATAATAAAATCACGCCCTCCATCGCTCCTCGACCAAACTCTCCTATAATAATTCAACACTACCCCATAGTAAGACATCCAAACCATTCCTAAAATTGTTCCATACCCCTAAAAGCTTAGGACATACAAATACAGAAAACTCCACGCCATATTGCCCAACTTTAAATCATGGCATATCATAGATAGATGGGTAAATTTCCCAACAAGATTTGACACCGAAGTGGATTTATGCACGATGTATGGTTTAAGGTCTAAACTTGCACTTTCTATGAATGGATGAGATGCACCCATAATAAACAAAGTACGAAAGAGAATCAGATAATGACAATACATCTTCCATCACTACCTACTTCCCTTTCTCCTTTTCTGAAGTGGTGCAATGCTATCGAAACAACATCTGAAGCATATTCCTTGAGCACTTGACCTTTCTTCTATAAAGTAGGGCACTTCCTCTTCAGATGACCAAATTGGTCACAATTATAACATTTCCCCTTTTATTGGCCCACCCTACAATCCTTCGCCATATGACCCAACTGGTTATAGTTGTAGCACTTGACATTCGAAATATTTATCCTACAGTCCTTCGCGATATGACCCACTTTCTAGTATCTCTTACAAGTGATCGCATGTTTCTTGCATTATCCTCCATAGGGTCCATTACCCTTGCACTTGCTCTATTATTGGTTCTCTTTCATCTTAGACTGGTCCTTATTCACCTCTCCATCAATCGAGTTTAATAAATCTACCTTACTAGTCCTTCAAAATTGGCTCCATATAGAATATGGTTCAAAGCCAAATCCTTTAGTGGTGAGTTCAATCCCTTTGCAAATTTCAATGCCTTTTCGTTCGAAGTGTTCAATGAATCAAACCTGAATCATGCCAGCTCATCAAATTGGTTCGCATACTCATCGACTCTCATGCCTCCTACTTCAAGTGAATGAATTTTTCCAATAACAACCTCTTTTCTACTCTTGAGAAGAACTTCTTCATTTCAAACTTCCTTTTAAACATCACCTAAGTAATATTCTCCTCCTCCACTTCTGCAGTAATCACCTCCCACTAATTCACTACCTCACCTTGAATATGTTAGGAAGCTAACTACCTCATAGTAATGCCACCGAGTCCTAATATGTTGAAAATCTTTTCATAAGCATTCAGCAATGCCCGAGTTGCTGCATATGGTTATGTCCTAACATAGGGCATCCCATTCAGATTAGAGAATTCCCTACACAGCTTAGGAAATTCTATAGTTGTTGGTGCTTAGATGGAAACCACTCCTTGGGTAATAAAAGTTACGGGTTCGGTGGGGTTAGCACTAGCCTAGCTCATTACCTATAGGTATCGTCTAAACCATATAGGTACATGCACTTAGGAGATATCCTTATTATCAACTTCAGTGCAAGTCCTAGCTTTGTTTTCCACCACAACAATGTTGGTCACTATTCCGATCCCAACTGAATTGTTCATTTTTAGCTATTTGTTAATGGAATTCATTAGAAACTCCCCAGTAGATAGTAAATAAATATGGAACAATAAATGGTGTGTACATATGTACTGGACTCTTATAGATTATATATATATATATATACACGTTTATAAAAAACAAATAAGCTCTCTCAATATGTCCCAAAACTTAATTTAAGAATGAATTTTGCTTTGATACCAAATGTAGCAATCCGTCGTATTCTAATCTCTAGTTTAACACACAAACCGATGTTCAAACCGCGAAAGCCGAAAACGACAAGTTATTAAGAGATGATGACAAGGAAAAAAATAATATTTCTAACTATACCTTTCAAAATTCTTAGCAAAAGAAAAAATTTATGATATCATAAAATAGTCGTATATTTAAACCACACTAATGTTAGCTACATCATTTCTTTTTTTGAAAGGTAAGCTCTTTTTTAAGTGGCCATCCAAATTTTATTAATATCATAATAGGTGTTTGACACGGAGCCAAAACAACTACAAGTCACATGATACATAACATGTCCTAGTTCTCTAAATAACAAAGCGCCTACTTTATAAACCAAATAGCATATTACCAAAAATTGAAAATGCCAAAAAAACTTATTACATAACAAAAGACAACAGATGCCAAGACCTAAGATGGAAAAAGGTCAGTAATACCGTACTTAATTCTTTCATCCAGATCATCATGATAATGCAATGTCGAACTGGAGGCCTTGCTATAGTTGAGCATATGGTGGATGCATAAATAAGGAGGAGCAGAATATCAATAGCGATGGACTTTTCCAAAGGAAGCCTGTCTTTGTTAATCATTGGGAGAAGCAAGAAACAAAACACTAATTTTAGCTACATCATTTCATAAGTTAATACAATACCAATCCAAATCTATTCCATACATATATAAGTCATATGATATATTTACAATATTTACATAACAAGGTATTCAATACCATAAAGTCCATGTCTCTGAGCTCCATCAGCCTAACAATACAAATATAGAGGAATGGAGATGGTCAAACATAAGCCTGAGTGAGTGAAGCATATCTACCCTACATATACTAAAAAGATACTGGTATAATACGATCGTCTAAAACATATGAAAACAGATCTTGGATGCACCTCATGAGCTACAAGATCGTTTACAACAAACTAAACATTTTATGAACCCGCCTTTCGTGCTACATGATCGTGTCACTACCGGAACTAGAGGCTTTGCCGTTTGAGAATAATAACAGAAAGAGAAGCATTTCCAAACAGAAGAGAGTCGGGGGAACATAAGGACTCGTTTCCAGGGGTTAACTCATCCTTAAGTAAGGTTGGGCTTTCGCTACGGCTCCGGTGGGTTCCCTTAACCAAGCATAATGAACCATGTCCCACACTACTACTCCTTCATACCCGGGACATAGGTGCTGGCAACCAATGCAAATACATGATATCAATCTCATGACAAAGCTTACTATATTGACATTCCATTCTGTCAACAATCCATATTGTCTGTGTGGTCTCATGACCCCACGGTAAGTCATAGAAGCCACTAAATGTTAATAAAAATTGATATAATCAATCAATATTGAATAGCTTCATCGCTAATCAAACTCGTCCTCATTAATCTTCTATACATAGTCAATCAATATCGAATAGCTTCATCGCAAATCAAACCCATCCACGTTAATCTTCTATACATCCACACATGGATTTTGTCCCATCACAGTGTGACATGTTCGACTTCGAAACAGCCCTAAAGAATCTTACGGAGTCCCAGATTCATAAAATGTCTCCAAATCATAGCCCAGTCGGGACTAGGTTCAACCTTGCCTAAACATGTCCTACCAATGCACAGGTGGATCTTCGTTGGAACAGAGCCCGGTCGTAGTGGGTTAAATGGGTAAATTTCAATTTTTTTCATTTTTGGATTTTTGTTGGGCCTATGAAGTCTAATTGATTTTAGATCCAATCTAAAATTTATTCAAATAAAATCTTATTTTATTTTATTTATTTATTTATTTGAATAAATAACGGATTTATTTTGAATTCAAATTTGAATTTTAATTTGAGTATACCCAAAGATGCTCGTATGTGTATTGTGCATTTGCAACAAAAAATATAGTGTACATAGTTAGTGTATATGTGTTATATGTGATAGGATTTACATCGCAACGAACACACTAGCCCTCTATATATACATTACCAGTCCAAAAGGTTATTTAAATATATATATATATATACATTATAGTACTTTTGAATATACTTTAATGAAAATAAAATATTTTGACAAAGTCGATAATTTTGAAATTATAAAGCCTTTTTGAAAATACCTAATTGTTTGCTTACTAAAATAATTTAAAACGGATCTTCATCTATAATTTAAAATATACAAATATTAAAAATAAAATTATTCTAGTTCTTAAAAAAATTATAATTATAAATAATGTGTATATACATATATACCCACACACACACATATATATATATACTTATTTAATTTTACACTAAATCATTTATAAATTAAATATAAAAAATATACATACAATAAAATGCCTTAGCCAAAATAATTTTATTTTACGATAAACTGAAACATTATTTTGATAATATAATTTATATAAAAGTATATACATATTATGTATATATATGTTATTTCAAATAATATACAAGTTTATATTTATAAATTAAATAATATATGTTGTGGTCTTTTTGCTATCGAAAGTAGTATAGTTTAAATTTTAATTTAAAATGATTTTAAATATATACATACTTATTTAAAAATTAATATATATTTAAACAAGTTTTTATCAATTGAATATGCATTTAATATTTAATTAATAACTAAAAAAATATTTATAATTTCTATATATGTGTGTGTGTGTGTGTATGTTTGTAGGTATGTATGTTTGTAGGTATGTATGTAAAAAAATCATTTTTGCTTTTTTAGTAAATTTGTTTAATAATGATTTGGATCTAGGTTATCTTGAGGGTATGGAATTGCAAACAATAGGATATTCCTTATAGATGTGGCTTTAGATTTGCACCTTAATTAGTAGATAGTCCTAAATCTGATTTTGAGTCAAGCTCTAGTTTTATAATGGCTTATAGAACCACTTTTCATTTATTTTTGATGTTGTTTGGATGGAAGTATTTTCAGCTTAGGGTGATGAGATAGGAATGGCAGTTGGACAAGAGAAGAGGGGAGGCAAAAAAATTCAATGAAACAATAAGGGGTGGTGTGGTTTTTATATTGATAATGAAGGAGACCTTTTCTTCTTGGTTTAATCTGTCACTCCTTACCAATTCAAAATCCAATAATTGAATTTGAACCCCTCATTTTCCCTCTTCATGGTAAGGATTAGATGAGGCCAAATAGGCATTAAAATTTATCCAAACCCATTAAGTAATTAAACATATTTAAACCAAATTTAAATGTATATTAATACTGAATATCAATCTGTACATATATAACTTCTATATACATAGCCATTAAATTACCAATGACACCCATAAAATACCAATGGCACCCAATACATCAAATAAATAATTTATATTTCATAAATATTAATTATTTTATAACAATTATATATTAATTAAATAATGCGGTAATACAGAGAATGTACCAATGCGGTTGTGCGACTAGTAAGTGTAAATTCAGTTAGTGACTAATATTGAATAATTCAAATATCAATGTTCACATGTCACCTTAGTTAGTAGTGTGATAGCTTGACCGAATTTTTTGCTTATAAATCTTTATCGGTAAATTATATTTTACAGTTTTAAGCTGCGCCCTTTACTAACTATTATTCATACCAATTCATTTCGTCAAAACCATATCACTTTATGACTTATAAAATTTGACTTTTGTTCAAAATTCCAATATCATTCGTATTGAACTTGGTTTGTCCAAAAGAAAAATCCTTGGTTAAATAATAACAATTATTATTAACCATATCGCTCGGGCTAGAAACTTTGACTTGCGGTTGACTGTGATACTAACCTTATGTACCGAGGAGACGAATTCTATATTAATAGTGTTTCACTTCCAATGCTTCAATTCAGACTCAACTATAGTCGTTCGATGGATGTTATGCTATGATTTACTATAATCAAAGTAGAGTATCCACATTGAAGTTTAGCTGTATTCTTAAGTCGAAAGAATTGTGTAATATCATTACTTCGAGATTTTCTATTTGATCTTAATTATTACTAACCATCAAAAAACTCTCGAGTGTGTCATTCCACAGTTATCCAATAGCAATTAGTACATAGCCCCTTAGTGCCCCTAGCAACCACGAGTAATACATTACTCAACATTTGGAGAGCATTACATGCTCTAGTCTTAATGGGTGTATCAATATCCTTTCTCGAAACATATATACCAAGGATATTTAAAAAATATGTTATTTTATATTGTGATAATTTTCCCATGGTTACAACCCTTTATAACAATTATCACATAACATATTATTTAAGGATATTCTATTAAATATATTTTGAATTAATCATTTAATTAATAAATCACAATATAACAAATATATAATAAAGAAAACAAACAGCTTGATTTCGTATGAAATTTTATTATAGAGTTTGTGACGACCGCCCATGACTCCTGCACCGAATCTAAAGATAGTGCGCTGTAAAGTGTGCCAGGCGACCATGGACGATTGTCAAGGTAGATAAAAACAACAGAATCTATCGTATTACTCACAGCGCATGGACAAAATACAATAGAACATATGTATAGTGAAGCTTTACAGAATAAAATGCCATCATATAAAACTCCATAATAGTTCAATACAAGCATCCAAATAGTCAATACATCAAGCCTCACTACATAACACTCAGAGATTATACAAACAGCGGAACATCCAGTACATATAATATGAAGATAATATGCAACCCTCCAGCTCGTCTTCGATATCAGTATCGTGAGAAGAGAACAGCACCTGTCACCTGCTACCTAGTCTGCCCGTCCCAAAATGGACGAACAGCCTAAGGCAATAAGAATTAAAACATAAAGCCTTGAGTCAGACAACAGTCTTAGTGAGCGGTAAATTAACTAACAACATACCAAAAGAGCATAAAGGAAAAGGAATAGGAATACAACCCTCCCACTCCAACCTCTTTCTACAGTGATAGCCCCCAGACACACACTAAGTAGAAGCAAACATAGCAGAGCATACAATGTAAAGTAAAGCAATTATCACTCGAGTCAAGGGCGATGTTTTCCAAGCACAAACCCCCAAGGCCTAAACCAAGATCAGATAAGCACCCAGAAAATACCACTCTTGAGACCGAATGACGATACAACCAAACATCCATGACTCTAGCTATCACTGTTATCATTGCTTCGATATCACCGTTAATTGAATGACCGGCACATTCTTTCAGCCGTCCGTCAAGGGCTAATGGAAACCCCGGTTCTAGACATAACTCCCGCACGTCATCGTGACCCGTGCCTAGGACTATCGAATCTGCCCAGAGTACTTGACTACCCAATCAGTAGCCTTCAGGGACTATCGAATCTGCCCAACGTACTCTTGCTTTGAGCATGCTAGAACCTTTAACAACGATGAGATCTCAGCTTTCTAGTCGTCCTCCTCGACGACTATTTCCATACTAGCTCAAGCGCCTCTCGAGCATCCATTATCCTCAAACTCGAACCATATCCCCGAGTCATCAACCTGCTTGGAATGATCCCGTCTGGATTAGACCAAGACTATCTCATATCATGCTTCGCTTCATCACATCCTCGCAAAGCTTCATCCCAACATCATCATCAAATCTATGCATAAGAGCTTCATCATCCGCTACAAATGCCACAAGCAGCTTTTCCCATTCAAGAGCCTTTCCCTTAGCTTTTGAATCATCCTCGATCTAAATCAAATCATCAATCATCTAATTCATAGCAATCAACCATGTCAAACATTAATCCAAGCAATCAAGCATTCAAATATGATCTAAGTAGACAATTATAACAATAATGGCAATTTCGTAATTAAAGAGTTGAAAGTCAAATAAGCATGAAAACATGAACAATGTCTCTATAATCTTGATGAATGAACTTGCATAGGTTAACATGTAGTAAAATGGTTGTCAAATCATCATGAACAATGGATCTATATGGATCTACACTTAGGATGAAGAAAATGTATGGAAATCACTATTTTAACACCAAATCGAGCCAACAATCCGATATACTCCTTTGGATCCGTGTGAGAGATAATCACCACTCACCAAATCACCTAAACAACCCCAAACCAAAACGCTTCAGATCTGGACAGCGAAGGATCTAGCTTGATCTATCGCGAATCCGCTTCAAACGAAGAAATCTCACTTCAAAGGATGAAGATCTTCAATCTAAGCTCTTGAATCTTCAATTTGATCTTCAACTTGGATGGATGGAATCACTAGATTAGAGTGGAAGAAGTGAAGAAGTGTAGAAGTCGAGCTCTCAAAATGGCAGCTCTTCGTCACTTCGAAATCCGGATCCCAAAAATGAAGCCAACTCCCTTCTATTTATAGGCGAAAATCCCTTAAGACGTAACTCGGAATTAGGTCGTCTCCGACCTACGACCTAAGACTCCCACCGACCTAAGCCTTAGCCAACAACTCCGACCTAACAGACCAAGCCTACGACCTAGTAGATCCTCGACCTAAAGCACGCGCCTTAACAGGGTATACGACTTATGACTTAACAGCAGCTCCGCCTAACACATGTGCATACGACCTAACGACTTAGTAAATAACCGCATCCATACGACCTACGACTTAACTAATATGCACGACCTAACAGGAGATACGACTTACGACTTAGCGGCTTAACCCCTAAGTCGCTCACGACTTAATAACTTAGCAACTCTACGACTCACTATGCAACGACCTAACTTCCTTAAGTCGTCTAACGACCTAACTTCGCTAACCACTAGGTCGCTAACCTGCTAACCTTTATAAGTCGTCAACACTTAGGTCGCTCGACCGACCTATCCTACCATACGACCCAAAATACTTAAGTCGCTAACTTACTCAACTGACCTAACACTTAACCCATCCACGACCTAACTCTTAGGTCGTCTACGACCTAAACCCTTACCATCCATCATACGACCTAACTCCAAATCCTTAGGTCGCCTATTGTAACGACCACGACTTTCTCTCCATAGAAAGTCGTATCGCTAATAAGAAAGAAAGGGGTAGAAAATAGAAAAGAAGAGAAGAAAGAAAGAAACAACAACAACGATCTCACAGCGGAACGAATAAATTATATTAATAACATAAACTATTACATAGTATACAACACTTTACAGAGTTACACAGCATATACATCACTTACTAGACAGTTATAAACATCTGTCTAGACATTACAACTCAAATACAAGACAAAGATCTAAACAAGATCAACACAGCGGAAACTACTATCTATATCTACAACGCTGAAGCCTCCTGCTCCATTGCTCCTCCACAATTCGTCAAAGCTAAACCTGAATCCCTTGGCTACTCGTAAAAATTTGAGTACCCAAGAGTTTATAAAACAGAAATAAACAACTTGGGTCAGACATGGGTCTGGTGTGAGTAACAGGTTAAACTTGTTTAACTTCAAAACCTTTTTGAAAGGAAAAGGTATCACGTAAGACTCCCCACAAATAAACATGGGTAAGTTTTTACCTTACGCTAACCAAAACATTTGATAGGAAATTCGATTGTATTATAATAGGGTCTAGGGTTTTCAAGTAAAATACAGAAATAGCTGAAATGCTTACATCTCACATTTCAACATAGTTGGGCACAACTAGTACGTACGGCACTTATTGGAGTTTGGATTCCATACAATGGCAGGGCTACCGGGGTACCGCCCGTCACAGTACGTGGCCTAGATCACCGTACCGAGGATCACTCCCAATCCCCTGCAACACAAGGTCGGAACATCCCTTACTGGATAATTCCCGCACAAGATACCTCACGGTTGGGATCAGCAACCGCACACACTAAGCCGAAATAAGAAGGGACTTCTAGACAGAGGTAATCTTGTCCTACTTGGGTGCTACCCACTAACCTTGCTGCACCTCCCCTGTTTTAGCCATTCCCGGTTTGTGAGGCTTGAGGTCACGATTACCTTAGAAAAGAACACATCACTTAGAATGCTCATCGTCCTCCTGACGATGTTCTGAAAGCATTCAATCCATATAAGTTCGTTCCGGGTTCGAACGAAACCGAAGGCATTATCTCGTTACACTCGTTTTGGAATCACCCTCAGAGTTAACGACAATAACCCTTGCACTCTGAATCTTCATCTTCACTTGATTCACGACCTATCGTAAATTTGGATCGATGTGGTATTCGGGTCTCCAGACCTGGAAATCCGGTATACGGAAACCCGATCCCGGTCTCATCGAAATCCAAAACGTATCTTTTAAGGTCAAGTTGTTTTAAAGTTAAAACAATTCAATTCAATTATCTTTATACACATAGAAAGATAATTCACAATAGATAATCAACATTATCAGATAATCCATATTATCATCACAATTCAACTAACATCCATATCATACAGCATATATCTCATCAGAGATATCAATCAATGCAAAGCATTCAATATTATCATCCATTCTTAAGTAATGATTTATACCATTTCTAATTAATTTAAAATGAATTAAATTAATTACTTCATTTTATAAATCCTTCTTACTTAACCATTAATTAATTACAATTTAATTAATTAATTATCTTCTAATATTTCATTTCAATTAATCATCTTTGATTAATTATCTTTTAATTACATCCAAGTAATTTATCTTTAATTAATTATTTAAATTAATTATCCTTAACCACTTATAGTAATTAACCTTTAATTACTTCATTAATTAATTTACTAAAATTAATTAACTTAATCAACTATAATTAATTACATTAATCTTTAATTAATTATATTAATTAATCACTTCATTTATTAATTATTACTAAATTAATCAATCTTAATTACATCATTAATTATATTAATTAATGATTCTTAATTACAACTTAATTATTAATTACTTAATTAAATTAATTACATTAAGTAATTAACCTTTAATTAAGCAACATTTATTAATCACTTTTGATTAATCTTCACTCAGTAATTAACTACCCTTAATTACTTTCATTAACTAAATTAATTACTCCTTAATTAATTTCTTAATTAATCCCTTGATTAATTATTTTCAAAGTAATTAACTCAAATTACTTCTATTAATAAAATCATTTATTCAACTAATTACATCCAGTAATTATTTATTATTAACTTCCCTAAATAATCACACCTTAATAATTACATAAAGTAATTATTATTAAATCATCTCTTGATTATTCTAAATTAATTAAACTTAATTAATTAATTTAACTAAATCAAATTAACTTCAATTAATTACAATAAGTAATTAATTCTTAATTACTTCCAATAAGTAATTACATTTAAACAATTTCATAAATGATTATTCTTAAATTAATTCAACTAATTAATTATCAAAATTAATCCTATTAATTAATTATTTAATAATCCATAGTTAATGACTTCATTAACTATTATTTAATTACTTTCCTTAAGTAATTAAATTATATTAATTATTATTAATCCTAAATTAATAAATCTTAATAACCAATTTATCAATCTCTAATTACTAAATTAATTAAGTATTAATCCATAACTTAATTAATATTTAATTACTCTATTAATTAATTCCTAACCATTAATTAATACTCTAATTTATAATCCCTAACTACAAATTAATCATCCCTAATTAATTTATCTTAATCATAAATAAATTAGTTTAAACCTTTAATTGTCTATTAATTAATCCAAATGATTAATTAATTTGATTATTTAAACCATTTTAATTTACCTTAAAGATTTAATAATGTTTTTAACTTTAAGATAAAATATTTACTTATCCAAGTTTAAAATTTCTTATTCACAAAACATTTGAAACATCCATTTTCAAATTTACTTATAAATTTCATTTTAAATTCTGGATTTAAAATGAATATCAATTTCGTCTTTAACAAAGTTAAAACCAATTTTTAAAAACCTTTATATGTTAAAGAATTCCTATATCTTATAAAAGAATTTCTAAAAGAGCTTAAATCAAATTCCTTTTTAAATTTAAAACATTTAAATAAATTAACATTTTAACTTATTTACAACATTTAAATTTATAAACCTATTTATTTCCAATCTAAGATTTAAACTAAACCTGAATCCATATATTTAAACTTTGATTTAAATTCCTGTTTTTATATTTCTTCACAAATTTAGATTCAGTTTAAAATTTAAACAAACAGGTTTTTAAAAACCTGGCAACACTAATGTACTCGAGCTCCCCCTAATTACTTCGAGACAAACCCTTAAACACACGAGCAATCTCCCGGGCCAAACAACGATATTCTCGAGTTCGCTTCTTCCATCCCCAAAGAAACTGCTACCAGAACAACACTCAAGCGTGCACGTGCACATCCACCAGCGGCGTCTCCGATCATTCACGACTTCCCCCACCAGTCGACGATCATCCCTACACCAGAATCCCATCACTCGATCAACGAAACTAAGTCGAAATCAAAATCGAGCCTAAATCCCAAAACCTGGAAACACAGTGCTTCATCAAGGCCCAAACCTGTCAACGGCGAGTTCTCCTTCCTCCGACCATCGTTTAAGTTGAAACTCCAGCCACCACCTTGTTACGAACCCAACTACAATATCCCAAATCCGCTTAACATTCGAACAACCATAGAGATAGTGACGATCCCATTTCCTAATTTGTTAAAAACTAGGGTTACAAATTTATTTTGATCATCGCCGCCACCACGATCATCTTTACATCCATCCCATAATTTTTCCCGAAGCTCTGACCATACTTCTACCACCATAGGAGACCCTGACCTTCCCTATCAACTATATCACAAGAATTTCCCAAAATTCCAAAAACTGTACAACCCAGAACTTCATGTCCAAAACTAAATTAAAAATTTTGATTTTTGTTCTAAAAATCATGATTTCATATCAGGTTTCAGATTACCAACTTAAATTTATGAATCAGAGAATTTGAATTTTAAACAAAACTCATGTTTTCCTGACTATTTTTGTTTACAGAGCAAGTTTGAATTTATTTTAATTTAATTAAATTTTTAAGCTTAAACTTATGATCACCCAAACAATTTTTGTTTGTATCACAATTCATAACAATGCTTAGATCATGAGATAGGGGATTTAGAACAAAATACTGGTCTTGAATCTGGGAACAGAGACATTTCAGATATTAGCATCCATACACACATTATTCATCCATATATATTCACAAATATACTCATAAATATATACACAGGCAATCTTATTTCCAGAGAAAATCAGACAGCTAGAATCATACTAAATTAGGCAACCATAATTTAACTTCAGTAATTATAAAAAAAAATGTTACTCACTTATTCAAAGAGGCAGAGAAGTTTAAAGCAGTTTTGAACAGGGCTTGAAAACTGGAACTTTGAAACTAAACTTGTTTTCATTTCTTTAAAACTGAAAAGCTTTGAATTTGCAGAGATGATTTTTAAGACTCTGATTACTGGTTGCTTGCTTGAACCTAGATTTGCTGCTGGTTCTTGCTTGTTGATTTGAAATCTTTGAAAACTTTGCTTTGATTTACTTGCATGCACTCTTGAAAATGATTACAGGCTAGAAAGATCATTGCAGATTGGTTCTGAAATGGCTACAGAGTTTTTGAACTGGAAATTGGTTCCAGGTTGTTTTTGAGGAGTGTTTCAAGTTGATTCTGGTTAAGGAAATGAATTTACAGAGTTTTGGTTTTTGGTTTGAGAGCTGAATTTCAGTTTTGGGGATAACTGATTTTAGAGTTGAATTTATTAGAGCAGATGTTTTCAGATTTGGTTTGAGAAGATTTCGGTTTGAAAATTTTTCTGGTTTTGGTTGTCTTTGAAAAAATGAAAAGATAAGAAAAAGAAATGAAGGAAGAAGGTGAGAGTTTATATAAGTTAGTTTAGATTTTATTAAAATTTAAAGAAAATAAAATTAAAGGATGACACTTGTCTCTACCCTTATTTATCTTGTTAACACATGTATTTAACATGTCTAGAAATTTAACACTTGTCATTATCTAATTTTATTTGTTTTTAAAATTATTTAAAAACCTTTAAAATGAATTTTCCTAATTAATTAATACATTTCCTAATTATAAATGCTTTTCTATATTATACATAAATGAAACCTTTTAAAGAAAATAAAATAAAAACCCATTTATATCTAATAAAATTATATAAAATATTTAATTCATTTTTAAGTGATAATATAAAACTTTTATATTTATTACTATTAAATAAATACTTCCTAAATTTATAAATAAAAGTTTATACAAGTATTTTAAAATCCAAAACAATTTAAATATATATATTCTTTTGAATTTCAAAACTTAAATTCAAATTTAAATAAAAATTAAATCCTAAGATTCAATTTAAAAGTTAAGTTATATATATATACATATATAACTATTTATTCAATTAAATAACAATTCCTTTTAGCATTAAAATTCATACATATTAAAAATAATACATTATACTTATTAACTTTTAAAGATAAAATCATCAATTAAATACTAATTTAATCAGATTATTAAATTAAATTAAAATCTTATTATCAAAGATTATCCATATCAATTTAATTATTTAACAGATTATTAAATTGATATTGTTAAAATTTCCGGGATATTACATTCCTCCCCCCTTAAAATAATTTCGTCCCCGAAATTTAAACAAAGGTAATTTAATAATCTTATTAAAGATTTTAATTTTAAATCACAAGCATATATTATCATTCATATGCTAACAACCGTAGCAAACAATCATCCAATCAAACAATTCTAATTATCCAGACAAAATTCTGGATAAAATTTCCCGAGTTTCCCCAAGTATATATATATATCGGGATACTCGCTCTACAAACAATCTAAACTACGAAGCTACGGAGTTCCTACTCATCTAGATCTATAAAACTAAACAGGATATCAGACTATAGACGAGTCTGACTCAACTACCAAACCTCCTGAACTGCTGATTCCAAAATCAACGATAGATCATACACGTACTCCCTCAGAGATACGTAAAACACAACGAATTCTAGTCATCCAAACTGACAATTCAATTCAGAAGACCAAATACTTATCCAAATCAGAACAGAGACGAGATCCAAACATACTCTACTTCACAATTATCCGTAGATTCCAAACTTACTCCTCCTATCCAGAGATACACTCCAAACTGCTTTCGCTGCTCAATTCTGATCTGAGGTAGAACACAAGCACAGACTGGACAACTCATTCCAGAAATAAGGTTCACTGATCCATAAATAAAACTCAGATACTCCAGCAAAACTTGAGCTGCTTCACCAAATCCATCTCTAGGAAACATCCTTCCACTAGACTGAACCACCGGTATCACTCCTGGAAATCCAGTCGATAAGAAAACTCAACCTTCAGATGCGGACAAACTTCTGACTTCTCTGAAGACATCCAGAAAACTCTGACAACACAAGAGAACACTCAGCAATCACAAGTCACTTTTGCGATCAACCCAACCTATTTCCAAAGAAAAACTGTTCCTCTTTACACAATCCGAACAGCTTACACTTATTTATCCAATCCATCGAAGAAATGGATTTACTCTTACTACTTCTGAACTTCACCTTCAGAAAAACTGCTCATCCAGAAAACTTCCTGCCATCACAGAATACTCTGAGCTGCACTGCTGACACTGATGCCAAGGACTTCGTACTCCAAAGATCTTCGAGAAACTCGAACTCCAAACCAAACAGAAACACCATGCTGAACTCAGCCACAACACCGAAGCAGACACACTTCCACAACTTGTTCCAAAGAAAACATCTTCGGGAACATCCATCGTCACTGTATCTCATCATACAGCTACTATTACCTGAGGTATCAAGGTACCATCACTCGCTTCTGCCTAACCGACAGATCCAACTCTACTCATCCAAACTGCATTTCAAAGATAAACTCCGAACCATTACAGTTTCCTTCGGAGATCGATGAAATCCTTCACCATAGCAAAGCTTACTCGAGACGGTATTGGGTCTACAGTCTCGACAAATACACTTCCAACCTCAACATTTAAACTCCAACCATTGGTAGTCGTGTTTCACACACCACTACCCCATCTACCTTTATAACTTATATTGGAAAACCCGAACAGGTAACCCAACAAATAGGTAGAAATATATATATATTTAAAATGATACTTTTTATATAGAAATTATTTCTGGGTAAAATTATTTCATTTACCTCTTTAAAACAATACTGTGTCGAATTGTTCTATACAAGCGTTTAGAGATCCCTATCAATGTTGTGGCGTCCCACGCATTGACCAGAATCCATAAACTACTCAATAAACCAATCAACACAATATAAAACAATTTTATATTCACTATCAAATACGCGCTCATATCTATTAATACTCTCAAAATTCCCACCAGAGCCAAGGTTGTCGCCGGCCTAAGCTCTGATACCACTGTAACGACCACGACTTTCTCTCCATAGAAAGTCGTATCGCTAATAAGAAAGAAAGGGGTAGAAAATAGAAAAGAAGAGAAGAAAGAAAGAAACAACAACAACGATCTCACAGCGGAACGAATAAATTATATTAATAACATAAACTATTACATAGTATACAACACTTTACAGAGTTACACAGCATATACATCACTTACTAGACAGTTATAAACATCTGTCTAGACATTACAACTCAAATACAAGACAAAGATCTAAACAAGATCAACACAGCGGAAACTACTATCTATATCTACAACGCTGAAGCCTCCTGCTCCATTGCTCCTCCACAATTCGTCAAAGCTAAACCTGAATCCCTTGGCTACTCGTAAAAATTTGAGTACCCAAGAGTTTATAAAACAGAAATAAACAACTTGGGTCAGACATGGGTCTGGTGTGAGTAACAGGTTAAACTTGTTTAACTTCAAAACCTTTTTGAAAGGAAAAGGTATCACGTAAGACTCCCCACAAATAAACATGGGTAAGTTTTTACCTTACGCTAACCAAAACATTTGATAGGAAATTCGATTGTATTATAATAGGGTCTAGGGTTTTCAAGTAAAATACAGAAATAGCTGAAATGCTTACATCTCACATTTCAACATAGTTGGGCACAACTAGTACGTACGGCACTTATTGGAGTTTGGATTCCATACAATGGCAGGGCTACCGGGGTACCGCCCGTCACAGTACGTGGCCTAGATCACCGTACCGAGGATCACTCCCAATCCCCTGCAACACAAGGTCGGAACATCCCTTACTGGATAATTCCCGCACAAGATACCTCACGGTTGGGATCAGCAACCGCACACACTAAGCCGAAATAAGAAGGGACTTCTAGACAGAGGTAATCTTGTCCTACTTGGGTGCTACCCACTAACCTTGCTGCACCTCCCCTGTTTTAGCCATTCCCGGTTTGTGAGGCTTGAGGTCACGATTACCTTAGAAAAGAACACATCACTTAGAATGCTCATCGTCCTCCTGACGATGTTCTGAAAGCATTCAATCCATATAAGTTCGTTCCGGGTTCGAACGAAACCGAAGGCATTATCTCGTTACACTCGTTTTGGAATCACCCTCAGAGTTAACGACAATAACCCTTGCACTCTGAATCTTCATCTTCACTTGATTCACGACCTATCGTAAATTTGGATCGATGTGGTATTCGGGTCTCCAGACCTGGAAATCCGGTATACGGAAACCCGATCCCGGTCTCATCGAAATCCAAAACGTATCTTTTAAGGTCAAGTTGTTTTAAAGTTAAAACAATTCAATTCAATTATCTTTATACACATAGAAAGATAATTCACAATAGATAATCAACATTATCAGATAATCCATATTATCATCACAATTCAACTAACATCCATATCATACAGCATATATCTCATCAGAGATATCAATCAATGCAAAGCATTCAATATTATCATCCATTCTTAAGTAATGATTTATACCATTTCTAATTAATTTAAAATGAATTAAATTAATTACTTCATTTTATAAATCCTTCTTACTTAACCATTAATTAATTACAATTTAATTAATTAATTATCTTCTAATATTTCATTTCAATTAATCATCTTTGATTAATTATCTTTTAATTACATCCAAGTAATTTATCTTTAATTAATTATTTAAATTAATTATCCTTAACCACTTATAGTAATTAACCTTTAATTACTTCATTAATTAATTTACTAAAATTAATTAACTTAATCAACTATAATTAATTACATTAATCTTTAATTAATTATATTAATTAATCACTTCATTTATTAATTATTACTAAATTAATCAATCTTAATTACATCATTAATTATATTAATTAATGATTCTTAATTACAACTTAATTATTAATTACTTAATTAAATTAATTACATTAAGTAATTAACCTTTAATTAAGCAACATTTATTAATCACTTTTGATTAATCTTCACTCAGTAATTAACTACCCTTAATTACTTTCATTAACTAAATTAATTACTCCTTAATTAATTTCTTAATTAATCCCTTGATTAATTATTTTCAAAGTAATTAACTCAAATTACTTCTATTAATAAAATCATTTATTCAACTAATTACATCCAGTAATTATTTATTATTAACTTCCCTAAATAATCACACCTTAATAATTACATAAAGTAATTATTATTAAATCATCTCTTGATTATTCTAAATTAATTAAACTTAATTAATTAATTTAACTAAATCAAATTAACTTCAATTAATTACAATAAGTAATTAATTCTTAATTACTTCCAATAAGTAATTACATTTAAACAATTTCATAAATGATTATTCTTAAATTAATTCAACTAATTAATTATCAAAATTAATCCTATTAATTAATTATTTAATAATCCATAGTTAATGACTTCATTAACTATTATTTAATTACTTTCCTTAAGTAATTAAATTATATTAATTATTATTAATCCTAAATTAATAAATCTTAATAACCAATTTATCAATCTCTAATTACTAAATTAATTAAGTATTAATCCATAACTTAATTAATATTTAATTACTCTATTAATTAATTCCTAACCATTAATTAATACTCTAATTTATAATCCCTAACTACAAATTAATCATCCCTAATTAATTTATCTTAATCATAAATAAATTAGTTTAAACCTTTAATTGTCTATTAATTAATCCAAATGATTAATTAATTTGATTATTTAAACCATTTTAATTTACCTTAAAGATTTAATAATGTTTTTAACTTTAAGATAAAATATTTACTTATCCAAGTTTAAAATTTCTTATTCACAAAACATTTGAAACATCCATTTTCAAATTTACTTATAAATTTCATTTTAAATTCTGGATTTAAAATGAATATCAATTTCGTCTTTAACAAAGTTAAAACCAATTTTTAAAAACCTTTATATGTTAAAGAATTCCTATATCTTATAAAAGAATTTCTAAAAGAGCTTAAATCAAATTCCTTTTTAAATTTAAAACATTTAAATAAATTAACATTTTAACTTATTTACAACATTTAAATTTATAAACCTATTTATTTCCAATCTAAGATTTAAACTAAACCTGAATCCATATATTTAAACTTTGATTTAAATTCCTGTTTTTATATTTCTTCACAAATTTAGATTCAGTTTAAAATTTAAACAAACAGGTTTTTAAAAACCTGGCAACACTAATGTACTCGAGCTCCCCCTAATTACTTCGAGACAAACCCTTAAACACACGAGCAATCTCCCGGGCCAAACAACGATATTCTCGAGTTCGCTTCTTCCATCCCCAAAGAAACTGCTACCAGAACAACACTCAAGCGTGCACGTGCACATCCACCAGCGGCGTCTCCGATCATTCACGACTTCCCCCACCAGTCGACGATCATCCCTACACCAGAATCCCATCACTCGATCAACGAAACTAAGTCGAAATCAAAATCGAGCCTAAATCCCAAAACCTGGAAACACAGTGCTTCATCAAGGCCCAAACCTGTCAACGGCGAGTTCTCCTTCCTCCGACCATCGTTTAAGTTGAAACTCCAGCCACCACCTTGTTACGAACCCAACTACAATATCCCAAATCCGCTTAACATTCGAACAACCATAGAGATAGTGACGATCCCATTTCCTAATTTGTTAAAAACTAGGGTTACAAATTTATTTTGATCATCGCCGCCACCACGATCATCTTTACATCCATCCCATAATTTTTCCCGAAGCTCTGACCATACTTCTACCACCATAGGAGACCCTGACCTTCCCTATCAACTATATCACAAGAATTTCCCAAAATTCCAAAAACTGTACAACCCAGAATTTCATGTCCAAAACTAAATTAAAAATTTTGATTTTTGTTCTAAAAATCATGATTTCATATCAGGTTTCAGATTACCAACTTAAATTTATGAATCAGAGAATTTGAATTTTAAACAAAACTCATGTTTTCCTGACTATTTTTGTTTACAGAGCAAGTTTGAATTTATTTTAATTTAATTAAATTTTTAAGCTTAAACTTATGATCACCCAAACAATTTTTGTTTGTATCACAATTCATAACAATGCTTAGATCATGAGATAGGGGATTTAGAACAAAATACTGGTCTTGAATCTGGGAACAAAGACATTTCAGATATTAGCATCCATACACACATTATTCATCCATATATATTCACAAATATACTCATAAATATATACACAGGCAATCTTATTTCCAGAGAAAATCAGACAGCTAGAATCATACTAAATTAGGCAACCATAATTTAACTTAAGTAATTATAAAAAAAATGTTACTCACTTATTCAAAGAGGCAGAGAAGTTTAAAGCAGTTTTGAATAGGGCTTGAAAACTGGAACTTTGAAACTAAACTTGTTTTCATTTCTTTAAAACTGAAAAGCTTTGAATTTGCAGAGATGATTTTTAAGACTCTGATTACTGGTTGCTTGCTTGAACCTAGATTTGCTGCTGGTTCTTGCTTGTTGATTTGAAATCTTTGAAAACTTTGCTTTGATTTACTTGCATGCACTCTTGAAAATGATTACAGGCTAGAAAGATCATTGCAGATTGGTTCTGAAATGGCTACAGAGTTTTTGAACTGGAAATTGGTTCCAGGTTGTTTTTGAGGAGTGTTTCAAGTTGATTCTGGTTAAGGAAATGAATTTACAGAGTTTTGGTTTTTGGTTTGAGAGCTGAATTTCAGTTTTGGGGATAACTGATTTTAGAGTTGAATTTATTAGAGCAGATGTTTTCAGATTTGGTTTGAGAAGATTTCGGTTTGAAAATTTTTCTGGTTTTGGTTGTCTTTGAAAAAATGAAAAGATAAGAAAAAGAAATGAAGGAAGAAGGTGAGAGTTTATATAAGTTAGTTTAGATTTTATTAAAATTTAAAGAAAATAAAATTAAAGGATGACACTTGTCTCTACCCTTATTTATCTTGTTAACACATGTATTTAACATGTCTAGAAATTTAACACTTGTCATTATCTAATTTTATTTGTTTTTAAAATTATTTAAAAACCTTTAAAATGAATTTTCCTAATTAATTAATACATTTCCTAATTATAAATGCTTTTCTATATTATACATAAATGAAACCTTTTAAAGAAAATAAAATAAAAACCCATTTATATCTAATAAAATTATATAAAATATTTAATTCATTTTTAAGTGATAATATAAAACTTTTATATTTATTACTATTAAATAAATACTTCCTAAATTTATAAATAAAAGTTTATACAAGTATTTTAAAATCCAAAACAATTTAAATATATATATTCTTTTGAATTTCAAAACTTAAATTCAAATTTAAATAAAAATTAAATCCTAAGATTCAATTTAAAAGTTAAGTTATATATATATACATATATAACTATTTATTCAATTAAATAACAATTCCTTTTAGCATTAAAATTCATACATATTAAAAATAATACATTATACTTATTAACTTTTAAAGATAAAATCATCAATTAAATACTAATTTAATCAGATTATTAAATTAAATTCAAATCTTATTATCAAAGATTATCCATATCAATTTAATTATTTAACAGATTATTAAATTGATATTGTTAAAATTTCCGGGATATTACACCTATTCTCCTTAAGTCGGCTACGACCTAAGCCTAAGCTTACTTACGACCTACCAGACTTCTCCGACTTAACCCCTTGCCGACCTAAACCCAAACGACCTAGGAATTAAACTATAAACGACTTATCAACAGTGTGACCAAATGTCAACTGTTTTACGAAGTTTCGATCCGTAAAAATATGGGTCGTTACAGAGTTGCTAATTTACAATAAATTATAGAATTACCCTTAAGGCATTCCTTTAATTCTATTAATCTCCCATTTGCACTTGAGGCCAATTATGGAATCTCAATCCTATATCTGTGATCAGTTTTCTCAGTAACAGTCGAGATAGTCCTTTCGTGAATGGATCTGCTATGTTTTCCTTGGTATCTACTCTTAAAATCACAACTTCTCTATTAGTGACAAACTCCCTAATAAGGTGGAACTTCCAAAAATGTGTCTTGATTTCTTATGAGATATAGGTTCCTTCACAATCTGCATTGCTATACTATTATCACATTGTAATGTTATAGGTTTCTCAACATTTGGAAACACCCCTAGCTCATCTATAAACTGGCGCATCTTGAATGTTATGACATAGCAATTCCTTCTTTTTATGGTATACACACGCTTTTCTTTGTACTTTGATGTTTGATTACATTATCAATGCTTCCAACTCCGTGAAGCTTGTTAAGACAATAAATTGATCTAAAAAATTTGCACGCCATTCTCTCACTCCCATTGTCGTCGAAACCCTTGAGTTATGACATGTAAATGTTCTCTTCTAAATCACCATTTAGAAATGCCGTTTAGACATCCATCTAGCATACTTCGTAGTCGTAGAATGTGACGATAGCAGATGGTATCCTAATGGATTTAAGCATGGCTACAGGAAAAAATATTTCGTCATAATCAAAACTTTGAATTTGATGAAATACTTTTGCAACTAGCCTTGCCTTATAAGACTCTACATGTCCATCTGCATTTAGTTGTTTCTTAAAAATCCATTCCAATGGATTTTATTCCTTTGGATAAATCAGCTAAAGTCCAAACTTTGTTGTCATACATGGAATCCATTTCAAATTTCATAAATTAAAGCCAAAGTGCAGAGTCCTTACTTTGTAGTGCTTGTTGGAATGAAAGAGTAGTGTTGTCTTTCATGATGCGGTCCTCTTTCTTACAATTTGCTAGAAACTGTAGTATCACTTTAGTGTGCGAGATCCCCTATTAGACCTTTTAGTATGTTGCGAGTTTTTGTATTAAAGTGAATTTGGTTCTCCCACTGGTCCAGCTTTTGTGTACCTCAATGTCATAAAAAAAAATATCCCAATGAATTCTTGGTATATCATATAAGTTTACACAAAACCGATCTTGCCTCAAGTGTATCCGGACCAACATTCTTAACGTAGACTAGACAACCCCACACCTTCAAATGATAGAGGTAGGATTTCTTTCCATGCCACATCTGATGCAGCGTCTTGGGCATAAATTTAGTGGGTATCATATTCACATATGCGTTGTAGTTTCTAGCACATACGCCCAACAGGAAAGAGGTAACTCGGCTTTACTCATCCTGGAATAAACCATATCTAATATGGTTCGATTCCTTCTTTCTAAAACACCATTGTGTTGAGGAGTATAGATTGGAGTGATCTGAAAGATAATCCCATTATTATTTTAGTATGGTTGGAATTCTTGTCCAACATACTCAACTCCTCGACCTAATCGAAGTATTTTAATTTTATGGTTCGTTTGATTTTCTACTCTTTAATTTTCTCATAGACATCAGGTTTAAACTTCATAAGATATACATGTCTTAGTTTTGAGAAATCACCAGTAAAAGCTACAGAGTAAGTTGAATTATTCTTGGTCACTATAGGCATTAGGCCATATGCATCGGTATGTACACGATCCAAGAGTTCATCAACTCTTTTATTGCTCCCACTAAAAGGTTGCTTGGTCACTTTTCCTTTGAGACATGACTCACAAGTTCAATGATTCATAATCAAATAACGGTAGTAAACCTTCATTTTTCAGTTTGTGCATCCTTTTCTTACTAATATGACCTAGCCTACAGTGTCATAAGTAACTATTATTAATGTCAATAGAAGGTTTATTAACTGCACGAATATGATTAAAATTAATTACATAAATGCCACTATCTAAAGCACCATTGCAGATTTTTTTTCCATCAAACAAATGTTCATAACACAGTTACCACAGTGAAAAATATATTCAGTCTCAAACAATCTAGATATGAAAATTATTCCGTAAATAATGTTTATACTATAATAACAACTAATTAAAATGAAATCCACCCGGCGAAGTTAAGTGATAATCTCCAACTATAACTGCATCTACAAGAGATCCATCAGCAACTTGAAGCCTCATTTCACCCACATGTCGTCTGTTCCTAAGTCTCTATAACGAATTATAGATAGTTCCTTGCAGATCAAGTATCTAAAACCCAAGATCATTTATTGATTGCAAAATAGTTTTATATCATAAATGTACCTTTAGGAATTGAAGAAACACTTTCCTTTTTTCTTTGACCATCTTAAAATAGTCTGGAAAATTTCACTTCCAATTCCCTTCTTATGACAATGGTGGCATTCTCCTTTGTCAGTAAGAGCACCTTCTTACCTTTCATAGAGCCCACTTTCATTTCTTCAACCTTTTGAAGACATGGCCTTACCCTTTACAACTAACACCATGTTTTGATCCTTAAATTATCCCTCGATTTACCTCAACGTATTGAGTAGCTCACTGATGTTTACGCTCGACTGGTTCATATTATAGTTCAATATGAACGGCTCAAACCGTGGAATCAGCAAAACTAGGATCAAATTCACTTGTAGTCCATCGCTTATAGTCACTTGTAGATCTAAAAGTATACTAATATAGCCCTTCATTTCCAAGACGAAATTCTCAAAACATCTGCCCTTAGACATCTTTGTATTGAATAGCTTCTTAGTAAACCCATACCATGCGGAACGAGATTGCTCCCCAAACATAACTTTAAGGCTTTCAAAGTTTTTGAGGGCATACATATGTTCATGATGTCTTTGCAATGGTTTGTCTAAAGTAGACAACACGAACACTTGAGCGATTCTACAATCAGCTACCCAAGTGTTATAAGACTAATTGTCTTGAGTTCAACGCCCTCGATTGGTTTATCACTTAAAGGTTCAACTATTAATGACCATAAATGCTTGTATGCAAGTGCAATCATAATTGTCGTTAGTCAGTCAATGTAGTTTGGTCCAATAAGCCAATAGTTTTCGAAAAATAGTCTAAGGTTGGTCATTTTGCTGCAAATTTAATTTAAGTAAATCAAGGCAATTTAAACATAGTAGATGTTCTTATAATATTAGACAGGTTAAATCATTACATTTCATTTATCTAATAAGCTTCCACTAGACTTTTATGTTTCTTAAAACCCTAAGAGGAAATATAGGAATCTTTCAATTTCTCTAATCGGTGTTAGGACTCGCATGTTTTGAGATTTCTAGCCTTGAACAAGATCAACAAATCATCAGCCCGCTTATGATGGATATCTCCTTATTGGTTGTATCATATACAACTTCTAACTCATGGTCTTTGTCCTAATCTCATTTCGACCTCGAGGAAGATCAACAAAACAAAAGTGAATATTCACTCCTACCAACCATTTCATGATGGCATAAGTATAAATGCATGTATCTTGAGGAAGATCAATAACTACATGCATGTATTTTACCTCTTTTAATCTATATATTAATAGTACTACACACGACATCTCTAATTTAAGGAAGATCAACAACTAATGAGTATGCAAATAATCTATTAATATATAAATGGAAGATGATAACTTATATATAAAGGATTCATAATCTTTAATGTATATTTTTTATTAACTGATATCGACATATGAAATAATGTACCTCTTATGAAATACCCTCGCGATTCAAGTGTCGTACACATCTGAAATTATAGTATATGTACAATGTTTATGTGTTTGTTCCTTAAACCTATGTTGGGTTTATTATAGCTCCACTTAAATTTTATGTATGTATATTATATAAATTTTAATTATTTATAATTTTTTATAATTTACTTAACTTATATAATATTCCTATATATATTTAATTAAATAAATATTATTCAATTAATTTTTAATTATTAATTTAATTAAAAATTAATTAAATTATTTTAAAACTGAAAATTTGATTTTATTTACCCTAAACAATTTAAGATGAATATTAACTATAACACTTATAGTTTTATATATATACACACATATCATTATATATGTATTTTATTTTATTAATTAACATTTAATTTATTTATTTAATAATTAAAATTATTTAATTAATGTTGACGGCAAAAAGGGCCACCAACACCCAAATAATGTTAAAGCGCCAACAATCCAATATCTAAATCCAAATAGAGTGATGTAAAGAATAAAATATGAAGAATAGTAAATTAAAAAGGGTAAGAAAGTAAATGAACAAGAGGATTTATAGTGGTTTAGCTGACTACGGCCTACGTCCACTCCAAAAGTTTTCATTTTATTGATTATACTGCTGATTACAGTTACAATCCATGAAAATTGAGAATAAAAATGATGTAGTATAACCTAAGGAAGAAGATGGAGAGAGTCGGAAAGAAGATCCTCCTCCTTAAGCCAATGATCCACTATTTATAGGAAAAGCAGTGCATATATCAAACTGAAAATCCGCGTGCAGAAGATCGAGCCCACAACAAACCGATCCAGAAAGTTTGGGGCCCACCAAGGGCTATATATACCGACCGGCACTGATCCCTACAGGGGGATCGACACCGATCGGTGTAGATCCATGATTGGGGATCGACGATCCATCATGTGGGTCCTCCTCCTTCTGCTCATTTTATTTCCGTAGTTGTATTCTGAGTTGATGATTACGAAATCCATTTAGCCAACTCCATGGTATCACGGTCTTGCCAAAAGGCGGGATAACATTTGCTCCCCTAAACAGGCCTTGCGACTGGAAGGTGTGTTTTGAATTGCTATAAGTCCGAAATTCGAAATCCATAATCCATCGATAGTCAAATTTTCTAATCCGAAATCCAATCCTTTGTCAAGCCAAATCCTTGATCTCTCTGGATCGTTGGTAAAATCTGCGACTGTTTTGAGTCGATAGCCAATTCCAATATTATTCCAAATCCTTCACCGAATCCATATCTATCCAAAGATGATAACCAAATCCTCGATCTCTCCAGATCGTTATCCAAATCCAAAATCTTGATCTCACCGGATCATTTTCGCAAGTCCTTGATCTCTCCGGATCATCAGTCAAATCCACGACCTCTCTGGTTCTTTGACGCCCCACCTCTATGCTCATAATAACAAAGAGTATTAAAAGAAATACTGTCTATTATTACGAAGAATAAGGCTGGATAGGAGCGGCCATCCGTAGTTAGCCTTACACTAATATTGGTTACCTCGACAGGACTGGTATATACATTTTATTTTTCATCTCTTATTTATTTACTCCCATCGACATACCCAATTCTAGTACAAAACGAACTACGACGGTTCATAATAGTTTAGGACAATGAATATAATAATAACACAGATAATATAAATGTGGAACAAAGATTAAACAAAAAGTCTCATATATATAACTGATGTCAGTTACAATACAGTTGACACAATACATATGATACAACTACAACGGTCGACTCTGGAAGTTATATACACAAGTACATTATCAACTAATATACATGAATACATATCATCCTATACAATGACACGACTTCTACAAAACGACGAAAACTACTTCAGAAGATATAAAAAGTCTTCATAGCCCGAACAGCAACTCAAAGCAGGAAATCTACAACCTGAAATAACTCGGGTCTGACCCGAGTATTAAATTCAAAAGAAAATAATACACGGGTCAGTCTAATTCAAACTCAGTTATTAATGCACAGAAGCAATAATAATAAAATATCAAATAGACGACAGTCACAGAAACCACGTATATCCGACTCCTCGATAAAAGAATCGGATAACGGCAGATATAACACTAAACAGTGTTAAACAACAAATCAGCAATCCAAATCAATTTAAACAATTGAAATGTCAATTTAAAAACAATAATGCTGATTGGCTGCAGTACACGCTAACGTGTACTGCCTCGCCAATACAGTCTATGAAATACTCAGAAGATCAATGAATCCAAAAGTTAACGGATCCAACTCAAATCAAAATGATCCATTTCAAAATGCAACTTCAAAATATTGAATTGAACCAACGAAACAATTTAACAATCGAAATATCAACTAAATCTGTCAATCCTGCTAGGGCTGCAGTACACGCACGCGTGTACTACCTCGCCACTACAAAACAACTCAAAACAATGCTAAACAAGATCAGAGGCAACAAGTGAAACCAGTTCAACATGTCACAAAGCAAGGCACAGTGAAATAGCAAACTGCTTCAAATGATATAAGTTAAAAAATGCAAGTCCAAATCAACACAAAAACTCTCAATCCAAAATGACATGATCATCACAGACCAGTGCCAACAGACACAATGGAACAACAAGTACAACTTGAGTTAAAAGCTATGCAGTTCAGACATAAACAAGCTATATGAAGACTACTTGAAATATGTCAATCATACTACCAGATGAGTGCCCGTAAAAATGTGCAACTCGAATATAAATTATATATACAAACAACAATTGAATGTACAGATGTAACTCAATACAGTCTCGATCCAAACTCAAAAAGAAACAAATGTGACTCAATGTTCCAACAATGCACTGTATCAAATGTACAAGATACGGCACCAGTGAAACAGCAAGGTACAAGAACAACACTGTGAACACAGTGAACCCAATCAAGACAGTTAGTAAATCGAGTGTCCAAAGATGTCGAAGTCAAGTGACTTCAACACAATTTACAAGATAATGCAGTAACTAACAAGTAACCAAACTGCAGATACAAAATGAAGCAATGCAAAATCATCAACGAAATTCAAGTATCAATCAGACATCATGATGAACCAGAAACAACAACAAGCAGATGCAATTACAAGAAGACATGGATGCATATGTATGAATACACATACACATCCAAATCAACGAAATAGCACCCACAATATCCCAAAATCAAGATCAGGCCGAAGGACTGGAATTTCAAAAACAAGTGCCCAAAGTTAAATGGGATCAAAACCAATGCCAGAGCTGTAGCTCAAAAACCCCAAAGTGTCAGTGACCTCTCAACCCACTAAACAGCAGATACAATCGTACAAAGTCGAAGTCGACAAAACCAAAAATCACCACAGAAGTAATTCAAAGCAACAAGTTAAAGTGTCGAAGACACAAACCTTGAACGATTTAAACCAGATAGTTTTCTTTTCAAAGTCGAATCCAAGTCAAGACAGTAAGACTGAAGTCGAAGTCACAAGGAACGAATAAATGGAACTTCAAAAATACGAACTAAAAATCAGCATCGTTCAAGAATTTATCAAATTATACGAACTTGATAAACTCAGAAAATCATCTACATTAAACCAAATCGAACTACAATATTTTCAACCCAAAGCCTCTAGTCGATTTAGTGCTCAAAAACCAACAGAGAATTCAAACAACAGCTGAAATGAAACAATGCCGAGGTCATCAGAATTTTAAATTCAAACAAAGTCACTTCTTCTTAAAGTCACGTTTAAATTAAGAATCGTAATGTCGAACAAAATTGAACGGTTAAAACTCGCAGCCGTGAGTGCTAAAAATCTCAAGGTATACGAATTGACAAAATCGAAAATCATTTCAGGCATCAACCAAAATCAAATGGCCGAAGCCCAATTACTACCACAAATTCACCAATTCAAAACAGCGATAGCCTATCAAAGGATTAAAGTCAACTATGAACAAGAATGGCCGAAGCCAAGGAGAATAAATCAACAACCAAACTCATACTGTTTGAATTAGATGTGAGTGGTGCGAACACTCACCTTCTTCGAAGAGGCAGCCGTGAGCATCAACAATAAATTCGACAAGAACGGCGTCTTTAATTCTCACAGCCCTAATTGGAGACGAACGGAGACGAGAACTAACGAACGAGCGCCATCTATCCTCTTCGATTTCTATTCCCTAGTCTCGCGGAGGAATGAAGGAGAGACGAGCCGCTATTATTCTTTCGTATCTTTAGTTAGGGTTTTCGAATGAAAGTAAAATTTGAGGGGAACAGTATTACTTAGCTAATTTCACAAACCCAATTAAAACATGGCCCAAAAATATTTTATAAAGCCCATGCCCTTTTTAACAAATTTTCAAAAGAATTTCTACTGATTAAAAACTCCATCAACGATTAACAAACGATATTAATCGTCCAATGACGATAATAAAATAAAATGCGAAATCCTGGGTTGTTACAGGTTCATTATCCAAATCTATGGTCATTTGAAATCCTGGAAGTCGGTAAGTCAATCCACGATCTCTCCAGATCATTATCTGAGTTCATGGTCTCCACGGACCAATCGATGGTCTCTCCGGACCCTTGCCAAGTTCAATCCAAACTTAGCAACGAATAGGCTAATCCTGTCGCTCTTCGACAAAGCGACCTACCCCTTGGACTCCAGCCTTTTTGGGGCATATAGCGACGTCTCAATTCTATTGGACCGATCACAGCCTCTTTGAGCTCTTACTGGACCCCATCCTGTAATTCTTCAGTAAAAGGAGGAACAACGACAAGTAAGCCGATCGTGTCGCTCCCCGGCGAAGTAGCATTATTTCCTGCACTCTGGTTTAGTGTCCCTGAACATATAGCGATGTCATTGCCTTCCTAGGTCGATCATGGTCTCTTCGGATCCTTGTTGGACCCCATCCAATCACCCTTTGGCGAAAGGGGGAACAACGATAAGTGAGTCGATCTTGTCACTCTCCGCAAAGAGATTCGCTTCTTGGACTCCGGTCCTCGACTCCTCGATCAGGGACATAAAGCGATCATTCCATACCGACTTTCTTGCTCCGGACTTGACTCTTCGGTCGAAAGCTTAATCCATAACGTAGGAATCCATTCTATCTCCCTCCGGCGAAGGGATTCGCATCTTACGGTTATCACCCCGTCTCTCTGGTTAAGACAACTACGACCTGCTTTGTTCACTGCATTAATGCAGATTTAAGTTAAATTATTAAATTCGAGTCCTTACAACCCAAAAACCAGAAAATAAAGAAAACTAATCATTGCCTCTTCAGGCGTGACGATTTATCATCGTCTCAAAGCAAGCTTAGGGTCCATCCTCGGTCCTGTACATGTGTAAGTGACTTATCCATTTTATTATAGAGTTTATTGTTTATTCAATTCATGCCATCCCAATCAGGAGATAACGATCTATTACATCGATCCAAGGCTATTTTCATTTGATGCAGACGGTGGCTGCTCCTATGCCACCGTCACTGCCCGAGTCCTCACGTACTGCGGCAGCCTGCCTTTCCTAATATGCTCCTCAACCATATCCTTTAAGTGCCTACATTCATCCATGGTATGCCCATCCAGTTTGTGGAACAGGCAATATTTTCCAAATCAACGTTCCCGCTCCGTAGGATCCCTCCTTGCCAGTTTTCGATAGGGGAGTTGTCCCCTTGTAGCCAGATAAATCCGTTTCAAGCCTTCCGTCAAATCTGAATAAGAGGAAAACTTTGGCTCACGCTCTTTCCTTTGCCTATTTGATCCATCATAATCATCATCTAACTTCCTTTTTCCCTTATCCTTCCTAGACTCTTCTTTAAGCAATCCTTCACCTCGCACAGCGTTTACCTATTTTTTATTGGCTCGTGCGTCCTCCTACCGCAAGAACCTCTCTGCTTCATGGAAGAATTCTTCGAGATCCACTGTTGGATCCCATACCAATGCAATCATAAAGTCCATTTTATCAGCAATCCCAGATACCGCTGCCATTAAAACCATTGATGGGTCTTGCCAATCCATCGAAGCCACTGCTGCATTGAATCGTGTCAAGAAACTACACAATGATTCTCTTGTCCTCTGTTTTAGTGCAGCCAGTGTCTTCACATTCTTGGCTCATGAAATATGGACTCAAAATAGTTTCATATATCTATCCATTAGCTCATTCCATGTCCTGATTGATCCATTTTCCAGTAGCCTAAACCAAAGCGCGGCTAATTATGTCAAATATAAAGGAAAACATCTCACCATGAACTCCTCCGACGCCCCTAGCACTTCTATATGTCGGATATACCTCATCATATACATAGTAGGATCTGACTTTCCACCATATACCTCCAGTGTTGGTAGTTTGAACTCTGGTGGGTTCCTAGCATTCCTGATATACGAAGAAAATGGACTCTGATTGACATCTTCCAAGCTCCTGTTGGACAATCTGCCTCTCATTATCTGAAATATCATCTCAGCCATCCTTTCATTATCATCCATAGGTGGTCTCCAATCCATATTCCCAGCCTGCCCCACGACTCCACGAGGATATTCCGAAACATACTCCTCATAACGTGCATCCGCATTCTGATCCCAAACTGCACAGCATCAACCACTGGTCTACTAAAGATCGATCCAGTATGACCCGGTGGCATGCCTCCGAGTCCTAGGTGATCGGCACTGATCCCTATGGGGGGATAGGTGTCGATCCCTCTATGTTGACCAGGGGCTGCCTCCGACTGCTCTGCTCCATTCCTCTGTCTATTAGCTTCGTCCCCTGTTCTCCATTCTGATTTTCTACAGCTTCTACTACTCCAACCCCTTGATTTGCATTTCTAGCAGCTCCTACCGCTCATGCCTGTCCAATTTGCCTAAGGAAATTCTACATCATCTCATCTTGCCTCTTCATCATCCGCTCCTGCATAGCATCCATCATAGTCTCCATATCGTTCCTTGTGATGTATATGGAGGGTTGATTAGCTCTAGCTCCTGAGGAAGCCCTTTGACCTCCTCCGCGGTGACTCCTTTCTACCAACGGTCCCCTTGCTGATTGCCTCACCATTGATCCAAATCAAAGCTCCAATTCTTTTCCAAATCAGCGGGTGTTAGTGTTCTCGGTGAAAGCACCAAAATGTTGATGGCAAAAATGGCCACCAACACCCAAATAATGTGAGAGCACCAACACTCCAATGTCCAAATCCAAATAGAGTGATGTAGAAAAAAAATGAAGAATAGTAAATTAAAAACAATAAGAAAGTAAATGAACAAAAGGATTTATAGTGGTTTGACTGACTCCGGCCTACGCCCACTCCAAAAGTTTTCCTTTTATTGATTTATACTGCTGATTACAGTTATAATCTGTGAAAATTGAGAAGCAAGATGGTGGAGTATAACCTAGGGAAGAGAAGAGAGTCAGAAAGAAGATCCCCCTCCTTAAGCCAATGATCCAATATTTATAGGAGAAGTCGTGCATAGATCCAGCTGAAAATCCGCTATAGAAGACCGAGCCCACGACAAACCTATCCAGAAAGGTTGAGGCCCATCAAGGGCCATGTAGACCGATCAACACGGATCCCTATAGATGGATCGACACTGATCGGTGTAGATCCATGATTAGGGATCAGCGATCCCCATGTGGGTCCCCTTCCTTATGCTCTTTATATTTCTATAGTCGTCTCCTGAGTTGATGATCACGAAACCCATTTAGCCGACTCCATGGTATCACGGCCTTACCAAATGGTGGGATAACAATCAAAATAATTTGAATTAAATAATTCAAAAATTAAAAATATTTCCTTATTAATTTACCTTAAATAATTTAAGATATATATATATATGTATGTATGTATATGTATATGTATACACAACTATAACACACATATATATATATATCAAGATATATATATATATGTTTTATTTAATTAATTAAATATTATTTATTTAATTAATTAATTAAATTTTAAATATTTTCAAAAATAGTATTTTATTTTAAAAGAATTGAATTTTTTTAAGACTATTATAGCTTTATTCTAAATTTTAAATTTAACTTTTAAATTCAAAATATATTTTTAAATTTTCAAAATAAATATAGAAAATCAATTCAGGCCTTTAGATTAAGGATAACATTTGGACTTACATCATCCTTTGAGCCAGGCCAGTAGTTAGGTAGGGCATAGTACTTAATTATCTAAATCTAACCTTAGATACTACTTCCTAGACACCATACTAAATGGGTAGGCTTTAATAAGTTAGTCCTAATATTACTAATTTAAATGGCATAGGCAATTTGGCTTTGATATCATTGTTAAAACCGGGCTGGGTCATAGTGGGTAAAATGGGTGAATTTCGATTTTTTTCGTCTTGAATCTTTATTGGGCCTTTGAAGTTTAATTGATTTTTAGATCCAATCTGAAATTTTATTTTATTTAATTTATTGATTTGGTTAAATAAAGGATTTATTTTGAATTCAAATTTGATTTTAATTTGAGTATATCCAAATATACTTGTGTGTGTATTATGCAGGTGTAACAATATATATGGTGTACACAGTTATAGTGTATGTATATAGGTGTTGGGATTTATACCGCGACAGACACATTGGCTCTTTATTTACACATTGGATGTCCAAAACATTATGTAAAATAACACATATAAATATAATAATAAGTTTATTTTTTTAATAAAAATAAATTATTTTGACCTAATCAATAATTTTGGAATTTAAAAACCTTTTCTAAAATATTTAATTGTTCACTTAGTAAAAAATTTAAAACCATATTTGAATTTATAATTTAAAATATTATATATATATATATATTAAGATTCAAAATAAAATTATTATAATGCTTCAAATAAGGTATAATTTACGTATATAATCATGTATGAATATATATTTAATTTTACACTAAATCATTTAATAATTAAACATAATATATATATATATATAATAAAATGCCTTTCGGCCAGTTTTTTATATAATAAATCGAAACATTGTTTTATAAAATAAAATATTAATCATTAAAGTGTGTGTATATATATATATATATTAATGGTATATATATACACACACACGTACAAATTTATACTTATAAATAAAATAATGTATGTTGCAATTTTTTTTGTTAGCGAAAGCAATATAGTTTAAATTTTAATTTAAAATAATTTAAATATATACGAACATATTTATAAATTATTATACATATTTAAAATAATCTTTTATCAATTAAATTCGTTTTTAATATTTAATAGATAAAAAGAATTATTTATAATTTCTATACCTATACATGTCAAAAATTCATTTTTTGTTTTTTAAATTATACATAAAACATTGAAACTATATATGGATCTATATTTATGAATGTATACAATTGTGTGTGTGTGTGTGTATAGAGGCAATGAAGGACTACACCTCAATTTGGCTACATCTCCAATCCCTCTTAATTTCCACAAGTTCCAATTTAAATAATACTACTTTCACTCTCTTATCGTGCACTATATTATTTAATTCGGATTGTGTGGTGGGAGTTGGAGGGGAACTAAGGTGTAGTCAATCCCTATCTATATGTATGTGTGTGCAGGATAACATACATGTATATAAATTTGTTGAACGATGATCGAGATCTACATTATCATGATGATATAGAATTGTAAATGATAGGAGGTTACCTATAATTGTGGCCTTAAAATTGCATCATCATGATTAGCAGATAGTCTTCTAGCTTTACAATGGCTTGGAGAACCACCTTTGCTTATTTTTGATGTTGTTTAGATGGAAGTATTTTCGGCTAGGGTGATGAGAGGGAATGGTGACTAGCCTAGAGAAGAGGGAGGCAAAAAAGTCAATGAAACAATGAGGGGTAGTGAGATTTTTATAGAGTATTATACCCATTTTTCGACTACTCTATAGACTATGCGGATTATTAAAACCCTAAACTGCATAAATCACGTAAGCTTCATTTGTTAAACAATGGATATATCCTTGTGACGACCCGGATTTCTGGACGTCGGATAACTGGGTAATTAATTGATTTTATTCATTGAAATATTAATTTTATAAGTCGAACAAACAAATTCTAACAATTTGGGTATCTGAATATATGTAGATTGAGTTGAAAATTTTAATAAATATTGAATTATAAATCTCTGACTATTGATAGGTTTTATAAAAAAAAATGTAAGCTCCACTAATTTAAATTAAGATAAAACACCCATAAAAACATATATATATATATATATATAACATATACAGGTTTGATGATGTTAAATATATATAACTTGGCTATTGACTATTTATATATATATATATATTTGGAAAAGAAACTATGGTTTGGAAACTCGAAGATAAATCTCTCAGGAGTATTTAGGATTAAAACTCTACCTTTATAATACAAAAATGTAATTATATATATGATAACTAAGAATATACAAACAAGAGTATATACATGTATTAGATAGGGGAAATTAAAGCATATATGTATACAATAACAACAACATATATGGATAAAATACATAACTACATATGTTTATACACATACTTATAAAAGGATATACATGCATATATAAATTCATATAATAGTATACGTGAGAAATATAAATACATGTGTAAATAAGTATATACATTATTATTTAAAAAAAAGACTTGCATGTATTTGTACATTGTTAGGAAATGGAAGAGGCATGTGTATGTACATATGAATGGATATAGATATATGTAAACAAAAGAGGGAACACACTATTAAATTCAAGCACATTAAATATCAAATCTAAGCACACAAAAATTGATCAAAGTCAAGTTGCTGACCGAAAGAAAATATAAATATGTAAATATCTGTACTATACCTCAGTTTGGCTTAACCCGTAAGCTTCATTCTTCTATTTTATATACCTCCACATGTCTTCTTTTATTTCATTCACTGGAAGCTAAGTAAGCTAAACAAAAGATAAACATTTATGTATTTTACAACTTGAAATCGAATCCAAACTAAACTCACCAAAGATCAACTAAGTGCCAATTTTAAATCAAAACCTGACTTCTCTGTTCAAAGCAGGTGAGTGATCTGACCTAGTTTCCTCTGTTTTTTTAGAAATGCATGTGAGTAAACTGCACCTTTTAAAGTAAAATTTGTGTTATATTTGGATGCATGTGGTAAATTTTGAAATGATGTTGTGGAAATTGTTGCATGAATGTATAAAATGCTTGTATGTTTATATGTAGAGGATTGTATGCATGTCTGTGTTCAAGATACATGTCTCTGTTCTAATTTCACGGGATTAAGACAAATTCAAAAATCAAATTCTCCTTTCCAAATCACTTTTAGGATTTGATTTTTAAATGAAATATGTAAGTATCAACTAGATTTTATTTTTAAAAATAGTTTTATGTGTATATATTGAAAAATTATTTCAAAAATAAGAAGATCAGTGAAAGCTAAATATAGTCAATAAAATCGAATGTCTGAAATTCATGTTTCGAATTCATAACTTGATTCGCATATGAAAATCATGATTTTTGATAGAGATTTCAAAAATTTTAGTGTTGTGGTTGTCAAGAATTTGGAAATTGATCGATATTGGGGATTTCGTCAATTTCCGACAACCGGAGGGGAGATGGGCTTCGGGACTGGTGCTGGAGAAAGATTGGGAGGTGGAGATCAATGGAAAAATGATCGGAGATTTTATCTGGCATTGTAACGGCTGGACGTCAACGTTGTAGGGTTTAAGGACTCGGTTCAGTGGAGGTTGGTTCCAGGCATATTTCGGCGCCGGTGGATCACCGGAGATGATCGCATAAGGGGGATTAGAAGTGGGTTGACGAGGCGCAACTAGGGTCGAGGTGACTGGGTTTCTGATGATCGTTAGCGGTGGCACAAGGGAAGTTTGTGGATCGGATTTGGTTCCAGTGGGTTTTGAGTTGCTCGAATTCGCTTCCTCGCGAGTTCATCGGTGCTGAAGGGTTGGAGCGTTTGTTTGGGTGATCGTCAACTTGTTGGTGACCTCGGCAGGGATTGGAGGTGGTCAGGCGATCGGTGTATGTGCACAGGTGCACGGTGCATCTGGAGTTTGTGATGGTTTGGGGGAAGAAGCATTTCACTCGAAGTTGGACTCGAGTAAATCTTGAGTAGTCTCGAGGTATGGTGGTTTGGCGAGTAGCTCGGGTGGATTATAGGTTTTTGATATTTTGGCCTGGGTTTTATTTGATGAGTTTCCTGTTTTAAAATTTTAAAAGTACACATGTTTAAGTTTTAAATTTAAAGGAAATAGTGACCATATTTTTAAATGTAAAGGTAGAATTTTGAAACCAGGTATTTAATGGAAGCTAAAAAAAATTATTATATAATAAAAGTAAATGTTTTTTTACTAGTTTTAGTAAAGAATTAAATCAAGTCTAAACATATAAAGGTAATTGGAATACCAAGTTTTAAAAATATATTTGAAATAATTAATTTTTCAAAGGGGATGAGTTTTTATTAAATTTATTAAACAAGTTTGATCAAGTTTTTCCAAGATTTTAAATGTTAAAATTTAATGTTTAAATTGATTTGTTTTAAATTAAATTATATATCTTTAAATATATAATTGATTTCTAAATGGTTTCCAATGAAGTTTAATGATGTAAATAAGTATTTAATAAATCAAGAATTTATCTTTATTTAATTAAGGTTGGGATTAATTACTAAGTATAATTAAAAATAATTACTTAAGGAAGTAATTAGTAGGTAGTTAATGAATGAAATTAAGGGTTGAATCATTAACTAGTGATTTAGTGATGATTAATTAATTAATTACTGTAATTAACTTTAAGTTAATTAATTAGTTTAACTAATTTAAGATAATCACTTATTAATTAATTAAGTATAATTATTTAGTGAAGAAATTAGTGGATAATTACTGAATGTAATTAATTGGGGCAATGAAATTAATTAAGTGATTACTTAGTATAAGTAGTTAATGTATAATTGCTAAATAAGAATGTAATTACTTTATAGAAGAAATTAAGGAGGGATTACTTAGTGTAATTAATTAAAGGATTAATTAGGGTAAGTAATTAAGGAGATTAATGAAAGGTAAAATTAATGTGAATGGTTAAGGCTAATTAATCTATGTGGTAATTAAAAGTTAATTACTTAATGTATTAAAGAATAATTAATCAATGATGAATTAAGATGGATAATTTAAGAATGATTAATTAATTGGTTTGTAATTAACTAATGTTAAGTAAGCAGGATTAAGGTAATCCAAGTAATTAAAGTTGGTGATTAATTTAATTGGAGATTGATTAAATTAATTAGGAATTATATCTAATAAATCTTGCTTATGGATGATTGAATGATATTGAATACCTTGGATTATTTGTTATTCCTGGTATGTGATTGAGATGCTATGTGATATGATGTTTGGGATATGGATTATCTATCTGTAATAAAATCGCTATGTGAATTTGTTACTCTGAATATGAATTGATTTGTTTTTACTTGAATAACTTGGATTTAAGATGACATTGGATTCGAAGAGGCCGGGGTCGGGTATCAGAAAATACCCGAACCCACTTCGATTAGTAATCTAAGTTTTTATAATTGGATATGTAAAACTAAACAGGCTGGAATGGAATGAATTGAGTATCATGGACATTTAACCTGAAACTGTCGTGTGATAAATGTTTGACTATAAGAACTCGTAAAGGTACGAGTTACCTTGGTGTTCACATGTGTTATAGCTTGGTATTTCTTGTTAGATGAGTTTACTCACGCTGGTTTCCAGCCCGACCCGGGTGTTACTTTGATGTAATGCTCGAGTCAAACCGAGTATTACAGATTTTCAGGTAAGGACATTCTGGAGCTCATGAGACGAGCTGGATGGCAGGAACGTATGGAGTGTATTCCGCTATGACATATTGTTATTTATCTGGGGCAAGTTATTTTAACTGTCCAGTGACTGTGAAATGTTGTAACTCTGATGTATTAAATTGTAATTAACTGATACAGATTTCATTTGTATAACTGTTATTATTTGATATTATATTTTGATCCGCTGCGAATGTGAGATTCTGTGTTTTATTTTCTGTTTCTTCTTCTATCTCTTTCTTCTTTCCCTAACTATCTGGAATTTTTGGGATCGAAAATTCCGGGTCGTTACACTTGGTATCAGAGCGAAGGTTTAAGCGAGAACCTTGGCTCTGGTGGGTGTACTCATAAGGATAGGGTCAATAGTACCCTAGAATGAGTTGAGTGTTTATATATATATATATATATATATATATGAGAGCGTACTTGTTATTTTCATATATAAAGATTTTAAATGATTTTATGTAGGAATATATTTTGATATATATAAAGCAATATTTCTTACTAATAAATGTTAAAGTAATTGGTTGTTAAGAATTATTGGAATTAAATAAAATAATTAGAATTAAGTGGTAATAGTAATACAGCCAAATTGAAATTGAATGAAGATAAGTTTGAAATGGATCCAAACTGAAATTAAAATCCTGAATTTGTAGAAGTGTTTTTAGGATAAATATAATAATGAATTGGTTTTCAGATATGATAATATTGGTTATTATCATAAATGGTTGTTGTGTTTAATAATGAAATGTTTTAGGGAAGTAAACTTTTAGGTGAGTATGACTTATAAATTGGAATTGAAGATAATTTAAAATTGTGAAATTTTAAATCTAAATCCAGAAAACTTGAAATTGTTGTAAAGAAATCTGTTTTGAATTAAAACCAAAGGTGGTTTAAAAATGTAAGGTATAACTTGGTGTGTAAAGGGAATAAATATGTATAAATGAGGATATACATAATATAAAAGATGGGTTGAAATAAACTCTAAATGTTGAGGTTTAAATTTGGAGTGTAATGTGAAAACCCAAGGTGATAAGTTTTTGAACTTATAAGATTATTAATGTGAAGTTTAAACTTTGAAGCAGGAATTCAAATTGGGTAAGGTTAATGAAATTAAATTGGATTTAACTTTGGAAAAGTTAAATAATTTAATAAACAACTTGATTTCGAAATTTCAAGATGAAAATTGGGATTTAACTTGGAAAGTTAAATGGTTAATTTGAATTGGGAGTTTTTGTGATCTCAAAATGGGTTTGGGATCTGAAAGTTAAAAATGGATAATAAATTAAAATCTGAAGATTTAATTGTTTTTGGATTCTCATTTGAACTTTGAAATAAGTTAAGTAAAGATAATTTAAAATGGAATTTTGAAATTTGGACTTTGAATTAAAGTATTTAAAGATTTGAATTTTTGATTTAAAAATAAAGGTTAATTTGGTTAAATCAAAATTTAAAATTTAACTCGAATTTATATAATTCGTGATGGTTTAAAGTTGAGATTTAAATCGAATTAGTTCAAACTGAATTTGATTTGAATTTGGAAAGAAGTTGAGGTTATTTCAACTTGAATTGGGGATAAATCAAGTTCAAGGGAAATTTAAGTTATTCAAATTAGAAGTGAGTCAATTTAAATGGGTGTGGAAATTTAAATTGAATTGATGAGGAATTGAACAGTTTGACTCTGGACTATTTTCAAAATAAATTGTTTTAATATAAATCTATTTTTCAAAACTATTTACTACACAACTTTTCTTTTTATACCTAAAACTATCTTAAACGTGTTTTACAATTTCTTTTGGAACTATTTAACTATTTTACAACTGTTTTATAAACTAATTATTATTTTTCTACTACTTTATAACTGATTACTGTTTTACAACTATTTTACCATTACTTAACTATTTTACAGCTATTTTACAAACTAATAATTATTTTCAACTACTTATCTATTTTTAAAAAAATTTCAAGCTATTTTCTAAATATAAACTGGTCGGAGTTCAAACTGTTATTGATTAAATACCCAATTGAGATAAGAATTGAAGTGATAATCCAAATGGGGATTAAGGCAAATGTGAATAAGTGAATAAAATCAAAGTGAGGATGAATAGAAAGGAGAAATTGATTTAGCTAAAAATCAATGAAGAAAATACGTAGGATGTACGTATATTATTTTATTCGCATAGTGATTTGATCCAGATTCGAGCACAGAATTTCGAGATAGTATTATCGATCCGAGTTGGGATTATTCGCTTGATTTTCGACGGCGACCCTGGATATGGATTTTTGATTGGTTCTGGATATTCTCTATCATAGTTGTGACTATGCAAGGAGAATGACGGTTTTTGATCAAGGAACCAAATCTGAGTCCGCACTAGGAAGTCGGGTGGACGATACTAGTTCGGAAGAGAAATTGTGTGATCGAGTGAGCGATCAGATTGATATTGCGTATGGATGATATGTGGATATCGTACGGGTTTGAATAAAATTGATATTGAAATTTGTAGATAAGAACTGTAATATGGTTTTTGAAATGGAAGTAAATTTTGAGAAATATACAATAAATAAAGTGAAAATGGAATATCTATATGATTAAAATTTACTTTATTAAAGTAAATAATTTGGCAAATGACTTTATAAGTAATCTAATTTGAATATTTGATTTGGAATAAACAAAGTTATATATCTTTATTATATATGGAAAACTCGCCTAATTGAATCTATTGCCAGATGAGAAGGGTTTTGGGAATATTTAAAGAATAAAAAAAGAATTTATACAAGTATGAATTGAACCAAAGATTTTCCAAGATTATTATATATATGTATATATAAAAAGGATTTGTGAAAATGATTTTGAGGAAAGGTTTTAGGAACCTATGGCATTTGGAAAGGCTTTTGATTTTTGGGTAAAACCAATATTGGAATTTGAAAAATCCTAATACGAGAATTATCGATTTTGGGAATCAATTTTGTAAAGGAGATTTATATGTGGTTCATACTTGGTGTATGGTTTGGAAAATACTATATATGTATAGTATAAAGTGTTTTGAAAGTGGCTCTGGGGAAAAAGGCGCTCCCTTGAATGAACTTCTCAGGAGTGCCACAGGGTGGCACTGCCTTGAGCCTCTAAGGGGGAGGTTCTAAAGTTGATCCTATGAGGAGTCCGGACAAAACTAGTTCCTGAGGGTTATTGTGTAGCGAAAGTCGAGGGGCTGATGCCTACAGAGGCATTTGGGTTATGCTGTGACGACAGTGTAACTCGATGTCACTGCGATCTACTACAGACCATAGCGAAAGTCGTGTGAGCCGTTGAGAGCCAACAGTCTACGATTGATTTTATATCGGTAGACTGCGACACTATGGTAACATAGCGAAAGTCGTGTGTGCCGCTGAGAGCCAACAGTCTACGTTTGATTTTACATCGGTAGACTACGACCTATGTGAGAGTGGAGAAGTTTCATTTTGACAGCGAAAACGTGTGTGCCGCTGAGAGCCAACAGTTACATGGACTTTTGCTGCGACGGCAACGTAACCCTGGAATGTAACTGCAACCTGTTGTGGGTTCCATGGCGTAATCGAGGGGCGCGGAGACCTACAGTTACATGGACTTTTGCTGCGATGGCAACGTAACCCAGGATGTAACTATGACCATGGATGGGAGTGATGATTTCCAGAGCATTCACGCCAAAGATATTTCCTCTATTTTCAAAAAACTGTTTTCTACATTTTCAAAAAAATTATTATTTTCCCAAGTATTTTCACTGGGTATTGAAAACGAGTTTACCAAGTACTTATAGATTTTCAGTCCTATGTCTGATCAATGTATGACCGAATCTCTAGGAGAACGAGGATGGACTTGTTGAAACATCAAGTTATAAAAAGTATTTTATAAAAACTATTTTGGAATAATAGTATATGGATATTTAAAAGTATTTAAAACTGATCAGAGAGTAATTATCTGATTTTAAGCATCTTTGTAAATGCTGGTTTCGTTCCTTTTCGAGGACGAAAAGTTCTAAGGGGGGAGGAATATGATGACCCGGATTTCTAGACGTCGGTTAACTGGGTAATTAATTGATTTTATTCATTGAAATATTAATTTTATAAGTCGAATAAACAAATTCTAACAATTTGGGTATCTGAATTTATATAGATTGAGTTGAAAATTTTAATAAATATTGAATTATAAATCTCTGACTATTGATAGGTTTTATAGAAGAAAAAAAATGTAAGCTCCACTAATTTAAATTAAGATAAAACACCCATAAAAACATATATATATATATATATATATAACATATAAAGGTTTGATGATGTTAAATATATATAACTTGGCTATTGACTGTTTATATATATATATTTGGAAAAGAAACTATGGTTTGGAAACTCGAAGATAAATCTCTCAGGAGTATTTAGGATTAAAACTCTACCTTTATAATACAAAAATGTTATTATATATATGATAACTAAGAATATACAAGCAAGAGTATATACATGTATTAGATAGGGGAAATTAAAGCATATATGTATACAATAACAACAACATATATGGATAAAATACATAACTATGTATGTTTATACACATACTTATAAAAGGATATACATGCATATATAAATTCATATAATAGTATACGTGAGAAATATAAATACATGTGTAAATAAGTATATACATTGTTATTTAAAAAATAAAAAATAAAAGACCTGCATGTATTTGTACATTGTTAGGAAATGGAAGAGGCATGTGTATGTACATATGAATGGATATAGATATATGTAAACAAAAGAGGGAACACACTATTAAATGCAAGCATATTAAATATCAAATCTAAGCACACAAAAAATTGATCAAAGTCAAGTTGCTGACCGAAAGAAAATATAAATATGTAAATATCTGTACGATACCTCAGTTTGGCTTAACCCGTAAGCTTCATTCTTCTATTTTATATACCTCCACGTGTCTTCTTTTATTTCATTCACTGGAAGCTAAGTAAGCTAAACAAAAGATAAACATTTATGTATTTTACAACTTGAAATCGAATCCAAACTAAACTCACCAAAGATCAACTAAGTGCCAGTTTTAAATCAAAACCTGACTTCTCTATTCAAAGCAGGTGAGTGATCTGACCTAGTTTCCTCTGTTTTTTTTTAGAAATGCATGTGAGTAAACTGCACCTTTTAAAGTAAAATTTGTGTTATATTTGGATGCATGTGGTAAATTTTGAAATGATGTTGTGGAAAATGTTGCATGAATGTATAAAATGCTTGTATGTTTATATGCAGAGGATTGTATGCATGTTTGTGTTCAAGATACATGTCTCTGTTCTAATTTCACAGGCTTAAGACAAATTCAAAAATCAAATTCTCCTTTCCAAATCACTTTTAGGATTTGATTTTTAAATGAAATATGTAAGTATCAACTAGATTTTATTTTTAAAAATAGTTTTATGTGTATATATTGAAAAATTATTTCAAAAATAAGAAGATCAGTGAAAGCTAAATATAGTCAATAAAATCGAATGTCTAAAATTCATGTTTCGAATTCATAACTTGATTCGCATATGAAAATCATGATTTTTGATAGAGATTTCAAAAAATTTAGTGTTGTGGTGGTCAAGAATTTGGAAATTGATCGATTGGGGATTTCATCAATTTTCGACAACCAGAGGGGAGATGGGCTTCGGGAATGGTGCTGGAGAAAGCTTGGGAGGTGGAGATCAACGGAAAAATGATCGGAGATTTTATCTGGCATTGTAACGGCTGGACGTCAACGTTGTAGGGTTTAAGGACTCGGTTCAGTGGAGGTTGGTTCCAGGCATATTTCGGCGCTGGTGGATCACTAGAGGTGATCGCATAAGGGGGATTAGAAGTGGGTTGACGAGGCGCAGCTAGGGTCGAGTTGACTGGGTTTCTGATGATCGTTAGCGGCGGCACAAGGGAAGTTTGTGGATCGGATTTGGTTCCAGTGGGTTTTGAGTTGTTCGAATTTGCTTCCTCGCGAGTTCATCAGCGCTGAAGGGTTGGAGCGTTTGTTTGGGTGATCGTCAACTTGTTGGTGACCTCGGTAGGGATTGGAGGTGGTCAGGCGATCGGTGTATGTGCACAGGTGCACGGTGTATCTGGAGTTTGTGATGGTTTGGGGGAAGAAGCATTTCACTCGAAGTTGGACTCGAGTAAATCTTGAGTAGTCTCGAGGTATGGTGGTTTGGCGATTAGCTCGGGTGGATTATAGGGTTTTTGATCTTTTGGCCTGGGTTTTATTTGATGAGTTTCCTGTTTTAAAATTTTAAAAGTACACATGTTTAAGTTTTAAATTTAAAGGAAATAGTGACCAGATTTTTAAATGTAAAGGTAGAATTTTGAAACCAGGTATTTAATGGAAGCTAAAAAAAATTATTATATAATAAAAGTAAATGTTTTTTTACTAGTTTTAGTAAAGAATTAAATCAAGTCTAAACATATAAAGGTAATTGGAATACCAAGTTTTAAAAATATATTTTAAATAATTAATTTTTCAAAGGGGATGAGTTTTTATTAAATTTATTAAACAAGTTTGATCAAGTTTTTCCAAGATTTTAAATGTTAAAATTTAATGTTTAAATTGATTTGTTTTAAATTAAATTATATATATCTTTAAATATATAATTGATTTCTAAATGGTTTCCAATGAAGTTTAATGATGTAAATAAGTATTTAATAAATCAAGAATTTATCTTTATTTAATTAAGGTTGGGATTAATTACTTAGTATAATTAAAAATAATTACTTAAGGAAGTAATTAGTGGGTAGTTAATGAATGAAATTAAGGGTTGAATCATTAACTAGTGATTTAGTGATGATTAATTGATTGATTAATTAATGTAATTAACTTTAAGTTAATTAATTAGTTTAACTAATTTAAGATAATCACTTATTAATTAATTAAGTATAATTATTTAGTGAAGAAATTAGTGGATAATTACTGAATGTAATTAATTGGGGTAATGAAATTAATTAAGTGATTACTTAGTATAAGTAATTAATGTATAATTTCTAAATAAGAGTGTAATTACTTTATGGAAGAAATTAAGGAGGGATTACTTAGTGTAATTAATTAAAGGATTAATTAGGGTAAGTAATTATGGAGATTAATGAAAGGTAAAATTAATGTGAATGGTTAAGGCTAATTAATCTATGTGGTAATTAAAAGTTAATTACTTAATGTATTAAAGAATAATTAATCAAGGATGAATTAAGATGGATAATTTAAGAATGATTAATTAATTGGTTTGTAATTAACTAATGTTAAATAAGCAGGATTAAGGTAATCCAAGTAGTTAAAGTTGGTGATTAATTTAATTGGAGATTGATTAAATTAATTAGGAATTATATCTAATAAATCTTGCTTATGGATGATTGAATGATATTGAATACCTTGGATTATTTGTTATTCCTGGTATGTGATTGAGATGCTATGTGATATGATGTTTGGGATATGGATTATCTATCTGTAATAAAATCGTTATGTGAATTTGTTACTCTGAATATGAATTGATTTGTTTTTACTTAAATAACTTGGATTTAAGATGACATTGGATTCGAAGAGGCCGGGGTCGGATATCAAAAAATACCCGAACCCACTTCGATTAGTAATCTAAGTTTTTATAATTGGATATGTAAAACTAAACAGGCTGGAATGGAATGAATTGAGTATCATGGACATTTAACCTGAAACTGTTGTGTGATAAATGTTTGACTATAAGAACTCGTAAAGGTACGAGTTACCTTGGTGTCCACATGTGTTATAGCTTGGTATTTCTTGTTAGATGAGTTTACTCACGCTGGTTTCCAGCCTGACCCAGGTGTTACTTTGATGTAATGCTCGGGTCAGACCGAGTATTACAGATTTTCAGGTAAGGACATTCTGAAGCTCAGGAGACGAGCTGGATGGCAGGAACGTATGGAGTGTATTCCGCTGTGACATATTGTTATTTATCTGGGACAAGTTATTTTAACTGTCCAGTGACTGTGAAATGTTGTAACTCTGATGTATTAAAATGTAATTAACTGATACAGATTTCATTTGTATAACTGTTATTATTTGATATTATATTTTGATCCGCTGCGAATGTGAGATTCTGTGTTTTATTTTCTGTTTCTTCTTCTACCTCTTTCTTCTTTCCCTAACTATCTGGAATTTTCGGGATCGAAAATTCCGGGTCGTTACATATCTATAGACTACGCAGTACCCCCGAACGAAAAGCTAGCTGACGACCATGTTTTCACTGGCTCAGGTCACCAATGACCAAATCAAACTCATCATTGCACTCAGCTACATGGTACGATTTTACTAGTACATGTGTTACAACCATAATGCATCCGTTCATAATATGGACGCGGATATGACCATGTCGTTTTTGATCACAGTGAACTTCAAAAACAAGATGAAAGCTAGGTCGATTTACTAGTCTCACTTTCCTCTACAATTTCTCTTTTGGTTACAAACTCAAATTCATCTTAGATATTGAGATACGGGTCAATGAAATTTTGAAGGAATATGTTCATATAATTTGAGTAGTTAAAGAACAAATATCATTCCCAAATTAATATATTGTGTGACTTAGATTCTACACCTAGACTAACATCCCTATTAGTTGCAAAGTTGGTACCACATTTGCATTCTCATATGCATGCACACTTGTATTTATACGTAATTTGAGCAATACCAATATTTATAGGCTAACACGTAGTAAATAAGAATTCTCATGAATAATTTTGTACGTATGATGTTTAAATATAAAAATAAATAAAGGCTGCAGTGCAATTTACGTTAACGTCATAGTATAGAAATGAATATGAAAACGTGTTAATCACATAACAACATAGATGAATAATGTATCGTTGTCAGATTTTATTTCAAAGAAAACGAGATTCGCTGCCCAATTACTTATTTAAGTATGTTCTAAATTGTCAATTCAAAGGATCATATACATATGTATATGAAATTAGCGTATCATATTTATGCAAAGCATATTATCTATGCAGGCACTGATAATAATATGATCTGACGTGATTTGAAGTGCGGGCACATTATTTTAACCTATGCAATAACGTGATTTGACGTAGCCCATGGGGCATGTTATTTTCACTCACGAAAGCATGCAAAGTACGAAAGCAAATGCAAATAAATGATATATACATATATTGAATATATGATGTACATGGTGTTACTAAAATAACGTTATATAGTGTTGTGCATGTTGGACATGAAATACACTGCCGCCTAAGCCATACTAATAAAGGAATCCATGTTTGAGGAACACGGTTCCTTTATAATATATATTCTTTTGTCATCTATGTACTTAACACCGCTCAAATCAATGATAAAAAAGAGGGAACTGTGTTGCAATGTTAAGACATAACTCATTAACAAATATAAAGTCACAAAGGATGTGTTGCATTCCTTTTCTTATAAAAATAGGAACAACCAAAACTGCATTAGCCCAGCAGTCTCATATAGCTGGCTACTGCATCATATCAATGACCTATTCAAAAGCGGATTTTCCGTCTTAATTTCAAGTTTCCCACCTTAATTTTAAGTTTCTTGCATCAATTTCAAGTTTTCCATCAAATATCACGTCAGCAATCGTTACACATTCAAATGATGAACTAGATAAAGAACACATGGTAAAATCTAACCATGGAGAATAAACGAAGCGCCACGTCAGCAATCCAAGAGTAAAAAACAAGCTATAACGACAAAGGCACACTATAGCCGGAAAAGGGGGATTCTTTCTGAAAAAGAATGAAAAATATAATGTATTATTCTTTGTAACAAGGCAGTAATGCAAAAAATGTAAAATGCTGAATGAAAGAATAGAGGATGAAGTTTCCCGTGGACGTAGGATTTCTTGAAATCCGAACCACGTAAATCTTGATGTTTGTTATTTATTTAATGCATCTTCTATTCTATTCTCTGAATTTGATCTTGACTAAAGAATAAATTGAAAGGGGCATTTTAACAAACATTTAAAATGTACAAAATTACATGGGCATTTAGCAATATAATTTCTACTGAAAAAGAAGGCAAGCTAAATATCATCCAAGCTTGCAAATCCTCAATTATGGATGCATTCAGCCTCATAATTGATATTTAATCAGTTGAGTGTTATGAGATGAAAAATCTCATCAACGGAGAGTGAAGGAAATATTTTCTTCTTGATTTACTTAGTCCCTCCATACTAATTCAAAATCCAACAATTGAATTTGAACCCCTCATTTGCCATCTTCATGGTCTACCAAACCCATTAACCAATTAAACATATTTAAATCAAATTTAATGTGTATCAATATCGAACACCGATTTGTACATATATAACTTTTATATATAAACCCAGTTAATTACCAATAACATCTAGAAAATGCTAATGACACCTAATACATTGAATAAATAAATAAATAATATTTCAGAAATATTAACTAATTTAATTAAGTGGAAATTAGCCACAAGGGCCTCTTTAGCTAGTGCAATTAGTTTCTAGGACACACAACTGAAATAATTACTTTTAAGGACAAAATGCAAAATAATTAGTTTCTAAGGTCTAAAAACCTATGAAATTATGTCCTTGAAAGTAATTGGACTGCTGACTTTGTCCTTAAAAGTAATTATTCTGCTAACTTTAGCCTTGAAATTAATTTCTGTGGATGTGTGTTCTAGAAATTAATTTCTGTGGATATTAATCAAATCGTATAGTATTTTGAAGAGTCTACCAATGCAGTTATGCGACCTACATGTGTAAATTCAGTCAGCGATCAATATTTAACAATTTAAACATAAACATTCACACGTCACCTTTATTAGCGGTATGCTTGATCGAATTTATCGCTTATACATTTATATCGATAAAATCCTATTTTACAACTTTAAGTAGCGCCCTTTTTTAGCGATTAGTACATCAGTACTCTTCGTCAATGCTATATCACTTTAGAATTTATGGAATTTGGTTTTTGGTCAAAAATCCAGCATCATCTACATTCAGCTTGGATTGCCCAAATGCAATGTCCTGAGTGCAATAATAATTATTATTAACTATAGCACTCTGGCCGAAGACCTTGACTTTAAGTTAACTATAGTTGACTATGAACCTAACCTCATACAACCGAGAAGACAAATTCTCTATCGAATAGTATTTGACTTCAATACTTCAACTTAGACCCAACTATAGTCATTATATGGACACCATGCCACGATTTAATTATAATCAAAGTGGGGTATCCATATTGAAGTTCAACGGTATTCTCAAGTCGAGAGAATTATGTAAAATTTTCACTTTGACTTTAGTTTTTATTATCCATCAGAAAACTATCGAGTGAGTCATTTCATAATTATCCAATAACTATCAGTACATAATCCCTCGGTGCTTCCAATAGTTACGAATAATACACTGCCCAACATTTAAAGAGCGTTATGCACTCTGATATCAACGGATGTATCGATACCCTTTCTTGAAACATCTTAACCAGGAATATTTAAATAATATGTTGTTTTTACTGTGATAATTTTCTCATGATTACAACTCTTTGTAATAATTATTTCATAACATATTATTTAAGGATTTTCTATTAAATATATTTTAAATCAATTATTTAATTAATATATTATAATATAACAAATATATAACAGAAAAACACCACCTTTTATTTCGAACGAGATTTTGTTATAGATTTAAAAATTTATAATAAACTATAGAATTGCCCCTAGGGCATACCCCTAACTCCATTAGCTATACCATAGGTCGATTGGTCTATCGTCGGTAGATCGCTAATGCACTAGTTGTGGTATATTATTGCCTTGTGCGCACGCGTCTGTTCATCTTTTTTTGTTCCGCCTTCATCGTTTTCGATTTTGGCCTTATTTAATTCATAATTTGTTTATTTATTCATTATACATTGTTATAGGGTCATTACTTCAATGTCCTCACCATCGATTATCAATTTACAGAGTCAAATATTATAAATCAAGTATATTCAAAATGGATACTTTTAATTATATTTTGTTCACCGATTACTATTCTAGTCAATATACGATTAATTTAATTCATAATCATGGCCTGTTCAAAACTCTAATCATCGTTACAATAGTAAGATTACATCATATTGTAGGTTAAACAAGAATCACTCATATATATCGATTAATGCCTTTGAAATGAAGAAGAATCTCCATTGTCCTACAACTTATTGCCCAAAAATATTCGTAATATGCTTCATAACATGTATAGGTATGCAGTACTCTTCGATATCAAATTCGCCAATTTTTGTCAAGTATGTTGAGTGGTGATTTTTGAAATTGGTCAGTTAATTTTTGAAAACTTTGCAAAGAAGAAGAAGTAGGTTTTTTTTAATGAAAGTATGGGTTTTTTTATTTAAATAGTTGGTGGGAAAGATGAAACAACATATTTATTTCAAAATCAAATATCAAACCCAGGCCCGTATAAACCGAAAACCCATTTTCTCTATAGCTTCTCTGTCAAGTTCGTAGTCAAAAATGATTAGAAAAGCGTGCTCTGCATAGTAACACATTTGTTGTGCTCAAATTTTAATGTTTGTAGAAATGACCATTTTGTCCTTTATCGTTTCTTTTATTAATTCAAAAATTATAATTAAATTTATGGGGTATTACAACATTTTATTATTCTCGAGTATCGACTAATGTCATCCCCACCTTATCTCGACCTCTCTCCACAAATCCTAATTGCTTAAAGTGTATAGTTTCACTTGCAGAACAATATGCAAAAATCCTTGTGTGTTTGTACTTCGTTTAGTGATGTTTTCTCTTTTGTATTCAACGTTGCCTTGTATTTTATTTTATTTTGTGGACGTTCTACATATTTTGAATTACCGCTTCAGAGTTGAGGTGATAACTATATTATGATTCAAGTTTTAAATTAAAGTTATATGCTTATATGAATTATTTTTAGACTTTTAAAATGGCATTTTATGTTTACATGAACCGTAATGACCCACCTTCTCGACCCTCAGAAATCGACACTAATATATCCTCGGTATTCACATGCCACAGATACAAGTGCCGGAGAGGTGGATTATCAGGGTTTTTTAAATGAAATAAAGATAGAAGAAAAAAAAAACAGAATCTCGCATTCTATTTAACAACTTGTAATTATAAATCTAGGTAGTTCATACAATCACTCTTAAAATGAGATATCATAGTCATAGTAAGTACTAATCCAACTAGGAACAATTATAACTGCCTATCCCTACAGGTACTAGTAGATACTTATACATAATACGTCGAAAATAGAAATAGATAATTATCTATAAAGGACCCTCCAGCTTCATCCTCCCTGCTCCTTCCAAAATGCTCCAAGCTACCTAACTACTTAGCTGTTCGGAAAAATAGGGCACCCTGAGTTTAAAGGGAAAAGAGAATAAACTCCGGGTCAGTCATGGGACTGGTGTGCTAAAACTCAAAAGAACAAATACTTTTGAAATCAAATGGTATCTCATAAGACCACGCCGCACATAAACACAGACGGGTTTTTACCTTATGATAACCAAAACATTTACTACGTAAAATCAGGGATATTATTTTTAATGACATTCTTTGAAAACTCTTTTAAATAAATATATATAATCATAGCCAAAATTGTTACATTAATTAAATTTCAGCATACTAGGTTCAACAACTAAAATCGTAAAGGCTCGTATTGGAGAATAATTTCCATACAATGACAAGGCAAGGGACTACCTTTCGACAATACATCTCTAGAGAGATGCACCGGAGGCTCCAACCTCTACCAACACAGAACCGGTTTACCTTTACCATAGATAATACCGAATATCCCATCATCTCGGTCGTTCCCGACCTTTACCAGGATCCCAAAGCATACACAATATACCCAAAATATAGAGGGTAATCTCGAAAGGTGATGATCATATCCTAATAGGTGCGACCCACATAGTCATGCCGTATCTACCATGTTTTTGCCATTTCGGGGTGCGAGGCTAAAGGTTACGTTTTACCTTACATAGAATCATCAAATCCAACCTAGAATGCCACATTGCCATTTCCATCACACACTATTGATTTCCACATATGTATAATCTCTGAGCTAGTATGTCTCAGAGAAGGGTGTTAAGTGTAAGAGAGATTCCCTCCTACACCACCAAACAAATGTACGTTTGTAGAGATCAATGTACGTGTATTTTAGAAATGCAATGTCAAACATTGGTCCATACAAGTTGCCCAGAAACAGGACAAGCCTACGACACTCTCCTACTACATTCTATTTTGGGAATCACTCCTAGGATTAGTAGTGAGAAGTCCTTGCATCGAAGATTTTCAAAATTAAGTACCACTGCCACCATATGTATATAATATGGAAATCGAGGGGCTAGTAGTAAGTAGCCTTTCATTTTAAAGATCTCCGTCTTCAAAATTATTGCCTTTATCATGTTTTCACTTTCGAACGTACATTAGTTCGAAGTGGTTTTCAGATAGGAATCACCCAAATCTGATCCTGGTCTCTTCGAACCAATTATCAATAAAACATCTTTTAGAGATGTATCATTTCCTTTCCAGTATATACGAGATTATTAAACCTCTCTTTAACTTTGGAAAACACCAAATCATTTCTCATAAACCATGTTGGAAAATATTAGTGAGTAAAAAGGATTCAAAGAAATTATACTAATTTTACTCAATATTAATTTCCGTATTCAACAAGTACTATTTGTTGAATAACGCTGAGATCGCCTTTTAAATTCACAAAAATTAGTATGAGTTCCCTTCTCGGAGTTTAACACTAAGTATAAGAAGATTATTTCTATACAACCCAAGTTAAGGAATTTGTTATAGAAACTAAATCTTTTATATTTGTCTCGTTTTCGACATTTCGTCCTTATTTATTCCTCGTCCAAGAAGAGGCCAGATAAGTCATGGCACTGGTTGCTCCTGAACATCTCCTTAGTTTAAGCATCCCACATCTGGATCTCACGAATAGAAGAATTGGATCTACTCATCAGCTTTTAGAGCTAAGATTTAATCATTTACTAATAACAGCTTTTCTTTAAATCATTTATTTAAACTCTTTTTTTTTAATAATTATAAAACTTCCAAATTATCTTTAAAACGCTTATTTATTTATTTGAAAACATTTATAAAAGATTCGGGAAAGAATAGTTAAGTTAAAACTGTAATTTGTATAGGTTATTAAAACTGCTACGAAAAGTGCTGCAAATAGTGTTTTCAAAGTTTATTTGATCAAAGCAACTTTTCTATCATTTGAAAGTCCATTTTTATAAATAAAATCCTTTTTAAAAAAAATTAGTATATTTATAGAATTTATTCCACATTTTTAATGATTTAAAAATATCATTTCAAAAAAAAATTCTTTTTGGATTCCGAACTACCAAACCGCGACTATTTTAAAAACTTGTTTTGCTTATATTTCAAAATCTACTAATGAAATTTCGATCATTTTTTTTTGAAAACTATGATTATAAGAGTTTGGAAAATTCTTATTCCAAAGAATTCTGACTCCGATACTATCATATAAATGGATTTAAACTATTACGGCGCGAAATCGCGAACTACCGTTACACGACGCGCCTATTTTTGACTTCAATTTTAATTCTTTTAAAAAATTCACCAAATTGAGTTTTAGTGATTATAAACCATTTATAAACCAATTTAAAGAGATTTAATCATCTCGTAACACTTTTATAATTCATTTTGAAAAGTGATTTCCGTTGTGTAATTTTGACATATATTATACGTGAATCGTTTACACATCCAAACAACCATATTTTGCACAACCAAAACATGATGATCAAAACATAACAACAAATCATTCCAGACATATCATATCATCATCCATATCATAATATAAATAGAGTTTTCTCACCTTCATTGGATATTAGACATATGAAAATAGACTATAGCTCCGCTATGACCGGAACAAGGCTTATGGAATCGAATCCTATACCCTTAGATGGGCTTGGCCTTAGCTTGTAGATGGTGGAGTATTCGGCCTTGGTGGTTGTGGGGTGTGGTCGTGAGTAAAGGAGGAGTGGAGGAGTTTTGAGCTTGTTTTGATGTGAAATGGTAATACACACACACACACTATATTAATTTAATTTCTTTTTCCACTATTTTTCACCATAAAATTCTTAAGACAAGAAGCCAATAAAAAGCTCAAAATTGTGGAGGAAGAAGATGAAGAATGGTGTTTAAAATGTGAAAGAGTGGATGGGTACTTATAGAAAAAATTTGAAAATAAATATCCAAATGTGCATGGACCAAAATGCCTTGGCCCACACCCTCCCCATCATCTCCTTAGTGCACGGCTACCCCCTCCTCCATGTGTGTAAGGAGTTGACATTTGATGGCTAGTTTACTTTTTGACTTTGTAAAATATCATGATATTTTGATTTTTACTTTATGTAAATATAAATGTAAATGGTAAATATAATATATATATATATATATATTATGTATGTATATGTGTGTATGTGACATGTATATGCATGTATATGTATCTGCATAAGAGAACAACAACATTGCACCGACTTTGAACAACTTCCGTTCGTTAATCCGTTGAAAATCAAGAAGCCGATTCTCGTTTACATTTTCACTTATTAATTAAATTACATATAAATGTAAATAAAATTTGAAAACTAATTTATTATCATTATTAATGAATTAAAATGATCACAATTAGAATTATAAAATCATATAAATCAATACTAAATAATTATTTACAGAAAGTGTTATTATATTGATAAAGCGATATCAATTTTCCTTATAGTTTCAAGTCAAATATACATCTTTATAAAACTATTATAAATGATTTATTATCATTTTATAACTAATTAAAATAAATTATTATCATTTAAAAATAATTTTTTTGAATAGTTATAATACGTATTAAATCATTAAATCTCAATTTAAATTCATAAATCATTAAATAAGATGCCATTATTGATGATGTCATCAATACATTTTATTTTCAAATATAAAATATTTTTTTTATTTTATATCATTGTTTAAATGGATAAATAAGTGTATATATCCAGCTTCGTGCGCGATTTCCGATAGTTATAAAGCTGTTATAAATAAAACGATTTTCGACCATTTTATCGATATTCCTTCAAAGTTTATATTTTTGTAAATATTTATTAAAAATAAGATTACCATAATTATTTTTCAAAACATCATAATCTACGTTTTAAAAAGTTTATATTTGAATATTTAAAAATAAATATAATTTATCAAATTGTTAAATTTGCGGGTCGTTACAGACTTCCCTCCTTAAAATAATTTCATCCTTGAAATTACAACGCAAAACCTAAAGTTGTTTGCCCAAGATATTTATTTTTTAAACTTACACTTATATAATGTATAGATTATACGTATGCGATAGTTGTTTTGATCTCATTTTCGAATATACAATTTTACGTCTGAACTAGTATTGGTCCTTCGATTCTCTAGTGCAGAAATTTGATCAGGCTCAAAAGTTTTTATTTTCCTTAGATAACTCTCAACTATGATAGAAGATGTAAGTATCTGACTACAAACCCTTATCGAGTGATAAATTCTTTTTGGATATCAAAGTCTTGTATCCAAATCTTAGATTAAGTTATGTTGCGAAATAATTAATGGATAATGCATCTATACAATATCTTTTTCAAAATATTTAGTAAAATTTTGTTTTAAGTTTTTAAACATTTCATAACATACCTTTTTATCTTACAAAGAAAATTCTCCATTTAAATTATGTTTTCTTTATCAAGAATTCTTATTAATGTACTTGACTAGTTTGTGTAATTGCAAATGAACGAAGTCAAAACGAAAGCTCATAGTTATATTATACCACTTCATATCTTACATCCATCACTCCTACCATTCTTGGATCATCCTTACGTCATTCCAATCTTACTTGGGTACATAATAGAAGTACATAATACAAATAAAAATACATGACTAACCATAACACCACCTTATCACAAGCCATACATATAGGCTATTACTTAATACTTAATACTACATAGATAGTCATAAATCTTTAATCACAATCTCAATCATCACTCAGAATCCATTGTCGATGGTGCACTATAATATACAAACTTCAATGAAACTTCCCTAACATCCTCATCCTCACTTTCTTGTTCGTCGTCAGCTTCATTTCCGTCTTCTTTTTTATATATCTCATCCTCCACATATGGTAGCCAAGGTTGATTCCATGGAACATGTCCAAGTCCGACTGGTACTCCTTGTAACATTTCCCCTTCCTTTAATTCCTTCAATCCTTGCACTCCCATCTCCCTGGGATTCTCGAATTCCTCCGCAGCTTCTTCTTTAGCTTCCTCTTCAGTATCTTCAATATCATCCCAATGGATGTATGAACTTGATGACTGCTTATGCCAAATAACATGATCCCCATCCATTTCCCATATGATATTGTTGTCCACACTACTGTGGTTCGATTCATTTGATATTACATCATTCGGGTTCTCCTCTGGTTCATACTCTTCCTGTAACGATTTGAGAATTTCGACTTCCGAAAATCGACATTAATACGTCCACTGTATCAACTGCCGAGCAATCGAATGCCAGAAAATCGAATTGTTATGGTTAAAAAGAAGAGGTAGAAGAAAACAGAAAGAAAGAAAGAAGAAACAATGGAAACAATATCAGAATCTCACATATCGCAGCGGAACAACATATAATAGATAGATGAATAATTTTCAAATCAAGAACTATATCATTTTTATACATTACATCATCAGAGTCAATATATAACATAATACATCAATGGGCAGTTATACAAACTTGTCCTCATACAGAATACACAGCAGAATAATAATATCATATACAAGTGATACGTCTCGCCATCCAGCTCGCCACTTGAGCTCCAAAGCCTCCTGAAATCCAGAATGACCTGATAACCTAACTCTAGGCTGCCCGTGTGGAAAATTATGGGCACCCAGAGTTTAGGAAGGGAACACAATAAACTCCAGGTCAGTCATGGGACTGGTGTGAGAACTAAAAACAATTTATCTTTAAACAAACAACAACAGGATTTTAAACATTGAAATCCGCAATGCTTTTTAGAAAATGAAACTACCATAAGACCTCCAGCCACACACACAATGCAAACGCAGAATTGGAGGAGATTTCTTCTTATGATAGTCAAACATGCTTACTACGCAAAACAAAACTCTTTTGATATTATTACTAGTGCATAGTGTGGAAACATTTCGAAAATACAATATTAATCTTAGCCAGCATACGTACCATTATATTATGCCTGCTATAGCTGCCATGTTAAATGGCAGGTTCTACTACTAAAACCGTACAAAGTTCGTATTGGAAGATGGATTGCCAACAAATGGTCAGGCTAAGAAACTTCCTACTGCCAATGGGATCGCCTCTGGCGGGACGTCCCGAGAGTCAACCTGCTCTCTGCCAACACAAGGCCGGGTTACCTCTTACACTAGGTAACTACTACACGAATATGCCACCCCCCGATCCTTTAGGACCTTTATCCGAGCGCTCGATAACCAACAACATCACACAGTAATAAATATAGTGTGTCCACATGAGTAAGTATCTGGGCTCCATACCATGATACCACCCTCTTCCAGAAGGAAATGACATACCCTAAAGGGAGCGACCCTCATAACCTTGCCGCATCATTCCTGTTTCGACCATTTCTGGGTTGTGAGGTCCGAAGAGGTCTCGTCCACAAAGCTACGCTTTTTCACAAAGCCACGCTTTGATCAATAAATGATCAATAAATAATCATCACACAACAACACTCAGCATGCCACACTACCAAATTGGGAATATATCACTGATAACCTTCAACTACATAACCTCTGAGCTCGTACGTCTCAGAGAAGGGTGTTAAGCTAAGAGAATAAATTCTCAACCACCAACAGAAATGTATTTGAAAGAAATCAGCTTTATATCTCAAAATGTAACGTCGGACATGTAACCATACAAGTCTGTTCCGGGTTCGAACAGAACCGAAGGCACTTCCGAAGAAGCCCTTGCAATCCGGGTATTCACAATCCCGATCGAACTTCCCATCACAAAGGAAATCTCTATACCGTAGCTAACGGTGCAGAGACAATCGATAGGTCATCCTATCATTTTCACAAATACCCGGTCTTCACCACCGGTCTTCAAATGCTATCCATATCATCGTATCACTTATTCGGAATGGGTTATATGACACAAAGGTCCTTTCCCGGCTAAACCGAATAGTGAGCATAATATTTAAAACATATGGATATAGGGATTTTAATTAATTCACAACTTATTACCCAAATCCTTTCCTTTAAATGGTTTTAAACAAATTACCATTTCAAATCTTTAAATAAAAAGATTTACTTCACAAAGTTTACCCAATTTCACAAAGATTCATTCACAGATTCCCAAATCAATTTCCATTTCATTTGGATTAACCCATTAATCTTTAAATTAAGATTTAATTTATAGCTTTCAAAACTATTCACAATTCAAGTCTTTTATAATATGAAAGATACACCATTTGAAATCTTCTTTAATTTCAAAACAAGATTTAATCATCGTCACAAAGGTTAATTCATAGTTTTTCTCAAACTATTTACAATTTCATTTCAACTTGAAATGTTTCGATACAAATTGGAAATCTTTTCACTTTATGAAAGCTATTATTATCTAAAAACGGATAGTTTTTGTTTTGGAAAAACTGGTTACAATTACACAGGTTAAAGCCATCCAAGTACAAATCTTGGATTTAAATTTAAATTTCCAAAACCATATTTTTAAATAGTTAAAAACCCATATAAACACCTTTTACGCTTATAAAATCTTTTAGACCATAATTCCCAAATCATTGAATTCCAAATTTAAATCAAATGATTTAAATTCCACTTTTATTAAGTTATTTTAAAATAACTTTTATTTTTGAAACTCATTTTCAAATACTTTCAATTCCAATTCCAAAACTATTTTGGATTCAAAAATTCAATTTTCAAAATTGGTAAAAATCTGTGACTTAACCAATTTCCACGTGAAATCCACATTGGCATGTGTATTGTGTAGTCCAAGGGTTTAACACAATAGTGCAACAACATTCAATCATCACAGATCAAATATAACAAAATAATTGATAAGTGGTATAAACTATAACGCTTATCTTTCATTCACAGATCACAGATATATATATATATATATATATATATATATATATATATATATATATATATCACAGATAAACAAACTATAGATCGCAACACAAATCAGGATATATCACAAAACATCATATATTAGAGATGTCAAACAATTCAACATCCAATACAATCCAAACATCCATAGATAGGATCAATTTAATCATCTGAATAATTTAAATCAAATAAATTTCTATAAATCAATTTTTACTAGTTATGGTAAATTAATAATCAATTAATTTCAAATTGATTTTCAAATTTATTTCAAAACACCAAATCAAATTTTCAACGAATTTCCAAATTATTTCCTTTTTAAAATAAATTTCTTTATCTCTTCAAATCTATTTAAAAATCCAAATTTTAAATGAATTCTTCAACTTATAAATAATATTATTAAAAATCCCTTTATTAAGCCCTTTTTCCATATTTTGGAATTTTAATTCAATATAGTTCAAAAATAACTTTATCTTTTTAAAACTCCTTTTTAATTTCTCCAATTCCCAAAAATAAGTTTAAAATAAACTTTCAACTTGAATTTTGAAAATCCAATTTTTATTTTTTTTCGGTATCCAAGGATACCAAAAATATATTCGGCTAAATTATAGCCTTCAACAATTCCAATTCACAAATATAATCACATGGAGATTATAAATAATTCAACACACAACATATGAAATAAATTCCAAATGTTTGAGGAATCCAGTTGGATCCCTCCAACCTGTTTCCCTACATCCACAGATGTTAGCACAATACCAATTTCACTTCGAGGTGGAATATCGCGGTATATGGGATTTATAAAATATTATCCGCTATTATGCGGCGCAATATGGTCTCATCCGCTATATAATGTGGGAAATCAACTCCAAATACATATATAATACCAATTCCACTTCACGGTGGAATTATCGCGGTATATGTTTTTAATATAATAACCTCCGCTTAATATGCGGCGTATAGGGTCTATTTCAATTCAATCAATCATCAATCATTATCCAAACACACAATCAACACTATCAACAATTTTAAATCTAACTATTTACAATTTAAATCGAAACACAATTCGATTGAGTGAGGAGTTCTCACCTTGCTTTCAATAACGGTTGCAGTGTTTTATTTCAAATAAAATTAAACGCACGTTTAATTTTACTCAAAATTATCACTAGCTCCAATTGACTCCAAACAAGTTCCATTGCGTAGTGCTCGACAAAACGAACCCGATGCAATTCGTTTCGTCAGTTTTTGACCTCGCATCAAAAAGTTATGATATTATAAAGATTATACAATTTAATTATATATAAATTTCAATTTCATTTTTATTTCTTTAACCTAGAATATTTATGGTCGTTTAATCTGCTTATCCACATCAGGGCCGTGAACATCTATCTTCTTCCCTACCCAGTAAAACACGTACGCGAATAGGAACCCACTGCCGCCGCCTATCATTGAATTATCGCGCCTCCTATCGACCACCAGAAAACGATCGAGAAGCGCCATCGTGTAGCCCACGCTCCACTCCACCTTCGCCCAGACCCACGTCCAGCTCGGTGGCCATCTCGCCTCGAGAAACGTGCGTATACGTGCGACGTTCACGCACGATTTGCCATCAATCCGTAGCTCCATTTACGATCGTAGTCGTTCAAACTATAGATCTCGATACGCTCTTCAATGTTGTAGTTGGAGATTTTTTGAATAGGTTGATGGATCGTGAGATTTTGAGGGAAGAAGGTGACAATATTTCGGCCATTGAATTCATCACTGGAGGCTACTGGAAGAAACTAGGGTTTAGTGCAAAAATGAAAATACAACGTCCTTTTACAGCAAATTGCCAAAACACTATTCACCCGAATTTTTCCGAACTCCAAACGAATTGTGCCGGCTGACGTTTCTAGGGTTTTATCTGCGTTCCGAACACAATGGAACGTGTTTCGGGAGCTAATTCGATCATATGTGCGAGTTACGGAATTAAACGATCAAATTTAAATTAAATCGATTAAACTAATTTCTATGCGTTTTGGCTCGCCCCGGACAAACGACTACTCTGATTGCTACAAAAATTGAAATCTTACAATAATTTCACATTACGGATCCGATGAAACTAGTTTCGTCGAAATCTGAGACTGTTTGAAAAATGGCTAATTTCACTCTTCAATTAAATATTAAAATAATCAATTTTCACAAATTAACTTTTAATTCAACTTTAAAAATTCACAAACATCATTCTAACTCCAATATGATTTAATATAACTTTATAAATCATTTTTATCACATTAAACCCAATTTCCAATTATTTTTGGAATTTCAAATATTAAATTGTCGATTTAATTATCCAATTAAATCACTATATTCGAATTAAAATTCATTCGGCTTATAAATCTTACTTATTAATATTTAAAATCAATTAAATATCTAAATTTCAAATGACAAAAATTCTAGGTCGTTACAATCTTCCCTCCCTTAAAAGAATTTCGTCCTCGAAATTGCAAAGTAAGAAAAAATGCCCCAAATCCATTAACTTTTCAAAAATCCACTTAGTGAAAATTTTATATTCACTTTTTCCAAAACCTTTAACTTCAACCAAACAATGGTTTTCATTTTCTAGTTCAATTCCTACGTTTCATTACAATTTAGAAATTTACTTTTCATTAATAAAAAATTTCCAAAATTTCCCGAAAATTATCTAACGCCTTAAATTTTCAGAAAAATTTGCCATAGCCTCCTTTGCCCGGTTCAATCGTAGTAGGATCACAATAGACATAAATATATATACATCGACCCACATGGTCGGAAAAGCAGAAAAACAGTTCATATTTCCTATTTTTATTGCGTAGGCGTACCTTTTTAGCATTTTTAAGCAAAACAGTTATTTATTAAGAATTTTAGCGCAACCAAATCCCGCCAAATGGTAGCCACGGCACCTGTACTTACTCAATTTAAACACGTAAGTGACATATATATAAAGTTATTAACAATTTACTCTTTTAAACAACTACAACACATGCATATTAAAAGAAATGCATACTAAACAAGGTTTATAAGCAACTTATATAATTTCAACATTACTTGTAATTGTTTACAACCAATTTGTATACAACAACATTCAATTATTCATTTTCAATTAGTTTACATTCACTAATTTAAATTCAAGTTGGTTCGCTTTCAATTTAAATCCAATTACATAGCTTTCAATTTTTATAAATTCAATTTCATTAACACTTAATGAATTATACTATATACAATCAACCAACAATCATATAACAACCAATGTATATTTAACACAACCAAATTTATTCAATTTACTTTACTTCACATTCAATTTGGTTTAACACTTTTAATTCCAATTGGTTTAATATTAAATTGGCTTTCATTGAATTTCCAATTTATTAGCTTTTAATGAATTAACACTTATATCCACTATTCCATATCAATTTATTTACATTCGATTGATTAACATTCAATCCATTAGTTCAATTCAATTGCTAATTCATTTTACAAATAAAGTTGAATCTCCTTTATATAACTCAAGTTCACCTTCATTTAATTTACTTTATTATTTTATTTCGATATCAAAATCAACTTCATTCAACATTACTTAAGTTATATTCCATTTAAACATCATTTGTTTAACTTAACTTAAATTTCCACTTACAAATCCAATTCAGATTTTCAATTTTTAAAGTAAATCCTATTTAACTTTTACCAAAGCCAAATTCCATATCACCATTCAAATTCGGATTCATTTTGCTTAACAAAATTGTTTAACCATTTTGATATTTGGTTTTACTTATCTTTTCCCATTCTATAAGTTATATACCCTTTTATTTATTTGACCTACCAAATTCTTTAACTTTACCGAAGTTAAATTTTTTATTATTTCACATTATAAGTTTAAAACTCATTTTATTTATATTCATCAATTACAACTTGGAATTTAATTTCAAATCTGTTTATCACAACAAAACTTCAATTTTTCAATTTATTATGGTAGCAAATCAATCACACAGAAACTCGAAAATGATACTGATGATGCTGCAGTCATCACCCTTATTATTTCCCAACAATAGTAGTGAACCCAGTGCTTAATATTCTTTTAAAGTTTCCTTTTATTTATAAATCACATTTATAAATCTTTTTCTCATAAAATTTCACTATTTTAACTTTACTTATACAATATTATTTCATAATTGTAATCATTTTAATTATAATTCTATACTTATACAATTGTTGCTTTTATTTAGATTATTCAAACAACTTTGATTAATATATATTTACTTACATTTTCAACAACCAAACAATTCAATTTTACATAAACTTTAATAATTCTGAAAAATTATTTCTTTATATAAAAAATATAATCGAGGTAAAATTATTTCATTTACCCAATTTAAAATGATACTGTGTCGGTTCATCTTGTTTAAGAGTTTAGAAACCCCTATCGATTACAGTTAGCTAGACTGCACCGACCAGAATCTATAAACAATCAACCGATAAGTCAACACAATACAAAACAATTTCATATTCACTAACAAATACGCACTCGTATCTATTATTACACTCACACTCATTCTAGAGTACTACTGACTCTATCTCTAATGAGTAACACCCAACAGAGCCAAGGTTATCGCTTAACCAAATGCTCTGATACCACATGTAACGATTCGAGAATTTCGACTTCCGAAAATCGACAATCATACGTCCACTGTATCAACCGCCGAGCAATCGAATGCCAGAAAACCAAATTGTTATGGTTAAAAAGAAGAGGTAGAAGAAGACAAAAAGAAAGAAAGAAGAAACAACGGAAACAATATAAGAATCTCACATATCGCAGCGGAACAACATATGATAGATAGATGAATAATTTTCAAATCAAGAACTATATCATTTTTATACATTACATCATCAGAGTCAATATACAACACAATACATCAATGGAGAGTTATACAAACTTGTCCTCATACAGAATACACAGCGGAATAATAATATCATATACAAGTGATACGTCTCGCCATCCAGCTCGCCACTTGAGCTCCAAAGCCTCCTGAAATCCAGAATGACCTGATAACCTGACTCTAGGCTACCCGTGTGGAAAATTATGGGCACCCAGAGTTTAGGAAGGGAACAATAAACTCCAGGTCAGTCATGGAACTGGTGTGAGAATTAAAAACAGTTTATCTTTAAACAAACAACAACAGGATTTTAAACATTGAAATCCGCAATGCTTTTTACAAAATGAAACTACCATAAGACCTCCCGCCACACACATAATGCAAACGCAGAATTGGAGGAGATTTCTTCTTATGATAGTCAAACATGCTTATTACGCAAAACAAAACTCTTTTGATATTATTACTAGTGCATAGTGTGGAAACATTTTGAAAATACAATATTAATCTTAGCCAGCATAGGTACCATTATATTATGTCTGCTATAGCTGCCATGTTAAATGGCAGGTTCTACAACTAAAACCGTACAAGGTTCGTATTAGAAGATGGATTGCCAACAAATAGTCAGGCTAAGGAACTTCCTACTGCCAATGGGATCGCCTCTGGCGGGACGTCCCGAGAGTCAACCTTCTCTCTGCCAACACAAGGCCGGGTTACCTCTTACACTAGGTAACTACTACACGAATATGCCACCCCCCGGTCCTTTGGGAGCTTTATCCGAGCGCTCGATAACCGACAACATCACACAGTAATAAATATAGTGTGTCCACATGAGTAAGTATATGGGCTCCATACGATGATACCACCCTCTTCCAGAAGGAAATGACATACCCTAAAGGGAGCGACCCTCATAACCTTGCCGCATCATTCCTGTTTCGACCATTTCCGGGTTGTGAGGTCCGAAGAGGTCTCGTCCACAAAGCTACGCTTTTTCACAAAGCCACGCTTTGATCAATAAATGATCAATAAATAATCATCACACAGCAACACTCAGCATGCCACACTACCAAATTGGGAATATATCACTGATAACCTTCAACTACATAACCTCTGAGCTCGTATGTCTCAGAGAAGGGTGTTAAGCTAAGAGAATAAATTCTCCGCCACCAACAGAAATGTATTTGAAAGAAATCAGCTTTATATCTCAAAACGTAATGTCAGACATGTAACCATACAAGTCTGTTCCGGGTTCGAACAGAACCGAAGGCACTTCCGAAGAAGCCCTTGCAATCCGGGTATTCACAATCCCGATCGAACTTCCCATCACAAAGGAAATCTCTATACCGTAGCTAACGGTGCAGAGACAATCGATAGGTCATCCTATCGTTTTCACAAATACCCGGTCTTCACCACCGGTCTTCAAATGTTATCTATATCGTCGTATCACTTATTCGGAATGGGTTATATGACACAAAGGTCCTTTCCCGGCTAAACCGAATAGTGAGCACAATATTTAAAACATATGGATATAGGGATTTCAATTAAGTCACAACTTATTACCCAAATCCTTTCCTTTAAATGGTTTTAAACAAATTACCATTTCAAATCTTTAAACAAAAAGATTTACTTCACAAAGTTTACCCAATTTCACAAAGATTCATTCACAGATTCCCAAATCAATTTCCATTTCAATTGGATTAACCCATTAATCTTTAAATTAAGATTTAATTTATAGCTTTCAAAACTATTCACAATTCAAGTCTTTTATAATATGAAAGATACACCATTTAAAATCTTCTTTAATTTCAAAACAAGATTTAATCATCGTCGCAAAGGTTAATTCATAGTTTTTCTCAAACTATTTACAATTTCATTTCAACTTGAAATGTTTCGATACAAATTGGAAATCTTTTCACTTTATGAAAGCTATTATTATCTGAAAACGGATAGTTTTTGTTTTGGAAAAACTGGTTACAATTACACAGGTTAAAGCCATCCAAGTACAAATCTTGGATTTAAATTTAAATTTCCAAAACCATATTTTTAAATAGTTAAAAACCCATATAAACACCTTTTACGCTTATAAAATCTTTTAGACCATAATTCCCAAATCATTGAATTCAATTTCAAAATGTTGAATTCCAAATTTAAATCAAATGATTTAAATTCCACTTTTATTAAGTTATTTTAAAATAACTTTTATTTTTGAAACTCATTTTCAAAAACTTTCAATTCCAATTCCAAAACTATTTTGGATTCAAAAATTCAATTTTCAAAATTGATAAAAATCTATGACTTAACCAATTTCCACGTGAAATCCACATTGTTGTGTGTATTGTGTAGTCCAAGGGTTTAACACAATAGTGCAACAACATTCAATCATCACAGATCAAATATAACAATATAATTGATAAGCGGTATAAACTATAACGCTTATCTTTCATTCACAGATCACAGATATATATATATATATCGCAGATAAACAAACTATAGATCACAACACAAATCAGGATATATCACAAAACATCATATATCAGAGATGTTAAACAATTCAACATCCAATACAATCCAAACATCCATAGATAGGATCAATTTAATCATCTGATTAATTTAAATCAAATAAATTTCTATAAATCAATTTTTACTAGTTATGGAAAATTAATAATCAATTAATTTCAAATTGATTTTCAAATTTGTTTCAAAACACCAAATCAAATTTTCAACGAATTTCCAAATTATTTCCTTTTTAAAATAAATTTCTTTATCTCTTCAAATCTATTTAAGAATCCAAATTTTAAATGAATTCTTCAACTTATAAATAATATTATTAAAAATCCCTTTATTAAGCCCTTTTTCCATATTTTGGAATTTTAATTCAATATAGTTCAAAAATAACTTTATCTTTTTAAAACTCCTTTTTAATTTATCCAATTCTCAAAAATAAGTTTAAAATAAACTTTCGACTTGAATTTCGAAAATCCAATTTTTATTTATTTTCGGTATCCAAGGATACCAAAAATATATTCGGCTAAATTATAGCCTTCAACAATTCCAATTCACAAATATAATCACACGGAGATTATAAATAATTCAACACACAACATATGAAATAAATTCCAAATGTTTGAGGAATCCAGTTGGATCCCTCCAACCTGTTTCCCTGCATCCACAGATGTTAGCACAATACCAATTCCACTTCGAGGTGGAATATCGCGGTATATGGGATTTATAAAATATTATCTGCTATTATGCAGCGCAATTGGGTCTCATCCGCTATATAATGTGGGAAATCAACTCCAAATACATATATAATACCAATTCCACTTCACGGTGGAATTATCGCGGTATATGTTTTTAATATAATAACCTCCGCTTAATATGCGGCGTATAGGGTCTATTTCAATTCAATCAATCATCAATCATTATCCAAACACACAATCAACACTATCAACAATTTTAAATCTAACTATTTAAAATTTAAATCGAAACACAATTCGATTGAGTGAGGAGTTCTCACCTTGCTTTCAATAACGGTTGCAGTGTTTTATTTCAAATAAATTAAAGGCATGTTTAATTTTTCTCAAAATTATCACTAGCTCCAATTGACTCCAAACAAGTTCCATTGCGTAGTGCTCGACAAAACGAACCCGACGTAATTCGTTTAGTCAGTTTTCGACCTCGCATCAAAAGGTTATGATATTATAAAGATTATACAATTTAATTATATATAAATTTCAATTTCATTTTTATTTCTTTAACCTAGAATATTTCTGGCCGTTCGATCTGCTTATCCACATCAGGGCCGTGAACATCTATCTTCTTCCCCACCCAGTAAAACACGTACGCGAATAGGAACCCACTGCCGCCGCCTATCATTGAATTATCGTGCCTCCTATCGACCACCAGAAAACAATCGAGAAGCGCCATCGTGTAGCCCACGCTCCACTCCACCTTCGCCCAGACCCACGTCCAGCTCGGTGGCCATCTCGCCTCGAGAAATGTGCGTATACGTGCGACGTTCACGCACGATTTGCCATCAATCCGTAGCTCCATTTACGATCGTAGTCGTTCAAACTATAGATCTCGATATGCTCTTCAATGTTGTAGTTGGAGATTTTTTGAATAGGTTAATGAATCGAGAGATTTTGAGGGAAGAAGATGACAATATTTCGGGCATTGAATTCATCACTGGCGGCTACTGGACGAAACTAGGGTTTAGTGCAAAAATGAAAATACAACGTCCTTTTATAGCAAATTGCCAAAACACTATTCACCCGAATTTTTCCGAACTCCAAACGAAGCGTGCCGGCTGACGTTTCTAGGGTTTTACCCGCGTTTCGAACACAATGGAACATGTTTCGGGAGATAATTCGATCATATGTGCGAGTTACGGAATTAAACGATCAAATTTAAATTAAATCGATTAAACTAATTTCTATGCGGTTTGGCTCGCTCCGGACAAACGACAACTCCGATTGCTACGAAAATTGAAATCTTATAATAATTTCACATTACGAATCCGATGAAACTAGTTTCGTCGAAATCCGAGACTGTTTGAAAAATGGCTAATTTCACTCGTCAATTAAATATTAAAATAATCAATTTTCACAAATTAACTTTTAATTCAACTTTAAAAGTTCACAAACATCATTCTAACTCCAATATGATTTAATATAACTTTATAAATCATTTTTATCACATTAAACCCAATTTCCAATTATTTCTGGAATTTCAAATATTAAATTGTCGATTTAATTATCCAATTAAATCACTATATTTGAATTAAAATTCATTCGGCTTATAAATCTTACTTATTAATATTTAAAATCAATTAAATATCTGAATTTCAAATGGCAGAAATTCTAGGTCGTTACACTTCCTCCATGGGTTCTTTTTAGGTTCGGATTCTGAACTAGCGGGGTCAGTGATACACCTTCCTTCTAAGGCTAGAGCCGCCTCTGCGTTACTAGATATTATGACCAGATCTAGGGTTAGAGGAGGCATAAGCATTCCCGCTATCGGGTAACCATCTTCATCGGGATCATATTCTTCAACTATGGGTTCTTCCTCATCACTTGAAAGAATGATTAGATCATCTTTCTTACCCCCAATTTGCTCTTAAGGTTTCTCCTATTGAATACTTCCTTCCATATGGATTCTACAAATATAAACACAAATACTTAGAAGCATACACTAAGTATTTATCCTAACTTAACAAGTATACTGCTTTTCAAACCAAGGTTTGATCGATACTTAGGAAGCAAATCAAGATCTTTATCAAAATGTTTTATCTCTTTCCAAAAATCCTTTCGAAATTTTTTGCTAAAATGTTTTCCAAACATTATTATCATTGACTTTCAAAATACTTTCTAAAAAAACCTTTTAATAAAAGTTCTCATTATCCGAATCTTAGATTTTTCCTCCCTATTCTTAATCCTCTCAATACAATTATTTAACATCTTATAGTCAAACTGTGAAATTCTAATCACAAGATGTTTATTCTTGATTTAACTAACTTGTTCTTAAAAAAATTTATAAAATTTATGACTTTAATATCATAACCAATTATATTTTCCAAAATATATTCTTTATACTTAAAATATGACCTTCAGTAAAATTATTTCATTTACCATATTTTCAAAACAAATCGTTTATATATATCATTAACAAATGCACGCTCTTATATAATGCACTTAAACTCATTCTAAGGTGTAGCTAACCCTATCTCTAATGAGTTACTCATCCTAGGGTATTAATAACCCTATCTTTGATGAGACTTTACACCTATTAGGCTCAGGTGTTCGTTCAACCTAAGTTCTGATACCAACTGTGATGACCAACTTCTCGACCCTCGGAATCGACACTAATACATCATTGGTATTCACGTGCCGCAAATCCAAGTGCATGAGAGGTGGATTATTAGGGTTTTTTAAAAGAAATAAAGGTAGAAGGCAGGATAAAAAATAATCTCACATCATATTTAACAACTTGTAATTATACATATAGATAGTACATACAATCACTCTCAAGATGAGATATCAGAGTCATAGCAAGTACTAACCCAACTAGGGACAGTTATAACTGTCTATCCCTACAGATGCCAGTAGATACTTATACATAATACAGTGGAAATTGAATAAATAACTATATACAAAGGACCCTCTAACTTCATGCTCCATGCTCCTCCCAAAATGCTCCAAGCTATCTAACTACTTAGCCGCCCAAAAAAATAGGGCACATAGAGTTTAAGGGGAAAAGAAAATAAACTCCGGGTCCGTCATGGGACTGGTGTGAGAAAACTCAAAAGACCAGATACTTTTGAAATCAAAGGGTATCTCATAAGATCACGTCGCACATAAACACAGACAGGTTTTTACCTTATGATAACCAAAACATTTACTACGTAAATATCATAGATATTATTTTTAATGACATTCTTTGAAAACTCTTTCAAATAAATATGCATAATCTTAGCCAAAATTGTTACATTAATATAATTCCAACATACTATGTTCTACAACTAAAACCGTAAAGGCTCATATTGGAGAATGAATTTCATACAATTACAAGGTAAGGGACTACCTTCCGAAAGTACATCTCTAGAGGGATGCACCTGAGGCTCCAACCTCTACCAACACAGAATTGGCATGCCTTTACCATAGTATTGAATATCCCATCACCCTGGTCGTTCTCGACCTTTACCAGGATCCCAAAGCATACATAACATACCTAAAATATAGAGTGTAATCTAGAAAGGTATTGACCATATCCTAATGGGTGCGACCCACATAACCCTGCCACATCTACCATGTTTTTGTCATTCCCGGGTGCGAGGCTTAAGGTCACGTTTTACCTTGCATAGAATCATCAAATCCTACTTAGAATGCCACGCTGCCATTTCCATCAAATACTATTGATTTCCACAAAGGTACAACCTTTGAGCTCGTACGTCTCAGATAAAGGTGTTAAGTGTAAATGAGGTTACCTCCTACACCACCAAACAGATGTATGTCTGTAGAGATCAATGTACGTGTATTTTAGAAATGCAATGTCAGACATTTGTCCATAGAAGTTGTCTAGGAACAGGACAAACTGAAGGCACTCTCCTACTACATCCTGTCTTGGGAATCAATCCTACGATTAGTAGTGAGAAGTCCTTGCATCGAAGATATTCAAAGTTAAGTACTACTGCCACCATATGTATATAATATGGAAATCGAGGGGCTAGTGGCAAGTAGCCTTTCATTATGAAGGTCTCGGTTTTCAAAATCGTTGCCTTTATCATGTTTTCACTATTGAATGTACATTGGTTCGAAGTGGTTTTCGAATAGCAATCACCCAAATCCGATCCTGATTTCTCCGAACTAATTATCGATAAAACCTCTTTTAGAGATATATCATTTCTTTTCCAGTATATATGAGATTATTAAACCTCTGTTTAACTCTGAAAAACACCAAATCATTTCTCATAAACCATATTGAAAAACATTATTGAGTAAAAAGGATTCATAAAAATTATACTAATTTTACTCAATATTAATTTCCATATTCAATAAGTACTATTCGTCGAATAACGATGAGATCACCTTTTAAATTTACAAGAATAGTATGAGTTCCCTCCTCGGAATTTAACACTAAGTATAAGAAGATTATTTCTATACAACCCAAGTTAAGGCATTAGTTATGGAAAGTAAATCTTTTATACCTGTCTCGTTTCCGACATTTCGACATTATCTATTCCTCGTCCAAGAAGAGGCCAAGTGAACTAGGGCACTGGTTGCTCCTAAACATGTCCTTAGTTTAATCACTCCACATCCAGATCCCACAAATTGAAAAATTAGGTCTATTCATCAGCTTTTAGAGCCAAGATTTAATCATTTATTTATAACAGCTTCTCTTTTAATCATTTATTTAAACACTTTTTTTAATGATTATAAAACTTCCAAACTATATTTAAAACACTTATTTATTTATTTGAAAATGTTTATAAAAGATTCGTTAAAGAATAGTTAAGTTAAAATTGTAATTTGTATAAGTTATCACAACTGCTACGAAAAGTGCTGCAAATAGTGTTTTCAAAGCTTATTTGATCAAAACAATTTTTCTATCATTTGAAAGTCCATTTTTATAACTCAAATCCTTTTTAAAACATTTTAGTATATTTATAGAATTTATTCCATATTATTAAAGACTTAAAAACATCATTTCAAAGAAATTTCCTTTTTGGATTCCGAACTGCCAAACCGTGACTATTTTGGAAACTTGTTTTGCTCATATTTCAAAATCTACAAAATGAAATCTCAATTTTTTCTTTTGTTTATAAAATATGATTATAAGTGTCCGGAAAATTCTTATTTCAAAGAATTCCAATTCCGCTTCAATCGTATAAATGGATTTAAACTATTACAGTGTGAAATTGCAAACTACAGTTATGCGACGTGCCTATTTTTGACTCCAATTTCAATTCTTTTCAATACTTCACCAAATAGAGTTTTAGTGATTATAAACCATTTATAAACTAATTTAAAGAGGTTTAATCATCTCGTAACATTTTTATAATTTATTTCGGAAAGTGATTTTCGTTGTGTAATTTCAACATGTATTAAACGTGAATCGTTAACACATCCAAACAACCATATTTTGCACAACCAAAACATGGTGATCAAAACATAACATGAAATCGTTCCAAATATATCATATCATCATCCATATCATAATATAAATAGAGTTTTCTCACCTTCATTGGATACTAGACTTATGAAAATAGACTATACCTCCGCTACGATCGGAACAAGGCTTATGGAATCAACTCCTATACCCTTAGATGGGCTCAGCCTTGGCTTGTAGATGGTGGATGGTTCGGCCTTGGTGGTTGTGGGGTGTGGCCATGAGTAAAGAAGGAGAAGTGGAGGAGTTTTGAGCTTGTTCTGATGTGAAATTTTAATATATATATATATATATATATATATATATATGTATGTATATTAATCTAATTTCTTTTTCCACTATTTTTCACCAAAAAAATAAGACAAGAAGTCATTGAAAAGCTTGAAAGTGTGAAAGAAGAAGATGAAGAATAGAGTTTAAAATGTGAAAGAGTGGATGGGTATTTATAGAAAAATTTTGGAAATAAATATCCAAATATGCATGGACCAAAATGCCCTTGTCCACACCCTCCCCATCACCTCCCTAGCACACAGCTACCCCCTCCTCCGTGTGTGTGAGTTGATGTGTGTAAGGAGTTAACATTTGATGGCTAGTTTGCATTTTGACTTTGTAAAATATGATGATATTTTGATTTTTTACCGTATGTAAATATAAATGTAAATGGGGGGTGTGTGTGTGTATGTTATTGTATGTATATGTCTGCATGTGACAGGCATGTGCATGTATATGTATGTGCATAAGAGAACAACATTACACCGACTTTGAACAACTTCTGTTTATTAATCCGTTGAAAATCGTGAAGCCGATTCCCGATAACATTTTCACTTAGTAATTAAATTATATATAAATGTAAACAAAATTTGAAAACTAATTTCTTATCATTATTAATGAATTAAAATGGTCGTAATTGGAATTATAAAATCATATAAATCAATATCAAACAATTGTTTACAAATGTAATATTATATCGATAGAGCGATATCAATTTTCCTTATAATTTCAAGTCAAATATACATCTTTACAAAACTATTATAAATGATTTATTATCACTTCATAACTAATAAAATGAATTATTGCCATTTAAAAAAATTAATCGAATAATTATTATTCATTAAATCCTAATTTAAATTCATAAGTCAATTATTAAATATGATGCCATTATTGATGCTGTCATAAATACATTTTATTTTGAAAAATATTTTTTTTAATTTCATATCCTTGTTTAAATGAATAAATAAACGTATGTATCCAGTTCCATGTGCAACTTCTGATAATTATGGAGCTGTTTATTGATAAAACGGTTTTCGACCATTTTATCAATATTCCTTCAAAGTTTATATTTTGTAAATACTTATTCAAAATAAGATTACCATCATTATTGTCCAAAACATCATAATCTATGTTTTAAAAAGCTTATATTAGAATATTTAAAAATAAGTATAATTTATCAAATTAATAAATTTGCAGGTCGTTACATGAACTGTTCACTGAAATTGTTTTCTCCCAAAACAACAATATCCTTCTCATTTAAATGGCCTAATTTCTCCTTCGTAGGTTTATAAAAATAATATTTGCAGTGCTAAATTAAGCCAAGTAACCATGAGAAGACATATGAATTTCTTCTAAAGGAAAATCTAAGAAGTTGATTACAAGTCAAGATGGCTTAGTAACTGGGTAGAAATATAGGTTCGAGAACATGTTTTCATTCTTAATTTTGAATCAATCATTTGAAAATACCATAGAACTAGTGCGAACCCGTGCTTCACACACGGAGTTGCATTTAAATTACATCAAACATATATTTTAAGTGCATCTTCAAAATGAATAATAAAGTCGTAGAACCTAAAAGAACATATCTAATCCTAAAAATGAATAATAAGTAGCTAAAACTACAATGATATACAGATAACTTATAAGGGACTGTAGTAAATAGATGTCGATCGTGTGTGTATATATATATATATATATATATATTCTAAAAGGTAGATGTTAACAAATGAAATTCAACAAAAAATTCAACCGAGACACAGCTATAACCAAGGTTTTTGGACATATGGAATAAAATACTAATCATAGAAAATTTTGATGCAAGCAAACTTAATATGAAATCTTAGTATAAGTTAAACAGCTACAATTAATAATTAGTAGATTCTGAAAGTAAGAAATATAACAGAAGTAATATGATATCTAAAAATAGTACAACCAAACATAACTAAATTATGAAAATTTCCAATCACATCATCATGCATCATTAATAATTTTGAAGTTAATAATAGCTAAACATCAAACAAAGCTTACATGGTATGAAACTGGATATATATACCATAATTAAAGCCCCTTCAATCAATATAAAACTTCCAATTCATTTAATAAGAAATGGAAACTCGTAGAAATCAATTTATGGCACATAAACACAAACTTCTATTGCAAACAGCTTCAAATTTAACACTATCATAATTTGATTAATGGACCGTTTTTCCAATTTTACTAATAATTTTAAAAGAAAAGTTTTTCAATTCAACCCAAAAGACATGAAGCTCATTTGACAGGTAAATTGACACTAATCTAATTTCGAGTTCGGAAAATTTAACATGGCAAATATGCTGAAAAATCCATGAGCTTCGCACTAATACTTTATCCTATTCATTTGTTCTTGGTTCTTGAGAATAGCTGCTTTAGTAATGAAACGTTCAAGCTATTTATGAAAGTTTATGCTGAAATCATCAAATACGAATGTATTATGTACAAATAGTTTTACCTGCAATCAATGGTAACTTGTAAGAGTTAAAGATCCTCGAGAATTAGCTGCTATCAACGGTAATGAACATGTCTGAACTATTGATTCCAATCTTTTGTGTCCTACATGAAAACAAATATTTACTAAACTAACTATTAAACAAAGGCCGCAAATAGTCCAAGACATGTCCATTTGTAAGACATGTTATTTTTGCTATGTGTGTGGTCAAAAGTGTTGTGGCAACAGATGTGTTCCAGATTCTATAATTTTGATCAGTTTAATTATATCAAAATATGGATATAACACTAATATTAAGTTGACGTTTAGTCATCATTTAACCCATATATTCACAATTTTAATGTGAAGATAATTAGTGGTTATAATTTAGTTGTGCATATTAAATATGATTTGTGCAAAATGCGCCATCGTATGAATGTTATTATTTTAATCCTCAGAAGAAGAAAAGAAAATGAATAGTCATGTTACTTCATTTCAACGGGGTATAACTGATGGATGGTATATTGTTGATTGAAAAATAAAATATCTAATAATGAAATGTTAAGAACCAATGCATTTGGTCGGTTACATGCTAGACAACAACATAACACTCATCCAGTTGGGTGACTTGTTTTAAAAAAAGGTTAATATAAAGTAGGTAGTAGAATAGAAAGGAATAAATTGAAGATCGGGTGATATAGAGTACAAAATGGGGTGCATTTAGCATCACTCGTAATTATTAGGAGTTAAATATTTAGGAATAAATTTTCAATAGAAGAGATATTTAAGTGAGATAAGTTGTTCGGGTAGGGAAAAAATATATTGATTTACACTGTTCAAATGCATCCTTTATTATAGTTTTAACCATTTAATTTACAGTTAAATAACTACCACATAAAACACCTAAAAAATTTTCCCCAAAGAACGGTTTAAAAACACATGATTAAAATAAATAAAATGACAGTTGTGTCATTTCCTAACCATAGAAAACAATCTAGTCTATGACATATTTCATTTGCAAGAAACTTTTAAGATTGTTGATTAAAAAATTGACTAAAAATGGATAGTTGAAGAGGGGTTCAAAGGAGTCTTCGAAATAAATCATAGATTCATAGGAAATCGGGACACAACTATAGATTAAAAATGGTTAGCTGAGGATATTATTAAAATAATTGTTAACACCTCTCTTATTCACGACTTAGCGACCTATTCGACTCAACGACCTAAGGGAATAAACGACTTAACTATCCAAGGCATAAACGACTTAACGACCTATAGCACGGCGCGACCTAGCGACCTAAAGACTCCTGCGACTCAACGGGTTAACGACCTAGCAACTCAATGAAGGCAATGACCTAACGAGTTAAGGAAAGAGCGACCTAACGACCTAGCAAGCTTCAGAATTAAGCCGCATGCGCACTGCCTCTTCCATGAGGTCGCTTACGACCTTAGTAAGCCGAGATAACTCCTGTGCTACATATGCTAAGTCGCTCACAGCATATATCTCGTCCAGGATGGCTCCATTAAATCGCTAACGACTTATGCTACCTCGGGATCGCTCTTAGGTCGCAACTCCCTAAGTCGCTCACGACCTATGGCATGGCCGACCTAAGCCCAACTTCTCCTATAAATACCCTGCCTACTCTGCACTGGACGGGAGGATTTTCGGAGCGCCGAGACTTTGCTGTTTTCACTACTTCTACACTTGCTCCAACACTTCAAATGCAAAAGACACTTCAAAGAACCTTCAGAAAAGATCAAGTTCATTCAACATGAATTCAAAGTTCTACTCTAACAATAATAATGATCTTCAAAGTCCAGAGAGAGTAATTGAATCATACTTACAAAATGGGAAGCTCAATAATTTCTTCCATAGCTACTATCCTCAGAATTCAAATCTGAGAAATTCTCATTTGGGAAGGGAAACCATCCCTGTCGATACCGCTTGCACTGGAGGCGGCCATTCCAACCCCAATACCAAAGCAAGTCTCTGCAAGGGAAGTAAACAGAATTTGAAATTAAATATAAATTATAATAGTTTTAATAATATTCAAAAGAGATATAATAACAGTTTTTCACCTGATATTGGCAGGAATTACCGCGCAACGTGCAAAGAGGCATTAAATCTGATGTTTCCCTTGATTCATGATAAAGCAAATCAGTTAGATACCAATTTACTTATGGTCGACAATTATTACTACATCAGTAAAATGAATGGCAAAATATATCACATATCTGAATGGGAAAAGGGGGAAAGCAGCAGCTTTTCGGATGCAATGGAGAAGGAGACGGTTATAGTGGCGGAAAGGAACAAGATTTACAGCAAGGATGATCTTCAGATGGTATCGGAAGATCAAATCAACTGCAATCGCAGCGAGATTCACCATAATTCTAACCTCCAACTTGGTTTAGAAGTCAACAACAGCAATCAGAGACCAAAAGATCTCAAAGACCAAAAGTTTGCTAATTTCAATGGCGACAGAGGTGAGTTTACTCCTGCTAAGACTCAAGATTGGAAGCCTCCTTGAATTTTTGATTTATCTGAGTTCGCCCTCGACAGTTCGCCCTCGACAGTTCGCCATTTTTCTTTAGTTTTTTCGAGTTGGGGTTGGAGGCGCTGTTAGCCCTAAAGATTATTTGGTTTTGAGTGTTTGTAGTGAGATAGCGGGTGTTACTTTTCTTTACCCGATCTCATATTTCCCTTTTGTACTATTTCTGGGCTAGGCCCATTTACCATTGTTTCAAAAAAAACATGAATTCAAAGAGCTTTTCTGCATCAAAGTTCTAACAACCTGTTTTAATTGTGTTGTAATTGAAGAATTATTGTAAAATTTGTAATCAAATCAGTAATAGAAGAGATTAAGTGGACGTAGGCTTGACTTTGAGCCGAACCACTATAAAAATTGTTGCCTCTTTACTATTTTCTGCTATTTTCTGCTTGCTTTTAGTTCCCGTACCAACGGGTGGTGCTTTCGCTATATCGCAACTCACACTGGGGTGTTAGCGTACATTTTTAGCGTTAACATTTTTGGTGCTTTCATTGAGAACTGAACTCAGGGGTGCTCTCATCATTGCTTCACTAAGATTTGTGGAAAGACTCTCCCTAAGAACCAGAAGTCTATCCGAAATTATGGCTCCTGGAAGGAAAAGTAAATCTACTAGATCTGGAAATGCTTATGACAACACCGCCACTTCTCCCGCGTCAAATCAAGCGGCTCCTAGTGTTGGAGTCACAAAGGCGGAATTAGATGCTGTAGTGTCTGGGTTGTATCAACAAATGGAAGCCCAGAACACTTTGATGTTGGACAAGTTGAATGCTTTGCTTGGAGTTAACCAGCAACCAGAAAATAATGAAGAAACCTTTGCTGAGGATGTTCATGATTCCCAAGGGAAAAGTATTCCTCAGAGGGCAGCTGGCACCGCCGAAGGGGCACCTCCCCAAGCTGGAGGTTCAAGGCCGCAGCTAACTCTTTGTGAACGTTTGTCCAGGCAAACTTCCGAAAAAGTAGCTGACGTCTGTCATGCGGGGCCTCTAAACGATGAGGAGTACCTCTCAGGAATGATTCGACAAATTATGAAGGAGAGCATGCGAAGGGAGGAAAATGAAAGTGACTGGGGGTTTGATCCAAGCAAAACTCCTTTTACTGAAAGAATTCTAAAGGCTGAATTTTCGAAGAAGTTTGTTCCCCCCACTATTCCAGCTTATCGGGGGACAAGCGATCCTAACCATTTCTTATACAAGTATGATTGGCATATGATAGGTGCCAAAGCAACAGACGAGATCAAGTGCAGATACTTTCCTGTGTACTTGGAGGGAGTGGCCCTGCTTTGGTTCACGAAGCTGCCAGTTCGATCTGTGGATCAGTTCTCCGACCTAACTCGGAAATTCAAAGATCAGTTCAGGTTATATGCTTCGAAGGCCAAGGACATAATGTCACTATCCAGCCTCGAACAAAGCCCCGGAGAGTCTATCAAATCTTTCTTAAACTGCTTCAATATAGCCTTGGCCGAAGTTGATAATGCAGAGCCTCGGATGATTCTGACTTACTTGATGTGAGCTATTGACAAATCAAGTGAATTCGGAAAATGGCTAAAGATGATAGAGCCAAATTCACTTGAGAAGTTCTACAAGAAGGCCGATGGATTCATGCGCTTAGAAAGCCTTCTTGGGCTAGCAAAAGTAGACGTGGCTGAAGTTAAGAATAACAATGTTGCTTCTAACAAAAAGGAATCTGGTGGCCAGAAGAGGGAGAATGACGGTGGGAAAGAGCAGAAAGATGTGAAGAAAACTCGCTACTTTAAACCTTCAAATTTTACTCCCTTAATTGATACTCCAGAAAATATCTTTTTCGCAACCAAGGATGCTGTCGAATACCCCAAACCACCTGAGATGAAGCCTGGGAAAAATGTTGTGCATAATGGGAGATTCTGTCGGTTCCACAATCAACCTGTCCACAACACTAATGAATGTCGCCATTTAAAGAATTTGATTGAAGAGCTGTTGAGACAGAATAAACTACAATAATATGTGAAGAGAAACAGAAGTGACCCGACCTCATCTACTCAGGGGCAGCAAGTTCCTGCTCATCAATCCGACTCAGGTGAGAGGACTGCAGCGCAGGAACCTGAGAGGCCTGTCATTAATGTTATCACAGGGGGTCCTCACCCAGTGGGCAGAAGTTGGGGTGAGATGGAGAGATATGCTCACGCTTTGAGATATGCCCCAGTGGAAGAAAATGTTTTTGTCTTGGAAGATGCTGCACCTTTAAAACAGCAAAGAACTTTTAACGATGACATCATATTACGGGCTAGAGACTCTGTTGGTGTTGAGGCTCCCACCATGGGTCCCTTGGTGATATCTGCAGGCATCAGATCAGCCATTGTAAGAAGAGTGCTTGTTGACTGCGGCGCCTCTTGCAATGTCCTCTTCAGAAAGACATTTGATCAGATGAAAATTCCCATGGCTGATGTCCAAGCTTCCTTACAGAAAATTGTTGGGTTCACTGGAGAACCAAAACAGCCTATTGGGACTATTGACTTATTTGTAGAGCTCGGAGAAGGGGAAAAGAAGGTGGTCTGAAAACAAACTTTTGTGATTGTTGATGAATTCTCCGCTTACAATGCCTTCTTGGGTCGACCGACTCTTGCCGCATTCAAGGCTATTCTCGCCCCATGGTGCCTGACTATGAAGTTCCCCACTGATAATGGCGTCGGTGTTGTGAAGGGGGACCAAAATGCCGGGCGAGAATGCTATCTCATAGAGTTACAGGAAAGAAAGAAAAGAGAAATGGGTAAGGGTGCGGCAGCTCCGCATCAAAGAGCCCACCTTGTAGCAATTACGGGGTGGACCCTACACTGGTGAGCATAGTGATGCACGAAAAGAAATTGATCCTAGAAAAACCAGTGCAGGGGAGAGTAGAGTGATGCCGGTGGAAGTGACGGTGCCAATACCTGTTGACCTGAATGATCCAAACAAAGTGTTGAATGTGGGTTCACAACTCGGTATGACGGTTCAGAATATGCTAATATCATTCTTGAAAGCAAACTTGGATGTATTCGCTTGGAGTCATGCCGACATGTGTGGAATATCTCCAGAAATCGCAGTGCATGCTTTGAATATTGATCCAAAATTCACACTTGTAAAGCAGAAAAGAAGAACCCGGGGTCCTGAAAGGTCGACAGCATTAAAAGAAGAAGTAGATCGGCTCATGGAGAATGGCTTCATCAGAGAATCCACTTATCCAAATTGGGTTTCTAATCCGGTGTTGGTTAAAAAAGAAAATGGGAAGTGGAGAGTATGCATCGACTTTTCAGACTTGAACAAAGCATTCCCCAAAGACTGTTTCCCGTTGCCCAGGATTGATCAGTTGGTGGATGGAACAGCCGGGCATGAATTATTGTCTTTTATGGATGCTTACTCAGGATATAATCAAATCATGATGCATGAGCCAGATCAGGAGGACACGAGCTTCATCACTAATGTTGGTCTTTACTGCTATAAAGTCATTCCCTTCGGACTAAAGAACACGAGGGCAACTTATCAAATATTTGTTAATGCCATGTTCAAACCCCAGATTGGCAAGACTATGGAAGTATATGTTGATGATATGTTGGTGAAATCGAAGAAGGCAGTAGACCACATCGATCATTTGGCAGATATGTTCGCGGTCCTCCGAAAGTATGGGATGAAGCTAAATCCTCTGAAATGTTCATTCGGGGTAGAGTCCGGAAAATTCTTGGGTTTCATTGTGAGTGCTAGGGGCATAGAAGCTAATCCTGCTCAGATTACTACTTTAAGAGAAGTCAAAGCCCCTAGAACAAAGAAGGAATTGCAAAGCCTCAACGGGAAAGTCGCTGCTTTGAGTCGGTTTATTTCCAGGGTCACTGATAAATGCCTTCCCTTCTTTGACGCTCTGAAGAAAGGAAAGAAAAACTTTGAATGGACTCCTAAATTTCAGAAAGCTTTTGATGAACTGATTCGTCACATGGAAATGCCTCCAGTACTTTCTCAGCCCAGCAATGGTGAAGATCTTTTCATATACTTAGCGGTTTCATCTCATGCTCTCAGTGCATCGTTAGTACGGGAAGACGCAAAAGTTCAGCGCCCGGCTTATTACATCAGCAAAAGAATCACTGGGGCAGAGATGAATTATTCAAAACTAGAAAAGCTCACTTATTGTCTGTTGATTGCGTCCAGAAAGTTGAGGCCATATTTCCAGGCTCATCCTATTAAAGTCCTCAATGATCAACCTCTAAAGCAAGTCCTATTTCGCCCTGAAACTTCGGGTCGTCTTCTGAAGTGGAATATTGAACTCAACCAATACGATATCACCTACCATCCCCGAAGAGCAATCAATGGACAAGCTTTAGCAGATTTCATTGCAGAATACACAGATAAAGGTGGCAGTGAGGAAGAGGTGACTGATGACATCCTGATCCGATGGAAATTATATGTTGATGGTGCAAGAAATGACTATTGTTCCGGAGCTGGGGTTGTGCTTGAAACCCCCGAAGGGCGGTCATTGTGCTATGCATTGAGATTAGAATTTCCTTCGACAAATAATGAAGCAGAATATGAAGCTCTTGTTGCCGGCTTGAAGATTACTAAAGAACTGAACATCAAAGTATTGCAGATCTTCAATGATTCCCATCTTATTGTATGCCAAGTCAAGAAAGAGTTTCAAACTAAAGGAGAAAATCTGCCTGCTTACTTGTCAAAGGCCTGGAGCTTCTCGATGATTTTGATCGTTATACAATAAGCCATATACCCCGGGAAGAGAACATGAAGGCAGATTCTCTCGCAAAATATTCAAGCTCTGGCGAAGCTCAATTATTGGGATTGGTCCCTATGGAAGTCTTGCCAGCTCCAAGTACTGATGAGATGTATATTGACTGGATTATGGCTGTGTCTCAAGAGAAGGAGTCGTGGATGACCCCGATCAAGGAATATCTACTCAATGGCTCCCTGCCAGAAAACTCAAAAGAGCGCCAGAAGCTGTTATGAAAAGCCCCGAGATATGTAATTCTAGACGGCCATTTTTACAGAAGAGGATTCTCAATGCCATTACTCTGATGTGTAACCAAGGAAGAGGCTAAGACTATTTTAGCTGAGGTGCACGGAGGAGAGTGTGGGGATCATTCAGGTGGCCAAACTCTTGCAAAGAAAATTCTTCGCTATGGGTATTTTTGGCCAGATATTAATCGAGATGCTGCTAGCTACTCCCGAAAGTGTGACAAATGCCAGAGATTTGCAAAAATCCCAAGAGCACCTTCCACCGAGCTAACACAGATGATCAGTCCATGGCCATTCGCCATTTGGGGGATATATCTCATTGGGCCTTTGCCGATTGCTAAGTCCGGAATCAAATATGCTATTGTTGCTGTTGATTATTTCACTAAATGGGTTGAAGCTGAACCATTGGCTACTATTACCTCTAAAAAGATGATAAACTTTGTGACTAAAAATATCATTTGCAGGTATGGTGTGTCTCAGAAGATAATCACAGACAATGGTACCCAATTCGAAAGCGAAGAATTCCAGGACTTTTGCAGGCGATTCAAGATCCAAAAAAGCTTCTCAGCAGTGGCTCATCCACAAGCAAACGGGCAAGTGGAAGCAGTGAACAAAATTATCAAATCAACCATCAAAAAACAGCTGGAAAAAGCAAAAGGTGGTTGGGTCGATAAGCTGCCACTAGCACTTTGGGCATATAGAACTACCCACAAAACTACGACTGGGCACACTCCATTCTCATTAGCATATGGATCAGAAGCAATGATTCCAGTGGAAATAGAGGTCCCCTCACACAGGAGAATTCATTTCAACCAAGCTGAAAATGAAAAGCTGCAGCTTGAAGCACTTGACTTGCTTGATGAAAGAAGGAAAGAGGCTGAGCTCAGAGTTGCAGCTCATCAGCAAAGGATAGCCAGGCACTTCAACTCTAAAGTTCACCAACGCAGCTTTGAAATTGGGGATCTAGTCTTGAAAAGGGTCATGACAGCAACAGAAGTGTTTGGGCAAAACTGGGAAGGGCCATATGTCATAGGCAAAAAACTTCTTGATGGCACTTTCAAGCTCACGACTGTCGAAGGAGATCCAATTCCGAGAGGCTGGAACAGCAATCACCTGCGTCCATATTTTACTTAGAAGCTATGCTTAAATTTGTAAAATGATTATGGATGTATCATTCTTGTATTGTAAGCCATTGTAAAATCAGTGTGAATCAATAATAAGAACTATAAAGTGGATGTAGGCCCAATTCTTGGCCGAACCACTATAAATCTTGTGTTCTCTACTACTATAAAATGCCTGGCTCATTTCGATGTGCAAATATCTTAAATATGTTGCTAAAATGTCGATTTAATATTACAGGCTATCAAAGCAAAGCTTACCTATTCAACACATCACAAGGCCAAGCGATTCCTACAAATCACTCAACAAGCAAATGTCAAGCCACAAAAATTCCAGATTCAATTCCTACATAAGAAGTGCTTCTCACAAACAGTTGGTGATTCCACCAAAGGGGCATCTTCCTAACATGGAGGTTCTAAGCCCTTGCTAACTAATTGCGATCGTTTGTGCAAACAGACATCCGGTTAAGTAGCTTGCGCCTGCCCCGTGGATTCACTTAACAATGAAGTACACTTCTCTGGAAAAATCAAACAACCTGCAAAAGAAAGGAACATGTACTTAGAGGTGATAACGAGGAATCGCTGAGGGACGGATGGTGAAAAGACATGGACAAGCAGACAAAAACAGCCAAAATGGAATCTTGCCTCTCAACAAAAAAGTTGGTGGGACCACCGAAGGGGCACCTTCCCAAAGTGAAGGTTCCAGGCCCTTGCTAGTTAATTGTGATCGTTTGTGCAAACAAACATCCAATTAGGTAGTTTGCATCTGCTTCGTGGATCCACTTAACTGTGAGATGCAACCTTCCTGGCAAACGAAACAAAAAAGCCCTCTTCGGAGGCACACTTCTACTCTCAAGGGAAGATTAATTTCTCCATAATGAGAACATTCTTCCCCAAAAAAGTTGAAGTGCCAAAGAAAGCCCTCCAACGAGGCACGCCGAAAAATGAAATGTTTTTCTCAAACAAAAAGGTTGGTGGAACCACCGAAGGGGCACCTTCCCAAAATTAAGGCACCAGGCCCTTGCTAACAAATTGTGATCGTCTGTACAAACGAACATCCAATTAGGTAGCTTGCGTCCGCCCCGTGGATCCATTTAACTATGAGAAGTAACTTTCAGGCAAACAAAAAAGCCCTCTTCAGAGGCACACTTCTACTCTCAAGGGAAGATCAATTTCTCCATAATGAGAACATTCTTCCCCAAAAAAGTTGAAGTACCAAAGAAAGCCCTCCAACGAGGCACGCCGAAAAATGAAATGTTTTTCTCAAACAAAAAGGTTGGTGGAACCACCGAAGGGGCACCTACCCAAAATGAAGGCACCAGGCCCTTGCTAACAAATTGTGATCGTCCGTACAAACGAACATCCAATTAGGTAGCTTGCGTCCGCCCCGTGGATCCATTTAACTGTGAGAAGTAACTTTCAGGCAAACAAAAAAGCCCTCTTCGGAGGCACACTTCTACTCTCAAGGGAAGATCAATTTCTCCATAATGAGAACATTCTTCCCCAAAAAAGTTGAAGTGCCAAATAAAGCCCTCTAACGAGGCACGTCCAAAAATGAAATGTTATCTCTTGAAAAAGTCGTTGATGGAACCACCGAAGGGGCACCTTCTCAAAAAGAAGGTTCTAGGCCGCAGTTAACTGCTCGCGATCATTTGTGCAAACAAATATCCGATAAAGCAGTTGACGCCTATCCCGTGGGCCCACTTAGCGATGAGATATAACTTTCTGGCAAACAAATCAAAGCCTTCTTCGGAGGCCCGCTACACCGCGTAGGGGAATCCACTTCTCAAAAATAAAAGTGACCATCTCCGAAGGTTGAAGTGTAAAAACTTTTTCTAAAAAAAATAAAAAAAAAATAATAGAAAACTTCTCCGATACAAGGCGCACTCTACTAGAGTAGAATAATATTTCCTCAAAATGGAAGAATTATTCTCCAAAGTAAGAGTACAAGTCTTTTCAAAATGGAGAAGATTGCAATAAGCCGTGGTATAGGGGCAATATAGCTACGTTAATAAAAGCAACGCTCAAGTAGCATACCACGAGCTCACTGCAGTATCAAATAAAGAAAATAAAGAAACTTGTGCGAAAATAAGGAATAAATGCATTCACAAATATAGACAAAAGATTGTACAAGTAAAAAGAGTCATTTTATTCCATACTATAAAAGATTTGTATACATGTGCAGGTTTCAAAAAGCGGGGGGCCGGTACCCGCACAATCTCCGGTCGATACAAGTCTTTAGGTACAAGCAAAAAGCAAAAAAGCAGAACAAGAAGGATAAAACCAGACTCATTACTTCTTCTTCCCGCCACCTTTGGAGCCCTCGCCTGGCCTAATGGTTAACTTCTTGAGTCGGACTGAATGAGTCGGGGAAGAAGGAGAAAGAGGTGCAATTAGGTCCCCTTCCGCTTTCTCATCGCTAGCAGAAGTGCCTTTCTTTTTCTTCGAAATCCCATGCTTTCCCCTCTTCTTTGAAGAAGATTCGCTGCCCGGAGTGATAAGATCAATCAGCTTTGTATCATCGGCAGTAAATTTCTCCGGGGTCCTCTCACCCTCCTCAAGTTCTTCAGCTTTCTGCTCTTGTGAAGCGGCCGGGTCATCTAAGCCTTGAAGAGCTCCTATTTGTTCTTCTTGCGACCCCGGTTGAGAAGCAGAAGAGGGAGTAACTTGAAGAGGTGGAGGGGCAACAGCTGGAGGAGGCGAAGCCTGTACAACACTTGTTGTTTTCACTATAGAAGAAGAAAAGTTAAACATCAGTATTCCTCGCAAAGAGAGGAGATAGTGGCACGTTGAGGCTTAAGTAATAAGCAAGAAGTTCATCGAGCTCATGTGAAGCAAACGAGTAGTCCACTTGAGCTGGATCAGTGTTGAAGTTACCTGGAGAGATTGGCTTTATCACGTCAACTTCAAAATCTTGGGCTTCGGTGTCTTCTTGGGCCTCGTCTTCGGCATGAGCAGTTGCAGTTTCGGTTTCGGCTTTGGCAGGAGGCGGAGAGTGGGAACTAGAGCCAATAATATCGATGTCGACCGAAGCCGAAGGACGAGTTGGGTCGGCCAAAGGTGCCTTCCTTAGATGCTCTCCTTCCGCCGCTTCGGCTCGTTCCTTGGCAAGTTGTTCTTTCCCTCTAGCAAGGGCGGCACGACCCTCATCATCCAAATAATGAGCCTCAAGATCCTCCTCAGCGTAGCCAGCGTCTCTAAGCATTTCAACTGCTGCCTCCCACACTTCAGCCAGGGTAACCTCATACTTTGGGCCCAAAAATGAAAGACCGCCACGCCCCAAGAAGCTAAGAACATAAAGCTCGAATAGAGTGGAGCTAACGTTGGCCTTAGTCGCCTCATGTGATTGTTCAGCTGCTGCTTTTCCAGCGATGGCCTTGTCACACTCCTTTTCAGCCTTAGAAAGCTGGGCCTTTAACATTGTAATCTCCAAATCTTTGGAGTTAGTCTTTTCCCGCAGCTGAGCAGCATCATTGCGGTAGATTTCCATGATTTTCCGCTCCGCCTCAAGTTTAGCCTCAGCGTCTCGTTGAGTAGCGTGGGCGTCTCTTACTTGCTTTTGAAGAACCTCTTCCTTTTGAGTATAAGAAGTGGAAGAGGTGGCAAGATCATCTTTAAGCTTCTTGATTTCAGCCTCAAGTTCCTCGTTATGAGCGGTGATGCTCTTCGTCTCTGTATCATGCTGATCAAGAACTTTTAGCCACTCAGACTTATCGCTTTCCATGGTCAGCATAGCCTCGAGATTTAAACGATTTACTCTTTGAAGCTCCTCAACTAGTTTATGCCAACCGTACATTCTTTCAATATCAAGCTTGACAGCGTCGAGATTTCTTAACATGGCATGTTTATCAATTGGAACCAAGTCCAGATCGAAACGTACTCCTTTCAAACACCAATGCGGAAATCGGCTTTGGAGTACAGACGGAGGCTTCTCAACTTGATAAGGAGGCCTATTAATGATTGCTTGAATTTCAGCTCTTTTAAGGGCAGGAGAGCTAGAAGGGATGTCTAGAGAGATAGAAGCAGCATGCACTTTAGAAATTTCAGATGTAGACTTTTCGCTGAGCTTGGCTCGCTTGCTTGAATCTTCAGCTACATGACTCTTCCCCTTATCGTCATAAGACTTTCTCTTATGGGAGTCAGCATCCCTCTGGTAAGAGTCATGTCGGTCGTCTCTTCTTCCATAATGCTCCTCATAAGCCTGCCTTTCGCGAGCTTTCCTAGCTACTCTTTCCTCATCAGTCCCCCTAGGGGCAGGAAGATAGCGCCTGGGGTCATAAGAATCACGCCTCGCATAGCGTTGAAAGTCATCGTAATATGAGCTGCTGCGTCCCATGGGAGAACCTGAAAGTGAAGAAGAGACAAAATTTAGAAATCTTCGAAATAAAGAAGTTAAGTGCGCATAATTGCCAAAAATCCTAAGTGTATGTGTGGCGTGCGAACTACGCGTGTCAAGCTACAAACCACTCTTTGGCTTAGGAGTGATGTCGACTTTTGCAGCAGGAGTCAACTCTTGGGTTGATGGAATTGATCGCAGGACGGATGTCGCTTCGATTGCTGGAGAAACAAGCTTAGAAATGGTGGTGTCATCTTTAAAGAGCTCATGGGAAGTCACCATAAGATCGCTCAGTCCTCCAAAGATATCATCACCATCATGCCCAACGGAATGGGTCATATCAGCAGTGCCCTCTTCAGCACGTTTTACACTCTTCGTAACAGAACTTTCTTTCTCGGCTCCCTCATCAGCTTCTCTAGTAGCCTTCCCAGAATGTTGAGGAAATTCCTCTTCTTCAATAACTGGGGGAAGTTTAGATCTTCCAGATAACCCCACACTGTTAGCGGAACTGGAGCATTTCACTAATAAAGTCTCTACAATAGGTTCCTTCGGTGCGAATTCCTCTACGGAGGCTGGGGCATCTGACACTTTTGCTTGAGAACTGGGGGCATCACGAGACAGAATGGATCGAGAAGAGTGCAAGAGTCCGAATTGGTGCAAAATTTCGTTATTCTGTAGAAACTTAATACTTCTCTCATTGATAGCTACGGCACTCAATCTTTCGAAAGTCGATTTGTGACTAGAATCTTTAGAGGGAGGAGGAAGTGCTGCAAAAGTAAAGAATGAAGTTAGCACTTGACTACTCGAATTTTGAAAGGCTCGGAAATGAATTAAACGGAGATAGGTAGTCTTACTTCCTACTCTCCAGATACTGTAGAATCCCGGAGGGCAACGGACAAAGAAGAACTGGTTTAAAAACCTGTGAGCGCTCTCAGGCAGATCCGTAATCAGCTTGCGGTTTCTTGCGCTCCTTACAAGAGTAATGGAAGGGTGATCTTTGTTCCTCCCGAATGAACACAAATAGCAGATCTCCTCGAAGCTTGGGAGGCGGTTAAGCGTCCTCCTAAATAATACGCACAACCCCATCAAAATGGCATAACCATTAGGGTGCAACTGGAATGGAGAAATAGTTAGTCGAAGGAGGAGTGTTCTAAGAAAATCGTTGAAGGGGGGAATAGCTCCGTTCAGACACATTTGACGATTGACTGCAATAAAGCCAGGTGGCGGCCTATCGGCAGTGTCATTTACCCCAGGAAGCAGAGCATCCGCTTCAGCAATGCCGAATTGAATACATAGCTGGCTAAAAGCCCGTTGGTTCAATGTAGTTGAGACTCTTTCCGGAGGATTCTCCAAAGGGTCAGCAATTGGGAAAACCTCATCGGCCTGCTCTACTATCTCTTCTTGCACTTGTTGAGAAGACATTCTACACAAGGAATTGGATATCTATACTATATTATTATTAGTGAGTTGAATTTCAAGCTCACACAGGCCCCCTTGAAATTTGGTAACTGAACAGTCGCATTTTTAATTTCTTTATATTCCAAACTTTAAAATGTGATAACTTTTTCTACATTGATTGGATTTAAGAACCGTTTTCACTCTTAAATCTCAAATTTAATTTGCTTTCCAATGATATCCATTATTGATAGCTAAAAATAAATTTTTTAAAATCATAATTTTATATAGCAGCTTTAATTGCACAATTATTTTATGTCACCGCTGTGTACCGCGTTTCTGTAACAGCATTATTATGATGATCATAAACATTACATAGTAGTTTTACCTAGATTATTATAATGTATTTATTATCTTTTAACATATTTGAAAGGAATATTTTTTTTGAATTATACAATTATGGTTGCCTTTGAATATTGTAACTACATTATGTAATAAAGTAATAATCTTGATTGTGTTTGATAGTACTCAAACTTAGTGCAGTTATAATTTAACCCCATCAAAAAATGGTGTAATAATTTATAGGCATTTTTTGAATTAATTTAACTACGTTAGCATTTTTTTATTGCATTTACTATTGATGATTTTGACTATATTTGATAATTTTATTCAATTTTAAAACAGTTATAAATTAATGAAATTAAGAAAATGCAGTTATAATTTACCAGCAAGTTTTGAGTAAATTTAACTATATTTGAATATTTTTAACCACATTAATGTGATGAAGTAATAAATTTGGCTACATTTCAGGAATTTATTCAATCTTAATACAATTAAAATTTAACTACATTAATAAAATGCGGTTATAATTTAATGACAATTTTGAATTTTGCATGGTAGAAATTGAATATTTCAGCTATATTTATGTGATGCAGTAATAATTTTGGTTGTACACGATGATTTATTCGAGCTTACTGTAGTTAAAATTTAAATGCATTAAGCAAAAGCAGTTATTATTTTGCAGTATTTTTGGAATTAAGAAATTATTGTTTTTGAATATTTTAACTGCATTTATGTGATGCAATACTAATTTAGCTGTAGTAATAATTTTGTTTGATGTTAACGATAGTTATTTAACCGCATTATGAAAATATAATTGAAAAATGAATTTTGATTTTTGATAGCTTGAGATGATTAAATAATGACTTCACATAATTAATGCCTGATTCAACCGTGCAGCTCAGCATTTAATACATTGCTTCCAGGTTTGATGACATAATTTGGCTAAGTTTACTCAATTTCGTTTACAATTACGATGATCAATAATACAATAAGCATATAAGTTGTTGTATTCGGGCTTAAGGTAGATGCACAGTTTAAGTGCTGGGTCAAAACATGTGTGTTGTAGTGAGAATAATGTTGATAACCACCTAAAAGAGTTTATTTTTTATTTTTTGCAGTAAATTCTAAAATCACTTGCACCACCACCGTCGGAAAACTTCTAGAAAACAATTGATGAATGTATCTTTGTATAGATGATTATGTAGTCATAGTTTGATTATTAGATATAGTTAATAGGTCAGACGAGTAGTGAGAGAATTTAGTAATAATACTGCATCAATGACACTTTTGCCTTTTTTGGCTGCAGGTACAAATACCTTCAATGGTTAAAATAATTGAATGATGTAATGCATCTATTAAGGCCAAGAAAACATCACCTATTTGCGCTCAAGCCAATATCATACACGCGTTGCTAGCAGTTATTTCTGAGGCTAAAAAATGAATGGACTTCTCACAATTGTTCTCTTCTGTATGTTTTGGATATTTTCAAATATTGGTTACTGCGACCAGCTGTATGCCGTGTTTTGTACCCTGCATCGACATAGATCAGATTCGGTGAACAATAGTAATTTATATTGGAACCCATGTTATTTTCTTATTGCATCATCATTTCTATTTCAATTGAATCTTCTGTTTTACTACTTTTCCCCTGTACTACATCTGTTGCTTTTTTCTTTTTTCTTTTGCTCCCTTTTTTCAGCTGTTGACAAATACTTTTCCTGACTGTTTACAAATTTCATCCTATTACTATATTTCTCCCCATTGCAAAAAACTTTTGTTACTCTTATTTAATTGAATCGAACTGCACTGTGTCTTTGTGTCTGCAGTTCACAGTGAATACTTCAACTATATCTATGCACATTGAAGCAGCTTTGTAATTGCAAAAGCAACAACATTGGCGTTATATGCCACAGTGAATATATCTATGCATTAGCGGATAAATTTTTAACACATTATCCTCTAAATAGTCTGTGAACTTTAACATATTCACTGTAATTATTTTGTTCGATTTTAATTGTGATTATCATAACCAAATATATCTATGTATTCTTTATCCTACCAAATTGTTATTCATGATGTAACACTATCGTTCAACAATGTTTTTTTATTACCACCGTATTAAATTTCTTATACATTTGGATATGACTTATGCAACAACAATATTTTTTCAACATCCGTGTGCGAAGCACGGGTTCGCACTAGTTCAAATATGAAGGTGCACGTTTCCTAAAAGCATGTGAAGTGTTGTGCAAAGCTACTGAAATAACAAGTAAATAAAGTAAAACTTGAAATAATACTGGTTGGCGCACGTCAATTCAGGAAGATTCAAGGCTTGTTATTCGATCAAAATTAAGTGTAGTATTAATGCAGATAATATTCAGCGATAAGCAGTTATAACTGTATGAATTTTACGTTGATGCTTCATTTAAGTTAGTTGATTCACAGCATTTCATTTTTAATTAGATTCATATTATTTTACTTAAGTAAAATATTATCCCTTTGACCTAATCCATCACTCGATGTGGGCAGTCGATGATGGGTATATTCGTCCTAGTTTTTTGCAAATGTTGTATTTAACAAGTTGTTAGCTTAAAAGTTAATACAATCTGTGGAAGAGTGCAACAAGTTCTAGCAGTTCATTCTGGCAGTTCAAGTTGGAAATTCAATCAAGTTCTATCAAATTCTACAAGTGTTCAAGTCCTGTTCATTCCTTAAGTCGTAGGAAAGACTTAAGTTAGCTCGGGACTCTTTAGGTCGTCCAGATCATGTCCAAACGACTTAACATAGGTCGGGCTTCCCTAAGTCGCTCTTCTCGAGTTATGGAGTTCACCAGTCATGTTCCCACGAATTAAAGCTATGTTGCGGGTTAAATTAGGTCGTGTTGATTTTTTAAGTCGTTCTGCTTTAAGTCATGTGCTATTCTGGCAAGTTAAGTCGCAAGTCATATGAGTCGCAGTCCCTTATGTCGTTCAGAGTTTGGATGTTAAGTCGTTAAGTCGTTCAAGTTAAGTCGTGCGATTCATGTCCAAACTGCTAAGCCCTAGGTCGTTCGAAGCTCCTAAGTCGGGCACTTCCTAACTCTCCTTAACCCGCTAACCCCTCTTCATTCAACAACTTGTCTAACTCGCTAACCCGTTAACTCGTAACCCGACAACCCGTTAGCATCTCCACAATGAAATCCATCATCTCTCTACACCGCCAAATCATCCAAGACCGATTCAAATTGCCTCAGATCCATCATAGATCTGATGCACTGCTGTGTTCTCATGAATTACAACGACAACATGTCCAATGACGATCAAAGATCGATCATAACATGATTCGTGGTGAAATGTGGCACATGAAATCGGATTAGGGTCGGAAAATGGGGGATTCACGATTCGGTGATGGTCGTGGTTGGATAATGATCGGATTCACTTACGTAATGTGATGGTGAAGATGATCAACGACTGGTTAGTTTGAATTCGTCTTCGAGAGCTTGGAGATTCTTCAATGGCGGGTTAGAGTGTTAGAGCAGGTGAAGAGAAGAAGGAGTGACCTAAGAAACTTATATACAGGGGCAATGGAACTCGAATCGGCGCGAACGACCTAACTCTCTCATAAGTCGCTCACGACTTAGCGACTCAGGATGGCGCGAGTTAAGAGGCATCAAAGCACACGACCTAGCCCCTAGGCGTATACTTCGAGGGGCAAGTGTTAACACCTCTCTTATTCACGACTTAGCGACATATTCGACTCAACGACCTAAGGGAATAAGCGACTTAACTATCCAAGGCATAAACGACTTAACGACCTATAACAGGGCGCGACCTAGCGACCTAAAGGCTCCTGCGACTCAACGGGTTAACGACCTAGCAACTCAATGAAGGCAATGACCTAACGAGTTAAGGAAAGAGCGACCTAACGACCTAGCAAGCTTCAGAATTAAGCCGCATGCGCACTGCCTCTTCCATGAGGTCGCTTACGACCTTAGCAAGCCGAGATAACTCCTGTGCTACATATGCTAAGTCGCCCGCAGCATATATCTCGTCCAGGATGGCTCCATTAAGTCGCTAACGACTTATGCTACCTCGGGATCGCTCTTAGGTCGCAACTCCCTAAGTCGCTCACGACCTATGACATGGCCGACCTAAGCCCAACTTCTCCTATAAATACCCCGCCTACTCCGCACTGGACGGGAGGATTTTCGGAGCACCAAGACTTTGCTGTTTTCACTACTTCTACACTTGCTCCAACACTTCAAATGCAAAAGACACTTCAAAGAACCTTCGGAAAAGATCAAGTTCATTCAACATGAATTCAAAGAGCTTTTCTGCATCAAAGTTCTAACAACCTGTTTTAATTGTGTTGTAATTGAAAAATTATTGTAAAATTTGTAATCAAACCCGTAATAGAAGAGATTAAGTGGATGTAGGCTTGACTTTGAGCCGAACCACTATAAAAATTGTTGCCTCTTTACTATTTTCTGCTATTTTCTGCTTACTTTTAGTTCCCGTACCAACGGGTGGTGCTTTCGCTATATCGCAACTCACACTGGGGTGTTAGCGTACATTTTTAGCGTTAATAATAATAGTTTTAAGAGAAGTATCCAATGTACATGCTTCATAATGGAAACAAATTATATTATGCGCACCTAACATAGTATGGGACAATGTTAATGGACACTAAAAAGACATAAAAGAAAACATTTACAGATTTATTTCAAATCAAACATTAAGTCATGGTCCAAAGTTACCAGCAAGTTATATGGAAAGCTAGAAAAAAACTATCAGTTTTTGCTAGGATTTGTTGAATTCAAACCAATCCGATCATCATTGAATAAGAGGTAAAGTAATGTAAAATTTAGCATTTCATCCACACAAATTTTTTTTGGAAGGTAGTGAGCATTAAGATGATGACAACATAAACATTCTCAAAACTCCATTACAAATTATATCGGATGAAGACAAAGCATACATACTTTCAGTTTCTATATCTAAATGAAATAAAGCATTAAAAAATATGATCTAGATGTCTACACATGATATATAGAGCAATTTAATCGCATGTAGTGAACAATGCTATTATTTTGTAGAGGGGAAGACATTTCCCCTACCGTTCCAAGACCTTTTGCATGTAAATGAAGGCGAGTAGGAAAAAAATGATATTCATTTGAAGTTTGTGTTATGAAAATAGTAGTGCTTTGCGGAATCTTTTATCAACGGATCTTTATAACCCAAATCACAAAGAGATAACTTGGATTGAAAACAAGACGAAATTGAAATCAAACGCAATAACATAAGATATTCCACCCAACCACCCACTTTATTGATTCACCAAAATGTTGTTTACAATTAATAGAACAAAGCTAAAATAAACAAAATACCATTGAATCAATAACCAAATTGAGAAAGGGAGCAAATATCTATATGGCTAAAACTGTTGGAGAAGAAGAACAAATATGGAGAAGAGAAAATTAGCAAATAGATTTTCCGCCACACTTTTACCCTCTCTTCTAGTCTCTATTTATATAATCAATTACTTAATGCCCAAGTTAACATTAGATGGCAAAAAATAATTTGATTAACCAATTAGAGAGAGAAATAAGCATATTCAAATATGCCTATTAATTAGGGGGAAAAAAATATTCTCTCTCTTTCTTTTGCATATTTATTTCCCTCTATTTGTGATTTTGTATCACCAAAATTTAACACTTCATCTTGATGCAAAATCACATATCTCCAACATATCAAGCATGCCATATCTAGATCTATCACAAATCCTCATATCTCAACCACACTAAATTACAAACCTCAACCACCGTCTGCAAGTGATGCATCTCCCACATGAGCTGCACCACACAAATCCGGTCTCAAAAATGTTTGTAATACCACAAAGATCTCTGTCTTGTCTTTGTGGATTTTGCAATTCGACACCCGTCTATCAGCCGATCTGAGCTCATTACCTGATCACTATCGATCCCTCGAGCATCATCAACATGAAGACCCCTGTCTAAAATATGATCCTCAATGCCAGAATCATAAGCAATAACCACATTAACCTCTCCACCTTGTTGTGGATTAGGTCCTTCAACCGTCACTCGCTTTCCGTTGTTGACTATAGAACCAACCAAGCTATAAAGGTTTCCTTCTTCCAATACTCCTCTCATCCTTACACGACCACCTTTCTTCACTCTCAAAACACCACCTTGAGTCTCATAAGTGCAACCACAACGATCCAACTGACCGAGAGAGATAAGATTATGCGAACAAGTGGGTACATGTCTGACTCTAGAGACTTCTCTAACCACACCGTCATGCATACGAAACCGGATAGATCCAATACCACAAATCGGTAGCTCTTCTCCATTGGTTGTCCTAATCATGCTGACACTCTTCTCATAAGAAGAAAAACAATTCATGTCTCTACAAATGTGAAAACTGGCTCCCGAATCTTCCAAGGCTTATTTTCACTAAAGAGGACATCACAAGAAGCATCACTATCGATACCTTCAACAAAACCTGCATGTGCATCACGACTAGTATCACCATGCACAGCCTTTTTCTGATCTCTTTTATAAGTATAATACTTACTGCGTATGTGACCTTTCTTATTACAATAATGATAAGTGATAACACCTTTACCATTAGCGTCCTTCTTCTTCCAAATTGTATCTTTCTTCGAGTCCCTTGCCACCATAGCCTCATTTTGAATTGATTTCATACCCGACCCTTTTCTTCTAAGCTCCTCATTCAAAAGACTGCTTCGAACAGTTTCCAAAGAGATAGTTCCATTAGCATTGGAATTACTCAATGAAACAACCAAAGTTTCCCAACTTTCTGAAAGCGAGCTCATTAATAAAAGAGCCTGTAACTCACCATCAAAATTGACCTTCATATTTGCCAACTGATTTATTACATCTTGAAATTCATTCAAATGATCTACTACAACAGACTTCTCTTCATCTAATCTCAGTTGTACCAACTTTCGAATCAGAAAAGCCTTACTAGTAGCACTCTTTGACTCATACAAAGATACTAACTTGTCCCACAAAGCCTTCGCGGATTCACAATTAGCCACATGATGGAAAATTGAATCATCAAGATACCGGCGAATCAAAGCAATCTCCTTCTTATCCGTCTTCTTCCATTTTCCCTCATCTACATCAGAGGGCTTCTTTCCATCTCCATCAATCGGATCATGAAGATCATTGAGGTACAAAACATCCTCCATCTTAGGCTTCCAAATACCCCAATTTTCCCATCCAAAATAGCCATCTTTGAAAACGAAATCATATCCGACATCAATAATTTTTCAAACCAAAATTACTCTAAGCTTTGCGATGATCTGTGCTCTGATACCAAACTATTATGAAAATAGTAGCGCTTTGTGGAAGTTTTTATCAACGGACCTTTATCACCCAAATCACAAAGAGATAACTTGGATTGAAAACAAGACGGAATTGAAATCAAACGCAATAACACAAGATATTCCACCCAACCATCCACTTTATTAATTCACCAAAATTTTGTTTACAATTAATAGAACAAAGCTAAAATAAACAAAATACCATTGAATCAATAACCAAATTTATAAAATGAGCAAATATCTATATGGCTAAAATTGTTGGAGAAGAAGAACAAATATGGAGAAGAGAAAATTAGCAAATAGATTTTCCACCACACTTTTACCCTCTCTTTTAGTCTCTATTTATATAATCAATTACTTAATGCCCAAGTTAACATTAGATGGCAAAAACTAAGTTGATTAGCCAATTAGAGAGAGAAATAAGCATATTCAAATATACCTATTAATTAGGGGAAACAAAATCTTCTCTCTCTTTCTTTTGCATATTTATTTGGGTACTTTTGGCACAGGTCCTTATTAAGTTTCAAAATTCACGAAAAGTCCTTCACTAAATTTCAGTGTAAATTAGGTCCCTGTTTTTTATTCACGATTATTGCAGAGCATGATGCAACATTTCATAAAAGTTGCTGACATTTCCGCAACATTTCTGTACACTGTGAACATAGTGTATGAAAGTTGCTGATATTTCAGCAACATTTATGTACACTGTGAACACAGTTTATGAAAGTTGCTGAAATATCAGCACTTATTTATAAAAGTTGCTGACATTTCAGCAATAATTTTTCTTTGTTTTTACAATAAAACTTTGACACAGATAGTTGCTGAAATATCAGCACTTATTTATAAAAGTTGCTGACATTTCAGCAATAATTTTTCTTCGTTTCCAGAAAACAGGGACCCACTTTACAATGAAACTTTGACAGGGACCCGCTTTACAATATGAAAGTATGATAGGGATGCCTTCCTAATTTCCACTATTTATTTCCCTCTATTTGTGATTTTGTATCACCAAAATTTAACAGTTTGGCCTAATACTTGTCTTACAAAAGCAAACGGTAAATGCTAATATAAATGGGTTTACATAAACATCTAATATTTCAAGTGGTTAAGGATGCTATATCAACTAATAACGCAGTGGGTTGACCATCGTCATATAAAAATCACATTTAATTAGTACTTATTATCCTTTTGTACTAATTGAGGAAATTTATGTTTGAAAATAGTAATCATCAATTGATTGGCATGGACTTCTATACAACACCAAAGATTTCCTGAACAATCAAAAGCTCATGAATTCACAAATGTCCAATAGGTATTTGTTTATTAGATATTAACATAAAATCCTAATTGTAAAATCATTGGTGAAAGAAGCCACAGTAAATCACACCAACTTTGTCTAATGGTATAATGTTCAACCTAAAATCAGAAAATATGGGGAAACGAATAACAGCAATAAGAACTCAACCAGACCACATACCTTGACTTAGGCGGTGGTTTTGTTCTTGTTGTAAGCATCACTTGCTTTGAAAGTTAAAAAGAGTATTGACCATTGTGTATTCAGAGTTGACATTTGAATAAGCCAACCACAAATCTTTGAAGTTATATAATTTGACACTATGTTGAAGTCACTTATCATCACGGTAAGCACTTGTTCTAAAAGGTGACAATGATACATGTGATTCGGAATAAAATTTAAAAGTTGTCAAAAAAATTCAAAAAACTATGCATTTAAACAAAATTCAAACCTCCATAAAGAAACCAAAGAAACACAGAAAAATGGAGAAGAAAAAGCATTCAAAAAAAACAACCAGAATAATAAAAGAAGAAGTTAGGGACACTTTATTTAAATTTTTAAACCCACTTCATGTTCATAAGCATTAAGAGGATGACGTAAAATATTAGAAAAAAATAGTATATACTTTTCCATCTAATGTTTGGTAGGTTTCGGCTAAATAAATCTATCTTAACACCAGCTTTATATCTTCAACTTTGATGTATGATTTCATTTGTAACTTGGAGAGCTAGGAGCTAAAAAAATCAAACAAACATAGAGAATATACCCACAAAAATAAGAGAGAAAGATGGAACTGTCTCTAGTTGTACTATCAATTATAAATATTTATAGCGTATAATTCTTAATCCTTTTTTGAGTCTGATACTCTTCCTCCACCAGTTGTAAAAAAACAAAATTAAAAGTAGAAATTCAAAAATCTTGCTCGCCACTTAACCAGCTTATTTCGTTACATGCATACTGTCGTGACATACAAACATAAGCAATGAGTGCTTCAAAAGCATTTTGGTGGCTTCAACATGAGTTGCTTTCATGCAAAGCCAAAATAGATCATAAATCAAATATAACAGCCATAAATCCAGAATATAAAAAGTGAAATACAATGCATATCTTACAATATTGAAGATGATTCTCATGGATGCGCTGTCATCTTAAACCAATGATAGTACTCTCGCTCCTCCGAATACTCGGTATCTATTATGATTAGGAAATTAAGTTGTTAACATACATCTCAAATTTAAATCAAATTAGCACCTAATTATGACAATTATGACCTACGTTATTGTTCATATTATGTAAATCAAGAATTCTAACTATATTCATTGATGCAATACAAAAAATATATTTCTATCAACTAAAAATTTATATAATTAAAGGGGGGTATTTTACACCATTGCATTTACCAAACAAATAAATAATTCCTCGCTCCACAACAAACAACATTTTATTGCCGATGTCCAAAAAATATAAAATCTAAAACATATATTGAAAGACTATAGAAAATCATGGAGAACAATTAAAATGATAAATAAAGGTACTATTCAGTGTCAGCTGAAAAAAATGAAATGAACAACAAATCAAATATTAAAAATATTAAACTTCAGGATATTGGACTCCAATAATTGTGTGTACCAAAATTTTTGCTTTTATAATCCCATGATTTTCAATGAATCGAAGCCTTGACTAACTTATATTTGTGGGAGTTCCTTAGATAAGTTTAGTTTTAATTATATCTTCAAACCGAATATTTACATAGGTTCATGGTAACCATTCAATAAAAGTCCAATTTCAATTAGCTAAAACTAAACAAATAATAAACTAAAATAAAATCGGGTAAAACAAATTGACATTCGTAACTGTAGAAACAAAGAAGTAACATAAAATTATCTTGAAAAATCGTGTTATAGTGAAGTGTGGCTGGTGTGAATTACAAATCTGGAATAATTAGGGAATAATTGGAGCCGAGACAACAGCTTTACCATTCATGACACACAAAACATCTCTATGAAAAATGAAAAAGAAACGTTTTAGCTAATAAATGAACTATTTATAATGCAAACATGACTCTATTTGAAGAACTTGCTCCACTTTTTTTTTAAAAATAAGTAGAACAAAATAACAAACTTACATGGCATAGGAGACTCGGCTCTTTCTTTTTTCCTTCATAGGTACTGCAACCGATACACCTTAAATGACCACCATTGCTCTTAACTAAATACATTATAGCTTTTAAATAAGGTTAAACCTATTGTCAGAGAATCCAATTTAATTATAATGATTTCATTATGAACAAAGAAAAAAAACTAAAATCCACGCAAGCTCAAACAATAAACGAATACGAACAAAATGGATGTACTAACAGAAGTAAGTGTTTTTACCTCAAATTGGATAGATAATTGGGCTGATATAGGCACAGCGGTATCAAATCGACAAACGATACCACGGGCTGCTCGACAAAATCAGCCTAAGCAAGAGGAGGATAGCTGTTGTAAAAGAGCGGTGCTAGGATGGGAACCATAGAGTTTCCGTGAAGTACAACCATCGAAGAAACCTAACCACGACGATCGGCTCAGACACTATTTTTCTCTTCGAAGTTTAATTTGACTCAATGCCCTAAAATAAAATTAGGGTTAAGTAAAATGGGGGCATAGAGGAATTAAAACATGGGAATTATACGCTACGATAATAAAAAGGGATAGTGATGAAAACGCGAGAGAGAAGTGACAATAGAAGGAGAAAGAAAGAATCGCGACTGTTCGGTTTAAAATTCACAAAAAATCTCCTTGGAGGCTTGTGCGCTCTTGAAACCTAACTCAGTAATAATAGTATAGTGTAGATATATCAATTTTATTTCAGTTTTGGTTTTGGTCCAGTCCTATGTTTGGATTTCGGTATTATCTAATGAAAATGCTACAATAAACATTGTAAAAATGTAATAATAATCTCCAAAGAAATAAAATATGACTTACAACACATTTACATCTACATGCTAATTCTTCGAGAGGCATGTGGATTTTATTCGTTATTTTCTTCACCAACACTTACTGTACGATATTGTGGATAACCTTATTATATTTATTTTAGACATATAAATTTCATATCATGTTATCAAATGGGAAGAGTTCATTATTCTATGTTGTGTAAATAGCTTAACCATGTTGATCGCTCGAAATAATAGTATTACATATCTCGTTTGTTCTATAATAGAAATAACGTATATATGATATAATTAGACTTAGAATGTCCATATTTTGGTGCTTCATTTGAGTTGAACCAACACTTTATTGTCCATGATATTTGTGTTTCTCTCCGTCTCTAAATATGTTTCTGCTTTTCTACATGACATATCAAATGTTTCCATCATGTTCATTTTTTGTCTTTACCCTCTTGATCTTTTATTGGAGTCTATTTATTATTTCTTCTTATACCTATTGCTTTTTTTTCCTTAATTTCCTTCGGTTTTCTTTCCAATAATTTCCGACTACACGAGTTTTTAACTTCTTAAGGGACACTTGAAAATTGTCACCTAATCGTATCAAATGTTTGCTTAAATGTATTATGCCACAACCATTGATTTGCTTACCACAAAAGGTTGCACTTAATATGAAGATTTTTGTCGTTAGGGTACTATAAATTCCAATCAATCTCATTATAGTTAACTTGATCTACCATTGCGGACAAAAGTTGTAAGTGACATAATTAAAAAATACTCATGACAAGCTTAGTTTAATAGAGGTTGCTAAACTTTAGAGGTTGGCCTCTGAAAGTTAGCCTATTGGTGTTTTTTGACAATAGTTTAATAGAGGTTGGGGTGGATGTAAGACCCCACATTAATAATAATACTCGCATAGTCAAACTAACACTACATGTGATAAAAACTATATCGAGTTCATTAAATAAAACGATAAATAAAATATATAAATATTTTTAACTTTATGTATATTTTTTTGCTCTAGCTTCAATGCTTGATTTCTGATTGAGCTTGACTTTAACCGATAGATTGCAACCAACGCAAAAGTTTCTACAAATTGATACTAATTTGACCTCATTCTAGCATCGATCGCATGTTGAACTTATGCCGATTATTTTGGTTTCACTTAGATTTCTATTTTAATTTGGATTTAGATTTTCGGCTAGGTATTATCATCGTTTTCATTTCTTGCACTTTTCATTTTAAAAGCCGTGGAGGAATGGATAGGGGTAAAAGGAAGTAACTAAAATTAAAGATTGATAAATGGTAAAAGGTTAAATACGGATTTTATTGTCAAGTTAAACTCTTGATTCAAACGATTGGAAACTTATTCGAGAACAACGACATTACATTCAACAAAATGAACGTTAAAATTCCTCTAATGCTACCCAACCGCTTTTATGGTGTTTGAGAATGCCCTTAAACAAAACTAAAACTAAATTAAATAACAACTTAATGGGAAAAATAAGATTGATTTAAATTGATTGATTAAATATAATTATCTAGTTAACAGCCCAGCCCAGCCCAGCCCAGCAAACAAAATAGTTCATTAAACCCTCGTTAAACCTGAGACCCCAATTTATTCTCTCCATCGCTTTCTTTCTTTCTGAAACATAAAGCTAGGGCCGCAAGCTAGAATAACTTCACCGATTTTAAGCTTTTCTGTGATTTGAGGATTTGAGAAGATACAAGATAATCGAATTCGTCTGTTAATCAAGTTTGGTTAAGGTAAGTTTATAGTTTTATATTTCTAATTACCTTTTGAAGTAATACAATCATTCATAATTTTACTGTTTTTTTAGGTTTGAAGTTGTCGTTGTTTTGAGTGGAAGTCGATCCTTTTGATTTTATTCGCAAATATTAGGGATACAATGGGTGAAAAGGTGAAGATTTCAGCCCTAGACATGCCAGATGTGCCTATGGGTAAACTTCCTGAACATTTAGAACTGCAAAGAACCCGTGTTTCCTGCAAGTTAGATGCACCAACCCATGTAAATTTTTTCAAATCAAACTTATGTATTGTTGCAGTACTGAAGTGCAGAATACTGAGCATTGATTTGATTTGTTGTTTTTCTAGACTGACGGTGTAGATTACTCTGGTGCCTACGCTGCAATGGGAGTTGATAATAGTTTGCGGATAGATGAATTTTGCAACAATTTTAGAATCGTTGTCAATAAGCTTAATGAAGATGAGATGGAGTTTGATATGGTTGGGATAGATGCTGCTTTTGCGAATGCGTTTAGGAGGATTTTGATTGCTGAGGTGAATTTTTTTTCTATTTTGTTTTGATTTATATTTTATACATGTTTAATTTAGCATTTTAGGAAGATAAAAGCAGGAAACCTTTATTGATTATGTGAGCTGAGCCATGAGAATGCAATGACTGAGTTGCAAGTCAGATCTTCTTTCTACTTAAGAAAGGTTTTATATGTAGTCAAAAATGAGTATATGACCCATAACATAGTCCTATATGTGCATCTTTGAGTGGCAAGGTTTTATTTTGACCATTTTGGTCTGCTATTAAATTATTGATTGATACATGCTATCCTGGTAGTTTGATATCTGAAACCACACTATCAAGATTGTAAATCATTTAGCAACTTCAAACTGAAATTTGAGATGGTTTTTGGCAACTGCACCGTTCAAGTTATTTTCATCGCTTATTTTGCTTGTGTAATATAACACATATGTTATTAAGTCAATTCATAATTGTTCATAGGATCAACTTTTGAGTGTTTAATTTATTTAAAATGTAGAAAATCCTTACCTTCTGATGCCTCTCACATGGGATATGTGATCATCCAAAAATTTGAGGATTCAATAACTGTAGCACCTTTAAGTTTGAACAAAATAACTTTTATTTAAAGTAAAGTATTAGTTTTCTTTCATAGAAGGCAACGGTCAACACTTGAATCTCTACTTTCCATAAGTTGATCCTCAAATTAAAATAAGATGTGAGCTATTATGCACAATATTAGTTCTTTTCTAGTTCTTTTATGTCGCAAGGTTGAAACCAAGAAATTTTTATTACTCACCTAATGTTTCCGAGCATTTTCAATAAAACCCCCTCGTAGGTGTATTTTAACAATATTTCCGGTGATACTTGTGGATGCTATTCGAACTGTTCCATTTTTACTCGTGTTAGCATTTCTTATAGAAGTTATTATATCAGCAACAGCGTCTGCCCACGACGAATTATAAATATTGGTGCTTCCTAATTTTGATATAATCAACATGTTTTTTTTATTTGAATGAATGCTGAGTATTATATTTGTGTTTCTTAGGTGCCAACCATGGCTTTTGACAAGATCCTTGTGGCTCAGAATACTTCAGTTATAGGTGACGAGATATTATCTCACAGGCTAGGCCTACTTCCCATCCAAGCTGACCCAAGATTTTTTGAGTATCTATCAGGTTTTTTTATAAGCTCTTGTCTTCTTTACCGCTTTTCAGTCATTGCCGGATTATATAATCTTAACATCACAATCCTTGCAGAGACAGACGACCGCAATGAGAGAAATACTATAGTTTTTAAGTTGCATGTTAAGTGTGAACGTGGAAGCCCACGCCTAACAGGTATGTTGTATCTGATATTATATTCAGATTGCATGCAACATTTTCCATTTTGCGCTTATATATGTGCATCTTGATATGCAGTCAAATCAGGTCAAATGAAGTGGCTACCAAATGGAAGTGAACTAATATCATCAGTAGTTGCAAATGAAAAACCGAAGACATTCACTTCATTCAGCTGCAGTCAAGATACTTTGGCAGGATTATCAGAGAATCCACCTAGAATGAAGCACGATGATATAACAATAGCGAGGCTCGGTCCAGGACAAGTAATCATTTTTGTTAGACTTGATTCCGTCATCCAGTAAATTTTAACGTCTTAATAAATGCTAAAAAGTTCATGCGCTATATAGCTAATAAATAATTGCATGTGATATGAATATTGAAATTAGTCCTACTGTATCATGAAAAATTCATTGCTATAAAAGAAATTGATGTGAAGTGATAAAATGAATTTTCACAAATGTAGATAAATTTAGGTATCATTTGGTGCGAGGATAGTAGTTGGAGACCCTTTGCTCCCAGTTTGGGAACTGTGAGAACCTTGAGCTGTTAACCTCTCACAGAGACGGGCAAAAGAAATTAGAAATTAGTAAGTTTAAGGTGGATTGAGAATGATATTTTAACTTTACAACAATCTAACTTAAACTGGGGAGTGATGAAAAATAGTAATCAAGTTTACAAGATAACCAAGGTTTCAAATTCCAGTGGTTTTTGGTGATGATGAATGTTATAGAAATGAATGTATGTATAATAATGTATTCAAGAAATATATATTTTCCTGCCATTTAGGAAATCGAGCTTGAAGCTCATGCTTTTAAAGGCAATGGAAAAACTCATGCCAAGTGGTCTCCTGTGGCTACTGCATGGTATAAGATGTTACCTGAGGTGAGATGGTATCTTATTGTTTCCTCAAAATATTGGTAGAACATCATCAAGCCTTATCATTTTTGTATAAATATTTTAATGGCAGGTTGTCTTGTTGAAAGAAATAAAAAATGAAGAAGCAGAAAAGCTTGTTGCACGATGTAAGGTTAAGCCTAACATCTTTGATATTGAAGATATTGGAAATGGTACACCCTAGTTTTCTAACTGCTGTTAATTAGCATCTACCAGCACTGCCATCTTGATTGTATATTTAATATTCAAAAAATGTTTAACTATTCGACATGCGGTATCTGCCATCGTTATGCTCAGGCTATTATATTTCTGTACGGTAGAAACATGTAAGATCTTCAGCGATAAATGCTAAATACTTAAATCCGACACACCACAACCTCCACCCCCAACCCCCACCCCCGCGCCCCTGTGAAAATCAATGATTCATAAATGTTACGACATTGATATTTCCTTGCAGAGTGTTTTGTTAATGTTCCACCAAATAAATTTATGAATAATTTTGAGATCATACTATGTGACCAGGGAGTTACATGGAATACTCGTTGTGATAAAACAATGATTCTCACTACTATTTAAGATGTAATATATTTTGTCCATCATTTATTACATAATATTTTATTTAGATATATTTGTTATTACAATAACCGTTTTGTTGCTTACTTTTTCAACACATAGTTTTCCAAAGTTATAATTATTATTAACACTTTCATTAGTCTATCTATCTATATTATAATCATAAGCGACAACCGACAAAGCGGTTATAAGATTAACAAATATATCTGAATAATATGTTATTTAATAAATGATTAACGATTTTTCCTTATCACTTTGAAACTATTTTAGCCTGAGGGGAAATATGTCTGAACAGTCAGAACAATAAGTTGCAGTGAAAATTAGCTAAAAAGTGTTATAAACTTTTGCTAACTGGATTTTGGCAAACAAGAACCGATCAGTAAATGATTCTTGGTAAAATTGATATACTAGATTAACTAAACACCAGTTTGTAAAATATATTAAGAATCTTTTCGACATTAATCCGTGCAAATTGAAACATTAAACTTAATCCCCGATCAGTAAATGAATCTTGGTAAAATTGATATACTAGATTAACTATACACCAGTTTGTAAAATATATTAAGGATTTTTTTAATATTAACCCGTGCAAATTAAATATTAAACTTAATCTTCCAATGTTAATTTTATCAGAAGCGCTTAAAATAACTTACACCAAAGTTTTTGGTAGTCATACTAAATATATTTTGTTGAAGAATTAGTATATATGTTATTTTTTAGTACTACATGACACTATTACCATCGAAATTTCCGTAGAAACATTTATCATCTGATATCACTAGCATGTAACCAGTGCTTTGTATACAACAATGTACTAAAAAACAATGGTAAGAAATTTATATTTATTATTATGTGATTTATAAATGTTTACATGTGAAAATAAATTAAAGGTTTTACTTTTTAAAGACAATGAAGATATAATCCAAGTTTGTTATATTTTTTATAGAATATAATATTTATTAGGCAAGTAAATGAATATATATTAAATAAAGTCGTTTTGTTTAATAAATTTGAAGTTCAAATTTTGTTTATGTTTGTGGTGATAAATATCTAGTTAGATTAACTTTGAATTTATTACCTAATGTATAATGAATATGTCTGAGATGAATTATGGGCAAATCTAAAATTGTAAAGTTTGTATAAGGAATGATAATCTTGAAAATCTGAATGACTTAAAAGCTAAAAGTTCCGTATTTTAGTTGATGATAATTTTAATTTTATGAAAATCTTAAGTGGAAATATTGTTGATGATATTAAAGGAGTGAAATGTGAACTTCAGTGAAAATATTGAAAATGAATTAAGAAAATTAGATAAAATTTTTGAAGATGCAGAGGACTTGAATGAAGTACAAAATAAAAGAATTAAGAAGTCATAAATGCTTCTGTCTTTATATTAGATAATAGATATGGGTAAGAAAAAAATGCACGACCTGGTAACCTATTAAATAATATTGTAAGTGAAGCAAGATTCATCTGCTCTTTTCCTAATTTCACTGCAAAGACCCTTCAATTACAACCCTTCAATTAGAACTCTTTGGTATCAGTCCTTGAAGTTCTTCATTAGGACATTATCCAAATATGTGTTTTTTTCCCTTCAGGCCGTTAAAAATATATTACATCAGTAACTAAAAGCAGGCGGATAATAAGTTGCATATTAACAGCAAATCATTAAGTGGGAGTGGTTGTTCATCAATGAAGTCTGATTGATAGAAAACTAAAAATAATATGAAAGCTGGATACCTTTGTCTATCTTAGCCATCAAGTGGAACACAATGGTTGCGATTCGCTTCTTTGAGTTCCAAATGTTATTCATATAATAAGCGTGAAAGTATGTCTACACATCTAGAAAATTTTAAAATGAAATCCCAAGTGGGATATTTCACATGTACCAACCTGCAAAAGGTCAATGTAAACACATTATGTTGTTTGAATATACTCCAAAACAAAGGGTTGACTGCAAAGCATTTATCATTGCACCATAAATGTCAAATTCACATCTGATCGAGTGGCTGAACTTTTAATAACAATTGTAAATGTGTGACTCTATGTTGAGTTAAAGAATAACAATATGGTTAATGCACATGGTATCCGATACTGAATGAAGGGACTGATGATAAAAAAAGGTGTTTGCTTTTATATACTATGTTACCCGACTGCTTGACCTGGCTATAGAACGATAGTTGCAGAAGTTATAGTTAGCACTAAAATAGGATTCTGGCCAAGAAAAGACTGGAGATACAAGGGTTTGATACAATCGATATGGTTCGACATGTATGAGTGGCTCAGTAGGTATGGTTTGGTAAGTATGGCTCGGTAGGTATGGTTCGACCTTGCTTCAATATGTATCGTTCGGCCTTGACTCAGTGTGTATCGTTCGGCCTTGACTCAGTGTGTATGGTTCGGCCTTGACTCAGTGTGTATGGTTCGGCCTTGATTCAGCATGTATGGTTCGGCTTGGGTTCAGCATGTATCGTTCGGCCTCGGTGGTTAGGCATGTGTCGCTCGGGTACATGTGGGTCGTCAGCTTGGATCCAGTCATGTTGGCTCGGTATACATCATTCGGTCTAGATGGCTCGGTATACGTTGCTCAATTATGGTGCACAAGCCGAAGTGGGTCGGTCGGGTATAGTTCGGCACTTGTGGGTCGGCATCAATGCTTCGGCATACTTGGTTCGGTATGCATAAGAGAAGACAACAAGTTACCACAGGGGACACGGTCGACGCTTCTATGCTTCGAGTCACACCGCCACTTGCTTCGAGTCATTTGAGAAGGTGCTTCGAGTCATCCTCAAGGGACCCATGGTTCGGCCAGAGTGGCTCGGTGTACCTGGGTCGGTCGTCCTGGAGCATCACCTGTGAGCCGAGTTGTCTAGGTCATGGGCTTGCGCAGGGGATCTAGCTTGTCTTCATCTATAAATAGAGGGGCATGGGTATAGTTGAATGAATCTTTTTTTCGAGAACTTCAGGGAAACTCTACCATTTTATATACTCTTCCCTTTTCGATTCAAATTTGTATTCAAATGGTTTGTTTACGGATTGTATCTGTATTCAAGTGATTGGAAAAACAATAAAGAATCTATTCAAAGTGGACGTAGACAATTACGCCGAACCACTATAAATCTGGTGTTCTCGTTTCAGTTGTTCTTTTTGCACTCAATTGCGTTATTTCTCTGTTTTAATTTACTTTCTTCATTAATCACTCTACATAACTCTATTCAAGGATGTTAGTGACCAATTTAGGTGCTAACATACAACAACAACAACAAAACCATTATTCCCAAACAAGTTGGGATCGGCTAGAGATGGAACCCAAAACTAAATGACAAAGCTAATTTAAAGGTTATAACAATAGCAATAGCAATAATAAAATAAAGTCAAATAAGTAAATTAATAATAATAGTAACTAAGTAAAGTAAAAATAAAGATAAAAATACATATATATGTAAAAAAATGATGATAATAGTATAAATTGTAATGATGGTGTTAGTACGTGAATTGCTTTTATGTACTACAGTCATATAAATAGATGGTTAGTATTAACATCAAGTTATTCTATGGTCGCCAATCAATGAAGTTCTAACCACATTCATATTGTAGATTTTTAATGACCATCACATTTACACGGAATTTACACGACATTCTTAGATTGCATGATACGAAAGACTAGTAAATTACTTTGATTTGGAGTTGATTAGCATGAAATTATAAAATGATGGTGAGAATTCTATCTTTAAGTCATGCACTTATTGTGTTATTAGGAACATAAGATGTGTATGTGAGAAATAAAGAGGTAATAATTACTTAGAATGGTACCGTATAATTGTTATTAATAACTCTAGAACCCTTAAAATTGATAAGATCATTCAAGATTGACTTGTGAATTTTGTCAAAAATTTGATGGGAGCCCATTTTTTTTTTTTGAAAATCCAGGAGAACTCGGCGGACCGGTAAACTAAACTCCTTAGGAGGGTATAGTAAAGCCGTCCGCTGAGGAGCCCAAAATTTTAATGCAGTAAATGGCACCAAAAAATCATTATCAACAAGTTAGTAAGCTATATATAGATATAATAGACACTCAAAATTGCTAAATCTTAAATATCTGAAGTATAGGTCAACTAACCTATAGATAATGGAGTCAACAAAAATCAACTAAGAGATTCAAATATCTTAATCGAAGCAATCAAACCAAATAAAAAACTTGATTATCTAAGAAAATAGACATATAAAAAGCATCTAAAGAAGAAACTTTACGTAAAAACTACAAGTTGATAATTGCCACAACTTTCACCAGTTCTCAAACATGAATGCAAATAAACTCAAACGAGCTTCCGCCGCAATCCTCCATGTTGCCTCAATCCTCATCTGCACAATCGTTTGCATTACCTTAGGGCCTAGTCTGAATAGTGGAGGTCGATTTGAGAAGCGATAAATTTTGAATTCAGTCTGAAAGAAAACATTTTGAGAATGAGGTGGTGAATGCGGTTTGTATTTACCGAAGAATCTATTAGATTAACTAATTTTTTGATCTGCTTTCGATTGCAGTTGATATGAGATCAAACGAGTTACACTGCAACTTTCATCAACCTCTGAATGGAAATCTAAACACATTACAATCAATCTTATCTGCACCCTGTTTTTTTTTTTTTTTTTTATTACTCCTTTATCATTCATTGACTGTGTTTTTCTAAACTACTGACATGTTAGTATTCCTAAAATTATCCTTTCACAAACAAAACAAAAATAAGCGTTGCAAGCAAGTCTTGCACAGTGTACAAGTATACATTTTATATTTTACATAAAGATCTGTATTCTGAATCTCTGGAGACCGAAGCTATTACTTTGGAAACCATGTATTTTATTTCCTTGCCTTTTCAGGAGAATTATTTTGAAATCTTGATGATTTTTGGAAATTTGTGATTTAGGTGAAAAAAGGGTAAAAGTATCTAATCCACGAAACTGCACACTGTGTAGAGAATGCATTCGTCATGGAGGTGAAGATAAGGTGGAACTAAGGCGTGTTAGGGATCATTTCATCTGTAAGTATTTATCATATTTTATCACCTATTACCGCACTTTGTGTATAATTGGGTTTTAAAATAGATGTGATACAGTGACATTTGCTTGACCCATATTTTATTTCAAGGAATGGTGGCGCGATGATTTTTTACTTGAACCATAACTTATTGTAAGATAAGATTATTACTTGAAAAATCAACCCTGTTATCAGCAAACATCAGCTGTTCTAGCTTCACAGATCTCAGACTTTTCCAAGGGTGCACTTTTTACAAAATTAAACCAATCTTAGCTTGATCACCACCTATATACTTATAACCAATATTGTAGATTGTCATTAACTGGTGCAGTAAATTCTTCTACATCAGCCTGCATAAATTATGTTTTTTCATGCACATAGTTTCCAAATAAGATTTCCTGAACAAACATGGTTCAAAGTGGAATGAAAACAAGTGCTTTGAGGATTTTCTTGATTGAAATCAAACACTTCATTAATATTATTGGGTGACGATTGTACCATGTAAATAAAGAATTATTGCAATTGAATTTCTAATTTAGAAGCAGGCCTGCTGGTAAAGTGGTTATATTGTGGTGCATTGTATAATATAACCAACACTTCTGACTGAAACATATTAATTTACCTTAGTGACTTCAAGGCAGATGGTTGTGAGGTTAGAAGGCTAATCCAATAACCATAAGACTAGTCTTGCATTAAGGTTCATTCTTGACTCGTCGTTTCTTAGCATTTTGCTCTTTAGGCACACATTCATTGTGATGCTCATTCTACATGAATAAGCCTATTACGATTAACACTGGAGCGATTGTTGCCAAAATAAACGTTTTTTTTCTTTTTTTGTAATTTGCTAACCAGATCTTGGATTTTGTTTATTCTGGTCTGAGTAGAATCTACACAGAACCAGATCAGGAATACTGAGATAAGTCACTGAATGTGATACAAACCAATACACAATTTCATGTGAAGCCATTAGTATGATCTAAGAATATGTTTTTTTTTTCAACATTATTACAAAAGAAACACGCTTTAATTTCAGCCAAACCTCAACTCTGAACATGCTATCTATGTTTATTTTATTTTTGTAACCTTGAATATATTTGAAGTTTAAGGTCCACTTCAGAAGTATTTGTAAATCTTTGTTGTTTTTTAAGTACAGTATCTAATTCTTGTATTTTGTAATTATTTTGTTACAGTTACCATAGAGTCATCGGGAGCTTTACCTCCGGAAGAACTTTTTACTGAAGCGATTAAAATTTTGGAAGAAAAATGTGATCGTGTAATCTCTGAGTTGTCGTAGAAGTAGTTTATAGCTGCAATAGTCTTATATTGAGAAGATCCATAATTCATATCTCGCTATTGGACTGAAAATTGTATTTGATGAGCGTACGTTTACGCTTCAATTTGTATAATTATCTTAGAGGTCGTTGTTGATTCAGTTTGATGTAGCTGGTCTTCGGTGTTAATTTGTGCTTCTCTCGGTAGCTTTTCAGAGATGGTTGATTAAAAAGAACTAGTCTTTTTGTATGGCCCAAATCCTGTTTTTGGAGCCTTCTTTTTGATCAGAAGATGATTGTGGGTCTTTCTGGTATTTAGAAATAGGAGAATCATTTACAGGAAAGATTTAGAATTGTTATAAGCAGATATTTGTGCTTTCAAAGATGACTTGGTAAGAGTAGGCCGGTCAATGGATGTTTTCGGAGATAGAGTCATATTCGCATCTGCATTTGAAATTATTTTTGGATATCCGCTTCCGAGGATACGGATGGATATTGGATAATTATCTTATCCGCTAAAGATCGATAAATCAAGAATTATAAAGAATATTTTAGTTTAACATAAATATTTTTCAATTCCATTGAGTGTAAAAGTGCTAAAAATTAACAAATATAATGATAATAAATAGTTTCGAGCGGTTAATCATCATTAATGATTAAGTGCATATAATATAAGTTACTAATTTAATAAAACTAGTGTGAACTCGTGCTTCGCACACGGATGCTTTCAAAATATTGTAGTTGCATATGCCATATTCAAATATATAAGGATTTTAATATAATGATAATGAAAAAACATTATTGAACAACAGTGCGACATCATTTATAAGCCATGATCAAGGAAAAATAATGCAAAGATATATATGATTTTTATAATTATAATTGAAATTAACTGAAATAATTATAGTGAATATATTAAAATTCACATATTTGTCAGTGTTGCTGCTTTCACAATTATATAGTTTGTAATGTATATAGATATATTTGAAGTAGTCACTGTGAACGGCAAACATTAATAGACACTTTAATTTGTTTCAATAAAATAACAGAACCAAAAGTTTTTAGTCATGTGCGGCTATATAATAGTAGGACCAAAAGCATTGAATGGATTTGAACTGTATTTGTCAACATAAGAGGAAAAAAAGCCAGGAGATGCAGCACAGTGAAGGGAGGAAGAAGTACAATGCAAGATTCATCTGAAATAGGACCGAAGATGTAATATGAAAATAATAAGAGTTCCAATACAGATTACTAATGTTCATTGAATAGGATTCCAAGTCAAGTACAAAATATGACATATAATTGGCGGCATTAACCCCTAATTTGAAAAGTGACGGAACAGAGCAATTGTGCTAACTCTGATATATTGTTTAGCCTTGGAAAATACTGTCGGTAGTGTGCTTATCAAGTTGGTCTTGAGTGGATGTAGCTGCTTTTATCATGCCCTGAAATGATGCATTAAAGTGGGTAAACTTTTTCGACGATGTAGGATTTTGTACCTGCAACCAAAAAGGCAACACTGTTAAATTGCAAAAGGTGAAATTAAATTCAGAAATACCTACAAAATATATAACCAACAGAATGATGGAAGATGCAAATTAAATTCAAAATATATTTTGGTCATAACTATTTTCTCTTATATGCAATGATAAAATCGTTCTCACATTGGTAGTGTAATTTCTGTATCATAGCCATTTCTCTCCTATATAATTACAATATATTTTATGGCATAACTGAACTTCTACAAATTTGAAATTTAAATATTTATATACAATACGAAGGCTCTTGGTTTTGCAATTCTAAACTCATATCTTCATAGTCTTAAAATGTTAAGAGCGACAATTTCCATCAACATAAATTTATATAACAAAATTTTCCAGTGTATAAATTGTATGTCCAAAATTTGTAAGAAAGAATGCATGATTGGTATGATTAGTGCTACAATTTTGATCAAAGTATAACATTAAAATACGATAAGAATGCTACATCTGATCATTACAGACTGGAGCTTTGTAAATACGATACGTTCAATATTTAAAGTAATATACTACTATAATTTCAGTCAAAAAGACACAAAAAGTTACCCTTAAAATGATTAACATAGATAACATGTAACCATTACAAAGAGCACAGGCCAGGTGCTGCTTCGTATGGCAGTGTACTCATTTGATATTTTATAATATTAGATGCATTTTTTGAAATTTGACTCATTGTCATAACTGGAATCAATATATTTCCATATATAGTAGGCTAATCATTCTCCATTTTAAGAAGATTGATCAATAATTTCACCAGTTACTAAATTTACTTTTCAAGGGGAAAAAACCCTACTCTGTTCGAATCAACTATAAAGCTCTGCCACTGATTGTTTATATAAACACGATCAAATGTCAATTTAGTAGCCACTTTTTACAATCTTTGGGAATATTTGGACAAATGTTATTGTAATGATAATAATTATTATCATTAAAATATCCAACCAAGTGCCTAATGTTTTTTTGTACAGTGGATCCAGTATCAAATTTAGTAATTAAGAAAGGCAAAATAACTATGAATTGTAGAAAATATTGTGAGTGCATTGGATGAAAATTTTGATTTTTTATTATTGTTTGATGACATAGTAAAATAATATGATTTGCCACATATGGCAAAATATAGAAACAGTCTATATCCAGAAAAATTTATCCAGTGGATTTTTGTAAAAATGAGACAATACATGTTCTCGAGCAACTGTAAAACAAAATAGGCATTACCAGCACTTATTTTGCAAATGTTACAAGATGAGTATTCCCAACCGTTGCTCAGATTGACATCAGCGATTTTTGATTCAAATGCAAACTTGCTACCCTGCGTGATTGCAAAGCGTGTATTTTAGTGGTGCATCAAAAAGAAAAGAGTATCATAATAAATAAGTGGGTAATGGGTGCGAATATGTATATATGAACAACACGTGCACACACATACATACATATATATATGCATATGCATATGCATATATAAACACAAACATGTCTGTGTATATTTTTGTATGTTTCTATAAATATAATAAAATTGCAACAATATGTGTAAACCCGTGCTTCGCACACGGGAATGGGAAAATAAAGTTGTATAAGAAAATAATGGTGAAATGCGAAAGCATAGAGTAAAACAGTTTAAGAAACATGTGCCCTATAAAATAGGATTAACGGTGAATAAGAAAATAATGTTTCCACTGCAAAGTATATAGTTATTTTAGTAGAATCGTAATACAATGGGACATAGAATGTGTTATATAATAGGTTGTGCAAGCCTATCTTTATAAATTAGTACATAAAACAAACAGAGGAATCGGTACATGATACCGTTGACATACATGTTAAGTGGTGATGATGAAATGAGAAAAACACTATGTAGACTAAGACAGTATCACAACATTTAATAGGTAAATAAGAATTAAAGTAACTTCTCCCCTTTAAACAATTTAGTTGGAAAAGTATGTATGCATAATCATACAATAGTAATATAGAGTGTGAACACATTAATGAATTAAAAGGTAACAAAGAAGATCGACTATAGCAGCGAAAAAGATAACCTTCTTTGTTAACACTACAATAACGGTGGAAAAAAGGTTTATTCGTGTTATTATTACTGCAGAACCATAAATTCGAAAAGTAATAATGCAGTTTATAGGAAAGCGCTAATGTCAGAATCAAGCAAGTGAGCAGGGAGTAATAATTTTTCATTTATTTATAGTCATTTGGTCTCATTCATTGTGTTCCTGCAATTTAAATTACGTAAAGTCAGTAACAGTTGCAGGAGTGATGGAAGCTGTTACAAATCATCAAAAAGCAAAAACAATGTTTGTTTTTTATTTTGGATAAAAAACAAAAGCAACATTCTAAAGCTGGACTTAAGCGTTAATTTTCTGTACGCCTGCAGTATAGAAAGTAAAAAAGAAAACAAAAGCATGTGTTAGTGGATGTTCATTTATTGGAATGCAAAACAACATTTACATGGTAACATATAGTACAATGGAACAATTGGCTACTCTTTAGGGGTTGACATTTTGTTCCTTGCAGTTTATAATTTGGTTCAGTTTTCAACACCTCTGATACATTTCATTTGCAAATTAAAAGAACTCATAGAGCAATGCTAACTCCAGTAAATATGTAGATCAGTTGTACGACCACTCTACACTTAATTTGAAACCTAAGCAAAAAACACTGTTATATAACCAGAAGCAATGACAAAAATAACTATAATAACGCCCAACCTGTTCCCCATAACATCTCCAACAAAATGTCAGCTTAGCATCACCATAAATGCCAGACATAACCCATCCCAAGCCAAAATCTCTTTTGCAAAAGAAACAGAATTCAGAGCCCAGCTCTAAATCGATATTGATAACTTAACCAACTATTCTTCTTTTCATTTTGGCTGCTATTAGCAATTAATTTTCATGAGATCTTTATTATTCAACCCATTGCTAAGGCTACTAAATTTCAAAACATTCCTTAAAGTAATAAGGAACTCGTAAGAGAAGCACCAAGAAATGCAGAAACATGGATAGGAACAGTCGTACTAACCGATATAGTAACATTTGGAGAATATCGTATGAACCAAATTAGATACAATAGCTATCTACACCCATCAGATTGACTGCACGTATATGAAAAGGTTACGTTTATATTATAAGTTAATATGCCACAACACAACATGTTACAACATTCAAACAATTCCTAGTATAATCACAAATTGTATGTTAAAAATAGCAATATTATGTATCAAACATCAAGCTTACAATTTGTTATAAGCTTGCCATGCTATGTATTCATCATCGACCGTGGATGTCAAAATTTATATTTGTTTTCGTTTAGTACATGTATGAAAATAGAAAATAATGAATCTACATCATTTGTCCAAAATAATTTCTTATTATTCATGTCAGAAAAATAGGTAGCTTAATACGATAACAAAAGCTATATTATAAATTACATATACAATCACTATTCATGCTAAAAATGATAAATTGTGATAAAAAAGAACTAATAGGAATAATAAATATAATTTCGATAAAAGCATCTGCAGTTGCATGACAACTTACAATTTACTAATTAACAGAATTTTGTTATTTATCGAGCTTTCCAATTCCTTCCAGATAGCAAATTTGATCTCAAAACAGAAGATTAATTTGAGGATATTCATTGAAGCCTAAACCTAAAAAAGAAAATATTAAATGGTGTATCATTAAAACTATGACATGCTGCCATTATGGCTTACGTAAAATCTAATTAAAGGCTCAATACATTGTGCATTTGTTAAGTAGAATGCGTATAAACATAAGTATAAAAACAACAGTTATAGCTAATGCATACTTAAATGCTTTTCTTTAATTAAGTAGGACCGCATGTATTAAAAAATAGGAGTATTTAATTTTTAGGACACACTGTAGGAAAAAGTATATCCAAGAGCAACGAACTTTAATAATTAAATTAAAAACAAACGACCTTATTAGATTATGTAAATCTCAAGTTTAGTTAATTACTCATCTTCACTAAATTAATTAAAAAAATGAAGCTCGAAATTCAAAGACAAAAGTGATTTCAAAAACATTTTAATTGGTTAATGTTATCATAGAATGTATAAGTAAGCAGCTCTGAAAGCTAAATAAATATAGCTTTATAATTTAAAAAATAGTGTATATCACTTAAATATATAACTAAGCAATTAGGAACGCTATTCCCGTTTAGCAGTTGAAAAAATGTTAGTCGTAAATAATAAAGCTATATGCCTTTAGCTTTCCATGTTGTTTTTCCTTTTTTCTTCTTCTCATATTCACAAAAAAACATCTTTGTAATTAATTCTTATTATTTCACAAAAACTTTCTATAATTAATTTTTATAATTTCTGAAATGCCGATATGTGTCCTTAATTTGAAATATTTGGGTTTTATTTAATTAAATCTTGACGGTTGTCCTTGATGTGAATAACAGAAAGTAGTTGTTCTTTGAAATAAAAAAAGAAAACAATTTCGTCTTTGAAACAAATATCCACTAAAAATATATGTATTGAACATTAAAATGTCAAAGTTTTCAATTAAATATGGTGTTGCACATGTGCTATGTTTAAATCTCTTAATCAAAAATGCTACATTAATGTATTACACCCGATTAAATCATTTGTTAACAATGGAACTATAGAATTAGTCTAAGATTAATTTCAAATAAAGTAGTTTCAACTCAAGTATTGATTTCAGCCATTATGATTTAACAGTTATATTGTAGGAATGTATCTACAACATCTTCCACTTCATAAATTTATGAACAATTAAGTAAAAGTATTTTCATTAACAATGCTTTAGTGATTGTAATTGTTTTCCCTTCCTTACTCTCTCCGTGCATTCATAATATTTGTCATACGAATGTAGTTTCATATAAGACATTTTTTGAGAGGTTTTGTTAGATACGACTTGCCAAAGCAAGTTCAATTGTGTAGCAATTAATTTCAGACCACTTGTATAAAAGATTCAAAATGAGATTGTCAATTTAATGTTTTCCCTGCTATGAAAGCTTTAAAATGAGCCAAATTAAAAGTGATATTTTTGAAACACGATATGGAATATTGCCAAAACTTAAACTATAGATGAAAAACAAATTAGCTTCCAAGCACCATCACCAATCACGTCCTTTATGCCTTTAATTTAATCACTCATGGCTAGTATTATGTAATGACATCATATGCTTTTAAAAATCACTATTAGAATCATCAAAAAACACAAAAGTATTTGATATTTCCTAAGTTAAATTGTAGTATACGAATGATGTTCTATCAGTAATTTTCGTATGATAACTAAGTACCTTTGCCAAGAAATTGATTACCACAGGCCAGCGACTATCCTCTTCACTTTTTTTAACTCCATGCATACGGTATGTTGATAGCCACTTCATCTCAAATCTTCACAATAAAATAGAAAAAAAAGAGTTATGGGAAAATATTATGATTGTTACATTTTTTCATAAAGCAAAAAATCTTTGTTGTCTTTTGACCATGTATATGCAGTTATTTTTCATCCGAAACATTAAGACACATTTGATACATTGCATCATTTCTTTTATGTATTATTGAAAATGTGATGGCCAATGCACTATTTCTGCGGTATGTATGCGAATACCTCTTCCCCACCTCATAATTAAATAACTTCAACAAATAAGAAGCCAAAAGGTTGGTTTCTGAAATAATCTAAAAACACCGATTCGATCTAATATTCACAGAACTTGTTCAATTAGCCTACAAAAAAAACAGCTCTTGAATACATACCTAATTCATCATAAATAATTATTTTTGAAATCATGGAAATGCATAAACATGAAGAAAAGAATGTTGAACTATAATACAAATTAAAACTTGCAGTGAAAAAGGAATCATATCACGATAACATTGTACTCTTTTGTGGGAACTGAACTTCGTGTCACAAATATACATGATGCAAGTATTAAATCGAACACTCTATTAAAGAACATAAAAAATGATATATAAAGCCATAACTAAGCTCGTTTTATTTTAATAAAAATCAACAAATAAATTCATTTCGGGTTTCATGGTATATGATGAAAACCGAGTAACTAAAATAGGATATGCTAAGTAAATTAAGAAATGCAAGCGATACAAAAACTAATTATATTGTTTTACTATATGTACACAACTATCGTGTGCAGAGAACGGGTTTGCACTCATCAACATATGAAAGCCGAAAATCAGTTACTTTATGAAATCAATTGGTTAAACGTCAGAATAGTTGCATAAAAATTGATCATAATAAGAATAGTGCGGACAAACATAGTTTTGTGTTTCTTATAATAATAATTTGGAGAAAGTATATAGTTTCCACTCTAAAAAATTGACCAAACTCTATCGTTGGAGAAAGTATATAATTTCGTGTTGATATTGTATGAATTGGACTGAAGAAAGAAGTCAAAATCAGACCACCACAAAAAAAGCCATGATTGGGTCGCTATGGTGATCTACTTCAGTGGTCATGGCTGTATATTTTCAGGACAAAGGTAGAGAATGAATTTTAATAGCAAACAACAAATAAGTCCAGGTGAACTTTCATACATACATAGAACAAAATATTTTCATGTTCAAAAATAAAGTTTTTGTGTAAGTGCATATTTTTTTCCATAATTTTATATGTGAAATAGTTAAATTCAGAACATATTCAAAATTTGCAGTTCACTATTGGGTTTATGAGTAATGTATAAATCAAATACAGCAAAGCAACACTGTGTAAAAACTACAAAATAATGTATAAATAATTGTGAATATAATCATTTTATTATTATTATATATTTTTCATACATCATCATTCTAGCCAAGTCAAGACGAACAAAACATAATTCATAATATATTGTTAAAAGAAATTATTTATTCTTTTCAAATGGTGTTTTATTAAATAAATAAAAAATTCATCAGGCGAAACTTTGCTATATGAGTTTTCCATGATTAAAATCATGATTTAATAGCTCATATTTTGAGGATTTTGGGATACAAAGATCCCAATTGCCTTAGTATGGTATGCAACTTCAGATCCTATTAAACATCTTAGAAGTGATATAATTTCTATCAAGGTAGTGCATGGTCCAAATTCTATGCGGTTTATAATATTCTAGACAACAGTTGGAGGACTTGCTTTTAACTAAAATTATATTTGAAAGCCTATAACTGTGAACTCATGGCAACATCTTGTTGACCCATTCAAACATTAATTTTGGATACACAAAAAATATGAATATTTCTAGATGACATAAAGTAAAAGGAGGAAGAAACCCTCAAGGTTTTTATAAAGAAATTCAACTTGGAATCAACTAAATTTAAAGGAGTGGATAACAACTTAAGATATTATTCCCTAATTGCAGGGGAAGCGGCAAATACTAAATTGGTAGAGAGATTAACCATGAAAAGGGAAATCAATCTTAGCGACTTTTGTTAAAAAAACAGTCACTGCATGCACTTGGAAGAAATGGTGGTTGAGGAAGGACCTATCAAGCCACCTTGGCCCATGGATCCTCAACACATTTTGTAACCACATTGTTTAGCTTTTCAATTTTTCATCACCCCATGTATCTAACAACTAACTTTGTAACTCATTCTTGCAAAGAATTAAGAGTTATGGGTTGTGCTAGCACTTTGGTGGGGGATATATTAGATGTATCAACAACATCAATTCATATAAAAAAATTAGAAGGAATCTCTTATCCAAAGACCTTGTGCATCGTGTCCTTTGATAGACAATTCGAGATATTACATAATAAAATCAATCAATATTTCTACTTAAAACATGTACACATATTCTTATCCAGTTTTATTTGAAAATTGAACAAAAGATTTCAAATGTAATTGACATTTGATAAATAATTTTAGTATAAACAAATGGGTAGAAAAATGGATAATCTTTTTAAATAGCTTAAAACTGAAAATCTAGGTAGCACTGAATATTTAAGATTAACATATATTGTTTAATAACCAATTTACGTCCGATAACATGACATTTGATAAATAATCTTAGTACAATCAAATGAGTAGCAAAATGGATAATCTTTTTAAATAGCTTAAAACTGAAAATCTGGATAGAACTGAATATTTAAGATTTACATATATTGTTTAATAACCAATTTATGTTCGATAACATGATGGCATCTATTTTGTGCAAATAATTTATTATCTTTCTGAAATTGCATAATGAAAAACAATAAATTTTATTTAAAAAATTCATTAACCATTGGGAAATTTTCCCATATAGTGTAAACAAACATGCAACATAAACTTAATATTTTATAAACATTCACAATCCAGAATTATTTTGGAAAACACGCCAAATTGTAATTGTAAGAACACAAAATAAACCTAATACGTTATGAAAAACATATATTGCTATTGTAATAATTAGGAAAAAAATAGTAAAGCCATTATACATGTTGAAATATACCAGATTATCGTAAAATCGTTAACACTCTATATATTTGCATACACATCAAAGGAGAATCCTCTTGCAAAAAATAAAGTTTAGAAGACAGCAATTAGTTTTCTGTAACCTAAGCACTATGAGAAATTACTCACATATAATACACATTTTGGTGCAAAATAGCAGGTCGTGCATTAGTACAAAGAAGTATGAACTTATCTCATCCAATTGTAAGATACAAAACTATGCATGAAAAAAATATTACACATTGAACAAAATTGATTTCTCAAAGTATATTTAGCAGTTAGTGTTGTTCATGAAGAATAAGCAGGAATAAACAAAAAAGAAAAATAGATATATATTTAAGTGTGTAGCAAAGTTAGGTTGAACACCTAAACCAAACAACACACAAAAATTCGGTGTTCAACTTATAAAGCACTGTTAAATAATCAACATAACATGAAGAAACCTTTTTAAGACTGAACAATATTATACCGTTTGTCATAAAAAAATATCGGTATTGTTTATGTAGTTAGATCATGAAGCATAACAATGCTTGTTACATGTCTTATCAGCAAGAGTTGCTAAACTACATTAAAAGCCAAAGCAGATGATCAGAACTGACATGATTCAAAACATACATAATATTCAGTTGACACAACTAATCTAGAGAAGAATGTAAAAGTAAAAAATTCACATAATTTCATAAGAATTACATGTACCAGGTAAATCAGATCGATGGAAATAGAGTCCAAAACAAATCTTCAAACACACATCAAATGCCTTCAAAAAATCACTCCCAGCTGCTTCTTTATTCACTAAAAGCTCAATCTCCTGTATTCTCAAACCACTTTGACAATAATATCCAAAGGACCCTTCTTTACGATTACTCAAAGTCTCAACCCTTCCACCAGCTTCAAAATCTCGCTCACGAATGGAGAATCCCCTCGCAAAAAACTGCCAGTACCAGACACGTCGGAATTTGAGGAGCTAGACTGAGAATAAAGCCACGATGATGATCTAAACAGAGGTATTCTGTGAGGAGAAGAATGGGAAATTCAAAAACTATTAGTAGATGAGAGAATAGTGTGGCGGCCGGCGGGATAGGTGGACGAAGTGGGAGGAGGAGTGTCGGTAGAGGAGGTTAGGAAACACTGGCGTTGATAGGAAAGTTAGAATTTTCGACATCGTTCCCATTTTTCTAAGGAAGGGAAAAGATGAAACCCTAGATATCGAACAAAGGGTTTACGGCATGAAGGCAGATCCAAGCTTCACCTCAAGCAACAAAATCTTCTTCATCGAGATTAGGTGGTTGTGGTTGTAAAATTGAAGAATGCGATTTAGGTTAGAGAAAAATTGATTTAGGTTGGGGAAAAGGAAAATCATGGAAGAAAAGTGTATGTACGGAAATGGGAGAGTAACAAATAAAAAAGAATATGCGACCTTTCAGTTGCCAAATTTCAAGGTGGCCTGTGTGAGCTTGAAATTCAACTCACTAATAATAATAATATAGTATAGATAATAAACGAATATTTGTTATTGCACTAAAATACACATAATTTGAATTATAATCTTGACAAAAACTGGACGAATAGTTTTCAGATGCGGATATCTTTGTATCCGCATCCGTTTTTCGAATATTAGTCTGCTTTTCGGATGAGGATGCGAACGTTTTCGGATTTTTTAGGTATCCATTAACAGCCCTAGGTAAGAGAGCTGCTTTGTTATGTTGAAAAAAAAAATTTTGTTGCCTTGCTCGGAGATTATAGAAATCCTTTTTTTTAATGTCAGAATTTGTGCCCTTATAAACTCATAGTATTGAAATTGTGTAGCCGTCAGTAATAATCTCTTACATTTAAATCAAAAATCCTTAAATCAACCACAACAATTATGATTCAAGTGAAAAATGCATAATTGGTACCATTTCGAACTGAAATGTCATTTAAATTAAAATGTAATTTGTCGCAGTAATATTTTCAACGTTCTTAGTACAGACGGTTATATTTTCGTTTTTTTACTTCCAATCAAATCCTTATTGCTTCTTAATCAGATCTTAACTTATTTAATCGTGTGAGAAAATTCAGAATTTTCAACATCCATAATCACTAACCACCGATCACTAGTCCTGATTCTTCGCTATCCCTAATTGTTTGAGCGTCGAATCATGCTTTTAAGATTGCGATGCATCAACTGATCGATCGAGATAATGAAATTTACTATATTTTGATTTTCGATTTGTGCATTTGTTTGTTTTGAAGTTTAATTTGTTTATCTTTTTTCTTAGATTGATCAGGAATTTCCATTCAATGTCACTTTAATTGTTGTGATAGTAATTTTATGTATGAATACATACCTTCAAACGTTTGTCTGATAAATATTTTTATGGTCTGCAAGTATACGTCATTACGTCTAGTACCTGATACATATTTGTCTACCAAACATTGGTCTTAAAAAATATTAGTTTGATAAATATTTGTCAAATAATTTTATAACAAATATTGGTCACAAAATTATTTTCCAAACTAATATTTGCCGAGCAAATACTAGTCTATGTTCTTTCTATTAATTTTTTTGTTCTGTTAAATCAGTATTTGATATATATTTTACAGGCATTCACTGTTGAGGTATTTTTCTTTATTTTCGTTCTTTTTATGTTGGGCGATGATAGTTATAACAAGCTGTTTGCTTAAATGATGCGTGGTGCTAAATGCAAACATTGGATACTCTATTTTACCTAGGAAATTCATTTGACAGTATACCGTCGAGTGGCTGTGAAGTAGCTCGGCGTCATACTGCAAAATGAATTATATTTTTTGTTTTTTTAATCAAATTTCATTCGGTGGCATACTGCCTAATGAAATTGGGTAAAATAGAGTATCCAATGCTGTGTATTTAGTACTATTAGCACCAAAATTGGTTAGTAACACCCAAAAATAGATTTGAGTAGCGAAATAAATGAAGAAGTTAAATGGAAAATGAGGAATAACACGATATATTGCAAGACTGAACATCAAAAGGTAAAAACAACAGGATTTATAGTGGTTCGGCGTGATTGCCTACGTCCACTCTGAATGCTCTCTTTATTGCTTTATCGATTATTTGATTACAGATACAATTCACAAGAAATAGCTTGATACAAGATCAAAACAAAAGGAAGCTGAATATGAAAAATGGCAGAGTATTCCCTTGGTTCCCAAAAGGATCCCCTAGAGTGCCCCCCCGCCCCTGTATTTATAGATGGAGGTAGCCTGACATCTCAAAGCTTGGACTCCCTCTTGGTCACTTGGGCCCATTACATGGACAACTTATCCCAACCCTGCTATGCTAGTAATGCCGACCCAAAAGTGCCGACCTAAGAATGTCGATCTCATAATGTCGATCGCTCCAAGTATGTCGACCCGAAAGCTACTATGTGTTGTGCGGACCCAATCCACCATATGGAATTCCAATCCCATGGATATCATATGGAATGCCGACCCGACTGCATCCTTATTGTTATGCCGACCTGAGCGCTATCCTATGGAATGCCGACCCGAGGCTCCATCTCATGCAATGACGACCCGAGTTGTACTATGCTTCATCCTTTACCGATCCGAGCCCTACAACATGCTCCACGCTTTTGCCGACCCCTTCATGCAATGCCGACCCGATCCCTCTATTCATTAACCATGAAGGTCGACCCCTACCAATCACTTGACATCCTGTTCATCCACTCGTCGATTTTATTAACTCAGGGTTAGACATAGCTGCTTGGAATCCATACTCTGGTGATGTAAACGTCGTCTCATGACCATTCTTCCATCAGTAGTCAATCCCGATCTCTGCAATTACCTTTGTATAGCCGGTCCAAGGTACCGGGTAACATTTGCCCCCCAAAGTGCGTCTTGTGAATAACACAACGCGCTTTGAATCAGTGAAAAATTCAGGTTCCCAGAGGCAAGCTCGTTCAAGTCATTAGCTGATCGTTGTTCTTCATCAACCTTCGATGAAGTTTCATCTCATTTGAACGTGCAAGTCTAGTCGTCTGAAGCCCTCGGACTTTTCTGGTTTAACCTTTCGAAGGTTGGATTTATATGAACCTTTTCAATCTCACGATCATCTTCCATTCGTATCCCTCTTTCCCTTTTGTTGTTTAAACATACATCATCATCCTACTATTTTATTTTATTTTGTTATTTATTATAATATATTATTTATCTATTTATATTTTATAATAATAATAATTTTTTAAGGGGGACCGGCATCTGGTATGCCGACCCCTTGATGGACTCACATTGGCTGGGGTCGGCATACACATTGCCGACCCCTTCAACCATTGTGACCGGATCCCTCGGGAGAGACCGGTTCACATTCCCAAACATTCTCAAATATAAAACTCAACATCCCGTTCTTTTCCTTTTTTACTTCCATTTTCCAAGCTTTCCTTTCTTTCAAGTTTTTCTTGACCGAATCCTTCGACATCACACAAACCCTCCTCCTTCCAAGCCCAAATCTTTCAGCTTTTTACTTCCAATCCTAGCACGAATTCGAGTAATCCCTCGTAGTCATTCATCGCCGCCCCTCAATCTGAGAATTCCAACAATAGCATTCTAATCCGAATGCTCGTAGGTATAAACCTTCCCTTAATTTTTGTTGTTTTATTGCAATCCTTGAGGATTTGTGCGTCGTTTAGGTGCATAGGTAGGTGGGTATCATTGAGAGGTGGATAAGAGGCGGAGAGGAAGAAGGATTAGGAGAAAAGGATGGGAGTTGAAGGTGGAGAGAGTGGGTTTGGATGAGCCGAAGTTGACTGGAGAGAGCTCGGTGAGGAAGACGAGGATATGAATAGGGTTCAGCATAGGTTACGATAGAAGAAAGAGGTCGGTGTAAGTCGTTTAAACAAGGGGTCGGTACTCTTATTAAGCACAAAAGTTAGAAGGAAGAGCAGATCAGCATTCTATGCTAGGTATAGGGATCGGTATGGTTCAGGAGAGGAGGGATCAGTATAGTTCAAGAGAGGAGGGATCGGCGTACGAATTGGTGAAAGGGATCGGTATTGTACGTAGAGAGGAGGGATCGGCTATGTGATAAGGTGCAGGGGTCGCCATAGATGGGTGGGTTCAGCGTTGACAACTAAAACCATTCTAACTCGAGTTACCTAAACATTATGACTACACCTTTCCTTGCTCGAGCATAAAGTGACAAACAATAACGCGACCTATCAAATCTGAATCAATGGACTTACCTTTGCACTAACAAATCCCCAATCCACTCAAAATGAGTTAAGTATAAAACTAGCCCGACAAACTCGGGCAATGGACTTCATAATTCGGAACATCAACACCCGATCCTAAAGCTTTCGTCGCCGACCACCTTTCACGTTATCCAAGACGGTCAGCGATGACTGTCACTTCAGACAAAATCTCTGAGCTCAGATGTTTTACTTTCATTTTTTTCGATCTTAAACTGTTCACATTCATTTCACATCTATTGCACTAGTTCACACACAACACGGGGGGATGGATTATTATTTCTAATTATTGATTGTATATTGAGTATAGCTAGCACAAATATCAGATAAGAAGTTGAGCTCTGCTACTTTGTTCGATAAGCCCGAACCAAGCCAACAACGAGAGGTAGTAGAGACATCAGGCCTGCAATCAGACCTTTTTTCCGATATCCCCACTCTTCCTACTAAGGTTATAGACCCGGCTCCCGACGCTGTGGATGATTCCATTGTCTTGGATAATCCGGCCGATTCACATGCTTCAAAAATCGGCGAAACGGCTCTTCATCGATTGTGCTCTATTCATGGGATTCCTTTCGAAGATGTCCTGGTTCCGTCAAGGCAAGATAGACCTCATTTTCCCCCAGCCGGGTACACCGCATGTAATAAGTTCAAGTGTTGGGCCGGGTGTGTGCCACCATTCGACTCCTCTATTTGCGAAGTGCTAAAGTATATGGGTATCGCTCCCACGCAATTGCACCCCAACAGCTATGCCTTTATCCACGGCACTTTCCTGCTTTACATGAGTGTTCTATTCCGTCCGCCAACTCCCGAGGACATCCGGTATATTTATAACTTCAAAAGGCAAGCCGATAGTCCCTCGTACGTCTTTCTTGAGCCATCGCCCAAATGTCAAGTCCTAACGGGCGCATGGAATAAGCTTTCCTTGTTTAAGCAGGAATGGTTCTACGTGCGATGTCCTCCCGGCTTCGCGAGAAGGTGGTTGGAAGGACGTAAGTACCATCCCCATCTCTGCCCTTAATTCAAAGACTCAAACCACATCTTTCTTCTTAATCACACGAATTCTTTCAACTCTTTCAGGTGCCCGCTCTGGGCCCAAAGGCGTTAGATATTATGGAGCAGTTGAGGCTATCCGTGCTACCCTGGTGGAGGATAGAGAGATTAAACTCCTCATTACCAGTGAACTACTCTCACTATTCAGGCTCTTAGAGAACGGCCGCAGAATCAGTCTTCTAGTGAGTAGAACGATCCCAAAGGTTATCGTCGAAACGAGGAGAGAACGTGACGACCCCATGGTGCCCCTTGCTGAAGGAATCCAAGAAGGCACCGAAGAAGGGGAGATAAAGAAGGCTGAAGACGCAGGGCTAAAAAATGAAGGACTAGGTCTTGGACAAGTGCCAACAGTCGATGCGCCATATACAAGCCAATTGCAGCCTTCCTTAAAAAAGAGAAAAAGTTTGGCATATAGAATCAAGGAAAAAGAGACCGGGGAGACCCCAAAATTCGTCATAACTCCAATCGAAAAAGTTTCGTTTTCTCAACAAATGGAGAGCTCATTGAAGGGGCTTTCCGACATCTCTATCCCGGACGATTTGTTGAACTATGACCTCACCGCCCTCGGCATCGAATGGCTTAACTCTCCCGAAAAAGGAGGTGAAGGCAGGCAACCTCCCATTCAAGGAGAAATAACTCCTACGAGTAAAGTAAACGTCACTGGTCCGTCGGGGGGATGCACTAGGACACACACAAGCACTTACACCCCACCATTCACTTGCACTTTACTTTTGACATAGCATCTATTAACATGTTCTCGTTTGATCCTATTTACAGGTGCAATGTCTCGTTCACACGGCTTCGATTGTTTTCGCGGCTCCTCTATCTTCCACCATTCAAGCCGGGATTCCGAGTCTGGAAGACATCGAGAGAAAGAGGAAGGACGGAAGAGAGGCTACCATTCTCGAGAATCATCCTCGTCCTTTAAAAGAAGATCTCAAGGATATACTTCGCGTCAAAGCGACCCCATTAATCCTCCTGCACGTGGTGGAGATAATCCTACACAACGAGGCTCTCAATCTGATGCTCCCCGTGATCAACATTCCGGCTCCTCCAGCACGGCAGTCCCGTGAGCACCGTAAATAAACATTGATTTCGTCATAACAAATTCCTTCAGTTCCCACTCACTACCCGACTACGGTAGAGAAATTAGCCGAGCTTAAAGCCACCTTTCCAAAGATTTGCTTCAACGGGCTAAAGTTCCTCCCGGCTATACATCCCATCCCTAGGACTACCAAAGAAAATTCATTGGCATGCGTGAATGATGTATATGTACAACATGAAGTGTTCATACACTTGGTTGAAAAAGTCTCTGAGATTTCTATTGAACACCAGCACAAGATCGACCGCCTTAAGTTAGAGGCCGTCCATGACAAGGACATCATAAAGTATCAAGATAGCGAGTTTCTCTCATTCAAAACCCAACCCGAGGAGGCGCAAAAGAATGCAAAAGAGACGACGGAGGCAGTTAGTCGCTTAGAGGCTATCCACAAAAAGGAATTAAATGATGCACTCCAACGCAACGGCACTTTGGCTCTGGAAAAGGACTCCTTGCGGAAAGAGAAAGACATTCTAGCCCGCTGTGTGGAGTTGGAAAAACTGCTATCCGAGGAGAGGGAAGAGAAAGTCGAAGCGTAGGAGGATTCTCAAAAGTATTGTGAGGAGATCGTTGAGATGAGAAACTTGAAAACAAAGCTTGACGAGCAACTCTCCCAAATCGAAGCATTGAAAGAAGCTGCTCGTGAAGAGGGTAAGAAAGCAGTGCTTGTAGAAGCTGATTCCCGAACCGAGACTGTGAATGAGTCCGGTAGGGAGGAGATTAAGTGCTTATTTGATCCACTCATCGCTGAATATAACGCAAGAGTTCTCCTCCACCGCGATTTAACTTTCTTGGGCGAAGGCTATCTTGAGTCGCTTGCTGAAGCTTTGGACACTCTCATCAAGATCAGGAAAGTGGAGCTGGATGTGGCGGAGCTTTATGAAGGGGCACTTGCACAAGAAGTGCTCCGAGGAAACGAGCCATCCGACTTGGCTGCTGCAAAGCTTCAATTTGGCAGAGCTCCCACACCGCTTAAGGAAAAAGGAGATATCGTTGGATCATCCGACATTGAGCCCCAGGGTTCTTCTCCCGTTCAATCGGCTGGGACTTCATCTTCCCAACCTCTTGAGCAACACGTCGGTTATGACCCGGAGAAGCCTGGACTCGGCAAACACTCGCTATCCTCAATCATTGAAGGGAGCACTCCTATGACCACCGAAAGCCAACTGGATGCTGGTACTATCTTGAGCTCTTTCTAATCTAAAAAGTTGTCATTCTCGGCGAACGATGGCCGTAATCTAACATTTGCTTTCCACTAAACCCTGTAGGTCATCCTGGTCCCGAGTCAACTCCAAGGAGCGAAGTCGCTACTGAGCAGGAGGTAAAAGATGTTGAGGCTCCAGCCGTCGTAGATATTCCTAGGCCCGATGCTCAAGTGATTGGGGCGTTAGATGAGGATAAACCAGAAGACTCATCACTCATAGAGGAGCATGATGATGTTATAGTTATGGGCGCTTCTGAGCACACCGCGAACTTTAGCCTGAAGGAGCAGATTGAGAAAGAGGAGAAGTCAAAGCTCGAAGTTAAGGGTGAACCCGATGTGGTGGAGGTTGATGATCCCCTTAATAGGCCTTTACAATTCATCCCTCATGGCGGGTCTATTCCCATCACGGTTCCTTCTCCTTTCTCAAGTACTTCTTCCCAAGGCAGTAAGGGGTCTCGAAAGAGACGTTTGATCGAAACGACTCCCGAAAAGCCGAAGAAGGAGAAGAAGACGAAGAAATAATTAGGGTCTTGTAATATTTTGCTTAGTCAAATAGGTTAGACTTGCGTAGTTGTTTTTAATTCTTTCCTTTTCTTTTTAGTAACCTTTGGATGGGTTGTAAGGAATTTTTGGAACGGTTAATGAAATTTTTGTTCCTTAGCCGATCATCGAACAAATTACTATTCCAATAGTAGAGTGACTTTTCTGCTTCAAGTGTTTGTGATGATTTTTCCAGGTTTTGTTGATAACTTATTATCTTAATCTCAGAGCCCTTCTGCAAACTTCATTGGAAGTCGCCATCGGTACTAGGCCGGAATCGTAACCAACAGTCGTATTCCGTTGTCGACAGTTTGAGCATCTCCCGTCGATCTTAGACCGGAGTCTGTGGGATAGCGGACGGTTGAAAGTTCTCTTGTCCATCCGCTGGTTTGGACACTTGGCATTTTTTAGTTCGCCTTGTAGACTTAGAAACTTTTTCTCACATCGTTTATAATTTAGTCCGCAATTGGGGACTTAGAGATTTTTCTTCAAGTTGTTTATACTCTAACCCGCGCTCTGGGGACTCAGAGTACTCTAATCCGCACTCCAGGGACTTAGATATTTTCTAAGTCGTTTATACTCTAGTCCACGCTCCGGGGACTCAGAGTACTCTAATCCGCGCTACGAGGACTAAAAGATTTTTTCAAGTCGTTTATACTCTAGTTCGCGCTCCGGGGACTCAGAGTACTCTAATCCACACTCCGGGGACTTAGATATTTTTCAAGTCGTTTATACTCTAGTCCGTGCTCCAGGGACTCAGAGTACTCTAATCCGTGCTTCGGGGACTTAAAGATTTTTTCAAGTCATTTGTACTCTAGTTCGCGCTTCGAGGACTCAGAGTACTCTAATCCGTGCTCCGGGGACTTAGAGATTTTTTTATCCCAAAAATTGCTTTTTTGATTCACTCATAGGGATCGCCAGCCAACCAACTTAACCAAGAAAACCCCCCCAGTTCATTTTTATCGGGGGCCGGTCTAACTAGTCAATCTTTATTTCTATATATGTGTTCATACACCATAGATGTTAGTATTAATTAATTCCATCACATAATCATCATAATATGAAATTGCAGTAATTTTACATAAAAGTAGCTTCAAGCTTTTATTCATCATAAGAAAAATAGGGACAAAATAATCTGTCTTATTACATATCAAAAACGAAATCGACACAAAGCAAATACTGAAAGCAACTATTATCGAAATGCAAAAAGACAAACTAGGTAAAATAGCGATGTAGATGTTCGCTATTCCATGCTCTGGGAAGCGTTACACCATCAACAGTCGCTACCTTGAAAGTTCCTTCTCCAAGCCTCATTCGATGACGTACGACCCTTCCTATGTAGGGTTCATGTGCGATGAGACTGGAAAGATTCGCTTCAGGACAAGATCGCCAACATCAAAGGTTCTTGGTCAGACTTTCATATTATTGTATCGGGCGACTCGGTGCCGATGTGTGGCTGCTCTCAAATCAGCCTCTTCATGCTTTTCGTCAATAAAGTCCAACGACTCCAATAAGAGACCTTGGTTTGTTCTAGGATCGTAGTAAGTTATCCAATGGGAAGGGACTTCGAGTTCCATGGGTATAACTGCTTTGGCCCCGTAGGCCAAGGCGAATGGAGTATAGCCAGTCGCAGACTTGTGAGTGGTCTTGTATGCCCAAAGGGCCGTAGGAAGTTCGTCCACCTACTTGCCTCTAGCATTTTCCAAATGTTTTTTCAAGATGGTCTTTATTATCCTGTTTACAACTTCAACCTATCCATTCGCCCGAGAGTGAGCGACCGCTGCAAACCTTTTCTCAATACGATACTTCCGACAATATTCCCTGAACTCGGCACTATCAAATTGAGTTCCATTATCAGTTAAAATAGTCCATAGGAAACCGAAACGGCATACAATGTTTCGTACAACAAAATTAATTACTTTTTTGGTTGTGATCGTAGCCAATGGTTCTGCTTCGGCCTACTTGGTGAAGTAGTCAACCGCGACAATTGCATATCTCGCACCACCTTTGGAAATTGGCAATTATCCGACAATATCAAGTCCCCATATCGCAAACGGCCATAGACTAACCATTTGCATGATTTCTTTCGGCGGTGCTCTTGGGACTTTCACATATATCTGGCATTTGTCACATCGTCTCACATAATCTTCGGCGTCCCGATTCACGATTAGCCAGTAGTACCTGTAACAGAGTATATTTTTAGCTAGCATCTGCCCCAGTGTAGTTGCCGCACTCTCCTTCGTGGACTTCTTTTAAGACCCGCTTTATCTCGTCATGGGCGATGCACCTAAGTAAAGGGACAGAGAATCCCTTTCGATACATATTTCCATCTCACATAATATACCGTGAGACCTTGCAAAGAACTTGTCACTTTTCGCTCCTTTTCTCAGGCAAGGTTCCATGCAACAAATATTTTTTAAATGGGGACATCCATGATTCCCTTTTGATTTCCATTTCTAGAACATGGTCAACATCCATCGCACTTATACTCGGGGTATGTAGGGTCTCGACCGAAACCAAGCCCATTTGTTGTGCATCGCCAGTGCTTGTGAACTTTGCCAATGAGTCGGCTTCCCCGTTCTGCTCGCGCGGAATATGCGAAATGTCATAGTATTCGAGGTCTGCCAACAACTCCTGAACTTGGGTAAGGTATGGGGAAAGTCGTTTTCCCTTCACCTGGTAGTCCCCTCTAACTTGGTACACCACCAGCTGCGAGTCACAAAAGGTTTCGATCGATTTCACCCTGAGCTCTTTAGCAAGTTTCACTCTGGCAATCAACGCCTCATATTCGGCTTCATTGTTCGTGGTAAGGAAATCAAGCTTCAAATCATAGCAAATCGATCAGTTCTCGAGAGTTACAAGAACGACACCAGCTCTAGAACAATGATCATTGGATGCTCCATCGGTATATAGTTTCCATTGTATGGTAGGAAGCACATCGCTTCCGCTCGGCTCATCCTACATAGTGAACTCTGCTATAAAATCCGCCAATGATTGTCCCTGGATGGATCTTCGAGGGAGATAGGTGATGTCAAACTGGTTGAGCTCGATATTCCATTTAAGCAACCTTCCCGATGTCTCGGGCCACTGCAGGACCTGTCGCAAAGGTTGGTCGGTGTAGATGTTGATTGGATGTGCCTGGAAGTACGGGCGAAGTTTGCGTGACACAATCACCAAGTAGTATGCCAACTTCTCTATCTTTGGATAATTTCTTTTCGCCCCGGTTAATCGTTTACTGATGTAATACACTGGTCTCTGGATCCGGTCCTCCTCACGAATTAGAACGGCACTTATGGCGTGTGGCGATACAGCTAGGTAAATATATAGCTCCTCATGGTCTACAGGCTTAGACAAAAAGGGGTTTCTCCAGATGATTCACCAAGGCTCGGAACGGGCCTTCGCAGTCTTGCATCCATTTGAAATTCCTCTTCCCTTTCCTTATCAAATCGAAGAAAGGGATGCACTTATCAGTTGCCCTGGAGATAAACTGACTTAGAGTAGCGACCTTCCCGTTCAGGCTTTGTACTTGCTTAATTGTTCTAGGTGCTTGTATATCCCGAATGGCTTGAATCTTCCTAGATTCGCTTCGATATCCTTGTGCGTTGACAATTAAGCCCAGAAACTTTCCTGATGTGACACTAAATGAGCGTTTCAATGGGTTGATTTTCATGCCATAGAATATGAGGATATCGAACATCTCCGCTAAGTCTCGAATGTGGTCGTTTGATTGCCGTGACTTCACGAGCGTATCATCCATATAGACTTCCATCGTCCTACCGATCTAATCTTTAAACATTCGATTAACCAAACGCTGATAGGTTGCTCATGCATTCTTTAATCCAAACTGCATCACTACATAATAGTATAATCCAATATCCGTGACAAAACTGGTGTGCTCCTGATCTGGGATGTGCATTGGGATTTGATTGTATCCCGAATATGCATCCATAAACGACAACAATTCATGTCCCACGGTCGAGTCAACCAGCTAATCAATTCTAGGCATGGGAAAACTATCCTTGGGGCATGCCTTGTTCAGGTCCGAATAATCAACACATGTTCTCCATTTTCCATTTGCCTTTCTTACCAGTATAGGGTTAGATATCCATTCAGGTTAGAGGGCATCACGAATAAACCCATTGGCTTTAAGTTTATTCACCTCTTTCTTGAGAGCAGCAGATCTCTCCGGATCCATGCCTCGTCTCTTTTGTTTTACAGGGACATACTTTGGATCAATATTCAGCGTGTGGCTCATGATAGCAGGTGAGATCCCACACATGTCAGAATAATTCCAAGCGAATACATCAAGATTCGCTCAGAGAAAGTCAGCAAGTTCCCTCATCATTGAAGGGCTAAGTTGAGATCCGATTTTAAACACTCGTGATGGATCGTCATGGCTGACTGTGATATCGATCGTCAGTTCTGCCGGCGTTGCCTTGACCTCCTTGTGTTCCTCCTCATCGTCTCTTAGATCTATATCTCTATAGAACCGACCGTGGTGCCTAAATCAAGGCTTAGGCGCTATTTGTCAATCTTCAGTAACTTAGATGCAGACAGATATGTCCACACCCTTTCCCTTTTCCTTCCGCTGGGCTTCTTTCAGCTCAGCCACATAACAAGCATGGCCAGTTGCCTGATCGCCATGCACAACACCGACTCCATTATCTATAGGAAATTTCAAAGTCAAGCACCACGGGGCAAGAGCTGCCCTAAACTCAGCCAGGGCCGGATGGCCCAGAAAAACATTATACGGTGAATCAACATCCAAAACAAATGAACGGTAGGATTTGCACCCTCCTATGTTCACCCTCTCCCAACTCAATCGGTAATTCAACAAAACCTACTGCTTTAATAGCCACACCGTTGAAACCATATATGCGGACTTTTGATGGTTTCAAATCCTTATCCTCCATTCTCATTTGATCACAAGCTTTCTTAAAAATGATGTTCACAAAACTTATGCAATCAATCAATATCCTTCTCACTAGTGCATGCCCAATCATGGCAGAGATAACCATCGGATCAATAGTAGAGGCCTCCACTCTATCGACATCTCTACTTCTGAACACTATACTGTCCATCATCATATGCTGCTGCTTGCCAAAGTTCCATCCTTTGTGTTCGAACAACATTCAAAGTCCACATGTCTCATCGAACTAGCATAACGCTCCATTTCCTGCCAACTTCTATCCGCAGGATGCGGTCCACCAACTATTGTATTTATTACCAACCTCCCTTCGGCCTGAGCGGGCTCCTCGGGCCGACGTGGAGCTTGTCCTCGGCTAGGATCAGACGTTCCTTGTCCGCCATCCTACGAATCCTTGACAAATTACTGCAACTTTTTCTGGCGAATTAACTTCTCAATGGCATCATGAATGTGCCTACACTCATCAGTGTTGTACCCGTAAGATTCGTGAAACCGACAGTACTTCCTGGTTTGCTTCTGTTCTTTAGTCGATTCCTTCAGATGCGACTTCCTATATTAGAAAGTGTTACATGTGGACATGTAGATGTTCTCTAAAGAGGCATTCAAGGGCGTATAGTTGCTATATGTAGGGATTCATGGCTTCCACTTTCTGGACTCCCTCTTCCGATTAGAATTTCCTTCTCCACCCCTTTTCTACTGACCAGGCTTGTTTTGGACATTGACCTGAACCTTTCCAGAGCTCTCTCCGGATTGCTTTACTGTAATGTTGCTTTGTACCACTTCCCCGTTTGGTCCTGTAACAGTGCTCCTTCTAGACAATTTGACCTCCTCCTTTCTCATGAACCGGTGTGCCTTTGCGTAGAAATGTTCTAGCATGGCCAACGATTTTCCAGCTAGCCAATCACCAAATTTAGATTTGGGGTCAACCCCCCTTGTCATGGCCATAAGTATGGCATGGTCATTTGGATTACTAACCTCAGTAGCAGCAACGTGAAACCTTTGTAAATAATCTTTCAGTGATTCACCCGGAGCCTGGATTACGTTGGATAGCGACATCACATCTTTGGGGCGAGTAGCGTGGATCTAGAACTGCTCCATGAATCTTGTAGCTAGCTCATCAAATCTCGAGATTGACCATGGGGGTAACCTTGTGACCAAATTTTAGCAATCCCAAACAGTGTTATAAGGAAGCATCTGCATTTGGTTGCGTCATTCGCTCCAGCCGAGTCCATCAACCATTCATACCTCATAACATGTTGTCGGAGGTCAGTCTTCCCTTCGTAAGCGGGCATCGTAGGCATGTCAAACCTCTGGGAGTATTCATCCTGTAAAATGTCATCGGTAAACGGAGTATGACTCCTAGAGACTCCCCAATCTTTGTTAGTCAAGCCCTGGTTCTCCCTCATCAGCTGCCTGACCATTGCGGATAAGTTCGGAGTTTAGATAGGGGGTGCCAGGTCGGGTTCCATCCTGTGTAAATGTTCTGTCCGGTGTCTTTGGGGCATCTCACGCCCTCTTGGCCTATTATCCTCCAGACGCGTGTCTTGAGGTTTCACTTCGCCATCATTCCGGGGAGGTAATTAGTTGGCATTCAAGTGTACTCTAGCGCCTAAGTTCTCGGTTCCAGGGCGAGTATGACCCCCTAGGTGCAGTTGAGGAGTCATCCTCATGGTTGAGAGATCGGTACCGACCCCTGGGGAGGGTTCGACACCGACCCGAACTTGTTGCCCATGGTGGTCTGTCCTATGCTGCTCCGTCGCTCCAGTGCGTGTCGTCTCAATTCTACGGCGCCTTCTTCTATGGTGCCCATCTGATGAAGTTGAGCTGTCAGACTCCGAGTATGAAGTGGGACTTTCTTCGGAATTTTGACGCTACTGTTGAGCAATTTGGTTCATCAAATTGGAATTTGCTTGGATTTGCTCGTTTAGTTGTCTCCGGCTTTCCATTAGCTCCCTCATCAGGTCATTGAATTTGGCCCTGGTAACGGAATCGGTAAGGTTTTGGGTCGCAATAGGTTCCACATTCGCATTAGCGGGCTGGTTGTCTGGCCCTCCTAGTTGGACACTAGTAGTTTCGTTGGCATCGACGTTGTGGGAGGTAGATCTAGTGTGTCTTACCATCTTGGAGTCCTTTACTTAGATCTTGAGAGATTTGAATAGCATTTGCAAACTTTTGAGAACGAAGCTGGATCTCCTTTTGGGGATTTCTTCAATCCAGTAGCAACAAAGACGATCCTAATAGCCTGAGAATCGAGCTTCTCAGTGAAAGCACCAACATTGGTCACTAACACCCAAGAATAGATTTGAGTAGCGAAATAAATGAAGAAGTTAAATGGAAAATGAGGAATAACACGATAATTGGAAAACTGAACATCAAAAAGTAAAAACAATAGGATTTATAGTGGTTCGGCCTGATTACCTACGTGCACTTTGAATGCTCTCTTTATTGCTTTATCGATTACTTGATTACAGATACAATTCACAAGAAATAGCTTGAATACAAGTTCAAAACAAAAAGAAGCTGAATATGAAAAATGGTAGAGTATTCCCTTGGTTCCCAAAAGGATCCCCTAGAGTGGCCCCCTGCCCCTGTATTTATAGATGGAGGTAGCCTGACATCTCAAAGCTTGGACTCCCTCTTGGTCACTTGGGTCCATTACATGGACAACTCAACCCAACCTTGCTATGTTAGTAATGGCGACCCAAAAGTGCCGACCTGAGAATGTCGATCCCATAATGCCGATCACTCAAAGTATGCTGACCCGAAAGCTACCATGTGTTGTGTCGACCCAATCCACCATACGGAATGCCGATCCCATGGATACCATATGGAATGCCGACCGGACCGCATCCTTATTGTTATGCCAACCCGAGCGCTATCATATGGAATGCCGACCCGAGGCTCCATCTCATGCAATGCCGACCCAAGTTGTACTGTGCTTCATCCTTTGCCGATTCGAGCCCTACAATATGCTCCATGCTTTTTCCGACCCCTTCATGCAATGCCGACCTGATCCCTCTATTCATCAACCATGAAGGCCGACCCCTACCAATCACTTGACATCCTGTTCATCAACTTGTCGACTTTATTAACTCAAGGCTAGACATAGCTGCTTGCAATCCATACTCTGGTGATGTAAACGTCATCTCGTGACCATTCTTCCATTAGTAGTCAATCCTGATATCTGCAATTACCTTTGTGTAGCCGGTCCAAGGTACCGGGTAACAAGTACCACTTTAAATGATTGTGTTTTGATATTGAAAATGAATTATGAAGCATTGTCCTAAATTAACACCTTCGTCTATTGAATTGTGATAGAAAGAGATGATATGTGAAGAGTTATTGAAATTAATTCTAATTTGCACAGTATGGTGTTGCTTGTTGTTCATAGTTGTGATGAATTTTTAGTTGTTTTGGTCGGTTCGGTTGTTGGTTCTATTAGTGAGGGTGGTGTGTTTAGTCTTCTAGTTTTCAATGTAAATTTCTTCAGTTGATTCTAGTTTACTTTTGAAATAATTGTTAAAAGGTAGTTCTTGAAATCTGGTGTATACTGTTGTCGGCCAAAAATTTCCTAAATGTGCCAAAGGATTTCATTTATATCTTATGGTCTATTTTATTAAAAATGGGTATAAAGTTACAATTCTTAAGAATAATAGGGAGCATGCTACTGCTTTTTGTTCACGAGAAGGTTGTTCATTTCACGTTCACACACCTCTTAAATTTAGTCTTTTAGGTTTATTTGTTATCAAAATTATGCAATCTAATAATTTGTAGTGCGGGTATTATAGATATTAATCATTCATTTGTTTCTAGCAAACTTGTTAATAAATTAGCTATTGATGTTTTTGATTCAACCCTCTAGTAAAGACAAAAGATCATTTTCATTTATTTCAAACAAAATACATGTTGTTTTAAACTACTATTTTGCATTTATTGAAAAAAGACCGGCTCTTCAAGTGATACATGAATTATATTTACTTTCATATCATTATTTGAAATCTTTTGAAGCTTTAATTAAATCTAATCCTGCTAGTAGGGTAGAGCTTCAAGGTGCTCTAGATAGTTGTGTGTTTAAGAGGATTTTTAATGGTTATAAAGCTATGCAAATATAACTTTGCATATCACGGCCCTTTAATATTTCTAGACGAAACTTTAATGCGTGGTAGAGTTCAAGGTTGTATTATGGCCACGACTGCTAAAAATGGTAACCAATGCATGATTTAACTTTTAAAATAATATATTATTTTTTCAATACATTTTTAGTTTAGTTGGTTGGTTGGAAAATTTTAGTTTAACTAATATTTGGCTTATTTACCTTGCAAATATTTAGTAGGTAATTACCTGAAAAATAGTTGGTAGGTAGATTAAGCAATATTTGGAAGGCAGGTAATTGCCAAGCAACTGTTTGCATCGTAAACATTTGTCAAACAGATTATTGCCAACCCGACTTTTCTGTTTTTTCTCTACATTTTATTCATCAGATTTTATGTATTTGTCTTTATTTAAGGATTATCCCCTTTTAATGCGGTGTCATATCTAGTAAAGATGGTCAAATTAGCATAGTTTTTTCAATAGTTTAGGGAAATGTTATCATCTTGTTCTTCTTCTTATCGTTTCTTAAGTTTTTCCTGGTTCAACACTTGGATCTTATTATTAGCATTTGTAGAATAATTTAAAAAGTTTTCTGAAGAATGTCCTTAAGGTAAAAAAGAAGTGAATCATTTCACTTTTTGCGTGTTGCTAGTGCAATATTAGATGAGTTTAATCAACTTTTGGCGAAGTTAGGAGTTCTGGTAAGGTTGAAGCGGATTTTCTCTATAAGGTTTTCCTTTCAATAAGTTTGCTAATGTGTTTTTATTTGTAAATCCAGTAACTATTTAGAGGAGAGATATGTATCTATTACTGTATGTTTGGGTAGAAACCGGTTGAAGCTTATGAAATTTATGTTTTATTTACATGTACTATTTAATACTTGGAATAACCAATTGTGTGATGTTATGGAAATGCATTTAAGGTAAGTCTGTCAATGGATATTTTCGAAGACAGATAGTGCCATATTTGTATCCGCATCCGAAATCATTTTCGGATAATAGATATTCGTATCCGCGGATATGGATAGATATTGGATAATTATATTATCCGCTATGATCGATAAATCAAGAAATATCAATAGAAAATTTTAATTTAGCATAATTTTTTCAATCCCACCGACTATAAAAGTGTATAAAATAAATAAATATGATGATAATAAATGGTTTTGAGTAATTAATATGCATTAAATGCATATAATACAAACTACTAATTTAATAAAATAATAAACACATGTCTTTCATTGTACTAAAATATACAAAATATAAATTATAATCTCGATAAAAAAGGACGGACAATATTCGGATGTGGATACCTTCATATCCGCATCCATATCTGTTCTTCTGGATATCAAATATTGATCCGATTTTCGGATATGGATGCGGATGAATTTCAGATTTTTTGGGTATCCATTGACAGGCCTAGTTTAAGGGATTTATATTGTAATGACTCTACCATTCGTAATACCAGTAATCCATGCATAAAAACACACAGATTCCATAAGTATCATCGATGATGTTATGTTAAGGGTAGTATTTAAAGCAACAACACATAATATATCTATCCCATATACAAATATCTCATGATGGTGAATATAAACTATAGGGAGCTTTTGTAATACACCCTCTTTAGGTTCCAAAATATAAAACCTCCTCTCCTCAATTTTTTTTAAAAAGCACATATATTTTTATTTTTAGCATAATCATAGAAAAAACTGCAATTATCTATAGAAAAAAGTAAACCGCAAATATTTGCTGAAAAAACTACAGATATTTACACTTTTTGAAAAAATAAAAAAATATTTTGGTCATGGAAACAGACGATTAAATTAAGATGTAATTTCCAGAAAAAGCAATTTTTTTTCTTTTTATTTAAAATAAAATCAGATGTGTAATTCAAAACATGTTTTAAAGAAGGATTTTCTGTGTATCAAACTTGAAAATAAGAGAAGGACCCTAATTTCTACTAAAATATAACATCAACATAAACAAGTAATGGATTAAGCGTGTATCATATCAAAGAGACATACAATTCAATATCATAATACATCATGTAAATGGTACATCAAATCTTATATACAACATGTCTCAAAATGAATATAGTTTAACATGTCAATATCGAAAAATACTAGATGGATATAATTCACAGTGGTAAATAGCTATGCCACTATAACTCACCTCTAACAAGCATAACCCTTATCTCTAAGTCAATATGCTCAAAAGAATAGATAAAAAAAAGACAACAAAGAGAGGATTAGACATAAAATCCAATAAAAAGAAAATATCACTAATATGCATGATTGCCAATATGCTACTATATCATGTACAGTACCAAATGGTAATACATGAGAATAAAACTATGGCTCAACCTATCCTTTACATACATTCAACAAGTCAGCATATTTCTATTATAGTGCTACGCAGTATGTGATAAGTCTATTATATAATAATCATCACAACACCCAAATGTGACTCAATTGTCACACTAGGCAAGTGGGCAGCAGGTCAACGAGTAAGGCCAAGACTCACTAAGTATGTTCACCGATGTAACACCATTCTACGGCACTTCATCACATCATCCACCTTCTACAATTATATCAAATATGAATCAACAAACCTTTGCCTAACCATTACCATTTGTTCAACAAGAGGACTTAGGACAAGTGACTTAAGGTCAATAATCCTTGCTATTAAGTCGTTAGAGATTTATGATTTTCTACCGAAATAGAACATCCTCTATCTTCGAATTGATGCCGCCTAATATGAGCAATCGAAATAACCAATCACGTTCTACAAATGGTCTATAAATATCAAATCCAAATCTTCAACTTACGGATACACAATTACTTCATATATGCAACATCATATGGAAGCATATATTGTAATACTCTATTCATCTTGTCTTAAAACCATCAGATGAGTCTATAAAATCCACCATACGAATTGAATCGTATCTCGAACCATCACTATAGTCTCTATCTCATTTAACATCAACCACACGTTTCCAATACATGACATGCCATTCTCGAACTCATTATGTAACGACCCGGAATTTTCGAACCTGAAAATTCCAGATAGTTATGAAAAAGAAGAAAGAGATAGAAGAAGAAACAGAAACAAAACACAGAATCTCACATTCGCAGCGGATCAAAATATAATATCAAATAATAACAGTTATACAAATGAAATCTGTATTTGTCAAATTACACTTTAATACATCAGAGTTACAACATATACACAAACACTGGACATATACAATCAACATGTCCCAGACAACTACCATATATCACAGTGGAATACACTCCATACGTTCCTGCCATCCAGCTCGTCTCCTGACCTCCTGAGCGTCCTCACCTGAAAATCTATAATACTCGGTCTGACCCGAGCATTACATCAAAGTAACACCCGGGTCAGGCTGGAAACCAGCGTGAGTAAACCCATCTAACAAGAAATACCAATACATAAAACTTATTTAAAACCCGGGTATCTCATTCATCAATACAAGTTCACGACTTGTTAAAGTCAACCCTAAATCAATTCCTAAGTATCTTTACTTAGTTTAAATGGTCCAGTCATTTAAAATTATTCCATTTCAGCCTATTGATTTCACATATCAATCCACAAGAATCATTGTATGTTCAAATCGAAGTGGGTTCGGGTGTTTATTGATACCCGATCCCGGTCTCTTCGAATTCAATACCATCTTAACCCAAATTATTTAAGTGAAATTCAATTCAACTTTAAATAGAAGATGTCACTTCCCCACAGCAATTCATCATCGATAGATAACCATATTATCACTGTTCACCTAAGCATACCATATCACAAAACATTTCATACCAGAGATATCTACCAATTCAAGGCATACAATATCATTCAATCATTTATAGGCAAGATTAATCATCATACCATTTCTAATTACCTCAATCACTTTTTAGATCCTGCTTACTTAATCATTTATTAATTTCAAATCATTTAATTAATTAATCACTTCTTGATTTCTTTGTAAACCAATTAATTGATCTCTAATCATAGATTAATTTCTCCTTAACAATAAATAAATAAACTTAATTATTAATTAATATTTCTTAATAACAATTTAATCAATCCTTAATTACCGGTTGATTTATCTTTAATTACCACTAATTAACCTTAGTTACCATTTTTATTAATCCTTAATTACAATTAATTAACCTTAACCCTTTAATTAATCATATTAATTAATTTATTCTTTAATTTATAACACTAAGTGATTAACCCTTAATCATTTCCATTTAATCGCTTTCATAAAGCAATTATCCTCTAATTACTTTCATAAATAAATTCCTTTTTTACTTATTTACAATCAGTATTATCCCTTAATTACTTCACCAAGTATTACACTCAATTAATTCATAAGTGATTATCTTAATTAATCACTAATTATTTCCTTTAATTAATTATTTAACAAATCATTTAGAATTAATTAATTATTATAAATTAGTCAACTTTGGTTATTCAAAAAGGGTTAAAACTGTTTGAACTATTCCAGGTTTTAAAATTTAACAACTTTCTTTTACCCAAAAATCCCAGCCCCGAGTAAAAGCACAAAACCCCGGGACACTCTCGCGCAATCACTCGAGCCCAATCTGCTTCGAGTCACACACGCGACTACTTCGAGTCAAATGCTCAATTACACGTAACGATCTCGAGAACAACTTCATCTTCCTCAAACCCACGAACACCAGATATACAAGTGATACGCGTGCACATGTACACTTCATCGCTGCGTCTCCGACCATCACCATCGGCGCATTCAGGTCATCGATGACCTGCCCGAGCCTCCGACCACCCAGGTCGATCAATCTCGCCGTGAAACAAATCAAGCTCCTCGATTTAAAACTGGAACCAAAACCAACTACCTAAAAATGCCTCGCCCCGATCATCTCAACCACCAGACACCACGTCACCATGTCCATAGCTTCATCATCGACCCACGCGACATTTCGTCCATGAGCGATCAGCTAAAAGCAACTATCGACGGCGAGACTCCACTTCAAACTTCGACGAGCAAAACTGTGCTTTAAACCCTACAAATCCACTATGCCGCTACCACGAGTCACTATAAATTAATCTAGTATTTTTCCTATGATCATTAAACCCTCAGCCACCTTCGACAACAACCCTGAGCTTCCAATCATCATCGATCGCCAGGATTTGCCATAAAACTCGAAAACATTCAACCTTGGATTTTTCAATGAATATGACATTAAAATTCTTTATTTTCTTTCTAAAATTCATGATTTTTCAAGGCGAATGTAGTAATGTAGGTGGATCAACAAATTACGAAGTTCGAATTTAACATGGTTTTAAACCCCCCTTTTTTTTACTGTGAAATTAAGTTTTCCCAGATAAACTTAAATCAATTATACTCAAAATAGTTTTTTTTTCAGACTTGATTTTACAACATTTTCCCTCCAGATTTTAAAACCCAACATGAATCATAGGAAGAGAGTTTTCATTTTTAAACAGGTTTACTCTGTAAACCTGGAACAAATGCATTTCTACCTGTAACTGACATGCACACACAAAAATTTGCATATAATAGACGTACAAGCCTTTCTAACCATTAAATATTTATCATTCATCCCATGCATAGAGAGTTTAACCCAGATTCAAGCTTTTAAAACAGTGTTTACTCACCTTGTAATGTTTGAACAGAGGCACTGGAATTGGTTTTTTAAAAACTCTAATCTTTGAACTGGAAAATGTTTTGATTTGAGCTTGAAAACAGTAAGCTTCTGATCTGATCTTTGCTCTAGAAATTTGTTTTGAGATGAAGCTTAAATCTTGCTCTTTTTTTTCAGTTTGTTTTATCTTTTTATTTTTTTGAAAACTTCCTACAAACTTACCTGAAACCATTTTTAAGTTAAAACCTGGTTATGTTCTTAACAATTTATGTTTAAGCATCAATACATATAACTGATCACTGGAAGTACAATTGACTTTGGATTATTCTTGCATTCTTTAGATTAAGAACAGAGAATAATATTTGAAATACTAATACATCCTCAAGAATGTATTTATGTATCCCTGCATATAACTATTTGAATCAATCATGCAAAACATTGTCTCGATCTAAGATCAGGTTTACTGCATGCATTCCGAGATTAAACAGTTTAAAGTTTTCAATAACATCACTCAAAATCAAACAACTAAAGAGGATTTGATAACTCACTGACTATTTTAACAGAGGAGCAAAGAGAAGATCTGAAACTGGAAGTTGCTTCCTTGAACTTGAAACTGAAATTTTAAATTATTGTCTTCACAGTTGAAAGCTTTTGAAAATGTTTACAGGCTCCTTCTCTTTCTTCTTCTTTTTTTTAATGGCAGCTTGTTTTAAGTTGGAAGAAGAAAGAAATGTTTATCTGTAGTTATACCTAGCTTGTTCGAACCTAATAAATGAAGACAGGGATAAGGCTTGCAGGGCAAGCCAAAGCTGATATTTGTTGTTTGTTTCTTCTTTTGATTGATCAAAATTTATCTCCTAACCTAGAATTTTTGACTAAAGATATTTTTATGAATGGAGGCTATTTCGGCTGATGAGATATTAGTAAGTACTTTTGTTTCTTATTTAGTTTACATATCATAATTGTGTTTGCCTGTGTATACATATGTATATTTGCAATTTGCTGTATGAAGATATTATGTTTGAAAGTATCCACTTGCAGGCAAACATTTAGCTTATATATACAGATATCCTGTTTATAAATATTTGCCTTTGTTGACTTCTAGCTTGAACTTTATATACTGTTTTGCTAATATTTATTCCTTATACAAAGATTTTTGTTTTATACACTTGTGCTTATTATACTTTTATTTCTTTGTTCTTACAAATTTTATACCTATGTTGCAAGCATACCTTAACTACTTAGTCCTTGTTTTTATTTTATTTCTATCAACATTTCAATTATAATCCATAAGTTTTACTTACATTGTATACTTATATTTTATATTTATAGAATTTAATTTTATTTCAAATATTATTATCCATATATATATATATACTCACCAAATGTTAATAAGATAGAGTATTTTAAATTCAGTTATATAAGATAAATTTTATTGTACATATTTTAAGAGATTTGTTTTAATTCCCAAAATCAAACCTCCCCTTCAAAATACCAATATATATAAATAAATGGCAGATATTTCCAGAAGATTTATTTATTTTAAAACGATAAGTTCACTTTTTAATTATATTAGATTGAATATCTATTAAAATAATACTGCCAAAATACCGGGTCGTCACATTCTTCCCCCCTTTGAATCTTTTCGTCCTCGAAAAGGAACGAAACCAGAATAAATAAAATGCTTAAAATCAGATAAGTATTCTTTAATCATTTTTAAATCACTTTTAAAAATAATATTACTAAAATAGTTTTTATAAGAATATTTTTATAACTCGATGTTTCGACAAGTCCATCCTTGTTCTCACAGAAATTCGGTCATACGTTGATCAGGCGTAGGACTGAAAATCTATAAGTACTCGGTAAACTCGTTTCCAACACCCAGTGAAAATACTTTAGGAAATAATTTTATTGAAAATATAGAAAATGGTTTTTGAAAATAGAGGATATATCTTTGGTGAGAATGCTCCGGAAATCATCACACCCATCCATGGTCACAATTACATCCTGGGTTACGTTGCCATCGCAGCAAAAGTCCATGTAACTGATTACACCATAGAACCCATAACAGATCGCAGTTACATCTAGGGTTACGTTGCCGTCGCAGCAAAAGTCCATGTAACTGTTGGCTCTCAGCGGCACATACGATTTTCGCTGTCAAAATGAAACTTCTCCACTCTTACATAGGTCGCAGTCTACCGATGTAAAATCAAACATAGACTGTTGGCTCTCAGCGGCACACACGACTTTCGCTATGTTACCATAGTGTCGCATTCTACCGATATAAAATCAAACGTAGACTGTTGGCTCTTAGCGGCTCACACGACTTTCGCTATGGTCTGTAGTAGATCGCAGTGACATCGAGTTACATTGTCGTCACAGCATAACCCAAATGCCTCTGTGGGCACCAGCCCCTCGACTTTCGCTACACAATAATCCTCAGGAACTAGTTTTGTCCAGACTCCTCACAGGATCAACTTTAGAACCTCCCCCTTAGAGGCTCAAGGCAGTACCACCCTGTGGCACTCCTGAGAAGTTCATTTCAAGGGAGCGCCTTTTTCCCCAGAGCCAATCTCAAAACTCATTATACTATACACATATAGTATTTTCTCAAAATCATACATCTAGTATGAAAACATATAAGGCTCCTTTACACAAATCGATTCCCAAAATCGATAATTTTCAAAGTAGGCTTTTCCAAATCTCAATATTGATTTTACCCAAAAATCAAAAGCCTTTCTCAAATCCATAGGTTCTCAAAACCTTTCCTCAAAATCACTTCCAAAATCATTTTCACAGAAATCCATATATATATATATAATAAATCTTGAAACCTTTTGAATCAAATTTTACACTTGTATAAATCCACTTTTGTGCTTCAAATATTTCCAAAACTCTTTTCTTTTGGCTACAGTTTCAACAAGGTGGTTTTTATCTTATTTATCAAAGATATACAATTTTAAATTTTCTTTTCTTTCCAAAAAAAATATTAAATTTAAATTTTAAATTTGCTTATAATGTCACTTGCCAAATTACTTACTTTTATTATAAAGTAAAATTTTAATTAGTAAGATACCCAATTTCCACTTTACTTCCATAAAGTTAAGTTCTACCATAGAAATATCAAATTTTAATTTATTTTATTGAAGGTCATCATATATTCCCAAAATATATTCCCATTTTGAGGATCATCTTATATCTTTTATCTCCACAATCTTCAATATCAAATTCCATTCCAACTTGTAGAATGTTCACATATCATCCATACGCCATATAAATCTGATCGCTCGCTCGATCACACAATTTCACTTTCGAACTAGTATTGTCCACCCGACTTCCTAGTGCGGACTCAGATCTGGTTTCTCGATCAGAAACCATCATTCTCCTTGCATAGTCACAACTATAATAGAGAATATCCAGAACCAATCAAAAATCCATGTCCAGGTTCGCCGTCGAAAATCGAGCAAAAATCCTAACTCGGATCGATAATATTATCCCGAAATTCTATGCTTGAATCTGGATCAAATCACTATGCGAATAGAATAATATACGTACATCCTACGTATTTATCTTCATTGATTATTAGCTAAATCAATTTCCTTTCTATTCACCCTCACTTTGATTTTATTCACTTATTCACATTTGCTTTAATCCCCACTTGGATTATCACTTCAATTCTTATCTCAGTTGGGTATTTAAACAATAACAGTTTGAACTCCGACCAGTTTATATTTAGAAAATAGCTTGAAATTTTTGAAGAATAGATAAGTAGTTGAAAAATAGATGGTAAAATAGTTAAGTAGTTGTAAGATAGTTGAAAAATAGTAATTATTTATAAAACAGTTGAAAAACAGTAATCAGTTTATAAATCAGTTGCAAAATTGTTAAATAGTTCCAAAGGTAATTGTAAAACAAGCTTAAGATAGTTTTAGGTTTTTAAAAAAAGTTGTATGGTAAATAGTTTGGAAAAATAGATTTATATTAAAACAATTTATTTTGAAAATAGTCCAGAGTCAAACTGTACAACTCCCCAACCTCCATTTCCAATCAATTGCCAATTTCCAATTTCATTTCACTTTAAAACCATCTTGAATTATACAAATTCGAGTTATTATTTCAAATGTTGATTTAATCCCATAAACCAAATTTACCTTTACTTTTAATTTAACAGCCTATCCATTTAATTCTGAGTTCAAATTTCAAAATTCCATTTTAATTTACTTTTACTTCTACATAAACTTATTTCTAGATTAAAATAACAATTCAAACCCCTTTTTAAACGATTTAACCTTTGAAATTCAATTTATTACCCCAAATTAAATCTTAGAACCCCTCCTTATCCATTTCAATTTACATGTTCCTTTTAAACTTTCGAATCTTAATGTTCAAAGTAATCTCATTTTCTCAAGTTTAATTCCATTTAATTCCAGTAATGAGATAGATACTACCTCAATTTACTTCTTAATTCATTTAAACAATCAAATTCACAATCTCATAATTACTGATAATAACAGGATGATATTAAGATAAATAAACATCCAATTTATTTAAAACATTCAGCATCCACTACCCACCAATCCTATTTGAGATCACATATAATTCCCTACCAAATCAACCCATTTAACTTCCTAAGTTAAATCTCAATTTCATCTTGAAATTTCCAATTCGGGTTGTTTATTCCAAACTTATTTAACTTCCCTTAAGTTAAATTCAATTTAATCTCGTCAAACTTACTCAAATTTGAATTCCCACTCCAAATTTTAAACTTCACATTAATACTCTTATAAGTTCAAAAACTTATCACCTTGGATATCACATCTCATTTCCCAAATTTAAGATTTTAATTCTAATTCGAATCTATTTCAAACTTATTTTTATTAAATTTAGGTTTGATTATATTTCTATTACTTCTTAATTCTCATTATTTTATTTAATTCCAATAATTTTTAACAACCAATTATTTTAACATTTATTAGTAGGAAATATTGTTTTAAATATATCAAAATATATTCTTACATAAAATCATTTAAAATCTTTATATATGAAAATAACAAGTACGCTCTCATATATATATATATATATATATATATATAAACACTCAACTCATTCTAGGGTACTATTGACCTTATCCTTATGAGTATACCCACCAGAGCCAAAGTTCTCGCTTAACCTTCAGCTCTGATACCAACTGTAACGACCCGGAATTTTCGAACCTGAAAATTCCAGATAGTTATGAAAAAGAAGAAAGAGATAGAAGAAGAAACAGAAACAAAACACAGAATCTCACATTCGCAGCGGATCAAAATATAATATCAAATAATAACAGTTATATAAATGAAATCTGTATTTGTCAAATTACACTTTAATACATCAGAGTTACAACATATACACAAACACTGGACAAATACAATCAACATGTCCCAGACAACTACCATATATCACAGTGGAATACACTCCATACGTTCCTGCCATCCAGCTCGTCTCCTGACCTCCTGAGCGTCCTCACCTGAAAATCTGTAATACTCGGTCTGACCCGAGCATTACATCAAAGTAACACCCGGGTCAGGCTGGAAACCAGCGTGAGTAAACCCATCTAACAAGAAATACCAATACATAAAACTTATTTAAAACCCGGGTATCTCATTCATCAATACAAGTTCACGACTTGTTAAAGTCAACCCTAAATCAATTCCTAAGTACCTTTACTTAGTTTAAATGGTCCAGTCATTTAAAATTATTCCAGTTCAGCCTATTGATTTCACATATCAATCCACAAGATTCATTGTATGTTCAAATCGAAGTGGGTTCGGGTGTTTACTGATACCCGATCCCGGTCTCTTCGAATTCAATACCATCTTAACCCAAATTATTTAAGTAAAATTCAATTCAACTTTAAATAGAAGATGTCACTTCCCCACAACAATTCATCATCGATAGATAACCATATTATCACTGTTCACCTAAGCATACCATATCACAAAACATTTCATACCAGAGATATCTACCAATTCAAGGCATACAATATCATTCAATCATTTATAGGCAAGATTAATCATCATACCATTTCTAATTACCTCAATCACTTTTTAGATCCTGCTTACTTAATCATTTATTAATTTCAAATCATTTAATTAATTAATCACTTCTTGATTTCTTTGTAAACCAATTAATTGATCTCTAATCACAGATTAATTTCTCCTTAACAATAAATAAATAAACTTAATTATTAATTAATATTTCTTAATAACAATTTAATCAATCCTTAATTACCGGTTGATTTATCTTTAATTACCACTAATTAACCTTAGTTACCATTTTTATTAATCCTTAATTACAATTAATTAACCTTAACCCTTTAATTAATCATATTAATTAATTTATTCTTTAATTTATAACACTAAGTGATTAACCCTTAATCATTTCCATTTAATCGCTTTCATAAAGCAATTATCCTCTAATTACTTTCATAAATAAATTCCTTTTTTACTTATTTACAATCAGTATTATCCCTTAATTACTTCACCAAGTATTACACTCAATTAATTCATAAGTGATTATCTTAATTAATCACTAATTATTTCCTTTAATTAATTATTTAACAAATCATTTAGAATTAATTAATTATTATAAATTAGTCAACTTTGGTTATTCAAAAAGGGTTAAAACTGTTTGAACTATTCCAGGTTTTAAAATTTAACAACTTTCTTTTACCCAAAAATCCCAGCCCCGAGTAAAAGCACAAAAACCCCAGGACACTCTCGCGCAATCACTCGAGCCCAATCTGCTTCGAGTCACACACGCGACTACTTCGAGTCAAATGCTCAATTACACGTAACGATCTCGAGAACAACTTCATCTTCCTCAAACCCACGAACACCAGATATACAAGTGATACGCGTGCACATGTACACTTCATCGCTGCGTCTCCGACCATCACCATCGGCGCATTCAGGTCATCGATGACCTGCCCGAGCCTCCGACCACCCAGGTGATCAATCTCGCCGTGAAACAAATCAAGCTCCTCGATTTAAAACTGGAACCAAAACCAACTACCTAAAAATGCCTCGCCCCGATCATCTCAACCTGTAACGCCCCACCTCTATACTCACAATAACAAAGAGTATTAAAAGAAATACTGTCTGTTATCATGAAGAATAAGGCTGGGTAGGAGCGGCCATCCGTAGTTGGCCTTACACTAGTATTGGTTACCTCGATGGGAGTGGTATATATTTTAAATTTTTCATCTCTTATTTATTCACTCCCATCGACATATCCAATTCCAGTATAAAACGAACTACGATGGTTCATAATGGTTTAGGACAATATATATAAAAACAACACAGATACACAAAGAATGCGGAACACAGATAAAAACAAAAGTCTCATATATATATATATATAACTGATGTCAGTTACAATACAGTTGATACAATACATATGATACAACTACAATTGTCGACTCTAGAAGTTATATATACACGTACATTATCAACTAATATACATGAATGCATATCAACCTATGCTATGACACGATTACTCCAAAAGATGTGAAAAGTCTTCATAGCTCAAACAGCAACTCAAAGCAGGAAATCTACAACCTGAAATAACTCGGGTCTGACCCGAGTATTACATTCAAAAGAAAATAATACACGGGTCAGTCTAATTCAAACTCAGTTATTAGTGCATAGCAGCAATAATAATCAGATAATCAAATAGACGACAATCACAGAAATCTCGTATATCCGACTCCTCGATAAAAGAATCGGATACCGGCAGATATAACACTAAACAGTGTTAAACAACAATTAACAATCCAAATCAATTTAAGCAATTGAAATGTCAATTTAAAAATGGCAATGCTGATTGGCTGCCGCACACGCACGCGTGTACGGCCTTGCCAGTACGGCATAAAAGATCAATGCATCACGACGCAAAGAAAAATATCAATTCAAAACTGTCAATTCTGGGTGGCTGCAGTGCACGCACGCGTGCACTGCCTCGCCACCACCGAATATAAAGTTACCACAAGGGACAAGGGTAAAACTGCAACGAAAATGCAGCCACCACTTGAAGTCAATGGCCAGTGCAAGGGGCAACCAAAACAGACTGCAAATAAAAATCTGTGCATCAATGCAATGCAAAAATAGAGACTGCAATAGATCTACAGGCACCAAGTCAAGGGGACAATAGAGACATGCTTAACAAAGTCAAGTGGAGCTAACCAATGTACAAATCAGGTCAGCGACCACTTCATATATGCAGTCCAGACTAAAGTGACAACAGGGACAACTCGACAAGTCCAGTGAGATAACCAATTCAATAAGCTAAATGCTCAAGCTACTGCACAATGCAAATGAAGACTAGTCCACACATATACAATTAGGTGGCCACACAGTGCGCAGAACACATGAAGGAAATGCACATGTTAAATGGGCAGCAAGTGCCACCCAATGATGCAAGGAAATGAAACAACAAGATGGACTTAAATCAGTGGAAACCTCACAACTAATCAAGTCAGACTTCGCTAAGCAATGGACCAGAAGCATGTGCAGACACCCAATGAAAACACAAATGCAAAGATGCATGCACATGTACACTAAATCAAAAAGTGCAGCAGCTACAACAAATCAAAACCGCATCAAAGCATATGTATGCAGACCTAACGTCTCAAATGACCAAGTACAACCGAAATCAAGAAATGCACTTAAGTTAAAAGCTATGCAGTGGAGACGTAAACAAGGGTATATGCAGACCACTTGAAGTATGTTAACATATACAACCATGAAATACAAGTGCAAGTACACAATGAATGCCACGACTACAGAGGGTCAAGTGCAATCACAACTGTACATATTCAAAAGCACTTAAACAAAGAATAATGTCACCAACAAGATATAGTAATCAATTACAAATTTATCAGATCAGTGGTGCTCAACCCAAATCAAGATACAATGATCAAGTGGAAAGACACATGTAACTCCTACATGAATGAAAAAGGGCAGAACTACAAACAAAGACTGCAATGTTGTTTATGAAATCGATAATCAGTGAAACCAACATTTTAAACTCATATATGCTCGAGAAAATCAATTTACTTCCGACTGCAACCCAAAAGGATCAACAATGACAAGACTTAACCATGTATATATGCAGACAGGCTTCTAAATGAATACAGAACAGTAAACATATATGTAAATTCGAACATACGTATATACATATCAATTAATGTATATACATACGTCACTGCATACATATGTATGAAGACTAGAATGCAACTGGGTGCAAACAGTTTCCAAAACATGAATGCACGAATTGTACATTTATATTTAATTCTGTAACTGGACAGTATTAATTTCATAGTCTAGAACAAGGCAAATGCCAAAGTCGAAGCACATAGGCGAAAACAACAAACCAGATAAAAGAATGCCAACATGATGAAGTCAGTGCCAACAATAATAGAATGAACTTCAATGAACAACTCCAACATGAATATACAGGTTACAAATGTCACAGACCTGAGTGCAGCAGTGAATGGTCACAAGTGCACTAGTTCAAAATTTTACATGTACAAAATCGTATTCGAGTAAAGACCACAGGCAACTGATCGCCTATATGTACAACCAATAGCATGCAGCATAGGTGAAGTAGAGATGACAGGCAACAATGCAACAATATGAAAACAGAATGAATGACTCAGATGTGCAACTGCAAATGACAGAGAAGATACTCAATAGTAACAGGGAAGCAATTCAAATGAATGCACAACTACAGTTCATCACGAATACAGTAATGAAAGCAACCCAGACTCCAAGAGTTACAACAAAGATATGGCAACAACATGCAACTATAAAAGATCAACCAATGTACACAGGTGAAGACAACAGACTTATGTAAAATCAACAAACTCAAGTCCAAATGAATAAGTGACAGTGGCTCCAGATCAAAGATGAACTTACATGAATGGGAACAAGTGCACATGAACAAGGATGAAAAACTGGAAAGTGAAGTATCCAAGCCAGTGCTACCAAAAATCAATTAGGATCGAGCCAAGTATCAAAAATAATTCACAGTGAAAAGGATAGCAATGTCGAGTGACCGGAGCATACTATAAAGTGAAGACAGACTAATCTAAATAACCACAAAATCAACTGCAGTTCAAATCGAAGTGGCCCAAAGTTTAGTTATATCAATATCAAGAACTGGAGCCAACAGAAAATTCGAAGCAACTGTTAAAATGTCGAAGTCAATCCTCAAAGCTTTTTAAACATATTCAACCCAGAGATTCACGGAATTTAAAATACCAGAAATCCAAAACCACTGATAGCCAAAAATCAACAGAGGCTTGAATTAAATGTGAGTGAGAAGTCACTCACCTTTGATTCGACGAATTCAAATCCAAACCGTGGTCAAAAGCAAAGATCGAAGGATTTGCAGAAGCTCTCATTGACGAGGCGGTCTTTCATTCGCTGGCGCTTTCGACAATCGAAGCCCCAAATTTTTCACAAGCCCTAACTCAGTTGCAAAGAGGAACGAACGAGATTAACAAAGCCGCCATTGTGTCATATGCTTTTATTTCTAGGGTTTGCTAAAGAAAATGAAAAAAGGAATGAACGGGTATAGGGTTTGCGAAATCCAAGTGAAATGGGGACGGGTTGGATAATTTATATAAGAAGGGAACGACAATCACTTAGAAATTTATCACTACAAAATAACAAAAGAAAATATGGACTACCACATTAAATTTCTAAAGCCCATATCTCCTTCACTAAATCATACAAGAATTTTAACTCAAATAATTTCAACTCGAATTAAAACTCCAAATAGCAATTAACAACAATTTTTATCGTCATTGGACGAAAATAAATCGTTATAAAAACTTTGGGTTGTCACAGACTCCCCTCCTTATAGAAATTGCGTCCCCGCAATTTTCATAATTAAGGTTGTCAATAACAATTATTTTTCTAACATAAACTGGTTAAGCTAGAAAAATAAAGATCGAGAACACCAAAACCAAAGAAAACTTTTAATTCCATAAAAGAAATTTACAAATTCTCACAAAATCTAATCATCAAATAGATAATCAGAAAACATCAAAACTGGATAAATGCAATTGTCAGCAATATTCAATTATCAATTAGATAATTAGAATACAGAAATCACAAAACATTAATTTAATATAATCAACATAATCTAGAATCAATTAGAGACTAGAAAATCTTACAATCAGCAAAATTAGCAATTGCCTAATTATCAAAACGATAATCAGAAATACCAAATCAACAGAGGCACTGGAATTGGTTTTTTAAAAACTCTGATCTTTGAACTGGAAAATGTTTTGATTTGAGCTTGAAAACAGTAAGCTTCTGATCTGATCTTTGCTTTAGAAATTTGTTTTGAGATGAAGCTTAAATCTTGCTCTTTTTTTTCAGTTTGTTTTATCTTTTTATTTTTTTGAAAACTTCCTACAAACTTACCTGAAACCATTTTTAAGTTAAAACCTGGTTATGTTCTTAACAATTTATGTTTAAGCATCAATACATATAACTGATCACTGGAAGTACAATTGACTTTGGATTATTCTTGCATTCTTTAGATTAAGAACAGAGAATAATATTTGAAATACTAATACATTCTCAAGAATGTATTTATGTATCCCTGCATATAACTATTTGAATCAATCATGCAAAACATTGTCTCGATCTAAGATCTGGTTTACTGCATGCATTCCGAGATTAAACAGTTTAAAGTTTTCAATAACATCACTCAAAATCAAACAACTAAAGAGGATTTGATTACTCACTGACTATTTTAACAGAGGAGCAGAGAGAAGATCTGAAATTGGAAGTTGCTTCCTTGAACTTGAAACTGAAATTTTAAATTGTTGTCTTCACAGTTGAAAGCTTTTGAAAATGTTTACAGGCTCCTTCTCTTTTTTCTTTTTTTTTAATAGCAGCTTGTTTTAAGTTGGAAGAAGAAAGAAATGTTTATCTGTAGTTATACCTAGCTTGTTCGAACCTGATAAATGAAGACAGGGATAAGGCTTGCAGGGAAAGCCAAAGCTGATATTTGTTGTTTGTTTCTTCTTTTGATTGATCAAAATTTATCTCCTAACCTACAATTTTTGACTAAAGATATTTTTATGAATGGAGGCTATTTCGGCTGATGAGATATTAGTAAGTACTTTTGTTTCTTATTTAGTTTACATATCATAATTGTGTTTGCCTGTGTATACATATGTATATTTGCAATTTGCTGTATGAAGATATTATGTTTGAAAGTATCCACTTGCAGGCAAACATTTAGCTTATATATACAGATATCCTGTTTATAAATATTTGCCTTTGTTGACTTCTAGCTTGAACTTTATATACTGTTTTGCTTATATTTATTCCTTATACAAAGATTTTTGTTTTATACACTTGTGCTTATTATACTTTTATTTCTTTGTTCTTACAAATTTTAAACCTATGTTGCAAGCATACCTTGACTACTTAGTCCTTGTTTTTATTTTATTTCTATCAACATTTCAATTATATTCCATAAGTTTTACTTACATTGTATACTTATATTTTATATTTATAGAATTTAATTTTATTTCAAACATTATTATCCATATATATATATATATACTCACCAAATGTTAATAAGATAGAGTATTTTAAATTCAGTTATATAAGATAAATTTTATTGTACATATTTTAAGAGATTTGTTTTAATTCCCAAAATCAAACCTCCCCTTCAAAATACCAATATATATAAATAAATGGCAGATATTTCCAGAAGATTTATTTATTTTAAAACGATAAGTTCACTTTTTAATTATATTAGATTGAATATCTATTAAAATAATACTGCCAAAATATCGGGTCGTCACACATTATATTACTAGTCATTTCGTACCTTACATGCATCATCTGGATCCCCTAAAATACTAAATTCCAAAACACAAAATTCAACTGCTAATCCTACAACAATCCAAACATTTGGATTTGGGATTTAGACGTTTGACCTTGATTTTAGATTTTGATTCCAGAATAAATATGTTTGGGAACCTCAAATTTACACATGAATAATGCTTAAAATCCTTAAGATTCCAATGTCATAATTTACGATTCAGATGTTTGAGCATATGTTACAGACGTGTTTGAATCTAGATGGGAGAATTTCTCTTACTGGAAATTCTTTCCACCTTTTCTTATTTGTCTTTCTTTCATCTTCAACGTTTGGTTGGAGGCTATATATATAATAGTACATACGATATTTTTGTAGCCTCATGCGTATATTTTGATTATTTTGGGTTGCATGAGACAGACACGACCCGTATTTTTCCGATAAATAAAATATTAATTAAATAAGGTTTTAGAATTTAATATTGAAAGAAAACTAAATTTGTGATTTTATAATGAGAGCAATAAGTAGAATGTAATGTTAGTAATGTTAATTTAAGGCAATTGCTAACTATTTTAATGTAATTCCAATTAATTGAAATAATTATAAAGTTATAATTGATTATAAACTGTAAATAAGGAAATACATTGAATGTTGAAATTATATGTAATCAATTAGAATTGGCTAATATTGAATATGAAATCAGTGATGTTGTTTGAATGCTATTGATAACTATTTAATATAATTTCAACCAATTGAAATAGTCTGTAAGGTTATTTGGTTATAATTGTAAATAATGAAATAAATTAAATGATGCATTTAATGATGAGATTGTATGTAATTGATTGGAATAGGTTAATATAGAATATAAAATCATTTTTTTTATAATCCTTGGTTGTAAATGATAAGATAATGGATATGAACTATTATTATAAACAATGGTTGTAATTATCTTCTCATTAATTTGTCTGTTTGAATATTAAATGGGTAATTGATGGAATTAAGGCAATTGAATGTTGGAATTATATGTTGTTAACTGAAATTGAATATAATCAGTGATGTGTAAGTAGTCATAACATTTGTTGTAGATAATAAAGCTATAAATATGATTAAATTACTTAAAGGTAACAATTGTTCTTATCATCTCATTACTTAATATGTTTGGAATTAATTTGAAAATCAATGAAAATTTATGTAATTAATTATTGCAATTAATATGGTAAAAGATGTTAACGGTAAAATAATGAATGTAATAAACTATAAACTTATGTTAATATAATTCATAGGGTATTGTTGATTGAATAATAAGGATTATAATTGAATGTAATTGGATGAGAATTGGATGCGTAGTTATTGGCATTTAACCTTTTAAATATGATAAGGGGAAACAAATTAATTTTGCATTAATTGATATTACATCTTTTAATTAAAATAAAGTGTAACGATCCTAACTTTTAACAACTTTAAAGTGGCAGTATTTTGAATTTAAATAAAAATTAAATAAAACTTTTTTTGTGATGTTGAGTGTTTTATTTGACCAAATTTAATAGAATAAATAATTTGTGAAATTTCAAATTTTGGTCAAACTTAGTCAAAGTTTGACTTTTGGTTGAAAATTTTAAATTTGAATTTTAGAATTTTATTATTTTTATATGATACTAGACTGAATTCTGACATTCCCTCCACTTTTTGTTTCGTCAAAATCAAATTCATATTGCTCTAAAAATTTGAATTACTGTGAAAAATCAACATGAATTGATATTGTTTAGTTGTGTTTTATTTGGCTAAGCCATATTTGGTTTGTTTGATCTAATGGGCCTTGGTTAACCAAGAGACTCTAGTTAGTCATGTGACCATTCCTTTGCCTACGACCTTATGTTTCTTATCTGATAACATCTACGTACATAATTTTTCTTCTGAGAAATTTTCTCTTCACACTTTTCTTCCACCTCAAAATCTACAGAGAACTCTAGATCTAAAACTCCAAAAACCTCACAAATCAAAACTCCTTTCCCTCTCTCCTTCAACCCTTCCTTCCTTCCTATAGCCGCCGCCCTTTCCACCATCCCCAAGGCCATCTCCTTCCACCTTGCCTCTCCTCTTCTTTCTCCTCTTTCCCTTATTTTTCCCTTCTCTATTTTCCCTCTTTCTTCCCCTTATTTCCATGGCTTATATATTGCACTAAACTACTCCAAATCAAATAATTTTTTTTGAACCCGCGTATAATTTCAATGTCAACAACTTTGTTGTTGAACCCTTCTTCCCATTTTGAATATTTATATATCAAAAACTCCATTTTTCAAGTCCTTTTTTGGGTCCAGTTTTGGCCGATAATACCCCATATTGTATCAATCATATCTCCTTCAGGAATTAACCAAACTTTTTGATTCTTTTCTTCAAACCATTTAATTTTCCAGTGGATTCAACTTTCTTTCAAATCAGTTCTTCAAATTCCATAATTTTCTATGCCAAAAACTCAAATTCTTTCGAAGTATTTTTGAACTCAGATTTTCAACTCAGAAAACACCTCTGTTTGTTTTGACCATAACTTCCTCAAGGCAAAAGCTTTTTGAGTGATTCTTTTTTTGAAAGTGGAGAGAAAAGAATTTAAACAACTTTCTAGTTAGTTACTTTTACAGGTTCAGTAATATTCTAGTCCGAATATTTTCCTAAAGATGACCTAGTTTCGGGTTTGTCCGTAGTTTGGATCTTGGGTTGTTTGTAAGTCGGAAGTAGTTGAAATTTTTTTTATTGATTCATGTTCGTGTCTAAGCTTTGTTGGATTTGCTTTTCATTTGGATCTTTGCTAGGAATCTCCATATTGCTCCATTTTTTATCATTACTTTTGTAGCCACGAAAGGTGAGCAAACATTCACAACTACTAGATTTTCTTATGTTAGTTAAATTGAATTTATGATGTGATTAGAAATTGATCGGTTGCTGTTTAGTATATTTTGAATTGTCACTCCAGTTAAATTCGACTTTTATTGAATTTAATTTCCATTTAATTTAATATTGAAATTTAAATTTCCAGTTAAATACCTGTTAATGATAACCAGAAAATCGTTGGTAGTTATTGGTTTATTTCAATGATGATTGTGTTGTATGTTCAATTGTTGATATTTGGGTGATTGGGTGGATGTTATTGGTTGACATTTCAGATGATTGGATGTTATTTATGTCTATATCTCTGTTATCCCAATGGGTTGAAATGATACATACCCGAACAATCCTATAGATTAGGTAAAAATCATTATGGGTTGAAATGATAACTCGAGCGGTTTTCATTGATTTGGAAATGTTGATTTTTGATACTGGTTGAAATGACATATACCCATATAATTTCTTGAAATTGGATTTTTATTTGGAATTGAATTATTTGAAGGGTTTAAGTTAATTCAAACTTCGGATTTGTTTTAATTAGATGATTAAGATTGATATTTCAGATTTTTTGAAACCCTTTAAATAATTATAATCACGTTGTACACTTGATGGGAGATGAAAATCCCATAACATCTATTTAACCATTGCACTAATATTTCTATTTTACTTATTTTGATCTGACTTACATAAGATCTTTTAGTTCTGACTCGAGTGTTATGTCTTTTCATTACGCTCGAGTCAGTCTGAGCTTTTCAATGTATTGAAGACTATTTTCTGGAGGACGAAGACGAAGATTCAGTATATTATTGCTATTTATTATTCCACTGCATTCTATGTTCCGCTGCATTATTTGTTTATTTCTAATGTATGTATAACTCTGATTTTAATCGTAAAAGTGTAATCAAATGTTATTTGTAAAACAGCTTCATGAACTGTTTATTTGATTATTATATTTTGTCATTCCGCTGCGAGATTCTGTGTTTTTTTATTTCTTTTTTTTCTTATTTACCCCATTAACAATCCTCCCTTTTGAATGGTTTGAGTCTGACATGTGAGGTTTATTGTCGATTTGAACCGTCCAAAAAGGCGGGTTGCTACATGAGATATGTATATATATTAGGATAGTAGGTCTTCGACTATTATTTTGTAGACTTACTTGACTATGTATTTTTTTGATAGTATATTTTTCTGTTGTGTATGTGTTGATTATGTATACTCCGAGATATTGTGTATTGTTCTGTCCTGTAAATCCTTGTGTTTATTGCTTTATGCTAAGATAGAGTACGTATATGATAGTAATATTTGATGTTGAAATACTTACTAGTGTTAAGGGAATACTAACGTGCGATCACCCACTATCTTTAATAATAGTTGTAATAGATTTGGTGTCACACTTTTTTGTTATCAGCATGAACTACCAAAAATGCCCCTCTATATATTATCAAATTTTAATCACTAAAAAATTGGATCTAATATTAAATTTCTTTTACAAATTCAAACAGTCCTAAAAGCAGGATCTAATAATTAAACATGCTTTACAAATTCAAAACGCTTTTAAAAATAGGATCTAAAATTAATCTTTCTTTACAAATTGAAAATACATTTTACAAATATATAAATCTTAATATCATTTGAAAATAAAAAAAAAATCATTTTTTCGACTGATTTAAACATATACAATTTATAAAAGAACATTTCACGCGCAAAGCGCGTGCCATAACGCCCGCAATTATAATACATTTGATGTCATATTTTTTTACATCAGCGTAAATTAACAAAAATATCTCTCTACATATATTATAAAAAATTAGTATCATTTAAAAATATGATCTGACAATTAAGCTTCCTTTACAACTTCAAAATTTCCTCTATAAATATTTGCCAAGTCTTAATACCACTTAAAAATAAAAGCTAACAAATAAACTACTTTACAAATTCATTTTTTTATTAATTAATAATATAAATAAAATTTTAAACTAACAAAAAATTAGATATTGAAACTTAAAAATAAAAATTCAAATTAAAAACATATGATTCAACATAAAAATATGCTAAATATTTATGGAAATTATTTTCTTTTGACCATGTTAAAAAATATAATTTGTAGAAAAACAATTCAGGTGCTTTGATCATGCGTTAAGCGCGTGCAGTAATGCTCATCGTCTCATTATCCAAATCAAACGGTATTATTTAGTAATATATTTAGTAGTATTGTAACAACCCATGATTTTCGACTCCCGAAAATCGACATCAATACGTTCACTATATTACATGCCGAACAATCGAATGCCGAAAATACCAGATCGTTAGGGAAAAGAAGAAAGAGGAAGAAGAATAAAATAGAAAACAACATCAGAATCTCACAATCGCAGCGGAACAATATATAATAGATAACAACAGATCTTTATAAAAAAGAACTATAACTGTTTTATACATTATACCATCAGAGTATAACACAATCAATAGCACGATACTGGACAGTTATAATAACTTCTCCTCACAAAAGCTGAATATATAACATACCATACATAGCGGATTATACACCAAGTACATGTGATACATCTCGTCATCCAACTCGTCTCCTGAGCTCTATAGCATCCTATCCTGAATCTGCAATACTCGGTCTGACCCGATCATTATAATAAAATAACACCCGAGTCAGTCTGGAAAACCTGCATGAGAAAACGCACTCAAATTGAATTATTAAAGTTTCAAAAACCTTTTGAAAATCAAAGGTATCTCGTAAGACCACGCCATAAATAAACATGCCGGGTTTTTACCTTACGATAACCAAAACATTTTATATCAAAATCCTCTGATATTATAATAGTGTCTAAGTACAAATACTTATTCAAATAGCTGAAATGCTTGCATCTCACATTCCAACATAGTTGGGCACAATCAAAACCATACGGCGCTTATTGGAGATTGGGTTTCCATACAATGACAGGGCTACTGGGCTACCGCCCGTCACAGTACCTGGCCGAGATCAGCATATCGAGGATCACTCTCGATCCCCTGCAACACAAGACCGGAGCTACCCCTAACCTGGATAGTCCGAATAAGATCACCCTATGGTTGGGATCAGCAACCGCATACAGCCGAAATAAAGGGACTATAGACAGGGGAAATCTAACCCTACTTGGGTGCTACCCACTTGCCTTGCTGCACCTCCTCTGTTTTAGCCATTCCCGGTTGATGAGGCTTGAGGCTACGATTACCTGTTTAGCACACATTCACTTAGAATGCTCATTGTCCTCCAATGACAATGTACTATAGCATTCATCCATACAAGTCCATTCCCGATCCGAACGGAACCGAAGGCACTACTCCTACTACATCCACTTTGGAATCACCCTCAGGATTAGTAGCGATTAGCCCTTGCACTTCTTCCAAATATTTCCAAAGTTATATCTGGGTCCAGATTTGATAGTCGGTTATTTAACTATCAAATAAACAATCATTCAACCAAATATTTTATTTCCACTGAAAAACTCCAAGTCTTATTTAATTTAGATTTTAAATAAATTAAATCACTTTATCCCCAAAAATATACACTTAAAATATTTAAAGTAAAGCTTCTTAAATCACTTTATTCAAAGTAATAGTTATGAAATTTTATAATAATTTTCCAAGTAAAACTTTAGCCAAAAACTACTTTTATAATAAAGCTATTAGATAAAATATTAATATCGAATAATTATCCTTTTAAAAATAATAATACTGATTTAACCTTTAATAATAATTAACTACTATAACCAACTAAATTAATGTTTACTTTAAAAGTTTTAAAACAATTAAATAATAAATTTTTCTAAAAACATTCTTTTAAACACGCCTTTTGATGCAGCAGCGGAATACTCAAAATGAATGTGACGATGAAAGTAGCACTCGATGGAATAGAAGATACCGAATGGCCCAAATCCGTTGATCCAAAGATGCCGGATTCTAGCTATCCCAAACACGTTGATCGCGCACGATACCGTGTTTAAAGATCTACGATTCTTCGTACGTTGATCTAGCGTACTAGATACCATGAATCGGCTTCAGCAATCGTTGATTCAAGCGCACTTGAATAACCGAAGGTGGAGATAGGAGATCACACTCAACTACCAATTTCAAAAGAGGCACAAAGCACTCAAACAATTTTATTCAAAATCAACTAAACTTCAAAGTTACAACTCACCCGCTATTTATAGCATTCACACATTCAGAACACTAGGTCGTTACGCGACCTACGACCTAACTTAGGTCAGCAGCGACCTAACAACAGTACAACACCAGCATTACATCACGAGATATCACCTATTTACAACACAACACATAGGTCGGCAGCGACCTAACAATACAACCCACACGACTTAACAATAAATGCGACCTAAACAAACACGACCCAAAACTATAGCGACCTAGTATAAAGCTTCAGCATCCAGCAACGACTTAATGGAACTTGACAGCGACTTAAGAATCAGCGACCTTCGATAATTAGCGACTTATCGTTAGGTCGTTCGCGACCTAAAGGAACGGTATGCGAGTTAGGTCGTTCGCGACCTACTGAAGCGGCATGTGAATTAGGTCGTTCGCGACCTAAAGAAGCGGTATGTGATTTAGGTCGCTCGAACTTCTTGAGCCACAACTCGTTACCCCTTAGCTCGTTAGCTTGTAAGTCGCTAGGTCGTTCGCGACCTAAAGCATGCGACTTATTACAGCGTGTTGCAGCCTCCTCCTCTTGCCTCTGGTTAGGTCGTAATTCCTTATCTTGTGACTCGTTAGGTCGCTCTTGACTCAAGAGCTCGTTAGGTCGCTCGCGACCTAACACTTCATCAATCTGGGCTGCATTTAGCAAATGATGCAGCAGCGGAATAATCAAAATGAATGTGACTATGAAAGTAGCACTCGATGGAATAGAAGATACCGAATGGCCCAAATCCGTTGATCCAAAGATGTCGGATTCTAGCTATCGCAAACACGTTGATCGCGCACGATACCGTGTTTAAAGATCTATGATTCTTCGTACGTTGATCTAGCGCACTAGATACCGTGAATCGGCTTCACCAATCATTGATTCAAGCGCACTTGAATAACCGAAGGTGGAGATAGGAGATCATACTCAACTACCAATTTCAAAAGAGGCACAAAGCACTCAAACAATTTTATTCAAAATCAACTAAACTTCAAAGTTACAACTCACCCGCTATTTATAGCATTCACACATTCAGAACACTAGGTCGTTACGCGACCTACGACCTAACTTAGGTCGGCAGCGACCTAACAACAGCACAACACTAGCATTACATCACAAGATATCACCTATTTACAACACAATACATTGGTCGGCAGCGACCTAACAATACAACCCACACGACTTAACAATAAATGCGACCTAAACAAACACGACCCAAAACTGTAGCGACCTAGTATAAAGCTTCAGCATCCAGCAGCGACTTAATGGAACTTGACAGCGACTTAAGAATCAGCGACCTTCGAGAATTAGCGACTTATCGTTAGGTCGTTCGCGACCTAAAGGAACGGTATGCGAGTTAGGTCGTTCGCGACCTACTGAAGCAGCATGTGAATTAGGTCGTTCGTGACCTAAAGAAGCGATATGTGATTTAGGTCGCTCGAACTTCTTGAGCCACAACTCGTTACCCCTTAGCTCGTTAGCTCGTAAGTCGCTAGGTCGTTCGCGACCTAAAGCATGCGACTTATTACAGCGTGTTGCTGCCTCCTCCTCTTGCCTCTAGTTAGGTCGTAATTCCTTATCTTGCGACTCGTTAGGTCGCTCTTGACTCAAGAGCTCGTTAGGTCGCTCGCGACCTAACACTTCATAAATCTGGGATGCATTTAGCAAATGATGTAGCATCGGAATAATCAAAATGAATGTGACGATGAAAGTAGCACTCGATGGAATAGAAGATATCGAATGGCTCAAATCCGTTGATCCAAAGATGCCGGATTCTAGCTATCCCAAACACGTTGATCGCACACGATACCGTGTTTAAAGATCTACGATTCTTCGTACGTTGATCTAGCGCACTAGATACCGTGAATCGGCTTCAGCAATCATTGATTCAAGCGCACTTGAATAACCGAAGGTGGAGATAGGAGATCACACTCAACTACCAATTTCAAAAGAGGCACAAAGCACTCAAACAATTTTATTCAAAATCAACTAAACTTCAAAGTTACAACTCACCCGCTATTTATAGCATTCACACATTCAGAACACTAGGTCGTTACGTGACCTACGACCTAACTTAGGTCGGCAGCGACCTAACAACAGCACAACACCAGCATTACATCACAAGATATCACCTATTTACAACACAACACATAGGTCGGCAGCGACCTAACAATACAACCCACGCGACTTAACAATAAATGCGACCTAAACAAACACGACCCAAAACTATGGCGACCTAGTATAAAGCTTCAGCATCCAGCAGCGACTTAATGGAACTTGACAGCGACTTAAGAATCAGCGACCTTCGAGAATTAGCGACTTATCGTTAGGTCGTTCACGACCTAAAGGAACGGTATGCGAGTTAGGTCGTTCGCGACCTACTGAAGCGGCATGTGAATTAGGTCGTTCGCGACCTAAAGAAGCGGTATGTGATTTAGGTCGCTCGAACTTCTTGAGCCACAACTCATTACCCCTTAGCTCGTTAGCTTGTAAGTCGCTAGGTCGTTCGCGACCTAAAGCATGCGACTTATTACAGCGTGTTGCAGCCTCCTCCTCTTGCCTCTGGTTAGGTCGTAATTCCTTATCTTGCGACTCGTTAGGCCGCTCTTGACTCAAGAGCTCATTAGGTCGCTCGCGACCTAACACTTCATCAATCTGGGCTGCATTTAGCAAATGATGCAGCAGCGGAATAATCAAAATGAATGCGACGATGAAAGTAGCACTCGATGGAATAGAAGATACCGAATGGCCCAAATCCGTTGATCCAAAGATGCCGGATTCTAGCTATCCCAAACACGTTGATCGCGCACGATACCGTGTTTAAAGATCTACGATTCTTCGTACGTTGATCTAGCGCACTAAATATCATGAATCGGCTTCAGCAATCATTGATTCAAGCGCACTTGAATAACCGAAGGTGGAGATAGGAGATCACACTCAACTACCAATTTCAAAAGAGGCACAAAGCACTCAAACAATTTTATTCAAAATCAACTAAACTTCAAAGTTACAACTCACCCGCTATTTATAGCATTCACACATTCAGAACACTAGGTCGTTACGCGACCTACGACCTAACTTAGGTCGGCAGCGACCTAACAACAGTACAACACCAGCATTACATCACGAGATATCACCTATTTACAACACAACACATAGGTCGGCAGCGACCTAACAATACAACCCACACGACTTAACAATAAATGCGACCTAAACAAACACGACCCAAAACTATAGCGACCTAGTATAAAGCTTCAGCATCCAGCAACGACTTAATGGAACTTGACAGCGACTTAAGAATCAGCGACCTTCGAGAATTAGCGACTTATCGTTAGGTCGTTCGCGACCTAAAGGAACGGTATGCGAGTTAGGTCGTTCACGACCTACTGAAGCGGCATGTGAATTAGGTCATTTGCGACCTAAAGAAGCGGTATTTGATTTAGGTCGCTCGAACTTCTTGAGTCACAACTCGTTACCCCTTAGCTCGTTAGCTCGTAAGTCGCTAGGTCGTTCGCGACCTAAAGCATGCGACTTATTACAGCGTGTTGCAGCCTCCTCCTCTTGCCTCTGGTTAGGTCGTAATTCCTTATCTTGTGACTCGTTAGGTCGCTCTTGACTCAAGAGCTCGTTAGGTCGCTCGCGACCTAACACTTCATCAATCTGGGCTGCATTTAGCAAATGATGCAGCAGCGAAATAATCAAAATGAATGTGACGATGAAAGTAGCACTCGATGGAATAGAAGATACCGAATGGCCCAAATCCGTTGATCCAAAGATGTCGGATTCTAGCTATCGCAAACACGTTGATCGCGCACGATACCGTATTTAAAGATCTATGATTCTTCGTACGTTGATCTAGCGCACTAGATACCGTGAATCGGCTTCACCAATCATTGATTCAAGCGCACTTGAATAACCGAAGGTGGAGATAGGAGATCATACTCAACTACCAATTTCAAAAGAGGCACAAAGCACTCAAACAATTTTATTCAAAATCAACTAAACTTCAAAGTTACAACTCACCCGCTATTTATAGCATTCACACATTCAGAACACTAGGTCGTTACGCGACCTACGACCTAACTTAGGTTGGCAGCGACCTAACAACAGCACAACACTAGCATTACATCACAAGATATCACCTATTTACAACACAATACATTGGTCGGCAGCAACCTAACAATACAACCCACACGACTTAACAATAAATGCGACCTAAACAAACACGACCCAAAACTGTAGCGACCTAGTATAAAGCTTCAGCATCCAGCAGCGACTTAATGGAACTTGACAGCGACTTAAGAATCAGCGACCTTCGAGAATTAGCGACTTATCGTTAGGTCGTTCGCGACCTAAAGGAACGGTATGCGAGTTAGGTCGTTCGCGACCTACTGAAGCGGCATGTGAATTAGGTCGTTCGTGACCTAAAGAAGCGATATGTGATTTAGGTCGCTCGAACTTCTTGAGCCACAACTCGTTACCCCTTAGCTCGTTAGCTCGTAAGTCGCTAGGTCGTTCGCGACCTAAAGCATGCGACTTATTACAGCGTGTTGCAGCCTCCTCCTCTTGCCTCTAGTTAGGTCGTAATTCCTTATCTTGCGACTCGTTAGGTCGCTCTTGACTCAAGAGCTCGTTAGGTCGCTCGCGACCTAACACTTCATCAATCTGGGATGCATTTAGCAAATGATGCAGCATCGGAATAATCAAAATGAATGTGACGATGAAAGTAGCACTCGATGGAATAGAAGATACCGAATGGCCCAAATCCGTTGATCCAAAGATGCCGGATTCTAGCTATCCCAAACACATTGATCGCGCACGATACCGTGTTTAAAGATCTACGATTCTTCGTACGTTGATTTAGCGCACTAGATACCGTGAATCGGCTTCAGCAATCATTGATTCAAGCGCACTTGAATAACCGAAGGTGGAGATAGGAGATCACACTCAACTACCAATTTCAAAAGAGGCACAAAGCACTCAAACAATTTTATTCAAAATCAACTAAACTTCAAAGTTACAACTCACCCGCTATTTATAGCATTCATACATTCAGAACACTAGGTCGTTACGTGACCTACGACCTAACTTAGGTCGGCAGCGACCTAACAACAGCACAACACCAGCATTACATCACAAGATATCACCTATTTACAACACAACACATAGGTCGGCAGCGACCTAACAATACAACCCACGCGACTTAACAATAAATGCGACCTAAACAAACACGACCCAAAACTATAGCGACCTAGTATAAAGCTTCAGCATCCAGCAGCGACTTAATGGAACTTGACAGCGACTTAAGAATCAGCGACCTTCGAGAATTAGCGACTTATCGTTAGGTCGTTCGCGACCTAAAGGAACGGTATGCGAGTTACGTCGTTCACGACCTACTGAAGCGGCATGTGAATTAGGTCGTTCGCGACCTAAAGAAGCGGTATGTGATTTAGGTCGCTCAAACTTCTTGAGCCACAACTCATTACCCCTTAGCTCGTTAGCTTGTAAGTCGCTAGGTCGTTCGCGACCTAAAGCATGCGACTTATTACAGCGTGTTGCAGCCTCCTCCTCTTGCCTCTGGTTAGGTCGTAATTCCTTATCTTGCGACTCGTTAGGCCGCTCTTGACTCAAGAGCTCATTAGGTCGCTCGCGACCTAACACTTCATCAATCTGGGCTGCATTTAGCAAATGATGCAGCAGCGGAATAATCAAAATGAATGCGACGATGAAAGTAGCACTCGATGGAATAGAAGATACCGAATGGCCCAAATCTGTTGATCCAAAGATGCCGGATTCTAGCTATCCCAAACACGTTGATCGCGCACGATACCGTGTTTAAAGATCTACGATTCTTCGTACGTTGATCTAGCGCACTAGATATCATGAATCGGCTTCAGCAATCATTGATTCAAGCGCACTTGAATAACCGAAGGTGGAGATAGGAGATCACACTCAACTACCAATTTCAAAAGAGGCACAAAGCACTCAAACAATTTTATTCAAAATCAACTAAACTTCAAAGTTACAACTCACCCGCTATTTATAGCATTCACACATTCAGAACACTAGGTCGTTACGCGACCTACGACCTAACTTAGGTCGGCAGCGACCTAACAACAGCACAACACCAGCATTACATCACAAGATATCACCTATTTACAACACAACACATAGGTCGGCATCGACCTAACAATACAACCCACGCGACTTAACAATAAATGCGACCTAAACAAACACGACCCAAAACTGTAGCGACCTAGTATAAAGCTTCAGCATCCAGCAGCAACTTAATGGAACTTGATAGCGACTTAAGAATCAGCGACCTTCGAGAATTAGCAACTTATCGTTAGGTCGTTCGTGACCTAAAGGAACGGTATGCGAGTTAGGTCGTTCGCGACCTACTGAAGCGGCATGTGAATTACGTTGTTCGCGACCTAAAGAAGCGGTATGTGATTTAGGTCGCTCGAACTTCTTGAGTCACAACTCGTTACCCCTTAGCTCGTTAGCTCGTAAGTCGCTAGGTCGTTCGCGACCTAAAGCATGCGACTTATTACAGCGTGTTGCAGCCTCCTCCTCTTGCCTCTGGTTAGGTCGTAATTCCTTATCTTGTGACTCGTTAGGTCGCTCTTGACTGCATCAATCTGGGCTGCATCACCTTTAAAACTTCTAATTTATACTTAAAAATCTTTCTTTGAAATTATACTTAACTTCTCAGGAAAATACACTTTACACTCCAATATAGACCGTCCAACCATTTATAAATCCTCCTCGATTTATCTCCGGTTTAATTTACGTCCCAATCCCGTAAATTTTCTTTCTCGCATTTTCTAAAAATAAACCACCATTTATTTTTAAAAACGATTTACCATCTCCTTATAAATTCCCACCGTGAATTTATAATCCCAAATTATCCCCTGATAACCCCTTCATTTAATTTATAAACCTAGTTTATAAATTCCATAGTCTCCTTTTCCTTTTATAACTGTCATAAAATACTTATGTCGATTTTAAATCGACTTTCAAGACTAAACTCCATAAATTTTCTAATACATTCCAAAATCCACTAATTTTAGATCTTACTTCCTTTTTATGATTTAAAAAGCTTTATTTAAATCTAAAACATTAATTCCATATTTTATTTTTCAAATTCCCTCTTTAATTTCCTCAAATCTATTTTAAATGTCGGATTTGAAAATAACTCTTTTATACTTAACGAATCCCTTAAGTCCCATTATTAAATTTTTTTATTCGATATTCCAAAAATCTTTATCTTTCCATGCTTAGAAATTATTGAGTACAATTTTAAAATCAAACTTTTTACTTTTCCCAAATTCATTACTTTTGAATTTATCTATCCTTACTATAAATCTCTTACTTTACAATCCCCTTTTTATTCCCTTTAAAAATTCAATATTTATTTTTCTGATGTTTTAAATGCCAAAAATATAACCAGCAATGTCATAACAGCCAATAAATTTATTTTTCCAACATCATCTATCACAGATTTTTCAACATTTCACAAGTCATCGAAATGAAAATAAATTCAACATTTTTTAGGAATCTAGTTGGATCCCTACAACCTGTTTCCCTACATCCACAGATGTTAGCACAATATAAAAAATACCAATCCCACTTCGAGGGGGATATCGCGGTATATAGAGTCATCCGCTATTATGCGGGGGACATTGGGTCTCATCCGCTATATAATGCGAGAATATCAATCACTCCAATATATACATACTACTATATATAATACCACGTCAACTGGAAATTACTTATCAATTCTACTAATCAATCAACAATAAATTTTAACTATTTAAAATTTATTCTGGTAATCCAGATGTGAGTGAGATTAACTCGCCTTCGCTTTTATTGCATCGATTCCAGCAACGAACCAACCCGGCTGGTTTCATTTGATTCTAGACCTTGTATAAATGAAATTTTCGAATTTATTAACATTTTCCATGATTTTAAACTACCATTAATATTCTCATTTTAATTTTAAATCTATTGGGTTAATAAAATTCCAAATTTTACTTTACTGTTAAATTTCCGATAATTGAAACAATAACCAACACATTAAATTTAAAAGTTTAAACTTACTTGAACCTTGGCTTGTGGCAAATTTTCGGAACCAATATTATCAACTCAATTCAATATTTACCAACACATTATTTTTATTTTATTTTATAAATAAATTACCTTAATACAAACAGAAACCAAAATCACGAGCTCTGCTCCACACGAGATACTGTCGTCGACGCTCATCTCCACCGCGCTCGCCGTTCACCACTCGAGACACCCCCATTCCCACGCTCGCAACTTTTCTCCCCCCCGAAATCACCCTAGGCGCGTGCCCCATCAGCAAAGAATGTCCAAAGCTTCACTGCTTGAATGCTTCGAACCAGATTCCCTCCTCGTCGACCACGCCAACTCCATACCCACGCGCCATCCCCTCTCGAACCCTCTTCCAGATCGCAACCGCCAAGAATGCAACTGCCGACGATCCCCATTGCTCGACTCCCACACGTACGCGCCTCGCTATCCCGACCTAAAGCCACGGGAGCGTCGTGCAATTTCACCCCTCCCTTGAACGTGGTGGCGTCTGTCACCACCGACGAGCACTCGAGGCCATGCCTCTTCTTGAATTCGCGAATGATAACTGGATGAGGAAGTGATTATGTGATTTAGGATTTTTTTATAAATTTGAATTTGATTTCATTTTTTTTCGTTTAGAAAGCTCGGCTGAATTTTGTTCTAAAGGAGGAGGGAACATGCTGTTTTTAAAGGAAGGTTGCGTGTGCGGTTATAAAAAGAAAAAGAAGGGGAACATGATGGAATGTTAACGTGCTTCGGTCAATTTGCTACAGGGATCTTTGAAATGAAGGGGGAAGTACCGATGTGTTATTAATTATCAAATCAATTTATATATATATATATATATTAATCGTCTTGATCCGTCGCTTAAAAATTTGACCTCCTATCGAGGCGTGCCGCTAGGCGTTTATAATGTTATACCCCTATTCCATACGCAATGGAAAAGGTTTCGAGTCCTAATTCGATCGTATGGAGAAGATAGCTTTTTGGACCCAATTATTATATTAAATTTTCGATATAAATTTTAGCGCATTTACGTACCGTACGACCAAATGATAACTTCAAATACTACAAAATTTGAAATCCGATAATAATACACTATTACGGATCTAATGGAACTAGTTTCGTCAAATTCCGAGACTGTGCCTCGGAAGGTTATTTTTAAATGTCAATTCAAACGATATATTCTTAAAACTGAAAAAATCACCTTTAAATTCCATTTTGAAGCTTTCATTATCTTCAGTACTATTAATATAAATTTTACAAGCCTTCAAATTATTTTTAACGAGCTTAAAAACCAAGATTTCATATTTTACCCAATTTCCAATTATTAAATCCAATAATTAAAATAACCAATAAATAGAGATATTTGAAATTTTAGTTAAAAATTAACTTTAAATATTTAAAATCAATTAAATATTCCAATTTCAAATATCCAAAAATTCCGGATCGTTACATTCCTCCCCCCTTACAAGAATTTCGTCCTCGAAATTGCTAGGCAAGAAGAATGGTCCAAAACCCAATAACTGATTTCCAAAACCACACATTTTTAGACAACTTCCCAAAACAATCTTTTTATTAAAGACACACTATCACTCTTACTAACTTTCCAAACTCATCCATAGGTTCCAAATAATATATTCCCCTCAATAATTCAAATTATAGTTTAAAACCAAATTTTAAACTATCATAATTTTCTTCAAAATTTTTCTAACTCTTTAAATTTCCAAATTTTTTTGCCAGCGTCTCCTTTGTGCGGCTAGATCGGAACAACTACAAAATTGCCTCTACGACCCCAAATTTTCCAAAAGAAAACAAAAGCCAAGTGGTTAGATCAGAAAATCATCAAATTTCATACGACAATTTAAATACATACCTTTTTGTCGGGCAATTCAAATTTTATCTCCTGAAATCGAAAACATCAATTTAGCTTTGCTTTTAATTTCCTGCACCTCACTTAGCAATAATATGCAATCACAAAATTCAAAATCATTTTATCCATTTCTTTACAAAATTTTCAATATTTGCTTTACTTAAGCCCGTACGATGCACATATATCATCCGTACACAATATCAAATCCGATCGTTCACTCGATCACGCAATTTAACTTTCGAAATAGTATCGTTCACCCGACTCCCAAGTGCGGACTCATATCCGGTTCCTTGATCAGAAATCGTCATTCTCCTTGCATAGCCATATACTATGATAGAGAATTTTAGGATCAATCAAAAATCCATATCCAGGGTTCCCCGTTGAAAATCGAGTGAAAAATCACAACTCGGATCGATATAACTATCTCGAAATTCTATGCTCGAATCTGGATTAAATAGCTATGCGAATAAAATAATATATGTACATCCTACGTATTTATCTCAATTGATTATTAACTATATCAATTTTCTTTTTATTTATAATTTTCTCGATTCCCATCCACTTATTCACAATTATCCCTTTTTACACAACTTTTATTAAACCTTCGCTCAATTGCTTACTTAGTATATTTTTCCCAACACCAATTTTACTTAAGAATTTTACCATCAACTTCTTAAGTTCAATATAATTATTTTATACAACTCCTTATATTGGTTTCAACTTCATCACTTGGTTTATATCCATTTTTACTCAAAATTAAATTTCACTTCCACTTGAATTCAATTTGTTTTCCAAGTCTCTAAACATTGAGTTTATCAATCGTCTCTCAAACTACTTTTAGTTCTCTAATTACTTTAATTAGTTTCATCTACCAATTTATTTCAAATTTAATGAACCTTATTTCCCATCAAATTTCATTTCCAAAACTTTTACTCTATTTAGTCCACTTGAACTAATTTTCCATTTCACTTTATTTTAACATAACTCAAATTAAATATCGTTCGAATATTTAGTTCCAATTCCATTTAGTTACAACTAAATCAATTTGTTCATTCACAAATTTATCTCCAATTTAATAAATTTTATTTCAATGACCATTCCAGTTAGCTTACTTAGATTCATTTCCTCAAAATTTACTTTATTTAACTTAATTCAGTTACCTTCCAATTCAATTCAAATTTTAAACTTCTATAAGTTTTCCAACTTATTTACATTCCATTCACTAATCCCTTTAATTCACTTCCTTTAATTGGTTTACTTTTCTGACTTATTTTGTTTTCACACATACTTTAATTTAACTCTTCTTAAGTTACATTTTATTCTAACAAATTCAAATTTTATAAGTTCTCAAACTCATTTATATTCCATAAACATTTTTAAATAACTCTCAGAGTTTAAACAATTTCTTAAGTATTTCAAAATCACTTTTGAAAACATATATATCCAAAGTCCTTTGGTATACCAAATTATTCTTTGAATCTCAAATCAAATCAGTTTTGCACAACATTCCAATTCAAAACATTCAGGTAGCAATTTCTCTCTTCGAAAAATGAACATTGATGATGTCGCGATCATCATCGGAATTATTTCCAGCGACCGAAGTGAGTTCAGTGCTCTTCTTTTAAAACATTTTAAAACATTCTTTTTAAATATTTACAATTCAAATATATTTCCCAAATAATATCACCATTGTTTTTCCAACTTTGAAAAAAAACATTTCCAAAACCAACGGGATTTGAATTCCCAAATTTTCACCCTTTTAAAATCCCTTTAAACCTGTATTTAAATACTTCTCTGGAATTTTATCCCATTTCAAATTATAAATCACATTTGTAACTCACATTTACAAATTCCATTTTGTATATGAATTTATTTCTTAGCTTTTGGTTATAACATCAATTTCTATTTCAATTTCCACACAACAATGATAATAATTTAATATTATCATTCCCTAACAACCAAGCACCCATATATATACTATAATAATTTACGAAATTTATTCTTTTTTATATATAAAAGTAATTTGGGTAAAATTATTTCATTTACCCCATTTAAAACAATACCGTGTCGAATTGTTCTATTCAAGTGCTTAGAGATCCCTATCAATAACGTTAATTACTCGTATTGACCAGAATCCATAACCCACTCAATAAACCAATCAACACAATATAAAACAATTTTATATTCACTAACAAATACGCGCTCATATCTATTAATACACTCAAACTCATTCTAGGGTGCTACTGACCCTATCTCTAATGAGTAATTCCCACCAGAGCCAAGGTTCTCACTTAACCTTCAGCTCTGATACCACTGTCACAACCCGTGATTTTCGACGCTCGAAAATCGACATCAATACGTTCACTGTATTACATGCCAAACAATCGAATGTCGGAAATACCAGATCGTTAGGGAAAAGAAGAAAGAGGTAGAAGAAGAAAATAGAAAACAACATCAGAATCTCACAATCGCAGTGGAATAATATATAATAGATAACAACAGACCTTTATACAAAAGAACTATAACTGTTTTATACATTATACCATCAGAGTACAACATAATCAATAGCATAATATTGGACGGTTATAATAACTTGTCCTCACAAAAGCTAAATATACAGCATACCATACACAGTGGATTATACACCCAGTACGTGTGATACGTCTCGTCATCCAGCTCGTCTCCTGAGCTCTATAGCACCCTATCCTGAATCTGTAATACTCGGTCTGACCCGATTATTATAATAAAATAACACCCGAGTCAGTCTGGAAAACCAGTGTGAGAAAACACACTCAAATTGAATTATTAAAGTTTCAAAAACCCTTTGAAAACCAAAGGTATCTCATACACAGACCGGAGCTACCCCTAACCTGGATAGTCCGAATAAGATCACCATGCGGTTGGGATCAGCAACCACATACAACCGAAATAAAGGGACTATAGACATGGGAAATCTTACCCTACTTGGGTGCTACCCACTTAGCCTTGCTGCACCTCCCCTGTTTTAGCTATTCCCAGTTGATGAGGCTTGAGGCTACGATTACCTTTTTAGCACACATTCACTTAGAATGCTCATTGTCCTCCAATGACAATGTACTGATAGCATTCATCCATACAGGTCCGTTCCCGATCCGAACGGAACCGAAGGAACTACTTTTACTACATCCATTTTAGAATCACCCTCAGGATTAGTAGCGATTAGCCCTTGCACTTCACTGCTCCATCTTCGACTCCAAGCTCTTGTCTTCATTTAGAAAACGTACTCGTTGGATCGAAGTGGTTTTCGGATTCTCAAATCTGATCCCGGTCACTTCGAAACAACGTTCTCTATTCCCGGTAAACTCAACCTCGGTTCTCTAGGAAATAAACAGACGAAAATAATATCAGAGATCACCTCCCAACCGTTAGTGGATGGATTTCCCTATAAACGTCCTAGAAGAAGGAAATAAGTTTATATGTACAGTGTAGCACCTCGAACAGTAACTGTACCATATAATTCCCGTACTTCTTCCAGATATTTCCAAAGTTATATCTTGGTCCAGATTTGATAGTCGGTTATTTAACTATCAAATAAACAATCATTCAACCAAATATTTTATTTCCACTAAAAAACTCCAAGTCTTATTTAATTTAGATTTTAAATAAATTAAATCACTTTATCCCCAAAAATATACACTTAAAATATTTAAAGTAAAGCTTCTTAAATCACTTTATTCAAAGTAATAGTTATGAAATTTTATAATAATTTTCCAAGTAAAACTTTAGCGAAAAACTACTTTTATAATAAAGCTATTAGATAAAATATTAATATTGAATAATTATCCTTTTAAAAATAATAATACCGATTTAACCTTTAATAATAATTAACTACTATAACCAACTAAATTAATGTTTACTTTAAAAGTTTTAAAACAATTAAATAATAAATTTTTCTAAAAACATTCTTTTAAAAACACCTTTAAAACTTCTAATTTGTACTTAAAAATCTTTCTTTGAAATTATACTTAACTTCTCAGGAAAATACACTTTCCACTCCAATATAGCCCGTCTAACCATTTATAAATCCTCCTCGATTTATCTCCGGTTTAATTTACGTCCCAATCCCATAAATTTTCTTTCTCACATTTTCTAAAAATAAACCACCATTTATTTTTAAAAACGATTTACCATCTCCTTATGAATTCCCACCGTGAATTTATAATCCCAAATTATCCCCTGATAACCCCTTCATTTAATTTATAAACCAAGTTTATAAATTCCATAGTCTCCTTTTACTTTTATAACTGTCATAAAATACTTAAGTCGATATTAAATCGACTTTCAAGATTAAACTCCATAAATTTTCCAATACATTCCAAAATCCACTAATTTCAGATCTTACTTCCTTTTTATGATTTAAAAAGCTTTATTTAATTCTGAAACATTAATTCCATATTTTATTTTTCAAATTCCCTCTTTAATTTCCTCCAATCTATTTTAAATCTCGGATTTAAAAATAACTCTTTTATACTTAACAAATCCCTTAAGTCCCATTATTAAATCTTTTTATTCGATATTCCAAAAATCTTTATCTTTCCATTCTTAGAAATTATTGAGTACAATTTTAAAATCAAACCTTTTACTTTTCCCAAATTCATTATTTTTGAATTTATCTATCCTTACTATAAATCTCTTACTTTACAATCCCCTTTTTATTCCCTTTAAAAATTCAATATTTATTTTTCTGATGTTTTAAAGGCCAAAAATATAACCAGCAATGTCATAGGAGCCAATAAATTTAATTTTCCAACATCATCTATCACAGATTTTTCAACATTTCATATGTCACTGAAATGAAAATAAATTCAACATTTTTGAGGAATCCAGTTGGATCCCTCCAACCTGTTTCCCTACATCCACAGATGTTAGCACAATATTAAAAATACCAATCCCACCTCGATAGGGATATCGCGGTATATAGGGTTATCCGCTATTATGTGGGGTGCATGGGTCTCATCTTCTATATAATGCGGGAATATCAATCACTCCAATATATACATACTACTATATATAATACCACGTCAACTGCAAATTATTTATCAATCTACCAATCAATCAAAAATAAATTTTAACTATTTAAAATTTATTATGGTAATCCAGATGTGAGTGAGATTAACTCACCTTCGCTTTTATTGCATTGATTCCAGCAACGAACCAACCTGGCTGGTTTCATTTGATTCTGGACCTCGTATAAATGAAAATTTTGAATTTATTAACATTTGCCATGATTTTAAACTACCATTAATATTCTCATTTTAATTTTAAATCTATTGGGTTAATAAAATTCCAAATTTTACTTTATTGTTAAATTTCCGATAATTAAAACAATAACCAACACATTAAATTTAAAAGTCTAAACTTACTTGAACCTTGGCTCATGGCAAATTTTCGGAACCAATATTATCAACTCAATTCAATATTAACCAACACATTATTTTTATTTTTTTATAAATAAATTACCTTAATACAAACAGGAACCAAAATCACGAGCTCTGCTCCACATGAGATACTGTCGTCGACGCTCATCTCCACCGCGCTCGCCATTCACCACTCGGAGCTTTGGTTTAGCGATAACCTTAGCTTTGTGGGATCTGACTCATAATTAAATAGGGTAGTAATACCCTAGAATGAGTCGCTGAGTGTATATATATGAGAGAGCGTATTTATTAGTGTCATAAAAGGGTTTTATATTGTGTTAATTTGTTCCGTTTTGTATTTATAAATTCTGATTGTTGCATAGGACACTATGACATCGATAAGGATTTCTAAACACTTAATAGGACAAATCGACACAATATTGTTTTGAATATAGGTGAATGAAATAATTTTTCCTATTATATTTTTGTATATAAAATAATAAATTTTATAAATGATACATTTGATTGTAATATTTTTGTTTGTTAGGTAGTGAACTTTATAGGTATTGGTTGAAAAATAAGAATAAAATGAATATAAACTGAAATTTGAGAACTTAATTTCCGGGATTTTTGAAAATTTCTTTCAAAGGATTTGGAATATGATATTTGTATTATTTAAAAGTATTTCCGATATAATATTTCAATATAATTTGAAGGAAATGTTTTAAAGTAATTTTGGAAGGAAATGAGTTCTGTACTCCCCTCTCGGTCGTTGGAAAATAATTTCGGTGATGAGTGCACGCATCATCGACGTTCATTTTCGAGTTTCAAAGTGGGAAGGTTGTGTAGTAACTTTACTACACAATTGTTTTGATAAATTAATCTTAAATTTTAATTCCAAGTATGATTTGATATATATAAAGATATGATTATATATATATAAGATTTGAAAAGGAACCCGACATTTAGTTCATAAATTTTTATAAATTAAAGGTTTCAATTATTGTAATGAAATAAAATTTTAACCATTTAATAATTGGAACTTCTAAATGAAAATAAGAAATAAATTCTAAGTTATAAATGAAGTATATAAGAAATTTGAAATTTGTAACCTGTAGATAAAAAGGATATGAAAATAAGAAGTGGTGATTTTGAACATTTATTTACTAAAATGAAATAAGATAAACTTGTGTAACTTTCAATTGCATTCTTAAAGACATATATATAACTTACCAAAATATCATAAGTTGAAATGATTAATAAAGAAAATGTGATAGAATTTTATACAAGTAAAACTTAGGAATGAAAGCGTTCAATGGAATTTCTTTTATAGATAATAATTTGATATTATGATTGCTATAGACTTAAGTTATAATTGAAAAGCAACTAATTAAATGTAATAGGAAAATGAGTACTATAAGTAATTGATTATAAACTTAAGTTCATGCTTTGAAGCTATTTATAATTAAAGTGAATAATAAAAGGAATACTATATTAAGTTAATGGCTATAACTTCAGAAAGGTTGAAATGATTTAGAATATAGATTCAATATTCAATGACACTATATAAGGATGAATGCAAATTAAAGGTAGGAAACTTAAGTATGAACTACTTCTATCTTAATTAATATTAATATCTAATAGAAATCAAGTATATAAATTAATAAATGTAAACTAAAGTGCAATAAAATGGATGTAAAACTTAAATAATGGATTCATTGATATTTATAATCCAACTGAAAAGATATAACTTGTGTAAGAAATTAATATAAAGTAATGGAAAGAAGTTTTCATTAAATGAATAAATGAAATGAATTCTATAAGTAATGAATACAAATAAACAAAATTATGTAATAAATGAATGAATGGAAGTTGGATTTTGTAAGAAATAAATGTAAACTAAAGAAATGATTATTGAGAAAAGAAATTAATAAGAATAAACTTGAACTATATTTGGAATTTGTTGTTTGTTTTGGTTTATGGTTGTTTGGGAAAAGATACTTCTAGTTGCTTAGGATGTAATTGAACACTGTAATTTGTGAAATATTTGACACTGAAGTATATGTAAACTTGTTTTAATTTATTATGAATGTCCAAACAATCAAAAATGATGAAAATTGTTAGTTATTAAATTGGAAACAAAAATGTGATTTAATTAATTTAATATTAATTTATTTAATTAACTTGAAATATAGCCATTTTGGCAACTGTCTCGGATTTCGACGAAACTAGTTTCATCGGATCCGTAACAGTGAATTATTATAAGATTCCAAGTTTCGTAGCGATTGGACTTGCCGTTTGATCGTACGGACTCGAAACGCCTAGAAATCAATTTAATTGAAATCAATTTGAAATAAGCTGATTTTTAACATAACTTATTCATACGATGGAATTAGGACCTGAAACCTATTCCATTGAGTTTAAAAATATTGAAAACATCTATTTTGATATATGGGATTACCCATTTTCATTCCGGAGACAAAACGGGATTTTCGGGTCGTTTATAGTTCAACTTTCGAATCAATCTGATCCATTCATTTCTATTTCTGACCAGTCTATAAATAGTCCGTTATAAACCCTAGCCACTTCTTATTTTCATATGTCTGTATGTACATTTCCTGTCTATCTCCTTTCCAATGGCAGAGCATATCCAAAATTCCAAACCCTCCATTCAATTTCAAATTCAATTCCAAAAAATTCAAACTCCTCAAAAAAATTCGAGAAAAATATATATCGAAGATCGCAGCTATACGAATCTGTGTCAAGTGTTCGTTTTTGGAAATGATACGCGAATCATTCTGAAAGCTCAGTCAAAGCTCAAAATTCGTGAATCCTAAATGCCAAATTGGGTATTTTTGATTAGGGGATCAATCGACAAAATCAAGATATAGGTTTTGGAGAGTTTGTCATACGGAGTCGATTGGTGGTGGAATCAAGGGGCTAATTCGACTCGTGGCGGCCGGAATTGGACTTTTAGGGTTCGAAAGGGGCTAAACTAGGTGGCGGCCGGCGGCGATTTAAGGGGCCAGACTTGCGTGGTGGTGTGCGGTAATCGAAGGGGAGCGGCCTGAGGGGGTTGGCGTGTGCACGGACGGCCGGTGGTGGTGCTGGGATCTGGTCAAACCGGGGGTGTGATGGGTTCTCCCTGAACGTGCGCGTGTTTATAGCAAAGGCTGTGTACGTGGCCTGTGTGAGTGGGTATTACAAATTTTGTTTTATTTAATTTAATTTTGAATTTCAATTGTTCTAATTATCATCAGTTTCGCATACGAGGTCCGTTTCACGTGCTGTTTCTTGCATTGGGATCGTATCGAAATTCCGGACATTTTGACACTAGTTTGGATGAATTCTGAGAGTGTTTGAATTTTGGGTTTAAATTGGATTTAAATTCAATTTAAATTCAAAGGTGAGTGTTTTGACCCACTCACAACTTCTAAAATTTCTTATGTTTGATAAATAAATTTATGATGTGATTGAAAATTTATTTATGGCTGTTTGGTATATTTTATATCATCATCTTAGTTAATTTGAATTTATTTGAATTAAATCGTTATTTAATTTATTATTGGAATTAAATTGCCACTTAAATACCTGTTATTGTAAATTAGTTAATTGCTGATATTTATTTGGTTGATTTAGATGATGATTGTGATGGATGTTTGATTTTTGATATTGGATGAATGAATGTTGTATTTTATATCGTTATAAACTGCAAGTTCACTATGGGTTGAAATGATACATACCCGAATGATCTATAGATTAGGGAAAAATCGTTATGGGTTGAAATGATAGACTCGAGCGATTTTATGGATTTTATTGTTAAATTCGAGATTACGGTTTGAAATGATATATAACCGTAAAATTCTAAATTGCGGATTGAAATGATAAATATTCGTATCACTTGTAGGGTAGAGAATTATATATGGATACTAGATTGGTTAAATTAAATGATCTTTGAATCCTTAATTTTTGAAATTAATTGAATGATATTTTGAAATAAGAATTTGATTTATATAAATTGAATTATTATTGGAATTGGTTTAAAGGAACTGTTAAAGGAAATTAATTGAATTTTTAAAGTTGATTTTTGAAGTATAAATCGAAATTTACCGGAATTGAGTTATTAAAAATGTTTGAAATATAACTTTGAAACGTATTGAAATTGGGTTTTGTGATTTGGAAATGTGAAATTGTCCAAATATGTTGAAATAAAAGAAATATTTAAATTTATATGAATTCCAAATTTCATATTTAATATAAACTGTTTTTAAAATATATTATTTTAAAATTCATAATTATTAAGATGAATTTTTTTATTAAACTATTTTAGCCTATATTAACTATATAAATTATTTTAACCTATTTTTGAACCAAGTTAATTCATTTTAAACTAATTTAACCATTTAATCTAATTTAAATCTAATTTAAAGCTATTTAATCTATTTTAATTATATTTAAATCTATTTTAAATCTATTCAACTATCTTAAATCAAGTTAAACTAATTTCAATCTATTATTAAATTTTTTGAGTACTTTTACTATTTATAAACATTTATAACTAATTATAATTATCTAAAACTATCTTTCTAAATTTCAAACTAAAAAAAAGTAGAGGTGTTATATTTGAAATCCTCGATTTTAAGGGAATATGGTTAAATGATATTATAACCTCAGTTGAGATTTAAATGTTGTATTAAATTGAATATGATGATTTTGAAGTAAGGATTTAACCTATTTTGAAAAATAATGATTTGGAAATGATATGATCTTCAAAAGTGAATATGATTTCGAAAGCATTATGGTTTTGGGAATATGATATTTGGTATAAATTGTGAATTGACTTTTGAATTATAAAAGAACCATCCGGTGTGTAATAAGCGATTGGTTGTTAAAGAGACCGGGATTGGATATTGTCATACTCTCTACCAATACCAAAAACCACTTTAACAACTGTGTACGGTGGAGATTCCAGAATGAAGTAGGATGATGGCGACGATTTCTGTATGAGGTATGACGTGACCCTGACTTCCGTGAGTCAGCTTAGATGTGACTAAAATAGGAGCAATTGATGGGCCAAGTGAGGTCATTCCTCCGATCGGGCACATTCCTTCGATACTATATTCTGACTTTGTGATTTGGTGGCCACCCTTGATTTCGATTTAGGAGTGTGTTTCGAGGTGGGCGGTAGTGGCTGTTATGCGTTACCACCAGCCCGAAAGTGTAATTGGTATATCTACCCTGGCATTGCCTAGTTATGCCGTGTTCACATGCCCTAGCGTGCCTTCTACGAGTTTGTTTTGTACCATACCTATGGAGTGCCCTCTGATAAGCCCAGTTTACGGGAAGTTACAGTACTGTATAGACTATGAGAATATATAAAAATTTGTTAAGGGAGAAACGAGTAACGCCCTAACGCTATTTTAATAGTTTATCTTACTATAGACATATTATAATAGCGTATTGTACTACATAGTAGATAGTTTAACGGATCCTTAGGAGATGTGAATCCCGAACATCTCTTAAGTTACTGCACCCACGTTAGACACTGGATAGGATATGTCAAACCCCGTAAACATCTCCGACGCCGTTCCACTCATATTTATTTACCGTTGATTTAACTTATATAAGATCTTTTAGTTCTGACTCGAGTGTTTTGTCTTTTCAATTCGCTCGGGTCAGTCTGAGCATTTCAGGATTTGAAGACTTGTTTCTGGAGGACGAAGACGAAGATTGTATTATTATTTACTATATTATTCCACTGCATCATATTGTTCCGCTGCATTGTCATTTATTTATCTCTGATATGTGTAACTCTGATCCTGTGTTGTATAAGTATAATCAAGGTTTTTGTAAACAGATTCATGAACTGTTATTTTGATTATTATATTTTGTCATTCTGCTGCGAGATTTTGTATTTGCTTTTATTTCTTCTCTTTTCTTATTTACCCCAATAACAATCTGCCTCTTTGTATGCTTTGAGTTGACACGTATATCTGCTTAAAGCGTCGAAAAAGGGTAGGTCGTTACAGAAATACAAGTAAGCCCAACTTTGAAGCTATTTCAATTTCAAAAATCTATCTTTAGTCTTCTCCCAAATGAAAACTTGAAATGCTGAATTTGCCATTTATAGTTTTGTAAGTTTAGCGTTTTTGCTTAGATTTAACTATCCATTTGCATTAGTGGAAAATAGACATAATGACAAACTTTGAAAAAAATTCAGACTGAAAGACAACAAGTTTCATTTTTGTACTGAAAGACAAACTTTGAAAAAAAATTAGGCTGAAGGACAATGCTAGTTACAGTTAGCATTTTGTACAGTATAAAACCGAATATAATCCTTAATCCAAAAATGAAACTTGTTTTCCTGCACTTTTTGTGTTTTACGTTTTCAACATACACTACAAAATACAAGAAAATGTGGAATTTTTTTTACAATTCTTAGCCATCGCGATGATGGACGGAAAATGGAGGAGATGAATTGTTTTCCATCCTTTTGTTATATCTCAAAGCACGAAAAATCAAATAAACTTGTTTTCTATTTTCTATGTTAGTTTCATTTTTCAAAATTGTTTGTTTTTCAACAATACATAATAAATGCGAATTTTTGTTTAGACGAAAACACAAAACTAAATATTGCAAATCAAACGGAGCCTAAGTGCCCGTTTGGTTTGCTGTTTTTAGTTTTGTGTTTTCGTCTAAACAAAAATGCGCATTTCTTATGCATTGTTGGAAAACACACAATTTTGAAAAATGAAATTAACATAGAAAATAGAAAACAAGTTTATTTGATTTTTCGTGTTTTGAGACATAACAAAAGGACAGAAAACAATTCCTTTCCTCTATTTTCCGTCCATCGTTGTAATGGCTAGGAACTGTAAAAAAATTCTCATATTTTCTTGTATTTTGTAGTGTATGTTGAAAACACAAAACAAAAAATTCAAAACGAAACCAAACGGGCCATTTTTAAAGTTTGTCTTTCTCTCTAAATATACAAGCACAACTTAATTCCAGTCTGAAGAAAAAAAATAAAGGAAAAAAAATAAAATCGAAGGAAGGAAGGAGGAAGAAGAAGGACAGAAGTGCCGTCGTTCTCTTTTGGCTCTCGCTTTATAAACTCTTATGTACCGCCGTGCTTTTCAGTGACAAAACTCGTCGAGTAAAATATAATTATATAAATCGCTACAAGTTCGCAATGAAAAATATTTGGCGCCTCGTTTCCAAACCCACCGAAACATTGCCTCGATTCTCTCCCCAAATTTCAAGAACCCGAGCTTTAATTCCTCAAGTATCAAACCCTATCTCGCAGGTATCAAACCCTAACTCATTTCTCATCCAAATTCCCAAATTTCGTTACTTTTCATCGATTTCAGTTGTAGATTCACGTCTAGTTGATATATTTTCGAAACCAGCTAGTTTAGACGAGCTTAAGACTACTTTAGATAGTTTAGACATTAAATTAGATCAGGAATTGGTGCATTCTGTGCTTAAGAAGCTGGAAATTATTCCAGAAAGTGCAAGAAAGTTTTTTGATTGGGTTCTTGAGAGAGAAGTAATGGAAAATCGAGTTTTGCGATCCAAATCGTATAACAAGATGCTTGAAATTGTCGGCTTGAATGGGGATTTGAAAGAGTTTTGGGATTTGAACAGTGCCATGGAAAAAAAAGGATATAAGATTTCAAAAGAGACATACATGAAGGTTTGTGAGAGGCTGAAGAATGATAGGATGGACACAGATTTAGAAATGTTGAACAAAATGTACTCTACAAGTTATTCTCAGAATATAGCTAGTAGAGTTCGTGGAGTTTTATCCAAGGATGATGAGAAGTTTGAGGTTATTTGTCGCAAATTAGAAAATCTAGGGATTCGTTTCAAGTCCGATTTGATTGCTGATGTATTGGATCAGATTGGTGCTGAAACTAACAAAGCGTTGGTCTTTTTCAAATGGGTTGAAGCAAATCCTAAAATTAGAATTGATGGTAGGGTGTTGAATGCGGTGGCTAGAGTTTTAGGGCGAGAAGATTGTATTAGTGATTTTTGGAATATTTTACAAAAAATGCAAGATTTAGGCCATAATATTGAAAGGGGTACTTATGTCAAAGTCATAAATAGGCTTTACAAACGAAAAATGATTAATGAAGTTGTGAAATTGTACGAGTTTGCAATGAATAGTTCTGAGAAGCCGCCAGTCGATGATTTCTCTTTCCATCTAAGAAAAATTCTAACGTGTAAGGAGCTGGATGTGAGTCTACTAACCAAAATTGTTCGAATTTACCTAAACTCCGGAAATTCTAGACAAGTTATTGATAAATCTTTTGATGGATACCTCAAGTCACTTCGTAGTGTCGAGAGATTAGGTGAGTGTTTGAATGTTTTGAAAGCAATGCAAGCAGGAGGATATGAACCTGATGCTAGTGTACATGGAAAAATAGTTGTTGGACTAAGTAATGCTAAGAAATTAGGTGAAGCTCTAGATTATGCGGATAAGCTAGGTCGTTCCGGTTTAAAACTCGACTTAAACACTTGGTCATCATTTGTCCAAAAGGCTTATAATGTTGGCGAGTTTGATAAGGTGTCACGCTGTTTTGAAAAGATGGTGGGAATAATTGGCACTGAAAATGCCAAGCCTGCCTTTGATGTATTAGTGCATGAGCTTTGCCACAAGAAAAATGCAAAGCATGCAACCATTGTTTTTAAAGATACGATTGTTAGGAAAAACATCAGACCCTGGCATGCTACTTACAAGTTTTTGATTGAAAAGTTACTAAATGCCGGGAATTATGAAGAAGCTACTGACCTTCTAATGCTGATGAAAGAACATGACTTCCCACCTTTTATAGACCCGTTTATTGTGTATATTTCTAAATCAGGGACTGCAGATGATGCTATGATACTTTTGAAGGCAATCGCCTCAAATGAATATCCATCCACTGATGTTTATATTCAACTTTTTGAAGCATTAATCAAGGAAGGGAGGCATCGAGTGGCAAATGATTTACATTCAATGGCTCCCAGCAGTGTTCACAACCATGAAGATGTGTTGAATCTTTTATGTTTGAAGAAGCCCGATGAAGCTGCTATTGCAGCAGCTTTGTAGGTACGTGGATTCAATTTTGCTTTTAGTTTCTTTAAGTAATGATGTATAAACTGTTAGGACCTAAGGTGTTTACGACCAGTACATGTTTTTTTTTTTCTAATAAAAAAATGAAAAATAAAGTAAAGAAATGGAAAAAGAAAAGTCCAGTTGCATGGTACATATGTTTTAATTGTCTTTGCTTTTGGCCTGTTTTTTCTTTTTTTCCCCTTCCTTTCATTCGTGATAAACATTTTACTTTGTCAGTTTCCACAAATATTCGGCTTTATATTGTGATGTACTATAACCCATCCTTCTATCAGCAAGTGTAATGTGACAATCAAATGTGTTTTGTCTTATCCATGTATACATTGGTTCACTTTACTGTCTGCATAACAAGTCATATATTCCGTAGTGATCATGTGTTGCTATGAAGTTATCCGTCAGATTAAAAGTTCTCAATTGCATGAAGAAACATCAGCTTTTTTCTTCGCATCAACTGCTCAGTATTCACTTGATCTTTATCCTTCTGAAAAACTGCATGATTTATTTAATACACGCAATCCTTATTCTTTCCTTCGTATTTATTTTAGGGGGAATTAATTTAAAGGACAAAAATTTGTATATTTTTAGTCTCAAGGACACGACCTTAATATTTTAACACAAGGACAAACATTCTTCTAAGAATTATTTATAAGGACAAACATTCTTTCAAAATTATTCATAAGGACAAACATTCTTCCAAAACTGCTACCAAACTAAAAACTGATACCTAAAAACTGCTACCGATAACTACAAACTGATACCTAAAAACTGTAAAAACTGATACCTAAAGAAAGATGTCCTTCAGGCTAAAATACTGAAGGTCTGTCCTTGAAGCTAAAATGCCGAAATTTTTTGTCCTTGACAATAATCTTCTGTTTATTCTATACGTGATGATTTAAATTCATTTATTATCCTAATTACTAGGCCAATATTTTTAACCAAGTAATTTATCTCTTTTGTATGAAAATGTTCATGGATATCAGTAGTTTCTAGTGCCATTGACATCATCCTTGATGATCTAGTGTTTTTTGACTATAATTTTCTTCAGTGTTTCATGGATTTTTTTCAATTACTTAATATATTGTATCATTAGATAATCTAATTTATTCTCACTTTTGTGTTAATATTCCAAACCAACCATAAATGAATTCAACTGTCTCCAAATGCTTGTGTATCCCATGTCCACTTAAACTTAATCTCATAAACTCTATTGTTTTCTAAAATTATCAACTATTTCATTTAACTAAGAATAAAATTTAAATATAGACCCATAAAAAAATTATCGTGCAAGTGAAGCGTATATTACAATTTACAAACTCACTATAAAAATAAGTCAGGTTTTCACCAATCCAGAATTTGTACATGGTCACTGTTAAAGTGTGCATGTACAAAATTTACATGCGCACTTTTAAAGTGCTCATGTGCAATTTTATTTTTTATTTTTTATTTTTTAAAAAGAATTGTACATGCTTACTTTTAAAGTGTGCATGTAGAAAACTGTAGCCTGGTGAAAACCAAATATATTGTAATAAGTTTGCAATGATGCTTATTTGCACAATATGTTTTCCTGATGAGCATGAGTGTTTCATGTGAAATGAGGTTATATGATCTCATCTTAACCAACTGTACTTTTTTCTTTTCCCTTCATATCTTGAAACATTCATCATGATTCAAATTTTGTGTTAGTAATATTCGGCAAACTTAGCCTAATTGCATCTTAACCTTAAATTTATTTTCCACATTTCTAGGTTCAATGTTTTACGACCTATATCATTTTTTGGTATTGCTATTTGTTCTCGTTTTTTTAATGCAAACATTTTGATAAAATTTCAATGCTACATACAAACTTATGAGTGTGTCACCTATCATTATCAGCAATATTGCAACACAAGCTAAGGAAGAAACTACCGATGTTGCTATTTTTTAGTTGAACATCATAGCATGTAGCATAGATCTGCCATCACCGATGTTGCTATTTTTTATATACTATTATCTCTTTTCATAAAATTTTCAGACTTATCATTTTTAATATTATGCAGGGTTTGATGTATGAAGTACTTACATTGTATTTGTGACAATTTTGCTTATGACAATGGGACTAATTGGATTTTCTAAGCAATTACTCCGAGGAAAAACATATTCTCTTCTACCATGGAGTATCGTTCCTTTTTTGCAGTATTTATACCTTGTGCAATGGTATGTTTCATGATGTTTAATGCAATGATAACTTTTTTCTTTTCAGTAATAATTTATTACCAAAGATATATGATGGTTCATTATGTTATTGGTTCTTGCTTATATCTGTTTTCAACTCATTTAAGATCACTTCTTAAAATTTTGACTCCGACCATACATTAGAGTCAATAACTAAAAAAACTGGAATATCTAACTGTGTTTATGTGCATAGGGTCCGTTGTCCTTGATAAGTTTGTTTAAGTATGTGTTAAGTGGGCACATGTTGTTTGAACTATTATCTGATATGAAAACTTGAAAGCTTTTGATTCTGATATTATTTTGACATCATTGCCTTCTCCATAACAAAACTAAATTTGAAAATATGAGTTTAAGAAATTGATTTTTATTTCTTCATGTCGTGTATGGGTACAAATAGGCCTGTCAATGGTACGGGCTTCGGCCCGAGCCCGGCCCGAACCCGCCCTATTTATGCGGGTACGGGTTTTGCCTTTTACTACCCAAGCCCGATTCAGGCCCGATCCGGGTCGGATACGGTTTTATCAAAACCCGGTCCGGTTAGGGCACGACCCGACTATTAGTTTTTCGTCGTATCAAAACATGAGTGCGTATGTTATTTATTTACCATTTTGTTTGTTTACGTGTAGATGTTTTTGCATAATTTTGTTATGAGCTTGACTACATCACCGTCCAATTTATATGTTAACATTGTTTGTATACAAATTTTACCAAAGTTGCAGTTTTAAAATATGGTTTAATATAAATATTCTGAGTTAGGTATATAGTTATTACCCAGTGGGCTTAAAAAGCCCGACGGGCCAGGCTCGGATATTGGGTTGAAATACCCCGGGGGTTCGGGTCGGTCTCGGGTTTTAATTATTGTAATTGGATTCGGGTCCGGATTTTATAATACCCGGACCGAACCCTGCCCATTGACATGCCTAGGTACAAAGCCTATAAAATCTGTAATTTGATTATAAAACAAATCCCTAATCCTTTTTTTCTGTTCTTTCCAGTTACTGCATTTTAAAAACCAGAATAAGTTATTAGAATGAATAGTCAATGTTGTCAGTTTGGGATTTAAATCGTAAATCGTAAAGTTGATATTTCGAATCGAATCGGGATTTAAATCGTAAATCGTGGATTTTAATATTTTTATATCTGAACACTAAGTACATACATGTACATACATGTATGTTACTATATTATATTAGTTTTTTTTTATACATGTGTTAAATGTTATTTATAATTTATTTTTTTACAGGGTCAACAATAATGGATTTTGGAGGCGTTTTAGGAGTTCAACTGGAATTTGGAGGTGTCTTGAAAGTTCAATTGAAGCTTGGAGAAAAGATCCATGTCACTTATGTAAAGAGAAAAAAAAAAGTTCGTTTATTGGATTAATTTGCGCACACAAATGATATGTAAAGGAAATATGATGAGATAATGTATTACTTTTGGACATTGTGATTTCTTTTATAATAATAGTCTTAATTAAGCATTGCTTTCATACAAAGAAAACAAGTTAAAAACATAACACACCAAAATACAAGAAGCAAATTTCAATTATTCATCGTCACTTTTATCTTTGTTCCCTTCTTGATTTTCGATTTCCATTTCTTCATTCTCATTATTAGTTGAGTAATCATAATCATCCTCCTCTCCATCATCCCCTTCTTCAATTAAATCATTCTTTCCTTTTCCTTTATATTGAGTGTTTCTTGGGTTTATATAAATATAGATAAGTAAATAATATTAGTATTTTTGGAAGGCATATAATTTATAAAGTTCTTTTCATTAACTTACCACGCTTTCGTTTTTTTGGAATCTTCCGGTTTGCTTCACCGTCTTGAGTTTTGAAACATTCATGTACATCCATCCAGGTAGTGTCAATCGGTAAAGCAGGATCCTCTTGCTTGCATATCCACTCATCATCGCTATCCATGTCAGATAGACATATCGGATCTAGTCCATCATTTGTCTTTCTTTTTTCATGTCTAAGTTCAAGTTGAAGATTGTACTTTACAAATACCAATGCATTAAGTCTCTTTTGTTCCAAACGGTTTTTACGTTTTGTGTGAATCTGAAATATAAAATAATTAAAAACGATGAACTAATATTAAAAAAAAATATTATTTTTATACCTGATCAAAAGTGCTCCAATTACGTTCGCATCCAGTCGAATTACATGTCAAACTCAAAACCCTTATTGCAAGCTTTTGTAATTCAGGACATTCACTGCCATAGCTCTCCCACCACAAAGCTGTAATTTAAAAAAAAAATCATAATGTGTTACATATTTAGTTTTAAATCTTAAATAATAAGATGAATAATTTTGATAACAATACAAAAATCTCACCAGGTTGTTTAGTTTTACGACTTTCAACAGCCATAGTTATTCCAAACTCTTCTTCCGCCAATGAATATATGTCAAGTTGCTTATCTATTTTAGCCCTTTCCTTTTTTGTTGGAACCATTCTTTCTATAGTGTCATATAGTCCTTTTTTTACCTCCAAATCCATAGTAAAATTGTTATCATAACGATATTTTGGATTTAAGAACATTTCAGCTGCATGTAAAGGCCTATGGAGTTGTGCATTCCATCGCTTATCAATTATTTCCCACACTTCCTTGTATCTAGACTCCACATTTTGAAAATTCAATGCTACCTTTTCTTTGGCCCGGTCCATGGCTTCATAAATATAACCCATTGTGGGTTTTGCATCACCATCTACTAGTCTTAGAACTTTGACTAATGAAATGGTACACTTCAAACAATACTTTATTCCATCCCAAAATTTCTTTTTAGTTAAAATAATATCTTGAACTTCTTTTCCCTCCAACTTTTTAGAAAATTGACTTTCCTCCCATTCACTAGAAGTGAACATTTTCCTTAGACCCACACGTTGTTCTAACACGCTTTTTAAAGTCAAATATTGGGTAGCAAATCTAGTTACCGCAGGTCTAGTTAATTCCCTACCCTTTGTGTACTTCCGCATAAGATTTAAAAGCCAGCTATGTTTATAAATAAATAGCGTTAACTTTTTTGCATGTCCGACAATCTCAACGTGGGTAGGCAATTCATCAATATCTGTCAGTATTAAATCCAAATAATGGGCCGCACAAGGAGACCAAAATATTTGTCTCTTTTCCCTCATCAACATTTCACCGGCCTTGACATAAGCTGCAACACTATCAGTAACGACTTGGACTACATTTTCTTCTCCGACTTCATCAACCACATTGATAAGCATATCATAAATATTTTCAGCATTTTTTATAAATGAAAAGGTGTCGATTGACTTCAAAAACACGGTTCCTCTGGGACTATTCACCAAAAAAATTATGATGCTTCTATGCTTTTTATCAGTCCATCCATCTGACATAATCGTGCATCCCGTCTTCTTCCACTCTGCTTTATATATCTCTAGTTTTCCTTTAACGTTTTCAACTTCTTTCATTAGAAAAATATTTCGGATTTCATGGTAGCTTGGAAGCTTTAAACCTTTTCCGTGAAGAGCGATACCCTCCGCCATAATTAAAAAAAAAGGACTCTTTACTAAATTAAAAGGCAAAGCATTGGCAAAGAAAAATCGGCAAATTTTCAAGCAAACATCTTCTCTGTCTTCTTTCTTCCACATAACATTCAAGGTCTTCTGCTTTTTTGAACTTGTAGCATCAAGAGTTTTATTAACATCAGCATCCAAATTATCTGCCTTATCATCATTATCATTGAAACTGCGTTTACTTTTTTTTAATACGCTTTTGAATAATGCAGCTATTTCTTCCGATACATTTGGACATGCTTTTACATTTGCAGAAGTTTTAGAAAGATGATGCTTCATTCTATAAATACCGCCAGTTATAACTTTTGAACAGTAGTTACAACGGTTAACTTTTTTATCTTTTTCATTCATTGGTTTACAATGATCCCAAGCAATTTTAGCTTCTTTAGTCATCTGCAAGTACAAAATAAAACAATTCAATTGCTACGTTTATTGTCATTAAGTAAATTAATACAAATGCAGATTAACTAATAAACTAATATACTGACAATGGTTAAATTAATGATAAATTCCCTTCTCACATTTGTAATATACAAAATATTAATACAAATGAACTAAATAAACATTCTGGTGGAATATAATGTATATCACCTAACCATGCACTAACAAACAAAAAGAATAAAATAATGCAATTGTAAATGACAGCCATATGCTTTAAAATTTGCTCAGAGTTCAATGTTCAGTCTACTTAAATGCATATCTTGTAAATGACAGTGTATTAACATTTAGATAAAACAATTAATACTTTGACCACAGCTCAGTCTTCATTTTTTTTATATAACTGCTTTGCTTAGTGCTTACCTTTCTGTCACTTACATATTCCAGTCCCGTATGAAAATATATTTATACAGCAACAAAACAAGACAGTGAAAATAGTCGTAGAATAAAAGAAAATGAAAAAGCTGTTGTTCAAGTCGATAAAGCCGCGAACAGAGAGAGAGAGATATCTTGCTTACCTTTCGAATGGAGAAGGAGAACAAGCAAGCTGCGGAAATAAAAGCAACAGCAAAGAATTTAGGGACAAAGCTGAAAGCCAGTAGAAAAAAAATGAAAAAAATCTCTTACCTTTCAATCCGCATAAGAGTAAGTCGATTCCACCTTTCTTCTTTTCTTTCTCTGATCTTTGGTTCTTTTCTTTTTTTCCTTTCTCTGTCTTTGATTTTGCTGGTTTGAGTTGGTTTCTGACGAGTGACGATTTAAATAACAAATTCATGTGTAGATTCAACCCTGAATAGTTTGCGTCTTTTGATCTTTGAATTGAATAAGTGTAGCTGCTTCAGTTTTAGATGCGACGATCAAAATAGAATTTGTAGGGTTTAGCAGTTATCGAACTCGAACAGACAGACGAATTTGGAAGTTTCGATTCAAATTTTTTTAACGATATTTCATTATAGGTTTAGATCGTACGATTTTTACCAACTCCGATTTATTTCCCGTTTTGAATCGTTGGAATCGCGATTTAAATCGTACGATTTTACGATTTTTGACAACCGTGTGAATAGTAATGTTGAATATGTTCAAAAGGAAAATTGGTTTGGACTTCAGGTTTATTCAAAATAAAGAGGCTGTTCTTTAATTTTTATTTTTATTTTCTATTTTGGCGTTTGTCTTGCTTTCAAATAAAAAGAAACCAAAGCCATGGGAGACCAAAGGCATAAAGTGCGGTGCACCGTACATGCAAGAACGTGTGCGTTGGCGAATGAGCGTTTAGGGAAGCCTTTTAGGGTGCACTTATCACTTGAAACTCTATAAATACCATAATCCATTTGTACTTACGGTTGAATAATTGTCTGAAAAATCTACACAAAGATCCTGGAAGCTTGAAGTACGACGTTATCGTCCTTACCGTCCAACAATTTTTAGACGATCACACTTCAATATGAATGGTGAATTGAGCAATGTCAATTCTATACAACTCATGAATCGACACCTCAGTCGATTGGAACACTTTGATGGAAAAAATTTAACGTGCGTTGGCAGAAAACTATAAAGTTCTTTCCGATCATCGTCAAATTGTTCTACATTCTCGAGGACGATTTGGAAGAAATACTTCAAGAAACTCCAAAAGATGATGACACACTTAAAGCAAAACGAACAAAGCGTAAAGGAGATAATTTTATGTTTAGAAGACATATCCTGAACGTACTGTCAACTTCTGTGTACAATACACATCGAAGTCTTGAAACAACGAAAGAACTGGGACTCGGACTGCACTAGAAACAAATGCTGCATCTCCAAGGCTAGTTATAAACTTTTTTAATTTTCAATTTTATGGATTTTAAAATGACTGAGAATAAGTCCATCATTGCACGAGTGAATGAGATATTACTTATTGTCAATCATCTTAAAAGATGATGGAATTGACCTTCCTAAATCATTAATAGTTGGGGTAATTAGGCCTATCAATGGGCAGGGTTCGGTCCGGGTATTATAAAACCCGGACCCGAGTCCAATTACAATAATTAAAACCCGAGCCCGACCCGAACCCGCAGGGTATTTCAATCCAATATCCGAGCTTGGTCCGTCGGGCTTTTTAAGCCCGCTGGGTAATAACTATATACCCAACTCGGAATATTTATGTTAAAATCATATTTTAAAACTGCAACTTTGGTAAAATTTGTATACAAACAATATTAACATATAAATTGGACGGTGATGTAGTCAAGCTCATAACAAAAGTATGCAAAAACGTCTACATGTAAACAAACAAAATGGTAGATAAATAACATACGCACTCATGTTTTGATACGACGAAAAACTAATAGTTGGATCAGCCCCTAACCGGATCGGGTTTTGATAAAACCGTACCCGACCCGGATCGGGCCTAAATCGAACTTGGGTAGTAAAAGGCAAAACCCGTACCCACATAAATAGGGCGGGCTCGGGCCGGGCTCGGGCCGAAGCCCGTACCATTGACAGGCCTAGGGGTAATCATACCCGGATTCCCCCTTTTTGGAATGATTACAAAAATGAACTTAAACATGTAGAAGTGGACTATGATTTGGAAGGTTTACATCATCACCTTCACACAAAAGTGGACTCTCGTGAACGAAAAATCAACAAACCAAATTTCATTCTAAGGCAAATAATTTTGAAGAAACGAAGCATAAATATTTGTGAAAGCCTAAGAATGACACATAGTTTAAGAAGAAAAATCATTACAAGAAGGATAAGTAGAAAGACACTTTACGTTCGTAACAAGCCCGACCATTATTCACACTTTGGAAAGAAACCATAAAATTCTTTTCGATCACCATCAAATTGTTCTACATTCTAGAGGAAGGTTCGGAAGATACCTGATGAAATTCCAGAAGATGATGACGCACTTAAAATAAACCGAACAAAGCGTAAAGGAGAAGATTTTCTATAGAGGATGCATCCTGAACGTGTTATCAACTTCTGTGTACAATACACGTCGAAGCCTTGAAACAACAAAAGAACTGCGCACTGCACTGGAAAATGAACGTTTCATCTTCAAGGCAAGAAATAAAAAAATTTAATACGCAATTTTGTAGATTTTAAGATAACCGTGAATAAGTCCATCATCGCACATGTGAATGTGATACTACTTATTGTCAATCATCTTAATGATGCCGGTATGGACCTTCCCAAATCATTCATAGTTAGGGTAATCATATCCAGACTTTTCCCCTTCTTGGAATGATTACAAGAAGAAACTCAGACATGCAGAAGTATACTATGATTTGGAAGGTTTACAACATCATCATTGCATAGATGATGACTCTTGTGAACGAGAACTAAATGATAGTCAGCAAACCGAGTTTCATTCTAAGGCAAATAATGTTGAATAAACAAAGTATTAACATTTGTTAAAGCCTAAGAATGAGACACAGTTTAGGAAGAAATATCATGGCAAGAAGGATAAGTAGGACGCTTTACTTTCGTAATAACTCCGGCCATTATGCACGTGAATGTCATCTACGAAAGAAACAACTTAAGAACCGTGTAGCTAAATCCCTGCTATAACGCTTAGCTTTCTTTGGCTTTGCGCTTTTACAATTTAACGCTATTAAACACCGAATCTATTAAAAGACCGTTATTTAATACTAAACCCACTAAATAATGCTTTTTAGCATCATCTTTAGCCATTTTAATATAAAAATTAATTTAATGCGCTTTTTTAAACAAAATTAACAATATTTGAGCTTATGCCCAAGTTCAAGGTCAAAACGCTCAAAGTAAGTTAGAATACTATTTTTGGTCCTCAAGTTTGAATTGCATTAAACACGATGTTCTTGGACCGTGTTAGATAGGAGTAAACAATATTTCTTTATCCTACATTGATGAAGTGTGACTAATAATAAATCCTTTCTAGGAATTGATTTTATCTTCACTATTGCTTTTTACATCTTTATAATTTTCCGTTATATCCTTGCTTTATTCCCATGACAACTTTTTGTACCTTCACCGTTATAGACAGTTTAATTGCACAACTCAAGAACATTGCGAACATAGTCGAAGACAACCTTGTGGCTGAGAAGCATACTCCGTTGGTGGTATTTAAAACAAATGGTGGCTCAATATTGGAGTAATCATCCATATATGCAAAGATTGTAGTTTTTATGAGGGCTGCAATGAAGTTAGCAGAGAAGGAAATCAAGTGACCATGATAAATAACGTCCGCAGTAAAGTCATTGGAAAAGACATTATATAACTCACATTAACTTCATGAAAAATCCTTACTTTATTGAACGTATTTCATGTGCCCGATATTTGTAAGAATCCTGTCTTTAAATACTTTCTTAATAAAGGGGGATTCAATTGGTGTATGAATTTGATAAGTTTGTATTGTCCAAGAACGATAGGGTCATTGGACATGAATACACTTGTAATACCCCCAAATGTCAGCCATTGGATAAGACATTTATCGTTTGATATGAGTTTTCGAATCCCAATGACGTAGTTCCCTTTGATTTACCTAAAATATGTGTTGTGAGGTTGATGCAGTCTTTCCTTAAAATGTTATGGTCGGTTCACCCATTGACATCTGTTTTACCCGAGTGATAAAAAAAAGAGATTACACTTGTAATGATATGATTAAATTGAATCTAATAATAAATACTTTGCTTATACCATTGATTCTGTCATTTTATGGCGTGGTATATTATGACATGTTAATTATAGTTCCCTTAAGAATATGAACAAAGTATGACTAATTTATGTTTCCAATTTTGATTATATCTTTAAATGTGAAGAACGCGTTTAAGAAAAATGCATAGAAAATCATTTTTTTGAACAAAATTTCATTTCCCTTTTATTAGGGACTAAAATTAATAACTATAAAAAGTACAATATTCATAAACAAAATTATTAACCCATTATATACATAGAAATGGGCTTAAGCCCACATAAACACTTGACCTTCACTAAATTCCCTAAATCAGGTACGACCCACATCCCACCAAACCCGACTCATTTTCGAGAGTTTTCTTAATCACATAATGCATCACAAGATTCACAACCACCTGTGTCCCAAACCCTCCCACTTCATTTACTAGTTTCCCAAAACACAACACTCTAATTGCTACTCTTTGAAAAGAAACCTTTTTTCTCTCCGATCACTTTTCACCTTCACCTCTTCTCTACTACAGCTTCTCATATGATCGATCCACTCCAATTTTTGCTCCCTTTCAACTTCACGTTACTAGCTTCTCTGTAATCTTTCATACATCGAGCTACCACTTCAAAGTGTTTTCAATCTACTCAACAATCATACTTCCCATGTTCTCATATTTCTTCTTTCATATCTTACAGCTTAACGAGCCAGACCAGCCTACGTTTTTTAGATGTAAGTTCCATTCGCCTTTACAATGCAAGATCTAGACGTGTAGCCTTGAAACACCGAAGATAAGTGCATTTTTCCTTTTCATTTTCCCCCCTTATTGCTGAAGTATTGTATACAGTGAATGTTAACTCATAATTTGTTTTATTATAGGCGAGATTGTTCATTAGGCGCCATGGTTTCATCCTCAACCCATATTCTGACATGCATTTACATATGTCTTCCCTATCAGTGAGAACATGTGGTTATGAACATAGAATAGTGTATATCCATTCTCGAGTGACGTTGGACTTTTCATTTGCTTTTGTTTGTATTTGTTGTGCATGCAATTGAACACGAAGCCATGATTAGAAAGTCAAGTGCGATTTAAGTATTAATCTTTATGCATGTGGCTCTATTGACATCCATGCTAATCTGTTTTTGTTTTATCTATTTTATTTTACAGCCAAAAACTAGCAACTCAGTTAAATGAAGTGTGTTTCTCTTCTTCCAGGCTATTAATCCGCATCAAGCTCATCCTTTCATCCTGGCCATTCATTCCATCCAACGGCAGATTATCATCTCAGATTTGTTTTAGATTACGGGCTAATATATTTAGGCCCAATACACTTGTATATAAATGTTGCTTTCCGTTTAAACAATGTATGTAGAATCATTTCTCTTGTATCTGATTATAAAAGCAATATACATTCTCTCTACAAAATATTACAAATTAAAACATTCATATCAATTCACTTTTCCAACTTGGTATCAGAGCAGTGTATATGCTAACTGCATCGATCATATTAGTGAGTCCATCAGAAAAATTTCATCACGTGGACTCCTCTCATCAAGAATTCAGAATTCCTTCATTTGAGAGTTGTAGCTGTTCTCTAATAAACAGTGCCTCGCCAGAATCTTAGTATGGCTGCATCAGTTTATCAAAGAAAGCAAAATTCCATACTTTAAAGAGCAAACTGATCAAGAACATCAAGAAAATTTTCCAGTTGAATCAAGGGCACAGTGAAAACTCATCAGAAAGCAACACAGTCACAAGAAATCAAAGAAATCATCATTCAAGTCCTCAGAATACCATCAAGATTCAACACAGGGAAATTTCTTGAAAACTCTCAATTCAAAGAAAGCTCCAGTTAGGAATTTACATACCCTTTTCTTCAGATTTTGCAATTGGCGTGTTCATCATGGCCAATCAAGACGATGCTACAAGCCCACAATTCTCTAGCTCAAGAGTTTCTCAAAGCCAGCCACAATCTGATCCAGTGAATGATCTGATGAAGGCAATCATCAAACCCCAGAGCCAGATGATATCCATTCAGCTGGATGAATCAAATTTCCTGCTCTGGAAATTACAAGTAGAAACATCAATTACAGGATATGGGTTAGAAGATTACATTCTTGGTACAAGAATAACACCACCAAAATTTGTTAAAAATAATGAAGACAAACTGGTGCCTAATCAAGAATATACTGCACACCAAAGGCAAGATAGCCTTGTATGTGCATGGATGATGTCATCCATAAGTGCATATATTCTGCCTCAACTCATCGGATGCAAAACAGCCCAAGAAGTTTGGACAACAATTGAAAGAAATTTCACTTCACAATCATCTGCAAGGATCATGCATCACAAAAGACAATTGCAGAGTATCAGAAAGAATGACATGACAATGAATGAATATCTGCTTAAAGTCAAAAACCTATGTGATCAATTAGCTTCTGCTGGGCACAAAGTTCCTGAATCTGAACAAGTACTACATATAATCAGTGGTTTAGACAATGAATATGAAGCTGTTGTGGCTATCATCTCCACTATGGAACCAACACCACCCTTACAGTTCGTATACTCTACCCTTCTCTCTCATGAAGGAAGGATAGAACACAACAAAAGTATGAGTTCAGATATCTCTGTCAACTACACTTTCAACAAAAGTAAACAAAATTCAAATACAAAAGGACAATACAATAACTTTCAAAGAGGTGGATCAACAGGCAGAGGAAGAAGAGGAGGTAGGAGCAACAACAACAACAAAATAAGGTGCCAGATATGTGAGAAGTATGGTCATGGAGCAAATAAATGCTATTTTAGATTCAACAAAAACTACACTCCCTCTCAACAAGGTAGCAGTTCAAATGTAAATCTTGTCACTACACCAAAAGACAGCAGCTCAACTCAAACAGAAATTCTAAATACTGAAACTACAACAAATAATGATGCTGGTGATGACTGCTGGTACCCAGACTCAGGGGCTACCAATCATGTGACCAACAATCTCAACAATCTGAACTTGGGAAACAAAGAGTACAAAGGTACACAAAATCTTTTTGTTGGTAATGGTAAAACAGTACACATTACACACACTGGAAATGCTAGTTTACATAGACCCAAACAACAACTTCTGTTGAAAAACTTGCTAAGGGTTCCCTCAATTAAAAAAAATCTAATGAGTGTTTCCCAATTTGGAAAGGACAATAAAGTCTACTTTGAGTTTTATCCTGACACATGCATAGTTAAAGATATACTAACACAAGAAATTATCTTGCAGGGTAAAGAAAACAATGGATTATACAGATTTGATTTTTCAAATTCACAAATTTATGAGAATAGGGAAAATACTCATGTATTGAATGTTGCTAGTGTTACTAAAAACTGTAGTAAGTTTTAATTGTGGCATCGCAAACTGGGACATCCCAGCATAAAAATTGTAAAACAAGTCATGAGTAGTAATAAAATTTCTTCTAGTGATAATCCTGATTCATATTTTTGCACCTCTTGCCAATTGGGAAAGAGTCATAAATTAGCATTTCCAGATTCTCACACATGTTACACAAGACCCCTTGAATTAATTGCTAGTGATCTATGGGGGCCAGCACCTATCAGTTCAGATTATGGTTACAAGTATTACATATCTTTTATAGATGCTTATTCAAGATTTGTTTGGATATACATGCTAAAGTCTAAGTCTGAAACTAGTAATATAACAATACAATTCATCAACAAGGTTGAAAACATGACTGGAAATAAGGTGTGTACATTTCAGTCAGATGGTGGAAAAGAATTTTTACCTTTAAAAAATTATTTTGAAAGAAAGGTATTAATCATAGGACCACATGTCCATACACCTATGAACAAAATGGAATTATTGAGAGAAAACATAGACATATTGTAGAAACTGGATTAACTTTACTAGCACAAGCTTCTATGCCTCTAAAGTTTTGGCCAGAAGCATTTAACACTGCTGTGCACTTAATAAATATACTACCCACAAAGGTTCTTCAATTCAAGTGTCCTCAAGAAGTGCTAACTAAAGTTAAACCAGATTATGAGCACTTAAAAATATTTGGGTGTCAATGTTTTCCTTATTTAAGGCCTTATAACACACACAAATTAGACTTCAGATCTACTCCCTGCACATTCTTAGGATATAGTAACAAACAGAAGGGGTATAGGTGCTTAGACAACAAAGGAAAAATATATATATCCAGACATGTAAGATTCAATGAGCAGATATTTCCATACAGTAGTACAGAAATTAAAACTACTGAAAAAGTAAGGAATCCAAGATTCATGATTCCTGATCTACTTGAAGAGATTGAGATATAGCCCTCAGTTCAGCCCCTAAGGGATGAGACCATCACAAATTCTCAACACATCATGGCTGGCAGAGAATCAGGTCAAGAGCAGGCTGCAAATAAAGATATTAGCAACAATCAGGATGCTCAAAGTCAAGGAACTTGCAGCTCAAGTCATGATCAAGTCATCAGTGATGATACTATGAGCTACAGTAACAACAACTCTGACAGCATTGTCAGGGATAACATCAATGTTCACCCAATGTTATTAGAGCAAAGTGTGGTATCTATAAACCAAAAATTGTGAACAACACTGTTGTTCACGAAGAACCCTCTTCCTACATAGAAGCTGCTCAAAATGATAATTGGAGAGCAGCTATGCAGGAAGAGTACAATGCTCTAATCAACAAAAAAACTTGGGATCTGGTTGAGAGACCAAAAAACAAAAATATAATTGGGTGCAGATGGACCTTTAAATTAAAGAAAAATGCAGATGGCTCAATTTCTAAATATAAAGCAAGGTTAGTTGCTAAGGGGTATTCACAACAGCATGGATTTGATTTTTCAGAAACTTTTTCTCCTGTTGTGAAACCATCCTCGATTAGAGTTATTCTAACCATTGCTTTAAGTAGAAATTGGAGCATCAAACAATTAGATGTTAATAATACTTTTCTCAATGGTGTTTTGCAGGAAGAATTATTTATGGAGCAACCAGAAGGGTTCACACAGAAATCTGACAAACAACAAGTGTGCAAACTTAATAAAGCTATCTATGGCTTAAAACAAGCTCCAAGAGTTTGGTTTGATAAGCTCAAGTCAACTCTGATGAAATTTGGCTACAAATCATTAAAATCTGACAACTCCATATTTACTAAGATTAATGATATTGCTACCACTTATATCCTAATTTATGTTGATGATTTTGTGATTACAGGAAGCAGTGTGCAGGAAATTGAAAAAATCACTGCAATGCTCAACTCAGAATTCTCAATCAAAGATCTGGGTGATCTAAATTACTTTCTAGGAATTGAAGTTCAAAGAATCTCAAAATCAGAAATACATCTTAATCAAAGGAAGTACATTTCAGAAATATTAACAAGAGCTAAAATGGACAAGGCAAATCCCTTACCAACACCAATGATTACAAATCATCAACTATCAAGATATAAGGGTGAAGCAATTCAAAATCAAAAGCAATACAGGAGTATAGTGGGTGCACTTCAATATGTGACTATAACAAGGCCAGACATATCATTTTGTGTTAATAAAGTCAGCCAGTACATACAAAACCCATTAGATAATCATTGGAAAGCTGTCAAGAGAATACTCAGATATCTCAAAGGAACTATAAATCAAGGTCTCATCTTAAAATCAAGTCACACACTCAATATAAATGCTTATGCAGATGCTGACTGGGGTACAGATACTGATGATAGAAAATCAACATCAGGTTATTGCATTTATTTAGGGAAAAATCCTGTATCATGGAGTGCAAGAAAACAAAGCACTATGTCAAGATTAAGTACAGAAGCAGAATTTAGGTGTGTGGCAAGTGCGACAGCTGAAGTTATGTGGTTAGAGTCACTGTTAAGTGAACTTAATATCAAGCCAAACAAAAAGGCAACAATTTGGTGCGATAACGTTAGTGCTATATCCCTAACTTCCAATCCAGTTCTTCATTCAAAGACCAAGCATATCGAATTAGATCTCTACTTTATCAGAGAACAAGTAATCAAAGAGAAGTTAAGGATTGGATACATACCAACGCAGCACCAAAAAGCAGATATACTTACAAAGCCACTGTCAAAGCCAAGCTTCACAAAATTAAGAGAAGAGCTCAAACGAAGCCGATCCTAGTCAGAGATCTCAAAGAGCTATCTTCATTCCAGAATGATTAGAATGAATATGTATTTTACAGATGGGTATCGAATTGCAATCTGGAGAAAAAGGAAAGAGGAGCCGCCATTTTTCTTTCTTTGTTAAGCAAACCCTAGTTCGGGTTTGAAGGGGGGAGTTAAATGAAGTGTGTTTCTCTTCTTCCAGGCTATTAATCCGCATCAAGCTCATCCTTTCATCCTGGCCATTCATTCCATCCAACGGCAGATTATCATCTCAGATTTGTTTTAGATTACGGGCTAATATATTTAGGCCCAATACACTTGTATATAAATGTTGCTTTCCGTTTAAACAATGTATGTAGAATCATTTCTCTTGTATCTGATTATAAAAGCAATATACATTCTCTCTACAAAATATTACAAATCAAAACATTCATATCAATTCACTTTTCCAACTAACTCGAAGGTGATATGAGAGAAGCATAAAATCATTACAAAAATGAAATTTAACTTGGCCTGAGCTTGCAGTGACGAACTTCCTTAGCCACACATGTCCGTATGATCTCCAACCATTGCAAACCCTGCCTTGATCTAGCAGGGGTAAGTTCTCTCGACATAGTACCCGTTCATTACATACTCTTTCATTTGCCCGATTGATGTAATAATTAAACTTGGAGTTCATTGCTCTTATTTTACCATATTCACTCTGTCTGCACATACCATATGCTTTGTTTTCGAATTCTGTTATCCTCTCCTTCCATGGTGCCTAAACACATGTTGAAAAAACTATCTTGGCCACATCGCTACTTTTATTATGCTGTTTAAACCTATTCATGAAGTTGACTGTTTCCGTGTTAACTGCGATGCTCTTTGTGTGACTTGCTGAGTAGTTTAATCCTAGGAAATCTTTTAAATCTATAAAAAGAAAAACTGATTTGCTTAAGTTATCATACAGTGACGTTGGTGATTTAAAAGGTCATGCAACTTTTGGTTGCCACAAATACTATCACATTTGCTGATGATTACACCAGATATGCTATGTTTATTTGATGGAAACCAAATATGAAATTTTTGAAAAATTGAAACTTATAAAGCAGAAATGGAAACACGGGTAGGATAGAAAATAAAAGTATTACATTTTGATCACGATTGGGAGTATTTTTCAAACGATTTCACTTTGTTATGTAAACACCATAGTATAGTTCATCAATTCGCTACCCCTACAGGCTGCGCACCTCAACAAGATACCGTCGTTGAAAGAAAAAATAGGACAATATAAATGATTGATGAGGTGATGCTATGTTATTCGCTTGAAATAAAAAATATGCTTATTAGTTCAAATTTGCACACACTTAATGAGGTGATGCTATGTTATCCGCCTGTTACATTTTAGATAGAGCTCGTTCGAAAAGGAAAGATGTTTCTCCTTGTGAATTATAATTCAATAAATGACCTAACTCATAAAAACTTAAAAGGTTGGGGTTGATTGCCTATGTTAGAAAACTGGACCGTAAAAGACCAAAGTTAGGAAATATAGCATTTAAGTATGCTTTCATAGGTTATTCAATATTACTTACAAGTTTATAGTTCTTGATACTTTTGAAGCTATAGAATCAACAGATGTAGATTTTTCCGAAAACAAGTATAATTCTCAAAATCAATCTGTTTAGATTCGGACTCTGTTGGTATCATCTCTAGACCAGAATATACTGAGACTGATGATAATAGCGATGAATATTATACTTATGCTCCAAACAACAAGGCTATCAATATCATATGAAGACATAGACGGAGAAGCAAAAGATTAAGAATAGAAAAGGACCATGATCCTGAATTTAACACACCGATGAAATACTTAATATGATTAGATGTGTGATGCATGTAGATGACGATCTTAAAATTTATTTTGATATTATGGGTTCCAAAGATGTTATTTTCTGGAAGATGCTATCAATGATAAAACGAATTAGATTATGTGAAACCAAACTTGGGCCTTGACTGACTTACCTCCTCATGTTAAACCAACGTGATGTAAATGAGAAAAAAAAAACTGAATGCAAACTGATCCATTTATAAGTTTAAGGCTGGACCAGTTGCCAAGGATTATAAAAAAAACATGGAATATTTTACTGATATATATGCTCCCATCGCTCATATTTCTTCTATTTGTTTCTTAATAGCACTTAAACCCATTCATAAATTATTTATATACCAGATGGATGTGAAGTTCATTTTTTTAATGGAGATGTAGAATAAAAGATATATATGGAACAACCAAAGGGTTTTATAACTCCAGACCAAGAAAGAAAAGTTTGTAAATTGGAGAAATCTCTTTACGGTTTGAAGTAGCACCTCATGCAATGACATGAGAAGTTTTATAAAGTGATACATTGTTTTGTTGTTAATGATGGTGATTTATGTATTTATAGCAAGTCAAACAAAAATGGTTATGTTATAATGTGTGTACATGTTGATGACATGCTTATATTTGATATTTGGTTTCGATATATATTGTGTAAAAGAAATAAAGAAGTTTCTATCCTCTAGATTTGATATGAAAGATCTATGGAAGGTTGATGTGACCTTAGGGATTAAAATCCTAAGAAAATAGGAAGATTTGATATTAACTAAATCTCACTAAATTGAATAGTTCCTCAAGAAGTACGGTCATTATAAGGATAAACCAGCGCCGATGTCATAAGATCTTAGCATTAAACCAGTAAAACATAATGGTTGAATTATTCACACTTGAGTATTCCAGTATTTTTAGATGCCTTATGCATGCTATGCATTGCACTATATCCGACGTAGCGCATGCTATAAGCATGCCGTGTCGATTCACAAGTAATGCAAACAAAAAACATTGAAAAGCATTTCCACGATGCTAGCTTATTTATGATAAATCAAAGACTTTGCTTTATCTTAGAAAGGTTATCCCACAATAGTAGAAGGATCTAGTAATGCGTCCTAGAACAATGTAGAATCTTAATCCAAGTCTATAATTGAATGCAGTGGCGGAGCTAGCTCCCAAATTTACGTAGGGTCAAACTGAAGAAAAAATTGTCCCACATCGCCAAAATAACTCAAATTCTGGTGTGCATATATCAATATGTGTTTAAACATTGCAAATTAATTAGTAGCAATGTTGTCTGGGCCAATGATGGCTGTGTATTATCTCAGCTAGGGGAAAGAGTTTTTTGTGCATAAATTTCAATTTCTCAGATAGGGCGGTGGCCCCAGCTACCCACACGTGGCTCCGCCCTTGATTGGATGGATCTTTGCATTAGGAGATGTTGTGTCTTGGGGTTTCAAGAAGCAAACTTATATTTCTATTTCAACGTTGTTTTCATATTGATTGCATTAGCACATACATTATGTAGGCAAATTGTCTTAGGAATATCTTAATAGAAATTTCTTAAAGGAAGAAGGAAGCGTTCTCCAAATGTTTTGATTAATTGTTATAACCAGGCTACGATTTATAATGTTTCTAATAATTCATATAATGCAAAGTCTAGGCATGTAAGTCTTAGACATCAAATGGTAAGACAATTACTCAAAAAAGAAGTAATTATAGTTGATTACATCGAAACAAAGTAAAACCATGGCAACGATTTCCATAAAATCTAAAGAAATGAGACTAAGATCATCCTTTACATTAATCTAAACCATGTCTTGAAAAGGACAAACAATGTTCAACGTGCACAAACAAAATAAGAGGATTATCATAGAAAACTAAAATCACATCACCCATTCATAATAGTGTTGGTCTGACATCGTTGTTTTTATTGCACTTTTTTTTGAACCGAGTAAACCTTGCCTTTATCATTGACCAAAAAAATAATATGTACAATTATATACACATTACATACAAAGAAATAATGCTCATCGTAGTACATTTCCAATAGGATGCAATTGGGCTTTTTATCCAAAAAATTCTATACATCTTCACCACTTTTCGCTTTCTACTTAGCTTCATTCATTTCAGCTACCACCTTTCCTTTTCTAGCTTCTACATTAACGATGACTCCAAAAAAATTTCCTACATCGCTTTCTGTTAGGGCTGTTATGGTAACGGTAAATTTTCCATTACCGTAACATTATCAGTCTATTGATTACCATTTTTGAGTGAAATCGGTATACTAGTTTAATTGGTTTGGTAACGGTAAATTAACTATTTTGTAATCATCGGTAACATTTCTTTAAAACCGACGTTAACGGTAATTTTTCCAGTCAATTTATAACACGTGTTTATTCATGTAATATGATTTACTACAGGCATATAGAATCAAACAAATTTTAAAATTTAGTTCAGTAATTAGTTGAAATAATGTTAAATGCACTTTTTTTTATTTATGTCATTTATTAAGTAACACTGTAAATTGTATAATGAAGCAGCTTTATAGTGTAAAAACTTATCAAGTTACTGACTTTTTTTAGACCAACGGTAATTTACCATATCAATTTAGCGGTTACCATATTATCGATATACCAGTCTTTGGTATACCAGCCTATCAGTAATGATACCGGTAAGCAATTTTAATTTATCAGTAAAAACGGTATGGTAACGGTCTGCGAAATGGTAACGGTGACCATTATCATAGCAGCCCTGCTTTCTGGTGATACGTTTACTAATTCCACTTGTACCATCGAGATTAATGTTTATTGTTAGCTGCTATTAACCAATTTCTCCACTAAGATGATCCTTCATAATTACATATGCAAAAGTTCTTCTTCTTTCGTCTATGGGTTAAGTTTCTCCCAACTTTTATATCTACTCCTCTATTTGGTAAATTCTTAACCTTACCCTGCCCTTGCTTTTGTAACGAACAATTTTCTTTGAAACTTTCACTTTATCCAACTGATACTGGTGATTTTATTTTCCCTTTGAATATGCTTGATAAAAATCACCATCGTTGTATATGTAGGAAGCAGGATGTTATATCTGGGAACAAAGCTAAAGGCGCTTTTCGAATAGGGACCGTCTACTTTCTATATAAATACAAAAAAGGTGTGTATACAAATTTAAGATGCAGAAATATTGTAATTGAATCTGAGAAAATGGATTTTGTTTTATTGATGAAATCTGATTAAAAAATGATCAGATAATTTAATACAATATGACATGTCTTTCGTACATCAGATGCATTGCTATTTATATTGTATTTGTACCATAGTTTCGAAGACGGAACCGTGAGCCGAACTGTGTTGGTGTAAGCTTAAAGGTTCTGGTGGTTCAACCGGTCAGACCGTAAAAGCCGTGTTGATTGATATTTTCTGTTTTTCTGATTTAAATGTAAAATTATTTCAATTAACGTTAAAATTTAATCAATTATAATTAATTGGCAATGCTGTCTCGTCCGTAACAAGACAATATGGGTGAAAGCGGATTAAATCTAAGCCACTAAAATTAAATACCCACCTAATTTCCGCCTTTGATTTCCTTACTTGCACATTTCAACACCTTCATTTTCGGTTAGTATAACATTCTTCATAATTAATATAGTGAACTTTAAAATAATTATTTTTGAACATTTCGTAACAAAGATTGATTGGGATAATTCTATAACAACTTTTTAAGGCAAAATTATAATTTTTCTTATTTTTTAAGATGAAAGAGGTTCAGTTAACCGATGATACATATAATACACTAATATTGCATCATGTCCTCTAAAATTGATAAGATGATACAATAATTTGATTGCGAGTGAAGCGAAAGTTTTTCCTTAAATTTTAAGAACCGTGTGGTTCAAAGAGGTCGGTTTAAAGGTTTTTTCAAGGTTTTGAGGTTAGTCCGCGGGTTCATGCACATGCAGGGTTATTTCATTTTCAGGACCGTAATGCATCAAGGTTGAAGATTAACCATAGTCGAACCGAGGTTGGGTCGGGTCTTTAAAACACTGATTTGTACAATATGATATGTCTTTCGTACATCAGATGCATTGCTATTTATATTATATTTATGCTACTGGGCTTCGGTCTTCATAGCCCAAGACCCACAACCGATTTTAATGAAGAGGGATTATTTCAAGCCGTGTAATTTCTGATGAAAGGTCATGATCTCTGGATGCTTTACTCACTTTTATATATATGCTACCGATTCACTATGATATTCCAATACTCCCCCTCAAACTCTACTTCGGCTAGGGTTTGCTACGATTCGTTCCCAAGTTCTCATTAAGTCAATTCGAGCATTAATCTGTTAAAAATTCAGTTGTATAACTTAAAGATGAGAATGAATCTGAGAGTACTACACTCTAGTACGAGATCTCTGGCTGATGAGCATTGGTAAACTTTGATTTTGAGTTTGAGCAAAGAGTCATCAGCAACCTTTCCTCTTCAGTGGCTTTTGCTTAAGGACTTGGAGTCTTCCTAAAAGCTATTATCTTTGTTGGTCTTCTGCTTTATAGTTTGAGGAATGTCGTCAAAGCTTTCGACTTTTAATCTTTCTCTGAATCAGATGAAACTTGCCTTTGAAAGAGGTTTGGTCAGAATGTCTGCAGTCTGGTAAGTAGAAGGTATGCATTTAATTTTCCTCTGGTTACTTGCTCGTGAACAAAATAAAGATACAATTCAATGTGTTTTGTTCTTGAGTGTAATATGGGATTAGCTATAAGATGTGTTGTGCTTAAATTATCAGACCAAATAGTTGTTTTGCTCTCTGTTTTGACTTGTAGTTCACCAAGTAGAGACTCTATCCATATAATCTCTGCTGTAGCATTTGCTACACTTCTAAATTCGGCCTCTATGCTGGACCTTGAGACCGTAGGTTGTTTTTTTGAACACCAAGATATAGGGTTCTTTCCTAAGTATATGCACTATCCTGTTGTTGACCTCCTATCATCTGGATTTGTAGCCCAGTCTGCATTAGCATAGCCATTGATACTGATTGTCTTGCTTGCTTCAAGTGTTAGTCCAAAATTTAGAGTTCCCTTGAGATATCTTAATATTCTTTTCGCTGCTTTCCAGTGATCATCTATTGGATTTTGCATATACTGACTTGCTTTATTTACACTATAAGTGATATCTGGTTTAGTAATAGTTGCATACTGAAGTGCACCAACAATACTTCTATACTGACTATCATTTTGTATAGCTTCCCCTTTATATTTAGAGAGATGTATATTACTGACCATTGGAGTGGAAATTGGGTTAGCTTGATTCATTTTGGCTTTATGTAGAATTTCTGCTATATACTTTCTCTGGTTTAGTTGAATTGATGTGTTGGATATCCTTTTTACTTCTATGCCCAGGAAATAATTTAGATTGCCAAGATCCTTGATTGCAAATTCCTGATTTAAGTGCTTTATCAGATTGTTGATTTCTAGCTCACTGTTGCCTGTAATAACAAAGTCATCAACATATATCAGTACATATATTATTATATTATTACTGAATTTTGAAATAGAGAGTTATCAGATTTTGTTGAGTAGTAGCCCAATCTGATCAACGATACGTCTGATTGCTACAAAATTCGGTAGTGTAATATAATTCACTATTACAGATCCAATTAAACTGGTTTCGTCGAAATACGAGACTGTGCCTTGGAACGACAATTTCATAGATTTAAATATTTTAATTATCAATATTTATCCGATCTATTTATATTTGTAAATAAATTTACAAATTCAACCTACCAATATTACTTATGGTTAAATGGAGTTAAATAAAATTATTAAATCCATTTAATTGACTTTTAATTCATAATTCAAATATTTAATTATTCCCAATATTTGAATTATAAATTATTAAATTCTAAAATTCACTTATTTAAATATTTAAAGTTAACTAAACATTTACAAATCAAATGACCAAAATTTTGGGTTGTTAAAATCAATCATTAATGGACGAAGAAAATGAGATAAACAACAAATGTAAAATAACTTATTAATTTTGGATGAGAAGTTGATGACTTAAGATATTTAATTATATCTAGAATATTTATATAAATGGATAATTTTGTAATCCTGTTAATTTTTTAAGGAAATGATAATAATAATTAACTATATTTGTCTATATCGCACCTTATTCTACTATAACTGGTTTCTTCGTTCTTTATTGTTTTCTTATTGAAACAATAACAAAAATAATAACTGGATATTTTGGATCGAAGTAGTAATAAAGGTTCTTTACTATGTTCTAGCATAATACTAAAGCTGAGCTGTAAATTATTCTTTACTATGCTAATCTTAGCTAGGTTAAACAATTTACACAAAAAGAAAAATTTATGTAAAATTAAAGTCGCTAAAGTTTAGTGACATTCAAATTAGTTAGATTCATATGTATTGAAAAAACATTAGATGAAAAAATGATTGGCTATGGAGAAATGAGACGGATAAATTTTGATTTGTCTGTTTGAAGAGAAAGAAGAAGTTGAGTTATACTTTTGAGTAAACTGAAAAAATTATGAAATGCTGGATGTGGGTGTGAGTGAAGTATTGACCATAATAAAGGATAAATATGGAAGAAAAGGTGGTTATGTGGCTGTAAGTAGTATTCACTTTTGATGAAACATTTTTATTATGTAAATTTGTTAGGTGGCCTCAAAATTTAGAAATTACCTCAGTAGGAAATCTCAGCTTCCACCATGTTAATATGTTTCCTCTTCTTTGATTTGTTCATCCTTCTACGCTTTGCTTGTTATCTAAAGAATATTTATTATCCTTCCTTTAGGGGATATACATCCATCCAAATACCTTCTTTCATCCATTTTTCTTCTCACTCGGTCAAATACTTCATTCATCCACCCTCTTACACCATTTCATAAATTTTACTTTTCTCAAAACCATCCCTCAATCTCTTTTCAAACAACAAAATCAATTTTTCTTCTATTACCCGGCTTTTTAACCACGTAGGATTTTACTCGAATTTAAATGTCAGGATGAAGATGAAACGATTCACGGACATAGGAGCATACTTAGAAGGATATGAAAGTGGACTTAAGAAATTGTAAAACAATTGGAGTTAAGGGAAGTATACGTTATTGAGTTGATCTACTCGGCACCGACCACTTTTTTAGCCTCTAGTTGGCCCTCTAAGCTACGGTTCATGGAAATACGGCTTAAGTGGCCGTCATGAAGTACAATTCTCAAGAAATAGGCGAATGACTCCAAGGAAGTTTTGAAGGAAACTAAAAATACGAGAACCTTTCGAAAACAACACAACCTCTAAGGAAAAGTTTTAAGAACACAATAGATTAGGGATAAAAGACCAAAGGAAGAAAGAAGGGGAAGTTCCCCCTCGAAAAATTAGGTCGGTACCGACTACTTCTTGTTGGTTCCTAGTAGATTCTATTGCTCAAGGGACTCGACCTTCGAAACACCCCGCCTCTATACCCATACTGTCCAAGAGTACTGCTAAGTAATACTGTCGGATAATATGGAGAATGTGCTACACACGTGAATATTCCCTTGAGCTAACACTGGTACATATTTAAACATCGAATAAATAACTCACCTATACGTATCCAGTATCGACATAAAAGCAATAAATTTGTGTGCCTCCAGGATAGAATAGTACACAACATATAATGAATATCGGAGAACATAGAGTTAATATCACTGTAATAATATATAATATGAAATATATAAGTGACCGTGAGTGTATGAACATCTCGAATATTGTATAATCAATATACAACACTGTGTCAAATATATAATGAGTCTACAACCCGCTAATATCATACAATGATCCCATGTCGCTATGCCTACAAAGCAGAAGTTGATCACTTTGTTCCTGTATCTGAAATGTCTCGGACTGACCCTAGTATTATGTAAACAACACACAAGTCAGATTATGTCTAAATTTAGGGGTTACTTATATATATATAAATATAATATGCATACAGAAATACGATGACATGATGGATTAAAGTGTATCAAAAGGCATCTACCAAGGTACCCATATGTCAATGTATATATATATATATATATGCATATATATTAATAAATGTATAATATATAATTATAATATCATAAACAAATTTCAACATATCATAAAATGTCAAATATCACAAAACTGTACATAAAGATGTCATCATCCATATAGTAAACCAAATCGGGAATCACGTAGTCAACGACAAATGCATGAATATCATTTCCAAAAATCATTATCAAAAACTAGAAATAATCTATAAGTGACATATCACTAAGTATAGTCAAACTAGCACATGGCATTGCCTAAATATATCTCTCAATCTCAAGTAATAAGAATATCATCATCAATGTATAAGATAGGGTGCTTATTAGCATAATAAAAGATATGAGAATCCACTATACTCTAGACACCATCGAGCTATAATCTCATCTCCTCGTATATGAATAAATCATAATAAATCGTGATGGAGAATGTGTACAGAAAACATGAAGTCCCAAGTTGTCATATATACATTTGTGGGTCACCTAACCTTGGGTCGCCTAACTCATATCTATACTTAGGTGAGGTGCATCAATATTATATGCTTTCCACTCTATTAGAACTAGAAGGGAGACTAATGGCCGTATGCTCGCTCAAGGAGCCTAGGGTTATCTAACCGGATCCAAAACTACAGCCTTCAGCTACCTTGATGAATATTGTGACAGATATCCACCAGTGGCTCATCTACATGTAGCCTCAGTTACGATCCTTCTTTGCCATTATAGGTATTAGACTGCTGGCCTATCCGACACAAGAGGCTATATGGAACCTACCATATGGGTTACCTAACCTAAATCCCATGATGCGTATCAAATATAATATCTAATAAAGGTGTTGCAGATCTAGGGCACGACCATAAGATCGGGCCACTATAGTGGATTTTAGCCATCTGGTTCTCTCCAATGCCAATAACAGGAGTACATCATGATAGTGACACACAATATCAATAAATATAAAGGCACCTACCCTGCTCACACCTATGAGCATCACCTTACGTAAGTATAATCTCATCATACTATTCCCGTCACTTGATTGTCATCTGCTTACAATGAATAATCGTATAAATATCACAACAGCATCCCATACCACTATGTGATACTCGTTCGTTTATTCACTTCTCAAAAATTGTACTCAATCTCCATAATATTCTATATAATGAGTCCAAAGAAATATTACCAAAAGTCTCATACCAGAAGGTATTATAACTCTGTTTACTCAAATTTCTCATCGCACAGAATTAAACATCACAAAATCATATAAAAGAATGTCATCACCGTATCATATCAAAACATTAATCAACTTAGTATCAATGGTGAATCATTCATACGATTCAGTTCAATATAAAAGAAAGAAGAAATCAAAATTTTATAATAAAATAAATTAATCAAATATATATAGAACAATCCAATCAATATTTAGTAATAAATCATTCACAACATACAATCTTGATATAATAAAAATGGTACCATCAAAAATGCATAATAAGCATTCTAGGATTAAATTGACTATTTAAATAAACTTTAAACAAGTAAATACATATTTTCTTTAATCAAATATAAATATAAACATAATATACCTCTAATTAAACTTATTAATCACAAAATTCTCTTTAAAATACTTAAAATATTAGTTAGAAAATATTTTTCATTTTTTTTCAAAATTTATACAAATCTTTAAATAATTATTGTAAACCCAAATTAATAATTTTAAATATATCTAAATTCTAAATTTTAAATAAGTATTTTCTCATAAAAATATATATTTACTTAATTCAATTTCACAAATTTATTTTCAATGCAAATATAATTTATTTACTTTTAAAATATATACTTACAAAAAAATAGCATAATGTGGACTCGAACCTGGGTAGGTTGGTTGAAGGGTACAAGTCTTTACCACTATGCCACACATGCTTTTGTGCAAGCGGTAGCACCACCAGTCGACATATAGTGGTCGACCGCTTGACCCACCCTTGATGCAAATTTTAAAGCATTATTTAACCATTTTGCTTATGTTCTTTCTCCATCTTGACATCTTCTTCTTCAATTAAATGCATATATGATCACATCTGTTCATATAAAAAATCCAAAAACACATGCACACACACAGTTATATAGTTATACATACACACATACATACATACATACATACATACATACATATATATATATATATATATATATTCCCACAATGGTAAGATCCAAGCATAAAACTCACCTGAAAGCTTTTTACTTCCTGTTCCTGCTTGCACTTCACTATACTTCACCAACTTCTACAATTTGATGATTAAAAGTTGAATTCTAGCTTACTATTTTGGTGTAGAGAATTGTCGAGAAGCTTGAATTGAATTATGGAAATTTATAGGATTTATTTAGATTTTATTTCAATTTTCAAAGTGGTAGAAGGTAATCAGGCTTTTGATTTTCTAAAGTCGGGTGATTGATCGTGTAGGGTTATATTTATAAGGGTATGGAAGTGAATTGTCTGGAGATAGAAATCTCCATAGCTTGGAGAAATCATGAAACATGGATTTGGGTTTGGGCTAAGGAACATTAGGCTTTGTTTTATTAGCTAATTCATTTCTTTCCTTTTCATTTCTAATTCTTAAAATAAATTTACTTCTCCAAGCCCACTACATATCAAAATCATTTCATAAATTCTTACAAAACAAATTGTGTTATTAACTATTTTATAAAAAAAATTCTATAATTATTTATTTAATTCTATATAATTTCATTTACTAATCAAATTCAAACTTCTTTATAATTTTAAAATAAAATATTTCTTATCCAAACAAATTCCATTATAAAATTTAATTTAACATTTTATTTCAAATAATTATTTTATATCTTCTTATTTTAAAATAACCAAATAAATTGTTAAATCAATATTCCTTCCATATCAAACCCTTATCATTTTTATGTATACTCTTCATCAAATTTCCAAATTATTCCCATGATTCCATATTTATTATTTCAAAACACATTTGATTAATTATTATGAAATTATTAATTCATTGCTTCTCGATAATGGGTTGTTCTAAACTCTCCCATTTAAGAAAATTGTGTCCTCGCAATTTCTTAATCGGGAAAATCTATAACTTGCTAGATAAATTCTAGCTTCACCACACCATTAAAAATTTATTTAATTACAAAACAAATAATCCTTAATAAAAATTATACAATATTCCATCTTTACTATCTCAAGTCAAGGCGTATAGTGACCTGCTTTGACTCGTCAAGCATCAAATAGAGTAATGCCAAAATCTATTATTAGACCTTTCATCAGTGGCTTATTAAAAGACTCAATCTGTCTTTAAAGTACTAAAAAACTTAACTCAGTAATCTCTCATCAAAGATATTCATAAATAAAAATTAGCAAATTCCTTTATACTTCAAAGTATATTTACCAAAATTGGGTATTATCTTCCTTAGTTAAAAAATACTTTATTATAATAAATTTGTTTAACAATGCTTTTCCAAATCTTTCATTTTATAAACAATTTAAACTTTATCTAAAATTTGGATTTTATTTAACTAAACCTCAAAATACCTTAGCATTAAAGAATTTCATTTCCGTTTAAATGAAAATCATCATAATCCATTCGTTATTCAATTCCAAAATTAAAATCAAACAAATTTTATCCTTTAACAATTTGTGATGTATAACCAAAAAAAAAATCTTCTATTTCCCCATAATATCAAATTCAAAGAACTGTACCTTTTCTAAGCATCTCATATAGACACAAATCAAAATAACGAAGTTATATAAAATGTTTCATATTCTTATAAACTGAAGTATTTAAAACTTTGCCAATTTACGTAGCATCTTTTGAAATCAATTCAAGTCGTACACAAATATCCAAAAACTCGTAAAGTTCATTCCAGCATACATTGTATAATAATTAATAATTACCCATCTCAAACTATCATAAAACTACATTTTACCTTTTCACCACTATAACGACCTAGAATTTCAGTCATTTGAATTTGGATTATTTAATTGATTTTAAATATTGAAAGAATAATTTTATAGGATAAATAACTTAAATTTCAAATATAACAATTTATTGAGTAATTAAATTGTTAAATTTAATATTCAGAATTGTTTAAATAATTGAATCTTGGATTTCATATGAATGGAAGTGATTTCGAAAGTTGATTTTAAGTCTATTTGAATAAGAAGGAAGATAGTAAACTTTTAAATTTGATTTTAAAGTGTTTAAACTGATTTTGGAAATTACTCGTTTTAATTAACGTGTAAAAATAGTCTTTTGGCGCACTCTCTTGGATTTCGACGAAACCAATTTCATCGGATCCATAATAGTGATTTATTATATGCCATCGAATTTCGTGGCGATTGGACGTATCGTTTGGTCGTGCGAATTCGAAATGCATAGAATTTAATTAAAGGAACTTTAATTAATATAATTTGATTTTGAAAATCTATCTTCTGAATATGATGGAACGGGCTCCTGATATATATTCCATTGTGTTCGGAATGGGGGTATAACATATAGAACGCTCAGGCGGTACGCTTCGTTTGAAGTTCGAAATTTTCACGGATGAATGGTGCCGTGAAATTTTTCTATAAAAGGCGATCAACTTCCTTTCATTTGCAGACTAAAACCCTAATTCAAACTAGAGCCGCCGTTAAAAACCTAAAAACTAACGGCCTAAATATCTCCGGTCAATCTTGGTGGTTTTAGGCTTCGACTTCAATATGAAAGTTGGAGGGCTCGACTCCACGAACAAATCCATACGAACCAATCGTCAAATCGATGCTCGGTGAGGCATAAATGTCGTCGCGTTCTCATATAGTAGCGCATTGTTTTTTGGGTTTTTCATGACATCGTTCGCGAGACATGGAGGATGGCGTAGAGGCGAGGTCAGCAGCGGTTGTGACTGGGTTAGACGCGATGATCTATCGATGTTCGATTACAAAAAAATAAGAAGAAGGCAAGCTCGCTTGGGTATTCGCATGAATGAATGAGATAGGAGGGAAAGGAAGAAAGGTTTATTTTGTTTAAACTTTAATTTATTTAATTTAATTATAAACTAATTATTCGTTTGTTCATTAATTCATAACTTTCTCGTACGAGGTCCAAATTGAGCACGACAAGTTGCGTTGCGTTAGTATCAACGAGTACAATGCTATGGAGATAGATTGGATGGATTCGAAGCTATTTTGAATTTTGGGTTGAAATTGAACGTCCGTTCAATTTTAATTTGAAACGGAATATTTTGACGAAACTAAAATCAATGTGAGTTAACCACCTCTCTGGCCTGCTTAAGTTTTTATATAAGCGCGAATTAATTTTATTTATGATATTTGTTGCTTGTTTAGATGATATAATATTTATTAGTTGGTTTGGATATATTCCCGCCTATTGGAGCGGATGAGACCATATTACGTTCCCGTGTATGAGCGGGTGACCCTTTGTATACGAATCCCACCTCGAAACGGTTGATTTTTATATTATTTGAGTATATGTTGTATGTGATGCAGGGGGACAGATTAGAGGGATCCAACAAGATTCATCACATTATTGATTTATTTTTCATATATTTTGATATATGATGTCATGGATGCCATATTTGATGACATGGACTTGTTTTGTTTATTTAGTGTTATGGTAGCACTGGGCCATATTTTTAGTATTTTGAAATACTATAAAATAGTGATTTTGAATTGAAATGATTTTCAAAGAGATTTTGAAATGTATATGTTCTAATAATTTTTAAATTATTAGAAGGAATGAATTTTTTTAAACAAATAAAAAGTATGATTTTTGATGTTATAAAATTGTGTGTTTTTGTGAAATATTCTTAAAATAGATTTTTGATTAGTTTTTATAAAGGATTTATAAAAATGATATTTTATAAATAGCGAAATAGATTTATAATCAAAATTTATAAATATTTTGCAAATGGATTTGAAAAGTATTTGGTAAATGGATTTTATAAATCAATTAGTTTTATAAAGAAAATGGATTTTTTATTAATGAATGATTTATGAATAGAATTTTATAAATAAAGAGATTTTATAAATATATGTTTTATAAAATCGAAAGGAGATTTATAAACATAGTTCTATAAATATAAAAATGATTTATATTGAGTTTTAAATATGGATTTTTATATAAAGGAAATATATTTAACTTTTTAAGAGTAAAATAATCTTTTAAAGGAAAGTTTTGAATGTAATATTTTTGATGAAGTTAATGGCTTTAAGAAGTAATTTATCCTTTTAAAGTAATGTTTTAGAAAATAATAATTTCAAATGGGATTTAAGTGGTTTTGAAAAATGGTTTTTGAATGAGATAAGTTTCGAAAACATAGATTTCAACATTTGTTGTTGCAATAAACGTTTTTTGAAAAGTATGGAAGGCATGTACTATAACACTGTTGTTATAGTAAATGATTTTCGAAAGAAAATGTTTTACATAGTATATGGTATTATATATATATACATATACATACTTATATATAGACACACACACACACACACACACATACACACACACACACATATATATATAATTAACCAAATCCTTATACCAATGTTTTTGGGTTGTCGTAACGATGTTTTACGTAACATTCGTATTGACCCAGTAAATGATGTTTTGACCTTCCATTGTAAAATACACGAATTAGTTCTTATGAACGTAATAAAGGCTTAGTGGTGTAAGAGCATTGCTTCTTATACTTAACACCCATCTAGAGGCGTTCGAACCATGGAGTTATACAGTGATAGAAATCTTTTTGGCGTGTCTCCAAATGGTAGTGTTATTGAATATACTTATACCGTTGATATAAGTATATGGAAATGTTTTCCAATATAGAAAGATTGAAATGGTTTTGATGATATAACTTTATAAAGATAATTTAAAGTAAATGTTTGGAAATGGATTTAATTAATAAGAAATTAATTAAATGGGCCTAGTGACTGCTTATGTGCTAGATACAGTTTATTGTTTTGATAGTTAAATAACCGACTATAAAAATTCGGCCATTTTTGCCCTTGAATTGTTGTGGGAACTGATTAGTCGTGCACTTAGCACGAAGCCGAATGAGTAGGCTTGATTACCGTTTGGATTAAGAATGTTGATTCGAGTAGTGCGGAGTATTTATGGAACTCCAATCTATTGGGCTTCCTTTTTGGCTGAAGGATAGTAAGTTGACAGTTGGAAATCATGATAAGCCTTCGAGACTTGGTTTTCGTATGAGGTTAAGGATCCTCTTTATCGTTGCTGGTCCGGAGAGATCGGGGTCAGATTTATCTGAGAACCACTTCGAACCAATATATGTGTTCGAAAGTGTAGGTTTATGATGATGATTTTGAAGACGGAGATCTTCATAATGCATGGCTACTTGCCACTAGTCCCCAGGGGTCAATTTTACCATATTATGTATGTATGGTGGTAGTAGTGTTTCGTAATGAAAGTCTACGATATGCAAGGACTTCTCGCTACTAATCCTAGGGGAAATTCCCGACAAGATGTGGTAGGATAGTGCCTTTGGTTTCTCCTGTTCCTGGACTACTTGTATGGATGAATTCTGGCATTGCATTGTTGCTTGGAGGGCAGTGTTAGCATTCCAAGTGGGAAGTGCTATATAAAAGTTAAATCTAGCCTCAAGCCTCATCAACCGAGAATGACTAAAATCGAGGGATATGCTTCAAGGCTATGAGGTTCGCTACCATTAGGGTATGATCATCACCCAATATAGATTGATATTATAGATTATGTATGCTCGGGGCCCATTTAGGTTGTTGATCCCAACCAAGGTAATGACATACTCGGCGCTATCCAGTAAGAGGAAGGGTCGGTCTTGACTCGTAGGGAGTCCTTGTGAGGCTCTCGGTGTGTTTATCTAGAGATGCACTGTGGTAGGTGGTACCCCGGTGCCTTGTCATTATTAGAATCCATTTTTCATACGAGCCATTATGATTTTGATTTTTCCCAACTATGTTGGAAGTTGGGATGCAAGCATTTCAGCCATATTCATATTTCACTTTGACCCCTAGACATTATTATAATATAAATGGATTTTCTATAGAAAATGTTTTGGTTATCGTAAGGTAAAAAACCCATCCGTTTTTATGTGCGGCGTGGTCTTATGAGATACTTTTGATTTTAAATGGTTTTCTATAACTTTAAAATCCAGTTGGGTGTGTTTTCTCACGCTGGTTTTTCAGACTGTCTCGAGTGTTATTTTATTATAATGTTCGGGTTAGACCGAGCATATTTACAGATTTACTTATGGATGCATTGGAGCTCAAGAGATGAGTTGGAGGTCTTCAAGTCCTATTCTCGCATATGTTTATTTTCCACTGCTTTGTTGTTGAAATCATCAGAAATCGTGAGGACAGGATGTTATAACTGTCGAGGCTGATGATTGTGATTGTTATTGTGCTTTGATAGATGTATGTATATAACATTTTCTCTATTGTAAAGATCACTGATATTATATTATATATTGTTCCGCTGCGATTGTGGGTTTCTACGTTGTTTTAGTTTCTTTGGTCCTTTTCTTCTCTTCTCTTCTTCTCTCTTCTTTCTTTCCCTTAACTATGTGAGAAATGCGGATTAAGGATCTTAAGGCTAGAATTAACACTAGAGGGGGGTGAATAGTGTTTTAAGAAATTTGTTAATCTTTTTGAGTTTATCTTAATTTGTTAACAATGTATACACTAATCAGACACAGATATGAACACAGAATCAAACACAGATGCAAATATAAAGTAAAAGCAGTAAAGGAAAGAACACACCGGATTTTATACTGGTTCGAAGTTACCCTACATCCAGTCCCGCACAACTAAGTACGGATTTCCTTTCAAAAGCAATTCAACAATTACAACCCTCGGTTTCAAGGCTACGAGGTACACCCTCCAGAATAACAATCCTCTGGGTAGAGATACTTGATTTCCGGGGCAAAAAGTTCACCCAATTGATTTCCAAGGCTACAATCACACCTTTCTCACTCAATTGATTTACAAGGCTACAATCACACCTTTTCTCGCTCAATTGATTACAAAAAGTCTATAACTCATATTAGCACTTGGATCTTGTAGAGATAGTGATGGAGAATCACACTAGAAGTAATCGAGTATGATTCGATGTTGATTTCGGTAGAGTAATGGTATGATTTTGTATTAAGAAATGTGGAAGAAGAAGAGGAGCGAAAACCAGAAAAAATTGATTAAAAATTCGTTGAAAATGACCCCTATTTATAGAAGAGCAACAGCCATGACCATTCATGAAGAGTTATGGCGAATAGACACTTCTTTTGAAATTTGAATTTTGAACTCAACTGACACTATGTCGACATGAGGTACTTGGGCATGTCGACATCCCAAAGGGATTTTTGGTGTTTTGATTTTCTTTGAAAATAACCTCTATCTTATATTAAAATTATTTTAAACTTTATAAATATACTTAACTATAGTTAAAATACATAAGTAAATATAAAGACCAATATATACATATTATTTAACTATAATTTAAATCAAAGTATAAATAATTTAAAAGCTAAATATATTATTTGAAGATAGTTTAAAATCAGAAGTAATTTGACTTTGAAATTAAAGATGTTTTTGAGGCTAAAATTATTTAAAATCAGGATATAGAGTTTTGAATCTTTTAAAAGGAAAGTTTTGAAATCATTTTGAAAACAAGATAATTTTGTAAAATCATTTGAATTAAAATTAGTGGATACAAAACAATGTCCCACTAGATTTTCGTAGGTTCCATCCTACTTAGGGTTCCATCTCTTTAACGGGCTCGAAGTGGATTCCATTCCACGAATAAATTGGATATTAAGATGTCAGTGCCTTTCTATGAGTTTTAACAAATATTCCTAATAAAACAAACTTAACCTTGAAATCTTGAACTCTTGATAATCTTGATACTCATGAGTCTTCTACCTCTATATCTTGAATCTCTATACTGTACAGTCTTCATTCTTGATACCTGCATGGTTAGATCCTGCATATACATATATATCTAAGCTTGTAATGTTAGTATTTATATTTTATAATCTATTCTAAAGTTGTTGTCATCAAAACCAACTCCTCAGGGACTAACAAACTATTCAGTTTTTCATTCGATTTGGTTTGGACATGTGTGGTTTATTATTAGCCTGAATTGTATGGAAAAGCTGGTCGTTACAGTTGGTATCAGAGCTTAGGTTTATTATTAGCTTGAATTGTATGGAAAAGTTATTTTATATTTTCTTATTATAAAATAACTGAATAACTTATTAAATCAATATTCCTTCCATATTTCAAATAATTATTTTATATTTTCTTATTTTAGAATTTTGGAAAAATTTATGATAAGTAAAATTTGGATTTTGGTTTTATAACTTGGAATGGTATTAATTGGTTTTGGAAATTTAATTATGTAATTAAAGACTTAGAAAATCGTGATAACAAATTTTAACTAATTGGTTTTGAAAGTTAATGGGGTTGGGCATTTTTCTTACCTTGAAAATTTCGGGGACGAAATTCATTTAAGGGGGGAGAATGTAACGATCCAGAATTTCAGTCATTTAAATTTGGAATATTTAATTGATTTTAAATATTGAAAAGTTATTTTATAGGACAAATAACTTGAATTTCAAATATAACGATTTATTGGGTAACTAAATTGTTAAATTTAATATTTGGAATTGTTTAAATAATTGAATCTTAGATTTAATATAAATGAAAGTTATTCCAAAAGTTGATTTTAAATCTATTTGAATAAGAAGGAAGATAGTAAACTTTTAAATTTGATTAAAAATTATTTAAACTGATTTTGGAAATTACTCGTTTTAATTAACATGTAAAAATAGTCTTTTGGCGCACTATCTCGAATTTCGATGAAACTAGTTTCATCAGAACCGTAATAGTGAATTATTATATGCCGTCGAATTTCGTGGCTATTGGACGTATCGTTTGGTCGTGCGAGTTCAAATCGCATAGAATTTAATTAAAGGAATTTTAATTAATATAATTTGATTTTGAAAAGCTATCTTCTGAATATGATGGAATTAGCTCCCGATATGTATTCCATTGTGTTCAGAATAGGGGTATAACATATAGAATGCCAGGTGGCACGCTTCGTTTGGAGTTCAAAATTTTCACGGATGAATAGTGCCGTGAAAGTTTTCTATAAAAGGCCATCAACTTCCTTTCATTTGCAAATAAAAACCCTAACACAAACCAGAGCCGCCATTAAAAACCTAGAATTCAACAGCTTGTATTTCTCCAGCCAATCTATGCGTTTTATGGCTTTGACTTCAAAATGAAGTTTAGAGAGATTGACTCCTCGAACAAATCCATACGAACCGATCGTCGAATCAATGCTCGACGAGGCAGAAATGTCGTCGCATTCTCGCACAGTAGCGCATCATTTTTTGGGTTTTCCACGACGTCATTCGCGAGGCGTGGAGGTGGAGGGTAACGCAGAGGTGAGGTCGGCAGCAGTGGTGGCTGGGTCAGGCGTGATGGTCGATCGACGTTCGATTATAAAAAAGAAGAAGAAGAAGGCGAGCTCGCTTGGGTATTCGCGTGAACGAATGAGGTAGGAGGGAAAGGAAGAAAGGTTTATTTTGTTTAAACTTTAATTTATTTAAGTTAATTATAAACTAATTATTCTTTTGTTGATTAATTCATAACTTTCTCGTACGAGGTCCAAATCGAGCGTGACAAGTTGCATTGCATTCGTATCAGTGAGTACTACACTATGGAGTTGGATTGGATAGATTCAGAGCTAGTTGGAATTTTGGGTTAAAATTGAACGTCTGTTCAATTTTAATTTAAAACGGAACGTTGTGATGAACTAAAGTCAATGCGAGTTAACTCACCTCTCTGGCCTGCTTATATTTTGTAAAAGTGGGAAATAATTTTATTTATGATATTTGTTGCTTGTTTGGATGATATACTATATTTATTAGTTGGTTTGGATATATTGCCGCCTATCAGAGCAGATGAGACCCCATTACATTCCTGTGTATGAGTGGATGACCCTTTGTATATGAATCCCACCTCGAAACGGTTGATTTGTATATTATTTGATTATATGCTGTTTGTGATGCAGAGGGGCAGATCAGAGGGATCCAATAGGATTCCTCACATTGTTGATTTATTTTCATATATTTTGATATATGATGTGATGGATGCCATATTTGATGACACAGATTTGTTTTGCTTATTTAGTGTTATGGTAGCACGGGCCATATTTTTAGTATTTTGAAATGCTATAAAATAGTGATTTTGAATTGAAATGATTTGCAAAGTGATTTTGAAAGTGTATATGTTTTAATAATTTTTAAATTATTAAAAGGAATGAATTTGTTTTTAAAAAAAATAAAAAATACGATTTTTGATGTCATAAATATATGGTTTTTGTGAAATATTCTTAAAATAGATTTTTGAACAGTTTTTATAAAGGATTTATAATAGTGATATTCTGTAATTAATGAAATAGATTCATAATCGGAATTTATAAATATTTTTAAATGGATTTGAAAAGTATTTAGTAAATGGATTTATGAATGGATTTTATAAATAAAATAGTTTTATAAAGAAAATGGATTTTTATTAAAGAATGATTTATAAATAGAATTTTATAAATAGAGAGATTTTATAAATATAAGTTTTTTAAAATCGAAAGGAGATTTATAAACATAGTTTTATAAATACAAAAAAGATTTATGTTGAGTTTTAAATATGGATCTTTATATAAAGGATATATATTTAAGTTTTTAAGAGTTAAATGATTTTTTAAAGGAAAGTTTGGAAAGTAATGTTTTTTGATGAATTTAATGGCTTCAAAATGTAATTTATCTTTTTAAAGTAATGTTTTAGAAAGTAATAATTCTAGATGAGATTTAAATGATTTTGAAAAATGGTTTTTAAATGAGATAAATATCGAAAACATATATTTCAATATTTATTGTTGCAATAGACATTTTCGAGAAAGTATGGAAGGCATGGACTATAACAATGTTTTTAAAGTAAATGATTTCCAAAAGAAAATGTTTTATATAGTATATGAGATTTTATATATATATATATATATATATATATATATATATATAATTAACCAAATCCATATACCAATGTTTTTGGGTTGTCGTAATGATGTTTTACGTAATACTCATTTTGACCCAGTAAATGATTTTTTGACCTTCCATCGTGAAATACAAGAATGGGTTCTTATGATCATACTACAAGTTTGGTGGTGTAGGAGCATTTCTTCTTATACTTGACACCGGTCTGTAGGGGTACGAACTCTGGAGTTGTACGGTTATAGAAATCCTTTTGGCGTGTCTCCAAATGGTAGTGTTATTGAATATACTTATACCATTGATATAAGTATATGGAAATATTTTCCAATATAGAAAGATTGAAATGGTTTTGAGGATATATCTTTCTAAAGATAATTTGAAGTAAATGTTCGGAAATGGATTTGATTAATAAGAAATTAATTAAATGGGCCTAGTGTCTGCTTATGTGCTAGATATTGTTTTTTTTTTTGATAGTAAAATAACCGACTATCAAAATTTGGCCATTTTTGTTCCTTGACTTGATGTGGGAACTGATTAGTCATGCACTTAGCACGAAGCTGAATGGGTAGGCTTGATTGTTTGGATTAAGAATGTTGATTGGAGTAGTGCAGAGTGTTTATGGTACTCTAGTCTAATGGGCTTCCTTCTTGGTCGAAGGATAGCAAGTTGAGAGTTGGAAATCGTGATAAGTCTATGAGACTTGTTTTCCGTATGAGGTTAAGGAGCCTCGTTATCATTGTCCAAGGAGACCAGGGTTGGATTTATCCGAGAAACACTTCGGACCAATGTATGCGTTCGAAAGTGCAGGTTTATGATGATGATTTAGAAGACGGAGATCTTTATGGTGCAGGGCTACTTGCCACGAATCCCTCGGGGTGAAATTTACCATATCATGTATGTATGGTGGCAGTAATGCCTCGTTATGAAAGTCTACGATATGCAAGGACTTCTCGCTACTAATCCTAAGGGTAATTCCCAACAGGATGTGGTAGGAGAGTGCCTTCGGTTTGTCATGTTCTTGGACAACATGTATGGATGAATGTTGGCATTACATTGTTACTTGGAGGGCAGTGTTAGCATTCCAAGCGGGAAGTGCTATACAAAAGGTAAATGTAGCCTCAAGCCTCATCAATCGGAAATGACTAAAATCAGGGGATATGATTCAAGGCTATGTGGTTCGCTACCATTAGAGTATGGTCATCAGCCAATCTAGATTGATATCATAGATTATGTATGCTCGGGGCCCATTTAGGTTATTGATCCCAACCAAGGTGATGATATACTCAGTGCTATCCAGCAAGGGGTAGGGCCGGTCTTGACTCGCAGGGAGTCCATGTGAGGCCCTCGGTGTGTTTATCTAGAGATGCACTGTGGTAGTGGTACCTCGTTGCCTTGTCATTGTTGAAGTCCATTTTTTCGTACGAGCCATTACGATTTTGATTGTGCTCAAGTATGTTGGAATGTGAGATGTAAGAATTTCAGCTATATTCATATTTTACTTTAACCTCTAGACTTTATTATAATATAAATGGATTTTCTATAGAAAATATTTTGGTTATCGTAAGGTAAAAAAACCCGTCCGTGTTTATGTAGGGCGTGGTCTTACGAGAGACTTTTGATTTCAAATGGTTTTCTATAACTTTAAAATTCAGTTGGGTGCATTTTCTCACGCTGGTTTTTCAGACCGACTCGGGTGTTATTTTACTATAATGCTCTGGTCAGACCGAGCATATTTACATATTTGCTTATGAATGCATTGGAACTCAGGAGACGAGTTGGAGGTCTTCAAGTCGTATTCTCCTATATGTTTATTTTTGTTGCTTTGTTGTTGAAATCATTAGAAATTGTGAGGGCAGGATGTTAAAACTATCTAGGATGATGATTGTGATTGTTGTTGTACTTTGATAGATGTATGTATATAATGGTTTCTCTTTTGTAAAGATCATTGATATTATGTTATATACCGTTCCCCTACGATTGTGAGATTTTATGTTGTTTTAGTTTCTTTGTTCTTCTTCTCTCTTCTTTCTTTCCCTTAACTATCCGTCTTTCCATTCGATTTGAGTTGGACATGTGTGGTTTATTGTCAGCTTGAATTACATGGAAAAGTGGGTCGTTGCAACCATGATAATCGCTTTTATATTAAAGTATATTTCCAAAACAAAATAATATACTATTTTGTTCCAAAACATTATAAAGTTTCTATAACATCTCAGCATTCACAACTATACAATTTTTTTTTCCAAATATAACTCATAATATTACTTTTAAAATCTCACTTCATCTTCAAAATATTCTTCAAATATTATCTTGTTACTTTTCATCACATTACATTTTCTTTCTTTAATAGATAAAACACTTTCCAAAACCATTATACAATTACTCAAAATACTCAATTCTTCAAAAAAAATTAATCTTTTCAAATCATAAGAATCTCAACAAAATATTTTAACTTTTCAAAATGGTTTGTCCAAATGTCTTGTTCTAGTATTTAGGAATCACTATCGATAACGTTGGGCAGACACATCGATCAGGATTCTTAAGCCACTCGACGGATAAATCAACACAAATTTATTTTAAAACTTTTGTAAATATTATATACATAAATCCTTTTAATACACTTGTTTTTATAGAGCTATTGTTAAATTATTTTAAAACTTAATCAAATACTATATTAAGAAATTTCTCATTAAAACACTTGCTTGGTTTTACACAAACATTTTCTAATAATCTATATTTATATATAAATCAAGAATCTCCATCTAAACATATACTTTCATTCATTTAAACATTCACTAATGCTCTTTAAAAATTTATTAAAATGATAAGCCATTTCAATAATTCAAACATCATTCAAAGTCAACAAACAACAAACTCACGTATTCGTAACAAGTAATTATCAAAAATTAAATTCAATACAAACAATTATCAATAACCTAACAAACATAAATACAATGATCAATGTACTCATTAGTAAACCATCCATCAGTTTCCACCGCACAACTTTGATCAATATCAAACCAAAATATAACAATTCAAAATTAAGCCACCAAAGGTCTAATATTCAATATCAGTTCTGACACTACTAGTCGGGCCATAATAATTTTTATGTATAGAAAATAACAAATACATCCTCGGATGATTTCCCTTATAATCATCATATTCTCTTACAATCCCTTATTATAGGGTAAACTATCCAACACTTCCAAGGGAACAGGGACTAAGTCTCATCTAAGGTCTTGACTCTTGTCTCTTATATATAATAAAGTATCATTTTGAACCTATTCTGATACAAATGAAACTCCCTGTGTCTATACTTATACTATCCAAGAGTACTACAAAGTAGTACCGTCGGATAATACGTATAATGAGTTTATATGGGGTACACACATGAATATTCCCCTCTGCTAACACTGGTATGTATTTAAACATCGAATAAATAACCAGCCTATACATATCTGGTATCGATACAAAGCAATAAACATGTGTGCCTCTAGGATAGAACAATACACAACATAAAATGAATATCAAAAAACATAGAGTTAGTATCACAACGATAATATATAATATGAGATATATAAGTGACCTTGAGTGTACAATCATCTCATATAATGTATAATCAATATACAACACTGTATCATATATACAATGAGTCTACAACACGCTAATAGTATATAATGATCTTATATCTCCTCTATGCTCACAAAACAGAAGCTGGTCACCTCGTCCCTATACCTGAAATATCTCGGACTGACCTGAATATTAAGTAAATAACACACGGGTCAGAGTATGTCCAAATCAAAGGGTTACTCATATATATATAATATGTATAGAGAAATACGATGGCATAATTAATTAAAGTGTATCTAAAGACATAATTGATTGAAGTGTATCTAAAGGTAACATACTGTTGGCTTATACAACATAAAGGTCTATAGGGCATCAACCCTATGGGTCACCTAACCCAAATCCCATGACGTGCATCAAATATAATATCTAATAAAGGTGTCGTGGATCTGGGATGCGATTCCAAGATTAGGCCGCTAGGGTGGATTCTAGCCATCTGGTTCTCTCTAATGCCAATAACAGGAGTACATCATGATAATGGAATACAATATCAATAAATATAAGGGCACCTACCTTGCTCACACCTATGGAAATCACCTCACGTAAGTACAATCTCATCATACTATTCCCCTCACGCGAGTATCATCTACATACAATTAATAGCCGAATAAATGTCACAATAGCATTCCATAACACTACGTGATACTCAATCGTTTATTCACTTCTCATGAATTACACTCAATCTCCGTAATATTCTATATAACGAGTCCAAAGAACCGAAGGAATATTACCGAAAGTCCCATACCAAATGGTATTTTAACTCCATTTACTCAAATTCCTCGTCACAAAGAATTAAATATCATGAAATCATATAAAAGAATATCATCGCCGTATCATACCAAAATACTAATCAACTTAATATCAACGATGAATCATTTATATGATTCAATTCAATATAAAAGAAAGGATAAATCAAAAAGGTATAGTAAATTAAATTAATCAAACATATATAGAACAACCCAATCAATGTATAATAATAATTCATTCACAACCTATAATCTCGATATAACAAAAAGGAGAACATCAAAAGCGCATAATAAGCATTCTAGGATTATGTTGACTTCCTTCCTCCATACTTTCTTCCTCCGTACTTTCTCTTGCTTCTAAATCTGCCTACACTCTGTCCACTCCTCTGCCTTTCCAACAAATTCGATCCTCGGCTTCAATTCTCACCGCATCCACCTACCACGTTGCATTAGATTTTCATATACTATGATGAAATTCAAGATCTCAGATGCCTCGCCTTCAACGACGAGATTTGGGAAATTCCACCTGAATCTATGCCCTCCTATTCTCAATGACGAAGGCACTTTCCCCAACTTATATCCCCCGCCCAAGCTATCTATTCTCTTCAAAATCTGCAGCAATTGTTTCTCAATGACCATGCAATTTTCCTATACCTAATGAGCATCTGGATATTTTTAAGGCCTGCAAGCCCACGGGCGTCGGTGCCTATTTCTGATATGATACCTACTGCAAATGAAAACATGCTCTTATTTTGCCTTGTGCGAATGCTAGTGTTTTTGAGAGTTTGCCTAGTTTGTGTGCTAGAACTTATCCCTCCTGTTGCATTTTCTCTAAACAATAGTCTTGTTGCAAAATTCTCTACCACCTTGCATGTTGCTTCCAAACCTTCCATTGACATAGTTTCTAATGCTAAAGCTGGTTCCATGCAGTCTTCTTGGAAATCACTTTTCTCGGCCAAGCCCCGTAATGTAGGGAGGTACGTATCTAAATGCTTTGACATCGTTGGGAAATTGTGATGAATTTCTAGTTCCCCCGCAAATTGTTGTGGATACGGGTATAGCTTTTTCGAAGGAAACCATAGTAGGATTTTCCTTGGATGATGGCCATAATTATTCTACCGTTAAAAACTACTTAAGGAACAAATGGACGATCAACTGCTCTTTAAAAGTTGGATTTGATAAACACATGTTCTTTTTTTATTTTTCGAACATTAATGGGAGGATGATGTATTAGAGTCTGATCCGTGTGTCATAGATGGGAAAGTTTTTATTATCACCAAAGGGATTCCTACTATTGGTTCTGCTAGAGAGCATGTTTTGTCGATTCCTGTTTGGGCTAAGTTTTCAAATATCCCTTATTCTCTTCAGTCTTCAGATGGTCTTGATTGGTTAGCTTGTCATGTTGGTGAGCTTGTTTGTTTTGACAAGAACACCGAATGTCGTGATCATCTTGAGTATGCCAGGGTCCTAATTGAGATTACCCCAATCCGACCTTTACCATCCCACCTTTCTGTTGCTCTATCTGGGAATAGAGTTGGTCACATTGACATGATTATCAATGGTATCCTCCCAATATGTTTTTTGCCACTCATTTGGTCATATTGACACTCGTTGTAGTCATTGTCCATTGGAAGGCGAGGTTGCCTCTTTTTCTGCTAAATCCCCTATTCAGAAACCTCACCCTCGACAATGGAAAGTTTAAAGCATGGATATTCATGATCCTCTTTGCATCTCCTATAGTTGTACCTCCTCCTCCCATGCCTTCGGAACTTGAAGCTCTGTTGAGACTACAGAGTTTTATTACCACTGCTTCTTTACTTGAAATCAGCTCTGAAATCTCCTCTTATAATAGTAAGACCTTAACGGACATTGAAGTCTCTAATGTGAATATTGGATTTCCTATCCTGCCAGCCTCTAGCAAGAATAAGGTCTTTTACCCCAATGATTTGGATGATGGGATAGAGTATTCTCTTACTAATCTTTTCCCATCATAGTAAATTATTGTATTCAAGCTCTTTTGTTGCCAGATGTACGTTTTATGCTATATTTTCTTTCTCTTCTATGGGTTTGTAAGGTGTAGTGTGATTTATAGTTGTTGAGGTATCTTGCCTCATACCTATTCTTATTATTTATATAAAAATTGGACGGTCCACTATAAAACCGGCTTGCCTTGCATAAAAAATATTAAGTTGACTATTGAAATAAACTTTAAATTATTAAATACACATTTTCTTTAATCAAATATAAATATAAACATAATATACTTCTAATTAAACTTACTAATCATGAAATTCTCTTTAAAATACTCAAGATATTATTAGAAATATTACGCAATTTTTTGAAATTTTTACAAATCTTTGAATAATTATTTTATACCCAGATTAATAATTTTAAATATATATAAATTTAAAATTTAAATAAAAATTTTCTCGTAAAATTATATATTTACTTTATTCAATTTCTCAAATTTATTTTCAATGTAAATATAATTTATTTACTATTAAAATATACAGTTACAAAAAAAACATAATGCAGGACTTGGACTCGAATGGCACTACACCATTATTAGCTATTAACAACGGGTAAAAACCGTTGTTAAGTCCAAAAGCAACGGGTAAAAACCATCTTCAACACAGGAGTGGTTGAATTTAGCGACGGGAGAAAACCGTTGCTTTATGTCCAAAAGGCAACGGGTATAAACCGTTGCAAATTGGACAAAGGCAACGGGTATAAACCATTGCAAACTGGGCCAAAGACAACGGGTATTAACCGTTGCAAATTGGGCCAAAGGCAACGGGTATAAACCATTGCAAATTGGGCCAAAGGCAACGGGTATAAACCGTTGCTTTATGGACAATATGCAATGGGTATAAACTGTTGCTTAATGTACAAAAGGCAACGGGTTTAAAACCGTTGCTTTATGCCCAAAGTCACATATAAAGCAACGGTTAACACCCGTTGCACATAGTGTTTGCTCCTGCTCCTACAAAATCACATATGTAACTCACTACTACGTTACACGCATATCTCAGTATATATACCAGAATATCAATATATATCAAAATATGCCAGAATATCAAAATATTGGTACACAAGCACTATAAACATATCGCACATATACCATACATATAAAATTATCAAACTTATAATTACACTATTGTTTTGCAAACAGAACGCTACCGTGCCGGAATATCGTACTTATTACACTGCATTGTTTATTACACTACACTACAAAGATTTCATTAATTACACTACATTGTTTTGCAAGCAGTGAAGTCTACATATAATAAACACATTAAAAGGATGCTGAGCAGGTTAGCCGAAGCTGATATTTCTTTGGCTCATGCTGTGGTGCATACAGTATTCTATCCAATTCCTGCGTAAGACAGACCATGACAAAATACACATGTATTTGCATATGCAAATTTCATATACAGCAAACAAAAGAAAATCAGCAATATATGCAAAGAACAAGTCAGAAATATCAATACCTCCGACTAAAGATATCGTATCAAACCCTTTTGATGGCTCACATAACCTCCGGCTCCAACATCCCCAAAGGTCTCGGTAAATTGTCGACATATTTTGGCGGTTAGCTCATCCAACAATAAAATTTTGTCCAACAACACCTTTTCATATGTGGGTGGTACTGGTTTTCCATGAATTACTAATGCTGTGGAATCTCGGCATATAGAACCTATTATATAAGCATTTCTGGAGTGAATATATGGAATCACATTTACAGAACTAACAAGATCCCAAACATTTAAGACCATTGTGCAGAGCTACACTAGTCCTAGACCCATTGTGTATGCGATATTCGATCTTTAAAATCATGCAAGATTGGAATGGAAGGTGTAAACTTTTATGATCTTTCTATATCCTTTTTTGTTTTGGAGTTTACTGATTTATTTTTGGACATAATGGCTATTGTGAGTGTCAATGAAAATTGAAACCAAAACAGATATAAGATAAAGACTACGATGAGTATAAGTATAAAAATTAGATCGCTATTGACAATGAATTCCTTCTCATCTCTGTCATTCATTCGCTGTCTCAAACTCCAGCTCTGCAATAGCATTTTGAACTTTTACGTGATTCTTCATCATTTCTTGCTATCTCTCACTGTTTCTCAAATCTAATCATGAACACAACCTTTTTTTAAATAACACTATACTTTCAGCCAAGCAAGACTTTAGGGAAGGTTGTGCCCACCAGAACTTATCCATGTGATCATTGTTATTGATTTGCTAAAACTACTTAAAACTGCTTAATTTGCTCTATCCTATGGTTATAGCATTATAAATATTGCTAAATATTCTCTTATATCTTATGATTATGTTAATTTGGATTTGAAAATGTCATATATACCTCTTGTGAACCTAATTATGACGTACATGTCAAACGTGAACCTTTATTGCCTAACCTCTTTTTCTATAACAAAAGATAATTTGGAATCTATAAATACACATGCACTAATACTCATTAATTTGTTTATATGCACAATAACAGAGAGCAGTAAACTCGGTTGAAGCATAAAAAGACTGATTGGTCGATTAAAATAGTACCTGTTGCAATTACTTCATCCTCGAAGTTCAGGATTTCACATCTTTGGTTGATTAACTGATTGTTCGGAGTGGCAAACTGAGAAGATGCGATTTCACTGCCTACTTGACGATTATCTTGGGCTATGCTGAGAAGACGCTCCAGTTTATCATCCATATTGTCCAGCTTCATCAATTTTTGCTCCACATTTTGCAGTCGCTACTCATATACTCCTTGGGCCTGTTTGAGCCGTTTGCATGGAATGGCAGCACTCTTAACTTGGCTAGGAGCTATATTGGTCCCAATACTTCGGCTCCTGCCCTTTACATCTTTACCAAACACTGATATAAAGACGGCTTCATCACCACCACTCGTCGTTTCCTTTTCTTTTTCAATTTTGTCCTAAAAAGTAAATACATATATATGAATAATGAAAATTTAATTTAGAGGCGTTATTATTTGTTTAACTTACAAAGTAGGAAGATGTCGCATCTGACGTGCTGCCATCTTTTTTCTTATGCGTTTTCTCCCATACTTGAAGACGTGATACTTCTGTTCCCAGACTACTTGAATCGACCTGCATACAATGACCTAAAATTATATTTGGAACTAATGGTATATGCAATGTGATGCACCAATTCAATGACACATACCATTTCTTGAGTAATCATAGCGTGACTCTTACGTCCCGAATGATGACCATATTCGAGTATTGATCTATTTTGTTTGCCTCGCTTCCTTTTTTCTTTCGCCTCGGGTTTTGATTCGTTTCTTATGAACTCATCCCAATCATCTTGAGCAATTTTCGGTGGACAATTTCTCATTCTTTCTTCGTCAGTGATGAAATGGTCATAATGATTCTTGCGCAAATCATTCTTGTGTCTCCTAAAAGCCTCGGACATTTTTTTCATAATAAGGTCCTTTGATAGAGGATCGAGCTCATAATATTTCTACATAACAAAAAATGCATGTAAACCATTTTTTATTTATGTATTGAAAGCATTATAAATGAATTTAAACCATCTAAGTTCATGTACACAGTTTACATTTCAAAGTATATGGATTTTTTACATTTCAACGTATATAGTTTCATCAGTCTCTATGAATAAAGTGATCAATCTAAATATCCTATAAATATCATAAAAGAATATATCTTGAAACAGAAACAGTACATAAATATGGTCTCATATGAACCCTCGCTCATTCAGGCCTATTTTACAATCAGAAACAGAAACAGTACAGAAACAGAAACAATACATAAAAAGGGTGCATATTACAATCAGACGACTATATTTTACAAACAGAAACAGTACATAAAAATGGTTATGAGATTGGAGAACTTACCTCCAATTGATTCCACACGTCTTCCTTGTAATTTGGCGGAACTTTTTTCCAACTTGGATATGAGATTGGCACATGATTTCTTACTAGTTTACCAATCTTCGTAGCGACCTTTGAACCATTTTTTCCGACTGGAGAACCGTTGTTGTCTATATCAATTTTCTCCCGTTTTAAAGTGGATGATTGTGAAGTTGTATCATTTGACGGTGGTGTGGCATCTTGTGACATTATGTCCTGCAAAGTCTAAAATCCTAAAATAATCCCAACAACATTATGACGTACATTTCTTCCCCTTCCAGCCCATCCCTGTGATGCCCGATTGCTGTCGGTCAAATTATTGCACGGAGTCCCCTCCATAACGTCCCCTTATTGCTGCTGTACATCTGATATATGAACCAACGTCCCCTTCTGATTTGTCTGATCCCACCAGTTTCACACCACATTACGATTTTTGTCAGTTCGACTGACAATAATCGGACTGACATAAATCGTAATGTGATGAGAAACTGGTGGGACCAGACAAATCAGAAGGGGACGTTGTTTACTATATCAGATGTACAACAGCTTACCAGTAATTGCTTAGAGCAATTTTATTAAGTCATATAATGCGTTTGATCTTGTTATGGAGGGGAATCCGTGCAATAATTTGGCTAACAGCAATCGGGCATCACAGGGATGGGCGGGAAGGGGAACATTCACTTTTATGCGGCAGTGATAAAGTCTTCCTACATCACCAGAATTTTAAACTTAAGCGGATTCAAAACAATATCTAAAATACTGACTGAAATAAAGGATGCAAATACAAAAATATATTACCTTAGCATTGCTGAACTAAAGGGTGCAAATACAATATCTTGAACTGCCTGTCTACCTACAAACACAAAGAAAGAATAGTCAAGCTGATCATATGTATGTATGTGTACATGTGTGTATGTATGTGATCATATGTAAGTACATACAACTACAAACACAAAATGAACTCTTGCAATATATCCATCCTTATGGATCCATCAGGATATTATAATGGAACTAATAAAAAATATAATGCATCTATTACTATCATATAACACACCATTTTACATTTTACACCATTTTAAATAAATATTTTGTTAAGGTACAATAACTGCTCTGAAATACAAAGTTAACATATGCATTTGATAAGATCTTCTAATTTTTCACTGTCTTCAAAAGCTGATTGATAAACGGTGGGAAACTCAGTGTCATCCACATTTATGGTCAACCGTTTTGGTGTATGCAAAACCACAAACCATCCGTTATTTTTTAAATCTTTTGAGTAGAACACTTGACTCGCTTCCGATGCAAGAATAAATGGCTCATCATTCACGCTATCTTTATTCTTCAATTTTCCCAAGTTAACTGTGATCAAGCTTGAAACATAATCTATTTTACAACCATTGATCTTATCTTCGACCTTTACCCAATCACAATAAAAAAATGTTTGTTTGAAGTCAATGTAATCCAACTCAATTATCTGTTGAAAGACTCCGTAATAAGTTGTTTCTGCTTCCTTAAAATTTTTATCCTTCCCACTCGCTCTAAATTGTGTAATTGCTCTCATGCATACACCACTATCCTGTGTTAGCTTTTGCTCTTCATAACTCTTTGGAGAAAATAAAAACCCATTCACTTGGTACTTCATATAACTATGGGCATCAAACTTCGGCCCGTTAACTAACCGCCAAAGAGTTGAGTCAACATCGACGGTCTTCAACAACTACAACAAACACAATAAGTAAAAAAAACATTGTCAAGGAGGTGTACAGTCAACTTGAAAATACGTTAAATATTTAATACATATACCTCCTCACGTAACCAAAAAGTGAATTTTTTAATAGCTTCCCCAGATGTACCCCTGCCTCGAGTTTGAGATTTGGTGCTTTGAACATAGGAGATACCTCCTACGAAAAACACACAATAAATACTATATATATGAATTTATTTACAATAATAAGAATTCAGAACAAATTCATGAATTTACTTCTTCCATTCATCCAATCTGTCGTACTTATCAAGGACCCATTTACGCACTTGTTGAAATTGCACTTGAGTTAACGTTATATCTTTACCATTATCTAGTGCTATTTCATCAGCAAACTCATCATCCTCGTCTAAAAATGCTTCACGGGTATGTTTATGAGTGCCAGCACCTCCTTTTGGCATATACTTCATGCAGTAAAGACTAGCTTCTTGTACAATATATCCTTCTGCAATACACCCTTTAATATATCTTTTGTTGCGCACATATCCTTTATATGTTTTCATCAACCTATGAAGATGAATAATTGTAAAATGTAGACATCAATAGCTATTTAAATCGAATAATTATGTACATAACTAAAATTAGTAATTTACCGTTCAAATGGGTACATCCACCTATATCTAACAGGACCAGAAATCAATGCTTCATCGGCTAAATGAACCATAAGGTGAATACTGATATCAATAAATGCAGGCGAAAAATGTTTTTCAATAACACACATTGCTTCTACCAAACTAGCCTTTGCTTTTAGAAGATGTTCCCTGTTGATCACCTTTGAGCACAAAATGTTATAAAAGAGACTAATGCGGTGAATAGCATTCCGTAGATCCTTATGTTGCGGAAAACAATGCTGAAGCAATACCGGAAGTAAATGTTGCATTATGACATGGTAATCATGTGACTTCATATTTTTTAGTTCAGGAGGGTTGATGCTCACATTGTTATGGAAGTTCGAAGAGAATTTGCTCGGCACTTTCAAAATTTTCAAAACGGTGCAAAACCGTATCTTTTCTTCTTTGCTCAAAGTGAAAGTCGCATTTGGTATGGTTACTTTACTTGTTTCAAGATCTTCTATCACCCACAACTTTTGTTTTATACCCATGATTTTCAAATCCTTCCGTGCATTGATCCCATCTTTTGACATGTCTTTATGGTTCATAATTGTGTTGATCAAATGTTTTGTGACATTCATCTCTGTATGCATAACATCAATATTATGTCGGGTCAAATTTGTTTTCCAATATGGCAAATCAAAGAACTTTGACCTCCTATACCATGCAGGAACTTCTTCATCGATTGTCTTTTTCCGTTTTCGACCAATTTCCGGTATGTTTTTACCAACTTTCATTTTTATATTCGCTACCTTTTTTTCAACTTGATAACCAGTCAGTGGTTTTGGAGGACGCTTAAGTTCTTGCTCGTTGTTGAAATTTGTCTTATCGTATCGAAACTCGTGTCCGGACGGAAGAAATCTACGATGTCCCATGTAACAAATCTTCTTACTTTCAGGGAGATAAACAGATGTAGTTTCTTCTCCACAAATAGGACATGCAAAGTAGCTGTGAGTTGTACATCCCAATAAAGTCCCAAGAGCGGGATGATCATGGATTGCCCACAACACTCTAGCTCTCATTATGAACTCAGATTTCTTAAATGAATCAAATGTAACGACTCCTTCCCATAACTGCTTTAACTCGTCTATCAAAGGTTCTAAATAAACATCAATATCCTTCCCCGGTTGTTTTGGCCCAGAAATCAACAGTGTTAACATTGAGAACTCTCTTTTCATGCACAAAGACGGAGGAAGGTTATATGGTACTACAATTACTGGCCAACAGCTGTAAGGGTTAGTTAAAGAAGCATTCGGACAGAAACCATCTGTTGCTATTCCAAGCGTGATATTTCGTGGTTCAGCAGCAAACGAAGAATCAAAAGAATCTGTAGTTTTCCATTGAGAAGTATCACGCGGATGACGCATTACGGTTGTACCGGACTTGGCACGACCATGCCAGGTCATCGCTTCTGCTATCCATGGTACAGTATACAGTCTTCTCAATCTAGAAATTAAAGGAAAATGTCTTAAGGTATTTTGAGGTACTGTGGTAGCTTTTCTCTCTTCGTCGAATGATGTCTTATATCTTGGTGCGTTGCAATTTGTACATGAAACTTTGTTCGCATTATCTTTTCAGTACAAGATACAGTCATTAATGCATGCATCATAAGTTATGTAATTCATCCCAACTTGCTTAATGATCTTCTTCACGTCGGGGTACTTTGACGGTAGCGTGTTACCTTCGGGGAGTAACTCCTTTATGAATTCGAGTAGTGCAGTCACACCATTGTCTAAAAAGCCGTATTGGGTCTTCAAGCTATTCAGTTTCACAATGGAATACAACTTTGTAATCTCTTTTGGACAAGAAGGATACAATGGCTCTGTTGTAGTTGCACTATCAAAAAATGATTTATTCGTAAACTGCTCACCAATATTAGCATTATCATGCAACTGACTTGTAGGTTGAAAATGATGGAATCTATCTGCATCATTGATCAAATCCTCCATCCTAATATGTTCGGACTCATCAGTATTTGTGGCATGACTAACCGGTTGTTGTTTTGGCTTCTCCGGTATTCTTTCCCCGTGAAAACACCACACGGTATATGATTGAACAAAACCATATCTAAGCAAATGAAAATGAATGTCATTTAATTTGAATGTATCTTCATTTTTGCACCGCGTGCAAGGGCACGAATACTTTTCCTTATTGCCACCATTTTCAGCAACAAATTTAACGAAATTTCTCACACCTTCCACATATTCTGTATTTCTTCGATTAGATTGATTCATCCATTGTTTGTCTATACTAAAAGACATACTGAAAGAAAATAACAAGAGCTAATAAGAAATCATGGGTAACAATATCTTATGGCTTTCCACCAAGTTCAACTCTGATATTAACTAAACAGATGTATATTCTTCTGATTTCACTTGAAATTTAACATTAGCATCAAACTGTTTCCAAAAAATTTGCCATTACAACGACGCCATTTTGTAGCACCAGAGTAATGTCTATGCATTACCCCTCTCCTGATACTTGGCTAGCGCCATTAACAACAATTTTATCCACTTACTAAATATGGTCTCATATTTAGTAAAACAAAATTCATTGCATCAACTTATACCCTAGCAGTCACTATAAGCAGCTATGTCTAACTAGCATGCAGTACAGTACAACATTTAGGCTTTAGTAAATATGAGAATGCACACTACAACACTACTTCTCTTCCATGTTGCAATGTTTGGCTGATGATACACCACACGTACGGGGACGTGTTAGATTATCTCACATTGTACAATTTGTAAAACAAATCATATATAAATGTAAAAAGATCATCCTTTGCATAACCAATTGTTTCTTGGTTCTCTAACACTGTACACTTAAAACATCAAATATGTATTCTGATGGTTCAGATTAGAAGGTGCATCTCTACTTTGGCAAACTGTTAAAGAGTAGTAGGTATTGACTATAATCAATCCCCAAAAACTTAATGAAACATCAATCCTAAAAGATGAAGATAATGATGGAACTCAAATGACAGCTTATATGGTAACACTAAACAAACCCATAAGCAAGCATTATAGGGAATAAATTGTTCCTTAACTTGTGTTGCATCCCTTTCTTTATAATTCTAAACTACAAATATAAGCATGTAATCTTTTCCTATTATTCAACCATAGAAACGAATGGATTCACCGTGTACAGACAGCCAGTCGTCGATAATACATATAAAGCACTGAGTAGAAACACACATGCTTGTTTTCCAAATAATTTACTGATTTCTATTAATCATGTGTGGATTACAGATTAATTTGTTACCATTGCATTTGACAATCTTTTAACTAAGTTGTGATAAGTCAATTTTCACAAATTGCAGATAAATATAGTGTTCAGAAATCAAATACATCTTCTCTAGTTTCTTACACTCTGAACAAAAAATAGTCATGTCAACTGGCAGCAACAGCAGAAGGCACAACACTAGCCTGTTGTATGCCTTCTGCTTCAGAAGTGTTGTTGACATTCTTCATTTTAAACTACATCGTTTTCTTTGCATTTTGAACACTGGCTTGTAGCAGTTTTGCAAAACTCAAACAATCATATGACTTGTTTATATAATTGCAAAACAATAAAAGCTGCAAAGTCAAACTTCATAAAATTGCAAAACTGCAAAACATGGCTTGCATCCTGCTTCTAGCGATTTCATTATGAAATCAATTCACGGTTAATCCTAAGATCATCAATCAACCAAAATTAAAAAATTTAAAACATACCAGCAAACTCAAAGAGCAGCCGTGCGGTGCGACCAGTGAACAATCGACGTTTGTTGATGGTGATAGGCAGAGCCGACTTGTGCTTGTGCTAGCGCCGATTCTAGGGTTTGTTCTTCTTTTCGTTTTTGTTTTTCGTGCGTTTCTGAATCGCTGAATCGCGATTAATTTCTTTCTGAGTCGCGAATTTTGAAGTAGGGTTTTTTTTTCGCGGGGGGTTGCTCGCCTAAGGGGGGTTGCCCCAGGCCAGCGTCTGATGGGCCTAGCCCATGAGCCGGCTCTGTCTGAGAGGGCCACTGATTGGCGTTGAATGAAGGAAGAACTGGTGCGGCTGGAAGGAAGATGAGTTCGCAGCTGGACACGATTAGGTGGAAAGATGGGTTCGCGGTTGGATTCACGATTAGATGGAAAGATGAGCGGGTTGAAGCAAATCGAATTGGTGGAATTGGGGTTTTTTTTATTTAGGTTTTCTTTTCGTTGAAAGAGGACGAAACGAATATCAAAGGAAAGGAGGGAAGGAAAAGTGACGGGCCAATTCTTTTTGGCTCCCAGCGAATATTTGGCACAAAATTAGCGCCATTATATGCCACAACATTTACGACGGTTACAAACCGTTGCTAATTAGCCACGGTTGAAAACCGTTGCTAGTTGGAACGAAGCGCGCCAAAAATTATGGCGTGAAAGGATGAAATTCACCGCCATCATTTGTCTCCAAAGAAGCTACGGTTAATAACTGTTCCCAATTAGCAACGATAAAAAACCGTTGCTAACTGAACCAAGACGGTGATTAACCGTTTCTAAATGGCAACGGTTAATAACCGTTGCCAAATGCGCGGATGGTTAGTTGCAAATCTCAGTATTTGGTGTAGTGTGGGTTGGCTGAAGGGTATAAGCCTTTACCACTGTGCCACACATGCTTTTGTGCAAGCAATAGCACCACCGGTCGACATGTAGTGGTCGACTGGTTGGAGCCTGGGGATCGACTGCTTGACGCACCCCTATCGCGAATTTTGAAGCATAGTTTAACCATGTTGCTTTAGTTCCTTCTCCTTCTTGACGTTTTCTTCATTAATTCAATGCATCTACAATCACAATCATTCATATAATAATCCAAACACACACACATATATGTGTGTGTGTGTGTGTCTATATATATGTATGTATGTATGTATACCGAAACAAGCGAAAGAAATATTGAATTGATTAGTGCTATGATTAAAAGGGATATTCAAATCACCATGAAGAGAATTAGTAGAAAGCTACTTATAGGAATAGAAGCTTAAGAATAAGAGGTGTTGTTAAAACTGGGGCTAGAAGTAAAAGATAATGAGATTTGAAGAAGGAGATAGCCATGACTGTCTGCTATTTTGGAAAGTAGATCTAGTAGTTAGATTTGTTAAAGTATAGTGGCAATTCTTTGTACTTCGATGTCCTTTTGCATTGCCTCATTTCTGTATGGGCGGGATTTGGTCTTGTATTGGGCTTAATTTTGCACGTAATCAATAAAATTTACCCAACTTCAAAAAAATGTGTCTGTGTGTGTGTATATATATATGTGTGTGTGTATGTGTGTGTGCGTGTTCCTACAATTATAAGATTTAGGCATTAATACGTGAGTAAGTAACTAACCTAGAAGCTTTTAACTTCCTATTCCTACTTGAACTTTATTGTACTTCACCAACTTCTACAATTTGATAAATTAAACCTGAAGTCTAGCTTGCTAATCTGGTGTAGAGAAGTGTCAAGAAGCTTAAATTGGATTATGGGAATTTATAGGATCGATTTAGATTTTATTTCTATTTTCAAAGTGGTATAAGGTAATCATGCTTTTTATTTTCTAAAGTCACGTGATTGATCGTGTAGGGTTATACTTATAAGTGGATGGAAGTGAATTGTTTGGAGACAGAAATCTCCAAAGCTTAGAGAAATCATGAAACATGGATTTTGGTTTGGGCTAAGGAATATTGGGCTTTGCTTTATTAGCTAATTTATTTCTTTCGTTTTCTTTCTAATTCATAAAATAAATTTAAATCTCCAAGTCTACTACATATCAAAATCATTTTATAAATTCTTACTAAATAAATTGTATTATTATATATTTTATAAAAAAATATTTTTCTATAATTTATTTATTTAGTTCTATTTAATTCCATTTATTAATAAAATCAAACTTCTTTATAATTTCAAAATAAAATTTAATTTAACATTTTATTTCAAATAATTATTTTATATTTTCTTATTTCAAAATAACCAAATAAATTATTAAATCAATGTTCCTTCCATATCAAACCTTTATTATTTTTATTTATACTCTTCATCAAATTTCCAATTATTCCCATAATTCCATATTTATTATATCAAAACACATTTAATCAATTAATAATAGTTATTAAATTATTAATTCATTGCTTCTCGACAATGTGTTGTTGCAGTCTTCCCCTCCTACATTCTTAGATCTGGATCTGGACTTGGTATTTCATGTGCCTCCACTTCTGCTTGACGGTTTATCGATAAGTAAAACCCCTATAGCGACTGGAGGACTTTTTGGCTCATTATCTTCTTCATCTTCCTTCTCTCTTCCATTATAGTCACTAAAGAAGCTACTATTTGCTGTTCTAGGCCTTTAGATCAATAAAACTCATATACCAGTGACTCTCAATCAAATAATCAATAAAATACAATGGGTGTAGGCTAGAGATTGCTGAACAATTTTAAAATTCTTGGCATTCTTTCTACATACATTTTCTGCTAGATTTCTATATTTCCACCGGACTTTGGGTGTTATGCCATTTTAGGCTCAATATTTTGGTGCTTTCATTGAAAAAGGAGATTATCAGGCATAGATCTAGCTTTCTATTTTGGATTGGAGCTTCCATAGATTAGATCCAAAAAGTTTTCATTAATGATTTATAGGATTTGCATAAAGGAATTATTGGCACCTAGGAGATCAAGGAGATCATATGGATTAGTGGCTGGTGGAGATGAAGGAGCTTCTCATCACATGAAGGTTAGCAACCAGCATGCATTGCTATGACCATTTGCTCCTCAGGAGATGGTTACCAGAGTGGAGTTTGACAAAATGATGCAAGTGCTAAATTAAAAGATGGTTGATAGTCAAAAGGCCATATTGTAAAGATAAATGCCAGCATAGCTTTGTTGAACCAACAATCGTACAAAGCTAGGAGGACTAGGTGCGAAGTTTTACCTACTAGATCTAAAGAAGGGTACTCATCTATTTCTGGTCAAAACAAGCAAGAGGGGAAACAAAAACAAAAGAAAAGGGCCCTGAAACAATAGAAGGAGCTGTTGGAGTAAGCCATAGAGTGCCACCCAAAAGAATTCAACTTGGTATCGACCGGTATCAGGTTTGTACCGAGAATAATTTAGGTACTTGAGGGGGGACGAGGAGCAGAGGCGATGGACATGTCTGATTCAGAGGATGATTTATAGCATGACGTGATAATTCTAAGCTTGACGTTGCTATTCATGATGCTGGTGTGCAAACAACCGCTATAAAGCCAGTCATGCAACAAATAAGGCCTAAAGAAATGGTTCTCCCTAAGACTGGAGAACCTAGACGTCAACGGGAAAACCGAGAGCATTTGTAGACTCAAACACTCAGCGTAGCTCCTGACAGTCGACCTTAAGATTTCCAGGCTAGTAGCAGATATGGTTAAGCGGTTGGCAAAAGAGAATAAGTAGAGAAAGAACAAAGAATGGGATTATGCCTAAGCAAAACTCAGTTCAAGTAGTAGATTCTGAGGGAGGAGTATCCCAGGAGGTTTACGATGTCAATGATCCCATCGTACATTGGGATCACCGATCACAAGTAGCATTTTATGAAGTATGAATGACACATGGAAGGTGCCTAGGTGATGGGCATGGTACAGTGAAGGTCCTTTCCTATTTTATTGGAAAGTGTTACATCGATGTGGTTCACTCAGATCGCGCCTAAGTCCATATGGGCTTTTAATGAATTGGAAAAAAAGTTTATAAAGCAGTTCAGACTATTACACGGCTTAAGGATGTGATTCCTTTTTCAAGCCTATTGGAAGGCTAATCGGTTCTTACGATTAAATGAAGGAAGTCAAGCTGTAGGAAAGATTGAGGGTGAGCAGTCGAAAGAGGTTATTCAAAGAAACGTAGCTGTTAAACAAATTGATGAGAGTTCCGGTAACGTGGGTATATATGTTAGAAATTCTAATAATCAAAAGAAAAGGAATCAAGGCTCTCGTGGTAGGCAGAATGAAAAAGTGCCCAAGGAACATGAGGCCTGATGAGTATACGCCTTCAACAATACACTAGAGAATATATTCCTTGCAACGCAAGGAACAGAATGATATAAAAGGCCGCCTAGAAAGGAGACAATCAAGAAGGAAAGGTGCTCAGGAAAGTACCGTCATTTCCATGAAACTCATGGATACAACATAAACGAGTGTCTACGTATAAGTAATTTCATCAAATAGTTAATAAGGAAGAAAAAATTACTTTAGTATGTTAGAGATCCGCAGGACGACGGACAAAATGCTAGACCCCAGGGGTCGAATGCCCAAGGGAACCAGTCTAGACCCAACGGAGAGAGACTCGGTTGCATTGATTGAAGATTAGTCATAAACATCATAACAGGAGAATCTCATATAGCAGTGAAAAGATGGAAGAAAATGGAATAATACGCGAGCTCGTTAAAGGAACACACCATTGGAGAGTTACTTTGCCTTAGACGATGGAGCTCTGGCTAAGCAATAAAGGAGGGTAACAGATGACATTGTATTTAGGTATAGGGATTCTAATGGAGTCGAAGCGCCAACCTTCAACCCCATGGTGATTTTAGCTATTGTTGGACCCACTATGGTGCGCTGAGCTCTGGTGGATAATCGAAGCTTGATGAATATCTTATTTAAAAAGATATTTTACCAAAAGAAATTTAGTATAAAGGGCATAAAGCCTTCCAAATCCAGGATTCATGGATTTATTGGCAAGTCAAAACAACCGGTTGGGACGATTGATTTATCGGTTGAGTTGGGAGATGGAGATTGCAAGGCTAAGCAAATCTAAATGTTTGTTATAGTGGATGATTATTCGATGTATAACGCTTTTCTATACCGACCGACCTTGGTAGATTTTAGGATAGCACTGGCTTCTTGGTACCTAATGATGAAGTTCCTTATGGAGAACGAGGTCAGATCTATAAGAGGAGGCCAAAGCATAGGAAGGGAATATTATGTTGATGAGCTAAGAGAAGCAAAGGGATGAGAGAAAGGTAAAAATGTGTAGAAGGCTCACTGTATTAAGAACTCGGAAGAAGAGCAATTAAATCCCAATCCCTGGCTCGGGAACCATACCAGGTTTGATAAGTCTATGGATCCTAGGAAAAAGTCATAAGAAGTGCGGGCGGCACCGGCTAACTAATGGTTGATGTTCCAGTCGATATGGATAATCCAACTCGGACTCTTAAGATTGGATCTTAGCTCGGTATTGCATTAAGAAAGGAATAGATTAATTTCTTTCAGGGGAATTTGTATGTATTTGCTTGGATGCATTCGGGTATGCGGGGATATTGCCAGAGGTAGCGTGTCATGGACTAAATGTGGATCCCAGGTTTCCTCCAATAAAGCAAAAGATACGTAGTTTGGGTCCAAAGATATTCATTGTGTTAAAGGAGGATGTGGATAAGCTGATGGCGAATGGCTTTATCCGTGATGCTTTATATCTAAAATTGTTATCAAATCCCGTATTGGTCAAGAAATCAAAGGAAAATGGCGAATGCGTATTGATTATTCTGATTTGTATAAAGCATGCCTGAAGGATAGCTTTCCCTTGTCTAGGATCGACCAACTGGTAAAGGGGACTGTAGGATATAAGTTCTCTCATTTGTGGATGCTTACTCATGATATAACCAGATATAGATGCATATACTGGATCAGGAGCACACCGACTTTATAACAGATTTGGGATTGTACTATTACCAAGTAATTCCCATCAGTTTGAAGAAAACTGAAGCTATGTATCAAAGGTTAGAGAATTCTATGTTTAGAAAACAAATCGGATGGACGATGGAAGCATACATAGATGATATGATCATGAAGTCACGATTATCAAGAAATCATATTGATGGCCTTTCTGAAATGTTTGAAGTATTATAAAAGATGGAATGAGGTTGAATCCATTAAAATGCTTATTTGGAGTTGCATCAGGGAAATTTCTAGGATTCATCGTGAATTCTAGGGGCATTGAGGCTAATCCCGAATAGATTAACACCTTAAGAAACGTGAGAGCCTCGACCACAAAGAAGGAGTTGTAGAGCTTAAATGGGAAAGTTGCGGCTTTGAATTGGTTTATCTCAAAAGCAATGGATAAATGTGCACCATTTTTCGATGCCTTTAAAAAGTGTAAGAATAACTTTGAATGGAATGAGGATTGTCAAAATTCCTTTAAGGAGTTACCAAGGCATATGGAAACACCATCCGTTTTATCCAAATAGTTGAACAGAGAAGAATTATTCATTTATTTGGTGGTGTATACTTACGCCTAAGTGCAACACTAGTACGTGAGAAGGGTAGGATTCAAAGGCCAGTTTGTTATATCAACAAATGGTTCACTGGTGCTGAAAAGAATTACCCAAGATTGGAGAAACTTGCCTATTGCTTGTTTATTGCGTTAAGAAAGTTACGACCATATTTCTAGGCTTATCCGCTTAAGATACTAACGGATCAACCCTTGAAGAAGGTGTTATATCGACCCAAGACCTCGGGGAGATTGCTTAAATGGAACATTGAATTAAGTCAGTATGATACCACTTACCGTCCGAGGAGAGCAATAAACAGGCAAGTGTTGGCGGATTTCATCATTGAGGTTATTGCATGAGATGGTAAAGAGGAAGATGATATGTCAGACTTCCTTATTAGAAACTATTGGTAGATGGAGCTTCAAATGAACATAGTTCGGACGTAGGAGTAGTACTTGTAACTCTGGAAGGACGATCGATTTTTTATGCATTGAGACTGGACCAATAAGGTTGGCTATGAGGCATTGATAGCGGGGTTGAGGATAGCATAGGAACTGGGAATAAGGACGCGGTAGATATTCAGTGATTCCTAGTTGGTGGTTTGTCAAGTGAGGAAGGAGTGTCACGCTAAGGGTGCGAGACTTGCTCCTTGCATAGCAAAGGCACTGGAATTGCTGGATAATATTAAACATTATACTATTACGCATATCCCTAGAGAGGAGAATGCGAAATATGATTCACTGGCTAAGTTGGCTAGTTCTAAGGAGACATAGATGTTGGGCTTATTTCTAGTGGAGGTTTTGATGGCTCCAAGTATCGATCAGATGAATGTCGAATGGATTTTGGATACTATTGAGGAAACAGAGTCATGGATGACTCCGATTAAGGATTATTTTCTCAAGGGAATTTTTTCAAGAGATAGGAACGAACGGAAGAAACTCCTTCGAAAAGCACCACGGTTCACAATACAAGAAGGAATGTTGTACATGAGAGGATTCTCTACCCCCTTGCTTAGGTGTGTAACCAAAGATGAGGATAAGAAAATCCTCAAGGAAATCCATAAGGGTAGCTGTGGTGACTACACTAGGGGGAAGACAATGGCGAAAATGGTACTTCACTATGGATATTTTTTTCCAACGGTAAATCAGAATGCAGCTGACTACACCAAACGATGAGATCATTGCCAAAGATTTGCGAAGGCACCAAGAGCCCCATCCATGAAGCTTACACAAATGGTTAGCCCATGGCCATTCGCGGTTTGGGGAATTGATATTATCAGTGTGCTGCCGATGGTGAAAGGAGGAGTATGCAATAGTCGCGGCGGATTACTTCATGAAGTGGGCTAAAGCGAAATCGCATGCTATGATAACAACGAAAAAGGTGATCAACTTCATGACAAAGAACATCATCTGCAGGTTCGAAGTACCTCAGAAGATCATAACGGACAATGGGACCTAGTTTTAAAGTATCAAGTTCAAGGATTTCTAAAAACTGGTATAAGATTAAGAAGAGTTTTTTAGTAGCAGCACATCCATAGGTGAACGGATAAGTGGAGGCTATGAACATAATCATCAAATGCACCTTAAAAACAGTTGACAAAAGAAAAACGCAACTGGGTCAATGAGCTTCCATTAGCATTATGGGCTTATAGGACAAATCATAAGTCTACGACTGGATATAGGTCGTTCGCTTTGGCATATAAATCGAAGGATATGATCCTGATATAATTAGAGGTCACTTCTCATCATAAAAGGTTTTATGATCCAAAGGTAAATGATGAACCCTTTCTTGAGTTCCTCAATTTGGCTGATGAGCAAAGGGAAGAAGCAGAATTAATGGTAGCTACTCATTAGAAAAGAGCAAACACTGCATTTCAACACCAAGGTCTGAAACCGTACTTTTGAGGTAGGCGATCTTATTTTGAAATGAGTTCTCTTGAGTACAGGGACACTTAGTCTAAATTGAGAAGGTCCTTATGCAATCGAGCAAAGATGGAACGTTCAACCTAGAAACTGTTGACAGAATCTCAATTCCGCGTGCATGGAACAACAACTTGCTATGGAACTATTTTGTTTAGTTTTACTTTATTTATTTTTCGCAAATAAGCCACCCAAGGTCTCTGTAGGAAATATAATAAGGCAGGACGTGCCGTATTTTCGGTTTATAAATAAAACTCTTCTTGAACTAATGGAATCGTGTTCTTGTATGCAAAATTCTTATGTTGTGCAATTAGCAGTACAACCGGGTACGAACTCCTTTAGTACAGGATCAAGAACTAGGAGTATAATTTCAAGGGTTGATCGGATTATTCAACCCTACATGCTTAGGTACTCAGGAAATGGTACCAGCTCCTATGTTCCAGGATCAGAACTAGAGAGGATAAACATAGGGTTTGATTGGATAATTTAATCTTAACCTTTAGGTATTGACTATTTCTCGAAATTAGGTAACATGAAGAAGGAATGCCTAAGATAAGCCAACTAAATTGCTAATTTCAGAGAGAGAAAGTGGTGCACGATTGGATTTTTAATGACCATGCTTGTAGCTTGGCAGGATACGGTGGGCTGAGGAAAAGTGAGGACGGTCAAGGGACACTCTCGGTCAACACCCAAAGAAAGGTGGGACTGAGAGTGGATGCCCAGATATGGACATCCAAAGGTATGGGTTCTCGGATATGTAAACCGACCTATAGTTGTGATGTTCACGACTGCGCTAGCGGCCTGGTAGGACACGCTTAGTCGATGATAAGCAAGGATAGTCGTTGAAAATCGAAAGCAGGTATTATTGGATTCCTTCAGTCTAGGATTAGGACCGGGGAAGAATGGTTGGGCCGAGGGCAATCAGATAATTTTCCCCGTAGTTTTAAAGTCTCTTACCAAACATTGGATTCTGGCATTTGGAGTGACTAGTCCCGTAAATAGGACCCGGCATATGGCAATACTATGTAAAAAGCATGATTGTCCAAGTAGGATGTGCTTTGCCAAGGTTAAGTAATGTAAATCTATGGATAGCACCAACGCGCCCGGTTATCGGCAAGGTCGGGAGCGTTAGGATGTCGACATCCAAACAACCATTGCCCGAATATAGGAAATGGCATGGAACTTAGTTTATTATAATTTGTTAATGGTCGAGGGGAGCTCAACTAAGGTGTAAACTGGAATAACCACAACATTGGTTGAATATTAGTTTTGTTTAGCAAAACGGAAATATTTTGGAAACAATAAACAGGACCGAACAATGAAAAATAACAAAAGCAATTGTAGGAATTTTATATTTATAGGGCTGTAGTAAATAAAAGCATTGCATAGAAATAGGCATATGTAATATAGATGAATTGTAGTACAAGAAGTTATATTATATATGCAGGAAGCTGTATATAGGTAAGTATAACATATAAAAATGCGGAAATGTAAATTAGATAAAGATTGACACAGAAAAAACCCTCTTCCATTGCATTCATTTTTATATACACAACAGCTGCGAGGGCCGATCCTGGACAAACATGGCATATTTACACCAAAATGGAAAGAAAAATATCAACCAGAGGCGCCATTTCATTCACAAGTCCTAAGAATCTTCTATTTGTTCTTCCCTCTCTTGCTGCCTTTACTGCTAGACCCGTCGGGTGGCCTCTTTTTCTTTCGTCCGCCATTGGTTTTCCGTTCCTTAAGAGCATCACCTTCAGACTATTTGGTCTCGTACTTAGTTGTAACAAGGGGATCGTCGGACCTTCCAGCAAGGGCATCAAAAGATTTGATCTTGAGTGGCTTTAGCTTGATTGGGGGAAGTTTGGTAGAAGGACTTGTCAGTGCAGACACAATTGGCTTTTCGGTCCTTGGTTCAGTCTTGATTTTAACCTTTGAAATGTTAATCTTCAGTCTTTCTGCCATGGTAATTTGGTCGGTAGGGTCTATAGCACTAGTAATAGCAAAATATTCCTCCAGGGACAAGGGCACATCCTCTAGATTTTCTAGGATAGCTATTCTCTTTGAATCAGGCCCTGGGCCGGTACTGGCAGAAGGAACAAGTATGATGTGTTCCATAGAAATGGAAGTAGATACGGTAAGGATTGCTGTAGGACCCAGCCCTTGGGGTAGCCGATGGTGAAGGAGGAAGATGCAGATGACCTATAAGTTGACAAAAGAATGGTAAAGATTAGAGACAGATCAGGCGAGAATAGGAAGACTTCGAATATTGGGGAAACGAGGGATATACCTTCACCCAGACTCGACTGGTGGACATGAGCCTTATGTATTTCCCCTTCCTCGGTCAAGTGTTGAGCCGATGAGCCAACAGAGGGGGGAGTATAGGGTTCAACAATAGTGGTCACTGCAGATTCTTGGACGATTTGGGTGGCTTTTGAGCTAGCCCCCTTGGTCATAGGAATATCCGTCGAAAGCTCCTAGGATTTTGGAGTTGGTGATTCTACCTGACCTAATGCACTTGGGTCAGTAGAAGCTTCGACAGCAGCAACAGCGATGGCAATGTCTTCATCACTGTGCAGTTAATGCCCCGCTATTACCCCGCTATAACCCCGCTATATCTCATAGCGGATTTCTACCGCTATGATTTTTCCATATAGCCCCAAATATAGCCTTTCCGCTTTAAGCCCCGCTATTTCCGCTATATCCTGTCATTCCCGCTATATTCCGCTATTTCCGCTATATCTTCTTTAAAAGAAATGAATTGAAAAATGACATTTATACATTATAAAAATTATGAAATTAATTTATTTAATTGAATTTTTAATATATATTATGAAATGAAAATACACTAATACTCTACTAAATTCAATTGTGTTATACAACAGTAATACGTTTATTTATAGTATATTGGCACATGTTTTTATTTAAAATTATTTATGTATTAATTATAGTTCAATTGAATGTAAATTTTTCATTTAATAACCATTTACATATTTGTAAAAACATTAAGTATGAGTTTTATATGCTGTTTTAGAATATCCGCTATATCCCGCTATATTCTCGCTGTATCCCCGCTATGACTTTTTGCACCTCCGCCGCATTGAATTTGTCGAGCGCTTTAACTGCATAGCTTCATCAGCAAGAATATATTTTCCCACTTTGAGCTTCGCTATATCTTCATCATCTAGGAACTTGGCCATCAATTCTTCTTCTGTTAGGCCTTCACCGACTACTTCTGAACGGCGCATCACTTACTTCTAAGTGTCGGCAAGAGTTATGGCATAAGTGCTACCCAACCACTTCAGATTCTTGAATTGAATCACATTGGTGAAAAATTGCTGGAGAGTATTGTTCAACTCTTCCCTCTCTTTTACCTTTTTCTCTTTGAGCTCTTTTACACTATACATAGCGATGGTAGAATTGACTTCTTTATCTAATTTCTCAGTTTTTGCCGGTAGCAATTCGTTTCCTAGTTTCTCGTTTTTGGCATGGAGCCTTTCGATTTCAGCCGCTTGATCTTCAATGGCTTTATCCCTGGTTTGGGTAGCTTCATCCTTCGTGATAAGGGCCTGGTTCTTCTCAACGAGTTGTGTTTTCAGGGTAGCGTTGTCCTTATGGGCAGTCTTCAACATATTTTTATTACGATTTCGGTGTCCGTATGGGCTTTCTTCACTTCTTCCATCAAGCTTTTGGTTTTAACCTCAGATTTTACCCTCTCTATCTACCTCCATCTTCTCCAAGTCAACTTATATCCCTCTACTAGACTTTCTCTGCCCATGGTGCCTAAAATAAGAGAAAGGATCATATAAGTTCTGGAATTTTAGGATTCAGGTGAATGCAAATGACATGTGTTCATGATCCTAATAGTGTGTAGAGTTCCAGTATCCCTCCTAAGTACTCAATGGACCATGTTTATATGGAAATAAAGACGGGGTTTCACCTCGTTTTGTTCGGATATCCCTGGATAGAAAGCTAAAGCCCGAAGATCCATCCTCGAGAAGATAGGCGATCGGAACGTCAAAGTCACTCAACGAGGTGAAGATATCGTCTAAGGAACTAGCTGGAGGGATCACCTAGGATAATGATGATGTGCTTGGTTCTGTGGATTTATTAGGAGATTTGATGATTATATGCTTTGGGCAAGGTGAGGAAGAAAGCTCAGTGCCTTCAGGAGATGTCTTGTTGTACGACTTTTCTCCTTCTGGACTAACATCATAGTCACTATTGCCTCCCTCAACACTTTCTCCTTCTTCTTCTCTTTCTTATTCCTTTGCTTCTCTCCTTCCTACCCCATCACTTTCTTCTAGAATAGTTTGCATCCCAGGTCCCTCGTCTCCTTCTCTTTGAACTTTACCGACAGTAGGATCTTTCATTGCTCTATCGATCGGCTCATTAATGTTTGTCGTACGTGCTGGACCTTTAACTTCCCCTTGGAGGTTATCGCTATACCTTCAAGCGGGAGCTGTAAATCGAGAAGCATTCTAGATCTGTTCAGTAGGGTAATCGTAGGAGCACCAGAGCGATCGGGATTTAATAGACCACACCAGTGAAGATTATCGTTAGAAGGTACGTGGTAGTGTGGTGTAGAAAGATGACTCTCTTAAGAGTTTCCAAGGTTTCAACATGCTCTTCACTAACACCTCGAGCACGAACACCTGCAAAAGAATTGGATCAAGAGCTAAATGCTTAGACGAAAGAAATCCAAGTGTCACAGAGGGAAAGGAAAAGGATTTCACTACCAGAAAGCCAAGGTCGATTGAAGCTGTACAGGCAGCGGACGAAGAAATACACGTTCTTGAAGTACAAGTGTTTATTGTGAAGTTTTCTATGACCTTGCATTTACATCTGGACTTAATGATCATGTAAGATGACGAGTCTTGCAAATGTTTGAAGCTTAGGTGTGAGTCAACTCACCAAAGTTTGGAGGATGTCAGAATTGGTTCATGAATAGAGCATATAAGGAACTCAACATCGCATACCCATTAAGATGAACTTGGGACAGAGCTAGACCGAGCTCTTGGAGAATCATATATAGGAGTGGATTAAAATGCAGTATGGCACCATCTAAGCACATGTATATGTTGATAGATTTAAGGGTATGTCTGCAATTATGTAATTTGTTGCATATATCTAACTCGATAACCAATCTTGTTCGAAAAAATTGTTTTCTTTCTATTGTATACTTGATATAATGTGTTATACTAATTAATAAATTTAATTAAAATTATAGTTAACAGAAAATCCATAAATGGTGTGTTTGTGATAGCAATTACTAATAGTTGTAAACATGAGTATTGTACCACAATATTATAAAATACATCATTTTAAATGTTCTTAGTCAAGATGCATCAAGACTGGATATCGGTGTATCCCTTGAGACTAGAGTACATAACGATCTTCAAATGTTGGACAGTGTATTACTTATGATTGTCGGGGGGAACGACTCGCTCGATAGTTTGCTATTAGTTAATATAACTAAGGTCAAACAAAAAATATTGATGTGACTAATTTACATAGTTCTCTTGATTTGAGAATAATATCAATCTTTAATATGAAAGCTCCACTTTGATTATAGTCAATTCGTGTCATGATATCCATCGAGTCACTATAGTTGGGTTGAGTGGAAGTATTAGAAGTGAAGCACTATTTAAGAGAGGATTTGTCTATTCGGTTATATAAGGTTAATATCACGGTCAACTCAAGTCAGCTCAAAGTCAAAGTCTTTTGCTAGAGAATTTCGGTGAATAATTATTATTATTATTGAACCAAGGGCTTGGTATTTGGACTATAGAGTTGAATATGAACGATATTGGAATTTTGACCAGCACCAAATTCTATAAGTTTAAAGTGATATAGTTTTGATGAAGAGAATTGGTGTAAAATAAAAGTCATAACCAAGTAACGCTTAACAAAGAAAAATTGGATTTTACTGAAACCTAGTAAGCAGTAAATTTGGCCAAAATATCACACCAGCTATTAATAAATCGTGAACTAATATTTGAATAGTTTGATATTAATCGCTGATTGAATTTACACCTAACGAGTCACACAACCGAAATAAAGAATTCTCCTTTGACTAAACAATTTAATTAATTTATAATTGTTACAAATTACATAAATCGATTAAAATTTATGAAATATTAATTGTAAAATTTGATTATTATTTCATGAATAAATATTATTAGATATATTTATAATAGTTATAAATATATCAATTGATATACGACATCAATAAGCTATTAAATTGGATTTAATTGTATAATATTTTATTTAGGCTCTAAATGGGTTTAAAAGCCCATGAAGTGGGATGGAAAATTCAGCCATAACGAGGGTTAATATGACCATAAGATGTTGCAATATAAACTTTGAGATGGAGGGCTAAGATGAAAGAGAATTGGTAAGAGATGATGTAGGATCTTGATCCTAAATATCTCTTAATTCTTCTCTATATAAGCATCTTTATCCTCAACCTTTAAAGGACTTTTGAAAGCCCCCAACCTGATCTATTGTTGGTCAAATTCTTCTCTTCCATCTCCCTAATTTCTCAAGTGCAAATCAAATCAAATCGGCTACTATTTGATATTGATTGTTGTTCAATAGCTGAAGATCAACGGTTTAAGGACTACCAATCTGCTGAATCAAAAAGAGTTCAAATGGGGAAATTATATTTTCAAGGTGTACTTCAAGGCTTTGGGATTAAGGTACGACTTTACCAGATTATTGTTAATAATTTTCATTACAACGGTTTATTATATATGCATATATATTATATTGTTAGTTGGATGACGATTCTTATATGCAAGTAATGTTGTCACAAAGTAGTTTGGTTATATGCACGTACATATTTATGTTTAAAAAAATTAGTATTTTTATCATATATATATCAGTTCAGTGCAGCCATATATATAAAAATAATATAATTTTATATTTTATTAAATTAATATTTTTTGGACGGGGAAAATCATATTACTCTACACATGCAAACCAGATTATAGTGGCTGTACCACTTGTACAAAGTATATTCAGGTGCAAGGCACAGGCGCCTTGACAACTATATGTAAATAACAAAATAAAGCATTGGAGCGAGTCAAAAGTGTCTCGACTACAAATGAAATTAGAAAACCAGTCCTCGTTAGAAAAGGAGGAAACATCATTGTTAGAAGTAGAAACAGGCCCAAGAATATGGAGATACCTCAAGAATATGCCAGGACGAAGGACAGTTGTGTCACTTTAGAAAAAATATTTCATGTCCATGTGTCATCAAAAAACATATTGCAATTCCAATCCCCAAGGATATCCTTGTCAGCGTGAGTGAATCTATCTGTACAAATAATGTAGTAAAGACATCAATTATCATCGGGTTCACCAACGTACTTGTAGAATCTACCATGTTCCAGGTCATACCTCATAAGAGTCCTATCATGGTGCCAAACTAGTTTGCCATAATTCCAAGTGATATGGTCAAATGAAGGATTAACCTCGAGCGAAATAATAACCGGAGGAGAAATAGGGATATCAGTGTCAACAATAGGGACATCAACTTAGGGTAAAGCCTTGGGGACCCATCTTCTGATCAAAGGCATAGAATGTGGGGTTCTATCGGATATTGGAATAGGAGTTTCATGAGCGTCCCATTTGCATGTGTTGACGGTGTGTCCAAAAGAGTGGCAAGTGGAGCATATATCAAGAGCCCGGCTATAGCCAATATCTACAATTACTACATTTTCTCTGCAAGTTTTACCTTGAGTTCGAAGGAAGGGCTTTATCCGTAGTGATTTCAATCAAGGCCTTTGCATACACTATATGCTTCATAGCTACAATGTTAGTGTCATAGCACTTTAGCTTGCATACCATGCTAGCTAGCCAATCGAGTCCAATCATGGGTTGCAAGAAAGAGGGACTGTGCAGGAAATGTTCCCATACCAAGATAGATGGACTTGATCCCTATCATTGTCCACTGATGGTTTCCAAGTAGTAACGATGGAAGGCTTTCCATCTATGCAAATTAGCTCCGCCTAGAGAATGCGTTGTCGCTCATCTGAATTTGATAATTTGAAGTAAAATATAGAGTTCTTGGAATGAGCATGCAAACTTCCCTTTAGTTTCCAAACCTAGCGATAACGGTCTCTAACCAAATTGTAAGGAGGGTTTTCATCAAGGAAGAACCCAACTAACTAATTCGACCAATAGTCTATACCCGCCTGTAACACTTCTTTAGAAGGTATCATGACACCATCTATTTCTAGCATTTCAAAAGTTTTGGGAGAGTATATACAAGCATTTCTAGGTAATGATCTAAAGAGGGAAGACCATTTTTTACCACTATTGGAGTAATTGGATGTGTAATAGGATTCAATGGGTCGATTGAAACAGAATATTAAGCTGCTATTGAAAACATAGGGAAGACACGACATGGGTACAATTTTGTGCATTAAAATTTAGGGCATTCACAGAAGTGGTCCGAATTAGAACAGTTGGCACATACTTGTTTTCTAGCATCATTCACAATTAAAGTACAAAATTGTTCATACTTAAATGCGCTATGTCGTGGGCCACAAAAATGCATGCATGAATTGTTTCAAACATTGACAATAGAAATGTAAACAACACTGCTCAAGTGTAACCCCTAATTTTTGATAACATTATTCAGGAGATTTAGTTAGATAAATTAAATAGAATAATGTAAGAATTAGAATGATAAGCAGATTGAGATTTAAATAAACAATTAGAGCCCGTGCGTAAAGTAATTAAATGGGCTTAAAATGGCTTATATGTTAATAAATTAAAACAAGGCCTTATTAGATAACAGCCTTATATAGTTCACGTGTCCCTTCATTTTTACACGTTCATTTTCATTTCACAAAAACACAAAACAAAACCTAAGATGAGCCGGCCATTGCTAGGAAGAGAAAGAAGAGAAATTCAATTTGAAGTTAAGGATTAAGCTAGGGGAAATTAATCTACAATAAATCTCAAAGTCCTTATCATATTCAAGGTGAATAATAATTTATACCATCTTTATTTTGTTCTATGATCATATGTTTTTCGGGTTTAAGATTGAACTTATTTTATGATAATTTGGATGATGATATGCTTGAATTATAACATGTTTGATTTAAATCAAAATGTTTAAATATGGGTTTATAGGGCAAAATTGATTGTAAATATTTTTGGATGCCATGGAAAAATTATATGATATGTAACATATGATTTTGGAGATGCGTTTCAATTTTTGTAACTTTTCAAGCTATGGAAAATTTAAAATGAGTTTTCAAAGGAAAATATGTATAGTTGGGTTTGAAATTTTATTTCAGTTATATCAGGAAGAATTTGGATCTGAAATCTTAATATGTTAGATAACATGATGAAAGTGAATTTCTATAATTTTTGGGGATTTTTTCTAATTGATTTAATATGGAAATTAAATTGTTTTACAAGGAAGGACTTATTTGCATTATTGGTTTTGCTTAATGGAAGGGCTTAATTGTTAGATTTTCATTGATTTAGATCTGATAATAAGTGGCAGTTATTTGTAAAGAATTTGAAAAGTTTTAAGGCCACTAATCAAAGGATTAAAAATAGGCAGGTTAGTTATAAAGTAATTACTAAAAATAACATTAATTCAGCCTTACTCTGAAAAGTTGGTTCCGCCTCCTTTAGAAGCGCCTTTCGATTCCAATGCTTACGCTTGGACTCAGTCGAAACCTACCTAGCCGAAACCCACTAAAGTCAAAACCAAAACACATGGTATCAATGTGATTGGTACAAAGTGGATCGGAGAAAGGCGGAAGGCATAGTGTCGAAAGCATTGCTTCCACTGGAGTTGGAACCTTTTCTTTGTTTTTAAATGTTAAGCATCTGCTTTGTTTTACTAAAGGCCTTCAACTCGGTCGAAACATATGCTTTTGAAAGAGGTTTTCAAAATAGCTTTCGAAGAGGGTTGCCATCTTATGTTTTTAAGTATAAGCTTTCGAATGAGTTCCTTTACTTATAAAATAATGCTTTCGAAAGTAGTGGTTCCGACCTAGTCGTAACCCTACTGCCGTTCTTTTGCCTTTCGACTGTATTGAAGTCATCAATGCTTTTGAAAGCAAGCCTTTGTTTTATACTTATACTAAGCCACTTCCTAAATGCCTTGGAATAGGGTTCATGGGTTTCGAAGGCAGTGGCTTCGAAAAGGGGTTTCGATGCTATCCTTCAATGTTTTACTAAAAGATTTTGAGCTTTTGAATGAATGGTTCCGATGCCATAAAGTTTTCCCCAAACATTTATATAAAGATAAAAGGTTTCGAAAGTGATACTTTCGTATATATTCACTTTGACCCAAAAGTTTTAAAGGCAAACCCAATGGTTTCGAAAGAGGTACTTTCATTGGTTTCGAAGCTATGTTTTTAAGGATTTTTAAGTAATGCTTTAGTACTTTCGAAAGGTATATTTTGGTTTCGAAAGAGATGATTTAAAGAGCTTCGAAAGGTATATACTTAGTGTTTTGAAAAGAAGTTTCCTATGCTTTCGATGGAGTTTATCCAGGGGTTTCGAAAGTAATGTTTTAAGGTTTCAAAACAAATAATCCAATCTCATTTTAAAGGAAAAACCATGGCATAAACAAAGAGTTTTGAAATGGAGTTTTTAAAGAAGTTTTTCTTGATTAACAGGTTAAAGGGATTAACCCAGTTTTATATAAAGTGAATTCAAGGATATTAAACAACATGTGTTGGTATTATTATGTTGTTATGATTGCTTCTTCATATATTTATTTACATTGTAATGAACCCATAACGGTAATTTGGGGAAGGGCAGAATAACCAGCTAGGTTGACCCAATAGTGAATATAAATTAAATTAACTCCTGAATGAGTAGAATTGCATCCGAGAGGTCAGGAAGACCAGAATATAGGATGCTAAAATATTAATTAAAGATATTGGCAGGGGCCAATCAGTTCATAGTAAGCCCATGAAAACTATGCATAGGAAAAGATATTGGAGGAGCCATAGTTTCATAGTAAGCCCATGAAAACTATGTATAAACAAAGATGTCAGGAAGATAGGTTCATAGTAAGCCCATGAAAACTATGTATAAACAAAGATGTCAGGAAGATAGGTTCATAGTAAGCCCATGAAAACTATGATTTGATTGAGGTATTGGCAGGGACGAATAGATTTATAGTGAACCCATAAAAACTATATCTGGATTAAGATATTGACAGATGCCAATGGGTTCCTAGTCAACCCATGAAAACTAGGATAAGAGAAGAGTTATTGGAGTTACCAATAGGTTCAGGGAGAACCCATAAAACAGTAAAGATATTGGCAGGGGCTAACAGGTTCTTAGTGATCCCATGAAAACTATGAAATCGGGGAGAGAGTCCATATGTATTAAACAGGTTATTAGTAAGCCTATGAAAACTAATAGGTTAATAGTGACCCTAGAAACTATAAATAAGATAGATAGTCAGAATGAATGAGGATGGGTAATCCAGGATTAATTTACTTGTTTGCATATCATCATATTATTTTGAATTGTTTTAACCATTGTGGATGCAGTTGCATAGTATATGGTTTTATAAAGTTCTTAGGATATTAGTGAGGGGAAAACCCGTTCCACTAAGCGGCATGGTCTCACTAGATATCTAAATGGTTTGAGATGGTAGATTATTATTCATACCAGGCTTTATGTCTGACTCGAAGTTTTTGTTTTCCCCTTAAATCTCGGGTGCTCAATTGATTTTGAGTAGTTTGAGGGTTAAGGTTTTCAGGTTCTCTTTTTAGACAAATAAAGCTTTTGGAGACGTGCAGCAGGCAAGCTTGTTAATAAGAGTTCTTTTTATTCTGCTGTGTTTTGTTTGTAAAGGCAAATTTATTTTATTGCCTTATTATATACTCTGATCAACCAAGGGTGCATCTTCAAATGTCGCTCTTGGCATATGTTGTAAAGATTATATTTTACCTGAATGTGGTTTGTGTGCTGGGATTATGTAATGAACTTGAAATGTTTTGAAATGGAATGTGGAATGTGTTTTGATGTTTTAATTTTTTTTCATATTCATGTGTTTCTATGTATCAACGTATCTAACATTACCGTCTTTGGTCATCGAGGTCTAATAACTATTGATGATTGCATCATCCGTAGCCGTTAGTTTTAGGCCTCCAAGTGGGGGATGTTACAAGTTGGATTCATAGCATAGGTTTATGAAACTTAAAAGAAATTTAAACCTAAAGGATTTTTCAAACATAATCCAATGAATCAGAAAATAAGATCGGGGTTTGGGATAATGCTATAGTAGTGTACTTGTATTTGATATATATATATAAGTATGTATTACCTGCACTCTTAGACTGTTCTTCTATATCCTACTAAGGCTTGTATGCATATTTACAAGAAAGGAGATATGGAAGAAGGAAACGAAAGAGGAAATCTCGGTAGAGGAAGTACCACAACCAATGGAAATGCTCAACCTGCCAGGAGGAGCCCGGGTCAACTGGCTAATGCTAATAACCAAAATGTAGGATGCCAATGTGGGTGCTGGAAATCCACTAGTAGATATAGGGGCAATGTATCAGTTCTTCGTCAATATGATGCAAGCAGGAGTTGCTGTTGGTGTTGCTGGAAATGTTGGAGGAGCTAATCCAGTGGCTCTAGTTGGGAATAATTATGTTAAGCTGAGTAGAGACTACACCAGCCTTGGTGGGAAGCCATTCATGGGGACTGAGAATGCCATAGAGGTAGAGAATTGGCTGTTGCATTGTGAGCGCATCTTTGCTGATTTGGGTTTAGATAATGAGCAGAAGAGAAGGTTTGCCTCTAAGCAGTTGCAAGGGTCAGCGCTTCACTGGTGGAGTAGTACTACTGTTGGAGTTCCGGAGGAGCAGTTGACTTGGGCTGATTTTCGAAGGAGATTTGAGCAATGCTTATGTTTGAGATTGCTAAGTCAGAGCTACTGAGGAAGTTTTTGGATCTGGAGCAGGGAGAGATGTCGGGTTGTTGAGTATGCCACTAAGTTTGATGAGTTTTCCGGTATGGATATAATACTATAGACACCGTCATCAGGAGAAATGAGAAGTTTATTAGAGGACTGAGGCCCGAGATTGCTAGGGCGACCCTGCCACATCTCCGTGATCCTAGTAATTTAGTTGTGGAAATGGCAATCCGCCATGAGGAAATGATTGCTATTTGTGCTAGGGAGAAGCTAGTGGAAATCCAGGGTTCTTAGGGAAAGAAAAAAAAGTTCTTTAAGAAGAAGGGAGCCCAGAAGGGACATGCTGACAAGAAGGCAAAAGCTGAGTTAGTTTGCTTCAAGTGTGATAAGAAGGGTCATTATGCGAATGACAGGTAATGAGAAGAAAGCTGCAAATAAGAAAAATGTGAAGAGCTTCAAATGCGATCAAGTTAGGCATTATATGAATCAGTGTCCAGAGCAAGTCAGGACGGATAGGGGGAAGGTCTTTGCTATTGGACAAGCATCAACTATGCCTACTGCAGCTGATAAAGAGAAGACTGTGATGGAAGTTACGCTTTTGATTCAGTGTATACCAGTTAGGGTACTTTTTGATACCGGTGCATCACGTTCATTTATATCTCAGTGTTTGGCTGATAGATTATGCTTAGAACCCACATGCCTTGTTACTTCCTTAATGGTTGCAAATCTAATAGGAGGGTATGCAACTCTAGGGATGAGATGTAACCAGTTAGAACTTGATTTGTTAGGTCATAAGTTTGCATGCAGTCTGTATGGTTTTGATTTCGTAGATTTTGGGATTATATTGGGTATGGATTAGTTGGTTAGGTATGAGGCTAGAATATTTTGCCAAGATAGGGAGATATCACTGAGACACCCAGATAGTCATAATTGAGTAATATTCTTAGTGGACAATTCTGACCTGAATGTTTGTGCTTTATTGAGCGCTATGGAAGTGGGAGAAGAGTTAAGTCAGGTTCGAGTAGCAAGAGAGTTTGCTGATGTCTTTGAGCCGGTTATTGGACTACCACCGAAACGAGCTGTTGAGTTTCAGATAGGTCTTGTACCAGGAGTTGAACCTGTGAGTAGACCGCCTAGCAGGATGACACCGACTAAGATGAAGGAATTGAAGATGTAGCTAGTGGATCTTGAAGGAAGGAATTTTATTAGACCAAGCAGTTTGTCTTGGGGAGCGGCCGCGGTGTTCATGAAGAAACCAGATGGGTCGTTGAGGATGTGCATCGATTATCGTAAGTTAAATGAGAGGATAATTAAGAATAAGTATCTTTTGCCAAGAATAAATGATCTGTTTGATCGATTGTTTGGAGCCAGAGTGTTTTCCCAGTTGGATTTGGCAATAGGTTTCCATCAGTTAAGAGTGGCAGAGCATAGTATTCCTTTGACAACATTTTAGACTAGATATGGTTCGTATGAGTGGTTAGTGATGCCATTTGGGTTAATGAATGCACCTGCTTTCTTCATGAATTTGATGAACTGAATTTTCTGAGAGTACTTGGATAGGTTTGTGTTGGTATTTATAGATGACATTTTAGTGTACTCTAAGAATGAAAGAGAGCATGAGGATTATCCTAGAGTGGTGCTTGAGACGCTGAGGCAGAATTAGCTAAAGGTGAAGTTTACCAAGTGTCATTTTTGGAAGAAAGAGGTTAAGTTTCTTGGTCATGTGGTTTCAGAGAAAAGCTTGTCAGTCGATCTAGATAAGATCGAAGCTGTGAATAATTGGAAGAGACCAGAGATGGTGACTGAGATCAGAAGTTTTCTTGAACTTGCTGGCTACTACCGGAGATTCATTAAGGATTTCCCGCGGATAGCAGCACTTTTGACTAACTTAACCAGGAGGATGTGAAGTTTGTCTGGTCCGACAAATGTGAGGAAGCATTCCTTAAGTTAAAGCATTTGTTGACCAATGCACAATGTTAGTAGTTCCAAACGGAAACCAAGAGTTGGTGGTGTATACAGATGCATGTGCGACTAGATTAGGAGTTGTGTTAATGCAGAAGGGTAAAGTTATTGCCTATGCTTCATGACATCTTAGACCGCATGAAGTGAGATATCCTACTCATGATTTGGAGTTGGCTATGGTGATCTTCGCATTGATGATTTGGAGACATTATCTCTTAAGGGAGAGATTTGAGCTATACATGGATCTTAAGTCTTTAAGGTATTTATTCTCATAGAAGGATTTGAATATGAGACAGCAGAGGTGGTTGGAGCTTTTGGCTGCTTATGATTTTGGTATAGAGTATACACCTAGGAAAGGTAATAAGGTAGCTCTTAGAAGAAGACATTAGAATGTGGTGTTAGCTATGTTGGTAGAGTGGAAGGATTTAGAAGCCTTGACTACTTGTAGTGTGTAGTTAAGGTCGACTGCTAGTTCTAATCAGAGTACTGCCATGTTGTCTTGTTTAGAAGTTCGACCAGTGTTGGTCGAGAGGATTGCTTCTAAGCAGAAAGTGGATAGGATCAAAAGGCTTGAGGTTAGAACTGAGATCGATGATCTAAAGGATTTTGGTCTTGACCAGAAGGGATGGTGGAGAAAGAATGGATGGTTGTGTGTTCCGAATGTAGAGGACTTGAGGAAAGAAGTTCTTGGAGAATGTCATCGGTCCAAGTTTATGATTCATCCTGGAGGTACCAAGATGTATCAAGATATGAAGAGGAGCTTCTATTGGAAAGGTATGAAGAGGGATGTTGGCTCGTGGGTTAAGCGATGTGCAAATTGTCAATAAGTGAAAGCCGAACATCAGAAGCCGAGTGGGTTGCTTCAGCCTTTAGAGATTCCAGTTTGGAAATGGGATTCGATATCCATGGATTTTATAGACGTGTTGCCAAGGTCAAATAGAGGAAATGAAAGTATATGGGTCATAGTGGACAGGTTGACTAAGAGTGCCCATTTCATTCCATTTGAGTCAACCAGGACGTCGCCTGTATTAGCTAAGTTGTACATGAAGAACATAGTTAGACTACATGGAGTTCCGAGTAGTATAATTAGTGACAAGGATGCTTTGTTCACTAGTGAATTCTAGAAGAGTCTACAGTAAGTGTTAGATACCAAGCTTAATATGAGTATTGCATATTACCCTCAGACAGATGGGCAGACAAAGAGAGTCAATAAGGTACTCGAGGATTTATTGAGAGCTTGTGTGTTAGATTTTAGAGGATCTTGGGAAGATCACCTACATTTGGTTGAGTTTTCCAAAGGTAATAGCTATCAGATTAGTATAGGATTGGCGCCTTTTGAAACTTTGTATGGAAGGCCTGCAAATCGCCAGCATGTTGGTTGGAGACTGGAGACAGATTAGTCTTAGGTCCATATTTGGTTAGAGAGGCATCAGAGAAGAATGAGTTGATTCGAGAAAGTACGAAGGAAGTTCAGTCCAAACAGAAGAGTTACAATAACAAGAGGTGTAAAGGCCTATAATTCTCAGCTGGAGATAAGGTTTTCATTAAGGTATCACACATAAAGGGTGTGGTGTGATTTGGAAAGTAAGGGACACTAGCACCGAGATATGTTGGTCCATTCCAGATTTTAGAGAGGATTGGAAAGCTTGCATACATAGTGGAGTTGCCGGGCAGTATGGCAGGTGTCCATAATGTATTTCATGTGTCTTATCTTCGCAAGTATGTACATGATCCAGAGACTACTGTTCCTCCGACATGGTTGGAATATTTGATAGTAGAGCCTAATTTGACTTTTGTTGGACAACTAGTTCGGGTTGTGGCGAGAGATGAGAAGAGATTAAGGAACAAGACAGTCAGGTTGGTGAAAGTTCAGTGGAGCGACAATGAGAAGGACTGTACTTAAGAGACAATAGACATGATTAGAGATACTTATCCTGATCTTCTTTGAGGGTATGTCTATATTAGATTTATATAGATAGTCACTGGTCAGGTAGGCTAGTATAGTTGTTAGGAGTTGTTACAGATGATTATTATGTTTAGTCCTTACTGAATTTCGAGGACGAAATCCTTTAAGGAGGGGAGTCTGTAACACCCCTAATTTTTTATAACATTATTCAGGAGATTTAATTAGACAAAATAAATAGAATAACGTAAGATTAGAATGATAAGGAGATTGAGATTTACATAAACAATTAGAGGCCATGCTTAAATTAATTAAATGAGCTTAAAACAACCTATATATTAATAAATTAAAACAAGGCCTTATTAGAGAATAGTCGTATCTTATAATTCATATGTCCCTTCATTTTTAAACGTTCATTTTCAATTCACCAAAACGCAAAACAAAACCTAAGAAGAGCCGGCCATTGCTAGGAAGAGAAATTAAATTTGAAGCTAAGGATTAAACTAAGGGAAATTAATCTACAACAAATCTCAAAGTCCTTATCATATTCAAGGTGAATACTAATTTATACCATCTCTATTTTGTTCTATGATCATATGTTTTTTGGGTGTAAATAACATGATGATATGCTTGAATTATAACATGCTTGATTTAAATAAAAATGTTATATATGGGTTTATACGGTTTTAGGGTAAAACCGATTGTAAATGATTTTTGAATGCCATGGAACAATTATATGATATGTAAAATATGATTTGAAGATGGGTTTCAACTTTTGTAATTTTCCAAGCTATGGAAAATTTAATATGAGTTTTCAAAGGAAAATATGTATAATTGGGTTTGAAATTTTATTTTGGTTATTTCAGGAAGAATTTGGGTCTGAAATTTTAATATGTTAGATAACATGATGAAAGTGAATTTCTGTAATTTTTGGGGATTTTACCTAATTGATTTACTATGGAAATTAAATTGTTTTAGAAGGAAGGACTTATTTGCATTAGTGGTTTCGCTTAATGGAAGGGCTTAATTGTTAAATTTTCATTGATTTAGATCTGATAATAAGCGGCAGTTATTTTGTAAAGGATTTGAAAAGTTTTGAGGCAACCAATCAAAGGATTACAAATAGGCAGGTTAGTTATAAAGTAATTACTAAAAATAACACTAATTCAGCCTTACTCGGAAAAGTTGGTTCCGCCTCCTTTAAAAGCGCCTTTCGATTCCAATGCTTCCGCTTCGACTCAATCGAAACCTACCTAGCCGGAACCCACTAAAGTCGAAACCAATACACAGGGTATCAATGGGATTGGTACGAAGTGTATTGGAGAAAGGCGGAAGGCATGGTGTCGAAAGCATTGCTTCCGATAGGGTCGAAACCTTTGCTTTGTTTTCAAATGTTAAGCGTCTGCTTTGTTTTACTAAAAGCCTTCGACTCGGTCGAAACATATGCTTTCGAAAGGGGTTTTCAAAATAGCCGAGGAAGGTTGCCATCTTATGTTTTTAAGTATAAGCTTTCGAATGAGTTCCTTTACTTGTAAAATAATGCTTTTGAAAGTAGTGGTTCCGACCTAGTTGAAAACATGCTGCCGTTCTTTTGCCTTTCGACTGTATTGAAGTCATCAATGCTTTCGAAAGGAAGCCTTTGTTTTAAACTTATACCAAGCCACTTCCTAAATGCTTTCGAAAGGGTTCAAAGGTTTCAAAGGCAATGGTTTCGAAAGGGGGTTTCGATGCTATCCTTCAATGTTTTACTCAAAGGTTTTGAGCTTTCGAATGAATGGTTCCGACGCCATCAAATTTTTTCCAAACATTTGTATAAAGATAAAAGGTTTCGAAAGAGATACTTTTATACATATTCACTTTGACCCAAAAGATGTTTTAAAGGCAAACCCAATGGTTTCGAAAGGAGTACTTTCATTGCCTTCGAAGCTATGTTTTTAAGGATTTAAGTAATGCTTTAGTACTTTCGAAAGGTATATTTTGGTTTCGAAAGAGATGATTTAAAGAGCTTCGAAAGGTATATACTTAGTGTTTTGAAAAGAAGTTTTCTATGCTTTTGAAGGAGGTTATCCAGGGGTTTTGAAAGTAATGTTTTAAGGTTTCAAAAAAAAACCAATCTCATTTTAAAGGAAAAACCATGGCATAAACAAAGAGTTTTGAAATGGAGTTTTCAAAGAAGTTTTCCTTAATTAACAGGTTAAAGAGATTAACCCAGTTTTGGATAAAGTGAATTCAAGGATAATAAACCACAGGTGTTGGTATTATTATGTTATTATGATTGCTTCTTCATATATTTATTCATATTGTAATGAACCCATAACGGTAATTTGGGGAAGGGCGGAATAACCAGCTAGGTTGATCCTGTAGTGAATATAAAGTAAATTAACTCCTGAATGAGTAGAATTGCATCTAGAAGGTCAGGAAAACTAGAATATAGGATGCTAAAATATTAATTAAAGATATTGGCATGGGCCAATCGGTTCATAGTAAGCCCATGAAATCTATGCATAAGAAAAGATATTGGCAGTGGCCAATAGATTCATAGTAAGCCTATGAAAACTATGTACAAACGAAGATGTCGGGAAGACAAGTTCATAGTTAGCCCATGAAAACTATGATTTGATTGAGATATTGGCAGGGGCTAATAGGTTTGTAGTGAACCCATGAAAACTATATTCATATTAAGATATTGGTAGATGTCAATAGGTTCCTAGTCAACCCATGAAAACTAGGATAAGGGAAGAATTATTGGAGTAACCAATAGGTTCAGGGAGAACCCATGAAATAGTAAAGATATTGGCAGGGGCCAATAGGTTCTTAGTGATCCCATGAAAACTATGAAATCGGGGAGGGAGTCCATATGTATTAGACATGTTATTAGTAAGCCCATGAAAACTAATAGGTTAATAGTGACCCAAAAACTATAAGTAAGATAGATAGTCAGAATGAATGAGGATGGGTAATCCAGAATTAATTTACTTGTTTGCATATCATCATATTATTTTGAATTGTTTTAACCATTGTGGATGCAGGAGCACAATATATGGTTTTATAAAGTTTTTAGGATACTAGTGAGGGGAAAACCCATTCCGCTAAGCAGCGTGGTCTCACTAGATATCTAAATGGTTTGAGATGGTAGATTATTATTCATACCAGGCTTTATGTCTGATTTGAAGTTTTTGTTTTCCCCTTAAACTCTTCAGTGCTTAATTGATTTTGAGTAGGTTGAGGGTTAAGGTTTTCAGGTTCTCTTTTTAGACGAATAAAGCTTCCGGAGACGTGTAGGAAGCAAGCTAGTTAATAAGAGTTCTTTTTATTCCACTGTGTTTTGGTTGTAAAGGAATTTTTTTTATTGCCTTATTATATACTCTGATCAACCAAGAGGGCATTTTCATATGTCGCTCTTGGCGTATGTTGTAAAGATTATATTTTATCTAAACGTGGTTTGCGTGCCGAGATTATGTAATGAACTTGAAATGTTTTGAAATGGAATGTGGAATGTGTTTTGATGTTTTAAATTTTTTCCATATTCATGTGTTTCTATGTATCAACATATCTAACATTACTGTATTTGGTCGTCGAGGATTAATAACTATAGATGACTGCAGCATCCGCAGCCGTTAGTTTTCGGCCTCCAAGTGGGGGATGTTACATCAAGGATGAACTTAAAATGATTTGAAATGGACTAATAGTCGCTAGAATATTAGGCAATGAAGCAGTATTTGAATGAGCAATCATGTGTGTTTTAGGTAGGAGGATATCAGTAGCCCCACCAACTAAATGAGTAGGTAGCATGCGAACTGCAAGTGATATGGAAGTGTGGTACAAAGAGTGAAAAGCTGTTGAGGAGTACCAACGACCAGAATGTGTGAGCGACGAGTCCAAGGAAATCAAATTTGGAACGATAAAATTAGGGCTTTGAAGAAAAGCTTTCTTCTTCTTCTTAGGCATAGAGAAAACATGATGAATGCGGTAAGATGATGTGGAAAGGCGAGGAGATTGTGGAATAGTTAGATGAGGGTGATGATAAAGGAAGGAAGAACGCGTTTGCAAGCACTCGCCATTTTTAAGGACAAACCTAGTATTTTAAATTGAATTTTTTTATGTGTGTATACATACATATATTATTTTATTACATATATATAGGTTATGATCAATTACAACATCATACTATAGTTAAAATTAGTCATAATATATATATATATATATTACTATAGTAATACTAATTGGCGACAGTATAAAATATTTTTTTTAAATATTTATTATTATCTAATATTATTTCAATTAATTTACTACATAAATAAATTATATTAATTCAAATATGTTATGAAAAATATATTTTAAATTTCATAAAATTATGTCAACATCCGATAAACTCTCGGCCAAAAAAATTAAAAAAACCATTTTTTATTTCTGGAAATCAATTATTTAATTCGGTTGAAAATAAATAAATCATTTTAAAATTAATTTAAATCGAAAAAATGTGAAATTTTTTTCCAAACCACAAAATATCATTTAGGATCTAGTGGAAATTTAAAATTTGAAATTAATTTTTAAATGAATATTTATTTAGAATGTATCTAAAATTTTAAAAAATAATAATAAATTATTTATGGAGCTGGGCGTAATACCTAGTATTTCATATTTATTAAAAGATATTTTTGTATTTTATTAATATTTATATGTGTGTATGTGTTTGTTATGAATATATTTGTGTGTGTCATATATATATATATATATTCAAATGAAAAACATATATATTAAAAAAATTATTTTTTTATATGTATATATATGTATTACTCTTGGTATTTATAAAAAAATTATAATATTTATAAATAATTTATTTATATAAACCTATTACATATTATGTATATATGATATTAATATTTTATTCATATGATTATATATACATATGCATGCGTATGCACACACTTATGTACCTATACAAAATTATTTAGATAAAACTTAATACATATATATATATACACACACACTATTTATTTACAAATAATAGTATGTACATATACATACATATATTTGGATAACAAATACTTGCATAATGGAAGAGCTAACATGTTCGTTATGATATAAATCCCAACACTACAACAAAAAGACCCTATTACAACTATATTTTCACAACCGTCACAATTTGTCAGTTATAATAGAGGTTTTTTACAACCCTTTTTTTTAGAAAGTTGTAATAAACTTACTTTCAACGACTCTTCTTTTTTGCCAGTTGTAATAGATCCCTATTACAACCTTTCTTTTTTGCCAGTTGTAATAGATGTCTATTTTTAACAACTCTTCTTTTTGTCAGTTGTAATAGATCCCTGTTAAAAAAAATTGCTAGTTATAATAGATGCATATTTTTTACAACTCTTCTTTTTTGTCAGTTGTAATAGATGCCTATTACAACCTTTTTTGCTAGTTGTAATAGATGCATATTTTTAACAACTCATTTTTTTCAGTTGTAATAGGTGTCTATTACAGCTTTTTGTTTACTAGTTGTAATAATTTGTTAATAATTATAATTAAATATTAATATTTAATAATTAATAATTAATTAGAAAATTAATAATAAATAATAATTATTATTATATAATAATAATTAATTTAAAATATGAAGTAACTAATATTAATAATTAATATTCAATATAATTAATAATTAATATAATAATTAATAATTATTAAATAAATAATAATTAATAAATTAGAATTAATTTTTAATAATTAATAATTAATAAATAACAATTAATATTTATTATTAATACTTAATAATTGATATTTAAAATATAATAATCAATAATTAATAATAAATATTGATTACTATTAAATAATAATAATTAATTTGAAATATGAAATAATTAGTATTAATAATTACTATTCAATATAATTAATAACTAATATAATAACTAATAATTAATAAATTAGAAATAATTTTAGATAATTAATAAGTAACACTAATAATTAATAATTAAGAAATAAAAAATAACATTAATAATTGATATTTAATAATTGATAATAAAAATATAATAATCAATAATAATAATTAATAAGTAATAAGAAAATTAATAATAAACGATAAACACTATCAAATAACAGTAATTAATTTGAAATATGAAGTAAACTAACTAATAATTATATACTAACTATTTAATTGATAATTTATAAATAATAATTACTATCGAATAATAGTAACTAATTATTAATAATAAATATTTTGTAATAAGAATAACTAACTAAATAAAAATTAAATAGTAATGATAAAAGTTAAAAATCAATGTTAAATAATAATAATAATTAATAGTTAAATTAAATAATTAAAATGAAATATTATTAATTTAATAAAATTAAATTAAATAAATTATATTTAAAAAATAATAATTGATTAGTAATCATTAATAATTAAGAAGTAATATTTAATATTTATTAATTAACTTTTGATAATTGATAATTAATAATTAATAATTTATATTTAATAATTTATAAGTTACAATTAGAAAATTATAATTAATAATTTTTAACACTACTATATAAATAACAATTGATAATTAAGGATTTATTAGTACGTGGCGCCAGAAACTAAAATTTTAAGGCGTGCCCCCCTTTTCCTTTATTAATTTCACTCACGCGCTTCCTTAACCCTAAATCCCAAATAACCTACCTCTCCATTCTTAATTCCAAAATAAATCGGCAACAACCTCCTCCTCCCCACTCCAAATGGAATATACCTAAAATCGTTCTCATTAGCCTCGACCTTCGCCTTCTCTTCTAGAAACCTCTTGGGTCTGTTTATCAGTTGTTCACTGTAATCGAAAACGAGAGTCACAGAGAGAGTCGAAGTTGTTCATTAGTTATCACCGCCTTCCGCCACCTACCTGCATCGCCTACCCTCATGATTCACGACGTCTACCGCCAACACCAACCGGCTTTCTGCTATCAACCTACCACCTTTGCCCTAATTTAATTTTTCCAGCTCTAACCCTAAACGATGTGAGTTTTTAGTTTAAGTTCTATATAGTTTAATTAAACAACGTTTATATAATATAATTATCAGTTATGGACTTACAGTAGAAATTACTATATAATATTTATTTGAATTTTTTATTAAATCATTGGTTGCAGACTTCAAAATTTCTATTAAATTATTGCAAAATATAGATTAGTTGTAATTTAATTAAACAACTAGTGTAGCCGGTGCTAGGCTCTCAGTTTAATCACACAGTAATGAGAGATGTGTAAGCTTTGAAGCTTGGGCTTGTGGTATGATTTATGGTTCTAGTTCTTTTTGTACAGAGTGCCTAGAGTATTTCTTTTCAAAATATGTTTGTAGAGCTACATTTGTTTTTAAATGTTGCAACAGTCTATAGATCTGGTTAGTAATTGTTTATGTTATTTTTTATATTGTTTGACCCTTGTTACAAACTGTTTGTGTACAAAGTTGTCAATTGGACAGTGTAAACCCTCGACTAATATTGAGCAAAGAGCACGTATTTGTGGGTTTTAACGAAAATACACGTATATAAAGTGATGATAACGAAGGAAAAAAAGAGAAAAATCTTCAGGCTGCTATTGACTTATACGATGACCATCTCAATTACAAGACAATCAGTTATTGAATAAATAAACAACATGGGCTATATCGATCAGTCAAATCTTTTTATATACACATATTACATCAATATATAACAGGTATTAGTTATTATATTCTGTTTGTAAAATGGTTTTTAGCGAGTAAATTAAGTCTTACTTCGTTACCGTAAACTTCCATGTATATATATAATTAACAAAAGCATACAGGTTGGTAGGAGCTATTGTCAAACACAACATTTACATTAATATCGATGTTGTGTGAAGAGTTAAAACACTTGATAATCGTGCACTGTTTGTAGTCGATGAATTAAACTAAACGGCAGAAGTCTTTGACAATGCTGGTGTCCTTTGTCATAGTATACATACAAACTGTAATACATAGAAACTGAAAGAACTACTGCAGTTGAGGGATGATAGGAGCTTAAATATGGTCTCTGTTTTGTGCTTCAGGTCGATATGTTTCAGGTATAGATGAAGTGAAGTGCATCTTGGAATGTTGCATATGTTGAAGGAGGACTGAGGGCTACTACTGGATCTAGCAAGCTGCAGGTGGTCATCATTGCTGACCATCTGAGGTGAGGATGTCCCTGAAAAAGAAAAAGAAAAAGAAAAAATGTTGCATAACCATCTACATTACTTGAGCCTAAATGCTAGTCTAGATTATGTGATATATTTTTGAATTGTTCAGGTTATGTGTTACACTATAGCATGTGAGTGGAAGAGTTCAACATCAATGAGCAAGCATTGAAGTAGGTACAAAACTACAGCTGAAAATGGTGCTGCGACAAGTTGTAGTTGCTGCTATAGGATGGTACGACGGGGCTTCACCTTGGAAATATTGCAAATGCCGATGCTATAAAGTGCTTTGAAGTACATGATGCTACATAGTAGTGCAAGGTTTAGATACATGCAGTTGCAGTTTTAGTGATTGCTACTGTTGGCTGCTGGATGCTGGCTATAGCCTTTTTCGGAGGTTATTAAAGTTTTGGAGGCTGCATTTACAGTTTTGGAGTGCAAGGTTCAGATGTTGTCTATAGCTGCTACGGAGTAGTGCAAGGTTCAGATGTATTACAATTTGATTGAATATCACAACGATTACAACTGCATTGATTTGGTTATTTGGTTTGTTTGATATATTAGTTTTGTAGATAATAATTAATAATGTAATGTTTGAATTGCTTATATTGTTATTTTTATCCTATTATTTATGATTATCAGTTTCTTGCTATACTTGAACAATGTGTGTATAAATTAATTTATTTTATTTTGCATTTTTTTACCACAACTGCCGATCACAGTTGTAAGAAAGTCTTTTACAAATTCCTAGTGGTTGTAAAAATTCTTCTACAACTGCCAATAGTAGTTGTAGAAAATCTTATACAACTGCCAATTGTCAGTTGTAAAAAAAAATTTACAACTGCCAATAACAGTTGTAATAAAATCTTTCCCAATTGCTTTATCTAGCTGTAAAAGATTATTTTACAACTGCCAAAAATAGTTGTAAAAAGTTAGGACCCTATTACAACTCTGGATATAACGACTGGCTGCCGCCCGTTGTAATAGACGTATTACAACTGTTTTTGGCGGTTGTAATAGGGTATTTTTGTTGTAGTGTGCAACATTTGTGCACTGGCATGTTATACCATGCACGGGTTGATATGTCACACTTGCACACACAAATATAAGTGTATATGATACATAGATGTGTGTGTATAAGACATAAATCGAATATAACTATGTAATTTTTAATTTTAAATAAAATAAAAGATTTTATTAAAATAGTATTTTGAAATGTTTTAAATAAAGTAAACTTCATAGGTCCAATAAAGATCCAATAAGAGATTTTTTTTTTGAAATTCACTAATACTGCGGGCTAACCCAGTTCTAACAATGGTAGCCCAATAGCCTATGTGGTCTAAATTTGCCATGTTAGGGTTAATTATTAAGCTCACAACCCAAAGGTTGTCCCTAATAGAAAAGGCCCAAATTTGAATTAGGTCTTAGGCTAATTTTCAAAATTGTTTGGAAGTTAAAATATAAGATTTTAAATTTAGAGTAAGATATGCATATATTATAAAGGTTATAATATAATAAATTTTCAAAATATTTGAAAATATTAGACATTAATCTTGAATTTTAAATTTATTAATAAGATTAATAAAATAAATAAATTAATTAAATAAGTTAATTAATGAAAAATTGTATACATGTATTATATATGTTTGATATACGTTATGGTTTTTAAAATGTTTAAGATATCATAAGTATACATGTATGTATATAATATGATTTTTGAAATAAATATAATTTAATTAAAAAAATTTAGTTAAACAAATTAATTTGCTAATTAATTAAACAAGTTAGTTAAAGGTTAATTAATTAAATAAAATTACATATATATGAGATATATGTGTTATACTATAAAGGTTATGGCATATAATAATTACTAAATATAAATGTTATATTAAATTGAAAAAAAATTAGTTAAAATTTTAATTAATTAAAGTAATTAAATAATAATTAATTAATACAATATTATACATAAGATTATTATATAAGTAATACGAAATATGAAAGTTATATAATAATAAAAACTTATAATATATAAATGTATAATAAAATATGGAATAGTAAGAAACCAAAAATAGACTAAGGGATAAATACATATGTATAGTACATATACCGTAATTTCAAATGTGTTTGACGCTTGAATCACGAGGATATTTCATAAGAAATATATTATTCCAAAAGTCAATATCACTTGATATAATATATTAAAGATTATGAATCTTTAATATAATGTTGTCTTCTATCATTCATATATTAATAGATTACCTGCATACTCTTTAGTTGTGGAGCATTCATCAAGTTAGGGATGTTATGTGTAGTACTATTAGTATACTAAATAGACGAGAAAAGATAATTGTATGTATTTGTTGAGCTTTCCTTAAGATATGTGCAATATACTTAGGTCGCCGTGAAATGATAGATCCTAGTGAATACTCCCACGTTACTTATTGAGCTTTCCTTAAGGTAAATGCAGGACTAGGACAAAGAACCACGTGTTAGGAGTTATATATGATATAACCGATAAGGAGTTATCTATCGTATGTGGGCCTATGATTTATTGAGCTTTCCTCAAGGTCAGAATCCCAACGTATGCGAGTCCTAACACCCACTAATGAAGTCAAAAGACTTCTATCTTTCGCTTAAGATTTGGTGAAATATAAAATACTAGTGGGAGCCTTATTAGAAAAACAAATGATAATATTTAACATTTCTAATATTGTAAGAACATATGTTATATAATTTTGTAACAATCTACTTGATAAATTTGTGCATTTAATATGATTGATAAATTGTTTATCAATTAACATATACAAATGAATTGAATTGAAGATTAACAAATAGAAATATAACATATGCGTACTAATAAATGCTTCTTGCATGTTAATGTTTATGCCCATGCAAGTGCCTAATCTTACAATTACTTAATATGTTTATAATTTGGTTGTTGATGTGTTTATTTGTTCAAGACCATGTATTGCATTGTATGACAAACTCTAAAAGAAATACAAGACTATGGGTATTTGATCCATGTACTATTGTATATAAGTGTTATAAGGGAAACAACCATAGTTCATAATGTACGATACTTCGATGAAGTTAGTTCATTCAAAATAAGCCAATAAACAATACCATGAGATCAAGTATTCAATTTGATTGATTATAATAAAAGATCATATTGTGTTAAATGTAAAACGAAACCAAAACTATAACATAGATCTAAGAACTTAATAGTTGAAATGTTAATCTGATCAGTTTATGCAAGGTGCACCATATCTGATGTCCTTAATGTTAAGGATGATCAAATGCATTTAGTAAAGAGTTCATTATGATATTATAGCAAGGGATTTCTTTTGAATGGATCAACCATTCAGAAAGAAAAACGATTGTATAAGAGTAAATGTGATTATGGTACATTTATGATAAAGAGAGTGAATGGTCACTTCTGCTTCATAAAGAAACATTAGAAATGAGAATTGTAATACTAATAATTGATACTTAACACTGGAATGAGAAATATAATTTCTATTCCGAAATATATTTTCATATGTATAATTGTTTTCAATGAGATTTAATCAAAGAACTCTCCACTATAAACTAGTTGTAGTATATGAAATAGATAATTTATATTAAGTGAATGATGGACCTCCGAATTTAGTACCTATAATGATAATGGCAGAAATAGTGAGAGCATGCGATATAGCACTTACTGATTGCATAAAATTACGAAAATTGTTTTCATAAAATGTATCGAACATTATTTATGAAATAATGACTATTTTTCGGTATCGACTAAAAATATATAAATTTATATTTCAATGCAAATATTATGAATATTTTCTATGAAATAAATAATAATATGGCTTTTTTGTCATAACAAAAGTGATGCATTAGAAAATACTGAAGTATCTAAAATTATTTACAATTATTTGGAATTATAGACTAAGCTGTAGTTTTGAGAAATAATTTTTATCATATGCTTATCAATGGTATGATAGTAGTTGATTATATCTCAAACAATGAAAGGCTAAGCACCCATTTGGTGGGAGCGCCAAAAGAATTGATGAACTCTTCGGATTGGTATATATATAGATGTATGCAATTGTAAGTCTATTAATACCAAAACGGTTCTTTATACTTTGTCATATTCACCAATGAGCTATCACAGACTTGGACATGTGTATTTGGTACACATATATAAGTCTATGATATGCTCAAAGAATATAAAATAGAAGTAAATAATATAACATGTGAAAGAAATAATTTGATTTTATTGAATGTGTGAGTATATTGGAAAGAGTTCTGTATGTACCTAATATGAATTAAGATTCAGTCTCAACGGTCACTCCTCCCTATAATACATAATGATGTATTGGTAAGAAGTAATTGAACTTTGTTGGACAAAACACGATTAGTGATGGGTGAAGTTGAGTTAAACTCTTTCTTTATGGTGCGTGCTTAAGAGTAATACACAAGGTTAAATTTAGTATCATACAAAGAATAATTTACAAAACCATACGATATAAGGGTTTATAAGAAACTCTCACATATCCTAAGTTAAGGAGTGGCAGGTTGTGCGAGTCGAAAGTCTGCATTTTGTATGTAAGGGATTTGTATAAATCGACCCAAGAGAATTTTGAAAACGATAGTCATTAGATGACTAATTTATGTTGCAAACATAAATATATTGTGAACTAATGTAAAATAAGTTTTATATAAGGCAATTTATAAACTATTTATAAATGTCTATTCCATTGCATTGAGAAACAATTGTTGTTTCAAGAAATACTAATTTCATAGCGAAAAAATTTCTTTAAGAAATTATTGAAATAAAATGAATTTGGATACAATCCAATGATTAAACGGATTATAAGAGATGAAATGAAATCGACCGAACCTAAATGAACACAAATGCATTAAAATGTCTAATGAGTATTCTTGTACATTAAAGAGAAACCATGAGTTTCTTATTGATGTCAAGAATAAATAATCCTAGGTTGTTTAACTAAACCTTTATTGACTCTATGATACGATACGATGTGTTAATCCTAGATATATTCCAAGTACATTATCTAAATATGATTTTGATAGTTGTATCCAAAGGGATATGATTCTTTGGTCGTAAATGTTTCTTTAGGAGAAAGACAAATGCGGTTGGAATATATTGAGCCACATTGATAAGAATATTACCAAAAATTTTAGTTGTTGAAATTAATGTAACATATTGATCATTTGATTTTGTGATGCCCCACCTCTATACTCACACTAACCAAGGACACTATTGGGTAATGCCGTCAATTAGTATGAAGAATAAGGCTGCTGAGGAGCGACCATCTGTGTAATTGCTTTGTGCGAGTATCGATAAGTCAGATAGTATGTCATGCATTTCATTTCAAGAGGAAATCTGACATATCAAATACAAACTCAAAGCTACTACACAGTGGCTATGTGGCCTATGGAAACAAATATAAAATAAGCATAACATAAATCAGTCATAGATATTCGTATCACTAAGGCGGAAACATATATGAATATAACACATAGAAGTGTACATCAAAGTACTGGTCATACAAGATCCACTACATCACAAAAGAATAGGTACAAGTGCTAGACAAAAGAATATGTATACATCAAGGAGTCCCTATCTCGAATGTATTAAAACAAAAACTACTAAGCTAAAGTAGTTAGCCAAAAGTCAAAAGCTAGTCCCTGCTAAGAAGTCAAGTGGAAGCACTTGAAACACCTCGGTCTAACCCGAGTATTATTTAAGAAGAAAAATAATAAACGGATTAGTCTAGCTATAATTATCATGTAAGATGAGATAGGATAAGAGATATGATAAATATATATGATAACAACAACAACAATCATGCAATATCTCAAGTTTTCTCAAACACCAAAAAGAATGTCATATTCTTTAGCTTATTCACCAAATCAAAAATATTGATAGAGCTTATCAATGAAAATCACAAAAATTGGTGAAACACAAATTCTAGAAATCAATAATTAGAAATCCAGAAAACATAAAAAGAGGGAGGCCTATCATAAACGGGAGCATGAAAACTCACCAACACGTGTATCACAAACATGACGCTATGCCGTGAGTCGCTAACCCATAGAGCCGGTGCAATGACGTAGTACAACGATACGCCCAAGGAACCTGAAACTCAAATAAGCCGAAACAACGACGTAGTACAACGATACGCCCGATGAACCGAACTCCATAAACCCATAGGTCGTTAGCCTATAAAAAATGAGACGAAGCTCAACAGAATGGGGTACAGTTCCCCACGCGGACAATGAGACATCGCATATCGCTAGTCTAAACCTCAAAATGATCGTCATGGATCAATAAGTGTAAATTACATCAAGCTAGTAAATAGATGAGTTTAGCTTCATGTCCCATAACCACTGGCTTAACATAAATATTTACGAACAAATTGTAATTTTCCACTCGAAAATTGTCACAAGATTTCAATCGAACAAGTCTAAGAATTAACCAACAAAGTAAACGAAAGCGTTTCATACCACTTGTTTTGCTAAGTCGTTTAATTTGATTTCTCGTACGAATGAGGTAAAGGTTTGTAAACTAATAGATTGGAAAACGGTTTTAAAAATGAGCTTTGTATTAAAAGAAATGTTGAAATCATTTTTGTGAAACAGTATGAGTATTTACTACTAGTATAGAAACCTTTGTATTTTAAAGTGACAAACCATAGAAACGATTGTAAAAACAATCTATCACCAAAAATTCACATTCGATGACGTGAATTAAAACCATGAAATCGATATCAAATCCATCAAATGGATATTCCCAAAGATCTAGAAAAGAAGCCATCAAATTCGATAATAAATAACAAGAACTAACCGGATCAACAAAAATCGATAAAAATTGGAAATTTGCATAAAAACAGGTAAATTGGCTGAATTAAAAACGCCAGACGTCTGGTGGTTTTCCTAGACGTCTGAGCTGAAAGTCTGGAAATTTTCTTCCAGATCGCTCAGATGTTTGGGAATAACCTTAGACGTCTGAGCTGAAGGTCTAGAATTTTTATTCCTATGCATCAGACGTCTGAGTATTTTCCCAGACGTCTGAGCTGAAGCTCAGGGCAAAATTTGCCTAGGCCATTGATGGCCGAATCAACTCGTTTGCGATCGAATTAGCGATGGTGGCTAGGGATTTATACCAAACGACAACCCAGCTCTATAGGCTATTCAATACACTCCAAACAACGTGCCCAAACATCCATAATAGGATTTTCATATATTTTGAATTCAAAATACCAAAATTGGAAAATTCATCAAACCAATTCAATTCAAAAGCAATTGAACATGAAATAGATGTTAGGAATTCATACCTAAAAACAATGAAAGCTATAAACATAGATGTGAGTTCAAGAACTCACCTTTAAACTCAAAAACAAGGAATGAGAAGCTTTAAAACAAAGCAAGATCAATCTCTCTTCAACTTCACTTCAAGAACCTTCAATCTATGATCACATCAAATGAATTTCCTAAGTTAGGTTATAGGAAAATTCAAGGATTGAAGAGGAATTGAGATAGAGAAGATGAAGAGCATGCTTACCTAAGTTTCTCCTTGATTTTGGAACTTGAATTTGAATTTCCTAAGAATCTAGGGCTTAGGAATTTTAATTTCCTTTCTTTTCCCCTATTTTTCCTTTTGCTTGAGAGTGTTAGGAAATTATGAAAGGAATGAATGAAGAGGAATGGAGTGGAAGGTATTTGGTAGAAGGTTTGGGTTCTCTTATTGGGTTAGTGGGCTAGAACACAACCTAAAGCCCAAACAAAATACCAAAATCATAATCAACTCCAAACATATCAATGTTTATACTCAAAAAAGTTGTAAACGTCGTTTTGAACTCAATGAAAATGGTCTCGAGTCCGGATTCGACTGTTTACAAAAAGTCACATTTTGGAATTTAAATTCAACTAACAATGCTATATTTAAATAACACATTTAAATATATAATCGTAAAATATGCGCGTTGTTACAGTCTCCCTGATTCAATGAAAAAGGCTAAGTACATCGCCTTGAATAGCATTACAATAAAACAATGTATATAAATATAAATGCACGAATTTATAACTGAGCTGTGGGTAATCCAAATGTTGAGAATCCCACGACATTATTATATGATAACAATATCACGGTATAGTTCATAACAGAACTTAGAGTTAATTGGAAGTTGAGAGACATACTTCGAATTGTTCCACGTGATAAAACAGTTTATCAACACCAGAAAGAGTTGATTGATAGAGCAAATAATTGAAACATTATAGCATACCCGCTCAATGAGGGACTGACCAATTTTTTTTTGAGGAAACCGACTAGAGAAGTTGGAATAAGATTCCATAATTGGCCCTAAGTTCAAGTGGGAGACTGATAGGGTTAGTTGAATGCCCTAGTGCAATTATGTAATATGTTACATATATCTAACTCGATAACTGGTCTTTTTCAAAACAAAAAGTGTTTTCTTTCTATTATATACTTGATATAATGTGTTATACTAATTATTAGTTTAATTAAAAGTATATTTAATAGAAAATCCAGAAATGGTGTGTTTGTGATAGCAATTACAAATAGTTGTAATCATGAGTATTGTATCACAATATTATAAAACACATCATTTTAAATGTTCCTAGTCAAGATGCATCGAAACTGGATATCGGTGTATCCGTTAAGACTAGATTACATAATTAGAGTACAAAATGCTCTCCAAATTTTGGGTAGTGTATCACTCATGACTGTTGGGGCACCCAGAGGTTACGTACTAATAGTTATTGGATAACTACGGAACGAGTCACTCGATAGTTTTCTGTTGGTTAATATAACTATGGTCAAACAAAAAATATCGACGTGACTAATTTACACAGTTCTCTCGACTTAAGAATATTGTTGACCTTCAATATGATAGCTCTGCTTTAATTATAGTCAAATCATGGCACAACGTCCATTGAGTGACTGTAGTTGGGTCGAGTTGAAGCAGTGGAAGTAAGCACTACTTAAGAGAGGATTCGTCTCCATAGTTATATAAGGTCAGTATCACGGTCAACTCAAGTCGAACAAAATTTATCAATTATATGAAGTCAAACAATTTTTTTAATTTTATTAATATGTGTATATATATATTGTTATGAATATATTTGTGTGTATATATATTCATATATTAAAAATTTATATGTATATATATTACTCACAGTTTTAAAAAATTATGTTAATATTTATAAATAATTTATTTATATAAATTTATTACATAATACATATATATAATATTAATATTTTACTTATATGATTATATATACATATATATACATACATATATATATACATACATATATACATATATATAAATACACCTATATACTTATATAAAATTATTTAAACAAAAATTAATATGTATATATACTACTTATTTATACATAATAGTATATATACCTATGTACATATATTTAGACAACATATACTTGCATATTAGACGAGCTAACATGTCAGTTGTGGTGTAAATTTAACATCTATACATGGGCATGTTAATATCTTGCACGAGTTGATATTATACACATGCACACACATATATATGTGTAGGCCTGTCAATGGGCAACCCGAGCCCGGCCCGAACCCGCAGTGTATTTCAACCCAATATCTGAGCCCGACCCATCAAGCTTTTTAGGCCCGCTGGGTAATAACCGTATACCTAACTCAGAATATTTATGTTAAATCCATATTTTAAAACTGCAACTTTGGTAAAATTTGTATGCAAACAATGTTAACATATAAAGTGGTAGTCAAGTTAACAACAAAAGTATGCAACAATATGTACATGTAAACAAACAAAATGGTAAATAAATAACATACACACTCATATTTTGATATGACGGAAAACTAATAGTCGGGTAGGGCCCTAACCGGGTCGGGTTTTATAAAACCGTGCCCGACCCGGGTCGGGCCCGTGTCGGGCTTGGGTAGTAAAACGCAAAACCCTTACCCGCATTAATAGGGCGGGTTCGGGCCGGTCTCAGGCCGAAACCCGTACCATTGACAGGTAGATATATGTGTATACGATACACACACATATATATATATATATACACATATATATTAATACATAAATCAAATATAATCATATAATTTATAACTATAAAATAAAATAAAAGATTTAATTTAAAATATTTAGAGGTGTCCTAAATAAAGTAGACTTTATAGGCCCAATAAAAATTTAATAAGGGAATTATTTTTTAAAATTCACCCATAACTTTCGCTGCAAGCTGGCCCAGTTCCAGCATATGTTGCATGCCGTATAGCCTATGGGGGATTGCGCACCCATTGGATTTGCGTTGGAAGAAGCACATCATCTTCAGGAATCCCATGCCATCGGCATATATTTTGGAGTGTCTTCGCAATCAGTATCATTGGCAATTGTTCAAGCGGGTCATCCAGAACTCTTAAACCGACATGTTCTTTCAAAGGAGGAGGTGGATCTTGCATCAGTTCCACTAGTACGATCGTTCTTTGAAGTTCGACGATAATAGAATCCTAGGTCCAGAAGCCATAGAGGTCAAAGTCTGAGCAATGGTAGATCCGACTTCGGGAGGAGTGGATGGCCTGACGCTGGTCTTGAAATAGGGCGATTAACAGATTATTCTGAATAGGAAAACTTAGCGTTCAACACGGTTGAGTATGTTTTATTTCATAATTCTATTTCAAATTTATACCCATGTAACCAGCGCCCAAAATCTAGTGGATGTCGACATGTGTTGACTAATCGAATTCTGAATATTGACCGGGGAAAATGGAAGTGTTAATCTATGCAATGCGAGTCTTGTGTCTTGTATACGAAAAATGGACCATCCTTTGTAGATTGCTCACTCATGCTAGAAAAACAAGCCATGCCGCATGATGAAACTATACATCGGATCTTACCCGTTATCGTTAGAAATGATAACTGAACCGTTGTATGAAGCGATGTAGAAGTTTTTATTTTACAGAAATATAGGAAATGCAATAATCGGAAGTGTTATGCAATAGAATCATTCGAATATTGGAATGCGTTTAACGTCACCGTTCTTTGGGAGAGAATCGTCTTGTTTGAATTTAAAGCTGAGATTAGTGATCGACCAAGCTTTTATAGGAAATAAATTCACCACTTAGAGTGCAAAGGTGGTTGAAAAGTGGTATAGCAAAGAATTCACGTATGTGAAGTATGGCGATCACAATCTTGAGGCAACCATATCCTATGGCCGCATGCAACCCCCAAAGAAACCAAGGTGTCACCACCATCAGAAACCCACCTTAGATTGAGTTTGGATATGGACTTGGAAGAAGTTGGGGCTGAATTTATTAAAGGAAGCTCGGGGCTAGAGTTTCCAGTAAACACAACCGTGGTTAAGGTGGAGATCTAGAGGTGGTGGCGGCTTCAAGCGATAATCGGCGGTATGAGAGGTCAACGTTGTTCTGTTCTTAGTGAAGGAACAATCTCGTAAAGGATCTATAAGAAAGCTATTTGGGCATGAGAACAAAAGAGGGTAGGAAAGTTAAAAGTAAGGAAGAAATTCTATAAGTACCGAACATTTAAAGTGCTAGATAAGTCAGCAAAAGAACTCGGTACCGAGACGAATCTTGGCCAAAATTTGAAAAAAGATAAAGGAAGGTAGTGCATACCTTGCAAAGGCGTGGAATGATCTCTAGAGTGTAGGTCTTGTCCTTAGCACGGAAAATGGAATTTCCACTCCTTTAAGCAGTTGAATGGGTACCCACGGAATGAAGACAACACTTTGAAGCAACTTTTGGACGACCAGCGAACATATATGAATGATAATGAATGCTTATCTTATTCTAGAGCATGCTTCATTTCTAACAGAAGTGTACTCTAGGGGGAAAATGTTATTTGGTTTTTTAACCAACTAGGAGTTAACTCAAATCTGAATATTAGGATGAAGACGAAACGATTTATAGAATTGAGAGCATACTTGAAAGGGCCATAGAAGTGGACTCAAGAAATTGTAGAACAATTTGAGTTAAGGGGATTATTCGATGTCGAGTTGATCTACTCGGTACTGACCATTATTTTGCCTCTAATGGCCCCCCAAGCTACAGTTCATGGAAATATGGCTTGAGTGATCACCGTGAAGTACATTTCTCAAGGAATATGGGGACAACTCTAAGGAAGTTCTAAATAAAAGCAGACATATACGAGTTATATCGGAATCTTTTGGAAACAACACAACATCTAAGGAAAAGTGCTAAGAACACCATAGATCAGGAATGGAAGACAAAAGGAAGGAAGAAGGGGAAGTCCCCCCTCGAAAAATCAGGTCGGTATCAACAACTTCTGGTCGGGTAGATTTTTTTGCTCAAGGGACTCGGACTTCCCCTCTTACATTCTTAGATCTAGATTTGGACTTGGTATTTCTTAGACCTTCAGTTCTAATGGACAATTTTCATATAAATACAACCCCTATAGCAACTTTAGAAGGACTTTTTTGGCTCATTATCCTCTTCATCTTCTATCTCTCATCTATTATAGTCACTAATGATGGTACTATTTGCTGTTCTAGGCCTTCAAATTGGTAAAAACCTTGTACAAGTGACTTTCAATCAAATAATCAACAAAATACAGTGGACAAAGGTAAGAGATTACCGAACCACTTTAAAACCTTTTGTGTCCTTTCTTCTTTTCGTATACTTTCTACTAGATTTCTATATTTCTACATAACTTTGGGTGTTGTGCAATTTTAGGCTCAACATTTTCATTCAATTTTTCTACAACTGATCTCTTAAAACATGTTTTTTGAAAAGAGCTTTTCCACATAGAGGTCCTAATTTCCACTGTTTTTGTTAAGTGTAGCATAGGCAACAATTTTTTTAATGTATTAAAGTGCAGTAGAAACATAGTTACTTAGGAAATTGAACTTGGTGCATACATAAAAATTGATAATTTTGGTGGTATCCGAAAGAGATTTAAAATTCTATATTTCTCCATGCATGTACGTTGCTATTCTTTCTACTATTTCGGATCCAGTAAGCATTTTGCCTCACATTTTCCTTTCTTTACTTCAAAGTTTGAGTTTTTATGCAAACTAGGGTTTTTCTTCTTTAGATTTCATTCTATTTAACTATTATATAAGGTCTGCTCGATCTTATAGGTCAATGAAAAAAAAGTGAATGTTGTCTTCAACAGTGTCAAGCGAGGAATTTAAAGAGCCTTCATTTTAGCATTATCTTACGGTCAAATTGGTGCTAAATATTTTAGAATTTGGTATTAAATTATATTGATGGTCAACGTTTTAAGGTTAATTTTATTTTTAAACCTTTTTGGATAATTTCTTTTTAATTTAGAATTTATTTGATGGTTTTGTTTGTACTAGTTAACTCATTGAAATCATTTTAGATCTGACAACTACATTTGAATTTAGGATTTTAGTTATGGTTTTATTTATAATTGTTGATTCATTGAAATCATTTTTGGATTTGGAATGCAGACAACTTATATAGTCAGTCAATAGATAATGTGGTTAAAGTTGGATACATACAACTTAGACGAGCAGACACTAAACTGTATGGTTTATAAGAGCACAACCAACAATGGCTTGTTCAGTTGCTAAACAAGCCACAGAGCAACCAGGTGTGGCTTGTTCGCTTCGCTGTGGTTGGTTCGTTGCTGGTTGGAGCTGTTCTCATGGCTGGTTGAGTGAACAGAGGTTGGGTTTTATAACGGCAAAGTCTTTGCCGTTATAAGTTTATAAACTTTGGGTTTATAATGCCAAAACTAGGGTTATAGTTTATAACGATAAAGAGTTTGCCGTTCTAAACTTATAACGGCAAACTCTTTGTCGTTATAAACTCTTTTCCAAACCAGTCCATGGCTTCTTCCCCTCTCTTGGTTGCGCCGTCCGTTTGCTCGGTTGCCGCCGATGAGAGAGAGTGGAGTGAACAGAACAGCTTGTTGGTTATGGTCTAAAGGAGACGTTTACAAGCACATTAGTGAATCCATGATAGTGATTTCTAGGAATCCTTCCAATCTTATATAGCTTGAATTTTTAAAGTCAAACCCATATATTAAAATGATGCATATACCAGGAAAGTGAGTGTTTAAATTTCTTAAATTCATAATTAGATCGAGTAACTAGGATACTTCTAAGTTTAAAGTGGTACCATATCTACAGTACAATATTTCAACTATTAGAGCATCTCTTGCAAGCATCTCTTGCAAAAGTCCTATTTGAAGTTGGAGGAGAAGGAAATGAAGCATGAAGAACTCCAACATGTCTAGCAATTAGTTGGATACAGACATACAATGTTTAAGTTCTAAAGCCTCAACATGAAGAACTCCAACATCTCTTGCAAAAGTCCTATTTTTCCTTCTTTTTTTAATTTATTATTCATTGAAAAACGTAGGGGTGTAAACTGGTCGGACTAGACTGGACAGGAGTGTGTTCGTATCCTATCTTATAAGGGATTCTGACGGACATGGACCAAATAAGGTTTAAGTTCGGACATTGTTCATACGACCTGAACAACGGACATACAATGTTCAGGCAATAGAAAAACATTGAACATTTTCGAATGGGCATATTTTCATATATTTTTTCTTATTCTGATTGATGTCCTAAATGAGAATCGTATGGATACGGACCGGGCCTAATAGCCTCGGACCGAACTGGACGTCAGACAATCGTACAAAATTTACGCCCTAGAAAAATAGGAGGAAAAGGTGTAAAATGGGTTCTGAACCATGGTGTTTTTAGAACTGGACGCCAAATAGACATTTAGCAATGAAACGTGTTTTATAATAATATATCAAGACCTTATACCAAATTACTAACTCCAATCCTTTAACTGGATGTAACTTCTTTATTTGTTAACTAATTCAATGTAGCAATACATACGGTAAAACCAATTAAACTGTTTATATGAACTAAAACAAGTGTATGCAATGGCATTTTTCATTGATTATATTTCAAACCCTATCAGATAGCTAACATACTGGTTTAGTCTCAATTCCATGTTGTCATTTGTACAAAAGCTTATTAAAATCATCTTTCTAATGGAAATAACAGAAATATATCGAACTGAATATAATTGATGTTTTTTTTCTTAGGGAAAAAAAATCAAAATCATTTTTGACCGATGTCCCATCTAATAGCTTTATTGCACTTCTATTTGTATCTATTTTAACATTATGTATTTTATCTAAGGATATGTTATTTAGTGTCCTTCTAACATGCTAAAAACACATTGAATACTATTTTCTTTTAGCATGTAACCATTTTTCTTGCTTTTGACGATGATACCACGGGCTAACCCAGTTCCAACAATGGTAGCCCAATAGCCTATGTTGTTTAAATTTGTCATGTTAGAGTTAATTATTAAACTCATAGACCAAAGCTTGTCCCTGATAGAAAAGGCCCAAATTTGAATTAGGTCTTAGACTAATTTTCAAAATTGTTTAAAAGTTAAAATATAAGATTTTAAATTTTGAGTAAGATATACATATATTATAATTTATAATATAATAAATTTTCAAAATGTTTGAAAATATTAGATATTAATGTTGAATTTTAAATTTATTAATAAGATTAATAAAATAAATTAATTAATTAAATAAGTTAATTAATGAAAAATTGTATACATGTATTATATATGTTTGATATATGTTATGATTTTTAAAATGTTTAAGATATCATAAGTATACATGTATGTATAAAATATGATTTTTGAAATAAATATAATTTAATTAAAATTGTTTAGATAAACAAATTAATTAGCTAATTAATTAAACAAGTTAGTTAAAGGTTTATTAATTAAATAAAATTACATATATATGAGATTTATGTGTTATACTATAAAGGTTATGGTATATAATAATTACTAAATATAAATGTTATATTAAATTGAAATAAAATTAGTTAAAATATTAATTAATTAAATCAATTAAAGTAATTAAATAATAAATAATTAATACAATATTATACTTAAGATTATTATATAAGTAATAAGAAATATGAAAGTTATATAATAATAAAAACTTATATAATATAAATGTATAATAAAATATGGAATAGTGAGAAATCCAAAATAGACTTAAGGGATAAATACATACGTATTGTACGTATATCGTAATTTCAAATATGTTTGACGCTTGAATCACGAGGATATTTCATAAGAAATACATTATTCCAAAAGTCAATATCACTTGATAGAATATATTAAAGATTATGAATCTTTAATATAAAGTTGATGAATCTTTAATATAAAGTTGTCTTCTATCATTTATATATTAATAGATTACTTGCATACTCTTTAGTTGTAGAGCATTCGTCAAGTTAGGGATGTTATGTGTAGTACTATTAGTATATCGAATAGACGAGATAAGATAACTGTATGTATTTGTTGAGCTTTCCTTAAGTTAAGTGTAGTATACTTAGGTCGCCGCGAAATGATAGCTCCTAGTGAATACTCCCACTTTACTTGTTGAGCTTTCCTCTAGGTAAATGCAGGACTAGGACAAGGAACCACGTATTAGGAGTTATAAATGATACAACCGATAAGAAGTTATCTATCGTATATGGGCCTATGATTTATTGAGCTTTCCTCAAGGTCAGAATCCCAATGTATGCGAGTCCTAACGCCCACTAATGAAGTCAAAAAACTTCTATGCTTCGCTTAGGATTTGGTGAAATATAAAAGACTAGTGGGAGCCTTATTAGAAAAACAAATGATAATATTTAACATTTCTAATATTATAAGAACATATGTTATATAATATTATAATAATCTACTTGATAAATTTGTGCATTTAATATGATTGCTAAATGTTTATCAATTAAAATATACAAATGAACTGAATTGAAGATTGACAAATAGAAATATAACATATTCTTACTAATAAATGCTTCTTGCATGTTAATGTTTATGCCCATGCAAGTGCCTAATCTTACAACTACTTAATATGTTCATAATTTGGTTGTTGATGTGTTTATTTGGTCAAGACTATGTATTGCATTGTATGAGTTTCAAACTCTAAAAGAAATATAAGACTATGGATATTTGATCCATATACTACTGTATATTAGTGTTATATGGGAAACAGCCATAGTTCATAATGTACGATACTTCGATGAAGTTAGTTCATTCAAAATAAGCCAATAAACAATACTGTGAGATCAAGTATTCAATTCGATTGATTATAATAAAAGATCATATTGTGTTAAATGTAAAATGAAACCAAAACTATAAAATAGATCTAAGAACTTGATAGTTGAAATGTCAGTCTGATCAGTTTACGCAAGGTACACCATATCTGATGTCCTTAATGTTAAGGATGATCAAATGCATTTAGTAAAGAGTTCATTATGATATTGTAGCAAGGGATTTCTTTTGAATGGATCAACCATTCAGAAAGAAAAATGATTGTATAATAGTAAATGTGATTATGGTACAGTTAGGATAAAGAGAGTGAATGGTCACTTCTGCTTCATAAAGAAACATCAAAAATGAGAATTGTAATACTAATAATTGATACTTAACACTGGAATGAGAAATATAATTTCTATTCCGAAATATATTTTCATATGTACAATTGTTTTCAATGAGATTTATTTCTTTGAGTTCAAGATATTTAATCAAAGAACTCTCCACTATAAACTAGTTGTAGTATATGAAATAGATAATCTATATTAAGTGAATGACGGACCTCCAAATTTAGTACCTATGATGATAATGGCGGAAACAGTGAGAGCATGCTATGTAGCACTTACTAATTGCATAAAATTACGAAAATTGTTTTCATAAAATATACCGAACATTATTTATGAAATAATGACTATTTTTCGGTGTCGATTGAAAATATATAAAGTTATATTTCAATGCAAATATTATGAATATTTGCTATGAAATAAACTATAATATGGTTTTTTTGTTACAACAAAAGTGATGCATTAGAAAATACTGAAGTATCTAAAATTATTTTGGAATTATAGACTAAGCTGTAATTTTGAGAAATAATTTTTATCATATGCTTATCAATGGTATGATACTAGTTGATTATATCTCAAACAATTAAAGGCTAAGCACCCATTTGGTGGGAGTGTCATAAGAATTGATGAACTCTTCGGATTGATATATATATATATATATATATATGCAATTGTAAGTCTATTAATAAAAAACGGTTCTATATACTTTGTCATATTCACCGATGAGCTATCACATACTTGGATATGTGTATTTGATATGCATATATAAGTCTATGATATGCTCATAGAATATAAAATAGAAGTAAATAATATAACATGTGATAGAAATGATTTGATTTGAGTGAATGGGTGAGTATATTGGAAAGAGTTCCGTATGTACCTAATATGAATTAAGATTCAGTCTCAACGGTCATTCCTCCCTACAATACATAATGATGTATTGGTAAGAAGTAATCGAACTTTGTTGGACAAAACACGATTAGTGATGGGTGAAGTTGAGTTAAACTCTTTCTTTATGGTGTGTGCTTAAGAGTAATACACAAGGTTAAAATTAGTATCATACAAAGAATAATTTACAAAACATACGATATAAGGGTTTATAAGAAACACTCACATATCCTAGGCCAAGGAGTGGCAGGTTCTGCGAGTCGAAAGACTGCATTTTGTATGTAAGGGATTTGTATAAATCGACCCAAGAGAATTTTGAAAACGATAGTCATTAGATGACTAATTTATGTTGCAAACATAAATATATTGTGAACTAATGTAAAATAAGTTTTATATAAGGAAATTTATAAACTATTTATAAATGTCTATTCCATTGCATTGAGAAATAACTGTTGTTTCAAGGAATACTAATTTCGTAGCGAAAAATTTTCTTTAAGAAATTATTGATATAAAATGAATTTGGATACAATCCAATGATAAAACGGATTATAAGAGATGAAATGAAATCGACCGAACCTAAATGAATACAAATGCATTAAAATGTCTAATGAGTATTCTTGTACATTAAAGAGAAACCATGAGTTTCTTATTATCACGACCCACTTTTCCATACAGTTCGAACTGACACTTTATCACGCTTGTCCAGTCTAAATTGAATAGAAAGGCGGATAGTAAGAAAAAGAAAGTAGAAAGAAGATAGAAAGAAAATAGAACAACACATAATCTCACAGCGGAAACGAATAATCTATAATATAGAACAAGTCTTTGCATAATACAAAAACTGTAACTTAAACATATATAGACATCAATCAGAGTATACAACCTATTCAGCACGGACAGTTATAACAACCTGTCCTTACAATTGCTGATATACATAACTAAATGCAACATAATATAATCATCTACGAGAATATGACTCTGGCCCTCTAGCTCCTCTCCTGAAGCTCCCATCCTTCCAGCTAAACCTGGAAATATGCTCGGTCTGGCCCGAGCATATTGGAAAAACCATGCCCGGGTTAGTCTGGTAAAACCAGCGTGAGAATTTAAATCACAAGGAATTTTTATTCGTTATATCTTTTGAAATCAAAAGTATCCCGTAAGACCACGCCACTCATAAACACGACGGGTTTTTCCCTTACGGTAACCAAAACACTTTTATCGAAGATCCGATGATATTATAATAGTGTCTTAGTACAAATACTTATTCAAATAGCTGAAATTGTTACATTAATTAAATTCCAGCATACTAGGCTCTACAACTAAAATCGTAAAGGCACGTATTGGAGAATGGATTCTACACGAATGACTAGGCACTGGGGTACCACCTGTCACAGTACACGTCTAGAAACAGCGTACCGAGGACCACGCCGGTATCCCCTACAACACAAGACTGGACTATCCCTAACCTGGATAGACCGAATATACTATCACCTCGGTGTTTCCACCCTTTCTGAGCTCCTTCCATGTATCGTAGTGATAAAATGATATCCGAGGTTATCTAGAAAGGTGATAAACATACCCTACTTGGGTGCGACCCACTTAGCCTCGCTCATCTCCCCTGATTTTCAGTCATTCCCGGTTGATGAGGCTTTGAGGCTACGACTACCTTTTTTAAGGATTTTTTCACTTGGAATGCTCATTGTCCTCCAATGACAATATTCTGATAGCATTCATCCATACAAGTCCGTTCTGGGTCCGACTGGAACCGAATGCACTATTCCTACTACATCCATTTTGGAATAACCCTCAGGATTAGTAACGATTAGCCCTTGCACTTCACTGCTCCATCTTCGACTCCATGCTCTTGTTTTCATTCGAAAACGTACTCGTTGGATCGAAGTGGTTTTCGGATAACTTATCCGATCCCGGTTTCTTCGAGACAACGTTCGATATTTCCGGTAAACTCCACCCCGGTTCTTTAGGAAATACACCGACGAAAATAAGATCAGAGATCATCTCCTAACCATTAGTGGACGGATTTCCTTATTATCATCCTAGAAGAACGAAACGAGTTTATACGTATAGTATAACACCATGAACGGTAACTGTACCACATAATTCCCGTGTTTCTTCTAGATATTCCCAAAGTTATGTTTTTTGGTCTAGATTTGATAGTCGGTTATTTAACTATCAAATATACGATCATCCAAACAAAGGTTTCATTTCCCATCGAAAACTTTAAGCCTTATTTAATTTAAATTTCAATAAATTACAATTACTTAATCAAACAGCATATGCTTATCTCACCGGATAAGTATATTCACGAAAACATTCATTTTTAAAATATTTGAAACCCCTTTTCAAAATAAATCTAGAAAGCACCACTATGGTATCAACCATGGATTCACAGCTCAATGGTTACGTCTCTATCCCATAGAAATCCAAAACTTAACTTCAGGCACTCACTGCCTCCGATTACGCCATAAAAGCATACCATTACTTTCCGAAAACTTTGTTTAATAATTTTCCAAAATAATACTTATAAAGTTTCCAATATAAATTTTCCAAGTTCTGATTTAGTAAAATAAACTTTCATAAAACATTATTAATATTTAATAAATTTTCCTTTGAAATATATATACTTTAATACTAATTATCCCTTAAGTAATAATTAACTTTAAACAATTACTATAAAATAACTTTAATTAATAATCAATATACTTTAAACAATCAAATAACTTTGAAGCAATAATTAATACTTTTTAAAATACTTTTTGAGAATAATAAAATAATTACTTTATATCATTATCAAAATATTTACCAATTAACTTTAAAAATAATCATTAATAAATAATATTCTTTTTTTAAACAAATTTTGGTTCAAAGTCAAACCCAAATCGGAAAAGAAGGCTTAATAATCCCAATGGTACTTTGTCAAGTTACCATTCAATTTCAAACAGTTCAGAATAACAGATACAGATATCCACACAATCTATTTATAACCATTCATTTAACATCATATTTGCCCAGTATAATTATCAGAATAATAATAGATGTCTGTACAATATAATAGCAGAACGGGGTATTATATCTGCTAATAAATGTCCACAAACAGATATATAGCAGAACAGTGATTTATTCTGCCAACAGGGGTCCAATTAAATACAATTGGCGAAACGGTGTTTTATTCCGTTAAACAAATGTCAAACATTGTATTTTAATTAAATTAACTCGTCATTATTTTTATCTGGTAAAACACTTCAATATACGGGTCATATAAATTCAAACGACGATATTAGTTTTAAATTAATCTACTTAAATTTCTGTCTGTATCAAATTACTATAAAATTTTGCTTATTAAAGCTCGACAATGGTTCGTATGACGATATAGTATTCGTCGATACGACCCCATCGCAATGAATTTCGCTTCAATCGGAGTTCGTATGCGTTGGTTATGATATTTTAAAATTTACAAAACAAAATATATATAATTTAACATTTTATATTTAAAACTTGACCGTTTTAAAATACCATAGATTATCATTAAGTCAAATCTAACAACAAATTTCGTGGCATCGAAATACTCGATGATACGAACCCATCGCAAAATGAATCACGATGATTGGGTTTCGTACGGACGAGTTATATCATTTTAAATTTACAAATATATAAAGTTCAACATTATTATTTTAAAACGAAACCCTCCTTCACTTATCTGGGCCGATACCCATCTCCACACTTCTATTTTTTTTATCAGGGCCGAAGCCTAAAATTCCTTGAAAAAACGAACCCGTTCCCCTTCTTCCTCCTTTCCCTTGAGATCAAATCCCCTGTATCCAAACCTTTCTGTCTCTCTGTCCCAAACCAATCGGGGACGTCGATTTTTAGCTGTTTTGCAATTAAACCCTTTTTCTCTCTCCTGCTGTTAGGGGTTTAATTGCAAAATGATTGAAAATCAGCGTGCCCGATTGGTTGGGGACAGATGAACATGGGGTTTTGGGTGCTCTCCTTTCCCTTCCCATTCTTTCCTGCTTCCAGTTCAAAATCAAAGCCATGATCCCCAAACCAAACTAAAGCATCGATCATCCTGCTATACGTCGATCCTCACGCGCACGAACCTGACCCACTCGAGTGCCATCGCCCACCCTTTGCCCCGGACCGAACCCGAAGTTTTCTCTCCCAAAAACTCCAACCACCATGGCCAAAGCTCGCGTGCACGTTCACGTGCACAGTCGCCCTGTCGTCCCTATCACCACCACGACACCCTAGACCAACTCCCCTTCTTTCCCTGACCTCCATCACCGCCTTGCCGGAACCCAACGCTCCATGAATCCAAAATCGAGACTTCCAACCCGAACCATGGAAACACCCATCACCACACATCACCGAACTGCTCCTATTTCTTCCCACCATTTCACCGACCACTGCCACCATTTAAAACCTCACCCACGTCGCCTCCACCATGCCAAAATCCAAGGACTTCGATCATCTTCCCTTGCCGCAATCGCCGTCGAACCTAACACCACTAACCCTACTCCTTAAACCCTAAAACTTCCTCGTCACTCCAAACCAAAGCCAAAATCGACATTCCGCCACGGTGAACACCTCCTCCCCATCGCCATGCTACTCCTTGACCAACCCACCTCTCCCCTCATTAACCACGTTGCCCGAAATTATTTTTTTCGTGAAAACTGGTCATCTCGTCATTTCTCAAATCCTATGCTATTAAAAATAATGATTTCTTCACCAAATATTCTATTTTCATATCACCATCACGATTATATACATGAGTCATCGATTCGAAGATGATGAAAAATTCCAAGTTCTTATTTTCTTGCTGTAATTTCGACAAAACTCACTGTATACCCCATGAAACGTAACCAAACTATTTTTAACATAATCTAGATTCAAAAATAAACACTTCACGAGTTTACGGAATTTGCAAAACAATTAAGGATTAAGAGGAAATGAAGTTTGAAACTCATATAGAAGGCTTGTTTAAGTTTTTATACATGACAGAGCAGTTAAATCATGTCCAAAGCAAAGTAATCGGTGTTCTCACCTTAAACATTTTGAATTCCTTTTGAAATCTTCTGTTTGAACTTGATTTTATGATCTGAAACTTGGTTCACCTTACCTTGCTTCGGATTTCAACAGAAAGCTTGTTCTTCTTTGTTTACAGGGTTTGTATTTTACAGAGCTTTTATGTTTACAGTTTTATTTTTATGTTTTACAGGCTTAACCCAACTGAAGCTACACACAAGCTTTTATATATATATATATATATATATATATATATATATATATATATATATATATATATATATTTATTTATTTATTTATGCAAGAATGTAAGGATGTATACATATAGATTTTGGGCTCAAAAGATTTTGATATGCTGTAAAATGTTTTGATGGATTGATTTGAATTTTTGTGACTTGAGTTGATATTTTGTTTTGAGGTTGAAATGAAATAGGAATGAATGTTTTTAGTCTTTCCCTCTTAAGACTAGACAAGCTTATATATGTATGTTTATATTTCTATGCATTTACCCATTTTTGCTCATTTACCTTTACCAGGAAAAAGTTTTTATCTTGTAACATTGTTTTACTTTTTACTTGATTTACTTAGTTAAAATTTCTTTTGGTTTTGATATGCTTTCATATGTATATTTTGATAACAAGATGTAAAGTGGTTTTTTTTAAATAAACAATTTAAGTCTTCATATTCATATCTATTTTTATATTTAAAAATATATCACTCAAGCAATAGAAATATATTTTATTCTATTTCTATGCGTAAAAATAACATTTTTGCTAACATGATTTTGAAAAAGATTCCCTTTTAAAATGATTTTATTATTTTTCTCATTTTCTATCATCATATATTTTCATATATATCTCTTCTTCCATTTTTCAATGTATATATATTATTCTTTAATAACTATATTTATTTAGTTTATACATATTTTACATTCTTCTTAACTAATGTGTATATATATATGTATATAAGAAAAATCCAATTTTTAAACTCTTTCAATTTATGCAACATATTTTTCATAGGCTATGTTAATTTTTATTTATTTAAAATATATTCTTTTATTTTCACTACATATATTACTTTTAATACACCATTTATATTTGTTTAAAAATATTACCGATATACTTTTTCATTCTTCTCTCTTAAACTAATATATATATATATATATATATATATATATATATATATACACACACATAAGAAAATACACATTTTAAACTCTTCTATTTATAATATACTATATTGTTTATAAGTCCAAAATCATTTCCTTTTATAATATATTCCTCTTATTCATTTTTATTTGCTATGAATTTGATTTCCACATTATATATATAATTTCTATTGTCCTGAATATATATATATATATATATAAAAGAAATTCCATTTTAAATCAATTCCCTATTTTATAAATAAAAATATGGAAATTCAAATATTATCTTGGCTTTGAAAAACTGTATATTATTATCAATTGTTATTTAACGGGGATTTTTATTTGATTTAAAATACCGTATTATTGAATATTAAAAATTAATATTCAAAACTTGAGACGTCAAAAATCGCAGGTCGTTACACTTGTTGATGTCAAGAATAAATAATCCTAGGTTGTTTAATTAAATCATTATTGACTCTATGATATGATACGACGCGCTAATCCAAAATAGATTCCAAGTACATTATCTAAATATGATTTTGATAGTTGTATCCAAAGGGATATGATCCATTGGTTGCAAATGTTTCTTAGAAAGACAAATGCAGTTGGAATATATTGAGCCACATTGATAAGAATATTACCAAAAAATTTAATTGTTGAAATTAATGTAACATATTGATCATTCGATGTGCTCATTTTGGTTTGGATTTTACTCACAGAATGATCGCCAGGATGACTTTATGTTTTGGTATATATGTGTTGAAACAGAAAGTTCCAAATATAGATTTAGACTAGTCTGTTTGCACGTAACAACCAAAGTGTCTCAAAGTCAGTGGAAGGGATATTGAGTTTGTGGGTTTTCTCAGATATGATCCAAGAATAGATATTAAAGTATCTCCTGAAAAGCATCAAAATTGAACAAGTTTTTTTTGATAGATGTATCAAATAGTTTGATTATCAGTCAAAATACAGAGGAAGCGTGTGCTCATGAGAGAACATTAAAAGGTACATAAACAACACATTACTGATTATTAACGATGTACTTTTGTTAAAATCAGTTAGTTATTTTAATACACAATGTTGGATTTGTAAATAATATCTTTTATCATAAATATAGAAAATATTGGTAATGTCCCAAAACGATATGCAAGGACATCTTATTAAAATGTTTAATATGGATTCCTCATGCATTAACAATAGAAATTATCACACATGTTATGTTGTTTACAATATCGTGTTTTGTTTATGTATTTAATACATGAAGCAAATATCAAATTGATATCACTAAATGGTGTTTGGAGTGTTCTCATGTATTCACGAAATACTAGAGAATTGTTTGCAAAAACAACAAACTCCTTATGAAGGACTGTTCAGACTCAAACTTTCATAAGTGATATTGAGTATAATACATCAATAAAAAATTCAAGTTAAAAATCTTGAAGTTGGGAATGTTCAAAATAAAAGACTGTGGCCGGTTCAATGAAAAAGGCTAAGTACATCGCTTGAATAGCGTTACAATAAAACAATGTATATAAATATAAATGCACGAATTTATAACTGAGTTGCGGGTAATCCAAATGTTGAGAATCCCATGATGTTATTATATGATAACAATATCACGGTATAGTTCATAATAGAACTTAGATTTCACTGGAAGTCGAGAGACATGCTTCGAATTGTTCCACGTGATAAAACAGTTTCTCATAATCAAAAAGAGTTGATTGATAGAGCAAATAATCGAAACATTATGGCATACCGGCTCATTGAGGAACTAACCCAATTGGTTTTGAGGAAACCGACTAGAGAAGTTGGAATAAGATTCCATAATTGGCCCCAAGTTCAAGTGGGAGACTGATAGGGTTAGTGGAATGCCCTAGGGCAATTATGTAATCTGTTACATATATCTAACTCGATAACTGGTCTTTTTTCAAAATAAAAGGTTTTTTCTTTCTATTATATACTTGATATAATGTGTTATATTAATTATTAGTTTAGTTAAAAGTATATTTAATAGAAAATCCATAAATGGTGTGTTTGTGATAGCAATTACAAATAGTTGTAATCATGAGTATTGTATCACAATATTATAAAACACATCATTTTAAATGTTCCTAGTCAAGATGCATCGAGACTAGATATCGGTGTATCCGTTGAGACTAGATTACATAATTAGAGTACAAAATGCTCTCCAAATTTTAGGTAGTGTATCACTCACGGCTATTGGGGCACCCAGAGGTTACATACTAATAGTTATTGGATAACTATGGAACGAGTCACTCGATAGTTTCTGTTGGTTAATATAACTATGGTCGAACAAAAAATATCGATGTGACTAATTTACAAAGTTCTCTCAACTTGAGAATATTGTTGACCTTCAATATGATAGCTTCGCTTTAATTATAGTCAAACCATGGCACAACGTCCATTGAGTGACTATAGTTGGGTCAAGTTGAAGCAGTGGAAGTAAGCACTACTTAAGAGAGGATTCGTCTCCATAGTTATATAAGGTCAGTACACGGTCAACTCAAGTCAAACAAAATTTATCTGTTATATGAAGTCAAACAAATTTTTTTTATTTTATTAATATGTGTATATATATATTGTTATGAATATATTTGTGTGTATATATATTCATATATTAAAAATTTATATGTATATATATTACTCACAGTTTTAAAAAATTATGTTAATATTTATAAATAATTTATTTATATAAATCTATTACATAATATGTATATATAATATTAATGTTTTACTTATATGATTATATATACATATATAGATATATACATACACACACACACACACATATATATATATATAAATACACCTATATACTTATATAAAATTATTTAAACAAAAATTAATATGTATATATACTACTTATTTATACATAATAGTATATATACCTATGTACATATATTTAGACAACATATACTTGCATATTAGACGAACTAACATGTCAGTTGTGGTGTAAATCTAACATCTATACATGGGCATGTTAATATCTTGCACGGGTTGATATTATACACATGCACACACATATATATGTGTATGTGATAGACGTGTATATATATATAGATATATCAATACATAAATCAAATATAATTTATAATTTATAACAATAAAAATAAAATAAAAGATTTAATTTAAAATATTTAGAGATGTTCTAAATAAAGTAGACTTCATAGGCCCAATAAACATTTAATAAGGGAATTTTTTTTTTAAATTCACCCATAACTTCCCCTGCAAGCTGGCCTAGTTCCAGCATATGTTGCATGTAGTATAGCCTATTGGGGGATTGCACACCCATTAGATTTGCGTTGGAAGAAGCACGTCATCTTCAGGAATCCCGTGCCGTCGGCATATATTTTGGAGCATCTTCGCAATCAGGATCATTGGCAATTGTTCAAGCGGGTCATCCAGAACTCTTAAACCGACATGTTCTTTCAAAGGAGGAAGTGGATCTTGCATCAGTTCCACTAGTACGATCGTTCTTTGAAGTTCGACGATAATTGAATCCTAGGTCTAGAAGCCATAGAGGTCAAAGTCTGAGCAATGGTAGATCCGACTTCAAGAGGAGTGAATGGCCTGACGATGGTCTTGAAATAGGGGGATTAACGGATTATTCTGAACATGAAAACTTAGCTTCAACACGGTTGGGTATGTTTTACTTCAAAATTCTATTTCAAATTTATACCCATGTAACCAGCACCCAAAATCTAGTGGATGTCGACGTGTGTTGACTAATCGAATTATGAATACCGACCAGGGCAGATGGAAGTGTTAATCTATTGAATGCGAGTCTCGTGTCTTGTATACGAAAAATGGACCATCCATTGTAGATTGCTCACTCGTGCTAGAAAAACAAGCCATGCCACGTGATGAAACTATGCATCAGATCTTACTCGTTATCGTCATAAAACAATAATTGAACCGCTGTCTGAAGCGATGTAGAAGTTTTTATTTTATAGAAATATAGGAAGTGCAATAATTGGAAGTGTTATGCAATGGGATCATTCGAATATTGGAATGCGCTTGACGTGACTGTTCTTTGGGAGAGAATCATCTTGTTTGAATTTAAAGTCGAGATTAGCGATCGACCAAGCTTTTATAGGAAATAAATTCACCTCTTAGAATGCAAAGGTGGTTGAACAGTGGTATAGCAAAGAATTCACGTATGTGAATTATGGCGATCATAATCTTGAGGCTACCATAGCCTATGGCCGTATGCGACGCCCAAAGAAACCAAGGCGTCACCGCCATCAGAAACCCACCTTAGATTGAGTTAGGATATGGACTTGGAAAAATTTGGGGCTGAATTTATTAAGGGAAGCTCGGGGCTAGAGTTTCCAGTGAACACAACCGTGGTTAAGGTGGAGATCTAGAGGTGATGACGGCTTCAAGCGATAAGCGGCGGTATGAGAGGTCAACGTCGATATGTTCTTAGTGAAGGAACATTCTCGTAGAGGATCTGTAAGAAAGCTATTCGGGTATGAGAACAAAAGAGAGTAGGAAAGTGAAAAGTAAGGAAGAAATTCTCTACGTACCGAACATTTAAAGTGCTAGATAAGTTAGCAAAAGAACTCGGTACCGAGACGAATCTTAGCCAAAATTTGAAAAAAGATAAGGGAAGGTAGTGCATACCTAGCAAAGGCGTGGAATGATCTCTAGAGTGTAGGTCTTGTCTTTAGCACGGAAAATGGAATTTCCACTACTTTAAGCAGTTGAATGGATATCCACGGAATGAAGACAACGCTTTGAAGCAAATTTTGGACGACCAGCGAGCATATATGAATGATAACGAATGCTTTTCTTATTCTAGAGCATGCTTCGTTTCTAACGAAAGCGTACTCTAGAGGGAAATGTTATTTGGTTTTTTAACCAAGCAGGAGTTTATTCGAATCTGAATATCAGGATGAAGATGAAACGATTTACAAAATTGAAAGCATACTTGGAAGGGCCATAGAAGTGAACTCAAGAAATTGTAGAACAATTTGAGTTAAGGGGATTACTCGATGCCGAGTTGAACTACTCGGTACCGACCATTATTTTGCCTCTAATGGCCCCCTAAGCTACGGTTCTTGGAAATATGGCTTGAGTGATCATCGTGAAGTACATTTCTCAAGGAATATGGGGACAACTCCAAAGAAGTTCTGAAGAAAAGCAAACAAATACGAGTCATATCAGAACCTTTTGGAAACAACACAACCTCTAAGGAAAAGTGCTCGGAACACCATAGATCAGGGATGGAAGACCAAAAGAAGGAAGAAGGGGAAGCCCCCCCTCGAAAAATCAGATCAGTATTGACAACTTCTGGTCGGGTAGATTTTATTGCTCAGGGGACTCGGTCTTCCCCTTTTACATTCTTGGATATGGATCTGGACTTGGTATTTCTTAGACTTTCGGTTCTGATGGACAGTTTTCCTATAAATACAACCCCTATAGCAACTGGAGAATGACTTTTTTGACTCATTATCTTCTTCATCTTCCATCTCTCATCTATTATAGTCACTAATGATGGTACTATTTGCTGTTCTAGGCCTTTAGATTGGTAAAAATCTTGTACAAGTGACTTTCAATCAAATAATCAACAAAATACAGTGGACAAAGGTAAGAGATTACCGAACCACTTTAAAAACCTTGGTTTTCTTTCTGCTTTTCATATATTTTCTGCTAGATTTCTACATTTCTACATAACTTTGGGTGTTGTGCTATTTTAGGCTCAACATCTTCATTCAATTTTTTTACAACCGATCTCTTAAAACATGATTTTTGAAAAGAGTTTCTCCACATAGAGATCCTAATTTCCACTGTTTTTGTTAAGTGTAGCATAGGCAACAATTTTTTTATGTGTTAAAGTGCAGTAGAAACATAGTTACTTAGGAAATTGAATTTGGCGCATACATAAAAAATGATAATTTTGGTGGTAGCCTAAAGAGATTTAAAATTCTATATTTCTCCATGCATGTACGCTGCTATTCTTTCTACTATTTCGGATCCAGTAAGCATTTTGCCTCACTTTTTCCTCTCTTTACTTCAAAGTTTGAGTTTTTATGCAAACTAGGATTTTTCTTCTTAAGATTTCATTGTATTTAACTATTATATAAGGACCGCTCTATCTTATAGGTCAATGAAAAACAAAAATCAGTGAATGTTGTCTTCAACAGTGTCAAGCAAGGAAGTTAAAGAACCTTCATTTTAGCATTATCTTAAGGTCAAATTGGTGCTAAATATTTTAGAATTTGGTTTTAGATTATACCGATGGTCAACGTTTTAATGTTAATTTTATTTTTAAACCTTTTTGGATAATTTCTTTTTAATTTAGAATTTATTTGATGGTTTTGTTTGTAATAGTTGACTCATTGAAATCATTTTAGATCTACCAACTACATTTGAATTTAGGATTTAAGTTATGGTTGTATTTATAATTGTTGATTCATCGAAATCATTTTTGGATTTGGAATGCAGACAACTTATATAGCCAGTCAGTAGATAAAGTGGTTAAAGTTGGATACATACAACTTAGACGAGCAGACACTAAACTGTATGGTTTATAAGGGAGACATTTACAAGCACATTAGTGAATCCATGATAGTGATTTCTAGGAATCCTTCCAATCTTATATAGCTTGAATGTTTAAAGTCAAACCCATATATTAAAATGATGCATATGCCAGCAAAGTGAGTGTTTAAATTTCTTAAATTCATAATTATATCAAGTAACTAGGATACTTCTAAGTTTAAAGTGGTACCATATCTACAGTACAATATTTCAACTATTAGAGCATCTCTTGCAAAAGTCCTATTTGAAGTTGGAGGAGAAGGAAATGAAGCATGAAGAACTCCAACATGTCTAGCAGTCAGTTGGATATATATTTTTTCCTTATTTTTTTTTAATTTCTTATTCATTGAAAAACGTAAAGATGTAAACTGGTCGGACCAGACTGGACGGGGGTGTGTTCGTATCCTATCTTATAAGAGATTCTGACGGACATGGATCAGATAAGATTTAAGTTCGGACATTGTTCATACGATCTGAACAACGGACATACAATGTTCAAGCAATAGAAAAACATCGAACATTTTCGAATGGACATATTTTCATATATTTTTTCTTCTTCTGATTAATGTCCTAAATGAGAATCGTATGGATCCGGACCGGACGCCTAATAGCCTCGAATCGAACTGGACGTTAGACAATCGTACCAAATTTATGCCCTAGAAAAACAGGAGGAAAAAGTGTAAAATGGGTTCTGAACCATGGTGTTTTTAGAACTGGACGCCAAATAGACATTTAGCAATGAAACGTGTTTTATAGTAATATATCAAGACCTTGTACCAAATTACTAACTCCAATCCTTTAATTGGATGCAACTTCTTTATTTGCTAACTAATTCAATGTAGTAATACATACGGTAAAACCAATTAAACTGTTTATATGAACTAAAACAAGTGTATGCAATGGCATTTTTCGTTGATTGTACTTCAAACCTATCAGATAGCTAACATACTGGTTTAGTCTCAATTCCATGTTGTCATTTTGTACAAAAGCTTATTAAAATCATCTTTCTAATGGAAATAACAGAAATATATCGAAGTGAATATAATTGATGTTCTTTTTTCTTAGGGAAAAAAATTAATCAAAATAATTTTTAACTAATGTCCAATCTAATAGCTTTATTGCACTTCTATTTGTATCTGTTTTAACATTATGTATTTTATCTAAGGATATGCTGTTGTATTTATGCGATTCATATATGCGTTTGATGTGAAGATTCGGTAGAGCTATGCATTGGAAAGCATTGGAGTTGGTTGGAGGAAGAAGAGTTGTCAGAAGAGGTGGAGTTCCTGCATGATTGTAACCTGAAACATACTACAGACGTCTGACCTACCTAGGTTAGACGTCTGACCCTGTTTCAGAATGTTTCCTGAAACATTCTGCAAACGTATGACCCCCTTGGTCAGACGTCTGAGGCGACGAAAGTTATTCTTCCAGTTTCGAATTCTGAAAGGCTATTTTGTAAATTTCGGAGCTTGGTTCTCTAAACAGATGGTGCATATTCTTTTGACGTGGATGGATGATCTAGATCATTTAGGTCATCTATATATTGTCTCCTAATCATCTTCCAAATAAAGAGATTAGGTTTTAATCAGATTTCCAATTATTGTAATTAATAGAAACCCTAACGAAATCAAATTGGGGGTTTTCTATTTTTGAGTGCTCTATTATTAATCTCTTCAATTGAGTAATTGATTAGAGAGATTCTCCATCTATTGTATCTCTCTAATCATTGTATTGGCTTGTAATCTCTGGTGATAATAATAAAAGGGTTATTGGGTCTCCGTGGACGTAGGATCTTCAGATCCGAACCACGTTAAATCTTCCGTGTCTCTTGTTTTTCATATTGTTGATTGTGTTCTCATAATTGATATTTTAAGTTGCATTGGTATTCAAATAGACAATACTAGGTCTTGATTTGAAATCGCTTCCGCAGCGCACCGTGGTGTTGAATTGTTATCAATCACCAATTTTTCACTACAGTTTGGTATCAGAGCTGGTGTTATTATTCCATTTGGATATTAATGGCTACTTCAATTAAATCTATTGGTAGATCTAGGGTCAATTATGGACTTACTCGTTTTGATGGAAAGGGAGACTTTGGAACTTGGAAGATGAAGATGGAGGCCGTATTAAAGAAGGAGAAGACTTTTAAGATAGTTTCTGCGCCTGAGAAGCTGAAAAAGTTAGATAGTGAAACTTTAGAAGAGATGGAAGATGAAGCCCTAACTACCATCCAGCTAAGTCTTTCAGATGAGGTTCTTAGAGAATTTTCTCAAAAGAAAACGGCAAAGGAATTATGGGATGCATTATCTAATGCATATTAGGACAAGTCTCTCACTAACAGAATAATTCTGCAACAACAACTCTATTCGTACAAGATGATGCCTGGAGATGATCTCATGGGGCATGTGGATGCCCTAACCACCTTAGTAATGAATTTGAAGGCAGCGGAAGTTGAAATTACAGATGAGGCTCAAGCGGTAATCCTTTTATGTTCCTTGCCTAAGGAGTACACCGCTTTTGTTAATTCTATGATTTATGGTCGTAGTAAAATTAGCCTATCTGATGTTAAAGCTGGACTTCATAATGAAGTGTTGAGGGGTAGATTAGCAAGCACTAGTTTAGACAGTGATACATAGGGCTTATCTGTTCAGAGAGGTAGAAGCCAAAGCAAGTCAAAATATAGTGGAGGTCGAAATAAATCAAGGTCTCAGTCTAGGGGGCCTTATAAATTGACTTGCAATTATTGTAAAAGGCCAGGGCACTTTGTAGCAACCTGTCCCAAGCTTGAAGGTAGAAGAAGAGACCCAAAGCAAGCTTCAGCATCTACCGCTGAGAAGTCAGATACAGAGAGTGATACCGATGTGTTTACAGCTTCTGGCTCTTCTGGGAAGAGCAACCTATGGCTAATCAATTCTGGCGCATCCTATCATATGACACCTGATAGGAACTGTTTCTCCACTTACCGTGAGATTGATGGAGGAGAAGTTCTGATGGGAAATGATGCTTCTTGCCGTATGATTGGTGTTGGTAGTGTGAAGGTTAGAATGTTTGACGGTGTTATTCGTACTATTACAGATGTTAGACATGTACCTTATTTGAGAAGAAGTTTGATATCTATTGGGGCTCTGAGTAGGCTTGGTTTGAAGATTGTAGTTGAAGGAGAGAAGATGAAAATATCAAAGGGTTCTATGATAGTTATAAAAGGAGTAAGGGCAGGAAATCTTTATCTTTTGAAGGGCACTACTGTAGTTGGCGAATCAGCATCTGTTACTTCTGTTGATTCGGACTCTTCCAGATTATGGCATTTAAGGATGGGTCATATTGGTGAGCGCAACATGGATGAGTTGAGAAAGCGAGGTTTGATTGATGATGTTCATCATTCAAAGCTTGGCTTTTGTGAAGAGTGTGTTCTTGGGAAGCAGACGAAGATTTCTTTTGGTACTGGAGAGCATAAGGCAAAGGATGTCTTAGAGTATGTTCACACAGATGTTTGGGGACCTTCCCCTTGCCCCTCCTTAGGTGGAGCCAGGTATTTCGTTTCATTTATAAATGATTTCTCTCGTAAAGTTTGGGTATATTTTCTATAGTCGAAGAGTGAAACTTTTGACAGGTTTCGAAAGTGGAAATCTACAGTTGAGAAGCAGTCAGGAAAGAAATTGAAAGTTCTCCGTTCAGATAACGGCGGTGAATTTGTATCATAGGAATTCATCGATTATTGTGAGTCTAAAGGTATCAAGAGGCATTACACCACACCTGGCGACCCTCAGTCCAATGGAGTTGCTGAAAGAATGAATCATACATTATTGGAGAGAACTCGTTGCCTCAGATTGACTGCAAAGTTGAAAAAAGGATTTTGGGCAGAAGCTTTATCTATGGAGGCTTTCCTCATCAACCGCACACCTTCTACCGCCATAGACATGAAGATCCCAGAAGAAGTATGGAAATGAGAGCCTGCTAGCTATTCATTCCTCAAAGTGTTTGGTTGTCCGGCTTACGTACATGAGAGCAGAGGGAAGCTGGAACCTAGAGCTCGCAAGTGTATCTTTCTAGGTTATAGAAGAGGAGTGAAGGGATATAGATTGTGGTGTCCTATTAGCAGGAAGATTGTTACCAGCAGGCATGTGACTTTTGATGAGAAGGCTATGTTGAAGGTGGAGCCTTCCTCATCAGATGACAATGAGAGGACAAATGAAGAATACCAAACACAAAGTAAGTCATCTACTGTTCCTTTTCATAGAAGTTCTGAAGGTGTTTTCGATGACACCGTGGTTGATGAGGAAAGTACAGAGATTAGTACAGAGGATCAGACTCAAGGTGGAGTTAGTTCAAAGATCAGACCTGTTAGACAGAAGAAGAAGCCTAATTAGCTTAATGATTTTGTTGGATTGAGCATCGAAAATATTGACTTTGATGACATGGCAACATACGCTTTGAATGTTGTCCATGACGAACCCAGAGGTTATAGAGATGCTATTGCTTCAGTTGACAGTTCCAGTTGGTTAGTTGCTATGGAAGAGGAGATTGAATCTTTGCAGAAAAATCATACTTGGGATTTGGTGCCTCTTCCCACCAACAAGAGAGCTATTGGTTGTAAGTGGATCTATAGAGTAAAAGACGACGGCAATGGAAATTTCAGATATAAAGCAATGTTAGTAGCAAAGGGGTATGTTCAGAAGAAGGGAGTTGAGTATCATGACATTTTTGCTCCAGGTGTTAGGCATACCTCCATTCGCATTCTATTGGCATTAGTGGCTCATTATGATATGGAGTTGGAGCAACTAGATGTCAAAACCGCATTCTTGCATGGTGATCTGGATGAAGAAATTTATTTACGACAGCCGGAGGGGTTCATTGATAGTAGCAGGCCTGACTATGTTTGTAAACTTAACAAATCTCTATATGGACTAAAACAGTCACCTAGACTATGGTATAAGAGATTTGATAAGTTTATGCTTTCACAAGGATATTCTAGAAGCTTCAAAGACCAGTGTGTTTATTTCAAGAGATGTGATAATGATTTAATATATCTGTTGTTATATGTTGATGATATGTGAATTGCATCTCGGAGTATGGTAAGAATTTCGGAGTTGAAAACTGAACTTAGCAAGGAGTTTGATATGAAGGATTTGGGAAAAGCACAAAGAATATTAGGTATGGAGATTTGTAGAGATAGAAAGCGGAGAGAGTTGAGACTCACTCAGGCGTAATACATCGAGAAGGTCCTCACTCGATTTGGAATGGAGAAAGCCAAACCGGTTGGTACTCCATTAGGCTCTCATTTTAAATTGTCAAAAGACCAATCTCCCACATCGGAAGAAGATAAAAGGTATATGGCTGATATACCTTATTCCAGTGCTATTGGTAGTCTTATGTATGCCATGGTATGCACTAGACCAGATTTGGCCCACACAGTGGGTGTTGTAAGTCAATATATGTCTAACCCAGGCAAGAAACATTGGCAAGCAGTAAAGTGGATACTTAGGTATCTTAGAGGCACCTCATCTGTTGGCTTGTTATATGGTGGAGTGTATGGCGACATCTCACTTAGAGGATACTGTGATTCAGATTATGTTGGGGATAGAGATGCACGGAAGTCAGTGTCGGGCTATGTTTTTACACTTGGCATAGGCTCGATTTCATGGAGATCAAAGCTGTAATCTATTGTAGCTTTGTCAACTACCGAAGCAGAATTGATATCGATTATTGAAGCAACTAAGGAGGGTTTGTATTTACTTCAGTTGTTGGATGATCTTTTTATGGTGCAGAAGACCATGGAGCTATTTTCAGACAGTCAGAGTGCAATTCATCTTGTTCATAATTAGGCTTATAGTTCACGAACGAAGCACATTAATGTTAGAGGTTTCTTTCTTATGCTGGAGGAAGAACGGAGTAAGATCAAGTTGTTGAAAGTGAATACTTCAGATAACCCCTCATATATGATGACGAAGCCACTTCCCAAGGATAAGTTTGAGCATTGCTCAAACTTGATCCATTTGATTCCAACTGCTTAGGCGTCATTGGGCGCGAGATCCAATAACCCCTATGATACTTTGTTGATGAGACATACATATATTGAATCGAGGTGGAGTGTTGAATTTATGCGATTCATATATGCGTTTGATGTGAAGATTCGGTAGAGCTATGCATTGGAAAGCATTGGAGTTGGTTGGAGGAAGAAGAGTTGTCAGAAGAGGTGGAGTTCCTGCATGACTGTAACCTGAAACATACTGCAGACGTCTGACCTACCTAGGTCAGACGTCTGACCCTGTTTCAGAATGTTTCCTGAAACATTCTGCAGTTGTCTGACCCCCCTGGTCAGACGTCTGAGGCGACGAAAGTTATTCTTCCAGTTCCGAATTTTGAAGGGTTATTTTGTAAATTCCGGAGCTTGGTTCTCTAAACTGATGGTGCAGATTCTTTTGACGTGGATGGATGATCTAGATCATTTAGGTCATCTATATATTGTCTCCTAATCATCTTCCAAATAAAGAGATTAGGTTTTAATCAGATTTCCAATTATTGTAATTAATAGAAACCCTAACGAAATCAAATTGGGGGTTTTCTATTTTTGAGTGCTCTATTATTAATCTCTTCAATTGAGTAATTGATTAGAGAGAGTCTCCACCTATTGTATCTCTCTAATCATTGTATTGGTTTGTAATCTCTGGTGATAATAATAAAAGGGTTATTGGATCTCCGTGGACGTAGGATCTTCAGATCCGAACCACGTTAAATCTTCCGTGTCTCTTGTTTTTCATATTGTTGATTGTGTTCTCATAATTGATATTTTAAGTTGCATTGGTATTCAAATAGACAATACTAGGTCTTGATTTGAAATCGCTTCCGCAGCGCACCGTGGTGTTGAATTGTTATCAATCACCAATTTTTCACTACATATGCTATTTAGTGTCCTTCTAACATGCTAAAAACACATTGAATACTATTTTCTTTTAGCATGTAACCATCTTTCTTGCTTTTGACGATGATACTTGGGTTATTGATGCAATTTGAAATTGGAGAGTTAAAGTAATTAGTAGCTCCATTATGCTGATGTTGTAGGATGCCACGCAAATGATATTCCAAGTGAGTACTGTGTTAGGATATCCATCTTTGTACTTACAGTCTATTAGCAGAAAAGTTTGTCAATATGATGGAGACGAAATAGTAGAAGCTATCATTAGTTTTATTAACAGCATTATGTATCGTCTGCTCAGTCTGCAGAGTAGAATTAGACCAGTCTGAATTAGCAAAGGATGAACACAATGTTAAGGTGCTTATTACAATCTTTTTCGTTCATCTCACACGCACACAGAGAAAGGGAGGGAGAAAATCTTTATTCTTAAACTTAATGGACCAACAATTCCAAAATCCTTATTCTTTTTAGTTTTGCATCTTAAATGTTATCGTTATTTATTGTCAGTTTTATCAATAGAATGAATCTAATGGGCTGTAATTTTTTTAATTTTAAAAAAAGTTTACCATATGTTTTACATGATAGTAAGTTTGGTTACCAGAGGTATTATATGAACCTTTGGGGGAAGCTTGTTATAGTCGAATTAAACATGCTACTTTCTGTTGCATATTCATCAATTTTTAACTCTAACTTTATACTTTCATGTAGAAATTCGATGACAGAGGTTGTAAGAGTAAACTTTGGAGAGACATATTATATATTCAGAAGTTGCTGGAAATTGTAGTGGATTCCATATTGCAACTTACAATAGGCATTATAATACTGTTCATTACATCAATTGAGTATCTATTTTCGATTTTGTGGTTGATCCTTAAAATAATTTTATGCTTCAAAGCTATTGCTTTTTTGTTGCAATTTTGGAATAAAAAAGTATTTGGACAAAAATCAGCACATAATGGATTACCTTTCATGTTTAAATGTTTCTTTTTTCTTTTTTTGTGCTCTTAGTAGTAAAAAGAAACATTTTGACTTTGGTCCTATAAAATTACTTTTAATCTTGCTGTTTTTTCATAAAAATACTATAAATCAAATTCATCCGTTTATATATGTACTGTTAGATTTGAATGTCACACTATACTGCTATGAAAGAATATTTTAAATATATTGTTATAAAGTAGAATTTTTTGTGCAATATAAAACGATAATTTCAAGTCTGTGTACCATTTTAAGTTGTTTGTTATAATTCTAATGTTTATTACAATTCTACAAGGAGAAGATAACATGAACTCGAATGTAAAATGGAGAGGAAAATAATAATATTAAAATAGCATTGTAATAATTGTAGAAACTAGAAAATATATGGAGTTGAATTTAATCCGTAAGAGAGAATTAATGAAAGATATGTTAGTTAGTGCATGGAAGCGATGTGCATATGTGTGCACGAGAGTGTCAGTTTGTATTGAAGCAGTGTTAAATAATTAAAGCTAGGCTTGTTGTGTAAGTCTGGCATGTTGAATAAGTCTGGCATGTTGAATAAGTCATATATGATATGTATATAAAGAGGCTGCTGTGTAAACAATGTGATAATTTCGATTCTTGTCTTTTGAATAATAAAATCAGAAATTCTATTCATTTGTAAATTTGGTATCAGAGCAAAGTTGCCTAACGACTTTTCTTTCTCTTCTTTAAACAAGATCCATCATCAATAACCATGGCAACCGAAACTAGTTCCACAAATGAAAATCCCACAGCCACCTCCTCTCAGACAACCGATAACCTCATCAAGAATCTTATCAAACCCCAAAGTCAACTAATTACCGTGCTTCTTGATGAAAATAACTTTCTCTTATGGAAATTTCAAGTGGAGACAGCAATAAGAGGTTATGGTCTGGAAAATCTTTTAGATGGAACTGCTGCAACACCACCCAAATTTATCACTAATGATAAAGGAAAACTTATTCCCAATCAAGATTACACAATTCATCAAAGGCAAGACTCGCTTCTTTGTTCTTGGTTACTTGCATCCATCAATACGAGTCTTCTGCCACAACTCATTGGCTGCAAAACTTCAAATGATGTTTGGACAACAATTCAACAAGTCTTCTATTCATAGTCTGCTGCCAAAGTGATGCATTATAAAAGAGAATTACAAAATATAAAGAAGAATGGGACCTGTATGCGTGAGTATCTTTTAAAGATCAAATCATTATGTGATGCACTTGAAGGAACTGGGCATAAAGTATCAGAGAGTGAACAAATCTTGATTATTCAGAATGGTCTAAACGAAGAATATGAAGCTGTCATAGCCGTAATTTCATCTCATGAACAACTCCCATCCATTCAACATGTACATTCCACACTTCTTGCCCATGAGAGTAGACTAGAACAAAGAGCAGCGACAAATTCTGATTTGTCAATCAATTATGCTAATAATTCCAAGAATAAAGAATACGATAAGTCTCAAGGCAATAGAAATGAAACAATACCATATAGAGGAAGCAATCAATTTCCTAGAGGAAGAGGAAGAGGAAGAGGGGGTAGATGGACCAATAATTTCAACAAGCCCAGATGTCAAATTTGTGGAAGGATTGGACACACAGCTCCAAGATGTTATTTCAGATATGATAAAGAGTTCATCATGCCACAGCAAGGTCAGTTTAATCCCAGAAACAACAATATCAGTGCAAATCTCTCAGTGCTAAATCAAGAATCAAGATTGACTCAAGAAAAAGGAGGAACAAATCAGATACATCTTCAAGACATGGCCAAACCATATGACATTGTCAATGACTGCTGGTACCCGGACTCGGGAGCTACAAACCATGTGAAAAACAATCTGCAGAACTTGAATCTTGGAAATTCAGAATATAAGGGTAAGTAGTTTATTTATATGGGGAATGGTATGGCCACTAGTATATCTCACATTGGAAATGCAACACTTAGATGTAATAGAAGTAATAGAGTCTTGCATCTAAAAAATTTGCTTAGAGTCCCTCATATCAAGAAAAACTTAATGAGCGTCTCTCAACTTACTACTGATAACAATGTGTTCATTGAATTTCATCCTAAAACCTGTTTGATTAAAGATAATCGAAGTAAGAAAGTTTTGTTGCAGGGTAACTTGCATAACGGGCTCTACAAATTTGATACTTTGAGACAAATGAAGACTCAAGGTTATATGAGATGCAACAATATGTATGTAAGTAATGATAATCTGATTGGCAACAAAAGCATATATGATATTTGGCATTATAGGCTAGGGCATCCATGTGATAAAACTGTAAAACAAGTGTTGAATGATAATAAGATAGCATTTGTTGATGTAAATTTACCCTATGTTTGTACTCACTGCCAAATTGGAAAGAATCATAAACTTCATTTTTCTTCATCTAGCACTGAATATACTAAGCCACTTGAATTGATCACTTCTAATATATGGGGACCTGCTCCTATAATCTGTGACTATGGTTATAAGTATTACATTTCTTTTGTTGATGCCTACTCTAGATTAACTTGGATCTACTTCCTCAAAGCCAAATCTGAAACCTCCCATATAGTGATACAGTTTATTAAATTTATTGAAAGACAACTAAATACTCTGTTGTTAAAGTTTCAATCTGATGGTGGAGCTGAGTATAAACCTCTAGATAAATATTTTAAGGATTAAGGAATCCAACATAGGATAACACGTCCTTACACATCAGGGAAAATGACATTTGTGAAAGAAAACATAGGCACATTATTGAGACAGGTTTGACATTACTTGCACAAGCATCCTTACCACTGAAGTTCTGGCCTGAAGCTTTTTCAACAGCCTCCTATCTAATTAATAGATTACCAACCAGAGTCTTGAAGGATAAGAGTCCATCTGAAGTATTATTTAATCAAAGACCTAACTACAATGAGTTGAAAGTGTTTGGCTGTCTTTGTTTCCCCAACTGAGAGCCTACAATTCACACAAGTTAGATTACAGATCCAAAGCTTGCACTTTTTTGGGGTATTGTTTAAATCAAAAAGGATACAGATGTCTTGATGCAAGTGGAAGAATATATGTTTCAAGACATGTTGTGTTTAATGAGCAAGTCTTTCCATTTAGAGATCTTGAAATACTACCCACAAAGAAAGTTTTCAAACCAAGTATTCCAAGCATTCCACTGTATACTAACAGAACTGTGAATATTAACAAAGAAGATGAATCAGCAACAGAAAACAATGATATTGATTCTCCACTTACTCAAGACAATACCAGTCAAATATCCAGCAAAAGTAAAGACACCACAAATGATGATGAAGAGCAGAATACACTTGATTCAATAGCAGGACATCAGGATGAAAGCACAACTTCTCAAACTGCAACTGATATGCAACAGATATCAAAACACCATATGATGACTAGAGCTAAATGTGGAATTTTCAAACCAAAGTCTTACACTTTGATCAGTGAACCAAACAAAATAGATGAAGCACTGTCTGACAATAACTGGAAGAAAGCCATGATTGAGGAATATAAAGCTCTCATAAAGAATAATACATGGACCTTGGTCACACCACTTAAAGACAAGAATATAGTAGGATGTAGATGGATCTTTAAAATCAAACGGGATGCTGATGGAAAAGTACAAAGGTATAAAGCAAGGTTAGTTGCTAAGGGCTTTACACAACAGCCTGGTTTCGACTTTGAAGAGACATTTTCACCAGTTATTAAACTCGCAACTATAAGAATAATATTATCTGTAGCTCTACATCACAACTGGAAGATAAAACAACTAGATGTGAATAATGCTTTTCTACATGGTGAACTGCTTGAAGAGATATTCATGGAATAGGCACCAGGATTCGAAGAGAATAAGCAGGTAGTGTGTAAATTGAATAAAGCTATCTGCGGATTGAAGCAAGGTCCAAGAGTTTGGTTTAGGAAGATCAAACACTCATTATCAAACTTAGGGTTTACACAAGCAAAATCTGACACATCACTGTTTTTGAGAGTTACAGATACGTCAACTATATACATTCTAGTGTATGTTGATGATAACTTGGTCACTAGCAATAGCATTAGAGAAATACATCAATTAATTGATAGCTTACATAAGGAATTCTCTTTGAAAGATTTGCGAGATCTGCATCACTTTCTGGGATTAGAAATAAAAAAAAGTATCTGACAGAAGCATGCACATGAATCAAAGCAAGTATATATCAGATATACTTATCAACACCAAGATGATAAATGCCAAACCAATGCCCACTCCAATGGTAAGTAATCTGCATTTATCCAAAAACAAAGGAGATCCTTTCGAAAACCGCAGGCTATACAGAAGTACAGTGGGCACACTTCAATATGCCACTATCACTCGGCCAGAAATATCATATAGTGTGAATAAAGTATGCCAATTGCAAGAACCTCTAACCGAACATTGGAAAGCAGTAAAACGAATCTTGAGATATCTAAAAGGAACATTAAATCATGGAATACTATTTCAAGCAAGCAAGGATCTGAATATCACTACATATGCTGATTCAGACTGGGCAGCCGATTGCGATGATAGAAGATCAACTAGTGGATATTGTGTGTATATAGGTTCAAACATCATTTCCTGGTCATCAAGAAAGAAGTCTACAGTTGCAAGATCGAGTGCTGAAGCTGAATACAGAAGTTTAATAGCAGTTGCAGCTGAGATAATATGGATTAGATCTTTATTGAATGAATTAAGAATAACAGATCAAGGTGTGCCCATAATTTGGTGTGATAACGAAAGTGCTATAGCCATTTCAGCCAATCCTATTCAGCATCATTGAACCAAGCACATAGAGATAGATTTGCATTTTGTAAGGGATCTTGTGGATAGTGGAAGATTAAAAGTAAATCATATTCCTTCAGTTTATCAGAAGGCAGATATATTGACGAAATCACCGCCAGCAACTCGCTTCATCAAGTTAAAACAACTTCTGACTGTCACTGAAGAAAAGAATGCTGATAAAGGAAGAAAAGAAATGGGAGATTAACTTGAGGGGGAGATTTAGTGCATGGAAGCATTTGAGTGTGCATATGTGTGCACGAGAGTGTCAGGTTGTATTGAAGCAGTGTTAAATAATTAAAGCTAGGCTTGTTGTGTAAGTCTGGCATGTTGAATAAGTCTGGCATGTTGAATAAGTCATATATGATATGTATATAAAGAGGCTGATGTGTAAACAATGTGATAATTTCGATTCTTGTCTTTTGAATAATAAAATCAGAAATTCTATTCATTTGTTAATTATGTTAATAATTGTATAAATTATATGTGAATGTCAAATAGTGCAAAAGAATAAAAGAGAGGTTTTTAGGGGAATTTTTAACACCTAACTCGAGACTATATTGATTGTTGGAAAAAAAACGGAATTCTTTGAAACAAACAAATTGAGAGCACTACTAGAAAGGCTTCAGAAAACGACATAGCCTAGCGACGGCTAGCAACGGCTAAAAAAAGCGGCCGTTGCTAGCCGTCGCTTATTGCGTTATACAAACTTGCTACCTGAGAGCAAAAAATTTCATTTTCACTCTCCTCAAATCAACTCAAATCCACCACCCCCCGCAACGAGCCGCCGCCCTCCGCCACCAGGAGCCATCACAACCTTCCGTCGCTAATTTCAACCTCTCCAAACTTGCCGGTATCTCCTATTTTCCATTATCTTTGTTTAATTTAGGTTTAAATTAAATTAGTTGATGATTTTGGGATTTGGAATTGGATGATTTAGGGGTTTGAAATTGATGAATATATGTTATTAGTTTATGATATATAGTTTATTATTTGAATTGGGTATATAATGGTAAACCTAATTTTGAAAATTAGTTGATTATGTGTTTGAAAATGGTGATTATTGCGTATTAGGTGATGATAATTAGTGTTGATTTGGTGGTATTAATTAGTGAATTTATTGTTAACTATGTTGTTAAAAATTATGGCTAATTTAAAATCCAAAAAATAGTCCATGATTATTGAATAATATGTTTATTGATAAGTTTACGAGAATGTTTGTTATACTGTTGTAAGTGCAAACTACTTATTTAGTTCACAAAATCCTTAATTAAAATTTATGTAGTTAAACAAAAGTTAAAATACGTTTTAAAATTTTAGATTTAATTAATAAATATTTAAATAGTTAAATGAATTATAAAATAGTTTTTGTAGTTGTTAAAATAGTAACTCATAGTTCCCATTTGTGAGATAAGGCATATTTTCCGAGTTACTGGTAGTTCCCATGGATTTTGATTCATAATTAAACGAATTCTATTTGGCTACATTACTAAAAAAAATTAAGATCATTATTTCACTACAGACCACTAATACTTCAATATTAATATTTTTTAATTTGTGCTTTATTTATGTGAACCCCTTAGAGATTTTTGGCCCCGTCTGACAAATGTTGTATATGATCGTTATATGGATATTCACTTTTCCACAGAATGGACATCTATATTCATCTGATACAACATTTGTTGGATTTGTCCTAGTATTTGGACAAGTTACAAAGACAATAAAGTAATCATATTTTATAAATCATTTCAATTTAAACGGTTCAGAAAATTTCGATGGCACTTCCTTTTTTCCCTGTGCACACGCATTTGTGTACGATACAGGGAATAAAGGGAAGTGCTGCCGAAATTTTTTAGAATCGTTTAACTTGAAATGATTTATAAAATATGATTACGTTATTGTGTTTGTAATGGGAAGTAGGATAACCGGCCGTCAAAGTAAAAAAACAATAAACTTAAGAATTGAAAATTTGAATGCAGTATTTATTTGAATTTGTTAAAATAGTAAAGGGTTATATATGAATTTTTACAAGACTTTAATATGAAGTGTGTTATTCAATCTTCTAACCTACATTTTACAAATCAGAAAATATGTTCGATTATTTTCTCGATCGTAGTTGGATGTATGAACCTCGAAAAGGTATGAAAGGATCAATAAAAGAACGTTTCTTTAACGGTGTACACGTATTTATTAGATTTGCTCAATCTAATAATCGAAATAACGTAGACATTCGTTGTCCGTGTAGTAAGTGCAAACATCTGAAGCATTGGAAACTAGATGTAGTAGAAGTACATTTGTACAAATTTGGTTTTGTGCCGAATTATTACTTATGGGATCGTCATGGAGAACTTGTTCAACCTACACCTAATCCTGTAGTGTTAGAGGACGATAATATTATGACCAATCCTATAGAAAACATTGTAACGACCCCGAATTTTAATTTAATTTAAATTGATAATTAAATAAATTTTTGAATAAAAAATTGTAAAATTAAATATAAAACAATAAATATTAAAGAAAAATAAATAATTGAGTATAAATAGAAATAAATAAATAAGAGATGAACTATAAAAATAAAAGTAACACTTAAATAAATTCTAACAACAAAATAAAATAAATATTTAAGCTAGAAATAAATTAGTTAAAATTCAAACAAGTAAACAAATGGAACAAAATATACTTACAAAATGATAAAAATATATAACCTTGTAAACAAGCAAAGACAAAAAAAAGATAAGTATGAACAAAACTAAAATTTATAAATATCTATGTACAAGCTTATGCATTCAATACCATATCATGTCATCCAAAACAAAGAAGTACATAAGCATGGGCTGTAAAACAAAAAAAAGGGAAGTAAGGCAAACTAATTAATGCAAGCCTCAACGTATCATATCAGCCTTCAAAACAAAGGCTAAAGTCTCTGCCTAGTATTGTACAAACAATATTTTATCACCCTATACAAATAACATCACCTCGTAAGCTTTCTTTTATATCTATCAACATCTTCATCTCAGTTTTTATCATTTGAAACTGAGCAACCTCTAATGTAAACTTCATCTTAAAACTTAAACAAAAGTTCAATCTAAACAACAATTTCAACTAGATTCAACAAAGCAAGGAGGTAAGTTTTAACTAACAATTCAAAGCCTGGTTCAAATAGAAGAAGCTCTGTTCTTCTGAAAAGTAATAAGGTGAGTAACTTTTCTTTTTAAACCAGATTTCCTTGTTTCTTTTACCTGTGAGTAAACAACTTGTTTTCAAGTTTAAGTTAAATTACATGTGTGTATGTATGATTTGGATTCAAAAATGTTTAGTAGAGTATCTTTCAAGTTTTTAACTCCGTCATATATGTGCATGTGTGTCACTTGTTCTCTGTTTGGATTTCAGAGTAGAAAATCAACAGGGTATTCGATAATCTCTTCGACTAATCCTCATTAGACTGTGATGTTTTAACAAAACAAATTTGTTCATACTTAAATTAAGGTCTGGAAAAGTTTTCCAGTACAATAAAGTTTCAAAACATCTCAAAAACAAACTATTTTACAGGAAAATGTAACTTTGTGATATATTCAAGTACCATGAAACTTAAATTTAATTACACATCTCGAATCTCTAACAGAAGATAGGATTTTTAAAATGAAGATGGTAATTTTTAAATGAGAATGCAAGGAGAAATCGGTAGATGACCGGGAATTGATTTTTGACCAATCCCCGGCGACGCAATGAACTGGAGATGCCGGCGTCGCTAGGGGAGATGGGGAAGCTTACTGGGGTGGTAGGAAAAATAAGCGGGGGTGGCCTCGACGTCGGAAGTGGCGGCGATAGCGAATTCTTTTTTTTAACCTAATTTACTGAAGCTCAAATTGTCGATCGGCGTGACCACGTGTGTGCATCGAGCTGCATGTAACTTCGGGAAGGGCAGTGGGGGTTGCTGAAGGAAACGTAGCAGAGGTGGCAGCGACTCCGGTGGCCAGAGTTGCCGTGGAGAGAAATTTTCTGAGGAAGTTCGTTTCCAGGTCGATCGAGTTTCACTCGATTTCGGATGGCTACGTAATTGAGGGGTTCTTCGACTTGAGATCGATGTTGGGGTCAGTCGCGACTTGCTGGACGTCTCGTCGACCATCGGAGTGACGTGGGTGAAACGTGCACGTGCACGCGACATAGTTCGTGCCTGTTAATTCTACAGGTTTGGGGAAGAAGGCTTGGCATCGGGGCAAACTCGAAGGGATTCACGAAAAACTCGAAGCAAATGAAGATGTAGGGGAACTCGAAGCTGAACTCGGGAATTTTGTAAGTTGCTCGAAGAAAATGTAATAGTGGCCCGGGTAAATGTTTTCTAGAGCTTATAAACAAACCTGTTACTGCTTTGGAAATTTTTGAATTAATATTTAAAGTTTTAAATAAGATTTAAACTGAGTTTTAAATTCAAAGTTCAAGTATAAATTCCAGTTTAGTTTGAAACTAAGGTTAGGGATAAATAAAGTTTAAAAATAAAATAAAATTTTAAACTTGTTATGTAACTTTAAAGTATTTAAAGGATTAAAAGAATTTGAATTTTGAAATGGAATTTGAAATTGTAAAGGAAGGGTTAATTAATAATTAAAAGTAAATTAATTATGTAATTAACTTAAGAATGATCTATTTATGGTAATTAATAAAGAATAATTAATTAAATGGTAAATTAATTAATGTGGTAAATTAATTAATGTGATTAATTCAAAGATGAATAATTAAAAGATAATTACTTAATGATTAAAGGATTATTAACCAAAGGATAAATGTATTAATTAAGGGTTAATTATGTGATTGACTTAAGAATGATCTATTTAAAGTAATTAATTAAAGGTAATTAATTAAATGGTGAATTTAATAATTAAAGGTTAATTATTGAATAATTAAAGATTGATGAATTATTAATTTATAATTAAAAGGGTAATTAATAAATGATTAAAGGTTAATTAATTAAAATGGTTTATAATTAATTAATGATTAATTAACCTAGATTTGTAGTTCATTCATAAGTAATTAATCTGGTATAAATTAATTAAAATCAGATATTAATTGATCTTACTTATGGATGTTTGGATTTCGTTGAATGATTGAATTGTTTGATATCCCTGATATATAATGCTTTGTGATACATCCTGATTTATGTTGTGATCTATAATTTACTTATCTGTGATATATCTCTGTGATCTGTGAATGAAGATGAGCGTTATAGTTTATATCGCTTATCAACTATATTCTGTATTCTGATCTGTGATGATTGTATGATGTTGCACTATTGTGTTAAACCCTTGGACTACACCTTTACACACACAAATATGGATTTCACGTGGAAATCGGTTAAGTCACAGATAATTTAAATTTGATGTTTTTGAAATTGAAATTTTTAATTTCAATTGATTTTGAAATTGGAAATTTGGGTTTAAAGTGAAAAGCTTTTGAAATAGAATTTCAAAGATAAAAGTTATTTTGAATAAATTAATCGAGTTTTGAAAATTTAAATAATTGGATTTAAATTTGAATTCAAGTTTGAAATTGAATCCTATGATTTGAAACTAGGGACTAAAGATACTGTACGAGTTATATATGGGTTAAACCATTTTAAAGATATTGATTTGGGAATTTGAATTTTTATTCAAGGGTTTTAACTCGAGCAAATATAACTGGATTTTTCTGAAACGAAAACTACTTGTTTCAAATAGTAAAAGCTTTCATTTTAAGAAATGAATTTCCAATTTGTGTTGAAAGGTTTCAAGTTGAAATAAAATTGAAATGTTTTGAAAACTATGAAATGAATCTTTGATTCAAAGACTGAATGAGTTAATCCAACTTGAAATAAAATTGTTTTGAAAGGCTATGAATGAATCTTTGGAAACGAGTTTTGAAAGCTATAAGTTAAATCTTGATTTAAAGATTTAACGAGTTAATCCAAGTGAAATGGAAATTTGTTTTGAAATATATGAATGAATCTTTGTGAATGGGGTTAACTTTGTGAATTGAATCTTTTTGTTTAAAAGATTGGAAATGGTAATTTGTTTTAACCATTCGAATGAAAAGTTTTGGGTTTTAAGTTGTGACTTAATTGAAACCCCAGTATCCATATGTTTTAAATATTTCGCTCACTATTCGGGTTAGCCGGGAAAAGACATTTGTGTCATATAACCCATTCCAAAAAATGATACGACGTATATGGATAGCATTTGATGACCGGTGTTGAAGACTGGATATTTTTGAAAACGGAAGGATTACCGTCGAGTTACTCTACATCGGCTGATCTCCGATATAGAGGTTTTATCACCCTTAGTGATGGAAAGTCCGGACGTGATTGGAAATTATCCGGATTTGCAAGGGCTTCGTGAGAAGTGCCTTCGGTTCTGTTCGAACCCAGAACAGACTTGTATGGATTGTATGTCTGACATTACACTTTGAGATATAAAGCCGATTTCTTTCAAATACATTTCTGTTTGGTGGTGGAGAATTTATTCTCTTAGCTTAACACCCTTCTCTGAGACGTACGAGCTCAGAGGTTATGTAGTTGAAATTTATCAGCGATATATCCCAATTTGGTAATGTGACATGCTGAGTGTTGCTGTGTGATGATCATTGTTTGATCATTTGTGATATGATCATTTGTTTGATCATTTATCTTTGTGATCATTGCTTTGATCATCTATTGACCCAAAGCATGGCTTTGTGTCAAAGCGTAGCTTTGTGGACGAGACTTCGTCGAACCTCGCAACCCGGTAATGGTCGAAATAGGAATTGTGCGGCAAGGTTTCAGGGGTAGCTTCCCTAAGGTATGACCATTCCTTCTGGAAAAGGGTAGTATCATGGTATGGAGCCCAGATACTTACTCATGTGGACACACTTTATTTATTATGTGTGATGTTGGTTTCGAGGCGCCTCAGTTAAAGGTCCCAAAGGACCGGGGGTGGCATATCTGAGGTTTTGTATATCCCTTGGGAAGGGGGGTAGCCGGCCTTGTTTGGCTGAGAGCAGTTTGTCTCTCGGAGCGTCCCGCCAAAGGCGTTCTTTCGTGGAATAGGAAGTTCCTTAGCCTGACCATTTGTTGGAAATCCAAACAAAACAATACGAGCCCTATACGGTTTTAGTTGTATTACCTGCCATGAAATGTGGCGGTAACCTGCTATTGAACATGGTAGCTATAGTAGGCATAGTTCGAAATGTCTATTCTGGCTAAGAGTGATATTATACTTTCGAAATGTTTTCTGCACTATGCACTAGTAATAATATCAAATGATTTGATTTTGCGTAGTAAGCATCTTTGACTATCATAAGGAGAAATCTTCTCCAATTTTGCGTTTGCATTGTGTGTGTGGCGGGAGGCCTTATGGTAGTTTCATTTTCCAAAAGCATTGCGAATTGACTTTAAAAGTTTCTACTATTCGTTTTTTAAGATAAACTGTTTTTGTTGCTCACACCAGTCCCATGACTGATCCGGAGTTTATTGTTTCTTTCCTAAACTCTGGGTGCTCAAAATTTTCTACACGAGCAATCTAGAGTTGGGTTTTTCAGATAGTCAGAATTAGTAGATTTTCTGGAGCTAGTTCAGTCTTTGGATATGGACTGCACTTGCTTATCTTTGTGCATCGTTATTGGGAGTTCAAGCTATTTCTGGATTGGCGCTTTGGAGATGGAGATTATCCGCTGCTGATGTTATCGTTTTCTTTTCCGCTGCTATTTCTTGTATCATATCTCTGATGTATATTGATATTCATTGTATCACTCTGTTGTATCAGATATTGTATCAGATATTATATATCAATGTATTATTCATTTCTTCCGCTGTGTTATTTACTTAATGTTGTTATAAGCTCCGGCGACTCGAATTTGAACGGTCGAATCTATGGCATTTGAGTACGATGTAAAGTATGGATGTCGATTTTCGAGCGGGCAAAATCCGCTTCGTTACAAACATGATGCAAGATGATGCACGATCAATGTTTCCTACCTTTGACCAAGGTGATGATGGGAACGAAAATGTTGACGAAGAGCCGACCGCGGAAGCTAAATTTTTTTATGATTTATTGGATTCTGCTAAGAGGCCATTGTGGGATGGATGTACTAGCGGAACCGAATTATCTGTAACCACCGAATACATCACTATGAAATCGAAATTTAATCTTACAGAAGCTGCATTTACAGCAGTTATACAAACTGCAAAACGACACATGCCACATAATAATTTGATGTGTTATATTCATTATAAAGTAAAAAAACTTATGTCTGTTTTTGGATTGTCGTACCAGAAGATAGATACATCTGTAAAAGGTTGCATGCTGTATTGGAAAGAAGACGCTTATCTTACTAAATTCTGAATATGTAACGAGGAAAGATACAAACCAAGAAAAAAGAAAGGAAAAGAAGTTCCATATAAGAGGATGCATTATTTACCCATCACTCCCAGACTTCAACGGCTATATGCATCTTCTGCTACAGCATGTCATATGCGATGGCACAGTGTGAGAACACCAGAAGAAGGAACTTTGATACATCCATCTGATGGAGAAGCATGGAAACATTTTGATAAGACTTATCCTGAATTTGCGGCAAAGAGCCGTAATGTTAGGCTTGGCTTATGTACGGATGGATTTTCTCCATTTTCTCAGTTTGGTAGTAAATATTCATCATGGCCTATTATTATTACTCCTTATAATTTACCCCCATGGATGTGTATGAAAACTCTATATATGTTTCTAACGATTGTCATCCCCGGTCCCGATGATCCGACACAAGGAATTGATGTTTATCTACAACCACTAATCAACGAGTTGAAAACACTATGGCATGAAGGAGTTGAAACGTACGACATTTCGAGAAAAAGAAATTTTCGTATGTTTGCTTCTTTATTATGGACTATTAGTGATTTTCTCGCGTATGGCATGCTTTCAGGTTGGAGCACATCTGGACGTCTAGCTTGTCCTTATTGTATGGATGAAACACGAGCATTTTCATTAAAGTATGGAAAGAAAATTTCTTGGTTTGACTGTCATCGGTGTTTTCTACATATCAATCATAAATTTAGAACGGATAAAAAGAACTTTAAAGCTAACAGAGTAGAGAGTATGCTACCACCTAAGGTTTGGACAAGTGAAGAGGTATATGAAATTGTAAAAGACTACCCAAAGATACATGAAACTGGGGTATAGGTTGAAATTCCAGGTAAATCGGACATTCATAACTGGTGCAAGCAAAGTATATTCTGGGAGTTACCGTACTGGAAAAATCTCCTACTTCGACATAACATTGACGTCATGCACAACGAAAAAAACGTGTTTGACAACGTGTTTAATACAATTTTGAATGTGAAGGGGAAAACCAAGGACGATGCGAATTCAAGACGTGATATATTACACTTCTGTAAGCGGCCCGAACTTCAATTATACGACGATAATAAGAAACCCAAAGCATGCTATGAGCTAGACAACAAGCAAGTAAAACTCGTTCTAAAGTGGGTGGAAGGACTTAGATGTCCTGATGGGTTTTTTTCTAACCTCCGTAGATGTGTTGACTTTAAAAACAGCAAATTGAGTGGGATGAAAAGTCACGATTGCCCCATTATGATGGAGTATTTTTTTCCCGTGATTTTCAAAGAACTGCTGCCTGCAAAAATAGGGAGTGTTATAACAGAATTAAGTATGTTTTATAAACAGTTTTGTTCTACGACGTTAAAGGTAGATCGTATACGTAAAATTGAAGCAAAAATCCCTGTACTTCTATGCAAACTGGAGAAAATATTTCCGCCTGGTTTTTTAATGTAATAGAGCATTTACCTGTTCATCTTCCATCTGAAGCACTCCTTCGTGGTCCTATGCAATATGGATGGATGTATCCATTTGAGAGGTAATTTAATTAATTTCGGTTTTTGTACCACCATATAAATTTAATTAATTTTGTTATAGGTACTTGAATCATTTGAAGAAAAAAATTAGACAAAAAGCACGAGTAGAAGGTTCGATTTGCAAATCGTACCTTGAAGAAGAAGCTTCATTTTTTTCTCACATTACTTTAGTAACGATGTGAACTTATCGTTCGTAAGTGTTCCCCGTAATGAAGAAACTATTGAGCAGGATTCTTCTCAAACAATGTTATCTATTTTTAGACAACATGGAAGACCTGCTGGAAAATGTGTGGAAATATGGTTAGATGATAGAGATTACCATGTGGCGCACACATATGTTCTTCTAAATTGTGCTAAAGTTGCACCATTTGTCAGGTAATTATGAATTCATATATAATTCAATTATACATGTATATATTAATTATAAAGGAATATAGTACATATTTGCAACATATACGAATCACAACATCCATCTGGCGATCTCAGTAATAATTTGCTGGATGGTTTTCAAACTACGTTCATGATACAGAAAACTATGTTGTTGACGAAGGATTACGACATCTTGCTATTGGACCAAAACGAAATGTCAAGACTTATCCAATATTCTTCGTCAATGGATTTAAATTCAACACCAAAGATTACGAGGCTGAAAAATTAACATATAACAATGGTGTATTTGTCAAAGAAAGTGATGATCAAGAGGAGCATATAAAAGATTTTTACGGCGTCTTAACACAAGTTTTAGAGTTGACATATTATATACAACCTGCAGAGAAAGTTGTTTTATTCAAATGCAACTGGTTTAGCAATGTTCCTGGCTTTGGAATTAACGTGCACAAATATTATAAGCTAATTGAAATAAGGCATACGTCGCATTACTATAAGTATGATCCTTTTATATTAGCTAAGCAAGCTTTACAAGTTTATTTTGCTCCATATCCGTTCTTAAAAAAAGATAAAGCAGACTGGTGGGCTGTTTTTAAAACGAAGGCAAGATATACATTTGATGGAAATAATATTCCAGATGAAGCAGCGTATCAAGCAGATCTCGAGCCAAATACTGAAATAGTGATAACCGATGACATTGATGTAGGGTCGTTGACTGATGAATCGAATGTTTTAATAGATGCATTTGTAAGTACCGAAGAAAATGATATAGAGTACGAGACCGAGTCTGAACTAGAATATGACGAAGACTGATCATAGATGGCATCGCTTGTTGTATAATTCTGAGCTATGTATTAACAATAATGACTATGTTCTGTAATATTCTGAGCTATGTAATAATAATGATGACTATATATGATCTGTATCATTCTGAGTTATGCATTATTCTTTTCATGTACGCTTTGTTCGATGATTATGTGCAGAGTATGCTTATGTGATGATTATCACTTGATTAATAATTATGTGATGATTATGGGATGATTAATGATTATGTGATATTGATTGATGATTATGTGATGCTTATGTTATCAGTACTCTTTTCTAAGCAGTGTATGATATTATATTTATGTTTGTGCCAGATATGTCTGATAGGCGACGTAATCGACGTAGTACATCTCAGTCACCTTCACTTGGAGCAGGTCCGAGTAGCTCTGAGCCAGATCTCCGTCGAGTTGCGGAGATAGTTCCAAAAAGTGTTGGGTATGCATCAAACTTATTTGAATTATATTATATGAAATATATTGAATATATACATCAACATTTCTACAAAGGGTTCGAGGTGGAGCCGTCCGAGTTCATTTTACAAGTATCGAAAGAAGCATACAAGAGTATGATGTCCGGGTGTTGGCCTCAGTGGGATAACTTCCCAACACATATAAAAAATGCAATATGGGCTGATCTTATGGTAAGTACAACTTTGTAATATATAATTATGCCTTATATGAAACCAAAAACAATATGCCATCATGCCTTATGATATCAGTTTTACGTATTTTGTTCTGCTGATTTGTTTTAAATTATATAATCTCTTTTACATAACACGTATGATAATTCAATATGCAGGCAGCTATACGTGTGGATCCGTAGGATATGGATGTTTTTATAAATCATTGGAATAAAAAGATGCGGAAAAATTACAGAGAGACTCCGTCAAGGGCTAAGAGTTCAGGGAAAAAGCCAAGTTGGATGGGGGATGATATTTGGGCTGAATTCCAACAATATTGGGAATCTGAAGCATTCAAAGTAAGTTATATTGTCACTATATTTTTACATTTAAATGTGTTGAATTATTTTACTTAATAGTGTGTATAAATTAATAGGAATTATCGGCAAGAAACAAGGCAAATAGGAACAAAACCCCCATTTTACATCGTGGTGGCTCGAAATCCTTCCAACAACATAGGAGGGAATTGGTAAATAAATTAACCAATATTTATGTTATTGATGTATATATTTATTAGTGTCTCTTTACCATATATTCTATTCTTGTATATAATCTATTCTTGTATATACTCATGCAAATTATCAATATAATCTATTCTTGTATATATTCAGTGGGCAAAGTATGAAAGGGAGCCTACAGCGGCTAAGGTTTTCAGAGTCACACATGCAGTGGAGCATACATATGAGGATGGGAATGTTTCATATGATTGGTCGGAAGACAAGGCTGCTTCTGTAATGGTAAATATGTTTATTTCTGTAATGAAAATATTTCATATTCGTTTATTTCACAGTAAATAAGTAAATTGTATAGCAATTGTGTCAAATATCTGTTCGTAATTGTAGGAGAGATATAAAGCAGAGCATGCACGAGCGATACAAGCGAGTGGACGTGAGTCGCTTACGGTTGATGAGTCTAATCAGATATGGGATTCAATCATTGAACCGGCAAGTCGAAACAGGCGTTACAGTTTCGGCAATATGGTATGTACTCAACGTTTACACAGTAGAAACCTGTATGCCATAAACTTCTTATTCACTTGAGTTTATTACCAATAACTTGAGTTTTCTTATTGTTATTGTATGCCATGAACTTCTTATCCACTTGAATTATTTCACAAGCTCTTAATTTTCAAAGGGCATATAGGAGATCCATAGATGAGGAAGAGATTGCTTGGATGCAAACACAATTGGATGAGCTCAATGATTGGCGGAAGAGTCAGTTGGCGACGCAGATAGATGAGCGTATTGCTGCATTCTATCAGGAGCATGAGTCAATGCCCGGGGAAGGAGGTGCAGATGCTGATGATGATGATGATGCTTAGTTGGTTTGTTTTGATGGGTACACTTTATATATATATATATATATATATATATATATATATATGCACATATTATGATGGGTTTGACATTTGGTACTTTGGATATTGTGATTGATACTTAGTGTTTTGGTGGATTTGGTATTTTGGTTGTTGTGATTGATGTGGTTTGGTTTGGTGGATTTTCATATTTGGTTATGTTGATTTTCTTATATGATTTTGTGAATATATGTTGGAATATGCAATATTTGATGATTTGGTTGTGTTGATATTGATTATATGGTATGGTGAAATGGTATTATATGTGTGGAATAATGGAATTATATTATTTGGATTGATTGGGATTGAGGGTTGAAGGTGCTGCAATGTGACAGCAAATTTGTTCCAGTTTTGCAACGGCTAGCAACAGCCCTTTGGTCAAATATAGCGACGGCTAGCAACGGCTAACAACGGCTATATTGCAACGCTTTGCAACGGTTTGCATCAACAATCCGGAAAACCAACAACCCCAACGGTTGCTTCCACGTGGACACTTAGCCGTTACAAGCCGTTGCAAAAAGAGCAACGGAGTCGTCGCTAAGGCCGTCGCTTTCTTTAGTTGCAACGAGATATTTTGCAACGGCTTTTCGCGACGGCTAGCAACGGCCGCCAACGGCTATTAGCCGTTGCTAAACAGTGCTTCTTTTGTAGTGGAGACAATAAAGATTGTGTTTAGCATGTCCACTTGAATTTCTATACCAATCTGATTTTCTCAATTAAAAATGAATATCTCAAAATATTTTTTCTTAATTATTTGTTATTTAAATGATAAAATTTTTAATATATTTATACTTTAAACGAAAGAATTCCTTTTATCAAAAAATCATAAAATATTTTCAAAAAACAGAAAGTATTTATTTCAACAAAGTTCGTCATTTTCACATATCATTTTTGTGGAAAACAGGCAAAGGACAAATCTGTAATTGTTTTTGGCTTCAAGAACGTAAAATTTCGGTTTTGACATCAAGGATAAGTACTCACAAAACAAAATGGCAATGCAATTGGAGGTACCAGTTAGCATGAGCGATAACTAGAGGCGATGGCGGGATAATGAAGGCTTTTTATGAATTATAGATGAATATAGCATTATATATATAATGTAATTTAAATTAGCATTTTTTGATTTGTTGTTTTTTTAGAAATTCTATTCATGTAATGCTAGTTTAAATTAGCATTTTGTACGTATTTAGTGTTGTTTTTAGCATTCTATTCCAATAATGCTAGTTATTTTTTGTTTTTGAAGGACTGTTTTTTTTTTCAGTGGAAAAAATAATTTGGGAAAAAGTGAAATGTACTAAAAGAAACTTGCTTTTTTTCAATACAATTCAACCAAAGCTAAAAAATATTTAACAAAGTTAATGTACAACTTCTTTTTTTTTTTCTTTGGATAAAAGTTATATCACATCAAGCGTTAGATTTTCCACACACCGTTGTATTGTATGGTTGTACCAGTTTGCTGGAAATTCACTTCTGCTGCCTTCTGAACACACATTTTGTAAAATGTCAGCAACCAATAAAAAAGTTGGTAGAAATTCATTGTCCAGCTTGAATAAAAGAATGTCCACAAATAGTATATTTGGTTGATCAGATTCTAAATTCGGATAAGTTTAAATACGCTTTTTCTTCATAAGCAGAAACGTAAAACCAGGGTTTATCTGCAAAGATCCTTAACCCCTCCCTTTCCAATCTGGATTCCTGCAATTCACCAGTCACTTGCTGAACGGCTCCATCTTTTAGATTATACAACTCCAACCTTTGAGGACTCTTCTTATCATTTACATGAATCAAAAGCTTTCCTCTATACTCAACAATAGGTATAACAGAAACATCCCCAGATGGAAGTGCCATATTAAAGGAAAACATAGGAGTCCATCCAAGAAGATTCATACCTATTTTAGTAGTGAACACACGGAACTTTGTATTATTATGCGAAAGGGCGGAAAGACAAAGCCGCCCTTTCATGTTAGTCAACGTCATCGTGGTAACAGAAATATGCTTCAGAGGATCAGGTGGGTACAGCGTCGAATACCGTTCATTACTAAGGTGGAAACAAAGGAAAGCATTAGGTTCACCATCGAAAGCACACCATATGTAAAAGTAGATGCAGCTGCCTGTAAACGTGGAACAAGTGCTCCGTATAGGACGGGGAGGCTGCCTAGCAAGCGTCCTCCAGCAGGTACTTAGCCCTACAGTAAACACTTCTACTCCGAGGACGTAACTGCATTCTTTAAAGTTGTAGGACCAGTAGAAATATCGGACTACTTTGTAACTTTGAGTGGACTGAAGGAATCCGAAACCGACCCTTAAGCTATGTCCATCGTTTTCTTTTAGCTCCGGGCGAAGAATGTGTGCGTTGCTGCTTCGAGGTAATGTTATGACTTCTTTTGTTGTAGGGTTGCATACTAATACATTGTTGTTTGCAGTTGTTAAGGCAAACAAACCATTGCAGTGCATGACAGGTGTAGCAAATTTTCTGCCTTGGTCGGGGAGGTTTATGTCAAATAAACGTTTAGGTGCAGCGAAGTGGCCGTCTGTTTTGCTTTGGAATATATGGTATAGGTCGCTGAAGAAGACGGCAGTGGAAGATTGTAGGGTATGTCCTATGAAAATAAGGTTGGGTTCTGTTTCCCACTGCTCGTTTTTGAACTTGGGTTTGAAGGTTATGTGACACCCTAACTTGAAACGGAGCCTTCTTTTCTTTTGTTTCTTTACAAGTAGCTTAGCTAGTCTTTTACAGGTGGCCGCTGAGCAGCTGCCTTCAGGCAGAGTTCGGACTTCGAGTTTCCTGCAATTTAATTTTACTTCCAAAATGAGCCATCTGATTTTTATTCTTATTTTACCATGGTTTTTTCTAAACATATAAAATGTTAACAAGCATATATTCAATTCATATTGCTGTTTCTGAATAAAACTGAAACTACATGAACACGCACATGTATATATACATACATCTATATATGACTTATATTCCCCGTAGGGCAGTTCAACAAAAAATGAAGGTTTAAATAGAAATACGGTGGTGGAGCTTTGTGAATTTGTAGAAACAAAAAGAAGGAAACTTACAGTGGAGCTTTTGGAGTATGAAGCAACGCCATGTTAAGAAGACAGGCGACGAGGATGAAAACCACTGCAGCTAGAAACAGGAAGGGCGTCATTTCTGCAACCAAAAAATAATTATAATAATTTATCATCTGAATCGTTAATAATTTGTAGTAAAATATGAGCACTGACGAACGGTAAAAAAAATACGGCAGAAGATCAAGTACTTACTAGGGTTTATTAATTGAAGTATGTGGATGAATAGATATTCTCTGCGTATGTATACAAGTTCTTCAGAACTAAATCTCAACCACTGTTTGATATTTGTTTACAGTAGACGGTTGTGATAAATACACGTGGACAGAATATATCTCCTATTATTCTGCCTATTATTTCACCGTATTTCCAGCGAAGAGGTGAAGTATATTTCCAATTTCAAAAATCTACACAGTATTTGAAAATAAGAATTTTTTATTCTAATTCTTTATCTTTTGAATTTGTTATGACACATGGTAATATTATGAAAGAATATTTCAAATGTTTACTGAATATAATTTACTACCCAACGTAAAGGAGAATTTCAAGTCTATGTATTGTTTTAAGATATGTAAATCAGTTAGTTATTTTGTATGTGTGTATCGCAAATCTACAAGGAGAAAATTAATAATATGATTTTGAACGTAAAATGATAAGAAAAATATAAAAAATAGCACTGTGGTAATTGTAGAAAATAGAAATATAGACTACATGGACTTGAATTTAAGCCGTGGGAGAGAACTAAAGAGTGATGTTAATAATTGTATAAAATATGTATAAGAATTTGAAGGTGCGTTTGCAGTATTTACCTGGTCGGTCAGAATATTGGACTTGTTGGAAATTGAAATAGAATAGAAATGAAATTTACGTTATTTCTTCTAAGTAGGAAAATGAACGGTTTGGTAATGACGCGTCGAACACATCGTTTCCTATACGTTTTCATTTTACTTTAAAAAACAATATAATAAACAATAAAATTTTAAAAATAAATACTAATAGTAAAACTCAAAAAAAAAATTGTAGAATTAACAATAGAGCTAATAAATTCGTTTTTGTAAAAAAATAAAACAATATTGATTACAATAGAACTAAACATATTTTGTAAATAATAAAACAATATTAATATTAATGTGATATTTTGTGTAAAAATAAAATATGAAAAACCAAACAACAATAATATACAAAATTAAATTAATAAACAAATTATTCTAAACAAACTTAATAAACAACTTATAGGATTAGCTCTTTTACCTTGCAACGAAGAAGACGTCTCACACTATATATTATTTTGATTTGGAATTGAAATCGGGAATTAGAATTGAAATTGGATGAGGTAGGGTTTGGGTTTTGATGAAATCGAGAGAAAGAGGTGAATGTGAGAGGAAATGGGCCTCTTGTTTAATTTCAATCGAAGTATGTATTTGCATATTTCATAAATGTTCAAATACAAAATATATACTTACGTATTTATGGAATACACAAACTAAATATTTTTTTTAAATATAACTTGCACATTTTATAAATGCTATGCGCAAGCTATATGAAAACGATGTCTATTTCTGCAAATAGTTTTCCATCAAGTCTATTCTTACACTAAGTTTTTTTTGCATGCCCATTTTAAAATTTGTCCTTTGATTTTTATTCTTATTTTACCATGGTTTCTTCTAAACATATAAAATATTAACAATTATACTATGAAAATTAGTCTGCAATGTCTATTTGAAATTGAAAGTTCGAATAACATCATCATTGACAACAAATATCAATTTTTGATGGAAGACCAAACTTAGAAGTTACCTTATTAAGTGCTTGGATAGGGATATAGTTTTGTGTGTCCGTTATTTTAGTTGATTTCTTTGCTATTGGCACATAATTTATTTTATACCGATAAGTGTTTTCGTCCTTTTTATATTTTTATAATATATAAGAAATATAAAACGGTAACTATTTTTATCACATTTTAATCTACATTCTAAATTCTTAAAGGGATATGATAATTTATCTATTATCTTAATATTAAAATAAATTATAATATATATCCTTGGAACATATAGCTTATCATAAGTAAAAATTATGCTTATTTCAAAAGGGCTGATTTCTGACGTCATTTAACGACGCCATAGCGACTTGGCGATGGCGCAACGTTGTAAATTTTCCACCGTCGCTATGTCATCACAAAAGCGTCACAAAGGCATTCGCGCATCGCTAATTAGCTACGCCGCCTTGACGTTGTGACTATTTTCATGTTTTAAAAAAAGCCATTGGCCATTTCCATTACAACTCCCTAGAGAATGTTAGTAATATTTTGAAGCAAAATTTGGTTTAAATTTAAATGAAGAACAAAGTGTGTTGAGATATGGTTAGAAAATTATAATAGGATTGAGGTGGAGGACCATTCTTAATAAAGCAAGTGTGCTGCTATATGCATCCGTATTTATTCTTTCCAATACCATGATATGGTCGCCAAAAGCACAAAACGGGATGCATTTAGCTCCATCGGAAGATGTGGTGCTAAATGCACCCAGTTTTGTGCTTCTGGCCACCACATTATGGTGTCGGAAAGAACAAATGGGGTGTAATCGTACAATCAAGCAATCCAACCTACCTCTCCAAAATCAATATCTACCTTTCATTGGACATCAAATCAACGGTTTAAATAACCGATCCATGTACTCTTCTTTGTATTCCCTTTTACCTAAGACCACCTCCCCATATAATCTGATTTACCCAAATCCCCAAATCAAAAACAGCAATGGCGGGAAGCGGGAAGCGGTAAGGCGATTGGATTTGCAGCGACAAAGAAGAGGACAACTAAAAGCTGCACGACTAGCCTTCAATTCTCCGTTGGTAAAATTGCTCGATTTTTGATGGTCGGACAACGAACTAAACCGCTACCTAGATTTGGCACTGGCCGAACCAAGATCGCCTTCGCCTCCGATGGAGAAAACAGCGTCGTGCCTCACTATTAGAGAATCGATTACCATGGTTTTCAGATGAAAACCCTACGTTTAGTTCAGTAACATGTTATTCATTACTTTTGGGTACATTTACAATTGCTAATGGAGGAGCGCCTAATATTCACTATTTATTGCTTCCGAAGAAGACAGGTGCTTCCAAATCAGTCACTGAAGAAGAATAGAAGGTTTGATTCTGTTTTATAAATTGTAATAGTAAGGAACATAAAGTTATTCGCTGATAGTTGAAAACCTTTCGGAATAGATGATATTTAGCAAATAACACTGCACATGTTTGCAACCGAAACATTAAAGCTAAACAAGAAAATTTACCACCCAACCAATCAATAATTCACTGCTAGTCTTTCACCGTAGATCCTTTTATGCAAAGCTTATCTTCAATTACGGTCACATTACCACGGTCAGGTTGCCTATATTACGTCTGATATACTTGCTTGAGCTAAACGTATCCTTTTATGCAAAGCTTAATTTCAATTACGGTCACATTACCACGGTCAGGTTACCCAAGCCCGACCCTTTGGTAAAGCAGCTAAAGCTGCCGCTTGGGGCCCCCAAAAAATTAGGGCACCATTTTCCCAATGACTGGCAGGTAGGTGTAGGCGGCGGCGACTCCTCGGCATCATCTCCAAATCAATCGATGGTGACTGACAGACTCCATCCAAAACAAGATTCAATTCATGTAAAAGCTTGAAACAAGATTCAGTTCATACGATTCAATTCTGATCATTATGATGTACAAATAGTAGTAAGTTAGCAATAGCAACCTTGCTTCTTTACTTTAACTAGTGTGAACCCGTGCTTCGCACATGGTGTTGATTTATAAATTTTTTCAATTATCGATCATCTTTCTTTTTTTGTAAAATTATTATTGTGATGAAATAAGTTGAATATTGCATTTGATTATTTTTTTGAATACCATTCTAAATTTTAATTTTTTTAAGATGTCAATATTTAAATTGGTTGAAAATTTTGTCATTTGAAGTTTAAAATTTCCATAACAGAAATGGATGTTTTAAAATAAACTGTTTCAACATCTACAATCTCATAGTCATGTCCAAGCACTAAGAGCAAAATTACTTAAAAGGAAGAAAATTACCTGCTTATTTTTAGGTCAATCGCCTTTATCATGCTCAATGCTATACTTTTTTCTAAGATTAGTTGGTAATGTTCATCACAATTACTACTCGTAACAATGAAGATATACACGTGAGAACAAAAATGCAACTATTAAGAACAAAATAGTCCCATCTTACTATTGTATGTCCAATGCATTATAAAGATGATGCTAACTCTAATTATATATTCAGTAAAAATAAACTAACAACATGACCATGTATCAAATTAACTTTTTTTCAATATTTACATCTTTCTCTATACTTACACTCATGAAACTTGACCATATTCATTTGTATTTCTTTTCTTGTACATAAGCAACTTAAGCAATACGAACAATCAATGTAAAAGAAATCTATTAACATGATACTCCAGTCCTTGCTCCATGGACGATGACTATCCCTATCATCTTCCTGCAAAAATAAAAAATAAATAAGCAACTATAATCAAGTTAAACAGAAAAGAAACGTGGAACTCCAAAAGAACCATGAAGCTGTTACAACTATAGCATGATAATATCCTATATGAACTGGAACAGATGAAAGTGCCACAAAAATGTACTCGGAGTATATATGTTATTCGTAAGATAGAATGAGCAAATGAAAAAATGATCATATTAGATGGCTTGAAATTAGTTGATCCCCATAAAAGTAGTTAAAATTAGTTGCAAACTCATAGCCAGAACACTTTCCATTATGAAGATCATAATGTATGAAATTGTTGGTCTATTACTTCATGATTACCAATCGTCCATAATTCGGAGCAAGAAAATCATAAAACATGTAGGGATGAAGTATGAAGCCATGGTTATTTAACATTTTAAAAGAATCCCCCATAAATCCAATGCTTTGAATTTTAAATACTGTATGAGTTACTAAATTAAAACATTGCTTAGATCTGATGCTTCATTAATCAATATAAATTGTAGAAAATAATTTAGAATAAATGTGAGATCGATGCTATAAAGTAAGCTAAAATATTTCATGTAGAGAAAACTCATGCAAAAAAAGAAAGGGTATGGATGCAAATAAAAATAATGTTTTTGTTATATAATTTTAAACTTATATTAGTGATTGCATTGTTAAAAGTTTTAGTTTTTAAATTTGACTATGTCGACAGATTATATATTTTATTCCACTTCAGAGTAGTATTTTCCTTTAAAGCATACATAGAAAAATAATTGTTGTTAAGACATAAATTTTCATCTGGACTACAATGTTATGTTTAATAGAAAAATTGATGAAATTATGTTACATAAATCGGTGCTTTTTATGTAATAGTTAACATTTCAAATGCAAGTGAAAAGTTATATTCCTTTATTTTTTCTAAGTGATCTTCAGATCATCTGGGATGGCTTCTAAGATTATATAATGGTCTTTCAAAATGTAAAAGAATTACGTCAAAAACAACATCATTTATATTTTTGGTATGTTACAAATTGGTTCATAAATTCATCTAAAATACAAACACATAGGCTATGAGATAGGAATATAAGTTAAAACTTGTAAACTATTCTATATGTGCAAATGAAGGTAAAGATTGTGCAAATATAGCTTTAACCTTTTCCTTTAGCTGTTATCTCTGCTCCAATAATGATTTGTTAATATCAAGGCTGAACATATATCGAGTGTTTGCGTATAATAAATAGCCATCCTAAGAGTTTGATTTTAACTTTCATTATACATGTCAACCTAAAAAAATTTGCTAACCATAAATTGCTAACGTCTCTGATAGTCTTCTTATCTTCTAATTAATCAGAACTTCATCACCTATTATTTGCAAGCATATAATCTCAGAATCTTATTGTAAGCACCAAAATATAACCTGTAGATTATGATTATGATTCAGTTAAGTTTGTGTAGTTACCTTTAGAGAACTTCATCATGCCTTCCTATTTTTGCACCAGCACGTTGGTCGTAGCCTATAAAAATAGAAAACATGGATCGATATTATGAGAGAAAATTTTCCTTTAGTTTGGTTGTTTGATAATATTATAGAAAAATATAACTTTTCCAGGTGGAAGAGGAAAAATAATCGAAACCCTAATGCTTCTCATTTTATTCTCAATTTGTAAAAAAAAAAATTATTACTTTATTATTTTTTGACAACTCTAATACTCTTTATTAATAACCAAGCTTCTTCAGTATTGACAGTATTCCCTGAGAAAATGATGAGCCAAAATTTATGAATTTTTTTTAGTTCATTTAACTCCTTTTAGATTTCATTGTATATTAAACGTATCTAGTTTCATGAATGAACAATCAGTATGATACTTTGGTTGTTCGACCAAAATTAAAGGATGTTGAAAAATGAATGGAAAAATCAATAGAATAAGTCATTTTAAGTGAAGTATTTTTATGTGGATTGAATTGTGGAAATGATCTTAACTTGAGATGAACTCATTAATAGAGGCCAGAAATAAATTGAAAGAATGAGCATGGCAGCATATTTGTATCATGCGTAAAATTTCAATATAACAGACTTAGTATTCAATTGAATAGGAGGGGTTTGTGGTAGCAGTTACAGCCTGTAACGATACGGATTTTGCCCGCTCGAAAATCGACATCCATACTTCATATCGTACTCGAATGCCGTAGATTCGACCGTTCAAATCCGAGTCGCCGGAGCTTATAACAACATTAAGTAAATAACACAGCGGAATAAATGAATAATACATTGATATACAATGACAGATACAAAATCTGATACAACAGAGTGATACAATGAATATCAATATACATCAGAGATATGATACAAGAAATAGCAGCGGAAAAGAAAACGATAACAAATATCAGCAGCGGATAATCTCCATCTTCAAAGCAGCAATCTAGAAATAGCTCGAACTCTCAATAACCAGGCACAAAGGTAAGCAAGTGCAGTCCGATCCAAAGACTGAACTAGCTCCAGATAATCTACTAAATCTGAATATCTGAAAAACCCAACTCCAGACTGCTCGTGTAGAAAAATTTTGAGCATCCAGAGTTTAGGAAAGAAACAATAAACTCCGGATCAGTCATGGGACTGGTGTGAGCAACAAAAACAGTTTATCTTTAAAAACAAATAGTAGAGAATTTTAAAGTCAATTCGCTATGCTTTTGGAAAATGAAACTACCATAAGACCTCCCGCCACACACACAATGCAAACGCAGACTTGGAGAAGATTTCTTCTTATGATAGTCAAAGATGCTTACTACGCAAAATCAAATTATTTTTGATATTATTATTAGTGCATAGTGCAGAAAACATTTCGAAAGTAGAATATAAATCTTAGCCAGCATAGGTACCATTATACTATGCCTACTATAGCTACCATATTAGATGGCAGGTTCTACAACTAATACCGTACAGGGTTTCGTATTGGAGTTTTGGATTTCCAACAAATGGTCAGGCCAAGGAACTTCCCATTGCCACATGGAAACGCCTCTGGAATGACGTCCCGAGAACCTAACCGGATCTCTGCCAACACAAGGCCGGGTTACCTCTGCAAAAATAGGTAACTACTGACACACATATGCCATCCCCCGATCGTAACCGATCTTCCCGAGGATCCTCGATTCCAACAACCACATAAAAATAATAATGCAGTAACCACATAGGTTAAGTATCTGGGCTCCATACCATGATACCACCTCTATCCAGAAAGAAATGACATACACTAAGGGGCGCTACTCCCTAGAACCTTGCTGCATCCTTCCTGTTTTGACCATTTCCGGGTGTGAGGCTCGACGAAGTCTCGTTCACAAAGCTACGCTTTGTCACAAAGCCATGCTTCGGGTCAAACAAATGATCAACCTATGATCACAAAGATATAAGATCAAACAAATGATCATATCGCAAATGATCAAACACTGATCATCACACAGCAACACTCAGCATGTCACATTACCAAATTGGGATATATTGCTGATAAATTTCAACTACATAACCTTTGAGCTCGTACGTCTCAGAGAAGGGTGTTAAGCTAAGAGAATAAATTCTCCGCCACCAACAAATATGTATTTGAAAGAAATCGGCTTTATATCTCAAAGTGTAATGTCAGACATGTAACCATACAAGTCTATTCCGGGTTCGAACAGAACCGAAGGCACTTCTCACGAAGCCCTTGCAAATCCGGATAATTTCCAATCACGTCCGGACTTCCCATCACAAAGGATGATCAAATCTCTATACCGGGGACCAGTCGGTGCAGAGACATTCGACGAGTTGTCCTTTCGTTTTCGAAAATATCTGGTCTTCACCACCGGTCTTCAAATGCGATCCATATACGACGTATCACTATTCGGAATGGGTTATACGACCCAAAGGTCCTTTTCCGGCTAACCCGAATAGTGAGCGAATTATTTAAAACATATGGATATTTGGATTTCAATTAAGTCACAACTTATTAAATCAAACCTTTCTTCCAAAATAGTTTAAACTAATCATCATTTCAAATCTTTAAATAAAAAGATTTATTTCACACCGTTCACCTTGTTTCATAAATATCTATTCATAGGTTTCAAAACATTTCAATTTCAATTGGATTAACTCGTTAAATCTTTAAAACAAAGATTTAACTTATAGTTTTCAAAAACAATTTCATTTCGAATGGTTTAAACAAATCATCATTTCAAATCTGTTAAAAATAAACAGATTCAATTTATAGCTTTCAAAAAAAAATTCATTTATAGCCTTTCAAAACATTTCAATTTCATTTTAAATTTAAATACCTTTCAACACAAATTGAAAGTTCACTTCTTATATGAAAGCTGTTATTATTTGAAAACAAATAGTTTTCGTTTCAAAAAATCCAATTTTATTTGGACGAGGTAAAGCTCTTGAATTTTATTCACATTCCAAAATCAATATTTTATAACGGGTATAATATCTTTAATCCCTAGTTTTAAATCATATAATTCAATTTCAAACTTTAATTCAAATTTAAATCAAATTATTTAAATTTCCAAAATTTTATCAAATTATTCAAAATAAATTTTATCTTTGAAATTCCATTTCGAAAGCTTTTCACTTTAAACCCAAATTTTCTAATTTCAAAATCAATTGAAATTAGAAAATTTCAATTTCAAAAACATCAAATTTAAATTATCTGTGATTTAAACGATTTCCACGTGAAATCCATATTTGTGTGTGTAACAGTGTAGTCCAGGGGTTTTACACACAATAGTGCAACATCAATCATCACATATCAAAATACATAAATATAGTTGATAAGCGATATAAACTATAACGCTTATCGTACAGATCACAGATATATATCATAGAAAATAAATTACAGATCACAACAAAATCAGGAGGTATCACAAAGCATCATATATCAGATATATCAAACAATCAAATCAATAGGATCCAAACATTCAAAAGTAAGGTCAGTTAATTTTCTGATTAATTCAAATTAGATTAATTTCTGATGAATTACTAATCCCGGTTAATAAATCATTAATAAATCTTTAATTACTTAATTAATTAATCACAAATTATTAAGTAATTATACTTGAATAAATTAAGAGATTATATTTCAATTACAAAGACCTTCAATAAACAATTAAGACATATATACCTTAATTTAGTGTTTAGTTAAATCATTACAACTTATTTTAAATTGATTCAAAAACATCCCTTAATCAAAATTTCTAATATACTTATTTCAAACACTTGCTTGATTCAAGCATTATCAAATTCCATTTAAAAATACTTAGAAATTTATTCCTTATCATCATATAAATTAATTCAAAATCAATAAATTTTCAAAACAATTTAAGAACATTTAACTTAACATTTTTCCCTTGAAACTTGTTCATATCTTTAGTTTTTAAACCTTGGTACAATATTTGATTTACAATTAAAACCTGGTACAGATTTTATCTTTAGTTTTGAAAACCTGTTATCTAACAAATACACCCGAGCCAGAGGAAAATTTACTCGAGACAATTTACAACTTGCTTCGAGTCGACCCATCATTTTCACGAGCTAGAACCTAAGGCAACATCTTCTTCCACAATTTTATCTACCTGACACCGAAGATACATGGTGCACGTGTACACTCGATCGGAGTAACTCCGATCATTGCGAAGACCATCGATACGTCACCGGCGACCCCCTCGACAACACCTACCAGCCAACACCTTCAAGTTCGCCATGATTCGAAAACGAGTTGAACAGCGAAATGCTAGAACCCCATTCGATCGGAAATTCTTCCTCGTGCCGACAATCTAGGCCACCATCGACCACGCCCCTTCGACCAGAACTTCCCTGATGACCCAACAACGTTTCCCCCCCGGTGCGGCAGCACTCGATCAATCGGAGGAGACGAAATCTCCTTGTTTCCGACCACATCAAAACTCGAGCATTAAACCCTAAAATCGATTCGTCCCATCATCTCCTTCAATGGAAAAATCATTGAACATTTTTCCCAACACCAACCATCACTAAGCTTGCTTCGGCTGAGAGCTCGACCCCTCTAGTTACGCCGATCACCCGAGATTGACGAAAATGTCGATCTCGTTCATCCCACAATTTCCCATGATTTAGTGAATTAAAAATCTTGAATTTTGTTTCAAAAATCATGAATTTTCCCATCGAACCCAAAAACGTATATGAATCAATTAATTCTGAGATTCCATTTTATCATATTTATTGATTTTTTCACTGTAAACTTGAAATAACAGAAACCATATTATACTTACATACTTTGAATCGTTTCCAGGTCATGTTTTAAGTGTAAACAAGTTAAATACGAAAAAGAAAAATATCCTAAGTTTAGATATTTCAAGAAGAAGTATTAAATTTCCTAATGTTCTTTGCTCTGTGCCCAAACATATGGATATCAGGCTATAAAAATTTCCAGAGCAACAGAGAGTTCACAAAGCTATTTGTTTAATTTATAAACAGCAACCCTATATTGTTCAAAAACAAATACACAATTTTTTTTAACTTTGAAAGCAGATTTTTACTCACTTACAAACATTTTTCATTCAGAGTTCAAAGCCTAAAAAGGATTGGGGAATGAGATTTTGAATTTTGAACAGGGTTTGTAGCCTGTAAACTAAGAACAGAGCCTACTTTCCTAGACACATACATATGCACACAAATATTTGCATATATACAAACAGGCAGATAAATATACACATCATCCAAGCACATTTCATATCCTAATTCACAAATCATTTAGATATATATCAGGTTGAGTTTGCTCACAAACAAAAAACAAACAGGTTCAGGAAGGAGATTTGCTCACCTGGAAAGAAAAACAGAGGATAGGAATGAAATCTGGGACTTGTATTTTCATTTCAAATCTGTATCTTTGATTTGTTTGAGTTGACTACTGGATTCACTTAAGTTAAAGCAGTTGAATTTACTTTGTAGGCTTTGATTTGAAAACTGCTCTTTGCTTTGAGTTGCTCTGCCTTTTTGATCTTTGCATTGAATCAGGTAAGAATTTTATTTGTTTTACTTTGATCATTTCTGGTTTGTTGGAGTTTTGAGATGATGCTACTTTATTTTTCTCAGTTTCGAATGAACTGATGGTAAGAGAGTTTGATGTGGAGATGAAATATACAGGGTGTATATATTTTATACAAGGTGATGTTGTTTCTACTAAAGCATGGCTGAAGTGTTTCTCTTCATGGCTAAAGAGTAAATGGCATTTAATGCCTGTCCTTCCTTTGTTACTTCCATAACAATATTTGTTTTCCATGCTGGCCTACTCATTTACAGGCTGCCTATATTTTGGTTTTATTTTGCTTATATGTACTAGAGATATTTGCTATCTTGTTACTTGTACAGAGATTTTTTTATTATCTTTGCTTTGCTTATTTTGTTTACTTTATATTAAATAAAACTATATAATTTATTTTATAAACTCAAATTATTATTAACCATTTACTTGAAATTTAAATCTAAATCACATATATATACAATATACAGATTTTTAATTGATTTAACATAGAATTTATTTGAATGTGGGGAAACTCGTTTCAATTTATCAATTGATTTTACAATTTTTATTCAAAAATTCATTTAATTATTAATTTAAATTAAATTAAAATCTGGGGTCGTTACACAGCCCAATAGCAAGAGTGGTTTTACTCATGAAAGAAGTGTAAACTAATTGGTAATTGATTAGACATATCTGAATAATATCTATTTCAATTAACAAACTGTTAGAGAATTTGTGAGTGGACACAAAAAGGACTATTGAAGTGCATTTTGTTTGGGAAAATAAAAAATGAAATCAAAGTGGTATACGCTACCGTGCAGAGGAAATGCATGGTGAACCTTTCATTCTTCTTATGTGAGTCAAAACTGAATATTCCTGAAATCATGAATCCATGATCAGAAACTGCAATGCGTAGAAATATTATTCTAGGTGCATAGGTTGCTACTGTATATAATATATTGTCAAATTATATTTGTCAACATGGTCAAAATATATATGGGCTCATTTACAACTAAGTACATATGGTACAATATATAAATACAACCATTTCAGCAAAACATAGAAAATATACATAGTTAAGGATAGTAATATATATTTTCTTCAATCCTAGTTAAGAAATATTCTGTCCAACAGTTCAATAGTTGTTACTATATATAAATCCAAGTTATGTGTGTGTATTGTGCCGAACAGTCAAAATATTTAAAGAGATGCTAAAGAAAATAGTACTTTGGTGTAAGGAAATAGTATTTTATCATTTTGATATGCACAATATTATTGCACTACGTACAGAGCGCAATAAAAGCTACCACAGTAAGCCGCCCTAAGCTAGTAGTAAATACAAACAGTGCAAAACAATTGTAACCTGACCCGTGGACAAATGTTGTCAGTACATGACGCAAAACAGTATGAACCCAGTCCAACAGTATATTTTCAAAAATTAGTGTTTGCTGGTTTTACTGACCGAAGACAACTAAAAACAGCATAGCATTTGGTTAAATTTCAGATGGAAGCTAATCGTTGACTTTATTTCGTCAATCTTCCCAACATTTGTCCAAATTAGCAAGAGTGACATGGAAAAATGAAAAAGGTGTCAATGATCAGTAGTGAACAATCTTCCTAGTATTGCTATATAAACAATATGTATGGAATAATAGAATAAGAACTTGAACGCAAACCCAAAGTAAGTAGTGGAATAGTTAATTGTATACCTTTGTAATAGCAGTATACATGTCCAGTTGTTGACATCGAATGTGGTTAAACATCTTCTACGACTCCATGGTTAAGCTTACTACATTGAAAGAAGATAGGAGGTTAAAAAAAATTGGAAACAGTTTATATTTAAATTATTTTTTAAATTTAAGAAAGAGGAAGCAGTTTTTAAGGTATGCATATAAGTAAATTTATAAAGAAAAAACCAAGGCAGGCACGCAACAGTAAGATAGAATTTAAACAATATCAGTGCGTAAACATAGGCTGTTGAAAAATTAATTGTCAAGAAAAATACGGTGATATAGTTTCAGGGAAAAGTAATAATCTTTTAATCCATGAAAAAGCAATCAATATTACTAATCATTTACCTTATTTAAGTCTGTATAATTATAACAGCATCCCTAAACCCAATTTTTAAAAGTAAAAAATGTTAAAAATATAAGTAGAATATAATAAATGGACAGTCTTTAAAAAAGCAAATCCATGACCTTGTTATCTAACATGTCACCAATAAGTAATAGACTCCATGATTACTATATTCGTCGATAGCTGCTGTGTACGTGAAACAATTGATATGTCTCCAAAAAGAAATGCCTCAGTTCAGAGTTTTGAAAATGTGTTTATTGTAGTTAAAAAAGTTAATTTCATTGTTAACCAAAATAATTTAAGCTCTAACCAACACACCTTGCATTAACAGTCTGGATAACCAACTGTAAACAGAAATACAGGTAAAATCAAAATACACCATATGAAAATCAAATTGTAGTTTGGCAATTTAAAGTAATTGCTTCCACATTAAATCAAAAGTACCTTTTAAAAGTTTATTGTTTCTATGTACTCAAACGAAGTTTTTTTGTTTTGTTTTATTTTTGGAACATAAAGAAAAAGTAACTTGTTATTAGGTATTAAAATGACTGTAAATTTCCCAAGTTTCAAAAATCTATAGGAATTATTGTTTACTTTGAACGCACTGACTGTATGAATGAGAATATGAAAGCAATGTATGGTAGGGATTATGTTTTACAGATATATCTCCAAATGACATGGAAAAAATAACTCATTTGTTTAAAGCATTAATGCTTACTTCATTAATAGTAAAAATATATTGCTAAGAAAGGAGTTTTAGTCAAGTTCATCAAATTTTGAATAAAATAAATAATATAAGGAAGCAGAATCCTTTGAAAACATATGAATATGAAATACAACAATTGCAAATTACAAAAAATACAACAGTTGATAATATTTAATACAAACATGCTTGAAGTGCCAAAAACCCTGAAAAAGGATTTTTTTTTCTATTCTCTAATAGTGCAAATTAAATTAAATTAGGTAAACTACAATCCAAAATTTTAAAAATATTGTCAAACATACTGTGAGCAATAACAGGAGCAGAATTATAAAATAAATTATTCTGCTGGTCAGTTACACATATTTGACAATTCTGTGAAATTTAAACCATATTTCATATATAGTTTTATCTCACATAAAATTCAATAACATATAAAAACACATTGCATTTGTAACATGGAACTGAATGAAGTTTGATTATTATTTTCGGATTTTTGTGATGAGTAGAATAACCACCAGCAAAATTAGGCATAGAGCATAGTTTTTGTTTAGTTGCTAACAAAACAGACTCAACATGAAATAAAAACAAAAGTATTGACATGCCTAGCAATAGACATATGCAGAAAATTGTTGAATGCAACTGTTTTAATTACAAATAAAACTAACATGTTGCAAAATACAACAGTTTATATAATAGCCTTGACTTATATAAAAATCAGTAGCATCAGGCACATCTAGTAGAAAAAAAATTATAATGTGTTTATAATGGAACACTAGAATGAAAATATTGATGCCTAGCTTATATTTTCAGTAGCATCAGTCAGAATTTTTTTCCCAGAATCACCAAAAATGTTGAAATATTACCAAACAGCAACCACATAACAAAAAATAGAAAAAAGCGAAATTGATACCATTAACTGCACACAAAACTGTTCGGATGTGGCACACGGGATTTTATTTGAGCCAAGGCAGAATAGAAAAGATAATTGTAGAAATTTGTCACTCCCTATAAATATGTCGATGTCAAATTTACAACATATAAATTATAAAAAATCTTGTTTTTAGTATATTAATTGTCCAACACAAATTTTAGCTTAGCATAAATATATCTTTTAGATAACAAAGAAATCTAGTTCCAAATGTTTGTCACATTTCAGATTGGTTATTATATATAGTACAATAAACTGTAAAATTAATAAACTGTAAAATTACATGTTGTATGCTTGAAAGACCTCTAAATTAGGTAATATTAGGAGCAAATATTATAAAATTCTAGGTTTCAGAATTCAAGGCCGAACTATTTAGAACGAAAACAACTACTTGAAAACTACAGTAATAGAAGTTCAAATGTCTAAACCTACAAATTTAACGGTATTAAAAGGCAATTTTTATATAGTTTGAAGTGCATTTTTTTAGTTTGGGAAAAAATTAAAAAAAGCTTCGAAATTTAGCTAAAATGAAATTTCAAAGCTTTCAAAAGCAATAAACTACATTCAAAACAACCAAAACCATAAAGTCCAAAATTACATCATTTATGTTAGAAAAAATTCGAGCCAAGTAAAACATTAAACAAACAGAAAGTAGAAGCGAGTAAACCAAGGCAGACTCCAAATTAATCAGATCTGAAGTAATGCAGGTCGAAGAACAATGATTCAATAATTTCAAATACCGTATTATTAAAAAATGATTCCATAATTCAAATGCCATATTTTTAAACTACAAAACAAATAGATCTACAAAATCAGTTGTGAATAAATTATCCCTCACACAACATGGAACAGAAAGCAGCAGTGAATAAATTAGGGCATAGAAAATGTCAAAGAATGAACGCAAAGGGGATTACCTGGAACTAAGGGCGATGAGTGAATTAATTAGACCTGATGCAAGACAGCAAATTATTGATGGAAATAGATAGGGGATCCAAATAATTGAGAAATTTGAAGCGTGATATGCAGAAGGGTGTAGAAATTACCTATGCTTGGAGGACGATGCGCGGTGGAAGATTATAAGGGAAGAAGTATTTTACAGGCGATGCATATACAATATGAAGGAGAGTGGCGGTTTTTGAGTTGCACGACTTTCCATTGTCACAGCCGTTGCCATTATAGTGCAAGATTAGGTCTTAGGGAAGAGGAAAACGGAATTAATGTACAGGTCCAAACAACAATCGGCAAGCGTAGGTGGGTAATTAGGGTCTTGTGATGATTAGGGTTAGGAGAGAAGGAGAAGAGAATAAGGTGAATTTTGTTTTTCTCAGGTAAAATGAATGGGTAGGGTAAGAAGCGGATGGGTAGGTATGAACGTAACAAAGTAAAATAAGTGACTGTTCATTGCATAAAAACATGGAGGCCGGCTTCTGTCCCCTTGAAACCAAACTAATAATATAATAGTATAAATATAAATTCGGAGACTGTTCAGTTGCCAAAATTCAAGGAGGCTTGTGTGCTCTTAAAATTGAACTCACTGATAATATAATAGTATAGATAAACAAGAAGGTGCATTTTTTAAATGAAAAATGATTACAATAAATTCAATAATATGATTGTTTTTAATTAATAATAATATTATTATTTTATAGCTGAAGTTATCCCCAAGAATGTTTACTTTAAATTATGTTAAGGAATATAATATTCAATCCTTGATATATTCAAATTATGTCGACTAACCGTTAAAAAGAATTTTTTACTTTAAATTATCGTTGGATATATTTTTGATAAATTATAACTAGTAGATTGCACATTCATAATTTAAATTGTTTTTGTTATTTTAATAATTATCGTTGAAAATATTTTTGATAAATTATTTCGATGATTTAATTATGATAATAGTATTAGTTCTGTATTGGAGTCTTGCTTTTGCAATTCGCTTTAGGTATCAAAACCCCTAGGACCGGTCATGAGGTTACCTATATTATGTCTGATATACTTGCTAGAGCTAAACATACCTTCTCCATTAATTGGTCATCATGTGAATACTGTAGGCCTATATTATGTCAACCGGATAAGATAATTGTACCAGTTAGTTTTGTCGTACAACTCAATGATAACCTCATTGAGAGGTTTAAATATGAGTTGTTTATTTATACGAGCGTTACGATATGCGCTTCACGCGTGATGGTGGCACGTGCGTCGTACGTCGTGAATTGTTTTTCTACAAATTATATATGTTTAGCAGATTCAAGAAAAATGATTTATAGAAATATTTTACCATATTTTTGAGTTGAAATCATTTTTGTTAGTTTAAATTTTATTTTTAAGTTGCAACATCTATTTTTTTTATTTGAATTTTTATTTATATTATTAATTAATAATTTATGTGTTAAACATGTTGTCTTGATTTGAACAGTAGCATGTGTTTGCTTGCTTATATATGCATGTACGTGTTTCTTGCTTTAAAGTATATAACATATTGAATTTGTTACACAGCAGCATATGTTTTCTGCTCTAAATCATATAGCGGATCGAAATCAATGTTTTAAATGGGTTGCGCGATAAGAATTGGGGATAATACATATAGCAGCAAGTTTGCTATAGGTTTAACTACGTAATATTCGTTTGTAAAATCAGGTTTTATACCGAGAATTGTTATTTCAGTTGAAATATATATTATTGTTATGTGTTAATTCATTGGATCAATTGCTCCATTTAAAGTTAAAACAGGATCCGTTTTAATCTTCCTCTTTTCAAAGATTAACCGATTAGTGAAGCATGTATAAGCTGTTAAACGTACACGTATAAACTGATCTATAAACTATTTAGTGAAACATGTATTCTTGTAGTGCGAAGTTTTTAGACAACTATACAACACTATAACTAGTCAACTACTGAATAAACTATAAACAATACTTCTTGAATTGAATTGTCTATAACTTTATAAAGAAGAAAAAGCTACTAAATTTTAACCGAACATAATAATAGTGCTTGAATTGAGCTATAAAGAACTATATATAACTAGTGAACTACTATAAAGAACTATAAATGACTATCTATAACTATAAAAAAACGAAGAATGTTTATATATAAGTTAATACAGTTCTGTGAAGCATGTTTATGCATATGCTAATATAGTTCAGTTCAGTGAAGGATGTTTATATATACAAGTACGAAGGCACGTCCGTTAGACATGTGCATAGAAAATGGTAGCTCTCTATTGTTAGGTTACAATATTGTAAGGTTGAACTAAGATAGGGAAAGAAAATAAATAATGTGTGTACATCCAGAAATTTAAAAGCAATAGTGGCATGTGAAGTTTCAAGTGGAAGCGGATCTAAGCATAAAATGTTAAACATATATAATTCTTTGTAACGATGATCAAATACCTTATTTAGGAAGCCTTTGAATGTGAAAACTTTTTTTCGGAACAACAGATTTGTAAAACACATTATTTGTAGAGATGTCTGTAAAGCCATAAAGTTAATTAAGTTGTTGGAAATGTATATTGATAAGGTGACATAAAACTGGACCATCATTGTAGAATCGAAACCAAGCCATTTTGAACAAAGCTATAAAATTATTCATTTATTACTCAGTTTAAAAAATATATATCACAGTTTTATAGTGAATATGATTGCATAAAAACTGTATATCATAGAATATATATCACATAAAATCAGTCGATAAAAGATTGACAATGTTTAAAGGAAAATGCATTTCAAAATGAAAGTCAAGCAAAATGTTTGTACTTGTGGAGCACATGGGCTAATCATATCTTATATTTGATGAATATAATGAACTAATAGCAGTGTTATTATCGTTGAGGCATACATTGTATGTATGCATTTTCTATGTGCACACATGCAACATTTTATAATCCAATAGTGGAAAATGAGGCTTTGGCGTCGGACGTGTCCCATCTTAATACCGTTAGTTAATATGTTAATCAATAAATTTAATTTTTTATAGAGTTCAAAAAATAATAACTTATGCACATGTGGTCTATTGGATACTCGGTTTTTGTTGGAATCTCATTCTATATGATATTCCATATAAACTATATTTTGACGTCAACAACTATATATTTTTATATTCTTCTATAACACTAACCATTTATTGCAGGAATTATATGAAGATTCAAGATTCTTGAAGAAGAGTATTTGTATGGTTTTGTATGCGTCTAGAGTTTTTACATATGTTGAAATCTCTCCTTGATATGATATGAATATATTTATAACTCATATAGGCAAGATATACAAAAATGACCAGAAACAGACGGCTGTTTGGACACAAACAGACGGCTGTTTCTGAAGTCAAAATTTTTGTATACCACAATAAACAGACGGCTGTCTGTTTATTAACAGCCGGCTGTTTTGAGGCAAAAATTGCCTATTTCCTTTCTGGTCGTAATTTGATGAATTTCAGCTGGCTAAAAATTATTTTCAGACGGCTGTTTTTCTATAACGGCTATATTTTTCTGAAGGGTTACTTTCATTCGCGAAGGGATACAACTCTTAATTAAGAGATATGACTATATCTCTTCATAGAAACTTTTCGCGAATAATTGCAACCTTTGACTCTTTATAAATACATGTTAGAATCACAATTTAATCAATCTTAATCTCTTGTTTTATATCTTTCTTATTCTCTCTGATTCTAACTCTTGTGTGAAAACATTCCATATTCAAATCACACTTATTCTTCCATAATTCTTCAAGATTATAAATATACATTTCTACAAGGAGAAGATTATAGGAAGTCTGTACTTTATTGACTCATTCGTGTTATTGCTAGAACACAAGAAGTCAGAAACTTTTGTTGTATTATTGAAGTCCTGTTCGGCTGTTCAGGCACTGAGAAGTCCTCTTCTGCTGTTGAGGCACGAAATCCTGTTCTGTTGCTCAGGTCCCCGTTCGGCTGTTCGGGTGTGTTGTTAACCTATTCCTCCGGGTGAAGTGAGAATTTTTGATTAGTGAAATTCCAGAAGGAGTCTGGGACTGGACGTAGAACGGGAAGTTCGAACCAGTATAAAAATCCTGGTGTGCAAGCTTTTACTTTGCTATTGCTATAATTCCGCACTATTGTTGTTATCTCCATATAAGTACGATCCATACACCCTTTTCATTTGGTATCAGAGCAGGAATCTAATAACCGTTACACAGTTATTTGATAATCTGCTTATATGGCCAACACGGATAACAACGCTATTCCAAATCCTGTCACTGTCACTAATTCTGGCATTGTAGAAGGACAAGCCACTGGACGACCTCCATTCTTCAATGGATTAAATTATAACTATTGGGCGACACGAATGCGTATTTATATGCAGGCTAATGGTTTTGATGCTTGGAATATCACACAAGCCGAATACACTGCACCAACCACTGAATATACTAATTGGTCGACAGCCCAAAAAGCAGAAGCTACCCTAAATGCCAAGGCTATGAACATGTTGTTTTGTGCTCTAGATAGAAATGAGTTCAATCGTGTTAGCATATGCACCACTGCATATCAAATATGGCAAACACTAAAAAAAACTCATGAAGGAACAAGCAAAGTCAAGCAAAGCAAGATATCTATGCTCAAAAATCAGTTCCAAAATTTCAGAATGAAGCAAGACGAGTCCATAAATGATATGTACTCTAGATTTCAAGATATCCATCATGCCTTGATCGGACTTGGTGTAACATATTCAGATGCAGATGTTGTCTCAAAAATCCTAAACTCTCTAACTGACGAATGGGAAAGAAATGTTTTGGCGATTGAAGAAGCTAACGATATTTCAGAAATGAAGCCAGAAGAATTAATAGGAAATCTAATGTCATATGAAGTCAATCTGCAGGCAAAACAAGTTCAAACTCAAGACAGGAAGAATATAGCCTTCCATGCTGAAAAAGATGAATCAGAATCAGATGATGAAGATTTAGCATTTATTGCTAAAAATTTCAAAAAGTTTCTCAAATACAAAAAGGGAAATAGAAACAATGGAAAAAGTAACTTTAATAAACCATCTTCATCAGTTCTAGAATGCTTCAACTGTCACAAGAAAGGACACATGCAAAAAGATTGTCCAGACCAGAAGAAATCGAAATACAACAAGTTTAAGAAGGACAAGATCAAGAAGAAAGCATTCTCTGTCACTTGGGATGATTTAGACTCTTCATCTTCTGATAGTAGCAGTGAAAGCGAAAATGAACAAGCCAATGTATGCTTCATGGCTACTGAAAATGAGGTCCCACTTAAAAAGAGAGGAAAGTGGATTCTAGACAGTGGTTGCTCTAAACATATGACTGGAGACAAAAGTATGCTAACAAATATTACCTACACAAATAAAGGCTCAGTCACATTTGGAGATAATTCCAAAGGTTATATCATCGGCAAAGGCGATGTGAGCAACTTCGGTAACTCTAATACTCCTCTCATCTCTAATGTTTTACTTGTTAAAAACCTGAAGCACAATTTGTTAAGTATTAGCCAATTGTGTGACAAAGGATTCAAAATTTCTTTTTCCGAAGATAGGTGTAGCATTTTAGATCATAGTGGAAATCTCATATTTGAAGGTAATAGAGACAGAAATATATATGTTCTGAATATGAAAGTCAATCATAATTCAGATATGTGCTTAATAGCTAATGAAAATGATCCTTGGCTATGGCACAAACGATTCTGTCATATTAACTTCAAATCCATTAATAAGTTATCTAAAAATAACTTAGTAAAGGGGTTACCAAAAATGAACTTTAAAGTAGATCATATTTGTGATGCTTGTCAATTAGGTAAGTTAACAAAATCATCATTTAAATCTAAAAGGGTCATTTCGACATTACAACCACTTGAGTTACTTCATATGGATCTATTTGGACCAACACAAGTGCAATCCATAAATCATAACAAATATGTGTTGTAATTGTCGATGATTTTTCTAGATATACTTAGACAATTTTTATGAAAAATAAAAGTGATACTTTTGATCACTTTAAAATTTTCGTCAAGAGAATCCAAAACTTGAAGGGATTAAAAATTAAGAATATTCGGAGTGATCATGGAGGAGAGTTCGAAAACGAAGCTTTTGAACAATTCTGTAAAAAGAAAGGAATTTCTCATAATTTCTCGTTTCCTAGAACTCCACAACAAAATGGAGTTGTAGAACGAAAGAATAGAACTTTACAGGAATGTGCAAGAACTTTGTTAAATGGAAGCACACTTCCAAAACATTTCTGGGCAGAAGCCATAGCAACTGCCTGTTATGTTTTAAACAGGGTTTCCATTCGACCTCTTACTAAGAATACTCCGTATGAACTCTTTAATGGCAGAAAACCAAACATATCCTATTTCAAAGTTTTTGGTTCAAAATGTTTTATATTAAACACTAAAGATCAGCTTGGCAAATTTGATGCGAAATCTGACGAAGGTTTCTTCCTCGGATATTCGGATCGAAGCAAGGCCTATCGAGTGTTTAATAAAAGAACAAATACTGTTGAGGAAACTCTACATGTATCGTTTGATGAAAATTTTCAACAAATAACAAGTATAAATAATGATGATGATGATAACATCATAAATACAGAATCTGAAAATTTTGAAATAAATGAAAACGAAATTGATAATCCTAGTGAGAACAATAATATTCAAAATAAATTAAAATCTCCACCACATATTTTACGGGATCATCCTGTTCAAAACGTTATTGGAGAAATTAATTCTAACGTTCGAACTAGGAATCAATTAAATCAAATGGGCCACGTAGCATTCATATCTACTATTGAGCCAAAGAACCCAAAGGAAGCTTCTACCGACGAATACTGGATCATTGCAATGCAAGATGAACTAAATCAGTTTGAACGTAATGAAGTTTGGGAATTAGTTCCTAGACCAAGTAATCAAACTGTTATTGGAACAAAATGGGTTTACAAAAACAAGGCGGACGAACAAGGAAATATCACTAGAAATAAAGCAAGATTGGTGGCTCAAGGATACAATCAGGAAGAAGGTATCAACTATGAAGAGACATTCGCTCCTGTAGCAAGACTAGAAGCAATTCGAATATTACTGGCCTATGCGTGTTTTCATAATTTCAAACTTTATCAGATGGACGTTAAAAGTGCCTTTCTGAATGGATATATTAAAGAAAATGTGTATGTTGAACAACCTCCCCTGTTTGCTCATGAAAAATATCCCAATCATGTATATAGACTTAAGAAGGCTCTATATGGTTTAAAACAAGCACCACGTGCTTGGTACGAACGTCTTAAGAGCTATCTAATCTCTTCGGGATTTCAAACTGGAAAGGTTGATCAAACATTATTCATTAAACATTCAAAAAGAGATATTTTAATAGTTCAAATCTACGTTGATGATATCATATTTGGTTCCACCAACGAAAAATTATGTCAGGATTTCTCGGATATTATGACTAAGGAATTTGAAATGTCCCATATGGGAGAATTATCATACTTTCTTGGTCTACAGATTAAGCAATTACCGAATGGTATATTTATTAATCAAGAAAAATATTGTAATAATCTAATCAAACGCTTCAAAATGGAAAATACTTCTGCCAAACCAACTCCTATGAGTACAACAACCCATCTTGATAAAGATGAAAATGGCAAAAGTGTAGACCAGAAATTATATCGAAGTATGATTGGATCATTACTATATTTAACTGCAAGTCGTCCCGACATAATGATGAGTGTTTGCTTGTGTGCTAGATTCCAGTCCAATCCAAAGGAATCACACTTAAGAGCAGTTAAACGAATATTACGATATCTCACTAACACCAAAGATTTCGGTTTATTCTATCCGAAAGAATGTCCGTTTGAATTAGTATCATATAGTGATGCTGATTTTGGTGGATCACGAACGGATAGAAAAAGTACTAGTGGTACGTGCCACTTCATTGGAAAATCACTAGTATCTTGGTTTAGTAAGAAACAAAATTGCGTTTCACTCTCTACGTGTGAAGCAGAATATATTTCTGCTGCTCTGGCTTGTGCTCAAGTAATCTATATGCAACAAACACTTAGAGATTTCGATATGAATTTATCTAATTCAACTATTTATTGTGATAACTCAAGTGCTATTAATCTATCCAAAAATCCTGTCAACCATTCACGAACAAAGCATATTGACATTCGTCATCACTTTCTTCATGATAATATTGAAAAAGGATTAATTAATTTAGATTTTGTTTCCTCTGAAAATCAGTTAGCTGATATTTTTACAAAACCGCTTCTTGAAAATTCTTTTATTAAACTACGACGCGAATTAGGAATAATTTCCTATAACGAGTTATAGTTTAATTTTTGGCTAAAATATGACGTTATAGCCACGTGAGCTATGAGTGTTTCTTGCTTCACTTAGAATGAAACAACATTATCATAGCTCGTTCTCTTTAATCACCTCCTATAATTCCTTAACTACTTTCTATTCTTATCCTATGGTTTATATTCCTGCAAGCTTCTCCACCATACATCCTGTTTGCGCCAAAATTGGTCACAAACCCCGAATGTTGTGAAAGCACCAGTATATGAATATAAATCAACAATATTCACACACAAATCTTAAATCTAAGCAAACAGGGTATCACAATTCAGAAATAATGAACAGAAACACAAGATTTATAGTGGTTCGGCGATCTTGCCTACGTCCACTCTGAAGTTGATGATTTTATTAACGTTTACTTGATGATTACAATTTCTTCTGGAGTAAAGTACAACTGATTATATGATTAAAATCTGAATCTAAGGAAGCAGTGGTGTTCTGGAGTAAATCTGGCAGGATCTGGGCGCTCTTCAGTACTTAGAATTCTCCGACCCCTTTTCTGAATGACTAGGGGCTCTATTTATAGGTGTAGGAGGCTGATATTTCGCCTAAAATGAGGGGAGACCAGTTCTGGTACGTCAGGGGGCCCACATGGCCGAAATCTGGAGATCCGGGCCCACTTTGGGATCGATTCGACCCTTGGTTCGAATCGATCAAGAAATCATCCGATCGAGCTGAAATTTGGAGTGAACATTCTTCATCATGCGCTTAAGCTTCTGTGAAAATTTCATGGCATTTGGACCTGTGGATCTCAAGTTATGATCGATTCAAGTTAGTGTTTTTCGTTTCCTGGAGTCGTTCGAATCGATACGTTCGAATCGATTCGTTCGAATCGATCCCCCCGTATGCGAAGACTTCGGCGTGGTGCGCATGCCTCGGGTCAACCCCGTTTTATCTCCGAGTTTTACTGAGTCGTACCCGGGGTTTTAGCTGTGTGGACTCGAGACGTTGGATTCGAAGACAGTGATCATATCTGGATTCGAACAAGGGTTCGTTCGTATCGATCGTGACGTGTTCCATTCGATCGATACGAAGCAACTATGTCTGGATGGATTCGAAGGCTTCAACTGCATGGATTCGAAGACCTTCCCATTGATCGATTCGAAGCTGGATATATTTTGATGGATTCGAACCACGGGAGGCCTTGGATCGATTCGAACGTGGAGGGTGTTTTGATGGAGTCGAAGCAATGGTACTTCTCATGGATTCGAAGTAATGCAGGGACGATGGATTCGAGCTAAGGGTTTGCGCGGATGGATTCGAAGCACAGTGACTTGGTCGATTCGAACAGGATGGTTGTGGTGCTAGTGTGATGGATACGAACTTCATGGATTCGTACTTAGGGTAATTTTCTCCATCTTGAATCGATGATATCTTGAGCGTACGAGCTCGGATTGACTTGAGATTTGGAACGCTGACTCTCATGGCTTAGCTTGTCATGTCCTATCAATTTTGGCTCGATCCGGACTCGGACAAAATTCGTCGATATCCATGGTGAGCCTATGTATGACTGATCTCTAGGACGGACCGTCATTTGTTTTCTAGTCAACTTTTTGGTGTCACGGCCTTGCCAAAAGGCGGGATAACATTTGCCCCCCAAAACATGCCTTGCGATAGGAAGGTGTGTTTTGTAGTTTCACAGGTTGGATGTTCATATCCTGCTGATGACCTGTGGTACAACCTGCGAAGAGTTTGACAGTTTTATATGACCTTAAATGACGACCGTTCGCGATCTAGCCATTTGAGGTGGTATGCGACCGTTCGCGATCTAGCATTTCTACATGGCCCCAAATGACGACCGTTCGTGATCAAGCCATTTGAGGTGAGGGGCGCCGTTCGAGGCGAGTGGTGACCGTTCGAGGTCGGATGTCGTTTTTAGACGAATTGTGATGGATCACGACCGTTCGTGGTCGAGTGCCGTACGAGGCTGAGTGTGATCGTTCGTGATCGAATGTTGTACTAGATGAAGCGTGACCGTTCGCGGTCGGGTGCCGTTCGAGGCGAATGGTGACCGTTCGAGGTCGGGTGCCGTTTGTGGCGAAGTGTGATCGTTCGCGATCGAATTGTGACCGTTCGCGGTCGGATGCCGTTCGAGGCGAATTGTGACCGTTCGTGGTCGGGTGCCGTTCGAGGCAAATGGTGATTTGAGTGTGCCCGGGGAGGGGCTTAGTGTCATCGATACTAGGTTTCACGTTCGGGTGAATTCCCGGATTGTTTGTTGCAGCGGTTTATCGCCATCTCAGAGCATGCCTAGGGACCGTTCGTGATCCCGTACATGTGTAAGTGGCTTAGCCGTTATGAAATCACAAGTAGCATTTTTTCATTGAAAATAAGTCTTTAGCAGAAATGTCAAACAAAGTCAAGTTCAAATGTTCAGATCAAAATGAAGCAAAAGCAAAGCAAGGATGTCAAAGTGTAAACTCCCACAACGATAGGGTCAGTAGTCATTCACAACATGCCTATGGACCGTTCGTGATCTCGCACATGTGTAGATGACTTACCTGTGTTGGTGAGAGGTTTACAACTTGTTCATCGTTATTTCAACTAATTGATAATCATACGATGTCCTGGCTCGGGGGCACCCCTGGCTGATGTAGACGGTGGTTGCTCTGGCTCCACTGCTGGAGCTCGCCTTCTCACATACTGAAGTAGCATACCGTTCCTGATGTGCCCTTCCACCTCATCCTTCAGATGTCTACAGTCGTTAGTGTTATGACCATTCAGTTCGTGGAATAAGCAGTATCTGTCTGATTTCCTCTCGTCAACAGTGGGATCCCTTCGTATTGGCCTACGGTAGGGAACTTGCTCTCGTGTATCTTGGTAGATTCGCTCCAAACTCTCATTCAGCTCTGAATAAGTGGTGAATCGTGGCTCTCTTCGCAGTCGCTTTGACCTGTCACCATTGTCCTCAGCCTTTCGTTTTCCTTTATCCTTGCCTGAATCATTTTCGAGAGGCTTTTTGTCTTTAAGTGCATAAACTTCTATTCCCTCTCCTTCTTCTCTCTCAGCATTAGCATCTTCCAATCGTAAAAACTTTTCTGCCTCATGATAGAATTCTGCTAGATCCATAGGCGGATCCTTAGTTAACGAATTTTTGAATTCCGTGCCATCAGCTATTCCGGACACAACTGCCATCATAACCATGGATGGATCTGGCCGATACACTGATGCTGCTGCCGCGTTGAATCGCGTCAAGAAATTCCTCAAAGACTCCCCAGCTTTCTGCTTTAGCGTTGCCAAACTCATCACATTCTTGGGTCTCGAAATATGAACTCTGAATTGCCTCATAAATTTCTCAATCAAATCGGTCCATGTCCCAATGGAGCCGCTCTCTAGCTGTCTGAACCATAAAGCTGCTATGTCTGTCAAATACAATGGGAAGCACCGGGCCATGACTTCCTGTGATGCCCCCAGCACTTCCATGTGCCTTATATACCTCGTTAGATGGACTGCAGGGTCCGTCCTCCCATCATACCCTTCTACTGTTGGTAGTTTGAATTCTGGTGGGTTCCTAGCCAACCTAATCGCAGGAGAAAAGGGACTCTTGTTCACATCTTCAAGATCTTTGTTTACTAATCCTCCTCTCATGGCTCGCCTGACCATCTCTGCCAATCTATCATTGTCTCCAAGCTGTAGTCCTCGTTCACTACCTTCGATCTGCCCCCCGAGTCCGTGTGAGCTTTCGGGTGTTTGCCCCCCTGACTGAGCGTTCATCCCTCTATTGCTGTCAGGTTGCTCGGATGTCCTTGTCTCTCTTCCCGTGTTCGGATCAACATGTCCTAAGTGGGAGCCCCCCAGCTCCGGCGCTGCGCCAGATGGTCCTGCTCCGTTCTGGATTCCGGTTGTTCCTTGATTTTGTGCTCCGAGTTGTCCAATTTGTTGAAGCAAATTCTGGATCATCTCCTCCTGCCTCTTCATCATTGTCTCCATCTCATCCTTGGTGATGAAGATCGATGCTTGGTTTGCTCCTGAGGAAGCCTCTTGACTTCCTTCGTGCTGACTTCTCTCAGCTCTTTGCCTTCTACTTGTTTGTCGAGTCATTGTCTTTCAAATTTTCAAATCTTGTGTAGCGGGTGCTAGTTCTTCTCAGTGAAAGCACCAAAGTGTTTGCGCCAAAATTGGTCACAAACCCCGAATGTTGTGAAAGCACCAGTATATGAATATAAATCAACAATATTCACACACAAATCTTAAATCTAAGCAAACAGGGTATCACAATTCAGAAATAATGAACAGAAACACAAGATTTATAGTGGTTCGGCGATCTTGCCTACGTCCACTCTGAAGTTGATGATTTTATTAACGTTTACTTGATGATTACAATTTCTTCTGGAGTAAAGTACAACTGATTATATGATTAAAATCTGAATCTAAGGAAGCAGTGGTGTTCTGGAGTAAATCTGGCAGGATCTGGGCGCTCTTCAGTACTTAGAATTCTCCGACCCCTTTTCTGAATGACTAGGGGCTCTATTTATAGGTGTAGGAGGCTGATATTTCGCCTAAAATGAGGGGAGACCAGTTCTGGTACGTCAGGGGGCCCACATGGCCGAAATCTGGAGATCCGGGCCCACTTTGGGATCGATTCGACCCTTGGTTCGAATCGATCAAGAAATCATCCGATCGAGCTGAAATTTGGAGTGAACATTCTTCATCATGCGCTTAAGCTTCTGTGAAAATTTCATGGCATTTGGACCTGTGGATCTCAAGTTATGATCGATTCAAGTTAGTGTTTTTCGTTTCCTGGAGTCGTTCGAATCGATACGTTCGAATCGATTCGTTCGAATCGATCCCCCCGTATGCGAAGACTTCGGCGTGGTGCGCATGCCTCGGGTCAACCCCGTTTTATCTCCGAGTTTTACTGAGTCGTACCCGGGGTTTTAGCTGTGTGGACTCGAGACGTTGGATTCGAAGACAGTGATCATATCTGGATTCGAACAAGGGTTCGTTCGTATCGATCGTGACGTGTTCCATTCGATCGATACGAAGCAACTATGTCTGGATGGATTCGAAGGCTTCAACTGCATGGATTCGAAGACCTTCCCATTGATCGATTCGAAGCTGGATATATTTTGATGGATTCGAACCACGGGAGGCCTTGGATCGATTCGAACGTGGAGGGTGTTTTGATGGAGTCGAAGCAATGGTACTTCTCATGGATTCGAAGTAATGCAGGGACGATGGATTCGAGCTAAGGGTTTGCGCGGATGGATTCGAAGCACAGTGACTTGGTCGATTCGAACAGGATGGTTGTGGTGCTAGTGTGATGGATACGAACTTCATGGATTCGTACTTAGGGTAATTTTCTCCATCTTGAATCGATGATATCTTGAGCGTACGAGCTCGGATTGACTTGAGATTTGGAACGCTGACTCTCATGGCTTAGCTTGTCATGTCCTATCAATTTTGGCTCGATCCGGACTCGGACAAAATTCGTCGATATCCATGGTGAGCCTATGTATGACTGATCTCTAGGACGGACCGTCATTTGTTTTCTAGTCAACTTTTTGGTGTCACGGCCTTGCCAAAAGGCGGGATAACACATCCCTTTTCTGTTCCAACAATACATATATCCTTCTCTCAAAACTAGAATATATTCATATATTCCTCGTTCATCTTCCCCTCTCAAATTATGTTAAATTTTTTCATCTTCCTCTTCATCATGGCATTTGGCCAAGAAGATACTCCTACCTCTGGATCAGACTACGCTACACCAACAACTTCTTCTAGTTCTTCATCGTCTCTACCTACTCCAACACCGTCAACTGAACCAAGACATAGATATCATTCCAGCCATTCTCCAGACAAAAAGAAAACGAGACGTTGTCTCTTTGCTTCACCAAACATCAAACAAAAATTAGACGATATTCATCACTATCAGTACCATCAAATGGAATTGCAACGTGAAATGTACTATGAGCAAAAAGTGATAAATAGTCGTTTAATTTTTTTGGAAAGAATGGCGCTTAAGGTTTGTGGACCTTCAAAAGTTCATGAACCAAGTAGTTCTAGACCAAGTTCCTCAAAACAACGACCGGCATGGGAACCCAATCCTCAACCACCTCCAAAATCTCCTTCTACTATGACAAGAGAAAATACATGGTCTCCTCTACGACCATATATTAAAGATCATTCAGAAAACCAAAAATCTCCGAAGACTCCAGTTAAAACTCCTTCGAAGAAATAAGTTTTATTTTTTTATACATATATGGATGTAATCTTCAAATAAGTTGTTTGGCATGTTTTCTCTCAGAACTGTGCAAAAATTAGAAAAACAGACGGCTGTTTCTAATAAATCAGTCGGCTGTTTATTGTCGTGGGAATATTTCTCCACTCAGAAACAGACGGCTGTTTCATCAGAAACAGACGGCTGTTTTTAGCCCAAAATGAACTATTTTGGCTCTGTTTAAAATTTCAACAAAACAGACGGCTGTTTCGATTCAAACAGACGACTGTTTTAGTTCTGAAATTCAAATTTCAAATTTTTGGCACAACTTTCCACGCGCCTTTTCAATTCAATTCCAACATTTTGACCTTTCTAACTCCCATTTTGACCTTTCTAACTTCATATTATTCCTTACTCTTCCACTCCAACAACATAAAAACTCCAAGATCCATCATCCATGGCTCCAAGGAAAAGAGCGAAAGCATCATCTTCTTCATCCGCTCCTCTAAACATCGATCATTGGCTCTGGAACGAACAAGCACATAATCGATTCGCTGAAATGAATCGATCAAACATCTTTCCCGGAGCCTTTGTGAAATATGAAGAATTTGCTCCCTACTTCATTCAAGAAACGGCTACCACCAACGGGTTATTTTCTCTTTTAAATCACACTCACAATAATATGAAAATTAACCATCTTTTGGTTAAATTATTCTATGCTAACCTTGGTCTTGATCACCATACACCCCATAATACCGTTGATTGCATATGGACTTGGGTATGTGGTGTTAAGATTTATCTTCTGTTAGCACGATTGGGTGAAATTTTACAATGTCCATCCGTTGGAACAGAAATTGAACAAGTTGATGTTAGTCTTGATTTGAATGATAGGGATGAAGTTTCTCATCTTTTCCTTAGTGATGATATTGATATTTTACAATCAAGCAATTTACGACCTCAAGCTCGCATTCTTCACCGTGCCTTAATCCGATCAGTCACACCACGCACGGGAAGTTATCAAGAAGTGCGCAAACTTAATTTCCAAGCACTTTATGCAATTTACTCTCGACAAAATATTAATTGGGGTCGATACATCTTGGAAGGGTTTATGGATGTTAGCAAACGCCGTAAATATAAGACAATTCATTATGGCTCTTACATCATGAGAATTCTTAGTGCTTATGGTGTTCCTACTCCGGATTCCGAATTTTCCACTATTTCAGAACTTGGGGCTAGAACTCTGGGTCTTATGGGTTTGAGTAAACGTCCTCAAAATTTGTCTCACATCACTTTTCAACAATGGGTTGCTAATCGAGAACAAAACCGTCCTCAACCCCGTCAACAACAACAACATATTGGTCATGAGGAAGAAGAAGAGGATGATGATAGCGACAAAATTGAGATTGTCCCTCCGGAATCTACTTCTCGTAATGCTTATGCTATTATTTATCAAAACCAAGCCAAACTGAGAGCGCGCATGATCAAACACGAGAAGAAGACCGAAAAACGTTTCAACTCTATTCGCGGCTTTCTTAATAAGATTTGGGAGCGTTTGGGTTGTTCCGGAGCCTCCTCTTCTCAAACTTTTGAACCGGAACCTTTTCAATGGACCTCAAGCTCCGGCAACAATGGAGACGAGGAAGTTGCTGATACCTCCGAGGAGTTATAGTTCCCTCTTTTAGTATTTATCCTACCCTATCTTACTATATTATGGATTTATGGTTAAACTATGTGGTTTGTAATATTTTTTGCTACTCTTGGTCTATTTGTCTTGTGATGGTAGTTATGATACTCTATGGCATGTAATATATCTATGGTAATATCTATGCATATGTTGGTTATTATCGATTTATACATGTCTTTTTGGCGATGCCAAAGGGGGAGAAAATATTCGTATATATAAGCACTAACTCTTTTTTGCAGGGGGAGTTTTATTCAGGGGGAGTAAATATATAGAGATTATTATATATAGTTGTCATCGTCAAAAAGGGGGAGAATGTTGGAATCTCATTCTATATGATATTCCATATATACTATATTTTGACGTCAACAACTATATATTTTTATATTCTTCTATAACACTAACCATTTATTGCAGGAATTATATGAAGATTCAAGATTCTTGAAGAAGAGTATTTGTATGGTTTTGTATGCGTCTAGAGTTTTTACATATGTTGAAATCTCTCCTTGATATGATATGAATATATTTATAACTCATATAGGCAAGATATACAAAAATGACCAGAAACAGACGGCTGTTTGGACACAAACAGACGGCTGTTTCTGAAGTCAAAAATTTTGTATACCACAATAAACAGACGGCTGTTTCTGAAGTCAAAAATTTTGTATACCACAATAAACAGACGGCTGTCTGTTTATTAACAGCCGGCTGTTTTGAGGCAAAAATTACCTATTTCCTTTCTGGTCGTAATTTGATGAATTTCAGCTGGCTAAAAATTATTTTCAGACGGCTGTTTTTCTATAACGGCTATATTTTTCTGAAGGGTTACTTTCATTCGCGAAGGGATACAACTCTTAATTAAGAGATATGACTATATCTCTTCATAGAAACTTTTCGCGAATAATTGCAACCTTTGACTCTTTATAAATACATGTTAGAATCACAATTTAATCAATCTTAATCTCTTGTTTTATATCTTTCTTATTCTCTCTGATTCTAACTCTTGTGTGAAAACATTCCATATTCAAATCACACTTATTCTTCCATAATTCTTCAAGATTATAAATATACATTTCTACAAGGAGAAGATTATAGGAAGTCTGTACTTTATTGACTCATTCGTGTTATTGCTAGAACACAAGAAGTCAGAAACTTTTGTTGTATTATTGAAGTCCTGTTCGGCTGTTCAGGCACTGAGAAGTCCTCTTCTACTGTTGAGGCACGAAATCCTGTTCTGTTGCTCAGGTCCCCGTTCGGCTGTTCGGGTGTGCTGTTAACCTATTCCTCCGGGTGAAGTGAGGGTTTTTGATTAGTGAAATTCCAGAAGGAGTCTGGGACTGGACGTAGAACGGGAAGTTCGAACCAGTATAAAAATCCTGGTGTGCAAGCTTTTACTTTGCTATTGCTATAATTCCGCACTATTGTTGTTATCTTCATATAAGTACGATCCATACACCCTTTTCAGTTTTTTGGGTTGCGATCGTATAAAAGTGCTATATAGTATGAACTTGGTTTGAAATGAATTCAAGCAATTCAAAATTTTACAATTTATTTATTTGAATTTAAAATTTTACAATTTTATTTAAGTAAATTTTTGTAAAACCTATTTCAAAGTTTTTGTGGGGTAGATTTGAAGTAAGATAAGCCTTATAGGGAGTATTATTTTTTGGCAGTATTGTAGTGTGTAGGAAACTTTGTAGGAGCAAAAATAGAGAACCTTCTCACTTTGATTGGATCATGAGACAGTCAACTTATAAAAAGAACGAACATTCAATAAGAATTGATACAAACGAAAGTGAGAAAACAATTTGTTTATAATGATGATACAGACAAAACTTTGGAGTATTTTGTTTATGTATTGACAAAGCTAGTGCATCAGACAAATTTGTTTATATAATGATGACTAATCATGTTGGTGCAATCTTAAGCATTTAATATAACTATCAAACACGTTGTCACGGCTATAAACAACACCATTTGGTGAATCCAATTACCGTATCAAATTCTAGTACGAATGGAACTTTTGATAGCAAGTTATGAAATTTGTAGACAATAAAAATCAGTTCCCCTTTTAAGCAAACCCAAATCAGAGCAGTAAATCTGAAAATCAAACACAATAAAAGCTAACAACCAAACACAATAGCTTTTTACCTTGCTCGCAACTTGTAGTTATCTCGTCGATTTACACCTCAAACCCTAAATTTCAAAATCAGACCGATAAATCACAATAGGTACAACTCTAATTTCAGTACGAAACCTCACCGACTTGGATGAAGAAGAGTGCACAGTCTAGCCATCAAAGCTCTCAACTGTTCATCGATCCATTTATTCTCCTCCCATTATCCTTTGACCCCATTGTCGACCGAACTCCAACATCCAATTGAACCATTCTAACCCCCAAACAAATTCGAGGCGAGTCCAAGCCTAACTTCAAGTCATCCCTTGCATATGAGACCTTTTAAATTGCTTTGAATCACATATAGGTGGGTTTGTATGAAGAATTAGAAGTGGGATTGGCAGCGATGAAGTGGGTATGGGGCTTTGGAAAGGATTCACGTTGCTGGTTGTGATGTATGGGATCGTTATTGATGTGGATGGATCTGGGTCCATAGGATCGGTGTGACACCCCACCTCTATACTCACGCTAGCCAAGGACACTACTGGGTAATGCCGTCGACTAGCGCGAAGAATAACGCTGTTGAGTAGCGACCATCTGTGTAATTGCTTTGTTCGAGTACCGATATGTCAGATAATATAACTTACATTTCATTTCAAGAGGAAATCCGACATATCAAATACAAATAAAGCTACCACACAGTGGCTATACGGACTTCGAAAACGAATATAGAAATAAACATAACACAAATCAGTCACAGACATTCATATCACAAAGGAGGAAACATATATGAATATAACACAAAGAAGTGTACATCAAAGTAGTGGTCAAAGAAGATCCACTACAACACAAAAGAATGGATACAAGTGCTAGACAAAAGAATAATTATACATCAAGGAGTCTATATCTCTAATGTATAATAACAAAAACTACTAATCTAAAGTAGTTAGCCCAAAAATCAGATGATAATCCCTGATAGGAAGTCAAACGGAAGCACCTGTAACATCTCGGTCTGACCCGAGTATTTTTTAAGAAGAAAATAATAAACGGATCAGTCTAGCTATAAATATCAGATAAACTGAGATAGGATAAGAGATATGACCAAAAATGTATGATAACAAAGAAATTCCATACTGTGTCAAGCATACATCAAATAACAACAAAAATCATACAATATCTCAAGAATCTCAAACACCAAAAAGAATGTCATATTCTTTATTTTATTCGCCAAACCGCAAATATTGACAAACATATCGTTGCCAATCACATAAAGAGGTGAAACACAAATTCTAGAAATCACAACGAGAAATCCAGAAATCACAAAGGGGGAGGCCTATCACAAACGGGAGCATGAAAACTCACCAACACGTGTATCACAAAAGGGTTGTTAATCCTATGGTCGCTAACCATAGAGTCGGTGCCACGACGTAGTACAGCGAACATCCGAGGAACCAAACTCAGACAATAAGGAACAACGACGTAGTACAGCGTTACGCCCGATGAACCTGAACACAAATAGTACGGAACCACGACGTAGTACAGGGAACGCCCGAGGAACCGAACTCTACGGAACAACGACGTAGTACAGCATTACGCCCGATGAACCAAACTCCATAAAACTATAGGACGCAAGCCTACAAAAATGAGACTAAGCTCAACTGAACGGGGTATAGTCCCCCACGTGGACAAAAAGACATCGCACAATGCTAGTCTAAATCACAAAAATGATCATCATCGATCATCAAGAAATGTCGATTACACTAAGCTAGTAAATATAAGAGTTTAGCTTCATGTCCCATAACCACTTGCTTAACTCAAATATTTACGAACAGATTGTAGATTTCCACTTGAAAATTGTCACAAGAGTTTCAATCGAACAAGTACATAAATTAACCGACGAAGTAAACGCAAGCGTTTCATACTACTTGTTTTTCTAAGCCGTTTAATTAGATTTTCTCATACGAATGAGGTAAAGGTTTGTATATACTAATAGATTAGAAAACAGTTTTATAAACGAGCTTTGTATTAAAAATAGAGTTGAAATCATCTTTGTGAAAGAGTTTGAATATTTACTACTAGTATTGAAACCTTTGTATTTAGAAGTGACAAGTCACAAAAATGATTGTAGAAACAATCAATCACTAAAATACACATACGAAGACGTGAATCAAATCCATAGAAATCGATGCCGAATCAATCAAAATGGATACACCCAAAAATCCCGAAATAGAAGTCATCAAAATCGGTAACAAATGATAACAACAAAACGGAGAATCACGAATCGATTAACATTTGGAATCTCAAGCAAAGTAAGCAAATGGGCTGAAGCAAGCAGGTCAGTCGACTGAACCAGGTGGTCAGTCGACTGACATAGGGATACGAAATTTCTATCCCCAGAGTCAGTCGACTGACCCAGATGGTCAGTCGACTGAAACAGACCGAGGAAATTTCCTGGGTCCTGGTTCAGTCGACTGAACCTGATTCTAAGGCATTCCTTGCCTTCTGGTTGAGTCGACTGAACCACTGGTTCAGTTGACTGAACCTGCTTCTGAAGCACATTCAGCCTAGCCCCCTTATGGGGCAAAAATCCAACAAATCGAAATCGGACGAGCCATGGGCGCTAGGGGTTTGCACCAATCGGCAACCCAGCCCTATAGGCCCTTCGATGCTTCACCGAAACATGTTCAAACATCCGTAAAAGGATTTTCACAAAAATTGGACTAAAAACCAAAAATTGGAATATTCACCAAATCAATCCAAATCAAAATCAAATGAACATGTAAAGATGTTAGGAATTCATACCTAACAATCAAAGATAGTTATGGACATAGATGTGAGATAAAAATCTCACCTTTAAACCCAAAAACAATGAATGAAAAGCTTAATCACAAAGGAAAGATCAACACTCTTCACTTCAACCCAAGTAGCTTGAATCTAAGCTCAAAAGAAGAACATTCCCTAAGTTAGGTTTAGGAAATTTCTGGAATTGAAGAGAGAATGAGTTGGAGAAGATGAAGAGGATCCTTACCTAAGCTTCTCTTTGAATTTGGAGCAAGAAATGGAGCTTGCAAAGGAAACTAGGGTTTTGAATTTCTATTTCCAATCTTTTTCCCCCATTAACCTCAAAAGCTTGAAAGTGTTAGGAAATGAAAGTGAATGAAGAGAAGAGGTGGACTGAGCTAGGGTGTTATGTTAGGTTATTGGGCTAAAACCCAAACCCAAACCCAAAGCCCTAAGTGAAAAATAGCAAAATTTACTCAACTTAAAACATATCGAAGCTTATACTCAAAAAAGTCGCAAACACCATTTTGGACTCAATGGAAGTGGTCTCGAGTCCCAATTCGACTGTTTGCAAAAAGTAGCTTTTCGAACTTAAATCCGATTAACGATTTTAAATTTAAATAAAATATTTAAATATTCAATCGTAAAATATGCGGGTTGTTACAGACTCCCCTCCTTAAAGAAATTGCGTCCTCGCAATAATTAAGAGAAAAATAAAAAGTAACAACCATAAAAGCATATCAACACAAAAGAAAATTGAAATAAGAAGTTCACCATAAAGAGCACTAAAGAGTAAGTCCGAAAGTGTTTGCTCGATGAATTCTCAAGGTTCCCAAGAGAAATCCTTAGAATTTGAGGACCATTGAACTTCCACAAGAAGAACATCTTTATTTCGAAGGCGTTCAACCTCCGAAGCAATGATTCGAATAGAATGTTGCTCATTAGTCAAATTTGGTGAAACTTCAATTTCTTCAATTACACCGGGCTCAAGAATAAAAATCGGAATCCCTAAGGTATTCCCGTAGTAAAGAGACGTGGAAAACGTCATAAATAGAAAAAGATTGAGCCGGTAATAAAAGGCGATAAGCCACGAAACCAATACATTCGGTGATGGAAAATAGACCAACATATCGAGGTGCTAACTTTCCTGATCGACTGAAACGCACAACACCCATCATAGGTGAAACACAAATGAACACAAATAAAATCTAGACCTAAAACCAGCTTCTCACCGGCTTCAAGCCAACACAAAGAAAATCGGCATGGCCTTCCGTAGAGTGCCTCGAAAGGTGCCATACCAATACTAGATTGGAAGCTATTACAGGAAGAAAACTCAACAAGAGAAATATGATCTTCCCAACTTCCACCAAAATTAAGAACGCATGCACGAAGAAGATCTTCAAGAATTTGATTTCACACGCTTTATTTGTCCATCGGTTCGAGGACGATAAGCAGTGCTAAAATTAAGCTTTGCTCTCAAAGCTTTTGAAGACCCTACCAAAATCCACTAGTAAAATAATGTATCACGATTGCTAACAACAGAAGTAGGAACTCCATGCAATTTTAGTTTGACATAGAGTTTAGCCAAAAGAGTTATGGTCCAAAAGAGAAGGACGAGCCTCAAGGCTACACAAAACAAGAGATGAACATAAATTGGATTCACGATCTCGAATCTCACAAGTGTATAAAGTCTCGAGATCATTCCATTCGGATATCATTAAAGAAACAACCTATTGTTGCTTTCGGCTAAGGGCATCGACAACACGATTTCCCTTCCCGGGAGTATAAAGAATATCAAGATCATAAGATGCAAGGAACTCGAGCCAACGTCGTTGACGCAAATTAAGTTCCTTTTGAGAAAATAAATATTTCAAAGATTTATGATCAGGGTAGAGAACAAGTTTCTTTCCCAAAAGATAACGTCGCCAAATTCCAAGAGCGATAACAATGGCCGCGAGCACTAGATTATGAATGGCATATCTAGTCTCGACAAGCTTTAATTGTCAAGAGGCAAATGCGATAACACATTTCCTTTGCAGGAGAATGATACCAAAACAAATACAACTAGTATCGGTACAAACAATAAAGTCTTGGTTCCCTTAGGGAAACACAAGAATAGAAGTAACGGAAAGGAGTTCTTTTAAACGATCACCTTTCCCGAAAAGCATAGACATTCAAAATTATAATTAACTTTGTGTAATCAACTTTTTAGAAAAATTTACTTTTTACAAGTCAATTTAATGTGTCTAACTGTCTCATCAAAGCGTTTAGGAGATTCCTATCGATAACGTTGATCAAGCGCATCGACCAGAATTCTTAAAGCACTCAATGGGCAAAACAACACAAAATCATTTTCTATACGATAAACATGCCTCTTAAAAATTTCACAAATATTCTTTGTTCATTTTAAGAACAAAATCCACTTATACTTATAAATATCTTATTAAGAAGATTGGCTTGTTTTCATCCATAATCAATAAATACAAGGATAAACTAATCGAGATATTCGTAGAATACTCGATTCACGAAATGGATGAAATAAGGTAGAAGGTTCGTCAAACCAAATGACATAACGAACCATTCACAAGAATCATAACGAGTGCGGAATGCGGTAAGTGAAATGCTATCCTCTGCAACTCGTAGCTGATGAAAACCGGTGGCAAGGTCGAGCTGAAAAGACCTTAGCACCACTCAATAGATTGCTTAGGTGATAATCCTAAGACAAGCTCATATTCCGGAAAATTCACAAATTACTTGAATGAGAAAAATAACATCTTCTTCATCAAGTAGGTTTAAAGAATAAAATGTTGCCACCAAATTTGAAAATCAAAATCTTTAAAAACAATATAAATCTGTTTAACAGATTGAGAATGTCGAAGATAGATAGTCCGCATTGGACATAGGATATGGGCTTCATAATGATTAAGCCAATCCTTTCCCAAAAATCAATCTCGAAGCCTAAGTAACGCATAACATGCAAATCGGCTCGAAAAGAATAATCACAAAAATAATCTCGACATTTTTACAAAGCAAACTGAGTGTTGCGGATCCATCAATCGAATTCGCAATTCTCAATGAAGTCATCAATCCCAAAAAAATTAAAAATGAAAGAATCATCCAGTTCTTTTGATATAAAATAACAAATCAATAAGAACTCGAATAAGATAATCACAAAACAAATATCGTCAAGGATAGAATGAGATATTACCTTGACCAAGAGAAGTGTCACTAGCAGCTTGCACAAGATTCAACTCTCCCTCTCTCCTACTTTGGAGTATGGGACATGTAGATATAAGATGGGCCGAACTTTTGCAATAACGACAAAAAAATGGTTTCGGGCACTCATTTGCATAGTGGTCTGTAAGACCACAATTGTAGCATCGTCCACGACTAGAGGTAGGAGACTTTACTATCGAAGTTTCTTGCTTCCCTTTCTTGTTGTGATTGGGATTGGGGCCTTTAAACTTAATAGGCCTCTTCATGTTATTGTTGAAGTTCTGTCTGCCACGCACAACTTCAACATCAATTTCTCTATCGGCCTCTTCAAGTCGAAGAGCGATATCAATAAGCTGATCAAAAGAAACTTCTAGTTTCAGAAGCAAAGGCTTTTTAAGGTTCTTATTCAACCCATAGAAAAATCTCTGATTTTTCTTCAATGGGGTATTAATATACTCGACCCCATATTTATAGAGAGATTCAAAAGATGCGACATAATCTGCCACAGAAGATTCACCTTGAACAAGGTCAATAAAGTGTCGGGCTAAAGTTACTTTTTCAGCCTCCGGCACAAATTTCAATTCGAACCTTTCTAGGAATTGCTCCCAAGTAAGATCCGCTTCGATAATTTCAGAAATCAAAAGCTCATACCAATCTAATGCTCTTTCTTGGAGCATGCTAGAAGCCACTTGGACTCGAAGTGAATCAATAAGATCCATGTGGGAAAAGATGCGATAGCATGATCTAAGCCAAGCTTGGATCTCTATAACGGTTTCAGAACCCTTGAATGGCCTTCCACCCAAAGCGGTATAATCCCTGCACAAGCGTGCAAACCCGGATTTGGGGTGAGTTGGCGCTGGAATGGGTCCGGTAGCTCGGGCATTGTTCACAAGATCTAAAAGTTGTTGAGCTGACATAAATACTCCCTCCTGAGGAGTAGCACTGGATTGACCGGCGCTGGGACGGCCTGGTCTAACCATTTCTCTTCTTTAAGAAAGAAAGAAATAAGAAAAAAAGGTTAATCTCAGATGAATATCAAACAAAATTGATTGATAAAACAAGGCATCATAAAAAGAAATAGGATAGAACGGTACGAAGACTCGAATTAAATCCTATGGCACGATTCCTAAGAATTACTTAGGACAATGATCCTTGCTAGATTATTCTACATTGTTCCGAAGTTTGGCTCTGATACCATGTTGTGACGCCCCACCTCTATACTCACGCTAGCCAAGGACACTGCTGGGTAATGCCGTCGACTAGCGCGAAGAATAAGGCTGTTGAGGAGCGACCATCTGTGTAATTGCTTTGTGCGAGTACCGATATGTCATATAATATAACTTACATTTCATTTCATGAGGAAATCCGACATATCAAATACAAACTCAAAGCTACCACACAGTGGCTATACGGACTTCGGAAACGAATATAGAAATAAATATAACACAAATCAGTCACAGACATTCATATCACAAAGGCAGAAACATATACGAATATAACACAAAGAAGTGTACATCAAAGTAGTGGTCAAAGAAGATCCACTACAACACAAAAGAATAGATACAAGTGCTAGACAAAAGAATAATTATACATCAAGGAGTCTATATCTCTAATGTATAATAACAAAAACTACTAATCTAAAGTAGTTAGCCCAAAAATCAGATGATAATCCCTGATAGGAAGTCAAACGGAAGCACCTGTAACATCTCGGTCTGACCCGAGTATTATTTAAGAAGAAAATAATAAACGGATTAGTCTAGCTATAAATATCAGATAAACTGGGATAGGATAAGAGATATGACCAAAAATATATGACAACAAAGAAATGTCATACTGTGTCAAGCATACATCAAATAACAACAAAAATCATACAATATCTCAAGAATCTCAAACACCAAAAAGAATGTCATATTCTTTAATTTATTCGCCAAACCGCAAATATTGACAAACATATCGTTGCCAATCACATAAAGGGGTGAAACACAAATTCTAGAAATCACAACGAGAAATCCAGAAATCACAAAGAGGGAGGCCTATCACAAACGGGAGCATGAAAACTTACCAACACGTGTATCACAAACGGGTTGTTAATCCTATGGTCGCTAACCATAGAGTCGGTGCCACGGCGTAGTACAACAAACGCCCGAGGAACCAAACTCAAACAATAAGGAACAATGACGTAGTACAATGTTACGCCCGATGAACCTGAACACAAATAGTACGGAACCACGATGTAGTACAGCGAAAGCCCGAGGAATCGAACTCAAACAATACGGAACAATGACGTAGTACAACGTTACGCCCGATAAACCAAACTCCATAAAACTATAGGACGCAAGCCTACAAAAATGAGACAAAGCTCAACTGAACGGGGTATAGTCCCTCACGTGGACAAAGAGACATCGCACAATGCTAGTCTAAATCACAAAAATGATCATCATCGATCATCAAGAAGTGTCGATTACACTAAGCTAGTAAATATAAGAGTTTAGCTTCATGTCCCATAACCACTTGCTTAACTCAAATATTTACGAACAGATTGTAGATTTCCACTTGAAAATTGTCACAAGAGTTTGTATCGAACAAGTCCATAAATTAACCGATGAAGTAAACGCAAGCGTTCCATACCACTTGTTTTGCTAAGCCGTTTAATTAGATTTTCTCATATGAATGAGGTAAAGGTTTGTATATACTAATAGATTAGAAAACAGTTTTATAAACGAGCTTTGTATTAAAAATAGAGTTGAAATCATCTTTGTGAAAGAGTTTGAATATTTACTACTAGTATTGAAACCTTTGTATTTAGAAGTGACAAGTCACAAAAATGATTGTAGAAACAATCAATCACTAAAATTCACATACGAAGACGTGAATCAAATCCATAGATATCGATACCGAATCCATCAAAATGGATATACCCAATAATCTCGAAATAGAAGTCATCAAAATCGGTAACAAATGATAACAACAAAACGGAGAATCACGAATCGATTAACATTTGGAATCTCAAGCAAAGTAAGCAAATGGGGCTGAAGCAAGCAGGTCAGTCGACTGACACATGGATATGAAATTTCTATCCCAAGAGTCAGTCGACTGACCCAGATGGTCAGTCGATTGAAACATACCCAGGTAATTTCCTGGGTCCTGGTTCAGTCGACTGACCCACTGGTTCAGTCGACTGAACCTGCTTCTAAGGCATTCCTTGCCTTCTGGTTCAGTAGACTGAACCACTGGTTCAATCGACTGAACCTGCTTCTGAAGCACATTCAGCCTAGCCCCCTTGTGGAGGCAAAAATCCAACAAATGGAAATCGGACGAGCCACGGGCGCTAGGGGTTTGCGCCAATCGGCAACCAAGCCCTATAAGCCCTTCGATGCTTCACCGTAACATGTTCAAACATCCGTAAAAGGATTTTCACAAAAATTGGACTAAAAACAAAAAATTGGAATATTCACCAAATCAATCCAAATCAAAATCAAATAAACATGTAAAGATATTAGGAATTCATACCTAACAATCAAAGATAGTTATGGACATAGATGTGAGTTAAAAATCTCACCTTTAAACCCAAAAACAATGAATGAGAAGCTTAATCACAAAGGAAAGATCAACACTCTTCACTTCAACCCAAGTAGCTTGAATCTAAGCTCAAAAGAAGAACATTCCCTAAGTTAGGTTTAGGAAATTTCTGGAATTGAAGAGAGAATGAGTTGGAGAAGATGAAGATGATGCTTACCTAAGCTTCTCTTTGAATTTGGAGCAAGAAATGGAGCTTGCAAAGGAAACTAGGGTTTTGAATTTCTATTTCCAATCTTTTTCCCCCATTGATCTCAAAAGCTTGAAAGTGTTAGGAAATGAAAGTGAATGAAGAGAAGAGGTGGACTGAGCTAGGGTGTTATGTTAGGTTATTGGGCTAAAACCCAAACCCAAAGCCCTAAATGAAAAATAGCAAAATTCACTCAACTCCAAACATATCGAAGCTTATACTCAAAAAAGTCGCAAACGCCATTTTGGACTCAATGGAAGTGGTCTCGAGTCTCAATTCAACTGTTTGCAAAAAGTAGCTTTTCGGTCTTAAATCCGATTAACGATTCTATATTTAAATAAAATATTTAAATATTCAATCGTAAAATATGTGGGTTGTTACAATCGGTTATGGCTTAACGGAGCTATGATGGACGGATTCAACTTGATAGAATTGGCCATGGCATGTTAAAGGGATTGGTGTGGTTGGAACTGAAGGATCAGTTGTGGAATAGAGGGAGAAACAGTTGAGTATAGTGGTGATCAGAACGTGTGCAAGAGAAATGACACATATGCCCCCTTCTTTTTTTCTGTTTAATTCTTTTGTACGTATATGTAAGGGTTAGTTGGGAAGATCAAAAAAGCTTCACCAGATTGAAGTATTTGTATTATTAGTAGAGATGCGTTCAGTGAAGCATGTTTACACAGTTTAGTGAATTGAACTATAAAGAACTATATATAACTATAAACAATACTACTATTTAGTGATGCATGTTTATAAGTATACAGTTCAGTGAACTAAATTTGAATTGAACACAATAACAATGCTTGAATTGACAATGCTCCTCATGGTTCCTCTTCGTTCCTGAATCCACTTTCTATCATATATAGGTAAGGCATCACATATATTCCATGTTTTATAATATAGGTTAATTTAGTCATATAAGATTGGACTAACACTTATATTATATTGTGTTTAATTACTGTTGAACCCATTTTATCACATTTAAATATGAAGATAAACATTGTACAAATGAATTTCATATGCAATCATTTATATACAGCCTTACAGAAATAACACATTCAGCACAAGAAGTGTTGAATTGAATGAGAGATGGAAGCTTTACAAGGAGTTGAAAGCAAAGGATGAGGAGATTTCTTCATTCAAGACCAAAGTGAGTGGGCTAGAGACGAGTATGGTAGATGTGATGGAGTTTATGTAGGAGTATAGACGACAACAGAGGGGTGATGACGGTAGTGGTTCGTCGTATGATATGTAAATTGTTCATTTGGACATCTTGTGATGGATTTGTGTATTATATATGTGTTTTTAATAAGTGCTATTCAAACATGCTGGGTTGGGAATTGCAGTTGTTATATGATTATGTTGTGTATATCTAGACTTAATTTTTACTTGCTTGTGATGGTATGGTTATATATATATATATACAAGTGGAAACCCGTGCGTTACACGGGTGTGTAGGTTACCTAGAATTACAGTTTGTAGGTAAGAATAGGTGGTTCATACATATTTTAATTGTATATATATGCTTCACTGGAATAATCATTTGGGTAGTCATATATGTAACTATGTGCAATATAATGGTTTGGTGTAATTTCAAATTTGCTTACATGCAGGTATGGGAACTTAAAATGCAAGAGTCAACTTACTCTTCATTGTGCATTTGTATTGGAGTGCTCAATTAGAAAATAACTTGGATGTATGTGACAATTCTCAGTGCAAATTATTGTTGTTGGTGTAGTAATGGTATAATAATTAAATATGGAAGACCATAGGGTATAGCTACAACTAATTAATCGATAGAATTTTTACATATGAAAGAGCAGACCTCTGATGTGATATAATTAATAAGTATGTAACTTATTTTTGACAATGTAGATATGTTAATGAAAATAATATGTTTTATATCTAGGAAAAAAAATATAAAAGTTGACACAGTTAGCCGCATCATATAAAGCTGCAGTATCATTAAGTGGAGTTAAGTACGAATAAATGACATGTTAATACAGGTAAAGCGTATAACGGTAAGGTTGACAGACATTCAAACTACGTGACTGTAAATGTTGCATAACATGCAAGGCAGACAGAACAACAAATATCAAACATCATTATATGTTCAAGAATGCTGACAATTGACAACCCTATGTCTTGGAAGAAGGCAGTCTCAGGCATAAAAACTAAATATAAGTGGTTGTTTCGATAAAATAGTATGACACACTCTCAGGCATAAAAACATACAAACAAATCACTTGGTTTTATTATTATTTTGACATGTATTAATTAAAATTATTTGAAAATCGACCTGAGATGGGGTGGTATTAAAAATCCGAAATGTATAAAGATGTCAACCAACATACGTAATCAAAAATTGATTAAGATTAAAGCCAAAGAAACAAACTAACTTAAGCATATTTATGAACATCAAAATTGTGGCTGAAGGACTCCGTTGACTGAATCGATTGAAGAAACTATGCAAGGATAATTATACTTGGAGAATAAAGTTAGAATAGCATCATCACAGCCAAGTAAGAATCCATATATAAGTTTGAATAGACTCTATTTCCTCTTCCACTGTTAATAACATAACAGTCTTAGGTAATTAGAAATAGTTTGCTAAGAAAACCATATTGTTTAGTCCAAATCAACCAATTACATAATTTAGTAATAAGCTATTTAGTAATAATCCACTGTAAATAGTTGACATATTCAATTGAACACTGTAGACTTTTTGATACAGTAGACAGAATTTGATGCTTACTTAAGTGCCAGTCAGTTATATATACACTGACCAATCCATAAATGGAGCATAACAAAAATAATATTCTAATGCAAGCACTAAGCCAGCCACAAATAAATGTGACTGAATGGAGAAGAAATATAAGAAAGCTGAAGAGAAGAAGAAATTAAACATGAAAAAGTTGCATGGGGGCCAAAAGTATACATTATTCACTGCTACCTGCATATAAAAGAACAGAAGTTAGTATAGGGAAACAAATATGAAAGGACGGGTATGAAAGTCCCATCATCAAAATGTATATGGAGTAAAAAAACGTAAAATTAGTTATGAATGTGAAGAGGAGTGGTGAGAAGCAAGGTTTTGAAGTACAACAAATCGTATAATAAACCAATGCAGTTCACAAAGGAGTACCTGAAAGTTGGTCGATGAGAGGCAAGAGACAGTGGTCTGTTGAATAACAGGCAACAAAAGTGAGCTAAAGTAGTACCTCAGGGTACACTATATTCGTTGTAGTTGCCTCTTGTTCAGGTGGAAGAAGGATAGAGATACGATGGAAGGCAGTGCATCTAGAAAGAGCTACGTATAGTTGTCCATGGGTGAATACAGGCGTGCGCAAATCGATACCCACATACATTACAGACTGTCCCTGTGCTTTGTTTATAGTCATTGCATAAGCTAATCTGATAGGAAATTGTCGTCTCGACATTTTTATGCTTAGTTCATAAGATGATGGTTGAAGAGATATTCGTGGGATGAAAACTAAGTTTCCAGACTTATCTCCAGTTAGTATTTTAGCCTCTATAATACGTGTTGCGCAGCGAACGACTATTAATCTGGTGCCATTGCATAGTCCATCCTTAGGAGCAAGGTTCCTTAGCAGAATTATAAGGCATCCAACTTTGACTTCAAGTTTCAAAGGAGGTAACCCACTACACTCTAATGAGTTCAGGAATTCGCTTAGATAACGATCATTGTCCCCATCTTCGACTAACTTATCTGCAACTAGGAAAACATGGGCAGTAGTTGGACACTGGTGCAAACAGGCGGAGTTTATGGTGTTCACATCCTCGTTACGGGCAAATAAAATTATTTGATCATTAAAAAATGATGGAGCTATGCATATATCGTTCAGGTCTGGATAAACTGTTGTAATTAAGCTATTTAAGTTGCTGCATTTGTACATCATGTCCATGTTGACTGTCAACTCAGGATTTGATCCAACCTGAGAAGAAAAGCGGTGCAAAAGGGTAGTTAGGTTACAATAGTAATAGTTGTTGTTGTTGATAGTAATGGAAGGTATAATAAAATGTGAGTAGTAGAACCTTTTCCAAGTAAACTGAGAATTTAGTATTGTCTGCTTCATCCGACTTCAAACGCACGTTTGTACTTAGTGTTAGCACCTGTACATATTTCCATAACGCTGATCATCGTAGTGTTGATGCAACAATATCTTCCCGTAAACCTCTTGGAATAACAGGTAGAATTTGGAGTAAATCGCCTCCAAGTACTACTGTAATTCCACCAAATGGTTTTGAGCTATCTCGAATGTCCTTTAATGATCGATCAATTATCTCGACACAAAATCTATGCTGCATCGACACTTCATCCCATATAATGAGGCTTGTGTTTTTAAGAAGTTCTGCCGTCATGGATTGCTTTGTAAACCCGCATAATGAATCTTCTAAAATATTTAAAGGAAGAGTGTAATAATTCACTTTTCCGTACCCCTTGAATAGACACTAATCTCCATCGATTAACTCAAGATGAACGGAAAACCGAACCATTAGGGTTAAAAGAAGAGGTAGAAGAAGACAGAAGAAAAAGAAAGAAGAAACAACAGAAACAGAGACAATATCAGAATCTCACATTCGCAGCGGAACAACATATAATAGATAAATGAATAACCTTTAAAACAAAGAACTATATCATTTTATACATTACATCATCATCAGAGTTTACAACAACAATATACAACACAACTGGACAGTTATATGAACTTGTCCATATACAGAATACACAGCGGAATAATACTATCATATACAAGTGGTACGTTTCGCCATCCAGCTCGCCACTGAGCTCCACAGCATCGCCTGAATCCAGAATAATCTGATAACCTAACTCTAGACTGCCCGTGTGGAAAATGATGGGCACCCAGAGTTTAGGAAGGAAACAATAAACTCCAGGTCAGTCATGGTGACTGGTGTGAGAACTTAAAACAGTTTATCTTTAAAACAAACAACAGGATAAATTTTAAAGTCAATTTCGCAATGCTTTTGGAAAATGAAACTACCATAAGGCCTCCCGCACACACACACAATGCAAACGCAGAATCGGAGGAGATTTCTCCTTATGATAGTCAAAGATGCTTACTACGCAAATCATTGGATTATTATTACTAGTGCATAGTGCAGAAAACATTTCGAAAGTATAATATTAATCTTAGCCAGCATAGGCATTTCGCGTTATGCCTACTATAGCTACTATGTTCAATAGCAGGTTAGCGCCACATACCATAGCAGGTAATACAATTGCAATCGTAAAGGTTCGTATTGTTTCTTTGGATTTTCCAACAAATGGTCAGGCTAAGGAACTTCCTTTCCTCCTGCCGAATGGGATCGCCTCTGGCTGGATGTCCCGAGAGACAAACTGCTCTCTGCCAAACAAGGCCGGGTTACTCCTGTAACAAGTAACTCACAAATATATCATCACCCGGTCCTTTGGGACCTTTATCCGAGCGCTCGGTAGCATCATCACACATAATAAATAAGTGTATCCACATGAGTAAGTATCTGGGCTCCATACCATGATACCACCCCTTTCCAGAAGGAAATGACATACCCTAAAGGGCGCGACCCTCATAACCTTGCCGCAACATTCCTGTTTCGACCATTTCTGGGTTGTTGAGGCCCTGACGAAGTCTCGTCCACAAAGCTACGCTTTTTCACAAAAGCTATGCTTTGGGTCAAACAAATGATCAACCTATGATCACAAAGATAAATGATCAAATAAATGATCATATCACAAATGATCAAACACTGATCATTTCACAGCAACACTCAGCATGTCACATTACCAAATTGGGAATATATCGCTGATAAATTTCAACTACATAACCTCTGAGCTCGTACGTCTCAGAGAAGGGTGTTAAGCTAAGAGTATAAATTCTCCGCCACCAACAGATATGTATTTGAAAGAAATCAGCTTTATATCTCAATTTGTAATATCAGACATACAATCCATACAAGTCTGTTCCGGGATCGAACAGAACCGAAGGCACTTCTCACGAAGCCCTTGCAAATCCGGATAATTTTCAATCACGTCCGGACTTCCCGTCACTAAGGTGATAAAACCTCTAAATCGAAGATCAGTCGATGTAGAGTAACTCGACGGTAATCCTTCCGTTTTCAAAAATATCCGGTCTTCAACACCGGTCATTAAATGCGATTCATAACGACGTATCACATATTCAGAATGGGTTATACGACCCCATGGTCCTTTCCCGGCTAACCCGAATAGTGAGCGCTTATTCAAAAATAAGTGTGGCATTCGAATTCATCCAATTCACAACAAATACCTATTCAAGGTAATTATTGTAGTCGGTTATTTAACTATCAATAAAGATGCGCAACATCATCAGATTCCAAAAAAATTTCCAAATTATTTATCTTCCAAAAATATCTTTACAAGATATATAATTTCCACACTTCAACTATTTGAAAACAATTTCAAATCAATTTCCACATTTCAATTTATCTTTGAAGATAAAATCTCAAAACATTTCACTTCATATTGGAAAAACATTTCCATACCTATTTAATAATAAGTAATTCACAAATCCATTTATTTTCAACATTTGAAAATACTCAATATACTTAAATACAGTTAAGTATATATTTCATTCTTTAAGGAAATCATTTTCTTAAACACGTCTATTTGAGTCAAAACGAATGTTACGTAAAACATCGTTACGACGACTCAAAATCACTAGTATAGGGATTCGAAATTTAGATAGATATATAAATCCCAATACTATATAAAACATTTCCTTTCGGAAATCATTTACTATAACAACAGTGTTATAATCCACCATTTCCTTATTCCTCGAAACGTCTATTTCAACAATAAATGTTGAAATCTATGTATTCGATACTTAATACGTTTTAAAACATCTTTTAAAACAATTATTTCATTTAACAATATTCCTTTTCCCAAAATATATTGATTTTATTCAATAATATATATTCACTGTCCAAAATCGTGAATATAATCACTATCCCAATTTTAACAATTTCTACACAATTTACTTCAATAATAATTCGCTATCCAAAATCGCGAATATACTTCCTTTAATAATTTTCTATATTCAATTTATCAAATTCCATTGATTTCGAATTTATAAACAATGTCTATAAATTCTTTCCCAATTTATAAACTTAGATTTATAAAAAAATCCTGAATTAACAAATTTAATTCATAACTCGATTTCATATCAAAAATCTAATTTATAAGTCAATTACTTATAAATCTTTTATTTTACAAAATCTATTTATTTTATAACTTCACATTATAAAACTTCTAAATTTCATTAACTTATGAAATCCAAATATATTCCATTTTTAATACTTATAAAAACTCGTTTTATAATTCTGACATTTTTATTTATAAATATCCATTTTACAATCTTTTATATAAACCGTTTGGAATAATTCAAAAATCCCAATTAAAAATCAACTCGTTATTTTTAAACTTAAAAATGGATCTGATGATGCAACAGCATCAAATAGTCAATCACAGCATCCAAACATCATATATCATCAGATGATAATAGAATATACAATAATATCTGTAAATAAATCACTACGGTGAGGAATCCAGTTGGATCCCTCCAACCTGTTTCCCTGCATCCACAGATGTTAGCACAATACCAATTCCGCTCCAGTACGGAATTATCGCGGTATATGGGTTTAATAAATATTATCCGCTATTATGCGGCGCAATAGGGTCTCATCCGCTACACAAGGCGGGAAATCAATCAATTCAATATATACATATGCCAATATGTATATATTGCTATATATATATAATACCAATTCCACACAAAGGTGAAATATTCGCGGTATATGTTTTTAATAATTAACCTCCGCTTAATAACGGCGTATAATGTATATTTCAATCAACAACGGATAATAATATATCATCCAGGCATACAATCAACATTTTAAATCTAACTATTTAAAATATAAATCGAAACTGTTCGATTGAGTGAGAAGTTCTCACCTTGATTTCAATTCCGTTCTAGCTTTTTATTTCGAATAAAATTAAACGGACGTTTAATTTCACCCGAAATTCACACTAGCTCCAAATGGCTCCAATTCAGTTGCATCGCGAAGAGCTCGACAAAACGACTCCAACGCAACTAGTTTCATAATTTTTCGACCTCGTATGAAAGAGATACGGTATTTTAAACATCGTACGAATTATAATATAATTTAATTTACAATTCTTTTTAACTTTAAAACCCTAAGCTCACATCTGCCGTTAGATCTTGCTTTGTTAAATCTGGACCGCGTTTTTGCCTTCTTCCCCACTCATGAACATGCCCAGGCAATTCAAAACCCATAGCCGCCGATGCCTAAATCAATTATACTCCCACCCAACTGCTCGAAACCCCATCACCTCACCCTCATTCGAACGCCACCGACCCAAGCTACCCACGGCCAGAGCCTTGTCGAGCTCGGTCGTCTCTAGGTGGAGAAAAACGTGCCCGTTCGTGCATGCGTTCTTGCCCTATCGCGCCTCCATCAATGCTCCGATGATGATCTTGACCGTTAGATAGCAAGATCGTGTGATGCTCTACAAGTTTCGTTTAGAAAGTTTTGTGAATTGGTTAGTGGATTGCAAGAAAAATGAGGAAGAAGGAAGAAGCATTTCGGCCATTGATTTTAGGGGTGGCGGCTGGAAGAGATGAGTTAGGGTTTGGGCAATTGTTAACGTATATGTATATATATACGTATATAAATGATATAAAATTCATTTTAAACGACTTTTCCAAACGATCTCCAATTCTGACGTGCCGCCTGGCATTCGTAAGGTTTACCCCGCATTCCGAACACAATGGAATGTGTTTCGGAGGCTAATTCGATTGTATGTGTGAGATATGAATTTAAACGATCAATTTAAATTAAACCGATTTAAACCGATTTCGATACGTTTTGGCTTGCCCCGGACAAACGATAAATCCAATTGACATGAAATTTGAAACCATACAATAATATCACACTATGGATCCGATGAAACTAGTTTCGTCGAAATCCGACATTGTTTGAAAAATGACTATTTTAACTCGCCGAATTAATATTAAAACAATTTCGATGCGTTTCGAGCTGCCACGGTCAAACGACAACTCCGATTGCTACAAAAATTGAAATCCGATAATAACACACTATTACGGATCCAATGAAACTGGTCTCGTCCAATTCTGAGACTGTTCGAAAATTGGCTATTTTTCAGTCGATAATTAAATATTAAAATATTCAATTTTCACAGATTAACTCTAAATTTAATTTTAAAAGTTCTAAAACATTACTATAACTCTAGTATGATAAAATAAAATTTTACTAATCATTTTCAATCATTTTAAACTCAATATTCAATTATTTCTGAAATTTCAATTATTAAATCATCGATTTAATTACTCAATTAAATCCAATATTCGAATTTAAAATTATTTGACTTATTAAATTCACTTATTAATATTCAAAATCAATTAAATATTCAAATTTTAATTAATATAAATTCTGGGTCGTTACAAAGAGAGAAGGTCGAATGTGCAGTTCTACCTCCAAGTAAGAGCAGCGAAGCAATACCAGAGGAAGCAACAGTAATTACAATGTGACCGTCACTACGGCATTTGTCTGCAAGTGTGTTATATAAGTATGTTTTTCCCATGCCAGCTCCTCCGTTTAGAAAGAAAGTTGAACCATACTCATTTTGTACGGAATCAACTATCTTCATATATGCATTACGTTGGCCATCATTTAATGACTTGACATTATTTTCAGCCTTTGCTGCTTGTCCCACATATCGCAACTGGGTGTGTTCCCATATAAGTCTGTTGTGACTGACTGCACTCCAATTTTCAGTTGGCAGTGGCATGGGTGGAAAATCTAATAAACATTTCCCAGATTCCTGTAGCAGTTTGTTAAGAAGATGCAAACCATAGTCATTAATTTGATATTCTGTTGGGCTAGGAATTGCGAAATTTGTTCTAATCGTATGAGTTAGATCATCACATAAATGCATAGAAAATCTATTCCATATATGAAGTGGTTCTAATATAGAGCACTGGGTGATAATAGTACAAAAAAGTCTTCTTAACTGATATCCTGTATTGAAGAAGGAAGCCTCCTGTAAACATGTAACCCATTCCTCGTCGTCCTCTAACAACCCTTTAGCAACGCAAGCAGATTTAAATGTTAGATGAAGGTGGCCATTTATTGTTCTTAAATCTTCAAAAGACGTTGGGCCTGTAGTAATAGTCGATAATAAACGGAGATAGAAACGTTCTCTTGAGTTTGGGCTTGCAAAATACATACGACCTATAGCTTTTGAGTGAGTACATCGTGGTGACCATGTATGTGTACTTTTATTCCATGTGTAATGTTCAGGAAATTCCTGATATGTAAATCATTGTGCTTCAGGGTGAATGTTACAGAAGGTGAAAAACTCGATCAAAGTCGATGTTTGGTTTTGCGCCCGTAATTTTATTACACCAGCCGATTCACGTGGATTGAAAGTAACTTGATGCATTCCAGGAAGATGCAGTTGCAGACGGATGACTGCTAGTTTCTCTTTGTGCATACGATAACCAAAAATGTGCCATGCAGCTTCAGGTGGACCAATGTATCTGGAATCAGGATATTGTTTGATTTCATCGTCGTCGCCAACTACCATTGTTGTTCGATCATGTCCCTTATATATATATATTTATGTATATATTTAACAGCTTGTACGCTTGCACAACCTTCCACATATATGTGACAGTTGAACATTTCAGAAAGTTTAGGATTGTAAGGAACGACATCTCTATTATCTATAATTAATCCTTTAACCATATAAGATCTCCCATCATTTCATCGACGATAGATAGGATATCCATCTTGATCCATTGTTGTTGTGTTAGCCCATTCACGGGGGTAGCACTTTGAACATTACCATTTTCCATGCAAGCTGCTTAGATGTTGCCTTTACACGGTCCATGCACCATGCATCTTAACTGTTTCAAACAATAACAGGCGTTCTAACTCATTTGGAAATTCTGCGGAAATCAAGTTGTCTACTTGTTCAACCGTTCTTATTTTGTCAGAAGGTTGTAGGAAGAAAAGCGCATGCATATGTGGTAATCCCCGCTTTTGAAACTCGATAGTGTAAACGTAAGCTGTTACCAGTCCAAAAATACCTTTTTCGACAATTTCATTCATCAAACTTTGTCTTTTAAGCTCAAAAACTCTAGCAATTATATCCAGACGGTCACTTGGTTTCTGGGTTTGCATGATAGTGTTTTGAATTTCTGGCCAACTAGGATTTGCAGTCATTGTTAAAAAAATATCTCGGTGCCTATTGTACCGTGTTATAGCTAAAGAGTCTTGGTATATCTCATACATATGTATGGGGGTTCCGATGAAGCTAGATGGTAAAATGAACCGTTTCCCGATTTGATCAGGTTGTAAGACATCAGATTCAATGTCTATGATACCGGAGTAAAGATCTCTTCTAAGTTCAGTTTGATGAGTCCTAGCCCATTGCAATCTATTTTGCTCGGTACATGCCCATGCATCGACAATAAATTCTTGAAACAATTTTCGTCCGAGCAAAATAGTCGAATATTCTTCTTCTCGTTCAAATATTCGATAAATGTAGTATGGTTGTTGAGTTAATCTATCAGACGTTGGGAAATTTAAATTCGGATTCCATTTTGTATGATTAATATCCCAACCAAGATCACCATTTGGAAAGAGGAGAACATAGTGAAGTGGTAGATACGCTAGATGACATTCACTAATCCTTTGCAAATGTGTTCCTCCTCGAAGATGTATGATAATATCCCTAGTTGCACTTAGTTGAGTCCCATCTCCTGGTAGGAGCTCTGCAAAATGGACATGGTATATTCCTTAGGCCCAAGAAATGACGTTCGGTGGATTGCAATTTGTGTTGGTGAATAGTATTTTGTGCAGTTTGTGTTGGCTCAACTTCAGCACATCCTTCTTCATCCGGGCTTCTGCATTTTCGTTAAAAGGAAGAACATTTGTTATTCCATATTGTGTACATAAGTATCAAGTCTACATTATGTAGCAAGGGAGTACATGGAAGGACAGAGATTACAATGTGATGTCTGTCTCGTTATAGGAGGGAAGGAGTTGCATTTGTGATTTTTGATGTTGTGCATTACTCCCCTCTCTGATTGTTAATATTCTTTCTCTTTGACGTCGCAACTTTTGAGCAGTGGATCGATTCGATATTGTATTAACGCAAGCGGCAGATTTTATCCTGATGGTAGTGAGTAGAATAAAGTGTCATGAAATAAAAACTGATACATACATTGATATTTGTTTTTTCAAGTAGAAAGGAAGGTGTAATAATTGCTTACATGGAGTCTGTACACTGACCATTGAGCATGTGATGGATATGTTATTTGGGTCATGATGTTGTAGCTGTGTAGTAGTATCTTGTAAATATTGATTCTGATTCATTTTCGGTATGCAACCACTTGATGATGGCTGATTGACCATACAGTCGACGTCGTTGATGTTCGAGCTAGCTGCAAAATTGGTCAGTCTTTCCCTCTACCTTCGCAATGTTTGTGATACTGAACGGATTGATGGCGTCTTGATCATATCACTAATGGAATGTGAGTAAATTGGTGAAGGGAGGTAGGGAAAAATGTGATACAGTGAAAATTAAGAAGTTCGAGGTAATTGTAGAACAAAATATAGAAGACTATACACTTACAAATTAGCACCGTGGCTTGCTGTTTTTTTGTAGATATATGTTGGGTGTTCATTGTGTTAAGTCTTTGTGCTAGTGGGTTGGAGCATTGCTGGTCAATGTTGTTAGGCGAGGACAGGTTAATTATAGGTTTTGTACACTGCATATGCAACTGAATTTGTGGATTTTCTGGTTTCTCATTCTATTGACAAACGGTGTTAGTTGAGGATGATGACTGAGACATTGTCGTAGTTTTCAATTGGGATAATCTCTCTCGTCTTCGACGGTTCTGTTGAGCTAAGGAACGATTTGACGGTGTGAGAACCATATTATAGTTTGGTGTCCTGATACGAATGAGGCAGCATAGGTAAAGTAGTTTAAAAGAAATTAAAAGTTTGGGAACAATAAATATCAGAGGAAAAAACATTACGCAGTGTTTGCTTGACTGAATAAATATGTTGGCATTGTGCATTTATTTGATACATTATTGCACATTGGTCCATGTTGCTTATAGCCTAATTATTGATCTGGATCAGTAGATAACACATTTTTATGTGAATATTGTTCCTCGGTACTGTTACAACCCATCTTTTGGCTTACCTAACAAATAGCATAGTATGGAATTTATGGTTATTTACAAACGGCATGAGACAGGAAGCTAGTATGTACAGTATGTAGGTTCGGAATAAACCCTCATGCGCTTTCCATCATAACCCATTGACGTAGAGATGTAAGTCGTTGTTGAGGATGAATAGAAGTTGTCATCTTGTTCCATTCTATGTTCAAAATCAATGAAAAATATTTAAGTGTGATTTTGTAGAAAATAGGGGAAATAGTCAAACTGGAAAATGTTGACATGGATGAATGAATATTTGATGTTAGAGTGTACCTTGTGCTGTACAGTTGGCTGTAGTAAATAAGAATGGGAAATGGAAGAAGTAAATGACAGAAAATGCATGGAGGAAGGAGAATTAAAAAATGTTGGATGTAAGGACGTGGAGTAACATATATGGTAAGTGGATCACCAATTCAGTTATAAGTGGGTAGTGGGTTAAGTGCAAGTTCCTTTTTTATGTAGATTGAAGCATGAATTAATGCAGGATGAGGTTTTAAATGAATTTCAGCAGCTTAAAGGACTGTATTGTTGCTGGAACAGAGAGGACATCTCAGTGGTAGATAACAGTATGGATCGTATACCAATAGGAATTTTTTTGTTTAGATAGAGGACGATTTAGCAAATTTTTGTTGATTAGTTTCAGCTATTAACTGTTCATGGATCCATAGACTAACATGTACTGAATTCTGATATGCTCTGTACAATCTGATGCAGTTACAACTTTTCCTTTTTGTGAATTCTTCCACAATCATCATGAAAGCGGTTGTGTGGAGAGTTTGAATGTTTTCGGCTCTAATTCTTCTACAGTGTTGCATAGAGCGTAGTCTGTGCAGTGAAGTTTGTCCATTATGGCTTGTACATATGATGTAATTGCATCCTTAGGTTGTCCTGCAGGCACACAGAGTGGACACATAACATGTACACAAAAGACAGTCATGTATTTGCACAAATTTTTTAGTTGTAAAGGCTGGAATAAGTATTTGTTACATTGGATATGTAGTAGATATCATTTTGGCTTTGTTTCGTGCATCCCATTCGTAACACAAATGCGTGGAGTTATGGCTCATAACGTTGATGAATAGCTTATAGTTTTGGCTGCTGCTCTTCCTAATATATACATCGAGTAGTTGTGCTAGCTGTTCGACTACATGTGTACATTCATGTGTGTGCATGTTGAGTTATTCCGTACGACCGATGGCGAGCATGCATGCGTGCATGTGTACATTCATGTGTGTGCATGTTGGTGAGCTTTTGTGAATGTAAATATGTGGGTTCAGATGTCAGAGGAATAATGTGGTAATTTATATAAAATGTGTAATATTGTTGAGGTGATCATCAATGTGATGGCTAGTGCCAAAATAAACTAAAGTCCCACGGTGTGTACATCAGCTACTATAAATGGCTATATAGAAGAGAAGTACTAGTAGATGGTAGATAGATAAAAAATGGAGCACAAAAAATTCATTGTTCTTTTATTTCTTCATCGTTCAATCAAATTTTGTTTTGTTTTTTTATTTATCTTTGTACCGTGTACTTGAATATCATTTCTTAGTGTATGCTCTTTTCATTTGTTGTGATGTTTGTACTTTTTCACATGTATATTGCAAATGCCTGTACTTTATTCAATATTTATTTCTCCATGTTATTTATGGAATTGGACCGTACATGTTAGTGCAAGATGATGGAGTAAATTAATTGACTGATATGTTTACATGGTTGTACCAAAGAGAAGCCTAACTGTTAGTACTGTTATGTAATGATATGATATAGTAAACCTCACTAGTGGATGTAGATGCAAAGTGTGAAAACCACCTCATCATACAATCAGAAGAAAATGCAGTGAGGACTAAATTTCAGTGTAGCTAATATAATTGTGGAATCGTAATTGTAAAAGAATATAATATTTTAAGCCTAATTACAATGATGATTAGGATTTAGTATTAGTTTGTAAGAAATCAAAAAATTTAATAATAGTGGTTTAATTTCGAATTGTATCATTAACTCAAAACTCATTTGTTACCTTTTTAGGCTTCCAAACTATACTACAAACAGAAATGAGACTGCTTTCTTCATTTCAAGTATCGACCGTTGATGTGCCCAACACCACCCATTAAAAATTTGTCGTCTTTATTTCATATTTTTAATTCATGTGGCAGTAAATGTGTGGGGTCGCTGGTGGATGTTATAATCTGCTAAATTTAATTGGTTTACATATTTTTTAAACAGTTCTTATGAAAATGATTATGGGGTGTAAATATCAATGCTCAAGAGAAATGCCTTGGAATTGAATGAACAAATTTGAAGTATAGTTGCAAAAATGAAGCACAACAACCAACTGTTGCAACCGCAAAGAATACAAAAATAAACGACTAATAGAATGGGGAGAAGGAAGCATCAGAATACGTACTGTAGCATGAACCAATTAAGAGTATAAAAACATCATACATGTTACATTTATTCCATATTATTTAATATGTAGTGAAGAATACTGTAATGTATACAACAATAACCATAGACGAAAGTAAGTTATGTTAGAAGAGGATAACTTGGTTGACAAAAGGCAGTGTATCTTCTAACTTTGTTGCACATACATGTTAAGTGGTAGTGTATACAGTGTTATTGTATACAGTGCACATAAACTGTAAAATGGTTCCACAGTAACTAAACACTTTCATGTACATATCACAGGAACATACAACTATTTTGCTATATTTATAATAGTCGGAGGGGGACTCACATCAGAATCTAATGCACATGAAAACATAAATTGGTGGTAGAAAGGTCATTATCTTGTACTAACATGTACATTCCAATTGAAGAAAGAACAGAGAAATTTAAATTGAAGATAACAGGGAGAAGTAAGTACTGACATTACATAGGCATCCGAAACATAAACGTGGGAAAGTACAAAAATCAAAACAGCTAAAAAGATCAGAGAATAATGAGAATTGACAGTCAGAAGACAACAAAGACGAATACAGTAACTGAACAAAGATGAAAAGTTGGACATGGAATTATTTAGCAAGGAGACTATCAATATCCATTCTTCTCTGCCCAAGCAACCTGCACGTAAGAAAAGCAATAAATAACTTCATATAGCAAAACAAATGTGATATCCATCATTTTAAAGCAGTGTGTATTACCACAGCAGCCTCACACTCTGCAGTCCAATCAGTGGGGATGCATAATGGCACAGGGGGTTCATGATTAGAAAATATCTCATCGTCTGCAACTTGACTTATGTTGGGTGTGGGTGGAGGATCAACCGGTCCCATCATCGGTGCTATAGGTACTACCTCCAAAGCAGGGGAAATCTTATAATCATCCGGTTTAAGCTTACATCGTTTTGGTTTGTTATCCGGTGTTGCATTAGCCTCAACCTTAATTATTATGCCATCAGCTGTAGCCTCTTCCACTACAGCGGTGTTGGTCTGCAACACTTGTCTCTTCTGAGCTGTTGTTCTACTCTTCAATGTAATACATGACCGAAGTGAGGAAAAGGGAGAACAATGGAAATGAGCTTGTCATAGGTAGAGAAAGAAATAGAGTAATACCCGCTTCATGGTGATCAACTGTTTGAATTCTGCATTAAATGAACAGAAGAAGGCAAATATAGTTAGTATATTTAAATCATGGTTAGTATGCTGCATTCAACCAAAAAGAGTATATGCAAAAAATTGGAATTGTAAGTAATGCAAAATAGTCAGTGCAACAACATAAATGCCGAAAGGGAATGTTGAAGGTCAGAAATGCAGGTAAAGAACGAAAAATTGGAAGAGTTGGAGTAAAAAAAATGGCAAGGAAGAGAGCAGCACCTGAAAATGTAAGATGGTGGTGTGGCAAGTAGATGATGATGGAGTCCAGTGTAAATATATATATATATATATATATATATATATATATATGAAGTGGGTTGATGGGGAAGTGGGAGAAGTCGGAGAAGAGCAGTTTGAGAGAGTAGTGGAGTAGGTGTGTTTCAGAGAGAGTGGGCCACGATCCTCAAAACACTCATGAGGTGGATCCGTCTAATTTAGACAGAGAGGTGACGGTGTGCAATTTGAGTAATGTTGGCCAAATCGAAGCCTCTCTTTGTCCCGCGTTATATTAAATCTCCACCGTTCTTTGTCTTTCCTTTGTCTTGCCGTTAAACCAAAGGAAATTTGTTATCTATATATATATGCTTTGCGCATATATGATTGTTGAGATGATATATGATGATCATACTGCTTGTTTGGCGTTGTATGATTATCTTATTTCGGTTGTGGTTGCTGAAAATAAATATAGTGAGGTGTTTATTTTGTAGCAATTAGGTGATGCTATGTCGCCGTAAAGGCATCGCTAATATTTTGATTTTACATTTCCTCGAGTCGTCACAATGGCGTTGTAAAAGTTTAGCAATGTCATTGCGACGGAATTAGAAAATCAAAACAGTTTCGTCGTAAAGGTGTCGCTAAATATTAGCGACGCCACTTTTCTGATTTCTTGCGGCGTTGCGATGGCATCGCTAAACGTTTATGGTGTCATTGCGTCACCGTAAAATACTTTCTTCGCTATGGCATCGTTAAATTTTAACAACGCCAATTTTGTGATGTCTTTGCGACGCCAAACGATTTAGTGACGCTTGTTTTTCTGACGCGTGGTTGGCGTCATTAAAATATTTTGTGATGCCTTTAAGACGCCTAAAACATGTCAGAAAATCGCAGGTTTGTAGTAGTATTTTTGAAAAAGGAAACATAATTTTTTCTTTTTCTAAACATGTTTGATTTCAATAATCTTAAGATAAATGTATATAGAAAGATAAGAAGATATCTTTTTATATATTAAGATAAAACAATACATTAAGTACTTTATCTTTTATATTTTACTTTTAACATTTTAAATATAAAGATGAAATAATTATCAAGTAGTTTATCTTATACATTTTATCATTTTATACGTAAAGACAACAATTTTAAATGTAAGGATAAAATGTTTTAAATATAAAAATATATACTTTAACAATCTAAAATGATAAAGTAGTTTATCATTTACGTTTTAGTTTTAAATAAATTTAGATAAATTGCAACATTTATCCTTTGTTTGTCATTTTTAACTTTTTTTCCCATCTGAATCAAAGTAGATAGTTTTGGAAAAAAAGTACGGATGTACAGAAGGTCGAATTGAACAATGTTGCAATGATTATAAGTGAACTTTTGGTAAATGCTTGTAGTCATCATCCAGTTTTGAACAATAATTTGTGGCATGAATATTCTTCAATTTTTTAAACTGATTAGCTTTTGTTCCCTAATTTATCTTTTTTATCAGCAAATAAAGGATTTATCTTTTTTAAGATAGAAAAGAAAACATTCTTCTTTGACAAAAGAAGATAAAAATATCCATCTTTTATGGACAAGATTAAATCGTGTACACTTTCAAGCCACAGAGAAAGCAATAGAAAACATACAAGATCTTTGTGCAATCATTTGACATTTTCATCATCTCGATTTTTAGTAAGTAACTGGTGTAGAATCTATTCGCACGTTCCTCCATAGGGACAACATATGAGTTTGGTCAACGCCTTTTAACAAAAGGGATCTCTTGTTGTTACATGTGACCAAACTCATATATATATATATATATGCATGTATGTATATGCATATGTATATGTATATGTATGTATGTATGTGTGTATATATCACTCCACCTCTATTATTTTTCACTCAAACTATTCTTTTTTCAATGTTCGCTCTGACCATTTAAGCCTACACTACTAGCCACCACGACTTACAGATCTCTTGTGCATTGTCCATTGTTCCAGGCTTTACCATCGACTTTGATACCATGATGAAATTCCGTCCGCACATCCTTCCGTGAGGGAAACATAGAGTTTGGTCGACATCTTTTAATAAAAGGAATATCTTGTTGTTACATGCGACCAAACTCATATATATACTTCTCAAATTTCATTATTTTTTATGATGTGGGACTATTCTTCATTTTAGTGTGCGATCATTACCCATATACAATGCGAGACATCCCAACAAATCTCCAGCTTGGCTTATATTCATATTTGTGTCTTCCAATACGCCAACACGATACATGCACCATATCGAGACTTTTGTTCTCGTGTCATTCTATCAGATCCAACGTACCATGATCTAGCTTCACCTTAAGTCTGACTATTTAAGCCTACACTACTAGCCACCCCAATTTGCAGATCTCTTGCACATTGACCATTGTCCCAGGCGTTACCATTGGCTCCAATACCAAGTTGAAATCCAGTCTGCATATCCTTACATGGTGACAACATATGGGTTTGGTCAACACCTTTTAACAAAAGGAATCCCTTCTTGTAACATGCGACCAAACTCATATATATATATATATCACTCCACCTCTATTATTTTTCATGGTGTGTAACTATTCTTTTTCCAATATGCGCCCATTACCCACATACAATGCGAGACACCCCAACAACTACTGTACATATGGTTTATAGATTATACTTTTGTCAATGTGTTAGGTTAAACTAGCGCACTCAAGGATTTGGGGTTTATTGAAGTAATATCTAGTGTAATGAAATTATTAGTTTCAAAAATTTTACCTTTTTCTCTCATGGTCCAATTGTTAATGGTAGGAAAATTGTTAGTGCATATCAGTCAAGTAGTGGTAATGGAAAAGAGTAAATCTTAGGATAGGGTTATTGCCTTCCCATTCCTATATAAGGATATAGTCATAACTCATAGTTGTATAGTGGCAGCAAAATGTCACATAATTGAAACCTAAAAGTATTATTAATTTGAACTCTAATTTTTCCGTACTAAAACCCTAAATTGAATGAAGTAAAATGAACGATGATAAACATAATTCTTGATTGCATTATGTTTATTACTTCATCGTTAATAAGTTTATAGAAAGATAATTTTGTTGATGCAACTTTCTTTTATCCATTGGCATTTACTTTTATCATTCATAATGTTTTCAAAATTTTAAAGTAATTTATCTTTTATATTTTAGTTTCTAGTTTTATCTTGATCTTTTGTCATTTTAAATCTAATAATAACACAAGTATGATAGATACACTGCAAAAGTAATTTATCTTTTATCATTGGCTTTCTAAATTTATCTTTTATCATTTCAAGTAAAAAGATCATTTATATACCTGTAGCATCGTAAAGTTACTTTTATTTTTTATTTTATCCGTTTCAAATACAAAAATGTTACATTTAAGATTAGCATTATAGGTATAAAATTATAACATTCTAACGATAGACAAACAAAATGTACTATAAAATAGTATATAAGGAAATTGTTTATCTTTTTTACATTAACTTGTACCACTCGTATCATTTTCTACAATATAAAGGTTTAACATTTAAAATTGTGAAGTAGTAAACTGAACAATAATTTGTTTTTGATGCTTTTAAAATAATAAATTATTTATCTTTAATCTTTCAATTTTTATTTTCATATTTTTGTTTCGTTATTTTAAAAGTAAAAATATAACATATATAAAAATAACATTGCAGTAAAATATCCTTTATCTTTAGGTGTTACCCGGGTTTTTAACCCATCACAATTCAGTAGGAGTTAGAACATTCAGACTATGCTAGAATAACTCGAGACTCAACCAAAAATACCAAGCGAACAAGTCAATAGGACTTAAGGAAAATCAGCCAATAGAATACTAAGTAAAATCAGCCAATCAGCCAATCACCCATAGGGAAGCATTATGAGTCATCCAAACTCTTGCATCATGATTCATTACCATTTATAAGCACGCTTGCTAAGTTTCATATCATGCCATACAATCCAACTCGAGAAGTAAAGACTCGTATGATTCAAGCTGTTTGACCAAAAGCAGCTAACTTAAAATGGACCAAGAGAACTTATACGGAGTCGGATTGACTTGAAATTTTAGGAGAACACTTAGAAGATATAAAAGAAGACTAGCGAAAAAAATGGGATCATTTGGAGGTTGTTCGATGGATCGCTAGCAACCTAACTAGATGGATTGCTAACGATCCATGTAGAGTAGGCCCCACCTTGAAATTTTTATGGTTGGTTCCATACACTCTCTAGAGTGTAGATTCAAAGTTTCGTTTGACTTTGTTATGTTTTAAGCGAGTTATGGATGATTCTTCTGGACCAGATGACCCATGAAGATGAATGATCAAACAAACACCAAACGACTTGATATTTGGACAAGGCATTCAAATAGATGAAAGGAAGGCAACCAAAAGGGTAGACTCAAAAATAGTTTAAGGGCATGGATCACTAGAAATTCATCACCCATGGATCACTAGCGATCCATCATGTTAGCTCAGGTCGCCTCGAGTTTTTCTGGACTTCTTCCTAGCACTAAGTAGAGGTTTCTGACAAGTCGGCTTTAGCCCAACCGCTTTCCTACCCCTATAAATACAATCCTACCTGCAACTAGAGATGGATCTTTCCCGAGGAGAGAGCCTCCATTACTCTACTAGAATTTCTTCATTTCTTCAACTTTCTTCTCCCTTACAACATGCATCAAGAGGGTTACTGTGATTTTCCAGTCAATCCTTGTACTTATAACTTATTCTAACTCATTGTAACTTAGATCTAAGGACTAACTAGTTAATATCCAGAGAGATGCAACTAGTATAATCATAATAAAGATCGATTAAAGTGGACGTAGGCCAGAATCAGCCGAACCACTATAAAAATTATGTGTCCCTTTTCTTACTTTTGCTTTTTATTTGTTGTTTATCTGAGGTTTGTGCTACTGATTATCTGCACTAGTGCTTTCACACTCGATCTAGGGTATTAATCCATTTTTTGGGTTAACATTTTGGTGCTTTCATTGAGAACCTTGAACGAGATTTGAAGAATTGAAGTTTGAATCTAAGATTTAGAGAAGTTGAGTAGGTCTAATACTAGATCTAGAGCTGCAGCAAGTCAACCGGAGCCTGGGGGCAGGTAGGAGGTGTCCTTAAATTCTGATCAACCCAACTATGTGATTAGAGAGGAGATGAAAAGGATGATGAAAGAGATGCAGGATGGAATCTTAACTAGACAACAAGAGATGATGGACGACTTCTTCCAAAGGATGGAGTAGCAAGGGATAACTAGATTTACAGGGAATAGGAATCAAACTCCAGGGAACAACACAGTTGCTGCGGGAGTTAGGTTGGAACAAGATAGAGTTTTGCCCCTACGCCTAGAGCAAAAGATATTTGGGGGCAACGCTAGAGTCAACATGGGAATCAATCCCAGTGCCGGAGTGACTGTTGAAACACCAGGAACTGGTGGTGCAGGAGCTAAGCCAAATACTAGGATGCAACCGAGAAAAGAATATGTACCATATTTCCTCGAAGGAAAATAGGTCTGAATGAAACTATAGTTATGAATTAGAACACAAGCATGCGGTTGGAAGAGTGCATTCCGGGATACACCCACTAGAACGGGGGCAAAGTATTGCTTTAGGACGAAGACCTTCATTCGATGGTGAGAACCGATTTGCTAAATTTGTACGAAGGTTCATTAGAGGAGGACCCTCAAATCAGGATCTGTAAGACCCGAACAAGAATCCGTTTACGGTTAATATCCGAAATGCGAGAAATCATCCAGATTTCAGGCTTTCGACGTTGGAAATGCATGATGGGAAGATAGATCCGATGATTCATATGATGAGATACATCCAACATATGGAGGTGTTGGGTGCTTTTGATGAGATAATAGGGTGGTGCTTCCCATTATACTTAACGGATTTGACGGTAATGCGGTTTAGACAGTTGGAAAATGGGTCCATAAGTACATGGACCGACTTGGTGAGCAAGTTCTTGAGACAGTTCAGAGTTCATGTCTCATGACCAAGGAATGTACTTACACTCTCAAACATAAAACAAATTCCTGGAGAGTTCTTAAGAAGTTATTTGACAAGATTCAATGCGGCGGAAGCTGTGGTTGATAAGTCGGATCATAGCAGTATCTCGAGTCGCGAGTAAGACTGATTTCAAAGCTGCATTGAAAGGGATCCACCGATGGATCTTGTGAAATTTTACTATGAAGCTGAGAGATATTTGCATCAGAAAGACGCTAAAGTCGAGGATGAAAATGTGGATGTTGAAATAAATGCTGTGGAGGACAGAGGACCGTCCGGAGCTAGAATTAGAAAAGGCAAAGGGAAAAGGAAAACCGATGACGACTTCGGCGAGACGAAACGACAAAGGAAGGAGCAGAGATTCTCTTCATACATTGACCGGACTGAAACTCTAAAGAGGATATACTTAGATACTAGGGACAGAACCTCTACAGAGGCCACCCAGGAGGGAGCCCACTGATCAAGAGAAAAGCTCTAGAAAGTTTTACATCTTCCATGAGCTGAATGGACATGAAATGAATAAGTGCCGACACCTTTATAATCTGATAGAAGAACTGGTTTGAAACAACCAGCTGCTACAGTACATGAGGAACAGAACTGCGGTAGAATTGTAAGAACGACCACCATCCACGGCAAATGCATCAAGAAACGCCCAGGGATTTGAGCCAAGACAAATTATCTCATGATCGGGGTAGATGGGAGTCGGATCTGGCTCTCATGCTTTGTTTTTTCGTTCCGTTTTCCATACTTTTCTTTTGGCATTTAGAAAATAATAAACTCAGGCTGCTTACACGTGTATGGGATCCTGAACGGTCCCTAGGCACGCTCTGAGTCGGATGCCTGGGATGACTATTTAGGATAATAATAACCTCGGACCGATTACACGTGTACGAGATCCAGATTGGTCTCTAGACACGCTCCAAGTCGGATCTTCGAGGTGAACATTTGGAATTTCTACTTGTTTTAATTCCTACTTGTTTGATTTCTGCTTGTTTTTTTGATTTGAATATTTGAATATTTGAATTTTGAAAAACCACATTGATTGTGATGACTGATATTGATCGTCTTAGAGTCCCGCCATGGGACCAGAGCGTAGGGTACAAGTCTCTTTGCCAGAGAGCGAGTGGATGGACTTGTACGATATTAATCGCCTTAGAGTCCTGACCCAAGAGATGAGACCGGAGTGCAAGAAGTAAGTCCCCTCGCCGGAGAGTGAGCGGATGGTACTTAATCCCCCTTAACTTAACAAACAAATGATCTGGAGAGACCGTCCTCTAAACTTAAAGCATTAAACGATCCAGAAAGATCGTGCATTAAACTAAACAATAAACGATCCGAAGAGATCGCACATTAAACGTAAACGATCAAGAGAGATCGAGCCTTAAAACAAATTTGATTTAATAAAAGGATTTGATATATGATGTGATTTCGATATATGATGTGATTATGACATACGATGTAATTTTTATATATAATGTGATTTTGATATATGATGTGACAACTCTGAATGAGAAGCAAAAATGATAGTAATGTAAATCTCAAATGAACATGAGACAATTAGAGATATGTAATATAAATGGAGATATGTGATGTAATTGGAAATAAGTGATTTAATTAGAGATATGTGATGTAATAACTTCGAATGAAATCAGAATGATTGTAATGCATAGATTACACTAAGGCAGAGTCTAGAGTCTTAGGATATAACAGGTTTGGAACGACTTATGATTAGCAAGAGAATCCGAAGGAATTGGACGATTCACGAAGGCTAAAGCAGCTGGAAAGCTCAATTATCGAAGACTGGAGACATGAACTCGTCCTTAAGAAAAGCACACCTTTCATTCAAAAGGCGTACTTTGGGGGGCAAGTGTTAACCAGGTTTTTAACCCATCGAAATTCAATAGGAGTTAGAACATTCAGACTATGCTAGAATAACTTGAGACTCAACCAAAACAACCAAGCGAACAAGTCAATAGGACTCAAGGAAAATCGGCCAATAGAATACTAAGTAGATGGATCGCTAGCGATCCATCACCCATGGATCGCTGGCGATCCATAAAAAAGAATCATGGGTCACCCAAACCTGTTGCATCATGATCCATTACCATTTCTAAGCATGCTTGCCAAGTTTCATTGCATGCCAAACAATCGAGCTCGAGAAGTGAAGACTCATCTTAATCAAGCTGTTTGACCAAAAGTAGCTAACTTAAAATGGACCTAGAGAATTCGTACAGAGCCAGAATGACTTGAAATTTTAGGAAAACACTTAAAAGACATAAAGGAAGGCTCATAGAAAACATGGGATCATTTGGAGGTTGTTTGATGAATCGCTAGTGACCTAACTAGATGGATCACTAACTATCCATGTAGAATGGGCCTCACCACTTGAAATTATTATGGTCGGTTCCAGACACCCTCTAGAGTGTACCTGCAATGTTTCATTTGATTTTGTTAAGTTTTGAGCGAGTTATGGATGATTCTTTTGGACAAAATGACCCATGAAGATGGAAGATCAAACAAACACCAAACGCCTTATATTTGGACAAGGCATTCAAATAGATGAAAGGAAGGCAACCCAAAAGGTAGACTCAAAAATAGTCTAAGGGCATGGTCGCTAGTGGTCCATCATGTTAGCTCGGGTCACCTTGAGTTTTTCTGGACTTCTTCCTAGTACTGAGTAAAGACTTCTAACGAGTCGGCTTCGGTCCAACTGCTTTCCTACCTCTATAAATACAATCCTACCTGAAACTAGAGATGGATCTTTTCCGAGGAGAGAACCGCCATTACTCTACTAGAAATCCTTCACTTCTTCAACTTCCTTCTCCCTCACAACAGTCATCAAGGGGGATACCGTGACTCTCCAGTCAACCCTTGTAATTGTGACTTATTCTAACTCATTGTAACTTTGATCTAAGGACTGACTAGTTGATATCCAGAGAGATTCAACTAGTATAATTATAATAAAGATTGGTTAAAGTGAACGTAAGCCAGAGTCAGTTGAACCACTATAAAAATAGTGTGTCTCTTTTCTTACTTCTGCTTTTTATTTGTTGTTTATCCAAGATATGTGCTGCTGACTATCTACACTGGTGCTTTCACAATCGATACAGGGTATTGATCCATTTTTTGGGTTAACATTAGGTATATCTTTTATCCTGTTACCTTTTAGGCATTTTCCATTCTTTCGTAGTTTAACTTGTATATATCTTAGTTTTATTCTTTTATCTTTTATCATTTCATCTTTCAGTTTATTTTTTGTTCTTTTATACTTTATCTTTCATTTATTACCTTTTAGTTATCTTTTATTCTTTTATTTTTTATAATTTATCTTTTATTTATTATCTTTTATTTGTTATTATTTAGTTTAAATAAAAATGATAAAAATAAAACTATTATCAAAGTAATTTCTTTTATATTACAAAGTTAGCAAAAACTATACAAATTCATCTCGTAATTACAAAATTTCTGTTATGATGTAGGTAATTTATTGTTTATCGTTGATAATTTATCATTTATTTGTTATTTAATAAGTTTAATACCAGCTATGTGCACTATTTGGCAATCTTAATATTTTGTTGGTATTTACAAATGAGTATTACTATGCTACTAATTTTGATTTAAGCCCTTAGTTATGAGTTGTACATCTAGAAATCAAATTTGTATTTCGTCGTTGTTTAAATATTCCAGTTCACTAAACAAATACATAAAAAAATACGTTAAAGTTGTTAATAAAATATTACCAACAAATTTGTAAACGTGTGAACAACATGATTACTCAGTATACTTATATCATACACTCAGCATAAGCATCAAACTCAGCACCAAAATCAATGACTTTTCCAAGAAAATGGCCCGTGGCAAGCCTAAATTTCCCATATCCTTCCACAATCTTATGTTCACTGAATTCATAGTTCCTCTACCAAACAAAGCAAGTGAGCTTCCATTATACTTTCTATTGCTTAACATGATTTCGTAAGAATAATGAATTATGGTGACTCTTGGCTTGATGCTTGAGTTAATAATCCTTGGATTCAACCAATTAGCTTTGATGTGAGCTCATGACCTAATTTTATGGGACAATATGTAAAAGATGTATTTACTTATATAACAGTATCAAATAGTTGACTATATATGTTTCAATTAACTGATTATATATTTATGTTGCATTAGCAAGGAAACTATAAAAGTACCATTTTTTGAGTTATAATTTATTTCATATGTTAGAGTAAATTAGAGGATATGAAACTGATTTTTGGTGTGATGTGGTTTTTACATTTATGGCTCAACATGTACTAGAAGGCTTAAACTTGCAAGAGTGAAGTTCTGAAGCATGTAGCTTTGGTTGCACAATTGATGCTTTAATTTTTTGTTCTTTTGCTCGTGCCCATGAGTGTATAACCTGGCTTTTTACACTATTTTTTGTTCTTTTTTCCAAGCACAAGTTCTATTGTTCTATATATCATTTGTACTAACCAATCTACTCTAATGATGCTCTTATGTGATTTTATAATAAATATAACCATCATCGTAGACTCATAATTTCAATATTAAACAATTATCTATCATCGAAAGTTTAAATTACTTTGAATTATTTTTGATGCATATTCAATAGTTTAACTTTTTGAAATTCAATGTTAGCATCATGTGCGTATCATGGGTTTCCATTCTAGTTATATTTAATATAAATGTTTTTAGCTTTAATGTAAAAAGGATAAGGGAAATTAAGTGTCATTTGACATAAAAAGATAAGAGTCTTTATAATTTTACTTAAAAAGGATGGAAGCATATGTCTTTTTACATCAAAAGATAAAAGCATTTATCATTTTACATAAAATTATAAGAGATTTTAATATAAAATCATTCTCAAAGGTGGCTTCTTGACTTGATGTTTGTTTGCAAGCTTCTTCAAAATAATTATTTTAGTATGCGTTTCAAACAAAAAGCTAAATGTTCTTATCTTTTAGCAAAAAACTAGTTTGGTAATAACTATATATATGCATAACTATGTTAACCTGTATCTATTCATGCTTTTTGGTCAATATTATTTATGAAAACTATGGCTGCATTCATGGAAGTCATTATCAAATTATGAATATCAGAGCATAGGTTTATGAAACTTTAAAAGAAAGTTAAACCTAAAAGTTTTTGAAACATAATCCAATGAATTTGGAAATATGATCGGGGTTTGGGTTAACGCGATTGTAACGTACTTGTATTTGATATATATATATATATATATATACATATATATATATATATATATAAGTACGTGTTCCCCTCTCTCTTAGACCGTTCTTCTGTATCTTACTAAGGCTCGTATGCAAATTTTCGAGAAAGAAGACATGGAAGTAGAAAACGGAAGAGGAAATCTAGGTGGAGGAAGCACCACAACCAATGGAAATGCTCAATCTAATACCAGAAGGAATCAAGGTCGACAGTCTAATGCTAATCCAAATGCTGAAGCTAATGTAGGTGCTGGAAATCCGCCAGTAGATGCGGGGATGGTGTATCAGTTGTTGGCCAACCTTTTGCAAGCAGAAGCTGTTGGTAATGTTAGAGGAGCTAATCTTGTGGCTCCAGTTGGGAATAACTCTGCTAGGTTGAGCAGAGATTACACCAGTCTGGGTGGAAAGCTGTTTATGGGAACAGAGGATGCAGTAGAGGTTGAGAATTGGCCGTTGAGCTATGAGAGGATCTTTACTGATTTAGGCTTGGATGATGCGCAAAAGAGAAGGCTAGCCTCTAGGAAGTTGCAAGGGGCAGCGCTTCATTGGTGGAATAGTGTGACAGCCGAAGTTCCGAAGGAAGAGCTGACATGGGCTGATTTCAGAAGGAGTTTTGAGTAGAGGTTTCTGTCTGAGGTTGCTAAGTCGGCATTGATGAAGAAGTTCATGGATCTGGTTCATAGAGAAATGTCAATGATCGAGTACGCTGCTAAATTTGATGAGCTGTCTCGATATGGATATGCTATGGTTGACACTTACATCAGAAGGAATGAAAGGTTCATTTGAGGACTGAGACCTAAGCTTGCTAGAATGACCATGAACCATATCTGAGAAACTTGTAATGTGGTGGTGGAGATGGTCATTCGCCATAAAGAGATGCTTGCTGTTTCAGTTGGAGAGAAGCCAGTTGAATCTCAGGGTCCTCAGGGAAAGAAGAGGAAGTTCTTTAAGAAGGGAGCTCGGAAAGGGGATGCTACTAAGAAGGAAAAGGATGATTTAGTTTGCTATAAATGTGACAAGAAGGGTCATTATGCAAGTGAGTGTCAGACAGGAAAGGGAAAGAAGGCTGTAGACAAGAAGAATGTGAAATGCTTTAACTGTGATCAAGTTGGGCATTATAAGAACCAGTGTCCAGAATAAGTCAGGGCGGACAAGGGGAAAGTTTTTGCTATTGGATCATCAGCTAAGCCTACTGCAGCTGATAAGGGAAAGACTATGATGGAAGGTATGTTTTTGATTCAGAGTATACCAGTTAGGATACTTTTTGATACCAGTGCATCACATTCATTTATATCTCGGAATTTGGTTGATAGGTTATACTTAGAACTCACATACCTTGCTACTTCCTTAAGGGTTGCGAATCCAATAGGAGGGTATGCAACTCTAGGGATGAGATGTGATCAGTTAGAACTTGATTTGCTAGGTCATAAGTTTACATGCAGTTTGTATGTTTTCGGTTTCATAGGTTTCAGAATCATTTTGGGTATGGATTGGTTGAAGAGGTATGAGGCCAGCATATTCTCCCAGGATGGGGAGATATCTTTGAGACACCCTAATAGTCATAACAAAATTATATTCCCAGTAGAGAATTTTGACCGGAGTAGTTGTGCTTTGTTAAGTGCAATGGAAGTGGGAGAAGAGCTAAGTCAGGTTCGAGTAGCAAAAGAGTTTGCAGATGTCTTTGAGCCAGTCACAGGAGTACCACCGAAACAAGCTGTTGAGTTTCGGATAGATCTTGTGCCAGGAGTTGAACCTATAAGTAGACTACCTAGCAGGATGACACCGACTGAGATGAAGGAATTAGACCAAGTAGTTCGCCTTAGGGAGCGGCTGCGGTATTCCTGAAGAAACCAGATGGGTGTTGAGGATATGTATCGACTATTGTAAGTTGAACGAAAGGACGATAAAGAATAAGTATCCTTTGCCGAGAATTGATGATCTGTTTGATTAGTTGAGTGGAGCCAAGGTGTTTTCCCAATTGGATTTGGCGACAGGGTTCCATCAGTTGAGAGTGGCAGAGGATAGTATTCCTTTGACAGCATTTTGGACTAGATATGGTTCGTATGAGTGGTTAGTAATGTCATTCAGGTTGACAAATGCACATGCTTTCTTTATGGATTTGATGTCGAGTCTTCCGAGAGTATTTGGATAGATTCGTGTTGGTGTTTATAGATGACATTTTGGTGTACTCTAAGGACGAGAGGGAGCATGAAGATCATCTTAGAGTTGTGTTAGAGATGCCAAGGCAAAATCAGCTAAAGGCGAAGTTTTCCAAGTGTCATTTTTGGAAGAAAGAGGTTAAGTTTCTTGGTCATGTGGTTTCAGAGAAATGATTGTCAGTCGATCCAAAGAAGATCGAAGCTGTGAACAATTGGAAGAGACCATAGATGGTGACCAAGATCAGAAGTTTTCTTGGATTTGCTGGCTACTACCGGAGATTCATCAAGGATTTCTCGCGGATAGCGGCACCTTTGACTAAGCTTACCAGGATGGAAGTGAAGTTTGTTTGGTCCGACAAATATGAGGAAACATTCCTTAAGTTAAAGCATTTGCTGACCAATGCTTCAGTGTTAGTAGTTCCAGATGGAAACCAAGGGTTGGTAGTATACACAGACACATGTGGGACTGGATTAAGAGCAATGTTGATGCAGAGGGGCAAAGTTATTACTAACGCATATAGGCAGCTTAGACCGCACGAAGTAAGATATCCTACTCATGACTTGGAGTTAGCTGCGTTGATTTTTGCCTTGAAGATTTTGAGACATTATCTCTTGGGGGAGAGAATTGAGTTGTATACCGATTATAAGCCTTTAAGGTACTTATTCTCTCAGAAAGAGTTGAATATGAGACAACAAAGGTGGTTGGAGTTTATGGCTGCTTATGATTTTGGTATAGAATATACTCCTAGGAAACGAAATATGGTAGCAAATGCTCTCAGCAGAAGACATCAAAATGTGGTGTTGGCTATGTTGGCAGAATGGAAGGATCTAGAAGCTTTGGCCAGTTGTGGTGTGTAGTTAAGACTGTTGGTTCTAGTCAGAGTACTGCCATATTGTCCTGTTTAGAAGTTCGACCAGTGTTGATTGAGAGAATTGCTTCTAAGCAAAAGGAGGATCCATTATTAGCCGAGAGGATCAGAAAGCTTGAGGTTGGAACTGAGATCGATGATTTGAAAGATTTTTGTCTTGACCGAAAAGGATGGTTGAGAAAGAAGGGGTGATTATGTGTTCCAGATGTTGAGAACTTGAGGAGAGAAGTTCTTGAGGAATGTCATCAATCCAAGTTTACGATTCATCCTAGAGGGACCAAGATGTATCAAGATATGAAGAGGAGCTTCTATTGGAAAGGCATGAAAAGGGATGTTGGCTTGTGGGTTAGGCAGTTTGTAAATTGTCAACAAGTGAAAGTCGAACATCAGAAACTGAGTGGGTTGCATCAGCCTTTAGAGATTCCAATATGGAAATGGGATTCGATATCCATGGATTTATAGATGGGTTGCCAAGGTCAAGCATAGGAAATGAGAGTATATGGGTTATTGTAGATAGGTTGACCAAGAGTGCCCATTTCATTCCAGGAAAGTCGACCAGGATGGCATTTGTTTTGGTGAAGTTGTTCATAAAGAACATAGTTAGACTTCATGGAGTTCCTAGTAGCATAGTCAGCGACAAAGATGCTTTATATACTAGTGAAATCTAAAGGAGTCTATAGGATGTCAGCGACAAAGATGCTTTATATACTAGTGAAATCAAGATGAGTACCGCATATCACCCACAGACAGATGGGCAGACAGAGAGAGTCAATAGGGTGCTAGAGGATTTATTGAGAGCTTGTGTGTTGGATTTTGGTGGATTTTGGGAGGATCACCTACATTTGGTTGAGTTGTCCTATAATAACAATTACCAGACTAGTATAGGAATGGCGCCTTTTGAAGCTTTGTATGGAAGGCCATGCAAATTCCCTGTATGTTGGTTGGAGACTGGAGATAGATTGGTCTTAGGTCCAGATTTGGTTAGGGAGGCGTCATAAAAGATTGAGTTGATCCGAGAATGGATAAAAGAAGCTCAATCTAGATAGAAAAGTTACGCAGATAAAAGGCATAAGGACCTAGAGTTCTCAGTGGGAGACATGGTTTTCATTAAGGTATCACCTATGAAGGGTATGGTAAGGTTCGGGAAGTCGGGGAAACTAGCACCAAGATATGTTGGTCCATTCCAGATTATAGAAAGGATTGGAAAGCTCGCATACAGAGTTGAGTTGCCGAGCAGCATGGCAGGTGTCCACAATGTATTTCATGTGTCTCATCTCCGCAAGTATGTGCATGATCCATAGCCTACTATTCCTTCGATAGGGTTGGAAGATCTAGTAGTAGAGCCTAATTTGACTTTTGTTAGACAACCAATCGGGTTGTAGCGAGAGATGAGAAAAGATTGAGGAACAAGACAGTCAAGTAGGTGAAAGTTCAGTGGAGCGACAACGAGAAGGACTGTACTTGGAAGACAGAGGACAAGGTTCGAGACACTTATCCTGATCTACTTTGAGGGTATGTCTATATTAGATTTATATAGATAATTCCTAGTCAGGTAGACTAGTATGATTGTTAGGAGTCGTTACAGATGATTGATATGTTTAGTATTTAGTCCTTACTGGATTTCGAGGACAAAATTCTTTAAGGAGGGGAGCCTGTAACACCCTTAACTTTTGATAACATTATTCAGGAGATTTAATTAGATAAATTAAATAGAATAATGTAATGTTAAGTGATAAGGGGATTGAAACTTGAATTAATTTAATTAAGGTCGAGCCTAATATAAAATTAATGGACTAAAGAATGGTTTAGGGTTAATCAAATTACATAAGGGTATATTAGGAAATTCATCGCCCATAACCCTTACCCTTATATATTTTTTGTTCCTATCATTTTACTTCTCATTCATGTCATTTTGAAAACTTAACGCAAGAGAGAGGCCAGCCATTAACAAGAAGAATTCAAATTAAAAGCTAGAGAATCAAGCTTAGGGGAAATCAATCTCAATCCAATCTCCTTATCTAAATCAAGGTGAATAATAATTCCATCTCTATTTTTTTTAATCATATATTTTCGGATTTAAGGGTAAATTCATTTTTATGATATATTGGATGATGTTATGCTTGATTTATAATTTATATGTTTTAAACGAGATTGTATAAAAGAGGTTATGCATGGTTTTAGGGCAAAACCAAGATTTAATAATGTTTAAATGTCATGGGAAAATTTTAAGTTATGAGAAACATAGTTTTGGAGTTGGGTTTCAATTTTGATAATTTTCCAAGCTATGGAAAGATTATTATGAATTTTCAAAGGAAAATATGGTTATCCGGGTTTATAAATTTATTTTGGAAAATATATTGAGAATTTGGGTCTGGAATTTTGATGTGTTAGATAACATGATTAAAGTGAATTTCTGGAATTTTTCGGGATTTTTCCAAAGTGATTTGCTATGCAAATTAAATTATTTTAGAAGAGCGACTTCTTTGCAAAATTGGTTTTGTTTAAGGGAAGGGCTTAATTGATTAACTTAACCATGGTTTAAATCTGAAATTAGCGGCAGTTATTTTGGAAAAGAATTTGAAAAAGTTAATGCCACCAATCTGGTGTTGACATATGGCTGGTTAGTTAGAGAAAAGTTTGCTTTAAGTAGTATTAACCCAGGTTTACTCAAAAAAGGGGGTTCCGCCTACTTTGGGAAGTACCTTTCGACACAGAAGCTTTCGCCTTCAACCTAGTCGAAACCTGCAATGCCGAAACCAATACACAAGGCATCACAATGATGGTTCGCAGTGGATTGGAGGAAGGCAAAAGTTAAGGTGTCGAAAGCATGGCTTCCGAAGGAGTCGAAACCTTGGTTTGTTTTTAAAAGAAAAGCACCTACCTTTGTTTTGATTTAGCCTTTGACGGAGTCGAAGCATATGGTTTCGAAAGAGGTTTTAAAAGGGTTTCAAAAGAGTTGCCATTAACTTAAGTTTTCTTTCGACTGGGTATCTTTACTTATGAAAGAATGTTTTGAAAGAAGGGGTTCTGACCTAGTCGAAACCCTGCCGTCGTTCTATAGCCTTTTGATGGTATTGAAAATATCAATGCTGTCGAAAGGATACTTTGTTTTATAAGTTTAAACCACTTCCTATAGCTTTCAAAAGGGGTTTCGACGCCAACCTTCCATTAATTTACCCAAATGTTTTATGCTTTCGAAAGAGATGATGCCGAATCCATCATGTTTCCCCAATATTTTTATGTATGAAAAATGATGGTTTCGAAAGAGTTGCTTTCGCCTATATTTACTTTGACCCAGATAATGTTTTAAGTATAAACCCAATGCTTTCGAAAGGGGTACTTTCAATGATTTCGGAAGGGTTACTTCTAATGGTGTCGAAAAGGGTACTTTCAACTGGTTTCTGAAGTTAAATGCTAATACTTCAACATAATCGAAAGGTTTCGAAAGGAATATTTTAAAGTATTAAAAGGCAGGAGCCTAATGCTTTCGAAGGAGGTCATCTTATGAAGTCGAAAGCTAGGTTTCGAAAGGTTGTATAACCCAAACTCTATTCTTTTTTTAAAAACCCATGGCTAAATAAAAGGAGTTTTATAATGATTTTAAGAAGAAGCTTTTCTTGATAAAAGAAATGGTTAAAGGGATTAACCATGTTTTATACTAAACCCACGGGAGTGGTATTGTTATGTTATTATGATTGCTTCTTCAATTTAAAGGATATTCACATTTCAATGGACTCATAACTGCATTTTGGGGATAAAGGGAAGAAGAACCAGCTAGGTTGACCCAGTAGTGAATATAAATTAAGTTAATTCCAAAATGAATAGAATTGCATCCAGGAGGTCAGAAAGACCAAAATATAGGATGCTAAAATATAAAAGAAGGATATTGGCAGGGGACAATTCTCAGTAAGCCCATGAAAACTATGTATAGGTAAAGATATTTGCAGGGGCCAATAGGTTCATAGTTAGCCCATGTTAACTATGTATAAAGGAAGATGTCAGAAAGACAAGTTCATAGTAAACTCTTGAAAACTATGATTTGATACTGGTAGAGGCCAGTAGGTTGTAATTAGCCCATGAAAACTATATTCAGATTAAGATATTGACAGATATCAATAGGTTCCTAGTCAGCCCGTGAAAACTAGGGTAAGAAGAAAGGATATTGGGGTCACCAATTGGTTCCTAGTCCACCCATGAAAACTAGGATAAGAGTAAGAAATTAGAGTTACCAATAGGTTCTTAGTGATCCCATTAAAACTAAGTAATTAGATAGGGAGTCTATAAATGTATAACCGGTTATTAGTCAGCCCGTGGAAACTAATAGGTTAATAGTAATCCTAGAAACTATAATTGAGACAGATAGTTCTAAAATAAATGGGGATAGGTAATCCAGAATTGATTCATTTGTTTTGCACATCATAATATTATGTTGTTTTGTATTGTTTTGACCATTGTGGATGCAGGAGCACGGTATATGGTTTTATAAAAGTTTTGAGATACTAGTGAGGGAAAAACCCGTTCTGCTAAGCGGCGTGGTCTCACTAGATATCTAAATGATTTGAGATGGTAGATTATTATTCATATCAGGCTTTATGTCTGACTTGAAGTTTATGTTTTTCCCCAAACTCTTGGGTACTCTTTGATTTTAAGTAGTTTGAGAGTTGAGGTTTTCAGGTACCTTTTAAGATGAATAAGCTTTCGAAGAGGTTCAGGAGGCATGATAGCTATTTAGAGTTCTCTTTTCTTTTGATTTTGTTGTTTTGTTTGTAATGGCAAAGTTGTTATATTGCCTGTATATACTATTATCATCCAAGGGGGCATCTTCATATGTCGCTCTTGGCGTATGCTGTAATAAATATATTTTCTCTGAACGTGATTTGCGAATATGGGATTATGTAATGAATTGGAAATAATTTGAAATGAAATGTGAATCTATTTGAAGTTTAATTTTTTTTACATATTCATGTGTTTTTGTGTATCTATGAATCTAACTTCGTCGTATTTGGTCACCGAGGATTAATAACTATGGATGACTACAACATCCGTAGCCGTTAGTTTTGGGCCTCCAAGTAGAGGGATGTTACAAGCGATGCAGCCAAGATTTCGGATGTGAACATTTCGATTTAATTCCGTCGGTATCTTCAAACGTGGGAACAAGCCAAGCTTAATCCCACTAGAGGACCCACGGAGAGAGCGACTGGTGCGCCTTGGGGCAAGCTCTATGTGAGGACTGAGTCATATATATGTTATCCCGCCTTTTGGCAAGGCCGTGACACCAAAAATTGACTAGAATCAATGACAGTCCATCCTGTAGGACGGTTACATCACAAGTTCACCATGGATATCGATGAATTTTGTCCGAGTCCAGATTAGGCTACAATTGATAAGACACGTCAAGGAAAGCCATAGGAGCCAGCATTCCAAATCTCGAGTCAATCCGAGTTCGTACGCCCAAGATATCATCGATGCAAGTGAAGGACATAGCCTTGTGATCATCTCCATATGGTTCGTATCCATCAAGGTCGACTCCATCAAGATTGACTCCATCCCCTTCGTATCCCTCAGAACAAACCCTTAGCTCGAATCCATCGAACTTCCCTGCATTACTTCGAATCCATGAGAAGTACCATTGCTTCGACTCCATCTAAGCAGCCTCGACGTTCGAATCCATCCAAAGCCTCCCTTAGCTCGAATCCATCAGATGGTCGAGCTTCATACCCAGTACCCGAATCCACATTCGATTACCTCGAGTTATCCTTAGTTCGAATCCGTGAAGATATCCTGCTTCGAATCCAACAAAACGCTCTGCTTCGAATCCATGCATAGGTGCCTCCCCTCGAATCCATCTAGCTGCGATTGACTTCGAATCGATTGAAGCATGTCGCTATCGATACGAGCAAAGCGTCATTCGAATCGAGTGGGGAAGATATAGCGTGATCGATTCGAACAAGCATACGTTCGAATCCATGTACTTCGAATCGACTACTTTACATCGACCAAGTCACAAGCAGCTAAGGACGTAGATTCGACCCAGTCAACTCGGCGAGAAAAGTGGATCGATACGAGAGACGCACGCCACGTCAACATCCTCACATACAAGCATATCGATTCGACCCTATCAAGTCGAAAGGGATCGATTCGAACGAAGCACATCAGCCAGAAATGCAAACTTGAATCGATCATAACTTGAGATCTACAAGTCCAAATGCTACGAAATTTGGACAAGAGCTAACTGGCAACCTAAGGAATGTCCATGCCAAATTTCAGCTCAATCGGAGCAAATCTTGATCGATTCGAAGCAAGGGTCGAATCGATCCCAAAGTGGGCCCGGATTTCCAAAGAGCGGGCATGTGGGCCCCCTCACGTGCCAGAACTGGTCTCCCCTCATTTTAGGCGAAATATCAGCCTCCTACACCTATAAATAGAGCCCCTGGTCATTCAGAAAAGGGGTCGGAGAATTCGAAGTACTGAAGAGCGCCCAGATTCTGCCAGATTTACTCCAGAACACCACTGCTTCCTTAGATTCAGATTGTAATCATATAATCAGTTGTACTTTACTCCAGAAGAAATTGTAATCATCAAGTAAACATCAATAAAATCATCAACTTCAGAGTGGACGTAGGCAAGATCGCCGAACCACTATAAATCTCGTGTTTCTGTTCATTATTTCTGAATTGTGATATCCTGTTTGCTTAGATTTGAGATTTGTGTGTGAATATTGTTGATTTATATTCATATACTGGTGCTTTCACAACATTCGGGGTTTGTGACCAATTTTGGCGCAAACACTTTGGTGCTTTCACCGAGAATTGAACTCAGGAGTTCTATCATTTGAAAGTTGAATCAAAAGGCTAAGAGATTCAGATCCGAGGAATCATGACAAGACAAACTAGTAAAAGGCAGAGACCGGAGCGAAGTCAGCACGAAGGGAGTCAAGAGGCTTCCTCAGGAGCAAACCAAGCATCGATCTTCATCACCAGGGATGAGATGGAGACAATGATGAAGAGGCAGGAGGAGATGATCCAGAATTTGCTTCAACAAATTGGACAACTTGGAGCGCAAAATCAAGGAACAACCAGAATCCAGAACGGAGCAGGACCATCTGGCGCAGCGCCGGAGCTGGGGGGCACACACTTAGGACATGTTGATCCGAACACGGGAAGAGAGACAAGGACATCCGAGCAACCTGACAGCAATAGAGGGATGAACGCTCAATCAGGGGGGCACACACCTGAAAGCTCACACGGACTCGGGGGGCAGATCGAAGGTAGTGAACACGGACTACAGCTTGGAGACAATGATAGATTGGCAGAGATGGTCAGGCGAGCCATGAGAGGTGGATTGGTAAACAGAGATCTTGAAGATGTGAACAGGAGTCCCTTTTCTCCTGCAATTAGATTGGCTAGGAACCCACCAGAATTCAAACTGCCAACAGTAGAAGGGTATGATGGGAGGACGGACCCTGCGGTCCATCTAACGAGGTATATAAGGCACATGGAAGTGCTGGGGGCATCACAGGAAGTCATGGCCCGGTGCTTCCCATTGTATTTGACAGACATAACAGCTTTATGGTTCAGACAGCTAGAGAGCGGCTCCATTGGGACATGGACCGATTTGATTGAGAAATTTATGAGGCAATTCAGGGTTCACATTTCAAGACCCAAGAATGTAATGAGTTTGGCAACGCTAAAGCAGAAAGCTGGAGAGTCTTTAAGGAATTTCTTGACGCGATTCAATGCGGCAGCAGCATCGGTGTATCGGCCAGATCCATCCATGGTTATGATGGCAGCTGTGTCCGGAGTAGCTGATGGTACAGAGTTCAAAAATTCATTAACTAAGGATCCGCCTATGGATCTAGGGGAATTCTATCACGAGGCAGAAAAGTTTTTGCGATTGGAAGACGCTAATGCTGAAAGAGAAGAAGGAGAGGGAATAGAAGTTTATACACTTAAAGACAAAAAGCCTCTCGAAAATGATTCAGGCAAGGATAAAGGAAAACGAAAGGCTAAGGACAATGGTGACAGGTCAAAGCGACTGCGGAGAGAGCCACGATTCACCACTTATTCAGAGCTGAATGAGAGTTTAGAGCGAATCTACCAAGATACACGAGAGCAAGTTCCCTACCGTAGGCCAATACGAAGGGATCCCACTGTTGACGAGAGGAAATCAAACAGATATTGCTTATTCCATGAACTAAATGGTCATAACACTAATGACTGTAGACATCTGAAGGATGAGGTGGAAGGGCACATCAGGAACGGTATGCTACTTCAGTATGTGAGGAGGCGAGCTCCAGCGGTGGAGCCAGAGCGACCACCGTCTACATCAGCCAGGGGTGCCCCCGAGCCAGGACATCGTATGATTATCAATTAGTTGAAATAACGGTGGACAAGTTGTAAACCTCTCACCAACACGGGTAAGTCATTTACACATGTGCGAGATCACGAACGGTCCATAGGCATGTTGTGAATGACTACTAACCCTATCGTTGTGGGAGTTTACACTTTGACATCCTTGCTTTGCTTTTGTTTCATCTTGATTTGAATATTTGAACTTGATTTTGTTTAACATTTCTGCTAAAGACTTATTTTCAATGAAAAAATGCTACTTGTGATTTCATAACGGCTAAACCACTTACATATGTACGGGATCACGAACGGTCCCTAGGCATGCTCTGAGATGGCGATAAACCATTGCAACAAACAATCCGGGAATTCACCCGAACGTGAAACCTGGTATTGATGATACTAAGTCCCTCCTCGGGCACACTCAATTCGCCTCGAACGGCACCCGACCGCGAACGGTCACAATTCGATCATGAACGATCACACTTCGCCACGAACGGCACCCGACCTCGAACGGTCACCATTAGCCTCGAACGGCACTCGACCACGAACGGTCATAACTCGCCTCGAACGGCACTCCTCACCTCAAATGGCTTGATCACGAACGGTCGTCATTTGGGGCCATGTAGAAATGCTAGATCGCGAACGGTCGCATTCCACCTCAAATGGCTAGATCACGAACGGTCGTCATTTAGGGTTATACAGAAAATGTTAGATCGCGAACGGTCGCATACCACCTCAAATGGCTGGATCGCGAACGGTCGTCATTTAAGGTCATATAAAAACTGTCAAACTCTTCGCAGGTTGTACCACAGGTCATCAACAGGATATGAACATCCAACTTATGGAACTACAAAACACACCTCCCTATCGCAAGGATTGTTTTGGGGGGCAAATGTTATCCCGCCTTTTGGCAAGGCCGTGACACCAAAAAATTGACTAGAAATCAATGGCAGTCCATCCTGTAGGATGGTTACATCACAAGTTCACCATGGATATCGATGAATTTTGTCCGAGTCCAGATTAGGCTACAATTGATAAGACACGTCAAGGAAAGCCATAGGAGCCAGCATTCCAAATCTCAAGTCAATCCGAGTTCGTACGCCCAAGATATCATCGATGCAAGTGAAGGACATAGCCTTGTGATCATCTCCATATGGTTCGTATCCATCAAGGTCGACTCCATCAAGATTGACTCCATCCCCTTCGTATCCCTCAGAACAAACCCTTAGCTCGAATCCATCGAACTTCCCTGCATTACTTCGAATCCATGAGAAGTACCATTGCTTCGACTCCATCTAAGCAGCCTCGACGTTCGAATCCATCCAAAGCCTCCCTTAGCTCGAATCCATCAGATGGTCGAGCTTCATACCCAGTACCCTAATCCACATTCGATTACCTCGAGTTATCCTTAGTTCGAATCCGTGAAGATATCCTGCTTCGAATCCAACAAAACGCTCTGCTTCGAATCCATGCATAGGTGCCTCCCCTCGAATCCATCTAGCTGCGATTGACTTCGAATCGATTGAAGCATGTCGCTATCGATACGAGCAAAGCGTCATTCGAATCGAGTGGGGAAGATATAGCGTGATCGATTCGAACAAGCATACGTTCGAATCCATGTACTTCGAATCGACTACTTTACATCGACCAAGTCACAAGCAGCTAAGGACGTAGATTCGACCCAGTCAACTCGGCGAGAAAAGTGGATCGATACGAGAGACGCGCGCCACGTCAACATCCTCACATACAAGCATATCGATTCGACCCTATCAAGTCGAAAGGGATCGATTCGAACGAAGCACATCAGCCAGAAATGCAAACTTGAATCGATCATAACTTGAGATCTACAAGTCCAAATGCTACGAAATTTGGACAGGAGCTAACTGGCAACCTAAGGAATGTCCATGCCAAATTTCAGCTCAATCGGAGCAAATCTTGATCGATTCGAAGCAAGGGTCGAATCGATCCCAAAGTGGGCCCGGATTTCCAAAGAGCGGGCATGTGGGCCCCCTCACATGCCAGAACTGGTCTCCCCTCATTTTAGGCGAAATATCAGCCTCCTACACCTATAAATAGAGCCCCTGGTCATTCAGAAAAGGGGTCGGAGAATTCGAAGTACTGAAGAGCGCCCAGATTCTGCCAGATTTACTCCAGAACACCACTGCTTCCTTAGATTCAGATTGTAATCATATAATCAGTTGTACTTTACTCCAGAAGAAATTGTAATCATCAAGTAAACATCAATAAAATCATCAACTTCAGAGTGGACGTAGGCAAGATCGCCGAACCACTATAAATCTCGTGTTTCTGTTCATTATTTCTGAATTGCGATATCCTGTTTGCTTAGATTTGAGATTTGTGTGTGAATATTGTTGATTTATATTCATATACTGGTGCTTTCACAACATTCGGGGTTTGTGACCAATTTTGGCGCAAACAATATAGATTCGAGGACAGATTCGTACTTATGGGAGGATTTTTGGATTTATGGGTCTTGCTGATGAGATGAGGAGGCAGCTAGCTACTTGGCAGTTATAGAGTGAGGCTCTTAGCTGGTGGGAGGTAGTTGAGGTAGAGATTTAGGAAGGAGAGATCACTTAGCGGAGTTTTAGAGACATTTTGAGATAAAGTTTCTATCTAGAGCAGAGGAATGAGTACAGTTAGAGAAGTTTATTCATTTGAAGCAGGGAAACATGTTAGTAAAGGATTATGTCAATCAACTCAATGAACTGGCTAGAGTTAGGATGGAGTTAATTAATACCCTGCATAAAAAGGCTTTGAAATTTGCTAAAGGAATGAACCAACCTCTTCAAGGTTTATCTCTATGTCATATTCCCATGGGTGCTACATATGAGGGATTAGTGGAGATGGCTTTGCTGAATACCGTCTTCAAGGAAGAAGCAAAGCAAGAACCCAAGAAAACTAGAGGAAAAGCATAGTAGCAGAATCAACGCAAGGGAGGATTTGGACCCAAAGGGAAGAGCAAGAAGTAGGATATGCATGGCAGGAAGTGTGGAAATAAGGGTCATTTCATGAAGGAGTGCAAGACAGAGGGTTCAAAGGTCAAATGTTATCATTGTAATCAGTTTGGGCACATGAAATAGGAGTGTCCAGCACCTCAGAAGACATCTGCCCAGGTGGTCCCAGCTTATGCACTGAATGCAGTATCTAGCTCGAGTACGCCACTAGTTGCTAAAAAGGGGAAGAAGGATCGTGATCGAAGGTGTTTTAACTTTATCTAGTTTATCCATTCGTACTTTATTTGACACGTAGGCATCACACTCTTTCATTTCTAGTAGACTTATGGATGAGTTACACTTAGGAACTAGCATAGTTATGGACACTGTAGTTGTATCAAACCGTGTAGGAGGATCGGTCTATTTGTTTATGGTATGTTATTATTTGAATATTATTTATTTTTGGGTCGAGTTTGATTCGATGCTTTTGTCTTAGGATTTTCTAGGTTTGGCTTGATATTGGACATGGATTGTATGACGATGTATGGGGCTATATTGGATTGTGATAGGAAGGTTGTTAGGTTGAATACGCATAGTGAACGTAGCTTGGAGTATTATTATGATCCTCGAGGATCAGTTATGTTGAGTTACTTATATTCATTAGACCCATCACATGACGAGCTAGATTCGGTGCATGTAGTTAGAGATTATCCAGATGCCTTTTTTGAAGTTATCGGTCTCCTACCATAGCAAGAGATCAAGTTTCGAATTTACCTTGTGGAGAACGCTAGATCCGTTGCCTTACCCTTAAGGAATATGACTCAAAAGGAGAGATGCGAGTTGAACATACAAGTAAATGACTGTTGGAGAGGGGCTTCATTAGGAGGAGCATTTCGGAGTGGGGGCACCAGTCGTCTTTGCCACCAAGGTGGATGGTTCTCTGAGGCCTTACATCGATTATAGGGAGCTGAATAAACTAACAAAGAAGAATCAGTATTTATTACCCCGTATAGACGATCTCTTTGATCAGTTAGTTAGAGTGAAGGTATTCTCATAGCTTTACTTGGCTACTGGATTCCACTAGTTATGTGTAGCTAACGATAGTACCAAGAAGACAGTCTTTTGTACACCCAAATAGAACTTTAGGAGTGGTTAGTCATGTCCTTTGGACTGACCAATGCACCCACCTACTTTGTTGATCTGATGAGCTGAGTTTTCAGAGGGTTGCTTAATAAGTTCATAATGGTATTTGTGGATAGCATTTTAGTATTTGAAGAGTAAGGTGGAGCATGAGTTGCATTTAGAAGAAATGCTCAATACACTCCATGAGCATAAGCTAAAGGCAAAGTTTTCAACATGCCACTTTTGGAGGAAGGATGTACGATTTTTGGGACACGTTGTCTCAGAAAGCGTGCTGACGGTTGATCCTAGTAAAGTTGTGGCAGCTTAGGACTGGCATGTGCCAAAGAATGCAACGGAAGTGAGAAGTTTTCTTGGGTTGGTGGGCTACTATCGGAAGTTCATTAAGGACTCCACGAAGATCTTTGCCCCTCTGACCCACCTCACCTAAAAGAATCTAGTTTTCTCATAGGATGCAAAGTGTGAGGATGCTTTTATTAAGTTAAAGGAGGTCTTGACTAGTGCAACTATTTTGGTATTGGTCGGTGGTGCGAAGACATTCATAATATATACCGACGCTTGTGGTTCGGGGTTAGGTGCAGTCTTGATGCAAGAAGGGAGAGTGGTGAGCTACACTGGTCGACAGTTGAAGGTCCGCAAGAGAAACTACCCTACACATGATCTTGAGTTAGCAGCCATTGTCTTTACACTCAAGTCATAGAGGCATTATCTTATAAAAGAGCGGTTTGAGCTGTATGCAGATCATAAGTCTCTAAAGTATTTGTTCTCCAAGAAGGACTTGAATTTAAGGAAACAAAGGTGGATGGATTTTTTGGCATCATACGATTTTGATATCTCATATACTCCAAGCAAGGGAAATGTGGTGGTCGTTGCCTTGAGTATGCAGTGTTGAGTTCTTTATTCTTGAAGTGGAGGCATTTAGAATTCATTTCTACATTTGATTTTCGACCATAATCGGATATTACATCGTGATTTTAGCAGTTTTGGATGTGTGACCTATACTTATGAAACATATTGGATCCACTCAAAAGCAAGATAAGGAGCTAGTAGATATTTTTGAGAAACTTGATAGAGGAGAGCAGTTGAGTCATTTGAGGCGTTATAATACTAACTCGAAGGGATGGTTACAGAAAGATGGTAGACTATATGTTCCTCTTATTATGGAGTTGATTGATATGGTACTAACTGAGTATCATCGTTCGAGGATGACAATTCATCTCGACGGAGACAAAATGTACTGTGACATGAAGGGAGTCTTTTATTGGCCTGGTATGAAGAAGCATGAAGCGGAGTATGTAGCTTGATGTATCACTTGTCAGAGGGTAAAGGCAGAGCAGAAGAACCCGGGAGGATTATTGCAGCCGTTGGATATTCCTCAGTAGAAGTGAGAGAGTATTTCTATGGATTTCGTCGATGGATTACCAAGGAGTAGGAGAGGGAATGAGATTATTTGAATCATAGTAGATCGGTTAACCAAGTGCGCTCATTTTATACCAGTTAGGAGTACAAGGACGGCAGCATCTTTGACGAATTTATACATGAGGGAGGTCGGTTGGTTATACGGGGTTCCTACTAGCATAGTTAGTGATCGAGGTCAACTTTTCACCAATGAGTTTTGGAGGAGTCTACAGAAGGGTTGGGCATCGATTTGAGCTTGAGTATCGCTTATTACCCGTTGACGGACGGACGAAAGAGTGAATCGAGTTTTGAAGGACTTGTTTCGAATGTGTATTTTGGATTTTGGAGGCTCTTGGGAGGATCCTTGCCATTGGTGGAGTTTACCTAAAATAATAGCTATCAGGCGAGCATTAGGATGGCACCATTTGGGGCTCTATACGGTAGATCTTGTAAATCACCGTCATGTTGGTAGGACACCACAAATACGATTATTCTTCGACCGAACATGGTGAAGGAGATATCGGAGAAAGTAAAGTTGATATATAGAAGAATGAAAACTACGTAATATAGGAAAAAATATTATGCCGACAGGAGACGTACATATTTAGTGTTCGCAGTGGGTGACATGATGTTTATGAAGGTCTCACCACTTAGGCATGTCATGAGGTTTGGTAGTTTGGCAAAGCTAGCACCGAGGTTTGTAGGACCTTTTTCGATTATTGGTAGGATATGGAAGTTTGCATATAGAGTATAGCTTCCTGAGAAGTTGGTGAGAGTACATGATGTTTTCCAAATGTCTCACTTGCAAAAGTGCTTACATGATTCAGCAACCGTAGTCGAGTCGAGTCAGCTAGAAGAGGTGGAAGTCAAGAGGGAGTCAATTGCATGCACCCACTTGTATTCTTGAGCATGGTACAAAGCGACTCCGCAAAAAAGAAATCAAACTTGCTAAGATCCAATGGGGAGATGATCCAGTGGAGAGTATATGGGAGCCCGAGGGAAGATCTGAGCTACCTACCCACCACTCTTTTATGGTACGTTTCCAATGTAAATTTAATAAATATACATTACTTATGCATTAGGACTTCGCTTAGCATAGCCTTTAGGTAAAGAACATTGGATGATAGAGATGGTTGTAAACGTGACATTAGGACATGTTATGGATGATGGATGCTAGTGGATGTAGTGGTTGGATTGTTTCTTTTACATATTTAGGATAGTATATCCTCTAGATAGTACACACACTCACAGTATCTATTGTTTATTGTTTTATCTTGTTGAGTATTTTACATGTGGATGGTGCATATGGATTGAATGGTTGCATATGCATGTAGAATTAGAAGTATATTTACTTATGATGTTGCATACATTTTGGATTCATGGCATGAACACTTGAATGAAAGGAGGTCAACTAGATTAGGAGACCGTCTACTCTTTGCATTAGTATAGGTTCACGTGGATTTAACGCTTGCATAAACATATATTACATTAGAAATTTATGAAAGATAATGATTTTTCGTGGATGATGGATGAATAGATGTTTGTAGCTATTGATTGTTACGCATACAAGTTACATTTTTCCATCATTTGAGATTCGAAATACTTTTAGGGGGTAGAATCTAACAAATTAAGTGGAAAATTTAATTTAAATATAACAAGGGATAAAATTAAATTTACATAAACGTCCGAATTTGATTACGAAACTTGTATTATTGCGTTCGTAGTTATTTTCTAAATAATTTTTACATGATATTTTGAAATCGAAGTTAGTACAGAGAAGTTACGGACGTTTTAAAGTTTGAGAACGAAATAAATAAAATATAAAAACTTTCCTAGTTAAACTATGTCACTGGTCGACACCCTAGGGTGTGTCGGTCGACATGTAGCTTTCGACTGGTCTGCCCTAGCGGTCGATCGGTGGATGTTGATTTCCATAGATCTGGAGCACGAATTGGACGTACATGATTGAACGGGATATTTTTCTTCGATGCCAAGTAATTGATGTTCATATGTGATGAAAAAAAATTTCTTAGGGTAAACCTAAAGCCCCATATTAACCTTAAATCCTTATAAATTAACACATAACCTAAACCCTAATTCACTAGAAAATTAACAGCATACTAAAACTATGTCAAAATCTTTTCTCTCCACTTACAAAATTTCAAAATTTCTTCAAAAACAAATTAAAAACAAAGCAAAGAGAATACAAGCAAATCAGATCAAGGAGGGGGCAAGCTAATGGGTGACGATTCTCGAACGAAGGATAGAGTTAGAGCTTGGATCAAAGGTGAGTGGGAACATCTTTAATAAGTAGATTATTTACAACTAATTTTAATCTACACTATTTGATCTACGATGTTAAAATTTAAATTGTACAACATATTGTTAAAATATGAAACCAGAGGTATAAATTGGAATTGGTATAAGTTGGCAAATCTGATTTTAACCTAAGTTAAACCTCTTTTATAATTGAACATAAACCTCTAAAATTGGTTAACCCTAAATCAAACTGGTCTATTTAAACTGTATTAATCTGTGAATTTGAAACTAAAAAAAGTAGGGTAAATTGCAAAGACGGTTCACTATAAATTGATGTTTATGGTTCACCGTGGAAGTCCAGAATTGACAAAATTAATAACTAATTAAAATCGAATAAAGAAAAACCCTTAGATTTACACTGCAACCATTCACACTATGACAATGACATTCATATTGATTTTGGCAACATACTCTTTCTTAACCATGAGACCATTTTTATATATGATGATAACCACGGTTGCAACGATAGTGATGACAACACCAATGACAACAACAGAGTTTGCAATATATATATATATATCATTTAAAATACTTATGAATTTGTTGGATTGGGTTTTGGTTTCTTGGATGGTGATGAGAATAGAAGAGGAAGTAAATTTTTTTCTACAGATAAGCACAATTTTGTCCCTGAAATAAATGATAAATGAAAAAAAGATTAAATTTGAATAGTATAAAAATAGAAGGCATAAATTTATAGAGTTGATATTTGACACCTTTGACTTAGAGAGAGAACATTTTAACCCTTCGAGCCACATTTCCATAACTAAGAAACTAACATTCCATTAAGCAGAACTGAAGGAGATGTACCAGCTTCTTCTTCCAAGTTGGTAGAGTTCATAAATAAGGACAATTTATACACTTTCTTTAATATCAATATACTCATTATAAAATGATCTCAATGATCAATATTAGGTACTATTATATATATAGATATATGTATATATACATATATGTATATATATATATATACACATATATGTATACATATATGTATGTGTGTGTAATATGCAGAGCACGAAATATCTCAAACAGATTAGATGTTTAGACGAAAAACATGCTTGTCACCCAAACTTAAGTACTAACTTCTTCACTTTTAATCTTTCAAAGGTCGTAATATCAGGAATAAAGACCTACAGGAGATTGAATGCCTTTTGCAGTCACCAAAGAAACATGCAACAATTGGTAATGAAGATGAAAGAGAATATTGAAAAGTTAAAAGTAGTGTTTTTTATATGAAGAGCTACTTCACTAGCTATTCAAAAGAATTTAGTCTCTTTGTGGATATCCATAAGTTACCCCATTGCAAAGGGTGGCCTTTTGAGCAATTTCGAGCAACCAACGAGGATATTCACAAGCTATAGAATAGAACCTCAAATTGTACGCATCATAAGAAAATGACATCATATTAAGTTTACGTAGTTTTTCTTGCTTCTTTTGCTGATTAGTTTGAAGATTTGTTTTATTGTATTATTACGATCCTGAAAATTATCATGAGTACTTTGGTAGTACTTTGTGTAAATCTTCAATGTAGTTTACCTAGTTGGTTTTATCTATAATTTCAAGTACTTTGGTAGTACTTGGTGTAAATTGCCATTGTAGTTATATCTTGTTTGGCCTAAGATGGACAACATTGTGCTCTAATTTTATCAACTAGATTATTTGAGTTTTATTTGGATAACCTGAAATATATATACATGTATGTATGTCATTTTCAAAAAAAAATGTATGTATTATGTATGCATATATACGATGTGCGTGCCATGACATCTAGTTGCACCCAATTTCAGCCACGAGTCTCTATTTAAATAATTGTGTGAGTGAAGAGAGAGTTAGTGGAAAGAGAGAAAAACGGAAATATGGGATGGATATCAGGCAGCTGTATGGGTGCGGCATTATTTGAGGTGCAGTTGAACGCTCATATATATATATATATATATATATGTATGTATGTATCTTATCCTTTGGGCATCATGTTGACATGGATATTTGCTCTTTTTACATACTTTTGCTGCTAATCCTGATGTGTACATATTTGCTCTTCGTCAAATACATGATTCCCTGTATTTCAGATTTTCAATACGCTACTAATAACGGATATTAACTTTGCATCTCACTTTCATATCTATTCATTTTTATTATTGAACACTCAATTCTGGCTTTCAGATCTTATATGGATTTTCCATTTTCAACTTTTATAAACCTTATGCTAGCGCGCTTTACTTATATCTTAGGCGACTACAAACGTACTTTTTTGATAGTTTTAGACATTCAAACCTTTAAATTGGCTTTCGACAATGCAAACATTCAGTTCAAACCATCGATTGTTTTTAAACTCAAAATATATATAATAATAACATATTTTCAAAATTGTTTTAATTATTAAATAAGAATGAATCCTTCTAAATTGTTTTCATTGTAGGACTAAGAATTTTCTAAGTTCGAGTGAAATATCTTTGGTTGAACATGCTTGAAATAATTAATCAAAAGAAGCAAACTATTGTTTTCTGGTATTGCTATTTATTTCTCCTAACTCTATAGTCAAGAAATGGAATCCTTCTAATGACCCCACTAAAAATATATATGATTTTGGTCATGATGTTCCTTGATCGCTTGAAAACTTCAGCCAGATTGGAAATAACCTGTTTAGCGATGATACCAATACTGATGTTAGTACCCTACCTCCGTTTAACAGTGATGATGATACATTACAATGCAATATAGTTTTGTATATATAGGCCTGTATTGCTTAGCCTAGATTGGCATAATTAATCGTATACAACTCATTCCAGATGCATTATGTACAATTATATTCCTTATAGTATGAAAGAAGGGTATAAGCTGTTTAACAGCCGATGTTATCTCATTCTTTCAATACCCCCCCGACAAATTGAGCTAGGGTTTCACTATACTCCTTTATTTCGTTCGCCACCGTCTTCAATTCTTAAATCAGACTTTAATCTCACGAAATTCTTTGCTAATAATGGCTTTGTGAGTATGTCAGCATGTTGATAAAATGCTGGCAGATGATTGATGATTAGTTTTCCTTCTAACACCTTTTCACGAAAGAAGTAAAGATCAATTTCGATGTGCCTCGTTCGTGAATGAAGTATGGGATTGGTGGTTAACGAGACGGTGCTGAGGTTGTCGCACTAAAAGGTTGGTCTAGTCTTTGGCTGAATTCTGATTTCGCTGAGGAGAGACTCGATCCATGTGATCTCTACAGTTGTGCTTGCTCACTGCGGTACTTGGCTTCTGTGCTTGATCTAGAGATAGTTGGCTGCTTTTTGGAGCACCATGACACTGGATTTCATTCTAAATATATGCAGTATCTAAATGTAGATCTTCGATCATCTATAGGTGTTAACAAGAAAACTTTTCAGTACCTCAAAGTGGAGTTTGAAGTGTAAATGGTTCCTTCGAAACCTCCTTTCGAACAAGTGAAGATTGCTTACACTCTTCGGGTAGGTAAAGATAGTTGAAAGAACTTATTTAATACCTTTCAACACGGTCGAAAAGGCTACCTCTCTTTAGAAATTCCTTCCGAGTTATTCAGTTGGTGACTCTATCGGAACCACCTTTCGAAGTAGTCAAGGAGGCTTGAGATTGGGGGTTTATGGTAATTGGTTGAGTTAAGTTGATTTCGACTTCGTCGAAAGGGTGAGCTCTTATTGTCTTGTGGTTTTGAACTAAAACTTAAACGATATGTGGATGCTAGGGGTTTCGACTTAATCGAAGGGTAACCTTTCGACTAGATCAACATCAGATGATAATTGTATGCAATTGGAATCTCAAAATAGCTGTGTAATCAAAATTATTATAACTTCCTTTTATTGAACTAAGATGTACAAATTGACCAAACCCCAATTTGATTTCGAAATTAGGGTTTACAAGCTTTAGAAAGCACAAGTAAGAAGTAAATGAAATCGGATCCACAAACTAGACCCTTAGGGTCTTATTTATAGGTGCGGGTTGGCACCTTTCGACCTATTGCTTTCGACATGATCGAAAGGTCTACTCTACTCCTTTCGTGTGCGTCTTTTCAACGATAGCTTTCGACCTAAGCGAAAGGATTACATGGCTGACCTTCCGCTGAAGACTGGGCTTCCTTCTTACTTTTCCGCTTTCGACTTCGTCGAAAGGTATATTGCTTGATCGCTTTTGACTTCATCGAAAGGTGTATAGATGCGCTCTTTACTTAGCTGTTAAGGTGCCATGCAAGTTGGCATGGGCATTGGCCTTTGATACTGTCGAAACGTATGCCCTTTGGGTTTCGAATGAGTCGAAACACCATAGAAAGCTTTGCTGCAAAAGATTCCACTCAAAAGCATCTTCTTTGGCTGGTGCGGGACCTCATCCTTTGGCGTTAGTGTGCGTTATATTGAATTCATATAGTTTTTCCTTCATAGGTGAGGATGACTTTAACCAATTCAAAAGGCTAATATACACTTTCGAAAGGGTTGTTTTTGCCAAATGTTCTTCTGATGAAAGTAGTTGACGACGAAACCAATCATTTCAAATGGTTTGATGCATATAAGGAAAGCATGCTATCCATTGCCTTCGAAAGGTACCTTTCGACCTTTTCGAAAGCTCTTTACTTATCCAAAACATTGCTGAAGCATCCTTTTGGCCTCTTCGAAAGGTTTTGCTGTCTCTTTCATCCTCTTGTCGAAAGCCTTATTGAATGTTTACAGAGACCACTCTAATGCCTTCTGATCCTCATCAATGCTCTTTTTCTTTCTTTCATACTTTCATTCTTGAGAATATTTTATGGATAACATTGATCATCTATATCGGTTGCCCAATCGGTGTCTGAGTATTCTTGAATTTCTAATGTTTTACATGCTTTCAAGCTTATGCCTTGATTTATTGTTTCTTTTAGATATCTCAAGATGCACTTTACGGCTTTCCACTGATCACTTAATGGTCTCTGCATAAACTGACATACTTTGTTCACGCTAAATGCTATATTTGGTCTTGTTATTGTAACGTATTATAGTGCACCTACTATACTTCTGTATTGTTATTCATTGTTTATAGGTTCACTATTGTCTTTGGATAAATGTAAATTGCTGACCATTGGTGTAGGTAGTCCCTTGGCTTGATCCATCTTTGCTTTAACTAAGATTTTCGCAATTTTTTTTTCTGACATAGTACAAGCTTTGTATTTGATTTTCTGCACACCTCTATCCTTAAAAAATAGCTCAAGTCTCCCACTTCTTTGATGAAGAATGCTTTATCTAGATGTTGGATCACCTGTTTAATTTCAGCTTCACTATTTCCTGAAATTATAAAATCATCCACATAGACAAGTATATAAGTTATTGTATTTTTATCAAATTTAATATATGATAAATTATCTGATTTAGTTGCCCTGTATCTCAGTCAAATCAGTGTTGCTTTTAACTTATCATTCCAGACCCTTGGTGCCTGCTTTAGTCCATATATAGCTTTATGAAGTTTGCACACTCTATGATCATTGTTGCTTAGTTTGTAACCTTGTGGTTGTTCCATATATACCTCTTCTTGAAGTTCTCCATTTAAAAAAGCATTATTGACATCTAGTTGTCTTATTCTCTAGTTGTGATGCAATGCTATAGTTATTATTATTTTGATAGTAGTTGGCTTAACCACTGGTGAAAATGTCTCACTGAAATCAAATCCATATTGTTGGTTGTAGCCCTTTGCAACTAACCTTGCCTTGTACTTAGATACTGTTCCATCAGGATTTTTCTTTAGCTTGTAAGTCCACTTGCAACCTATGATATTTTTATGCTCTGGTTGTTGTACAAGTTCCCAAGTGTTGTTTTTTTATTAAAGCATGGTATTCCTCATCCATTGCTTCCTTACATTTACTGCTTTTAATTGCTTGCTCATATGTGGTTGGTTCTTCTAATTTTGTTGTAGCAGCATACACTTTAGGCTTGAATATTCCACTTTTTGATCTAGTTATCATATGATGTCCAGGTTCCTTTGGTGGTTGCTCTTGAGATTGAGGGGCTTCATGTTGATATGTATCTTCATGAAGTTATTGTTCTCTTGTTGATGGTTGTTCATTGTCTTGAAAATGACCTTCAGATTGTTTGGATGATCTTGATGACTCATGACTTGTTGGCTCATGAACTGTTCTGAGTGAAGACTTAGTTTGTTGTGCAGCAGTATCAACCCGATCATTTTTCCTTTGATTTCTTCATTGTAAATTGGTATTGAAGGTATTGATACTTTAGCATTATATACCTTTTGACTAACTTTTCTATCTTTTTCTGCAAAAGGAGAAACATACTCATTAAAAGCAACATAACTTGATATGTTGATCATACCATTGCTGGTTAGACACTTATAACCTTTTTGATGAGATGCATAGCCCAAAAATGTACAGGGTGCAGATCTGAAACTTAATTTACGAGTATTAGTCTCAACCATGGAAAACAAAGGCACCCAAAGGTCTTTAAATTTGAGTAATCAGTTTTAACATTAAAAAGAATCTCATTGGGGGTTTTAAGTTTCAGAACCTTTGTTGGAATTATGTTGATAAGATATACTGAACTGGAGAATGCATCAGCCCAAAATTTGAGTGGCAGAGATGCTTGTGCCAAGAGAGTGAGACCTATTTCCACAATATGCCTGTGCTTTCTCTCAATTAGCCCATTCTGTTCTGAAGTATGTGGGCAGGTAAATCTATGAATTATTCCTTTCTTTATGATGTACTCCTTTAGTGGTTTGAATTCAGTCCCACCATCTATTTTATAATCTTTAGCTGTTAGTTGGTTTGCTTTTCATCGTCAATAATAAACTGCAATACTGTCCAGCCTGTTTCTGCTTTTGACTTAAGAAAATAGATCCAAGTGAATCTAGAATATGCATCAATATATGACAAGTAGTAATTACAACCATAATCTGAGTTTATTGTGTCGGTCCCCATAGATCTGCAGCCACCAATTGCAATGGTTCATAATATTTAGTTATAGAATTAGGAAATGGTAACTTGTGACATTTTCCCATTTGATAATAAGTACATATATATGGCAGTGATATATCCTTAAAATTGATATTATATTTTCTCAATACATGTCTTACAATATTGACACTTGGGTGTCCCAATTCACAGTGCCGGAAATCAAAAATACTCTTGTTGTTTACATTGTTATTAATACCAGAGTGATTACACCATTTTTTTGTCATCAGCTTTCTTATGATTCTTCATCAAGTTGAAAATATAGAGGCCATTATGAACTCTGCCCTGTAATAAAATTTCTCTACTTAGTAAATCTCTAACTGTGCAAAATTTTGGATAGAATTCAAAGTAAACTTGATTATCAAGGGCAAACTGAGATACACTCGTTAAATTCTTTTCAATTTGTGGAACTCTCAATAAATTATTGAGAGCTAACTCTCTCTTGCCCTTGACAATTGCTTTTCCAGTATGGGTGATTTGTATTCTTTGTATTCTTTTCAATTGACCATTACCCATAAAAATATAATGCGTACCTTTGTATTCTTTGTTGCCCAAATTCAGATTTTGTAGATTATGTGATTATTTACACCTGAGTCTGGATACCAATCTTCATTCAGTGTATCTTTTGGCCTAGTTAAGATTTCCACATCATTTTGAGTTCTTGAATTGTTTCCTTGATTCTTGGAATCTTAGCTTGCGTGAGCTAAATTGGCATTGGGATGGTAATTCCTTTGACTTGAGTTGCCTTGTTGATTTGATGTGTAATTCTGATCAAATATAAAATAGCATCTACTTGTTGTGTGGTCATACTTTTCACAAATTTGATATCGTATTTCATTGTTGTTACTCCACCCGCCTCTGCCTCTGCCTCTGTAAGTCTGACTGTTTCTTTGATTACCTTGACCATTTCTTGAATTTGTATTTCTTGTTAGATTTTTGCCTTTAAAATCTGTTTCACTTAAGACATAATTAATGCTGAAATCTGAACTTGTTGTTTTCCTTTGTTCTAATCTTCCCTCATATTCCAATAAAGTGGAGTGAACATATTGTAAACTTGGAAGTGTTTCTTTTGATGAGCTGATTACTACAACTGACTCATATTCCTTGTCTAAACCATTGAGAATAGCCAGTATTTGTTTTTCTTCTTCCACTTTATGACCTACAGAACCTAGTAAATCATATAATGACTTCATTTTGGTTAAGTACTCTCTCATGGACATATTATCTTTTCTTATATTTTGCATCTGCCTTTTGTAATGCATCACTCATGCTGATGATTGCGTGTTGAATACATGGTTTTAAATCTCCTATATATCGTCCGAGATCTCCTTCGATATCTCCTTTTCACACTTAAACGAGACGAGACATCAAATCTCCTCCATATCTCCCTCGACACTCATCTCGTCCGAGATATTCAAATCGCACCCGAAATATGGATTAAAATCTCAATCCAAGATCTCATCCGAAATTATACATTTATCTTATTTTGCAAAATATTTTTTATTTTCATATTGATTCAAAAGAAACTACTCGATCCAATTATAATTTACCAACTTCTTTAACATATTATTTATTTTTTATCTTAATGAGTCATAGAGAAAAGTTTCACTTCTTTATTATGTTCAAATAAAAAGATATTATTCAATCATTACCAAATCAATTAAGCTAATCAAGCTACTACTTTCTAAAAATATTCTTTTTTCCATGTAAATCAAGTATGTTACCATTTTTATTTTTACTAAGAAAGTTATAACCGTTAAATAAATTTTTAACACATCAATTTTAGCCACATAAGTACATTCGAGATATTCCCGAGATGCATTATAAAACCTGAGATGTCAATCCGATATATACACCCGATACGTACTCATCTCGTCCGAGATCTCCCCCAATACGAGATAACTTGTGTAAAATTTCCGAGAAAAAACGTGACCTAAATCCGATATTTAAAACCTTGGTTGAATATATGTTCAACCATACTCCAGATTTCATGTGTTGTGTTGCAGCCTATGATTTGAGGCAGTAAATTTGCACTAATCGATGACAATAATCATGCACTTAAGAGACTGTCTTGTTGTCGATGTATTATATACTCCTTGTTGTCAACTAATTATCCTTCACTGGTGGTGATGTATCTTGTAGGGGTAGGCACAGTCCCAAGAATGTACTCTTCTAGTCCATATTCCCTTGTGGCAGTGGAGATTTGATGTTTCTAGAGCAATAAATTGCTCTCATCTAACTGAATACTGATGATCTCACTTCTTGGATTGATGATTTTCTTGGATATTTCCTCAAATTCAGTAATTTGATTGGCAGTACGAACAGCTGATGATATGTCTGATGTGTTATCAGTTGTTCCGGCCATTGAGTTAATTCTTGATCAAATGAAGAGGTGCTCTCTGATTATCTTGATGTGATGCAGCCAAGATGTTGTGATGAAGCTTCTTTGATCACTTTTAGGCACGCCAAAGATCAGTTGTGGGTGAAAGTTGGTTCTTGAACAGATTTACACTGAATCTTGATTAAAAGATCGAAATATCTCCGATGATGAAATCTACCTGAGGAGATTACAAACACAGCTACACTCAGATGAGGTGATGGTGTGGTGATTGATCACTGGAGTGGTGGTCGACGACCATTAGGCACTGAGTGCACTGATACCAAGTTAGATGAAAAAGAAGAAATTGCAAACTAATTTTATTTCAGAATGATGATACATTACAATGCAATACAGTTGTGTATATATATGCTTGTATTGCTTAGCCTAGATTTACTTAATCAACCGTATACAACTCATTCCTGCTGTATTATGTACAATTACAATTATATCCCTTATAGTATGAAAGAAGGGTATAAGTTGTTTAACAGCCGATGTCATCTCATTCCTTCAATAGTTTTCACTGTAGTACTAAGAATTTTCTAAGTTCAGGTGAAATATCTTTGGTTGAACATGCTTGAAATAATTTATCAAAAGAAGCAAAATATTGTTTTCTGGATATTGCTATTTGTTTCTCCTAACTCTATAGTCGAGAAATGGAATCCTTCTAATGACCCCACTAAAAATATATATGATTTTGGCCATGGTGTTCCTCGATCGCTTGAAAACTTCAGCCGGATCGGAAATAACATGTTTAGCGATGATACCGATACTGATATTAGTATTCTACCTCCATTTAATATTGATGCCTCTGGGAGGTGAAAGAATTTAAATGAAGTGAATTAAAATTTTACAAAATTGAAGGAGTTTGATAATAAAATATCTTTATTTTTTTAATGTGTTTTTTTTAAAATTAAAGATGATTAAAACCCAGAAAAATATTACTGCATAGTTGGTAGAGGTCATGGTAAACTATTTTGTTTTTACAATTGTTTAAATGTAATGATGCATTTATGCTACATACATATGGTTGGAACTACAACCACGCCACCAGCCTACATGTGATGGTTTTGAACTTTGCCAATAGATAATCCAAAGATCATACGCGGATAATAATTGTTTAGCTTCGTTCTTCTTTTCTACAACCATATATACATTAGATTAACATATAATTTAAGACGTAATGATACATTTATGCTAGTATTTGATATATAATTAGAAATGCATACTTTAAACGTACATCGCTTGTTTATCCTAATTATTCAACAGTACGTGATTTTTAAAAGGAAAATTTGCTACTTTGAGCCTGTTTTAGAAAAAATAACTTAAATAGACCAGTTTGAAAAATAATTACAGAGATAGGCCTGTTTTGGTATTTACGTTGGCGAATTTTGGAAAATCGCCTATGTGCGATTTTCCAAAAATCGCCAAAGCCTATAACAACTTTGGCGATTTTTCGAAAATCGCACATGGACGATTTTCCAAAATTCACCTTGGCTGCAATAAATCCAGTCAGCAACCCATCTTTCTCCCTCACTTCTACCTTTACCAAAAATTAAAGCGAAAGACTATAAATGGCTCCAAGAAACTGAAATCAGAATTTGTATCTTAAAATCGTTGATTTAGGGCTAAATTTATAGATCTTGACGATAGTGTTCAGCAAAGTTCATCAATTCGAAGGCACAATCATAAAACCCTAGTTTTTATTTGTAATTTCTAAAATTTGATAAAGTGAATAATGGGTTTGATTAAGTTAACTATTTTCTACATGCATACGTAGTGATTGTATACTGATTTGTAGAATGGCGAAAAATCTAATTCCTACACTTTGCTACTACGATAGCGATTAATTGTCGATGATCAAAGAAATGGTAAATATGTTGGCGGTATGTGTAAACTAGGAAGAGTGTGGAAAGGTTGCAAATTAACGGAATTAAAGGAATCTGTTTACAAAATGATGAAAATTAATAAAGAAGAATTTGAAATTGAATTAGTGATTAACTGGCCAACAGACTCGGTTTCTAAAGCAATGGCATTAATGGATGATGATGATGTAGAAGTAATATTTTCTGCTGTTGCAAAATCGATTGAGTTATACAAAGGGAAAGTTGCAAAGCAACAATAAGAACAGCAAATGGCATCTCCTGTAGTAAGTACTGGAATTGGATACTATACATAGATGTTGGAGACGGTGAATCCATCTGCTGGCTACGTATCTCCTAGTTACAGTAATCCTTACGTAACTAATGGAAGATACTTTTCTCCATCCATGCAGTACGGGTTCATGCCATACACAAATTCACGACCTCTACGCAACAAAGCATTCTTTATTGCATAACGCCTATGGATGCAATGATTAGTCCGAGGTAACATTTTTTTGATGAATCGTTGGGTATATTGTTATTTAGTTATATTTTTTACGCTTTGTTGCAATGTAATTAGCTTCCAATAATAAGGCAGTCAGCATAACGAAAGTGCTAAACCAACAATTCCTAATATGTCGTAGTCAATGTATCATAATCCATTCGAACTATATGATATGAGTCAAAGGTATGTTTATAGATATATCCTTGTTTTCGTCTCTTCTGGTATTGATTGTTGGTTAGTTGACTCCTATATTGTTAACAGGTATATGACAGTCGATACTGCTGCACAATGGAGTGCTGGACCATCCGCCCATTCTCCTTATGCAAATGTTGACAATGATATGGACGTTGATGGGGATGAAACAGTAGGTGCTGAAACCCAAGTCGATAGCATGGTTGTTGCTTCTAGGAATGGTAATGAAGACTCTTGGATTGGAAGAATGCAAGTTAACAACGACCCATTGAACTATGAATTCCTACAGTAGATGACAATGATGGTGATAGTGATGAACTAGAGATGGAAGTAACTTTGGATGATGATCTTTGCATTGTCCAAACGTTGGCAAGATCTGTTGTTGCTAATCTTCAATTTGTGGGCGAACGATTTTAAATTGCATGCGTTCAAGGTAGTTTCAGTGTTGGAATGGTTTTTGAGACAAAAGAAAAGTTTCTCCAACAATTAACATAATGGTCTATTCTGCATGCTATTTCATACAAGCCAATCAAGTCAAACAAAAAAAATACACTGCTATATGTAATGTTGGAGGTAATTGTCCTTCGAGGATACATGCGATAGTTTCGAAAATACCTTAGTCTGGATGGTGGGAAATTCGGAAGTATCCAAGTGAACATACTTGTGTCAACCCAATAGTTAATTCCAACCATAAGCAAGCCACTTTGAAATTTCTTGTGACAAAAATCATGTCTTTTGTCAAAGCTGATTTTGATATTTCTGCTGGTACTGTGCAAGTGCTTGCACACGATCAGTTGTTCATCAACATTAGTTATATGAAAGCATGGCACGCATTAAGCAAAGCGATAGAGAGAATATATGGTGATTGGGCCGAATCATATGCGACATTACCACTGTACTTCGAGGAGATAAAGAGAATGAATCTTGGCACTATAGGTCATGTGAAACATGATGAAGTTGAAGTATTCGATTGTGCGTTTTGGGCATTTGGGCCTTGCATTATAGGTTTTATGCATTGCTGGCCATTGTTATGTATTGACGGGACGCATTTGTATGGTAAATACAAAAGCACATTGCTTGTTGCTACCGTGGTAGATGCAGATGATTGTCTTTTTCCTTTGGCATATGCAGTTGTTGAATTTGAGTCATATGATTCTTGGGGTTGGTTTTTTTCATGCATGCTTGAATTCATACATAGTGTACGCGGTCGATGTATTACTTTCATATCAGATAGGATGAAAGGAATTCTGAAAGCCTTACAGGAAAAATGGCAATAACCACACAAACATTGATGTTGTGCAAGGCATAGAAAAGCCAACTTTCCAGTGGCACGATTCAGAGTTAAGCGATTAACAGGGTTATTTTATTCAGCAATGTGCGCTTCTGAGGTAGTTGAATACTTGAAAATTAGAGAAGATATCAAAGCAACAAATAGGCGTGCGCATGATTGGATTGAGAGAAATTTGGGAAATTTCGAGGAAAACTGGGCATTATGCAAAGATGATGGAGGACGCTTTCATGTTATGACCACTAATGCGTCTGAAAGTTTTAATGGTGTATTAAAAGGGGCTAGATCTTTACCTATAAAGGCTTTGGTTGAAAAAAATTCTTTCGCTCAGTAGAATATTTCTGTAAGCATCGGCAAATTGCTGATGAACTAACAACACGCTTGACTCCAAAGCGGAAAGCTAAAATAGCTGAAAGGGCTACTAAAGCGCGTCGCTATAGACTTGTACGGTTTAGCCAAACAGAATGGCAGGTTATTCACTATTTTGGGGATGAATACAAAGTAATAATCGACGATGACAATTGCTCATGCGCATGAAACATTCCACTACTCCAACAGATACCATGTGCTCATGTAATGACAGCTTGTACGACATAAGCAAGTGGGGCTAATAGAGCACACCATGACTTAGCATCAACGTGGTACTCTGTTGACAGTTACAAAGCTGTTTATAAACCCGAGTTTCATCTTGTGCATGATAGGAGATATTGGAGCGCATATAACAGTCGTAAGATACTACCGCCATATGTGAAATGACAACCAAGGAGACCGCGGTCCACAAGGATCAAAGGTGTGATGGACGAGAGCCAGTCGTCCAAATCTAATAGGTGTAGCAAATGCGGTGTGCAAGGGCATAACTGCAAGCGATGCAATACTGTCGTCTAGTGTGTTTGTGTTATTTAATTTTTATGTGATTGAACCCGACTTTATGTTGTGTATGCTAAACATGACCGCATGATATATGTGTATCGACAACACTCTATTGCACTGTTTAATCATCAATTGCGTTTGGTTATTTTTTACTATGGCTTCTTGGACTATGTTGAATGCAATTGTGTTTGAAATGTGGGCAACAGGTTTACAACAGGTATGTAATAGCGATTTTTCAAAAGTCGCCTATTGGCGATTTTTGAAAAATCGCCAACGTGCAATTGCCTTTGCGATTTTTGGAAAATTGCCAGTGGCGAACTTTTGAAAATTCGCATGTGGACATCTGCTGTTAAAACGCAGCAGCAAGTAACACAGCCCGCTTCGGCGTCATTCAACTCAGCAAACTCAATGCAGCAAGCAAAACAAACAAGAGCTACACAAACACATATTGTATATACTAACCATGGCACAATAATGACCGAAATTCACATACCAATATATATCCACGACACAAAAATACGGAGTTCTAGAAAGAATAACACATCCATGATAACAACTACACATCCATACCATAACCAACACACATAAATGACAACAAATACAAACTACATAGCTATATTCACTAAGAATCTTTTACCATCTTCGCAAGCGATGAACTTCCAGAGGTGTACGACGACGACGATGTTCAGGCGGTTGAGACATGTATTCTTCTTCGTCAATCTCGGTTGAAAGATCAATTGTACATGCTGGTTGAGAAGGACCATGAATGTAATCTTCTTGTTGTTGTGATGGCGAACCTCCTCCTTCGAACGAAGTACCTTCGCCTCTTTTATTTTGCCAACTGTATGTAAGTAGGAGTGGAGTTACATCTACGGAAGGTGGAGGTACGTCTGCAGGAGGTGGAGGTGGAGGGGGAGAAGGAGAAGGATGTCTTGGCCTTTCTAGTTTGTTCCTTCCCAACACAGTCTGTAGAATGTTTTTTATATTCAAGCACATCCCCTTCGACTGTGCATCGTGTTCTAGACATTGTTCGTGCTTTTCGGCTGTTTCCAACGCCTTGTAAATGCCATCAGCCTGTACAACGCAATGAAAATTAGCTCTCTTTATTTCATTATATTTAAATTAAAGGTGCTAAGTATACTTACAATGTTTCTCTCTAGCGGTGCACGAGGGGTGTATGGATTGCAGGGAACAGCTTGTACTAGCACCTGTAAAACATATCTACGCGTAATGTTCCAACACCACCTTATATAAGTCTCAAGAGGAGTGAACGGCTCTCTCTCAAATTGAGTAAATAAATGGTTTTGATTCCATATCTCAATAGCATTTGCAATCTCCTCCTCATGCTACTCCCCGGTATATACTGGAGCATTCTCCAGTATATGCTACGCCGTGCCAAATTGTCGCATTACCCGATCGGGTAAGTGGTGTGCAGTACGTGTATTGCAAATGAGAAGAAGCCTAGAAGTCCACAAAAATCTAGCGGCTGTACAGATAGCGGGAAGTTCCTGCAGCAAATCCTGCGTGTATGGAGTCCATGTCCCCGAAGCAGGGTCTAGCATATCCAGCTCATTGCGGTAAAATCGTACATTCCGTCGTGGGGTTTGAGAGGTTTTTTTAGGACTAATCTGTCTGTCAAACATCGAAACAACAATATTTTAGCACAAACACATATTGAATTCGGAAATTTCTTTCATATCATAAGAAGTTATACTAAGATCCAAGAGGCTTTGTGTGATCAATGATAACATTTTGTACTTGGATCCGTCCAACTGGAAGATATGTCCATGACCAAAGCTATAGGAAAAAACCATTTAACAAAAATGTCATATTAAAGAATGGCATAACATAGAATTATCTAGCTAAAGTAGTTGCATACCTGTACAAGTGTCAAACATCCGCCAATAAGTTTAGTGAGCATAAGAGCAAGATTAGAGAGCTCCATATATGTATAACACAAAACAGCACTACCCCATGAATATTGTGTGCGTTCATCTAGATCAGCTAACTATGGTTTTCATTTCAATTCCACTGAATTTTTGGAGTGATCACACATCAAGCAGGAAGTAATAAGGTGTAGAATAATTGCTCTTGCATGCAGCTGGATCTCAACATCTCTAGCATCTGCAAGTATATCATAAGCTAAAGCATGTCTGAACCATTTTACTTCTACCATGTCATTACCCCTCACTTGTTCCCGAGGAGGAGTAATACCCAACAAATCAGTACATAACTGTAGGTAGTCATGTTGCTCATCATCAATCAACAGATTGCCTTCTATAGGCAAACCTAAAAGCACTACAATATCTCCAAGTGTGATCGTCATCTCTCCAACAGTTAAATGGAAAGTAGACGTCTCAGGTCTCCATCTATCAACAAGAGCAGTAATGTGATGATGATCCAACTGAAGGTAGTCTAACTTCAGTATTGTCAAAAATCCAGCTCGCTCAATCTCTTTCAAAACTCTTGGATGTTGAGAAGTGAATTTCTTAAGAGAAATGGAGTGATCAATTGTGAAGTCTGCTTCTTCGAACAAAAAAAGTACATAGATTACTATTTACACATTTTGTCAAACGAAAATTTATAGAAAATTACCATCATATAAGCTTCACTTGATGTGCCGTCTCTAAGCTGTAGATATAGTATGCTTGGGTCTACTGGACCGGGCTCCAACTCAACATAATCTACAACACAAAGAGTAATGTTTTAAACCCTAATCTTAAAAAATTTAATTTCGTCATTCTATAATAATTTCTACAGAATCGAATGAATAAAATGTAGCAACGACGTCCTACTTTAATCTACAACATCTTTGACAAAATTTTGTAAACATAGCAAACCAACAAAAACCTAAATTTGCTCAAAAACACCAAATTGGAGAAGAAATCAATACATATATCCTCCACGATGCCGGAAGTACTAGCCATAGTCCGAATATGGTTTGAATTTGATACAAAAGTTAGGAAATTGAATATTTTTTAGGGTTAGGTAATAATGGTCGAAATGGGTTTTTTAGAAGAAATGGGATGTTTGTGTTATGAGGGGAGAGGAGTGGGTTGCTGTCAGTTTTGTTACAGGGAAACACGTTGGCGATTTTTCAAAAATCTCTAATGGCGATTTTCAAAAAGTCGCCAACGTGTTTCCCTGTACCAAAACAGACAGCAACTCATCCCCTATCGACATCATACATATTCAATAACTGCCTGCGCATAACTCTACAAAACCAAACAAATACATTCATTGTACAGTCCATGCAATACTGACTACTAGACAACCTATTCTGCGTACCATTTATAGCGCAATTGCAGAGAACAGATAACATTTATTCAATGAAACATGCAAAAATCCATAAATTACATGAAAATAAGCAAACTACAGCACATAAGTTTCTTGAGCGGAAAGTACTACATAAACATATTTACCACGAACAAAACATATCACATAAACTAACGCGGACATTTTCTTCTCTCTCAACCTTTTCTATTCATTTCTTCAACTACCTTTTTCAGACCCCTAACTTTGGCTTGTATCTCGAGGGCATATTCCAGTCCCTGAGCACACATTGGGGGATCAATCCACTTCATAAAATTACAGCACTCCACTTCACCGGATTCATCATGTGATCTTCATACGAAACACAACCATAAAATCTACCTCCAACATTACTTTCAGTTTTGGCTATGACAACCATGCATTCAACTCCATATCGACAAAATGGATATGCACCGGATGGTAGCGAAGGACCAACAGAATGTAGAGGCTTAAGTATGCTCCCATCAATGCAAATTTGTTTGCTCGGTCTTTGGTTCGCAGCGTTCGCTACAACTTTGCGTAAACGAGCATTGAAAGATGATGTTCCAGAGTGGAACTTATGAGGTATTAGATCAAATTGCGTCACAAAATCAACATCAATGTGATGCGCAATGCCTCTTTGAGCTTCAAATTCATCATAACATTTTGTCATCGCTTCATTGTTAATCTCCCAATCATCCATGTCTAGTTCAAAAATAATTTCATCAACGAATACACACAACAAATCCAATACACGAATTAGGTTAAAAAATAAATTAAAAATCGTTAAACAACAACATTACCTTGTACTGAAGAATCCACCTAGTTGTTGGAGAACATTGATTAGATTTTGATAGAATTGGGCTTGTTTGGGGTATTATATGAAGAAATAGGGTTTTAGAGCCTTTCAGAATCATTTGGAATTGTTTTTTGGTAAAGTAGAAAGTGAAGGAGAAGGAGTGGGGCTTGCTGGTTTTGATGCAGCCATATGGGCGATTTTTCAAAAATCGCACGTATTCGTGTTGGCGATTTTTTACATGCAATTTTTGAAAAATCGCCCGAAAATCGCCAATGCGATATCCAACCAAAGCCAAAACAGACCTATATTTGTAATTAAGTTACAAAGTTGTCTATTATTGTTATTTTTTTTACAAATTGGCCCTAAACTGCGAAATTTCCTTTTTAAAATGAAACTTCTAAATTAGATAACACAAACTTAACTACGAAAAAACATATATGCATTGTACCTGAATGGAAAAGAGAATTCAGGTAAATTATGAGCCGTAAATGGAAAAGTGAAAAACTTAAAGGGATAGCAAGTCAGCAACTTATGTTCAACACGCCAGTACATGAACTCGTTGCATCCTTTCTAGATACTCCATAATGGAAATTAAATGTACTTATACCTCATTTTTCATTTATTTTTAGATCTTAACATCACTTTTCATGTTTTAAAATACCTTCTGATTTATTATCAATATCCAACAAGTCTCTGTTATTGTTTTTATATGGCAACTTAAAGGTTTCATTTGTTAACCATAAAATGTAAATAAAGGTAAAGAAAGCATTCCGAAAACCTTCCGCATAGATAAAGAACATCAGGAGAAGTCACCTTTCGACGATGTCGAAAGGATTGTACAACGCTAGTAGAGAAGAAGCACATGATAACTTCAGAATGAAGCTTTCGCAAACATGAACGAAAGAACCGCTAAGCACCTCCCGGACAAAATAGGGAAATGGTTACGAAACCATTCGACATAAAACAAAGACTAAAGAAAGGAAGTTCATGATAAACCTTTTTGAAAGAATCGAAGGAATACGGCTAATAGTTTGTAGCAGTTCCAAACCTTTCGAAGGGAACGAAGGGTTTCATCTCTCGGTATCCAAATAATCCTTACCTTTCGAAAAGGATGGAAAGGTCAAGGTAAGGGCATGTGACTTATAATAACCTTTTCGAAAGCACAATAAGCCTTTCAGACATGTTGGAACACATACTTAGTGCCTTTCGACAGTGTCGAAAGGTTTAAGATAAAGGCAGCATTCATAGGTCAATAAAGAATGAAGGACAACCTTTTGACAATATTCAAGCAAAGTGCAGCTCTCGATAGAAATCAAGTAAGAAAGCAATCTTCCGACAAGGTTGAAGGGTTCACAATACCATATAAAAGGACCCTTTGGAAAAGACGAAAGGTTCATGATTACAAACCCTTCGACAACATTCAAAGGTCCACAATGATGTACAGTGGACAAACCTTTTGACGAGGTCGAAAGATTTACAACTGCATATAAAAAATAACCTTTCGACCTAGTCGAATGCATGAAGCGTAAGGGAAGGGGATCTGCATCTATAAATAGGACCCAAGGGATCCAGTTTCGAGATCCGATTTTCTTCTCATTCCGCTCTTACTCAACTGCCATTGCTTCTGCTCGCTACATCGTAACCCTAATTTAGCAATTGATTTAGGGATTGGTTTCTTGAATTTTGTATCAATCTTTATCATGAAGAAATAAAGAGAATTGTGGCTTGTGATCTACTTGGAATTTGGGGATGATCATGATCAGGCGTTAATTTAATATTAATGGCTGATCATATATGATTTATTTCTTATCTTCTTTGTTTATTTCGAGTATATGCCACGAAACCGTCATTAGATATTTTTATGAGTCTTGTACCCTTTTTATTGGTTCCGGCAATGAAAACGGGAATACGACTTGAAACCAGTCCTTAATATGGTTCCATGGCATATTAAATCAGCTCTTATTTATAAACATGTTTGGATGATGCATTCTTTTTGAAGGGTTTTCACAAGAAGATTTTCATAATAAATTATGATTTGATTCAGCAATCAGTCGTTTGAATGAAGTCATTCAACCGGCTGATTTAAGCCTGAAATGAATTTTGTGCATGTGTTGGTGTATATATCATATCGGAAAGATTTTAACATGGTTCTAATAAAATATACAGACTCTAAACAGATGTATAACAACTTCATAAATTTGTGAATCCAAATCTTCAATAAATCTCCTGCATAAATGGTTAGTACATAAGAATATTGACTTATATAGTCGTCAAAATCAAAACATTGAAAATTGAGGTTCTAACATTCTCCCCCTTTTTGATGATGACAACTACATAAGCGTATAAATAATTTACATGGTACTTGTCTGAATACTCCCCCTGTCTATATGCACAACTTTTTAACAAAATTATCCCCCTTTGTCATGGACGAAAGGTAGGGATACATAAAAAATAGAGATACCAGTATATAGATAACATAAACATAATTAAATAAAGCACGGAATAGTCAAAACATCATAGAGGACCATAGTAGTCATAAATACTACAACCAAATTGTTTAAAAGAAAAGGTATAAGAGTCCATAGTAGCATAAAAAAATCTAGATAAAAGGGTCATCGCCATCATCATCTTCATTGTCGGAACTCGAAGAAGAAGACCATTTAAAGGGAGCCGGATTATAAACTGCGGTTGATGTTGAACCGGAGCATGAAATTTTGTTAAGAAATCCTTTGATGGAATTGAATTTCTTTTCAACCTTCTTTTCAATTCTTTTGATATCACAATGAAGTTTGGATTGGTTACGGGAAAGAGTGATAATAGTTTGTCTCAGTATAGCATCCGGGCCAACAATTTGAATTGAATCGTCATCCGCTTCTTCTTCTTGGTGAGGTTGTGAAGAGGAGGGGACATTTTTGTCATTAGGTTGAGGAATACCTCGTTCATTTTATTGTGCCCATTCCTGAAAAGAAATTATTTGTTCAGAAGGAGGACGATTAGGAAGACCCATTAGACCCAAAGTTTTAGCACCTAACTTGCTTATGGTCGAATACTCGGAATCTGGAACTTGTACACCAAAGTTTTATAGGATGCGCATAATGTAGGTCCCGTAGTCAATGATTTTGTATTTTTGATGTATGGTGATATTTTTAAATTCATTTAAAATAATTTCCCCCAAGTGACTTGTTGATAAGAATATATAGCATATAGAGCTTGAAAATCCCATTTGTACACTTTCTCATAACTACCAGTGTGGGGTTGTAGAGTACGAATTAAAGCACGATGAATTTGGCGATCTTGGGGTCTTAATGCACTTGATTTAAGTTCATTGAGACTGGTAAGTTGGTCAGATAAGAAAAGATGAGAAACCTCATCACGGTGAAGCATATCAACTTCAATATCATCAATGTCGGTTCCAAGAGATGGACAATGTAATATATGTCCTAATCGTTGTAAAGGCAAAAATATTTTCACACCACAAACTATTGACCATACACAATTAACACGATTTTGTGGGTTGTGGTGATCTAGATTCATGTTTGTAAGAAAAAGCTTAACTGAAAGATGATTAATTTTGATACTGTTAGCATCATACCCAATGAGATTTTCAAAATGATTTTGCTCCGGCATCTCGTGAATTCTATAACCAGTAAAATCTGGAAATTTCATAAAAGCTCCTTCAAATATTTTGGAATTTTTCATGCTATTAAAGCGAGTAACTGCATTATCATTCCATAACCATGCCCGAATTTGATTCTCTTGAACTCTTTGAACGAGAAGGCATGTTAATTTGAATTTTTGAAAGAAAATGGAGTTTTTGTGTGTAATGGAGACTACGGTTCTTAAGTAAAAATTGAAAAGGAGATTATATAGTGGAGGGTAAAATAAAGGATATGATGGGCTTTCCGGGTTAGAAACCCGTAAAAAAATTGCTCTGGGTTCGTTCAGCCGGTTGTTTTACTGTATTCAGCCATCTGAATGCTTTCCCGAAAGTTCATATTGAAAATTTAGAGTATTCAGCCGGCTGTTATCAAGGATTCAGTTGGCTGAATCTAGGTTGAAAAACTATAACGTATATAATATTCAGCCGGCTGTTTCAATCTATTTAGCCATCTGAATATGCAGTAAAAGTATAGTAACCCTTATTTCATCCTACATACACCATTTTTTATAGGAAATTTATATATACATATAAAAAAATAACAGAATACAATAGGAAATACTTTATATAATTAGGGAAAATAATTAAACCAAGTTAGGCGAAGAGCTAGGAGTTCTACAATCTTCTAGCTCAACCTTGGTATTCTCCTGTAATGGTCAGAGAGGGGACCAACCATTACCACATTCCAGGAGTTTGGTGATACCAGAGGACGCTGTGGAGTTCGTTCCCAAGGATTATGTCGAGCAGGAGAACGAATAGGAGAAGGTTGATGAACCATGTTCTTAGATGAAGATCCGTGAAATTTCAATGTGATTTTCTCTAAAAAGCTTAAACTTTTAGCGTTAACCTTTTGTTCATATAGAGTTCTCATTGTAATTCTAGCGTTTCTTTCTGGTAATGATGAATGTCATCAATTTTTTCTTTAGTAGACGAAGAACCAAAAAATAAAGAATATTTGGCTCGTTTTCCTGGTAGAGTATATCCTGTATGTGTGGAAGGGGGGGGACAATTGGAACAGATTCGTAGAGAGGTGTAGGAGTTGGAAGACTAGTAGAATCAGAACTTCGGGAAGAGTAATCAATGGAAGAATTTTTTTTGATTCTTGAGAAAACATTGTAGCTTTGGAGGTTGAAAAACACCATTTAAAAGTTGATGAAATCGAGATATGAGAAAATGTAGTACCAATGGGGGTTTAAATAGGTTTAGGATGAGTAAAAATTGGATAGGGATTTCTGGTTTAAAACAAGAGTTGAATATAAACCAGATAGGAGTTAATGGTTGTCAACAAAAAGAAAAATAAGAGGTGTAAAACAAGTTTTCGAAAATAGAAAATATAAATAATTAATAGTTCTATGTGTACAACAAGAAACACTTAATAGCAAATTGGAAAGACATGTTACTTTTAGCCAAAAGACCAGAGTTCAAGTGCGAGCAACTCCAATTTTTTTTTTAAATTATTGTTCAATTTTTTTAAAATTTTTTTAAAAGAAAACTGAAATTTAAAGATCACAAATCTTTCAAAGATAAAATTCCAAGTTCGCTTCTTAATTTTATAAAGATATTTTCATTTAGAGGTTTTGTAAATATATCAGCCAGCTGGTTTTAATAAGATACAAATTATAATCTGACTATATCTTTTTTCATACTATCACGAAGAAAATGGTGATGAATGTCAATATGTTTTGTTCGTGAATGATTGATAGGATTTTTAGATAATTTTATAGCACTTGTGATATCACATAAAATAATTGATTTAGATAAATTTACTCCAAAATTTTGAAGTGTTTGTTGCATGTAGATGACTTGAGCACATGCCAAAGCAGCAGAAATGTATTCCTCTTCACACGTCGATAGTGAACACAATTTTGTTTCTTGCTAAAACAGGAGACTAAGGATTGTCCAATGAAGTGACAAGTCCTGCTCGTAGTTTTTCGATCCGTTCGACATCCTCCAAAGTCAGCATCGCTATATGATACTAGCTCGAAAGGACATTCTTTAGGATAAAAAGTCTGAAATCTTTGGTTTTTCTTAGGTAACGCAATATACGTTTCACTGCTCGTAAGTGTGATTCTTTGGGATTTGCTTGAAAACGAGCACATAAACAAACACTCATCATTATTTTAGGTCTACCTGTTGTTAAATAAAGTAATGATCCAATCATACTTTGATATAATTTCTGGTCAACACTTTTGCCATCTTCATCTCGATCGAGATGTATTGTTGTACTCATTGGAGTTGGTTTGGAAGAAGTATTTTCCATACGAAAGCGTTTAATCAGACTATTACAGTATTTTTCTTAGTTAATGAAAATTCCATTATTTAATTGTTTAATTTGTAATCTGAAAAAATATTATAGTTCTCCATATGTGACATTTCAAATTCTTTGGTCATTATATTTGAAAAATCCCAACATAACTTATCATTTGTAGAACCAAAAATTATATCATCAACATAAATTTTAATAATTAAAATATCCTTTTTAGTATGTTTAATAAAAAGAGTTTGATCAACCTTTCCAATTTCAAAACCAGAGTCTATAAGATAGTTTTTAAGATGTTTGTACCAAGTACGGGATGCTTGTTTTAGATCGTATAAAGCTTTCTTAAGTTTATAGATATGGTTTGGAAAATTTTCATGTGAAAATAAAGGAGGTTGTTCAACAAAAAAATTTTCTTTTATATATCCATTTGAAAATGCACTTTTAACATCCATTTGATAAAGTTAAAATTATGAAAACATGCAAAGGCCAGTAAGATACGAATTGCTTTTAGTCGAGCGACTGGAGCAAAAGTTTCTTCATAGTTAATTCCTTCTTCTTGATTATATCCTTATGCAACTAATCAGGCTTTATTCCTAGTTATATTCCCTTATTCATCAGCTTTATTTTTGAAGACCCACTTAGTACCGATGACTGTTTGATCACTCGATCTAGAAACTAATTCCCAAACTTCGTTTCATTCGAATTGGTTTAGCTCTTCTTGCATAGCTATAATCCAATAGTCATTAGTAGAGGCTTCTTTAACATTTTTAGGTTCGATGTTAGAAAGGAATGCTACATGACCTATTTGATTAAGTTGATTTCTAGTTCTGACATGTGAATTAATTTCTCCTATGACATTTTCTATTGGATGATCTCGTAAAATCCTAGGAGGAGGTGTTAATTCATTTTCATCATGAACAATGTTTTCATCTTCTTTAAAATTATGAACAATATTGAAACACCCCACACCCCTTAATATACCCAAAAAGGCACACCAAAGGATGTGGTGTGTTATAGGCATAGCTAAATCATCACAGAGACTAAGATTCACAAGACAAATAAATAAAAACAGCAGAAACATTTAAATAATAACTTATCATTAAACTTCATTTCAAAATAATTCATAAAAACATAACATGTCTCAAAAGCTCAAAATATCTCAAATTCATGTCTCATGAAAAATACACCTCAGTCTCACATAATCAGAGTGCAAAAGTAACAATAATAATAATCCCTCTCACAAGTGCCAATCCATAAATGAAAAAGATGAAAAGTAGAATAATACATCTGAAACGAGAGAACACCGGGAATGGATCTCCAAGCAACCTGAATTAACTCAACTCTGCTGGCCTACTGAGGGGAAAAGGCTGAAATCCTAATTCTACCCTTTGATCGGCCTTTCCTATCTCTGTTGTGCCACTGTGAACCAATCCTGTTGGTCACAGCAAAAGACATCTCTTTAGCGCTTAGAACGCAGTAGCGAATTATTCGATGCCGCATGCTCGGTCATCATCGGTACACACTAACTGTCGCCCTCTATTTGACCCTTTATTTACCCTAATCAGCATAAGCATGCCCAGCTTCACCTACTATTGTGAGACCATCGGTCCTCGACCTAAAAGGGAATGCTGTCGGTACTAGTCCTAACAAACAAATTTTCTAGCTTGCGCCCCTTGCCCAAATCCCTATATTTGAGCCTCTATCTATTTGGCCACTTAGTTACGCTAATCATCATAAGCAATAGTTCGAACATGGATTTGCAATCGATATTGATTAAATGGTTTTAAATAAGAATCTAAATTGAAAGAATTTTTTTAATTTGTTGATTTCACAACTGCGCATAGTCCAGATTTGTTGAAATGAAAGAAATAGTTTAAATGGATATTAATTTCAAATTAGTTATTTTAATATAAATTGTTTAAAGATATATCATTTTAAAATTCTGATTTGTTTAGATTTTCAAAATAATTACTATATAACCATTTCAATAATCAAACCATTTTATATTAAACTATTAAAAATCATATTTAATCTATTTTAAACTATTTAAACCATTTAAACTATTTTAAAGTAATTTAAACTATTTAAAACTATTTTAAAACTAACTAAGCTATTTTCTAAAAATAAAACGGTGCAAGGTTGGACTACTATATTTAAATCCTTGATTTGAAAGTGAAATGGTTAAATGGATGTTATAAATTACGTTGGAATTTGAAATGATATTTTCTAGTAAAATGACATATTTGAGTAAATATGATGATTTTGAAACGAGAGTTAACCTATTGTGAATATGGTTTCGAAAGTGATGATTTCAAAAGTTATATGATTTCGAAAGTGAATATGATTTCGAAAGCGATATGATTTTGAGAATATGATATTTTGATATCAATTATGAATAGGTTTTGGAAATATAAAAGAACCATCTGGTGTGAAATAAACGTTTGGTTGTTAAAGAGACCGGGATCAGATATTGTCATACTCTCTGCTAATACCGAAAACCACTTTAACAACTGTGTATGTGGTGGAGATTCTAGAATGAAGTAGGATGGTTTGGCGAATGATTCTGTATGAGGTATTTACGTACCCTTGACTCCCTCGAGTCAGCTTGATGTGACTAAAATAGGAGCCAGGCCGGGCTAAGTGAGGTCACACCTTCGATCGGACATGCTTCTTTGATACCATATTATGACTTTGGATTTGATTTGGTGGCCACCCCTCGATTTTGATTTTGGGAGTGTGTTCCGACGTGGGCGGTAGTAGCTACTATGTTTTACCACCAGTTCGGATCTGCAAAATGGTAGTATCCTACCCTGGGCATTGCCTCGCGTACCTTGTCACATGCCTTATTGCGCCTTCTACGAGTTTGGTTTGTACCGTACCTATGGAGTGCCCTTTGATAGCCCTCTAGTTTACGGAGGAATTATGGTACTGTATATACTACAGGAATATATAAAATTTGTTAAGGAGGATATGGGTAACGCCTTAATGCTATTTTAATACTTTACTTTATTGTAGACACTATTATAATAGCGTATTGTACTATGTATGTAGATAGTTAAACGAATCCTTAGGAGATGGAATCCCGAACATCTCTTAAGTTATTGCACGCACGTTAGAAACTGCATATGAGACGTCAAACCCCGTAAACATCTCTGACACCATTACATTCATATTAATTACTGTTGATTTAAATTACATAAGATCTTTTTGTTCTGACTCGACTGTTTTGTCTTTTTATTACGCTCGGGTCAGTCTGAGCTTTTCAGTGTATTGAAGACCATTTATCTCTCAAGGATGAAGACGAAGATTTGTATACTATTTATTATATTTATACTACTACATCATGTTGTTCCGCTGCATTATTTATTTATTCATGCTGTATGTACTCCGATCTATATTGTAAAAGTGTAATCAAATGTTATTTGTAAAACAACTTCATGAACTGTTATTTGATTATTATATTTTTTCATTCCGCTGTGAGATTCTGTGTTTGTTTTATTTCTTTCTCTTCTTTTTATTATCTACCCCATAACAATCCTCCCTTTTGAATGGTTTGAGTTTAACATGTGTGGTTTATTGTCGATTTGAACCGTCCAAAAAGATAGGTCGTTACATGCATGTTTATGATGTGCACGTAAAAATGTATATTTTTTACTCACGCACTTAATCTCATTTAGTACAATAAATGTCATAATTGGATGTTTTTACATGTTTAAAACTGAATTTCAAAAATGCTTTCAAGTCATCATTCATGCATCCACATGGGAGTAAAACAGTAATTTTCGTGTGTGAATCAATTTGGAAAAAAATACTTGCACATTTTAATTTATTTTGTAGGAATTTGGATTCAACGTGAAGTGGCTTCGTGGAAATATGCATATACAAGAGTTGGAAGCTAAGAAGAAATAAAGGAATTCATGTAATCATGGAGGACCCCACCCACCCACCAACTCATGAACCATAATTAAGAGCTAATGCACATGATAGTGGGGATTAAAGACACATGCATATTTAATGGATGATTAATTTCATGCTAATGATAACTTGGAGGCCACACTACCTCAAGGGAATTTTAAGGAGTTCCCTAAAAATGGATTAAGGTTTTAGTCATGTATAAATAACCGTCTTATGTTCATGTAATGGAGTTTATGATGATCTTATCATATTATGCAAGTTGTAGCCACAAAATTAATGAGAAATAAAATGGCTTCCTAAGCCTCTTCTTCAGTGTTCTTTACTTGCTTTTATTTATTTTATGCTCATTTTTATTTGCATGCTCTCTTTACTTTTATGTTAGTAGATTAGATTTTCACTTATGCAATTAGTTTATTTTTTTTATACAAATAGTTAGTTCGTTTTATTTTAATTAGTCTACAATTTCCTTTGTTGTTCTATGTTGCAATCTACATGTGTTGAAATGATAACAAAAATGAAAAACTAAACCCCTTCAATTTAGGGGTAATGAAGCTCTCTTAAATCATGTAGATTCAACATCTCTTTTTATGCTTCATGATTAGTTAGATGTTGATGTAAGTTTATTAGTGAATTTGATAGCCTGTGTTGTTTATCACAAATATGCCAATCTTGCTCACATAAAAACACAATTTACATTAACATCTAACTAAGTGATTTTGATCATGAAATTAAAATAGAATCAAAATTTGATGATCTATGTTACTAATCAAAAATAGTAAATAGATCATGCTTAAAATAGATTTTGTTTTAGTTTCATATTCATTTTCATGACATTTAGAAAAGTGTTTTTGTTGTTGTATTAAAGTTTGATGGTTTAAGTTATGTTAATTAATAACATAAATAGATAATACTTGTGATAAATACATCACTAAATCTACTTAGATTAAAATGAGAGATCATAGATTGATTTTGTGTTGATTTATGTGAAAGTATGAGAGTGGATTTGCCTCTAAATTGTCTCTTAATCTCATATTTTTACACTTTTGTTCTAGTTTAATTTTTTGTTGTTTTTATTAGATTAAAACAAACTTGAAAACTTGGGTTAATTTGATTGATTAGAATTTAAAATTTAATTAATTTCCCTGTGGATCGACCCGTACTCGCATACATACTACAATTGTACACCGTGCACTTGCGGTTACTTTTAACGATATATTTTTAACTTTGGTTTTCTAACCAATAGATTTTCTGCCGTTATCACAAGTTTTTGACGCCATTGCCGGGGAGTTGCAAATTTATTTTAATTTTACTCTTCGAATTATTATTTTTTGATTTTATCGTGTGTTAATTTTGTGCGTTGAATTGCATTTTTTTAAAAGAAATGGAATATTTTGCATTGTGTGTTTGTTGTGTGATTTTTGCTTTCATTTGATTTGTGTGCCTTTTGTTTTTCTATTTGCATTTGCATTTCAAGAAGAAAAAAATATACACAATTGCATTTCAAAACAAAACAAAAATATTTTATTTCAATTACATAACAATTTACAATCTTATTTTCTATATTGCAATTTAGGCTTTACATTTTCACTATTCCATTTGCAAAAAATTTGTTCACTATGCATTGTTTTTATTTCTCACTTATGTCTATATTAAAACTTCATTTATGTGCTTCATTTCTGCTTCGCTGTGCTTCATTTTTGCTTCACCGTGCATTTTGCTTCCTCTATCTCTAAACTACTGCAAACATACCACAACCTCACGGTAGCTATAGCATTTCAACTCCCACCAAACACTTTCATTCTTGATCAGCAAAGCACTTAACCATCTCTCCTCCAAAACAAACCACAATTCTATTCCACAACACTTCTGTTCCACAATTCTGATCAGCAAAGCACTTCTGTTCCACAACATACCATCATTCAAACCACTGCCTCTATCTCCATTCTACCACTTCACTGTGCACATCCTCACCACTTCACTGACCAAAATCAACTGTGCACTTACAACCTTTCACTCCTTCAACCTTGCCTTTCTCCATTTCAAACAACATACAACTTCCACTACCCTAGCATATAAACATCTCTCAACATAATCCTGCCTCTGTGCATCTTCATTACCACATAATCTCTGTGCACATTTCATCACTGCACTATATTCAACAACAATTGCATATCACCCATACCTGCACCATTCATTACCCTGCATCTGTGCAGTTAATGCCCCGCTATATCCCCGCTATAACTCCGATATATCTTATAGCGGATTCCTACCGCTACGATTTTTCCATATATCCCCAACATATAGCCTTTCCGCTTTAATCCCCGCTATTTCCGCTATATCCCGTTATTTCCGCTATATTCCGTTATTTCCACTATATCTTCTATAAAAAATTAGATTGAAAAATGATATTTATACACTATAAAAATTATGAAATTAATTAATTTCATTGAATTTTTGATATATGTTTAGAAATGATAATACTCTAATATTCTACTAAATTAAATTAAGTTATATAACAGTTTTACGTTCATTTATAATACATTTGCACATATTTTTATTTAAAATTATTTTTGTATTAATTATAATTCAATTGAATGTTAATTTTTCACATAATTATTATCTAAATATTTGTAAAAACAACAAGTATGGGATTTATATGCTATTTTAGAGTAATCTGATATATCCTGCTATATCTTCACTACATCCCCGCTATGACTTTTTGCACCTCTACCGCATTGAATCCACCGAGCGCTTTAACTGCACAGCCCTGCATTACCCTTCCTTTTACATTACTACTTCATTACGATACATTACTACGTCATTACCCTGCATATTCATCCTCCTTCATCACCATCAAACCATCCCAGTCCTTGTGACAGTACCAACCACCAGTGCCTCCTCACAAATTCTACCCACACATATCCTCCTCTGCATACTGCTACACGTCAATCTCCTACAAACATTCACCATACACCTCTCAATCCTCAACCATCAACTTCCCTATACCACATTACCTCCACATACTACCTTCCAGCAACACAAACAACAGTCACTGACCACTACCATCCATCTTTTACAAACATCATTGCCTACCACCATCTCTGCTCCCCCCACCAAAACACACACCTCCATTATCAACAATTTCAACACTGCAACTTACCACTGCCTACCAGTGATACCATCATCAAAACATCACTGCCATTCCTTTTACCAAAACCTATACAGCCTGTACACAACAACTACTCCTTCAATTCAACCTATGCATTGCCTACCTCATTCCCATTCTTACAACATCCACTGCATACATAATTCTAACTCTTTTGGATTATATAAGTGAAATACAAGTTTATGGAAGCAATTGCTTCTGCTTTTGGTTTCATAAGTAAGTGTTGTTTGCCCGACAAATATGTACGTTTTCAAATTACAGTTTTATAGCGATATTATATTGTTTTCCCGTGGTTTGGGATAGTTATTTTTGAAATATGATATATATTGTTATTATTGATATTATCATTTCTCCCTGACCTCTCCGTACAAAGGAGATTCTGCCGATTTTTTCCGTGAAATTTTGACTTAGAAAATTTTGTGAAAGTGGAAATGTTTTCAAACCTTTATTGAACATGAATGAAAAAAAGGATTTAATTGTTTATAAATTGATATATTTTATTTTAACTATTTAATTATGCAAATTAATTGTTTATAAATTGAATGTTTTGAATAAGATATATTAATTCCTTCTTATCCCTTCTTTTCCCTTTTCAAGGATAAAAAGTTTTGAGTGGGGGAGAGTGTAATGACTCGTAATTTTCGATAATTAAATTTATTAATTAAATAAGTTTTGGAATTTAATGTTGTGAAAAATTAAAATTTTAAGACTCAATAATGAGAGAAATAACTAGAATGTAATGTTAGTAATGTTAATTTAAGGCAATTGATAATTATTTTAACGCAATTTCAATAAACTGAAATAGTTGTAAATGTAAAATTTGGTTGTAGATTGTAAAATAAGAAAATAAAGTAAATGTTATATTAATTGATGAAATAATATGTAATCAATTGTAATTGGATAAAATCAATGTTGTGTAAGTAGTTATAACACTTGTTTGTAGATAATAAACTTATAAATGTGATTAAATTAAGAAAAAGGCAATAATTGTAAATTGTTACCCATTTATTTAATCTGTTGAATTAAATTTGAAATCAATTAGAATTAAATGTAATTAAATATTACGTTAATATGTGTTAAGACGATAACTGTAAAAAGTGAATGTAATAGAATTTATATTAATGTCAATTATATTCATAAGGCAATAATTGATTTAATAATAGAGTGAAATCAAGATAAATGAATTTATTTGGATTTTAAATAATAATTAATAAATTTATTATAGTTGAAATTGAACACTGTAATTAGTGTAATATTTAACATTGAATCGACACAGAAATTTGTTTAAAAGATTATAAATTATTAGGTAATAAAAAATGGTAAAAATTGTAAGTTATTAATTTGAATTGAAAAAGTGGTTTAATTAATTTAATAATCATTTATTTAATTAACATGAAAATAGTCATTTTGGCCACTGTCTCGGATTTCGACGAAACTAGTTTCATCAGATCCGTAACGGTGAATTAGTGTAGGATTTCAAGTTTCGTAGCGATCATTTAAGTTGTTTAAATTTATAACAAACAAAACAACACAACATAACAATAGTCACAAGTAAACAAACAATACAATCATCACATGAAGTCAAGGTAACCAACCATCCATCTATAACAACCAAACAAATGGTTTGTTCGGGTTCATAAACTTTTAACCGTATAAAATGATAAATAACTACTAAGTATACCATACACTCAACCGTCTTAGATAAAACTTAATAGATTATTTATACATATTTATACTAATAGAAGTATCATTTCCCAACCAATCCATAAGCCAAAACAAACAATAACTTCAAATATTATTTACGTTTATTCTTATTGCACCTTCCATATTATTACTGTTCATTTTTTTCTTTCATTCAAACAATGCTATTTTCCCATTAATTTACTTTCATTACTTACAAAATCACTTATTTCCATTTAATTATTTAAAATAATCCATGATTCATTATTTAAGTATTACATATTATTTTTCAGTTTACTTCACATTATTATTTACTTTGGTTTCCTTTTAACATCAATATTCATTCGTGAAGCACTCATACCTAACTTTTTATTCTTTCCTTTTTCTTTTCACTTTTATTTCTTTTATATATAGTATTCCCTTTTACTATTTACTTCAATTATAATTGGCTTCAAACATCACTTAAGTTTATAATCATTTACTTACAGTAATCCTCCTTTTTATTAAATAATAAATACTAGCATTTCAAATTATTAACTTAAGTTTATAACATTCTTATACACCTTAGTTCTTCACCTATAAACATAATTTCATTAAATACTTTGTCTCCTAAGTTTACTTGTATAATATTCTATTACATATTTCTATTAACATTTCAACCTTTAATATTTTGGTAAGTTATATATATATATATATGTATGTATGTATGTCCTTTAGAATGTAATTGAATGCTACATAAATTATCTTATTCGTAATTAAATCTTCTAAATTTTCATATCTACAAGTTACAGATTTTCAATTTCTTATATATTTCATTAATCACTTAACCTCAAATTTCTTAATTTCACATTTAGAAGTTTCCAATTATTAAGATAGTTAAGATTTCAATTTATTACAATAATTGAAAGTTACTAATTATCAGAAAGTTTTAAGAACTAAATTCTAGGTTTCCTTTCAAATCAAATATATATACATATACACATTCATATCTTTCATATATGTCAAATCGTACTTAGAAAATAAAACTAAAATTTATTTATCAAAACAAATGTGTTGTAAGCTACTACAATGGTCTTCCCACTTTGAAACTCGAAAATGTACGTCAATGATGCGTGCACTCATCACCGAAATTATTTTCCAACGACAAAGAGGGGAGTACAAAACTTATTTCCTTCCAAATTCCTTTAAACATTTCTTTCAAATCATATTGAAATATTTATATCAGAGAATACTTAAATGAAATAATACTAATATTATATTCTAAAATCTTTCGAAATAAATTTTCAAAATCCCGGAACTTAAGTTCTAAAATTTCCAATTTATATTCATTTTATTTGTAAATTTTATTTTGCAACCAATATTTATAAAATTTCAATTCCTAACAAACAACCAAACATATCACATACAATTATATACATTTATGAAGATTATTCTTTTATATACAAAATATAATAATAGGTAAAATTATTTCATTTACCCATATTTCAAAACAATATTGTGTTGGTCTGTTCTATTAAGTGTTTAGAAATCCTTATCGATAACATAACGTCCTATGTACCGACCGGAATTTATAAATACTTAACACAACAAATTAACACAATGTAAAACATTATTATAACACTAACAAATACGCGCTTTCATATATATATACACACACACACACTCACAACGACTCATTCTAGGGTATTACTACCCTACTTCTAATGAGTCAGACCCACAAAGCTAAGGTTATCGTTAAACCTGGCTCTGATACCAAACGTAACGAGCCACCTTTTTGGACGGTTTAAATCAATGATAAATCACACACGTTAGACTCAAACCATTTAAAAGGGAGGATTGTTATAGCGTAAATAAGAAAAAGCAGAGAAAGAAAGAAAACAACACAGAATCTCACAGCGGAATGACCAAATATAATAATCAAATAAACAGTTCATGAAGCTGTTTTACAAATAACATTTGATTACACTTTTACAATACAGATCAGAGTTACATACAACTGGGATAAATAAATAAATGCAGCGGAACAACATGATGTTGTGGAATAAATATAATAAATAGCAATAGCATACAAATCTCCGTCTTTGTCCTCTAGAAAAGCAGTCTTCGATATACCGAAAAGCTCAAACTTACCCGAGCGAATTGAAAAGAAAAAACACTCGAGTCAGAACTAAAAGATCTTATGCAAGTTAAATCAATAATAAATAAATATGAGTGCAACGGCTTCAAAGATGTTTACGGGATTTTACATCTCCTATCCAGTGTCTAACGTGCGTGCAATAACTTAAGAGATGTTCAGGATTACCATCTTTTAAGGATCCGTTAAACTATCTACTATGTAGTACAATACGCTATTATAATAGTGTTTATAGTAAAGTAAAGTATTAAAATAGCGTTAAGGCGTTAGCCATATCCCCCTAAACACATTTTATATATTCCCGTAGTCTATATAGTACCGTAAGTTCCACCAAACCGGTGGTTTACCCAGAAGGCACTCCATAGGTACGGTACAAAACAAACTCGTAGTGGGCGCGATAAGGCATATGACCAGGCACACGAGTCAATACCTAGGGTAGGATACTACCATTTTGCGGATCTGGACTGGTGGTAACGCATAGCAGCTACTACCGCCCACCTCGGAACACACTCCTATAATCAAATCGAGGGGTGGCCACCAAATCAATCACAAGTCATAATATGGTATCGAAAAAGCATGTCCGATCAGAGGTGCGACCTCACTTGGCCTGGTGTGGCTCCTGTTTTAGTCACATCAAGCTGGCTTATGGGAGTCAGGGCTACGTAAATACCTCATACAGAATCGTTTTCCAAACCATCCTACTTCATTCGGGAATCTCCATCGCGTACACAGTTGTTAAAGTGGTTTTCGGTATTGGCAGAGAGTATGACAATATCTAATCCCGGTCTCTTTAACAACCAAATGCTTATTTCACACCGGATGGTTCTTTTACATTTCCAAAAGTGAATTCATAATTGATATCAAAATATCATATTCGATTCAAACATATCACTTTCGAAATCATATCCACTTTCAAAACCATATCGACAAAATTAGGTTAAATCTCATTTCAAAATCATCATATTAAATCAAATGTGTCATTTAAATCCCAACTTAGGTTATAACATCATTTAACCGTATTCGCTTTTAAATCAAGGATTTGAATATAAACACTTCCACACTTTACTTAGTATGAAATTTAGAAAATAGTTTAGATAGTTATAAATAGTTTAAATAGTTAAAATAAATTTTTAAATAGTTAAAATGCTCTAAAATAGAAATATATATATATATATATTAAAATAGTTTAAATGGATTTAAGATAGTTTAAATAGATTTAAAATAGATTAAATAGATTTAAAATAGAATTAATAGATTTAAAATAGATTAAAACAGGTTAATTAGTTTAAAATAGGTTAAAATAGATTAAATTGGATTAAATACATTAAAATAAATTAAAATAGTTTAAATTGATTAAAATAGTTTAACATAGCCCAATAGAAGGATTGTTGAACAACTTTTTCTAAAAAATGGAGAGACAAAAGTGGATGAAGCAACTAAGGGAGACTAAAGCTATTGGAGACCATGGTAAAAAGAGGCCAAAAGCTAGAAATGGTAGAAATGAGGCCCAAGGCATGAGATTGGACCTTCAACATATCTTACCCTAGCTATTTTTATCGATTGATGCCAATTGACCTTTGAAGACCAATATCGATCCATATAGACAACCATGCAAGGTTAATATAGAGATCGACCAAGAAAGAGTGCATCAAAAAAACAACTTGGGTGCTATGAATTAAGACTTGAATGCAAATGTACTTTCGCGTCAATGACCTTTTGAACCCCATGGATTTCAACTGAATCAGGAAGATCACATAACTGAGTTGACATGACAGGCACTTCATAAAGGAAGATCGGATCTAAGTTTGGAGGATTTGAATCGAATTCCATTCAACTCAAACATTCAATACACTAAAAACCCACATGGTTTCAAACTAAATACATTGGAGCCATATAATGGGAAAACTAATCCTATAGTATATATGATATGATGAGATACATCAAATATATGTGAGTGTTAAGGGCTATAGAGGAAGTAATGGGTTATTGCTTTCCATCACATTTAAATGATCTAACTACCATGTGGTAGCTCTGACTTGATAAAGGATACTTTAGTACATATGTTGAACTAGTTGAGAAGTTTATGAACAAATTTATGGTTCATATTGTTCAAATGGGGAGCGAGGTGTCACGGTCAAATGTGAAATACAGATAAAGAATGGCCATGAGGTTACTTAACCAAGTGTAATATCCACTGCTATTCACAAACCAAATATACCAAGAGTTTTTTATGGTGGTTATCATAGGAGTTGGTAATCAAAACGAGTTTACAAAGGCTTCGATGAGGGATCTGCCAATGGATCTAGTAAATTTCTATTATCAAAATGAAAATTATTTATGTCAAGAGGACGCGAAAGGCGAATGTGATGAAGTTAATACTATTAAGGATGGATGATCATCAAAGGTAGAGTGGATAAAGGAAAGATAAAAGTCGATGATGGTTTTAAGCTCCAAGGAATCCGAGGGAGACAAGATTTCCTTATTACGCCGACTCAACTAATACCCTGGAGATGATTTACCGAGATACTAGAGGACAAGTCCAATACTTGAAACCTTCTAGGAAAAAGCCTATAGAACTAGGGAGGAGGACTAGGAAATTTTGTTTGTTCCATGAGCTATATCCTCACAATGAAATGGTAGGCACTTATAAGATATGATAGAGGAGCAAGTCTAGAGCAACCAATTATGGTAATATGTGAGAATCTAATTACTACAAGACAAACTGCAGTGGTGCCATAAACATAATACCCCGCTGCAACTTACTACTCGGTTGTTGTAGAGGATACAGACATCATATCATTATCTCATGATTAGAATGGATTGAAACTAGGTTTATTTTTTCATTTTACGCTGCTTTTGCTTTAAATTAGCTATAAAGGTTTACTCTCAGACCGCTTACACATATGTGCGATCTTGATTGATCCCGTATGCATGCATTGAGTTTAAGCTCGAAGGTAACCCTTAATTGGACTGTTACCATTGGATTCTGTTAAAAAAATGGATTTCGATCTAATAAGTTTTTTTAATAATATAAAGATTGATATTATCATAGAATTTATTGGTAATAGACTCAATGAGATACAGTATTTGATATCAATTCAAATATATAATTGACAGGGGATGATAATTAATTTAGATTATCCCTTATAGTTGACATGTAAACCAATAGGTTATGGTTCCCTTGACTAGAGATATGGGGTGATGAACCATGATGTAAATTCCCCCTCGTCGGAGAGTGAGCGGATGAACTTTTATAGTATAGAAAGTCCATTCGTTGGGTCCCCTCACCGGATAATGCATGGATGTGCTCAATGCATATTTATGATCATCTTATCTAGAGAGATAAAAACTTCACTTCAATGTACGAACACCATTCGATCGAGAATGACTTGATTATGATTATTAAATGACTGATAGGTATTATTTCCTTGATCCAACTTGGCGCGGTATGCAACATCACATTATAATACATGATATATTATAACTTAATGGTAGCACATTGATTTATTTGGATATTCTTGCGATGGGACGTCTGGAGATACTAACCGATTTCAAAGTCATGCTTTAGCTAGAGGTAAAATCAAAACACTACACAATGACATGTGATTATACTGCATAATAACAAGATATATGATTTATATGGAAGATAGTTCCCATGGGTTAACAAACTATTTCATAGGGATGAAATAAAGGAGGAATTGTATAAGTTAAAACTATGTTAACTTATTCTTAAAATGGAAGAAAAGCTTAGAGAAGCTAATAAATGATAGGGTATTATTTAACTAAAGACAAAGATGTTTTATCTAAAGAAAGTGTAGGGTATACTATAAATGAATGAAATAAATGGGTTGGCTTCTGAATTTTTAAAACATCAAATCCCAAAAAAAAGCCTTTAAAAGTGTTATTTTCAAGTTTCTATTAAATTCAAAGGTACTTGATTATTTAACATTTTATCTTTCTAGACTTGCATCCTTACAGCTTTTCTAATTTACATTATTCCCCAAACCTAAAGGGGAAAACTTACAAATTCTAAGTTCAAAACTTAATCCTCCTTTTCTTTTAAAGACCTTTATAGCTTTCCATAAAAATTTGGATTTTTAAATTTAACTGTTACTAAGTTTTTCGCTTCCAAAAACTTATTTACTTTTTCACCAAACCATTTCTCTTTAAGATAACTTTAAAATGTCCTCATATATTTTCAAAACATCTTCTTTTCATAGATTTTAAATTTTGCAAAAACTGGAGTAGGTAAGAACAATTATTTTATTAAAAACCCTTATCTTTCCAATTACCTAACCTTATAGGATTTTCTAACTTACTACAGATGGGGACTTTCTAGAAAGGCAAGCAACCAATGCACATAATCAATGGAAAAAATATATGAAATTTTCATTGCTTAGCCTTTTCTACTAAGGCTCTCTATAATATATCTCATAACTAACACTGTCTCCAATTGTTACACTTCTTATTACACCTAATGGTTTTATACCTTAATATATTGGAACTACTTTCTTTTATAAGAAACTATTAACGCTAAAACCTTCTATGAATCCTTGAAAAGAGGACTTCATGTTTATGTGAAATTATAAGGAACTTATTTTATATTTTTCGAAATAGGTTTACAAAATATGGTACTTTCCATACCTTGTATATCTCTTTCACGTATTCCTTATAACTTGCACAAAACATCTTTATTTGTGATTTGGTTTCATAGAAAATTTTATCATTATTCATTTCATCCCAATAGATTAAAGTATGTTTAATCTATATTCTCTTACGATAGACAATTTCTATGAAATTTATTAATTTCCTAATATTTAATTTACACCCTCTTTTTTTCGAAAGAACTCATTTTCAAAACTGTTTTAATATTTTCATAACTAGAAAACAGTTCTTTATACTTATTTAAATAATAAGTGTACTTACAAACCACTTTGGGTCAAAATAGATGTTGCGTAAAACACCGTTACTATAACCCAAAAATACTAGTGTATGGATTCAAAAATAAATACTAATAAATCTCATATACTATGTAAAAACATTTCCTCTGGGAGTCACCTACTATAACAATAGTGCTATAGTCTATCCCTCCTTTATTTTCCACGAAAACATCTATTACAACAATAAATGTTGTAATCTACATTTTCAATACTTAATACACTCTAGGTTTTTATATTTAAAATCTTTGTTTACCTACAAAGAAGCTAGCGAGCTATATATGCTCTATAATTCTTCAAAAAGAATTTCACTTTTAACAAAATTCACATCATATAAAAACCAATTTAAATTTCATACCATTTTTTTTCAAAAACCCAATATTTTCTTCCGCAAAATGTTAATAATTATATTTCTCAACTTTCTACTTCTAACAATCTCATTTTTTTGGGGCTAGGAATAAAGTGGATTTTGTTCTTGCTACCCTAGGAGTACCCTTCCTAAATTTGGTAATCTCATTTCCTTACTAAAGTCTTTTGTTCCTATTCCTCTTTTATGCATATATTTATTCTAAGGAACTACCATTAAATCCACTTATCTGAAACAATTTAAATTTTTTTCGACTGAATCTATTGTACATCTCCAATCGTTGCCTACAACTCTTTGGATTTGCACAATTTGAATCTAAATGCAAAAAACCGTTTCTCAAACTCATTCCATGTGTTGACTATCTCTATGCCCTAAGAAACACACTTCCTTACGCCAAAAGTGACACTTCAGGAATTTTGCCATTAACTGATGATCGTGAAATGTATGAAGAACCTCCTCTAGATGAATAGAATGTTCCTACATACGCTTGGAAAACACCAAAATGTCATCCACAAATACTACTACGAACTTATTTAGAGCATCTCGAAAAACACGGCTTATCAAATCTACAAAATATGTTGGGGCATTGGTTAGCCCAAATGGCATAACCAACCACTCAAAGAATCCATCGGGTGTCCTAAATGCTGTCTTACCAATGATATCGTCAGCAACCCTAAGCTGATGAAATCCAGTAGCTAAGTCAAGCTAAGAAAACACCGAAGAGCCAACCAACTGATCGAAAAGATCATCTATCCTAGAAAGTGGGTAACGATTCTTCTTCGTGAGCTTATTCAACTCTCTATAGTCTACACAAAGTCGAAGAGAACCATCCGCCTTGGTAGCAAAGACGACTGGTGCACCCCACTCAGATATGCTCTGCCTGATGAAGCCTTTCTCCAATAGCTCATCAATATTCTTACTTAACTCCTTCCTCTCCCTAGGTGCCATATGTCTCATGGGCAGTGCCACTGGCTTAGCATTGTCATTTAGATAGATCCTAAAGTCGATCTCTCTCTTAAGGGATAGTCCCCTAACCTCCTTAAAAATGTCTGGGAAATCTCTAACGACTGGAACAGAATCTAGCTCTCCTAGTGATGAATCAAGGGAATAAAAGTAGCTCAACGTGACTAACCCCTATGGGTCGTAGAAAACCTCGAGAGTCCTACTACTGCAAGTCTTTAGTCTAACGACTCTCCTCTCGCGGTCCAATATCGCTCCATAAGTGGATACCCAATCCCTCCAAAATCATCCCATACCCCGAAAATCCCAGTACATATGCGCTTTAATCAAACTCTACGCCTAATATGAAAATTTCCAAACCCGTACAAATCATAGATAAACGTGCTGAGCCTCCTATAGGGTTTGGAACGACTATGGGGTGTACTGCTAAACTGATATCTAAGTGCCAAAAATCAACCAAAGAACTAGGAATGAAAGAATGCGATGCCCCAGTGTCAAAGAGAGTCCGAATAGGAAAAATCTAAAATAGAAATCAAACCTTCTACAGAGACTTTCCTACCTTGATCCGGTCCACTACTAGAAGGTGCTGTATCCAAAGCCTATACTTGCGTTGTAGGTACACCTCCTCTCTGCCTCGTCCTCTAAGGACAAGCTCTACTAAGGTGACCAGGCTGCCCACAGTTGAAACACCTTCCCTTCATCATTTTATTCTTATAGTCCTTTGCGTAATGACCAACCAATCCACAGCTATGACATTTCCCGCTTTTCTTGATCCGCTTCTAAGGTCCTCCCTCTTTCCTCTTGTCCTTATCCTTCTTGTTCTTCCACCACGGTTTGTTAGAGCTTTCTGACTTAGGAACCTCTTTAAGCTCTCCCTTCAGCTGCCAAGATGCAGGCTAAATTCTCTGTCGGTCCTCCAATCCTAACAGCCTAAACATTCGCTCTGTATCCTCCAACGTCTTGCCTCCTAGACTAGCGAAATCCTTGCATAGCTTAGAAAAAGTGGCTGCTGTAGGTGGATTAATGGGATCTCCACCTGCTGGTGCTGTATTGGGCACTTGTCCTTGCACTTCTGGTACTGTAGCTCTACGGAACTAGTCAGCCATACTAAAGAAAAGGAAATTTAGCCTCGAAAGAATCGAAAGAAGGTTGAATTGGACTTTTGAGGGGATTTTTATAAAAACTCTCTTTTATACTTGAAAAACTATTTCTGTAATAAGATTTCTTTCTGGAAAATACTTCTAGTTTGAAGATATGCTACTTTTAAAAATAGGTTACTTTTGGAAAAATACTTTATTTATAAAACAAGTTTTTAGGAATCCTGTAACCTTAGGCTCTGATACCAAGTGAAACACTCCACACCCCTTAGTATACCCAAAAAGGATACACTAAATGATGTGGTGCGTTGTAGGTATAGCTAAAACTTTACAGAGACTAAGATTCAAAAGACAATTAAATAAAACAGCGGAAACATTAAACAATAACGCATTTAAAATTTAAACTTCATAAAATAAGTCATAACCAAAATATGTCTCAAAATACCAAATACATATGTCTCATGAAAAATACCATCACAGTCACAATATTGGAGTACAAAATCATCCCTCTCAAATAGTACCAGTACATAACAATCCAAATGAAAACTGAAATGAAGAAGAATACATGAAGAAAAACTCTTCAGCTGAATTTCCAAGAAAGTCCGAAATCTATTATCCCTGCCTCTGCTGGCCTATGGGGGGAAAAGGGAAATAGAGGAGTGGGTTAGACTAAAAGTCTGGTGAGTGAAAGTAACTACTAGTATTTTTAAGCAAGATAAAGATAATAGACTTAACAACGGTTCCAGTATAAAAGGAAATAAAGGAAGAGATAAAGCTGGAATAAAATACTGCTTAACTATTTTCTTTGCTTAGATAGTTTTGATTATTTTGATTGGATTGTTTGCACTTGTCTTAGATAACTGCTTTGATTAGGCTGAAATCCTAATCCTACTTTAATTAAGCCGAAGTCCTAATTCTACCCTTTGATCGGCCTTCTATCTCTGTTGTGCCACTATGAGCTAGTCCTATCCTGTGGGTCCCACAGCAAAAGACACCTTTTTAGCGCTTTGGAACTCAATAGCGACTTATATCCCTGCACCGAAGCCGCATGCTCGGCCACCGTCGGCTCGCACCATCTGTTGCTCCACCTTTTGACTTCTTATTTACCATTACTTCAGCATAAGCGTGTCCAGCCTCACCTGATCTATTGTGAGACCATCAGTTCCTGACTGATAAGGAAATGCTGCCGAATACGGTTCCTAACAAACAAAATCTAGTTGCGCCCCTTGCCCAAATCCCCCGATTTGAGGTTCTATCTATTGACCACTTATTTACCATTACTTCAGCATAAGTGTGTGCCAGCCCCACCTAATCTATTGTGAAACCATCAGTTCCTGACTAAAGGGGAATGCTGCCGGTATGGGTCCTATTCTATCTTTGCTTATTAACTTAGTACAAGTCTTTTAAATAAGCCTCTTCTGTTAATTCTGCTCTATTTGCTTATTAACTTATTCTAAACCTTTAAAATAAGCCTCTTCTGTTATCTCTGCTATATTTGCTTATTATCTTAACTCTAAGTTTTAAAGTAAGCCTTTTCTGTTCTTTCTTTTTAATTATAACCTACGTTATAATTTCTCTTTTATCTTGTCTTTTTAATTATAACTTCTAGTTACAAATATGCTTGCAAATGTCAAATTTGTCTATTTCAGACTATATTCTTTTTATTACCGTTCTTCTTATTTACATCAAATTTTCTATAAATTTAGTGTTCATATAATTTAGTCCATATTAGCGAATTATCCTCTTTTTATTATTTTTATTCGCTTAAAAAGGAATAAAAAGAACTAAAATTTACAGGCTGAATTCTAACGGACGTAAATAAAATATAAATAATTGTAAATAACAGTAAATAACTGTAAATAATTGAATAAAATAGCTGAACAAAATAGACTGAAAAGAACATTAAAAATTAACTGTAAACAACTTATATAAAAGCAGTCTCAAAATTGTAGGAATACTACAACTATTGAGAACCCTATTATTTTAAATTACTTAAAAATCTAAAATAATTACTTAAACACTAACCTGTGGTCCTTAGCTCTTTTCCTTGGCCTTCCCGGATCCACTTCCAGGGTATAATATATTTTAATTAAAAAGATCCTCTCCTTGAAAAAATATTCCTTTTAGGGTCCAGCCTCAGACAATGAACCCAGATGGAGAAAATCCGAATGAGAAAAATAGCTAGGTCTAGGGTCTTATTTCTAGCGTCACTTGGGATCTCAGGCCCTTGGATTTGAAGATAAAATCTGGTGCAACCATGTCATAGGCTCGTTGGGAACCATCGAATGGAAGCACGGATGCACAGGATGCAATAAAAATCGAAAAACACGTCATCGTTAAAATCTGGACAAAACATCGTCCAAGTGCGTAGGCGGGTCGACCTTTACGTCGATTTTTACATGGGGAGGGTCGACCTGACCTATTTTTTTTTCTTTTTTTTTTCTCGTTTCTTGTTTATTTCGTATCTCCTTCATATTAACTCGAATTCTGACATTCTATATATGGAAATTGACCAGAAAATTACCACGGACACAATGGTATAACTCTCGTGGCTCAATCTGATAATTTTACAAAGTTATTTTATTATTTAATTAATTCGTTAATTAATTACTATAGCTTAAATTTCGGGTTGTTATACTACCTGCAAGTTTGATGACCTCCTCCAATTGGTCGTCCAATCCTCTTTATTTACTGCACTCAAGCCTCTTCGGTCTTCTTTTTATACCTAAGACCACCGTTTTGGTCTTCTCAGACAATACTTAACGGTATGTGCTCCTCTTAATCAGCTGTTTCAAGATTTAATTTTTTCGCATGTAACTTCTTGGCCTAAATTTTATTACTCACTCTAGGTTGCTAAACACTTGTTTTCGCTCCAAGAAGAAACTTTTGGTTCATCTAGCGAGATACCTAAGCTTAAGGAAGAACTCCTCGCTCAACAATTATGTTATTGACTTAACCACGGGAAAGAAAAGCTGGCTACTTCTTTGAAATAAATAGAAACTCAATTCCTTAAAGAGAGGAGTGATAGACATATCTCCGATGATAGGATAATGGTTTTAGAGCTAGCACTTAAGGATGCTAAAATGAAAGAAGCTAGGCTTGTGGCAAAAAATGCATCCCTTGAGAAAAAGTTGAAAAGGAAGAAGGTTCTCTTGGATAAGTCAACTGTAGTGATTAAAGATGCGAAGCAAAAGGTGTCCTATTTTCTCGGCACATCCCTCGATACCATTATCGAGAGATCTCATGAGAAAGCACTCTTTATCGCTTATGTTAATAACGCTTATAAGTGTTCGGACTTTGGCTTCCCTTCTCTCCCTTTAGAATGGAATGAAAAGTTTATGAGCAAGTTTGAAGGGATGCCATAGGGATCTCAAGCACCTAAAACAGAAGAGGAGGTTGATGTTGTTAAATTATTAACTTTTGATGATCCTCCAGCTGATGAGTAAATAGGGTCAAACGAGGAAGAAAAGGATGATGACAAAAAAAGAGGGAGGTGATAATGTTGATGATGGTCCTGACGATGACAATGACAATAATAGTAGGGCCGATGGATAACGCCTTTCCGGGCCATCGGATGACAAGGATGGATCAGAAGATGCTGACCCAGACCCGACTACTCAAGGAATAGAGGCTACTGAAATTCTGATCCTTCAAGGTCAAGTTCTCTTAAGGAGGACATCACTTGGCAATGCTAAAAGTCTAAAGATAAAGAAAAAACCTCATCGTTAACAGTTTCGCTCTCTCAAGTATGGATTCGTTATGCAAACACTTTTCAACTATCAGATAACCTTTAGTTAATACATTAACTATTTTAGTTAAGGAGAAAATCAAAATATCTTTATGACGTCATGCTTGAGAAGAAACAATCGAATATAGATTGCCTGAATAGGGAACTGGGCAAAAAACAAAGGATTATAATAAGTTATCTAAAAAATATGAGAAGCTTGCTGGAGCACATCAAGATTAAGGTATTTCAAAGAAAAAGAAGTTGCTCCCCAAATGAGGAAAGCTCATCATCACGAGAAAGACATATGAAAGAAAATTTCGAACCAATGGCCTATTTTTGATGTTAATTGATAACAGGGACGCCCTGGTGGAGTTTCTGTACAAAACTTATTGATGGGGTAAATTTGTCGATTTCTCATACTTAGATTACAACTGTGGAGGTTTACTCAGGCACTTTCATCGTAGATATTTAAACGAATATGGGTCTGATCCCCATCCCAAAGCATGTTGGAATCTTCCTAGAGTTACTCCTATTCCTCTTTCTTCTCGCTCTTTTCCCCTCGAAAAACCTAAGTATAATAGGAAGAGATTTATCTTTGAAATGTATAAGAAATCGATTTTGTATGAACTTGAATGATTGTACAATAATGATATTTTACTTGGTTTACTTATGGATTTCATTATTTTAGTTTTCTTATCCTTAGTTTGATGTATTACAAATCAAAGACTTCTTGTACAGTCTAGTCCCTAAGACCTCTTGAGTAAATTTGTCAAGTTGAAGAAAGATTTTAAGGAAAAATCCTCGATTTTCAAAACATCACAATTGGCAAGACACTGTTTCCTCAGTGAATTGCAGGAAATTTACATGCGATTTCCCTATTACCACTTTGACTTTCTGGGTGATAAGAAGGAGAAATTACTTAGTGAAATTCGGTCCTACCATACAAAATTAATATGTGGTCAGGATAGCCCTCCAGTTTGGGAATGAGATTATCATCGTTTTTCTCCTATTTATACCCCGGAAGGAATTAAAGCGTCGTTCAATTCTACCCTCATTTCATCGGCTAGTTCATTTGGAAAAGCTAAAACTGCAGTTTCAAAACTTTAAATATTAGCTGAATGTTTAGAACTAGAATTATGGTGTATCCTCAACCTTTTGTATTCTTGTTTGTAACCTTGGTTGTTGTTAATGGAAAAGTTAGTTTTTCATGTATTATTCTTGTTTTATTTATTCTTAATAGGAGAATTAATTAATATGTACATCTGACTCTCTAAATGATTCATGAATCATTGAGATTAAGAACAGGTTGCTCGCTTATGTAAAAGAAAAACGATCATCCCAAGACGACTCAACTTCACAATTCCCGAATAATCCTATAGCGCAAGAGTGGCATATGAACTACTTCATATTGAAGTCGGCATTTAGGACTTATAAGGAAATGACTACTTGCATTGAGGAGCATCTTAAAGAAAAGGAGAAAGAACTTCAAGCGTTAAAAGAGAAAACAAACCCGATTTGTGTGTCCGGTTCTTCAATCAAAGCTGATGTAGAGATAGCTAAATTACATCAGAGAATCGATGATCTTGAAGTAAAATTAATAAAGAGTCATGTTTGCTATCAATCATTAGAGCTCATTGCAATTGAGGGTGAAGCCGGCCTTCCTACCCCCACTCCTGGAAGAATTACCAGTTCTCGTTATTCGACGAGTCAAGAATTCCCTTCTTTGATAAACTCGCCTCTGGCTTAAGCAATAAAACAATCTCGACATGGAGCCAAAAGGTCAAATTTAAGGTCATGCAACATTTGGTAGGAAATGGAATGAGAAAGTATCTCAATGTAGAAGCGAAAACGAGAGCAAAGTTCAAAAGCTCCAGCGTGAGAGATATACTTTCAAACAAAAGATCAAAGAATTGAATAGCACGGTCAAAACTTTACGAGGAGCCAATAAGACTCTCTAGCGCGCTTTGAATATTCAAATTACTTTGATTTGTGATGCAAATACTATTCAGAAAAAGGAAAGAAATTCAAATAACTCTTGGATGCTGCTATTTGCCATGTTGTCGACCCCATAATTGCTAGGGATTTAGAAGAGACTGCACAAAGTATCGAACTTTAGTGATGATTTGCTTTAAACTAGTTTTCTTTTCCGTTTGACTTTTGTACCTCCCACTTTGTATATAATGTATTAGATTGTAATTAAATTTACAATTGAATGAATGTTACCTCGAATGTAGGGATATAATTATGAATTGAATCCAAATTTTGATCTGAAATTTCTTGATGATTAGTATTTTACTTTTCCATATTTGATCATTCTGATGTGTAGATTAACTTTCCACTTGCTCAGAGAATCAAGAACCTTACTGGTTGAGCTCGATTTAAATATCTAGTTGCTTGCTTTAGTAACGAAGATTCCTATTAAATGAATTTGAGTTGAAAACTGACTTAAAGAAGCCCTAAAACTTAATCTGAAAATTGAAGGAAATTAGAAACCCAAATTTGGTAATAATAATAGTAGACTGGAAGTCTATATCTAAAAGAAAAATAGAAATCCATATCTAGCAATAATAATAGAAGACCAAAAATCCATATCTAAAAGAAGAACATACATCCCTATCTGGAAATAATAATAAAAGTCCAAATATCCCTAGAAGTCTAGAAACCCTCGCTTGGAATAATAATAGAAGTCCAGAAACCCTTGTTTGGAAATAATAATAGAAGTCCAGAAATTCTTAGATGTCAAGAAACCCTCGCCTAGAAATAATAATAGAAACCCTTGTCTGGAAATAATAATAGAAGCCCAGAAATCCTTATCTAAAAATAATAAAAGACCAGAAGTTCTTATCTGGTAGTAATAATAGAATTTCAGAATCTCTTATCGGGTGGCTGAAAATTATATTTGTTGAGGAGCATAAATAGCCTATATTTGATGGACTTTCCTTTAAAAAACTTGATTTGATTCGAAGTGTTACTTGGCTTGGATTTTAATCGACTTGGGAGCACTACTTGGTTCTGATTTTGATTGACTTGAGAGCACTACTTAGCTCTTGATTTTGATTGATCATCCTTTTGAAGATTCCAATTCTTTGGTGAGGCCTTTGATGGCAAGCACTACTCTATCCACCCTCTAGTAGGTGCTTTAACCATGCCACGTAGGCAGGGGTTAAAGGCTTTCCCCGGCACTTTAGTGAGGCCTTTGATGATGGCATTAAAGGCTTACCCAACCTCCCTCTAGGAGGCACTTCAGCTAGGCCTTTGATGACGGTGCTGAAGGCTTTTCTAGTGCTTTAGTGAGGCCATATGATGGCAGACACTAAATGCTTACCCGACCTCCCTCTAGGAGGTGCTTCAGTGAGGCCTTTGATGGTAAGCACTGAAGGCTTAAGGTCTTTGATGGCCGAGATGTCTTACGGTCAAGCCTTTGATGGTTGAGGCCTTTGATGGCCGGGACCTCTTGCGGTCATGAGCCTATGATGGCCATGTAGATACGCTTATTTTATTTAGAAAACCTTTATTAAAGATTGGCTTAACATCTTTGTACAAATTGGTTGAGTTTTCCTTGCCTTAGTAAATTAATGATCATTCCTTCCAAGCTCGGCATTGATTGGTATCATGTCCATTTGCAAGATGATAGTGACAATATGACTTTCCATGATTCCTTTGGAATTTGGGTCTTCTTTTTTGCAAAGGCCAATAGTTAAGCTCATCCTTAGTCAGGAAATAGATTTTCTAAAGAGAAGTGGTGAGAATGCAATCTTTTGGAAGCCATGACTTAGAGATTAGCCTTTTTAAATAATGCTTAGCTCTTTTGTTGCTCACTTTAGATTGCTCATATGGGATAAACTTTCTTTTCAAAGAGCTTGGTGCTTTATTTGTCTTCTATGATTGATCGAGCATCGTTTCCATTTTTTTAGTGAAATGATAAAAGTCCATTCTTATCTCATTTTCGAAGATAGTTCCTTGAGCTTTAAGCTAGATTTCCTTTCTTACTTTCAGGAAGGTGCTGTCCTTTTTACATTGTCCTTTTAGGGCAAAGATTGGTGTCGGTCCTACATGGAATGGATTCAGACTCCATCTTTCAAGATTGTAAGGAACTATTTTCCTTTTCTTTTCTTCCATAACTAGTATTGCTATAAATCTTAGCACTTACTCTTCGTGAAGCTAAAGATCACTAATGGCTTGATAGATTGGCCTAGTCATTTGAGGCTCGGAAGATCCTTGTTCGGAGAACTTAGCATGATTAGCTAACATGGCTATGAAATACTCAATTTAGGCAATTAACTGGTGTTGGGAATCAAGGGTAGGTTGGTTTTGAATAAGATATGCTTGGTAGGTTCAAGTTCTCTAAACCAAAAATATGCAAGTTACGGTAGTTCCACTTGGGGTTTTAATGAAGTCGGAGGTTCTGGCCCTCCTTCTAGCGCCAAACTTTTAACATATAATTTCGCTAACCCCAAAAGTGATTAGGAAATAAGGCTAACTAATGAGAGGCCTTGAAGAAGCCTGTCGAAGTCATCAATTCAAAGAGGATTTCCATAACACTGCTTGATGTTGTTGACATGGTTGGTGTCATATGAGTAATTTGAAGATCAGTATATTATACAAAAACTAGTTCAAAGTTCAATATGCTATGTAAAGATCAATTCGAAGTTCAATATCATTCAAGTAACAAATCACCAGTTTGAATCAAATCAAATATGCTATGCTATGCTATGCGTGTGTTTAATTTCTAAATCTACATGTGTACAAAGTCAAACATTACAATATACTCTAAAATCCCAAATCAATTTAAGGTTGCATGACTTTGATTTAAGAAAAGAGGGAGAGAAATGAAAATCCATCCCCAAAATGGTACCCTTGGGGTTGTATTTATAGAGGTTGGGAGGTAGGACTTCGACGTGCTCCAGCATTGGCGTCATCGAGAGCATTGGTGACAAGGACTTCGACGACATCGAAATTGCTATGTTCTAGGTCTCCATTTTGCTCTTCTAGTGAATGTATGCATTTTATGGTGTTGGCGGCTTTCACCATGAGGTTTGACATCCTTTGAAGATGAATGATGATACAGGTAGTATTGATGACTTCACAGATATTGACGGTTCCTACCATCAACATCGCCTCATATGAATGTGCAATGCCTTCGACATGCTATATAAAGAGGACATGCGGTGTGATCCCTATCGACATGTGGTGTAATTTTGTACCCTTTTGACATCGTCAAAGAGCAACACTTTCGAGGTACATCTGAAATGAAGTATTCCTTTTTTCTAGCTGATGGCCGGTGATACCGATGAGTTGCGAAGTGTTGATGTGCAGAGTATATGAAGTTGATTGTCATCATGATTAACAATGATCTTTGTGTAAAGACCATTGCTGAATAGTGCTACCTTGCATCAATGAGATGTGTCATAGGTTACTTTAACATTCATTGATGACTTACTAAGTGGATTGTGTCTAGCCTCTTTGCTTCCTTTGGACATCGTGTGTATACTGACATTTGATGAAGCGTGATATCCTATCTCTTCGACTTTATCCATAAGTACTTCCTTGTTACATGTCTTTGATGGTATTCATTGTAGTCGACATGATCAGAGAGCAGCGTCCTATTGTGAGCGACGATGTCATACCCTATCTCTCTTTGTACATTTTCAAAGTCATCTTTATACTGTTTAATGACGAAGTGCTGCACCTACTTCTTTGATGTTGTTCTATCACTATGCTGATGTGTTCGCACCACTTTGTCAGTCTTTGAGTTCGTCTGGGCCGAAGTCCCTTGTCAACGATTATGTTAGTAACAATTATTAAGCACGGATGTCCTAATGTTTTCATCTTCATTGTTTACTTTATATTTGTTACTATATAAAGTAAGATGATAATACAAAACATGATAAATTATAGGCGAATTCAGTTGAGTTCACGAGGATAAAAACATATTTGTCCCACTTCAAATTTCACATTTCAATTTTGATCCATTTGTGCTAACATTTCATTTAAATAGAATTATTATGTTTGTGTGGGGATGCCCTAGTGGATGACGGTCCACTAGGCCGAAGTTTAGGGGGCAACGCCCTTTAACTAGATGCGAGCAACCTTTATTTCCAAATAGTATATGATAGAAAGAGTGCAACTACCATAATGGTCACTTTCGAACAAATCATTTGTTTCCAAATGCTCACTCTCTTTATGAATCAACATCGGACTCCATTATAAATGCAAAAAAATTTATTTATTTATTCTTCCAATAACGCTCCATTTATTTTCTTCTTTTTGTTGCGTCACCAGAATAACAGAGTGTTCACAAATTAAATAAAACAACTCCTTTGTACCTTAGGAGAGATTTCCGATCTGATTCTTTTATGATTAATAATAAGGAACCATCTTTAAAAGACAACAATTACCGCCATGCCCTGGAGTTCTATATCAAAGATAGTCACTAAAGCCATCTTCCCACATAAGTTAATAAAATGTTATAGTGTTTGTGATGAATTAATAGAAAATATATATACCTACACAAATTGATTATTATATTTATTTTTAGAAGTATATGTTATAGTCTTTTATATTATTGCTAAATACTGCTAAAATATAATGAGATTACATATATAATATTTGTACTTATTACTGAATGTTATAAATTGAAGGTGAATTCTTTTACTTATTTGAAAGTACGATTATCTAAAGACACGTGTGTGACGATATTCATATGAAATATTATCTATGTGATAGAACTTATTACATGTATAATTAGCTGCATGAAGATTGGAGGAGATAATTGCATTCTACATGACTAAGTTTAGATGACTAAAATGTGTAAACTTGGACCGTTCATACAAATTGGCTTTTAATATGGTTGTACAATCTCGTGTAAAAACAGTCAATATTGTATTAATATATTAGGCTGAACATCTATAAATTAGTTTTCTTTTGAATATTGGAGCAAACTAGTAAACATATTATTATCTACTATACATATTCCCTGTGTGATTTAAATAAACTAAGCCAAATATTTTAGTATTTTGATAATTAACAAATATTAGAATATTTCAAATAGAAGAAGGTTTGAAATAAAGAAGAAATGATAGCAGTTATAACACACCATATGATGTGAATTTTCATAACATTTATTGAATATTATTTGCTTTGGTGTTTTAACTATCATTTATTTTCATAATATCTCTAATGGTAGCAGTCCACCTAAAAATGAGCATGGAGCAATTTACCATTTCAAAATGTCATATAATAGAAAGATATGTGACCATTACAACCATCTTTTTCGAAAATCATTTGTTCCCAAATGATTACACTCTTTATGAACCATCATCGGACTACAATATAAAACATTCCCCTTGCATACAGAAAATTTTATTCATTTTAGGTTTGAAAACTACTTTTTTGTTACTCGCCGGAATTAACCGTGTGTTCTTTCGGTTTGATTAAAATAGTCCAACTTGAATTAATAACTTCATTATACCCTGAAAAATATTTCAAATTCAATTCCTTTATGATTAAAAAGGACAAACCACTCTTGAAAGACAACAATTATAAACGTTACTTGGAGTTCTATATCAGCGATGAAAATAACTTCCAGTATAATTTTAAAAGATGTTATAATGTTTGTGATGAACGGAGAAGAAGTATACATACATATACAAATTGACTATTATATTATTTTGGAAGTATATGCTTCAATCTTTTATATTATTTCATATTTACTACTAAAATGTAATAAGGTTACTTATATATTCTTTGTACTTATTGCCAAATGTCATAAATTAATGGTTGAATTCTGTAGCTTATTTGAAAATACGATTATCTTAGGATAGAAGGGTGATTTGCATATATTTGTATGAAATATTATCTACAAGATAGAACTTATTAAATGTTTAATTAGTTACATGAAGATTGGAAGACATTATTGCATTATACATGACCAAATTTAGATGACTACAATGTAAAAATTGTGATCGCTCATACAAATATGATTTTAATCTAGTTATAAAATCTCATGTAGGAAGAATAAATAATGCTTATCAACATACTAGGTTGAGCGTTTATAAATTAGATTTCCTTTGAATATTGGAGAAAACTAGTTGACCTATTATTATTTAATATGGATAATCTTTGTGCAGAGCCAACCATATGAGTACTTTGATAAATAACAAGTGTTAAAATTGTTCAAATACAAGAAATGGAGGTAGTTACAACAATCATATGGTGTAAACTTACACAACATTTATCAAATAATATAAACTTTGGTGCTTCAACAATTACGCCTTGAAAAATTCTTTATTTTGATATGTTTATATAATGATATTATCAAATCTATAGTCTTAATAGTACCTTATCTATATGAAGTAGAAATATTATGTTCAACGATTGTTTGAAAACTAAGGTCAATCAACGATCATTTCAAATTCCAATAGATAATTCTTTTGAAATTCTATTGATTAAATGTCCTATTAGAATAAACCCTTTTTTACCGATATATTATATATTTTAACTTAGAAAATAGATAGAACTTACCTTGTAGTAAAAATCATTTAATTGATTTTTTTTCAAACGTATACTTATTTAAAGACCAAAATGAGTCACAAATTCAATAAAATAACTAGAACGAATATTTTATGGAGATATTTGGATATCTTATAATGATTTCTTTTTCATATTTTGAAATAAATAAAAATTATGGAAATTCATACCTCGTTTGTGATAGTAGTAATAGTTCAAATTTTAAAGACATATAACATAATTTATGTTTAAGAAACTATTATTAAGACACAAATAAAAACACAATGGATGGTAATTAAAATAAACGATAGTGTTAAATTTAAAAATTAAACTAATTTTTTAGAAGATTAATTTGGGTAAAATGAATTATACAGTCGGGAGGTAGAAAAAAAGAAAAAACACAGGAAAAGCGAAGCAGCAAGAACGCATGCAGCATATGCGGGTTAAAGCAACTTCTTCTCACTGATGAGTACTTCGAAAACCATGTTCTTGAATGCAAGAATGTGGGAACAAGCACAAGATCCCAGAATAAGAAAAAGGCTAAGCAAATTCTCCATGGAGTTCAGATAAATGTCGGAGGCCATATTATAACCCAGGGCAACTATCAGCAATATCAAGAACCTGGTATTCAAGAAGAAGAAGCACCAGAACAACCACCTCCACCAAGAGAAGACCAAGAACTGTTGAGAGATGAGGCTTTTAGAGATGATACTGGACAACGTCCAGAAGATGGTCATGGCGCAAGAGGAGGCCAAGGAAACGGTGGAGATGACAGGGAAGTCGTCGTCGAAGAAGGAGCAAGAGATTTTACAGTGGAAGACGAAGCCCAACATTTGAAATCGCAGTCGGATCAGGCCCATGTTCTTGGGCCCAAATAAGGCAGAGCATTCTATTGTATTAATGAACATTGCATTTCAATTTCCGAATCCTGATGCCTGTTCTCGAGATTTTTTATATTTCTTTTTCTTATTTTTCAAATTGGTCGCCGTTGTTATCGCGGATTAGGGGCGGCCGTCACCAGCACAGGGTTCGTCTATCTGGTTTTAGGTTTTATTTGGTTATGTCTGCTTCTGCTTAGAACGTTAAACTAGGGTTTAAACTTTTTCTCAAATCGTGTGTTCTTTTCTCCCAGCCAGTTTCACGTCTGTTAATCCATTTCGATTCAAGTCATGTATTTGGTTATGTCTGCTTATCACGTTAAAGTAGGGTTCAATAATGCAGAGTTTAAATATCCAAATCGATTTCAAAGTGGATAAAAATGTTAGAATGTGGATCCTTTTACGATTTAAATCCCGTTTCGATTTAAAGTTAGAGCTTTACTGTTTACGATTTGAATCCCATTTTAAAACATTTGTTATCAAGAACCAATTATGCCCATGTGTAAAAAATGGGACAAAGTAAAACTGAGAGTTGAAAAATCTTGTTAAAATGAATTTCTATAGGAAATGGTTACTTTTTTCTTTCCTTTGTGGAATAAACTCATGTGGAATATTTACAAAAATATTTTATATAAAAGCATCCAAACTTGAGTTAACATCTAGTTGATAAACTTAGTTACATGGTTAGCTCACAACCAAACTTGATAACCTTTAAGCTATAAAAATATTGCGACATTTCAAATGCTGAAAATATTTGAAGGCATGATCATGCTAGACAAAATTTACCATGTTGTGTTTTACTTTTAACATTTTATTACATTTGAAACGTTGGCCTTTGTTCAGCTATGCATGTTATTATGTTATTTTGCATTGAGATGTTTCAAACACATTTTATCGAAGCACAGACCATCATTATATAAATGAAAAAACACAAACTTTTGAAAACAGATTACCAACGAATACAGATTAAAATACAACTTCAAGAAAATAGCAAATTAGTCAAACATGATAGAGTTGTAGGTAAATAAAGGAACTGACCTTAGGAAAATAGATGGCAAGAGCATTCTACATGTGGACTAATTGATGTCATCTATATTTTTATTTTAGCCGCTGAATATTTTTTGTTTTTCAAAATTTTCGTGCATGCATTGTTTAACATGATAAATGACTCTGCTCTTATTGATCACTACTGCAGGATTAAGCTGTAAAATTTGAAGAGCCTTGACGTCGACCATTTGCAATGCCTATAAAAAGTTCACTAATAAAGACTATACTCAAGGGGACGAAGAGGTATTGTTGTACGCTCCTTCCCTTTTCAAAGAACTTTGAAATTTTGCTGTCATTTTCTATTTTTAGTCCTACCTATAAACGTTGATCAACCAAAAATGTCATTTAACTAACATCTTAGTCATATGACACATTGTATTTTATGTACTTAAATCTAGAAGATCAAGCATTACACTTAATATTAAAAACATAGATTAATATTATTATGGAAAAAGAATACGATGATTTTATGTACTTAAAGCAAAATTTCTAGCATATAAGTAGGTGTGGTGTACGCACGCATTAAAAATATGAATCCCTTCAATCAAAAATTCATGATTTAAATATATGTTTAGGTGCAAGGTTTGAAATTGTGTTCTACGGTTTCTCATTTTGAAAACTTGGAACTGGTCAATTCGCAGTTTCACTTGCTTGATTTTCTCAACAAATATGTAGTTGTTAAACTGTATTTTAGCATCAGATGGGATGAATATGCAATAAGTTTGCTTTTGAATGTTGAGGTAGATGTTCTGCCGTTTCATTCAAAACTGGACGTTGATGTAAGACGTTCCAGACTTCCAGTAAATAAAATGCTTATGGTATTGTTTTTTGATTTTTGATTTTTTCTTTTTTCTTTAATTCAATCTATGCAGGGGTGAAAGGATGAAAAGCAATCTCCGGGAGGTGAATATACAACAATAAATTTCAAATGGTCAGCCTTTTTTTCTCGAAATCAAACCAGTTACCTGTATTTTGTGTGATTGTTGTAGTTCTTTCTTTATTTGGTCACATTTTTATTTTATCGTTTTAGGTGAACAACACTACATATTTGATCAATGGGAAGATGTTTTTGGCTCGGCTTCATCTTTTGATTTGCTAACAATTTTAATAATTTATGTCATTTGCTTGTATTGATACATCTTTTCCCCGAGAAGACTGTAATATGCATTTTTCATGTGGAAGCTACAAACCTAATCAGCTGGACTTTTCTTTCAAACTAGTTCCATTTTTTTCCCCTGATGTTATGTTTCTGAATGCTTCCTGGTAACGTTATTATGTTTGTAAATGCCTGGCAACAAGGGTGTATCAAGTCCCTGGTTTCAACCTGAATCATCTATGTTTGTTTCAGAACTTGAGCAGAATTAATTATTACTTCATGTTATGGCCACATATTTTTTTGAGAATTACATTTCTTTCTAGTTTACCTACTTCAAAACCTTTTAGTCTTACTCACAAGATGGAAAAATGCCAATGGGGAAGCTTAAAATCATTGCTTTTCAGTACGAAATCAATTCCAAAAGCTGCAATTTTATATATTTATCTTTATTTGTTGCTTTCTTACTCTTTCTTCTTTTCCAAAATTAGTAAACGATCGTTGCTTATTGATGACACTAACAGTTAGAACTTTGCTTTAAAATATATTATTCTCCAAACTCTTTAAAATTATGCAACACTGCATAGGCACTGTGATATTTAGTTACCAACATAATGTTTTTCACGTAGACTTAGTAAGTGTAAAGTAGCATCTCTTCTGTTGATACCTAAGTTTGCTCTGTTTGAACGTTTAGTTTTAGGCCTGTTATGCATGTTTGAATTTGGTTTAGGATTTTAAGGCGTTGTTTCTTAAAGAGACCAATGTCAGGATTTGTAGGATGTTCGGTACAAGTTATAAGCCTTGCGGGTGATATCAGTTTTTAATAGTACGGCCGTTCTGGACTCGGTTTTTGTAGATGCTCTGAGTTATTGTCAGTGTGTGCATGTAATCCTAATATTGGTTGAATTGTTTGTTTGTTCCTTACTGTTGTTTGAATTGTTGGGTATTGGTTGTGTAATCGGTTGACATATTGAATTGGGTGATTGTGTTAGTTGGAAGCATCAATTTACAAATCAAATTATGTTCGTTTGTGAATTGAACCTTATATATATTTGAATATTGATATGTGTGCTTTCTATGTTTTATTCGTTTTCCCAGACGTTGCGAGTTATTGTGGGTACCGTTTGTTCGAAACCAACATCACGTTCTCCTTAAAAATTTCTAGAATTAACTTAGAAACGTTATCGTACTTGATGTAGACTAATAGGATACCTATATTATTGGAAAATCATATGGTGAGCCATCTCAACTATTATCATTTTTGGTATAAATTATGATGTTACTAGATACTTTAGGATATATGATCTTTGCTCAAACTTTTTGCTTAAAGGAGAAAACTCAATCAAAATGAGCCTATACTTATCAAAAGTTCCATTTTATCTAATGTTCCTATATTACGAGCTCCTACTTTCTAAACGGAGCCTCACACGCAAAAACACACACACACACACACACATATACACAAATAAAATTAAACACAAAATTTGACACATTGAACACCAACTATTGACCGTTAGGTTCTTTCGTCTTTATATGGAAGGTGAAATTCATGGAAGATCTTTTGGGTCATCCTTATGTCTACATGTTGTGTCTAAATAGAATTTTCACGCACACACATATGTATGTATGTATGTATAGACACAAACGTATACACACACATAAAATTAAATATAAAATTTGAAACATTGACACACCAAGCATTGACCGTTAGGTTCTTGTCTTTATATGGAAGGTGGAATTCTAGAAAGATATAATGGTTAAGATTTCTTGGATCATCCTTTATGTCTACATGTTGTGTTCGAATAGAATCCTCCCCCTTCCCCGTATGCATGCACGCACGCATGAAGATACAAATTTTACCTCTGAATGAGTACCACCGGTATACCTTTGAATGAAGGTTTATGGATTATCGCAGCATATCTAGGATTTTATCATTTTTTTATTGTTTCGTTTCAAAATTCAGGTTTACTTTAATTGCATACCAAATTCAAATTTCCAATTAGTATGTATACCATTTATGTGCTTGCTAAATTTACATTATACATATACACATATAATTTGTTTACAAGCACATGTTCTGTGAACGGTCGTCCTACACCATTGGCACCCAACGTAACTAAATAGTGCGTTGCCGATGTAGATGATTGTCAAAGATTAAAAGAAATAAAACATCACAGAACATGTTCTATATCTTATAGCACATAGTATAAAATATAATATATATTACAGAGATAAAACAGAAGAGACGGTAATAACCAAGTAAACCAAATATCGAAACACCAATCCACAGAGTTATAGAACATAGTAATAAAATTTATACAAAAAGGAAATAAACTCAAATAAATTGTCTCATCATAATAAAGCAGACACTGTCTAGGCTCCACAATGTTGCTTGGCGAAATAAGTATAAAATATGGAGTGACTATAGCATGATGTGAGCAATAAATGAATCTCAAAATACTATACATGTCGATATAGCAAGGAGCAAAAAAAGTATAATCATCATACATGACATGTCTCTGCATCCAAAGAATTAGCACGTAACATCTATAACATGCTACTTTATTGTCATCATAAAAAATATACCATGCCCTAAGTACAGTATCGAGTGCCCAAGCATCCACGTCTTAAATACCTTCATCAAGTTACATTCTGGAGTGATAGACTACGGAGGAAACAATCAAAGCATATATAGCATCCATTAAATAATCATCACTATCACTCAAGTGTTTTGGATATATGATAACTCGTATGGCCGTCCTAATGCCAAAGACCAATGAAAAAGTTCTGATTCCTTGGTGCTCGAAATCCACGCTACTCGGTAGGCTAGATATATTAAATTGTATGTTTTAGTAGTCCACGGTATATGGATCACATCCTAGGTCCACGGTTATACGTCCTAATACCCAATGAGCGTCCTCATCTACCGCTGCTTTATGAGCATACTGGAACGCTCCTAGCATCAATGATCCCTCAGCACATGTCTTCGAACCCGTCCTAGTTCGATTCATTCCACCATCATCGTAGAGTCCTCCCTCGTTCTACCTATTTCCATCTACAATTCTATGGTTTTCTGACGGGCTTTTGGCATCACTAAATTTTTAGCGAGGTCAAAATCTTGTCAGTAAAACGGATGTCACTAAATTGTTTGACGTCACTAAGGCATCACAAAAAAATGTTGTAAGGGCGTCGCTAAATTTTAATGATGCCTTTGCGACGTCATTTCTGATTCATTAAAGGCATCATAGTGGCGTCCCTAATTTTTAGCGACGCAATTGCAACGTTCAAATTCCGATTCATTAAACGCATCGCAATGACGCGACGCCATTGCGACGCCAATTTTTGTTGTAGAAAAAAAAACATAAAACAAATTAATTAGTTGTTAATGCAATATTAGAAAAACAATTAAATCCTATCCAAATGTTTTCATACATTTTACTTTTACTAAGAAACAACACTAATCGTCAATATTAGAAACTACGTTTAGGGCTGTCAACGGATGCAAACGGATGCTCCAAATCCGAAAATTTAAATCCGCATTCGATATCCGCGGATATCGAAGAATTAACATCTGTATCCGCATCCACAGATATTTTTCGAATATCCGAAAATATCCGCACCCGAAAATAAAAAGCGTATTCGAAAATGTCCGAAATATCCACATCCGGAATTGGATAAGATTTTTATTATACTAATATTTTTGAATTAAAACATCACAGCTAAAACAATCACTTTCTCAAATGACAATACATATAAACTACAATACTAATCAGTTTTTCAAATGACAAAATAGCAACACACATAATGTCAAACAAGTTCTTACTATATTACAACAATTCAAATGACAAAATAGCAACACATATAATGTCAAACAAGTTCATATGATATTACAATAATTCAAATAAACAAAAGCAAACTAAATCAATAGTAATATTTGTTCTTTCTTCCATCCACATAGCTTTATAACATTTCCTGCCCAGAAAAAAATAATCGAATCATTAGATCAAACATATAATTTTGATTAATTTTGAATAATTAGCATGTATAGCAGCAGCATGTATAGCTGCGAGCTGCTGTTTACAGCAGCTACGAGCTCCGATAAGTGTGAGGTCCGACAAGTTTTTTATTTAAAAAAAAGTTTAGTTTTGTTTATTAATTTGTGGTCTATAACAAAAACTAATAATTTAATTTTGTTTGAATGATCGTTTCAAAATGATGATCCAAGCTTGCATATCAAATAAGTACATGAAAATAAGTACATGTACTTTATACAGCAGTAGTGTTTTTTCCTCTTTTTTTTGAACAAGTACATGAAAATAAAATCAACTTTCAATTATTATTATTATTAATATTATATGATGTACATTATATAACTTTTCCATTTGCATTTAATACTTGAGTGCTGCACTATTAAACTAAAGAAAGATGAACAGTTCCAATTTTAAAAAAAGTTTTAACTTTTATGACCATCTCTATAGCGAAGCTGATACTTCATCTACGATCTCCATATATTTGCTTGTTAAATAAATTTTTTAATAAATAGCATCAAATAATAATCTTTTCAAACTAATTTAAGTATTAAAAAAGAAAACACTAACCAATGTCCGACGTTAGCCAATCTTTAAAGAGGAACGGGAAATACTAGAGCCGAGTGTGAGCAATGCTGTGTTTCGAAATCGAACAAGCCAGAGCCGCCGAGTGTGAGCAATGCTGTGTTTCGAAATCGAACAAGCCAGAGCCGAGCACTGCGCGACGCGGAATTGTGACAACGAGGTGGAGCTCTGACAACTTGGATCAGAGAAAAATGAAGCGGCGAGGCGACTTAGGGTTTTACGAGTCAGAGCCGAGCGTGCGACGACGAGGTGAGCAGTGCTATGAACGAGGCGGAGCTGGGACAACGAGGTGGATCTGCGACAACGAGGCGGAGCTGCAAGCGCAAGGCAGAACAATTTAGGGTTAACAACCCTTATTTCTTTATTCGCTACATCCAACCAATCACATCCATTCAAACAATGATTAACTTTCTTCCAAAACCCATGTGAATCCTCCTCCACATCTCCGGTTAAACACCCATTCCTAAAACGCAATTTTCTTTGCTCAGATTTACCTCTTCCATGCTGCTTTCACGTACCCTTTTGTCGTGTTTATCTTGCTTCGCATGATTCGTGCCTTAAACATGACTGAGAAAACGTTGGTAAGAATGTTGGAATAGTCTGCTCTGGTCAATGGAATGCGAGGGTAAGTTACTGCATTTACTAAAAACATGCATACCAATTCCCGTATCAAATCAACCTACATCCACATAATCTTTACTGGCACCTAGGGGTTTTGAACCTTTCGAAAGCTTTAAACCTTTATTATAAATATTTGACCCGGTCGAAAGCAACCAAGTCAAAAGCTTCTTTTTGAAAGCAAAGAAGACGTTACTTTTGGATTATAAAACACCCGAACCTCTTCGGAACATAGGGTTTCGACCAAGTGCCCCTTCGACCTCGTCCAATATGATACGAACCAAGTTGCTTGATACCATACGCATTGGTTTCAAAAACAATGATGTTGAAAGGTCCTGATCGGAACCCTTAGTGTCGAAAGTGGCTAAACATGCTAAAAAGAATAATTTTCTTGTTTTTAACTTAAATGAGATAACTTTTAAACTAACCTGCCTTTGTTTGTCAAATTCTTATTGGTTATTAAATACTTTTCAAAAAAGTGCTACCGATAATTTCAGAAATAAACAATGATTTTATTTTATAAAATGCCCCTTCTCCTTAATTAAATATATAAAACATTTAAGTCTCACACCTTAAATAATTTTATATATTCATCAAAACACTTAGGAAAAATTTCATAAAATCTATTTTAATATGATTTCCAACATAAAAAAATTTCAAACCCAAATAATTATTAATTTAGCCGTAAATAACTTATAACCGAATAAATCATTTTCCTTACTATAAAATTAATGTAAAATCCACATTAATTAGAAAATTATGAAAATTGAAACCCTTCTCTAAAATATCATTTTTTGACCTATATTTAAATTTTCAAGGCATTTGGATGTCATTTAATAGGGTTTTCGTATCAAACATGTCATAAAGACTAATATAAACATGTATTGATCATCAACAAGCACATATATATAACTATAATCATCCAAAACATGACATAAACTTGCAAAAACATTTTGGATCTAACTTAAAACCGAAAACCATAAGAAAATGGGATGTAGTAATCATTCATCTTAGCTTTGAGATTAAAAGATACGAGATTTGATGTTGAATATGTTGATTAACTTCTTTCCCTTGAATCCTAGCATTATCTTTCCTTGTGAATGAAAATGGTGGCCGACCTTGATGTATTTTAGTTTGATAGATTGGAAATGAACGTGTGATTCATTTCCTAAGGGTTTAGGGTATAAGTCTCTCCTATTTCCCATTTTACCCTTACCTATTTCCTAACACATCAATTCATATTGTTTCCTATTAATTTACATTTAACATGGCACAGTTACCCATAGTTAAATCAAATTTCTACCTATTAATCTTCACATTATTTTATTTAATTTAACTAATTAAATATCATAAATAATGTTATAAAATTATGGGGTGTTATAGACTCCCTTCCTTAAAGAATTTCATCCTTGAAATTACGATAAGGTACAAAATCAAGCAAAAGGTAAAACATACCATCAAAACAAATTAGGATAAGAGTCTCTAATCCTGGTCTCGGTCTCCCAAGTACAATCTCTAGCATTGTCACCCCATTGGACCTTTACTAGTCTGACTGTCTTATTCCTTAGCCTCTTCTCTTCTCTCTCAACTATCCGAATTGGCTTTCTAAATATGGTCAAATCCAGCTCTACTACTAAATCTTCTAACACTGTAGGTGCTATAGTAGTCTCTGGGTCTCTAACACACTTTCTAAGATGAGAAATATGGAAAACATCATGGACTCCTGCCAAACTATTTGGTAACTCTACTCTATAAGTGAGTTTTCCGATCCTCTCAACAATACGAAAAGGTTCAACGAATCTAGGTGCTAACTTTCCTGACTTCCCGAATCTAATCACACCTTTCATCAGTGAAACCTTAATAAACACATAATCTCCAACAGAGAATTCCAAGTCTTTCCTTCTTCCATCTACATAACGTTTTTGCCTAGACTGAGCTTCCTTCATCCTAGCTCGGATCAACTCAATCTTTTCTGCCTTCTCTCACTAAATCCGGACCAAGAACCAACCTATCCCCGTTCTCTAACCAACATACAGGAGATTTGCATGGTCTTCTATATAAAGCTTCAAACGGTGTCATCCCAATACTAGTCTGATAACTATTGTTATACGAGAACTCGACTAAATGAAGATGGTCTTCCCATGATCCTCCGAAATCCAATACACAAGCTCTTAACAAATCCTCCAAGACTTTGTTAACTCTTTCTGTTTGCCCATCAGTCTGTGGACGGTAAGCGGTACTCATGTTGAGCTTGGTTCCTAAAGCTTCCTGTAGACTGTTCCAGAACTCGCTAGTAAATAAACAATCTCTATCACTGATAATATTACTAAGAATCCCGTGCAGTCTAAACACATTCTTCATAAACAACTTCCTAAAATAGATGCTGTCTTTTTGAATTTACTGGAATGAAATGGGAACTCTTGGTTAGTCTATCCACTATGACCCATATGCTTTCATTTCCTCTACTAGACCTTGGCAACCCATCAATAAAATCCATAGAGATAGAATACCATTTCCACATCGGAACATCACGGTTGAAGCAATCCACTTAGCTTTTGGTGTTCAGCCTTTGCCTGCTGGCAAATCAAGCACTGCTTAACACATAAACCAATGTCCCGTTTCATACCTTCCTAAAAAAACTTCTCTTCATATCTTGATACATCGTCGTTCCTCCCAGATGGATAGTGAACTTCGAACGATGGCAATCATCCAGAACTTCCTTTCTCATGTCTCATACATTCAGAACACACAACCTTCCTTTCTTTCTCAACCATCCCTTCTGGTCAAGACTGAAATCCTTTAAGTCATCACTCTATGTTCCTTCCCTTTACTTTCTGATCCGCTCAGCCATAACTGGATCCTCCTCCTGTTTGGAAGCTATTTTCTCAATCATTACCGGTCGAACTTCTAAACAAAACAATACAACACTTCCTACACTAGAACCTGCCTCGGATCTAAACTGCACTCTACAAGCTGATAATGCTTCCAAATCTTTCCACTTAGTAATCATTGCCATTACTGCATTCTGATGTTTCCTGCTAAGTGCATCCGCCGCCTTATTTCCTTTTCCAGGCATGTATTCAATTCCAAAATCATAAGAAGCAATAAATTCCAACCATCTCTACTGTCTCATGTTCAGCTCCTTCTAAGAGAACAAGTACTTCAACGACTTATGATTTGTATAAAGCTCGAATCGCTCTCCCAAAAGATGATGCCTCCACACCTTCAAAGCAAATATAAAGGTAGCTAACTCCAAATCATGCGTTGGATACCTAACTTCATGTGGTCTGAGATGTCTAGAAGCATAAGCAATCACTTTACCTTTTTGCATCAACACAGCTCCCAATCCAGTTCCACACGCATCAATATAAATAACTAAATCTTGATTCCCCTCCGGAACCACCAACACCGGTGCATGGGTGAATAAGTGTTCCAAGCTCTGGAATGCTTCCTCACACTTATCAGTCCATACAAACTTCACATCCTTTCGCGTAAGCTTAGTCATTGGTGCAGATACCCGCGAAAAGTCCTTTATAAATCTTCGGTAATATCCAGCTAATCTAAGAAAACTCTTTATCTCGATCACTGTCTCGGGTCTCTTCCAGTTATTCATCGCCTCAATCTTAGTCGGATCTACGGAAAACCGTTTCTTTGAGGCTACATGACCAAGGAACCTCACTTTCTTTTTCCAAAAATGGCACTTTGAAAACTTAGCCTTCAACTGATGCACCCTCAACGTCTCAAGCACAACTTTAAGATGAACTTCATGCTCCTTCTCTTCCTTAGAGTATATCAGAATATCATCAATGAAGACCAACAAAAATCTATCCAAGTGCTCTCGGAAAATTCAGTTCATCAAATCTACAAAGACTAACGGTGCATTAGTTAGTCCAAATGGCATAACTAACCATTCGTACGATCCATACCTTGTCCTGAACGCCGTCAAAGGAATACTATCCTCTGCCAGTCTAAGCTGATGAAATCCTGTCGCTAAATCCAGCTAAGAGAATACCTTGGTTCCACTTAGCTGATCGAACAAATCGTCAATTCTTGGCAATGGATATCGGTTCTTTATCATCTTCTCATTCAACTTACGGTAATCGATACATAGCTTCAACGATTCGTCTAGCTTCTTAGCAAACACTACGGCAGCTTCCCAAGGTGAACTGCTCGGTCTAATAAAACTCTTGCCTTCCAAATCCACCAACTGCACCTCCAACTCTTTCATCTCTATAGGTGTCATTTTGCTTGGCGGCCTACTCACCGGTTCTGTCCAGGCACTAGGTCAATCTGAAACATAATGACTCGTTTCGGTGGCAGACCAACTACTAGCTCAAACACATCGACGAACTCTCTAACCATAAAAACTCGATGCAACTCATCCTCCAGCTCCATGATACCCAATAAAGCATTCACCTCACAACTAGTGTTTTCTACGGTATAAACTATCTGATCACTACAACCAGGATGTCTAAGTGGTATTTTCCTATCGTGGAAAAATATCCTAGCATCATATTTACTTAACCAATCCATCCCAAGGATAATGCCAAACCCCACAAAATCAAATACACGCAAACAACAATTTAAAGTATGACCTAGCAATTCAAACTCTAAATGGTCACACCTCATCCTAAGTGTCGCATGCCCTCCTATCGAGTTTGCAACCCTTAAGGAAGTAACTAAATATAAGGGCTCTAAGTTAAGCTTATCTACCAAACATCGAGAAATAAAAGAATGTGATGCACCGGTATCAAACAGAACGCTAACAGACATACCATAAATCTGTAGCGAGCCTACCAGAACAGCCTTCCCTTTCTCCTACACAACTGGCCTTGAAGTTTCGGGCTCCAATGCATACATCAGTCCCTTTTCTTATCTAACAGGCTCTTTTAATTAGTTCTTATAATGGCCAATTTGATCACAATTAAAGCATCAGATATTCTTCTTTCCAACCGCTTCTTTCCCTTTTCCTTTTCTAGTACGACACTCATGAGCATACTATCCTTTCTTATCACATTTATAACAAACCACCTCAGATTTTCCCTTCTTCTGTGCTCCTCCCTTCTGAGCGTTCTTCTTACGGAAAAACTTTCTTTTCTGTCCTTTTCCCACATGAACCTCCTTCTCTTTCTTCTTCTCCAAACAAGCTAACGCCTCTTCCTGCCTCAGTGCCATCTCTACCACTACATCACATGGATCTCTTATGTGCGATAAGATAGCTCTTGCCAACTCTGGCTTCAAACCTCTTATAAACTTCTCATTTCTCTTTATCATCGAATCAACCATGGCATACCCATACCGGGCTAATTCTTCGAATCTTCTAGCATACTCTAGAACAAACATCTTTCCTTGCTCCAGTTCAGCAAACTTCCTAACCAACACCGACCGCGCCATCACTGACATAAACCTTTCTTGAGACCTCCTCTAAAACTCTGTCCAAGTCATAGTTTCCTCGTCAACACCTGCTGCTACAGTATTCCACCTAAATAGAGCATCTCCCTCAAGCTGTCTTGAAGTTAGTCTCCTTTTCTACTCATCATTCAATCCTAAGTCAAGGAAAATCCTCTTAATGTAGTAGCCAATTTTCTACCTCAATAGCATCCTCTGTCCCGATAAACGACCTTCCTCTGAGCATAATATAATCTCTACTCAAATTAGCATAGTGGTTGACTACCGGTGCTTCCTGAACTCCTCCTCCAGCAGCATTCCCTCTAACAACTCCAGCTTCAATTATAGCTTGCATCATGTTTAGGAATAACTGATACATGGCACCTATATCCACCTAGGAACCTCAGCACCAACATTTTCAGATTGAGCCTGACCTGGACGTCTTTTAGCATTTGGTCGGGCATTTCCATTAATGGTGGTGCTCTCTCCTCCAAGATTAACTCTGCCTCTTTTTCCTTCCATATCTGTATTCAAGTCGTGAGATACAGATGAATAGTCTAACTACGATAAGAGTCTCGAGATATAGTGTATACTTATATATAACAAATGCAAGTATGTTACTATAGCATTATCCCATGCCCCGATCTCAACTATAATTACTAAAGATTATGTTTTCAAAAACCATTTTTAGTTAAAGTATTCCATAAACCATGCTTTGATACCAAGCTGTAACATCTCCTATCTAGAGGCCCAAAACTAAGCGCTACAAATGCTGCAGTCACCTATAGTATTAGCTTTCGGCGACTAAATACGGCTATGTTAATGATATCTATAATATCAAAAGCACATGAATATGAAACAAAACACAGATTTCAAAACAACTTTTTCTTCATTAAATTTCAAACAAATGTTCCATATTCTCAACACATAATATTAATACATTCCCAGGCATAGATAAAATATACTTATTACAAAATACACCAAGAGCAGTATATGAAGATACCCCCTTGGATGATCAGGGTCATATAGTCATAATTGAATTAATACAAACACAGCGGAAATACAACAAAACATAAAACTGTAACTCCTAAATAGCTATCCTTTGCCTCCTACATGCCTCTGATAGCCTTATTCGTCATCGGACTAAAACCCGAAAAAGATCTTAGCCCCTCAGCCTACTCAAACCAATTTTGAGCACCCGAGAGTTTAAGGAGAAAACATAAATTTCGAGTCAGACATAAAGCCTGGTGTGAATAATACTATACATCCCGGTGAAATATGTTAAGTGAGGCCACGCCGCTTAGCGGAACGGGTTTCTCCTCACTAACATCCTTTTAAAACATATCTTTGCAAAACCTTTTTCCTACACCCAAAACTAGTTAAATACTAAAAAGCATCATTATCTAAACATATATAAATATCAGGTAATAAATGAACTATCTGTTCAAACACATAAGCTTTGTTTGGCTAACTTTTAACCTTTAGCTGACTCGGGCCTACCAGACAATATAAACAAAATTAATCTAACAGATGTTAGATACTCCACTTTTGAACGGTCTGTCCTTAACTACTTGTTAAATACTTCTCTTCTGGACGGTCTGTCCCTAACTTAATCATCTTCTAGGTCTTCCTGATCCTAATGGTTTTTCAGGCTTACCAATTACCTATCTGTATACAAACATATATTTCTTTCAGTGTGTAATCATAATTTAGTCTACCTGTGACCAAGCCCTACACACTGGAATTTTGGGCAACAATTAACGGAGGCCAATAGCTAATGTATATTTTACTTAGGGATCCCTTCCTATAATTTTCCTTGAGAATATCTTTTAAATGATTTAAAACCTTTAAATCAAATTTATACAAGGAATATATATAATCTCTATGCTTTACTCAAAATCACTTTGCCATGTTATATATATATATACACACACACATACACACACTTTTCTCAAACCTTAGTTGATGAAAACATTTAAGCATTTGAAAGTACCCTTTCGATTCCATTGAAATTACCCCTTCCTAAACCTTTGAAAGCATCTCTTTCGAAACCAAGTAAAACCCTTTATTTATCTAGGTCGAAAGGCCAAAACCTTTCCTTTCGAAACCATTGAAAATCTTCCTTTCGAAAGCATTAAAACCTTAGACATCCTATCTTAAAACACTTTAAAACATTACCTTGGAAAACCTTCCATTTCAACCGTTTCAAAACCATTCAGAAAATAGGGCCTTTCGACTCCTTCGAAACCTACCTTTCGACTCCTTCGAAAGCTTTCAGAAAATAGTACCTTTCGACTCCTTCTAAACAAAATTAACTACCTTTCGAAAGCATTAAACCTTTAAAACATAAACCTTTCGAAAATTCTTTGGATTCAATTTAAAACGTGTGGAAAAACATCTTTTAAAACCTTTCGACTCCTTTGGAAGCTTGCTTTCGACCCCTTCGAAAGCTTCGCTTCCGACCCCTTCGAAAGCATTGATTTCGACCCCTTTGAAAGCTAAAACATATCATTTAAAATAATAGGCTTCGGCCTTTTTAATTCTTCAAAACACCTCTTTCGAAACCTCGGGTTATACTTCAATTAGAATAAAAAGGGTAAAACATCTAAGTCGAAACCTTCCTTTCGAAATCTTTACCTAAACAAGAAGCAATGGTGTCGAAACCATCCCTTTGAAAGCATGGGAGAAGCGGCTAATTTTTAAAAGACAAGTTTACCTTTCGATCCCACCGAAAGCTAATGACTTCGAAAGGTAGAAAGGTGGTAGCTAGGTGTTTCGACCCCTTCGAAAGCTTTAAACCTTTATTTCAAATATTTGACCCGGTCGAAAGCAGCCAATTCGAAAGCTTCTTTTTGAAAGCAAAGCAAACATTACTTTTGGCTTATAAAACAAACATACCCCAATCTCTTCGGAACCTAAGGTTTCGACCAAGTGCCCATTTGACCTTGTCTAATACGTTACATACCAAGTTGCTTGATACCATATGCATTAGTTTCAAAACCAATGATGTTGAAAGGTCTGGGTCGGAATCCTTAGTGCCGAAAATGGTTGAACATGATAAAAGAATGATTTTCTTGTTTTTAACTTAAAAGAGATAAGTTTTCAACTAACCTGCCTTTGTTTGTCAAATTCTTATTGGTTACTAAATACTTTTCAGAAAATTGCTACCAATAATTTCAGAAATAAACAATGATTTTATTTTATAAAATGCCCCTTCTTCTTAATTAAATATATAAAACATTTAAGTTCCATAAATTAAATAATTTTATATATTCATCAAAACACTTAGGAAATATCTGGAAAAATTTCAGAAAATCTATTTTAATATGTTTTCCAACATATAAAAATTTCAAACCCAAACAATTACTAATTTAGCTGTAAATAATTTATAACCTAATAAATCATTTTCCTTACTAGAAAATTAATATAAAATCCATGTTAATTCATAAAATTATAAAAATTGAAACCCATCTATAAAATATCATTTCTGACCTATATTTAAATTTTTAAGGAATTTGGATGTCATTTAATAGGTTTTTCATATCAAACATATCATAAAAACTAATATGAACATGTATAGTTCATCAACAAACACACACACACACAGATATATATATATATATATATATATATATATATATAACTTTAATCATCCAAAACATGACATAAACTTGCAAAAATATTTCGGATCTAACTTAAAACTGAAAACCATAATAAAATGGGATGTAGTAATCATTCGCCTTAGCATTGAGATTAAAGATATGAGATTTGACGTTGAATATGTTGATGAACTTCTTTCCCTTGAATCCTAGCTTTATCTTCCCTTGAGAATGAAAATGGTGGACGGCCTTGATGTATTTTAGTTTGTTAGAATGCAAATGAACATGTGTTTCATTTCATAAGGGTTTAGGGTATAAGTCTCTCCTATTTCCCATTTTACCCTTACTTATTTCCTAACACATTAATTATGTTGTTTCCTAATGATTTACATTTAACATGGCACAACTACCCTTAGTTAAATCAAGTCTCTACCTATTAATCTTCACATTATTTAATTTAATTTAACTAATTAAATATCCTAAATAATGTTATAAAATATGTTGTGTTACAAAAATGTTTAAAGGTGTGATTAAAGTTAAAAAAAAATTAATATCAAAATCATGTTAAAAACGCCAATTTAAACTATATGGACAAACATAAAATAATGAGAGTTCAAGAATCACTCACCAAATACCCAAAATACCAATTTTACCCCTTGGATTCGAGATGAACAGCAAAGTAAAATGAATTCCCAAGAACCAAACTGATAGATCTACAACCTCTTGCTAATTATCCTTCTAAAAATGATTTGACTAAGATTAATAAGAAAAATAGGTGATTTTTGAAGAGGTTAGCGTTAATGGAAGTTTATAACTATTTTGGGGAAGATGAAAATGATTTAGATCAGTCCCTACAGCATCCCCTTAGCATAATTCATGAAATTCATTAGTGCGTCTAAATATGGGCTTAATTAATTACCCAATAATGCAGGTCAGCAACAGTCAAACTTTCAAACAATAAGTCCTTTTTACTATTATGAACACTCTACGGAATATGAAACCATCATCTTGAAGAAATGTTAGTGGTTTCAAACCCTAGGTCGACTTCTATCAAAAGTTATAGACCATACAAGATTTTCAGAGCCAAATGGTCACATAGAAATTCACAAAAAACTATAGATGTTGAAAGTATCCCAAAAAGTCATTCCTTAAAATTATTGAGTTATACAACCTCATATGAATAAAAAAATATTTTATGATCCTACAATATGTAAAATATGGATCGTTACACTTCTAGGTGAACGTGTACTTCAAGGATTTGTGGTAGTGAACAACTCGAACCTTTCATCTATATATAATGCTTCCAAATATCAAAAGCAAACACCATCGCCACCAACTTCAAATCGTGAGTTGGATGCTTCTTTTCATGCAGTTTTGGTTGTCAACTAACATAGATGACAACCTTCCCCCTCTGCATCAACACTACACATAGTTCAAAACCACAAGCGTCACTGTATACTATCAGCTACTCATTCATGCTCGAAATGGTCAATACCGATGCACACATCAACCTCTTCTTCAGACTTACAAACACATGCTCACACTTTATGTCCCAAACAAAGGTCTAGTTCTTCGTTGTTAAGTTGGTTAATGGCGTTGCTACCTTCGAGAAGTCCTTGATAAAACATTTATGATATCCCTTTAATCCTAAAAAAATCCTCACATCATTAGTTTTCTTGCATTTGTTCCAATCCTAGACCGATGCCATCTTGGCAGGATCTACTACGATGCCCTACTTAGAGATGACATGACCGAAGAATATCACTTCCTCTTCTCTCGAAAGGACACTTTGAAAACTTGGATTTCAACTTGTGCTTCCTCAATACTTCAAGCACCATCCTCAAGTGTGTCTTGTGATCTTCTTCCATCCTATAGTAGACCAGAATATCATCCACGAATATAATCATGAACTTGTTCAACTGATCTCTGAAGACTCGGTACATGAGATCAACAAAGTATGCCGAAACATTGGCTAGCCCGAATGGCATAACCAACCACTCATAAAAGCCAGACAACATAGGAAATACAGTAATCGACACACTCTCCTTCGCTACTCTAATTAATGTAATCTTGCTGCCAAATACAACTGAGAGAACACCTTTGCACCATTGAGTTGATCGAACAGGTCATCATTACATAGATGTGGATATGTGAGTCAGCGGAATAGGGATCTTAAGGCTATATTAACACTAGAGGGAGGGAGAGTAATAACGTTTAATGGATTATATGAATATTTTTCAAATTATTCAAGATCCTGATTGAAATGATGTAATTAACAATCATAGAATCAAAGTGCAGATAAAAGTAAAGGCAGTAAAAGTAAAAAAGAAAGAACACACAAGGATTTTATACTGGTTCAGAGTTACCCTACATCCAGCCCCGCACAATTCTTGTACAGATTTCTTTTCAACTAGTAAATGCAGATACAGTTTCGATTTCAAGGCTATGAGATACACCTCCAAAATTCCGACCTCTGAGTAGAGTCACTTAATTTCCAAGCTACAAGCACACTTGTAGATTTATGGGCTATCAAGCATACCCAATTGATTTTAGGAGCTATAATCACATCCATATGTACAGTAGTATGATTTGAAAACTCGTTGTTTTGTAAAATATAAAATCATTTAAGCATAGTTTATACATATTTTAATCATAATAAAATTTAATAAAACTTTATATAATAATTTTAAAAAATTTAATATATGTAAAAAAATTAAAACACTAAAATAATATCTTTATATGTGTAAGAGAATGAAAATCATTTTGGGAAATATTTTGAAAAGATTATTTTAAAATCATGAATTTAATAAACAATGTAAAACAAAATTAGAGAAGGAGAGAGAGAGGCCAGGAAAGTGCTATCAAGGTTGTAACATAATTTCTAAAACTCTAACTTATTTGGAATATCTTAAAATCTTAAACTCTTCAATATTCATGAGTCTTCATTCTCCAACTCTTGAAACTCTATATCAGCATCTTGAACCTACTTTTGATGTTGTACAGTCTTCTTAATCAACACATGCCTAATATTCTGCACTATATACTATATATAACTTAACAAAACATTAGTATTTATATTTTATATAATCTATAGTTGTTATCATCAAAACTAATACCTATGTTACTAATAATCTCCCCCTTTCTAATGATGATAACTCTGTATATCAAATATAATATAACTCCCCTGGGTTACAAAACTCCCCCTTAATTTATGCTTAGATTTTATATATTTCTCCTCCTTTGTCATCAACAAAAATAACCACCTAAAACTATAACTCTTACTTTAACTCTAACACTAAATCTAACTCCCTCTAAATAAAATACTAATTAATATATATAAGAATTATATATAATGATGATGGGAATGATTGTATAAAAACAATAAGTGAAATGTAAAATTAGGTAATCATGAAATAATCATAATCGGTCTAAATGTTCATCCAATCCAACAAAGTTAATGTCACACACCATTCAAAAAATCCACACAAATCAAACCAATCAAATCCAAAATAAATGAAGTATTATTATTTATATACAATCAAACCTATTTAAACTAGACATTTTGAGTAACTTTAACCCATCCATCAGCGCCAAAGATTAGATCCACTTTGATAGCATCCCAATCTTCATCATCTTTGTTGATTGTACACCTAGGATTGGTGGTTGGTTCTTCTAATTCAAGGTAGAAATCATCCAAATTATAGCATCGAAATGCCTTTCTTTCTCCATGATCATCTGCATTTGACTTAATTCTAAGTGCCTCTGGTGTCTTAGGATGAACGAAAGAATGTTCTTGAATGATTCAAGAGTTTGCTCGAGGTTTTCGGTTAGCTTTTAGATAGGAAAAGCCATTAATTTTTATTAAAGATTAGGAATGAAAAATAAGAAAAAAAAGAGTTGAAACAAATGATTCTCTGGTCTTAACAAGTATTTAAAAGGGAGAAAATTCGTTGGAAATAAATAGACACTTGCTGTCGATTTAATTTTCAAAAATTATAAATTTTTAAAAATTACCGTTGTACGTTGATATACATACCCAAGGTATGTCGATATATATAAAGAAATTTTCAAAAAAAAATATTATTTTGATATTCTAATGTATTTAGCTTATACGTTTATACTTGTATGTTTTCCAGATACAACAAAACAATGTATAACAGCAAGGAAACAGATTTTTCATTAATATTAGATGATGATTACATAGCTCATACACTAAAATAATGGAAAGATATATAACATCAAACCAAATTCAAGCTAAAATGACCAAATACAACACATTCATAAGCAACTAGATAGATAGAAAACTAGAATGATGTAGATGAAGAAGATGATGAAGAAATCCCACGCTTGCGTTTCACTTTTCCAAAGAATTTATCCATTATGTTGGAAATAGTTCTTAATTTCTTACTAACGGAACGGTTGATAATCTTTCGGTTTTCGACAATCTTCTTTTGATTGTTGAGAAGGTCTTTATTGGTTGGTCGAAGAGGAAAATCAATGCTTTCTAAGGAGGTTTTCTCCTCCTCCTTTTCTTCTTCTTCAGTATCCATATCTTCTCCTTCTTCCTCTTCCTCCTCTTCTCTAATTTCTTCCTCCACTTCATAAGCTAACTTTTCCTCTTTCTTCACAAAAGTTTCATATGGCTCGAAAGGCAGGAATTTTCATAAGAGCGATGTTGTCTTGATTAAAGACTTTACGAGAGACAAATTCCTCTCCTTTAAAGTCAACACCAAAGTATCTGAAGATTCGAGTAAGATACACACCATGAAATAGTGTCTTTTCATGATTAAAAATATTTTTGGGATAACATTCATCTAAAATAAATTAGCCCAATTAATGCATATTGACCACAAATAGCGAAAGGAGCTTTGCACACTTTTAGAGTTGGATCGTTGAAATTTACCAATTGAGGAGTGATACTTTGTTGTAAGAGAAGGTTTAAAATTCTTGCTTTTGGATGAAAGTTTTAGTTTTTTAATTCAAAATAATTATCACTTAAGAAATGTTGTGAAATACTTCACGATTTTGATCATTAATTATACAATATGTAAAGTCCATTCCGGTAGATTTATATCCAAGAATGGTACCCAAAAGTTCAAAATTTATAACTATTAAAGTTCCTTTTACACTACTCCACACTTCTCCGTCATTACCCTCATGAAATTTTCCTTTCAAGTTTGCATAAAACATTTTTACCAAGTGTAGATAGCAAACATAATCATTTTGAGAAGCATCAATTATATCGAAAATTCCATTTTGTAAACAAAGAGAATCAAGTTCATAAGTAGAAAAGTAATTGAAAATTGCAAATCATCTCATAGAAACCTTTTCAAAATTCATATAAATTCATATAACTAATATAGGCTTTTATAGCCTCTAGATCATTGAAGAGAAAATTCTTGATATTTTTGGAAAGTCTCATAGATGAAGGAGTGCTCGAGGAAGTCATTGATGAAGAGTTTTGAAGAGATAAGAGAGTTAATGAAATTTTGAAGTAAAAGCGAAATGAATGGATAAAGAAAAAGATAATAAATAGAGAATCAAAAGGCATGTTCTCTGGTCAAAGAATACCTTTTTAGAACATACGGGTATGTGAAAAGGTGGAGGGAAAATTCAAATTTTGAAATTGAAATTGAAATTCAAAATCAGTCTAAGTATGTCGACATATGTTAGGGGTGTATGTCGACTTACATGTCGAATTTTTCAAAAATGATTTTTGTTAACTATATCCTATTTTATTATATATATCTATTTATAGTTATTTTATTTACAGTAAATATATTTCATATTATTATTATATTATTAAAATATATAAAATACTTAAATTTAAAATATAATCACATAATATTCAATCAATATTATTATTAATTATAGGATATTCCTAACAGCTAATAAAGAAATATAAAAAAATCATTCAAGAAATTAAAACTTTGGATATATTAAAAGTTTACCTTTTTCTGATCCATTTCACCATTTTGTTCTAAATTATGTATTGTTGTGGAACACATGTTAGCAATTTCTGTATCTGATTCATTTTCACTTGAGAATGTGTTTGAATCCTCTAATGTTGGAATATAGGCACTTCCCCATTTTCGGGATGAATCAGTATTTGGTGTAGATTCGGTTTATTGGGATGTGGACAGTCTCATTTTAAATGACCAGGTTCATCGCAGTTATAACATCTAATGCCATTTTCGCTTCTGCTTCCTGGATTTTTATTGTCATTTCTTTTGAAATTGTTCATCTTCCTATATTTTAGAAATTTTTTGAAATTCCCTGTCATGAAAGCAATTTCTTCATTGTCATCGCTGTCTGAATTGAGATTATCCATTATTACACTAAAAGCGATAGATTTCTCCTCTATTGTTTTGCTTTCTCTCATGCCCTGCATTTGTGCTTCAAAAGACATTAAATTGCTAATAACTCTTCAAATTTTAGAGTGCTAATTCCATTAGCCTCTTCGATTGCAAGAGTATTTTGATCCCATTCAGGAGTAAGTGAATTAAGGATTTTTCTAACTTGATCCTCCTCGGAAAAACTTTTACCCAGTGCAATAAGTGAGTGTACTATATCTTGGAATCTACTATACATATCAGATATAGACTCATTAGGACTCATTTTAAATAATTGAAACTAGTTGGTTAACATGGAAATTTTGGTCTGTTTAACCTTACTTGTGCCTTCATGTGTATCTTGCAAAGTTTTTCAAATTTTAAATGCAAACTTACTTATAGATACTCTATTAAATTCATTTCCATCTAGTGAACAAAATAATATATTCATTGTCTTAGAGTTACATTATGCAACTGCATTTTGGTCAGCAGCCCACTATGCAAAATTAGTCTTAAGTTCAGTGTACTGAGTTTGTGTGATATTCCAAGTGTCTAAACCAATTGACTGTAAACAAATTTTCATTCAAGACCAATATGTGTAATTACCGCCATTAAAAAGTGGAGGTCTAGCAGTAGATTGTCCTTCGACAAATGAGTTACTAACAATTATATTAACAATGTTACTAACAGCACTATTACCTATGTTCGTAGTTATTTAAACTTTTTCAAAAATCAGATGATGAATACTTTGAAAACCAATGCTTTGGTACCAAATGTGACTCGGCGGAATAGGGATCCTAAGGCTAAATTAACACTAGAAGGGGTTTGAATAGTGTTTAATATATTATATGAATATTTTTCAAATTATTTAAGATTCAACGTGGAATGATGTACTTAATAATCATAGAATAAAAGTGCAGATATAAGTAAATGCGGTATAAGTAAAATGGAAAGAACACACTGGGATTTTATATTGGTTTGGAGTTACCGTACATCCAGTCCCACGCAATTCCTTGTACGGATTTCTTTTCAACTAGTAAATGCAAATACAATCTTTATTTCAAGGCTACGAGACACACCCTCTAGAATCCCGACCTCTGGGTAGAATCGCTTGATTTCTAGGCTACAAGCACACCTACTACATCCATGGGCTACTAAGCCCACCCAATTGATTTTACGGACTACAATCACACCCATAAGTATAACAGTACGATTAGATAGAGTTTATAGACTCGGATCTTCGATCTTGATTACAATGGATCCTATAACTCTTGAATATTACTTTGATCTTGGTTTGAGTGAGAGAGATGAGAGAAATCAGAGAGATGAGGGAGAACCAAACTAGTGATGATTGAATTTGATTCTGGTTGAATTTCGACAGAATTTGGGTATATTTTGATTTAGAAAATGAGAGAGTGGAAGGAGGAGAGATGAATATGAAACGATGATAAAAAATTCGTTTGGAAGTTTGGTATTTGTAGATGAACAATGGTCATATCCTTTCATGAAGAGATATGTTAAAAAGACACTTCTTTTGAAATTTAAATTGAAAAAAATTAGCCACTATGTCGACATACATATATAGAGTATGTCGACATATTCTTTTTAAAATTTAAAAATACTTTAAAACATTATTTTGAAAACTCGGTGTTTTGTAAAATAGTTTGATACTTTGTGAAATCATTTAAGCATAGTTTATACATATTTTAATCATAATAAAACATAATAAAACCTTATATAATGATTTTAATTATTTTAATATATATATATATAATCATATGATTATTACTTACTAATATAAACAAAAATTCAATATATATAAACTTAAAACACTAAAATAATATCTTTATAAGTATAAGTGATTGAAAATCATTTTGAGAAATATTTTGAAAAGATTAGTTTAAAACCAAGATATTTGAAAAACAATGTAAAACAAAATTAGAGAATGAGAGAGAGATCGGGAAAGTCTTATCAAGGTTTTAACATAAATTCTATGACTTTATAACTTATTTGGAATATATTGAAATCTTGAACTCTTCAATACTCATGAGTCTTCATTCTCCAACTCTTGAAACTCTATATCAGCATCTTGAATCTACTCTTGATACTGTATAGTCTTCTTAATCAACATCTGTCTAATATGCTGCGCTATATACTATATATAACTTGATAAAACATTAGTACTTATATTTTATATAATGTCCATAGTTGTTATCATCAAACCCAATAACTAGGGTACTAACAGGATACTTGTTCTTCCCTATCACCTTATTTAACTCACGATAATATACACACCATCTCAGAGAGCCATTTGAGTTGGTGGTGAATACTGCAGGTGCACCCAAGTCAGATACAATCCTATGAATGAACCCTTGTCCTAATAGGTCATTCGTTTACACCTTCAACTCCTTCTACACTTTGGATGCCATTCATATCAAAGGCATAACTATCGATCTGGCATCCTTCACCAAGTCTATATGGAACTCAATCTCTTGGTGCGACGATAACTCGATCACCTCCTCAAATACGTTACTCTCTAACGATAGGCACAGATGACAACTTGTCCCGTGGGACTTCTAGCGAATATAGAAAGCTAAACATAACCTTGTCCTCCCATAGGCAGCCAATTGCTACCTTCGCCCATACTCATCCCTAATTGTCACCAATGGCTTCTCACAATCCACCACTACCACATACCTCTTTAGCGAGTCTAACCCTAAGATAATCCCGAATCTGACAAAACTCAAAAGAAAGCAATTACAAACAAAAGAGCAACAATGACTTGATAAGACCAAATCATGACAAACCAAACACAGGACTGTAGAGCCTCAAACAAGGTTCGTCACTATCAAAGTTGGGCAAATATTTCAAGTTTTCAATCCTAATCTATCTACAAGGTCACATATATAAAGGAATGTGAAGCCTTGGTATTGAACAAAACATTTATGGGAACATCATAAATGGAAATCATACGTTGAACTACAATGCTCGCCCCCTTCACTTTTGCCGAGGGAGCACTTAACAAAGTCAGAATAATGTCTAAAACATATGCATTCACCCCTGCTTATGCTTTATCGATTCTGGAAAATTCCTTTGAGTATGCCCTACCATGTCGTAGTTGAAACACTTCTTGCCTTCATATTTATAATTATTACTCAGATGGCCTATCTCTCCACAGTTAAACAAGTAGGTTCCCATTTTCCCTTCTTCTTAGCATCATTATTCTAGAACTGCTTTCTTTTTCCGTTCCATTTCTACTTGCCTCCACTGCCTTGTTGCGGTTTTGGCTCTTCCTTAACCATAGCAGCTGATTTGGACTTAGGGTACAAACCCTCCTAGCGAAGAGGTTTCTGGACAAGTCTCTCAAATGGCTCATCGATACTACTCTTCAATTCTTCTCCAAATAGTCGTCCAAACCCCTAAGAAACTTCTCATTCTTCCTCAATAGAGTGCCGATGGAGGACACCCCATATTTCAACAGAGTGTCGAGCTCAGCAATATATTCAGAGATTGACATATCTCCCTGCTTCAAATCATTAAAGTTTTTGAATAGCACCGACTTTTGAGCAGCTATAATGAACTTCTCCTCGAATTGGTTGTAACATCCCCATATGTGGAGGCCCAAAACTAACTACTATGGACGCTGCAGTCGTCCACCATTATTAATCTTCGGCGACCAAATATGGCGGTGCTAGATTCATTGATACACAGATCACAAGAATATGGAAAAAATTTAGCCATTCAAAAATATATTTCCACATTCTTTCAAAACATTTCATGTTCATTACATAATCCCAAAACGTTAATTACGTTCAGCAAAATATAATTATTGCATATACGCCAAGAGCGACATATGAAGATGCCCGCTTGGTTGATCATAGTATATAATAAGGCTAATAAATCTGCCTTTACAAACAAAACACACAGCAGAAAAGATAACTATAAATAACTATATGCCTCCTACACGCCTTCGGAAGCTTTATTCGTCTAAGAAAAGAACATGAAAATCCTAAACCTCAAACTACTTGAAATCAATTGAGTACCTGAGAGTTTAAGAGGAAAACAAAAACTTCGAGTCAGACATAAAGCCTGTTATGAATAATAGTCTATCATTTCAAACTAAATAGATATCTAGTGAGACCACGCCGCATAGCGGAATGGGTTTTCCCCTCACTAGTATCCTAAAACCTTTATAAAACCATATACTGTGCTCCTGCATCCACAATGGTTAAAAACAAAATATTAAAAAACATTATGATGATATGTAAAACAAGCAAATCAAATAAGGATTACCCTCCCCATTAATTCTGACTATATGTCTCAATTATAGTTTCTAGGATTACTATTAACCTATTAGTTTTCATGGGCTAACTAATAACCGGTTAAACATTTAAGGACTCCATATCCAATTACATAGTTTTCATGGGCTTACTATGAACCTGACTATCTGATACCTTCATTTACACAGTTTTCATGGGTTAACTATGAACCTAACTGTCTTACATCCTCATTATACATAGTTTCCATGGGCTAACTATTAACCTATTGGCCCCTGCCAATATCATACAATTTTAATGGGCTTACTATAAACCTATTGGCCCCTGCCAATATCTTTCCTTTAAATTTTAGCATCCTATATTCTGGTCTTTCTGACCTCCTAGATGCAATTCTACTCATTTAGGAGTTTATTCAATTTATATTCAATATTGGGTTAACCTAACTGGTTCTCCTACCATTTTTCTCCAAAATGCAGTTATGGGTCCTTTATAAAGTGAATATATTCATATTAGAAGAAGCAATCTAACAACACAATAATACCACTCCTGTAGGTTTAATTTATCAAAGACAGATCCTTCTTAAACCATTATAAAAACCCCTTTAATATAGCCAGGTGTTTTTAAATAGAGTTTCGATCATAAAATCTTTTGATACCTTTGTAACCTAGCTTTCGACTTTATAGGATAACCTCTTTCGAATGCTCTTAAAAACATTAGGCTCCTGCCGTAAAATACTTTAAATTCTACCTTTTGAAACCTTTCGAATGTATTAAAGTATTAACATTTAACTTTAGAAGCTTAGATTCAAAACTAGTTGAAAGTACCCCTTTCGAAAGTATAAAATTTGGTCAAAAGAAAACAATTTTACAACCCCTTCGAAAGTATCCCCTTCGAAGGTAAAGAAAACCAAGCAAACATATTCAAAAGCAAAGAAATCAACTTATTCGGAAGTATAAAACTTTGTTTTAGCTATAACTTATTATAGGTGTAGAATTAAGGTCTCTAACCTATTCCATTGTGTTCAAATGATGGTTTCCCTTTCCGTAGAGTGGTCAAATAAAAAATTGGGCTTACGGTTAGAAAGTTATGTCTATTTGAAGTTTGCAAACAAAGTTGGAGAAAACTGCTACAAAAGGGCTTCTGCAACGTTTACAACTACTATCGAAAGGTTACTAAGTCGAAAGGTTCGTCCGAAAGTGCTACAAAAGGGTATAGAACCTCTGTAGAATGATGCAGTCGAAAGGTTACTAAGTTGAAAGGTTCATCTGAAAGTGCTACATAAGGGTCTAGAAGTGCTGTAGAATGATGCAGTCCAAAGGTTACTTAGTTGAAAGGTTACTAAGTCGAAAGGTTCATCCAAAAGTGCTAATGAAGGGTCCAAAAGTGCTGCAGAATGATGCAGTCGAAAGGTAACTAAGTCGGAAGGTTACTAAGTCGAAAGGTTGAATGGCAGAGTCGTAAATAACTTAAAAACTATTATTTTTCTAATTAAAGTATATTCTTTTCACCAACTCCTACTCTTTGTCAAATTCTTATTGGTTAATGACATACTTTAACACTTTCTTTGCAGAAAAACTGATATAGATCAGATTTATTATTTCAAAATAATTAATTATATTAATATTTTAATATAATTATTAAGCCTTTTTAGCTTAGAAAATTCATAATAAATCGAAATCACTTGGGAAAGATCCCAAAAATTCACCAAAAATCTGAAATTTCTTCATCATATAAAAATTTTAGTGTAGAATTCATTGTTTTATTATTTTTAATAATTAAAAACCGAAATAAATGCCTTTTTCACCTTAGGAAATTCATAAAATATTCCTATTAACTCCGAAAATTATGAAATTAAAATCTTATCTCGAAAATTACATTTTATGCAACATATCCAAAAATAAAGTCGTTTGGAGGTCATCTACTAAGGTTTTTACTTTAAAACCCATCATTTTAATTCCTTAAAAATTCCAATAAATCACCATAAATCATTGTTCTATCCAAACATTGATTATTCGATCCAAACATGATCAACACAACAAAATACATTTGGTTACTATCCACAACCAAACCAAAACAAGGAAAAACGAGATGATTTACATTATTATTCACCTTGGTTAAGTTGTTGGAGTTTGAAATTTGTCTTAGCTTTAATCTTCTAACTTTCTTTCTTGGATCTTCCAAGTTTGCCGATCTCCTAAGGTGTTTCAATGGCTGGCTATATCTTATCTTTTATGTGTATTTTGATTTATGAAATGGTAGGTGAGAATAAGGGAGGGTTTAAGAGTATATGGGTATGGCTATTCCCATATTGCATTCCTCTTATTGTCCTAACTTATAAATTATAAACCATACTTATACATTCATTAGTTTAGCCGCAACCAAGTTAATTGACAATTAAATCTCAACTCCTTAATCAACCACATTATTCTATTTATTTATCCACTTAAATGTCCTGAATAATGTTGAACAAAAATTAGGGGCGTTACATTGGGTTTTGAATTGACCCCGAGTAAACCGATCCTTGGGTGTAGCAACTCTGATAGCATTCCACTAGTTCGTAGCTCTCCCTTGAAGCTGTTGGGAAGCCAATCTCCTCTTCATAGCATCGCCCAATTCATGGCCATCAAAGATCCGTTCGCAGGTATCCAACCAATCCTGCACTTCAATAGCAGATTCCGTCCCTTGGAATTGTTTGCCACCAAGACTGACAAAATCCTTATTTAGCTTAGCGAAATTAACTCTAGGTGCTTGCACTTGAGCACCACCACCAATAGCAACATTCAGAGCTGTAGCTTGGGCATTCTACAACATGTACGCCATCATCGTGTTGAACATAATCTGCAAGTGAGGGTTAACAGGTCCCCAGCTTGCTCCTTCCTAGACACCAGAAATGGAGTTCCTTTCAAAGTTTCTTGTTTGTTGGCTCATTCTTGATCTGTAACAAGAATGATCAATCTCCCATAAAAGAAACTACATCAATGGTACTCGTGTGTGCATGTGAATTAAATACTATATATCTTCAATATAGTTTTGAAAATCAAAAAATATAAAAAGTACGTACTCTCTAGTGTATATATATATACTCTCGATCCAGTCTTGGGTGATAACTCAATCCCTATCTATACCGGACCATGGTATGAAATCGAGTTAATCATGTAACCTAGAGCTCTGGTACTAAATGGGACACCATCCTATATCATCGGCACCCAATATAACTAAATAGTGTGCTGCTGCCATGCCCGACTGATGTAGGACGATTGTCACGGGTTAAAAGAATTAAATAATCCCATAACTTGTCATATATCTCACAACACATGGTATAAAATACAATATACATTATAGATATAAAATGAAAGAGACAATAATAACTAAGTGAACTAAATACCAGAGCATATATCCACAGAGTTATACAACATAGAAATAAAGTTTATACAAAGCGAAAATAAACTCTAATAAACTATCTTATAATAGTAAAGTAGACATAGTCAAGGCTGCACAGTTTTGCACAACGGAGTAAGCATAATATCCATGTATAATACGAGAAAGCTCCATCCTGCTCATCTTCTACACTGCCACCACGTACACCTAGACCTACTATCTAGTCTACTTATTTAAGAGTACCCGAGATAACAAGGAGCAAAGCATAAAACCACGATTTAGACAATAGTTTGGTGTGAGCGATAAATGAATCTCAAAATACTTTAGAAGTCAATATAATAAGGAACAAAAAAGTATAAGAATCATACCTGACCTGTTCTTACATTCAAAGAGTTAGCACATAACGTCTATAACATGATCAAAAATGTACTACATCCCAAGTACAACATCGGGTGTCCAGGTATCCATGTCCTAAATACCTAAGTCTGGTGACACCTCTATAGTGATAGACTACTGGGGAAACAACCAAAGGACACTACACCATTATAAGCTATTAACAATGGGTAAAAACCGTTGTTAAGTCCAAAAGCGACGGGAGAAAACCGTCTTTAACACAGGAGTGGTTGAATTTAGCGACGGGAGAAAACCGTTGCTTTATGTCCAAAACGCAACGGGTATAAACCGTTGCAAATTGGGCCAAAGGCAACGGGTATAAACCGTTGCTTTATGGACAATAGGCAACGGGTATAAACCGTTGCTTAATGTACAAAAGGCAACGGTTACGAACCGTTGCTTAATGGGCCAAAAAACATTGAAGTCACACATAAAGCAACGATTAACACCCGTTGCACATAGTGTTTGCTTCTGCTCCTACAAAATCACATCTGTAACTCACTACTGCGTTACACGCATATCTCAGACTATAAACATATCGCACATATACCATACATATAAAATTATCAAACTTATAATTACACTATTGTTTTGCAAACAGAATGCTACCGTGCCGGAATATCATACTTATTACACTGCATTGTTTATTACACTACACTACAAAGATTTCATTAATTACACTACATAACCTCCGGCTAAAGATATCGTATCAAACCCTTTTGATGGCTCACATAACCTCCGGCTCCAACATCCCTAAAGGTCTCGGTAAATTGTCGACATATTTTGGCGGTTAGCTCATCCGGTAATAAAATTTTGTCCAACAACACTTTTTCATATGTGGGTGGTACTGGTTTTCCATGAATTACTAATGCTGTGGAATCTCGGCATATAGTACCTGTTATATAAGAATTTCTGGAGTGAATATATGGAATCACATTTATAGAACTAACATTACAGTACCTGTTATATAAGCATTACTAATGCTGTGGAATCACATATATGGAATTACTTTCAGCCAAGCAAGAAATTAGTGAAGGTTGTGCCCACCAGAACTTATCCATGTGATCATTGTTATTGATTTGCTAAAACTACTTAAAACTGCTTAATTTGCTCTATCCTATGGTTATAGCATTATAAATATTGCTAAATATTCTCTTATATCTTATGATTATGTTAATTTGGATTTGAAAATGTCATATATACCTCTTGTGAACCTAATTATGACGTACATGTCAAACGTGAACCTTTGTTGCCTAACCTCTTTTTCTATAATCAAAAGATAATTTGGAATCTATAAATACACATGCACTAATACTCATTAATTTGTTTATATGCACAATAACAGAGAGCAGTAAACTCAGTTGAAGCACAAAAAGACTGATTGGTCGATTAAAATAGTACCTGTTGCAATTACTTCATCCTCGAAGTTCAGGATTTCACATCTTTGGTCGATTAACTGATTGTTCGGAGTGGCAAACTGAGAAGATGCGATTTCACTGTCTACTTGACGATTATCTTGGGCTATGCTGAGAAGACGCTCCAGTTTATCATCCATATTGTCCAGCTTCATCAATTTTTGCTCCACATTTTGCAGTCGCTGCTCATATACTCCTTGGGCCTGTTTGAGCCGTTTGCATGGAATGACAGCACTCTTAACTTGGCTAGGAGCTATATTGGTCCCAATACTTCGGCTCCTGCCCTTTACATCTTTACCAAACACTGATATAAAGACGGCTTCATCACCACCACTCGTCGTTTCCTTTTCTTTTTCAATTTTGTCCTAAAAAGTAAATACATATATATGAATAATGAAAATTTAATTTAGAGGCGTTATTATTTGTTTAACTTACAAAGTAGGAAGATGTCGCATCTGACGTGCTGCCATCTTTTTTCTTATGCGTTTTCTCCCATACTTGAAGATGTGATACTTCTATTCCCGGAGTACTTGAATCGACTTGCATACAATGACCTAAAATTATATTTGGAACTAATGGTATATGCAATGTGATGCACCAATTCAATGACACATACCATTTCTTGAGTAATCATAGCGTGACTCTTACGTCCCGAATGATGACCATATTCGAGCATTGATCTATTTTGTTTGCCTCGCTTCCTTTTTTCATTCGCCTCGGGTTTTGATTCGTTTCTTATGAACTCATCCCAATCATCTTGAGAAATTTTCGGTGGACAATTTCTCATTCTTTCTTCATCAGTGATGAAATGGTCATAATGATTCTTGCACAAATCATTCTTGTGTCTCCTAAAAGCCTCAGACATTTTTTTCATAATAAGTTACTTCGATAGAGGATCGAGCTCATAATATTTCTGTATAACAAAAAATGCATGTAAACCATTTTTTATTTATGTATTGAAAGCATTATAAATGAATTAAAACCATCTAAGTTCATGTACACAGTTTACATTTCAAAGTATATGGATTTTTACATTTCAACGTATATAGTTTCATCAGTCTCTATGAATAAAGTGATCAATCTAAATATCCTTTAAATATCATAAAAGAATATATCTTGAAACAGAAACAGTACATAAATATGGTCTCATATGAACCCTCGCTCATTCAGGCCTATTTTACAATCAGAAACAGTACAGAAACAGAAACAGTACATAAAAAGGGTGCATATTACAATCAGACGACTATATTTTACAAACAGAAACAGTACATAAAAATGGTTAGGAGATTGGAGAACTTACCTCCAATTGATTCCACACGTCTTCCTTGTAATTTGGCGGAACTTTTTCCAACTTGGATATGAGATTGGCACATGATTTCTTACTAGTTTACCAATCTTCGTAGCGACCTTTGAACCATTTTTTCCAACTGGAGAACCATAGTTGTCTATATCAATTTTCTCCCGTTTTAAAGTGGATGATTGTGAACTTGTATCATTTGACGGTGGTGTGGCATCTTGTGACATTATGTCCTGCAAAGTCTAAAATCCTAAAATAAACCCAACAACATTATGACGTACATTTCTTCCCCTTCCAGCCCATCCCTGTGATGCCCGATTGCTGTCGGCCAAATTATTGCATGGAGTCCCCTCCATAACGTCCCCTTATTGCTGTTGTACATCTGATATATGAACCAACGTCCCCTTCTGATTTGTCTTGATCCCACTAGTTTCTCACCACAATAATCGTAATGTGATGAGAACTTGGTGGGATCAGACAAATCAAAAGGGGACGTTGTTTACTATATCAGATGTGCAGCAGCTTACCAGTAATCGCTTGGTGCAATTTTATTAAGTCATATAATGCGTTTGATCTTGTTATGGAGGGGAATCCATGCAATAAATTGGCTAACAGCAATCGGGCATCACAGGGATGGGCGGGAAGGGGAACATTCACTTTTATGCAGCAGTGATAAAGTCTTCCTGCATCACCAGAATTTTAAACTTAAGCGGATTCAAAACAATATCTAAAATACTGACTGAAATAAAGGATGCAAATACAAAAATATATTACCTTAGCACTGCTGAACTAAAGGGTGCAAATACAATATCTTGAACTGCTTGTCTACCTACAAACACAAAGAAAGAAAGAATAGTCAAGCTGATCACACGTATGGATGTGTACATGTGTGTATGTATGTGATCATATGTAAGTACCTACAACTACAAACACAAAATGAACTCTTGCAATATATCCATCCTTATGGATCCATCAGGATATTATAATGGTACTAATAAAAAATATAATGCATCTATTACTATCATATAACACACCATTTTACATTTTACACCATTTTAAATAAATATTTTGTTAAGGTACAATAACTGCTCTGAAATACAAAGTTAACATATGCATTTGATAAGATCTTCTAATTTTTCATTGTCTTCAAAAGCTGATTGATAAACGGTGGGAAACTCAGTGTCATCCACATTTATGGTCAACCGTTTTGGTGTATGCAAAACCACAAACCATCCGTTATTTTTTAAATCTTTTGAGTAGAACACTTGACTCGCTTCCGATGCAAGAATAAATGGCTCATCATTCACGCTATCTTTATTCTTCAATTTTCCCAAGTTAACTGTGATCAAGCTTGAAACAGAATCTATTTTACAACCATTGATCTTATCTTCGACCTTTACCCAATCACAATAAAAAGCTGTTTGTTTGAAGTCAATGTAATCCAACTCAATTATCTGTTGAATGACTCCGTAATAAGTTGTTTCTGCTTCCTTAAAATTTTTATCCTTCCCACTCGCTCTAAATTGTGTAATTGCTCTCATGCATACACCACTATCTTGTGTTAGCTTTCCTCTTCATAACTCTTCGAAGAAAATAAAAACCCATTCACTTGGTACTTCATATAACTACGAACATCAAACTTCGGCCCGTTAACTAACCGCCAAAGAGTTGAGTCAACATCGACGGTCTTCAACAACTACAACAATATACGTTAAATATATGTCAAGGAGGTGTATGGTCAACTTGAAAATACGTTAAATATTTAATACATATACCTCCTCACGTAACCAAAAAGTGAAATTTTTAATAGCTTCCCCAGATGTACCCCCGCCTCGAGTTTGAGATTTGGTGCTTTGAACATAGGAGTTATACCTCCTACGAAAAACACACAATAAATACTATATATATGAATTGATTTACAATAATAAAAATTCAAAACAAATTCATGAATTTACTTCTTCCATTCATCCAATCCGTCGTACTTATCAAGGACCCATTTACGCACTTGTTGAAATTGCACTTGAGTTAACGTTATATCTTTACCATTATCTAGTGCTATTTCATCAGCAAACTCATCATCCTCGTCTATAAATGCTTCACGGGTATGTTTATGAGTGCCAGCACCTCCTTTTGGCATATACTCCATGCAGTAAAGACTAGCTTCTTGTACAATATATCCTTCTGCAATACACCCTTCAATATATCTTTTGTTACACACATATCCTTTATATGTTTTCATCAACCTATGAAGATGAATAAGTGTAAAATGTAGACATCAATAGCTATTTAAATTGAATAATTATGTACATAACTAAAATTAGTAATTTACCGTTCAAATGGGTACATCCACCTATATCTAACAGGACCAGAAATCAATGCTTCATCGGCTAAATGAACCATAAGGTGAATACTGATATCAAAAAATGCAGGCGAAAAATGTTTTTCAATAACACACATTGCTTCTACCAAACTAGCCTTTGCTTTTAGAAGATGTTCCCTGTTGATCACCTTTGAGCACAAAATGTTATAAAAGAGACTAATGCGCTGAATAACATTCCGTAGATCCTTATGTTGCGGAAAATAATGCTGAAGCAATAACGAAAGTAAATGTTGCATTATGACATGGTAATCATGTAACTTCATATTTTTTAGTTCAAGAGGGTTGATGCTCACATTGTTATGGAAGTTCGAAGAGAATTTGCTCGGCACTTTCAAATTTTTCAAAACGGTGCAAAACTGTATCTTTTCTTCTTTGCTCAAAGTGAAAGTCGCATTTGGTATGGTTACTTGTTTCAGGATCTTCTATCACCCACAACTTTTGTTTTATACCCATGATTTTCAAATCCTTCCGTGCATTGATCCCATCTTTTGACATGTCTTTATGGTTCATAATTGTGTTGATCAAATGTTTCGTGACATTCATCTCCGTATGCATAACATCAATATTATGTCGGGTCAAATTTGTTTTCCAATATGGCAAATCAAAGAACTTCGACCTCCTATACCATGCAGGAACTTCTTCATCGATTGTCTTTTTCCGTTTTCGACCAATTTCCGTTATGTTTTTACCAACTTTCATTTTTATATTTGCTACCTTTTTTTCAACTTGATAACCAGTCAGTGGTTTTGGAGGACGCTTAAGTTCTTGCTCGTTGTTGAAATTTGTCTTATCGTATCGAAACTTGTGTCCGGACGGAAGAAATCTACGATGTCCCATGTAACAAATCTTCTTACTTTCAGGGAGATAAACAGATGTAGTTTCTTCTCCACAAATAGGACATGCAAATTAGCCGTGAGTTGTACATCCCGATAAAGTCCCAAGAGCGGGATGATCATGGATTGCCCACAACACTCTAGCTCTCATTATGAACTCAGATTTCTTAAATGAATCAAATGTAACGACTCCTTCCCATAACTGCTTTAACTCGTCTATCAAAGGTTCTAAATAAACATCAATATCCTTCCCCGGTTGTTTTGGCCCAGAAATCAACAGTGTTAACATTGAGAACTCTCTTTTCATGCACAAAGACGGAGGAAGGTTATATGGTACTACAATTACTGGCCAACAGTTGTAAGGGTTAGTTAAAGAAGCATTCGGACAGAAACCATCTGTTGCTATTCCAAGCGTGATATTTCGTGGTTCAGCAGCAAACGAAGAATCAAAAGAATCTGTAGTTTTCCATTGAGAAGTATCACGCGGATGACGCATTACGGTTGTACCGGACTTGGCACGACCATGCCAGGTCATCGCTTCTGCTATCCATGGTACAGTATACAGTCTTCTCAATCTAGAAATTAAAGGAAAATGTCTTAAGGTCTTTTGAGGTACTGTGGTAGCTTTTCTCTCTTCGTCGAATGATGTCTTATATCTTGGTGCATTGCAATTTGTACATGAAACTTTGTTCGCATTATCTTTCCAGTACAAGATGCAGTCATTAATGCATGCATCATAAGTTATGTAATTTAACCCAACTTGCTTAATGATCTTCTTCACGTCGGGGTACTTTGACGGTAGCGTGTTACCTTCGGGGAGTAACTCCTTTATGAATTCGAGTAGTGCAGTCACACCATTGTCTGAAAAGCCGTATTGGGTCTTCAAGCTATTCAGTTTCACAATGGCATACAACTTTGTAATCTCTTTTGGACAAGAAGGATAAAATGGCTCTGTTGCAGTTGCAGTATCAAAAAATGATTTATCCGTAAACTGCTCACCAATATTAGCATTATCATGCAACTGACTTGTAGGTTGAAAATGATGGAATCTATCTGCATCATTGATCAAATCCTCCATCCTAATATGTTCGGACTCATCAGTATTTGTGGCATGACTTACCGGTTGTTGTTTTGGCTTCTCCGGTATTCTTTCCCCGTGAAAACACCACACGGTATATGATTGAACAATACCATATCTAAGCAAATGAAAATGAATGTCATTTAATTTGAATGTATCTTCATTTTTGCACCGCGTGCAAGGGCACGAATACTTTTCCTTATTGCCACCGTTTTCAGCAACAAATTTAACGAAATTTCTCACACCTTCCACATATTCTGTATTTCTTCGATTAGATTGATTCATCCATTGTTTGTCTATACTAAAAGACATACTGAAAGAAAATAACAAGAGCTAATAAGAAATCATGGGTAACAATATCTTATGGCTTTCCACCAAGTTCAACTCTGATATTAACTAAACAGATGTATATTCTTCTGATTTCACTTGAAATTTAACATTAGCATCAAACTATTTCCAAAAAATTTGCCATTACAACGGCGCCATTTTGTAGCACCAGAGTAATGTCTATGCATTACCCCTCCCCTGATACTTGGCTTGCGCCATTAACAACAATTTTATCCACTTACTAAATATGGTCTCATATTTAGTAAAACAAAATTCATTGCATCAACTTATACCCTAGCAGTCACTATAAGCAGCTATGTCTAACTAGCATGCAGTATAGTACAACATTTAGGCTTTAGTAAATATGAGAATGCACACTACAACACTACTTCTCTTCCATGTTGCAATGTTTGGCTGATGATACACCACACGTACGGGGACGTGTTAGATTATCTCACATTGTACAATTTGTAAAACAAATCATATATAAATGTAAAAAGATCATCCTTTGCATAACCAATTGTTTTTTGGTTCTCTAACACTGTACACTTAAAACATCAAATATGTATTCTGATGGTTCAGATTAGAAGGTGCATCTCTACTTTGGAAAACTATTAAAGAGTAGTAGATATTGACTATAATCAATCCCCAAAAACTTAATGAAACATCAATCCTAAAAGATGAAGATAATGATGGAACTCAAATGACAGCTTATATGGTAACACTAAACAAACCCATAAGCAAGCATTATAGGGAATAAACTGTTCCATAAGCCATTTCCAATACCCTACATGAAGCACTCTATATTTACTGTAACAGTACATACAACGTCCTACCCTTGTCATAATAACCCTAAAGAATAGCTTGTGCAATCAAAGAACTAAGACAACAATAAAAGAAAAGGTAGAAACCAAGAAGGATCTTAATTATAGCTAGCTCTATGACAATGTATGGACAAAAAAGCAAGGGTGATATTTGAAATTGATTTGGATAACCTTTTCTTACATTTCTTTTTTTGTGGACTAAACCATAAACAATAATGTGCTTTTTTCAGAATAAAAGGGAATGTGGCAAACAACATAATAATGATTACAAATCAAGACTCCATATTATATAAATAATCATGAGTGAACTTTTCTGTATATGTTGATGATTCAGAATTCAGATATTGGAGTGAAAGAGCGATAAAATAAGATAGAATAGTCTGTTGATTACATAGACAAGGCTAAAAGTGGGCCGCAAGTATGTGACGAGAGAGGTCGATCAGCACCACTATATTTTTGTTATAATTGAACATATATATAAATTTATGTATTGGGGCGATGGTGGCCATGAATTTTTTTGATATAGCCAGACATGGAATGACACGCCTATCTTCAACGATGACATGCATGGCCGGATTCATATCTGATATCTAATATCTAAGAGGTGATCAAGATTTTCCTTTTAATATTCATGTTTGCACAGCCTTTTTAACCTTGGTATAGGAACATGTAAAACATAATGTTAATTATGCACTGAAGGTGATGCATGATCCGTATCTGATATCATATATCCACCTGTTATATCATCTACAGTATGTACCTTATATATCTTACCTAATCCTTAGTTCACTAAAAGTGAAATAATAAATAAGTAGTGATTTTACCTTCCTATCTCAAGTGGCAATAGCAACTGATGTGATGGATCACCAAACTAAAACAGCAAAGGAGAATGTGCACAATATCAGTTCTCTATAGACATTCCTAGACAAATATGAAAAGGAGGTTAGAAGTTCAAACCAGAATTCAAACACAATTTTAATATCACAGTAGCAATACATTTTCTCTACCCACACAGCAGCAATTAGTAAAAGTATAATACAAAACAACCCGGTTTCAAGTGAAAAACATAACTCAGCACTATCTAATAATGCCTGCTCAACTCAAGTAGCCATAGTCATAGATCACACAAACCCTGTACAACCCATTCAACACTCTGATCAGACAGAGTATCAACCAAATATTATAGACCAAAGCCTATCTCTCCCTATTGATAAGTCCTTAGAAATACCCTACATTGAACATGATAAATGCAGCTCCTCGACATCCTCGGTCAGCAATAACCGAAAGCATTAATGCACATACAAACTTGATAGAATGCATTGGAACAGCTAACCTCTTTGAGCCACAAGGGATAAGGAATTATTATACATGGCATGGTGGGCCTAATCTATTGACTCATAGCAAAATCGATAGATGCTTTATTAACTGGGAATGTTTCACTAAATTCCCACGTTTCTCGATTCTCTTTGCTAATCATTCCTCGAGCAATCACACTCTAATAATTTTCAATTTTGATACCCAACAGGAACATGCCAAAAACATTCCTTTCAAATACGGCAACGGGTGGCAATATAAATCAGGATACAAGCAAATAATTGAAGAGGAGTGGAATTATTCTTATATTGGAAATCCTTTACTCCAACTCCTAACAAAGCTATAAGCAGTAAAAACGAAACTAGAAAAGTGGAACAGATAGGAGCATAATTCTCAAAACAAAGTTGACGATCTAAGGAAGGAGCTGGACTAGTCCTACAATCACCTAATCATCCACCCGAATGATGAACAGATTAATAGACTTTGTAAACAACAGTTTGATAGCCTAACCTGAGAGCTAAACAAACAAGCTACAAAAATTAGACAAAGATCCAAAATGAAGTGGCTAACGAAAGGAGACTGAACAACTCAATTTTTCCACTTAAATGTCTCCTATCCAAAGACAAATCAAAGCAGGAAACTGATGATGGATTCACTTAGTACATTTTTTTACAAATGCAGGCCATAAAGTAGATCAGAATTTTCTTATGGCTACAATGACCTCCAATATGCTTATAGCACCAAATGTAACGCCAAGTAGAGAAAGTAAAATAAATAGGACCAAACTTTTGCTTTTAGAGTTCTTGTAGTATTGAACAAAAGCATGAAATCAATGAAACTTGAAAGCGGTCCAACCTACTACTACCTACACATACTACAATATCAAGAAAAAGACACTACAACAAACTTCCTACACATTCATAGTTTGTTATTTCTAGAGTTATTAAACACAACCAGGTATTCTAGATTGGTTAGTAGATATAGAAATTGTAATAAATGTTTCTTAAACTGATGTGCTCTACAAGCTGTCGAAGTCAGTGACCATGAGTACGACATTATTTAAGCATATAAAATCAAAATGTATTGAGCGTGTACAAATTACTTGCTCATAACACAAATCTGACTTTACTGGAAGCCCAATCATATAAGATTTGCAAGTTGTAACTACAGATGAGAACTCATATTACTGAAGTGAACCAAATTGAAGAATCAAAATCAAATTGCAATCTAACAAGACTTAAATTTAATTCAAAAACTCTTATATAACGAACCATTTATAAGGAATAAAAATTAAAATCGAACCATTTACAAGGAATAAAAGTCGAAACCAGGAAAACTATTATATTCAAAAACTATCATGTACCAAACCATTCATTCGAAAATAGGAACCAAATTGATGATTTAAACATAACGAACCATTCATAAGGAATAAAAATAAAAATCGATTCGTATTAAATACCTTGACCGGATCGATTGGAAAATGAGATCACCAGATTCTTTTTGAACTGCGTCGATAATCGATACCTTTGCCTCAATTGAGTGTAGTATGTCAGTGTTTAACAATTGATGGCTTTCAGGAGATTAAAATTTGGCGATCTGAAGATGAAATTAGAGAAGAGTACGGGGACGATATTAGGGCAAATGGTAAAGGAGCGTACTATTTTGGGAATAAGGGGGTTACACAAGTGGCAACGAACTAAAAAAATCACAACGGCTTTCACCCGTTGCAAAAGTAAACGGCCTTTAGCCGTTCTTATTGATTTTACAATGGCTCGAAACCATTGCTGTTTAGCAACGGCCCAAAACCGTTTCTATTCTTCCACATGAGGGGGTTGCGAAACTGCCAATATGGTGTAGTGGGAAACATAACATCCATTAAACAATCCTCACTGCCACTCATGTGCTTTGGATATATGATAACTCGTATGACCATTCTAATGCAAGAACCAGTGGAAAAGTCTTGGTTTCTCAGTGATTGAAATCCACAACACTCAATATGCCAAGAAAACTAAACTTCACGTCCTAGACGTCCATGGTATATGGATCATGTTCTAGATCGATGGGTATACGTCCTAATACCCAATGAGCATCCTCACCTACCCCTCCTTTACTAGCACACTGGAACACTCCAAGCATCAACGATTCCTTCACACACATCTTCAAACCCATCCTTGTTGATTCATTCCACCATCATCATAGAACCCTCCCTCGTCCTACTTATTTTCATTTCCATAGTATAACACGTCCTAACTTCACTCCACAGGCTCGTGTCCTAGGACCTGTCTCATCATATCTTCCCATAACAGGGTACTTTCTTGCTCTACTCCACAAGTTCGTGTCCTAAAACTTGTCCATATGGGCTACCATCATGACTCTCGTCCTAGAGCCATCATCAACGAAACACTTCTAGACCTTCATATTAGTCGTAGAGTCAACATCTCAAAGTCCCGAAGCCATCCAATCGAAGCACTACAAAATCGCTTTATTTCTTAACCATTAGTTTTCATCGAACTATCATATCTCCATCGAACGATGAATGAACAAATGAACACCTCCATCATGACCCAAAGACTATACACCTCGCTCCTAAGAAGTTCCACCCCAACTTGAGCAAAACTTTCAAGTCGGTACTGATCTCATCTACTTAATACCAATAATGAATGCTTTACCAATTTTGGGTAATTCTACATCCATGAAGCCCTTTTCTTCAAAGCTCCAACTTCCAAGTAATCTAACCCTCTTCATCACCTAGGAAAGTGCTCAGTACCGACCTGAGTGATTGATATCCCATACTTAGCTAAATTTTAGATTTTTGCTCACTTTGCCAACCCAAAGCTCAACTCAAAGCATCCTTGTGTTTTCCTAAAGATAGCCCAAAGCATATCTTAAGTAAAATCCTATTGAGCTAATTTCCACCGATTTGAATCAGGTCATCACGACCACTTTCTGCCAACCCAATTAGGATGCGACTTGAACTGCCGGCTCCTCCCTTATTCCAGAGCCCCTCCTCCAAGTTTCATTTGGCCACTTTTGCCTTCAACTCCGTAATTCGACGACCTCTTCCTAATTACCTAAGCACTAGGAAGCCATATCAAAACACAACATGCCAGATTGAAATATCATCCATATACATCTATACATGTATGCAATTCATCAATACATGATAATAATACAAATCATATTCTAGATCTAACTTTTACACTAGCATGTCAATATAATCAAAATGGGTTTCAAAGCCATTGTAGATCATTTTAATGTCAGCCAAAACCATGTATAAAGATGTGATTAAAGTTAGAAAATGTTTTAGGATCAAATCATGTTAAAAACATCAATTTCAACTATATGAACGGGCATAAAATATTAAGAGTTCAAGAACCACTCGCATAATACTGAAATTATCACTTTTCAATCCAAATCTAAAAATGGACAGCAAAGAGAATGAATTCAAATCAGCCAAAAATGATAATCTCCGATCTTTATGCTGGTTACCTTTTTAATTATGATTTTGCTAAGATTAGTAAGGAAAAAAGATGATTTTCGAGGAGATTAGCATTAATGGAAGCTTAGATCTATTTTGGGAAAGATGGAAATGATTTGGAATAGTCACATCAGTCTCCCTTAGGCTCAAATCCTAAAATTGGTTAGTGGGCCTAAGTGTGGGTTAACCTAATTACCCAATAATGCAGACCAGTAGTAGTCCAAACTTAAAACTACCAAACATTCAAACGGTAAATCTGTTTTACTATTATGACCACCCTACTGAATATGAAGCCATCATGCTGAAGCAATGTAAGTAGTTTTAGACCCTAGCTTGGCTTTTATCAAAAGTTATAGTCCATACAATATTTTCAGGATTAAAATGGTCACACGGAATTTTGATGAAAATCTGAGATAAGGAAAATGTCCCTAAGAGTCATTTCCCAAATGTTTAGAGTCATACGACCTCATATGAATTAAATATAAATATATACGATCATCTGATACATCAAATACGAGCTGTTATATGTTCCAAAAATAAAATTTTTACCTTTGAATTAGTACCATTGGAAACCTTTGAATGAAGGTTTATGGCTTGTTGCTGCATATTTGGGATTTTATTTTTTTATTGTTTCTTTTTGAGAACTAAGGTTTACTTTAATTTCATAACAAATCTCATTTCCAATTAGTCATTATATCATTTATGCGCTTGCTAAATTTACATTATAATTGCATTTACATCATGTATAGAAAGCATACCCAACTCACATTTGGTATGCATGTATCAAGTAATTAAATTTGATATAGTACTGGCTGAGCACAAATGATGCTGCAAGTCAATAAATTTTCCACGACCAAAGATACGATAGCTGTAGTTGTGGGTCAATGACGAAATCAGGAATATGTAGTATCGATCCCGGTCTGAAGATGGGATCCATATTCTTTGCTAAAGCTCCAATATCGATCAGGAATGACTGGAAATAACAAAACCATGAGATACAAGATGACTAAAAATAGAACATGGGCTACAGGTCTGGCATAGTGTCTTGAGGTTGAAAACTAAGAATAAAACAGAGATATCATGAAGCAGAGATCTGAATTCACGAACTGAGAAATTAATGCCAGTGCATAGTGTCTTAAACTCATACATCAACCAGCAGTAAGGGAATTATGTGAACTTCCTATAACTGAATTATAGACAACTCGATGATAGATGGTGAATGAAGGTGTGTCTCTCCAAATTTACATTATTTTATCTAATAACCTTTTAAATTCATTCTTTATTGTCTCTTAGTAGTCACATACCCACACATAGAGATACATATGAAATACATGGTTGAATTGACGAGAATCTATGCGACCATGGTGTGCATTTGCTTATTTATTTTATTATTTAAGCCAAAGGTAATGCCTTAGTTAAGGGAATAGTAACCAAAGCAATTGAGGTTTCAACCAATAGAAAATGATCTATATGGGATCAAAGACTTGGATATTACTGAAGAGACTTGCATTGATATGGTTGTAATTAGGTAAGCTTGTTCTCCAATTTTATTAGATCACCATTTAACATTTGTTGTAAACACTACTTTGATATTGTTTCATAACTACCATTAGATGTGTTTTTTGTTCGCGTTTCATAATACCGTGTGCTAATATGCATGTACTTCTAAATATAAATTATATTTTATTTACAGCTTCATGATCTTCTAAAGAGATCTCTCACCTCTAAATTTATGTTAATGAACCTAACTTAAGTTTATTACACATCTTTTGACATCTATATCTATTCAATTCACATATTATTTGGTTGGTTCTAATGGTCAAATGCTTTGCAGGCATTGAACTTGCTAAAGACTTGCTTGACCTCACTGTCTCCATTTAGCAATGTATTCCTACCAAAGACGCAAAGGAATTAACATGTTAATGTTTTAAGAGGTATCATGCAATCAACCTCTCATTTAAATTCTTATTTTCAATAAATCAGTAACTTATAAGAAGACTGACGTGAGTTATCAACGTCAATGGATTTGCTTACTTGAAACTCAAAAGAAATAATTAAGTTTATAATAAAAAAAATTAGTTTTATACAAATTTAACTAAGTTGACTAAAAGTACATAAAAATTTATTAATTTTAATAACCTTCAACTAAGTTATATAAAGATTAACTAACTTAACCAAGTTTAATAAAAATTTATTAATTTTCAAAAAATTAACCAAGTTTTATAAAACTTAAATAAATTATAAAATTAACTAAGTTATATAAAAATTTAACTAAGTGAACAACGGTTTATAAAAATTAAATAAATTTATAAAAATAACCTAATTATAAAAATTAAATTTATAAAAATTAACTAAGTTTTATAAAAATTAAATAATTTAATAAAAATAACTAAGTGTACAAAAATTAATTAAGTATTTTAAAAAATAAATAAGTTCGTAAAAATAATTAAGTCAATAAATGTTAACTAATTTTTATAAAAATTAACTAAGTTCTATAAACATTTCACTAAAGTAACTAAGTTTATAAAGTTTAACCAGGTTTTACAAAATTTAACCGCGTTCTATAACTATTAAATAAGTTTATAAAAGTTGAACTAAATCAACTAAGTTTCTAAAGAATTTATTAAGTTTGATAAATATTTAGCTAAGTCAACTAAGTTTCTAAAAATTAGCTGGGTTTTACAAAAATAAACTGAGTTTTGTAAAAATTACATAAGTTCATAAAAATTAACGGTAATAGTATAAATAATTATAGTCACTACAAGAAGATGTTATACTGGTTATTAAAACAAATGCAATATGAAAATAACATACATAAGCAAGAACAGAGTTGTTGAAAGTAGTTTATTCAAAAAAGTTAAATTTGCAGAAAAACCTTGTAAAAGATGCAATTTATTGGATATCAGTGCCAGATTGATAAGTAATCATGTTCCACAAGTGTCCCAAAACCATAACAAATCAAGTTTCAAACAATCTAGCATAGGGTTGGATAAGTCATGTAGGAATCTAATGACAGCTTTCTTTTTGACAGGTGATTTATCATGCTTTCAGTGTTAGACTACATGTTGCAAGATAGATAGCAGTATGTTTACCCCCGCTTTCCACTTCAAAAATTAGTCATGCTTACACTGTTATGTATTATTTCATAGCAAGGTTCATATATCTTTACTATAGTTAGCATGGTTTTATGTATTGTTTTATTATGTTATAAACAATATTACTTTTGATCATAAGTATTTTTTCACTTATTACTTTGTCATTTAAATATTATGGATATATTTTGTAGTTCGGCTTACGAATCCGTCAGATTATGTACATTACAATGTGTTAATTATAGTAGTTTGAATTATTATAATTTATATGTTGAAATAAACTTATAGTAGAATTACAAATGAAAGCGGAATGTATATTGCTATTTACTAGAGCATTAAAAACTGTTATAAAAAATAATCTATAGCCTTTTAAAAATTCTAGGAAAAGTATCAGAGCTTTCACATGCTATGGGGTTTTAAAAATGCTATGAGAAAGTCACAACAAGAGAAATGCTACAGAAAGTTTAATTATATCAAAGATATACACAAAGATGATAACAAAAATGCAATAATAGGTAATTATTAATTAGTGTTTTAAATAATGCTATGGTACCCACTAAACATATAGTCATTTTACAGCATTTTTAAAACGATAAATAGTCGTTTATAGCATTTTTAAAACACTATTAAGTGCTAGATTGTTTGAGTGGGAGTAGCTACACATGAACGAGTGAAGCTGCAATGTTAAGCATGCGACAGAAGTCTAGACAAAAGTATGTTGAGCAGGTGATGTAATCTTTGCATCATGTGGTATGAACGACTAAGATGCAATGTATGGAATTCTGACTGCAGTAGCCACACATGCATACATGTATTTATGACCTGGTACCAGCGAACAGGTGAGTGCACATGTAGAAGCCACCATATGCAGTGCGATATTGCTAAACACTCAGATAGGATGTCGACGAGGAGAAAACTGAAGCAACGACCATGATTATTGTTGATGCTGGAAGAACATCATTCGCTGGCCATGTGCTCAAATGCAACTATAATTACATCATTCAGAATACTAGTTCAAAAATAATAAATATGTAGTTAAAATTATAATCAATTTTCTAAACGCATTCAAATTCTAATTAAGGTCAAATATAACTGCATTTTCTTAATGCAGTTATTATAACAATATTAAAATTGAAGAAAATTATCAAATGTAGCCAATTTATTTCTGTACCACATAAATGTAGTTAAATTAATTCAAAAGATGTTGTCAAAATATATCTTACAAACCCATCCTAGTTTGATTCATTCCACTATCATCATAGAACCCTCCTTCATCCTACTTATTTCCATTTCCATAGCAGAGCACGTCCTAGCTTCACTCCACAGTTTCTTGTCCTAGAATCTGTCACATCATACCTTCCCATAATAGAGTACTTTCTTGCTCTACTCCAAAATAACTTTACCTTATGGGCTACCATCACGACTCTCGTCCTACAACCATCATCATTGGAACACTTCTAGCACTTCGTATTAGTTGTAGAATCTAAATCTCAAAGTCTTAAAGCCATCACATCGAAGCACTCCAATATCGCTTTGTTTCTTAACCATCATTTTTCATCGAGCTGCCATATCTCCATTGAACGACAAATGAACAAATGAACACCTCCAACATGACCCAAAGACCATATGCTTCACTCCCAAGAAGTTCCACCCCCACCTGAGCAAAACTTTCAGGTTGATACCGATCTCATCTACTTAGTACCAATAATGAATAATTTACCAATTTTGGGTCATTCTACATCCATGAAGCCACTTTTCTTCAAAGCTCCAACTTCAAAGTCATCAGACCCTCTTCGTCACCTAGGAAAGTGCTCGATACTGACCTGAGTGATCAATATCCCATACTTAACCAAATTTTAGATTTTTGCTCACTTTGCCAACCCAAGGCTCGACTCAAAGCATCCTTGTGTTTTTCCAAAGCAAGCCCAAAGTACATCCTAAGTCAAATTCCATAAGCTAATTTCCACCGATTTGAATCAGGTTATCGCGACCACTTTCCATCACCCCAATTTTGATGCGACTTGAACCATGTGCTCTCCCTTATTCCAGAGACCCTCCTCCAAGTTTCATTTGGCCAATTTTTCCTTCGACTTCGTAATTCGACAACCTCTTTCCCAATTACCTAAGCACTAGCAAGCCATATCAAAACATAACAAGCCAAATTAAAATATCATCCGTATACATCAATACACTATTGCAATTCATCAATACATGATAATCATACAAATCATATTCTAGACCTAACTTTTACACTAGCATGTCAATTTGATCTAAAATTAATTGCAAAAACATTTTAAATCATTTTAATTTTAGCCTTAACTATGTATAAAGATGTGATTAAATTTAGAAAACTTTTTTGGATCAAATCATGTTGAAAACATCAATTTCAACTATATAAACATGCATAAAATAGTAAATGTTCAAGAACCACTCACATAATACCAAAATTATCACTTTTTAATCCAAATCTAAAAATGGACAGCAAGGAGAATGAATTCAAATTAGCAAAAAATGATAATCTCTAATATCTATGCTAATTACCTTTTTAATTATGATATGACTAAGATTGGTAAGGAAAAAAGATGATTTTTTAGGAGATTAGTGTTAGTGGAAGCTTAGAACTATTTTGGAAAAGATGAAAATGACTTGGAATAATCACACAAGTGCCCTTAGGCTCAAATCCTGAAATGGGTTAGTGGGCCTAAGTGTGGATTAGCCTAATTACCTGATAATGCAGGCCAGTAGTAGTCAAAACTTGAAACTACCTTAGCATTCAAACGGTAAGTCTGTTTTACTATTATGACCCCCTCTACTGGATGGAAAGCCATCTTGCTGAAGCAATGTAAGTGTTTATAGACTCTAGCTTGGCATTTATTAAAATTGTGACACCCCACCTCTATGCTTATAATAACAAAGAGTATTAAAAGAAATACTGTCTATTATTACGAAGAATAAGGCTGGATAGGAGCGACCATCCGTAATTGGCCTTACACTAATATTAGTTATCTCGATAGGAGTGGTATATACTTTTTATTTTTCATCTTATTTATTTACTCCCATCGACATACACAATTATCAGTATAAAACAAACTACGATGGTTCATAATAGTTTAGGACATTAGATATAACGATAACACAGATAATATAAATGTGGAACACAGATAAAAACAAAAGTCTCATATATATATAACTGATGTCAGTTACAACATAGTTGACTCAATACATATGATACAACTACAACTATCGACTCTAGAAGTTATATATACAAGTACATTATCGACTAATATACATGAATACATATCGTTCTATACAATAACACGACTACTACAAAATGACAAAGACAACTTCAGAAGATGTGAAAAGTCTTCAAATCCCGAACAGCAACTCAAAGAAGGAAATCTACGACCTGAAATAACTCGGGTCTGACCCGAGTATTAAATTCAAAAGAAAATAATACACGGGTCAGTCTAATTCAAACTCAGTTATTAATGCCCAGAAGCAATAATAATCAAATAACGAATAGACGACAGTCGCAGAAATCTCGTATATCCAACTTCTCGATACGAGAATCGGATAACGGCAGATATAACACTAAACAGCGTTAAGCAATAAATCAGCAAATTCAAACCATCAGCAAGATAAATAGAAGAAAAGATTATCAGTGAAGACAATTTGGAAAACATCAGAATTTTCTAAACGACAATTAACACAAATTCCAATCATTAAATAACAATTAGAAACTCAGGATCTAATTATCGAATAGATAATTATACACAATAAAATAGACAATCGAATTGAATCAAATACAATTCTCAAATGTTGAATTGAACACAACAATCCAAATAATTAAAATATCAATTAAAACAATAAATCAGTGTGGCTGCAGTACACGCGCGCGTGTACTGCCTCGCCACTACGGAGATGAAATAAGGGCCAGACACAAGGTCAAACCCAAGTTTTGCAACTGGATTCAACTCAAGTAAAAGTTAAGAATTCAGCCAAACTCAACAATTACAATGCTAGACACAGTACAACCATAAACTCAACAAATTCAAGTGACCAGACACACGTGTAAAGTGAAGACCACAAGGCAAAGCCTCAGTATCAAAACAGAAGTGAGGCCATGTACATGTCGATGGCAGCCTCAACCAGATGACCAAGTGAATGTATACAAGTTCAGCGCAAATCAAGGACGGCAACGCGAGCGAACCAGACTCAAGTCAGTCCAGTTACTCTATGGAATACATCACTACAACTATCAAATGAAACAGTGTATATATAAGGTATGCAAGGGCTCAAGTGTATCCCCAGGCCCAGTGCGAAAGTAGACATCATTGTATAAAACAATGTATCAAAGTTCAAGTGAACTGGATAGGTAAAACTCAAGTCTACTAACATGAAGACTGCAATATCAAAGAAACTACAAGATTGCACAATGGAAATGCAAGGACCAGGCAATTCAAATACAATTGCAAACCAGATCCACAACTAACAGGCCTTAATGAAGCAACCCAATAACTCAAACTCAGTACGAATCCAACAATATATGCATACAGACATACTTATGTATGTATGCACCTAAAATGCAGACTTGAGTAAACCGGGATAAGACAACACAAATCAGTGAAATGTATCAGGTCTAAGGCAACAGTGTGCCAACAGGTGACAAAGCAAGGCCAGAGTGATAACTCAATAATAAAGCAGTTAAACGTATGTACAAGAAGACCAGATGAAGACTGCATATAACAGACCAACAAATACTAGATCAACATCAAAATGACACTGAGGAATATTGAACTACAAGTATGCAGTATACAAATGATGTCCAGACCAATTACAATGCTACCAGACAAGGCAAGGGCCATATAGACATATATATACATATATGCCAATATATGTATACACATATACGAGTCTAAATGACAACAGTGGACACAAACTATATTCGATCTTGAAAACAGTTTCAAGATTTAAGTAACATATGTGTATACAACTTGAAGCAAGAAGGTCAAGTGCACTATAAACATCACATTGAAGCAACTAGAGTAAATCACAGTGAGGATGGACAGAGAACAATAAGCAAAGTGTACACACGTAAATGGACAAATGATCTCAAATAATCAAGCAGCAATTTCACAGAGACCAAAACTAATAACCAAATCAAAGCCGATGGTCATCACAGAACCAAAATCAAGTTCGAAGTCAACAGCAGTAAACTCGGAGGTGAAGCCGAGATAGAAACAAATGTCAAAGCCGGAAATTCATCAATTTATACGAACTCGATAAAGTCAAAGAAGCATCAATCATCGAAACATTATCACGTAATCACAACAGAAATAAAATCGAATGGCCTCGAAACTTCAAATCAATGTTGTTTTATCAAGCAACCAAATACACGAAATTGAAGAAATCAGAAATCAATAAGCTTTAAATTAGATGTGAGCGATAAGGAATCACTCACCTTTTTGGCCAAATAGAAGGAACCGCGAGCAAACAGAATCAACTTAAGAAAGAGATCCAAGGATTGACATCGGAGTTGAAGCCTTGGCATCACAAAAACAAGCGAAGCCAAAACAAGCGAAACCCTACTTTCTGAAGCAAAAACGAGCGCGGCCACCATTTTCATTCTTTTCGTTTATTTTGCTTTAGGGTTTTGAATGAGTGAAAATGAAAGAAGGGCTGGGTTTTTCTTTTATGGTTATCACGGCAAAAACAAACGCTTGAAAACGTGGGCTAACATTTAAATTTTAAAGCCCACAAAACTCTTCAAATTTTTGAGAGGAATTTAAACCGGGTTTTAAAACTTCAAACAGTAATTAGTCATCACTCTTAATCGTCTACTGACGCCAATTAATTAATGCGAAATACCGGGTTGTTACAGACTCCCCTCATAAAAATTGCGTCCTCGCAATTTTCCATAATTAAAGTCATCCACCACAATTATTCTTCTAACATAAACTGGTCAAGCTAGAAAATAAAAGTCGAGAATTCAAATGTCAAAGTAATCTTTTAATTTCATAAGGGAAATTCACAAATTCTCAACAAAGTTTAATTATCAGTAGATAAACAGAAAACAACAAAACTGGATAATCACAATTATCAGCAATCTTCAATTATTAACTAGAAAATTTAAGATACAGAAATTCACAAAATAGCAATATCTAATTATCAATACGATAATTAGAAAACAACAAAATCTAATTATCAACAAAGATAATTATGAAACCCAAATCACAATTCGCAAAGCTGTCAATATCTAGTTATTCAACAATTAACTAGAAAACACAAACTCCCTATCAACAAACTCTAACTATCAACAAAGATAGAAAGAAAACAGCAATTCAATAAAAATCAGCATAATCTAGATTCAATTAGAGACTAGAAAATCTCTTATACATAAAAACAGCAAACATCCAAATATCCAAACGATACTCAGAAAATAAATCAACAAATGTCAAATTATAAAAAAAACGAAAACCACAAAACATCAAATATCTAATTATCTCAAACGATAATCAGAAACAAATCAGCACATATCTAATTACCATAATCAGTAATTAAAATTTCAAATTCAACAAATATTCGATTATCACAAACGATAACCAAATTTCCAAATTCAACAAATATTCGATTACCACAAACGATAACCAAATTTTCAAATTCAACAATTATTTGATTATCACAAGCGATAATCAAATTCCAAATTCAATAAATATTTGATTATCTGAAGCGATAATCAAATCTCAAAACAGAAAATATTCAATTATCTCAGGCGATAATTAAATTTCAAATCAACAACTATTTAATTATCTCAGGCGATAACTAAATCTCAAAATAGAAAATATTTAATTATCTCAGGCGATAATTAAATTTCAAATCAACAACTATTTAATTATCTCAGGTGATAACTAAATCTCAAAACAGCAAATATTTAATTATCACAGGCGATAACTAAATTTCAAATCAACAACTATTTAATTATCTCAGACGATAACTAAATCTCAAAACAGCAAATATTTAATTATCATAGGCGATAATTAAATTTCAAATCAACAACTATTTAATTATCTCAGGCGATAATTAAATCTCATAACAGCAATTATTTAATTATCAAAAGCGATAATTAAAAACAATAATTATCCGACTATCAAAAACGATAATCAGAACTCATATCAACAAATATCTAATTATCAGAAGCGATAATTAGAAACACAAATATCTGATTATCAAAAACGATAATCAGAACTCATATCAACAAATATCCAATTATCACAAGCGATAATTAGAAACAACAAATATCTGATTATCAAAAACGATAATCAGAACTCATATCAACAAATATCTAATTATCACAAGCGATAATTAGAAACAACAAATATCTGATTATCAAAAACGATAATCAGAACTCATATCAACAAATTTCCAATTACCTGCAGATAATTGGAAGCAACAAATATCTAGAAATCAATTAAGAAGACTAGAAAATCAACATAAAAGCTTGGATCGATCCCATCAGATGGCGAGTTTTTAATTCACCGCACGTGCATCAACAAATGGCCGAAGCCTACCAAGTACTCAACAAATGGCGCCCAACAAATGACCCGAAGGTCCAACAAATGACCCGAAGGTCTAGTATTGGTATTTGACCCGAAGGTCCAACAAATGACCCGAAGGTCCAACATAGTGGCTCGAAAGCACACGAAAACATCAAATATTTCAATTAACGAGTCCGGAATTAACCGAAATAGCAAACGCACATGTCCCATACCACGTGTTTTACTAAATCGTTTGATTCTCTTCATCGTTTCCTTGAAAGTGTAAATTCATCAAAATCATCAAAACAGCAGATATTTCAATTAACGAGTCCGTAATTAACCGAAATAGTAAAAGTGTGGTTCCATACTTCGCACTTTTGCTAAATCGTTTAAATCTCTTCATCGTTTCCTTGAAAGTGCAAAATTGTGTATTTTGTAAAAATACACTTTACATTCTCAAACGGACAAGTCCGGAATTAAGCGAATCAGTAAAAGAAAGGGGTCATAGTCCTCGATTTTGCTGAAACGTTTAAATCGCTTCCTCATTCTTTTGAAATCGCAAACTGTAAAATTTCTGAAAACAATTTTATTTATTTTGTAAAAATAACAATTCATATTCTCAACTGGACAAGTCCGGAGTTAAGCGAAACAGTAAAAGAAAGGGGTCATAATCCTCGATTTTGCTGAATCGTTTAAGTCGCTTTCTCATTCTTTTGAAAACGCAAACTGTTAAAAATTTATAAAACAATTTTCATTTTAAAACGATTTTCCAATCACATGATTAAAACAGCAAATCAGTAACAATTTCGGTAAGGAAATCGTACTTCTCAAAATACCGTAAAAACGGTTACAAATCAGTATTGCAGAATAACCGCTTGAAAATCCACTTTTAAAACATGACGGTTACTGAAGCCAAAGCGACAGTAATTTTAAAACGTCAAAATCACATCAAAACAATTTACATCAAAATGTAATATCAATGAATTTTCATTCATCAAAATGCCACAAAACACCGTGCTTCAAAAAATTTAGCATTGGTGTAAAAATCTCATTATAAAAATAACGGCAACAAAATACGTTTCATAACCAAGCATCGGTTCAACGTAAATAAATGCAGTAACGTGCAATTCAAATTTTTGCACGTACTACAGAATGAACAAAAAAAAAATCATTCGAAAGTATCTTCAATGAAGATAATTCAAATCAGCAAAAATCTAATCAATATGTGATTAGCATAAAAGAAAACCAGCAAAGATCTCAATAAAAATCACATAACTGCAATTGGTTCGAATCCTCAATTCGGATTCGAAATTCTCAAAGAAACAAAATAATTACAGCTATGTAAACAACAAATGAAATTCATATCAATTTCGTATTTTGATTTTTAAATCAAAAAGATTATCAGTTGTACTCAGCAAAGACAGTTTCACTATTTCCGCTGCGCACTCTGATAAACAGAACACAAATCAATCAAATTATCAGAACACAATTTCACTATTATTTTTAAATAAAGATATTTAAAAATTTCATCCAAATTTCAAAACTTTATTTTTGACTCAAAGTACAATAAAACGTCGACCAATAGTTGTAACATATGTTCCATCCAAGTTATGTTTTATATTATGTCCATAAACCCCAAGCTCTGATACCAACTGTGACGCCCCACCTCTATGCTCATAATAACAAAGAGTATTAAAAGAAATACTGTCTATTATTACGAAGAATAAGGCTGGATAGGAGCGACCATCCGTAATTGGCCTTACACTAATATTGGTTATCTCGATAGGAGTGGTATATACTTTTTATTTTTCATCTTATTTATTTACTCCCATCGACATACCCAATTATCAGTATAAAACAAACTACGATGGTTCATAATAGTTTAGGACATTAGATATAACGATAACACAGATAATATAAATGTGGAACACAGATAAAAACAAAAGTCTCATATATATATAACTGATATCAGTTACAACATAGTTGACTCAATACATATGATACAACTACAACTGTCGACTCTAGAAGTTATATATACAAGTACATTATCGACTAATATACATGAATACATATCGTTCTATACAATAACACGACTACTACAAAATGACAAAGACAACTTCAGAAGATGTGAAAAGTCTTCAAATCCCGAACAGCAACTCAAAGAAGGAAATCTACGACCTGAAATAACTCGGGTCTGACCCGAGTATTAAATTCAAAAGAAAATAATACACGGGTCAGTCTAATTCAAACTCAGTTATTAATGCCCAGAAGCAATAATAATCAAATAACGAATAGACGACAGTCACAGAAATCTCGTATATCCAACTTCTCGATACGAGAATCGGATAACGGCAGATATAACACTAAATAGCGTTAAGCAATAAATCAGCAAATTCAAACCATCAGCAAGATAAATAAAAGAAAAGATTATCAGTGAAGACAATTTGGAAAACAGCAGAATTGTCTAAACGACAATTAGCACAAATTCCAATCATTAAATAACAATTAGAAACTCAGGATCTAATTATCGAATAGATAATTATACACAATAAAATAGATAATCGAATTGAATCAAATACAATTCTCAAATGTGAATTGAACACAACAATCCAAATAATTGAAATATCAATTAAAATAATAAATCAGTGTGGCTGCAGTACACGCGCGCGTGTACTGCCTCGCCACTACGGAGATGAAATAAGGGCCAGACATAAGGTCAAACCCAAGTTTTGCAACTGGATTCAACTCAAGTAAAAGTTAAGAATTCAGCCAAACTCAACAATTACAATGCTAGGCACAGTACAACCATAAACTCAACAAATTCAAGTGACCAGACACACGTGTAAAGTGAAGACCACAAGGCAAAGCCTCAGTATCAAAACAGAAGTGAGGCCATGTACATGTCGATGGCAGCCTCAACCAGATGACCAAGTGAATGTATACAAGTTCAGTGCAAATCAAGGACGGCAACGCGAGCGAACCAGACTCAAGTCAGTCCAGTTAGTCTATGGAATACATCACTACAACTATCAAATGAAACAGTGTATATATAAGGTATGCAAGGGCTCAAGTGTATCCCCAGGCCCAGTGCGAAAGTAGACATCATTGTATAAAACAATGTATCAAAGTTCAAGTGAACTGGATAGGTAAAACTCAAGTCTACTAACATGAAGACTGCAATATCAAAGAAACTACAAGATTGCACAATGGAAATGCAAGGACCAGGCAATTCAAATACAATTGCAAACACGATCCACAACTAACAGGCCTTAATGAAGCAACCCAATAACTCAAACTCAGTACGAATCCAACAATATATGCATACAGACATACTTATGTATGTATGCACCTAAAATGCAGACTTGAGTAAACCGGGATAAGACAACACAAATCAGTGAAATGTATCAGGTCTAAGGCAACAGTGTGCCAACAGGTGACAGAGCAAGGCCAGAGTGATAACTCAATAATAAAGCAGTTAAACGTATGTACAAGAAGACCAGATGAAGACTGCATATAACAGACCAACAAATACTAGATCAACATCAAAATGACACTGAGGAATATTGAACTACAAGTATGCAGTATACAAATGATGTCCAGACCAATTACAATGCTACCAGACAAGGCAAGGGCCATATAGACACATATATATATACATATATGCCAATATATGTATACACATATACGAGTCTAAATGACAACAGTGGACACAAACTATATTCGATCTTGAAAACAGTTTCAAGATTTAAGTAACATATGTGTATACAACTTGAAGCAAGAAGGTCAAGTGCACTATAAACATCACATTGAAGCAACTAGAGTAAATCACAGTGAGCATGGACAGAGAACAACAAGCAAAGTGTACACACGTAAATGGACAAATGATCTCAAATAATCAAGCAGCAATTTCACAGAGACCAAAACTAATAACCAAATCAAAGCCGATGGTCATCACAGAACCAAAATCAAGTTCGAAGTCAACAGCAGTAAACTCGGAGGTGAAGCCGAGATAGAAACAAATGTCAAAGCCGGAAATTCATCAATTTATACGAACTCGATAAAGTCAAAGAAGCATCAATCATCGAAACATTATCACGTAATCACAACAGAAATAAAATCAAATGGCCTCGAAACTTCAAATCAATGTTGTTTTATCAAGCAACCAAATACACGAAATTGAAGAAATCAGAAATCAATAAGCTTTAAATTAGATGTGAGCGATAAGGAATCACTCACCTTTTTGGCCAAATAGAAGGAACCGCGAGCAAACAGAATCAACTGAAGAAAGAGATCCAAGGATTGACATCGGAGTTGAAGCCTTGGCATCACAAAAACAAGCGAAGCCAAAACAAGCGAAACCCTACTTTCTGAAGCAAAAACGAGCGCGGCCACCATTTTCATTCTTTTCGTTTATTTTGCTTTAGGGTTTTGAATGAGTGAAAATGAAAGAAGGGCTGGGTTTTTCTTTTATGGTTATCATGGCAAAAACAAACGCTTGAAAACGTGGGCTAACATTTAAATTTTGAAGCCCACAAAACTCTTCAAATTTTTGAGAGGAATTTAAACCGGGTTTTAAAACTTCAAACAGTAATTAGTCATCACTCTTAATCGTCTACTGACGCCAAATAATTAATGCGAAATACCGGGTTGTTACAGAAATCATAGTCCATAGAAGATTTTTAGGGTTAAAATGGTCGCATAGAAATTCGATGAAAATCGGAGATGTGGAAAATGTCCCTAAGAGTCATTTTTCCAAAAGTTTAGAGTCATACGACGCATATGAATTAAATAAAAATATTTTACGATCATCCGATACATAAAATATGGATAGTTATATACTTCAAAAATAAAAATCTTACCTCTTAATGAGTGCCATTGGAAAACTTTGAATGAAGGTTTATGGCTTGTTTCCACATATTTAGGATTTTATCTTTTTATTATTGTTTTTTTAGAATTAAGGTTTACTTTAATTGTGTACCAAATCACATTTCCAATTAGTCATTATATCATTTATGTGCTTTCTAAATTCACATTATAATTGTGTTTGTATCACTTATAGAAAGCATACCAAACTCACATTTGATAAGCATCCATTAAGTAAATAAATTTGATATAATACTGGCTGAGCATAAATGGTGTTGCAAGTCATTAAATTTGCCACGACCAAAGATATGGTAGGTTTAGTTGTAGGTCAATGACGAAATCAGGAATCTATATTATCGATCCTGATCTGAAGATAGGAACAATATTCTTAGCTAAAGCTCCAATATCGATCAGGAATGACTGGAAATAACAAAATCAGGAGTGACAAGATGACCGAAAATAGAACATAGGCTATAGGTCTGGCATAGTGTCTTGAGGTTGAAAACTAAGAATAAGATAGAGACTTCATGAAGCAGAAATATAAATCCACGAAGCTGAAAGATTAATGCCGATGCATAGTTTTTAAACTCATATCACAACCAGCAGTAAGGGAATTATGTGAACTTCCTATAACTGAATTATAGACAATTCAATGATAGATGGTGAATGAAGGTGTGTCTCTTCAAATGTACATTTATTTTATCTAATAACCTTTTAAATTGATTCTTTATTGTCTCTTAGTAGTCACCTACATACATATATATATATATATATATATGTGTGTGTGTGTATATATATATATATGTAATACATGGTTGAACTGACGTGAATCTATGCGACCATGGTGTGCACCTGCTTATTTACTTTATTGTTTAAGCCAAAGGTTAATGCCTTAGTTAAGGGAAAAGTAATCAAAGCAATTGAGGTTTCAACCAGTAAAAAAATGATCTACATGGGATTAAAGACTTGGATAATACAGAAGAGACATGCATTGATATGGTAGTAATTATGGTAAGCTTGTTCTCCAATTTTATTAGATCACCATTTAATAGTTGTTGTAAACACTATTTTGATATTGTTTCATATATAACTATATTAGATGTGTTTTTTGCTCGTGCTTCATAATACCGTGTGCTGATATGCATGTACCTCTTCTTAGTATAAACTACATTTTATTTGCAGCTTCGTGATCTTCTCAAGAGATCTCTCACCTCTAAATTTACATTAATGAACGTGACTTAAGTTTGTCACACATATTTTGACATCTATTTCTGTTCAGTTTACACATTATTTGGTTGGTTCTAATGGTCAAATGCTTTGCAATCATTGAACCTACTAAAGTCTTGCTTGACCTCACTATCTCCATTTAGCAATGTATTCCAACAAAAAAGGCAAAGAAATTAACATGTTAATGTTTTAAGGGGTATCATAGAATCAACCTCTCATTTAAATACTTTTTATCAACAAATCGTTAACATTTAAGAAGATTGATGTAGGTTATCTAAGTCAATGGATTTGCTTGCTTGAAACTCATAAGAAATAATTAAGTTTATAAAAAAAATTAGTTTTATACAATTTAACTATGTTGACTAAAAGTATATAAAAATTTACTAATTTTAATAAAATTTAATTAAGTTATATAAAGATTAACTAACTTAACCAAATTTAATAAAAAAAAATTAATTTTTTAAAAATTATCTAAGTTTTATAAAATTTAAATGAATTTATAAAAATTAAATAAATTTATAAAAGTAACCTTATTATGAAAATTAAATTTAAAAAAATTAACTAAGTTTTATAAAAATTAAATAAGTTTATAAAAATAACTAAGCGTGTAAAAATTAATTAAGTATTTTAAAAAATAACTAAGTTTGTAAAAATAATTAAGTTAATAAATTTTAACTAATTTTTATAAAAGTTAACTAAGTTTTATAAACATTTCATAAAGTAACTAAGTTTATAAAATTTAATTAAGTTTTACAAAAATTAACAGAGTTCTATAACTATTAAATAAGTTTATAAAAATTGAACCAAATTAACTAAGTTTCTAAAGAATTTATTAAGTTTGATAAATATTTAGCTTAGTTAACTAAGTTTCTAAAAATTAGTTGGTTTTACAAAATTAAATTGAGTTTTATAAATATCACATAAGTTCATAAAAATTAATAGTATCAGTAATAGTATAAATAATTATATTCACTACAACAAAATGTTATATCCGTTATTAAAACAAGTACAATATCAAAATAACATACATAAGCAAGAACAGAGTTCTTGAAAGAAATTTATTCAAAAAAAAATTAATTTGTATAAAAACCTTGTAAAAGATGCAATTTATTAGATATCAATGCCCGATTGATAAGTAATCATGTTCCACAAGTGTCTCAAAACCATAACAAATAAGGTTTCAAACAATTTAGCATAGGGTTGGATAAGTCATGTAGAAATCTAATATCCTTTTTTACTGGTGATTTATCATACTTTTAGGGTTAGACTACATGTTGCAAGGTAGATAGAAGTGTGTTTACCCTCGCTTTCCGCTTCAAAAATCAGTCATGCTTACATTATAATGTATTATTTTATAGTGAGGTTCATACATCTTTACTATTAGTTAGCATGATTTTATATATTGTTTATGTTATAAACAATATTACTTTTGGTTATAAGTATTTATTTGCTTACTACTTTTTTATTGAAATATTATGGATATATATTATAGTTTGGCTTACGAATCCATCAGATTATGTACATTACAATGTGTAAATTATATTAGTTTGAACTGTTACAATATATATGTTGAAATAAGCTTATAGTAGAATTACAAATGAAAGAGGAATTTATATTGCATTTAAAAATGTGATGAAAAATAATCTATATTCACTAGAGCATTTTAAAACTACTACAAAAGATATTCTATAGCATTTTAAAAATGCTTGAAAAGTATGCATTGTCAGAGCTTTCACATACTATGAGGTTTTAAAAATGCTATGAATAAGTTACAACAAGAGAAATTTTTTAAAACATTTAAACATAACTGCATTTTGTTAATGTAGTGTAATTATAAAGTGCATTAAGATTATATGAAATTAGCAAATGCATCCAAATTTGCAACTACATTACATAAATGTTTTTAAATTAATGTAAAAAAAGTTGTTAAATTGTAGTTGCATTTAAATTTAACTGCAAGTTCTTAATGCAATTAAATTGTAATTGCATTAAATTTGAATAAAATAATCAAATGGAAGCTAAAATTATTACAGCATCAAGTAAATGTAGTTAAACTAATTCAAAATATGCTATTAAATATAATTGCATTTTCTTAGAAAATTAAAAATAACTTCATTTTCTTAATTAAACTAAATGATAAAGTGCATTATGATTGAATAGAACTAGCAAATGCAGCCAAAATTATTACTACATCACATGTAGTTAAAATACTCAAGTCAAATCATTACTGCATAATCAAAAATAAATTCCTTTCAATGAGGTTAAAAGATAACATTTGCATTATTTTAATGTAGTTAAAACAACTATATAATTATGGTTGTTGTAACATCTCATGATTTTATGAAATGAAATAATTAAATTAAAAAGGGTAAAATTGTAATTATACATAAAAAGCAAAATAGTAAATTTTTACAAGAGTTGGAATTAGTCCTCGCAAGATATTCCCTTCCGTTCAAAATTTCATTTATAGTCAAAATACAGACGTAACTTGCTTATTTTGGTTAAACAACCTAGAAATTAGAAGTTGTCAAACCCGATGACATTTTCGAAATATATTAATTATGATATTTAAGCCAAATTTGAGTTATGTCAGCCTATAAATAGAAATGAAAACCTATTCTCTAACCACACTTTAGCATAAACATCTTACATCTAATCTCCATCCATCTCTAAAAAAATCAATTCCATATCCACTATAACGACCCGTAAATTCATCACTTCAGAAAAAAATTCAAAAAATTCAGAATTTATATTTTTAAACATAAATGATGATGTTTTAAATAGTAAATAATATTGGTAATCTTATTTTGAAGAAATATATTTAAAAGATAAATATACACTTTGGTAAATATCAATAAAATGACTGGAAATCGTTTTATCAATAAACAGCACTTTAGCCATCTGAACTAATGCACGGAGCTGGGTACATACACTCATTTATATGTATGAGTATGAATATGTAATAAAATTATCTATTTTATTTTGAAATTTAAATTGCCTTTATAACACTTTTATAGATATCACTATTTTGGAATAATTGATTTTTGGATTTAAATTTAGTTTAAATGATTTATTAATTATTTTAATTATTAAGTAAGCTCTTTTAATTATTATATAATGATGTAGATATTATTTTTAAACTTTTTTTACGAATGTGTGTATATTAATTAAGAAGAGAAAATATAGCCGAAAATCGAAATCAAAATTCGTAACAATTCAACGTGAATAAGTTGTGCAATGTTGTGGATAATATGTAACATACATATGCACATATACATGTACATACATGAAGACATATCCGCATGCACATGAACACACATATACACATGAAAATAAATATATAAATATTACTAAAAAAATTATTAAGATATTTCCTAATTTCCTTAACTCTTAAGCAAACCCAAAGTCAACACTAACCATCAAAGTACAAGCACATGGCCTTGTCCATGATGGAAGTGATTTGGGTCGTGCATTTAAAGGAGGTAGGTGATTATGGTGGTGCATGTGATGGGGATGAAGATGATGATGTATATGTAGATATTTTTCTTCTCTTCCTTGCCTATAAATACCACACACTCTCCACTTCATTTCTACACATCTTCTTCTTCATTTCCAAGCTCTTTCTCTCCTCTTTCATGGCTTCTCATGGCAACAAAATAATACCAAAATATTTATCAAAATAAATTTAATTCTAATATATATATATGTATATATATATATATGTATATATATATATATGTATATATATATACACTTAAGTACCTCAACTATTCGAAAACTCTACTCTTCCACTCTACCATTCATGGCCTCACTTCCTCCATCAAAGGCCGAGCCCTCCTTTCCTCAAACCCTAGGCTATGAGCGCTCTATCCCATCCATGAGCAAGGTCGAGCCACATAAGAGCTTAATCTAAGGGATCGTGAGTTTTTTAAAATCCAAGTAGCGACGCTATAGCCATTTTTAGGTTAATCATTTAACCTGAGGTGAGAAACTCCTAAACTATTGTTATATATGTTTTTGGATGATATATATGTCTGGATATGATTGTTAATGATGGTTGTTTAATATGATTGTTGAATATATATACAAGTCACGTTAATACACGTCGATAAGCACAAAGGAAATCACTTTCCTTTATTGAATGAAATGGTGTATATGGAATGTTTAAACCTTGTAAAAATAGTTTATTATGATCTAGAAATGTTTTATAAACATTTAAAAGTGTTTTGGCAAAGTTTAAATGAATAATAAAAATTGAATCAAAAATAGGCGCATCGCGTAACGGTAGTTCGCGATTTCGCGCCATAAAAGTCAAACGAATATGTAAAATGGAATATAGCTCGAAATTCTTCAAGATAAAAAATTTCGAACTACAATATGCATAGTTTTCAAACAAAGAAATAAAATCAAGATTTCGATAAGTAGATTTTGAAATATGAATAAAACAAGTTTTTGAAAAAATCGTGGTTTTGCATTCCGAAATCTGTAAAAGAATTTCTTTAAAAATGATATTCTAAATTGATTAAAAATTTAAAATAAATTCTAAAATCTTTTAAAAAAATTTAAAAGTGATTTGAGTAATAAAAATAATTTCCAAATGATAGAAAAGTTTTCTTGATCAATATAGCTTAAAAAGCACCATTCATAGCACTTTTCTATAACCTTTGGAATATAGTTCTAAATGCAACAATTCATTTCAAATCTTTTGTAAATGTTTTTAAATAATTAATAAAGTATTTTAAAGTTGGTCTGAAGGATTTATGAAGTGGTTAAATAAATAGTTAAAAGTTAATTGAGTATGTTAAAAGATTTAGAGTCGATCAAATAACTTGACCACCTTATGGGTGACAGAGGGATGGTGTCTAGGCTTGAGTTTAGAAAACCAGTTTCCTACTCTTCCCGGCTATTCGGACTAGCCTGATGGAGGGAATCGTAAATTTGATTTACTCGGATCAAAAAATTTCAAAGTATAAAGGATATAATTTTCAAATATAAATAACTTGGATTTTACAGAAATAATCTTCTTATACTTGGCGTTAAATTCCAAAGAGGGAACTCGTACTATTCGTGGAATTTAAAAGGTGATTTCATCGATATTCTACCCATAGTACTTGTTGAATACGGAAATTGATATTGAGTAGAATTAGAAGATTTCTATCGAATCTGCTCACTTAATATTTACTGGTTTTGGGATTAAACATCCTAGATAATATGGTTCTAACTCAATCAATTTTTTTTTGAATTAAGAAATCTTTGTTAAGATTTAAATAAATGATTTGGACATATTTTCCTAAGTAAAGAATGAAATGATTTAGAATTTAGAAAGGTTTTAAGTAATCAACGGATTTGATAAGAGAGGTTTAATGATTCCATATATACCAGAAAGAAATGTTTTAAAAGATATATATATCTCTTGAAGATATTTTTGATAAAAAGAAAGTAGTAAATCAAAAGAATAATTCCCTATTTACTTAACATTTCTTTTATCGATGATTGTTTCGAAGGATCTAGGGTTGGATGTGGGTGATTTCTATCTTAACACCACTTCGAACCAATTTACATATTCAAAGTGAAGACATGGAAATGATTTGGAAGATAGAATGTAGGGTTGCTTATCACTGAACCTAATGGGAAATTTCTCATATCATATTATGTGGCAGTAGTTCTTCATTTTAAGATCTTCGATGCAAGGACTTCTCGCTACTAACCCTAGGGGTAATCCCCGATAGGATGTGGAAGGAGAGTGCCTTCGGTTTGTCCTATTCCATGATAACTTGAAAAGAAAAATATCTGACGTTGCATTTCTAATTACATTGATTAATCTCTATGAACGTATCATCTGTTTGGTGGTAGAGAAGGCACTTTCTCTTAGCTTAACAGCCTTTCCCGAGACGTATGAGCTTAGGAGTTATACATTTGTAGAAATCAGTTGTGTGACCATGGAATGGCATTGTGGCATTTAAAGTGAAATATGCTATGTGAAAGGTAATCTCTACCTCAGGCCTCATCACCTGGTAATGACTTAAATAGGGTACGCCATAAGGCTATGTGGTTCGCAACTATTAGGGTATGGTCATCACCTTTCTAGGTTACTCTCTATATGTCGAGTATGTGGTGTGTGTTATGGGATCCTGGATAGGTCATTTATGAATGGGGTAATGTCATATTTGGTTTCTATTCAGGCCATATATGAGTGCCAAATAGGGATAGACCAGTCTTGTAGATGCAGAGGATTGTTTAGGTATCCTCGGTACATTCCTCTAGAGATGTACTGAAGGGAAGGCAGTCCCTTACCTGCATTGTATGGAAATCTATTCTCCAATAAGTGCCTTCGAACTTAGTTGTAAATCTATTATGCCATCAAATTTAACCAATGTAACAATTTCGACTCAGATTTTGTTTGTACCAAAAATAGGCACAACACTCTTCGGAAGTTTTTGAAGAGATAAAAGTGAAGAATGAAAATTAAAACTGAGGATTATCTAACAAAAACTCCAAATAACAGAAAGTAAATTGCAAAGACAAGCGATTTAGAGTGGTTCGGCGTTTTTCCTACGTCCACTATGAAGTTTGATGATTTTATTGCTCGATACTTGAAGGTTACAGTAGTTTATAATGTAATACAACTGAATTTCTAAGTTAATTCTCAATCTAAAGCAGCGGCGGTGTTCTGGAGTAGATCTGGCAGAATCTGGGCGCTCTTCAGTACTTAGAATTCTCCGACCCCTTTTCTGAATGACTAGGGGCTCTATTTATAGGTGTAGGAGGCTGATATTTCGCCTAAAATGAGGGGAGACCAGTTCCGGTACGTCAAGGGGCCCACATGGCCGAAATCTGGAGATCCGGGCCCACTTTGGGATCGATTCGACCCTTGGTTCGAATCGATCATGAAATCATCCAATCGAGCTGAAATTTGATGTGGACATTCTTCATCATGTGTTTAAGCTTCTGTGAAAATTTCATGGCATTTGGACTTGTAGAACTCGAGATATGATCGATTCAATGTTGCATTTCTGGAGAACAGGGATACTTCGAATCGATCTTAGTTCGAATCGATTCGGTCGACTCGATGCTTACTGCGATGTGGCGCGTGTCTCTCGCTTCGATCCATTTTGTACTCCGGTTTTGACTGGGTCGAATCCATGGCTTGGATTCGAGGTAATGGATTCGAAGGTTCTCTTCCTTCGAATTGATGAAAATGGTGCTCGTTCGAATCGATCTAGACTTGTAGCTATAGACCGATTCGAAGTTGTCTTGGCCTGGGGATTCGAATGCAATGGAGTCGGAGCTCCTCCACTTGCATGGATTCGAAGGATCCTTCCTTCGATGGATTCGAACTATGGTGTATGCGAGGATGGATTCGAACTTAAGGCATATGAGGACTTGCTTGATGGAGTCGAAGGCGGTGAATGCTCCAATGGATTCGAAGCTATCGGTTTCGCCTGATGGAGTCGAAGCAATTCTCCTTTGACCGATTCGAACCAGCCTCTTTCTCATGGATACGAGGCAATGCTTGTCTGGTGGATTCGAACATAGGCTCCGCCTATGGATTCGAACTAAGGATGTTCTACTCCATCTTTTGTCGACAATATCTCGAGCATACGAACTCGGATTGACTTGAAACTTGGATCGTTGGTTCCCACAGCTTTTCTTGACGTGCCTTATCAATTGTAGCCCGATCCGGACTTGAACAAATTTCATCGATATCCATAGCAATCCTTGTGCGTAGCTGGTCTACGAGACGATCTGTCGCCGGTTTCTAGTTAAGTGCTTGGTGTCACGACCTTGCCAAAAGGCGGGATAACATTTGCCCCCCAAAGTACGTCTTGTGTGAACATGACGTGCTTTGATAAGTTGTAATCTCTCACTAGACGGTTATGACATGCTTTACCGAAATTTGCGTTCTGTATCGCAGTAATCGACCGTCGTATAATTGTGACTGGCTGCTAGGTTCTTTGAGTCATGACGAGATGAACATTTGATTCCTGTAAACGATAAAGACCAAACATTAGTCAGAAATACGTGCATACGTGTATTATCTTGACTTTGGTTAATGTTGTGTGATCGTAAGTCGTTGTCAATTCGGTTTGTTATCGAAATCTGCATCGGTCCTCTCCTGAACCGGTTTGAGACTCGAGTTAAAACATCGCTTTTATGATTGCCTATGATCATCCTCTTGTATTGATCCTCTCCTGAATCGGTACAAGAGTGGACAAGCAATTTTTCATATGGAAACGATTCGTCCATTTGACCGGTGGTATCTGATGGATTCGAAGCTATGTTTCTTGATCCGCTTCGAGTTGAGGGTTTCAAAGTGGGTACTTTGAATCGATGGTTCTCCGAATCAATACTGCGTGGATTCGAAGTTCTCTGAGTTGGTGGAGTCGAAGTCGCGAGTGCTCGAATCGATGTCTTTTCGAAACGATGGTTCATGGGGTTTGTGCTTCGAGTCGATGTTGCCTTGTATCGATGTTGCTGAAATGGATTCGATGTTGTAAAGGATTCGAAACCGGATGGATTCGAACTAAGGGATGGATTCGAACTGGTGGAACGACTCTGTGTCGTGATGGATTCGAACTAGCGGTCACAATGGATTCGAACATGCCACAACGAATCGATTCGATTCGATTCTCTCACCTGTAGAAGCCGGTCAGGTATACCGGGAGGCGAATCGCCACATTTCCCATATATATACCGGGGTCCTATTCACTTCTCACTTTTTACCTTTCCCCATTGTTTCAGCTGTTTCTTCGAATCAATCCTTCAGACTAGGAACTTCCACGCCTTCGTTCGAATCGATAACATCCTCCCAAGCTTTTGTTTATAATCGAATCCAATCAGGTAAATATGGAACCGATTCGAGTGTAGAACGTAAAATTTGGAATTCTTGGCAGTGACCCCATCTTATCTTCTGAAAATTTTGAAGGACCGTCAGATCTGGAATGGGTCGAATCGATAGACTTGGGGAAAGAAACTTGTCATGGTGGACATCGTTTTTGTTCACAGCTTCGCATCGATCTGGGAGCAATTTGTTCGAATCGATTCTAAGTGTCAGATTTCGAATCGATGATCATGAAAGAAAATTGTATTGAAGCGATCGATTCGAAGCAATGCTGCTATAATTGAGTCGAAGACGTGATATTCCGATCGATTCGAATCTGCACTAAATTCATGGATTCGAAGTATCTGTCCTCCCTTAGGCTCTATCGATTCGAACCGCATGGATTCGAACATCTGGACCTTGTTTCCTTCGAATCGATTCGTATCGATTCGATCCAATGGATTCGAACTTCTGGGTTTGAACGTTCTGATTTTCGAAACCTACATCTTTCTGATTTGCTCCAACATCCGAACTACGACCAATCTCAAGTTGAAATTTGACAAATTTAACGAGCTTTAGCACATTTGACTCCGACGAGCTTCGGCCTTGCATAGTCGAACACGACTGTAAAACTTGAACTTGAATTTCCTTTGAAGCTCGTCGATGGAACTATGACTCAACCAATAATACAACTGATTTATACACGAAGTTGGTTCGTAGCGTTTGGATGTTGTGGAAGTGACGGTCAGCGATGACGGTCATTTTCATTCTCAAATTCCCAAGATATGTTGTACGAACATCTTGCTTTATTCTGTAGAATCTGCTTAAGTAACGCATAGCACTTGCACTGCACGACACGTTCATACACACTACACCGGGGCATACACGGGCTGTTTATGAACTTAACGTTGCTTTCTGATGAGTTAGCTAATTATGGAATCTTCGAGCTCCCAACAACAAGAGGTACAGAGCTCGACTCCTCCGGTGCTTGAGATTCCTGACATCCCTACCGATGTAATCGATCCGGCTTCAGATGAATTGCCAGAGGCTATATTTATTGAGGACCCTGTTGATTCGGTTCAGTCTAACATCTCTGAATCCTTATTGGGACGAATATTCTTAAAGCATAACATATCTCTAGGTGACGTATTATTGCCCAGTGCCACTGATAGACCGCACAATCCGCCTGAAGGATATACAGCATTCTACCGTCATGCTTGTGCGGCCGGAACTCTTCCTCCTTTCAATCAATATATCAGAGGGATGCTATCATATTTAGGAATCGCTCCTTCACAACTTCATCCCAACGGGCACGCGTTGCTGAACAGTGCCTTTGTCATATTTATGGACTGTCTCTTTCGCCCGCCGAGGCCCTCCAAGATCAGACACATATTTAACTTCAAGAGTAGGGGTGATAGCCCGTCTTTTACATTTTTGGAGGCAGTTAGGAATTGCCAAGTTGTAGTTGGAGCTTGGACTCGACTGAGTTATTTCAAGAACGAGTGGTTCTACGTTCGGTGCCCTCCGGGTTTCGCTAGGCGATGGTTGTCTAGACGTAAGCGCCTTAACCTGTTTTCTTGACCAATAGCTCTTCGGTGTTAAAATTGACATTTCATCCCTTTTACAGCTATTATCTCCAGGCCCGATGGAGGGCGTTTCAAGGGTATCGTCCGGAGTCTTCAAGAAGTCCCAAGCGAGTTGAGGCATATTGATTCGGTGCTGAGCGATTACAACTTAAGAGTTCTTGGTTTGATCGACATCAATCAAAGCATAGTCGTTGAGGGATTTGCAAAGCCCGCCTCCAAGAAGGAAGATAATAAGAAACCCAAGAAGAGAAAAGCGAAGAAGTCACTCGGAATCAAAATAATCGAGGCGAGTGACGAAGAAAGAACCCATACGGATTCAGAGCCCATGGCTGACCTCTCGGGAAACTTAGAGGAGTCGGGAGAAAAACGGAAAGGCAAGGCCGCCGTCTCCAAAAAACTTAAGTCCAAGGGGGGAAAATCCGTAGATGTGTTTCTTCCCGCTTCCGGAGTCATGATTTCTGATGCCGCCCCTTCTCATTCGAGAGATTCTTTCAAAGGGCTTGACGATATTCCTATCCCAGATTATATATCGATTTCTCATAATCCTGGGTTGGAGGAATTTCAAGATGTTCTAAACATGAACGAGCCCTTTCCTTTAAGTGCGGTCAACACTTCCGGTCGGTTTGGGGGTTTACACATTTACACACACTTCCACAGCACTTCATGACTTTTGCATAGTAAACATTGCTTTATGGGATCCTAATCCGTAATTCTTTCTTATCGCAGGTGAGATGTCAGGACATGGCTCTACTCTAGACAGGCTTCGGAATGTGCGCCAATCTTCTCCATTTTACGATTCCCGCAGGAGAGAAACAGATAGGGATCATGGGCGAAGCTATTCAAGTCAAGAACGCTATGACAGAGACAGAGATTACTCGCGTGGCCGTTCTGGCTATGATTATTCTGACAGAGACCGGGGATACCAGTACCGACCCGGATCTCGCTCTCCTCCGCCTCCCAGGGCCCCAGTAGACCTCCCAGGGCCATCTCATCAGCAGCAGCTGCCTTCTCAATCTTCCCGGCCTGATGCTCAACGGCCAAGAATGGAACCGACAGCAGCCGCTATAATTGAACAAGCTCCGACTGAGTTGACAAGCGAGGGAGCTGCTAAACTTTCCCAAATGAAAAATGACTACCCTGAAATTTGCATGGATGGCTATGTCTTCCCTCCTAACTTTAAAAGAATTCCTCCGGACACTGAGACCACTGCTCATAGTTATATCCACGACTTCTACGCTCAGTATAAGGAGTGGTACAAGGCAGCCGTGAAGGCTTCTAGAGTAGCTTTTGACCGGGCGAAGATCATTGCTGAACGTGATGCTGACATTGTCAAACAGAAACGCATCATTCAGGTCCTTCAATCTGAAGTGGAGACGTCCCGGAAGTCAGAGCTTGAAACACTTCAGAAACATGAAGATGTCGTGGCCAAACTGGCGAGGATGCAGTAGGAACACTGCGCCACGGTGGAAGAGATGGGCCACCGCAACACCACCATTGCAGCTGAGCGAGACTTAGCCGTTAAAGAGCTGAACGAGCTCAAGGCCAAATTTACTGAAATGGTGAAGGAGAAGGACGATGCAAACGCCACTGCTCAAGAGGCTTGCGACCAAGCAGTATCTCTCAGGGTCGAACTTGCTGCGGCGGCGGTCAAGGCTAAGTCTGCGGAAGCAGAAATTCAAGAAAAGATCTTGGAGGAGAGGTCAAGGTTAGATGCTGAGTTTGACGATCTCTTAGTCACGTATAACGCTAATGTGCTGGAACACACAAATTTAGCGTGGCTGGGAGATGACTCCATGATCTTGTACAATGCCTGGACCCGGCTGGTGAATGAGAAAAGAGCAGTGCATCCAGACGGAACACTTGACGACTTTGAACTGGAGATGCGTTTGCTCACCGAGGATGAGAGGAAGATCCTTCATGAGGCGGTGATCTCTATGGCGAAAGAAAAGCTTGGCGTTCAATCTCTAGAGACAGGCGAAGGTTCGGGGATCGCGCATCACGGGACAAGTGATGGAGCCGTAATTCCAACATTGCCCGAAACCACTGGTGCGGTAGATCCCCAGTCTGTTCCTGCCTATAATCCTGACCAACCATTATTATCTTCTGCCGGGGATTCTGCCCACGTTTCAGTCCAGACCAAGGAAGGTATTTGACGCTTCTCGTAGTTTAGTTGTGAAGAACCTTAAGCAATACACTTGGCTAACAATCTTCGTTTTGTCGCATTTCAGTGACTGAAGTTATTGTTTCTGCGCCTCTTGCTCTATCAGTTCCACATCAAACACAAGGGGTTGTTTTTTCTGAAGCCATCACGACTTCTACCTTGATTGGCGAGGAGGGAGATGCAAATATGTTTTCTTTCAGCGCTCAAATGATTGAGGAGCTTCTCAATGAACCCATCGATCCTTCTGTCAACCCGTCCGATGCTGTGAGTGGGGCTGCTCCGGCCGTTAGTTCATCTATGCCAGCTATTGGCACATCCGATGCGGCCCCAGTATCTCGTGAGGACGACATTATTGCTAAGATTGATGCTGAGATGGCAGCAGGGAATGTTGGTATGAATCCGCCCGGGCCTGCCCCGTTAATGGTGATTTCACCGGGCGGTACTGTAGTGATTGAAACTGCTCCTGCTACTACTCCTATGCCTCCAGCTCGTCCTCCTAGAAGAATTTCCTTCGCCTCCAGTTCTGAGGAAGACGTTGACATTATATCGCTGCCGGAGGGCAAGCCTGAAAAGAGTAAGCGGTCGAGGAGAAAATCAGGCAACGGATCTGGTGGGGCTACCCCGAAGAAGAAGATAAGGAAGAAGAAAGATTGAACTCTTTCTTTAAATCTTTGTTATGTAGGGTAGCATTTTGTTGATTTCTCTATAGCCGTGTATAGATGTGGATTCGGCCCCCACTAGCAGAATTTTCTTTAAACACTTTGTAATCAGATTCTTTTTGTTGATAGTGGAAATGAAAATTTATTCCCTTTTTGTCTTCAACTTGTTATGTGTTATGGTTCTGCCCCCAGTATTGGGGATAAGTGTGGAGTTGACGTATGTTTATACCCCGTCTCACGCTCTGGGAGTACGGAGTTGAATGAATGTTTATACTCCGCCTCGCACTCTGGGAGTACGGAGTTAAGTTAATGTTTATACTCCGCCTCGCACTCTGGGAGTACGGAGTTAAGTTAATGTTTATACTCCGCCTCGCACTCTGGGAGTACGGAGTTAAGTTGATGTTTATACTCCGCCTCGCACTCTGGGAGTACGGAGTTAAGTTAATGTTTATACTCCGTCTCGCACTCTGGGAGTACGGAGTTAAGTTAATGTTTATACTCCGTCTCGCACTCTGGGAGTACGGAGTTAAGGAATGTTTATACTCTGCCTCGCACTCGGGGAGTACGGAGTTAAGTAAAAAGTTTGTACCCAGCTCGCGCTCTCGGAGTACTCTAGGATTTAGGAAAATGTTTATACTCCGCCTCGCACTCTGGGAGTACGGAGTTGAGTAAAAAGTCTGTACCCAGCTCGCGCTCTCGGAGTACTCTGGGGTTTAGGAAAATGTTTATACTCCGCCTCGCACTCCGGGAGTACGGAGTTGAATGAAAGTTTATACTCCGCCTCGCGCTCTAGGAGCACGGAGTTTAGTAAAATGTTTATACTCCGCCTCGCACTCTGGGAGTACGGAGTTAAGTGAAGGGTTGTCGTGTATCAACCCATTTCTTGGCCTGATGTGATGGCTTGCCCCCGAGCTTGGGTTTCATTTAGCGAGTGGTTGATTGCTTCACAGCCACTCCCTACTTGAATAAATTCCACTGTGTGATGGAACTTAGCTCTTCGTGCATCGTGATGTTGTATATTGTATTTAATGAATCACAGCTCTGGCTCGAAGAGATGACATTTTATTGCTGAAATACGAAAATATGGCAAATCAGTTGCCTTATTACAAATTCTAATTTCGAAATGCAAAAGTAAATTGCTGAATAAAAAACATAATGAAATGAACAAAGCCTGTCATATGTAGTAGCGACGGAGACTCTCGCTGTTCTAGGCTCTTGGTAAAACTAGACCGTCCACGGTTGATAGTTTGAATGTGCCATCCCCAAGTCTTTGTGTAATCACGTACGGTCCTTCCCAATTTGGTTTCATATGTGAAGGAACCGGGTAGATTCTCTTGAGGACAAGATCACCGAGTTCAAAGGTTCGGGGGCGAACTTTGGTGTTATATAACCGGGCGACCCGACTTCGGTATGCGGCCGCTCTTAAATCAGCTTCTTCCCGTTTCTCGTCCAACAGATCCAAAGATTCAGCGAGTAATATAGCATTTGTTTTTGGATCGTAATAAGTTACGCGGTGAGAAAATACTTCTGTCTCAACTGGAATAACGGCCTCCGAGCCATAGGATAAGGAAAATGGGGTGTGTCCAGTTGCGGTCTTGTGAGTTGTTCGATAAGCCCATAATGCCATAGGAAGTTCATCGACCCATTTGCCCCCAGCCTTTTCCAGTCGTTTCTTTAAGATGGATTTGATAACTTTGTTAACAGCTTCGACCTGACCGTTTGCTTGTGGATGTGCGACTGCAGAGAACTTTTTATGAATATGAAATCGCTGGCAGAAATTCTTGAACTCCGAACTTTCGAATTGGGTCCCATTATCGGTGATGATGGTATGCGGGAGTCCAAATCGACAAATGATATTGCGGACTACAAAGTTTATTACTTTCTTCGACGTAATCATTGCGAGAGCTTCGGCCTCGGCCCATTTCGTGAAGTAGTCAACTACGACGATGGCATACTTCGCACCACCTCTTGCCAGAGGTAAAGCGCCGATGATATCGATACCCCACATAGCGAACGGCCAGGGACTGACCATTTGAGTTATCTCGGTAGGTGGGGCTCTTGGAATTCGAGCGTGTTTCTAGCACTTGTCGCACTTTCTGGCATAATTGGCTGCATCTCGGTTCATTGTCGGCCAGTAATATCCATATCGGAGTATTTTCTTAGCAAGCGCTTGTCCACCGGTGTGATCGCCACATTCTCCCTCGTGCACATCATGTAACACTCGTTTGACTTCGTCATGAGCGATACACTGGAGGAGTGGAACAGAATAACCTTTTCTATACATGATCCCGTCCTGAATGATGAACCGCGAAGCTTTTCGTAGAACTTGCCTTTTCTCATTTTGGTGCTCAGGCAATATCCCATTCTCAATATAATTTTGATACGGAGTCATCCATGATTCTCTGCTGGGAGAGGTTTCCAACACATCATTCGTTTTTATTTGATCGATGCTTGGGAAGGACAAAGTTTCGACCGGGACAAGTCCCATTTGCTGTGCTTCACCTGTGCTGGCTAACTTTGCCAATGAATCGGCCTTTTGATTGCGATCTCGTGGTATATAGTAAATGGCATAATAATCAAACTGATCCAGTGCTTCCTGAACTCGGGCTAGATAAGCAGCTAACCTTCGATCTCTTGCTTGATATTCTCCCCGTACCTGGCACACAACCAACTGTGAATCACAATAAATTTCTATAGCGATAATTCTCAGATCTCTGGCAAGCTTTAACCCAGTCAATAGAGCTTCATATTCGGCTTCATTGTTGGTTGCGTGAAAATCAAACTTCAAAGCATAGCATATGGATCGACCTTCGGGGGTTTCTAGTACAACACCAGCGCCCGAACACCGATCGTTTGATGCACCGTCTGTATAAAGTTTCCAGACATATTCAGGAGACTCGCTGGTTTCGGGTAAGTCGTCTGGAACAGTAAATTCAGCTATGAAGTCAGCTAGGACTTGCCCTTGAATGGCTCTCCGCGGAGCATAAGTAATGTCAAATTGACTCAGTTCGATATTCCACTTGAGTAACCTTCCAGACGTCTCAGGCCGCGTGAGGACCTGTCGTAACGGCTGATCGGTATACACAGTAAGCGGATGAGCTTGGAAATAAGGACGAAGCTTTCTTGAGGCAATGACCAAGCAATAAGCCAGTTTCTCCAACCTGGGGTAATTTCTTTCAGCTCCGGTCAATCGTTTACTAACATAATAGACCGGTTTCTGCACTCGATCCTCTTCTCGGACCAGAGCAGCACTGATCGCATGCTCTGATACCGCCAGATAAAGGTATAATTGTTCGTGATCAATTGGTTTCGACAAGATCGGTGGCGTAGAGAGATGCTGAACCAGCGATCGAAATGCGCCTTCACATTCCATGGTCCATTCAAAGTTTCGTTTTCCTTTCTGGATTAGATCAAAGAAAGGAATGCATTTATCAGTGGATTTAGAAATGAACCTGCTTAGCGCTGCTACCTTCCCGTTGAGACTCTGGACTTGCTTTATGGTCCTTGGAGTTTGCAAATTCCTTTTGCCCAGATCTTTTCGGGGTTTGCCTCTATCCCACGAGCGTTGACGATGAAACCGAGAAACTTTCCGGATGCGACGCCAAAGTGGCACTTTAACGGGTTAAGCTTCATTCCATATTCACGTAGGATGCGGAACATTGAATCTAAATCCCTGACGTGATCTGTGGAAAATCGGGACTTAACTAACATGTCATCCACATAAACTTCCATGGTCTTCCCGATCTGGTCAGCGAACATTCGATTAACCAAGCATTGGTAAGTTGCTCCGGCATTCTTTAAACCAAAAGGCATGACTCTGTAACAATAGAGTCCCAGATCGGTCACGAAACTGGTATGTTCTTGATCGGGTAGATGCATGGGTATTTGGTTATAACCGGAATAAGCATCCATAAAGGATAACAATTCATGGCCTGCAGTTGAGTCTACGAGTTGGTCAATTCGAGGAAGTGGGAAACTATCTTTAGGACAAGCTTTGTTTAAGTCGGAGTAGTCGACACAAGTTCTCCATTTCCCATTCGGTTTTCGAACCATTACCGGATTTGACACCCACTCTGGATATAGAGCATCTTGGATGAAACCATTTGATTGCAACTTGTCAATTTCTTCTTTAAGGGCGGCAGATCTCTCTGGATCCATACCACGCCTCTTTTGCTTGACCGGAACATGTCGCGGATCAATATTCAAGGAGTGACTTGCAATGCTCGGTGATATTCCGCACATGTCAGAGTGCGTCCATGCAAAGACATCGAGATTCGCTTGAAGAAGTTCAACCAATTCCTGTTGTATCTGTTTTCCCAGTTGAGATCCAACTTTTAGTACTTTCGAGTCGTCATCCTCACTGATTGGGATGTCCACAGTCAGTTCGGCTGGAGACGCTTGATTTTCTTTGACTTCATCTTTATCTTCGTTATATCTTAGGGTCAAGATCTTTAAGGAATTGGTAGTGGTGCCCGGGCCGGGGCCCGGACGCTAGTTGTCAATTATCAGTAAAACGGACGTAGAGAGATTCCTCTACGCCCTTTCCTTTCTCCTTCTTCTGTGCTTCACGCAACTCAGCAACATAACAGGCTCTTCCTGCTGCCTAATCTCCTTGAATGATTCCTATACCATGGTCAGTTGGGAATTTTAAAGTCAAACACCACGGGGCAATGGCCGCCCTGAATTCAGCAAGGGCTGGTCGACCCAGGAATGCATTGTACGGTGAAGCGATGTCAAGAACAACGAATTGCAGCAGTCGGACTCTCCTGCGTTCCCCAATCCCTAGTTCTACTGGTAGCTCCACTATCCCAGTAGGTATTGTCGCACTCCCATTGAAGCCATGAACTCGAGATTGGCAGGGTTTCAAGTCTTTTGCCTCCATTTTCATTAAATCGTAAGCTCGTTTGAACAGAATGTTTACAGAACTCCCACTGTCAACCAGGATCCTCTTCATCCAAACAGGACCAACTTGGGTAGATATGACCAATGGGTCAATTGTTGGAGCTTCGATTTTATCAGCATCTCTGCTTCTAAATATGATATCGTCAGACATCGTCTTTTGTTGCTTAGCCGGGGTTCCATCCTCACAATTACTGCAACATTCGAAGCTCGCATGCCTGATAGAACTAGCATACGACTCCATTTCCCTCCAGCTCCTGTCTGCTGGATGAGGACCACCACTTATGGTATTGATAACTAGCCTCCCGCCTGTACGAGCGGGTTCCTCTTGTCTATCTTGGTCTTGCGCACGGTTTGGGTTTGATGGGCCCGCACCACCAGACTGCGGTGCCCGCACAAATTGATCTAACTTTCTCTCCCTGATCAACTTTTCTATGAGATCTTGCAAATGGCGACAGTCGTTAGTATTGTGGCCATAACTCTCATGAAACCTACAAAACTTTCCTGTCTGAATCTGCCTCTCCGATGACCGCTTCGGAGCGGGTTTCTTATACTATTCAGTGTTGCAAGTTTGTTGGTACACATTTTCCAGCGATGTGTTTAATGGTGTATAACTTGCGAACATCGGAGCCCTACGCCGTGGGCCTGGATTTGGATCTCTCTTCTTATTTTGACCATTGCTACCTCTTAGCTGAGTTTGTTTGTTCTGTATGTTTAACTGAACTTTTCCGGAATTGTCACCGGACTGTTTAACTGCTACCTTGCTTTGTATTCCCTCATTTCCAGGTTTCGCATCGTCCTGCTTCCTAGACTTTTTCGCGTCCTCTTGCCGTAAGAATTGAGCGGCTTTGGAGTAGAAACGGTCCAACGATGCGGGAGGTTTTCCGGCTAACCAGTTTCCAAATTCAGAATCGGGATCAATTCCCTTTGTCAATGCCATTAAAATTGAGTTGTCGTTGGGATTACTAATTTCCACACATGCCGCATGGAATCTCTCCAAGTAACGCCTTAATGTTTCCCCACGAGCTTGGGTAACATTGGACAGGGTGTTAACATCTTTGGGTCTAGCGACATGCATACGGAATTGTTCAACAAATTTCTTAGCCAATTGGTCAAATGAAGAGATAGATCTTGGAGGTAATCTTGTAAACCACATTGTTGCAATTCCTCCCAGTGAGATGGGGAAGCTTCGGCATTTTACTGCATCATCGGCCCTTGCGGCGCTCATTGACCATTCGTATTTCAATATGTGCTGATTGGGATCAGAATTTCCTTCGTACATAGAGAGAGTTGGCATTCTGAATCGCCGAGGAGGTTCAGCATATAGTATCTCGTCCGTGAAAGGAGTATGACTTCGAGAAATCCCCCAATCGTCGTTGGTAAGACCTTGGCTTTTGCGGATCATCTGACGTATCATAGTCGAGATGTCTGGCATTGCTACATTTTGAGCATGCTGAGCTAAGGTGTGGTCGGGTTCCACAGTGCGAGTTTGGACCGGGCGCTGTCGACGGTCCAAGTTTCGCCTCCTTGGCTCAGCGTCTTCCGGGACGTATGGTTCAGAAGTACGTCCCTGTTGTTGATTGTTTGAATCTGGAAGATGTCGGGTACCAACCCTTGTTTCTACTGTGGCAGCTGTGGCATGATTGTCCGTAGTATATTGTGGAGTACGACCACCTCGTGCTGATGGTCCAGCATGGAAGTTGGTTGACGGTCCTACTCTCAACTGTCCGACAGTTAGGGCGGGTTGATATCCAGTAGTTTGAGCATGACTTCCGTCCAATCGGGGATGGGTAGATCTATGATGATAGTCAGATGAGGCAGAACTTTTAGTGGATGAGTGGGAAACATCATCCCTTCTGGACCTCCTACGGCCCTGGTGGTTCAGTTGGTTTGTCAATTCGATATTGGCACGCAACTGTTCGGCTAATTGCTGCCGACTCTGATTCAGCTCTTGAAGCAACACCTAGAATTCTTATCTAGTGACTGCCCCAGACGGATCTGAGTGGGCAGTGTTGTCTTGGTTGGATGGCTGCTGTTGAGCAGGATTCTGTCCATCCCTACCTTCTTGTCCAGCAGCTGTAGAAGTGGTTCTTGTGCTAACCATTTTGAATGAAGAATCCTTTTCCTAGACTTTATGCAAATCTGAATAGAATGGAAGGATTATGAATCAGAGGTCTGGATCTTCCTCTTGGATTTGTGCAATCCGGTATCGATGGTAGATCCAAGGAGCAGGAGAAAAAAGCTGGTTTTTTCTCAGTGAAAGCACCAAAGTGTTTGTACCAAAAATGGGCACAACACTCTTCAGAAGTTTTTGAAGAGATAAAAGTGAAGAATGAAAATTAAAACTGAGGATTATCTAACAAAAACTCCAAATAACAGAAAGTAAATTGCAAAGACAAGTGATTTAGAGTGGTTCGGCGTTTTGCCTACGTCCACTATGAAGTTTGATGATTTTATTGCTCGATACTTGAAGGTTACAGTAGTTTATAATGTAATACAACTGAATTTCTAAGTTAATTCTCAATCTAAAGCAGCGGCGGTGTTCTGGAGTAGATTTGGCAGAATCTGGGCGCTCTTCAGTACTTAGAATTCTCCGACCCCTTTTCTGAATGACTAGGGGCTCTATTTATAGGTGTAGGAGGCTGATATTTCGCCTAAAATGAGGGGAGACCAGTTCCGGTACGTCAAGGGGCCCACATGGCCGAAATCTGGAGATCCGGGCCCACTTTGGGATCGATTCGACCCTTGGTTCGAATCGATCATGAAATCATCCAATCGAGCTGAAATTTGGTGTGGACATTCTTCATCATGTGTTTAAGCTTCTGTGAAAATTTCATGGCATTTGGACTTGTAGAACTCGAGATATGATCGATTCAATGTTGCATTTCTGGAGAACAGGGATACTTCGAATCGATCTTAGTTCGAATCGATTCGGTCGACTCGATGCTTGCTGCGATGTGGCGCGTGTCTCTCGCTTCGATCCATTTTGTACTCCGGTTTTGACTGGGTCGAATCCATGGCTTGGATTCGAGGTAATGGATTCGAAGGTTCTCTTCCTTCGAATCGATGAAAATGGTGCTCGTTCGAATCGATCTAGACTTGTAGCTATAGACCGATTCGAAGTTGTCTTGGCCTGGGGATTCGAATGCAATGGAGTCAGAGCTCCTCCACTTGCATGGATTCGAAGGATCCTTCCTTCGATGGATTCGAACTATGGTGTATGCGAGGATGGATTCGAACTTAAGGCATATGAGGACTTGCTTGATGGAGTCGAAGGCGGTGAATGCTCCAATGGATTCGAAGCTATCGGTTTCGCCTGATGGAGTCGAAGCAATTCTCCTTTGACTGATTCGAACCAGCCTCTTTCTCATGGATACGAGGCAATGCTTGTCTGGTGGATTCGAACATAGGCTCCGCCTATGGATTCGAACTAAGGATGTTCTACTCCATCTTTTGTCGACAATATCTCGAGCATACGAACTCGGATTGACTTGAAACTTGGATCGTTGGTTCCCATGGCTTTGCTTGACGTGCCTTATCAATTGTAGCCCGATCCGGACTTGAACAAATTTCATCGATATCCATAGCAATCCTTGTGCGTAGCTGGTCTACGAGACGATCTGTCGCCGGTTTCTAGTTTAAGTCCTTGGTGTCACGACCTTGCCAAAAGGCGGGATAACAGATTTATAAGTTTATTTGAAAAGTATTTTAAAAAAGAATATCATTAAAAATAATATCAAATGATTTTGTATAGCAAATGTTTTGGTTATCATAAGGTAAAAATCCGTTCCATGTCTATGTGCGACTTGGTCTTATGAGATACCTTTGTTTTCAAATATTCATATTTTGAATTTCTCACACCAGTCCCTTGAATGACTTGAAGTTTAATTTTCTTTTTCCTTAAACTCTAGGTGCCCTATTTTTCTTGGCAGCCAAGTAATTAGCTGATTTGGGGCATTTTGGAGTGGAGCATGGAGCATGGAACATGGAGCATTTTGGATCTTTTTGTTGAAATTACCCATCACTTTCCGTTGTGTTTGTATTATGTATAAGTATCTACCAGTACCTATAGGGATAGGCCGTTATAACTATCTTATATGGGTTAGTACCTATTATGACTCTGATATCTCATTTTGAGAGTGATTGTATGAACTATCCATATGATTATGAGTTGTTCAATATGATGTGAGGTTCTATCATTGTTCTATCTTCTATCTTTATTATCTTTTACCCTATGATAATCTGCCACTTCGGTACTTGGATTTGCGGCACGTGAATACCGAGGGTGAATTAGTGTTGATTTCTTAGGATCGAGGAGGTGGGTCGTCTCATTTGGTATCAGAGCTTATGATTGAGTGAATACCTTAGCCTTCATAGGGTCAACTCATTGGAGATAGGATTAGTAATGCCCTAAAACGAGTTTAGTCCGAGAGAGCGCACATTTAAAAATCTTATCCGAAAAGGTACATTCAAATTTTATGCTAATTCCATAAGATATCTCGTCTATATATTTTAAAGATATTTCCTTACTATATGCAGATAGTAGTAGATGAGTGGAAGAAGTGGATGAGGTAGGGGAAGGGGAGGTAGTAGTACCACAAAAACTAATGGTCGAACTCCAGTCGCCACAGTAATTGAAGAAGTAACAATTCCAGAGCAACCCCAAATCAACTTCGCAACTTTGTGCAAGAACTATACCAGTTTGGGAGATAAACTGTTCAAGGGAATGGTATCCATTATAGTAGTTCAAGCTTGGATCCGCTCTTGTGAAAGAATTTTCAAAGGGCTAAATATTGGAGATGAGCAGAAGAGATTCCTTGCTTCTTGGCAACTACAGGATGGGGCTCTAGCCTGGTGGGAGTCCATTACTATGAATGAATCGGAGTACAATTTTTCTTTGACACGATTCAAGGATGTTTTGAAGAGTAGTATATGCCTACATCTAGAAAATCACGCCTTTATAGGAGCTTTATGGATTTAAAATAAGGAGAGATGTCCATAGAAGAGTATGCTAAAAAATTCAATAAATTGTCACGATTTGGGCTTGGTCTGATAGACAATCCTCCGAAGTAGAATGAAATGTTTATCTCTGGAATGAAGAAGCAATATCAAGATAAGATGGTGGCGCATGTGATAGGGACTTTTGTAGATTTGGTAGATATGAGTTTCCGATATGAAATTCTAGATAAGAAAAATCCACCCACAATTCAAAGTAGTAGCAACAATAATTGGAAGAAGAGGAGATTTAATCAGCAAGGGAAGAAACTAGGACAAGGCAAACCAGAAGGCAATCATTTGAAAGACGTGATCTGTTATAATTGCCAACAAAAGGGTCACCTTTCTACCACCTGCAAAAATCCTAAGACCTAGAGGGGAACCTACTACAATTGCCACAAACGAGGGCATATGATAATGGAATGCCCATTGATGAAGAAAGGAGAGCAAGCTAGATTTTTTGCCATTAAAGACGAACCCTCAACATCAAACGATGCAAAGGGAAAGGGAGTTCTGGAAGGTAAAATTGACATTAGTAAAATACTAGTTAGAGTATTATTTGATACTGGGGCTTCCCGCAGCTTAATTTCTAAGAAATTAGTTGGTAAACTTGAACTTAAACCAAAAATATTAGATATTCCCATATGTGTGTCTAACCCGATATGTAGTACGACTAATGTCGTTATTATTTGTAATGGAATCCAAGTTACCTACCTATCTCAAATTTTTCAATGTAATATAATAGTCCTCAACTCTGAAGAATTTGAAATTTTACTGGTATAGATTGGTTGTCTAAATACAAAGCTATTCTTGATTGTAATAAAAGGACAGTACTATTGCAAAATAGAAGAGGTGGACATTTTATGATAAAGTGTGAAAACCTTAGTCCAGTAAAGGGAAGTTATCTACATGCGCTCAATTTATTCCAAAAACATCTAGAAGAAATACCAATTGTTAGGGAATTTTCCGATGTTTTTGAAGAAGTAAAAAGCCTACCACCCCATCGAGAAATTGAGTTCGGCATAGATTTACTCCCTAAAACAAGGCTAGTTGTTCACTTGATTCAGAATATGGCTCCGAAAGAGAAGGAAGAATTAAGAAAACAAACTGATGAGTTATTAAAGAAAGGAATGATAAGACTATGTCGCTCAAGTTACAGGGCAGCAGTGGTCTTTGTTGCAAAGTTTGATGGCTCGCTAAGCTTCTGTATGGACTGCAGAGATCTAAAGAAACAAACGATGGAAAAAAAATCCTCTACCCCGCATAGATGATATGTTTGGCCAACCACATGAGGCTAGAGTATTCTCAAAAATGGACCTAGCTACAACATTCCATCAGCTAAGGATAACAAAAGTTTGCAATCCTTTAACCACATTTAGAAGCTCAAATAAATCCTACGAATGGCTGGTTATGCCATTTGGGCTAACAAATGCTCCCACCTATTTTGTAGACCTTATAAATAAGGTATTTATAGAAGTACTCAACAAATTCGTATTAGCCTTTGTTGATGACATTTTGATATATTCAAAGACTGAGGAAGAGCATGAAGGGCATCTTGAAATTGTATTAGAAATATAAAGGAGAAATGTGCTGAAAGCTAAATTCTCAAAATGCCACTTTTGGGAAAAGAAGTAAGATTCCTTCTAAATTTTGTGTCATGGGAAGGGATTGTAGCTGATCCGTTAAAGATTGCAGCTATTCTAGATTGGAAACAACCACTAACTCCCAAGGACGTTCGCAGTTTCTTGGGATTGGTAGGATATTATTGGAGATTCATTCAAAAGTGCTCCAAAATTTCCTCTCACTTAACAAACCTGACGATGAAGGATGTGAAGTTTAATTGGACATAGAAATGTGAAGAAGCCATTCAGGAACTCAAGAAAAGGTTAACTACTGCTCCCATGATAGTAATAGCAGATGAAAGTGGCGGACTAACTGTATATACGGATGCTTGTGGGGAAGGAGTTGGTTCTGTTTTAATGCAACACGGAAAGATTATCTCTTATGCAAGTAGACAATTAAAGATTCATGAAAGGAAATATGCAACACACGACTTGGAGCTATTAGCCATTGTGTTTGCATTAAAAATGTGGAGACATTATCTACTAGGTGAAAAGTTTGAGCTCTTCACAAACCATAAATCTTTGAAATATCTTTTCACTTAGAAGGACTTAGATATGAGGTAGCAACGTTGGTTGGAATTCCTCGCATCGTACGATTTGGATATTCTATATACACCAGGAAAGGCTAATATTGTGGCGGATGCTCTGAGTAGAAAGAAGGCAATTATAGCTCATTCAGTTGTGTGTCCAACATTGATTTGTCGTATAAAGGAGAATCAGCTCAAGGACCCGATCATTGCAAAATAACCAGGGAAGTAGTGAAGAATGTGATACTAGGAAGATGGGAACGTTTCAAAGTTGATGGCAGGGAATCTTAAGAATGAATGGAAGGATATGTGTCCCTAATGTTGATGGGTTAGACAGGAAGTTTTAACTGGATGCCACAACTCTTCACTCCCAATACATCCTAGAGTTACAAAAATGTATAGAGACATGAAAAAGACTTTCTAGTGGGGAGGTATTAAGAGAGACATTTTCATCCACATGAGTAGATGTGCAAATTGTCAACAGATCAAGAGTAGTCAACAAAAGACCGCTGGACTACTCCAACCTCTAGAATTTCCAACTTGGAAATGGAACCAAAAATCAATGGATTTCATCGACAATTTACCTCGGTCAAGAAAGGGAAATGAAGGCATTAAGGTCATCATAGATCGGTTAACCACAAGCGCACACTTTATCCCTATAAAGCCAACATGAATTGGTGCAAGTCTTTCAGAAATATATACGAAGGAAATTGTTTGGTTACATGATGTCCCTAGTAGCATAGTCAGTTATCGAGATCCAATCCTTACCAGTAAGTTTTGGGAGGCATTGCAAACAGTTTTGGGAACAAAGCTAAACATTAGCACCGCATATCACCCCTAGACCGATGAACAAATTGAAAGGCTAAATCGAGTGTTGGAAGATCTTCTATGAGCTTGTATCTTAGATTTTGGAGGTTTATGGGAAAGCAACCTTCATCTGATAGAATTTTCTTAACAGTTATCACTCTAGTATTGACATGGCCCCATACGAAGGTTTATATGGTCGTCTGTGTGGATCCCCAGTATGTTGGATCGAGACCAGAGATCGGTTGGTACTAGGTCCTGATATAATTAGAGAAGCTTCAGAATAGGCTGATATGACTAGAAAGAAGATGAGAGAAGCCCAGAGAAGATAAAAGAGTTACACGGATAGGAGGCGTGGAACTTTGGAATTCTCAGTTGAAGATTATGTATTCTTGAAAGTTTCTCCAATGAGAGGATCGGTAAGATTTGGTCGGGCAGGGAAGTAAACACCTCAATTTATTGGACCTTATCCCATTCTCGAGCAGATTGACCCATTAGCTTATCGTGTGAAATTGCCTAAAAGGTTGTCTTGTGTGCACAATGTCTTTCACGATCTCACCTACGAAAATATATGCATGATCTAGAGCAAATTATAGAAATAGCCGCCCAAGAAGATTTAGAGTTGAACCTAATTTGGCAGTCACTATGCGACCAATGTGAATCATGGAACACGATGAGAAGCGATTAAGAAGGAAGGTTGTATAGGTGGTTAAAGTCCAATGGAATGGAGATGCAGCAGACTGCACATGGGAAACAAAAGATAGAATGCGGAAAGCATATCCAAAGTTTAGGATAGATACATAGTTGTATGTTGTAACCGAGTAGTGTACTCACCGACCTGTGGTGTAGCCACTTGCCATATCTTATATACATGTATCATCTTGTTATATATATATATATATATATTTGTTTTTGAGTTATCTTCTTCTTATCCTTAATTTCGAGGAGAAATTCTTTTAAGGGAGGAAGTATGTAACGACCCGTAAATTCATCGCTTTAAAAAATATTCAAAAAAAATATTTTTAAACATAAACGATGATGTTTTAAATAATATAAAATATTGATAATCTTATTTTTAAGAAACATATATAAAAGATAAATATACACTTTGGTAAATATCGATAAAATGACCTGAAATCATTTTATCAATAAACAGCTCTTTAACCATCCGAACTCGTGCACGGAGCTGGGTACATACACTCATTTATATATGAGTATTATAATGTAATAAAATTATCTACTTTATTTTGAAATTTAAATTGCCTTTATAACACTATTATAGATATAACTATTTTAAAATAATTGATATTGGATTTAAATTTAGTTTAAATGATTTATTAATTATTTAATTATTAAGTAAGCTCTTTTAATTATTATATAATCATGTAAATATTATTTTTAAACTTTGTTTACGAATATGTGTATATTCACTTAGAAGAGAAAATATGACTTGAAAATCGAAATTAAAATTCGTAACAATTTAACGTGAATAAGTTATGCAACTTTGTGGATAATATATAACATATAAGTGCACATATACATGTACATACATGAAGACATATCCACGGGCACATGAACACACATATACACATGTAATTAAATATATAAATATTGCTAAAAAAATATCTAAGATATTTCCTCAATTCCTTAACTCTTAAGCAAACCCAAAGTCAACACTAACCATCAAAATACAAGCACATGGCCTTCTCTATGATGGAAGTGATTTGGGTCGTGCATTGAAAGAAGGGAGGTGATGATGGTGGTGCATGTGATGGCGATGAAGATGATGCTGTATATGTAGATATTTTTCTTCTCTTCCTGACCTATAAATACCACACACTCTCCACTTCATTTCTACACATCTTCTTCTTCATTTCCAAGCTCTTTCTCCTCTTTCATGGCTTCTCATGGCAACAAAATAATGCCAAAATATTTCTCAAAAGAAATTTAGATTTAATATCTACATATACATACACTGAACCACCTCAAACTATTCCAAAACTCCACTCCTCCACTCTACCATCCATGGCCTTACTTCCCCCATCAAATACCGAACCCTCCTCTCTTCTAACCCAAGGCCATGAGCACTCTATCCCTTCTCCAAGCAAGGTTGAGCCACCTAGGAGCTTAAGTCTAAGGGATCGTAGCTTTAAAATACAAGTAGCAAAGCTATAGCCATTTTAGGTTAATCGTTTAAATCGAGGTGAGAAACTCCTAAACTATAGTTATATATTTTATTGGATGATATATGTTTGGATATGATTGTTAATTATGGCTGTTTAATATGGTTGTTGAATATATATGTTAGTCACGTTAATGCACGTCGATAAGCACAACGGAAATCACTTTCCTTTATTGAATGAAATGGTGTATATGGAATGTTTAAACCTCATAAAAATGGTTTAATATGATTTAGAAATATTTTATAAACTTTTAAAAGTGTTTTGGAAAATTTAAAATGAATATTAAAAATTGGGTCAAAAATAGGCGCATCGCGTAACGGTAGTTCCCGATTTCGCACCATAAAAGTAAAACGAATATATAGAAAGGAATATAGCTTGAAATTCGTCAAGATAAGAATTTCTGAACTATTTTATCCATAGTTTTCAAACTATGAAAGAAAATTGAGATTTCGATAAGTCGATTTTGAAATATGAATAATTTTTAAAAAAAAATCACATTTTTGCAGTTCGGAATTCATAAAAGGATTTCTTTAAAAATGATATTTTAAAATTGTTTAAAAATATGAAATAAATTCTAAAAATCTTTTAAAATGTTTTAAAAGCGATTTGAGTAATAAAAATGAATTTCCAAATGATAGAAAATTCGTTTTGATCAATATAGCTTAAAAAGCATCATTTACAGCACTTTTCTATAACTTCTGAAATATAGTTCTAAACGCAACAATTCTTTTCCAAATTTTTTGTAAATGTTTTTAAATGATTAATAAAGTATTTTAAAGATGATTTGAAGGATTTACGAAATGGTTAAATAAATAGTTAATAAATTGAGTATATTAAAAGATTTAGAGTCGATCAAATAACTTAACCACACTATGGGTGACAGAGGGATAATGTCCAAGCTTGAGTTTGGAAAAAAAATTTTCTACTCTCCCTGGCTATCCGGACTGGCCCGATAGAGGGAATAGTAAATATGATTTACTCGAATTGAAAAAATTTCATAGTATAAAGGATATAAATTTTCAAATATAAATAACTTGGATTTTATGGAGATATTCTTCTTATACTTGGTGTTAAATTCCAAAGAGAGAACTCATACTATTTATGGAATTTAAAAGTGATTTCACCATTATTTCTCCCATAGTACTTGTTGAATACGTAAATTGATATTGAGTAGAATTAGATGATTTTTATAGATTCTCCTCATTTAATATTTACTAGTTTTGGGATTAAACATCCTAGATAACATGGCTTTAACTCAATCAATTATTTTTTGATTTTTGAATTAAGAAATCTTTGTTAAGATTTAAATAAATTATTTGGATATATTTTACTACGTAAAGAATGAAATAATTTGGATTTTAAACCAATCAAAGGTTTTGATAAGAGAGGTTTAATAATTACGTATATGCCAAAAAGAAATGTTTTAAAAGATATATATACATCCCTTGAAGATATTTTTGATAAAAAGGAAGTAATAAATCAAAAGAATAATTTCCTATTTACTTAACATTTCTTTTATCGATGATTGGTTCGAAGGAACCGGGATCGGATTTAGGTGATCGCTATCCGAAGACCACTTCGAACCAATTTATGTATTTGAAGTGAATACATGGAAATGATTTGGAAGACAGAATATAGGGCTGCTTGTCACTGACCCTCGGTGGGAATTTCCCATATCATATTATGTGGTAGTATTTCTTTATTTTGATATCTTCGATGCAAGGACTTCTCGCTACTAATCATAGGAGTAATCCCCGATATGATGTGGTAGGAGAGTGCCTTCAGTTTGTCTTGTTCCTGGACAACTTGTAAGAACGAATGTCTGACGTTACATTTCTAATTACATTGATTGATCTCTATGAACTTATTATCTATTTGGTGGCAGAGAAGGCAACTTCTCTTAGCATAACACTCTTTTATGAGATGTACAAGCTCAGGAGTTAAATGTTCGTAGAAATTAGTTTGTGACCATGGAAAGGCAGTGTGGCATTCAAAGTGAAATGTGCTATGTGAAAGGTAATTGTTACCTCAGGCCTCATCACCCGGTAATGGATTAAATAAGGTATGTTATAAGGCTATGTGGTTCGCAACCATTAGGGTACGACCATCACCTTTCTAGATTACTCTTTATTTGTCGATTATGTGGTGTATGCTATGGAATCTCAGATAGGTCGGTTACGACTGGGGTGATGTCATATTCGGTTTCTATCCAGGCTATGTGTGAGTGCCAAGTATGGATAGACCGGTGTTGCTAGATGCAGAGGATTCTTTGTGTATCCTTGGTACAATTCTTTAAAGATGTACTATATAGAAGGTAGTCCCTTACCTACCATTGTATGGTAATCCATTCTCCAGTAAGTGCCTTTGGACTTAGTTATAAACATAATATGCCGTCAAATTTGACCAACGTAACAATTTCAGCTAAGATTTATAAGTTTATTTGAAAAGCATTTTCAAAAGATTGTTATTAAAAATAATATCAAATGATTTTGCATAGCAAATGTTTTGGTTATCATAAGAAGAAAACTCGTTCCGTGTTTATGTGCGGCGTGGTCTTATGAGATGCCTTTGTTTTCAAATATCTGTATTTTGAGTTTTTCACACCAGTCCTTTGACTGACTTGGAGTTTAATTTTCTTTTCCCTTAAACTTTGGGTGCTCTATTTGTCCGGGCAGCCAAGTAGTTAGCTGATTCGTAGCATTTTGGAGTGGAGCATGGAGCATGGAACATGGAGCATTTTGGATCCTTTTCTTGAAATTACCCATCACTTTCTGTTGTATTTGTATTATGTATAAGTATATACCAAGACCTGTACGAATAGGACTTTATAACTATCCTAGTTGGGTTTGTGCTTACTATGACTCTGATATATCATTTTGAGAGTGATTGTATGTATTATCTATGTGATTACAAGTTTTTCAATAGGATATGAGATTCTATTATTGTTCTGTCTTCTATCTTAATTATCTTTTACCCCATGATAATCTGCCTCTCCGGTACTTGGATTTGCAACACGTGAATACCAAGGATGTACTAGTGTCAAAATATGGGGATCGAGGAGGTGGTTCGTCTCATCCACCAAATCAGATTCAAATTAAATGAATAAATATTTGGAGTCTATCACTGTGAATAGAGCTACGTGAATAAATCGAATCTATCGAGAAATTTAGCATTTTCAAAGCGAGGATTTTTTGACACCGAAGGAGGAGAAGGATTCACATTGGATCAGAGAAGATGCACGGTTAATCGGTGAGTGTGATTCATAAATTATACGAACCTTTCAGGGAAGCTTGTTATAGTTGAATTAAATATACTACTATTATGTTGCATAATCATCAATTTTTCGCCTTTAACTTTTATACTACCATGCCGAAATTCGATGGCATAGGTTGTAAGAGTAAACTTTGGATAGATATATTATGTTTTATTACTTATAATGATAGAGACTGTCTAAGTTTGAGTTTGTATTTTATTGTTTTATCTTTACTTGAAGTAAACATGTAAGCTTTTAAAATTAGCATTAACTTATATGTTTTCGTAAGTTGCTGGAAATTTTAGTGGATTCCATGTTGCAACTTACGATAGCCATTATAATACTAGTTATTACATCAATCGAGTATCTGTTTTTGGTTTTGGGGTTGATCCTTCATATAATTTTATGCTTCAGTGCTATTGCTTTTTTATTACAATTTTGGAATAAAAACGTATTTGGACAAAAATCGACATATAATGGATTACCTATCATGTTTAATTGTTTCTTTTTTTCTCTCTCGATAGTAAAAAGGAATATTTTGACTTGTAGTCCTATAAAATTACTTTTAATCTTTTTGTATTTTCTTAAAATTCCTATAAAACATATTCATCATTTTATATTTGAAATGTTAGTGTTGAATGTCAAATTGTACTGATATTAAAGAATATTTTTAATATACTTATAGAAAATAGAATTTTTTTATGCAAAATAAAACGATTATTTCAAGTCCACACCGTTTTAAGTTGTGTATTACAATTCTAATGCTTATTACCGTTTAATAAGGAGAAGATAACATGAACTTGAACGTAAAATGGGGAGGAACATAATAATATTAAAATAGCATTGTAATAATTGTAGAGACTAGAGACTATACAGGGTTGAATTTAAACCATAAGAGAGAACTAAAGAAAGATATGTTAATAACTGTATAAATTATATGTGAATGTAAATGTGTGAAAGAATAAGAGATGCAATGAAATCCTAAGAATCAAAGAGAGGTTTATTGGGGAATTTTAATCACCTAACTCGAGACTATATTAATTGTTAAAAAATGGAATTCTTTGGAACATAAAAATTGAAAGGCAATAAAGATTGTGTTTAGCTTATCCACTTGAATTTCTATAAACTTACCAATATGATTTTCTTAAATAAAAAAGAATATATCAAAAATTTCATAATTATTTATTATTTAAATAATGAATAAAATTAATGTATTTATACTTTAAAAACAATAATTCCTTTTATCAAAAAATCATATGATATTTTCAGAAATTGAAAGTATTTTTCCAACAAAGTTCGTCTTTTCATATATATTTTTTTGTGGAAAACGGACAAAGGACAAATTTGTGAATCATTTGGTTTTAAGGACATAATTTCGGTTTTGACATCAAGGATAAGCACTCACAAAACAAAAAGGAGATGCAATTGGAGGTGGCAGTTGGTAGGGGCGATAACTAGAGGCGATGGCAAGATGATGAAGGTGTTTTTAAAATTATAGATGAATATAACATTATATTTATACAATATTATTTTAATAGCGTTTTTTCTTTTTTTTTCATTCTATTCATACTGTTCTTGTTTAATTAGCATTTTTTATTTTAGTATTGTTTTTTGCATTCTATTTGCATAATGCTAATTTAAACGTTTTTTTAAAAGGAGCGGCTTTTTTCAACGGAAAAAAATCAGGATTCTTGAAATGGTTTGAAAAAAATATGTACAAAAAAACTTGAATTTTTTCAATACAATTCAATTAAAACTAAAAAATATTTAACAAAGAAAATGTACAAATAATTTTTTTATATAAAAGTTATAGTACATCAAACGGTCGATTTCCCCACATCGTTGTATGGTTGTAAGAGTTCGATAGAAATTCACTTTTGCTGCCTTACGAACACATTTTTTTTTCCATCCATTAAGAAAATGTCGACAGGTAAATATAAACTCAATAGAAATTCATTGCTGGCTTGAATAAAAAAATGTCCACAAAGAGTATAATTGGATGATCAGATCCTACATTTGGATAAGTTTAAATACACTTTTTCTTCAGTAGTATAAACGTAAAACCAGGGTTTATTAGCAAAGATACTAAGCCCCTCCCTTTTCAATCTTGAATCTTGCAATTCACCGATTTGTGTAGTTGAAAAAATCTAAAACTACTTGAAAGATGCTATAATTAGGTCAGTTTTATGTTGTTGGAACTGTGGATTTACTTCATCTTTGTTTTCATAGAAATTATTTCAGCATATCATTTTTAGTTGGAGGTCCATTCATGTAGTCAGTTATAGTTGATTTTAGCCAAAATACCCATAATTGGTTCTAATGCACATAACAAATACCCATAATTGGTTCTAATGCACATAACTATTTTAGGAAGTGGTTGGAAAAAAAAATTAATGTCGGGCTCAATTCTCATTTCTTCAAATTTCTAAGAATGAATTTTGTTTGAAAAGTTTCTTTTCTATAAAATTTTGGTTCTCTTAGTTTTTCATTAGAGAATTGGAGTTTTTGATAGCATGAATGGTATTCCGTATTTGATGGATGTGCTAATAACACCTACAATATACCATTTGTGTAAAGAAGTATAAAAGTTAATTTGAGATATCTGATCCTAATAGGAGAATATAGTGTCGACAATGGAAATGCACTTGTGTAGTTTATGTGTGCTTTATGGTTATATTCTCAGTTATCAAAGAGACTATACGATACCGATGTGTAGTTTGGCATAAAATTGCATCAGCTACTCTTTTTAAACCATCCGGTTGTATCAAACTTCTTCTTTGAACAAAAGAGGAATGTATTCTTGATCAACTAATGATAAGAAAATGAATGTATTTTGTTATGTAGTGGATAAAAGTAGCATAACACATGTAATTACCAGCACACATAATGACGTTCCATTGAAATTTAATTCAAATGTGGCGTATTTTGATAGTCATTCTAATGTGGTGATGTCATATTTGAGCATTAATGTTTGTTTAAAATCAATTTGTAGTACCTCATATTCTGGGTGTTTTAGAAAATATAATTTTTAAAATATCATGAAAAGAGTTCACAAATTGATGTAATATTATAATTCTATTTTTAAAGGGTCCTATAAAAATTAACTAACTATTATAAATATTAACAAGTTTATAATAATAATAAACAACTATAGTTTGATAAGATAATTAAGTTTAATAATAATAATAAATTAATTAAGTCAACTAAGTTTTAGCAATTGAGATAATTTATAGCTTAATAATAATAACAACAACAACAATAATAATAATAAACAATAGTTTGAATAAATTAACAAAATTTTGTAAAAATTAAATATGTTTTTAAAATTAACTAAGTATTACAAAATTAACAAGTTTATTGTAATAATAAACTAAGTTTGATAAAAAATCAACTAAGTTTATAATAATAATAATAATAATAATAATAATAAACTACAGTTTGATATAAATGAACTAAGTATATAATAATAATAATAAAAAAAACAAAAACTAAGTTTATAAAAATTAATTAAGTTAACTATGTTTTATAAAAATTAAATAAGTTTGTAAAAGTTGACTAAATTTATAACAATAATAAGAAAATTAACCAAGTTTCTAATAATAATAAATTATCTAATTTTATGAGAAAAATTTATAACTTTAATATAATTTATATAAACTAACTAAGTTAATAAAGTTTAAGTTTGACATAATTTATAAATTTAAGTTTTAGCAATTGAGATAATTTATAGTTTAATAATAATAGCAATAATAACAGTAACAACAACAACAATAATAAACAATAGTTTGAATAAATTAACTAAGTTTTGTAAAAATTAACTAATTATTATAAAATTAATAATTTTATTATAATAATAATAAACTAAGTTTGATAAAAAGAATTAACTAAGTTTATAATAATAATAATAAATTAACTAAGTCAACTAAGTTTTATAATTAATAATATAATAATAATAACAATACAAAAACTAAGTTTATAAAAATTAATTAAGTTGACCATGTTTTATAAAAATTAAATAAGTTTATAAAAATTGACTAAATTTCTAATAATAACAGTAAATTAACTAAGTTTCTAAAAATAACAATAAATTAACTAAGTTTATGAAAAATATTAAGTTTGAAATAATTTAAGTTTAAGTTAATTATGAATAAATTTATTTTTGTACAAATTATCTACTATAAATCAGGTCAAGTCTTAAAATAATTTAAAAGAGGTAATTATGTATGCATTAGTTTCTTATGTATGCTTTTTCATTAACAAACAATCATGTACCTATTTACAAAAACTTAAGTTTTTATTCTATTTTTTTCAAATTGATACTTGTTCGATGAAGATAACTAAGTACATAAGTTTATTTGAAATATTTCATTTGGGTTTGTTAGTATCTGATTGCTTTTTTATGGTCTCCCTTCTCACAGCATACCAATGTTCAGATTGCAATCAGAACTGATGTTCAAAATACTAATGTAAATATAAAAAGGCGAAAAATGTATCATTCTCCAGTTTAAACCTGACTCAAATGTCTTTTTTGTAAGTCCTCGTATGTCACATTAATTCTAACCATTCATTTGGCATCATAACGATGTGTGTCCAAGTAATTTATCAATTTATTGTGATCAAGGAATAAGATTTCTTATTAAATATGACGACATTGAATAACAAACAAGTTTAAATCGACATTTATGAGGACATTACACATGAGGACATTCATAAACCTTTGAAGCATCACAGCCATTGGCATTCCTTTACATACTCTGACATCTTTATTCTTTAGTTTCTTTATCATTTACAATGATTACATTAGAATTCATCTCATCTACCAGGTTAAACGCTCATCTCTAATCAGGTCTAACACTCTTGACAAAATATCAACTAAATCATTTTTAAGTTTATTTTCAATTAATACAGTAATAGATGGCTTAAGCCTATTAGTGTGTTCTATAACATCAAACTTCCATGTATGGGAGTTCAATGTCCTCACGTTCCATATAAGGAACGTCATTTATGAATTATTTGAAGGGACACCCCCATTTCCCATGCTACTGGGGTTAGGCTTATTTTCTTTTTTTGATTTATGGCCTTTATTTCAATCTGCGATACCAAATCCGACCATGTAGGATTTTGAATGGTGTCATGTGCTACAGCAGTTTTGAATTCAAAGGGAGCATCTTCAGGCCTTGTTCTTCTGTTAAGTTTGATCGAAGAGGTAGTCGTAGCTACTTCTGATATGCTAATATTAGTAGTGGATTAACCTATCCCTACACTCTTCCATTATTCATTATTATAGAAATGTTCTCAACCATGATAATATCTATATCTGAAGGAACTGATGTGCCGGTTTCCTTGAACTAGTTTTTAGCCAAGTGGCTATGTTTGTGGATCTTGTTTGTGTTTGTTTTAAGTCCTAGCGTCTGTTGTATTTATTTTTTTAGTTGTTCAAGTGAATAAAAAAACAACAAGCTGCCTTCACAATTTTAGCAAACATTTGTTTTGATTCATTCTGAAAACTGCAGTTTTCCTACAACTGGTATCCCTTTTGCTACTACTGGGTGCAGGACCAGGTTCCATACTTTCTGATGCTTTAAGCTTCTCATCAACTATATTTATTCCTCTTTTAGTTTGTTCTTGCCAACTGAAATGCTAATAGATTCATGATAAAAAGTAGTTATGATTCCAAGATTCAGTTGTTCCATTACTCTAATGTTTGATGCAGGAGAATGTAGTTTTAATCTGAAAGTTAACTCACAGCTGTACTCTTATGTCTTAGATGCAAATAATTCATATAAAGCAACATGTTAATTGCCATAACAATCATTTTACTAGCTTTTGTAAACAACATTAAGTTCGATTTTGTAGTTATATTTTTGCTTCAAATAAATTGTATGTGAGAACATTTACAAAAGCCATTAAGAAAGAAAATAATACAAGATAGATATTTACCAGTTCAAAAAAAATGTTTATACATCAGAACGTAAGCTTTACATGATAGAAATGAAGGGGACAGAACTTTCAGATAGTTGTCTTCTTTCTGGAAGAACATGGCATATCTCTCTCTAAGATGCTACTTTCAATTCCAAGTCTACGCCATTGTCAATATCACAACAATAGAAAATTAATATAAATTGCAGCCTTGAGATGAAGGGATAAAAAGGACGAGTGTTATGCAATATTTTAAATCTCGGAAATCGGTCATGTTTCGTCTCGGCGATTTTAGTGACTCGGTATCGTATCGGGGGAGATCTCGGACGAGACGAGGGCATCTCAGATGCCAATATCGGATTTACATATCGGACCTTAAAGTTCATCTCGAGACCATATCGGCATATATTTCAATGTTTCAAATCAGTTCATACAATACTAAAATATGATAAACAATATTAAAGAACCATATCCATGAAGTTTACACAACACTAAAAGTTTAAAACAAGTAAACAACACGTACATATCTAATTAAACATTACAAAGATATTAAATGAACACCACTTACATAATTAAAGTTCTAAACTGACATGAAACATTGTTATGTGAATACCAACATAAAGCAGGAAACGCTACCCATCGTGCTTGCATTACTTCCTACCACATAAACAAGGAAATTCTACCCTTCATGCTTGCATTATTTCCTGCTGCAGAGCATTCACAGCGCCACTAATATTCACAAAATAAATGTTTGAATAAACATATAATGTTTAAGCAAAGAAAGTAGTAGTCTTAGCCATGAAATTATACTTGCAAATTAGATCTATTTGCAATCTACACTAAATTATACTGTAAATTCAATTTTTGAATTTCATTAAAATAGAAAAAACCCTAATTTACATACATGTAAGAAGTAGAGAGATTGATCGAAGACGAAGTTGCGGATTGTCAAAAGCGATCGAGCGGTCGAAAATTGGAAGCAATCGCGAGGCGTTGGATGTTGGAAGAGAGAGTTCGATTTTTTTAAGCAGAGGGTGTTCGATTTTTTTTAGAAGAGAGAGTTCGATTTTTTTCTCTAGAGAAGAGGGAATTCGACATTTTTGATAAGCAACGTGATTTTTGAGAAGTTTAATCGAATAATGAAGAAAAGGGTTGTATGTTTATTGAATTTGAGTTGAGATGGGCCTATATCTTTTTTAAAAAAAAAACAATATATCGGGGAGATCTCGGAATATCGTTTCGCTCCAAATATCGGCTGATATATTTGAAATGAGATATCAATCGATATCTCATGTTTCGTTTCGCCCATGCCTTCAACCAAGATCTCGGCCGAGATATCGGCCGAGATATCCGAGATTTAAAACAGTGGTGTTATGTCATAACTAGCCCTTTGATACATAAATGCAAATGTCAATGATGGTCAATATCTACCCACTTTAATTTAAACAAAAAGCTATGTGATTTTAATGGTCCTTCATTCACAACTTAGTACTTAGGTAGGAACAGAAAATTTCCATGTGACCAATGACTACTCCATATTACAAAGAACTCACAACACTAAAAAAAGTTCCAGGAGGCATAACAACTGTAAAGCATATGCTTATTAAATTCTTAAAACATGATACCTACTTATGCTCATGCGTTTTTCCAATTAAACTAGAAATTAATTATCAGTTTACTTTGCTGAATATCTATGAAAAAATATGAATCATTTTTTTTGCTATTTCATCACTAATTGTTCTATTTATTTTATTATATCTAAATGAAAATTTTGGTGCATAGAAGTAGCATCGTGTTGAAGATCTTTTTGGTGTAGTAAGCAAATGATGTTTTTCAGCTTTGTGCATTTTCTCAAAACTTGATGTTTAGTTGTTATCAAAACCTTGTGTATGGATGTTTTGAAAACATGGTTTATGGAATTGTAAGAACTTGGTTTTTGAATATATGAGAATTTAATGTGATTGATATGTTATGTTTTGATTTTTTAGATGATATAATTACTGTTTGATTTGAATATGTTATATATATCAGCTAATTTTAACCATATATATATACATATATATATATACAGACACACACACGTATTCAAATGTGAGATTTGGGTGTGAACGTGGACAGTATTTTAGTTGATGGGCAGTAAATAACAAAAGACAGCATTTATTACATGCTGTAAATTTAAGAATAACAACATGTTTTAATCGTTGTATATAATAATGTAAGGTACAAATAACAGCATATAACAAATGATGTAGAGATTCTCAGCATTTAATAAACGTTTTAAAAGACCTACCTTTTACAGCACTTTTTATGTTGTTAAAAGTCGCCTACTTTTAATAACATCTCGTTAGACGGCGTTTATCAAAATGCTGTTATAGGTTTTTACAGCGTTTATTCTGTACCGTAAAAAGTCTTTTCTGTTGTAGTGATCAAAAGCTTTCCTCGATGCTCAATAATAGGAACATCCCCAGGTGGAAGTACCATATTAAAGGAAAACATAGGAGTCCATCCAAGAAGATTTGTACCTATTTTAGTAGTGAACACATGGAGCTTTGTGTTATTATGTAAAAGGGCGGAAAGACAAAGCTACCCTTTCATGTTAGTCAACATTATCATGGTAACAAAAATATGCTTTGGAGAATTAGGTGGGTATAGTGTCAAATACAGTTCATTCCTAAGGTGGAAACTAAGGAAAGCATTAGGTGCACGATCAAAAGCAAACCATATGTAGAAGTATATGCAGGTGCCTATAAAAGTGGAATAAGTGCTCCATATAGGGTAGGGAAGCTTCCTAACAAGCACCCTCCAATGGGTACTTAGTCCTATAGTAAACACTTCTACTCCGATGATGTAACTGTATTCTTTAAAATTGTAGGACCTATAGAAATATTGGACTACTTTGTAGCTTTGAGTGGACCGAAGGAATCCGAAACCAACTCTTAAGTTACGTTCTTCATTTTCTTTTAGCTCGAGGCAAAGAATGTGTGCATTGCTGCTTTGAGGTAACGTTTTGACTTCTTTTGTTGTAAGGTTGCATACTAATACATTGTTGTTTTCAGTTGTTAAGGAAAGCAAACCCTTGCAATGCATAACAAATGTAAGGAATTTTTTTCCTTGGTAAGGAAGGTTTATATAAAATAACCTTGTAGGTGTAGTGAACTCGCCATCTATTTTGATTTGGAATATATGGTATAGACTGGTGAAAAAGACAATAGTGGAAGATTGTAGGGTATGCTCGATGAAAATAAAGTTGGGTTTTTTCTTCGGGCTCTTTCTTCTTCTGTTTCCCCTTCTTATAGGAGCTAAAACAAGGTGGATATTGATCAAGAGTGTGTTTCCTTTTCTCGAAAACACTATGGTGGAGATACCTGAATCAGTCTTTGCTCATTGTACCTAAAATGGAAGAAAAGATCATATTAGTTTTGAAACATTGGAATGTGAGCGAACACATGGAATATGTGTTTATGATCCTAGAAGTGTGGAGTGCTAGTGTCTACCTAAGTACTCTACGGTGCTTGATTCTACAGTTTGTTGAGGAACCTTGATGATTATTTGTTTTGAATGTGGCAAGGCAGTAAGTTCAGTGCTTTCAGAAGACATCTCTCCATACTACTCATTTCCTCCTTGATCGAAGTCTTCGTCATCATCACCTTCTCCATCTCCTCCATCTTCCTCTTTATCTTCTCCTTCTTCATCTCTTCCTTCCCTTTCTTCATGGATTGTTTCCATTTCATTCCTTTATTCCCCTTCTGCTTAAACTTCACCTGTAATATGTACTTCCACTGCATAATCGATGGATTCACCAACGTTCGCCGTGTTAGATGGGCCTTCGATACTCCCTTGGATATCTTCACTTGAGCTGCGAATAAGGGCATAAGACCTGGCTGGCATCCTAAAACTACTTGGTAGAGATTCTGTAAGAACAGCAAAGCGCTCAGGATGTAGCAGGTTGCATCGATCGAAGATTTTCATTCGTTAGCAGCTATGTATTGGTGCAGAATTGAATATTGACCCTCTTGAGAGTCTTAAGAGTCTCGAAGTGCTCTGCACTCAAGCCTTAAGGAGGAATATATGTGTAGAAAGGAAATAACAGGTTAAACACTTGGATAGTAAGGATCCAAGGACGGGGAAGAATGGAAAGGAAGAAATCTTATTTCCGAAAAGTCAGAGCCAGTTGAAGCCATACGAGCATTGAACAAAGAAATATTCATTATTGAAATATGAATGTTTATTGCGGAGCACTTCAATGACCTTGCACCAGCACCAGGCTTCGATGATCATATAAGAAGGCAACTCACTTCGTTGTTTGTAGCTCAGGAAATGTATGGTTTCCTAATGTTTGAATATCGCTAAAACTAGTTCACGAACAAAACATACATAGAGCCCAGTAAGGCATAGCTGTTGGGATGGACTTAAGTAAGAGCAAGCTCAAGCTCTTGAAGGAATATACAGAGGAATAGCTTGGAAAATAGTACAATGCCGCCTAGGCACATGTACTTGTTACAAGCCGTATAGCCCATTGGAGGATTACACGCTTGTTGATTCTATGTTGGAAGTAGGACATCACCTTCAGGAATCCCATATTGTCAACATATGGTCCGGATAGATTTGGCTGTTAGAAATATCGGCATTCGTTTAGGAGGGCCTTCTATAACCTTAAGCATATTGGAACATAAATAAGAGGGGCTAGTCTTAGATTGGTTCTATTGGAACGATCATCCCCAGAAACTCAGCAGTGATCGAGTACCTAAGAACGGTAGGTGTAAAAGTTGAGGCTTGAGCTGTAGTAGACCCGGTTTATCTCGAGATTATATTTTAATGGTGAATCTACGTGGCTGGCGCCCTATAACGACCTACTATTATGTACAATTTAAGCGGACAATCAACCACACATGACCCACTCAAATTGAATGGAAAGGCGGATAGTTAGGAAAAATAAAGAAGAAAGAAGATAAGAACAAACTAAAAAACACAGAATCACAGCAGAACAAATAATCTATAATATACAACAAATCTTTACATAAAGAAAAATGAAATATACTTGCACCAATCATAGTACACTAACCTATTTCAGCCTGGACATTTATAACAGCCTGTCCTTACAATTGCTGATAAATATAACCAACAAACAATAACGGAACACAAAGAAATACGTAGATACGTCTTGGACCTCCAGCTCATCTCCTGAGCTCCAATTCATCCAAAGCACTCTATAAATATGCTCGGTCTAACCCGAGCATTGAAAGGGAAGAATGCCCGGATCAGTCTAGTAAACCAGCGTGAGAAAACACACCCAAATGAATTTGTACATTTTATTAAACCTTTCAAAATAAAGGTATCTCGTATGACAACGCCGTATATAAACACGAACATGATTTTACCTTACGATAAAGAAAACATTTTCTATAGAAAATCCACTGATATTATAAGAGTGTCTAGAGGTCAAAGTAAAATATGAATATAGTTGAAATGCTTACATCTCACGTTTTAGTATAGTAGGGTAAACCTAAGTACATACGACACTTATTGGAAAATGGATTTCATACAATGACTAAGCTACTAGGGTACTGCACGTCACGGTGCATTTCTAGATAAAATAACACCGAGGACCTCGCTAAGATCCTCTGCCAACACAGAACCAGCTTACCACTTGAATAGTAGTATCGAATATGATCACCCCTTGGTTAATGGCCCCGAAGCATACAAATGAGAGATATTATCGACTCTAGATAGGGATGATCATATCCTGATGGGAGAGGTCCACTTAGCCCTGCTGCATCTCTCATGTTTTTGTCATTCCCAGTTGATGAGGCTTGAGGCTACGTTTTACCTTTTATATAGCACTTCCCTCTTGGAATACTAACAGTGCCCTCCGGCAACAATGCAATGCCATCGTTCATCCATACAAATTATTTTGGACATGAACAAACCGAAGACACTACTTCTGCTACATTCATTTTGGAATCACACTCAGGATTAGTAGCAAGGAGCCCTTGCACTTCAAAGAGCTCCATCTTCTATTCCATCATCTTCAAGAAGTCTTTACTTCGAAACGCTTGAGTTGGATCGAAGTGTTTTTGGACAACAAATTCGATCCTGGTCTCTTCGAAACAACTTTCGCTATTTTTCGATAAACTCAACCCCTGTTCTTTAGGGAACAAATAGAAAAAAACATGCGGAGGTCATCTCCTAACCGTTAGTGGACGGATCTCCTTATCATTTGTCCTAGGAGAACAAAATGAGATTTATACGCATAGCACATCATCATCGGAGATGACTGTGCCATATAATTAACGTGTTTCTCCTAGATATTCCCAAAGTTACGTTTTTGATCCATGTTTAATAGTCGGTTATTTAACTATCAACAAACAAACATTCAATCAGGGATTTAATTCCATAGGGAATACCAACATTGGTTAAGCACCTAAATAACCACTAACCTCTTTAATTAATTCTTTTGTTAATTAAAATCACTTTGTAAAAACTGGAAGGGAGTGCAGTTAAGGATCTTAAAGCTAATTTAACACTAAAGGGGGGTGAATAGTGTTTAATGGATTCTATGACTTATATGGACTAATTTAAAATTATGATATAAACAAATGCAGAACTTAATCACAGAACAATCACAGAATCAAACACAGATGCAGAAAGTAAATAAAAAGTAGTAATAGGAAAGAACACACGAGATTTTATACTGGTTTGGAGTTACCCTACGTCCAGTCCTGCACCAAGGCAAACACCTCGTACAGATTTTTATTATACCAATGTCGAGATTACAATCCTCAATTTCTAAAGGCCTTGAGGTACTGAAATGACCCTCCTATTTCTACTCTAATTCCATAAGGATTTTTTTTTTAAGGTAAAGAGGATATATATATAGATAGATATATCATCCATTGCAATTATAATTCTCAGGGTCAATATCTTTTTCCAATAAACCAAATATATCCAGGATCACAATAATCAACCAATATAAATATATCAGTACATTTACAAAGATAAGCACATACATGTGAGGATGTATATGCCTCTCTTGTTTGAATCAGAGTTCTGGAAAACAAGAGGATATTAGATTGCTGATTTTTTTTTTGACCAAACAATCCACTGGAAACATATACTTTAGTCTGTTTATCCTAACTAAGAAGTGATCAAGTAAAAATCAGTGGAAAGCAAGCTTTTAATATAGATGTTTGTGTTAAAGTCTGAATAGTGTCAAAATCAAGCTAAAAGGAAGTGGATCCTAAGTGAACACAAGCAACATCTAGGCATAATGGAAACACGCCTAACTTATACACGAGAAGTCACGAGTTCGAGTACTATGCTGGTTGGTTCAAACACAATTTTTATTTTTTTTTCTTTTTTCATTTTTCTCCTGTACAGTTTGGAACCTGTTATCTACCTATATCTGCACATATATACTTTATTTTTGCCTATATTCTATCATACAAAACAATAATTCTTGCTTTATTATTTTTTTGAAACCCATTCCTACAACCTGGAAAGCTTCATGATTGATGTAAACTAAGGGTCTGTTGCTTGGGTTTTGCAAATGATAGAAGTGTTTATCATTATCCAGGTTTGAATTTCTTCTCACATAATCTGTCTGGAATTAAGAATGCATTTGGTTAGAATCTGAGTGAAATTCAGATTCTTATCACAAATACAAAGGAAAAGGTGTGTTAATATTTGCACTAAACATGTTTATGTGCATATATATCTGCAACTATTTGGATCTGGCCTACAATTCCCTTATTTCAAATTCTTTCTTTAAAAATAGGACATGAGACATTTGTATGAAACAAGTTTAATTATGGGAACCTTGCAGCCATATAAAACATTCAACCTATGCCTATTTTCTTTTGTATACATATGCCATGGTAGAAAATAAAACCATTTAATTTTCTGAGAATCAACTATCCAGATTTTCCAAAACTTAAATCCTTTCCAAAGACTCAAGATTGACTAATACATTTATAAAATGTAATCATTCGATTTTAACATGGTGTTCTTGCTAAATCCACTTACAAGATTTGATTAATTTTCTTTTTAAACATAACAGATATTTAACTTAGTTCATAGATTCCAGATACAAGTCAATTTCTTAATAAAATACCTAACAAAATATCCATCCAACATTCAACACATAATACAAGTGGCAATTTCAATTGTCAATACATGCAGATTTCAACATTTAGGCTCTTATCTAACTAAGTTTAGCATGCTATATCTTCTTCTCAAGGCCTTGCTCCTACTCCTACTTAGTTGCTGCAATCCCTGAAAAAGCATTTGAAACTGCCTCATTTTAAATGAGACACCCCAGATGCCATTAGCACACTAGGGTCAGACACATGTCTGGTATGAGAAAGCTCACAAAAATAATTAGTTAATTAAGTTAAAGTCAAATTAAGTACATATACAGAAAGTTCGGCCCTGTGCATGCTCTGTGTCATTGTGCATGCTCTGTGTCATGCTCTGTGTCATTGTGCATGCTCTGTGTCATTGTGCATGCTCTGTGTCATTGTGCATGCTCTGTGTCATGCTCTGTGTCATTGTGCATGTGCACACTTTAATTTTCCTTCCAGAGACTACATATATAAATATGGCACATACATTCAAGTATACAATTCAATCATAGTCAAACAGTCATTCATACCAAACAGGAAAATAACCAATATGAGTTAAATCATTTATTCAATTCTCATATTTCAAATCTGGGAAAAACTCTAGTTTTCTCATCTTCTCAAGTATTATTCCCTTGGTATATTTATCTATCCTTGGTCTCATCTGCAATATTTATGAATCAATGGACACACTGTAATGAACTAATTCACTCCATTACACAAAGATCTCAGGACTTAAACAAGCCATGTGTCAACTTGTGTTACTCAAGCACACAAGTCATTCCTGCAATGTTCTTGACCCCAATTTCCTAATCAGGTTTAAGTTAATAATAACTCTTTTGATTTTTCATGACAAAACCATTCAGTGAATCATTTCATTAGCTAAAAACATCCATAACATGGCATCTCATATTATTCATAACCATACAGAGGCAAACAAGCAAACAACCATTGGTGATTATAAAATAAGGTTCTGTATATATATATTCTTCCTGGTATTTAAAATGAGTTTAGGCAACTAACATTGGCTTATGGTTTCTGAGAGAGTTTTTCTTTTGCAAACATTTGTGCTTGAGTTTAACTCAGGATGACCTGGTTTCACTGAATCACAAAAATTTTGTTTGCTATGCATTTTATTGAATCAGGAGCATCAGCACATAGGCAACCCTATTGCACCCCTAATTCCTTTCTATTTCAAGCCTCAGCACTTATACATGAGTATATTGCAGCTCAACATTATTTACATCTTTCTGGGTTGAGCCAAAACCAATACTACTTGCCTATTCTCAACATTTTATTTTCTGGGTATTTGTTTATATCCCTAAACATTAACATATCAGAGATCTGAGTGTATAAAACAGATATGTATACTAACAACACATAAAACTTTGTTATAATAAAACAAGTGATCAACCAAAGAGAATCAAAACATTTTCAGATTTAAATTCACAGATAAGCATTTATATATGAAAATACTCTTTTAAGAAAAATACTTATAACTGGCTGCCTACATTAGGACTTATTGCCTTAGATTTTTGAGTGAGTTTTCTCACCTAGCTCTCTTCTTTGTTTCCTTAATTAATTGATGAGCTTCTGCCCTTAACCTCAAGCTCTCTTCCTTCCCTTGTCTTATGATTTCTATGGTGTTGTTTTTTTTTTTCAAAATTCTTTTCTGAGGAGGAGAGGAGGCTGCTGCATATACATGTATATATATACAGGGTCTCTCTTAGGGTTTTGGGTATTGGATAAGGCCATTTTTGCCCACCAGAAAAATCATGTTATCTGCATTTTAAACCCAAAGTTTTACCCTTCCCGGCTTAATTTGGGTGAAGAGAAAAGTGGTTACACATTTTTTTCAGAAATTTGCTTTTCAGAAAATACTTTTCCCCTTGTCTACAATCATGCTAAAAATGTGACTTGATTTTGTTATTTATTAAATACTCTTTTCTAATTCTGCCTATACCAAGCACTTCCCTGTTTTATCTTATTTTCTATTTTTAGCTTTCATGCAAATGGTATGTACTTCCTTCATTTATTTATAAGAGGCTTATTCCTTTTTATATCTTCATTCTTTTTATTTCTGCTTATATTAAAATATGTCTGTATATTTTATTTCACTAGTTTAAACTCTAGTATTTTATTAACACATATATATTTATATAAGTCTTACTGAACTAATTAGTACACCCTCCTATATATTCATACATCATTCTATACTGACACACACATGCACATGTATACTCAAAAATATTCAGTAGCATTCATATATACATTTACTCATGCATACTACTTTTAAGAATTTAATCTACATATATATATATATATATATATATATATTTCCATACACATCAATATGTATGTATTCTTGGAGTTCAGGGTTTTAGCTTATATTCATGTGCATTTCCTGTGCACACATGTACACACACTGATACACTATTAAGCTATATCAATTTCTCCTTCAAAATTTATTTAAGAATCATTTTAAATTTATTTATATTTTCCAGAATAAATTCCTAAAATCTTGGGTCATTACATACACCCCTCCTTTTAGAAATTGTGTCCCACAATTTTCCTAAGCTTAAAATAAATTTTAAACTTAATTCAGAGAACAAGTATATTCTCTACCAAATAGATTCTTAGTTCTATACTAACTAAAAATATATTCATCCAAAATAAAGAAAACAATCAAAAATCAGAATTACCTTAATCTGAAAATAGCTTAGGATAATTCATCCTAACTTTGTCTTCTAATTCCCATGTGCAATCACTAGGATCAAGACTCCACTGTACCTTCACAAGTTTCAGAGATTTATTCCTCAACTTCTTCACATCTTTTGCCAAAATTCCCACTGGATCCTTTTCATAAATCAAATTAGGATTTATCTGCACTTGGGTTGGGGTTTCAAGAATTTCTGCCTTGTCATGGACCCATCTTCTCAATTGTGATACATGGAAAACATCATGTATACCTTGCATGTTTTCTGGTAATTCCAACTTATATGCCAAGGGACCAATTCTCTCCAGAATTTTGTATGGTCCAATATATCTTGGGGTTAATTTGCCTTGTTTTCCAAACCTCAGCACATTTTTCATGGGTGAGATTTTGATGAAAACAAAATTTCCCACCTCATATTCTACTTGCCTCCTTCTCATGTCTGCAAATTTCTTTTGCCTATCTTGAGCTGCTGTCATTCTTCTTCTTACCAACTCAATTTTCTCCTTGGTTTCTTGTATGTACTCAGGTCCTAAAATAGACCTTTCTCCTGCTTCTACCCAGCAAACAGGTGACAAACAGGGTTTACCATATAAGGCTTCAAATGGAGCCATTCCTATGGTGCTTTGGTAGCTGTTGTTGTATGTAAATTCAACTAGATGAAGATAATCTTCCCAGTTGCCCCCAAAATCCAGTATACATGCCCTCAACATGTCCTCCAAAACTTTGTTTACCACCTCAGTCTGCCCATCTGATTGAGGATGGTAGGCAGTGCTTAAACATAGTTCACTTCCCATTGCTTCTTGAAAGCTTCTCCAGAATTTTGAAGTAAAGATGGTATCCCTATCACTCACAATGGTTTTGGGAATGCCATGTAACCTTACCACTTCTTTTATAAAAATTTGAGCTAGTTTTGGTGCTGTTCTTTCTGACTTGACTGGGATGAAGTGTGCTACCTTGGTTAGCCTATCAACTATCACCCATATACTTGTATTACCTCTCTTAGATCTAGGCAGTCCATCTATGAAGTCCATAGATATGTCTTCCCACTTCCACTGTGGTACACTAAGAGGTTGCATCAACCCTGATGGTCTTTGAGTTTCAGCCTTGACTTGTTGGCAAGTCATACATTTGGCAATGTACTTAGCTATATCAGATTTCATCCCCTTCCACCAGAAGTCCCTTTTCAAATTTTGATACATTTTTGTGTTACCTGGGTGTATGGAGTATTTACTTCTGTGATATTCATTCAATATCTCCTTCTTCAATTCTATGTCCTCTGGTACACACATCCTATTCTGGTATCTCATATAACCATCTTTATCAATGTGGTGATTCATTACTTCCTCCCCTCTTGAGAGGAGCATTCTCTTCTCTAATAAGTGAGCATCTTGTTCTTGCATTTTTCCTACCTTCAGAATTAAATCTGGTTGAAGTGTCATTAAGCTTAACTTCCCTTTATCTTCTTGTGCACCATGCATCTGCTCATTAATGTGCACACAACCCTTCTCCCCAATCTCTAACTCAGTTAGCAAAAATAAATTTTTAAATTCTTCTATCATCATCATAGCCAATTTAGCATGCTGTCTACTTAGAGCATCTGCAACTTTGTTTGCTTTTCCTGGTGTATAAAGTATGTCAAAGTCATAGGCAGCTAAGAACTCCACCCATCTATGTTGCCTCATGTTCAAATCTTTTTGTGAAAACAAATATTTTAGAGACTTGTGGTCAGTGTAAAGTTCAAACTTAGTACCTAACAAATAATGTCTCCAAAGTTTTAAAGCATATATCACAGCTGCTAATTCGAGATCATGTGTGGCATACCTTACTTCATGGGGTTTAAGTTGTCTGGATGCATATGCAATGACTTGGCCTTGTTGCATCAACACTGCACCCAAGCCAAATCCACTAACATCAGTGTATACCACTAATTCTTCATTTCCATGTGGTACCTTTAGAATTGGAGCATTCACCAATGCCTCCTTCAACTGTTCAAAAGACTTTTCACATTTTTCTGACCAAACAAAAGCTTGGTTCTTCCTGGTTAGGTTAGTGAGTGGTGTAGAAATTTTTGAAAAATCTTTTATAAACCTCCTATAATACCCTGCCATCCCCATAAATGACCTCACTTCACTCACAGTGCTTGGCCTCTTCCATGCTTGAATAGCCACTACTTTATTGGGGTTCACAGAAATTCCTTTGGCAGATATAACATGGCCAAGAAAATGTACTTCCTCTTTCCAAAACACACATTTTGAAAATTTTGCCTTTAAATCTTTTTCCCTTAATCTAGACAAAACCAGGTGCAAATGATGCTTATGTTCTTCCACTGTCTTGGAATAAATCAAAATGTCATCTATAAAAATAAGCACAAACTTGTCTAAACAATCTCTAAAGGTTCTGTTCATTAAATCTACAAAGTAAGATGGTGCATTGGTCAAGCCAAATGGCATAACCAAAAATTCATACAACCCATACCTAGTGTTAAAGGCAGTGTACTTGATGCTTGATTCTTCCACCTTCATTTGATGAAAACCAGATGCTAAGTCTAGTCTAGAAAATACTTTTGCCCCTGCTAATTGATCAAAAAGATCATCTATTCTTGGCAATGGGTATTTATTTTTAATAGTTACTTTGTTTAATTCTCTATAATCTATGCAGAGTCTTAAGGAGCCATCTTGCTTCTTAACAAATACCACTGGTGCTCCCCAGCAAGAATTACTTGGTCTTATAAAACCCTTTTCTTCCAATTCTTCTAACTGTTTCTTTAATTCTTTTAGTTCATTTGGCCCCATTCTAGTTGGCTTTTTAATCACTGGGCTTGCTCCTGGAACTAGATTGATCTGGAATTCTACTGGTCTATGGTGTGGAATACCCTTGACCTCACCAAACACATCCAAATATTCATTGACTATGGGAATTTCTTCAATGGTTAGTTCACTGAAATCTTTTTCTGAGTCAACTAAATGATATAGTTTTCCTTCCTTAGCTACCTCACATAAAACTGTGATTCTCTGGCCTCTAGAATTTTGCAATGATATGGTGGATGAGTCTAAATTAATTATGGCTTTAAATTGCCTTAACCAGTCTACCCCCAATATAACACCTATATTTGGGTAATTCAAAACATATAAATTGGAAATAAAAATATTTCCTCCTATGTTTAATTCCACATCCACACAAATCATATTTAAAACACTAGAACTCCCCAATGGACTGTGTATATGCAATGGGGTTTCAACCAATATGCAATTCAGTTTTAGCATTTTAACCAATTCATAAGAAATTAAAGAGTGAGTTGCCCCAGTATCATATACTACTGTTATGGGTATGGTACAAATAAGTAATGTACCTTCCACTTGGCTATGGTTTACAGTGTTACTCTCCACTGTGGCTTTGCCTTTTCCTTCCAAATTTGCCAATTTGCCTTGCTGTTTATACTCAGGACAATTCCTCTTCATATGCCCCTCTTTCCCACATAGATAGCATTTGAAAGCTCCTCCTTTCAATTCTGGACATCTTGGTTTGATATGCCCTTCCTTTCCACACTGATGGCACACAATTTTCTTCTTGTTTTCCTTAGCTTTGACATCTCCAGTGCTTTTGTTACTAGCCTCTTCTTTCTTCTTATCATAAGGGTGATACCTCCCCTTACCTTTCTTGATATTATTGCTCTTAAAATTTCTGAACTTCTCCCTTTTCTTGTCATGCTGCTCCAACCTCAAAGCTAAGTCTATCACATGGTCAAAAGTCTTGTCTGCATAGGGTAACATGGCTCTGCTAAGTCCTGGGTTCAGACCTTTTATGTACCTATCATTTTTAGATGCCTCATCTGCCACAAGCATTGCTCCATATGTGGAAAGCCCCTCAAACTTTTGAGTGTATTCTGTGACAGTCATGGTTCCTTGTCTAAGTCTAATGAATTCTTCTAGCAAGGTAGTCTTTGCTGATGCTGGTACAAACCTTGCTTCCAACATCTCTTTGAATTGATTCCAAGTGATTTCATTCTCATTCCTTCCTGCAATGATTACTTCCCACCAGCCTAAAGCTACTCCTTTTAGCTGTCTTGAAGCCACTTGCCTCTTTCTTTGATCATCAAGTTGCATGTCATTGAAAATTCTTTCCAATGTTCTCAACCATGTTTGAATTTCCATGATATTCTCTGTCCCTTCAAAGCTTTTGCCTCCTAAATGAGTATATGTCTTAAGTAATTTTGAGAGTTCTTCATAGGGATTTTCTTGCCTTTGTCCTGCCCCATCCCTAAATGCTCTCACCAAGTCTTGCAGATTGACCATTGGTGGTGCATGGGAAGATCCTGCTCCCTGATTTGGTGGTCTCCCTACCATAGTTTGCTAATAATAATTTACATAGCTGGTTAGTTTGATTGGTAATTTGGTTGTTTCAGTGGGTTTTTTTTTTCACACTGAACACATTGTTATACATATATATTTAGTTCCTTTAAATTTTATTTCTATCTAAGAACTTGATCCTTACTTCTACTATGTTGAATAACATAGCTCTGATACCAACTGAAATGATCCTCCTATTTCTACTCTAATTCCATAAGGATTTTTTTTTTAAGGTAAAGAGGATATATATATAGATAGATATATCATCCATTGCAATTATAATTCTCAGGGTCAATATCTTTTTCCAATAAACCAAATATATCCAGGATCACAATAATCAACCAATATAAATATATCAGTACATTCACAAAGATAAGCACATACATGTGAGGATGTATATGCCTCTCTTGTTTGAATCAGAGTTCTGGAAAACAAGAGGATATTAGATTGCTGATTTTTTTTTTTTGACCAAACAATCCACTGGAAACATATACTTTAGTCTGTTTATCCTAACTAAGAAGTGATCAAGTAAAAATCAGTGGAAAGCAAGCTTTTAATATAGATGTTTGTGTTAAAGTCTGAATAGTGTCAAAATCAAGCTAAAAGGAAGTGGATCCTAAGTGAACACAAGCAACATCTAGGCGTAATGGAAACACGCCTAACTTATACACGAGAAGTCACGAGTTCGAGTACTATGCTGGTTGGTTCAAACACAATTTTTATTTTTTTTTATTTTTTCATTTTTCTCCTGTACAGTTTGGAACCTGTTATCTACCTATATCTGCACATATATACTTTATTTTTGCCTATATTCTATCATACAAAACAATAATTCTTGCTTTATTATTTTTTTGAAACCCATTCCTACAACCTGGAAAGCTTCATGATTGATGTAAACTAAGGGTCTGTTGCTTGGGTTTTGCAAATGATAGAAGTGTTTATCATTATCCAGGTTTGAATTTCTTCTCACATAATCTGTCTGGAATTAAGAATGCATTTGGTTAGAATCTGAGTGAAATTCAGATTCTTATCACAAATACAAAGGAAAAGGTGTGGTAATATTTGCACTAAACATGTTTATGTGCATATATATCTGCAACTATTTGGATCTGGCCTACAATTCCCTTATTTCAAATCCTTTCTTTAAAAATAGGACATGAGACATTTGTATGAAACAAGTTTAATTATGGGAACCTTGCAGCCATATAAAACATTCAACCTATGCCTATTTTCTTTTGTATACATATGCCATGGTAGAAAATAAAACCATTTAATTTTCTGAGAATCAACTATCCAGATTTTCCAAAACTTAAATCCTTTCCAAAGACTCAAGATTGACTAATACATTTATAAAATGTAATCATTCGATTTTAACATGGTGTTCTTGCTAAATCCACTTACAAGATTTGATTAATTTTCTTTTTAAACATAACAGATATTTAACTTAGTTCATAGATTCCAGATACAAGTCAATTTCTTAATAAAATACCTAACAAAATATCCATCCAACATTCAACACATAATACAAGTGGCAATTTCAATTGTCAATACATGCAGATTTCAACATTTAGGCTCTTATCTAACTAAGTTTAGCATGCTATATCTTCTTCTCAAGGCCTTGCTCCTACTCCTACTTAGTTGCTGCAATCCCTGAAAAAGCATTTGAAACTGCCTCATTTTAAATGAGACACCCCAGATGCCATTAGCACACTAGGGTCAGACACATGTCTGGTATGAGAAAGCTCACAAAAATAATTAGTTAATTAAGTTAAAGTCAAATTAAGTACATATACAGAAAGTTCGGCCCTTTGGAATCAGGCAAATACTTGTGTGCATGCTCTGTGTCATTGTGCATGTGCACACTTTAATTTTCCTTCCAGAGACTACATATATAAATATGGCACATACATTCAAGTATGCAATTCAATCATAGTCAAACAGTCATTCATACCAAACAGGAAAATAACCAATATGAGTTAAATCATTTATTCAATTCTCATATTTCAAATCTGGGAAAAACTCTAGTTTTCTCATCTTCTCAAGTATTATTCCCTTGGTATATTTATCTATCCTTGGTCTCATCTGCAATATTTATGAATCAATGGACACACTGTAATGAACTAATTCACTCCATTACACAAAGATCTCAGGACTTAAACAAGCCATGTGTCAACTTGTGTTACTCAAGCACACAAGTCATTCCTGCAGTGTTCTTGACCCCAATTTCCTAATCAGGTTTAAGTTAATAATAACTCTTTTGATTTTTCATGACAAAACCATTCAGTGAATCATTTCATTAGCTAAAAACATCCATAACATGGCATCTCATATTATTCATAACCATACAGAGGCAAACAAGCAAACAACCATTGGTGATTATAAAATAAGGTTCTGTATATATATATTCTTCCTGGTATTTAAAATGAGTTTAGGCAACTAACATTGGCTTATGGTTTCTGAGAGAGTTTTTCTTTTGCAAACATTTGTGCTTGAGTTTAACTCAGGATGACCTGGTTTCACTGAATCACAAAAATTTTGTTTGCTATGCATTTTATTGAATCAGGAGCATCAGCACATAGGCAACCCTATTGCACCCCTAATTCCTTTCTATTTCAAGCCTCAGCACTTATACATGAGTATATTGCAGCTCAACATTATTTACATCTTTCTGGGTTGAGCCAAAACCAATACTACTTGCCTATTCTCAACATTTTATTTTCTGGGTATTTGTTTATATCCCTAAACATTAACATATCAGAGATCTGAGTGTATAAAACAGATATGTATACTAACAACACATAAAACTTTGTTATAATAAAACAAGTGATCAACCAAAGAGAATCAAAACATTTTCAGATTTAAATTCACAGATAAGCATTTATATATGAAAATACTCTTTTAAGAAAAATACTTATAACTGGCTGCCTACATTAGGACTTATTTCCTTAGATTTTTGAGTGAGTTTTCTCACCTAGCTCTCTTCTTTGTTTCCTTAATTAATTGATGAGCTTCTGCCCTTAACCTCAAGCTCTCTTCCTTCCCTTGTCTTATGATTTCTATGGTGTTGTTTTTTTTTTCAAAATTCTTTTCTGAGGAGGAGAGGAGGCTGCTGCATATACATGTATATATATACAGGGTCTCTCTTAGGGTTTTGGGTATTGGCTAAGGCCATTTTTGCCCACCAGAAAAATCATGTTATCTGCATTTTAAACCCAAAGTTTTACCCTTCCCGGCTTAATTTGGGTGAAGAGAAAAGTGGTTACACATTTTTTTCAGAAATTTGCTTTTCAGAAAATACTTTTCCCCTTGTCTACAATCATGCTAAAAATGTGACTTGATTTTGTTATTTATTAAATACTCTTTTCTAATTCTGCCTATACCAAGCACTTCCCTGTTTTATCTTATTTTCTATTTTTAGCTTTCATGCAAATGGTATGTACTTCCTTCATTTATTTATAAGAGGCTTATTCCTTTTTATATCTTCATTCTTTTTATTTCTGCTTATATTAAAATATGTCTGTATATTTTATTTCACTAGTTTAAACTCTAGTATTTTATTAACACATATATATTTATATAAGTCTTACTGAACTAATTAGTACACCCTCCTATATATTCATACATCATTCTATACTGACACACACATGCACATGTATACTCAAAAATATTCAGTAGCATTCATATATACATTTACTCATGCATACTACTTTTAAGAATTTAATCTACATATATATATATATATATATATTTCCATACACATCAATATGTATGTATTCTTGGAGTTCAGGGTTTTAGCTTATATTCATGTGCATTTCCTGTGCACACATGTACACACACTGATACACTATTAAGCTATATCAATTTCTCCTTCAAAATTTATTTAAGAATCATTTTAAATTTATTTATATTTTCCAGAATAAATTCCTAAAATCTTGGGTCATTACAGGTACCCTCATGTCTTCGAGTCCAGGGCAAACTCTCTTGATTTACGGGACACAAGATCACCCAATTGATTTCCAGGCACAACCACACCTTATAGAGAGACTCGATAAACTTTTGATTACAAATTGATCCTATAACTCTGAATATCACTTTGATCTTCGTGAGAGGGCAACGAATCAAACAAGAATGAGATTCTAATTTGATTCACTGGAGAATTCGGCAGAATTTCGGCACGATCTTAAAAATTTAAAAATTTTAGACTATGGTTTTGTAGAGAAGAAGGAGTGAAGAAAATAAGAAAATAGTTAGTTAAAAAATTCATTTGTGAAGGCTATGTATAGACCAGTAACGGTCATAACCATTCGTGAAGAGATTTAAACAAATGGACACTTCTTTTGAAAATTGAAACTTTTAAATTTAACGGCCACTATGTCGACATGGGGTATCCAATGATGTCGATATCCCTTAGTTAAAAACAATGTAAAATTTGTTTTGAAAATGGTATTGAAAGGAAAACAAGATGAAATGATTCTGGAGTAAAATAAACTAATTTTCCTATGTTTTAAAATAAAGAAGAGTAGAAAATATATATTTAGAATGTATAGATAAATTTGATTTTAAATCTTAAGTATATATATTATAAAAGAATATTTAAAAATCAGAAGATAGTTTTAAAAACAAATGAAGTTTAAAACAAGAGTTCATTTAAAAACAAAAACAAAGAATATTTTAAGGCTAAAACATCTTTTTTGAAAATCATTTGAAAAGATAATTTTTAAGGCTAAAACATTTTGAAAAACAGTTTTGAAAATCATTTTGAAAATCCATTTTGAAGTAGTTTTGCAAGCTTCTTCCTACAGAATATCTCATCACATCAGGACTCGAGAACTTGTACAAAACCAGGATGTTCGTGGGTTCGTAAGCCACTAAGATGGTAGAAATGGGCTCCATCCCAAATGAAATTTGGAATGAAGATTTCCATGCTATTATGAAGTTTTAACAAAAACAAGACATTTATCTTGAAATCTTGATCTTGATACTCTAGAGTCTTCAATCTTGATATCTCCATTCTGAATCTTGAGTCTTGAGTCTTTATACTGATCAGCCTTCAGTAATCAATACCTACATAGTTCCTGCATATACATATCTATCTAGACAATAGTGTTAGTATATATTTTATAATAAGATAAGTTAAAAAAGATGTTGTCATCAAAACCAACATCTCAGTTTCTAACAATCTCCCCCTTTTTGATGATGACAACCTGTATTTATAAAATATACTTACCATACCATAACTCCTATCATAACTCCCCCTTACTCCATGACTCCCCCTTACTCCAATTATAACTCCCCCTTACTCCAAGCCAACTACTATCTTATAACTTCTCCCCCTTTGTCATCAACAAAAACTTCTTACTAATAAATTCCCTGAACTTGATATAAGATAATCAACCATAATACAATAGAGTAATCCATATATAAGTGTAGTAAGTGCGAAGTGTGATCATAAGTATGAAATGTGATCATAAATGTGAAATGTGATCATGAGTGTGATCATGAGTGTAATCCAGAAGTAAATCAATCATCATCCAATCATATTTACAGTAATTATTCAATCCAATCATATATACAAACCACACCAAATGTTTTAAATAAGTCAAGTCAATCAAGTTTAAAACACACCAATCAAATCAAACAAATAACATACAGAATGACTAGACGTTCCTGGGTACTCCCACCTATCCATCTTCTCCAAAGATAGGGTCTGCTTTGATAGCATCCCATTCTTCTTTATCTTTGTTGAGAGTGACTGGTGGATTTCCTTTAAGATCGTCCTTGTTAAGGGCTGAGATCATCCAACGAAGGGCGTCGAAATGTCTCTCTTTCTCCTTGATCATCTGCATTTGACTCAATTCTAAGTGACGCTGATTACGAAGTATGAATGTAAGAATATTCTTGAAGGTAGTGAGAGTTTCCTCAAGATTATCACTTAGATTCTTAATTGGAGAAGCCATAATTCAAGAAATAGGAAGAAATATGAAAGGGAGTGATTAGAAATGAAGTTTGTTAATTTATTCTGGAACAACAGGTATAAATAGGGATAGAAAGTCATTTAAAATGAATAGACACAAGTTAGTTATATGAAATTAAAAATTGAAAGTGTAACTACTTTCTGCCCGTTGCATATCGACATGGGGGGATGGGGGATGTCGACATACCTCTACCTAAAGTGACAATTTGCTTTGTTTTGAATATTATGAACAAATCTATGCAACTAAAATTTGTATAATATAAAACAAGCAATTACAGAGACAAGTGAAGTTGAATAAGAGGAAATAAAAGATTTCATTAATGATTTTAGTCAAAATTACATAAAATAATATAATATTGACTAAAATAAAGGAAAATACATAGATAGAACTTGAAGCAAACAAGATAACATGAACTAAAACTAATTAGACGAAGATGAAGAAGATGGTAGTCCAAGCTTTCTACTAACTTTCTCGATGAACTTGTTGATTTTAGTGGAAATCTTATCCATTTTCTTACTCATCGATCTTTTGAGTGTCTTTTGATTTTCCACTATAATTCTTTGGTTATTAAGAATGGTCTTATTGGATGGATTAGTGAGATTAGTAGGATATTCAATACTCTCTAAGGAAGTTTCTTGATCTTCCTCTTCCTCCTCTTCAATTTCCATTCCTTCCTCTTCTCTTCTTCTTCTTCTTCTTCCTCCATTTCTTCCATCTCTTTGTGAGCAAGCGTTTCTTCCTTTTCTGTAAGTGTTTCATATGGTTGAAACACTAATGGAATTTTCAGAAGGGAAATGTTTCCATGGTTGAACACTTTTCTAGTTATAAATTCTTTCCTTTTGAAATCAACTCCAAAGTAATTAAAAATCCGAGTGAGATAAATTCCATGATATAATGTGTTTTCACCCATAGTAAAATTCTTGGGCCTTAGCTCATCAAAAATAACTTGAGCCCAATTGATATCATAATTTCCAAAAATTGCAAAATGAGCTTTGCAAACTTTCAAAGTTGGGTTGTTGTAATTTCCCGATCTTGGTATAAGGGTGTGTTGAATAAGAAGGTTAACAATTCTTGCTTTTGGACGAAAATAACGATTTTTGAATTCAAAATTTTCATCCCCTTCAAAGATGTGATGAAATGTATCTCGAACATTTTCATTTATTTGAAATTCCAAGAGATTCATTCCGGTATACTTGCATCCCAAAATATTTCCTAAAATTTCACAATCCAAAACTATTTGTGTTCCTTTAACACTGCTCCAAATTTGTCCATCTTGCCCATCATAAAAACCACGATTCAAATTCGCATAAAACATCTTAACAAGATTTGGATAACATACAAAATCATTTTGTTTGTTATCTACTACACTAAGAATAGAACATCGTTGAAAAAGATTTACAATTTCATAAGAAGGAAAATCTTCAAAAATAACAAATTTACCCTTATGAATTTTACCAAAGTTTACATAGTTGATGTAAGCTTTGTTAGCTTTCGGGTCATTAAAAAGAAAGTTTTTGATGGCTTTTGGAAGGCTAATGGTGTTAGGAGTGCTTGAAGAGGCCATTGAAGAAATTTCAGAGGAGTTGAAGATGATGAAGATAAATTTGAAATTTGAAATAAAAGTGAAAAGTGATGATAAGGAGAGTGATTTAAGTAGAGATTCTATAGACATGTTCTCTGGTCAAGAGGAATCTTTCCAAAGCATTGAAGTTGGTGAAAAGGTGGAGGGAAATTCAAAAGTTTGAATTCAAATTTTGAAATCAAATTTCTGAGGGGCATGTCGACATGGGGTATCCAGGTACCTATTGAATCAAAGGACAAGTGTTTATTCCTAATTTCTAATAAATGTATATATTATATCCTATATTCTACTTATATAATTCCCATGATAACATTAAATATAATAATACTTAAATATTAATAATTTAATATTTAAAATATTATTTTTGAATTTAAAATTCAAATTTCAAGGGATAAATTTGAATTTAAAATTCAAGGAATTTAAAAAAATCAAGCAAACAAACAAGCATCCATTCAAACAAGAAAAATTAAAAATAATGTAAATGCATACCTATTTTTAGATCCATACTCCCATCGTTGTCTGATTCATGAATAACAGTGAAACATAGATTTGAATTATCTGTTTTCTTTTCATCGTCACTGGATGATGAGTCTGAGTCATCAAGAGTTGCTATGTATGCTTTCTTTCTTTTCCTTGACGAACCATTGTTTGGAGGGAACAAATGTTTATCTGGATACGGACAATCTTTCCTATGATGCCCGACTTTATTGCAATTTTAGCATCTATCATTGTTGACGTTCTCCGTATTATTTCTGGAATTCCTTTGATCATTTCTTTTGTAATTATTCATTTTTCTATATTTTAAGAATTTCTGGAAGTTTCTTGTCATGAAAGCAATCTCCTCATCACTGTCTGGTTCCGAATCATCAGTTGTTGCATTGAATGCTAATGACTTGTTTTCTGTAGCCTTGTTTTCTCTTCTTCCTTGCAGTTGAACTTCATAAGGCACCAGATTTCCAATTAATTCTTCTATTTTCTTTAGACTGGTATCATTTGCTTCTTCGATTGCAAGTGTCTTTTGATCCCATTCTTGAGTGAGTGAATTTAGAATTTTTCTTACTTGGTCTTCCTCCGAAAAGCTTTTTCCCGGTGCAATTAGTGAATGAACAATATCTTGAAATCGACAATCCATGTCGGAAATGGATTCATTTACATGCATTTTAAACAATTGAAACTGATTAGTTAATATGGAAATTTTAGTTTGTTTAACTTTGCTTGTTCCTTCATGAGTAACTTGCAAAGTTTTCTAGATTTCAAATGTAGACTTACAAACAGACACTCTATTAAACTCATTCCTATCTAGTGAATAAAATAATATATTCATGGCCTTTGAGTTATTTTGTGCAACACCCTTTTGCTCAGTAGTCCACTGGGCAAAATCGGTAGTTGGTTCAACATACTCAGTTTGTGTGATATTCCAAGTGTCTAATCCTACTGATTGTAAATAAATTTTCATTCTACAAGCCCAATATGCATAATTACTGCCATTGAAAAATAGTGGTCTGACAGTAGACTAACCTTCTACAAATGAACTAGTGTTAGTGTTAACAGAACTACTGGTAGAGTTTACATTACTAGTGTTGGTAGCCATTAAAACAATTTTCAAGTTTCAGACTATGAAAGCCAATGCTTTGATACCAATTGAAAGGAAGTGTGGATTAAGGATCTTAAGGCTAATTTAATACTAGAGGGGGGCTGAATAGTGTTTAATGGATTCTAAGACTTATATGGACTAATTTAAAATTTATGATATAAACAAATGCAGAACTTAATCACAGAACAATCACAGAATCAAACACACATGCAGAAAGTAAATAAAAAAAAGTAAAAGGAAAGAACACACCGGATTTTATACTGGTTCGGAGTTACCCTACGTCCAGTCCTGCACCAAGGCAAACACCTCGTACAGATTTTTATTATACCAATGTCGAGATTACAATCCTCAATTTCTAAAGGGCTTGAGGTACCCTCCTATCTTCGAGTCCGGGGCAAACTCTCTTGAATTACGGGACACAAGATCACCCAATTGATTTCCAGGCACAACCACACCTTATAGAGAGACTCGATAAACTTTTGATTACAAATTGATACTATAACTCTAAATAGCACTTTGATCTTCGAGAGAGGGCAGAGAATCAAACAAGAATGAGATTCTAATTTGATTCACTTGAGAATTCTGCAGAATTTCGACACGATCTTAAAAATATGAAAATTTTAGAATATGGTTTTACGGAGAAGGAGTGAAGAAAATAAGAAAATAGTTAGTTAAAAAATTCGTTTGTGAAGGCTATTTATAGACCAGTAACGGTCATAACCATTCGTGAAGAGATTTAAACGAATAGACACTTCATTTGAAAATTGAAACTTTTGAATTTAACGGCCACCATGTCGACATGGGGTATCCCATGATGTCGACATCCCTTAGTTAAAAACAATGTAAAATTTGTTTTGAAAATGGTATTGAAAGGAAAATAAGTGATTCTGGAGTAAAATAAACTAATTTTCCTATGTTTTAAAATAAAGAATAGTAGAAAATATATTTTTAGAATGTATATATAAATTTGATTTTAAATCTTAAGTATATATATATTATAAAAGAATATTTAAAAGTCAGAAGATAGTTTTAAAAACAAACGAAGTTTAAAACAAGAGTTTATTTAAAAACAAAAACAAAGAATATTTTAAGGCTAAAACATCTTTTTTGAAAATCATTTGAAAAGATAATTTTTAAGGGTTAAACATTTTGAAAAACAGTTTTGAAAATCATTTTGAAAAACCATTTTGAAGTAGTTTTGCAAGCTTCTTCATGCAGAATATCTCATCACATCAGGACTCGAGAACTTGTACAAAACCAGGATGTTCATGGGTTTATAAGCCAATTGTCGTAGGTTTGTAAGCTACTTGTAGTGGGTTTGTAAGCCACTAAGAAGGTAGAAATGGGTTCCATCCCAAATGAAATTTGGAATGAAGATTTCCATGCTATTATGAAGTTTTAACACAAACTAGACACATATCTTGAAATCTTGATCTTGATACTCTAGAGTCTTCAATCCTGATATCTCCATTCTGAATCTTGTGTCTTGAGTCTTTATACTGATCAGTCTTCAGTAATCAATACTTGCATAGTTCCTGCATATACATATCTATCTAGACAATAGTGTTAGTATATATTTTATAATAAGATAAGTTAAAAAAGGTTGTTGTCATCAAAACCAACATCTCAGTTCCTAACAAAAACTAGTGTTAAAATACTTTTACAAAGACATATCTACAAATCCCTATATTTTCAATACTGGGAAAAACATTTATATGCTTATCTTAATGGTATAAGTATATTCACAAAACGAAGGAGGATTTCCTTTTTACACAATTCTAAACCCATTTATAAACCCTTTTATAAATTTCTAAAAGCATTTATAGAGCATTTTATAAACATCTAAAACCATTTATAGAACTCCTCTTATATAAAACCAAGTATGTTTATAAAACTCTATTTATAAATCTCTAAAACATTTATAAATAAATGATAATCATTTATTTCACAAACTATTATATAATAATAATTATTAACAATAAACATTATAAATAAATAATAAGTATTAACTTCAAAACATTTTAAAAATAATAATTAATAATTTCAAAACATTATTAAATAAACAATAATGATTAATCTTTACCATAATTACAAATTGTAATAATTTATTTCCAAAACATTATTGATTTCAAGCCTTAATTATTTAAATAATTAACTTTTTAAAATATTAATATATTGATAAATAACTTTAAGATAATATTAAATATAAATAACTTTTAAAATAATATTAAATATAAATAAATAACTTTTAAAATAATATTAAATATAAATAGACCACCATAAAACATTTTTACACAATAGTTAAATCACTTAAATTATTATTAAATAATAATTAATCAATTCAACACATTTCTAAATGATTTAGAAATGATAATTCAAAAGGTCAGATTTGAAATTATTCTCCCAAACACAATCATTTCCAAAACCAAATGACAATTTATAGTATTTCCAAAATACTAAATTTAAGCCAACAGTCACCACAATACTTAACCAATATTGACATTGATTTTCTATCACTACAAGTTTTCATCTTTTGGACATATAACAATGTCATACCCAATAGTGTCAAACAATCAAGTTTGATATTCAATAATCACATAACAGGCATATTTTTGAAAAATAAATTAATAATGGCGAGGAATCCTATTGGATCCCTCTAACCTGTCCCCCTGCATCACAAACAATATATAATCATATAATATGGGTCATTCGCTACTAGGCTGGTATATATAAAGGTCATCCGCTCTAGACGGGAACAAAACCAAACCAATTGGTAAAACAGTAAATCATCCAAACATCCAATCAACAATTTTTATCAACTATATAACATACCGGTTAACTAAAAAGGTGACTTTAACTCACCAAAATCTCAATTGTCGCCGAAACGTTCTGTTTTCGTGTAAATTGAACGAAGATCGATTTAATGTGAAATTTCTGCTAGCTCCAAATTCCACCAACTCAATTGCATTCCGTAGACAACGTTATTATGGATGCAATGCAAAAGGTCGCATTCGATTTGGACCTAATATGGATTAGTTATCGACATAATAAGATTTACAATTTTAATAATATAATAATATCCTTAATGACGGTCATTAGTATAAATTAACCAACTTTATTTAGAATATAATCGGGCCACCTAATTCTCCTTCTCCCTCTCGCATACAAACCAAATCTAGGCGCCAACTTCACCTCGTTGTCGCTGTCGCCTAAGTCATCCAACCGCCGCCATGTCATCACTCCCACACTTTCCCGACCTCGACAAGCCCACGCCCAAAGCCTCAACCACCCTACCGACTAAAGCTCCCCCAAAATCCAAAAACATGATCACCGTTCAACCCCAAATTCCGCCTCCATGCTTGACCAATCTCCACCAAACTTCATCAATGCCTCGCCCACACCATACTCGACGTTTCCTCTTCAGGCCTCATCGACCAACTCTCGACGACGACATTGGAATAAGCCAAAACCGAAACTCATGTTTTCATGTTCAACTGGAAACTTCGGCTACCCACGACCACTTCATAATGATCCAACCGTACACTAACTTCCCATAGCCTAGACGAACATATCTCTAGTTGACGATATCACCTAAACATGTTGGGGTTGGCCTCGATCAATTATAGCCGTTGGATGGAGATGATCTGAATTGGAGAGGAAAAGAAATGGAACGCGATTTCTATTGTTGCACACGAATTATAGGTGAGACGTTGTGGTTAAGACATGGGGAGGGTATGGGCTGAGTAGCACAAAGCATGTGTAGGGTATGGGCTAACATTATTTTATTCAATAAAATCCACGTTTCACGTTCGAAAAATCTCAAACTCTTATCGAGGCATTCTGCCTGGTGTTTTATATTAAATACCTATATTCCAAAGTTAATGGAACTATTATCGAGACCTAATTCGATAATATACAGAAATTAGCTTTTGAAATCCAATTATATTATTTTAAATCCTTATAATTAATTTCTACGCATTTCGAGCTCTCACAACCAAACAATATGTCCAATTATCACGAAATTAGACAGCATCTAATAATTCACTATTACGGATCCAATGGAATGAATTTCGTCCAATTCTAAGACAGTGCCTTGGAAGGCTATTTTCAAACGTTAATTATAACGAATTATTATCAAAACCAAATAAATCACTTTTAAATCAAAATTTAAAAGTTTATTATTCCATTCTTATTTATACTGAATTTAAATAAGATTTTGAAATCATCTTTATTGAGATTAAATCCATTATTACATTAATTAAATATTCTAATTATTTAAATTCACTATTTAATATCTTTAATCAATCCTCATTCATATATTGAAATAAACCCCTTTTATTTGAAATTAAAGCTATTTTACTTATAAAATTAATATCCCAATATTTAAAATTATTTAAATATTTCAAAATCCGATGTCTAAAATTTTTGGGTCGTTACATTCTTCTCCCCTTAAAAGAATTTCGTCCCGAAATTACCAAGGTTAGAAAAATGCCCCAAACCCATTAACTTTTCAAAACAATTAGTTGAAATAGATCACCAAATTCTTTTAAACCTTTAACTTCATTCACTGATACCAACTAATATCACTCCAAGTTATAACACCAAAAATCAAGTTTAAGTTATCAAAATTCTCAAAAAATTCTAACGCCTTAAATTTAACGAAAATTTTGCCAGTGTCTCCTTCGTGCGGTTCGATCACAAAAATTTACAATATATATATATATATAATCAAAAATATACATCTCATCTTCAAGGATGAGGTATCCCATAGAGAAAAATATAAAAATACGATATGTAATCTGAGAAGTGTACCTTTTACTAGTTTTAGCAAGTATATACAATCAATATAATGCGAAAGCGAGCTCCAATTACGAAGCATACACCATCCACACCTACTAATCACTCAACAACTAATGGGAGCATGTATGTAGAAATTAATATCAATATATAGCATAGACTATACAATAACCATATGCAAATGTAACAAGTGTAACCAGAGAAACCATCAAACAAATAATATCCATCCAGTTAATACATAACCATATCAATTTGCACTTTCCAATGTCAACATTTAATTTATTAAAGCCCGTACGATGTACACATATCATCCATATGCAATATCAAATCTGACCGCTCCCTCGATCATACTATTTCACTTCCGAACTAGTATCGTTCACACGACCACTCTAGTGCAGACATAGGTCTGGTTCCTTGATTAGAAACCGCTATTCTCCTTGCATAGCCATATATTATGATAGAGAACTGCAGAATCAATCAAAAATCCATATCCGATGTTCGAAGTCGATAATCGAGTGAAAAATCCTAACTTGAACCGATGTAAATCATCTCGAAACCATGGACTCAAAACTGGATGAAACAGTTATGTGAATAAAATAATATATGTACAACTTATGTATTTATTTCAATCAGCTTCTCCTTATATCCCATTCATTTATTCATAATCATTGTTCACATTGCTTTATTCACATTCATTTATTAGTTAGTATATTTCTTTCAATACTAATATCATTTATGAATTATTACATAAAACATTACTCAAGTTTATTACATCTTATAACACAACTTATGTAATCAATCATTTTAAAACATAAGTTCATACCCAATTTTACCAAACAACATTCTGAACCATATTTAATTTACTAATTGATTTCATTTTTTCTTTTCTTATCTTTCATATTTAACAATCTAAACCGTAGATTAAAAGACCCGAAACCCTTATTCAGTTGTGATGAAGACCGTAGATTAAAAGACCCGAAACCCTGGCTCAGGTATTAATAAGTGAAGTCCAGAACTTAATAATGAAAGACCCGAAACCCAGATTCAGGTATGAATAAGTGAAGTTCAGAAAATCTTCTTTAACAATTAGTTGAAGGCTATAGATTCTTATTTAAGCCTTTTGTTTTGTACCGCTCCTTGGGTTTCGACTCTTTTAACCTGTGTTAACCCATTAGGCCCTGTATGTAATTGTTGTTTAATTTGCCGCTTCTCGAGCTTGGACGTCTTAGTCCATCATTTGATATGTCGCTTCTTGGGCTCGGACATCTTAGTCCATTGTTTGATATGCCGCTTCTTGGGCTCGAACGTCTTAGTCTGTTGTTTGATATGCCGCTTCTTGGGCTTGGACGTTGTTTGGTATTCCACTTCTTAGGCTCGGATGTCTTAGTCCGTTGTTTGATATGATGCTTCTGAGGCTTGGACGTCTTAGTCCATTGTTGTCCGGTGCGCTTGGTTAGCTTATCCACAAGCAGGACCCAAGCACTTACCCAACCTCCCTTCAGGAGGCACCTTGACCTGGCCATAGCGTGGCGAGATCAAGGGCTTGTTCGATGCCTAGGCTAGGCCATAGCATGGCGGGACAAAGGGCTTACTCCATCCTATCTCTGGGAGGTGCCTTGCCTTGGCCATAGCATGGCGCGATCAAGGGCTTGTTCGATGCCTTGGCTAGGACATCACATTGGGGGATCAAGAGCTTACTCCGTCCTCCCTCTGGGAGGCACCTTGACCTAGCCATAGTGTGGCGCAGTCAAGGACTTGTCGATGCTTTATCCTGGGCATAGCATGGCGCGAATAAAGGCTTACTCTAACCTCCCTCCAAGAGGCGCTTTGACCTGACCAACTCGGCGCGGACAAAGGCTTACACCGTTTAAGGTAATGTCCAAGTGCGAGGAGAATTCTATTCCTGACCATATAGATTTCTCTTAGTGAAGTAGTTCTTTATTGAATCCAATTAGGATCTCTTTACAAATTCATTGATTTTGTCTTGTCTGAAGAAACTGATCACGAGTCCTTCCAATGCTCTACATTGATTTGTCTCATGTTTGTTCATCATGTGGTAGTGACAATAGGATCCTCCCAGATTCCTTTCATATTTAGGCTTTTTCTTCTGTGATGGCCAATAGTTGAGCTCTTCCTTGGCTAGCAGGTAAACATTATCGATTGATGTCGTCAAATTGCATTCCTTAGGAAGTCTCGACTTGAAGTTTATCCTTTGAGGATGATTTCTAAATCTTTTATTACTTGGTTTTGAAGCTTCACCCTCAACGACTAGTTTTCTTTTCAAAACCCTTTGAATTTTATATGTTGGAAATGCTCCACTTATTGCTTGATGCCATTTGTGTGCAAAGGCGTTATAATCAGCCATCATTTCCTCTTCAAAGATTGTTCCTTTGGTATAGAATTGAATTGTTTTCCTCATTTGGTGAAAAAAGTTGTTTTCTTTGTTCCTCCTAAGGCAAAGATAAAGGTGGGGCCAATATGAAAAGGGTTTAAACTCCATTTATCTGGATCATAGGATTCAATTTTCTTTTTCCTTATGATCCTTAAAGCCCCATTCTTAACAGTTGTTCCGCATGTAGATTTAAATCACTATCCATTCCATGGGAGAATCCAATTGGATATGGTTCCGAGGATCCTTGCTCAGATCTTTTGACTTTACTAATCATGATGAAGTAAAGTCTGAAGTTGGTAAGCTTGGAATAGAATTGGGTTAGAGGAAATTGGAGTTGGAAGTTCAACAAGATCGGAGGTTCGAGCCCTCCTTCCAGCGCCAAAAATGTTAACAAGAAAACTTGTCAACACCCCAAAGTAGAGTTTAAAGTGTAGGAGTCTCCTTCAAAACCCCGTTTGGATTAGATAGAGGTAGTCATAATCTTACTAGTCCCTTTAATCTACCTTTCAAATAGGTCGTTGCAGTATAAACTTCTCTTTATTCAACCTTTCGACTCAGTCGAAACCTCTATCATCCTTTTTCTTAAGCCTTTCTAACTTGCTCAATTGGTTTAACTATCCTTTCGAAACCCTTTGAAATAGTTGTGATGTCCTGAAGGTTGGCTCTAATGATTTGTTTTCTCTAAAAATCCATCTTTCGACTTAGTCGAAGCCATTCAAAGCAGATAACAAAAGAGAGGAAGAGAGGAGAATTCCAGTTGGACATTTTGAAGGAGTTGAAAAGATGCTATCGCCAAAGTCTAAAAGTTTGGAACCTTTTGAAGGTGTCGAAAGGGTTTTACAACAAAGATCCAGTGAGTTCATACCTTTTAAAGGAGATGAAGGAGTCGAAAGCACCCTTCCGCCTTCAGTAACAACCTTTCGACTAGATAAATCCATATGCATGAAGACCTTTCGAAATAGTCAAAGCTGTAGCTTTCGAAGACAATGAAGAACAGCTCTTTGCATATGCGCCAAACCTTTTGAAACCAAAGGTTTCGCCTTTATTTAAACTATGCGAAAGCAAGCGTTGTCCTGAACAACCCATTCGAAAGCTATAATAAGCCTTTCGAACCGGTCGAAGCCAATATGATCTAGGAGGGTTTCGAATAAAAAAATAAGAGCTCAGACGTAATCAACATCATCGAAACCATTAAACAATGCCTATCGACAGAGTTGGAGGCACTTACAAGGCAACATAAAGAAGCGCAACCCTTCCTTTCGACAAAGACGAAGAATATTTGAGTTATTTCGCAACCACCTTTCGACTTAATCGAAAGCATCAGGGTCGAAAGGTGCTAACTCACATCTATAAATAAGACCCAAGGGGTCAGGTTTTGGGGACCGATTCTTTCCATTCTCAACTTGTATCTTCTTAATCAAAAGCGTTGTAAACCCAAATTACAAAACTAATTTGGGAATTTGGAGTAATAAAGTCTTCTTTAGCTTGTTAAAGGGAAGTCTCACATATTTTACTTGGTTGGAGAAAAAGAAAGTTTGAGAAACTTTGGGAATTCTTGTACTTATACTTGAAATTTTGATTGAAGGTAAAAGAGGAAGAAGAGAGAAGAACGCACTTATAAGAAAAGTCATCAAGAGCTATCATCCATTAGGTCAGATATAAACAGACGACCCAGATTTACCCAGGAAGGTTCTAGGTTTCGACATAGTTGACTTGGAAAGTCAAGTGCATCCCTTCGCAAGTGGGGGGAGGCAAATGTTACTCTACAAATCCACCTTTTGACTTAGCCGAGGCCATTCAAAGCAGAGAACAAAAGAGAGCAAGAGAGGAGAATTCCAGCTAGATCTTACGAAGGGGTCGAAGGGATGCTATCGCCAAAGTTTGAAAGTTTTGGAACATTTCAAACGTGTCGGAAGATTTCTACAATCAAGATCCAGTGAGTTCATACCTTTCGAAGGAGATGAAGGAGTCGAAAGCACCCTTCTACCATCAGTAACAACCTTTCGACTAGATAAATCCATATGCATGAAGACCTTTCGAATGAGTCAAAGCAGTAACTTTCGAAGACAATGAAGAATGGCTCTTTGCGTATGCGCCAAACCTTTTGAAACCAAAGGTTTCGCCTTCATTTAAACTACGTGAAAGCAAGCATTGTCTTGAACAAACCCTTCGAAAGCTATATTAAGCCTTTCAAACCGGTCGCAGTCAATATGATCCAGGAGGGTTCCACATCAAATCAAAAACAAGAGCTCAGACGTACCAACATCATCGAAACCATTGAACAACGCCTATCGATAGAGTCATAAGCACTTACAAGGCAACATAAAGAAGAGAGACGCAACCCTTCCTCTCGACAAAGATGAAGCATATTTGAATTATTCGGTAGCCACCTTTCGACCCAGTCGAAAGTATCAGGGTCGAAAGGTGCTGACCCGCATTTGTAAATAAGACCCAAGGGGTTAGGTTTTGGAGATCCGATTCTTTCCATTCTCAACTTGTATCTTCTTAATCAAAAGGGTTGTAAACTCTAGTTACAAAATTAGTTTGGGAATTTGAAGTAATAAAGTCTTCTTTAGCTTGTTAAAGGGAAGTCTCAAATATTTTAGATTACTTTAACATTTTTAAAGCTTTTGTTGGGATTAACCTTGTGTTTCAGGTGTCGCCTACATCAAAAGGTCACTGTCGACACAGTCAAAACATCCTACATTCGGATAATTTTAGTTTATATGCTTAGAGCCACCTCCCTTTGAATCACTGCTTTCGGCAAGTTCGAAACCAATCCATAAGTCACTTCAACCTTGTATTGACTCGAGAAACCCAAAGATCTTTCTTTCCACAAGGTTGAAACTTGTTTTAAGACTACTTTAACCAGAGGCTACTAATCCAAATCCAAGACATCTAAGCTCACAACTTTCGACAAGGTCAAAACCTCTACTTTGGATATTTGACCAAAGCCCAATCTAATTAACAACTAAAGCTTACAACAGGCTCGAAACCCTTCAAACCAACCTTCAACTAGTGAACCCAAAGACCTACTACTTGGACTCAATTTCTACACCGAAAGGAGAACCTTCGAAGTGTAAACACATTTGATTCAATAAATTCGAAAGGTTAATAAGGAAAGAAATAACAGTTTTGACTGAGTCTAAAGACGACTCAAACAAGCTTTCACTATATCAACTTGTTTCAAAAGGATACCAAAGTAAACATACGCATTCCATCACTCTCAATTCGTCTAAGAGAAATCACAAGGAATTGACCTTATCCCAAAAACTCTATTTTGGGGAGTTAGCAAGATTTCTTGTTAACATGATTCAAGGATATGGTTAAATGGATAGGTTCCGTCTTTGTCGAGAGGTGACCGCTTTGATGGCTTGGGTTTCGGCTTATAAATCTAAGGAAATATGCCGAGTTAAAAGTTTCGACTCACACGAAAGGTGACCTTTTGGTGTCTTGAGGTTAGTAGCTAAGACCATAAGAATATTGATTGAGCTAAAGGTTTCGACTCATTTAAAAGATATCCCTTTGACCAAGTCGACACAAGCAGATCATAACCGAATCCAATAAGAGTTTAAAAATAACTACATATTCAAAAGTATCATAATCTTGCTTTCATTAAGTTAATATTGTACAAATTGATCAAGTCCCCAATTTGATTTTCAAAATTAGAGTTTACAAATTTAAGAAAATACAAGAATGGAGTGAATGAATTCCGATCTCCTAAACCAGACCTCTAGGGTCTTATTTATAGGTGCGGGTTGGCACCTTCCGCATTAGTGCTTTCATCTTGGTCGAAAGTTGGCCTTGGAGATTTTTCGTCGCCGTTAACACTTGCGCATTCTTCTGCATCACATTTGAATGGATTTGAGTGCTTGACTTCATCGAAAGGGGTACGTGCGCCTCCCTAATTTGTGCTGCCTTGTTGTTGTAGGTAAGAAAAGGTATGAGCTCTCGACTCTGTTGATAGGTTGATCTTGGAGCTTCGAGGGAGTTGAGATGCTGAAGGTTTTAAGGCAAAAGGTCTCTTTCTTAATTATGAATGGTTTCGACCAGTTCGAAAGGATTATTTATGCTTTCGAAGAGGTTATTTCGACAAAATATCCTTCCATAGAATATGAATGATGGCAGAACCTTTAGCTTCGAAAGGTTTGGCATGCATGTGAGTGGCTGCAATTTGTTGCCTTCGAAAGGTATTCCTCAACTTATTTGAAACGTCTTCATATAGGTGGAAGCATCTGTTTCAAAAGGAAGCAATTAAAGTGAAAGGGTGCTTTCGCTCCTTTTGACCCCTCTAAAGTTCGTAACACATCTGACTTTTGGCTGTAGCATCCCTTCGACTCCTTCGAAAGGCCTTGTTGATGCTATTATATCTTGCACATCCTTCTCTTCTATTCATCTTGGTTTCGACAAGGTTGAAGTGAGAATTGATGGTAACAATAAATGAGTGAGAAAAGGTGGTTATAGGGGTGTAAGTAGTATTCGCTCTTGATAAACATTTTTACTGTGTAAAATTGTTAAGTGGCCTCAAAACCTAGAAATTACCCCGGTTGGAATTATTAACATCAAACATGTTAATATGTTTCTTCTTCTCTAAGGGTATTGTTTGGATATGAAGGGGTCATTTTTTATTAAAAAACTTTTTTTTCGCATACTAATCAAACTAGTCCCCTTATAAAATTACAATCAAATTGACCCAATTGCCTTTTTTTTATTTATTCTAATTTTCTTTTAATTCTCGTTAACCTTTCCAGATCCAGTAATTAAATAATGGAGAATTCTAACTCACCTCCAGATGGAATTGCAAATCAAAAGGAGACAAGATTATTATTTTTTTACTCATGAAAGCATTCGACACGGTAAATTTAATCCCTGATATTATCATAGTTAAAAAACACGTAATAAATTGGATTAAAAAATTACCTTTCTATCATATTCTTAGTAAAGTTTGGATCCGATTATTTAATGGAAGGAGAATGAGAGAGTAAATGAAAGTGTTTAGGATTTTGATGTTTTAACTAAGGGCAAAAGAAGCAAAAATACATCTTTGATTAATAAGATATGTACTCCTCATACCAATTTAATTTTGTAGAGAGTGCTCATAAAATTTGGTCCCTTTATATTCAAAACTGGAGTGTCAATAACAATACCCTTCTCTAATTTGTTCATCTTCTGGCGGCTTCACTTGCTATCAAGAGAACATCTCTCATCCTTACTTTTGGTGATACTACTTAGAGCTATCCAAACACCTTCTCTCATTCATTTTTCCTCTCGCTCGGTTAAATACTTCACTCATCCACCCACACCCGCCTTTTCATACTTTTTTATTTTCTTAAAACCATCTCTCCATCTCTTTTCAAACAACCAAATCAATTTTTCTTCATCCAATTTCTCCACAGTCGAACTCTTAAAACATATTTTTAAGAAGGGTTTTTCACATACGAAACATGAAAATAAGAGATGAATCTTAGTTTCCAGTATATTTTGTTAAGTGTATTAGTATAGGCAGTAAATTTATTTATTTATTTATTTTTAAGTAAAACATAACTAGTTAGAGAATTGAAATTGTCGCATCTATTAAATAATAGTAAAGCAGAAGAATTTGAAGCCCTCTCATTAATTGTAGGAATTATCTATATTCTCCTTAATTCTCTCCAAATTGATATTTTATTTTAAAAATCTTATAATTTACCACTTTACCATTATTTAAATAAACTTTTTACACTATTTTACATTGAAATACCTACTTTTAAACGAATCTACGATTATTTACAAATCTTTCATGGTTCTCTCTTAAAATTTTACATTACAGTCCATGCATTTAAATTAATTACATAATCCAAATTTTAAACTAATTGATCAACTTAATTAGTTAATATTAATTAATAAATCATAAAAGATAAAATTTCAATATGTATACTACAGGCTCATCAGTAAATTGGCAATATCACATAACATATATTATATATGTTAATGACAATAATAAATTTATTTTATAATTTATTTACTAAATGAATTTATCATACATTACACTATAAAATTCTATTAACGTCAAATACCTAAAATTTTAAACTTTTTACAATTAATTAGACACTTTTCTCAATTATCTTCTAATATTTCGCATTCAAGTCCATATATTTAACTAATTGTGTAATCTTAAGTTTAAACTATTTAAATAAATATGGTTAACTAATATTTATTAATCTATCTAATAAATCATAAAAATACAAGGATTTCAATATATATAATATTCATGTGTATGAGAAATATGATATAATTATTTCTTCTTTATTCAGATATATAAATATATCTAATTCATATAACATAAATTGTGTACATAAATAATGATAACTTTTTAATTTCTAATCTATTTATCTCGAAAAAAATATCGTACATCACATAACATAATTTTATTTTTAACAACATTTAAAAGATAAATTAATATTTACAACATTACAATGTGAATAAAAAGATTACACCAATAAAAATTAGATTACATAAACATTCTCACTTTCAACATGTTATCAAATCATACCCAACTCATAACTTAACTAAATGCTACATAATATTATTTTGCAATTACCAAAGTCATAAGCATGACCCTCTTACAAGAACATGAAATCTATGGTTAACTATAAGGATAAAATTGTTTAAAAAATGAAAACTTAATAACGAATAAAAGTTTATTTTGTAATTATATAGATAATTCCTCTCATTAATTGTAGGAGTTATTTATATTCTCCTTAATTCTCTCCAAATGGATATTCTATTTTAAAGATCTTATAATTTACCGCTTTACCATTATTTTAATAAACTTTTTACACTATTTTACATTCAAATACCTACTTTTAAACGAATCTACGATTATTTACAAATCTTTCACGGTTCTCTCTTGAAATTTTATGTTACAGTCCACACATTTAAATTAATTACATAATCCAAAAATTTAAACAAATTGATCAACTTAATCAACTAATATTTATTAATAAATCTTAAAAGATAAAATTTTCAATATGTATACTACAGGCTCATCAGAAAATTGGTAAAAAAAAATCATTTAGATGCAAATATATATATATATATATATATATATATCACATAACATAAATTATATACGTTAATGACAATAATAAATTTATTTAGTAAATGAATTTATCATACATTACACTATAAAATTCTATTAATGTCAAATACCTAAAATTATAAACTTTTTACAATTATTTAGAAACTTTTCTGAATAATCTTCTAATATTTCGGATTCGAGTCCATATATTTAACTAATTGTGTAATCTTAAATTTAAACTATTTAAATAAATATAAATATGATTAACTAATATTTTTTAATCCATCTAATAAATCATAAAAATACAAGGATTTCAATACATACAATATTCATGTATATGAGAAATATGATAAAATTATTTCTTCCTTATTCAGTTATATAAAGATATCTAATTTGTATAACATAAATTGTGTACATAAATAATAATAACTTTTTAATTTCTAATCCATTTATCTCAAAAAAAATATTGTACATCACATAACATAATTTTATTTTTAACAACATTTAAAAGATAAATTTATGTTTTACAACATTACGATGTGAATAGAAAGATTACACCGACAAAAATTAGATTATATAAACATTCTCACTTTCAACGTGTTATCAAATCATACCCAACTCATCACTCAACTAAATGCTACATAATATTATTTTGCAATTACCAAAGTCATAAGTATGACCCTCTTACAAGAACATGAAATCTATGGTTAACTATAAGGATAAAATTGTTCAAAAATGAAAACTTAATAACGAATAAAAGTTTACTTGCCAGATTCAAAAAAGTTCACAAGTAGACAATCTAACTATAAGTTCTACGCTCTTCTCAATTACAAATTTGTACAAAGCTCTTCTCAATTTTCTTCAATTTTTTTACATTTGCCTTCTTATATTTAATTAGTTATGTTGATTATTAATTCCAATTATTCAAATATATTCGATTATCTAATGTTCATTAATCCATTACTTTAAAAAAGATGATAATTCAATATATATACAACAATCATATTAACAAAATGATGAATTTACTTATTAACTCATACATATATATAAATATCCCATAGCATAAATTATTTACATATATATAATATTAACAATTATAATTTATAATTTTTTTGAGTTAGGATATTAATTTTTACAATGATATGTAGTTAGCAAGTATTGAACCTTCAACCTTATATCTAAATGCTGCAGGTCATTTTAGTTTATCGTTAATATATCATTATAAATTTATTATGTATATTGCATAATAAAAAGTAATTTTAGCAATAACTAAAATGTAAATACTATTTCTTAATAACATTACCGTGCAACGCATGGGTTACACACTAGTATATAAAAAAGAGGAATTAATGAATCAGGGCTTACTTGTTCTTTAATGTTTTATGGTAATTTTGCCTTACTTGTTTTATGGTAATCATGGCTTACTTGTTCTTAACAACATTACCGTGCAACGCATGGGTTACGCATGGGTTACCCTTTTGGATCTGGTAAGCATTTTTCCTTACTTGTTCTTTTATTTACTTCAAAGTTTGAGTTTTTATGCAAATCAGGGCTTTTCTTCTTAAGCTTTCATTGTATTTAACTATTATATAAGGACTGCTCGATCTCATAGGTCGATGGAAAACCAAAATCAATGAATGTTGTTATTAACGGTGTGTTAAGCAAGGTATTTAAAGAATCTTCATTTTAGCATTGTCTTGAGGTCAAATTGGTGCTAATATTTTAGAATTTGGTTTTAGATTATATTGAAGATCAATGTTTTATGGTAATTTTATTTTTTAAACATTTTTGGATAATTTCTTTCTAATTTTCGATTTATTTGATGGTTTTGTTTATAATAGTTTGACTCATTGAATCATTTTAGATCCAACAACTACATTTGAATTTAGGGTTTAAGTTATGGTATTGTTTATAATTATTGATTCATTGAAATCATGTTTGGATTTGGAATGCAGACAACTTATATAGCCAGTCAGCCAAATAATGTGATTAAAGTTAGCTACACACAACTTAGACGAGTAGATACTAAAGTGTATGGTTTACAAGGGAGACATTTACAAACTCATTACTGAATCCATGGTAGTGATTCCTAGGAATCCTTCCAATCTTATATATTTTTTGAATGTTTAAAGTCAAACCCATATATTTAAATGATGCACATACCAGGAAAGTGAGTGTTTAAATTTCTTAGATTCGTAATTAGATCGACTAACTAGAATACTTCTAAGTCTAAAGTGGTACCATCATATATACAATACAATATTTCAAATATTCAACTATTAAAGCATTACAAAAAAAGCTGATTTTGTAACGGCAAAATCTGTCACAAATCCATCGCTAATCTCATATTTACGATGGATTTGTGATGGAATTTTCCACCTCAATGAACACATACAAGATCCATCACTAAAATATAGTGACGGAATTTGTGATGGAATTGCGATGGAATTGTGATGGAATTTATTATGTTTTCAACATTTTACTTTGTGATGGAATTGCAATGGAAAAATTGTATATGACAAATTATAGACTTGGTTTGGAATTCTGCTACAAATCCGTCACTATTTTGATCATTTCTAAAAAAATATTTTAAAACTAACATAGCAAATCCATCGCAAAAACATTAAAACATCAACGCAAATCCATTACAAAACCATTGCAAAAACATTAAAACATCAACGCAATTTCGTCATAAATCCATTGCAAAATCATAAAACCATCAACGCAAGTCCATCACAAATGCATTGCAAAATCATAAACATCAACGCAAATTTATCACAAATCCATTGCAAAATCAATACTAATATTTTACTTGGTCCAATCGTCATATGATCCAAAAATATGCATATATATTTATTTATCAAAACAATAAAAATACATGTTACAATCAAAGATAATCATAACACCACGAGAATACAATAATGTATACTATTACACAACCGAAAAAAATAATGTAATACAACAAAAATACATGGAAGTAGTCAATAAACATACAGTAGCCCCTAAACACTAATACATATACTATTAGTGAACCAAAAAACTAATGTAGTGCAATAATAATACATGAAGTAGTCAATAAATACTTATGTTAGTCCCTCAATAGACAAAATCATAGTGGAAGAGAAGGTAGCAATAATCTTTGCTCGATTTGAGTCATTCTTCGCTCAAATGCCTATGTCTCGTGTCGACGCTCCTCTTCCATTCATAGACGCTCATGTTCAAACCTTAGATGCTCCTCCTCGAGCTTAACGTTGACACGTTCAACCTCCTCCTCCATTGCATGGAACTTGGACGACATATGATCCATCATTGTTGAAACATATGAATAACTGCCATTGCTACTATATGTTAACCTCCGTTGTTGTGTAGTAGAACCCACTTATAATTTTGAAGAAGTGATTATTACTTAATAAATAAGAAGTTGGTGGCATGTTATACATGCATTAAGGAGTTAAGAAGTTAACATCTTTGTATTTAGCTCCTAGTTAACATCTTTGTTAAATACGAAAACAAATTGGTGAAGAGGTGTTTGGTTAAAAGGATGATTCAAAATACGAAAACATATATATACTCTACATATCTACTTACCAAAATAAATTTACTAAATATGTTAAAATATATTACTACTTAATTTACTTACATCATCGGGGAGGCTGCCAATAGGATATGCACGTCCTTTTGCATTTAATGGAACAAGAGAATGAAAAACCTTTTGTATTTGACCTACGAATGCATAGCTAGTCTTTTATGTCAATCATTATGAAAGACATAGCTAGTCTATTATGTCAATATTTGCTTCTTTTAAGTTGTTAGCTTTTAAAACTTAAAAAGATAATATGTCCAAAAAAATAAAATGTCAGAATATGCACATAATGCTTAATATTTTGTGATGGTTATATTATTTAACTATCATATATTTAAATATCATTTATATTACCATTTTAGAAGAAGTCTCCCCATAGATATCGAACTAGTGGTATGCAATCCTGGATTGCTTTTACGACACATCGAGGCTTTTTAAGACTTTGATATGACCTTTGGAAGCTTCCAATATTCAACCTATCGTTTCCAATGTACTTCTAGTATATACGGTGGTCGTCCTCTTTTGTCGTTGTCTCTTTTCTTCATGTCATACACTATACTCGCATATCAACTCATGGCTTTTCTATTCCATGCCTCCCTCATCATAGCTATAGTGACATCCTTTGGCTCTGGGTAGTAGACTTGTGCCTAGAAATAAAGTGTATTGTTTAGATTGTTTATGGCAGTTTTTAAAATTAATTTACTCAACTTACATGAAAATTGGCAGTTTTATTTGTACAGCAAGCCAACTAATGCACAGCTCCTCATTTTCGAGTGCATGTTTACAAGACATATGCACCTAATTCAAGTTACACAATAAAATGAAGGCAATGTTTACAAATTAAAAAGATATTGTACAGCAAACCATCTAATGCATGGCTCCCCATTTTCGAATTTCATTGCCAAATTCAAGCTTATAAGAATGTAAGTTTATGTTTATTGATTTCAAAACTAAATTAGATATCTGCATTCAAACAAGTACACTTGATGTATGTATTTTGCAACCAAAGTTTGAAGCAAGAATCATATATAACTAGGTGCTAAAATATATATAGTACGCGCATGCAAGGCTATTATTTTAGAAAGCAAAACTAGTGTCAGATCTTAATATAAACATAACATATTGAATAGCAGGCTATATAATATATGCCAAAACATGCAAAAATGTACCAGGCCTTAAATATAGAATCAAGAATATTGCATGTATGATATGTATACCTTAATGCAATATGAATATAGTGCTATGTTTTGAAACGTGACAGGTTATTAAATAGAGTATGCATATTTGCTAAAATATAGTTGCTAAAATATATAACAATAAAAGTGATAGGTTAATAGTGATAGGCAATATTAATGCAATGTAAACAGTTTTACAAGATTTGCTCTAAACATCATATAGCAACTATATGTTCACTATTATCAAATATTACAAGATTTACAAAACAGTTTTATAAGTATCTTTTCATTTCCATATAAACAGTTTGGTATTTATGAATACAATAAAACATAAGTCTGTATATATTACACTATGCATTAGCCTTATTATCAAATCTTAACGCACTTACTAAACACGTATATAAATCAAGATGAGTATGCATAGCATAATAGCTGGTTTTCAGGGTAAAGTGAATAGCATAAGCAACGATGAACATACATGCAAGCAAACAAGCAAACATAGTTTCAGACTAACCACAATTCTAGCATGGATTTTTCATAAGTATCTCTCAAAAGGTCAAGTAGAGATGACATAAGTATGTTAACTCACACATATGTGTGTTTCTTTATGTGTGTGTACAAGTACATGTGTGTGGGTTTATTTGTGTGTATATGTATGTATATGTACATGTGTATTTGTGCATATTAGACACTGTGCTATTGAAACGGTCTTCAAATAGGTGATCAAAACAATAATTTGGAAGAAGCTGCATTTGAAAAGTATTCACCTTGAGCACATAACCTTTCCAACTAACAAAAAAACCCATTTTAACTTTAGCTTTTATGTCTACTTTGACCAGAATTTAAAAAGATAGGTATACTACCTAGAAATAATATCGGTTGACAACCGATAAAATGGATATACGTACAACTGTGGCGTGTTCTTGTATAGGACAATATAGGTCAGGCATAAAAATGGAACAAATAAAAGAACTTTTCTTTCATAAGACAGGTACCATGACTGAATTAATATACAAATCTTAACAAATTCTTAATATACAAATCTTAACGATGAACATACATGCAAGCAAACAAACGCCGAGTTCAATAACAGGGATCAACTCAGGTGATTAGTGAGTGGATAAGTTCGATGGGAAGAGGAATTGTGGCCATGGAAAGATCAAACTAGAATCGTGTGGTTCCAGTTTTTACCATCTACTGGGGGAAAGAAGAAAATGTAAACATAAACGTGTTTTTATCTGTTTCAAATGGCATCTCCAACCAAATACAGTGTTCTTTTCAACTTCACTTAAGTGATTGATATGCATAAATTTCTTGATATATATTTTCCTATAATTTCAAAATACAAGAACTAATTCATTTCAAAATCAAATGGTCATATGGAGTAATTCTAACAAATTTAGATATACAAAGTCTCTAACGAATTCTATCAATAAAATCAAATGGTCATACGGATTCAATTTAATCCGTAATAAAGAGTCAAGTGGTAATCTAAATCATTTCAAAATACCATAAAAATAAGAACTAAAAAAATGAAGCTCATGGACTTTGAGGTTCACACGATGTTGGCAGATCTTCTTCTTCGCGATGATGAAGGTAATTTGTTTCGCACGCCTTAAATTCGATAGCAGAGGTAGAGTTCGACAATAGGAATGTTAGGGTTGATCACAGATGGAATTGATGACAACGCACTGAATTTGGGGACAGATGAAATAGACGATAGCGCGATTAGGGATTGAATTTTGGGGACTGAAATTGATGATAACGAAATTAGGAATTGAATTAAAGGGCCGAAATTTTGTTTTGAAGCACTTGTGAAGCGGTGAGAGAGGAACCGCCTTTTTTCCCAATGAAAATGAGTTTACCGCCATGTGAACCCATCGAATCTAACAACTAATCAAATCTATCGGCTAATATCACTATCCCATGGATCACAAGTTGATCCTACCATTAATATTACAATCACATGGATCACCGATTGAAGTTACTATTTTTCGATTAGTTCCAATATGTATGAAAATTAGAAACGACGTAGGAAAACAATTCTATTTTATTTAAAACAGTACAAAACTAGAAACTAGAAGCTGTTATTTTAAATTATCCCCTTTAAAATTTTAGTTTATTTCAAAATAAAAAACAAATGGTTGATCCTACCATTAATATTACAATCACATGGACCATAGGTCGACCGCCGTCCGGGACGTCTACCGTTTAAGTCGACCGCCGTCAACGGTTACCATCCCCATGGACAATTTAAATAATTATTCATAATTTATATATAAGGAAATTTAATAGGGAGGAGGAATAACAAATAAGATATACTGTTTATTTCAAACAAACTACACAAGTATTTATTAAAAATATAAAAAACAACCAACTATATTATTTAAAAATATTTAGAAAAAATAAAACAACAAAAAATTATTATTCCTAATTTATATATAATATAAATTAATTTTTATTACATTTCATAATTTATAACCAATATAAATTCATTAAACTATTTTATTTAAAAATAATTTAAACAAATAAAAATAATAAAAATTTAGCTATGTTTTTGAATTCCATCGCAAATCCATGACTAATTTGCAATGGATTAGTGACAGAATTATCGCCTTCAACCGTTCCTACTTCCCTCTATATTTTATTATCAAATTTAGGCATGGTATTAAATTCCATCACAAATCCTTGGCTAATTTGCGATGGATTAGCCACAGAAATATTCCACAAAACTATTCACATTTCCCTCCCACAATTGTACAGCCAAATTTAGCTACGGTTTTCAATTCCGTTGTAAATCTGTGGCAAATTTGTGATAGATTAGCCACGGAATTATTCCCTCCAACTTTTCTTATTTCCCTCCATATTTTATAGCCAAATTTAGCCATGGTTTTAAATTCCATCGCAAATCCATGGTTAATTTGTGATGGAATAGCATTGGCAATCTTTTGCCACTTTTTATTGAATTTTGATGCCAAATTCTGCTACGATTAGCGGTCCGAAGCAAATCCGTTGCAATTTATCGACGGATTTGCCATGGAATGGTTTCCGTCGCTATTATTTGTTACTTTCAAACTTTTATTTTACAAATAAATGTCGTGGCTTATCTGTAGGAAATCCGTCGCAAATCAGCGATTGAAAATTCCATCACAAAAAACAGTGTTACTAAATCTAGTATTTCTGGTAGTGAAGCATCTCTTGCAGAAGGTCTATTTGAAGTTGGAGGAGATGGAAAAGAAGCGTGAAGAACTCCAACTTATCCAACACTCAGTAGATATTCTTTTCCTTGATTATTCTTCGAATTTCCTATTCATTGGAAAACATGAGGAAAAGTGTAACACGGGGTTTAAGGTCCGTTTGAGGCTATAACGGGTTTTAGAACCCGTTTAGCAGTTAACTGTTTTTTTATTTATGATGTTTAGAAAACAGTTAAATATAAAAGGGGTTCAAAAAACCATTTACCTTAAACGGTTTTCCTAACCCCGTTTATGTCTCCATGCTCAGGAGAAAAAAGTGGGTGCAGTTTCCACTTCCTTCTGCTCACCCCGTTCCAACTCCAATTGTTGTAGCGCTATGGAACAAAAAAAAGTAGGGAATCTCTCCCATTTTTGCACCATCTCCAATTGTTGAAAATAGTCTTACTGAATAAATAAATAATAAAGTGTATGACCAAAATTATAATAGTATATCAAGACCTTGTACCAAATTACTAACTCCAATCCTTTAATTGGATGTGACTTCTCTATTTACTAACTAATTCAATGCAACAATACATAATATAAAACCAAATATACTTTTATATGAACTAAAACAAGCATATACAATGACATTTTTGGTTGATTATAATTAAACCCTATCAGATAACTAACATACTGGTTTAGTCTCAATTCCATGTTGTCATTTTGTACAAAAGCTTATTGAAATAGCCTTTCTAATAGCAATAACAAGAATATGTCGAACCGATATAATTGATGTTTGTTTTCTTAGGAAAAAAATATCAAAATTATTTGTGACCGATGTCCCATTTAATAGCTTTACGGTACTTCTATTTGTATATGTTTTAGCCTATGTTATAAAAAGCGCGCTTAAACGTTAAATGCATGTAAAACGCTTAATTTTTTGAAAAGACAATAGAGTTAAGCAATGAGCGCTTAATCGTACTTAATTGGCACTTATATGCGCTTTGCTTAAATTTAAGCGATGATTAAGCACTACTAGGCAAAAAATATACTATTTTTAAAATAAGGAATGAGGTTATAACATAAAAGCGACAATTCCAAACAAAATTTCCTCATTTTCAATCACATAGGCCGGTGGATTGTGGATAGTTTTTTAAATTAAGATATGATCGTTTATTAGACAAATATGTACGGTTTGTACTCAACTCGAGTACTTAATTTTAATGAATAACGAAAGTCAAATCCAACTTTTGCAGCCTATGAATTTATAATTTAACTTAAAAGTAAAATTTTACTTCTTTGTGATTTACATGGATATGCACTTAATATAATCACTTTGCATAAATTTATAATGATACGAACAATGTACGCATAGAAATTAAGCAGCGCTTAGGCGGTGCTTAAACGACAGTTAAGCGACATTAAGCGAAGCGAGATTTTCATCGTCTCGCCTCGCCTAGCACTTATTATTACATAGGTTTTAACATTATGTATTTTATATAAGGATATGTTATTTAGTATCCTTCTAACATGCTAAAAACATATTGAATAATTTTTCTTTTAGCATGTAACCATTTTTCTTGCTTTTGATGATGATTCTAGGATTATTGATGCAATTTGAAATTGGAGAGTTAAGTAATCAGCAACACCATTTTGGTTGTTTCTTTTTTTTCCTTGTTTGTGCTCCTAGTATTAAAAAGGAATATTTTGGCTTTGGTCCTATAAAATTACTTTTAATCTTGTTGTTTTTTCCATAAAGTTCCTATAAATCAAATTCATCTTTTTATACTTGTAAGGTTAGCGCAGAATGTCACGCTGTACTGTTATGAAAGAATATTTTAAATATATTGTTATAAAATATAATTTTTTTATGCAATATAAAATGATAATTTCAAGTCCGTACACTATTAGGTTGTGTATTGCAATTCTAATGCTTATTAAAATTCTACATGGAGAAGATAACATGACCTTGAATGTAAAATGAGGAGGAAAATAATAATATTAAAATAGCGTGGTATTAATTGTAGAGACTAGAGACCATACGGAGTTGAATTTAAACCACAAGAGAGAATTAAAGAAAGATATGTTAATAATTGAATAAATTATACGTGAGTTTGAGATAGTGTGTGAGAATAAAAGAGATGCTATGAAATCCTGAGAGTCAAAGAGATGTATATTAGGGAGTTTTAATCACCTAACTCGAGACTCTATTGATTGTTAAAAACAAAAAATTGGAATTCTTTGAAACAAACAAATTGAGGGGCAATAAAGATTGTGCTTAGCATGTCCACTTGAATTTCTATAAACTTACCAATTTGATTTTCTTAACTAAAAACGAATACCTAAAAATGACGTCACAAATACATCGAAAATTACCTATGTCCTTGCGACGTCAGAAATATTTAGCGATGCCTTGTCACACAGATATATATATATATATATATATAAACACACACATCACAAAGGCATGGGAATTAACTATGTTTTCACGACGGGTATGTAAACGATGCCTTCACTTTATTTTATCACCATCGGTAACCTCCATTAACAACTCCCTAGAGAATGCTGGTATTTTTTGCATCAGAATTTGCTTTAAGTTTAAATCAAGAACAAAGTGGATTGAGATATTATAGTAAATGCGCCCATCTTTTAAACAATATATTTTTAACTAGCTTGCGAATAGTTAGAAAATTATAATAGGGTTGAGGTAAAGGACCATTTTTAATAAAGCAATCCAACCTACCTCTTCAAAATCAATATCTATCGTTCATTGACATCGAATCAACGGTTTAAATAACCGATCCGTGCACTCTTTTTTATATTCCCTTTTATCGAATACCACTTACCCATATAATCTGAGGGGCTTTGCACCGAATGTCCTATTTTTGATGTTGTTGTAAGAAAAGTCCCTATGATAATGAGTATGTAAACTAAGTCTTGTTTTTTCTAAATCAGAAAGCGCAAGCTATCTTGCGCTTTCCTTATAGAAAGTGCAAGTTAACTTGCGCTTTTCAAAAATTTAAATTCTTTTGAAAATTTCAAAATTTTCAAAAAAAATTTCAAAATCATAAAGCGTAAACTAGCTTGTGGTTTCCTGATAAAAAGTGCAAGTTAACTTACGCTTTTAAAAAATTTCAAAAAATTTTGAAAGTTTTAAAAAAAATTTCAAAATCAGAAAGTGATGGAAAGCGCAAGTTAACTTGCATTTTTCAAAAATTTCAAACATTTTGAAAAAAATTCAAAATAAAAACGCAAACTAGCTTGCGCTTTCTTGATAGAAAGCGCATGCTAACTTGTGTTTTTCAAAAATTTCAAAAGTTTTAAATTTTCAGAAAAAAAAATCATAGTCAAAAAGTTGCAAGTTAGCTTGCGTTTTCTATCAAAAAAATGCAAAACACCTTGAGTTTTCTATTTTTCAAAAAATATGAACTAAATTTACATTTTCATATCTACGTGGACTTTTCTTATAAAACATCAAAAACAGGACCCACGACTCTTTTCTTTTTATAATCTGATTTACCCAAATCCCCAAATCAAAAACAGCAATGGCGGGAAGCGGTAAGGCGATTGGATTTGCAGCGACAAAGAAGAGGACAACTAAAAGCAGCACGACTACCCTTCAATTCTCCGTTGGTAAAATTGCTCGATTTTGATGGTCGGACAACGAACTAAACCGCTACGTAGATTTGGCACTGGCCGAACCAAGATCGCCTCCGATGGAGAAAACAGCGTCGTGCCTCACTATTAGAGAATCGATTACCATGGTTTTCAGATGAAAACCCTACGTTTAGTTCAGTAACATGTTATTCATTGCTTTTGGGTACAGATACAATTGCTAATGGAGGAGCACCTAATATTCACTATTTATTGCTTCTGAAGAAGACAGTGCTTCCAAATCAGTCACTAAAGAAGAATAGAAGGTTTGATTCTGTTTTATAAATTGTAATAGTAAGGAACATAAAGTTATTCGTTGATAGTTGAAAACCTTTCGGAATAGATGATATTTAGCAAATAATACTGCACATGTTTGCAACCGAAACATTAAAGCTAAACAAGAAAATTTACCACCCAACCAATCAATAATTCACTGTTAGTCTTTCACCGTAGATCCTTTTATGCAAAGCTTATCTTCAATAACGGTCACATTACCACGGTCAGGTTTCCTATATTACGATTACGTCTGATATACTTGCTTGAGCTAAACGTATCCTTTTATGCAAAGCTTAATTTCAATTATGGTCACATTACCACGGTTAGGTTACCCAAGCCAAGCCCGACCCTTTGGTAAAGCAACTAAAGCTGCCGCTTGGGGCCCCAAAAAAATTAGGGCACCATTTTCCCAATCGCGATACGCAATAAAAACGAAAAGCACGGACCGCGAAGCACCATGTTGGAAATTAAGAGAAAGAGAAAGATAGTAATGTAAAGAAGAGGTTCTACTATTATAAAACTGCCTTGTCTATTATTTCAACCTGCTACATCTTTATATACTAAGATCTACTGAAAGCCATGAACAAAAATAGCTACGCAAAAAATAAGAAATTGTCAACAAAGCCTATCCACTGAATAACAAAATAAAAGGAGAAAAACTAGGTCTTATTTACTCCAAATCAGGATCAGCATATTTGAATCATTCTTCAACATCCTCCCGTGATTCAAAGTTATTGAGATAATAAACGAAGCACTTCTCTTCGATTTGTGATGCACTTCTCATCACCTTCAATTGTTGAAGCACTTCTCATCAACTCTACTCTTTGAATATTGGAGCACTTCTCTCCATGGTGCACATCTCACCCACAACTCTAAAATAAATTCTCTTCCACGGCCACTTGTGCCATGTTCTCTTGCTCTTCGTCTTTGAACCTACAATTAATTTTTGTTAACCTCACAAGCCTTAAGGATCATTTGGCTCTGATACCATGTTGGAAATTAAGAGAAAGAGAAAGATAGTAATGTAAAGAAGAGGTTCTGCTATTATAAAACTGCCTTGTCTATTATTTCAACCTGCTACATCTTTATATACTAAGATCTACTGAAAGCCATGCACAAAAATAGCTACGCAAAAAATAAGAAATTGTCAACAAAGTCTATCCACTGAATAACAAAATAAAAGGAGAAAAACTAGGTCTTATTTACTCCAAATCAGGATCAGCATATTTGAATCATTCTTCAACACACCAGCCATCAGTGAGATGACGATGCCTGATGACTGGCAGGTAGGTGTAGGCGGCGGCGACTCCTCGGCATCATCTCCAAATCAATCGATGGTGACTGACAGACTCCATCCATCTAAAAAGTGAAGAAAAGGTACTGCTTTCTGTTTGTAATTTGTTCCATCTATCCATCAGAAAACTGAAACAAGATTCAATTCATTATTCATATTATACGATTAAAAAAAATTGCAATTATTGATGTTTGTAAAAATTGTGATGTACAAATTATAATAGAAATTGTTGTAAGTTATGATAAACAAATTCACAATATTGATGCCTGTATAGTTTGTTTGAAACAAGATTCAATTCATGTAAAAGCTTGAAACAAGATTCAGTTCATACGATTCAATTCTGATCATTATGATGTACAAATAGTAGTAAGTTAGCAATAGCAACCTTGCCTCTTTACTTTAATAAACAAGAAGGTGCATTTTTTAAATGAAAAATGATTACAATAAATTCAATAATATGATTGTTTATAATTAATAATAATATTATTATTTTATAGCTGAAGTTATCCCCAAGAATGTTTACTTTAAATTATGTTAAGGAATATAATATTCAATCCTTGATATATTCAAATTATGTCGACTAACCGTTAAAAAGAATTTTTTACTTTAAATTATCGTTGGATATATTTTTGATAAATTATAACTAGTAGATTGCACATTCATAATTTAAATTGTTTTTGTTATTTTAATAATTATCGTTGAAAATATTTTTGATAAATTATTTCGATGATTTAATTATGATAATAGTATTAGTTCTGTATTGGAGTCTTGCTTTTGCAATTCGCTTTAGGTATCAAAACCCCTAGGACCGGTCATGAGGTTACCTATATTATGTCTGATATACTTGCTAGAGCTAAACATACCTTCTCCATTAATTGGTCATCATGTGAATACTGTAGGCCTATATTATGTCAACCGGATAAGATAATTGTACCAGTTAGTTTTGTCGTACAACTCAACGATAACCTCATTGAGAGGTTTAAATATGAGTTGTTTATTTATACGAGCGTTACGATATGCGCTTCACGCGTGATGGTGGCACGTGCGTCGTACGTCGTGAATTGTTTTTCTACAAATTATATATGTTTAGCAGATTCAAGAAAAATGATTTATAGAAATATTTTACCATATTTTTGAGTTGAAATCATTTTTGTTAGTTTAAATTTTATTTTTAAGTTGCAACATCTATTTTTTTTATTTGAATTTTTATTTATATTATTAATTAATAATTTATGTGTTAAACATGTTGTCTTGATTTGAACAGTAGCATGTGTTTGCTTGCTTATATATGCATGTACGTGTTTCTTGCTTTAAAGTATATAACATATTGAATTTGTTACACAGCAGCATATGTTTTCTGCTCTAAATCATATAGCGGATCGAAATCAATGTTAATGGGTTGCGCGATAAGAATTGGGGATAATACATATAGCAGCAAGTTTGCTATAGATTTAACTACGTAATATTCGTTTGTAAAATCAGGTTTTATACCGAGAATTGTTATTTCAGTTGAAATATATATTATTATTATGTGTTAATTCATTGGATCAAATGCTCCATTTAAAGTTAAAACAGGATCCGTTTTAATCTTCCTCTTTTCAAAGATTAACCGATTAGTGAAGCATGTATAAGCTGTTAAACGTACACGTATAAACTGATCTATAAACTATTTAGTGAAACATGTATTCTTGTAGTGCGAAGTTTTTAGACAACTATACAACACTATAACTAGTCAACTACTGAATAAACTATAAACAATACTTCTTGAATTGAATTGTCTATAACTTTATAAAGAAGAAAAAGCTACTAAATTTTAACCGAACATAATAATAGTGCTTGAATTGAGCTATAAAGAACTATATATAACTAGTGAACTACTATAAAGAACTATAAATGACTATCTATAACTATAAAAAACGAACAATGTTTATATATAAGTTAATACAGTTCTGTAAAGCCTGTTTATGCATATGCTAATATAGTTTAGTTCAGTGAAGGATGTTTATATATACAAGTACGAAGGCACGTCCGTTGGACATGTGCATAGAAAATGGTAGCTCTCTATTGTTAGGTTACAATATTGTAAGGTTGAACTAAGGTAGGGAAAGAAAATAAATAATGTGTGTACATCAAGAAATTTAAAAGCAATAGTGGCATGTGAAGTTTCAAGTGGAAGCGGGTCTAAGCATAAAATGTTAAACATATATAATTCTTTGTAACGATGATCAAATACCTTATCTAGGAAGCCTTTGAATGGGAAAACTTTTTTTCGGAACAACAGATTTGTAAAACACATTATTTGTAGAGATGTCTGTAAAGCCATAAAGTTAATTAAGTTGTTGGAAATGTATATTGATAAGGTGACATAAAACTGGACCATCATTGTAGAATCGAAACCAAGCCATTTTGAACAAAGCTATAAAATTATTCATTTATTACTCATTTTAAAAAATATATATCACAGTTTTATAGTGAATATGATTGCATAAAAACTGTATATCATAGAATATATATCACATAAAATCAGTCGATAAAAGATTGACTATGTTTAAAGGAAAATGCATTTCAAAATGAAAGTCAAGCAAAATGTTTGTACTTGTGGAGCACACGGGCTAATCATATCTTATATTTGATGAATATAATGAACTAATAGCAGTGTTATTATCGTTGAGGCATACATTGTATGTATGCATTTTCTATGTGCACACATGCAACATTTTATAATCCAATAGTGGAAAATGAGGCTTTGGCGTCGGACGTGTCCCATCTTAATACCGTTAGTTAATATGTTAATCAATAAATTTAATTTTTTATAGAGTTAAAAAAATAATAACTTATGGACATGTGGTCTATTGGATACTCGGTTTTTTGGGTTGCGATCGTATAAAAGTGCTCTATAGTATGAACTTGGTTTGAAATGAATTCAAGCAATTCAAAATTTTACAATTTATTTATTTGAATTAAAAATTTTACAATTTTATTTAAGTAAATTTTTGTAAAACCTATTTCAAAGTTTTTGTGGGGTAGATTTGAAGTAAGATAAGCCTTATAGGGAGTATTATTTTTTGGCAGTATTGTAGTGTGTAGGAAACTTTGTAGGAGCAAAAATAGAGAACCTTCTCACTTTGATTGGATCATGAGACAGTCAACTTATAAAAAGAACGAACATTCAATAAGAATTGATACAAACGAAAGTGAGAAAACAATTTGTTTATAATGATGATACAGACAAAACTTTGGAGTATTTTGTTTATGTATTGACAAAGCTAGTGCATCAGACAAATTTGTTTATATAATGATGACGATGACTAATCATGTTGGTGCAATCTTAAGCATTTAATATAACTATCAAACGCGTTATCACGGCTATAAACAACATCATTTGGTGAATCCAATTACCGTATCAAATTCTAGTACGAATGGAACTTTTGATAGCAAGTTATGAAATTTGTAGACAATAAAAATCAGTTTCCCTTTTAAGCAAACCCAAATCAGAGCAGTAAATCTGAAAATCAAACACAATAAAAGCTAACAACCAAACACAATAGCTTTTTACCTTGCTCGCAACTTGTAGTTATCTCATCGATTTACACCTCAAACCCTAAATTTCAAAATCAGACTAATAAATCACAATAGGTACAACTCTAATTTCAGTACGAAACCTCACCGACTTGGATGAAGAAGAGTGCACAGTCTAGCCATCAAAGCTCTCAACTGTTCGTCGATCCATTTATTCTCCTCCCATTATCCTTTGCCCCCATTGTCGACCGAACTCCAGCATCCAATTGAATCATTCTAACCCCCAAACAAATTCGAGGCGAGTCCAAGCCTAACTTCAAGTCATCCCTTGCATATGAGACCTTTTAAATTGCTTTGAATCACATATAGGTGGGTTTGTATGAAGAATTAGAAGTGGGATTGGCAGCGATGAAGTGGGTATGGGGCTTTGGAAAGGATTCACGTTGCTGGTTGTGATGTATGGGATCGTTATTGATGTGGATGGATCTGGGTCCATAGGATCGGTGTGACGCCCCACCTCTATACTCACGCTAGCCAAGGACACTACTGGGTAATGCCGTCGACTAGCGCGAAGAATAAGGCTGTTGAGTAGCGACCATCTGTGTAATTGCTTTGTTCGAGTACCGATATGTCAGATAATATAACTTACATTTCATTTCAAGAGGAAATCCGACATATCAAATACAAACTCAAAGCTACCACACAGTGGCTATACGGACTTCGAAAATGAATATAGAAATAAACATAACACAAATCAGTCACAGACATTCATATCACAAAGGAGGAAACAGATATGAATATAACACAAAGAAGTGTACATCAAAGTAGTGGTCAAAGAAGATCCACTACAACACAAAAGAATAGATATAAGTGCTAGACAAAAGAATAATTATACATCAAGGAGTCTATATCTCTAATGTATAATAACAAAAACTACTAATCTAAAGTAGTTAGCCCAAAAATCAGATGATAATCCCTAATAGGAAGTCAAACGGAAGCACCTGTAACATCTCGGTCTGACCCGAGTATTATTTAAGAAGAAAATAATAAACGGATCAGTCTAGCTATAAATATCAGATAAACTGAGATAGGATAAGAGATATGACCAAAAATGTATGATAACAAAGAAATTCCATATTGTGTCAAGCATACATCAAATAACAACAAAAATCATACAATATCTCAAGAATCTCAAACACCAAAAAGAATGTCATATTCTTTATTTTATTCGCCAAACCGCAAATATTGACAAACATATCGTTGCCAATCACAAAAAGAGGTGAAACACAAATTCTAGAAATCACAACGAGAAATCCAGAAATCACAAAGGGGGAGGCCTATCACAAACGGGAGCATGAAAACTCACCAACACGTGTATCACAAACGGGTTGTTAATCCTATGGTCGCTAACCATAGAGTCGGTGCCACGACGTAGTACAGCGAACATCCGAGGAACCAAACTCAGACAATAAGGAACAACGACGTAGTACAGCGTTACGCCCGATGAACCTGAACACAAATAGTACGGAACCACGACGTAGTACAGGGAACGCCCGAGGAACCGAACTCTTCGGAACAACGACGTAGTACAGCATTACGCCCGATGAACCAAACTCCATAAAACTATAGGACGCAAGCCTACAAAAATGAGACTAAGCTCAACTGAACGGGGTATAGTCCCCCACGTGGACAAAGAGACATCGCACAGTGCTAGTCTAAATCACAAAAATGATCATCATCGATCATCAAGAAATGTCGATTACACTAAGCTAGTAAATATAAGAGTTTAGCTTCATGTCCCATAACCACTTGCTTAACTCAAATATTTACGAACAGATTGTAGATTTCCACTTGAAAATTGTCACAAGAGTTTCAATCGAACAAGTACATAAATTAACCGACGAAGTAAACGCAAGCGTTTCATACTACTTGTTTTTCTAAGCCGTTTAATTAGATTTTCTCATACGAATGAGGTAAAGGTTTGTATATACTAATAGATTAGAAAACAGTTTTATAAACGAGCTTTGTATTAAAAATAGAGTTGAAATCATCTTTGTGAAAGAGTTTGAATATTTACTACTAGTATTGAAACCTTTGTATTTAGAAGTGACAAGTCACAAAAATGATTGTAGAAACAATCAATCACTAAAATCCACATACGAAGACGTGAATCAAATCCATAGAAATCGATGCCGAATCAATCAAAATGGATACACCCAAAAATCCCGAAATAGAAGTCATCAAAATCGGTAACAAATGATAACAACAAAACGGAGAATCACGAATCGATTAACATTTGGAATCTCAAGCAAAGTAAGCAAATGGGCTGAAGCAAGCAGGTCAGCCGACTGAACCAGGTGGTCAGTCGACTGACATAGGGATACGAAATTTCTATCCCCAAAGTCAGTCGACTGACCCAGATGGTCAGTCGACTGAAACAGACCGAGGAAATTTCCTGGGTCCTGGTTCAGTCGACTGACCCACTGGTTCAGCCGACTGAACCTGCTTCTAAGGCATTCCTTGCCTTCTGGTTGAGTCGACTGAACCACTGGTTCAGTTGACTGAACCTGCTTCTGAAGCACATTCAGCCTAGCCCCCTTGTGGGGCAAAAATCCAACAAATCGAAATCGGACGAGCCATGGGCGCTAGGGGTTTGCGCCAATCGGCAACCCAGCCCTATAGGCCCTTTGATGCTTCACCGAAACATGTTCAAACATCCGTAAAAGGATTTTCACAAAATTGAACTAAAAACCAAAAATTGGAATATTCACCAAATCAATCCAAATCAAAATCAAATGAACATGTAAAGATGTTAGGAATTCATACCTAACAATCAAAGATAGTTATGGACATAGATGTGAGATAAAAATCTCACCTTTAAACCCAAAAACAATGAATGAGAAGCTTAATCACAAAGGAAAGATCAACACTCTTCACTTCAACCCAAGTAGCTTGAATCTAAGCTCAAAAGAAGAACATTCCCTAAGTTAGGTTTAGGAAATTTCTAAAATTGAAGAGAGAATGAGTTGGAGAAGATGAAGAGGATGCTTACCTAAGCTTCTCTTTGAATTTGGAGCAAGAAATGGAGCTTGCAAAGGAAACTAGGGTTTTGAATTTCTATTTCCAATCTTTTTCCCCCATTAATCTCAAAAGCTTGAAAGTGTTAGGAAATGAAAGTGAATGAAGAGAAGAGGTGGACTGAGCTAGGGTGTTATGTTAGGTTATTGGGCTAAAACCCAAACCCAAACCCAAAGCCCTAAGTGAAAAATAGCAAAATTCACTCAACTTAAAACATATCGAAGCTTATACTCAAAAAAGTCGAAAATGCCATTTTGGACTCAATGGAAGTGGTCTCGAGTCCCAATTCGACTGTTTGCAAAAAGTAGTTTTTCAGACTTAAATCCGATTAACGATTTTATATTTAAATAAAATATTTAAATATTCAATCGTAAAATATGCGGGTTGTTACAGACTCCCCTCCTTAAAGAAATTGCGTCCTCGCAATAATTAAGAGAAAAATAAAAAGTAACAACCATAAAAGCATATCAACACAAAAGAAAATTGAAATAAGAAGTTCACCATAAAGAGCACGAAAGAGTAAGTCCGGAAGTGTTTGCTCGATGAATTCTCAAGGTTCCCAAGAGAAATCCTTAGAATTTGAGGACCATTGAACTTTCACAAGAAGAACATCTTTATTTCGAAGGTGTTCAACCTCCGAAGCAATGATTCGAATAGAATGTTGCTCATTAGTCAAATTTGGTGAAACTTCAATTTCTTCAATTACACCGGGCTCAAGAATAAAAATCGGAATCCCTAAGGTATTCCCGTAGTAGAGAGACGTGGAAAACGTCATAAATAAAAAAAGATTGAGCCGGTAATAAAAGGCGATAAGCCACGAAACCAATACATTCGGTGATGGAAAATAGACCAACATATCGAGGTGCTAACTTTCCTGATCGACTGAAACGCACAACACCCATCATAGGTGAAACACAAATGAACACAAATAAAATCTAGACCTAAAACCAGCTTCTCACCGGCTTCAAGCCAACACAAAGAAAATCGCATGGCCTTCCGTAGAGTGCCTCGAAAGGTGCCATACCAATACTAGATTGGAAGCTATTACAGGAAGAAAACTCAACAAGAGAAATATGATCTTCCCAACTTCCACCAAAATCAAGAACGCATGCACGAAGAAGATCTTCAAGAATTTGATTTCACATGCTCTATTTGTCCATCGGATCGAGGACGATAAGCAGTGCTAAAATTAAGCTTTGCTCTCAAAGCTTTTGAAGACCCTACCAAAATCCACTAGTAAAATAATGTATCACGATTGCTAACAACAGAAGTAGGAACTCCATGCAATTTTAGTTTGACATAGAGTTTAGCCAAAAGAGGTATGGTCCAAAAGAGAAGGACGAGCCTCGAGGCTACACAAAACAAGAGATGAACATAAATTGGATTCACGATCTCGAATCTCACAAGTCTATAAAGTCTCGAGATCATTCCATTCGGATATCATTAAAGAAACAACCTATTGTTGCTTTCGGCTAAGGGCATCGACAACACGATTTCCCTTCCCGGGAGTATAAAGAATATCAAGATCATAAGATGCAAGGAACTCGAGCCAACGTCGTTGACGCAAATTAAGTTCCTTTTGAGAAAATAAATATTTCAAAGATTTATGATCGGGGTAGAGAACAAGTTTCTTTCTCAAAAGATAACGTCGCCAAATTCCAAGAGCGATAACAATGGCCGCGAGCACTAGATTATGAATGGCATATCTAGTCTCGACAAGCTTTAATTGTCAAGAGGCAAATGCGATAACACATTTCCTTTGCAGGAGAATGATACCAAAACAAATACAACTAGTATCGGTACAAACAATAAAGTCTTGGTTCCCTTAGGGAAACACAAGAATAGAAGTAACGGAAAGGAGTTCTTTTAAACGATCACCTTTCCCGAAAAGCATAGACATTCAAAATTATAATTAACTTTGTGTAATCAACTTTTTAGAAAAATTTACTTTTTACAAGTCAATTTAATGTGTCTAACTGTCTCATCAAAGCGTTTAGGAGATTCCTATCGATAACGTTGATCAAGCGCATCGACCAGGATTCTTATAGCACTCAATGGGCAAAACAACACAAAATCATTTTCTATACGATAAACATGCCTCTTAAAAATTTCACAAATATTCTTTGTTCATTTTAAGAACAAAATCCACTTATACTTATAAATATCTTATTAAGAAGATTGGCTTGTTTTCATCCATAATCAATAAATACAAGGATAAACTAATCGAGATATTCGTAGAATACTCGATTCACGAAATGGATGAAATAAGGTAGAAGGTTCGTCAAACCAAATGACATAACGAACCATTCACAAGAATCATAACGAGTGCGGAATGCGGTAAGTGAAATGCTATCCTCCACAACTCGTAGCTGATGAAAACCGGTGGCAAGGTCGAGCTAAAAAGACCTTAGCACCACTCAATAGAATGCTTAGGTGATAATCCTAAGACAAGCTCAAATATATTCTGGAAAATTCACAAATTACTTGAATGAGAAAAATAACATCTTCTTCATCAAGTAGGTTTAAAGAATAAAATGTTGCCACCAAATTTGAAAATCAAAATCTTTAAAAACAATATAAATCTGTTTAACAGATTGAGAATGTCGAAGATAGATAGTCCGCATTGGACATAGGATATGGGCTTCATAATGAGTAAGCCAATCCTTTCCCAAAAATCAATCTCGAAGCCTAAGTAACGCATAACATGCAAATCGGCTCGAAAAGAATAATCACAAAAATAATCTCGACATTTTTACAAAGCAAACTGAGTGTTGCGGATCCATCAATCGAATTCGCAATTCTCAATGAAGTCATCAATCCCAAAAAAAAATAAAAATGAAAGAATCATCCAGTTCTTTTGATATAAAATAACAAATCAATAAGAACTCGAATAAGATAATCACAAAACAAATATCGTCAAGGATAGAATGAGATATTACCTTGACCAAGAGAAGTGTCACTAGGAGCTTGCACAAGATTCAACTCTCCCTCTCTCCTACTTTGGAGTATGGGACATGTAGATATAAGATGGGCCGAACTTTTGCAATAACGACAAAAAAATGGTTTCGGGCACTCATTTGCATAGTGGTCCGTAAGACCACAATTGTAGCATCGTCCACGACTAGAGGTAGGAGACTTTTCTATCGAAGTTTCTTGCTTCCCTTTCTTGTTGGGATTGGGATTGGGATTGGGGCCTTTAAACTTAATAGGCCTCTTCATGTTATTGTTGAAGTTCTGTCTTCCACGCACAACTTCAACATCAATTTCTCTATCGGCCTCTTCAAGTCGAAGAGCGATATCAATAAGCTGATCAAAAGAAACTTCTAGTTTTAGAAGCAAAGGCTTTTTAAGGTTCTTATTCAACCCATAGAAAAATCTCTGATTTTTTTTAAATGGGGTATTAATATACTCGACCCCATATTTAGAGAGAGATTCAAAAGATGCGACATAATCTGCCACAGAAGATTCACCTTGAACAAGGTCAATAAAGCGTCGGGCTAAAGTTACTTTTTCAGCCTCCGGCACAAATTTCAATTCGAACCTTTCCAGGAATTGCTCCCAAGTAAGATCCGCTTCGATAATTTCAGAAATCAAAAGCTCATACCAATCTAATGCTCTTTCTTGGAGCATGCTAGAAGCCACTTGGACTCGAAGTGAATCAATAAGATCCATGCGGGAAAAGATGCGATAGCATGATCTAAGCCAAGCTTGGATCTCTATAACGGTTTCGGAACCCTTGAATGGCCTTCCACCCAAAGCGGTATAATCCCTGCACAAGCGTGCAAACCCGGATTTGGGGTGAGTTGGCGCTGGAATGGGTCCGGCAGCTCGGGCATTGTTCACAAGATCTAAAAGTTGTTGAGCTGACATAAATACTCCCTCCTGAGGAGTAGCACTGGATTGACCGGCGCTGGGACGGCCTGGTCTAACCATTTCTCTTCTTTAAGAAAGAAAGAAATAAGAAAAAAAGGTTAATCTCAGATGAATATCAAACAAAATTGATTGATAAAACAAGGCATCATAAAAAAGAAATAGGATAGAACGGTACAAAGACTCGAATTAAATCCTATGGCACGATTCCTAAGAATTACTTAGGACAATGATCCTTGCTAGACTATTCTACATTGTTCCAAAGTTTGGCTCTGATACCATCTTGTGACGCCCCACCTCTATACTCACGCTAGCCAAGGACACTGCTGGGTAATGTCGTCGACTAGCGCGAAGAATAAGGCTGTTGAGGAGCGACCATCTGTGTAATTGCTTTGTGCGAGTACCGATATGTCAGATAATATAACTTACATTTCATTTCATGAGGAAATCCAACGTATCAAATACAAACTCAAAGCTACCACACAGTGGCTATACGGACTTCAGAAACGAATATAGAAATAAATATAACACAAATCAGTCACAGACATTCATATCACAAAGGCGGAAACATATATGAATATAACACAAAGAAGTGTACATCAAAGTAGTGGTCAAAGAAGATCCACTACAACACAAAAGAATAGATACAAGTGCTAGACAAAAGAATAATTATACATCAAGGAGTCTATATCTCTAATGTATAATAACAAAAACTACTAATCTAAAGTAGTTAGCCCAAAAATCAGATGATAATCCCTAATAGGAAGTCAAACGGAAGCACCTGTAACATCTCGGTCTGACCCGAGTATTATTTAAGAAGAAAATAATAAACGGATTAGTCTAGCTATAAATATCAGATAAACTGGGATAGGATAAGAGATATGACCAAAAATGTATGACAACAAAGAAACGCCATACTGTGTCAAGCATACATCAAAAAACAACAAAAATCATACAATATCTCAAGAATCTCAAACACCAAAAAGAATGTCATATTCTTTATTTTATTCGCCAAACCACAAATATTGACAAACATATCGTTGCCAATCACATAAAGAGGTGAAACACAAATTCTAGAAATCACAACGAGAAATCCAGAAATCACAAAGGGGGAGGCCTATCACAAACGGGAGCATGAAAACTTACCAACACGTGTATCACAAACGGGTTGTTAGTCCTATGGTCGCTAACCATAGAGTCGGTGCCACGGCGTAGTACAACAAACGCCTGAGGAACCAAACTCAAACAATAAGGAACAATGACGTAGTACAATGTTACGCCCGATGAACCTGAACAAAAATAGTACGGAACCACGACGTAGTACAGCGAAAGCCCGAGGAACCGAACTCAAACAATACGGAACAACGACGTAGTACAACGTTACGCCCGATAAACCAAACTCCATAAAACTATAGGACGCAAGCCTACAAAAATGAGACAAAGCTCAACTGAACGGGGTATAGTCCCTCACGTGGACAAAGAGACATCGCACAATGCTAGTCTAAATCACAAAAATGATCATCATCGATCATTAAGAAGTGTCGATTACACTAAGCTAGTAAATATAAGAGTTTAGCTTCATGTCCCATAACCACTTGCTTAACTCAAATATTTACGAACAGATTGTAGATTTCCACTTGAAAATTGTCACAAGAGTTTGTATCGAACAAGTCCATAAATTAACCGACAAAGTAAACGCAAGTGTTTCATACCACTTGTTTTGCTAAGCCGTTTAATTAGATTTTCTCATATGAATGAGGTAAAGGTTTGTATATACTAATAGATTAGAAAACAGTTTTATAAACGAGCTTTGTATTAAAAATAGAGTTGAAATCATCTTTGTGAAAGAGTTTGAATATTTACTACTAGTATTGAAACCTTTGTATTTAGAAGTGACAAATCACAAAAATGATTGTAGAAACAATCAATCACTAAAATTCACATACGAAGACGTGAATCAAATCCATAGATATCGATACCGAATCCATCAAAATGGATATACCCAATAATCTCGAAATAGAAGTCATCAAAATCGGTAACAAATGATAACAACAAAACGGAGAATCACGAATCGATTAACATTTGGAATCTCAAGCAAAGTAAGCAAATGGGGCTGAAGCAAGCAGGTCAGTCGACTGACACATGGATATGAAATTTCTATCCCAAGAGTCAGTCGACTGACCCAGATGGTCAGTCGATTGAAACATACCCAGGTAATTTCCTGGGTCCTGGTTCAGTCGACTGACCCACTGGTTCAGTCGACTGAACCTGCTTCTAAGGCATTCCTTGCCTTCTGGTTCAGTAGACTGAACCACTGGTTCAATCGACTGAACCTGCTTCTGAAGCACATTCAGCCTAGCCCCCTTGTGGGGGCAAAAATCCAACAAATGGAAATCAGACAAGCCATGGGCGCTAGGGGTTTGCGCCAATCGGCAACCAAGCCCTATAGGCCCTTCGATGCTTCACCGAAACATGTTCAAACATCCGTAAAAGATTTTCACAAAAATTGGACTAAAAACAAAAAATTGGAATATTCACCAAATCAATCCAAATCAAAATCAAATAAACATGTAAAGATGTTAGGAATTCATACCTAACAATCAAAGATAGTTATGGACATAGATGTGAGTTAAAAATCTCACCTTTAAACCCAAAAACAATGAATGAGAAGCTTAATCACAAAGGAAAGATCAACACTCTTCACTTCAACCCAAGTAGCTTGAGTCTAAGCTCAAAAGAAGAACATTCCCTAAGTTAGGTTTAGGAAATTTCTGGAATTGAAGAGAGAATGAGTTGGAGAAGATGAAGAGGATGCTTACCTAAGCTTCTCTTTGAATTTGGAGCAAGAAATGGAGCTTGCAAAGGAAACTAGGGTTTTGAATTTCTATTTCCAATCTTTTTCCCCCATTGATCTCAAAAGCTTGAAAGTGTTAGGAAATGAAAGTGAATGAAGAGAAGAAGTGGACTGAGCTAGGGTGTTATGTTAGGTTATTGGGCTAAAACCCAAACCCAAAGCCCTAAATGAAAAATAGCAAAATTCACTCAACTCCAAACATATCGAAGCTTATACTCAAAAAAGTCGCAAACGCCATTTTGGACTCAATGGAAGTGGTCTCGAGTCCCAATTCAACTATTTGCAAAAAGTAGCTTTTCGAACTTAAATCCGATTAACGATTCTATATTTAAATAAAATATTTAAATATTCAATCGTAAAATATGTGGGTTGTTACAATCGGTTATGGCTTAACGGAGCTATGATGGATGGATTCAACTTGATAGAATTGGCCATGGCATGTTAAAGGGATTGGTGTGGTTGGAACTGAAGGATCAGTTGTGGAATAGAGGGAGAAACGGTTGAGTATAGTGGTGATCAGAACGTGTGCAAGAGAAATGACACATATGCCCCCTTCTTTTTTTCTGTTTAATTCTTTTGTACGTATATGTAAGGGTCAGTTGGGAAGATCAAAAAAGCTTCACCAGATTGAAGTATTTGTATTATTAGTAGAGATGCGTTCAGTGAAGCATGTTTACACAGTTTAGTGAATTGAACTATAAAGAACTATATATAACTATAAACAATACTACTATTTAGTGAAGCATGTTTATAAGTATACAGTTCAGTGAACTGAATTTGAATTGAACACAATAACAATGCTTGAATTGACAATGCTCCTCATGGTTCCTCTTCGTTCCTGAATCCACTTTCTATCATATATAGGTAAGGCATCACATATATTCCATGTTTTATAATATAGGTTAATTTAGTCATATAAGATTGGACTAACACTTATATTATATTGTGTTTAATTACTGTTGAACCCATTTTATCACATTTAAATATGAAGATAAACATTGTACAAATGAATTTCATATGCAATCATTTATATACAGCCATACAGAAATAACACATTCAGCACAAGAAGTGTTGAATTGAATGAGAGATGGAAGCTTTACGAGGAGTTGAAAGCGAAGGATGAGGAGATTTCTTCATTCAAGACCAAAGTAAGTGGGCTAGAGACGAGTATGGTAGATGTGATGGAGTTTATGTAGGAGTATAGACGACAACAGAGGGGTGATGACGGTAGTGGTTCGTCGTATGATATGTAAATTGTTCATTTGGACATTTTGTGATGGATTTGTGTATTATATATGTGTTTTTAATAAGTGCTATTCAAACATGCTGGGTTGGGAATTGCAGTTGTTATATGATTATGTTGTGTGTATCTAGACTTAATTTTTACTTGCTTGTGATGGTATGGTTATATATATATATATATATACAAGTGGAAGCCCGTGCGTTGCATGGGTGTGTAGGTTACCTAGAATTACAGTTTGTAGGTAAGAATAGGTGGTTCATACATATTTTAATTGTATATATATGCTTCACTGGAATAATCATTTGGGTAGTCATATATGTAACTATGTGCAATATAATGGTTTGGTGTAATTTCAAATTTGCTTACATGTAGGTATGGGAACTTAAAATGCAAGAGTCAACTTACTCTTCATTGTGCATTTGTATTGGAGTGCTCAATTAGAAAATAACTTGGATGTATGTGACAATTCTCAGTGCAAATTATTGTTGTTGGTGTAGTAATGGTATAATAATTAAATATGGAAGACCATAGGGTATAGCTACAACTAATTAATCGATAGAATTTTTACATATGAAAGAGCAGACCTCTGATGTGATATAATTAATAAGTATGTAACTTATTTTTGACAATGTAGATATGTTAATGAAAATAATATGTTTTATATCTAGGAAAAAAAATATAAAAGTTGACACAGTTAGCCGCATCATATAAAGCTGCAGTATCATTAAGCGGAGTTAAGTACGAATAAATGGCACGTTAATACGGGTAAAGCATATAACGGTAAGGTTGACAGACATTCAAACTACGTGACTGTAAATGTTGCATAACATGCAAGGCAGACAGAACAACAAATATCAAACATCATTATATGTTCAAGAATGCTGACAATTGACAACCCTATGTCTTGGAAGAAGGCAGTCTCAGGCATAAAAACTAAATATAAGTGGTTGTTTCGATAAAATAGTATGACACACTCTCAGGCATAAAAACATACAAACAAATCACTTGGTTTTATTATTATTTTGACATGTATTAATTAAAATTATTTGAAAATCGACCTGAGATGGGGTGGTATTAAAAATCCGAAATGTATAAAGATGTCAACCAACATACGTAATCAAAAATTGATTAAGATTAAAGCCAAAGAAACAAACTAACTTAAGCATATTTATGAACATCAAAATTGGGGCTGAAGGACTCCGTTGACTGAATCGATTGAAGAAACTATGCAAGGATAATTATACTTGGAGAATAAAGTTAGAATAGCATCATCACAGCCAAGTAAGAATCCATATATAAGTTTGAATACACTCTATTTCCTCTTCCACTGTTAATAACATAACAGTCTTAGGTGGTTAGAAATAGTTTGCTAAGAAAACCATATTGTTTAGTCCAAATCAACCAATTACATAATTTAGTAATAAGCTATTTAGTAATAATCCACTGTTAATAGTTGACATATTCAATTGAACACTGTAGACTTTTTGATACAGTAGATAGAATTTGATGCTTACTTAAGTGCCAGTCAGTTATATATACACTGACCAATCCATAAATGGAGCATAACAAAAATAATATTCTAATGCAAGCACTAAGCCAGCCACAAATAAATGTGACTGAATGGAGAAGAAATATAAGAAAGCTGAAGAGAAGAAGAAATTAAACATGAAAAAGTTGCATGGGGGCCAAAAGTATACATTATTCACTGCTACCTGCATATAAAAGAATAGAAGTTAGTATAGGGAAACAAATATGAAAGGACGGGTATGAAAGTCCCGTCATCAAAATGTGTATGGAGTAAAAAAACGTAAAATTAGTTATGAATGTGAAGAGGAGTGGTGAGAAGCAAGGTTTTGAAGTACAACAAATCATATAATAAACCAATGCAGTTCATAAAGGAGTACCTGAAAGTTGGTCGATGAGAGGCAAGAGACAGTGGTCTGTTGAATAACAGGCAACAAAAGTGAGCTAAAGTAGTACCTCAGGGTACACTATATTCGTTGTAGTTGCCTCTTGTTCAGGTGGAAGAAGGATAGAGATACGATGGAAGGCAGTGCATCTAGAAAGAGCTACGTATAGTTGTCCATGGGTGAATACAGGCGTGCGCAAATCGATACCCACATACATTACAGACTGTCCCTGTGCTTTGTTTATAGTCATTGCATAAGCTAATCTGATAGGAAATTGTCGTCTTGACATTTTTATGCTTAGTTCAGAAGATGATGGTTGAAGAGATATTCGTGGGATGAAAACTAAGTTTCCAGACTTATCTCCAGTTAGTATTTTAGCCTCTATAATACGTGTTGCGCAGCGAACGACTATTAATCTGGTGCCATTGCATAGTCCATCCTTAGGAGCAAGGTTCCTTAGCAGAATTATAAGGCATCCAACTTTGACTTCAAGTTTCAAAGGAGGTAACCCACTACACTCTAATGAGTTCAGGAATTCGCTTGGATAACGATCATTGTCCCCATCTTCGACTAACTTATCTGCAACTAGGAAAACATGGGCAGTAGTCAGACACTGGTGCAAATAGGCGGAGTTTATGGTGTTCACATCCTCGTTACGGGCAGATAAAATTATTTGATCATTAAAAAATGATGGAGCTATGCATATATCGTTCAGGTCTGGATAAACTGTTGTAATTAAGCTATTTAAGTTGCTGCATTTGCACATCATGTCCATGTTGACTGTCAACTCAGGATTTGATCCAACCTGAGAAGAAAAGCGGTGCAAAAGGGTAGTTAGGTTACAATAGTAATAGTTGTTGTTGTTGACAGTAATGGAAGGTATAATAAAATGTGAGTAGTAGAACCTTTTCCAAGTAAACTGAGAATTCAGTATTGTCTGCTTCATCCGACTTCAAACGCACGTTTGTACTTAGTGTTAGCACCTGTACATATTTCCATAACGCTGATCATCGTAGTGTTGATGCAACAATATCTTCCCGTAAACCTCTTGGAATAACAGGCAGAATTTGGAGAAAATCGCCTCCAAGTACTACTGTAATTCCACCAAATGGTTTTGAGCTATCTCGGATGTCCTTTAATGATCGATCAATTATCTCGACACAAAATCTATGCTGCATCGGCACTTCATCCCATATAATGAGGCTTGTGTTTTTAAGAAGTTCTGCCGTCATGGATTGCTTTGTAAACCCGCATAATGAATCTTCTAAAATATTTAAAGGAAGAGAGAAGGTCGAATGTGCAGTTCTACCTCTAAGTAAGAGCAGCGAAGCAATACCAGAGGAAGCAACAGTAATTACAATGTGACCGTCACTACGGCATTTGTCTGCAAGTGTGTTATATAAGTATGTTTTTCCCATGCCAGCTCCTCCGTTTAGAAAGAAAGTTGAACCATACTCATTTTGTATGGAATCAACTATCTTCATATATGCATTACGTTGGCCATCATTTACTGACTTGACATTGTTTTCAGCCTTTGCTGCTTGTCCCACATATCGCAACTGGGTGTGTTCCCATATAAGTCTGTTGTGACTGACTGCACTCCAATTTTCAGTTGGCAGTGGCATGGGTGGAAAATCTAATAAACATTTCCCAGATTCCTGTAGCAGTTTGTTAAGAAGATGCAAACCATAGTCATTAATTTGATATTCTGTTGGGCTAGGAATTGCGAAATTTGTTCTAATCGTATGAGTTAGATCATCACATAAATGCATAGAAAATCTATTCCATATATGAAGTGGTTCTAATATAGAGCACTGGATGATAATAGTACAAAAAAGTCTTCTTAACTGATATCCTGTATTGAAGAAGGAAGCCTCCTGTAAACATGTAACCCATTCCTCGTCGTCCTCTAACAGCCCTTTAGCAACGCAAGCAGATTTAAATGTTAGATGAAGGTGGCCATTTATTGTTCTTAAATCTTCAAAAGACGTTGGGCCTGTAGTAATAGTCGATAATAAACGGAGATAGAAACGTTCTCCTGAGTTTGGGCTTGCAAAATACATACGATCTATAGCTTTTGAGTGAGTACATCGTGGTGACCATGTATGTGTACTTTTATTCCATGTGTAATGTTCAGGAAATTCCTGATATGTAAATCGTTGTGCTTCAGGGTGAATGTTACAGAAGGTGAAAAACTCGATCAAAGTCGATGTTTGGTTTTGCGCCCGTAATTTTATTACACCAGCCGATTCACGTGGATTGAAAGTAACTTGATGCATTCCAGGAAGATGCAGTTGCAGACGGATGACTGCTAGTTTCTCTTTGTGCATACGATAACCAAAAATGTGCCATGCAGCTTCAGGTGGACCAATGTATCTGGAATCAGGATATTGTTTGATTTCATCGTCGTCGCCAACTACCATTGTTGCTCGATCATGTCCCTTATATATATATATATATATATATATATATATTTATGTATATATTTAACAGCTTGTACGCTTGCACAACCTTCCATATATATGTGACAGTTGAACATTTCAGAAAGTTTAGGATTGTAAGGAACGACATCTCTATTATCTATAATTAATCCTTTAACCATATAAGATCTCCCATCATTTCATCGACGATAGATAGGATATCCATCTTGATCCATTGTTGTTGTGTTAGCCCATTCACGGGGGTAGCACTTTGAACATTACCATTTTCCATGCAAGCTGCTTAGATGTTGCCTTTACACGGTCCATGCACCATGCATCTTAACTGTTTCAAACAATAACGGGCGTTCTAACTCATTTGGAAATTCTGCGGAAATCAAATTGTGTACTTGTTCAATCGTTCTTATTTTGTCAGAAGGTTGTAGGAAGAAAAGCGCATGCATATGTGGTAATCCCCGCTTTTGAAACTCGATAGTGTAAACGTAAGCTGTTACCAGTCCAAAAATACCTTTTTCGACAATTTCATTCATCAAACTTTGTCTTTTAAGCTCAAAAACTCTAGCAATTATATCCAGACGGTCACTTGGTTTCTGGGTTTGCATGATAGTGTTTTGAATTTCTGGCCAACTAGGATTTGCAGTCATTGTTAAAAAAATATCTCGGTGCCTATTGTACCGTGTTATAGCTAAAGAGTCTTGGTATATCTCATACATATGTCTGGGGGTTCCGATGAAGCTAGATGGTAAAATGAACCGTTTCCCGATTTGATCAGGTTGTAAGACATCGGATTCAATGTCTATGATACCAGAGTAAAGATCTCTTCTAAGTTCAGTTTGATGAGTCCTAGCCCATTGCAATCTATTTTGCTCGGTACATGCCCATGCATCGACAATAAATTCTTGAAACAATTTTCGTCCGAGCAAAATAGTCGAATATTCTTCTTCTCTGGTAGTGAGTAGAATAAAGTGTCATGAAATAAAAACTGATACATACATTGATATTTGTTTTTTCAAGTAGAAAGGAAGGTGTAATAATTGCTTACATGGAGTCTGTACACTGACCCATTGAGCATGTGATGGATATGTTATTTGGGTCATGATGTTGTAGCTGTGTAGTAGTATCTTGTAAATATTGATTCTGATTCATTTTCGGTATGCAACCACTTGATGATGGCTGATTGACCATACATTCGACGCCGTTGATGTTCGAGCTAGCTGAAAAATTGGTCAGTCTTTCCCTATGCCTTCGCAATGTTTGTGATACTGAACGGATTGATGGCGTCTTGATCATATCACTAATGGAATGTGAATAAATTGGTGAAGGGAGGTAGGGAAAAATGTGATACAGTGAAAATTAAGAAGTGTGAGGTAATTGTAGAACAAAATATAGAAGACTATACACTTACAGATTAGCACCGTGGCTTGATGTTTTTTTGTAGATATATGTTGGGTGTTCATTGTGTCAAGTCTTTGTGCTAGTGGGTTGGAGCATTGCTGGTCAATGTTGTTAGGCGAGGACAGGTTAATTATAGGTTTTGTACACTGCATATGCAACTGAATTTGTGGATTTTCTGGTTTCTCATTCTATTGACAAACGGTGTTAGTTGAGGATGATGACTGAGACATTGTCGTAGTTTGCAATTGGGATAATCTCTCTCGTCTTCGACGGTTCTGTTGAGCTAAGGAACGATTTGACGGCATGAGAACCATATTATAGTTTGGTGTCCTGATACGAATGAGGCATCATAGGTAAAGTAGTTTAAAAAAAATTAAAAGTTTGGGAACAATAAATATCAGAGGAAAAAACATTACGCAGTGTTTGCTTGACTGAATAAATATGTTGGCATTGTGCATTTATTTGATACATTATTTCACATTGGTCCATATTGCTTATAGCCTAATTGTTGATCTGGATCAGTAGATAACACATTTTTATGTGAATATTGTTCCTCGGTACTGTTACAACCCATCTTTTGGCATACCTAACAAATAGCATAGTATGGAATTTATGGTTATTTACAAACGGCATGAGACAGGAAGCTAGTATGTATAGTATGTAGGTTCGGAATAAACCCTCATGCGCTTTCCATCATAACCCATTGACGTAGAGATGTAAGTCGTTGTTGAGGATGAATAGAAGTTGTCATCTTGTTCCATTCTATGTTCAAAATCAATGAAAAATATTTAAGTGTGATTTTGTAGAAAATAGGGGAAATAGTCAAACTGGAAAATGTTGACATGGATGAATGAATATTTGATGATAGAGTGTACCTTGTGCTGTACAGTTGGCTGTAGTAAATAAGAATGGGAAATGGAAGAAGTAAATGAAAGAAAATGCATGGAGGAAGGAGAATTAAAAAATGTTGGATGTAAGGACGTGGAGTAACATATATGGTAAGTGGATCACCAATTCAGTTATAAGTGGGTAGTGGGTTAAGTGCAAGTTCCTTTTATATGTAGATTGAAGCATGAATTAATGCAGGATGAGGTTTTAAATGAATTTCAGCAGCTTAAAGGACTGTATTGTTGCTGGAACAGAGAGGACATCTCAGTGGTGGATAACAGTATGGATCGTATACCAATAGGAATTTTTTTGTTCAGATAGAGGATGATTTAGCAAATTTTTGTTGATTAGTTTTCAGCTATTAACTGTTCATGGATCCATAGACTAACATGTACTAAATTCTGATATGCTCTGTACAATCTGATGCAGTTACAACTTTGCCTTTTTGTGAATTCTTCCACAATCATCATGAAAGCGGTTGTGTGGAGAGTTTGAATGTTTTTCGGCTCTAATTCTTCTACAGTGTTGCATAGAGCGTAGTCTGTGCAGTGAAGTTTGTCCATTATGGCTTGTACATATGATGTAATTGCATCCTTAGGTTGTCCTGCAGGCACACAGAGTGGACTCATAACATGTACACAAAATACAGTCATGTATTTGCACAAATATTTTAGTTGTAAAGGCTGGAATAAGTATTTGTTACATTGGATATGTAGTAGATATCATTTTGGCTTTGTTTCGTGCATCCCATTCGCAACACAAATGCGTGGAGTTATGGCTCATAACGTTGATGAATAGCTTATAGTTTTGGCTGCTGCTCTTCCTAATATATACATCGAGCAGTTGTGCTAGCTGTTCGACTACATGTGTACATTCATGTGTGTGCATGTTGAGTTATTCCGTACGACCGATGGCGAGCATGCATGCGTGCATGTGTACATTCATGTGTGTGCATGTTGGTGAGCTTTTGTGAACATAAATATGTGGGTTCTGATGTCAGAGGAATAATGTGGTAATTTATATAAAAAGTGTAATATTGTTGAGGTGATCAACAATGTGATGGCTAGTGCCAAAATAAACTAAAGTCCTACGGTGTGTACATCAGCTACTACAAATGGCTATATAGAAGAGAAGTACCAGTAGATGGTAGATAGATAAAAAATGGAGCACAAAAAATTCATTGTTCTTTTATTTCTTCATCGTTCAATCAAATTTTGTTTTGTTTTTTATTTATCTTTGTACCGTGTACTTGAATATCATTTCTTAGTGTATGCTCTTTTCATTTGTTGTGATGTTTGTACTTTTTCACATGTATATTACAGATGCCTGTACTTTATTCAATATTTATTTCTCCATGTTATTTCTGGAATTGGACCGTACATGTTAGTGCAAGATGATGGAGTAAATTAATTGACTGATATGTTTACATGGTTGTACCAAAGAGAAGCCTAACTGTTAGTACTGTTATGTAATGATATGATATAGTAAACCTCACCAGTGGATGTAGATGCAAAGTGTGAAAACCACCTCATCATACAATCAGAAGAAAATGCAGTGAGGACTAAATTTCAGTGTAGCTAATATAATTGTGGAATCGTAATTGTAAAAGAATATAATATTTTAAGCCTAATTACAGTGATGATTAGGATTTAGTATTAGTTTGTAAGAAATCAAAAAATTTAATAATAGTGGTTTAATTTCGAATTGTATCATTAACTCAAAACTCATTTGTTACCTTTTTAGGCTTCCAAACTATACTACAAATAGAAATGAGACTGCTTTCTTCATTTCAAGTATCGACCGTTGATGTGCCCAACACCACCCATTAAAAATTTGTCGTCTTTATTTCATATTTTTAATTCATGTGGCAGTAAATGTGTGGGGTCACTGGTGGATGTTATAATCTGCTAAATTTAATTGGTTTACATATTTTTTAAACAGTTCTTATGAAAATGATTCTAGGGTGTAAATATCAATGCTCAAGAGAAATGCCTTGGAATTGAATGAACAAATTTGAAGTATAGTTGCAAAAATGAAGCACAACAACCAACTGTTGCAACAGCAAAGAATACAAAAATAAATGACTAATAGAATGGGGAGAAGGAAGCATCAGAATACGTACTGCAGCATGAACCAATTAAGAGTATAGAAACATCATACATGTTACATTTATTCCATATTATTTAATATGTAGTGAAGAATACTGTAATGTATACAACAATAACCATAGACGAAAGTAAGTTATGTTAGAAGAGGATAACTTGGTTGACAAAAGGCAGTGTATCTTCTAACTTTGTTGCACATACATGTTAAGTGGTAGTGTATACAGTGTTATTGTATACAGTGCACATAAACTGTAAAATGGTTCCACAGTAACTAAACACTTTCATGTACATATCACAGGAACATACAACTATTTTGCTATATTTATAATAGTCGGAGGGGGACTAACATCAGAATCTAATGCACATGAACACATAAATTGGTGGTAGAAAGGTCATTATCTTGTACTAACATGTACATTCCAGTTGAAGAAAGAACAGAGAAATTTAAATTGAAGATAGCAGGGAGAAGTAAGTACTGACATTACATAGACATCCGAAACATAAACGTGGGAAAGTACAAAAATCAAAAAAAGATCAGAGAATAATGAGAATTGACAGTCAGAAGACAACAAAGACGAATACAGTAACTGAACAAAGATGAAAAGTTGGACATGGAATTATTTAGCAAGGAGACTATCAATATCCATTCTTCTCTGCCCAAGCAACCTGCACGTAAGAAAAGCAATAAATAACTTCATATAGCAAAACAAATGTGATATCCATCATTTTAAAGCAGTGTGTATTACCACAGCAGCCTTAAACTCTGCAGTCCAATCAGTGGGGATGCATAATGGCACAGAGGGTTCATGATTAGCAAATATCTCATCATCTGCAACTTGACTTATGTTGGGTGTGGGTGGAGGATCAACCGGTCCCATCATCGGTGCTATAGGTACTACCTCCAAAGCAGGGGAAATTTTATAATCATCCGGTTTAAGCTTACATCGTTTTGGTTTGTTATCCGGTGTTGCATTAGCCTCAACCTTAACTATTATGCCATCAGCTGTAGCCTCTTCCACTACAGCGGTGTTGGTCTGCAACACTTGTCTCTTCTAAGCTGTTGTTCTACTCTTCAATGTAATACATGACCGAAGTGAGGAAAAGGGAGAACAATGGAAATGAGCTTGTCGTAGGTAGAGAAAGAAATAGAGTAATACCCGCTTCATGGTGATCAACTGTTCGAATTCTGCATTAAATGAACAGAAGAAGGCAAATATAGTTAGTATATTTAAATCATGGTTAGTATGCTGCATTCAACCAAAAAGAGTATATGCAAAAAATTGGAATTGTAAGTAATGCAAAACAGTCAGTGCAACAGCATAAATGCCAAAAGGGAATGTTGAGGGTCAGAAATGCAGGTAAAGAACGAAAAATTGGAAGAGTTGGAGTAAAAAAAATGGCAAGGAAGAGAGCAGCACCTGAAAATGTAAGATGGTGGTGTGGCAAGTAGATGATGATGGAGTCCAGTGTATATATATATATATATATATATATATATATATATGAAGTGGGTTGAAGAGGAAGTGGGAGAAGTCGGAGAAGAGCATTTTGAGAGAGTAGTGGAGTAGGTGTGTTTCAGAGAGAGTGGGCCACGATCCTCAAAACACTCATGAGGTGGATCCGTCTAATTTAGACAGAGAGGTGACGGTGTGCAATTTGAGTAATGTTGGCCAAATCGAAGCCTCTCTTTGTCCCGCGTTATATTGAATCTCCACCGTTCTTTGTCTTTCCTTTGTCTTGCCGTTAAACCAAAGGAAATTTGTTATATATATATATATATGCTTTGCGCATATATGATTGTTGAGATGATATATGATGATCATACTGCTTGTCTGGCGTTGTATGATTATCTTATTTCGGTTGTGGTTGCTGAAAATAAATATAGTGAGGTGTTTATTTTGTAGCAATTAGGTGATGCTATGTCGCCGTAAAGGCATCGCTAATATTTTGATTTTACATTTCCCCGAGTTGTCACAATGGCGTTGTAAAAGTTTAGCAATGTCATTGCGACGGAATTAGAAAATCAGAACAGTTTCAATGTAAAGGCGTCGCTAAATATTAGCGACGCCACTTTTCTGATTTCTTGCGGCGTTGCGATGGCGTCGCTAAACGTTTATGGTGTCATTGCATCACCGTAAAATACTTTCTTCGCTATGGCATCGTTAAATTTTAACAACGCCAATTTTGTGATGTCTTTGCGACGCCAAACGATTTAGTGACGCTTGTTTTTCTGACGCGTGGTTGGCGTCATTAAAATATTTTGTGATGCCTTTAAGACGCCTAAAACATGTCAGAAAATCGCAGGTTCGTAGTAGTATTTTTGAAAAAGGAAACATAATTTTTTCTTTTTCTAAACATGTTTGATTTCAATAATCTTAAGATAAATGTATATAGAAAGATAACAAGATATCTTTTTATATATTAAGATAAAACAATACATTAAGTACTTTATCTTTTATATTTTACTTTTAACATTTTAAATATAAAGATGAAATAATTATCAAGTAGTTTATCTTATACATTTTATCATTTTATACGTAAAGACAACAATTTTAAATGTAAGGATAAAATGTTTTAAATATAAAAATATATACTTTAACAATCTAAAATGATAAAGTAGTTTATCATTTACGTTTTAGTTTTAAATAAATTTAGATAAATTACAACATTTATCCTTTGTTTGTCATTTTTAACTCTTTTTTTCCATCTGAATCAAAGTAGATAGTTTTGGAAAAAAAGTACGGATGTACAGAAGGTCGAATTGAACAATGTTGCAATGATTATAAGTGAACTTTTGGTAAATGCTTGTAGTCATCATCCAGTTTTGAACAATAATTTGTGGCATGAATATTCTTCAATTTTTTAAACTGATTAGCTTTTGTTCCCTAATTTATCTTTTTTATCAGCAAATAAAGGATTTATCTTTTTTAAGATAGAAAAGAAAACATTCTTCTTTGACAAAAGAAGATAAAAATATCCATCTTTTATGGACAAGATTAAATCGTGTACACTTTCAAGCCACAAAGAAAGCAATAGAAAACATACAAGATCTTTGTGCAATCATTTGACATTTTCATCATCTCGATTTTTAGTAAGTAACTGGTGTAGAATCTATTGCACGTTCCTCCATAGGGACAACATATGAGTTTGGTCAATGCCTTTTAACAAAAGGGATCTCTTGTTGTTACATGTGACCAAACTCATATATATATATATGTATGTATATGTATATGTATATGTATGTATGTATGTGTGTATATATCACTCCACCTCTATTATTTTTCACTCGGACTATTCTTTTTTCAATGTTCGCTCTGACCATTTAAGCCTACACTACTAGCCACCACGACTTACAGATCTCTTGTGCATTGTCCATTGTTCCAGGCTTTACCATCGACTTTGATACCATGATGAAATTCCGTCCGCACATCCTTCCGTGAGGGAAACATAGAGTTTGGTCGACATCTTTTAATAAAAGGAATATCTTGTTGTTACATGCGACCAAACTCATATATATACTTCTCCAATTTCATTATTTTTTATGATGTGGGACTATTCTTCATTTTAGTGTGCGATCATTACCCATATACAATGCGAGACATCCCAACAAATCTCCAGCTTGGCTCATATCCATATTTGTGTCTTCCAATATGCCAACACGATACATGCACCATATCGAGACTTTTGTTCTCGTGTCATTCTATCAGATCCAACGTACCATGATCTAGCTTCACCTTAAGTCTGACTATTTAAGCCTACACTACTAGCCACCCCAATTTGCAGATCTCTTGCACATTGACCATTGTCCCAGGCGTTACCATTGGCTCCAATACCAAGTTGAAATCAAGTCTGCATATCCTTACATGGTGACAACATATGAGTTTGGTCAACACCTTTTAACAAAAGGAATCCCTTCTTGTAACATGCGACCAAACTCATATATATATATATATATATCACTCCACCTCTATTATTTTTCATGGTGTGTAACTATTCTTTTTCCAATATGCGCCCATTACCCACATACAATGCGAGACACCCCAACAACTACTGTACATATGGTTTATAGATTATACTTTTGTCAATGTGTTCGGTTAAACTAGCGCACTCAAGGATTTGGGGTTTATTGAAGTAATATCTAGTGTAATGAAATTATTAGTTTCAAAAATTTTACCATTTTCTCACATGGTCCAATTGTTAATGGTAGGAAAATTGTTAGTGCATATCAGTCAAGTAGTGGTAATGGAAAAGAGTAAATCTTAGGATAGGGTTATTGCCTTCCCATTCCTATATAAGGATATAGTCATAACTCATAGTTGTATAGTGGCAGCAAAATGTCACATAATTGAAACCTAAAAGTATTATTAATTTGAACTCTAATTTTTCCGTACTAAAACCCTAAATTGAATGAAGTAAAATGAACGATGATAAACATAATTGTTGATTGCATTATGTTTATTACTTCATCGTTAATAAGTTTATAGAAAGATAATTTTGTTGATGCAACTTTCTTTTATCCATTGGCATTTACTTTTATCATTCATAATGTTTTCAAAATTTTAAAGTAATTTATCTTTTATATTTTAGTTTCTAGTTTTATCTTGATCTTTTGTCATTTTAAATCTAATAATAACACAAGTATGATAGATACACTGCAAAAGTAATTTATCTTTTATCATTGGCTTTCTAAATTTATCTTTTATCATTTCAAGTAAAAAGATCATTTATATACCTGTAGCATCGTAAAGTTACTTTTATTTTTTATTTTATCCGTTTTAAATACAAAAATGTTACATTTAAAATTAGCATTATAGGTATAAAATTATAACATTCTAACGATAGACAAACAAAATGTACTATAAAATAGTATACAAGGAAATTGTTTATCTTTTTTACATTAACTTGTACCACTCGTATCATTTTCTACAATATAAAGGTTTAACATTTAAAATTGTGAAGTAGTAAACTGAACAATAATTTTTTTTTGATGCTTTTAAAATAATAAATTATTTATCTTTAATCTTTCAATTTTTGTTTCGTTATTTTAAAAGTAAAAATATAACATATATAAAAATAACATTGCAGTAAAATATCCTTTATCTTTAGGTGTTAACAGGGTTTTTAACCCATCACAATTCAGTAGGAGTTAGAACATTCAGACTATGCTAGAATAACTCGAGACTCAACCAAAAATACCAAGCGAACAAGTCAATAGGACTTAAGGAAAATCAGCCAATAGAATACTAAGTAAAATCAGCCAATCAGCCAATCACCCATAGGGAAGCATTATGAGTCATCCAAACTCTTGCATCATGGTTCATTACCATTTATAAGCACGCTTGCTAAGTTTCATATCATGCCATACAATCCAACTCGAGAAGTAAAGACTCGTATGATTCAAGCTGTTTGACCAAAAGCAGCTAACTTAAAATGGACCAAGAGAACTTATACGGAGTCGAATTGACTTGAAATTTTAGGAGAACACTTAGAAGATATAAAAGAAGACTAGCGAAAAAAATGGGATCATTTGGAGGTTGTTCGATGGATCGCTAGCAACCTAACTAGATGGATCGCTAACGATCCATGTAGAGTAGGCCCCACCTTGAAATTTTTATGGTTGGTTCCATACACTCTCTAGAGTGTAGATTCAAAGTTTCGTTTGACTTTGTTATGTTTTAAGTGAGTTATGGATAATTCTTCTGGACCAGATGACCCATGAAGATGAATGATCAAACAAACACCAAACGACTTGATATTTGGACAAGGCATTTAAATAGATGAAAGGAAGGCAACCAAAAGGGTAGACTCAAAAATAGTTTAAGGGCATGGATCACTAGAAATTCATCACCCATGGATCACTAGCGATCCATCATGTTAGCTCAGGTCGCCTCGAATTTTTCTGGACTTCTTCCTAGCACTAAGTAGAGGTTTCTGACAAGTCGGCTTTAGCCCAACCGCTTTCCTACCCCTATAAATACAATCCTACCTGCAACTAGAGATGGATCTTTCCCGAGGAGAGAACCGCCATTACTCTACTAGAATTTCTTCACTTCTTCAACTTTCTTCTCCCTTACAACATGCATCAAGAGGGTTACTGTGATTCTCCAGTCAATCCTTGTACTTATAACTTATTCTAACTCATTGTAACTTAGATCTAAGGACTAACTAGTTAATATCCAGAGAGATGCAACTAGTATAATCATAATAAAGATCGATTAAAGTGGACGTAGGCCAGAATCAGCCTAACCACTATAACAATTATGTGTCCCTTTTCTTACTTTTGCTTTTTATTTGTTTTTTATTTGAGGTTTGTGCTACTGATTATCTGCACTAGTGCTTTCACACTCGATCTAGGGTATTAATCCATTTTTTGGGTTAACATTTTGGTGCTTTCATTGAGAACCTTGAACGAGATTTGAAGAATTGAAGTTTGAATCTAAGATTTAGAGAAGTTGAGTAGGTCTAATACTAGATCTAGAGCTGCAGCAAGTCAACCAGAGCCTGGGGGCAGGTAGGAGGTGTCCTTAAATTCTGACCAACCCAACTATGTGATTAGAGAGGAGATGAAAAGGATGATGAAAGAGATGCAGGATGGAATCTTAACTAGACAACAGGAGATGATGAACGACTTCTTTCAAAGGATGGAGTAGCAAGGGATAACTAGATATACAGGGAATAGGAATCAAACTCCAGGGAACAACACAGTTGCTGCGGGAGTTAGGTTGGAACAAGATAGAGTTTTGCCCCTACGCCTAGAGCAAAAGATATTTGGGGGCAACACTAGAGTCAACATGGGAATCAATCCCAGTGCCGGAGTGATTGTTGAAACACCAGGAACTGGTGGTGCAGGAGCTAAGCCAAATACTAGGATGCAACCGATAAAAGAATATGTACCATATTTCCTCGAAGGAAAATAGGTCTGAATGAAACTATAGTTATGAATTAGAACACAAGCATACGGCCGGAAGAGTGCATTCCGGGATACACCCACTAGAACGGGGGCAAAGTATTGCTTTAGGACGAAGACCTTCATTCGACGGTGAGAACCGATTTGCTAAATTTGTACGAAGGTTCATTAGAGGAGGACCCTCAAATCAGGGTCTGTAAGACCCGAACAAGAATCCGTTTACGGTTAATATCCGAAATGCGAGAAATCATCCAGATTTCAGGCTTTCGACGTTGGAAATGCATGATGGGAAGATAGATCCGATGATTCATATGATGAGATACATCCAACATATGGAGGCGGTGGGTGCTTTTGATGAGGTAATAGGGTGGTGCTTCCCATTATACTTAACGGATTTGACGGTAATGCGGTTTAGACAGTTGGAAAATGGGTCCATAAGTACATGGACCGACTTGGTGAGCAAGTTCTTGAGACAGTTCAGAGTTCATGTCTCATGACCAAGGAATGTACTTACACTCTCAAACATAAAATAAATTCCTGGAGAGTTCTTAAGAAGTTATTTGACAAGATTCAATGCGGCGGAAGCTGCGGTTGATAAGTCGGATCATAGCAGTATCTCGAGTCGCGAGTAAGACTGATTTCAAAGCTGCATTGAAAGGGATCCACCGATGGATCTTGTGAAATTTTACTATGAAGCTGAGAGATATTTGCATCATAAAGACGCTAAAGTCGAGGATGAAAATGTGGATGTTGAAATAAATGCTGTGGAGGACAGAGGACCGTCCGGAGCTAGAATTAGAAAAGGCAAAGGGAAAAGGAAAACCGATGACGACTTCGGCGAGACGAAACGACAAAGGAAGGAGCAGAGATTCTCTTCATACATTGACCTGACTGAAACTCCAAAGAGGATATACTTGGATACTAGGGACAGAACCTCTACAGAGGCCACCCAGGAGGGAGCCCACTATTCAAGAGAAAAGCTCTAGAAAGTTTTACATCTTCCATGAGCTGAATGGACATGAAATGAATAAGTGCCGACACCTTCATGATCTGATAGAAGAACTGGTTTGAAACAACCAGCTGCTACAGTACATGAGGAACAGAACTGCGGTAGAATTGTAAGAACGACCACCATCCATGGCAAATGCATCAAGAAACGCCCAGGGATTTGAGCCAAGACAAATTATCCCATGATCGGGGTAGATGGGAGTCGGATCTGGCTCTCATGCTTTGTTTTTTCATTCCGTTTTCCATACTTTTCTTTTGGCATTTAGACAATAATAACCTCAGGCTGCTTACACGTGTATGGGATCCTGAACGGTCCCTAGGCACGCTCTGAGTCGGATGCCTGAGATGACTATTTAGTATAATAATAACCTCGGACCGATTACACGTGTACGAGATCCAGATTGGTCTCTAGACACGCTCCAAGTCGGATCTTCGAGGTGAACATTTGGAATTTCTACTTGTTTTAATTCCTGCTTGTTTGATTTCTGCTTGTTTTTTTGATTTGAATATTTGAATATTTGAATTTTGAAAAAGCACATTGATTGTGATGACTGATATTGATCGTCTTAGAGTCTCGCCATGGGACCGGAGCGTAGGGTACAAGTCTCTTTGCCAGAGAGCGAGTGGATGGACTTGTATGATATTAATCGCCTTAGAGTCCTGACCCAAGAGATGAGACCGGAGTGCAAGAAGTAAGTCCCCTCACCGGAGAGTGAGCGGATGGTACTTAATCCCCCTTAACTTAACAAACAAATGATCTGGAGAGACCGTCCTCTAAACTTAAAGCATTAAACGATCCAGAAAGATCGTGCATTAAACTAAACAATAAACGATCTGAAGAGATCGCACATTAAACGTAAACGATCAAGAGAGATCGAGCCTTAAAACAAATTTGATTTAATAAAAGGATTTGATATATGATGTGATTTCGATATATGATGTGATTCTGACATACGATGTAATTTTAATATATAATGTGATTTTGATATATGATGTGACAACTCTGAATGAGAAGCAAAAATGATAGTAATGTAAATCTCAAATGAACATGAGATAATTAGAGATATGTAATATAAATGGAGATATGTGATGTAATTGGAAATAAGTGATTTAATTAGAGATATGTGATGTAATAACTTCGAATGAAATCAGAATGATTGTAATGCATAGATTACACTAAGGCAGAGTCTAGAGTCTTAGGATATAACAGGTTTGGAACGACTTATGATTAGCAAGAGAATCCGAAGGAACTGGACGATTCACGAAGGCTAAAGCAGCTGGAAAGCTCAATTATCGAAGACTGGAGACATGAACTCGTCCTTAAGAAAAGCACACCTTTCATTCAAAAGGCGTACTTTGGGGGGCAAGTGTTAACCAGGTTTTTAACCCATCGAAATTCAATAGGAGTTAGAACATTCAGACTATGCTAGAATAACTTGAGACTCAACCAAAACAACCAAGCGAACAAGTCAATAGGACTCAAGGAAAATCGGCCAATAGAATACTAAGTAGATGGATCGCTAGCGATCCATCACCCATGGATCGCTGGCAATCCATAAAAAAGAATCATGGGTCACCCAAACCTGTTGCATCATGATCCATTACCATTTCTAAGCACGCTTTCCAAGTTTCATTGCATGCCAAACAATCGAGCTCGAGAAGTGAAGACTCATCTTAATCAAGCTGTTTGACCAAAAGTAGCTAACTTAAAATGGACCTAGAGAAATCGTACAGAGCCAGAATGACTTGAAATTTTAGGAAAACACTTAAAAGACATAAAGGAAGGCTCATAGAAAACATGGGATCATTTGGAGGTTGTTTGATGGATCGCTAGTGACCTAACTAGATGGATCACTAACTATCCATGTAGAATGGGCCTCGCCACTTGAAATTATTATGGTCGGTTCCAGACACCCTCTAGAGTGTACCTGCAATGTTTCATTTGATTTTGTTAAGTTTTGAGCGAGTTACGGATGATTCTTTTGGACAAAATGACCCATGAAGATGGAAGATCAAACAAACACCAAACGCCTTATATTTGGACAAGGCATTCAAATAGATGAAAGGAAGGCAACCCAAAAGGTAGACTCAAAAATAGTCTAAGGGCATGGTCGCTAGTGGTCCATCATGTTAGATCGGGTCACCTTGAGTTTTTTTGGACTTCTTCCTAGTACTGAGTAAAGACTTCTAACGAGTCAGCTTCGGTCCAACTACTTTCCTACCTCTATAAATACAATCCTACCTGAAACTAGAGATGGATCTTTTCCGAGGAGAGAACTGCCATTACTCTACTGGAATTCCTTCACTTCTTCAACTTCCTTCTCCCTCACAATAGTCATCAAGGGGGATACCGTGACTCTCCAGTCAACCCTTGTAATTGTGACTTATTCTAACTCATTGTAACTTTGATCTAAGGACTGACTAGTTGATATCCAGAGAGATTCAACTAGTATAATTATAATAAAGATTGGTTAAAGTGAACGTAGGCCAGAGTCAGTCGAACCACTATAAAAATAGTGTGTCTCTTTTCTTACTTCTGCTTTTTATTTGTTGTTTATCCAAGATATGTGCTGCTGACTATCTACACTGGTGCTTTCACAATCGATACAGGGTATTGATCCATTTTTTGGGTTAACATTAGGTATATCTTTTATCCTGTTACCTTTTAGGCATTTTCCATTCTTTCGTAGTTTAACTTTTATATATCTTAGTTTTATTCTTTTATCTTTTATCATTTCATCTTTCAGTTTATTTTTTGTTCTTTTATACTTTATCTTTCATTTATTACCTTTTAGTTATCTTTTATTCTTTTATTTTTTATAATTTATCTTTTATTTATTATCTTTTATTTGTTATTTTTTAGTTTAAATAAAAATGATAAAAATAAAACTATTATCAAAGTAATTTCTTTTATATTACAAAGTTAGCAAAACTATACAAATTCATCTCGTAATTACAAAATTTCTGTTATGATGTAGGTAATTTATTGTTTATCGTTGATAATTTATCATTTATTTGTTATTGAATAAGTTTAATACCAGCTATGTGCACTATTTGGCAATCTTAATATTTTGTTGGTATTTACAAATGAGTATTACTATGCTACTAATTTTGATTTAAGCCCTTAGTTATGAGTTGTACATCTAGAAATCAAACTTGTATTTCGTCGTTGTTTAAATATTCCAGTTCACTAAACAAATACATAAAAAAATACGTTAAAGTTGTTAATAAAATATTACCAACAAATTTGTAAACGTGTGAACAACATGATTACTCGGTATACTTATATCATACACTCAGCATAAGCATCAAACTCAGCACCAAAATCAATGACTTTGCCAAGAAAATGGCCCGTGGCAAGCCTAAATTTCCCACATCCTTCCACAATCTTATGTTCACTGAATTCATAGTTCCTCTACCAAACAAAGCAAGTGAGCTTCCATTATACTTTCTATTGCTTAACATGATTTCGTAAGAATAATGAATTATGGTGACTCTTGGCTTGATGCTTGAGTTAATAATCCTTGGATTCAACCAATTAGCTTTGATGTGAGCTCATGACCTAATTTTATGGGACAATATGTAAAAGATGTATTTACTTATATAACAGTATCAAATAGTTGACTATATATGTTTCAATTAACTGATTATATATTTATGTTGCATTAGCAAGGAAACTATAAAAGTACCATTTTTTGAGTTATAATTTATTTCATATGTTAGAGTAAATTAGAGGATATGAAACTGATTTTTGGTGTGATGTGGTTTTTACATTTATGGCTCAACATGTACTAGAAGGCTTAAACTTGCAAGAGTGAAGTTCTGAAGCATGTAGCTTTGGTTGCACAATTGATGCTTTAATTTTTTTTTCTTTTGCTCGTGCCCATGAGTGTATAACCTGGCTTTTTACACTATTTTTTGTTCTTTTTTCCAAGCACAAGTTCTATTGTTCTATATATCATTTGTACTAACCAATCTACTCTAATGATGCTCTTATGTGATTTTAGAATAAATATAACCATCATCGTAGACTCATAATTTCAATATTAAACAATTATCTATCATCGAAAGTTTAAATTACTTTGAATTATTTTTGATGCATATTCAATAGTTTAACTTTTTGAAATTCAATGTTAGCATCATGTGCGTATCATGGGTTTCCATTCTAGTTATATTTAATATAAATGTTTTTAGCTTTAATGTAAAAAGGATAAGGGAAATTAAGTGTCATTTGATATAAAAAGATAAGAGTCTTTATAATTTTACTTAAAAAGGATGGAAGCATTTGTCTTTTTACATCAAAAGATAAAAGCATTTATCATTTTACATAAAATTATAAGAGATTTTAATATAAAATCATTCTCAAAGGTGGCTTCTTGACTTGATGTTTGTTTGCAAGCTTCTTTAAAATAATTATTTTAGTATGCGTTTCAAACAAAAAGCTAACTGTTCATATCTTTTAGCAAAAAACTAGTTTGGTAATAACTATATATATGCATAACTATGTTAACCTGTATCTATTCATGCTTTTTGGTCAATATTATTTATGAAAACTGTGGCTGCATTCATGGAAGTCATTATTAAATTATGAATATCAGAGCATAGGTTTATGAAACTTTAAAAGAAAGTTAAACCTAAAAGTTTTTGAAACATAATCCAATGAATTTGGAAATATGATCGGGGTTTGGGTTAACGCTATTGTAACGTACTTGTATTTGATATATATATATATACATATATATATATATATATATATAAGTACGTGTTCCCCTCTCTCTTAGACCGTTCTTCTGTATCTTACTAAGGCTCGTATGCAAATTTTCGAGAAAGAAGACATGGAAGTAGAAAACGGAAGAGGAAATCTAGGTGGAGGAAGCACCACAACCAATGTAAATGCTCAATCTAATACCAGAAGGAATCAAGGTCGACAGTGTAATGCTAATCCAAATGCTGAAGCTAATGTAGGTGCTGGAAATCCGCCAGTAGATGCGGGGATGGTGTATCAGTTGTTGGCCAACCTTTTGCAAGCAGAAGCTGTTGGTAATGTTAGAGGAGCTAATCTTGTGGCTCCAGTTCGGAATAACTATGCTAGGTTGAGCAGAGATTACACCAGTCTGGGTGGAAAGCTGTTTATGGGAACAAAGGATGCAGTAGAGGTTGAGAATTGGCCGTTGAGCTGTGAGAGGATCTTTACTGATTTAGGCTTGGATGATGGGCAAAAGAGAAGGCTAGCCTCTAGGAAGTTGCAAGGGGCAGCGCTTCATTGGTGGAATAGTGTGACAGCCGAAGTTCCGAAGGAAGAGCTGACATGGGCTGATTTCAGAAGGAGTTTTGAGTAGAGGTTTCTGTCTGAGGTTGCTAAGTCAGCATTGATGAAGAAGTTCATGGATCTGGTTCATAGAGAAATGTCAATGATCGAGTACGCTGCTAAATTTGATGAGCTGTCTCGATATGGATATGCTATGGTTGACACTTACATCAGAAGGAATGAAAGGTTCATTTGAAGACTGAGACCTAAGCTTGCTAGAATGACCATGAACCATATCTGAGAAACTTGTAATGTGGTGGTGGAGATGGCCATTCGCCATAAAGAGATGCTTGCTGTTTCAGTTGGAGAGAAGCCAGTTGAATCCCAGGGTCCTCAGGGAAAGAAGAGGAAGTTCTTTAAGAAGGGAGCTCGGAAAGGGGATGCTACTAAGAAGGAAAATGCTGATTAGTTTGCTATAAATGTGACAAGAAGGGTCATTATGCAAGTGAGTGTCAGACAGGAAAGGGAAAGAAGGCTGTAGACAAGAAGAATGTGAAATGCTTTAACTGTGATCAAGTTGGGCATTATAAGAACCAGTGTCCAGAACAAGTCAGGGCGGACAAGGGGAAAGTTTTTGCTATTGGATCATCAGCTAAGCCTACTACAGCTGATAAGGGAAAGACTGTGATGGAAGGTACGTTTTTGATTCAGAGTATACCAGTTAGGATACTTTTTGATACCAGTGCATCACATTCATTTATATCTCGGAATTTGGTTGATAGGTTATACTTAGAACTCACATACCTTGTTACTTCCTTAAGGGTTGCGAATCCAATAGGAGGGTATGCAACTCTAGGGATGAGATGTGATCAGTTAGAACTTGATTTGTTAGGTCATAAGTTTACATGCAGTTTGTATGTTTTCGATTTCGTAGGTTTCAGAATCATTTTGGGTATGGATTGGTTGAAGAGGTATGAGGCCAGCATATTCTCCCAGGATGGGGAGATATCTTTGAGACACCCTAATAGTCATAACAAAATTATATTCCCAGTAGAGAATTTTGACCGGAGTAGTTGTGCTTTGTTAAGTGCAATGGAAGTGGGAGAAGAGCTAAGTCAGGTTCGAGTAGCAAAAGAGTTTGCAGATGTCTTTGAGCCAGTCACAGGAGTACCACCGAAACAAGCTGTTGAGTTTCGGATAGATCTTGTGCCAGGAGTTGAACCTATAAGTAGACTACCTAGCAGGATGACACCGACTGAGATGAAGGAATTAGACCAAGTAGTTCGCCTTGGGGAGCAGCTGCGGTATTCCTAAAGAAACCAGATGGGTGTTGAGGATATGCATCGACTATTGTAAGTTGAACGAAAGGACGATAAAGAATAAGTATCCTTTGCCGAGAATTGATGATCTGTTTGATCAGTTGAGTGGAGCCAAGGTGTTTTCCCAGTTGGATTTGGCGACAGGGTTCCATCAGTTGAGAGTGGCAGAGGATAGTATTCCTTTGACAGCATTTCGGACTAGATATGGTTCGTATGAGTGGTTAGTAATGTCATTCAGGTTGACAAATGCACATGCTTTCTTTATGGATTTGATGTCGAGTCTTCCGAGAGTATTTGGATAGATTCGTGTTGGTGTTTATAGATGACATTTTGGTGTACTCTAAGGACGAGAGGGAGCATGAAGATCATCTTAGAGTTGTGTTAGAGATGCCAAGGCAAAATCAGCTAAAGGCGAAGTTTTCCAAGTGTCATTTTTGGAAGAAAGAGGTTAAGTTTCTTGGTCATGTGGTTTCAGAGAAATGAATGTCAGTCGATCCAAATAAGATCGAAGCTGTGAACAATTGGAAGAGACCATAGACGGTGACCAAGATCAGAAGTTTTCTTGGATTTGCTGGCTACTACCGGAGATTCATCAAGGATTTCTCGCGGATAGCGGCACCTTTGACTAAGCTTACCAGGAAGGAAGTGAAGTTTGTTTGGTCTGACAAATATGAGGAAACATTCCTTAAGTTAAAGCATTTGCTGACCAATGCTTCAGTGTTAGTAGTTCCAGATGGAAACCAAGGGTTGGTAGTATACACAGACGCATGTGGGACTGGATTAAGAGCAATGTTGATGCAGAGGGGCAAAGTTATTACTAACGCATATAGGCATCTTAGACCACACGAAGTAAGATATCCTACTCATGACTTGGAGTTAGCTGCGTTGATTTTTGCCTTGAAGATTTTGAGACATTATCTCTTGGGGGAGAGAATTGAGTTGTATACCGATTATAAGCCTTTAAGGTACTTATTCTCTCAGAAAGAGTTGAATATGAGACAACAAAGGTGGTTGGAGTTTATGGCTGCTTATGATTTTGGTATAGAATATACTCCTAGGAAACGAAATATGGTAGCAAATGCTCTCAGCAGAAGACATCAAAATGTGGTGTTGGCTATGTTGGCAGAATGGAAGGATCTAGAAGCTTTGGCCAGTTGTGGTGTGTAGTTAAGACTGTTGGTTCTAGTCAGAGTACTGCCATATTGTCCTGTTTAGAAGTTCGACCAGTGTTGATTGAGAGAATTGCTTCTAAGCAAAAGGAGGATCCATTATTAGCCGAGAGGATCAGAAAGCTTGAGGTTGGAACTGAGATCGATGATTTGAAAGATTTTTGTCTTGACCGAAAAGGATGGTTGAGAAAGAAGGGGTGATTATGTGTTCCAGATGTTGAGAACTTGAGGAGAGAAGTTCTTGAGGAATGTCATCAATCCAAGTTTACGATTCATCCTAGAGGGACCAAGATGTGTCAAGATATGAAGAGGAGCTTCTATTGGAAAGGCATGAAAAGGGATGTTGGCTTGTGGGTTAGGCGGTTTGTAAATTGTCAACAAGTGAAAGTCGAACATCAGAAACTGAGTGGGTTGCATCAGCCTTTAGAGATTCCAATATGGAAATGGGATTCGATATCCATGGATTTATAGATGGGTTGCCAAGGTCAAGCAGAGGAAATGAGAGTATATGGGTTATTGTAGATAGGTTGACCAAGAGTGCCCATTTCATTCCAGTAAAGTCGACCAGGATGGCATTTGTTTTGGTGAAGTTGTTCATAAAGAACATAGTTAGACTTCATGGAGTTCCTAGTAGCATAGTCAGCGACAAAGATGCTTTATATACTAGTGAAATCTAGAGGAGTCTACAGGATGTCAGCGACAAAGATGCTTTATATACTAGTGAAATCAAGATGAGTACCGCATATCACCCACAGACAGATGGGCAGACAGAGAGAGTCAATATGGTACTAGAGGATTTATTGAGAGCTTGTGTGTTGGATTTTGGTGGATTTTGGGAGGATCACCTACATTTGGTTGAGTTGTCCTATAATAACAATTACCAGACTAGTATAAGAATGGCGCCTTTTGAAGCTTTGTATGGAAGGCCATGCAAATTCCCTGTATGTTGGTTAGAGACTGGAGATAGATTGGTCTTAGGTCCAGATTTGGTTAGGGAGGCGTCATAAAAGATTGAGTTGATCCGAGAATGGATAAAAGAAGCTCAATCCATACAGAAAAGTTACGCAGATAAAAGGCATAAGGACCTAGAGTTCTCAGTGGGAGATAGGGTTTTCATTAAGGTATCACCTATGAAGGGTATGGTAAGGTTCGGGAAGTCGGGGAAACTAGCACCAAGATATGTTGGTCCATTCCAGATTATAGAAAGGATTGGAAAGCTCGCATACAAAGTTGAGTTGCCGAGCAGCATGGCAGGTGTCCACAATGTATTTCATGTGTCTCATCTCCGCAAGTATGTGCATGATCCATAGCCTACTATTCCTTCGATAGGGTTGGAAGATCTAGTAGTAGAGCCTAATTTGACTTTTGTTAGACAACCAATCGGGTTGTAGCAAGAGATGAGAAAAGATTGAGGAACAAGACAGTCAAGTAGGTGAAAGTTCAGTGGAGCGACAACGAGAAGGACTGTACTTGGAAGACAGAGGACAAGGTTCGAGACACTTATCCTGATCTACTTTGAGGGTATGTCTATATTAGATTTATATAGATAATTCCTAGTCAGGTAGACTAGTATGATTGTTAGGAGTCGTTACAGATGATTGATATGTTTAGTATTTAGTCCTTACTGGATTTCGAGGACAAAAGTCTTTAAGGAGGGGAGCCTGTAACACCCTTAACTTTTGATAACGTTATTCAGGAGATTTAATTAGATAAATTAAATAGAATAATGTAATGTTAAGTGATAAGGGGATTGAAACTTGAATTAATTTAATTAAGGTCGAGCCTAATATAAAATTAATGGACTAAAGAATGGTTTAGGGTTAATCAAATTACATAAGGGTATATTAGGAAATTCATCGCCCATAACCCTTACCCTTATATATTATTTGTTCCTATCATTTTACTTCTCATTCATGTCATTTTGAAAACTTAACGCAAGAGAGAGGCCAGCCATTAACAAGAAGAATTCAAATTAAAAGCTAGAGAATCAAGCTTAGGGGAAATCAATCTCAATCCAATCTCCTTATCTAAATCAAGGTGAATAATAATTCCATCTCTATTTTTTTAATTATATATTTTCGGATTTAAGGGTAAATTCATTTTTATGATATATTGGATGATGTTATGCTTGATTTATAATTTATATGTTTTAAACGAGATTGTATAAAATAGGTTATGCATGATTTTAGGGCAAAACCAAGTTTTAATAATGTTTAAATGTCATGGGAAAATTTTAAGTTATGAGAAACATAGTTTTGGAGTTGGGTTTCAATTTTGATAATTTTCCAAGCTATGGAAAGATTATTATGAATTTTCAAAGGAAAATATGGTTATCCGGGTTTATAAATTTATTTTGGAAAATATATTGAGAATTTGGGTCTGAAATTTTGATGTGTTAGATAACATGATTAAAGTGAATTTCTGGAATTTTTCGGGATTTTTCCAAAGTGATTTGCTATGCAAATTAAATTATTTTAGAAGAGCGACTTCTTTGCAAAATTGGTTTTGTTTAAGGGAAGGGCTTAATTGATTAACTTAACCATGGTTTAAATCTGAAATTAGCGGCAGTTATTTTGGAAAAGAATTTGAAAACGTTAATGCCATCAATCTGGTGTTGACATATGGCTGGTTAGTTAGAGAAAAGTTTGCTTTAAGTAGTATTAACCCAGGTTTACTCAAAAAAGGGGGTTCCGCCTACTTTGGGAAGTACCTTTCGACACAGAAGCTTTCGCCTTCAACCTAGTCGAAACCTACAATGCCGAAACCAATACACAAGGCATCACAATGATGGTTCGCAGTGGATTGGAGGAAGGCGAAAGTTAAGGTGTCGAAAGCATGGCTTCCGAAGGAGTGAAACCTTGGTTTGTTTTTAAAAGAAAAGCACCTACCTTTGTTTTGATTTAGCCTTTGACGGAGTCGAAGCATATGGTTTCGAAAGAGGTTTTAAAAGGGTTTCAAAAGAGTTGCCATTAACTTAAGTTTTCTTTCGACTGGGTTTCTTTACTTATGAAAGAATGTTTTGAAAGAAGGGGTTCTGACCTAGTCGAAACCCTGCCGTCGTTCTATAGACTTTTGATGGTATTGAAAATATCAATGCTGTCGAAAGGATACTTTGTTTTATAAGTTTAAACCACTTCCTATAGCTTTCAAAAGGGGTTTCGATGCCAACCTTCCATTAATTAACCCAAATGTTTTATGCTTTCGAAAGAGATGATGCCGAATCCATCATGTTTCCCCAATATTTTTATGTATGAAAAATGATGGTTTTGAAAGAGTTGCTTTCGCCTATATTTACATTGACCCAGATAATGTTTTAAGTATAAACCCAATGCTTTCGAAAGGGGTACTTTCAATGATTTCGGAAGGGTTACTTCAAATGGTGTTGAAAAGGGTACTTTCAACTGGTTTTTGAAGTTAAATGCTAATACTTCAACATAATCGAAAGGTTTCGAAAGGAATATTTTAAAGTATTAAAAGGCAGGAGCCTAATGCTTTCGAAGGAGGTCATCTTATGAAGTCGAAAGCTAGGTTTCGAAAGGTTGTATAACCCAAACTCTATTCTTTTTTTAAAAACCCATGACTAAATAAAAGGAGTTTTATAATGATTTTAAGAAGAAGCTTTTCTTGATAAAATAAATGGTTAAAGGGATTAACCATGTTTTATACTAAACCCACGGGAGTGGTATTGTTATGTTATTATGATTGCTTCTTCAATTTAAAGGATATTCACATTTCAATGGACTCATAACTGCATTTTGGGGATAAAGGGAAGAAGAACCAGCTAGGTTGACCCAGTAGTGAATATAAATTAAGTTAATTCCAAAATGAATAGAATTGCATCCAGGAGGTCAGAAAGACCAAAATATAGGATGCTAAAATATAAAAGAAGGATATTGGCAGGGGACAATTCTCAGTAAGCCCATGAAAACTGTGTATAGGAAAAGATATTTGCAGGGGCCAATAGGTTCATAGTTAGCCCATGTTAACTATGTATAAAGGAAGATGTCAGAAAGACAAGTTCATAGTAAACTCATGAAAACTATGATTTGATACTGGTAGAGGCCAGTAGGTTGTAATTAGCCCATGAAAACTATATTCGGATTAAGATATTGACAGATATCAATAGGTTCCTAGTCAGCTCGTGAAAACTAGGGTAAGAAGAAAGGATATTGGGGTCACCAATTGGTTCCTAGTCAACCCATGAAAACTAGGATAAGAGTAAGAAATTAGAGTTACCAATAGGTTCTTAGTGATCCCATGAAAACTAAGTAATTAGACAGGGAGTCTATAAATGTTTAACCGGTTATTAGTCAGCCCGTGGAAACTAATAGGTTAATAGTAATCCTAGAAACTATAATTGAGACAGATAGTTCTAAAATAAATGGGGATAGGTAATCCAGAATTGATTCATTTGTTTTGCACATCATAATATTATGTTGTTTTGTATTGTTTTGACCATTGTGGATGCAGGAGCACGGTATATGGTTTTATAAAAGTTTTGAGATACTAGTGAGGGAAAAACCCGTTCTACTAAGCGGCGTGGTCTCACTAGATATCTAAATGATTTGAGATGGTAGATTATTATTCATATCAGGCTTTATGTCTAACTCGAAGTTTATGTTTTTCCCCAAACTCTTGGGCACTCTTTGATTTTAAGTAGTTTGAGAGTTGAGGTTTTCAGGTACCTTTTAAGATGAATAAGCTTTCGAAGAGGTTCAGGAGGCATGATAGCTATTTAGAGTTCTCTTTTCTTTTGATTTTGTTGTTTTGTTTGTAATGGCAAAGTTGTTATATTGCCTGTATATACTATGATCATCCAAGGGGGCATCTTCATATGTCGCTCTTGGCGTATGTTGTAATAAATATATTTTCTCCGAATGTGATTTGCGAATATGGGATTATGTAATGAATTGGAAATAATTTGAAATAAAATGTGAATCTATTTGAAGTTTAATTTTTTTTCCATATTCATGTGTTTTTGTGTATTAATGAATCTAACTTCGTCGTATTTGGTCACCGAGGATTAATAACTATGGATGACTACAACATCCGTAGCCGTTAGTTTTGGGCCTCCAAGTAGAGGGATGTTACAAGCGATGCAGCCAAGATTTCGGATGTGAACATTTCGATTTAATTCCGTCGGTATCTTCAAACGTAGGAACAATCCAAGCTTAATCCCACTAGAGGACCCACGGAGAGAGCGACTGGTGCGCCTTGGGGCAAGCTCTATGTGAGGACTGAGTCATATGTAGATTCGAGGACAGATTCGTACTTATGGGAGGATTTTTGGATTTATGGGTCTTGCTGATGAGATGAGGAGGCAACTAGCTACTTGGCAGTTATAGAGTGAGGCTCTTAGCTGGTGGGAGGTAGTTGAGGCAGAGATTTAGGAAGGAGAGATCACTTAGCGGAGTTTTAGAGACATTTTGAGATAAAGTTTCTATCTAGAGTAGAGGAATGAGTACAGTTAGAGAAGTTTATTCATTTGAAGCAGGGAAACATGTTAGTAAAGGATTATGTCAATCAACTCAATGAACTGGCTAGATTTAGGATGGAGTTAATTAATACCCTGCATAAAAAGGCTTTGAAATTTGCTAAAGGAATGAACCAACCTCTTCTTTATCTCTATGTCATATTCCCATGGGTGCTACATATGAGGGATTAGTGGAGATGGCTTTGCTGAATACCGTCTTCAAGGAAGAAGCAAAGCAAGAACCCAAGAAGACTAGAGGAAAAGCATAGTAGCAGAATCAACGCAAGGGAGGATTTGGACCCAAAGGGAAGAGCAAGAAGTAGGATATGCATGGCAGAAAGTGTGGAAAGAAGGGTCATTTCATGAAGGAGTGCAAGACATAGGGTTCAAAGGTCAAATGTTATCATTGTAATCAGTTTGGGCACATGAAATAGGAGTGTCCAGCACCTCAGAAGACATTTGCCCAGGTGGTCCCAACTTATGCACTAAATGCAGTATCTAGCTCGAGTACGCCACTAGTTGCTAAAAAGGGGAAGAAGGATCGTGATCGAAGGTGTTTTAACTTTATCTAGTTTATCCATTCGTACTTTATTTGACACGTAGGCATCACACTCTTTCATTTCTAGTAGACTTATGGATGAGTTACACTTAGGAACTAGCATAGTTATGGACACTTTAGTTGTATCAAACCTTGTAGGAGGATCGGTCTATTTTTTTATGGTATGTTATTGTTTGAAAATTATTTATTTTTGGGTCGAGTTTGATTCGGTGCTTTTGTCTTAGGATTTTCTAGGTTTGGCTTGATATTGGACATGGATTGTATGACGATGTATGGGGCTATACTGGATTGTGATAGGAAGGTTGTTAGGTTGAATACGCATAGTGAACGTAGCTTGGAGTTTTATTATGATCCTCGGGGATCAGTTATGTTGAGTTACTTATATTCATTAGACCCATCACATGACGAGCAAGATTCGGTGCATGTAGTTAGAGATTATCCAGATGCCTTTTTGAAGTTATCGGTCTCCTACCATAGCAAGAGATCAAGTTTCGAATTTACCTTGTGGAGAATGCCAGATCCGTTGCCTTACCCTTAAGGCATATGACTCAAAAGGAGAGATGCGAGTTGAACATGCAAGTAAATGACTGTTGGAGAGGGGCTTCATTAGGAGGAACATTTCGGAGTGGGGGCACCAGTCGTCTTTGCCACCAAGGTGGATGGTTCTCTGAGGCCTTACATCGATTATAGGGAGCTGAATAAACTGACAAAGAAGAATCAGTATTTATTACCCCGTATAGACGATCTCTTTGTTCAGTTAGTTAGAGTGAAGGTATTCTCATAGCTTTACTTGGCTACTGGATTCCACTAGTTATGTGTAGCTAACGATAGTACCAAGAAGACAGTCTTTTGTACACCCAAATAGAACTTTAGGAGTGGTTAGTCATGTCCTTTGGACTGACCAATGCACCCACCTACTTTGTTGATCTGATGAGCTGAGTTTTCAGAGGGTTGCTTAATAAGTTCATAATGGTATTTGTGGATAGCATTTTAGTATTTGAAGAGTAAGGTGGAGCATGAGTTGCATTTAGAAGAAATGCTTAATACACTCCATGAGCATAAGCTAAAGGCAAAGTTTTCAACATGCCACTTCTAGAGGAAGGATGTACGATTTTTGGGACACGTTGTCTCAGAAAGCGTGCTGACGGTTGATCCTAGTAAAGTTGTGGCAGCTTAGGACTGGCATGTGTCAAAGAATGCAACGGAAGTGAGAAGTTTTCTTGGGTTGGTGGGCTACTATCGGAAGTTCATTAAGGACTCCACGAAGATCTCTGCCCCTCTGACCCACCTCACCTAGAAGAATCTAGTTTTCTCATAGGATGCAAAGTGTGAGGATGCTTTTATTAAGTTAAAGGAGGTCTTGACTAGTGCAACTATTTTGGTATTGGTCGGTGGTGCGAAGACATTCATAATATATACCGACGCTTGTGGTACGGGGTTGGGTGCAGTCTTGATGCAAGAAGGGAGAGTGGTGAGCTACACTGGTCGACAGTTGAAGGTCCGCGAGAGAAACTACCCTACACATGATCTTGAGTTAGCAGCCATTGTCTTTACACTCAAGTCATAGAGGCATTATCTTATAAAAGAGCAGTTTGAGCTGTATACAGATCATAAGTCTCTAAAGTATTTGTTCTCCAGGAAGGACTTGAATTTAAGGCAACAAAGGTGGATGGATTTTTTGGCATCATACGATTTTGATATCTCATATACTCCAAGCAAGGGAAATGTGGTGGTCGTTGCCTTGAGTATGCAGTGTTGAGTTCTTTATTCTTGAAGTGGAGGCATTTAGAATTCATTTCTACATTTGATTTTCGACCATAATCGGATATTACATCGTGATTTTAGCAGTTTTGGATGTGTGACCTATACTTATGAAACGTATTGGATCCACTCAAAAGCAAGATAAGGGGCTAGTAGATATTTTTGAGAAGCTTGATAGAGGAGAGCAGTTGAGTCATTTGAGGCGTTATAATACTAACTCGAAGGGATGGTTACAGAAAGATGGTAGACTATATGTTCCTCTTATTATGGAGTTGATTGATATGGTACTAACTGAGTATCATCATTCGAGGATGACAATTCATCTCGACGGAGACAAAATGTACTGTGACATGAAGGGAGTCTTTTATTGGCCTGGTATGAAGAAGCATGAAGCGGAGTATGTAGCTTGATGTATCACTTGTCAGAGGGTAAAGGCAGAGCAGAAGAACCCGGGAGGATTGTTGCAGCTGTTGGATATTCCTCAGTAGAAGTGAGAGAGTATTTCTATGGATTTCGTCGATGGATTACCAAGGAGTAGGAGAGGGAATGAGAGTATTTGAATCATAGTAGATCGGTTAACCAAGTGCGCTCATTTTATACCAGTTAGGAGTACAAGGACGGCAGCATCTTTGACGAATTTATACACGAGGGAGGTCGGTTGGTTATACGGGGTGCCTACTAGCATAGTTAGTGATCGAGGTCAACTTTTCACCAATGAGTTTTGGAGGAGTCTATAGAAGGTTTGGGCATCGATTTGAGCTTGAGTATCGCTTATTACCCGTTGACGGATGGACGAAAGAGTGAATCGAGTTTTGAAGGACTTGTTTCGAATGTGTATTTTGGATTTTGGAGGCTCTTGGGAGGATCATTGCCATTGGTGAAGTTTACCTATAATAATAGCTATCAGGCGAGCATTAGGATGGCACCATTTGGGGCGCTATACGGTAGATCTTGTAAATCACCGTCATGTTGGTGGGACACCACAAATACGATTATTCTTCGACCGAACATGGTGAAGGAGATATCGGAGAAAGTAGAGTTGATATATAGAAGAATGAAACTACGTAATATAGGAAAAAATATTATGCCGACAGGAGACGTACATATTTAGTGTTCGCAGTGGGTGACATGATGTTTGTGAAGGTCTCACCACTTAGGCATGTCATGAGGTTTGGTAGTTCGGCGAAGCTAGCACCGAGGTTTGTAGGACCTTTTTCGATTATTGGTAGGATATGGAAGTTTGCATATAGAGTATAGCTTCCTAAGAAGTTGGTGAGAGTACATGATGTTTTCCAAATGTCTCACTTGCAAAAGTGCTTACATGATTCAGCAACCGTAGTCGAGTCGAGTCAGCTAGAAGAGGTGGAAGTCAAGAGGGAGTCAATTGCATGCACCCACTTGTATTCTTGAGCATGGTACAAAGCGACTCCGCAAAAAAGAAATCAAACTTGCTAAGATCCAATGGGGAGATGATCCAGTGGAGAGTATATGGGAGCCCGAGAAGAAGATCTGAGCTACCTACCCACCACTCTTTTATGGTACGTTTCCAATGTAAATTTAATAAATATACATTACTTATGCATTAGGACTTCGCTTAGCATAGCCTTTAGGTAAAGAACATTGGATGATAGAGATGGTTGTAAACGTGACATTAGGACATGTTATGGATGATGGATGCTAGTGGATGTAGTGGTTGGATTGTTTCTTTTACATATTTAGGATAGTATATCCTCTAGATAGTACACACACTCATAGTATCTATTGTTTATTGTTTTATCTTGTTGAGTATTTTACATGTGGATGGTGCATATGGATTGAATGGTTGCATATGCATGTAGAATTAGAAGTATATTTACTTATGATGTTGCATACATTTTGGATTCATGGAATGAACACTTGAATGAAAGGAGGTCAACTAGATTAGGAGACCGTCTACTCTTTGCATTAGTATAGGTTCACGTGGATTTAACGCTTGCATAAACATATATTACATTAGAAATTTATGAAAGATAATGATTTTTCGTGGATGATGGATGAATAGATGTTTGTAGCTATTGATTGTTACGCATACAAGTTACATTTTTTCATCATTTGAGATTCGAAATACTTTTAGGGGGGAGAATCTAACAAATTAAGTGGAAAATTTAATTTAAATATAACAAGGGATAAAATTAAATTTACATAAACGTTCGAATTTGATTACGAAACTTGTATTATTGCGTTCGTAGTTATTTTCTAAATAATTTATTTACATGATATTTTGAAATCGAAGTTAGTACAGAGAAGTTACGGACGTTTTAAAGTTTGAGAACGAAATAAATAAAATATAAAAACTTTCCTAGTTAAACTATGTCACTGGTCGACACCCTAGGGTGTGTCGGTCGACATGTAGCTGTCGACTGGTCTACCCTAGCGGTCGATCGGTGGATGTTGATTTCCATAGATCTGGAGCACGAATTGGACGTACATGATTGAACGGGATATTTTTCTTCGGTGCCAAGTAATTGATGTTCATATGTGATGAAAAAAAATTTCTTAGGGTAAACCTAAAGCTCCATATTAACCTTAAATCCTTATAAATTAACACATAACCTAAACCCTAATTCACTAGAAAATTAACAGCATACTAAAACTATGTCAAAATCTTTTCTCCCCACTTACAAAATTTCAAAATTTCTTCAAAAACAAAGCAAAGAGAATACAAGCAAATCAGATCAAGGAGGGGGCAAGCTAATGGGTGACGATTCTCGAACGAAGGATAGAGTTAGAGCTTGGATCAAAGGTGAGTGGGAACATCTTTAATAAGCAGATTATTTACAACTAATTTTAATCTACACTATTTGATCTACGATGTTAAAATTTAAATTGTACAACATATTGTTAAAATATGAAACCAGAGGTATAAAATGGAATTGGTATAAGTTGGCAAATCTGATTTTAACCTAAGTTAAACCTCTTTTATAATTGAACATAAACCTCTAAAATTGGTTAACCCTAAATCAAACTGGTCTATTTAAACTGTATTAATCTGTGAATTTGAAACTAAAAAAAGTAGGGTAAATTGCAAAGACGGTTCACTATAAATTGATGTTTATGGTTCACCGTGGAAGTCCAGAATTGACAAAACTAATAACTAATTAAAATCGAATAAAGAAAAACTGTAACGACCTGAAATTTTCGATCCCGAAAATTCCAGATAGTTATGAAAAAGAAGAAAGAGATAGAAGAAAGAAACAGAAAACATAACACAAATACTCACATTCGCAGCGGATCAAAATATAATATCAAATAATAACAGTTATACAAAGAATACTATATCTGTTAATTTATATCATTACATCAGAGTTATAACATTTACACATACACTGGACAGTTAAAATCAACATGTCTCAGATAAACTGTAATATATCACAGCGGAAACACTCCATACGTCTCTGCCATCCAGCTCGTATCCTGAGCTCCAGGACGTCCTCACCTGAAAATCTGTAATACTCGGTCTGACCCGAGCATTACATCAAAGTAACACCCGGGTCAGGCTGGAAACCAGCGTGGGTAAACCCATTTAACATGGAATACAAAAGTATACAACTTATATAAAACCCGGGGTAACTCGTATCAAATTTACAAATTCACAATTTGTTATAGACATCACTTATTTCATATATCAATTTCTAATTACCCAAAACTTAGATTAAATGGTCCAATTCACTTAAATCATTCCATACCAGCCTATTGATTTCACATATCAATCTATACAGAATCGAAGTGGTTTCGGTTATTTACTAATACCCGACCCCGGTCTCTTCGAATCCAAAGTTATTCATTAAACAAGTTGTGCAAGTTAAATTTATATTCAGGATTTCGTATTCACTAAACAATTTATCTCAGATAGATAAACCATAATATCACTGTTCAACCAAAATATCTCATATCTCAAAGTATCACACATCAGAGATATCTACCAATTCAATTCATCCAATAACATTCAATCCATCCATAAGCAAGATTATAGGATATGATTCTTAATTTATTTATTTAATTAATCTCCAATTAAATCAATCACCAACTTACTCACTTGAATTACCCAAATCCTGCTTACTTAACATTAATTAATTTCAACCCAGTTAATAAATGTTTCTTAAAATCGTCCATCTCAATTAATCCTCCTGATTAATTTTTATTTAATTTTAATTACCCCATAGATCAATTAGTATTAACCATTCACATTAACTTTTAATTAATCTCCTTATTTACCTAATTAATTACCCCTTTATTATTAATTCATAAACCTTAATCAAATTTATTAAATTAATTATCTTCCCTTTAATTATCTTATTAATTAATCTTAACCCATTAAAACTTAACCGACTTTAAGATAAACATTATCTTCTATTAATGATTTTTAAAAATCATTAACATTATCTGAAACATTTATCTTTAAATAACTTACTTCATTTAAATCATTAAATTTAAAATAAAATAAAACTTTAACTAAATAATTTAAAGTTAACAAATTATATAACTCTTAGACAAACGTTAAGAAAACATGTATAAAAGAAATTTATATAAGAAAGTTTAAACTAAATTTCTTTAAATTTCCAAAATTTTGCTTTAACAACTTTTTTTTTCTGTTAAAACATGCTTCGGGTTCCACTTTACTTCCACCCGAGTCCTGCTCCGAGTCAAACCCACCTTCTCTCTGTTTTCTTTTTTTTTCAACTTAGATTTTAGTTTAAGTAAAAAAACTGGAAACGTGATAAACTCTCACGATTCCCACTCGAGACAGCCCACGAAATACTCGAGCACGACCCGAGCGAACGATTCCTTCCCAAATTCCTCTCTCTCTCCTGATACATCGTGCACGTGCACGCCTGCTCCTGTCACCCCCGGCCCCTGCTCCGATCGCCGTCAAGTCGGCAACAACTTCGCCGAGGTTCTCCACTACCTAGAAACCAGCATCAACCATCAACTCGAAATCGAGCATGTCGATTCAACCAAAACAGTCCTACCCAAACAGAAATCCCCTCCGCGCCATCGCCTCGGGTCGCCAGAGACGTTGTCACTCCGACCATCACCTCGCCTAGGCCTACGCACCAAATCCCCCCATTGCGATTCATCCCGGTGCTTCATAGTCGCCACAACGACCTCTACACTCCGATGATCCAAAACCCATCACTAAACCCTAGATTACCCCATTCCGGCCACCATGGCCACAAATAAAATCCATCAACATTTTTCCCGAGACCCCCATGCCTCAGGCATCCTCCAGCCCAAACGCCGAACATCCCGATGCCGCCGATCACCCCCAGTCGACGAAAATGTAGAAAACCATCATTCCATAATACCTCATTCATTTTCAATCTAAAATTCACAATTTACATTTCTAAATTCATGGATTTCACATTAGAATCAGGTTATAAAATTAGTTCATAAATTCCTGACAAATTATTTTTGCCTATGAATTGATAAGACCTGTAAATTCAAACATTTCTAGAATAACAGTTTATATATATCAATAAATCTATTTTTAAAATTAAATTTATACCCTTACAAACATTTTCTGTTATGTATTTTAACCTAACACCAAGCATTTGAAGAGGTATGAATTTTCCTTTTAAATTTAAAAGCCTGTATAGAGATACAGAGAACAAAATTTATTCACAACACAACATATATATATATATATATACATATGCATTCATTCTTATAAACACAAATAACCATATTCGCACATCATTTTCATAAGCATCAAGTTATAATCAAAATGTTAAACTGTTTTTAAAATCTAGTGTACTCACTTAATGCTTGAACAGAGGAGGTTTGAAATCTGTACTAAATAGAAGTTTGTATCTCTAAGAACAGTCATACCTGTTCAAACAACTGCATACTTATCTATATACTAACATATTTCCAGCATGCACTCAAATTTTACGTAGTTATTTCAATGTTTTATCACAATAATCAACTTTAAAAAGATTCAAACATTTAAAAAGTAGCAGTTTACTCACCATTTTAAAACAGAGAACAGAGAGCATGTTCTTGTTTCCAGGCTTGTTAAATCTTGAATTGTTGAGATGAGTTTAAGACTTGATTTATATTGGTCTTGAATCCATCTTTGATTTTGTTTTTAAGTTTGAATGTTGTTTAAGTTTTTGATAATATAAATATCAGGTTTGCTTAGTGATGAAGCTCGAAACTGAGATGGAATTTTATATATAAGAAAGCAGCTTACAAGTAATATTATTTTGTACAATATAGATTATACATTTGTACCACATTTCAGAGATTTTTTTCTTCTAGTTGGTGGTTGATAAGATAAATGTGTGCTGGCATTTATCACTTGGCTTGTTCTACAAGCTCATACTTATCTCATTGTTTATTTTCATGTACAAACTGGTATTCATTTTATATGTATATATTTCTTCATAATTTCATACTACATTGTACATAGTTTTATTCTTTCTTTGGCCAGTCAACATTTTGAGCTAAAATGATTTATAGATATTTCGAATGACCTTGTTGTTGAATGGGTTGTTTGAGTTTGTAAAAATGAAGATATTTACTTTTTATCAAGCTTGCTGAGTTATGAACGAACTGGAGTTACAATAGATGTATATATAAAAGAAAAGTTGTGTACAAGGGAAGGTATTATCTGTTTTAGTAAACTTTAGTCAGAGATTTTTTTTCTTTACCTACCTTTTTTTTGACCAGACAACTTCCTTTGGGATGAAGTGATTTTGATTTAGGCTTAAGAATAGATAGCATTAATTGCTTATGTTCCCATTTTTGTTTACATATAATCCTATTGATGTCTGTAAGTACATCTTTGTTTCATCTATAGATATTTTTCTTTTATGTAGACTTTGATTTTCTTTTAAACATTAGTGTCCATATGTATATTTATCAAATGTAAACAAAGTAAAATACTTTAATTTAATTATATAAGATAAAATTTCATTTTAAACATTATTAAAAGATTTATTTTAAATTTTCAAAATCATATTTTCTTTTCAAAATACAAATTTATATAAATAAATGGCAATTATTTCAAAGGTCATATTTATTTTTAAAATGATTAGTTTACATTTTATATAATTGGATTAAATATTTATTAAAATAATACTGCTAAAATAACGAGTCATCACAAAAACCCTTAGATTTACACTGCAACCATTCACACTATGACAATGACATTCATATTGATTTTGGCAACATACTCTTTCTTAACCATGAGACCATTTTTATATATGATGATAACCACGGTTGCAACGATAGTGATGACAACATCAATGACAACAACAGAGTTTGCAATATATATATATATATATATCATTTAAAATACTTATGAATTTGTTGGATTGGGTTTTGGTTTCTTGGATGGTGATGAGAATAGAAGAGGAAGGAAATTTTTTTCTACAGATAAGCGCAATTTTGTCCCTGAAATAAATGATAAATGAAAAAAAGATTAAATTTGAATAGTATAAAAATAGAAGGCATAAATTTATAGATTTGATATTTGACACCTTTGACTTAGAGAGAGAACATTTTAACCCTTCGAGCCACATTTCCATAACTAAGAAACTAACATTCCATTAAGCAGAACTGAAGGAGATGTACCAACTTCTTCTTCCAAGTTGGTAGAGTTCATAAATAAGGACAATTTATACACTTTCTTTAATATCAATATACTCATTATAAAATGATCTCGATGATCAATATTAGGTACTATTATATATATAGATATATGTATATATACATATATGTATATATATATATACACATATATGTATACATATATGTATGTGTGTGTAATATGCAGAGCACGAAATATCTCAAACATATTAGATGTTTAGACGAAAAACATGCTTGTCACCCAAACTTAAGTACTAACTTCTTCACTTTTAATCTTTCAAAGGTCGTAATATCAGGAATAAAGACCTACAGGAGATTGAATGCCTTTTGCAGTCACCAAAGAAACATGCAGCAATTGGCAATGAAGATGAAAGAGAATATTGAAAAGTTAAAAGTAGTGTTTGTTATATGAAGAGCTACTTCACTAGCTATTCAAAAGAATTTAGTCTCTTTGTGGATATCCATAAGTTACCCCATTGCAAAGGGTGGCCTTTTGAGCAATTTAGAGCAACCAACGAGGATATTCACAAGCTATAGAATAGAACCTCAAATTGTACGCATCATAAGAAAATGACATCATATTAAGTTTACCTAGTTTTTCTTGCTTCTTTTGCTGATTAGTTTGAAGATTTGTTTTATTGTATTATTACGATCCTGAAAATTATCATGAGTACTTTGGTAGTACTTTGTGTAAATCTTCAATGTAGTTTACCTAGTTGGTATTATCTATAATTTCAAGTACTTTGGTAGTACTTTGTGTAAATTGCCATTGTAGTTATATCTTGTTTGGCCTAAGATGGACAACATTGTGCTCTAATTTTATCAACTAGATTATTTGAGTTTTATTTGGATAACCTGAAATATATATATATATGTATGTATGTCATTTTCAAAAAAAAATGTATGTATTATGTATGCATATATACGATGTGCGTGCCATGACATCCAGTTGCACCCAATTTCAGCCACGAGTCTCTATTTAAATAATTGTGTGAGTGAAGAGAGAGTTAGTGGAAAGAGAGAAAAACAGAAATATGGGATGGATATCAGGCGGCTGTATGGGTGCGGCATTATTTGAGGTGCAGTTGAACGCTCATATATATATATATATGTATGTATGTATGTATCTTATCCTTTGGGCATCATGTTGACGTGGATATTTGCTCTTTTTACATACTTTTGCTGCTAATCCTGATGTGTACATATTTGCTCTTCGTCAAATACATGATTCCCTATATTTCGGATTTTCAATACGCTACTAATAGCGGATATTAACTTTGCATCTCACTTTCATATCTATTCATTTTTATTATTGAACACTCAATTCTGGCTTTCAGATCTTATATGGATTTTCTGTTTTCAACTTTTATAAACCTTATGCTAGCGCGCTTTACTTATATCTTAGGCGACTACAAACGTACTTTTTTGATAGTTTTAGACATTCAAACCTTTAAATTGGCTTTTGACAATGCAAACATTCAGTTCAAACCATCGATTGTTTTTAAACTCAAAATATATATAATAATAACATATTTTCAAAATTGTTTTAATTATTAAATAAGAATGAATCCTTCTAAATTGTTTTCATTGTAGGACTAAGAATTTTCTAAGTTCGAGTGAAATATCTTTGGTTGAACATGCTTGAAATAATTAATCAAAAGAAGCAAAATATTGTTTTCTGGTATTGCTATTTATTTCTCCTAACTCTATAGTCGAGAAATGGAATCCTTCTAATGACCCCACTAAAAATATATATGATTTTGGTCATGATGTTCCTTGATCGCTTGAAAACTTCAGCCAGATTGGAAATAACCTGTTTAGCGATGATACCAATACTGATGTTAGTACCCTACCTCTGTTTAACAGTGATGATGATACATTACAATGCAATATAGTTTTGTATATATAGGCCTGTATTGCTTAGCCTAGATTGGCATAATTAATCGTATACAACTCATTCCAGATGCATTATGTACAATTATATTCCTTATAGTATGAAAGAAGGGTATAAGCTGTTTAACAGCCGATGTTATCTCATTCTTTCAATACCCCCCCCCCCCCGACAAATTGAGCTAGGGTTTCACTTTAATCCTTTATTTCGTTCGCCACCGTCTTCAATTCTTAAATCAGACTTTAATCTCACGAAATTCTTTGCTGATAATGGCTTTGTGAGTATGTCAGCATGTTCATAAAATGCTGGCAGATGATTGATGATTAGTTTTCCTTCTAACACCTTTTCACGAAAGAAGTAAAGATCAATTTCGATGTGCCTCGTTCGTGAATGAAGTATGGGATTGGCGGTTAACGAGACGGTGCTGAGGTTGTCGCACTTAAAGGTTGGTCTAGTCTTTGGCTGAATTCTGATTTCACTGAGGAGAGACTCGATCCATGTGATCTCTACAGTTGTGCTTGCTCACTGCAGTACTCGGCTTCTGTGCTTGATCTAGAGATAGTTGGCTGCTTTTTGGAGCACCATGACACTAGATTTCATTCTAAATATATGCAGTATCTAAATGTAGATCTTCGATCATCTATAGGTGTTAACAAGAAAACTTGTCAGTACCTCAAAGTGGAGTTTGAAGTGTAAATGGTTCCTTCAAAACCTCCTTTCGAACAAGTGAAGATTGCTTACACTCTTCGGGTAGGTAAAGATAGTTGAAAGAACTTATTTAATACCTTTCAATACAGTCGAAAAGGTTACCTCTCTTTAGAAATTCCTTCCGAGTTATTCAGTTGGTGACTCTATCGGAACCACCTTTCGAAGTAGTCAAGGAGGCTTGAGATTGGGGGTTTATGGTAATTGGTTGAGTTAAGTTGATTTCGACTTCGTCGAAAGGGTGAGCTCTTATTGTCTTGTGGTTTTGAGCTAAAACTTAAACGATATGTGGATGCTAGGGGTTTCGACTTAATCGAAGGGTAACCTTTCGACTAGATCAACATCAGATGATAATTGTATGCAATTGGAATCTCAAAATAGCTGCGTAATCAAAATTATTATAACTTCCTTTTATTGAACTAAGATGTACAAATTGACCAAACCCCAATTTGATTTCGAAATTAGGGTTTACAAGCTTTAGAAAGCACAAGTAAGAAGTAAATGAAATCGGATCCATAAACCAGACCCTTAGGGTCTTATTTATAGGTGCGGGTTGGCACCTTTCGACCTATTGCTTTCGACATGATCGAAAGGTCTACTCTACTCCTTTCGTGTGCATCTTTTGAACCATAGCTTTCGACCTAATCGAAAGGATTACATGGCTGACCTTCCGCTGAAGACTGGGCTTCCTTCTTACTTTTCCGCTTTCGACTTCGTCGAAAGGTATATTGCTTGATCGCTTTTGACTTCATCGAAAGGTGTATAGATGCGCTCTTTACTTAGCTGTTAAGGTGCCATGCAAGTTGGCATGGGCATTGGCCTTCGATACTGTCGAAACGTTTGCCCTTTGGGTTTCAAATGAGTCGAAACACCATAGAAAGCTTTGCTGCAAACGATTCCACTCAAAAGCATCTTCTTTGGCTGGTGCGGGACCTCATCCTTTGGCGTTAGTGTGCGTTATATTGAATTCATATAGTTTTTCCTTCATAGGTGAGGATGACTTTAACCAATTCAAAAGGCTAATATACACTTTCGAAAGGGTTGTTTTTGCCAAATGTTCTTCTGATGAAAGTAGTTGACGACGAAACCAATCATTTCAAATGGTTTGATGCATATAAGGAAAGCATGCTATCCATTGCCTTCGAAAGGTACCTTTCGACCTTTTCGAAAGCTCTTTACTTATCCAAAACATTGCTGAAGCATCCTTTTGGCCTCTTCGAAAGGTTTTGCTGTCTCTTTCATCCTCTTGTCGAAAGCCTTATTGAATGTTTACAGAGACCACTCTAATGCCTTCTGATCCTCATCAATGCTCTTTTTCTTTCTTTCATACTTTCATTCTTGAGAATATTTTATGGATAACATTGATCATCTATATCGGTTGCCCAATCGGTGTCTGAGTATTCTTGAATTTCTAATGTTTTACATGCTTTCAAGCTTATGCCTTGATTTATTGTTTCTTTTAGATATCTCAAGATGCACTTTACGGCTTTCCACTGATCACTTAATGGTCTCTGCATAAACTGACATACTTTGTTCACGCTAAATGCTATATTTGGTCTTGTTATTGTAACGTATTATAGTGCACCTACTATACTTCTGTATTGTTATTCATTATTTATAGGTTCACAATTGTCTTTGGATAAATGTAAATTGCTGACCATTGGTGTAGGTAGTCCCTTGGCTTGATCCATCTTTGCTTTAACTAAGATTTTCGCAATATTTTTTTTCTGACATAGTACAAGCTTTGTATTTGATTTTCTGCACACCTTTATCCTTAAAAAATAGCTCAAGTCTCCCACTTCTTTGATGAAGAATGCTTTATCTAGATGTTGGATCACCTGTTTAATTTCAGCTTCACTATTTCCTGAAATTATAAAACCATCCACATAGACAAGTATATAAGTTATTGTATTTTTATCAAATTTAATATATGATAAATTATCTGATTTAGTTGCCCTGTATCTCAGTCGAATCAGTGTTGCATTTAACTTATCATTCCAGGCCCTTGGTGCCTGCTTTAGTCCATATATAGCTTTATGAAGTTTGCACACTCTATGATCATTGTTGCTTAGTTTGTAACCTTGTGGTTGTTCCATATATACCTCTTCTTGAAGTTCTCCATTTAAAAAATCATTATTGACATCTAGTTGTCTGATTCTCTAGTTGTGATGCAATGCTATAGTTATTATTATTTTGATAATAGTTGGCTTAACCACTAGTGAAAATGTCTCACTGAAATCAAATCCATATTGTTGGTTGTAGCCCTTTGCAACTAACCTTGCCTTGTACTTAGATACCGTTCCATCAGGATTTTTCTTTAGCTTGTAAGTCCACTTGCAACCTATGATATTTTTATGCTCTGGTTGTTGTACAAGTTCCCAAGTGTTGTTTTTTATTAAAGCATGGTATTCCTCATCCGTTGCTTCCTTACATTTACTGCTTTTAATTGCTTGCTCATATGTGGTTGGTTCTTCTAATTTTGTTGTAGCAGCATACACTTTAGGCTTAAATATTCCACTTTTTGATCTAGTTATCATATGATGTCCAGGTTCCTTTGGTGGTTGCTCTTGAGATTGAGGGGCTTCATGTTGATATGTATCTTCATGAAGTTATTGTTCTCTTGTTGATGGTTGTTCATTGTCTTGAAAATGACCTTCAGATTGTTTGGATGATCTTGACGACTCATGACTTGTTGGCTCATGAACTGTTCTGAGTAAAGACTTAGTTTGTTGTGCAGCAGTATCAACCTGATCATTTTTCCTTTGATTTCTTCATTGTAAATTGGTATTGAAGGTATTGATACTTTAGCATTATATACCTTTTGACTAACTTTTCTATCTTTTTCTGCAAAAGGAGAAACATACTCATTAAAAGCAACATAACTTGATATGTTGATCATACCATTGCTGGTTAGACACTTATAACCTTTTTGATGAGATGCATAGCCCAAAAAAGTACAGGGTGCAGATCTGAAACTTAATTTACGAGTATTAGTCTCAACCATGGAAAACAAAGGAACCCAAAGGTCTTTAAATTTGAGTAATCAGTTTTAACATTAAAAAGAATCTCATTGGGGGTTTTAAGTTTCAGAACCTTTGTTGGAATTATGTTGATAAGATATACTGAACTGGAGAATGCATCAGCCCAAAATTTGAGTGGCAGAGATGCTTGTGCCAAGAGAGTGAGACCTATTTCCACAATATGCATGTGCTTTTTCTCAATTAGCCCATTCTGTTCTGAAGTATGTGGGCAGGTAAATCTATGAATTATTCCTTTCTTTATGATGTACTCCTTTAGTGGTTTGAATTCAGTCCCACCATCTATATTATAATCTTTAGCTGTTGGTTGGTTTGCTTTTCATCGTCAATAATAAACTGCAATATTGTCCTGCCTGTTTCTGCTTTTGACTTAAGAAAATAGATCCAAGTGAATCTAGAATATGCATCAATATATGACAAGTAGTAATTACAACCATAATCTGAGTTTATTGTGTCGGTCCCCATAGATCTGCAGCCACCAATTGCAATGGTTCATGATATTTAGTTATAGAATTAGGAAATGGTAACTTGTGACATTTTCCCATTTGACAATAAGTACATATATATGGCAGTGATATATCCTTAAAATTGATATTATATTTTCTCAATACATGTCTTACAATATTGACACTTGGGTGTCCCAATTCACAGTGCCGAAAATTAAAAATACTCTTGTTGTTTACATTGTTATTAATACCAGAGTGATTACACCATTTTTTGTCATCAGCTTTCTTATGATTCTTCATCAAGTTGAAAATATAGGGGCCATTATGAACTCTACCCTGTAATAAAATTTCTCTACTTAGTAAATCTCTAACTGTGCAAAATTTTGGATAGAATTCAAAGTAAACTTGATTATCAAGGGCAAACTGAGATACACTCGTTAAATTCTTTTCAATTTGTGGAACTCTCAATAAATTATTGAGAGCTAACTCTCTCTTGCCCTTGACAATTGCTTTTCCAGTATGGGTGATTTGTATTCTTTGTATTCTTTTCAATTGACCATTACCCATAAAAATATCATGCATACCTTTGTAATCTTTGTTGCCCAAATTCAAATTTTGTAGATTATGTGATTATTTACACCTGAGTCTGGATACCAATCTTCATTCAGTGTATCTTTTGGCCCAATTAAGATTTCCACATCATTTTGAGTTCTTGAATTGTTTCCTTGATTCTTGTAATCTTAGCTTGCGTGAGCTAAATTGGCATTGGGATGGTAATTCCTTTGACTTGAGTTGCCTTGTTGATTTGATATGTAATTCTGATCAAATATAAAATAGCATCTACTTGTTGTGTGGTCATACTTTTCACAAATTTGACATCGTATTTCATTGTTGTTACTCCACCTGCCTCTGCCTCTGTAAGTCTGACTGTTTCTTTGATTACCTTGACCATTTCTTGAATTTGTATTTCTTGTTAGATTTTTGCCTTTAAAATCTGTTTCACTTAAGACATAATTAATGCTGAAATCTGAACTTGTTGTTTTCCTTTGTTCTAATCTTCCCTCATGTGCCAATAAAGTGGAGTGAACATATTGTAAACTTGGAAGTGTTTCTTTTGATGAGCTGATTACTACAACTGACTCATATTCCTTGTCTAAACCATTGAGAATAGCCAGTATTTGTTTTTCTTCTGCCACTTTATGACCTACAGAACCTAGTAAATCATACAATGACTTCATTTTGGTTAAGTACTCTCTCATGGACATATTATCTTTCTTATATTTTGCATCTGCCTTTTGTAATGCATCACTCATGCTGATGATTGCGTGTTGAATACATGGTTTTAAATCTCCTATATATCGTCCGAGATCTCCTCCGATATCTCCTTTTCACACTTAAACGAGATGAGACATCAAATCTCCTCCATATCTCCCTCGACACTCATCTCGTCCGAGATATTCAAATCGCACCCGAAATATGGATTAAAATCTCAATCCAAGGTCTCATCCGAAATTATACATTTTTCTTATTTTGCAAAATATTTTTTATTTTCATATTGATTCAAAAGAAACTACTCGATCCAATTATAATTTACCAACTTCTTTAACATATTATTTATTTTTTATCTTAATGAGTCATAGAGAAAAGTTTCACTTCTTTATTATGTTCAAATAAAAAGATATTATTCAATCATTACCAAATCAATTAAGCTAATCAAGCTACTACTTTCTAAAAATATTCTTTTTTCCATGTAAATCAAGTATGTTACCATTTTTATTTTTACTAAGAAAGTTATAACCGTTAAATAAATTTTTAACACATCAATTTTAGACACATAAGTACATCCGAGATATTCCCGAGATGCATTATAAAACCTGAGATGTCAATCCGATATGTACACCCGATACGTACTCACCTCGTCCGAGATCTCCCCCGATACGAGATAACTTGTGTAAAAATTCCAAGACAAAACGTGACCTAAATCCGATATTTAAAACCTTGGTTGAATATATGTTCAACCATACTCCAGATTTCATGTGTTGTGTTGCAGCCTATGATTTGAGGCAGTAAATTTGCACTAATCGATGACAATAATCATGCACTTAAGAGACTGTCTTGTTGTCGATGTATTATATACTCCTTGTTGTCAACTAATTATCCTTCACTGGTGGTGATGTATCTTGTAGGGGTAGGCACAGTCCCAAGAATGTATTCTTCTAGTCCATATTCCCTTATGGCAGTGGAGATTTGATGTTTCTAGAGCAATAAATTGCTCTCATCTAACTGAATACTGATGATCTCACTTCTTGGATTGATGATTTTCTTGGATATTTCCTCAAATTCCGTAATTTGATTGGCAGTACGAACAGCTGATGATATGTCTGATGTGTTATCAGTTGTTCCGGCCATTGATGAACGTATTTTTCTGCATATTAAACCGTTTGTTTCATATATTTTTATTTTAATAAAGCGGTACTATACGGGTTTTTTGTTGTCGTTTTGCAGACTATAGATTCTGAAGTGCTACGCTGAAATTAATCGGTTGTGTCATCTATTGGTTCAAATGACACGTAAGAAAAGAGTGCAACATTTTAATCATAAATAAATCAAAGCTCAGCACATGTTAATCAAAAAGCACAACTTACATGGACCAAGTCAAAAATAAGCTCATTAGCATGATCATGTAAAAGAAAAAAATCCACTCACGTTTCCAAGTTCAAAAAAAGGTGGACCATTTCAAAGTAGCAAAGATGAAGCATATTATTCAAATGCCAGCTCACATTAGCTTTGTTCTATGCAAATTCAAGTCTAAACACATATATTATCTTAGCTTGGTCAAGAGAATACTAATTCAAACAATGACGTGGCCATGTGCAAATTCAATCAGCATATATTTTTCAAGCAATGACGAGGCCAGATATTTTTTCTTTGACCAATTCAAACATGGGACCTATTCTTTTAGGAAAAGGTGGAGTGATATTTTCAGATCTGGAAGTCTATATATAGAGAACTGCAATGCCAGAGGAAATCATCTCTTACCCCGTCACTTTTCTACTAGTTTATTTTTAGCAATGTTTTTATGTCAGTCAGAGTGGATATAATTGTTAATTAGTTTTAGCAGTTTATTGATTCTGGATTTTAGTTATTTGTCAGTACTCTTTTCATTTCAGTAATTTAAATTCAGTTCGTTTGATTTCGAGTTGTTCATGCTGCTTATTTCCCTTCCGTACTTTTTATTTTTTTTACTCTGAATTTTACAGTAAATTTTGTTGATTAGTTTAAGTGAAATTTGGAATCTCAGGGTGATTGCTTTTATTATTGTTTTTATCCGCTCAAAACCATCATCGCATTTGTTTAACACGCCTAAGATTTAAATATGGATTTCAAACATTTAAAAATACAATTCCCTGTGTTCGATCTGCATACTACATATCTGTGCGCTTGCAGAATTAATTAAAATTTGTGCTTTTCTAACCAATAGAAAAGTCGCAACAGCCATTGAGTTAATTCTTGATCAAATGAAGAGGTGCTCTCTGATTATCTTGATGTGATGCAGCCAAGATGTTGTGATGAAGCTTCTCTGATCAATTTCAGGCACGCCAAAGATCAGTTGTGGGTGAAAGTTGGTTCTTGAACAGATTTACACTGAATCTTGATTAAAAGATCGAAATATCTCCGATGATGAAATCTACCTAAGGAGATTACAAACACAGCTACACTCAAATGAGGTGATGGTGTGGTGATTGATCACTAGAGTGGTGGTCGACGACCATTAGGCACTGAGTGCACTGATACCAAGTTAGAAATATGAAAAAGAAGAAATTGCAAACTAATTTTATTTCAGAATGATGATACATTACAATGCAATACAGTTGTGTATATATATGCTTGTATTGCTTAGCCTAGATTGACTTAATCAACCGTATACAACTCATTCCAGCTGTATTATGTACAATTACAATTATATCCCTTATAGTATGAAAGAAGGGTATAAGTTGTTTAACAGCCGATGTCATCTCATTCCTTCAATAGTTTTCACTGTAGTACTAAGAATTTTCTAAGTTCGGGTGAAATATCTTTGGTTGAACATGCTTGAAATAATTTATCAAAAGAAGCAAAATATTGTTTTCTGGATATTGCTATTTGTTTCTCCTAACTCTATAGTCGAGAAATGGAATCCTTCTAATGACCCCACTAAAAATATATATGATTTTGGCCATGGTGTTCCAAGATCGCTTGAAAACTTCAGCCGGATCGGAAATAACATGTTTAGCGATGATACCGATACTGATGTTAGTATTCTACCTCCATTTAATATTGATGCCTCTGGGAGGTGAAAGAATTTAAATCAAGTGAATTAAAATTTTACAAAATTGAAGGAGTTTGATAAGAAAATATCTTTATTTTTTTAATGTGGTTTTTTTAAAATTAAAGATGATTAAAACCCAGAAAAATATTACTGCATAGTTGGTAGAGGTCATGGTAAATTGTTTTGTTTTTACAATTGTTTAAATGTAATGATGCATTTATGCTACATACATATGGTTGGAACTACAACCACGCCACCAGCCTACATGTGATGGTTTTGAACTTTGCCAATAGATAATCCAAAGATCATACGCGGACAATAATTGTTTAGCTTCGTTCTTCTTTTCTACAACCATATATACATTAGATTAACATATAATTTAAGACGTAATGATACATTTATGCTAGTATTTGATATATAATTAGAAATGCATACTTTAAACGTACATCGCTTGTTTATCCTAATTATTCAACAGTACGTGATTTTTAAAAGGAAAATTTGCTACTTTGAGCCTGTTTTAGAAAAAATAACTTAAATAGACCAGTTTGAAAAATAATTACAGAGATAGGCCTGTTTTGGTATTTACGTTGGCGAATTTTGGAAAATCGCCCATGTGCGATTTTCCAAAATTCGCCAAAGCCTATAACAACTTTGGCGATTTTTCGAAAATCGCACATGGACGATTTTCCAAAATTCACCTTGGCTGCAATAAATCCAGTCAGCAACCCATCTTTCTCCCTCACTTCTACCTTTACCAAAAATTAAAGCGAAAGACTGTAAATGGCTCCAAGAAACTGAAATCAGAATTTGTATCTTAAAATCATTGATTTAGGGCTAAATTTATAGATCTTGACGGCAGTGTTCAACAAAGTTCATCAATTCGAAGGCACAATCATAAAACCCTAGTTTTTATTTGTAATTTCTAAAATTTGATAAAGTGAATAATGGGTTTGATTAAGTTAACTATTTTCTACATGCATACGTAGTGATTGTATACTGATTTGTAGAATGGCGAAAAATCTAATTCCTACACTTTGCTACTACGATAGCGATTAATTGTCGATGATCAGAGAAATGGTAAATATGTTGGCGGTATGTGTAAACTAGGAAGAGTGTGGAAAGGTTGCAAATTAACGGAATTAAAAGAATCTGTTTACAAAATGACGAAAATTAATAAAGAAGAATTTGAAATTGAATTAGTGATTAACTGGCCAACAGACTCGGTTTCTAAAGCAATAGCATTAATGGATGATGATGATGTAGAAGTAATATTTTCTACTGTTGCAAAATCGATTGAGTTATACAAAGGGAAAGTTGCAAAGCAACAATAAGAACAGCAAATGGCATTTCCTGTAGTAAGTACTGGAATTGGATACTATACATAGATGTTGGAGACGGTGAATCCATCTACTGGCTACATATCTCCTAGTTACAGTAATCCTTACGTAACTAATGGAAGATACTTTTCTCCATCTATGCAGTACGGGTTCATGCCATACACAAACTCACAACCTCTACACAACAAAGCATTCTTTATTGCATAACGCCTATGGATGCAATGATTAGTCCGAGGTAACATTTTTTTGATGAATCGTTGGGTATATTGTTATTTAGTTATATTTTTTACGCTTTGTTGCAATGTAATTAGCTTCCAACAATAAGGCAGTCAGCATAACGAAAGTGCTAAACCATCAAATGCTAATATGTCGCAGTCAATGTTTCATAATCCATTCGAACTATATGATATGAGTCAAAGGTATGTTTATAGATATATCCTTGTTTTCATCTCTTCTGGTATTGATTGTTGGTTAGTTGATTCCTATATTGTTAACAGGTATATGACAGTCGATACTGCTGCACAATGGAGTGCTGGACCATCCGCCCATTCTCCTCATGCAAATGTTGACAATGATATGGACGTTGATGGGGATGAAACGGTAGGTGCTGAACCCCAAGTCAATAGCATGGTTGTTGCTTCTAGGAATGGTAATGAAGACTCTTGGATTGAAAGAATGCAAGTTAACAACGACCCATTGAACTATGAATTCCTACAGTAGATGACAATGATGGTGATAGTGATGAACTAGAGATGGAAGTACCTTTGGATGATGATCTTTGCATTGTGCAAATGTTGGCAAGATCTGTTGTTGCTAATCTTCAATTTGTGGGCGAACGATTTTAAATTGCATGCGTTCAAGGTAGTTTCAGTGTTGGAATGGTTTTTGAGACAAAAGAAAAGTTTCTCCAACAATTAACAGAATGGTCTATTCTGCATGCTATTTCTTACAAGCCAATCAAGTCAAACAAAAAAAATACACTGATATATGTAATGTTGGAGGTAATTGTCCTTCGAGGATACATGCGATAGTTTCGAAAATACCTGAGTCTGGATGGTGGGAAATTCGGAAGTATCCAAGTGAACATACTTGTGTCAACCCAATAGTTAATTCCAACCATAAGCAAGCCACTTTGAAATTTCTTGTGACAAAAATCATGTCTTTTGTCAAAGCTGATTTTGATATTTCTGCTGGTAATTGTATTCCGCTTCACACGTCGATAGTGAAACACAATTTTGTTTCTTGCTAAAACAGGAGACTAAGGATTGTCCAATGAAGTGACAAGTCCTGCTCGTAGTTTTTCGATCCGTTCGACATCCTCCAAAGTCAGCATCACTATATGATACTAGCTCGAAAGGACATTCTTTAGGATAAAAAGTCTGAAATCTTTAGTTTTTCTTAGGTAACGCAATATACGTTTCACTGCTCGTAAGTGTGATTCTTTGGGATTTGCTTGAAAACGAGCACATAAACAAACACTCATCATTATTTCAGGTCTACCTGTTGTTAAATAAAGTAATGATCCAATCATACTTTGATATAATTTCTGGTCAACACTTTTGCCATCTTCATCTCGATCGAGATGTATTGTTGTACTCATTGGAGTTGGTTTGGCAGAAGTATTTTCCATACGAAAGCGTTTAATCAGACTATTACAGTATTTTTCTTAGTTAATGAAAATTCCATTATTTAATTGTTTAATCTGTAATCTAAAAAAATATTATAGTTCTCCATATGTGACATTTCAAATTCTTTGGTCATTATATTTGAAAAATCCCAACATAACTTATCATTTGTAGAACCAAAAATTATATCATCAACATAAAATTTAATAATTAAAATATCCTTTTTAGTATGTTTAATAAAAAGAGTTTGATCAATCTTTCCAATTTCAAAACCGGAGTCTATAAGATAGTTTTTAAGATGTTTGTACCAAGTACGGGATGCTTGTTTTAGATCGTATAAAGCTTTCTTAAGTTTATAGATATGGTTTGGAAAAATTTCATGTGAAAATAAAGGAGGTTGTTCAACAAAAACATTTTCTTTTATATATCCATTTGAAAATGCACTTTTAACATCCATTTGATAAAGTTAAAATTATGAAAACATGCAAAGGCCAGTAAGATATGAATTGCAATTAGTCGAGCGACTGGAGCAAACGTTTCTTCATAGTCAATTCCTTCTTCTTGATTATATCCTTATGCAACTAATCAAGCTTTATTCCTAGTTATATTCCCTTATTCATCAGCTTTATTTTTGAAGACCCACTTAGTACCGATGACTGTTTGATCACTCGATCTAGGAACTAATTCCCAAACTTCGTTTCATTCGAACTGGTTTAGCTCTTCTTGCATAGCTATAATCCAATAGTCATTAGTAGAGGCTTCTTTAACATTTTTAGGTTCGATGTTAGAAAGGAATGCTACATGACCTATTTGATTAAGTTGATTTCTAGTTCTGACATGTGAATTAATTTCTCCTATGACATTTTCTATTGGATGATCTCGTAAAATCCTAGGAGGAGGTGTTAATTCATTTTCATCATGAACAATGTTTTCATCTTCTTTAAAATTATGAACAATATTGAAACACCCCACACCCCTTAATATACCCAAAAAGGCACACCAAAGGATGTGGTGTGTTATAGGCATAGCTAAATCATCACAGAGACTAAGATTCACAAGACAAATAAATAAAAACAGCGGAAACATTTAAATAATAACTTATCATTAAACTTCATTTCAAAATAATTCATAAAAACATAACATGTCTCAAAAACTCAAAATATCTCAAATTCATGTCTCATGAAAAATACACCTCAGTCTCACATAATCAGAGTGCAAAAGTAACAATAATAATAATCCCTCTCACAAGTGCCAATCCATAAATGAAAAAGATGAAAAGTAGAATAATACATCTAAAACGAGAGAACACCGGGAATGGATCTCCAAGCAACCTGAATTAACTCAACTCTGCTGGCCTACTGAGGGGAAAAGGGGGAAATAGAGGAGTGGGTCAGACAATAAGTCTGGTGAGTGAAAGTAATTACTAGCATTTCTAAGCAAGATAAAGATAATAGACAAAGCAATAGTTCTAGGAAAATACAGAAAAGATAAAACTCGGATAAAATAATGTTTCTGATTCTGTTTGACTGTTTGCTTTGATTGTGTGATTGTTTGCACTTGTCTTAAATTGCTGTGATTAGGCTGAAACACTAACCCTATCTCAACTGCTAACTTGATTAGGCTGAAATCCTAATTCTACCCTTTGATCGGCCTTTCCTATCTCTGTTGTGCCACTGTGAACCAATCCTGTTGGTCACAGCAAAAGACACCTCTTTAGCACTTAGGACGCAGTAGCGAATTATTTACCCAAATCGATGCCGCACGCTCGGTCATCGTCGGTACACACTAACTGTCGCCCTTTATTTGACCCTTTATTTACCCTAATCAGCATAAGCATGCCCAGCTTCACCTACTATTGTGAGACCATCGGTCCTCGACCTAAATGGGAATGCTGTCGGTACTAGTCCTAACAAACAAATTTTCTAGCTTGCGCCCCTTGCCCAAATCCCTATATTTGAGCCTCTATCTATTTGGCCACTTAGTTACGCTAATCAGCATAAGCAATAGTTCGAACATGGATTTGCAATCGATATTGATTAAATGGTTTTAAATAAGAATCTGAATTGAAAGAAAATTTTTATTTGTTGGTTTCACAACTGCGCATAGTCCAGATGTGTTGAAATGAAAGAAATAGTTTAAATGGATATTAATTTCAAATTAATTATTTTAATATAAATTGTTTAAAGATATATCATTTTAAAATTCTGATTTGTTTAGATTTTCAAAATAATTACTATATAACCATTTCAATAATCAAACCATTTTATATTAAATTATTAAAAATCATATTTAATCTATTTTAAACTATTTAAACCATTTAAACTATTTTAAAGTAATTTAAACTATTTAAAACTATTTTAAAACTAACTAAGCTATTTTCTAAAAATAAAACGGTGCAAGGTTGGACTACTATATTTAAATCCTTGATTTGAAAGTGAAATGGTTAAATGGATGTTATAAATTACGTTGGAATTTGAAATGATATTTTCTAGTGAAATGACATATTTGAGTAAATATGATGATTTTGAAACGAGAGTTAACCTATTGTGAATATGGTTTCGAAAGTGATGATTTCAAAAGTTATATGATTTCAAAAGTGAATATGATTTCGAAAGCGATATGATTTTGAGAATATGATATTTTGATATCAATTATGAATAGGTTTTGGAAATATAAAAGAACCATCTGGTGTGAAATAAACGTTTGGTTGTTAAAGAGACCGGAATCAGATATTGTCATACTCTCTGCTAATACCGAAAACCACTTTAACAACTGTGTATGTGGTGGAGATTCTAGAATGAAGTAGGATGGTTTGGCGAACGATTCTGTATGAGGTATTTACGTACCCTTGACTCCCTCGAGTCAGCTTGATGTGACTAAAATAGGAGCCAGGCCGGGCCAAGTGAGGTCACACCTCCGATCGGACATGCTTCTTCGATACCATATTATGACTTTGGAATTGATTGTTGATACACGAAGATTTTGATCAATGACAATGAGCTTCAACAAAAAGGTAGAAATATATTTGAAATCAGAGGAAGATCGATGAAGACCAAAGTGTAAAACATAAGTATGATTTTTATGGGTCTAAGTCTAGATTATTTTGTTAAAATCTATCCTCAAGAGATTTGCACGAACACTAAAACACTTCCTTTAAACTTGATTTTTATAAAAACTTTTAGTATGCAAATTTTCACAGTTCAGTCGACTGAACAGTCATGGCCAGTCGACTGAAACTGGCACAGAAATAAAACATACACAGTTTCAGTCGACTGAACTCACTGTACAGTCGACTGAACATAGATCTGAAAATTTTCCTTTATAATTTCAGTCGACTGAATTTACTGTTCAGTCGACTGAATCTGTAACTGCGAATTTTCTATGAATAGACACCTTCTTCCTCCCAAGAGTTGCAACCATTCTTCAATGGAAACAGAAGCATCTCTTCCTTGCATCTCTAGCAAACAAATGCAACTCTTCTACAAGTATAAATACATGGTTTTAACAATTGCAAATTACCAATTCTACTTGCTTTAATCTCTCTATTTACTTGAACATACTTTCATATTCTTTTAAGTTTTCAAAAGCAAACCAATTGCTTGAATCTCTGTTTTAACTATAACATCTCTTGATTCATAGCAATTCATATTTCCTAAATCTTCATAAACACTTTGTATACCCTCGAGGATAAGATTATAGGAAAGTTGTACTAAAATTAACTCATTAGTGTTATCAAGAACACAACAAGTCAGAAATATTTTTTGTATCCAAGTTGAAGTCCTCTTCGATAGTTGAGGCAAGAAATCCCGTTCGGTTGTTCGGGTAAGTTGTAAACCTATTCCTCCGGGTTAAGTGAGGGTTGTTGGTTAGTTGAATTCCTAAGAGGAGCTTAGGGACTGGACGTAGGACAAGAGGTCCGAACCAGTATAAAGTCTTGGTGTCTACTTTACTTACTGCTCACTACTATCTACCTAGACTATTTCACTATTCCATATTATGCGATCCTACCGCATAGACTCTTTCAATTGGTATCAGAGCAAGGCCGTCCTATAACCATAACACCGTTATTTGACATATTGATAATATGGAAAACAACACAAGCACAACATCTACCTATAACTCTACATTTGCGGAAGGACAATCTACTCAAAGACCACCTCTATTCAATGGACTAAACTATAATTATTGGGCTACAAGGATGAGGATTTATATGCAAGCAACAAGTTTTGAAGCCTGGAACGCAACTCAAGCCGAACTCATTGTACCCACAACGGATTATTCTACATGGACGCAAGCTCAGAAGAATGAAGTTAGTGCAAATGCCAAAGCTATGAATATGCTATTTTGTGCTTTGGATAGAAATGAGTTCAACCGTGTAAGCATCTGTACTACTGCACATCAAATATGGAGTACACTTAAAACCATACATGAAGGCACAAACAAGGTGAAGCAAACTAAGATCTCCATGCTAAAGAACCAGTTCCAAAACTTTAGAATGCGACAAAATGAATCCATCAATGACATGTACTCAAGGTTTCAAGATATTCATCATGCCTTAATAGGACTAGGAGAAAAATACACGGATTTTGATATTGTATCTAAAGTTCTAAATTCACTCACTGATGAATGGGAGAGAAAAGTCTTAGCAATCGAAGAAGCAAATGATCTATCTACAATGAAACCGGAAGAATTAATTGGAAATCTTATGTCATATGAAGTTAATATGCAAGCTAAGAAAGATCAAGCACAAGAAAGAAAAAATGTAGCTTTTCATGCGGAAAAGGAAGAATCAGAGTCTGAAGATGAGGATTTAGCATTTATAGCCAAAAATTTCAAGAAATTTTTAAGATTGAGAAAAGAAAATAAAAACGGGTTCAAAAAGAATTTCTTGAACAAACCTTCATCCTCAAATATAGAATGCTTCAACTGTCACAAGAAAGGTCACATGCAGAAAGATTGTCCAGAGCAAAAGAAGGAGAATCAGAATAAAAACAAGAAAGAAAAATTCAAAAAGAAGGCATTCTCTGTAACATGGGACGATTCAGATTCATCTTCATCTGATAGTGAAAATGATAGCGACAATGAACAAGCAAATGTATGCTTTATGGCTCAGGAATCTGAGGTTAGTACTTTAACTTTCGACGATTTAATTGATGTAAACACTGAACTTTTGAGTACAATAAAAATTCTTAAAAAGAAACTTAAAGAGACACGTGAAAATCAGAACAAGGCTGAGTTTGAAAGGGATATGTTAAAAGATGAAAAGAAGATTTTAGAAGAAGAACTTGAAAAAGTTCAAGAATCTCATTCAAATTTGGAAACTCAACTATCACTTTTAAGTCAAGAAATTGAAACTCAAAAGACAAAAAATGATATAATTGTTTCTGAAAATCATGAATTAAAAACTCAGATTAAACAAGTTAAGTTAGATAATAATAGTCTTCAAGCTAGATTAGATAACATAACTAAAAATGTCTCTAACTTTAACAAAGGAAGAGAAAATTTATCTAAGATTTTAGAAAATTCTCAATCTTCCTCAAATAAACAAGGATTAGGATATAAAAAGGAACCAAAAATTTCTAAAAAGACAAATTTTAAAAGGAATATTGACTCTAAACAACAAGTGTTATTAAGAGAACCTATTAGAACAAGAAAAGAAACTAAGTTTGTTAAAATCTGGGTTCCAAAGACTAATAATATTTTAATTAGAAATAAATATATTAAAACATTTATGGATAGTGTTCATAATAATAAAAATTATATTTATAAAAAGGATACTGAACCAAATTGGGTTTGGTTTCCTAAGTTCTAACTTATTAGGACCCTATTGAAAAGTGGGTACCAATAATTTTATATTTATTTTCAGGTCCCACACAAAAAGAAAAAATGGATATTAGATAGTGGTTGCTCAAAACACATGACCGGTGACAAAGATATGCTTACAAACATCACATACTTTGATGGTGGCTCGGTTACCTTCGGAGACAACTCAAAAGGCTATATCATTGGCAAAGGAGATGTGAGCAATTACGGTACATCAAATTTACCTTTTATTACCAATGTTTCATTAGTTAAAAATCTAAAACATAATCTACTAAGCATAAGTCAACTTTGTGACAAAGGTTTTAGAATAACGTTTTCGGAAAACAAATGTAGTATTTCTGATCAAAACCAAAATCTTGTTTTTGAAGGAAATAGAGATAGGAATATTTATGTTTTAAATATGAAAATAAATCATAATATGAATATGTGTTTACTTGCAAAAGATAATGATCCTTGGTTATGGCACAAAAGATTTTGTCATATTAATTTCAAAACTATTAGAAAACTTTCTAAAAATGAATTAGTAAGAGGATTACCTAAGATAAACTTTAAGATAAAAAATCTTTGTGATGATTGTCAAATAGGAAAATTAACAAAATCATCTTTCAAATCTAAGAAAAATATTTCAACTTTACAACCATTAGAATTACTTCATATGGATCTTTTCGGACCAACACAAGTTCAATCTATTAATCATAATCGATATGTATTTGTAATAGTTGATGATTTTTCAAGATACACCTGGACCATTTTTATGAAAAATAAAAGTGATACATTTGAGAACTTTAAAACATTTGCCAAAAGAATTCAAAACACTAAAAATTTAAAAATTAAAAATATTCGAAGTGATCATGGTGGCGAATTCGAAAATGAAGTTTTTGAATCTTTCTGTAAAAAGAAAGGAATAAATCATAACTTCTCATTTCCTAGAACTCCTCAACAAAATGGAGTAGTGGAAAGAAAGAATAGAACATTACAAGAATGTGCAAGAACGTTATTAAATGGAAGTTATTTACCAAAACATTTTTGGGCAGAAGCCGTAGCTACTGCATGTTATGTGTTAAATCGTATTTCTATTAGACCATTAACTAAGAATACTTCATATGAACTTTTTAACAATATAAAGCCAAATATTTCATATTTTAAAATATTTGGATCAAAATGTTTTATTCTAAATACAAAAGACCAACTAGGAAAATTCGATCCAAAAGCTGATGAAGGAACTTTTGTAGGATACTCAGAACGAAGTAAGGCATATCGAGTTTTTAATAAACGAACTAATACAATTGAAGAAACTTTACATGTATCGTTTGATGAAAATTTTAATAAAAAATTAAGCACAAAAGATGATGATGAATTTGTAATAAATACAGATAATACAAATATTGAAAATATAAATAATACCGAACTTGGATCTCCACCTAAAATCTTACGACATCATCCTGTACAAAATATAATCGGTGAAATAAATTCTCAAGTTAAAACTAGGAGTCAACTAAACCAAATGGGACATGTTGCTTTTATTTCTACAATAGAACCTAAAAATTCTAAAGAAGCATCAACAGATGACTACTAGATTATTGCTATGCAAGAAGAATTAAATCAATTCAAACGTAACGATGTTTGGGATTTAGTTCCTCGTCCTAATAATCAATCTGTTATAGGAACAAAATGGGTTTACAAAAATAAAGTAGATGAACAAGGAAATATAACTAGGAATAAAGCTAGACTAGTAGCACAAGGATATAATCAAGAAGAAGGTATTGACTTTGAAGAAACATTTGCACCTGTTGCACGACTTGAAGCAATACGTATTTTATTAGCCTTTGCGTGTTTTCATAATTTTAAACTTTATCAAATGGATGTTAAAAGTGCTTTTCTAAATGGTTTTATAAAATAAAATGTGTACGTAGAACAACCTCCTTTATTCATACACGAAAAATATCCGGATCATGTATATAAATTAAAAAAAGCTCTATATGGTCTTAAACAAGCACCTCGTGCTTGGTATGAAAGACTTAAAAGCTATCTACTAGATTCGGGATTTCAAATCGGAAAAGTAGATCAAACTCTATTCATTAAAAACACTACTAATGACATTCTAATAATTCAAATATATGTAGATGACATCATATTTGGTTCAACTAATGAAAACTTATGTAAAGAATTTTCAAATATAATGACCAAAGAGTTTGAAATGTCACACATGGGAGAATTATCTTATTCTCTTGGTTTACAAATTAAACAATTAACAAATGGAATTTTCTTAAATCAAGAAAAATATTGTGCTAATCTGATTAAACGTTTTGGACTAGAAAACACTTCTGGAAAGCCTACTCCTATGAGTACCACAACTCATCTTGATAGAGATGAAAATGGTAAAAGTATCGATCAAAAATTGTTTAGAAGTATGATAGGCTCCTTACTCTACTTAACCGCTAGTAGACCAGACATAATGATGAGTGTATGTCTATGTGCACGATTTCAATCTAATCCTAAAGAATCACATTTAAGAGCGGTAAAACGAATTATACGATATCTTAACAATACTAAAGATTTTGGTCTTTTCTATCCAAAAGAGTGTCCATTTGAGTTAGTATCATTCAGTGATGCTGATTTTGGTGGATGTCGAACAGATAGAAAAAGTACAAGTGGTACGTGCCATTTCATTGGAAAATCACTTGTATCTTGGTTTAGTAAGAAACAAAACTGTGTCTCGCTATCAACCTGTGAAGCAGAGTATATATCAGCTGCTTTAGCTTGTACTCAAGTTATTTACATGCAACAAACACTCAAAGATTTTAATATAAATTTAAGAAATTCAACAATATATTGTGATAATACAAGTACAATAAACTTATCTAAAAATCCGGTAAATCACTCTCGAACAAAACATATTGATATTCGTCATCATTTTCTACGTGACAATATCGAAAAAGGAATAATTAACCTAGAATATATCTCTACTGAAAATCAAATTGCCGATATATTTACTAAACCTATATTAGAAAACTCCTTTGTAAAATTACGACGTGAATTAGGAATATTGTCTTTTAAAGATATAAATTAAAGAAAATTAAAAAGAAAAATCTACACAAAATATACACAACATTATATGGAATACAACATTATATGGAAATTATAAAACAAAATATTTACCATAGATTCTTAACAAACTCATATTAACCATTAAAACGTTAAGTGGTTAAAAATCATTTAAAAATGGTAGCCACTATATGTTTAGAACATTCTTACTATAAATATACCCCTAAACAAAATTTCTTTTCATCAAGTCATTCCACATATAAAAGATTTAAAAAAAAAGTCTTACGATAGCTCAGACTCTCATATCAATATTATCTCCTCGGTTGAAAACACTCCTGCTTCACCTAAACTACCAACGCCAACACCAACGCATGAACCGGTGTACAAGTGGGAAAACTATCGCACTGGTTACACGCCAGATTCGAAAAAGGCAAAACGAAGTCTATTTACATCCCCTGACACAAAAAGAAAGATTGACGAAATTCATCACTTTCAACAGCAACAAATTAATCTTCAAAGAGAATTATATTTTGAACAGAAAGTAACAGCACGACGGCTAAGTTTTCTGGAGAAAATTGGATTACATTTTTGTAGTTCAAAGAAAAATGAAGTGAGCGAACCTTTACCTCGACCAAGTAATGTGTTCGATCCATCTTCATCCTACCGTACACCAGCTGATCCCTTGAATCCTTGGACTTCCCCAAAAACTCCTCATTATACTCCAAATTCATGGGATATAAATTATGGGAAGAACGAAGGAAAAACTCCAAGTCCATCCCCGAAGAAATAGTCAATTCTAATAATTTTTTAATATTGCATCTATATAATTGTAATCTGTTTCTTTTAATATATAAATTATTTACTTTTATATCAGGAGAAATAACAAAAATTAATATTCAGTCGACTGAAACCCACTGTTTAGTCGACTGAATCAAAAACAGACATCATAATATACACAGCTCAGTCGACTGAATTCACTTGTACAGTCGACTGAATATTCAATAGAAAATTTCTGATATAAATTCAGTCGACTAAAAATACTGTTCAGTCGACTGAATCTAACAAAGAAATATTTCGTGCTGTATTTCAGTCGACTGAACAGACTATTCAGTCGACTGAACGTGAATTTCCAGACAACTTTTTCCTTTTAACCACAGTTTTACCCCTATTCCTTCACTTTTTACCTCAAGCTCCATCTTCTTCCCCAAAAATACTCAAAACCCTAGAACTTAAAATTACTCCTCCCAAAATCAAATTAGACACAAAATGCCTCCAAAGCGATCTAGAGCTTCTTCTTCATCCTCCGAGCCAATTGATGCTCAAATAGCACAATGGCTATACGATGGAATAGCTATCACAAGATGGAACAAGATGAAGAATTCAAGGATTTTCGAGCATTCTTTTGTCGATTTTCAGAGTCTTCAATCCTACAATATCCAAGCATTCACGGATCAAGCAGGTCTAACATCACTTTTAGATTTAAAAAGAAATGATCATGCCATAAATCACATTATGGTGAAATTATTTTATGCTAATCTTAATCTCGACCATCAAACTCCGAGAAATCCAAATAATAGTGTTTGGAGTATGGTTTGTGGAAAGAAAGTTTGGTTTTCTCTTGATCGTATTTCTCACATCTTAGGCTCGCCAAACTTTGGTAGCAAACTTGAGGAGATTGACTTTAATCCTCACATTCGTGACAACATAAATCACCAATTTTTGGATGACAATGCCAACATTGCTGATCTTAAGTCCACCTCTTTACGTCCTAGAGCAAGAATCCTCCATAAAGCTCTAATGAGAACAATCACCCCAAGGACAGGCTCATATGAACTTTTATACCCTAACAACTATCGCGCTCTCTATGCAATTTGGGGTAACTATCAAGTTAATTGGGTTCAATTAATTCTCGACGAATTCCTCACTTTTAACAATGGCAAAATGAGGACAATTTATTTCGGTGAATATATCATGCGTTTACTTCTAAACGTTGACACACCATTACCCGAATCCGAGAATACTACGGTCCATCAAATAAACAATCGGACCATAAGCCTAATGCAACTTCCGGCAAGACCACCTCGAATCATTTCTCTTGCTGAATGGGAAGCTAGGAATCAAGGACATCATCAATCTCCACAAGTTCCTCATGAAGAATCTTCAGATCAAGAAGAAGAAATTCGTATCATTGACCCTGGTTTTAGTACCAACCAATCCTTGGGTATTTTATCAAGGAATCAACAGATTCTTGATAATCGTCTCAAGAAGGTTGATCACAAGCTTGACAAAATAAAAGGATTCTTCAACAAGCTATGGGGGGCAATCTCATGTTCAAGTGCAACTACCGCTTCAACATCTCGTGAAAAACGTCCGGCACCTACGTTTACATGGACGACATCCGAAGAACATACAAGTAGCGGCACAAGCGGAGCTAGTTGTGGTCAAGGAGGAAGAGCTTATAGACCACCAACAGGTGGACCAGTCATTAAAGAACCTAGAGAGAGAGAAGGTTCTTATGATTGGGATAAAGACGAGTAATTTATGGTTTGTTGTTCTAATGTTTTTAATTTGATAAAACTCTGTATTAATTATGCAAACTCTGTTTGTCTATGCTAATCGTAGAATTCTATTGTTCAGTGGTTGTTTTAAATTATCTATGATTATTACTTCCTTTTTTTCGATGACAAAGGGGGAGAAAAATCTGTGTAGCTAACTCTATTTTGTAGGAAAGATAGGTGCATTTATTCAGGGGGAGAAAAATAGCAAATACATCTCTGTAACACATTAATGTTGTCATCAATCAAAAAGGGGGAGAATGTTGATACACGAAGATTTTGATCAATGACAATGAGCTTCAACAAAAAGGAAGAAATATATTTGAAATCAGAGGAAGATCGATGAAGACCAAAGTGTAAAACATAAGTATGATTTTTATGGGTCTAAGTCTAGATTATTTTGTTAAAATCTATCCTCTAGAGATTTGCACGAACACTAAAACACTTCCTTTAAACTTGATTTTTATAAAAACTTTTAGTATGCAAATTTTCACAGTTCAGTCGACTGAACAGTCATGGCCAGTCGACTGAAACTGGCACAGAAATAAAACATACACAGTTTCAGTCGACTGAACTCACTGTACAATCGACTGAACATAGATCTGAAAATTTTTCTTTATAATTTCAGTCGACTGAATTTACTGTTCAGTCGACTGAATCTGTAACTGCGAATTTTCTATGAATAGACACCTTCTTCCTCCCAAGAGTTGCAACCATTCTTCAATGGAAACATAAGCATCTCTTCCTTGCATCTCTAGCAAACAAATGCAACTCTTCTACAAGTATAAATACATGGTTTTAACAATTGCAAATTACCAATTCTACTTGCTTTAATCTCTCTATTTACTTGAACATACTTTCATATTCTTTTAAGTTTTCAAAAGCAAACTAATTGCTTGAATCTCTGTTTTAACTATAACATCTCTTGATTCATAGCAATTCATATTTCCTAAATCTTCATAAACACTTTGTATACTCTCGAGGATAAGATTATAGGAAAGTTGTACTAAAATTAACTCATTAGTGTTATCAAGAACACAACAAGTCAGAAATATTTTTTGTATCCAAGTTGAAGTCCTCTTCGGTAGTTGAGGCAAGAAATCCCGTTCGGTTGTTCGGGTAAGTTGTAAACCTATTCCTCCGGGTTAAGTGAGGGTTGTTGGTTAGTTGAATTCCTAAGAGGAGCTTAGGGACTGGACGTAGGACAAGAGGTCCGAACCAGTATAAAGTCTTGGTGTCTACTTTACTTACTGCTCACTACTATCTACCTAGACTATTTCACTATTCCATATTATACGATCCTACCGCATAGACTCTTTCATTGATTTGGTGGCCACCCCTCGATTTTGATTTTGGGAGTGTGTTCCGACGTGGGCGGTAGTACCTACTATGTTTTACCACCAGTTCGGATCCGCAAAACGGTAGTATCCTACCCTGGGCATTGCCTCGTGTAACTTGTCACATGCCTTATTGCGCCTTCTACGAGTTTGGTTTGTACCGTACCTATGGAGTGCCCTTTGATAGCCCTCTAGCTAACGGAGGAATTATGGTACTGTATAGACTACGGGAATATATAAAATTTGTTAAGGAGGATATGGGTAACGCCTTAATGCTATTTTAATACTTTACTTTATTGTAGACACTATTATAATAGCATATTGTACTATGTATGTAGATAGTTAAACGAATCCTTAGGAGATGGAATCCCGAACATCTCTTAAGTTATTTCACGCACGTTAGAAACTGCATGTAACGTCACGGATTTTGCCCGCTCGAAAATCGACATCCATACTTTACATCGTACTCGAATGCCGCAGATTCGATCGTTCAAATCCGAGTCGCCGGAGCTTATAACACATTAAGTAAATAACACAGCGGAATAAAAAGAATATAGATATACAACATCTGATATAATATCCAGATACAATGATGATACAATGAATATCTATATACATCAGAGATATGATACAACAAATAGCAGCGGAAAAGAAAAATAGATAACTAATATCAGCAGCGGAACAAATAACTCTAAGATAGTCTTCAAGAGAGAACTCCAGCAATAGCTCGAACTCCCAATAACGATGCACAAAGATAAGCAAGTGCAGTCTGATCCAAAGACTGAACTAGCTCCAGATAATCTACTAATCTGAATATCTGAAAAACCCAACTCTAGACTGCTCGTGTAGAAAAATTTTGAGCATCCAGAGTTTAGGAAATAAACAATAAACTCCGGATCAGTCATGGGACTGGTGTGAGCAACAAAAACAGTTTATCTTTAAAACAAATAGTAGAGAATTTTAAAGTCAATTCGCAATGCTTTTGGAAAATGAAACTACCATAAGACCTCCCACCACACACACAATGCAAACGCAGAATTGGAGGAGATTTCTTCTTATGATAGTCAAAGATGCTTACTATGCAAAATCAAATCCTTTTGATATTATTATTAGTGCATAGTGTAGAAAACATTTCGAAAGTATAATATTAATCTTAGCCAACATACGACCAGTATCGTATGCCTACTATAGCTACCATGTTCAATAGCAGGTTACCGCCACATTCCATGGCAGGTAATACAACTAAAACCGTACAAGGCTCGTATTGTTTCTTTGGATTTCCAACAAATGGTCAGGCCAAGGAACTTCCCATTGCCACATGGAAACGCCTCTGGAATGACGTCCCGAGAACCTAACCGGATCTCTGCCAACACAAGGCCGGGTTACCTCTGCAAAAATAGGTAACTACTGACACGCGTATGCCATCCCCCGATCGTAACCGATCTTCCCGAGGATCCTCGATTCGCAACAAACTACATAATCATAATAATAATGCAGCAACCACATAGGTTAAGTATCTGGGCTCCATACCATGATACCACCTCTATCCAGAAAGAAATGACATACACTAAGGGGCGCTACTCCCTAGAACCTTGCTGCATCTTTCCTGTTTTGACCATTTCCGGGGTGTGAGGCTCGACGAAGTCTCGTCCACAAAGCTACGCTTTGTCACAAAGCCATGCTTCGGGTCAAACAAATGATCAACCTATGATCACAAAGATATAAGATCAAACAAATGATCATATCACAAATGATCAAACACTGATCATCACACAGCAACACTCAGCATGCCACATTACCAAATTGGGATATATCGCTGATAAATTTCAACTACATAACCTCTGAGCTCGTACGTCTCAGAGAAGGGTGTTAAGCTAAGAGAATAAATTCTCCGCCACCAACAGAAATGTATTTGAAAGAAATCGGCTTTATATCTCAAAGTGTAATGTCAGACATGTAACCATACAAGTCTGTTCCGGGTTCGAACAGAACCGAAGGCACTTCTTACGAAGCCCTTGCAATTCCGGGTATTCACAATCCCGTCCGGACTTCCCATCACAAAGGGTGATAAAATCTCTATACCGGGGACCAGTCGATGCAGAGACATTCGACGAGTTGTCCTTTCGTTTTCATGAATATCCGGTCTTCAACACCGGTCTTCAAATGCTATCCATATACGACGTATCATTATTCGGAATGGGTTATATGACACAAATGTCTTTTCCCGGCTAACCCGAATAACGAGCGCAATCTTTAAAACATATGGATATTTGGATTTCAATTAAGTCACAACTTATTAAATCAAACCTTTCTTCCAAAATAGTTTAAACCAATCATCATTTCAAATCTTTAAATAAAAAGATTTATTTCACACCGTTCACCTTGTTTCATAAATATCTATTCATGGGTTTCAAAACATTTCAATTTCAATTGGATTAACTCGTTAAATCTTTAAAACAAAGATTTAACTTATAGTTTTCAAAAACAATTTCATTTCGAATGGTTTAAACAAATCATCATTTTAAATTTGTTAAAATAAACAGATTCAATTCATAGCTTTCAAAAAACACTTCAATTTCATTTTAAATTTGAAACCTTTCAACACAAATTGGAAGTTCACTTCTTATATGAAAGCTGTTATTATTTGAAAACAAATAGTTTCCGTTTCAGAAAAATCAAATTTTATTTACACGAGTTAAAGCTTTTGAATTTAATTCAAATTTCCAAATCAATACTTTTAAAATAGTTTAATCCTTATATAACTGGTATAACATCTTTAATCTCTAGTTTCAAATCATAGAATTCAGTTTCAAATATTGAATTTAAATTTAAATCAAATTATTTAAATTTCCAAAACTTGATTAAGTTATTCAAAAATAAGTCTTATCTTTGAAACTCCATTTCAAAAGCTTTTCACATTTAAACCCAAAATTTCAAAATCAATTGAAATTAAAATTTCAATTTCAAAAAAACATCAAATTTAAATTATCTGTGACTTAACCGATTTCCACGTGAAATCCATATTTGTGTGTGTATGGTGTAGTCCAGGGGTTTTACACACAATAGTGCAACATCAATCATCACAGCTCAAAATACAGAAATATAGTTGATAAGCGATATAAACTATAACGCTTATCTTTCACATACAGATCACAGATGTATAAATATCACAGATAAAGAAATTATAGATCACAACATAAATCAGGGTATATCACAAAGCATCACAATCAGGGATATCAAACAATTCAATCATTCAATCAATCTAATTATCCATAAGTAAAATCAGTTAATTTGTCTGATTAATTCAATTCAACTAAATTTCTTATGAATTTCTAATCCTGGTTAATTAACATCGATAAATTACAAATTAGTTTGATAAATTTTTCTTTAATCATTTATAAATTAATCAATCTTAATCAATCAATCAATCTTTAGTCATTAAATAATTATCCTTTAATTATTTAATTATCTTTTACTTTATTTATTTGATTAACCCTTAATTTATTACCATTTAATTAATTATCCTCAATTATAAATAAATTAGCTTTAAATTTATAAATAAATTGATCTTTAGTTAATTATGAATCATTTATCAATATAAAATTAACTTAACTTTTAAGTTAACACATTAAAACTTTTAAATCAATTTCTTGATTACTTAATTAAGTTTTATTTAAAATAACCCCTTTTTTATTTATAAGTTTAAAACATTTAAATTAAACTTAATTAACTTTAGAAATATTTTTATTTCAAAACCTCTAATTTCAACCTTCTAAAACTTAATCTATTCACAAACTAAGTTTTCAGAAAATCTTGAATTTATTAATTAAACTTTGATTTAAATCTGAAATTAGATTTTAAAGTTTAAAAACAGAAAACAGGTCTATACCTGTTCAAGTTTTCGACCCGAGCCAGAAACGAAATTCCCCGCGTTGGACTTCGAGTTTCGCACCTCCCAGTTCCTTCCAGTCAACCTATTGTTTTCTTCCAGTCGAACGCGATGAAAACACGAGAAAACTCCGGGCTCCAACTCTTCTTCCCCAAACAAAATTCTCAGTGCACACGAGCGTGCACGGTGCACCTACCCCATCGCCTCCGGCCAGCGACGGTCACCGCGACCATCCCAATCCATCACACAACCCCATGCGAACACGATATCGAACCCAGATTCCTCATTCCCCTCGCAAAGCAAAATTGAACGAGTCGACCCAAAGCCTGGAACACGTAAAAACTGGGAACACCATCACCTGTCAACGCTTCGTTCTCCTCATCACCACCACCGGAGACTCCGCAACTTCGGCCAACCCTTCGTCAACAACCAAGCTATCGTCCCTCAAAGCCTCACTGCACTCGATCAACCCAAACTGTTATGGTGATCGATTCATCATTCCTAGTTAAAACTAGGGTTCCAGAAAATATCCCACTACTGCAACCTCCTCACTGACATTCAACACCATCCAGTATTTTTCCCATCAACCACTAACCCTCCTCCATCATCCGGAAGAACCCCGCCCCTTCCAGATACATAGATCACCAGAAAAATCCAATATTCCCATTTTAGTTCAAACCTAAACCGCACCTTCATTTTAATTCTAAAAATCCTAATTTTAGTGCTAAAAATCATGATTTAGTTGATGTTTTCGAGTTGTAATACTGAATCTATAAATTACACCAATTTAAATTTTGATTTGTATCAACATGTACTGATGTTTTAATACTTTTAGAGACAAACAAGTTTTATTTTTGACCAACTTAAATTTTTAAACATTTGTCCTTGTTAAATTGAACAACTTTGATTTGTAAATTACTTCCTAACAAAAACTAGATTAAGAGTTAATGGATTTAATTGGAAATTTAAACCTGGAAAACAAAACGGAACAGAGCAATTCTAACAGCATGCATTCAATCATACAGGTATCTCTTCCATATATATATATACTCATATCAAACATAAATCAAGCAATCAGTCATAAAAATACTTAAGCTTTTGAAAATGAAGTTACTCACCGATTTAAGAAGATGAACAGAACTTGCTTTGTTGTTTAGATTTGCTTGCAGTTTTGAATTTTGTTTAAAGCTTCAACTTGTTTTATTTTCCAGTCTGCAGACTTCAATTTATATTTGCTTGAATTCATTTTAAAACTTGGTATAACTCTATCATAACAAAGTTTCATTTTGAGATCAGTACTTAATTCATTTTAAAATTTGAGATATGATTTTCTTCTTAATTTTTTTATCAACCTGTTATTAAAACAGAGGCCGATTTATTTTCCCTTTATATACACAGGCATACTCAAACTTTTCTATGTATATATATATATATACATACATACATACAACAAACAAGTATACGCATACCAACCAGAATGTCATATCTTAGAGAAGCAAATTGATTCAGGCATTCATCATAACATATAATGGATTAAAGACGAGTTTGCTCACCTGTTTCCTGGAAGAACAAAGAAGAACAGAGGAGCTTTGGAGCTAACATTTCATTTGCCTAATCTTTTGATTTGCCTGAAACAGTGTTGTTGATTTCCAGGCTTGATTACCCAGATTTACTTAACTGTTTTGATCTTCATCTAATTTAAATTGTTGCCTTTGATTCAATTACTTTATCTATGTTTCCAGGTTTGCTCTGGAACTTTACTTGATTTCGTTAAATGATCTTGAGTTTGAAATTGTAAGGTGATGTTTTATATTTTTTTTCTTTGCTCAGGTTTCAAGTGAACGAACTGATGAAGAGGAGTTGGTATATAGGAGAGAAGTTGATATAAAGGAAAAAGAAGTTTACAGGGATTATTCTACTTGTACAACATGTATGGGCTGACATGATATTAGAGGTAAGGCTGGTATGTTGCTAGAGATGGAAACATGTACATTTTTATTTGTTCCCTTGTCTTTATGTCCTGCATTTCGGCTGATAGATGAAGTTAGGGTGTACCAAAGATATTTTATGTTGATATCACTTGCCTTGCTTGTTTCAGTTGTACATGCTGGGTGTCTTCTTTCTCAAGCCTACACTTACTTATGTATATATTTGTTAAATTTAAATGTTGTTATTTTGTATTTGTATTTGTTTGTTTGAACACTTTTACTTTGTTTTGTTTCTTATTTATGCATTTGTTTATTTAGATAGTTTTCATTACTTTGTTTTGTATAATTTATAAAATTTATCTCATATTATTTTTCTATTCCTAGTTTAAATCTTTGTTGTTATCTTATCTTAATAGTTATTGTCTTTTATTATTTTATAAACTCAATTATTTATTTTATAAATTCAAACCATTATTAAACCATCAATTCTAATATTTAATATTATTATCCATTATTTATTTACAATTTAAACTCAAGTCAAAATATATATCTATATATTTATTATTTTCAAATCCACTCATATTTGAGTCGGGGAAACTTGCTCCAATTTTCTAAATAAATTTACAAATTTTTATCCAAAAATTTATTTAATTACTCTATTTAATTCAAAAATTCAATAAATTATCGATTTAAATAAATTTAAATTTCGGGGTCGTTACAAACTTCCCCCCTTAAAAGAATTTCGTCCTCGAAATTCGCAGGCACGAAACAGCACAGAGATAGATAGATTCGATCTCCTATAATTCCTCAAACTAACGATATGAATTCCAAACTCAAGTCGGAATATCTCAGAACACGTACCAATTTGTCCCTCTTCGGACTTTGGTATTCACAAGAAATTTGAATAAAATTTCAAAGTTTGGTTTCAAACGATATCGTTTTAATTGATTCAATTCAATTTACCCTCATATTTTATTAGTCAATTTAATTCAATTTAAAATTTCCAATTTCAAATTCAATAAGGTTTAAATCAAAAAGCTGATAAGAACTGATGAAGATACAAAGTAAAGATCTTCGACAATGATTCGTAGAGCCATCATCACACCGAAACTTCTTCTTGTAGCTGATACGAAGAAATCAAAAGAATTTGGAAACGAATCAAAGAAGATTGATAAGAAGGTTATTTCCACTGTTACAGGGTATTGACCATTTATAGTCGTATTCCTTTGTCCCCTATCTCGTTCTCTTCTTGCACTCATACTCACTATCACTGGATAGTAAGAGAATTTACTGAGACGTTTAAACGGATATCTTAGGGATACACTCATTCTAGAGTTTACTTCACTCTATCTCTAATGAGCTACTTAACGTGTTATACTCCTGAGCTAAAGTTCAACCTTAGCTCTGATACCAAATGTAACGTCACGGATTTTGCCCGCTCGAAAATCGACATCCATACTTTACATCGTACTCGAATGCCGCAGATTCGATCGTTCAAATCCGAGTCGCCGGAGCTTATAACACATTAAGTAAATAACATAGCGGAATAAAAAGAATATAGATATACAACATCTGATACAATATCCAGATACAATGAATATCTATATACATCAGAGATATGATACAACAAATAGCAGCGGAAAAGAAAAATAGATAACTAATATCAGCAGCGGAACAAATAACTCTAAGATAGTCTTCAAGAGAGAACTCCAGCAATAGCTCGAACTCCCAATAACGATGCACAAAGATAAGCAAGTGCAGTCTGATCCAAAGACTGAACTAGCTCCAGATAATCTACTAATCTGAATATCTGAAAAACCCAACTCTAGACTGCTCGTGTAGAAAATTTTTGAGCATCCAGAGTTTAGGAAATAAACAATAAACTCCGGATCAGTCATGGGACTGGTGTGAGCAACAAAAACAGTTTATCTTTAAAACAAATAGTAGAGAATTTTAAAGTCAATTCGCAATGCTTTTGGAAAATGAAACTACCATAAGACCTCCCACCACACACACAATGCAAACGCAGAATTGGAGGAGATTTCTTCTTATGATAGTCAAAGATGCTTACTACGCAAAATCAAATCCTTTTGATATTATTATTAGTGCATAATGTAGAAAACATTTCGAAAGTATAATATTAATCTTAGCCAACATACGACCAGTATCGTATGCCTACTATAGCTACCATGTTCAATAGCAGGTTACCGCCACATTCCATGGCAGGTAATACAACTAAAACCGTACAAGGCTCGTATTGTTTCTTTGGATTTCCAATAAATGGTCAGGCCAAGGAACTTCCCATTGCCACATGGAAACGCCTCTGGAATGACGTCCCGAGAACCTAATCGGATCTCTACCAACACAAGGCCGGGTTACCTCTGCAAAAATAGGTAACTACTGACACGCGTATGCCATCCCCCGATCGTAACCGATCTTCCCGAGGATCCTCGATTCGCAACAAACTACATAATCATAATAATAATGCAGCAACCACATAGGTTAAGTATCTGGGCTCCATACCATGATACCACCTCTATCCAGAAAGAAATGACATACACTAAGGGGCGCTACTCCCTAGAACCTTGCTGCATCTTTCCTGTTTTGACCATTTCCGGGGTGTGAGGCTCGACGAAGTCTCGTCCACAAAGCTACGCTTTGTCACAAAGCCATGCTTCGGGTCAAACAAATGATCAACCTATGATCACAAAGATATAAGATCAAACAAATGATCATATCACAAATGATCAAACACTGATCATCACACAGCAACACTCAGCATGCCACATTACCAAATTGGGATATATCGCTGATAAATTTCAACTACATAACCTCTGAGCTCGTACGTCTCAGAGAAGGGTGTTAAGCTAAGAGAATAAATTCTCCGCCACCAACAGAAATGTATTTGAAAGAAATCGGCTTTATATCTCAAAGTGTAATGTCAGACATGTAACCATACAAGTCTGTTCCGGGTTCGAACAGAACTGAAGGCACTTCTTACGAAGCCCTTGCAATTCCGGGTATTCACAATCCCGTCCGGACTTCCCATCACAAAGGGTGATAAAATCTCTATACCGGGGACCAGTCGATGCAGAGACATTCGACGAGTTGTCCTTTCGTTTTCATGAATATCCGGTCTTCAACACCGGTCTTCAAATGCTATCCATATACGACGTATCATTATTCGAAATGGGTTATATGGCACAAATGTCTTTTCCCGGCTAACCCGAATAACGAGCGCAATCTTTAAAACATATGGATATTTGGATTTCAATTAAGTCACAACTTATTAAATCAAACCTTTCTTCCAAAATAGTTTAAACCAATCATCATTTCAAATCTTTAAATAAAAAGATTTATTTCACACCGTTCACCTTGTTTCATAAATATCTATTCATGGGTTTCAAAACATTTCAATTTCAATTGGATTAACTCGTTAAATCTTTAAAACAAAGATTTAACTTATAGTTTTCAAAAACAATTTCATTTCGAATGGTTTAAACAAATCATCATTTTAAATCTGTTAAAATAAACAGATTCAATTCATAGCTTTCAAAAAACACTTCAATTTCATTTTAAATTTGAAACCTTTCAACACAAATTGGAAGTTCACTTCTTATATGAAAGCTGTTATTATTTGAAAACAAATAGTTTCCGTTTCAGAAAAATCAAATTTTATTTACACGAGTTAAAGCTTTTGAATTTAATTCAAAGTTCCAAATCAATACTTTTAAAATAGTTTAATCCTTATATAACTGGTATAACATCTTTAATCTCTAGTTTCAAATCATAGAATTCAGTTTCAAATATTGAATTTAAATTTAAATCAAATTATTTAAATTTCCAAAACTTGATTAAGTTATTCAAAAATAAGTCTTATCTTTGAAACTCCATTTCAAAAGCTTTTCACATTTAAACCCAAAATTTCAAAATCAATTGAAATTAAAATTTCAATTTCAAAAAAACATCAAATTTAAATTATCTGTGACTTAACCGATTTCCACGTGAAATCCATATTTGTGTGTGTATGGTGTAGTCCAGGGGTTTTACACACAATAGTGCAACATCAATCATCACAGCTCAAAATACAGAAATATAGTTGATAAGCGATATAAACTATAACGCTTATCTTTCACATACAGATCACAGATGTATAAATATCACAGATAAAGAAATTACAGATCACAACATAAATCAGGGTATATCACAAAGCATCACAATCAGGGATATCAAACAATTCAATCATTCAATCAATCTAATTATCCATAAGTAAAATTAGTTAATTTGTCTGATTAATTCAATTCAACTAAATTTCTTATGAATTTCTAATCCTGGTTAATTAACATCGATAAATTACAAATTAGTTTGATAAATTTTTCTTTAATCATTTATAAATTAATCAATCTTAATCAATCAATCAATCTTCAGTCATTAAATAATTATCCTTTAATTATTTAATTATCTTTTACTTTATTTATTTGATTAACCCTTAATTTATTACCATTTAATTAATTATCCTCAATTATAAATAAATTAGCTTTAAATTTATAAATAAATTGATCTTTAGTTAATTATGAATCATTTATTAATATAAAATTAACTTAACTTTTAAGTTAACACATTAAAACTTTTAAATCAATTTCTTGATTACTTAATTAAGTTTTATTTAAAATAACCCCTTTTTTATTTATAAGTTTAAAACATTTAAATTAAACTTAATTAACTTTAGAAATATTTTTATTTCAAAACCTCTAATTTCAACCTTCTAAAACTTAATCTATTCACAAACTAAGTTTTCAGAAAATCTTGAATTTATTAATTAAACTTTGATTTAAATCTGAAATTAGATTTTAAAGTTTTAAAACAGAAAACAGGTCTATACCTGTTCCAGTTTTCGACCCGAGCCAGAAACGAAATTCCCCGCGTTGGACTTCGAGTTTCGCACCTCCCAGTTCCTTCCAGTCAACCTATTGTTTTCTTCCAGTCGAACGCGATGAAAACACGAGAAAACTCCGGGCTCCAACTCTTCTTCCCCAAACAAAATTCTCAGTGCACACGAGCGTGCACGGTGCACCTACCCCATCGCCTCCGGCCAGCGACGGTCACCGCGACCATCCCAATCCATCACACAACCCCATGCGAACACGATATCGAACCCAGATTCCTCATTCCCCTCGCAAAGCAAAATTGAACGAGTCGACCCAAAGCCTGGAACACGTAAAAACTGGGAACACCATCACCTGTCAACGCTTCGTTCTCCTCATCACCACCACCGGAGACTCCGCAACTTCGGCCAACCCTTCGTCAACAACCAAGCTATCGTCCCTCAAAGCCTCACTGCACTCGATCAACCCAAACTGTTATGGTGATCGATTCATCATTCCTAGTTAAAACTTGTAATACCCCAAGATTTTGAGGAAAATTCTTTTAAATAAATGATTAAAATTCTGGGGGAAAATCAGAATTATTATATAGGTGGGATTTTCAGTGGTGCAAGGTTGTGTGCATGTGTGCACGTGCACACTAGTTATGGCACTAAGAGAAAATCCAGAATTCCTGAATAATAAAACAAGGAAGGAAAACATTTAGATAAAATGTTTTAAATAAAGAAAATATAGACCTAGACATGAGTATTAAAAATTCCTGAGGATGTGTGTATATATATATATATCTATATATATATGCCTATGTATGACTTGTCTGAAAATTAAGGCAGAAGAGAACATTGACTTATAATGAATAAGTGAAATTTTTATTTGAATAATAGGTGTAGAAATGCACATAAGTATGCACATGTTTTCTGCAAATAAAAGGTTAAAAGTTAAATTAACACCCATAGTTGTATAAATGTATATATATATCCAGATATTATTTGAGCAGAAAATAAATAAAGGAAGCACAAAAACAGTAAGAACCAAAGTGCAAGAAAGCAAATGTACATAGGCAGAAAATAGAAAGTCACACCATTATCATGTTTGAGGCAAATATAATAAAAATACTTAAAGTAATCACTTTCTGAAAAGAAAAGAAAATGAGCACAATATAGCCTTGTTTTAAAATATTGGCCGGGACATCAAGGGATTAGGAGGGAGGGAATATGCAATGCCAAATGCATGATTCTGGTCTGGGCTAAAATAGGGATTTTGCATCACCCAAAACCCTAGACAGAACCCTTATTTAAACCAAGAGCCCAATCAGAAAACTGCTCTCTCACTAATTAATTAACCTAAGGAAGAAGAGGAAGATAAGGCTAAAGATTTGAAGGGTTTTCTGGTTTAAGCTTGTGTAAGCATTTAGGTGAGTATCCTCACTCATATACATGGCAATAAGACCTGGGATTAGGCAGCCAAGCTTTTATATGTCATATATTTGCATGTTTTGATTTACAAACTATGTTGGCTGCTGATGGTTTCATGAATGTTTGATGAGATATGATCTGCTATGCTGGATGTATAACTTTGTTGTTCTATTTTCATCTCTGTATATTATACCAAAACCTTAAGAAACATATATCAGAGTATTTGTAACTAGTTTGAATAATGGCTTAAGACAAAGAATGAAAAGATAAAGAAAACTATGAGCTGCATATACATTGGTATGGTGCTGAGGCTTGAAATAATTGGTTAAGGGTGCAATGGAGTCTTTCTCTATAAGTGCTGAGCCCTAAACTAAACAGAAATTTACAAGCCTAAAAACTATGTTTAAACAAGATTAAAAATCTGGCTAAATATAGTTGCTTGCAAAATCAAAATAAACTCAATAGAGCCATGCATTTATTCTCAGTTGCAAACATTTTGGTATATGCTTGAATAGGGTGTTTATATGCTAAATAATGTGAGATGGAATGACTGGGGTGTTATACCTATAGCAAGTAACCTTTAACTTGCTTGCAATATTATGTCTGCAAGATAACTAGTATGCTTCATGGGTACAGGTGGTATGTACACCTAGCTATCATTGATAGAATGAACATAAATACACTTAGTGATATAACTAAGGATTTTGTGCCAAGAAGGCTACTGGAATGCTTGTCCTATTTGAAGTAGACAAGTTGGCACATGGCTTGTTTAAGTCCTGAGATCTTTGTGCCATAATGTTAATTAGTTCATGGCAATGTGTCCCTTTGATTCCTTATAGCAGATGAGGCCAGGAATTTATAAGAAAAAGAAAAGGCAACCTAGTAGTTCCAGATAAAAGTTGTTTATTGCATATGGTTGCTCTTATGTATTGTACATGATAATACCTGTCAAGTAGGCAAAGTACATTTGTGCTGTATCCTTAGCTTAATATCATGGATATGTTAGAAATGCTCACACCAGATCATAGATCTGACCCTTATTGCTCATGGCACATGGGGGTGTCTCATTTATAATGGGGCAGCCACTAATGCTTTTGCAGGTTGTGATGGAGCTAAGTAAGCAAGATTAAAAAGTCATGGAATAGAGGATGCTAAGATAATTAGAAATAAAAGCTAAAATGTGTTAATTGATGCATGTATTCCCTGATTGATATGGCTATCTAAATGTATTAAGTAGGAAGAACTTGTAAGAGACATGTGCTATGTTGTTTCTGGTTATTTCTGATTTGGTATGTACTAAGGATATTGATGTTAAACTGATTTGAAAACCTATTTGCTAAAGTTGTTTTGATTTAGAGGAAAAACCTGGATTTTATAAGCATAATCATTTTATGATGATTTCAGTTAATCCTGAGTTCTTTCAAAAAGAATATAGATATACAGAAAATAATATTGGGAAAACCCAGAAAAGAATTAAACTGCTATTTACATAAGTCCAAATGCAAGAAAAAGTGTTTATACCCTGAAGATGTATTTTTAAAAGAGAAGTATGACTAGGAAGAATGATATATATCTGATCACAAAATGTCTGATTCATACAAATATATACACATGCTTTTGAAAAGGAAAGGTATCAATGTTTTGTGTATAATCTGGGTTGTAAAAATGCAAACAAAAGAATGGCCAGAGTAACCACATGGTTAGGCCATAGGTCAGGCCAAATGTTTCACTTCAGATCAATGAAGCAAGGGAACACTTGAGCTCAGTTTTCTGGAAAATGAACAAAAACACTGACATGTACATGTATATCTGAGTACATGTAGATATTGGGCAAAAATATAGATGTAAATTCTTAAAACAGTTGAAAGAATAGGTTTTAAAAATAGTTATGCAAGAAGAATTGTTTTGTATGTTAGGTTATAGGCAAAAAAAATTAAATATATATGTTCAATTATAGGTAGGTATCAGATTTCAGCCATACAGGAGAAAATAAAAAGAAAAACAAAAATTGTGTTTGAACCGACCAGCATAGTACTCGAACTAGTGACCTTGCATGAATAAGTTAGGCGCGTTTCCATTACGCCTAGATGTTGCTTGTGTTCACTTAGGATCCACTTTCTTTTAACCTGAGTTTGTTAATATTCAGACTTTAAGAAAATCATCTATATTATAAGCTTGCTTTCCACTGATTATTACTTGGTTATTTCTTGATTATAATAACAGTCTAAGGTACATATTTCCAGTGGACACTATAGTCAAAAATCAGGATACATTAAGTTTTAAAATTAAAAGGGAATTTATCACATTTTTGCAAATTAAAAAAAAAAGATTTCTACTTATTATCATGCTCTGATTCAAGTAGAATATAACATAGATATCTTCATATATGTATGTTAAAAATGATTTAGAATTAAAACAATATTTCTATATTGTGAAAGATCCTGGATATATTTTGTTTATAAGAGAAAGAAAATGACCCTGGGATATATATATATTTGTAATAGATGATATATCTATATATCATCTCTAAAAAAAAAAAAAAAAAATTTCACCAATAAAATAAGTGTGTAAATAGGAGGGTCATTTCATTTGGTATCAGAGCTATGTTTTAATTAACGTAGCAAAATGTTTGTATGCTTATGTTTATACTAGGTTGTTTGTATATTTGACTGTTTATAGGTATTCCCTGAATGTATGTATGTGTGTGCATGTGACATACACAATGATTAAATAGGAAAGATACAATCAATTTAAAATTAAAGCTAAGTGTTATAAACTAATAAGATGAAATACATATACTTTTAGAAATATGGTAGGAAGAGGGTCTCATCATCAAGGAGGATCTAGCACACCACAAATGCTTGACATGCAGGAATTTGTGAGAGTTTTGAGAGATGGAATTGGGCACAGACCTGAGAACCCACATGAGGAGCTCTCCAAGTTAGTGAAGACTTATACCAACTTGGGAGGCAAGAGCTTTGAAGGAACTGAAAGTGTAATGGAGATTCAAGCATGGCTGAGGACATTAGAGAGGATCTTCACTGATATGCAACTAGATGACCAAAGGAAGAGGCAAGTGGCCTCAAGGCAATTAAAAGGTGCAGCTTTGAGTTGGTGGGAGGTGATCATAGCTGGCCGGAATGAAAATGATATTAATTGGAATCAATTTAAGGAGATGTTAGAGGCAAGGTTTGTTCCAGCCTCAGCAAAAACCACTTTACTTGAGGAGTTCATCAAACTTAGACAGGGGACTATGAATGTCACAGAATACACCCAGAAGTTTGAGGGATTGTCTACCTATGGGGCAATGTTAGTGGCTGATGAAGCATCCAAAAATGATAGATACATCAAGGGATTGAACCCAGGGCTTAGCAGGGCTATACTACCTTATGCTGACAGAACTTTTGATCAAGTGATAGATTTGGCTCTGAAGATTGAGCAGCATGACAAGGAAAGAGATAAGTTTAGGAGCTTCAAAAACAATAGCAACAAGAAGAACAAAGGGAAGTACCATCCTTATGATAAGAAGAAAGGAGAGGCAGATGGTAAGAAGGCAGTAGATGCAAAACCCAATGAAGCCAAAAGAAAAATAGTTTGCAACCATTGTGGGAAAGAAGGCCATATTAAGCCAAGATGCCCAGAGCTTAAAGGGGGAGCTTTCAAATGCTATCTATGTGGGAAGGAAGGGCATATGAAAAGAAATTGCCCAGAATACAAGCAACAAGGGAAAGTGGCAAACCTGGAAGGTAGGGGCAAGGCCATAATTGAGGCTAATGCTGAAAACCATGGTCAAGTGGAAGGTACACTATTTATTTGTACCATACCTTTAGCTGTAATATATGATACCGGGGCAACCCACTCACTCATTTCCTATGAAATAGTTAAAAGGTTGAAAATGAACTGCAAATTGGCTGAAATACCTCTGTTAATACAAAGCCCTTTAGGAAGTTCTAGTGTATTAGATATGATTTGTGTGGATGTGAATTTGAACATAGGGGGAAACACATTTGTTTCCAATTTGTATGTTCTAAATTTCCAAAATATAGGAGTTATATTAGGGGCAGATTGGCTAAGACAATTCAAAGCCATAATTGACCTAGATACATCCACCATTTCACTACAAAATTCTAAAGGCCAAAGGGTTACAATTCTATGTGAACCTATCAAAGAAAACAGTCTAAATCATTTAATTGAAATAGAAAATAATCCCAAGGAAATAGCTATTAATGAAATCCCCATAGTTAAAGAATACTTGGATGTATTTGGGGAAGTAAAAGGTGTCTCACACCATAGACCTGTTGAATTCCAGATTAACCTTATGCCTGGGGCTAGCCCTGTTATCAAAAAGCCTACAAGAATGGGGCCAAGTGAATTAAAAGAGCTAAAGAACCAGCTGGAAGAATTAGAAGCCAAGGGGTTTATAAGGCCAAGTAATTCATGCTGGGGTGCTCCTGTAGTATTTGTTAAAAAGCATGATGGTACTTTAAGAATGTGTATAGATTACAGAGAATTAAACAAAGTAACCATCAAAAACAAATACCCATTACCCAGGATAGATGATCTCTTTGATCAACTCAGTGGAGCTAAAGTGTTTTCTAGGCTAGACTTGGCATCTGGGTTTCATCAGATGAAGGTTGAGGAATCAAGTATTAAATATACAGCATTCAACACAAGATATGGTTTGTATGAGTTTCTGGTTATGCCATTTGGGCTAACAAATGCCCCTTCTTACTTTGTAGACCTAATGAATAGGATATTCAGAGATTACTTAGACAAGTTTGTTCTGATTTTTATAGATGATATTCTAATCTACTCTAAAACAATAGAGGAACATGAGAACCACTTACATTTGGTCTTATCTAGATTAAGAGAAAAAGATTTGAAAGCAAAGTTCTCTAAGTGTGTGTTCTGGCAAGAGGAAGTACACTTTCTTGGACATGTTGTCTCTGCTAGAGGAATTTCTGTAAACCCCAATAAGATAGTAGCAATCCAAGCATGGAAGAAGCCTAACAATGTCAGTGAAGTTAGGTCATTCATGGGGATGGCAGGATATTATAGGAGGTTCATACAAGGATTTTCTAAAATAGCAATGCCACTCACTAACCTGACTAGGAAGAACCAAAAGTTTATATGGACTGATAAGTGTGAACAAGCTTTCACCCAGATCAAGGAGGCTTTGGTAAAATCACCAGTGTTGAGAGTACCAGAAGGCAATGAGGGATTGGTTGTATATACAGATGCATGTGGGTCAGGGCTAGGGGCTGTGTTGATGCAGCAAGATCAGGTCATAGCCTATGCATCTAGACAACTAAAACCCCATGAAACTAGATATGCAACTCATGATCTTGAGTTGGCAGCAGTAGTTTATGCCTTGAAGCTTTGGAGGCATTACTTATTAGGGGCAAAGTTCATTTTATACACTGATCACAAGGCCTTAAAGTATCTCTTTTCACAGAAAGATTTAAATATGAGACAACACAGATGGGTTGAATTTCTTGCTGCTTATGACTTAGATATACTTTATACACCAGGCAAGGCTAATAAAGTGGCAGATGCATTGAGTAGGCAGCATGCAAAAATGGCCATGTTAATGATGGAGGAGTTTAGAGATTTGACCATACTCACTGATTTGGAAATAGATGAGAGCAGTGGGATAAGTATGGAGATAATTGAGGAAGAAAAGAGTAAAGGAAGGTTAAGTTTAATTACTTTACAATCAAATTTGGCCTTGAAGGTGGCAAAAATGCAAGAAGAAGATCAAGACTTAGCAGAAAAGAGGTCTCTCCTATTAAAGAAGGAAGAAGTGAAGGATTATCACATAGATGTAAAAGGATACTTAAGGTACAAGGGAAGGATATGTGTCCCAAACATCATAGAATTTAAAGAAGAAATCCTTAATGAGTACCATAGGAGCAAATATTCCATACATCCAGGCAGCACCAAAATGTACCAAAACTTAAAAAGGGACTATTGGTGGAAGGGAATGAAGTCTGATGTAGCCAGATATGTTGCTAAGTGCATGGTTTGTCAACAAATAAAAGCTGAGACCCAAAGACCTTCAGGGTTGTTGCAGCCACTTAGCATACCACAGTGGAAGTGGGAAGACATATCTATGGATTTCATAGATGGTCTTCCTAGATCCAAGAGGGGAAATACAAGTATTTGGGTGACTGTAGATAGGCTCACTAAAGTAGCCCACTTCATACCAGTGAAAGCAGACAGAAATGCACCTAGGTTAGCCCAAACTTTTATGAGAGAAGTGGTAAAACTGCATGGTGTTCCTAAAACTATAGTGAGTGATAGGGATACAATCTTCACTTCAAGATTCTGGAAGAGCTTCCAAGAAGCTATGGGGAGTGAATTGTGCCTAAGCACTGCTTATCACCCCCAATCAGATGGGCAAACAGAAGTGGTAAACAAGATTTTAGAGGATTTGCTTAGAGCATGTGTGTTAGACTTTGGAGGAAATTGGGAGGACCACCTCCATTTGGCTGAGTTCACATACAATAATAGCCACCAAAGTACAATTGGAATGGCACCCTTTGAAGCCCTATATGGAAAGCCATGTCTATCACCTATGTGTTGGGCTGAGGCAGGAGAGAAAGCTATCCTAGGGCCAGAATATGTCAAAGACATCACAGAGAAAATAGGACTGGTGAGAAAGAGGATGGCAGTAGCTCAAGATAGGAAAAAGAAGTATGCTGATGCAAAGAGGAAGTCAGTGGAATTCAAAGTAGGTGATTATGTCTTCATTAAGGTTTCACCAATGAAGAAAGTCTTGAGATTTGGCAAGCAGGGGAAACTCAGACCCAGATATGTTGGAGCATACAAGATTTTGGAAAGGATAGGCTCACTAGCCTATAAGCTGGAGCTTCCAGAGAAGATGAGTGCAATGCACAATGTGTTTCATGTGTCACAACTAAGGAGATGGGTACATGACAAGGAGGAAATCTTAGAAAAGCCTACTGAAGTTCAGATTAATCCAGATCTAATCTATGAGAAAGAGCCAGTGGGAATTGTGGCAAGGGAAGAAAAGAAATTAAGAAACAAGACATTGAAGCTTGTAAAGATTCAATGGAGTATAGATCCTAGTGATTGTACTTGGGAGCTAGAGGATAAAATCAGGATGGATTACCCTAGGCTCTTTGCAAATTTAAAAGGTAAATTCTTAGATTACTAAGAAAGTTTGATATGTATGATAGACAGTGACTATTTGAATTGCTCATGCATATTTGAATAATTTTCCTAAGGAAGTAGGAGTACTCAAAGAATATGTTGTAAATTGTGAGGGCATAATTCCTAAAAGAAGGGGTGATTGTAATACCCCAAGATTTTGAGGAAAATTCTTTTAAATAAATGATTAAAATTCTGGGGGAAAATCAGAATTATTATATAGGTGGGATTTTCAGTGGTGCAAGGTTGTGTGCATGTGTGCACGTGCACACTAGTTATGGCACTAAGAGAAAATCCAGAATTCCTGAATAATAAAACAAGGAAGGAAAACATTTAGATAAAATGTTTTAAATAAAGAAAATATAGACCTAGACATGAGTATTAAAAATTCCTGAGGATGTGTGTATATATATATATATATCTATATATATATGCCTATGTATGACTTGTCTGAAAATTAAGGCAGAAGAGAACATTGACTTATAATGAATAAGTGAAATTTTTATTTGAATAATAGGTGTAGAAATGCACATAAGTATGCACATGTTTTCTGCAAATAAAAGGTTAAAAGTTAAATTAACACCCATAGTTGTATAAATGTATATATATATCCAGATATTATTTGAGCAGAAAATAAATAAAGGAAGCACAAAAACAGTAAGAACCAAAGTGCAAGAAAGCAAATGTACATAGGCAGAAAATAGAAAGTCACACCATTATCATGTTTGAGGCAAATATAATAAAAATACTTAAAGTAATCACTTTCTGAAAAGAAAAGAAAATGAGCACAATATAGCCTTGTTTTAAAATATTGGCCGGGACATCAAGGGATTAGGAGGGAGGGAATATGCAATGCCAAATGCATGATTCTGGTCTGGGCTAAAATAGGGATTTTGCATCACCCAAAACCCTAGACAGAACCCTTATTTAAACCAAGAGCCCAATCAGAAAACTGCTCTCTCACTAATTAATTAACCTAAGGAAGAAGAGGAAGATAAGGCTAAAGATTTGAAGGGTTTTCTGGTTTAAGCTTGTGTAAGCATTTAGGTGAGTATCCTCACTCATATACATGGCATTAAGACCTGGGATTAGGCAGCCAAGCTTTTATATGTCATATATTTGCATGTTTTGATTTACAAACTATGTTGGCTGCTGATGGTTTCATGAATGTTTGATGAGATATGATCTGCTATGCTGGATGTATAACTTTGTTGTTCTATTTTCATCTCTGTATATTATACCAAAACCTTAAGAAACATATATCAGAGTATTTGTAACTAGTTTGAATAATGGCTTAAGACAAAGAATGAAAAGATAAAGAAAACTATGAGCTGCATATACATTGGTATGGTGCTAAGGCTTGAAATAATTGGTTAAGGGTGCAATGGAGTCTTTCTCTATAAGTGCTGAGCCCTAAACTAAACAGAAATTTACAAGCCTAAAAACTATGTTTAAACAAGATTAAAAATCTGGCTAAATATAGTTGCTTGCAAAATCAAAATAAACTCAATAGAGCCATGCATTTATTCTCAGTTGCAAACATTCTGGTATATGCTTGAATAGGGTGTTTATATGCTAAATAATGTGAGATGGAATGACTGGGGTGTTATACCTATAGCAAGTAACCTTTAACTTGCTTGCAATATTATGTCTGCAAGATAACTAGTATGCTTCATGGGTACAGGTGGTATGTACACCTAGCTATCATTGATAGAATGAACATAAATACACTTAGTGATATAACTAAGGATTTTGTGCCAAGAAGGCTGCTGGAATGCTTGTCCTATTTGAAGTAGACAAGTTGGCACATGGCTTGTTTAAGTCCTGAGATCTTTGTGCCATAATGTTAATTAGTTCATGGCAATGTGTCCCTTTGATTCCTTATAGCAGATGAGGCCAGGAATTTATAAGAAAAAGAAAAGGCAACCTAGTAGTTCCAGATAAAAGTTGTTTATTGCATATGGTTGCTCTTATGTATTGTACATGATAATACCTGTCAAGTAGGCAAAGTACATTTGTGCTGTATCCTTAGCTTAATATCATGGATATGTTAGAAATGCTCACACCAGATCATAGATCTGACCCTTATTGCTCATGGCACATGGGGGTGTCTCATTTATAATGGGGCAGCCACTAATGCTTTTGTAGGTTGTGATGGAGCTAAGTAAGCAAGATTAAAAAGTCATGGAATAGAGGATGCTAAGATAATTAGAAATAAAAGCTAAAATGTGTTAATTGATGCATGTATTCCCTGATTGATATGGCTATCTAAATGTATTAAGTAGGAAGAACTTGTAAGAGACATGTGCTATGTTGTTTCTGGTTATTTCTGATTTGGTATGTACTAAGGATATTGATGTTAAACTGATTTGAAAACCTATTTGCTAAAGTTGTTTTGATTTAGAGGAAAAACCTGGATTTTATAAGCATAATCATTTTATGATGATTTCAGTTAATCCTGAGTTCTTTCAAAAAGAATATAGATATACAGAAAATAATATTGGGAAAACCCAGAAAAGAATTAAACTGCTATTTACATAAGTCCAAATGCAAGAAAAAGTGTTTATACCCTGAAGATGTATTTTTAAAAGAGAAGTATGACTAGGAAGAATGATATATATCTGATCACAAAATGTCTGATTCATACAAATATATACACATGCTTTTGAAAAGGAAAGGTATCAATGTTTTGTGTATAATCTGGGTTGTAAAAATACAAACAAAAGAATGGCCAGAGTAACCACATGGTTAGGCCATAGGTCAGGCCAAATGTTTCACTTCAGATCAATGAAGCAAGGGAACACTTGAGCTCAGTTTTCTGGAAAATGAACAAAAACACTGACATGTACATGTATATCTGAGTACATGTAGATATTGGGCAAAAATATAGATGTAAATTCTTAAAACAGTTGAAAGAATAGGTTTTAAAAATAGTTATGCAAGAAGAATTGTTTTGTATGTTAGGTTATAGGCAAAAAAAAATTAAATATATATGTTCAATTATAGGTAGGTATCAGATTTCAGCCATACAGGAGAAAATAAAAAGAAAAACAAAAATTGTGTTTGAACCGACCAGCATAGTACTCGAACTAGTGACCTTGCATGAATAAGTTAGGCGCGTTTCCATTACGCCTAGATGTTGCTTGTGTTCACTTAGGATCCACTTTCTTTTAACCTGAGTTTGTTAATATTCAGACTTTAAGAAAATCATCTATATTATAAGCTTGCTTTCCACTGATTATTACTTGGTTATTTCTTGATTATAATAACAGTCTAAGGTACATATTTCCAGTGGACACTATAGTCAAAAATCAGGATACATTAAGTTTTAAAATTAAAAGGGAATTTATCACATTTTTGCAAATTTAAAAAAAAAAGATTTCTACTTATTATCATGCTCTGATTCAAGTAGAATATAACATAGATATCTTCATATATGTATGTTAAAAATGATTTAGAATTAAAACAATATTTCTATATTGTGAAAGATCCTGGATATATTTTGTTTATAAGAGAAAGAAAATGACCCTGGGATATATATATATTTGTAATAGATGATATATCTATATATCATCTCTAAAAAAAAAAAAAAAAAATTCACCAATAAAATAAGTGTGTAAATAGGAGGGTCATTTCAAAACTAGGGTTCCAGAAAATATCCCACTACTGCAACCTCCTCACTGACATTCAACACCATCCAGTATTTTTCCCATCAACCACTAACCCTCCTCCATCATCCGGAAGAACCCCGCCCCTTCCAGATACATAGATCACCAGAAAAATCCAATATTCCCATTTTAGTTCAAACCTAAACCGCACCTTCATTTTAATTCTAAAAATCCTAATTTTAGTGCTAAAAATCATGATTTAGTTGATGTTTTCGAGTTGTAATACTGAATCTATAAATTACACCAATTTAAATTTTGATTTGTATCAACATGTACTGATGTTTTAATACTTTCAGAGACAAACAAGTTTTATTTTTGACCAACTTAAATTTTTAAACATTTGTCCTTGTTAAATTGAACAACTTTGATTTGTAAATTACTTCCTAACAAAAACTAGATTAAGAGTTAATGGATTTAATTGGAAATTTAAACCTGGAAAACAAAACGGAACAGAGCAATTCTAACAGCATGCATTCAATCATACAGGTATCTCTTCCATATATATATATACTCATATCAAACATAAATCAAGCAATCAGTAATAAAAATACTTAAGCTTTTGAAAATGAAGTTACTCACTGATTTAAGAAGATGAACAGAACTTGCTTTGTTGTTTAGATTTGCTTGCAGTTTTGAATTTTGTTTATAGCTTTAACTTGTTTTATTTTCCAGTCTGCAGACTTCAATTTATATTTGCTTGAATTCATTTTAAAACTTGGTATAACTCTGTCATAACAAAGTTTCATTTTGAGATCAGTACTTAATTCATTTTAAAATTTGAGATATGATTTTCTTCTTAATTTTTTTATCAACCTGTTATTAAAACAGAGGCCGATTTCTTTTCCCTTTATATACACAGGCATACTCAAACTTTTCTATGTATATATATATATATACATACATACATACAACAAACAAGTATACGCATACCAACCAGAATGTCATATCTTAGAGAAGCAAATTGATTCAGGCATTCATCATAACATATAATGGATTAAAGACGAGTTTGCTCACCTGTTTCCTGGAAGAACAAAGAAGAACAGAGGAGCTTTGGAGCTAACATTTCATTTGCTTAATCTTTTGATTTGCCTGAAACAGTGTTGTTGATTTCCAGGCTTGATTACCCAGATTTACTTAACTGTTTTGATCTTCATCTAATTTAAATTGTTGCCTTTGATTCAATTACTTTATCTCTGTTTCCAGGTTTGCTCTGGAACTTTACTTGATTTCGTTAAATGATCTTGAGTTTGAAATTGTAAGGTGATGTTTTATATATATTTTTTTCTTTGCTCAGGTTTCAAGTGAACGAACTGATGAAGAGGAGTTGGTATATAGGAGAGAAGTTGATATAAAGGAAAAAGAAGTTTACAGGGATTATTCTACTTGTACAACATGTATGGGCTGACATGATATTAGAGGTAAGGCTGGTATGTTGCTAGAGATGGAAACATGTACATTTTTATTTGTTCCCTTGTCTTTATGTCCTGCATTTCGGCTGATAGATGAAGTTAGGGTGTACCAAAGATATTTTATGTTGATATCACTTGCCTTGCTTGTTTCAGTTGTACATGCTGGGTGTCTTCTTTCTCAAGCCTACACTTACTTATGTATATATTTGTTAAATTTAAATGTTGTTATTTTGTATTTGTATTTGTTTGTTTGAACACTTTTACTTTGTTTTGTTTCTTATTTATGCATTTGTTTATTTAGCTAGTTTTCATTACTTTGTTTTGTATAATTTATAAAATTTATCTCATATTATTTTTCTATTCCTAGTTTAAATCTTTGTTGTTATCTTATCTTAATAGTTATTGTCTTTTATTATTTTATAAACTCAATTATTTATTTTATAAATTCAAACCATTATTAAACCATCAATTCTAATATTTAATATTATTATCCATTATTTATTTACAATTTAAACTCAAGTCAAAATATATATCTATATATTTATTATTTTCAAATCCACTCATATTTGAGTCGGGGAAACTTGCTCCAATTTTCTAAATAAATTTACAAATTTTTATCCAAAAATTTATTTAATTACTCTATTTAATTCAAAAATTCAATAAATTATCGATTTAAATAAATTTAAATTTCGGGGTCGTTACAAACTTCCCCCCTTAAAAGAATTTCGTCCTCGAAATTCGCAGGCACGAAATAGCACAGAGATAGATAGATTCGATCTCCTATAATTCCTCAAACTAACGATATGAATTCCAAACTCAAGTCGGAATATTTAAAAACACGTACCAATTTGTCCCTCTTCGGACTTTGGTATTCACAAGAAATTTGAATAAAATTTCAAAGTTTGGTTTCAAACGATATCGTTTTAATTGATTCAATTCAATTTACCCTCATATTTTATTAGTCAATTTAATTCAATTTAAAATTTCCAATTTCAAATTTAATAAGGTTTAAATCAAAAAGCTGATAAGAACTGATGAAGATACAAAGTAAAGATCTTCGACAATGATTCGTAGAGCCATCATCACACCGAAACTTCTTCTTGTAGCTGATACGAAGAAATCAAAAGAATTTGGAAACGAATCAAAGAAGATTGATAAGAAGGTTATTTCCACTGTTACAGGGTATTGACCATTTATAGTCGTATTCCTTTGTCCCCTATCTCGTTCTCTTCTTGCACTCATACTCACTATCACTGGATAGTAAGAGAATTTACTGAGACGTTTAAACGGATATCTTAGGGAAACACTCATTCTAGAGTTTACTTCACTCTATCTCTAATGAGCTACTTAACGTGTTATACTCCTGAGCTAAAGTTCAACCTTAGCTCTGATACCAAATGTAACGTCACGGATTTTGCCCGCTCGAAAATCAACATCCATACTTTACATCGTACTCGAATGCCGCAGATTCGATCGTTCAAATCCGAGTCGCCGGAGCTTATAACACATTAAGTAAATAACACAGCGGAATAAAAAGAATATAGATATACAACATCTGATACAATATCCAGATACAATGAATATCTATATACATCAGAGATATGATACAACAAATAGCAGCGGAAAAGAAAAATAGATAACTAATATCAGCAGCGGAACAAATAACTCTAAGATAGTCTTCAAGAGAGAACTCCAGCAATAGCTCGAACTCCCAATAACGATGCACAAAGATAAGCAAGTGCAGTCTGATCCAAAGACTGAACTAGCTCCAGATAATCTACTAATCTGAATATCTGAAAAACCCAACTCTAGACTGCTTGTGTAGAAAAATTTTGAGCATCCAGAGTTTAGGAAATAAACAATAAACTCCGGATCAGTCATGGGACTGGTATGAGCAACAAAAACAGTTTATCTTTAAAACAAATAGTAGAGAATTTTAAAGTCAATTCGCAATGCTTTTGGAAAATGAAACTACCATAAGACCTCCCACCACACACACAATGCAAACGTAGAATTGGAGGAGATTTCTTCTTATGATAGTCAAAGATGCTTACTACGCAAAATCAAATCCTTTTGATATTATTATTAGTGCTTAGTGTAGTAAACATTTCGAAAGTATAATATTAATCTTAGCCAACATACAACCAGTATCGTATGCCTACTATAGCTACCATGTTCAATAGCAGGTTACCGCCACATTCCATGGCAGGTAATACAACTAAAACCGTACAAGGCTCGTATTGTTTCTTTGGATTTCCAACAAATGGTCAGGCCAAGGAACTTTCCATTGCCACATGGAAACGCCTCTGGAATGACGTCCTGAGAACCTAACCGGATCTCTGCCAACACAAGGTCGGGTTACCTCTGCAAAAATAGGTAACTACTGACACGCGTATGCCATCCCTCGATCGTAACCGATCTTCCCGAGGATCCTCGATTCGCAACAAACTACATAATCATAATAATAATGCAGCAACCACATAGGTTAAGTATCTGGGCTCCATACCATGATACCACCTCTATCCAGAAAGAAATGACATACACTAAGGGGCGCTACTCCCTAGAACCTTGCTGCATCTTTCCTGTTTTGACCATTTCCGGGGTGTGAGGCTCGACGAAGTCTCGTCCACAAAGCTACGCTTTGTCACAAAGCCATGCTTCGGGTCAAACAAATGATCAACCTATGATCACAAAGATATAAGATCAAACAAATGATCATATCACAAATGATCAAACACTGATCATCACACAGCAACACTCAGCATGCCACATTACCAAATTGGGATATATCGCTGATAAATTTCAACTACATAACCTCTGAGCTCGTACGTCTCAGAGAAGGGTGTTAAGCTAAGAGAATAAATTCTCCGCCACCAACAGAAATGTATTTGAAAGAAATCGGCTTTATATCTCAAAGTGTAATGTCAGACATGTAACCATACAAGTCTGTTCCGGGTTCGAACAGAACCGAAGGCACTTCTTACGAAGCCCTTGCAATTCCGGGTATTCACAATCCCGTCCGGACTTCCCATCACAAAGGGTGATAAAATCTCTATACCGGGGACCAGTCGATGCAGAGACATTCGACAAGTTGTCCTTTCGTTTTCATGAATATCCGGTCTTCAACACCGGTCTTCAAATGCTATCCATATACGACGTATCATTATTCGGAATGGGTTATATGACACAAATGTCTTTTCCCGGCTAACCCGAATAACGAGCGCAATCTTTAAAACATATGGATATTTGGATTTCAATTAAGTCACAACTTATTAAATCAAACCTTTCTTCCAAAATAGTTTAAACCAATCATCATTTCAAATCTTTAAATAAAAAGATTTATTTCACACCGTTCACCTTGTTTCATAAATATCTATTCATGGGTTTCAAAACATTTCAATTTCAATTGGATTAACTCGTTAAATCTTTAAAACAAAGATTTAACTTATAGTTTTCAAAAACAATTTCATTTCGAATGGTTTAAACAAATCATCATTTTAAATCTGTTAAAATAAACAGATTCAATTCATAGCTTTCAAAAAACACTTCAATTTCATTTTAAATTTGAAACCTTTCAACACAAATTGGAAGTTCACTTCTTATATGAAAGCTGTTATTATTTGAAAACAAATAGTTTCCGTTTCAGAAAAATCAAATTTTATTTACACGAGTTAAAGCTTTTGAATTTAATTCAAATTTCCAAATCAATACTTTTAAAATAGTTTAATCCTTATATAACTGGTATAACATCTTTAATCTCTAGTTTCAAATCATAGAATTCAGTTTCAAATATTGAATTTAAATTTAAATCAAATTATTTAAATTTCCAAAACTTGATTAAGTTATTCAAAAATAAGTCTTATCTTTGAAACTCCATTTCAAAAGCTTTTCACATTTAAACCCAAAATTTCAAAATCAATTGAAATTAAAATTTCAATTTCAAAAAAACATCAAATTTAAATTATCTGTGACTTAACCGATTTCCACGTGAAATCCATATTTGTGTGTGTATGGTGTAGTCCAGGGGTTTTACACACAATAGTGCAACATCAATCATCACAGCTCAAAATACAGAAATATAGTTGATAAGCGATATAAACTATAACGCTTATCTTTCACATACAGATCACAGATGTATAAATATCACAGATAAAGAAATTACAGATCACAACATAAATCAGGGTATATCACAAAGCATCACAATCAGGGATATCAAACAATTCAATCATTCAATCAATCTAATTATCCATAAGTAAAATCAGTTAATTTGTCTGATTAATTCAATTCAACTAAATTTCTTATGAATTTCTAATCCTGGTTAATTAACATCGATAAATTACAAATTAGTTTGATAAATTTTTCTTTAATCATTTATAAATTAATCAATCTTAATCAATCAATCAATCTTTAGTCATTAAATAATTATCCTTTAATTATTTAATTATCTTTTACTTTATTTATTTGATTAACCCTTAATTTATTACCATTTAATTAATTATCCTCAATTATAAATAAATTAGCTTTAAATTTATAAATAAATTGATCTTTAGTTAATTATGAATCATTTATCAATATAAAATTAACTTAACTTTTAAGTTAACACATTAAAACTTTTAAATCAATTTCTTGATTACTTAATTAAGTTTTATTTAAAATAACCCCTTTTTTATTTATAAGTTTAAAACATTTAAATTAAACTTAATTAACTTTAGAAATATTTTTATTTCAAAACCTCTAATTTTAACCTTCTAAAACTTAATCTATTCACAAACTAAGTTTTCAGAAAATCTTGAATTTATTAATTAAACTTTGATTTAAATCTGAAATTAGATTTTAAAGTTTTAAAACAGAAAACAGGTCTATACCTGTTCCAGTTTTCGACCCGAGCCAGAAACGAAATTCCCCGCGTTGGACTTCGAGTTTCGCACCTCCCAGTTCCTTCCAGTCAACCTATTGTTTTCTTCCAGTCGAACGCGATGAAAACACGAGAAAACTCCGGGCTCCATCTCTTCTTCCCCAAACAAAATTCTCAGTGCACACGAGCGTGCACGGTGCACCTACCCCATCGCCTCCGGCCAGCGACGGTCACCGCGACCATCCCAATCCATCACACAACCCCATGCGAACACGATATCGAACCCAGATTCCTCATTCCCCTCGCAAAGCAAAATTGAACGAGTCGACCCAAAGCCTGGAACACGTAAAAACTGGGAACACCATCACCTGTCAATGCTTCGTTCTCCTCATCACCACCACCGGAGACTCCGCAACTTCGGCCAACCCTTCGTCAACAACCAAGCTATCGTCCCTCAAAGCCTCACTGCACTCGATCAACCCAAACTGTTATGGTGATCGATTCATCATTCCTAGTTAAAACTAGGGTTCCAGAAAATATCCCACTACTGCAACCTCCTCACTGACATTCAACACCATCCAGTATTTTTCCCATCAACCACTAACCCTCCTCCATCATCCGGAAGAACCCCGCCCCTTCCAGATACATAGATCACCAGAAAAGTCCAATATTCCCATTTTAGTTCAAACCTAAACCGCACCTTCATTTTAATTCTAAAAATCCTAATTTTAGTGCTAAAAATCATGATTTAGTTGATGTTTTCGAGTTGTAATACTGAATTTATAAATTACACCAATTTAAATTTTGATTTGTATCAACATGTACTGATGTTTTAATACTTTCAGAGACAAACAAGTTTTATTTTTGACCAACTTAAATTTTTAAACATTTGTCCTTGTTAAATTGAACAACTTTGATTTGTAAATTACTTCCTAACAAAAACTAGATTAAGAGTTAATGGATTTAATTGGAAATTTAAACCTGGAAAACAAAACGGAACAGAGCAATTCTAACAGCATGCATTTAATCATACAGGTATCTCTTCCATATATATATATACTCATATCAAACATAAATCAAGCAATCAGTCATAAAAATACTTAAGCTTTTGAAAATGAAGTTACTCACCGATTTAAGAAGATGAACAGAACTTGCTTTGTTGTTTAGATTTGCTTGCAGTTTTGAATTTTGTTTAAAGCTTCAACTTGTTTTATTTTCCAGTCTGCAGACTTCAATTTATATTTGCTTGAATTCATTTTAAAACTTGGTATAACTCTGTCATAACAAAGTTTCATTTTGAGATCAGTACTTAATTCATTTTAAAATTTGAGATATGATTTTCTTCTTAATTTTTTTATCAACCTGTTATTAAAACAGAGGCCGATTTCTTTTCCCTTTATATACACAGGCATACTCAAACTTTTCTATGTATATATATATATATACATACATACATACAACAAACAAGTATACGCATACCAACCAGAATGTCATATCTTAGAGAAGCAAATTGATTCAGGCATTCATCATAACATATAATGGATTAAAGACGAGTTTGCTCACCTGTTTCCTGGAAGAACAAAGAAGAACAGAGGAGCTTTGGAGCTAACATTTCATTTGCTTAATCTTTTGATTTGCCTGAAATAGTGTTGTTGATTTCCAGGCTTGATTACCCAGATTTACTTAACTGTTTTGATCTTCATCTAATTTAAATTGTTGCCTTTGATTCAATTACTTTATCTCTGTTTCCAGGTTTGATCTGGAACTTTACTTGATTTCGTTAAATGATCTTGAGTTTGAAATTCTAAGGTGATGTTTTATATTTTTTTTTCTTTGCTCAGGTTTCAAGTGAACGAACTGATGAAGAGGAGTTGGTATATAGGAGAGAAGTTGATATAAAGGAAAAGGAAGTTTACAGGGATTATTCTACTTGTACAACATGTATGGGCTGACATGATATTAGAGGTAAGGCTGGTATGTTGCTAGAGATGGAAACATGTACATTTTTATTTGTTCCCTTGTCTTTATGTCCTGCATTTCGGCTGATAGATGAAGTTAGGGTGTACCAAAGATATTTTATGTTGATATCACTTGCCTTGCTTGTTTCAGTTGTACATGCTGGGTGTCTTCTTTCTCAAGCCTACACTTACTTATGTATATATTTGTTAAATTTAAATGTTGTTATTTTGTATTTGTATTTGTTTGTTTGAACACTTTTACTTTGTTTTGTTTCTTATTTATGCATTTGTTTATTTAGCTAGTTTTCATTACTTTGTTTTGTATAATTTATAAAATTTATCTCATATTATTTTTCTATTCCTAGTTTAAATCTTTGTTGTTATCTTATCTTAATAGTTATTGTCATTTATTATTTTATAAACTCAATTATTTATTTTATAAATTCAAACCATTATTAAACCATCAATTCTAATATTTAATATTATTATCCATTATTTATTTACAATTTAAACTCAAGTCAAAATATATATCTATATATTTATTATTTTCAAATCCACTCATATTTGAGTCGGGGAAACTTGCTCCAATTTTCTAAATAAATTTACAAATTTTTATCCAAAAATTTATTTAATTACTCTATTTAATTCAAAAATTCAATAAATTATCGATTTAAATAAATTTAAATTTCGGGGTCGTTACACTGCATATGAGACGTCAAACCCCGTAAACATCTCTGACACCGTTACATTCATATTAATTACTGTTGATTTAAATTACATAAGATCTTTTTGTTCTGACTCGACTGTTTTGTCTTTTTATTACGCTCGGGTCAGTCTGAGCTTTTCAGTGTATTGAAGACCATTTATCTCTCGAGGATGAAGACGAAGATTTGTATACTATTTATTATATTTATACTACTGCATCATGTTGTTCCGCTGCATTATTTATTTATTCATGCTGTATGTACTCCGATCTATATTGCAAAAGTGTAATCAAATGTTATTTGTAAAACAACTTCATGAACTGTTATTTGATTATTATATTTTTCATTCCGTTGTGAGATTCTGTGTTTGTTTTATTTCTTTCTCTTCTTTTTCTTATCTACCCCATAACAATCCTCCCTTTTGAATGGTTTAAGTTTGACATGTGTGGTTTATTGTCGATTTGAACCGTCCAAAAAGATAGGTCGTTACATGCATGTTTATGATGTGCACGTAAAAATGTATATTTTTACTCACGCACTTAATCTCATTTAGTAAAATAAATGTCATAATTGGATGTTTTTACATGTTTAAAACTGAATTTCAAAAATGCTTTCAAGTCATCATTCATGCATTCACATGGGAGTAAAACAGTAATTTTCGTGTGTGAATCAATTTGGAAAAAATTACTTGCACATTTTAATTTATTTTGTAGGAATTTGGATTCAACGTGAAGTGGCTTCGTGGAAATATGCATATACAAGAGTTGGAAGCTAAGAAGAAATAAAGGAATTCATGTAATCATGGAGGACCCCACCCACCCTGTAACGACCCGGAAATTTCAAACCCGAAAATTCCAGATAGTTATGAAAAGAAGAAGAGATAGAAGAAAAGAAACAGAAAACATAACACAGATGCTCACATTCGCAGCGGAACAAAATATAATATCAAATAATAACAGTTTACAAAAGAATACTGTATCAGTCAATTCACATTTATTTACATCAGAGTTATATTCCAATACACAACGATGGTCATATATAAATCAAATATGTCTCAGATAATCAAAAATAGTAGTCACAGCGGAATCACTCCATACGTCCTACCATCCAGTACTCCTCCTGAGCTCGAGGACGTCCTTACCTGAAAATCTGTAATACTCGGTCTGACCCGAGCATTACATCAAAGTAACACCCGGGTCAGGCTGGAAACCAGCGTGAGTAAACCCATAATATGAAATACCAATGCATATGCCTCATTAAAACCCGGGGTAACTCGCACCTTACAATGAGTTCATAACTTGTAATAGTCAACACTTATTTCCACAAATCAAATTCTAAGTATTCTTACTTAGTTTCAAAGTTCCATTTATTCCATCCTATCCTATTGATTCCACATATAAAATTTGTAAAGAACCATTGTAGATTCCAAATCGAAGTGGTTTCGGGTATTTACTAATACGTGACTCCGGTCTCTTCGAAGTCAGTTGATCTTATCTTAAGTTTAATTTATTACTTACGGATAAATCACTTAACTCTGCTAAATCATCCTTTGATTTATTACAACCCTTTGAATTTTCCAACCATTCTTCAATATCCATCTTAATTAATCACCTTGATTAATTATTTTCAATTATATAGAGTAATTATCCCTTACTTAATTTCACGAATAAATTTTACTTACCCTTTTACAGATATTAACCTTTTTATTTACTCCCATTGATTACATTAATTCATATTCCTTAATTAAATGATTATTTCAAAATTCACCTAATTATAATTAAATTACATCTATCCTTAATTTATTCCGTTAATTTTATTATACTTCAATTAATCACTTCCACTAATCAACCTCAATTTATCATAAACCGTAATTACCCTTCTGTAATTACTTTCTTAATTAGTTAACTTCTTAATAAATTCTTTGGTTAATTATACTAATTATGCTCATTAAGTATTTACAGAATGAATTCCAAATCATTAAAAACAAAATCTTCCTATGATAAAATCATATCTTATTCATGTCTAAATTATCTTCTAAAACATTAATTTTGTTTAAAATAATCATTCAACTTAGCAAATTTAAAGTTACAAATCCTAACTTAGTCAAATGCGTGAAACATCTTCAAGTAAAGGCTTAAATCTAATTTTTTTTATATACTGGTACAGGTTAACATCTTACTGCTACTCGAGTTCCCACTCGATCCCCATCCTCAAAAACACGGTACATCATAGTCCTCCCTCAACAAGACTATAAACCCAAGACAAACAGGCACGTCCTTCCCCCTTGTGCACGTGCACCATCACCGGAGACACCTCCGTTCACTGATGAACCTCCTCGCACGCCATTCATCACCATTACAACAAACTCGAACCATCAAAACACTAGCATTTGTGATAGATCAAAATCGAGTTACTCGGCTGAAAAAAAGTTGGTTCCAGGAACTACGACCGAACTTCCCTAGACCCCGCTCTCCGACCATCAGATGATGCGAAACTCCGACCACCTCAACCCCGATCATCCACGAACCTATTCCACTTGATTTCGTCGAACTCGATCACCCTGAGATTATACATAGACCCTAAATCCAACCTCAACCCAAACTAGGTTTACAAACAAATTCCCAACGCCGCCGACGACACAGAAGACTATCATCCTTCCTGTCATTTTTGCATAACTCTCTGAACCTTCACCTAACTCCAGCCAAAATTCCGGTCATCCTAACGCTTGTGACCATCAGAATTTGCCCAGTATCCCAAAAACAGTGCAAACCCGACATTTACTTCTTTTCAAGTTTAAAAATTATGATTTAGATCTTAAAAATCATGTTTTGGTTTAGAGGTTCAGATATTATCCCTAGATTGTTAAATTAACATACTTTAATTTTTTCGAAAACCATATTGTCCTGTTCAAATTTAATTTCCAGACAAATTCTCTCTTTAATTTCACTTAAGTAAACTTTAAAGTTAAACCTTAAAATCAAACAAACAAATCCTATTAAAGTACTAGGTACAAACAGTAAGTAGATCAAGAAGCATTAGATTGTTTGGTTTAGTATCTAAGCTTGAACCAAGTTCAGGCAGAAGCAAATTTTTCAACCTGTGTTCATCTAAACATTCATATACCCATGTACAGAACTCCTCCAACCAGTATATATTCACACAAGCACATTCATTGTTTGCAACCAGAATCTCATTTGAGATTTTGTTTTTAAGGGAAGAGGTTACTCACCTGATTTTTGTCTTTGAACAGAGCTCACTTCCTAGTTTAAAGAAAACAACTTGATTTTCTTGTTTTGTTGCTGTTGATTGTTCCAGTTTTAAGCTTTGATGGTTTTTTTCCCAGACTTCAAAATGATGATACAATTGATCAAGTTAGATTTAGTTCAGGTTGTAGCTTGTATCTATATTTTTTTTTCCTTCTCAGTTTCTTTTTGATGGACGCACTGAAAATATAAGATGATACATAGGGGAAATATACAGGCTGAAGACATGATGCAAGAGATTTTTTTTTCTTATGTACTTGAAATATTTCTTTATACACTTGGCCAGAGATTTCTATCTCAAATTGGTGGCTGAGGACATTCTCGAATTGACTTGAGTTTGCTATATTAAATACTTATGTCCTTTATGTTTCTTCATTTTGCTTTATTTTATTACACTACTTGTTTCATACTTATCTCTCTATTGTTTGAATACTTGTATATAATCTACTGTCTTCTTATGAAAGCTACAGATATTTTTTTTTATTCTTGATTGAATATGTTTACTTTATATTATACTTACTTACCTTATCTATATATTTGTTTATACTTTATTTTTATCTTAAATATTTATTTCTACATACTTTTATATTTATTATCTTGTATATTCACATGTATATATTTTATTTCCTTAACAATTTTATAAGTATATTTTGCTTGTATTTTATTTCACTTCTTATAAATTTACTTCTATTTCAACTTAACTATTTAATTCTATTATAATATGTTGTTAAATTTTTATCTATCTGTTGCTTTATATATATTTTTTTATAGTCAATCTTATATATATTTATTTCATAAATTCAAATTATTATTAACCATCAATTCTAAATTTTAAAATTACTTATTTATATATTTTATACTTATGTCAATGTATATACATTTATATCATATATATTTCCATTTATTACACATTTAAATTCAAATCAAAAATATATACATATATATTACTTCAAATTTACTCATATATGCTCAAATACATATACATATATATATATATATATATATTTACAATATTTCTAAGTTTAAATGATTTATACAAAAATTTATTTGAATTCGGGGAAACTCGCATCACTTCATCGATACATTTCACAAATTTAATTCAAAAATTCATTTAATTAACAACTTAAATTTAATAAAAATCTGGATCGTCACATCCCTCCCCCCTTTGAATCTTTTCGTCCTCGAAAAGGAACGAAGCCAGATTTATTTAAAATGCTTAAAATCAGATAAATTTCTTTGATCATTTTTAAAATACTTTAAAAATTTGTATAATATTTCTAAAATGGTTTTTATAAATACTTTTATAACTCGATGTTTCGACAAGTCCATCCTTGTCCTCACAGAAATTCGGTCATACGTTGATCAGGCGTACGACTGAAAATCTATAAGTGCTTAGCAGACCCGTTTCCAACATCCAGTGAAAACATTTTGAAAAATAATTTTATTGAAAATATATGAAATAGTTTTGAAAATAGAGAAAATATCTTTAGTGAGAATGCTCTGGAAATCATCACACCCATCCATGGTCACAGTTACATCCTGGGTTACGTTGCCGTCGCAGCAAAAGTCCATGTAACTAATTACACCATAGAACCCACGACAGATCGCAGTTACATCCAGGGTTACGTTGCCGTCGCAGCAAAAGTCCATGTAACTGTTGGCTCTCAGCGGCACACACGATTACGCTGTCAAAATGGAACTTCTCCACTCCCACATAGGTCGCAGTCTACCGATGTAAAATCAAACATAGACTGTTGGCTCTCAGCGGCACACACGACTTTCGCTATGGTCTGCAGTAGATCGCAGCGACATCGAGTTACACTGTCGTCACAGCATAACCCAAATGCCTCTGTGGGCACCAGCCCCTCGACTTTCGCTACACAAATAATCCTCAGGAACTAGTTTTGTCCGGACTCCTCACAGGATCAACTTTAGAACCTCCCCCTTTGAGGCTCAAGGCAGTACCACCCTGTGGCACTCCTGAGAAGTTCATTTTAAGGGAGCGCCTTTTTCCCCAGAGCCACTCTCAAAACACTTTATACTATACACATATAGTATTTTCCAAATCATACACCTAGTATGAATCTCATATAAATGCTTTTACACAAAATCGATTCTCAAAATCGATAATTCACAAATCAGGCTTTCCCAAATCCCAATATTGATTTTATCCAAAAATCAAAAGCCTTTTCCAAATTCAAAGGTTCCCAAAACCTTTTTCTCAAAACCATTTCCATAAAATCTTTTATATATATATTCATATATATAATTTTCTTGGGAAATCTTTAAATCACTTTATACTTATATAAGTTTCCTTTGTATACTTCAAAACTTTCAAAAACCTTTTTCTTCTGGCAATGGATTCAATAAGGGGAGTTTTATCATATATAACAAAGATACGTAACTTTTTTTATTCCCAATCAAATATTCAAATTTGATTACTTTATAAAGTCACTTGCCAAATTTCTTACTTTTATTATAAAGTAAACTTTAACTCAGAAAAATATTCAATTTCCACTTTATTTCCATAAAGTAAATTTCTACCATAGAAATATAAATTTTAAATTTATTTTATTTTAGTTCCTCATATATTCACAAATATATTTTCCATTTCAAAAATCATCTTATAACCTTTTATCTATAACTTCAAAATCAAATTTCCACCTTTATTCATTGTCAATTTCTCAAAATATACTTTCAATTTCAAAAATCTTTTCAGTTTTTATCCATAAATTTCCAATGCCAATTTCATTCAAACTCGTACGATGTCCCCATATCATCCGTACATAATATCCATCTGATCGCTTACTCGATCACACAATTTCACTTCCAAACTAGTATTGTCCACCCGACTTTCTAGTGTGGACTCAGATCTGGTTTCTTGATCAGAAACCGTCATTCTCCTTGCATAGTCACAACTATGATAGAGAATATCCAGAATCAATCAAAAATCCATATCCAGGTTCGCCGTCGAAAATCGAAGGAAAAATCCCAACTAGGATCGATAATACTATCTCGAAATTCTATGCTCGAATCTGGATCAAATCACTATGCGAATAGAATAATATACGTACATCCTACGTATTTAACTTCATTAATTATTAACCAAATCAATTTCCTTTCTATTCACATTCACTTTAGTTTTCATTCACTTATTCACATTTGCTTTAATCCCCACTTGGATTATCACTTCACTTCTTATCTCAGTCGGGTATTTAATCACGAACAGTTTGAACTCCGCCCCGTTTATATTTAGAAAATAACTTGAAAATTTTGAAAAATAGATAAGTAGTTGAAAAATAATTATTAGTTGAAAAATAGATGGTAAAATAGTTAAGTAGTTGTAAGATGGTTGAAAAATAGTAATTATTTATAAAACAGTTGAAAAAAAACAGTAATCAGTTTATAAATCAGTTATAAAATTGTTAAATAGTTCCAAAAGTAATTGTAAACAAGCTTAAGACAGTTTTAGGTTTAAAAAGAAAGGTTGTATGGTAAATATTTTGGAAAATTAGATTTATATTAAAACATTTTATTTTGAAAATAGTCCAGAGTCAAACTGTTCAACTTCCCAATCTCCATTTCAATCAATTTCCCATTAAATTGATCCAGTCCCAATTCAAGTTGAATTATCCACAATTCCAATCAAATTCCATTTTGAACTAATTCAATTTAAATCTCAATTTTAAACCATCTCGAATTATATAAATTCGAGTTAAATTTCCAAATGTTGATTTATTCCCTTAATCCAATTAACATTTATTTTCAAATCAATATCTTTAAACAATTTTATTTCTGAGTTCAATTCTCAAAATTCCATTTTAAATTATCTTTCTTAACTTATTTCAAAGTTCAAATAATAATTCAAACCCCTTTTTAAACAATTTAAATCTTTGAGATTCAATTTATTACCCAAATTCAATCTTGGAACCAATCCTTAATCATTTCAGTTTACATGTTCATTTTAAACATTCAAATCTTAATGTTCAAAGTGATCCTCATTTCCGCAAGTTTAATTTTTTTTTTTATCCTTAAAATCAAAATTACTTAAGTAATTTCAAAATAAAGTTTAATTCCATTAATTCCAATATTGGAATAGATATCACCTCAATCTATCATCCAATTTATTTAAAACATTCATCATCCACTACCCATTCCAGATATCAAACCTATTTGAGATCACATATAGTTCCCTACCAAATCAACCCATTTAACTTTCCTAAGTTAAATCTCAATTTTATCTTGAAATTTCCAATTCAGGTTGTTTGTTCCAAACTTATTTAACTTCCTTTAAGTTAAATTCAGTTTAATCTTGTCAAACTTACTTAAATTTGAATTCCCACTTCAAATTTTAAACTTCACACTAATAAATCTTATAAGTTCAAAAACTTATCACCTTGGGATTTCGCATTACATTCCAAATTTAAAACTCAACATTTAGAGTTTATTTCAATCCATCTTTGGTATCCATATATACACATTTATTTCTTAGCCCACCAGGCTATACTTTAAAATTTAAACCACCTTTGATTTTAATTTAAGACAGATCTCTTTTTAAGTTTTCAAACAACTTCTTACTTTTAAAATAAGATCACATTCAAGTATATTCTAACAATATTATTTATTCTTTTCTCTTAACACTTTGAAACAATTCAAATGTTTCTAAACTTAGGTTTAAACTTCACAATTTAAATCTGTTCCAATTTACAAGTTATACTCATCTAAGTTTATATCCTTAACACATTTTATTAACACACATTCCACAACCATTTAAGATAATAACCAAGATTGTCATATTTGGAAACCAATTCATTATCATCTTTTATCCTGAAATCATTTCTACGAATTCAGGATTTTAATTTCAGTTTGGATCCATTTCAATTTATCTCCATCCAATTACAATTTATAGGTCATACCTATCTAAAACATTTCATTATTAACTTATTCTGAAACTTTTCCAAATTCCAGATTTAATTTCAGTTTGAATCCATTTAAAACTTACCTTTATTTAATTTCAATTTGGTCGTATTACTATTACCACTTAATTTAATTTCAATAATTTAACAACCAATTACCTTAACATTTATTGGTTAAGGAATATTGCTTTATATATATCAAAATATATTCTAATATAAAATCATTTAAAATCTTTATATATGAAAATAACAAGTACGCTCTCATATATATATATACACTCAACTCATCCTAGGGTAGTATTGATCCTATCCCTGATGAGTAAACCCACCAGAGCCAAGGTTCTCGCTTAACCTTCGCTCTGATACCAACTGTAACGACCCGGAAATTTCAAACCCGAAAATTCCAGATAGTTATGAAAAGAAGAAGAGATAGAAGAAAAGAAACAGAAAACATAACACAGATGCTCACATTCGCAGCGGAACAAAATATAATATCAAATAATAACAGTTTACAAAAGAATACTGTATCAGTCAATTCACATTTATTTACATCAGAGTTATATTCCAATACACAACGATGGTCATATATAAATCAAATATGTCTCAGATAATCAAAAATAATAGTCACAGCGGAATCACTCCATACGTCCTACCATCCAGTACTCCTCCTGAGCTCGAGGACGTCCTTACCTGAAAATCTGTAATACTCGGTCTGACCCGAGCATTACATCAAAGTAACACCCGGGTCAGGCTGGAAACCAGCGTGAGTAAACCCATAATATGAAATACCAATGCATATGCCTCATTAAAACCCGGGGTAACTCGCACCTTACAATGAGTTCATAACTTGTAATAGTCAACACTTATTTCCACAAATCAAATTCTAAGTATTCTTACTTAGTTTCAAAGTTCCATTTATTCCATCCTATCCTATTGATTCCACATATAAAATTTGTAAAGAACCATTGTAGATTCCAAATCGAAGTGGTTTCGGGTATTTACTAATACGTGACTCCGGTCTCTTCGAAGTCAGTTGATCTTATCTTAAGTTTAATTTATTACTTACGGATAAATCACTTAACTCTGCTAAATCATCCTTTGATTTATTACAACCCTTTGAATTTTCCAACCATTCTTCAATATCCATCTTAATTAATCACCTTGATTAATTATTTTCAATTATATAGAGTAATTATCCCTTACTTAATTTCACGAATAAATTTTACTTACCCTTTTACAGATATTAACCTTTTTATTTACTCCCATTGATTACATTAATTCATATTCCTTAATTAAATGATTATTTCAAAATTCACCTAATTATAATTAAATTACATCTATCCTTAATTTATTCCGTTAATTTTATTATACTTCAATTAATCACTTCCACTAATCAACCTCAATTTATCATAAACCGTAATTACCCTTCTGTAATTACTTTCTTAATTAGTTAACTTCTTAATAAATTCTTTGGTTAATTATACTAATTATGCTCATTAAGTATTTACAGAATGAATTCCAAATCATTAAAAACAAAATCTTCCTATGATAAAATCATATCTTATTCATGTCTAAATTATCTTCTAAAACATTAATTTTGTTTAAAATAATCATTCAACTTAGCAAATTTAAAGTTACAAATCCTAACTTAGTCAAATGCGTGAAACATCTTCAAGTAAAGGCTTAAATCTAATTTTTTTTTATATACTGGTACAGGTTAACATCTTACTGCTACTCGAGTTCCCACTCGATCCCCATCCTCAAAAACACGGTACATCATAGTCCTCCCTCAACAAGACTATAAACCCAAGACAAACAGGCACGTCCTTCCCCCTTGTGCACGTGCACCATCACCGGAGACACCTCCGTTCACTGATGAACCTCCTCGCACGCCATTCATCACCATTACAACAAACTCGAACCATCAAAACACTAGCATTTGTGACAGATCAAAATCGAGTTACTCGGCTGAAAAAAAGTTGGTTCCAGGAACTACGACCGAACTTCCCTAGACCCCGCTCTCCGACCATCAGATGATGCGAAACTCCGACCACCTCAACCCCGATCATCCACGAACCTATTCCACTTGATTTCGTCGAACTCGATCACCCTGAGATTATACATAGACCCTAAATCCAACCTCAACCCAAACTAGGTTTACAAACAAATTCCCAACGCCGCCGACGACACAGAAGACTATCATCCTTCCTGTCATTTTTGCATAACTCTCTGAACCTTCACCTAACTCCAGCCAAAATTCCGGTCATCCTAACGCTTGTGACCATCAGAATTTGCCCAGTATCCCAAAAACAGTGCAAACCCGACATTTACTTCTTTTCAAGTTTAAAAATTATGATTTAGATCTTAAAAATCATGTTTTGGTTTAGAGGTTCAGATATTATCCCTAGATTGTTAAATTAACATACTTTAATTTTTTCGAAAACCATATTGTCCTGTTCAAATTTAATTTCCAGACAAATTCTCTCTTTAATTTCACTTAAGTAAACTTTAAAGTTAAACCTTAAAATCAAACAAACAAATCCTGTTAAAGTACTAGGTACAAACAGTAAGTAGATCAAGAAGCATTAGATTGTTTGGTTTAGTATCTAAGCTTGAACCAAGTTCAGGCAGAAGCAAATTTTTCAACCTGTGTTCATCTAAACATTCATATACCCATGTACAGAACTCCTCCAACCAGTATATATTCACACAAGCACATTCATTGTTTGCAACCAGAATCTCATTTGAGATTTTGTTTTTAAGGGAAGAGGTTACTCACCTGATTTTTGTCTTTGAACAGAGCTCACTTCCTAGTTTAAAGAAAACAACTTGATCTTCTTGTTTTATTGCTGTTGATTGTTCCAGTTTTAAGCTTTGATGGTTTTTTTCCCAGACTTCAAAATGATGAAACAATTGATCAAGTTAGATTTAGTTCAGGTTGTAGCTTGTATCTATATTTTTTTTTCCTTCTCAGTTTCTTTTTGATGGACGCACTGAAAATATAAGATGATACATAGGGGAAATATACAGGCTGAAGACATGATGCAAGAGATTTTTTTTTCTTATGTACTTGAAATATTTCTTTATACACTTGGCCAGAGATTTCTATCTCAAATTGGTGGCTGAGGACATTCTCGAATTGACTTGAGTTTGCTATATTAAATACTTATGTCCTTTATGTTTCTTCATTTTGCTTTATTTTATTACACTACTTGTTTCATACTTATCTCTCTATTGTTTGAATACTTGCATATAATCTACTGTCTTCTTATGCAAGCTACAGATATTTTTTTTTATTCTTGATTGAATATGTTTACTTTATATTATACTTACTTACCTTATCTATATATTTGTTTATACTTTATTTTTATCTTAAATATTTATTTCTACATACTTTTATATTTATTATCTTGTATATTCACATGTATATATTTTATTTCCTTAACAATTTTATAAGTATATTTTGCTTGTATTTTATTTCACTTCTTATAAATTTACTTCTATTTCAACTTAACTATTAATTCTATTCTAATATGTTGTTAAATTTTTATCTATCTGTTGCTTTATATATATTTTTTTATAGTCAATCTTATATATATTTATTTCATAAATTCAAATTATTATTAACCATCAATTCTAAATTTTAAAATTACTTATTTATATATTTTATACTTATGTCAATGTATATACATTTATATCATATATATTTCCATTTATTACACATTTAAATTCAAATCAAAAATATATACATATATATTACTTCAAATTTACTCATATATGCTCAAATACATATACATATATATATATATATATATATATATATTTACAATATTTCTAAGTTTAAATGATTTATACAAAAATTTATTTGAATTCGGGGAAACTCGCATCACTTCATCGATACATTTCACAAATTTAATTCAAAAATTCATTTAATTAACAACTTAAATTTAATAAAAATCTAGATCGTCACACACCCACCAACTCATGAACCATAATTAAGAGCTAATGCACATGTTAGTGGGGATTAAAGACACATGCATATTTAATGGATGATTAATTTCATGCTAATGATAACTTGGAGGCCACACTACCTCAAGGGAATTTTAAGGAGTTCCCTAAAAATGGATTAAGGTTTTAGTCATGTATAAATAACCGTCTTATGTTCATGTAATGGAGTTTATGATGATCTTATCATATTATGCAAGTTGTAGTCACAAAATTAATGAGAAATAAAATGGCTTCCTAAGCCTCTTCTTCAATGTTCTTTACTTGCTTTTATTTATTTTATGCTCATTTTTATTTGCATGCTCTCTTTACTTTTATGTTAGTAGATTAGATTTTCACTTATGCAATTAGTTTATTTTTTTACACAAATAGTTAGTTCGTTTTATTTTAATTAGCCTACAATTTCCTTTGTTGTTCTATGTTGCAATCTACATGTGTTGAAATGATAACAAAAATGAAAAAATAAACCCCTTCAATTTAGGGGTAATGAAGCTCTCTTAAATCATGTAGATTCAACATCTCTTTTTATGCTTCATGATTAGTTAGATGTTGATGTAAGTTTATTAGTGAATTTGATAGCCTGTGTTGTTTATCACAAATATGCCAATCTTGCCCATATACAAACACAATTTACATTAACATCTAACTAAGTGATTTTGATCATGAAATTAAAATAGAATCAAAATTTGATGATCTATGTTACTAATCAAAAATAGTAAATAGATCATGCTTAAAATAGATTTTGTTTTAGTTTCATATTCATTTTCATGACATTTAGAAAAGTGTTTTTGTTGTTGTATTAAAGTTTGATGGTTTAAGTTATGTTAATTAATAACATAAATAGATAATACTTGTGATAAATACATCACTAAATCTACTTAGATTAAAATGAGAGATCATAGATTGATTTTGTGTTGATTTATGTGAAAGTATGAGAGTGGATTTGCCTCTAAATTGTCTCTTAATCTCATATTTTTACACTTTTGTTCTAGTTTAATTTTTTGTTGTTTTTATTAGATTAAAACAAACTTGAAAACTCGGGTTAATTTGATTGATTAGAATTTAAAATTTAATTAATTTCCTTGTGGATCGACCCGTATTCGCATACATACTACAATTGTACGCCGTGCACTTGCGGTTACTTTTAACGATATATTTTTAACGTTGGTTTTCTAACCAATAGATTTTCTGCCGTTATCACAAGTTTTTGGCGCCATTGCCGGGGAGCTGCAAATTTATTTTAATTTTACTCTTCGAATTATTATTTTTTGATTTTATTGTGTGTTAATTTTGTGCGTTGAATTGCATTTTTTTAAAAGAAAAGGAATATTTTGCATTGTGTGTTTGTTGTGTGATTTTTGCTTTCATTTGATTTGTGTGCCTTTTGTTTTTCTATTTGCATTTGCATTTCAAGAAGAAAAAAATATACACAATTGCATTTCAAAACAAAACAAAAATATTTTATTTCAATTACATAACAATTTACAATCTTATTTTCTATATTGCAATTTAGGCTTTACATTTTCACTATTCCATTTGCAAAAAATTTGTTCACTATGCATTGTTTTTATTTCTCACTTATGTCTATATTACAACTTCATTTATGTGCTTCATTTCTGCTTCGCTGTGCTTCATTTCTGCTTCACCGTGCATTTTGCTTCCTCTATCTCTAAACTACTGCAAACATACCACAGCCTCACGGTAGCTATAGCATTTCAACTCCCACCAAACACTTTCATTCTTGATCAGCAAAGCACTTAACCATCTCTCCTCCAAAACAAACCACAATTCTATTCCACAACACTTCTGTTCCACAATTCTGATCAGCAAAGCACTTCTGTTCCACAACATACCATCATTCAAACCACTGCCTCTGTCTCCATTCTACCACTTCACTGTGCACATCCTCACCACTTCACTGACCAAAATCAACTGTGCACTTACAACCCTTCACTGCTTCAACCTTGCCTTTCTCCATTTCAAACAACATACAACTTCCACTACCCTAGCATATAAACATCTCTCAACATAATCCTGCCTCTGTGCATCTTCATTACCACATAATCTCTGTGCACATTTCATCACTGCACTACATTCAACAACAACTGCATATCACCCATACCTGCACCATTCATTACCCTGCATTACCCTTCCTTTTACATTACTACTTCATTACGATACATTACTATGTCATTACCCGTCATATTCATCCTCCTTCATCACCATCAAACCATCCTAGTCATTGTGACAGTACCAACCACCAGTGCCTCCTCACAAATTCTACCCACACATATCCTCCTCTGCAAACTGCTACACGTCAATCTCCTACAAACATTCACCATACACCTCTCAATCCTCAACCATTAACTTCCCTATACCACATTACCTCCACATACTACCTTCCAGCAACACAAACAACAGTCACTGACCACTACCATCCATCTTTTACAAACATCATTGCCTACCACCATCTCTGCTCCCCCCCCACCAAAACACACACCTCCATTATCAACAATTTCAACACTGCAACTTACCACTACCTACCAGTGATACCATCATCAAAACATCACTGCCATTCCTTTTACCAAAACCTATACAGCCTGTACACAGCAACTACTCCTTCAATTCAACCTGTGCATTGCCTACCTCATTCCCATTCTTACAACATCCACTGCATACATAATTCTAACTCTTTTGGATTATATAAGTGAAATACAAGTTTATGGAAGCAATTGCTACTGCTTTTGGTTTCATAAGTAAGTGTTGTTTGCCCAACAAATATGTACGTTTTCAAATTACAGTTTTATAGCGATATTATATTGTTTTCCCGTGGTTTGGGATAGTTATTTTTGAAATATGATATATATTGTTATTATTGATATTATCATTTCTCCTTGACCTCTCCGTACAAAGGAGATTCTGCCGATTTTTTCCGTGAAATTTTGACTTAGAAAATTTTGTGAAAGTGGAAATGTTTTCAAACCTTTATTGAACATGAATGAAAAAAAGGATTTAATTGTTTATAAATTGATATATTTTATTTTAACTATTTAATTATGCAAATTAATTGTTTATAAATTGAATGTTTTGAATAAGATATATTAATTCCTTCTTATCCCTTCTTTTCCCTTTTCAAGGATAAAAAGTTTTGAGTGGGGGAGAGTGTAACGACTCGTAATTTTCGATAATTAAATTTATTAATTAAATAAGTTTTGGAATTTCATGTTGTGAAAAATTAAAATTTTAAGACTCAATAATGAGAGAAATAACTAGAATGTAATGTTAGTAATGTTAATTTAAGGCAATTGATAATTATTTTAACGCAATTTCAACAAACCGAAATAGTTGTAAATGTAAAATTTGGTCGTAGATTGTAAAATAAGAAAATAAAGTAAATGTTATATTAATTGAAGAAATAATATGTAATCAATTGTAATTGGATAAAATCAATGTTGTGTAAGTAGTTATAACACTTGTTTGTAGATAATAAACTTATAAATGTGATTAAATTAAGAAAAAGGTGACAATTGTAAATTGTTACCCATTTATTTAATCTGTTGAATTAAATTTGAAATCAATTAGAATTAAATGTAATTAAATATTACGTTAATATGTGTTAAGACGATAACTGTAAAAAGTGAATGTAATAAAATTTATATTAATGTCAATTATATTCATAAGGCAATAATTGATTTAATAATAGAGTGAAATCAAGATAAATGAATTTATTTGGATTTTAAATAATAATTAATAAATTTATTATAGTTGAAATTGAACACTGTAATTAGTGTAATATTTAACATTGAATCGACACAGAAATTTGTTTAAAAGATTATAAATTATTAGGTAATAAAAAATGGTAAAAATTGTAAGTTATTAATTTGAATTGAAAAAGTGGTTTAATTAATTTAATAATCATTTATTTAATTAACATGAAAATAGACATTTTGGCCACTGTCTCGGATTTCGACGAAACTAGTTTCATCGGATCCGTAACGGTGAATTATTGTAGGATTTCAAGTTTCGTAGCGATCATTTAAGTTGTTTAAATTTATAACAAACAAAACAACACAACATAACAATAGTCACAAGTAAACAAACAATACAATCATCACATGAAGTCAAGGTAACCAACCATCCATCTATAACAACCAAACAAATGGTTTGTTCGGGTTCATAAACTTTTAACCGTATAAAATGATAAATAACTACTAAGTATACCATACACTCAACCGTCTTAGATAAAACTTAATAGATTATTTATACATATTTATACAAATAGAAGTATCATTTCCCAACCAATCCATAAGCCAAAACAAACAATAACTTCAAATATTATTTACGTTTATTCTTATTGCTCCTTTCATATTATTACTGTTCATTTTTTTCTTTCATTCAAACAATGCTATTTTCCCATTAATTTACTTTCATTACTTACAAAATCACTTATTTCCATTTAATCATTTAAAATAATCCATGATTCATTATTTAAGTATTACATATTATTTTTCAGTTTACTTCACATTATTATTTACTTTGGTTTCCTTTTAACATCAATATTCATTCGTGAAGCACTCATACCTAACTTTTTATTCTTTCCTTTTTCTTTTCACTTTTATTTCTTTTATATATAGTATTCCCTTTTACTATTTACTTCAATTATAATTGGCTTCAAACATCACTTAAGTTTATAATCATTTACTTACAGTAATCCTCCTTTTTATTAAATTATAAATACTAGCATTTCAAATTATTAATTTAAGTTTATAACATTCTTATACACCTTAGTTCTTCACCTATAAACATAATTTCATTAAACACTTTGTCTCCTAAGTTTACTTGTATAATATTCTACTATATATTTCTATTAACATTTCAACCTTTAATATTTTGTAAGTTATATATATATATATATATATGTATGTATGTATGTCCTTTAGAATGTAATTGAATGCTACATAAGTTATCTTATTCGTTTAGTTAACAAAATGTTCAGTAATTAAATCTTCTAAATTTTCATATCTACAAGTTACAGATTTTCAATTTCTTATATATTTCATTAATCACTTAACCTCAAATTTCTTAATTTCACATTTAGAAGTTTCCAATTATTAAGATAGTTAAGATTTCAATTTATTACAATAATTGAAAGTTACTAATTATCAGAAAGTTTTAAGAACTAAATTCCAGGTTTCCTTTCAAATCAAATATATATACATATACACATTCATATCTTTCATATATGTCAAATCGTACTTAGAAAATAAAACTAAAATTTATTTATCAAAACAAATGTGTTGTAAGCTACTACAATGGTTTTCCCACTTTAAAACTCAAAAATGAACGTCAATGATGCGTGCACTCATCACCGAAATTATTTTCCAACGACAAAGAGGGGAGTACAAAACTTATTTCCTTCCAAATTCCTTTAAACATTTCTTTCAAATCATATTGAAATATTTATATCAGAGAATACTTAAATGAAATAATACTAATATTTTATTCTAAAATCTTTCGAAATAAATTTTCAAAATCCCGGAACTTAAGTTCTAAAATTTCCAATTTATATTCATTTTATTTGTAAATTTTATTTTGCAACCAATATTTATAAAATTTCAATTCCTAACAAACAACCAAACATATCACATACAATTATATACATTTATGAAGATTATTCTTTTATATACAAAATATAATAATAGGTAAAATTATTTCATTTACCCATATTTCAAAACAATATTGTGTTGGTCTGCCCTATTAAGTGTTTAGAAATCCTTATCGATAACATAACGTCCTATGTACCGACCGGAATTTATAAATACTTAACACAACAAATTAACACAATGTAAAACATTATTATAACACTAACAAATACGCGCTTTCATATATATATATACACACACACACACACACTCACAACGACTCATTCTAGGGTATTACTACCCTACTTCTAATGAGTCAGACCCACAAAGCTAAGGTTATCGCTAAACCTGGCTCTGATACCAAATGTAACGAGCTACCTTTTTGGATGGTTTAAATCGATGATAAATCACACACGTTAGACTCAAACCATTCAAAAGGGAGGATTGTTATAGCGTAAATAAGAAAAAGCAGAGAAAGAAAGAAAACAACACAGAATCTCACAGCGGAATGACCAAATATAATAATCAAATAAATAGTTCATGAAGCTGTTTTACAAATAACATTTGATTACACTTTTACAATACAGATCAGAGTTACATACAACAGGGATAAATAAATAAATGCAGCGGAACAACATGATGTTGTGGAATAAATATAATAAATAGCAATAGCATACAAATCTCCGTCTTTGTCCTCTAGAAAAGCAGTCTTCGATATACCGAAAAGCTCAAACTTACCCGAGCGAATTGAAAAGAAAAAACACTCGAGTCAGAACTAAAAGATCTTATGTAAGTTAAATCAATAATAAATAAATATGAGTGCAACGGCTTCAATGATGTTTACGGGATTTTACATCTCCTATCCAGTGTCTAACGTGCGTGCAATAACTTAAGAGATGTTTGGGATTACCATCTTTTAAGGATCCGTTAAACTATCTACTATGTAGTACAATACGCTATTATAATAGTGTTTATAGTAAAGTAAAGTATTAAAATAGCGTTAAGGCGTTAGCCATATCCCCCTAAACACATTTTATATATTCCCGTAGTCTATACAGTACCGTAAGCTCCACCAAACCGGTGGTTTACCCAGAAGGCACTCCATAGGTACGGTACAAAACAAACTCATAGTGGGCGCGATAAGGCATATGACCAGGCACACGAGGCAATACCTAGGGTAGGATACTACCATTTTGCGGATCTGGACTGGTGGTAACGCATAGCAGCTACTACCGCCCACCTTGGAACACACTCCTATAATCAAATCGAGAGGTGGCCACCAAATCAATCACAAGTCATAATATGGTATCGAAAAAGCATGTCCGATCAGAGGTGCGACCTCACTTGGCCTGGTGTGGCTCCTGTTTTAGTCACATCAAGCTGGCTTATGGGAGTCAGGGCTACGTAAATACCTCATACAGAATCGTTTGACAAACCATCCTACTTCATTCGGGAATCTCCATCGCGTACACAGTTGTTAAAGTGGTTTTCGGTATTGGCAGAGAGTATGACAATATCTAATCCTGGTCTCTTTAACAACCAAACGCTTATTTCACACCGGATGGTTCTTTTACATTTCCAAAAGTGAATTCATAATTGATATCAAAATATCATATTCGATTCAAACATATCACTTTCGAAATCATATCCACTTTCAAAACCATATCGACAAAATTAGGTTAAATCTCATTTCAAAATCATCATATTAAATCAAATGTGTCATTTAAATCCCAACTTAGGTTATAACATCATTTAACCGTATTCGCTTTTAAATCAAGGATTTGAATATAAACACTTACACACTTTACTTAGTATGAAATTTAGAAAATAGTTTAGATAGTTATAAATAGTTAAAATAAATTTTTAAATAGTTAAAATGCTCTAAAATAGAAATATATATATATATTAAAAATAGTTTAAATGGATTTAAGATAGTTTAAATAGATTTAAAATAGATTAAATAGATTTAAAATAGACTTAATAGATTTAAAATAGATTAAAACAGGTTAATTGGTTTAAAATAGGTTAAAATAGATTAAATTGGATTAAATAGATTAAAATAAATTAAAATAGTTTAAATTGATTAAAATAGTTTAAAATAGCCCAATAAAAGGATTGTTGAACAACTTATCTAAAAAAATGGAGAGACAAAAGTGGATGAAGCAACTAAGGGAGACTAAAGCTACTGGAGACCATGGTAAAAAGAGGCCAAAAGCTAGAAATGGTAGAAATGAGGCCCAAGGCATGAGATTGGACCTTCAACATATCTTACCCTAGCTATTTTTATCGATTGATGCCAATTGACCTTTGAAGACCAATATCGATCCATATAGACAACCATGCAAGGTTAATATAGAGATCGACCAAGAAAGAGTGCATCAAAAAAACAACTTGGGTGCTATGAATTAAGACTTGAATGCAAATGTACTTTCGCGTTAATGACCTTTTGAACCCCATGGATTTCAACTGAATCAGGAAGATCACATAACTGAGTTGACATGACAGGCACTTCATAAAGGAAGATCGGATCTAAGTTTGGAGGATTTGAATCGAATTCCATTCAACTCAAACATTCAATACACTAAAAACCCACATGGTTTCAAACTAAATACATTAGAGCCATATAATGGGAAAACTAATCCTATAGTATATATGATATGATGAGATACATCAAATATATGTGAGTGTTAAGGGCTATAGAGGAAGTAATGGGTTATTGCTTTCCATCACATTTAAATGATCTAACTACCATGTGGTGGCTCTGACTTGATAAAGGATACTTTAGCACATATGTTGAACTAGTTGAGAAGTTTATGAACAAATTTATGGTTCATATTGTTCAAATGGGGAGCGAGGTGTCACGGTCAAATGTGAAATAAAGAGAAAGAATGGCCATGAGGTTATTTAACCAAGTGTAATATCCACTGCTATTCACAAACCAAATATACCAAGAGTTTTTTATGGTGGTTATCATAGGAGTTGGTAATCAAAACGAGTTTACAAAGGCTTCGATGAGGGATCTGCCAATGGATCTAGTAAATTTCTATTATCAAAATGAAAATTATTTTTGTCAAGATGACGCGAAAGGCGAATGTGATGAAGTTAATACTATTAAGGATGGATGACCATCAAAGGTAGAGTGGATAAAGGAAAGATAAAAGTCGATGATGGTTTTAAGCTCCAAGGAATCTGAGGGAGACAAGATTTCCTTATTACGCCGACTCAACTAATACCCTGGAGATGATTTACCGAGATACTAGAGGACAAGTCCAATACTTGAAACCTTCTAGGAAAAAGCCTATAGAACTAGGGAGGAGGACTAGGAAATTTAGTTTGTTCCATGAGCTATATCCTCACAATGAAATGGTAGGCACTTATAAGATATGATAGAGGAGCAAGTCTAGAGCAACCAATTATGGTAATATGTGAGAATCTAATTACTACAAGACAAACTGCAGTGGTGCCATAAACATAATACCCCGCTGCAACTTACTACTCGGTTGTTGTAGAGGATACAGACATCATATCATTATCTCATGATTAGAATGGATTGAAACTAGGTTTATTTTTTCATTTTACGCTGCTTTTGCTTTAAATTAGCTATAAAGGTTTACTCTCAGACCGCTTACACATATGTGCGATCTTGATTGATCCCGTATGCATGCATTGAGTTTAAGCTCGAAGGTAACCCTTAATTGGACTGTTACCATTGGATTCTGTTAAAAAAATGGATTTAGATCTAATAAGTTTTTTTAATAATATAAAGATTGATATTATCATAGAATTTATTGGTAATAGACTCAATGAGATACAGTATTTGATATCAATTCAAATATATAATTGACAGGGGATGATAATTAATTTAGATTATCCCTTATAGTTGACATGTAAACCAATAGGTTATGGTTCCCTTGACTAGAGATATGGGGTGATGAACCATGATGTAAATTCCCCCTCGTCGGAGAGTGAGCGGATGAACTTTTATAGGATAGAAAGTCCATTCGTTGGGTCCCCTCACCGGATAATGCATGGATAGGCTCAATGCATATTTATGATCATCTTATCTGGAGAGTTAAAAACTTCACTTCAATGTACGAACACCATTCGATCGAGAATGACTTGATTATGATTATTAAATGACTGATATGTATTATTTCCTTGATCCAACTTGGCGCGGTATGCAACATCACATTATAATACATGATATTATAACTTAATGGTAGCACATTGATTTATTTGGATATTCTTGCGATGGGACGTCGGGAGATACTAATCGATTTCAAAGTCATGCTTCAGCTAGAGGTAAAATCAAAACACTACACAATGACATGTGATTATACTGCATAATAACAAGATATATGATTTATATGGAAGATAGTTTCCATGGGTTAACAAACTATTTCATAGGGATGAAATAAAGGAGGAATTGTATAAGTTAAAACTATGTTAACTTATTCTTAAAATGGAAGAAAAGCTTAGAGAAGCTAATAAATGATAGGGTATTATTTAACTAAAGACAAAGATGTTTTATCTAAAGAAAGTGTAGGGTATACTATAAATGAATGAAAGAAATGGGTTGGCTTCTAAATTGTTAAAACATCAAATCCCCAAAAAATGCCTTTAAAAGTGTTATTTTCAAGTTTCTATTAAATTCAAAGGTACTTGGTTATTTAACATTTTATCTTTCTAGACTTGCATCCTTACAGCTTTTCTAATTTACATTATTCCCCAAACCTAGAGGGGAAAACTTACAAATTCTAAGTTCAAAACTTAATCCTCCTTTTCTTTTAAAGACCTTTACAGCTTTCCATAAAATTTTTGATTTTTAAATTTAACTGTTACTAAGTTTTTCGCTTCCAAAAACTTATTTACTTTTTCACCAAACCATTTCTCTTTAAGATATCTTTAAAATGTCCTCATATGTTTTCAAAACATCTTCTTTTCATAGATTTTCAATTTTGCAAAAACTGGAGTAGGTAAGAACAATTATTTTATTAAAAACCCTTATCTTTCCAATTACCTAACCTTATAGGATTTTCTAACTTACTACAGATGGGGACTTTCTACAAAGGCAAGCAACCAATGCACATAATCAATGGAAAAAATATATGAAATTTTCATTTCTTAGCCTTTTCTACTAAGGCTCTCTATAATATATCTCCTAACTAACACTGTCTCCAATTATTACACTTCTTATTACACCTAATGGTTTTATACCTTAATATATTGGAACTGCTTTCTTTTATAAGAAACTATTAACGCTAAAACCTTCTATGAATCCTTGAAAAGAGGACTTCATGTTTATGTGAAATTATAAGGAACTTATTTTATATTTTTCGAAATAGGTTTACAAAATATGGTACTTTCCATACCTTGTATATCTCTTTCACGTATTCCTTATAACTTGCACAAAACATCTTTATTTGTGATTTGGTTTCATAGAAAATTTTATCATTATTCATTTCATCCCAATAGATTAAAGTATGTTTAATCTATATTCTCTTACGATAGACAATTTCTATGAAATTTATTAATTTCCTAATATTTAACTTACACCCTCTTTTTTTCGAAAGAACTCATTTTCAAAACTGTTTTAATATTTTCATAACTAGAAAACAGTTCTTTATACTTATTTAAATAATAAGTGTACTTACAAACCACTTTGGGTCAAAATAGATGTTGCGTAAAACACTGTTACTATAACCCAAAAATACTAGTGTATGGATTCAAAAATAAATACTAATAAATCTCATATACTATGTAAAAACATTTCCTCTGGGAGTCACCTACTATAACAATAGTGCTATAGTCTATCCCTCCTTTATTTTCCACGAAAACATGTATTACAACAATAAATGTTGTAATCTACATTTTCAATACTTAATACACTCTATGTTTTTATATTTAAAATCTTTGTTTACCTACAAAGAAGCTAGCGAGCTATATATGCTCTATAATTCTTCAAAAAGAATTTCACTTTTAACAAAATTCACATCATATAAAAACCAATTTAAATTTCATACCATTTTTTTTCAAAAACCCAATATTTTCTTCCGCAAAATGTTAATAATTATATTTCTCAACTTTCTACTTCTAACAATCTCATTTTATTGGGCTAGGAATAAAGTGGATTTTGTTTTTGCTACCCTAGGAGTACCCTTCCTAAATTTGGTAATCTCATTTCCTTACTAAAGTCTTTTGTTCCTATTCCTCTTTTATGCATATATTTATTCTAAGGAACTACCATTAAATCCACTTATCTGAAACAATTTAAATTTTTTTCAACTGAATCTATCGTACATCTCCAATCGTTGCCTACAACTCTTTGGATTTGCACAATTTGAACCTAAATGCAAAAAACCGTTTCTCAAACTCATTCCATGTGTTGACTATCTCTATGCCCTAAGAAACACACTTCCTTACGCCAAAAGTGACACTTCAGGAATTTTGCCATCAACTGATGATCGCGAAATGTATGAAGAACCTCCTCTAGATGAATAGAATGTTCCTCCATACGCTTGGAAAACACCAAAATGTCATCCACAAATACTACTACGAACTTATTTAGAACATCTCGAAAAACACGGCTTATCAAATCTACAAAATATGCTGGGGCATTGGTTAGCCCAAATGGCATAACCAACCACTCAAAGAATCCGTCGGGTGTCCTAAATGATGTCTTACCAATGATATCGTCAGCAACCCTAAGCTGATGAAATCCAGTAGCTAAGTCAAGCTAAGAAAACACCGAAGAGCCAACCAACTGATCGAAAAGATCATCTATCCTAGAAAGTGGGTAATGATTCTTCTTCGTGAGCTTATTCAACTCTCTATAGTCTACACAAAGTCGAAGAGAACCATCCGCCTTGGTAGCAAAGACGACTGGTGCTCCCCACTCAGATATGCTTTGCCTGGTGAAGCCTTTCTCCAATAGCTCACCAATATTCTTACTTAACTCCTTCCTCTCCCTAGGTGCCATATGTCTCATGGGCAGTGCCACTGGCTTAGCATTGTCATTTAGATAGATCCTAAAGTCGATCTCTCTCTTAAGGGATAGTCCCCTAACCTCCTTAAAAATGTCTGGGAAATCTCTAACGACTGGAACAGAATCTAGCTCTCCTAGTGATGAATCAAGGGAATAAAAGTAGCTCAACGTGACTAACCCCTATGGGTCGCAGAAAACCTTGAGAGTCCTACTACTGCAAGTCTTTAGTCTAACGACTCTCCTCTCGCAGTCCAATATCGCTCCATAAGTGGATACCCAATCCCTCCAAAATCATCCCATACCCCGAAAATCCCAGTACATATGCGCTTTAATCAAACTCTACGCCTAATATGAAAATTTCCAAACCCGTACAAATCATAGATAAACGTGCTGAGCCTCCTATGGGGTTTGGAACGACTATGGGGTGTACTGCTAAAGTGATATCTAAGTGCAAAAAATCAACCAAAGAACTAGGAATGAAAGAATGCGATGCTCCAGAGTCAAAGAGAGTCCGAATAGGAAAAATCTGAAATAGAAATCAAACCTTCTACAGAGACTTTCCTACCTTGATCCGGTCCACTACTAGAAGGTGTTGTATCCAAAGCCTATACTTGCGCTGTAGGTACACCTCCTCTCTGCCTCGTCCTCTAAGGACAAGCTCTACTAAGGTGACCAGGCTGCCCACAGTTGAAACACCTTCCCTTCATCATTTTATTCTTACAGTCCTTTGCGTAATGACCAACCAATCCACAGCTATGACATTTCCCGCTTTTCTTGATCCGCTTCTAAGGTCCTCCCTCTTTCCTCTTGTCCTTATCCTTCTTGTTCTTCCACCATGGTTTTTTAGAGCTTTCTGACTTAGGAACCTCTTTAAGCCCTCCCTTCAGCTGCCAAGATGCAGGCTAAATTCTCTGTCGGTCAATCCTAACAGCCTAAACATTCGCTCTGTATCCTCCAACGTATTGCCTCCTAGACTAGCGAAATCCTTGCATAGCTTAGAAAAAGTGGCTGCTGTAGGTGGATTAATGGGATCTCCACCTGCTGGTGCTGTATTGGGCACTTGTTCTTGCACTTCTGGTACCGTAGCTCTACGGAACTAGTCAGCCATACTAAAGAAAAGGAAATTTAGCCTCGAAAGAATCAAAAGAAGGTTGAATTGGACTTTTGAGGGGATTTTTATAAAAACTCTCTTTTATACTTGAAAAACTATTTCTGTAATAAGAGTTTCTTTCTGGAAAATACTTCTAGTTTGAAGATATGCTACTTTTAAAAATAGGTTACTTTTGGAAAAATACTTTATTTTTAAAACAAGTTTTTAGGAATCCTGTAACCTTAGGCTCTGATACCAAGTGAAACACTCCACACCCCTTAGTATACCCAAAAAGGATACACTAAAAGATGTGGTGCGTTGTAGGTATAGCTAAAACTTTACAGAGACTAAGATTCAAAAGACAATTAAATAAAACAGCGGAAACATTAAACAATAACGCATTTAAAATTTAAACTTCATAAAATAAGTCATAACCAAAATATGTCTCAAAATACCAAATACATATGTCTCATGAAAAATACCATCACAGTCACAATATTGGAGTACAAAATCATCCCTCTCAAATAGTACCAGTACATAACAATCCAAATGAAAACTGAAATGAAGAAGAATACATGAAGAAAAACTCTTCAGCTGAATTTCCAAGAAAGTCCGAAATCTATTATCCCTGCCTCTGCTGGCCTATGGGGGGAAAGGGAAATAGAGGAGTGGGTTAGACTAAAAGTCTGGTGAGTGAAAGTAACTACTAGTATTTTTAAGCAAGATAAAGATAATAGACTTAACAACGGTTCCAGTATAAAAGGAAATAAAGGAAGAGATAAAGCTGGAATAAAATACTGCTTAACTATTTTCTTTGCTTAGATAGTTTTGATTATTTCGATTGGATTGTTTGCACTTGTCTTAGATAACTGCTTTGATTAGGCTGAAATCCTAATCCTACTTTAATTAAGCCGAAGTCCTAATTCTACCCTTTGATCGGCCTTCTATCTCTGTTGTGCCACTATGAGCTAGTCCTATCCTGTGGGTCCCACAGTAAAAGACACCTTTTTAGCGCTTTGGAACTCAATAACGACTTATATCCCTGCACCGAAGCCGCACGCTCGGCCACCGTCGGCTCGCACCATCTGTTGCTCCACCTTTTGACTTCTTATTTACCATTACTTCAGAATAAGCGTGTCCAGCCTCACCTGACCTGTTGTGAGACCATCAGTTCCTGACTGATAAGGAAATGCTGCCGGATACGGTTCCTAACAAACAAAATCTAGTTGCGCCCCTTGCCCAAATCCCCCGATTTGAGGTTCTATCTATTGACCACTTATTTACCATTACTTCAACATAAGTGTGTGCCAGCCCCACCTAATCTATTGTGAAACCATCAGTTCCTGACTAAAGGGGAATGCTGCCGGTATAGGTCCTATTCTATCTTTGCTTATTAACTTAGTACAAGTCTTTTAAATAAGCCTCTTCTGTTAATTCTGCTCTATTTTCTTATTAACTTATTCTAAACCTTTAAAATAAGCCTCTTCTGTTATCTCTGCTATATTTGCTTATTATCTTAACTCTAAGTTTTAAAGTAAGCCTTTTCTGTTCTTTCTATTTAATTATAACCTACGTTATAATTTCTCTTTTATCTTGTCTTTTTTAATTATAACTTCTAGTTACAAATATGCTTGCAAATGTCAAATTTGCCTATTTCAGTCTATATTCTTTTTATTACCGTTCTTCTTATTTACATCAAATTTTCTGTAAATTTAGTGTTCCTATAATTTAGTCCATATTAGCGAATTATCCTCTTTTTATTATTTTTATTCGCGTAAAAGGGAATAAAAAGAACTAAAATTTACAGGCCGAATTCTAACGGACGTAAATAAAATATAAATAACTGTAAATAACAGTAAATAACTGTAAATAATTGAATAAAATAGCTGAACAAAATAGACTGAAAAGAACATTAAAAATTAACTGTAAACAACTTATATAAAAGCAGTCTCAAAATTGCAGAAAAACTACAACTATTGAGAACCCTATTATTTTAAATTACTTAAAAATCTAAAATAATTACTTAAACACTAACCTGTGGTCCTTAGCTCTTTTCTTTGGCCTTCCCGGATCCACTTCCAGGGTATAATATATTTTAATTAAAAAGATCCTCTCCTTGGAAAAATATTCCTTTTAGGGTCCAGTCTCAGACAATGAACCCAGATGGAGAAAATCCGAATGAGAAAAATAGCTAGGTCTAGGGTCTTATTTCTAGCGTCACTTAGGGATCTCAGGCCCTTGGATTTGAAGATAAAATCTGGTGCAACCACGTCATAGGCTCGTTGGGAACCATCGAATGGAAGCACGGATGCACAGGATGCAATAAAAATCGAAAAACACATCATCGTTAAAATCTGGACGAAACATCGTCCAAGTGCGTAGGCGGGTCGACCTTTACGTCGATTTTTACATGGGGAGGGTCGACCTGACCTATTTTTTTTTCTTTTTTTTTCTCGTTTCTTGTTTATTTCGTATCTCCTTCATATTAACTCGAATTCTGACATTCTATATATGGAAATTGACCAGAAAATTACCACGGACACAAAGGTATAACTCTCGTGGCTCAATCTGATAATTTTACAAAGTTATTTTATTATTTAATTAATTCGTTAATTAATTACTATAGCTTAAATTTTGGGTTGTTATACTACCTGCAAGTTTGATGACCTCCTCCAATTGGTCGTCCAATCCTCTTTATTTACTGCACTCAAGCCTCTTCAGTCTTCTTTTTATACCTAAGACCACCGTTTTGCTCTTTTCAGACAATACTTAACGGTATGTGCTCCTCTTAATCAGCTGTTTCAAGATTTAATTTTTTCGCATGTAACTTCTTGGCCTAAATTTTATTACTCACTCTAGGTTGCTAAACACTTGTTTTCGCTCCAAGAAGAAACTTTTGGTTCATCTAGCGAGATACCTAAGCTTAAGGAAGAACTCCTCGCTCAACAATTATGTTATTGACTTAACCACGGGAAAGAAAAGCTGGCTACTTCTTTGAAATAAATAGAAACTCAATTCCTTAAAGAGAGGAGTGATAGACATATCTCCGATGATAGGATAATGGTTTTAGAGCTAGAACTTAAGGATGCTAAAATGAAAGAAGCTAGGCTTGTGGCAAAAAATGCATCCCTTGAGAAAATGTTGAAAAGGAAGAAGGTTCTCTTGGATAAATCAACTGTAGTGATTAAAGATGCGAAGCAAAAGGTGTCCTATTTTCTCGGAACATCCCTCGATACCATTATCGAGAGATCTCATGAGAAAGCACTCTTTATCGCTTATGTTAATAACGCTTATAAGTGTTCGGACTTTGGCTTCCCTTCTCTCCCTTTAGAATGGAATGAAAATTTTATGAGCAAGTTTGAAGGGATGCCATAGGGATCTCAAGTGCCTAAAACAGAAGAGGAGGTTGATGTTGTTAAATTATTAACTTTTGATGATCCTCCAGTTGATGAGGAAATAGGGTCAAACGAGGAAGAAAAGGATGATGACAAAAAAAAGAGCGAGATGATAATGTCGATGATGGTCCTGACGATGACAATGACAATAATAGTAGGGCCGATGGATAAAGCCTTTCCGGGCCATCGGATGACAAGGACGGATTAGAAGATGCTGACCCAGACCCGATTACTCAAGGAATAGAGGCTACTGAAATTCTGATCCTTCAAGGTCAAGTTCTCTTAAGGAGGACATCACTTGGCAATGCTAAAAGTCTAAAGATAAAGAAAAAACCTCATTGTTAACAGTTTCGCTCTCTCAAGTATGGATTCGTTATGCAAACACTTTTCAACTATCAGATAACCTTTAGTTAATACATTAACTATTTTAGTTAAGGAGAAAATCAAAATATCTTTATGACGTCATACTTGAGAAGAAACAATCGAATATAGATTGCCTGAATAGGGAACTGGGCAAAAAACAAAGGATTATAATAAGTTATCTAAAAATATGAGAAGCTTGCTGGAGCACATCAAGATTAAGGTATTTCAAAGAAAAAGAAGTTGCTCCCCAAATGAGGAAAGCTCATCATCACGAGAAAGACATATGAAAGAAAATTTCGAACCAATGGCCTATTTTTGATGTTAATTGATAACAGGGACGCCCTGGTGGAGTTTCTGTACAAAGCTTATTGATGGGGTAAATTTGTCGATTTCTCATACTTAGATTACAACTGCGGAGGTTTACTCAGGCACTTTCATCGTAGATATTTAAACGAATATGGGTCTGATCCCCATCCCAAAGCATGTTGGAATCTTCCTAGAGTTACTCCTATTCCTCTTTCTTCTCGCTCTTTTCCCCTTGAAAAACCTAAGTATAATAGGAAGAGATTTATCTTTGAAATGTATAAGAAATCGATTTTGTATGAACTTGAATGATTGTACAATAATGATATTTTACTTGGTTTACTTATGGATTTCATTATTTTAGTTTTCTTATCCTTAGTTTGATGTTTTACAAATCAAAGACTTCTTGTACAGTCTAGTCCCTAAGACCTCTTGAGTAAATTTGTCAAGTTGAAGAAAGATTTTAAGGAAAAATCCTCGATTTTCAAAACATCACAATTGGCAAGACACTGTTTCCTCAGTGAATTGCAGGAAATTTACATGCGATTTCCCTATTACCACTTTGACTTTCTGGGTGATAAGAAGGAGAAATTACTTAGTGAAATTCGGTCCTACCATACAAAATTAATATGTGGTCAGGATAGCCCTCCAGTTTGGGAATGAGATTATCATCGTTTTTCTCCTATTTATACCCCGGAAGGAATTAAAGCGTCGTTCAATTCTACCCTCATTTCATCGGCTAGTTCATTTGGAAAAGATAAAACTGCAGTTTCAAAACTTTAAATATTAGCTAAATGTTTAGAACTAGAATTATGGTGTATCCTTAACCTTTTGTATTCTTGTTTGTAACCTTGGTTGTTTTTAATGGAAAAGTTAGTTTTTCATGTATTATTCTTGTTTTATTTATTCTTAATAGAAGAATCAATTAATATGTACATCTGACTCTCTAGATGATTCATGAATCATTGAGATTAAGAACAGGTTGCTCGCTTATGTAAAAGAAAAACGATCATCCCAAGACGACTCAACTTCACAATTCCCGAATAATCCTATAGCGCAAGAGTGGCATATGAACTACTTCATATTGAAGTCGGCATTTAGGACTTATAAGGAAATGACTACTTGCATTGAGGAGCATCTTAAAGAAAAGGAGAAAGAACTTTAAGCATTAAAAGAGAAACAAACCCGATTTGTGTGTCCGGTCCTTCAATCAAAGCTGATGCAGAGATAGCTAAAATACATCAGAGAATCGATGATCTTGAAGTAAAGTTAATAAAGAGTCATGTTTGCTATCAATCATTAGAGCTCATTGCAATTGAGGGTGAAGCCGGCCTTCCTACCCCCACTCCTGGAAGAATTACCAGTTCTTCGACGAGTCAAGAATTCCCTTCTTTGATAAACTCACCTCTGGCTTAAGCAATAAAACAATCTCGACATGGAGCCAAAAGGTCAAATTTAAGGTCATGCAACATTTGGTAGGAAATGGAATGAGAAAGTATCTCAATGTAGAAGCAAAATGAGAGCAAAGTTCAAAAGCTCCAGCGTGAGAGATATACTTTCAAACAAAAGATCAAAGAATTGAATAGCACGGTCAAAACTTTACGAGGAGCCAATAAGACTCTCTAGCGCGCTTTGAATATTCAAATTACTTTGATTTGTGATGCAAATACTATTCGGAAAAAGGAAAGAAATTCAAATAACTCTTGGATGCTGCTATTTGCCATGTTGTCGACCCCATAATTGCTTGGGATTTAGAGGAGACTGCACAAAGTATCGAACTTTAGTGATGATTTGCTTTAAACTAGTTTTCTTTTCCGTTTGACTTTTGTACCTCCCAATTTGTATATAATGTATTAGATTGTAATTAAATTTACAATTGAATGAATGTTACCTCGAATGTAGGGATATAATTATGAATTGAATCCTAATTTTGATCTGAAATTTCTTGATGATTAGTATTTTACTTTTCCATATTTGATCATTCTGATGTGTAGATTAACTTTCCACTTGCTCAGAGAATCAAGAACCTTACTGGTTGAGCTCGATTTAAATATCTAGTTGCTTGCTTTAGTAACGAAGATTCCTGTTAAATGAATTTGAGTTGAAAACTGACTTAAAGAAGCCCTAAAACTTAATCTGAAAATTGAAGGAAATTAGAAACCCAAATTTGGTAATAATAATAGTAGACTGGAAGTCTATATCTAAAAGAAAAATAGAAATCCATATCTAGCAATAATAATAGAAGACCAAAAATCCATATCTAAAAGAAGAACATACATCCTTATCTGGAAATAATAATAGAAGTCCAAAAATCCCTAGAAGTCCAGAAACCCTCGCTTGGAATAATAATAGAAGTCCAGAAACCCTTGTTTGGAAATAATAATAGAAGTCCAGAAATTCCTAGATGTCAAGAAACCCTCGCCTAGAAATAATAATAGAAACCCTTGTCTGGAAATAATAATAGAAGCCCAGAAATCCTTATCTGAAAATAATAAAAGACCAGAAGTCCTTATCTGGTAGTAATAATAGAATTTCAGAATCTCTTATCGGGTGGCTGAAAATTATATTTGTTGAGGAGCATAAATAGCCTATATTTGATGGACTTTCCTTTAAAAAACTTGATTTGATTCGAAGTGTTACTTGGCTTGGATTTTAATCGACTTGGGAGCACTACTTGGTTCTGATTTTGATTGACTTGAGAGCACTACTTAGCTCTTGATTTTGATTGATCATCCTTTTGAAGATTCCAATTCTTTGGTGAGGCCTTTGATGGCAAGCACTACTCTATCCACTCTCTAGTAGGTGCTTTAACCATGCCACGTAGGCAGGGGTTAAAGGCTTTCCCCAGCACTTTAGTGAGGCCTTTGATGATGGCATTAAAGGCTTACCCAACCTCCCTCTAGGATGCACTTCAGCTAGGCCTTTGATGACGGTGCTGAAGGCTTTTCTAGTGCTTTTAGTGAGGCCATATGATGGCAGACACTAAATGCTTACCCGACCTCCCTCTAGGAGGTGCTTCAGTGAGGCCTTTGATGGTAAGCACTGAAGGCTTAAGGTCTTTGATGGCCGAGATGTCTTACGGTCAAGCCTTTGATGGTTGAGGCCTTTGATGGCCGGGACCTCTTGCGGTCATGAGCCTATGATGGCCATGTAGATACGCTTATTTTATTCAGAAAACCTTTATTAAAGATTGGCTTAACATCTTTGTACAAATTGGTTGAGTTTTCCTTGCCTTAGTAAATTAATGATCATTCCTTCCAAGCTCGGCATTGATTGGTATCATGTCCATTTGCAAGATGATAATGACAATATGACTTTCCATGATTCCTTTGGAATTTGGGTCTTCTTTTTTGCAAAGGCCAATAGTTAAGCTCATCCTTAGTCAGGAAATAGATTTTCTAAAGAGAAGTGGTGAGAATGCAATCTTTTGGAAGCCATGACTTAGAGATTAGCCTTTTTAAATAATGCTTAGCTCTTTTGTTGCTCACTTTCGATTGCTCATATGGGATAAACTTTATTTTCAGAGAGCTTGGTGCTTTATTTGCCTTCTATGATTGATCGAGCATCGTTTCCATTTTTTTAGTGAAATGATAAAAGTCCATTCTTATCTCATTTTCGAAGATAGTTCCTTGAGCTTTAAGCTAGATTTCCTTTCTTACTTTCAGGAAGGTGTTGTCCTTTTTACATTGTCCTTTTAGGGCAAAGATTGGTGTCGGTCCTACATGGAATGGATTCAGACTCCATCTTTCAAGATTGTAAGGAACTATTTTCCTTTTCTTTTCTTCCATAACTAGTATTGCTATAAATCTTAGCACTTACTCTTCGTGAAGCTAAAGATCACTAATGGCTTGATAGATTGGCCTAGTCATTTGAGGCTCGGAAGATCCTTGTTCGGAGAACTTAGCATGATTAGCTAACATGGCTAAGAAATACTCAATTTAGGCAATTAACTGGTGTTGGGAATCAAGGGTAGGCTGGTTTTGAATAAGATATGCTTGGTAGGTTCAAGTTCTCTAAACCAAAAATATGCAAGTTACGGTAGTTCCACTTGGGGTTTAAATGAAGTCGGAGGTTCGGGCCCTCCTTCTAGCGCCAAACTTTTAACATATAAATTCGCTAACCCCAAAAGTGATTAGGAAATAAGGCTAACTAATGAGAGGCCTTGAAGAAGCCTGTCGAAGTCATCAATTCGAAGAGGATTTCCATAACACTGCTTGATGTTGTTGACATGGTTGGTGTCATATGAGTAATTCGAAGATCAGTATATTATACAAAAACTAGTTCAAAGTTCAATATGCTATGTAAAGATCAATTCGAAGTTCAATATCATTCAAGTAACAAATCACCAGTTTGAATCAAATCAAATATGCTATGCTATGCGTGTGTTTAATTTTTAAATCTGTATGTGTACAAAGTCAAACATTACAATATACTCTAAAATCCCAAATCAATTTAAGGTTGCATGACTTTGATTTAAGAAAAGAGGGAGAGAAATGAAAATCCATCCCCAAAATGGTACCCTTGGGGTTGTATTTATAGAGGTTGGGAGGTAGGACTTCAACGTGCTCCAGCATTGGCGTCATCGAGAGCATTGGTGACAAGGACTTCGAAGACATCGAAATTGCTATGTTCTAGGTCTCCATTTTGCTCTTCTAGTGAATGTATGCATTTTATGGTGTTGGCGGCTTTCACCATGAGGTTTGACATCCTTTGAAGATGAATGATGATACAGGTAGTATTGATGACTTCACAGATATTGACGGTTCCTACCATCAACATCGCCTCATATGAATGCACAATGCCTTCGACATGCTATATAAAGAGGACATGCGGTGTGATCCCTATCGACATGTGGTGTAATTTTGTACCCTTTTGACATCGTCAAAGAGCAACACTTTCGAGGTACATCTGAAATGAAGCATTCCTTCTTTCTAGCTGATGGCCGGTGATACCGATGAGTTGCGAAGTGTTGATGTGCAGAGTATATGAAGTTGATTGTCATCATGATTAACGATGAGCTTTGTGCGAAGACCATTGCTGAATAGTGCTACCTTGCATCAATGAGATGTGTCATAGGTTACTTTAACATTCATTGATGACTTACTAAGTGGATTATGTCTAGCCTCTTTGCTTCCTTTGGACATCGTGTGTATACTGACATTTGATGAAGCGTGATATCCTATCTCTTCGACTCTATCCATAAGTACTTCCTTGTTACATGTCTTTGATGGTATTCATTGTAGTCGACATGATCAGAGAGCGGCGTCCTATTGTGAGCGACGATGTCATACCCTATCTCTCTTTGTACATTTTCAAAGTCATCTTTATACTGTTTAATGACGAAGTGCTGCACCTACTTCTTTGATGTTGTTCTATCACTATGCTGATGTGTTCGCACCACTTTGTCAGTCTTTGAGTTCGTCTGGGCCGAAGTCCCTTGTCAACGATTATGTTAGTAACAATTATTAAGCACGGATGTCCTAATGTTTTCATCTTCATTGTTTACTTTATATTTGTTACTATATAAAGTAAGATGATAATACAAAACATGATAAATTATAGGCGAATTCAGTTGAGTTCACGAGGATAAAAACATATTTGTCCCACTTCAAATTTCACATTTCAATTTTGATCCATTTGTGCTAACATTTCATTTAAATAGAATTATTATGTTTGTGTGGGGATGCCCTAGTGGATGACGGTCCACTTGGCCGAAGTTTAGGGGGCAATGCCCTTTAAGTAGATGCGAGCAACCTTTATTTCCAAATAGTATATGATAGAAAGAGTGCAACTACCACAATGGTCACTTTCGAACAAATCATTTGTTTCCAAATGCTCACTCTCTTTATGAATCAACATCGGACTCCATTATAAATGCATAAAAATTTATTTATTTATTCTTCCAATAACGCTCCATTTATTTTCTTCTTTTTGTTGCGTCACCAGAATAACAGAGTGTTCGCAAATTAAATAAAACAACTCCTTTGTACCTTAGAAGAGATTTCCGATCTAATTCTTTTATGATTAATAATAAGGAACCATCTTTAAAAGACAACAATTACCGTCATGCCCTTGAGTTCTATATCAAAGATAGTCACTAAAGCCATCTTCCCACATAAGTTAATAAAATGTTATAGTGTTTGTGATGAATTAATAGAAAATATATATACCTACACAAATTGATTATTATATTTATTTTTAGAAGTATATGTTATAGTCTTTTATATTATTGCTAAATACTGCTAAAATATAATGAGATTACATATATATTATATGTACTTATTACTGAATGTTATAAATTAAAGGTGAATTCTTTTACTTATTTGAAAGTACGATTATCTAAAGACACGTGTGTGACGATATGCATATGAAATATAATCTATGTGATAGAACTTATTACATGTATAATTAGCTGCATGAAGATTGGAGGAGATAATTGCATTCTACATGACTAAGTTTAGATGACTAAAATGTTTAAACTTGGACCGTTCATACAAATTGGCTTTTAATATGGTTGTACAATCTCGTGTAAAAATAGTCAATATTGTATTAATATATTAGGTTAAACATCTATAAATTAGTTTTCTTTTGAATATTGGAGCAAACTAGTAAACATATTATTATCTACTATACATATTCCCTGTGTGATTTAAATAAACTAAGCCAAATATTTTAGTATTTTGATAATTAACAAATGTTAGAATTTTTCAAATAGAAGAAGGTTTGAAATAAAGAAGAAATGATAGCAGTTATAACACACCATATGATGTGAATTTTCATAACATTTATTGAATATTATTTGCTTTGTTGTTTTAACTATCATTTATTTTCATAATATCTCTAATGGTAGCAGTCCACCTAAAAATGAGCATGGAGCAATTTACCATTTCAAAATGTCATATAATAGAAAGATATGTGACCATTACAACCATCTTTTTCGAAAATCATTTGTTCCCAAACGATTACACTCTTTATGAACCATCATCAGACTACAATATAAAACATTCCCCTTGCATACAAAAAATTTTAATCATTTTAGGTTTGAAAACTACTTTTTTGTTACTCGCCGGAATTAACCGTGTGTTCTTTCGGTTTGATTAAAATAGTCCAACTTGAATTAATAACTTCATTATACCCTGAAAAATATTTCAAATTCAATTCCTTTATGATTAAAACGGACAAACCACTCTTGACAGACAACAATTATAAACGTTACTTGGAGTTCTATATCAGCGATGAAAATAACTTCCAGTATAATTTTAAAAGATGTTATAATGTTTGTGATGAACGGAGAAGAAGTATACATACATATACAAATTGACTATTATATTATTTTGGAAGTATATGCTTCAATCTTTTATATTATTTCATATTTACTACTAAAATGTAATAAGGTTACTTATATATTCTTTGTACTTATTGCCAAATGTCATAAATTAATGGATGAATTCTGTAGCTTATTTGAAAATACGATTATCTTAGGATAGAAGGGTGATTTGCATATATTTGTATGAAATATTATTTACAAGATAGAACTTATTAAATGTTTAATTAGTTCCATGAAGATTGGAAGACATTATTGCATTATACATGACCAAATTTAGATGACTACAATGTAAAAATTGTGATCGCTCATACAAATATGATTTTAATCTAGTTATAAAATCTCATGTAGGAAGAATAAATAATGCTTATCAACATACTAGGTTGAGCGTTTATAAATTAGATTTCCTTTGAATATTGGAGAAAACTAGTTGACCTATTATTATTTAATATGGATAAACTTTGTGCAGAGCCAACCATATGAGTACTTTGATAAATAACGAGTGTTAAAATTGTTCAAATAGAAGAAATGGAGGTAGTTACAACAATCATATGGTGTAAACTTACACAACATTTATCAAATATTATAAACTTTGGTGCTTCAATAATTATGCCTTGAAAAATTCTTTATTTTGAGATGTTTATATAATGATATTATCAAATCTATAGTCTTAATAGTACCTTATCTATATGAAGTAGAAATATTATGTTCAACGATTGTTTGAAAACTAAGGTCAATCAACGATCATTTCAAATTCCAATAGATAATTCTTTTGAAATTCTATTGATTAAATGTCCTATTAGAATAAACCCTTTTTTACCGATATATTATATATTTTAACTTAGAAAATAGATAGAACTTACCTTGTAATAAAAATCATTTAATTGATTTTTTTTCAAACGTATACTTATTTGAAGACCAAAATGAGCCACAAATTCAATAAAATAACTAGAACGAATATTTTATGGAGATATTTGGATATCTTTTAATGATTTCTTTTTCATATTTTGAAATAAATAAAAATTATGGAAATTCATACCTCGTTTGTGATAGTAGTAGTAGTTCAAATTTTAAAGACATATAACATAATTTATGTTTAAGAAACTATTATTAAGACACAAATAAAAACACAATGGATGGTAATAAAAATAAACGATAGTGTTAAATTTAAAAATTAAACTAATTTTTTAGAAGATTAATTTGGGTAAAATGAATTATACAGTCGGGAGGTAGAAAAAAAGAAAAAACACAGGAAAAGCGAAGCAGCAAGAACGCATGCAGCATATGCGGGTTAAAGCAACTTCTTCTCACTGATGAGTACTTCGAAAACCATGTTCTTGAATGCAAGAATGTGGGAACAAGCACAAGATCCCAGAACAAGAAAAAGGCTAAGCAAATTCTCCATGGAGTTCAAATAAATGTCGGAGGCCATATTATAACCCAGGGCAACTATCAGCAATATCAAGAACCTGGTATTCAAGAAGAAGATGCACCAGAACAACCACCTCCACCAAGAGAAGACCAAGAACTGTTGAGAGATGAGGCTTTTAGAGATGATACTGGACAACGTCCAGAAGATGGTCATGGCGCAAGAGGAGGCCAAGGAAACGGTGGAGATGACAGGGAAGTCGTCGTCGAAGAAGGAGCAAGAGATTTTACAGTGGAAGACGAAGCCCAACATTTGAAATCGCAGTCGGATCAGGCCCATGTTCTTGGGCCCAAATAAGGCAGAGCATTCTATTGTATTAATGAACATTGCATTTCAATTTCTGAATCCTGATGCCTGTTCTCGAGATTTTTTATATTTCTTTTTCTTTTTTTTCAAATTGGTCGCCGTTGTTATCGCGGATTAGGGACGGCCGTCACCAGCACAGGGTTCGTCTATCTGGTTTTAGGTTTTATTTGGTTATGTCTGCTTCTGCTTAGAACGTTAAACTAGGGTTTAAACTTTTTCTCAAATCGTGTGTTCTTTTCTCCCAGCCAGTTTCACGTCTGTTAATCCATTTCGATTCAAGTCGTGTATTTGGTTATGTCTGCTTATCATGTTAAAGTAGGGTTCAATAATGCAGAGTTTAAATATCCAAATCGATTTCAAAGTGGATAAAAACGTTAGAATGTGGATCCTTTTACGATTTAAATCCCATTTCGATTTAAAGTTAGAGCTTTACTGTTTACGATTTGAATCCCATTTAAAAACCTTTGTTATCAAGAACCAATTATGCCCATGTGTAAAAAATGGGACAAAGTAAAACTGAGAGTTGAAAAATCTTGTTAAAATGAATTTCTATAGGAAATGGTTACTTTTATTAGAATTTGAATTAAGAACAGAATTTGTAAAAGAGAATATGAACTTATCTTTATTTCTTATGAGATTTTGTAACAATGATTCGGTACAGAATACAGTATACAATACAGTCTTTTATAAGAAAATAGACAATTGGGCTTAAACAGAACTCAGCCCAATATACAGCCTGGCAATCCAGAGCAAAGGCAGGAGAATATAGGAGCCGTTGGATGAATAGATATCCTATGGCTGATATGCTTTGAGGATGGCCTAGTTATGAAGTGTGTTAGTTTGAGACGGCAGAGATACGAACGCAAATACTTCCCCTCAATTCAAACTAGGGTTAGCCTCAAACCATGGCGATAAGGCGATTCTGCAAAAAAAAGACTTAGATTTTCTTCGAATCAGAATTTCGAGATGCCATGGATGAAAGATATTTGAGGAAGATCTGGTTGGAGGGAGTCAGATCTGACAATCAGCTATGACTCTTGTATCTTCTCTGGTTTGATTTCTTTGACCTTTAAGTTTTCTCTTAGCCTGAGAAAACTTGAGCTTGATAAAGCTTTGGTAAGGATGTCTGCTTTCTGGTAATATGTAGGAACATGACAGACTTGCAATTTTCCCTTATCTACTTGTTCTCGAACAAAATGTAAGTCGATTTCTATGTGTTTAGTTCGAGAATGTAGAATTGGGTTAACAGACATGTAGATTGTGCTTTGATTATCACACCATAACGTTGCTTTGCTGTTATTTTCAATTCTTAGTTCGGATAATAAAGATTGAAGCCACATAATTTCGGCTGTAGCACTTGCTACACTTCTATATTCTGCTTCACTGCTAGATTTAGAGATAGTGGACTGTTTTTTTGAGCTCCATGAAATTAAATTGCCACCGAGATAAATACAGTAACCAGTAGTAGATTTCCTATCATCTAGATCTCCAGCCCAGTCTGCATCACTGTAACCCACTAAGTTTAGATCATTGCCCCTTTTGATATGCAGACTGAAGTTGATAGTGCCTTTAAGATATCTGAGGACTCTTTTAATTCCTTTCCAATGATTGTCTAGAGGATTCTGCATGAACTGAGATAGTTTGTTAATACTAAAGGCAATATCAGGCCTAGTTATAGTGACATATTGTAGTGCACCAATGATACTCTTATATTGCTTAGTGTTTAAAATGGGTTCACCTTGACTTTTGGAGTATCTTTGGTTACTGATCATAGGTGTTGGTTGAGATTTTGCATTGTCCATTTTGGTTTTGCTTAAGATGTCTGAGATATATTTCTTTTGACTGAGAAATATATCTGCAGAGGACAATCTTACAACCTCAATACCTAAGAAGTAGTTTAGCTCACCTAAATCTTTGATAGAAAATTGTTTATGAAGATATTTAACTAACTCATTTATTTCATCAATGTTATCACCTGTTATAATTAGATCATCTACATATATCAGTATATATATAGATGATTCATTTGTGATTTTGATGAAAAGTGAGTTATCAGATTTTGTGAACTGAAACCCCTTATTTGTTAGAGTGGTTTTTAATTTATCAAACCATACTCTAGGTGCTTGTTTGAGACCATATATAGCCTTGTTAAGTTTACATACAAGATTATTATTTTGTATGTAACCTTGTGGCTGCTGCATATAGATGTCTTCTTGCAGGACACCATTTAAAAAAGCATTATTCACATCCAATTGCCTCAAGTGCCAATTTTTATACAAAGCAATAGTAAGAACAAGCCTGATAGTAGAAGGTTTTACCACAGGTGAAAAGGTTTCACCAAAATCAAATCCATATTCCTGTGTGTATCCTTTTGCAACAAGCCTAGCCTTGTGCTTGTTTATTGTGCCATCAGGATTTTTCTTTAACCTGTAAGTCCACTTACAGTTAATAATATTTTTATTACCTGGAGGTGTGACCAGATTCCAAGTATTGTTTTTAACAAGAGCATTGAACTCTTCATCCATGGCTGTTTTCCAATTTTTGTTACTAGCAGCTTGGATGAAGTTTTCTGGTTCTTTGTCAGAGGAGAAAGTTATAGTGTAAGCTTTTGGCTTAAAGATGCCACTTTTGGCTCTTGTAATCATGGGATGACCTACAATTGGTTGATTTCTTGTAGGTGGTGATTCAGCTTGATTGCTTTGCTGTGTGTTGTTGCCATGACTATTAATTTCTTCAGCTAAGTCTTGATCTTTATTCTGACTGTGATTGCTGAATGTTGCTGCAGAATTGTGCTGATTTGGAGAGCTTTGAAGATCACAACCTGACCTAGGTGGTATAGTGAGTTGTGGATCTAGAGCATCCTTGTTAGCATTGTGATCAACATCCTTTTGGATGTCAGTATATAGAGGTAAATCTGGAATGGACTTACTTGGATTATAGACCTTTGCATTAGTCTTTATATCTGAATTGCTAAAAGGAAATACAAATTCATTGAATACCACATGTCTACTAGTGATAATTTTACCACTTTCATCCAGACATTTGTACCCTTTTTGATTTGTACAATATCCAAGAAATGTACAAGATTTTGATCTGAAATTTAATTTGTTCCTGTTGTAAGGCCTAAGACATGGGAAGCATAAACAGCCAAAGGTTTTTAACATTTTATAGTCTGGCTTAGTGTTAAATAATTTTTCTATGGGACACATGTTATTCAATACCTTAGTTGGAAGTCTGTTAATTAGATAAACAGCTGTACTAAATGCTTCAGGCCAGAACTTAAGTGGTATTGAAGCATGTGCAAGAAGTGATAAGCCAGACTCTACAATGTGTCTGTGTTTTCTTTCTGCTAACCCATTTTGTTCAGAAGTATATGGGCATGTGGTTCTATGAATTATACCTTTTCTTTTAAAGAATTCATCAAGTGGTTTATATTCACTACCACCATCAGTCTGAAAAGTTTTCAGCTGACAATTTGTTTGTTTTTCAACCATAGTTATGAATTGTACAACAGCATTATATGTATCAGACTTAGCTTTAAGAAAGTAAATCCAAGTGTGTCTAGAGTAAGAGTCAATAAAGGAGATATAGTATTTGTACCCATAGTCTGAGTTATAGGGTGCTGGTCCCCATAGATCTGAGGCAATCAGATCAAGAGGTTGTTTATACTCAGTTTCAGAGTTAGCAAAAGGTAGTTTGTGACTTTTGCCAAGTTGACAATAAGTACACACAAAAGGTGATGCACACTCATTAAAGGGAATTTTATTTTCTAAGAGTATCTTCCTAACTATCTTCTCATTAGGGTGTCCTAATTTGTTATGCCACAGTTCAAATGTGTTAGTGCTATTTTTAGATATCACAGAATTATTGCACACTTTAACATCAATGACTGATTTATTAATCTGATCATCATTACTCAACATTGTAGCATTACAAGAATTTTTAACTATAGGCCTTTTACAGTTTACAGAATTAAACTTGTATAAGCCTTTATCAGCTTCACCCTGCAATATAATTTCTTTAGTTAGCATATCTTTGATTAAGCAATGTTTGGGATAAAATTCAAAAAACACATTGTTATCTTTAGCAAATTGGGACACACTAATGAGATTCTTTTTAATTTTGGGTACTCTTAGAAGATTATTTAGGTACATCATTCTTTTTCCTTTAATGTGAGCATCTCCTACATGTGTAATGTTTATACAGTCACCATTACCCAAAGAGATTAATTGATTACCTTTATACTCCCTGTTGCCTGCATTAAGGTTTTCCAAGCTGCTGGTTATGTGATTAGTAGCACCAGTATCTGGGTACCATGCATCATCTTGGACCTGATCTGGCTTGGTGCCCTCACTTAACTGACAGCTTTTGGTATTATCAGAATCACCTTGAGTTTGAGTAAGATTAACACTGCCATTGTTGTTGTTCCTTTGATTGCTGGAATTCTGTCCAGGCATGTAATTTTGATTGAATCTGAAGTAGCATTTTGCAGCAGTGTGGCCCATTCTTTCACAAATTTGACACTTGGGTCTTGTATTGTTATTCCATCTTCCCCTGCCTCTAGATCTGTTGACTGAGCCTCCTCTCTGATTGTATTGATCACTTTTATTTTGATTGAGATTCTTATTTTTTGTAGTGTAGTTTATTGATATTTCAGAATCAGTTGATCTTTTGTGATCAATTCTTGCCTCATGTGCAAGTAGAGTAGATTCAACAAACTGCATATCAGGAATGGTTCTCTGAGTTGTGAGTACTGCTATGACAGATTCATAATCTGTACTTAATCCATTTAAGACAGTCAAGACTTGTTCATCTTCAGGTATTTTACGTCCTGCTGCTTCAAGGAGATTATATAGTCTTTTAATTTTTGCTATATAATCTCTCATGGGCTCTTCTTGTTTCCTAATGCTTTGAAGTTCTCTTTTGTAATGCATTAGTTTAGCACCTGATTGTGTGTTGAATACTCTTTCAGTAGTGAGCCAAATTTCATTAGCAGTTTTGCAACTTATCACTTGAGGTAGCAGTTTAGGAGTAATAGATGCCATGAGCCAAGAACTTATCAATCTATCTTGTCGATGATATTTTGTGTATTCATTGTTGCTGATAACCTTGTTTTGTGCATCAGTGATGAATTTGGGAGGAATGATAGAAGTACCAAGAATGTGACCCTCCAAACCATATCCTTCTATGGCTGTTTCAACTTGCACACGCCAAAGAAGATAATTATCTTCATCTAGCTGAACTGTAACCAACTGACTTTGAGGACTGATTATGGTCTTGATCAGGCTGTTGGCTTCTCCTATCAGATCTGGAGGGGCAGGGTTACTTGCATTGCCAACCTCAGAGTTGCTGTCGTCAGTCATGATTAGTGAAGGAAGAAAGCTGAAGAAGGATCAGTGGAAATGGTTTATGCCTGCAGGTATGAGGCTTTTCTTTTCAAGAAAAATGATGAGCAACCAGTAATGGTGTAGGTCAGATGCAACCAACTTTAAAGATGATTTTCTTTAAAGTTTAAGGATGGCACTGATGATTTTCTGATTTCTTGAGAGGAAAAGAGTTTGCTTGTACTGGACGAATGATTTCCACACTTTGGTTTTCTTTTTGAGAAATTCTTGATGCAACCAAGAACTCGTTCTTTTAGGATGGCACAGGATTTCTTGATTTGAAAACTTGATAGAACCCAAATGATGAAACAAATTCTGATGGGAAAAAGAAAAAGAAAGAACAACAAGAGATGATAGATCAATTGAATAGAGAGATCGATTGAATTGGCTGTTAAGCCTTTGATTTCCGCTCTGATACCATATTAGAATTTGAATTAAGAACAGAATTTGTAAAAGAGAATATGAACTTATCTTTATTTCTTATGAGATTTTGTAACAATGATTCGGTACAGAATACAGTATACAATACAGTCTTTTATAAGAAAATAGACAATTGGGCTTAAACAGAACTCAGCCCAATATACAGCCTGGCAATCCAGAGCAAAGGCAGGAGAATATAGGAGCCGTTGGATGAATAGATATCCTATGGCTGATATGCTTTGAGGATGGCCTAGTTATGAAGTGTGTTAGTTTGAGACGGCAGAGATACGAACGCAAATAACTTTTTTCTTTCCTTTGTGGAATAAACTCATGTGGAATATTTACAAAAATATTTTATATAAAAGCATCCAAACTTGAGTTAACATCCAGTTGATAAACTTAGTTACCTGGTTAGCTCAAAACCAAACTTGATAACCTTTAAGCTATAAAAATATTGCGACATTTCAAATGCTGAAAATATTTGAAGGCATGATCATGCTAGACAAAATTTACCATGTTGTGTTTTACTTTTAACATTTTATTACGTTTGAAACGTAGGCCTTTGTTCAGCTATGCATGTTATTATGTTATTTTGCATTGAGATGTTTCAAACACATTTTATCGAAGCACAGACCATCATTATATAAATGGAAAAAACACAAACTTTTGAAAACAGATTACCAACTAATACAAATTAAAATACAACTTCAAGAAAATAGCAAATTAGTCAAACATGATAGAGTTGTAGGTAAATAAAGGAACTGACCTTAGGAAAATAGATGGCAAGAGCATTCTCCATGTGGACTGATTGATGTCATCTATATTTTTATTTTAGCCGCTGAATATTTTTTGTTTTTCAAAATTTTCGTGCATGCATTGTTTAACATGATAAATGACTCTGCTCTTATTGATCACTACTGCAGGATTAAGCTGTAAAATTTGAAGAGCCTTGACGTCGACCATTTGCAATGCCTATAAAAAGTTCGCTAATAAAGACTATACTCAAGGGGACGAAGAGGTATTGTTGTGCGCTCCTTCCCTTTTCAAAGAACTTTGAAATTTTGCTGTCATTTTCTATTTTTTGTCCTACCTATAAACGTTGATCAACCAAAAATGTCATTTAACTAACATCTTAGTCATATGACACATTGTATTTTATGTACTTAAATCTAGAAGATCAAGCATTACACTTAATATTAAAAACATAGATTAATATTATTATGGAAAAAGAATACGATGATTTTATGTACTTAAAGCAAAATTTCTAGCATATAAGTAGGTGTGGTGTACGCACGCATTAAAAATATGAATCCCTTCAATCAAAAATTCATGATTTAAATATATGTTTAGGTGCAAGGTTTGAAATTGTGTTCTACGGTTTCTCATTTTGAAAACTTGGAACTGGTCAATTCGCAGTTTCACTTGCTTGATTTTCTCAACAAATATGTAGTTGTTAAACTGTATTTTAGCATCAGATGGGATGAATATGCAGTAAGTTTGCTTTTGAATGTTGAGGTAGATGTTCTGCCGTTTCATTCAAAACTGGACGTTGATGTAAGACGTTCCAGACTTCCAGTAAATAAAATTCTTATGGTATTGTTTTTTGATTTTTGATTTTTGATTTTTTCTTTAATTCAATCTACGCAAGGGTGGAAGGATGAAAAGCAATCTCCGGGAGGTGAATATACAACAGTAAATTTCAAATGGTCAGCCTTTTTTTCTCAAAATCAAACCAGTTACCTGTATTTTGTGTGATTGTTGTAGTTCTTTCTTTATTTGGTCACATTTTTATTTTATCGTTTTAGGTGAACAACACTACATATTTGATCAATGGGAAGATGTTTTTGGCTCGGCTTCATCTTTTGATTTGCTAACATTTTTAATAATTTATGTCATTTGCTTGTATTGATACATCTTTTCCCCGAGAAGACTGTAATATGCATTTTTCAAGTGGAAGCTACAAACCTAATCAGCTGGACTTTTCTTTCAAACAAATTCCATTTTTTTCCCCTGATGTTATGTTTCTGAATGCTTCCTGGTAACGTTATTATGTTTGTAAATGCCTGGCAACAAGGGTGTATCAAGTCCCTGGTTTCAACCTGAATCATCTATGTTTGTTTCAGAACTTGAGCAGAATTAATTATTACTTCATGTTATGGCCGCATATTTTTTTGAGAATTACATTTCTTTCTAGTTTACCTACTTCAAAACCTTTTAGTCTCACTCACAAGATGGAAAAATGCCAATGGGGAAGCTTAAAATCATTGCTTTTCAGTACGAAATCAATTCCAAAAGCTGCAATTTTATATATTTATCTTTATTTGTTGCTTTCTTACTCTTTCTTCTTTTCCAAAATTAGTAAACGATCGTTCCTTATTGATGACACTAACAGTTAGAACTTTGCTTTAAAATCTATTATTCTCCAAACTCTTTGAAATTATGCAACACTGCATAGGCACTGTGATATTTAGTTACCAACATAATGTTTTTCACGTAGACTTAGTAAGTGTAAAGTAGCATCTCTTCTGTTGATACCTAAGTTTGCTCTGTTTGAACGTTTAGTTTTAAGCCTGTTATGCATGTTTGAATTTGGTTTAGGATTTTAAGGCGTTGTTTCTTAAAGAGACCAACGTCAGGATTTGTAGGATGCTCGGTACAAGTTATAAGCCTTGCGGGTGATATCAGTTTTTTAATAGTACGGCCGTTCTGGACTCGGTATTTGTAGATGCTCTGAGTTATTGTCAGTGTGTGCATGTAATCCCAATATTGGTTGAATTGTTTGTTTGTTCCTTACTGTTGTTTGAATTGTTGGGTATTGGTTGTGTAATCGGTTGACATATTGAATTGGGTGATTGTGTTAGTTGGAAGCGTCAATTTACAAATCAAATTATGTTCGTTTGTGAATTGAACCTTATATATATTTGAATATTGATATGTGTGCTTTCTATGTTTTATTCGTTTTCCCAGACGTTGCGAGTTATTGTGGGTACCGTTTGTTCGAAACCAACATCACGTTCTCCTTAAAAATTTCTAGAATTAACTTAGAAACGTTATCGTACTTGATGTAGACTAATAGGATACCTATATTATTGGAAAATCATATGGTGAGCCATCTCAACTATTATCATTTTTGGTATAAATTATGATGTTACTAGATACTTTAGGATATATGATCTTTGCTCAAACTTTTTGCTTAAAGGAGAAAACTCAATCATAATGAGCCTATACTTATCAAAAGTTCCATTTTATCTAATGTTAACTCCCTTTTAGCAACGAGTCACGAGTTAAGAAATGAGCGACTCGGATTATGCCACGACTTATAAGAAGCCAACGAGTTAAAAAGCCTAACACCTAAGTGGGCTCGACGACTTACGACTTAGCTGCTGAGAGAGGATCTATGACTTACGACCTACCGGGTTAGGGAGCTACGACCTAAGGGAAGTCTGCAACCTAACTACAGGAACTTCACGACCTAACGAAACTAGCGACTTAATGAAGTGAGCGACCTACGAGTTAGTGAAGCAGCGACCTAGCTACAGGAATGTCACGACCTAAGGAAGGTCGCGACCTAAGGAAGCTTGTGACCTAAGAGAGTCTACGACCTAACTGTTGAAGATAACTTCGCGACCTAGCAATGTCGCGACCTAAAGACTTCACGACCTAGCAGTATTGCGACCTAAAGACTTGGGAAGTATACGACTCAACATGCCGCGACTTAACAGTTTACGACCTAGTGGGTGCACGACTTAAGAACTTCACAGCTTACGACTCATGGTCCTAATGACTCAACGAGTTAAGCTATCTACAACTTAAAGAAAGGGGGTTCCGACTTAACGACTCAGCGAGTTAAGGTCTTACGAGTTAAGGTCTTACGAGTTAAGGTCTTACGACTTAAGGGTCTTACGACTTAAAGGCTACGAGGTTAAAAGTCCAGAGCCCATGCTTATACTACCTCTGATAAGTCGGCTACGACTTAACACTTGTCGAAGACAGCCACAAGATGAGCCCAGAACAACCATCCCTTAACTCGCTACCGACTTACGACCTAAGACTTCTATAAGTCGGCTACGACTTAGGACTTAGAAAAATTTCCAGAGTACAAATCAGCTCCTATAAATACCCCACCACTTCCAACTTGGAGGGGACTTTTGGCCATTCATTTCTTCAAGCACCGTTACGCTGTCGAAGTCTCCTCTCATTCAGCAATCAAAGATCTTCAAGCATTCAAGACACTACAACGATCTTCAAGAGAAGAACTCCTTACATCCAACAGGATTCGTTGAGTATCATCATCAAAGATCGAGCTAGTAGTCAAGAGTGCTTTCATGATCAAGTTGTATTGTATTTTGAAGGATATTGTATCAAATTGTAACCGAATCAGCAATAAAAGACTATAAAGTGGACGTAGGCTCAATTACGGGCCGAACCACTATAAATCTGTTGTTCATTTACTGCTTTTCTGCTATTTTCAGCTTATATTCTGTTCCCGTACCAACGGGTGGTGCTTTCACAATTCTATTACACACACCGGGTGTTAGCGTTCACTTTTTAGCGTTAACATTTTGGTGCTTTCATTGAGAGCCCAACTCAGGCGATCGTCCACCATTGCTTCGCAAAGATTCATAAAAAGAACCTCTCTTAAAAACCAGATCCAAAATAATGGCTCCTGGAAGAAGAGGTAGACCTATCAGATCCGGAAATGCTCACGAAGGAACTTCCGCTTCCCCAATAACAGACCAAGCAACTCCAACCGTTGGAGTCACCAGGGCTGAATTGGACGACGCAGTTTCTGGATTATACCAGCAAATTGAAACTCAAAACGCTTTGATGATGGATAGATTAACTGCTCTGCTCGGGGCAAATCGTCAACCAGAAAACCATCAAACTACTCTTCCTGAAATGCCACCTTTCCAAGCTGATGGTTCTATGCCGCAACCAACTTGTCATGAACATATGCCCGGGCAAACTTCCGAGGGAAGAACTGATGCTTGCCCGGAAATGTCTTTGAACAATAAAGAGTACCTGTCCGAAATGGTTGGCCGCATCATGAAAGAGAGCATGCAAAGGGAAGAGGATGAGGCGACTGGGGATTTGCGCCAAGCAGAACTCCGTTTATTGAAAGGATCCTGAGAGCGGAGTTTCCAAGGAAATTTGCACCTCCTACTATCCAAGCCTATAGGGGAACTAGTGACCCTAATCATTTCCTATACAAATACGATTGGCATATGACTGGTGCAAGAGCATCAGACGAAATCAAGTGTCGATACTTTCCGGTATACCTGGAAGGTGTGGCTTTACTTTGGTTCACAAAGCTTCCAGTTCGGTCTGTAGATAAGTTCTCCGACTTAACGCAAAAGTTTAAAGAACAGTTCAGATTGTATGCTTCAAAAGCTAAGGATATAATGTCACTGTCTAACCTTGAACAAGCGCCCGGAGAATCAATCAAATCTTTCTTGAGCCGTTTCAATATAGCTCTAGCCGAAGTGGAAAATGCGGAACCACATATGATCCTAACTTATTTGGTGCGAGCCATTGATAAATCGAGTAAATTTGGAATATGGCTAAAGATGAAGGAACCGAACTCACTTGATAAATTTTATAAAAAGGCCGACGAGTTCATTCGCCTTGAAAGCCTTTCTACGACATCAAAAGTGGTTGCTGCCCAAACTAATAATAACAATGTCCCATCTAATAAAAGAGGATCTGAAAGTCAGAAAAGGGAGAATGAAGGAGGAAAGAACCAGGGAAATGAAAAGAAACCTCGCCGCTTTAATCCTTCGGATTATACTCCTTTAACTGATACACCAAGAAATATCTTTTTTGCAACAAAGGACGTTGTCAGGTATCCTAAGCCGCCTGAGATGACGAGAGGTGCAAAGCGTAATGGAAAATTCTGCCAATTTCACAATCAACCTGGCCATGACACTGACCAATGTCGCCAATTAAAGAATGTGATTGAAGAATTGCTGGAGCAGGGTAAACTCCAACAATACGTTAAGAGAAGCGGAGTAAATCCAACCTCATCCACTAGGGACCAACAACGTCCTACCCATCAATCTGATTCTCACAACAACACTGCAGCACAAGATTCAGAAAAGCTTGTCATTAATGTTGTCACAGGAGGTCCACACCCAGCAGGCAGAAGTTGGGACGATTGTTAATTGTCCACAAAACTGCAACTGGGGCATCTTTCACTTTCTCTGGCACATAAATATGAAACTGCAAATCTAGCACAAATGGATAATCAGTCCGGAGATTCTGAAACAACAATAACTAGCATCCATTTTTTACTTAGCAGCATGGCTTGAATTTGTAAAAATGATAATGGATGTATAACTTCTGCATTGTAAACCGCTGAGAAATCAGCGTGACTGAATAATGAAAAATCTATGCATTCTGTGTTTTCTATTATAAAATGCCTGTTATATTTCGATGTTTAAATACTCTAAATGTATTGCTAAAATGTCGATCTAATATTGCAGGTCATTAAAGCAAAGCTCACCCATCGCAAAGCTAAGCGAGCCTTACAAATCATTCATTAAAGCAAATACCAAGCAACAAAAAATTCCATATTCAAATCCTATACAAGAAGAACCTCACATAAAAAGTTGGCAACTTCACTGGGGCAAGCCTTCGTTAACCAGTTGTGATTGTCAATATGAACAGACATCCAGCTAGGTAACTCGCGTTTGTCCCATGAAGTTATTCAACAGTGAAGTCCACTTCTTCGGATAAGGAAATTTACTTACAAAAGGAACGAAGATACGCTTGGAAATGATAACAAAAGATCGCTAATGGGCAGATGATGGGAGAACATGGCCAAGCAAGCACGGAAGCAACCAAAAGGAATTTTGCTCCTCAATAAAAGGGCCGGTAGAACCACCAACGGACACTAGCTAACTGATCGTGATGCATCCGATCAGGCAGCTTGCGTCCGTCCCGTGGATCTACTCGCCCCTGAGAAGCAACCTTCCTGGCACACCAACCAACCGACGCTCCTTCCCAAAGGTCAACAAAGCCCTCTAACGAGGCACGCCAATAAATGGGAGAGCTTTCCTCAATCAAAAAGATCGGTGGGACTAACAAAAGGGGCACCGTGTTAGTTAATTGCGATCGTTTGTGCAAACAAACATCCAATCAAGCAACTTGCGTTCGCCCCGTGGACCCCTCCGACCATGAGAAAGTAACTTCCAGGCAATCAAAAGCCCTTTTCGGAGGCACAAGCCCTCTTCGGAGACACAAGCCATCTTCGGAGGCACGCTTCACTATGCTTGAAGCACAAAATCAAAAGCCCTTTTCGGAGGCACAAGCCCTCTTCGGAGGCACAAGCCATCTTCGGAGGCATGCTTCACCATGCTTGAAGCACAAAATCAAAAGCCCTTTTCGGAGGCACAAGCCCTCTTCGGAGGCACAAGCCATCTTCGGAGGCACGCTTCACCATACTTGAAGCACAAAATCAAAAGCCCTTTTCGGAGGCACAAGCCCTCTTTGGAGGCACAAGCCATCTTCGGAGGCACGCTTCACCATGCTTGAAGCACAAAATCAAAAGCCCTTTTCGGAGGCACAAGCCCTCTTCGGAGGCACATTTCACCCGTGTAGAAGTGCAAAATGCTTCTCTTCGGAGACCCACTTCACCAGTGATGAAATGCTAAAAAGCCCTTTTCGGAGGCACATTTCACCCGTGTAGAAGTGCAAAATGCTTCTCTTCGGAGACCCACTTCACCAGAGCTGAAATGCCAAAATTGCTTCTCTTCGGAGACCAAAATTGCTTCTCTACGGAGACCAAAATTGCTTCTCTTCGGAGACCAAAATTGCTTCTCTTCAGAGACCAAAATTGCTTCTCTTCGGAGACCAAAATTGCTTCTCTTCGGAGACCAAAATTGCTTCTCTTCGGAGACCAAAATTGCTTCTCTTCGGAGACCAAAATTGCTTCTCTTCGGAGACCAAAATTGCTTCTCTTCAGAGACCAAAAGACCTCTGCAGAGGCGTACTTCACCTTGCTTGAAGTACCAAAAATAAACCCTTTACTGGGGCACAAAAATCAAAACCTTCTTCAGAAGCTCATTTCATTGTGCAGGAAAATTCATTTTTAAACAAATAAAAGTGATCATTCCCAAAAATCGAAGTGTTCTTCTGACAAAAAAAAGAAAGTAAAAATTTCTCCAGAAATGAGATATACTCTATTAAAAGCAGAATGATTCCTTCCTCAAAAATGGAATAGTTATTCTCTAATATAAGAGTATCAGTCTTGTAAAAGCGAGAAATATTGCAATGCACTTGTGGTGTGGGGGCAACATTATACAATTCAATTACATTAATAAAAGTAATATACAAGCGACACACCACAAGTTCATTACAATATCACATAAAGAAGATGTGGAATAAATGCGTTCTTGAAACACAGACAAGAGTTTGTACAAGTAAAAAGAATCGTTTACTCTACACTTCAAATGAAAAACAGATATATTCCTACATACACAAGAATTTGTACAGGTAAAATAGTTATTTTATTCAATACTATGGAAACTTTTTACATTGTACAGGTTACAAAAAGGAGCGGAGACCGGTATCCGCACAATCTCCGGTCAATACATACAAAAAGCAGAAAAGTCAAAATCAAACTCATTTCTCCTTCTTCCCACCCTTGGAGCCTTTACCCGGCCTGGTAATTAGTTTCGGAGAACGTATTGGAGAAGAAGGAGAAAGAGACTCAGCCGGATCGACTTCTGCTTCATCTCCAGCAACAGCAGCAGAAGAACTTTTCTTTCCTTTCTTCGAAACCACGCGTTTCCCCTTCTTCTTGGAAGAAGACTCACTCCCCGGAGTAAGAAACGTAGAAAGTTTTGTGTCGTAGTCAAAAGACTGCTCCGGGGTCTTCTCGCTATCTTCCAGATCTTCTACTTTCTGCTCCTCGGAAGCAGGTGGTTCGTCCAAGCCTTGAAGGGCTGCTATCTGTTCTTCCTGTGGACCTGGTTGAGAAGCTGGAATAGGAGTAACTTGAGAAGGAGGAGGAACGACAGCTGAAGAAGGAGAAATTGGTGCAGTTTTTGGCACGTCCGCTGCATAATAAAAGAAATCAAAATCAGCATTCTCCAAGGAAAAAGAAGACAGTGGATCGTCAAAGCTTAAGTAATAAGTAAGGAGTTCGTCGAACTCGGTTGAATCGAATAAGCAATTCACTGAATTCGTCTCGTCAAAGTTACCTGGAGAAGCCGGTTTAGCGAGATCAATCTCAAATTCCCGAGCCTGAAAGTCCTTCATTGCCTCTTCTTCTGTAGGAGTGGTCACAACTGGATGTGAAGGATGAGAGCTGGAATCCATAATGTTTGCATCAGCCGAAGTGGAAGTATGAACAGGGGCAGTTAAAGGAGCTTCCTCTTTTGAAAGCTCTTCTCCCAGTGATTCAGCCCGCGCTTTAGCAAGCTGCTCTTTCCCTCTAACAAGAGCGGCGCGAGCCTCATCATCAAGATAGCGAGCCTCAAATTTTGCTTCCTCAAATTTTGCTTCATCACAGCCGGCACCTTTAAACATATCAAGTGCGGCTTCCCACACTTCAGCTAGAGTGATTTCATAATCTGGACCCAGGAAAGCAAGGCTCCCACGACCCAGAACGCAGTGTAAATAAAAGTCGAATAAGGTAGAACTGATGTTTGCTTTCGTTTCCTCATGTGATTGTTCAGCCGCTTCTTTTTCGGCAATGGCAGCAACCCTACCAGTAATAGCCTCATCACGCGCTATCTCAGCTTTAGCAAGTCGAGACTTTAGTAACTCAATCTCCACGTTCTGGGAGGTGACCTTTTCCCGCAGTTCGGTGTTTTCTACTCGATATTTTTCAGTAATGTGCTGTTCGGCAGCAAGCTTCATTTCGACATCCCTTTGTGCAGCATGCGCATCCCGCACTTGCTTCTGAAAGACTTCTTCTTTTTGGGTGTGTGATGCAGAAGATGAGGCGAGATCTTCCTTAAGTCGCTTGACTTCAAATGCAAGCTTTGCGTTGTCGTCTGCAATGCTCGTCATCTCCGCATCATGCTGCTTGCGCCATTTGTCCCATTCTGATTTATCATTCTCCATGGTCATCATCGCTTCAAGATTCATGTGATTGATCCTTTGAAGTTCATCAACCAGCTTCTGCCATCCAAACATTCTTTCAATGTCAAGCTTGACGGCATCAACATTTCTCAGCATTGCCTGCTTATCAATGGGAACCAAATCTAAGTCAAAAAAGACTCCTCTTAAACACCAATTCGGAAATCGGCTCTGAAGCGTTGGAGGGCCGTCTTTAACTTGATATTGTGGCCTGTTAATGATGGTTTGAATATCAGATTCCTTTAGAGGAGGAGAGCCGGCCGGAATATCAGAAGAAATGGGAGCGTTAGTCTTCTCAGAAATAGCAGACGCGTCACTTGTCTTAGACCGTTTGCTCGATTCATCAGTAATATGAGTCTTCCCTTTGTCATCATAAGACTTCCGCTTATGAGAATCGTAAGTTCTGTAAGAAGAATCATATCGATCAGCATCTCTTCTTCTCTGCCGCTGCTCATAATCCCATTTTTCTTGAGCCTTCCTTTGGGCCCGTTCCTCATCTGTCTCTCTCTGGTCACCAAGATATTTCCTGAAGTCATAGGATCCACGACCTCCATGGCGCTGAAATGAGTCATAGTATGAGCCACTTCACCCCATTGTAGAACCTGAAATTGAAGAAGAAAGGCAAGTCTTAGAAATTTTCAAATTCAAGGAGCTAAGTGCATATAAGTGCCAAAATCCTAAGTGTGTGTGGCGTGTGGGCTATGCGCGTCGAACTACAAACCACTTTTTTGTGTGGGAATGGTGACGGCTTGTATAGAAGGCGTTGTGGTTTGTTGCAAAGAAGAGGTTGCTTCGATGACAGAAGAGATCGCTTTAGAGGCATCATCTTTAAAGAGCTCCTAAGAGGTTATCATGATGTCGCTCAGACTGTCAAAAGTATCATCGCCATGGTGCATGGGAGAATTATCTTTTTCAACTCCCACCTCAGCCGTCTTTTCAAGAGTGTGAAGGTTTTCCTCCTCTTCAATAACCGGGGCAAGTGCTAACTTACTGGACGACCCCGCAATGTCGATAAGAGTAGAACACTTTACCAATGAAGTCTCAACGGTAAGTTCTTTCGGTGAAGGTTCTTTAGCAGGAACGGGGGCATCTGACTCCTCAGCTGAAGAATCAGGGACTTCATGTGACTAAGTGGAGCGGGAAGGATGTAAGAGTCCAAATTCATGAAGGAACTCATCTTTCAATAGAAATTGAACACTCCTCTCCTTAACCGGCACGGCCATAAGCCTCTCAAAGGTAGTCTTGTGACGAGGTTCCTTAGAGGGGGGAGGGAGCGCTGAAACAGTAGAAAAAGAAGTTAACACTTGACAATTTGAACTTCGAAGAATTTAGAAAATATAGGGAAAAGATAGATAATCGTACTTCCCATTCTCCAAATGGCGTAGAATCCCGGGGGACAACGAACAAAGAAAAACTGGCTCAGAAACCCAGGAACGCTTTCGGGAAGACCAATAATCAGTTTACGGTTCCTGGCACTCCTTACAACTGTGATAGAGGGATGGTCTTTGTTCTTTGCAAATGAGCACAGGAAGCAAATTTCTCCAAAACTGGGAAAACGATCCAGCATTCTCCTAAAAAGCACACACAGTCCCAGCAGGATGGCGTAGCCATTGGGGTGTAGCTGAAAAGGGGAAATAGATAATCGAAGGAGAAGTTCTCGAAGACAGTCATTAAACGGGGGAATCGCTCCACTCAAGCACATTTGGCGGTTCACTGCGACAAAGCCGTGGGGCGGCCTATCAGCAGTGTCATTTACTCCAGGGAGCAAAGCGTCAGATTCAGCAATGCCGAACTGGGTGCACAGTTGACGGAAGACTTTATGACTTAGAGTGGTAGGAGTCCTTTCCGGGGGATCATTCAACGGGGTAGCAATTGGAAAAGCTTCTCCAGTTGGTTCCAAGTCTTGTTGATGAGATGCCATTCTACACAATCAGCTGAATGTTCAAAAGTGAAAGGTGCACGTTTCCTAAAAGTGTGAAGTGTTGTGCAAAACTAATGAAAACAAGAAAAAGCAAATATAACTGAAATTAAACTAACTGACAATCAGTCGATTACGAGATTTCAGAACTTGTTAATACTCAAGTGCAGTGTTAATGCAGACAAATCAGTTTTAGTTTACCGTTACGATTTTGCTTTAATACTTCACTTGAATTGGTTATTGTGTAGCATTTCACTCATACAGTTCATTTAATTTAATTTTCTCTTTATCAACTAATCTATCATTTGATGTGTGCGGTCAGTGGCAGTATATTCGTCCCAGTATTCTGTGAATGTTGTATTAGGCAGGTTATTAGCATTAAAGTCAAGACAGTGTGAGAGGAAACACAACACAGTTCAAATTCAAGAGTTCAGCCAACTTCTGTGCAAAATCATCAAGTCTTAAGTCGTTAAACGACCTATCATAGGTCGGGGCTTTTAAGTCGTATTGTGCGAATTGAGGTGTTCAAGGCATGTTCTCTTAAGTCAGGTCACCCAAGTCCAAGAATTCGAAGTCATGGAGTTTAAGTTATTAAGTCGTTCAGATGAGTTCGCGAGTTACGAGTTAAGGGCTATCTCATCCACGACCTAGTCATTCAGATGTGCTCGCAAGTTAAAGGTTTAAGTGCTAACTCGGCAACGACCTAAAAAAGATTTCCTATGGGTTAAGTTAAGTCGTTGGTTATCTAATTCTTTGTCATCAGCCATAACACTTATAGAGATATGAAGCTTCGGTTTGAAACAGCGCGTCTGCTAACTCGTCCACGACCTAAGGGGCAAGCTACAAGTTAAGTTAAGCCATCGGTCTATTAAGGAGTGCTGCATAAGAAAGGTCTCAAGGCAATGAAAAATTGTCAAGTCTTAGGTCGTTACCGACCTACGACCTACTTTAGGTCGTATATGACTTAGGACTTAGGTCTCAAGATTTCTGTTCAGAACGCGAAGGCTTTAAGTCGTTCGTCTTCTCCCCAACACATCAATTCGCTAAATCCTTAACCCGTTAACCCATTAGCCTCTCCTCCAACCAAAACTCTCGTTCCCTCAGCGCATTTAATCATCCCAGGATCACCATAAACCCGGTCTAATGTCATTCCATCACAAACCATGAATCAATCAAACTGAAATGCTGCTGTCCATCGTCTTGTTCTGACCGACTATCCAAAGCTAGGACAAGCCGTCTCAAACCCATCAGTAATCAATTGAAACAAGAATTGCAGAGAAGTATGGCATGAGAAAAGGGGGGTCGATGATGAAAATGGGATTCGTAATTGGGTGATAATCGAGGAATGAACAGCAATCGAATCCACTTACGCAATACGAAATCGAAGATATCTGGCGATCGAGTAATTGAGTTTGTCTGAGAAGAACTTGAATGCTTGCAAATGACGGAATGAAACAGGTGAAGGAGAAGAAGGAACGACCTAAGCTATTTATGCCCTGGGACAGTAAAAGGTGAATCGACACATCCGACTTACGACTTATACTAAGTCCTTCGCGACCTACGACTCATCAAGAAGCGAGCTAAGGAAATCGAAGCACACGACTTACGACTTAAGGCGTGTACTTCGAGGGGCAAATGTTAACTCACTTTTAGCAACGAGTCACGAGTTAAGAAATGAGCGACTCAGATTATGCCACGACTTATAAGAAGCCAACGAGTTAAAAAGCCTAACACCTAAGTGGGCTCGACGACTTACGACTTAGCTGCTGAGAGAAGATCTATGACTTACGACCTACCGGGTTAGGGAGCTACGACCTAAGGGAAGTCTGCGACCTAACTACAGGAACTTCACGGCCTAACAAAACTAGCGACTTAATGAAGTGAGCGACCTACGAGTTAGTGAAGCAGCGACCTAGCTACAGGAATGTCACGACCTAAGGAAGGTCGCGACCTAAGGAAGCTTGTGACCTAAGAGAGTCTACGACCTAACTGCTGAAGATAACTTAGCGACCTAGCAGTATTGCGACCTAAAGACTTGGGAAGTATACGACTCAACAGGCCGCGACTTAACAGTTTACGACCTAGTGGGTGCACGACTTAAGAACTTCACAGCTTACGACTCATGGTCCTAATGACTCAACGAGTTAAGCTATCTACAACTTAAAGAAAGGGGGTTCCGACTTAACGCACGCATGAAGATACAAATTTTACCTCTGAATGAGTACCACCGGTATACCTTTGAATGAAGGTTTATGGATTATCGCAGCATATCTAGGATTTTATCATTTTTTTATTGTTTCGTTTCAAAATTCAGGTTTACTTTAATTGCATACCAAATTCAAATTTCCAATTAGTATGTATACCATTTATGTGCTTGCTAAATTTACATTATACATTTACACATATAATTTGTTTACAAGCACATGTTCTGTGAACGGTCGTCCTACACCATTGGCACCCAACGTAACTAAATAGTGCATTGCCGATGTAGATGATTGTCAAAGGTTAAAAGAAATAAAACATCATAGAACATGTTCTATATCTTATAGCACATAGTATAAAATATAATATATATTACAGAGATAAAACAGAAGAGACGGTAATAACCAAGTAAACCAAATATCAAACCACCAATCCACAGAGTTATAGAACATAGTAATAAAATTTATACAAAAAGGAAATAAACTCAAATAAATTGTCTCATCATAATAAAGCAGACATTGTCTAGGCTCCACAATGTTGCATGGCGAAATAAGTATAAAATATGGAGTGACTATAGCATGATGTGAGCAATAAATGAATCTCAAAATACTATACATGTCGATATAGCAAGGAGCAAAAAAAGTATAATCATCATACATGACATGTCTCTGCATCCAAAGAATTAGCACGTAACATCTATAACATGCTACTTTATTGTCATCATAAAAAAATATACCATGCCCTAAGTACAGTATCGAGTGCCCAAGCATCCACGTCTTAAATACCTTCATCAAGTGACATCCTGGAGTGATAGACTACGGAGGAAACAATCAAAGCATATATAGCATCCATTAAATAATCATCACTATCACTCAAGTGTTTTGGATATATGATAACTCGTATGGCCGTCCTAATGCCAAAGACCAATGAAAAAGTTCTGATTCCTTGGTGCTCGAAATCCACGCTACTCGGTAGGCTAGATATATTAAATTGTATGTTTTAGTAGTCCACGGTATATGGATCACATCCTAGGTCCACGGTTATACGTCCTAATACCCAATGAGCGTCCTCATCTACCGCTGCTTTATGAGCATACTGGAACGCTCCGAGCATCAATGATCCCTCAGCACATGTCTTCGAACCCGTCCTAGTTCGATTCATTCCACCATCATCGTAGAGTCCTCCCTCGTTCTACCTATTTCCATCTACAATTCTATGGTTTTCTGACGGGCTTTTGGCATCACTAAATTTTTAGCGAGGTCAAAATCTTGTCAGTAAAACGGATGTCACTAAATTGTTTGACGTCACTAAGGCATAACAAAAAAATGTTGTAAGGGCGTCGCTAAATTTTAATGATGCCTTTGCGACGTCATTTCTGATTCATTAAAGGCATCATAGTGGCGTCCCTAATTTTTAGCGACGCAATTGCAACGTTCAAATTCTGATTTATTAAACGCATCGCAATGACGCGACGCCATTGCGACGCCAATTTTTGTTGTAAAAAAAACATAAAACAAATTAATTAGTTGTTGATGCAATATTAGACAAATAATTAAATCCTATCCAAATGTTTTCATACATTTTACTTTTACTAAGAAACAACACTAATCGTCAATATTAGAAACTACGTTTAGGGCTGTCAACGGATGCAAACGGATGCTCCGAATCCGAAAATTTAAATCCGCATTCGATATCCGCGGATATCGAAGAATTAACATCTGTATCCGCATCCACGGATATTTTTCGAATATCCAAAAATATCCGCACCCGAAAATAAAAAGCGTATTCGAAAATGTCCGAAATATCCACATCCGGAATTGTATAAGATTTTTATTATACTAATATTTTTGAATTAAAACATCACAGCTAAAACAATCACTTTCTCAAATGACAATACATATAAACTACAATACTAATCAGTTTTTCAAATGACAAAATAGCAACACACATAATGTCAAACAAGTTCTTACTATATTACAATAATTCAAATGGCAAAATAGCAACACATATAATGTCAAACAAGTTCATATGATATTACAACAATTCAAATAAACAAAAGCAAACTAAATCAATAGTAATATTTGTTCTTTCTTCCATCCACATAGCTTTATAACATTTCCTGCCCAGAAAAAAATAATCGAATCATTAGATCAAACATATAATTTTGATTAATTTTGAATAATTAGCATGTATAGTAGCAACATGTATAGCTGCGAGCTGCTGTGTACAGCAGCTACGAGCTCCGATAAGTGTGAGGTCCGACAAGTTTTTTATTTAAAAAAAGTTTAGTTTTGTTTATTAATTTGTGGTCTATAACAAAAACTAATAATTTAATTTTGTTTGAATGATCGTTTCAAAATGATGATCCAAGCTTGCATATCAAATAAGTACATGAAAATAAGTACATGTACTTTATACAGCAATAGTGTTTTTTCCTCTTTTTTTTGAACAAGTACATGAAAATAAAATCAACTTTCAATTATTATTATTAATAATATTATATGATGTACATTATATAACTTTTCCATTTGCATTTAATACTTGAGTGCTGCACTATTAAACTAAAGAAAGATGAACAGTTCCAATTTAAAAAAAAGTTTTAACTTTTGTGACCATCTCTATAGCGAAGCTGATACTTCATCTACGATCTCCATATATTTGCTTGTTAAATAAATTTTTTAATAAATAGCATCAAATAATAATCTTTTCAAACTAATTTAAGTATTAAAAAAGAAAACACTAACCAATGTCCGACGTTAGCCAATCTTTAAAGAGGAACGGGAAATACTAGAGCCGAGTGTGAGCAATGCTGTGTTTCGAAATCGAACAAGCCAGAGCCACCGAGTGTGAGCAATGCTGTGTTTCGAAATCGAACAAGCCAGAGCCGAGCACTGCGCGACGCGGAATTGTGACAACGAGGTGGAGCTCTGACAACTTGGATCAGAGCAAAATGAAGCGGCGAGGCGACTTAGGGTTTTACGAGCCAGAGCCGAGCGTGCGACGACGAGGTGAGCAGTGCTATGAACGAGGCGGAGCTGGGACAACGAGGCGGATCTACGACAACGAGGCGGAGCTGCGAGCGCAAGGCGGAACAATTAGGGTTAACAACCCTTATTTCTTTATTCGCTACATCCAACCAATCACAGCCATTCAAACAATGATTAACTTTCTTCCAAAACCCATGTGAATCCTCCTCCACATCTCCGGTTAAACACCCATTCCTAAAACGCAATTTTCTTTGCTCAGATTTACCTCTTTCATGCTGCTTTCACGTACCCTTTTGTCGTGTTTATCTTGCTTCGCATGATTCGTGCCTTAAACATGACTGAGAAAACGTTGGTAAGAATGTTGGAATAGTCTGCTCTGGTCAATGGAATGCGAGGGTAAGTTACTGCATTTACTAAAAACATGCATACCAATTCCCATATCAAATCAACCTACATCCACATAATCTTTACTGGCACCTAGGGGTTTTGACCCTTTCGAAAGCTTTAAACCTTTATTATAAATATTTGACCCGGTCGAAAGCAACCAAGTCAAAAGCTTCTTTTTGAAAGCAAAGCAGACGTTACTTTTGGATTATAAAACACCCGAACCTCTTCGGAACATAGGGTTTCGACCAAGTGCCCCTTCGACCTCGTCCAATATGATACGAACCAAGTTGCTTGATACCATACGCATTGGTTTCGAAAACAATGATGTTGAAAGGTCCTGATCGGAACCCTTAGTGTCGAAAGTGGCTAAACATGCTAAAAAGAATAATTTTCTTGTTTTTAACTTAAATGAGATAACTTTTAAACTAACCTGCCTTTGTTTGTCAAATTCTTATTGGTTATTAAATACTTTTCAAAAAAGTGCTGCCAATAATTTCAGAAATAAACAATGATTTTATTTTATAAAATGCCCCTTCTCCTTAATTAAATATATAAAACATTTAAGTCTCACACCTTAAATAATTTTATATATTCATCAAAACACTTAGGAAAAATTTCATAAAATCTATTTTAATATGATTTCCAGCATAAAAAAATTTTCAAACCCAAATAATTATTAATTTAGCCGTAAATAACTTATAACCGAATAAATCATTTTCCTTACTATAAAATTAATGTAAAATCCACATTAATTAGAAAATTATGAAAATTGAAACCCATCTCTAAAATATTATTTTTTGACCTATATTTAAATTTTCAAGGCATTTGGATGTCATTTAATAGGGTTTTCATATCAAACATGTCATAAAAACTAATATAAACATGTATAGATCATCAACAAGCATATATATATAACTATAATCATCCAAAACATGACATAAACTTGCAAAAACATTTTGGATCTAACTTAAAACCGAAAACCATAAGAAAATGGGATGTAGTAATCATTCATCTTAGCTTTGAGATTAAAAGATACGAGATTTGATGTTGAATATGTTGATTAACTTCTTTCCCTTGAATCCTAGCATTATCTTTCCTTGTGAATGAAAATGGTGGCCGACCTTGATGTATTTTAGTTTGATAGATTGGAAATGAACGTGTGATTCATTTCCTAAGGGTTTAGGGTATAAGTCTCTCCTATTTCCCATTTTACCCTTACCTATTTCCTAACACATCAATTCATATTGTTTCCTATTAATTTACATTTAACATGGCACAGTTACCCTTAGTTAAATTAAATTTCTACCTATTAATCTTCACATTATTTTATTTAATTTAACTATTTAAATATCATAAATAATGTTATAAAATTATGGGGTGTTATAGACTCCCTTCCTTAAAGAATTTCATCCTTGAAATTACGATAAGGTACAAAATCAAGCAAAAGGTAAAACATACCATCAAAACAAATTAGGATAAGAGTCTCTAATACTGGTCTCGGTCTCCCAAGTACAATCTCTAGCATCGTCACCCCATTGGACCTTTACTAGTCTGACTGTCTTATTCCTTAGCCTCTTCTCTTCTCTCTCAACTGTCCGAATTGGCTTTCTAAATATGGTCAAATCCAGCTCTACTACTAAATCTTCTAACACTATAGGTGCTATAGTAGTCTCTGGGTCTCTAACACACTTTCTAAGATGAGAAATATGGAAAACATCATGGACTCCTGCCAAACTATTCGGTAACTCTACTCTATAAGTGAGTTTTCCGATCCTCTCAACAATACGAAAAGGTTCAACGAATCTAGGTGCTAACTTTCCTGACTTCCCGAATCTAATCACACCTTTCATCAGTGAAACCTTAATAAACACATAATCTCCAACAGAGAATTCCAAGTCTTTCCTTCTTCCATCTACATAACGTTTTTGCCTAGACTGAGCTTCCTTTATCCTAGCTCGGATCAACTCAATCTTTTCTGCCTTCTCTCACTAAATCCAGACCAAGAACCAACCTATCCCCGGTCTCTAACCAACATACAGGAGATTTGCATGGTCTTCTATATAAAGCTTCAAACGGTGTCATCCCAATACTAGTCTGATAACTATTGTTATACGAGAACTCGACTAAATGAAGATGGTCTTCCCATGATCCTCCGAAATCCAATACACAAGCTCTTAACAAATCCTCCAAGACTTTGTTAACTCTTTCTGTTTGCCAATCAGTTTGTGGACGGTAAGCGGTACTCATGTTGAGCTTGGTTCCTAAAGCTTCCTGTAGACTGTTCCAGAACTTGCTAGTAAATAAAGAATCTTTATCACTGATAATATTACTAAGAATCCCGTGCAGTCTAAACACATTCTTCATAAACAACTTCCTAAAATAGATGCTGTCTTTTTGAATTTACTGGAATGAAATGGGAACTCTTGGTTAGTCTATCCACTATGACCCATATGCTTTCATTTCCTCTACTAGACCTTGACAACCCATCAATAAAATCCATAGAGATAGAATACCATTTCCACATCGGAACATCACGGTTGAAGCAATCCACTTAGCTTTTGGTGTTCAGCCTTTGCCTGCTGGCAAATCAAGCACTGCTTAACACATAAACCAATGTCCCGTTTCATACCTTCCTAAAAAAACTTCTCTTCATATCTTGATACATCGTCGTTCCTCCCAGATGGATAGTGAACTTCGAACGATGGCAATCATCCAGAACTTCCTTTCTCATGTCTCATACATTCAGAACACACAACCTTCCTTTCTTTCTCAACCATCCCTTCTGGTCAAGACTGAAATCCTTTAAGTCATCGCTCTATGTTCCTTCCCTTTACTTTCTGATCCGCTCAGCCATAACTGGATCCTCCTCCTGTTTGGAAGCTATTTTCTCAATCATTACCGGTCGAACTTCTAAACAAAACAATACAACACTTCCTACACTAGAACCTGCCTCGGATCTAAACTGCACTCTACAAGCTGATAATGCTTCCAAATCTTTCCACTTAGTAATCATTGCCATTACTGCATTCTGATGTTTCCTGCTAAGTGCATCCGCCGCCTTATTTCCTTTTCCAGGCATGTATTCAATTCCAAAATCATAAGAAGCAATAAATTCCAACCATCTCTACTGTCTCATGTTCAGCTCCTTCTAAGAGAACAAGTACTTCAACGACTTATGATTTGTATAAAGCTCGAATCGCTCTCCCAAAAGATGATGCCTCCACACCTTCAAAGCAAATATAAAGGCAGCTAACTCCAAATCATGCGTTGGATACCTAACTTCATGTGGTCTGAGATGTCTAGAAGCATAAGCAATCACTTTACCTTTTTGCATCAACATAGCTCCCAATCCAGTTCCACACGCATCAATATAAATAACTAAATCTTGATTCCCCTCCGGAACCACCAACACCGGTGCATGGGTGAATAAGTGTTCCAAGCTCTGGAATGCTTCCTCACACTTATCAGTCCATACAAACTTCACATCCTTTTGCGTAAGCTTAGTCATTGGTGCAGATACCCGCGAAAAGTCCTTTATAAATCTTCGGTAATATCCAGCTAATCTAAGAAAACTCTTTATCTCGATCACTGTCTCGGGTCTCTTCCAGTTATTCATCGCCTCAATCTTAGTCGGATCTACGGAAAACCGTTTCTTTGAGGCTACATGACCAAGGAACCTCACTTTCTTTTTCCAAAAATGGCACTTTGAAAACTTAGCCTTCAACCGATGCACCCTCAACGTCTCAAGCACAAATTTAAGATGAACTTCATGCTCCTTCTCTTCCTTAGAGTATATCAGAATATCATCAATGAAGACCAACAAAAATCTATCCAAGTGCTCCCGGAAAATTCAGTTCATCAAATCCACAAAGACTGACGGTGCATTAGTTAGTCCAAATGGCATAACTAACCATTCGTACAATCCATACCTTGTCCTGAACGCCGTCAAAGGAATACTATCCTCTGCCAGTCTAAGCTGATGAAATCCTGTCGCTAAATCCAGCTAAGAGAATACCTTGGTTCCACTTAGCTGATCGAACAAATCGTCAATTCTTGGCAATGGATATCGGTTCTTTATCGTCTTCTCATTCAACTTACGGTAATCGATACATAGCTTCAACGATTCGTCTGGCTTCTTAGCAAACACTACGGCAGCTTCCCAAGGTGAACTGCTCGGTCTAATAAAACTCTTGCCTTCCAAATCCACCAATTGCACCTCCAACTCTTTCATCTCTATAGGTGTCATTTTGCTTGGCGGCCTACTCACCGGTTCTGTCCAGGCACTAGGTCAATCTGAAACATAATGACTCGTTTCGGTGGCAGACCAACTACTGGCTCAAACACATCGACGAACTCTCTAACCATAAAAACTCGATGCAACTCATCCTCCAGCTCCATGATACCCAATAAAGCATTCACCTCACAACTAGTGTTTTCTACGGTATAAACTATCTGATCACTACAACCAGGATGTCTAAGTGGTATTTTCCTATCGTGGAAAAATATCCTAGCATCATATTTACTTAACCAATCCATCCCAAGGATAATGCCAAACCCCACAAAATCAAATACACGCAAACAACAATTAAAAGTATGACCTAGCAATTCAAACTCTAAATGGTCACACCTCATCCTAAGTGTCGCATGCCCTCTTATCGAGTTTGCAACCCTTAAGGAAGTAACTAAATATAAGGGCTCTAAGTTAAGCTTATCTACCAAACATCAAGAAATAAAAGAATGTGATGCACCGGTATCAAACAGAACGCTAACAGACATACCATATATCTGTAGCGAGCCTACCAGAACAGCCTTCCCTTTCTCCTACACAATTGGCCTTGAAGTTTCGGGCTCCAATGCATACATCAGTCCCTTTTCTTATCTAGCAGGCTCTTTGAATTAGTTCTTATAATGGCCAATTTGATCACAATTAAAGCATCAGATATTCTTCTTTCCAACCACTTCTTTCCCTTTTCCTTTTCTAGTACGACACTCATGAGCATACTATCCTTTCTTATCACATATATAACAAACCACCTCAGATTTTCCCTTCTTCTGTGCTCCTCCCTTCTGAGCGTTCTTCTTATGGAAAAACTTTCTTTTCTGTCCTTGTCCCACATGAACCTCCTTCTCTTTCTTCTTCTCCAAACAAGCTAACGCCTCTTCCTGCCTCAGTGCCATCTCTACCACTACATCACATGGATCTCTTATGTGCGATATGGTAGCTCTTGCCAACTCTGGCTTCAAACCTCTTATAAACTTCTCATTTCTCTTTATCATCGAATCAACCATGGCATACCCATACCGGGCTAATTCTTCGAATCTTCTAGCATACTCTAGAACAAACATCTTTCCTTGCTCCAGTTCAGCAAACTTCCTAACCAACACCAACCGCGCCATCACTGACATAAACCTTTCTTGAGACCTCCTCTAAAACTCTATCCAAGTCATAGTTTCCTCGTCAACACCTGCTGCTACAGTATTCCACCTAAATAGAGCGTCTCCCTCAAGCCGTCTTGAAGTTAGTCTCCTTTTCTACTCATCATTCAATCCTAAGTCAGGGAAAATCCTCTCAATGTAGTAGCCAATTTTCTACCTCAATAGCATCCTCTGTCCCGATAAACGACCTTCCTTTGAGCATAATATAATCTCTGCTCAAATTAGCATAGTGGTTGACTACCGGTGCTTCCTGAACTCCTCCTCCAGCAGCATTCCCTCTAACAACTCCAGCTTCAATTATAGCTTGCATCATGTTTAGGAATAACTGATACATGGCTCCTATATCCACCTAGGAACCTCAGCACCAACATTTTCAGATTGAGCCTGACCTGGACCTCTTTTAGCATTTGGTCGGGCATTTCCATTAATGGTGGTGCTCTCTCCTCCAAGATTAACTCTGCCTCTTTTTCCTTCCATATCTGTATTCAAGTCGTGAGATACAGATGAATTGTCTAACTACGATAAGAGTCTAGAGATATAGTGTATACTTATATATAACAAATGCAAGTATGTTACTATAGCATTATCCCATGCCCCAATCTCAACTATAATTACTAAAGATTTATGTTTTCAAAAACCATTTTTAGTTAAAGTATTCCATAAACCATGCTCTGATACCAAGCTGTAACATCTCCTATCTAGAGGCCCAAAACTAAGCGCTACAAATGCTGCAGTCACCTATAGTATTAGCTTTCGGCGACTAAATACGGCTATGTTAATGTTATCTATAATATCAAAAGCACATGAATATGAAACAAAACACAGATTTCAAAACAACTTTTTCTTCATTAAATTTCAAACAGATGTTCCATGTTCTCAACACATAATCTTAATACATTCCCAGGCATAGATAAAATATACTTATTACAAAATACACCAAGAGCAGTATATGAAGATACCCCCTTGGATGATCAGGGTCATATAGTCATAATTGAATTAATACAAACACAGTGGAAATACAACAAAACATAAAACTGTAACTCCTAAATAGCTATCCTTTGCCTCCTGCATGCCTCCGATAGCCTTATTCGTCATCGGACTAAAACCCGAAAAAGATCTTAGCCCCTCAGCCTACTCAAACCAATTTTGAGCACCCGAGAGTTTAAGGGGAAAACATAAATTTTGAGTCAGACATAAAGCCTGGTGTGAATAATACTATACATCCCGGTGAAATATGTTAAGTGAGACCACGCCGCTTAGCGGAACGGGTTTCTCCTCACTAACATCCTTTTAAAACATATCTTTACAAAACCTTTTTCCTACACCCAAAACTGGTTAAATACTAAAAAGCATCATTATGTAAACATATATAAATATCAGGTAATAAATGAACTATCTGTTCAAACACATAAGCTTTGTTTGGCTAACTTTTAACCTTTAGCTGACTTGGGCCTACCAGACAATATAAACAAAATTAATCTAACAGATGTTAGATACTCCACTTTTGAACGGTCTATCCTTAACTACTTGTTAAATATTTCTCTTCTGGACGGTCTGTCCCTAACTTAATCATCTTCTAGGTCTTCCTGATCCTAATGGTTTTTCAGGCTTACCAATTACCTATCTGTATACAAACATATATTCCTTTCAGTGTGTAATCATAATTTAGTCTACCTGTGACCAAGCCCTACACACTGGAATTTTGGGCAACAATTAACGGAGGCCAATAGCTAATGTATATTTTACTTAGGGATCCCTTCCTATAATTTTCCTTGAGAATATCTTTTAAATGATTTAAAACCTTTAAATCAAATTTATACAAGGAATATATATAATCTCTATGCTTTACTCGAAATCACTTTGCCATGTTATATATATATATATACACACACATACACACACTTTTCTCAAACCTTAGTTGATGAAAACATTTAAGCATTTGAAAGTACCCTTTCGATTCCATTGAAATTACCCCTTCCTAAACCTTTGAAAGCATCTCTTTCGAAACCAAGTAAAACCCTTTATTTATCTAGGTCGAAAGGCCAAAACCTTTCCTTTCGAAACCATTGAAAATCTTCCTTTCGAAAGCATTAAAACCTTACACATCCTATCTTAAAACACATTAAAACATTACCTTGGAAAACCTTCCATTTCAACCCTTTCAAAACCATTCAGAAAATAGGGCCTTTCGACTCCTTCGAAAGCTTTCAGAAAATAGTACCTTTCGACTCCTTCTAAACAAAATTAACTACCTTTCGAAAGCATTAAACCTTTAAAACATAAACCTTTCGAAAATTCTTTGGATTCAATTTAAAACGTGTGGAAAAACATCTTTTAAAACCTTTCGACTCCTTTGGAAGCTTGCTTTCGACCCCTTCGAAAGCTTCACTTCCGACCCCTTCGAAAGCATTGATTTCGACCCCTATGAAAGCTAAAACATATCATTTAAAATAATAGGCTCCGGCCTTTTTAATTCTTCAAAACACCTCTTTCGAAACCTCGGGTTATACTACAATTAGAATAAAAAGGGTAAAACATCTAAGTCGAAACCTTCCTTTCGAAATCTTTACCTAAACAAGAAGCAATGGTGTCGAAACCATCCCTTTGAAAGCATGGGAGAAGCGGCTAATTTTTAAAAGACAAGTTTACCTTTCGATCCCACCGAAAGCTAATGACTTCGAAAGGTAGAAAGGTGGTAGCTAGGTGTTTCGACCCCTTCGAAAGCTTTAAACCTTTATTTCAAATATTTGACCCGGTCGAAAGTAGCCAATTCGAAAGCTTCTTTTTGAAAGCAAAGCAAACGTTACGTTTGGCTTATAAAACAAACATACCCCAATCTCTTCGGAACCTAAGGTTTCGACCAAGTGCCCATTTGACCTTGTCTAATACGTTACATACCAAGTTGCTTGATACCATATGCATTAGTTTCAAAACCAATGATGTTGAAAGGTCTGGGTCGGAATCCTTAGTGCCGAAAGTGGCTGAACATGATAAAAGAATGATTTTCTTGTTTTTAACTTAAAAGAGATAAGTTTTCAACTAACCTGCCTTTGTTTGTCAAATTCTTATTGGTTACTAAATACTTTTCAGAAAATTGCTACCAATAATTTCAGAAATAAACAATGATTTTATTTTATAAAATGCCCCTTCTTCTTAATTAAATATATAAAACATTTAAGTTCCATAAATTAAATAATTTTATATATTCATCAAAACACTTAGGAAATATCTGGAAAAATTTCAGAAAATCTATTTTAATATGTTTTCCAACATATAAAAATTTCAAACCCAAACAACTACTAATTTAGTTGTAAATAATTTATAACCTAATAAATCATTTTCCTTACTAGAAAATTAATATAAAATCCATGTTAATTCATAAAATTATAAAAATTGAAACCCATCTCTAAAATATCATTTCTGACCTATATTTAAATTTTTAAGGAATTTGGATGTCATTTAATAGGTTTTTCATATCAAACATATCATAAAAACTAATATGAACATGTATAGTTCATCAACAAACACACACACACACACACACAGATATATATATATATATATATATATATATATATATAAAACTTTAATCATCCAAAACATGACATAAACTTGCAAAAATATTTCGGATCTAACTTAAAACTGAAAACCATAATAAAATGGGATGTAGTAATCATTCGCCTTAGCATTGAGATTAAAGATATGAGATTTGACGTTGAATATGTTGATTAACTTCTTTCTCTTGAATCCTAGCTTTATCTTCCCTTGAGAATGAAAATGGTGGCCGGCCTTGATGTATTTTAGTTTGTCAGAATGCAAATGAACATGTGTTTCATTTCATAAGGGTTTAGGGTATAAGTCTCTCCTATTTCCCATTTTACCCTTACTTATTTCCTAACACATTAATTATGTTGTTTCCTAATGATTTACATTTAACATGGCACAACTACCCTTAGTTAAATCAAATCTCTACCCATTAATCTTCACATTATTTTATTTAATTTAACTAATTAAATATCCTAAATAATGGTATAAAATATGTTGTGTTACAAAAATGTTTAAAGGTGTGATTAAAGTTAAAAAAAATTTAATATCAAAATCATGTTAAAAACGCCAATTTAAACTATATGGACAAACATAAAATAGTGAGAGTTCAAGAATCACTCACCAAATACCCAAAATACCAATTTTACCCCTTGGATTCGAGATGAACAGCAAAGTAAAATGAATTCCCAAGAACCAAACTGATAGATCTACAACCTCTTGCTAATTATCCTTCTAAAAATGATTTGACTAAGATTAATAAGAAAAATAGGTGATTTTTGAAGAGGTTAGCGTTAATGGAAGTTTATAACTATTTTGGGGAAGATGAAAATAATTTAGATCAGTCCCTACAGCATCCCCTTAGCATAATTCATGAAATTCATTAGTGCGTCTAAATATGGGCTTAATTAATTACCCAATAATGCAGGTCAGCAACAGTCAAACTTTCAAACAATAAGTCCTTTTTACTATTATGAACACTCTACGGAATATGAAACCATCATCTTGAAGCAATGTTAGTGGTTTCAAACCCTAGGTCGACTTCTATCAAAAGTTATAGACCATACAAGATTTTTAGAGCCAAATGGTCACATAGAAATTCACAAAAAACTATAGATGTTGAAAGTATCCCAAAAAGGCATTCCTTAAAATTATTGAGTTATACAACCTCATATGAATAAAAAAATATTTTATGATCCTACAATATGTAAAATATGGATCGTTACACTTCTGGGTGAACGTGTACTTCAAGGATTTGTGGTAGTGAACAACTCGAACCTTTCATCTATATATAATGCTTCCAAATATCAAAAGAAAACACCATCGCCACCAACTTCAAATCGTGAGTTGGATGCTTCTTTTCATGCAGTTTTGGTTGTCAACTAACATAGATGACAACCTTCCCCCTCTGCATCAACACTACACTTAGTTCAGAACCACAAGCGTCACTGTATACTATCAGCTACTCATTCATGCTCGAAATGGTCAATACCGATGCACACATCAACCTCTTCTTCAGACTTACAAACACATGCTCACACTTTATGTCCCAAACAAAGGTCTAGTTCTTCTTTGTTAAGTTGGTTAATGGCGTTGCTACCTTCGAGAAGTCCTTGATAAAACATTTATGATATCCCTTTAATCCTAAAAAAATCCTCACATCATTAGTTTTCTTGCATTTGTTCCAATCCTAGGCCGATGCCATCTTGGCAGGATCTACTACGATGCCCTACTTAGAGATGACATGACCCAAGAATATCACTTCCTCTTCTCTCGAAAGGACACGTTGAAAACTTGGATTTCAACTTGTGCTTCCTCAATACTTCAAGCACCATCCTCAAGTGTGTCTTGTGATCTTCTTCCATCCTATAGTAGACCAGAATATCATCCACGAATATAATCACGAACTTGTTCAACTGATCTCTGAAGACTCGGTTCATGAGATCAACAAAGTATGCCGAAACATTGGCTAGCCCGAATGGCATAACCAACCACTCATAAAAGCCAGACAACATAGGAAATACAGTAATCGACACACTCTCCTTCGCTACTCTAATTAATGTAATCTTGCTGCCAAATACAACTGAGAGAACACCTTTGCACCATTGAGTTGATCGAACAGGTCATCATTACATAGATGTGGATATGTGAGTCAGCGGAATAGGGATCTTAAGGCTATATTAACACTAGAGGGAGGGAGAGTAATAACGTTTAATGGATTATATGAATATTTTTCAAATTATTCAAGATCCTGATTGAAATGATGTAATTAACAATCATAGAATCAAAGTGCAGATAAAAGTAAATGCAGTAAAAGTAAAAAAGAAAGAACACACAAGGATTTTATACTGGTTCAGAGTTACCCTACATCCAGCCCCGCATAATTCTTGTACAGATTTCTTTTCAACTAGTAAATGCAGATACAGTTTCGATTTCAAGGCTACGAGATACACCTCCAAAATTCCGACCTCTGAGTAGAGTCACTTAATTTCCAAGCTACAAGCACACTTGTAGATTTATGGGCTATCAAGCATATCCAATTGATTTTAGGAGCTATAATCACATCCATATGTACAGTAGTATGATTTGAAAACTCGTTGTTTTGTAAAATATAAAATCATTTAAGCATAGTTTATACATATTTTAATCATAATAAAATTTAATAAAACTTTATATAATAATTTTAAAAAATTTAATATATGTAAAAAAATTAAAACACTAAAATAATATCTTTATATGTGTAAGAGAATGAAAATCATTTTGGGAAATATTTTGAAAAGATTATTTTAAAATCATGAATTTAAAAAACAATGTAAAACAAAATTAGAGAAGGAGAGAGAGAGGCCAGGAAAGTGCTATCAAGGTTGTAACATAATTTCTAAAACTCTAACTTATTTGGAATATCATAAAATCTTGAACTCTTCAATATTCATGAGTCTTCATTCTCCAACTCTTGAAACTCTATATCAGCATCTTGAAACTACTTTTGATGTTGTACAGTCTTCTTAATCAACACATGCCTAATATTCTGCACTATATACTATATATAACTTAACAAAACATTAGTATTTATATTTTATATAATCTATAGTTGTTATCATCAAAACTAATACCTATGTTACTAATAATCTCCCCCTTTCTAATGATGATAACTCTGTATATCAAATATAATATAACTCCCCTGGGTTACAAAACTCCCCCTTAATTTATGCTTAGATTTAATATATTTCTCTCCCTTTGTCATCAACAAAAATAACCACCTAAAACTATAACTCTTACTTTAACTCTAACACTAAATCTAACTCCCTCTAAATAAAATACTAATTAATATATATAAGAATTATATATAATGATGATGGGAATGATTGTATAAAAACAATAAATGAAATGTAAAATTAGGTAATAATGAAATAATCATAATCGGTCTAAATGTTCATCCAATCCAACAAAGTTAATGTCACACACCATTCAAAAAATCCACACAAATCAAACCAATCAAATCCAAAATAAATGAAGTATTATTATTTATATACAATCAAACCTATTTAAACTAGACATTTTGAGTAACTTTAACCCATCCATCGGCGCCAAAGATTAGATCCACTTTGATAGCATCCCAATCTTCATCATCTTTGTTGATTGTACACCCAGGATTGGTGGTTGGTTCTTCTAATTCAAGGTAGAAATCATCCAAATTATAGCATCGAAATGCCTTTCTTTCTCCATGATCATCTGCATTTGACTTAATTCTAAGTGCCTCTGGTTTCTTAGGATGAACGAAAGAATGTTCTTGAATGATTCAAGAGTTTGCTCGAGGTTTTCGGTTAGCTTTTAGATAGGAAAAGCCATTAATTTTTATTAAAGATTAGGAATGAAAAATAAGAAAAAAAAGAGTTGAAACAAATGATTCTCTAGTCTTAACAAGTATTTAAAAGGGAGAAAATTCGTTGGAAATAAATAGACACTTGCTGTCCATTTAATTTTCAAAAATCATAAATTTTTAAAAATTACCGTTGTACGTTGATATACATACCCAAGGTATGTCGATATATATAAAGAAATTTTCAAAAAAAATATTATTTTGATATTCTAATGTATTTAGCTTATACGTTTATACTTGTATGTTTTCCAGATACAACAAAACAATGTATAACAGCAAGGAAACAGATTTTTCATTAATATTAGATGATGATTACATAGCTCATACACTAAAATAATGGAAAGATATATAAGATCAAACCAAATTCAAGCTAAAATGACCAAATACAACACATTCATAAGCAACTAGATAGATAGAAAACTAGAATGATGTAGATGAAGAAGATGATGAAGAAATCCCACGCTTGCGTTTCACTTTTCCAAAGAATTTATCCATTTTGTTGGAAATAGTTCTTAATTTCTTACTAACGGAACGGTTTAGAATCTTTCGGTTTTCGACAATCTTCTTTTGATTGTTGAGAAGGTCTTTATTGGTTGGTCGAAGAGGAAAATCAATGCTTTCTAAGGAGGTTTTCTCCTCCTCCTTTTCTTCTTCTTCAGTATCCATATCTTCTCCTTCTTCCTCTTCCTCCCCTTCTCTAATTTCTTCCTCCACTTCATAAGCTAACTTTTCCTCTTTCTTCACAAAAGTTTCATATGGCTCGAAAGGCAGGAATTTTCATAAGAGCGATGTTGTCTTGATTAAAGACTTTACGAGAGACAAATTCCTCTCCTTTAAAGTCAACACCAAAGTATTTGAAGATTCGAGTAAGATACACACCATGAAATAGTGTCTTTTCATGATTAAAAATATTTTTGGGATAACATTCATCTAAAATAAATTAGCCCAATTAATGCATATTGACCACAAATAGCGAAAGGAGCTTTGCACACTTTTAGAGTTGGATTGTTGAAATTTACCAATTGAGGAGTGATACTTTGTTGTAAGAGAAGGTTTAAAATTCTTGCTTTTGGATGAAAGTTTTAGTTTTTTAATTCAAAATCATTATCACTTAAGAAATGTTGTGAAATACTTCACGATTTTGATCATTAATTATACAATATGTAAAGTCCATTCCGGTAGATTTATATCCAAGAATGGTACCCAAAAGTTCAAAATTTATAACTATTAAAGTTCCTTTTACACTACTCCACACTTCTCCGTCATTATCCTCATGAAATTTTCCTTTCAAGTTTGCATAAAACATTTTGACCAAGTGTAGATAGCAAACATAATCATTTTGAGAAGCATCAATTATATCGAAAATTCCATTTTGTAAACAAAGAGAATCAAGTTCATAAGTAGAAAATTAATTGAAAATTGCAAATCTTCTCATAGAAACCTTTTCAAAATTCATATAAATTCATATAACTAATATAGGCTTTTATAGCCTCTAGATCATTGAAGAGAAAATTCTTGATATTTTTGGAAAGTCTCATAGATGAAGGAGTGCTCGAGGAAGTCATTGATGAAAAGTTTTGAAGATATAAGAGAGTTAATGAAATTTTGAAGTAAAAGCGAAATGAATGGATAAAGAAAAAGATAATAAATAGAGAATCAAAAGGCATGTTCTCTGGTCAAAGAATACCTTTTTAGAACATAGGGGTATGTGAAAAGGTGGAGGGAAAATTCAAATTTTGAAATTGAAATTGAAATTCAAAATCAGTCTAAGTATGTCGACATATGTTAGGGGTGTATGTCGACTTACATGTCAAATTTTTCAAAAATGATTTTTGTTAACTATATCCTATTTTATTATATATATCTATTTATAGTTATTCTATTTACAGTAAATATATTTCATATTATTATTATATTATTAAAATATATAAAATACTTAAATTTAAAATATAATCACATAATATTTAATCAATATTATTATTAATTATAGGATATTCCTAACAGTTAATAAAGAAATATAAAAAATTCATTCAAGAAATTAAAACTTTGGATATATTAAAAGTTTACCTTTTTCTGATCCATTTCACCATTTTGTTCTAAATTATATATTGTTGTGGAACACATGTTAGCAATTTCTGTATCTGATTCATTTTCACTTGGGAATGTGTTTGAATCCTCTAATGTTGGAATATAGGCACTTCCCCATTTTCGGGATGAATCAGTATTTGGTGTAGATTCGGTTTATTGGGATGTGGACAGTCTCATTATAAATGACCAGGTTCATCGCAGTTATAACATCTAATGCCATTTTCTCTTCTGCTTCCTGGATTTTTATTGTCATTTCTTTTGAAATTGTTCATCTTCTTATATTTTAGAAATTTTCTGAAATTCCCTGTCATGAAAGCAATTTCTTCATTGTCATCGCTGTCTGAATTGAGATTATCCGTTATTACACTAAAAGCGATAGATTTCTCCTCTATTGTTTTGCTTTCTCTCATGCCCTGCATTTGTGCTTCAAAAGACATTAAATTGCTAATAACTCTTCAAATTTTAGAGTGCTAATTCCATTAGCCTCTTCGATTGCAAGAGTATTTTGATCCCATTCAGGAATAAGTGAATTAAGGATTTTTCTAACTTGATCCTCCTCGGAAAAACTTTTACCCAGTGCAATAAGTGAGTGTACTATATCTTGGAATCTACTATACATATCAGATATAGACTCATTAGGACTCATTTTAAATAATTGAAACTAGTTGGTTAACATGGAAATTTTGGTCTGTTTAACCTTACTTGTGCCTTCATGTGTATCTTGCAATGTTTTTCAAATTTCAAATGCAAACTTACTTATAGATACTCTATTAAATTCATTTCCATCTAGTGAACAAAATAATATATTCATTGTCTTAGAGTTACATTATGCAACTGCATTTTGGTCAGCAGCCCACTATGCAAAATTAGTCTTAAGTTCAGTGTACTGAGTTTGTGTGATATTCCAAGTGTCTAAACCAATTGACTGTAAACAAATTTTCATTCTAGACCAATATGTGTAATTACCGCCATTAAAAAGTGGAGGTCTAGCAGTAGATTGTCCTTCGACAAATGAGTTACTAACAATTATATTAACAATGTTACTAATAGCACTATTACCTATGTTCGTAGTTATTTAAACTTTTTCAAAAATCAGATGATGAATACTTTGAAAACCAATGCTTTGGTACCAAATGTGACTCGGCAGAATAGGGATCCTAAGGCTAAATTAACACTAGAAGGGGTTTGAATAGTGTTTAATATATTATATGAATATTTTTCAAATTATTTAAGATTCAACGTGGAATGATGTACTTAATAATCATAGAATAAATGTGCAGATATAAGTAAATGCGGTATAAGTAAAATGGAAAGAACACATTGGGATTTTATATTGGTTTGGAGTTACCGTACATCCAGCCCCACGCAATTCCTTGTACGGATTTCTTTTCAACTAGTAAATGCAAATACAATCTTTATTTCAAGGCTACGAGACACACCCTCTAGAATCCCAACCTCTGGGTAGAATCGCTTGATTTCTAGGCTACAAGCACACCTACTACATCCATGGGCTACTAAGCCCACCCAATTGATTTTACGGACTACAATCACACCCATAAGTATAACAGTACGATTAGATAGAGTTTATAGACTCGGATCTTCGATCTTGATTACAATGGATCCTATAACTCTTGAATATTACTTTGATCTTGGTTTGAGTGAGAGAGATGAGAGAAATCAGAGAGATGAGGGAGAACCAAACTAGTGATGATTGAATTTGATTCTGGTTTAATTTCGACAGAATTTGGGTATATTTTGATTTAGAAAATGAGAGAGTGGAAGGAGGAGAGATGAATATGAAACGATGATAAAAAATTCGTTTGGAAGTTTGGTATTTGTAGATGAACAATGGTCATATCCTTTCATGAAGAGATATGTTAAAAAGACACTTCTTTTGAAATTTAAATTGAAAAAAATTAGCCACTATGTCGACATACATATATAGAGTATGTCGACATATTCTTTTTAAAATTTAAAAATACTTTAAAACATTATTTTGAAAACTCGGTGTTTTGTAAAATAGTTTGATACTTTGGGAAATCATTTAAGCATAGTTTATACATATTTTAATCATAATAAAACATAATAAAATCTTATATAATGATTTTAAATATTTTAATATATATATATATAATCATATGATTATTACTTACTAATATAAACAAAAATTCAATATATATAAACTTAAAACACTAAAATAATATCTTTATAAGTATAAGTGATTGAAAATCATTTTGAGAAATATTTTGAAAAGATTAGTTTAAAACCAAGATATTTGAAAAACAATGTAAAACAAAATTAGAGAATGAGAGAGAGATCAGGAAAGTCTTATCAAGATTTTAACATAAATTCTATGACTCTATAACTTATTTGGAATATATTGAAATCTTGAACTCTTCAATACTCATGAGTCTTCATTCTCCAACTCTTGAAACTCTATATCAGCATCTTGAATCTACTCTTGATACTGTATAGTCTTCTTAATCAACATCTGTCTAATATGCTGCGCTATATACTATATATAACTTGATAAAACATTAGTACTTATATTTTATATAATGTCCATAGTTGTTATCATGAAACCCAATAACTAGGGTACTAACAGGATACTTGTTCTTCCCTATCACCTTATTTAACTCACGATAATATACACACCATCTCAGAGAGCCATTTGAGTTGGTGGTGAATACTGCAGGTGCACCCTAGTCAGATACAATCCTATGAATGAACCCTTGTCCTAATAGGTCATTCGTTTACACCTTCAACTCCTTCTACACTTTGGATGCCATTCATATCAAAGGCATAACTATCGATCTGGCATCCTTCACCAAGTCTATATGGAACTCAATCTCTTGGTGCGACGATAACTCGATCACCTCCTCAAATACATTAGGATACTCTCTAACGATAGGCACAAATGACAACTCGTCCCGTGGGACTTCTAGCGAATATAGAAAGCTAAACATAACCTTGTCCTCCCATAGGCAGCCAATTGCTACCTTCGCCCATACTCATCCCTAATTGTCACCAATGGCTTCTCACAATCCACCACTACCACATACCTCTTCAGCCAGTCTAACCCTAAGATAATCCCGAATCTAACAAAACTCAAAAGAAAGCAATTACAAACAAAAGAGCAACAATGACTTGATAAGACCAAATCATGACAAACCAAACACAGGACTGTAGAGCCTCAAACAAGGTTCGTCACTATCAAAAGTTGGGCAAATATTTCAAGTTTTCAATCCCAATCTATTTACAAGGTCACATATATAAAGGAATGTGAAGCCTTGGTATTGAACAAAACATTTATGGGAACATCATAAATGGAAATCATACCTTGAACTACAATGCTCGCCCCCTTCACTTTTGCCGAGGGAGCACTTAACAAAGTCAGAATAATGTCTAAAGCATATGCATTCACCCCTGCTTATGCTTTATCGATTCTGGAAAATTCCTTTGAGTATGCCCTACCATGTCGTAGTTGAAACACTTCTTGCCTTCATATTTATAATTATTACTCAGATGGCCTATCTCTCCACAGTTAAACAAGTAGGTTCCCATTTTCCCTTCTTCTTGGCATCATTATTCTAGAACTGCTTTCTTTTTCCGTTCCATTTCTACTTGCCTCCACTGCCTTGTTGCGGTTTTGGCTCTTCCTTAACCATAGCAGCTGATTTGGACTTAGGGTACAAACCCTCCTAGCGAAGAGGTTTCTCGATAAGTCTCTCAAATGGCTCATCGATATGACTCTTCAATTCTTCTCCAAATAGTCGTCCAAACCCCTAAGAAACTTCTCATTCTTCCTTAATAGAGTGCCGATGGAGGACACCCCATATTTCAACAGAGTGTCAAGCTCAGCAATATATTCAGAGATTGACATATCTCCCTGCTTCAAATCATTAAAGTTTTTGAATAGCACCGACTTTTGAGCAGCTATAATGAACTTCTCCTCGAATTGGGTGTAACATCCCCATATGTGGAGGCCCAAAACTAACTACTATGGACGCTGCAGTCGTCCACCATTATTAATCTTCGGCGACCAAATATGGCGGTGCTAGATTCATTGATACACAGATCACAAGAATATGGAAAAAATTTAGCAATTCAAAAATATATTTCCACATTCTTTCAAAACATTTCATGTTCATTACATAATCCCAAAACGTTAATTACGTTCAGCAAAATATAATTATTGCACATACGCCAAGAGCGACATATGAAGATGCCCGCTTGGTTGATCATAGTATATAATAAGGCTAATAAATCTGCCTTTACAAACAAAACACACAGCAGAAAAGATAACTATAAATAACTATATGCCTCCTGCATGCCTCCGGAAGCTTTATTCGTCTAAGAAAAGAACCTGAAAATCCTAAACCTCAAACTACTTGAAATCAATTGAGTACCTGAGAGTTTAAGAGGAAAACAAAAACTTCGAGTCAGACATAAAGCCTGTTATGAATAATAGTCTATCATTTCAAACTAAATAGATATCTAGTGAGACCACGCCGCATAGCGGAATGGGTTTTCCCCTCACTAGTATCCTAAAACCTTTATAAAACCATATACTGTGCTCCTGCATCCACAATGGTTAAAAACAAAATATTAAAAAACATTATGATGATATGCAAAACAAGCAAATCAAATAAGGATTACCCTCCCCATTAATTCTAACTATATGTCTCAATTATAGTTTCTAGGATTACTATTAACCTATTAGTTTTCATGGGCTAACTAATAACCGGTTAAACATTTAAGGACTCCATATCCAATTACATAGTTTTCACGGGCTTACTATGAACCTGACCATCTGATACCTTCATTTACACAGTTTTCATGGGTTAACTATGAACCTAACTGTCTGACATCCTCATTATACATAGTTTCCATGGGCTAACTATTAACCTATTGGCCCCTGCCAATATCATACAATTTTCATGGGCTTACTATAAACCTATTGGCCCCTGCCAATATCTTTCCTTTAAATTTTAGCATCCTATATTCTGGTCTTTCTGACCTCCTAGATGCAATTCTACTCATTTAGGAGTTTATTCAATTTATATTCAATATTGGGTTAACCTAACTGGTTCTCCTACCATTTTTCTCCAAAATGCAGTTATGGGTCCTTTATAAAGTGAATATATTCATATTAGAAGAAGCAATCTAACAACACAATAATACCACTCCTGTAGGTTTAATTTATCAAAGATAGATCCTTCTTAAACCATTATAAAAACCCCTTTAATATAGCCAGGTGTTTTTAAATAGAGTTTCGATCATAAAATCTTTCGATACCTTTGTAACCTAGCTTTCGACTTTATAGGATAACCTCTTTCGAAAGCTCTTAAAAACATTAGGCTCCTGCCGTAAAATACTTTAAATTCTACCTTTTGAAACCTTTCGAATGTATTAAAGTATTAACATTTAACTTTAGATGCTTAGATTCAAAACTAGTTGAAAGTACCCCTTTCGAAAGTATAAAATTTGGTCAAAAGAAAACAATTTTACAACCCCTTCGAAAGTATCCCCTTCGAAGGTAAAGAAAACCAAGCAAACATATTCAAAAGCAAAGAAATCAACTTATTCGGAAGTATAAAACTTTGTTTTAGCTATAACTTATTATAGGTGTAGAATTAAGGTCTCTAACCTATTCCATTGTGTTCAAATGATGGTTTCCCTTTCCGTAGAGTGGTCAAATAAAAAATTGGGCTTACGGTTAGAAAGTTATGTCTATTTGAAGTTTGCAAACAAAGTTGGAGAAAACTACTACAAAAGGGCTTCTGCAACGTTTACAACTACTATCGAAAGGTTACTAAGTCGAAAGGTTCGTCCGAAAGTGCTACAAAAGGGTATAGAACTTCTGTAGAATGATGCAGTCGAAAGGTTACTAAGTTGAAAGGTTCATCTGAAAGTGCTACATAAGGGTCTAGAAGTGCTGTAGAATGATGCAGTCCAAAGGTTACTTAGTTGAAAGGTTACTAAGTCGAAAGGTTCATCCAAAAGTGCTAATGAAGGGTCCAAAAGTGCTGCAGAATGATGCAGTCGAAAGGGAACTAAGTCGGAAGGTTACTAAGTCGAAAGGTTGAATGGCAGAGTCGTAAATAACTTAAAAACTATTATTTTTCTAATTAAAGTATATTCTTTTCACCAACTCCTACTCTTTATCAAATTCTTATTGGTTAATGACATACTTTAACACTTTCTTTGCAGAAAAACTGATATAGATCAGATTTATTATTTCAAAATAATTAATTATATTAATATTTTAATATAATTATTAAGCCTTTTTAGCTTAGAAAATTCATAATAAATCGAAATCGCTTGGGAAAGATCCCAAAAATTCACCAAAAATCTGAAATTTCTTCATCATATAAAAATTTTAGTGTAGAATTCATTGTTTTATTATTTTTAATAATTAAAAACTGAAATAAATTCCTTTTTCACCTTAGGAAATTCATAAAATATTCCTATTAACTCCGAAAATTATGAAATTAAAATCTTATCTCGAAAATTACATTTTATGCAACATATCCAAAAATAAAGTCGTTTGGAGGTCATCTACTAAGGTTTTTACTTTAAAACCCATCATTTTAATTCCTTAAAAATTCCAATAAATCATTGTTCTATCCAAACATTGATTATTCGATCCAAACATGATCAACACAGCAAAATACATTCGGTTACTATCCACAACCAAACCAAAACAAGGAAAAACGAGATGATTTACATTATTATTCACCTTGGTTAAGTTGTTGGAGTTTGAAATTTGTCTTAGCTTTAATCTTCTAACTTTCTTTCTTGGATCTTCCAAGTTTGCTGATCTCCTAAGGTATTTCAATGGCTGGCTATATCTTATCTTTTATGTGTATTTTGATTTATGAAATGGTAGGTGAGAATAAGGGAGGGTTTAAGAGTATATGGGTATGGCTATTCCCATATTGCATTCCTCTTATTGTCCTAACTTATAAATTATAAACCATACTTATACATTCATTAGTTTAGCCGCAACCAAGTTAATTGACAATTAAATCTCAACTCCTTAATCAACCACATTATTCTATTTATTTATCCACTTAAATGTCCTGAATAATGTTGAACAAAAATTAGGGGCGTTACATTTGGTTTTGAATTGACCCCGAGTAAACCGATCCTTGGGTGTAGCAACTCTGATAGCATTCCACTAGTTCGTAGCTCTCCCTTGAAGCTGTTGGGAAGCCAATCTCCTCTTCATAGCATCGCCCAATTCATGGCCATCAAAGATCCGTTCGCAGGTATCCAACCAATCCTGCACTTCAATAGCAGATTCCGTCCCTTGGAATTGTTTGCCACCAAGACTGGCAAAATCCTTATTCAGCTTAGCGAAATTAACTCTAGGTGCTTGCACTTGAGCACCACCACCAATAGCAACATTCAGAGCTGTAGCTTGGGCATTCTACAACATGTTCGCCATCATCGTGTTGAACATAATCTGCAAGTGAGGGTTAGCAGGTCCCCAGCTTGCTCCTTCCTAGACACCAGAAATGGAGTTCCTTTCAAAGTTTCTTGTTTGTCGGCTCATTCTTGATCTGTAACAAGAATGATCAATCTCCCATAAAAGAAACTACATCAATGGTACTCGTGTGTGCATGTGAATTAAATACTATATATCTTCAATATAGTTTTGAAAATCAAAAAATATAAAAGTACGTACTCTCTAGTATATATATATATATATATATATACTCTCGATCCAGTCTTGGGTGATAACTCAATCCCTATCTATACCGGACCATGGTATCAAATCGAGTTAATCATGTAACCTAGAGCTCTGGTACTAAATGGGACACCACCCTATATCATCGGCACCCAATATAACTAAATAGTGTGCTGCTGCCATGTCCGACTGATGTAGGACGATTGTCACGGGTTAAAAGAAATAAATAATCCCATAACTTGTCATATATCTCACAACACATGGTATAAAATACAATATACATTATAGATATAAAATGAAAGAGACAATAATAACTAAGTGAACTAAATACCAGAGCATATATCCACAGAGTTATACAACATAGAAATAAAGTTTATACAAAGCGAAAATAAACTCTAATAAACTATCTTATAATAGTAAAGTAGACATAGTCAAGGCTGCACAGTTTTGCACAACGGAGTAAGCATAATATCCATGTATAATACGAGAAAGCTCCATCCTGCTCATCTTCTACACTGCCACCACGTACACCTAGACCTACTATCTAGTCTACTTATTTAAGAGTACCCGAGATAACAAGGAGCAAAGCATAAAACCACGATTTAGACAATAGTTTGGTGTGAGCGATAAATGAATCTCAAAATACTTTAGAAGTCAATATAATAAGGAACAAAAAGTATAAGAATCATACCTGACCTGTTCTTACATTCAAAGAGTTAGCACATAACGTCTATAACATGATCAAAAATGTACTACATCCCAAGTACAACATCGGGTGTCCAGGTATCCATGTCCTAAATACCTAAGTCTGGTGACACCTCTATAGTGATAGACTACTGGGGAAACAACCAAAGGACACTACACCATTATAAGCTATTAACAACGGGTAAAAACCGTTGTTAAGTCCAAAAGCGACGGGAGAAAACCGTCTTCAACACAGGAGTGGTTGAATTTAGCGACGGGAGAAAACCGTTGCTTTATGTCCAAAACGCAACGGGTATAAACCATTGCAAATTGGGCCAAAGGCAATGGGTATAAACCGTTGCTTTATGGACAATAGGCAACGGGTATAAACCGTTGCTTAATGTACAAAAGGCAATGGTTACGAACCGTTGCTTAATGGGCCAAAAAACGTTGAAGTCGCACATAAAGCAACGATTAACACCCGTTGCACATAGTGTTTGCTTCTGCTCCTACAAAATCACATCTGTAACTCACTACTGCGTTACACGCATATCTCAGACTATAAACATATCGCACATATACCATACATATAAAATTATCAAACTTATAATTACACTATTGTTTTGCAAACAGAATGCTACCGTGCCGGAATATCATACTTATTACACTGCATTGTTTATTACACTACACTACAAAGATTTCATTAATTACACTACATAACCTCTGGCTAAAGATATCATATCAAACCCTTTTGATGGCTCACATAACCTCCGGCTCCAACATCCCCAAAGGTCTCGGTAAATTGTCGACATATTTTGGCGGTTAGCTCATCCGGCAATAAAATTTTGTCCAACAACACTTTTTCATATGTGGGTGGTACTGGTTTTCCATGAATTACTAATGCTGTGGAATCTCGGCATATAGTACCTGTTATATAAGCATTTCTGGAGTGAATATATGGAATCACATTTATAGAACTAACATTACAGCACCTGTTATATAAGCATTACTAATGCTGTGGAATCACATATATGGAATTACTTTCAGCCAAGCAAGAAATTAGTGAAGGTTGTGCCCACCAGAACTTATCCATGTGATCATTGTTATTGATTTGCTAAAACTACTTAAAACTGCTTAATTTGCTCTATCCTATGGTTATAGCATTATAAATATTGCTAAATATTCTCTTATATCTTATGATTATGTTAATTTGGATTTGAAAATGTCATATATACCTCTTGTGAACCTAATTATGACGTACATGTCAAACGTGAACCTTTGTTGCCTAACCTCTTTTTCTATAATCAAAAGATAATTTGGAATCTATAAATACACATGCACTAATACTCATTAATTTGTTTATATGCACAATAACAGAGAGCAGTAAACTCGGTTGAAGCACAAAAAGACTGATTGGTCGATTAAAATAGTACCTGTTGCAATTACTTCATCCTCGAAGTTCAGGATTTCACATCTTTGGTCGATTAACTGATTGTTCGGAGTGGAAAACTGAGAAGATGCGATTTCACTGCCTACTTGACGATTATCTTGGGCTATGCTGAGAAGACGCTCCAGTTTATCATCCATATTGTCCAGCTTCATCAATTTTTGCTCCACATTTTGCAGTCGCTGCTCATATACTCCTTGGGCCTGTTTGAGCTGTTTGCATGGAATGACAGCACTCTTAACTTGGCTAGGAGCTATATTGGTCCCAATACTTCGGCTCCTGCCCTTTACATCTTTACCAAACACTGATATAAAGACGGCTTCATCACCACCACTCGTCGTTTCCTTTTCTTTTTCAATTTTGTCCTAAAAAGTAAATACATATATATGAATAATGAAAATTTAATTTAGAGCCGTTATTATTTGTTTAACTTACAAAGTAGGAAGATGTCGCATCTGACGTGCTGCCATCTTTTTTCTTATGCGTTTTCTCCCATACTTGAAGACGTGATACTTCTATTCCCGGAGTACTTGAATCAACCTGCATACAATGACCTAAAATTATATTTGGAACTAATGGTATATGCAATGTGATGCACCAATTCAATGACACATACCATTTCTTGAGTAATCATAGCGTGACTCTTACGTCCCGAATGATGACCATATTCGAGCATTGATCTATTTTGTTTGCCTCGCTTCCTTTTTTCATTCGCCTCGGGTTTTGATTCGTTTCTTATGAACTCATCCCAATCATCTTGAGCAATTTTCGGTGGACAATTTCTCATTCTTTCTTCATCAGTGATGAAATGGTCATAATGATTCTTGCGCAAGTCATTCTTGTGTCTCCTAAAAGCCTCAGACATTTTTTTCATAATAAGGTCCTTTGATAGAGGATCGAGCTCATAATATTTCTGCATAACAAAAAATGCATGTAAACCATTTTTTATTTATGTATTGAAAGCATTATAAATGAATTAAAACCATCTAAGTTCATGTACACAGTTTACATTTCAAAGTATATGGATTTTTACATTTCAACGTATATAGTTTCATCAGTCTCTATGAATAAAGTGATCAATCTAAATATCCTATAAATATCATAAAAGAATATATCTTGAAACAGAAACAGTACATAAATATGGTCTCATATGAACCCTCGCTCATTCAGGCCTATTTTACAATCAGAAACAGAAACAGTACAGAAATAGAAACAGTACATAAAAAGGGTGCATATTACAATCAGACGACTATATTTTACAAACAGAAACAGTACATAAAAATGGTTAGGAGATTGGAGAACTTACCTCCAATTGATTCCACACGTCTTCCATGTAATTTGGCGGAACTTTTTTCCAACTTGGATATGAGATTGGCACATGATTTCTTACTAGTTTACCAATCTTCGTAGCGACCTTTGAACCATTTTTTCCAACTGGAGAACCATAGTTGTCTATATCAATTTTCTCCCGTTTTAAAGTGGATGATTGTGAAGTTGTATCATTTGACGGTGGTGTGGCATCTTGTGACATTATGTCCTGCAAAGTCTAAAATCCTAACATAAACCCAACAACATTATGACGTACATTTCTTCCCCTTCCAGCCCATCCCTGTGATGCTCGATTGCTGTCGGCCAAATTATTGCATGGAGTCCCCTCCATAACGTCCCCTTATTGCTGTTGTACATCTGATATATGAACCAATGTCCCCTTCTGATTTGTCTTGATCCCACCAGTTTCTCACCACAATAATCGTAATGTGATGAGAACTTGGTGGGATCAGACAAATCAGAAGGGGACGTTGTTTACTATATCAGATGTGCAGCAGCTTACCAGTAATCGCTTGGTGCAATTTTATTAAGTCATATAATGCGTTTGATCTTGTTATGGAGGGGAATCCGTGCAATAAATTGGCTAACAGCAATCGGGCATCACAGGGATGGGCGGGAAGGGGAACATTCACTTTTATGCAGCAGTGATAAAGTCTTCCTGCATCACCAGAATTTTAAACTTAAGCGGATTCAAAACAATATCTAAAATACTGACTAAAATAAAGGATGCAAATACAAAAATATATTACCTTAGCACTGCTGAACTAAAGGGTGCAAATACAATATCTTGAACTGCCTGTCTACCTACAAACAAAAAGAAAGAAAGAATAGTCAAGCTGATCACACGTATGGATGTGTACATGTGTGTATGTATGTGATCATATGTAAGTACCCACAACTACAAACACAAAATGAACTCTTGCAATATATCCATCCTTATGGATCCATCAGGATATTATAATGGTACTAATAAAAAATATAATGCATCTATTACTATCATATAACACACCATTTTACATTTTACACCATTTTAAATAAATATTTTGTTAAGGTACAATAACTGCTCTGAAATACAAAGTTAACATATGCATTTGATAAGATCTTCTAATTTTTCATTGTCTTCAAAAGCTGATTGATAAACGGTGGGAAACTCAGTGTCATCCACATTTATGGTCAACCGTTTTGGTGTATGCAAAACCACAAACCATCCGTTATTTTTTAAATCTTTTGAGTAGAACACTTGACTCGCTTCCGATGCAAGAATAAATGGCTCATCATTCACGCTATCTTTATTCTTCAATTTTCCCAAGTTAACTGTGATCAAGCTTGAAACAGAATCTATTTTACAACCATTGATCTTATCTTCGACCTTTACCCAATCACAATAAAAAACTGTTTGTTTGAAGTCAATGTAATCCAACTCAATTATCTGTTGAATGACTCCGTAATAAGTTGTTTCTGCTTCCTTAAAGTTTTTATCCTTCCCACTCGCTCTAAATTGTGTAATTGCTCTCATGCATACACCACTATCCTGTGTTAGCTTTCCTCTTCATAACTCTTCGGAGAAAATAAAAACCCATTCACTTGGTACTTCATATAACTACGGGCATCAAACTTCGGCCCGTTAACTAACCGCCAAAGAGTTGAGTCAACATCGACGGTCTTCAACAACTACAACAATATACGTTAAATATATGTCAAGGAGGTGTATGGTCAACTTGAAAATACGTTAAATATTTAATACATATACCTCCTCACGTAACCAAAAAGTGAAATTTTTAATAGCTTCCCCAGATGTACCCCCGCCTCGAGTTTGAGATTTGGTGCTTTGAACATAGGAGTTATACCTCCTACGAAAAACACACAATAAATACTATATATATGAATTGATTTACATTAATAAGAATTTAGAACAAATTCATGAATTTACTTCTTCCATTCATCCAATCCGTCGTACTTATCAAGGACCCATTTACGCACTTGTTGAAATTGCACTTGAGTTAACGTTATATCTTTACCATTATCTAGTGCTATTTCATCAGCAAACTCATCATCCTCGTCTAAAAACGCTTCACGGGTATGTTTATGAGTGCCAGCACCTCCTTTTGGCATATACTCCATGCAGTAAAGACTAGCTTCTTGTACAATATATCCTTCTGCAATACACCCTTCAATATATCTTTTGTTGCGCACATATCCTTTATATGTTTTCATCAACCTATGAAGATGAGTAATTGTAAAATGTAGACATCAATAGCTATTTAAATCGAATAATTATGTACATAACTAAAATTAGTAATTTACCGTTCAAATGGGTACATCCACCTATATCTAACAGGACCAGAAATCAATGCTTCATCGGCTAAATGAACCATAAGGTGAATACTGATATCAAAAAATGCAGGCGAAAAATGTTTTTCAATAACACACATTGCTTCTACCAAACTAGCCTTTGCTTTTAGAAGATGTTCCCTGTTGATCACCTTTGAGCACAAAATGTTATAAAAGAGACTAATGCACTGAATAACATTCCGTAGATCCTTATGTTGCGGAAAATAATGCTGAAGCAATACCGGAAGTAAATGTTGCATTATGACATGGTAATCATGTGACTTCATATTTTTTAGTTCAAGAGGGTTGATGCTCACATTGTTATGGAAGTTCGAAGAGAATTTGCTCGACACTTTCAAATTTTTCAAAACGGTGCAAAACCGTATCTTTTCTTCTTTGCTCAAAGTGAAAGTCTCATTTGGTATGGTTACTTTACTTGTTTCAGGATCTTCTATCACCCACAACTTTTGTTTTATACCCATGATTTTCAAATCCTTCTGTGCATTGATCCCATCTTTTGACATGTCTTTATGGTTCATAATTGTGTTGATCAAATGTTTCGTGACATTCATCTCCGTATGCATAACATCAATATTATGTCGGGTCAAATTTGTTTTCCAATATGGCAAATCAAAGAACTTCGACCTCCTATACCATGCAGGAACTTCTTCATCGATTGTCTTTTTCCGTTTTCGACCAATTTCCATTATGTTTTTACCAACTTTCATTTTTATATTTGCTACCTTTTTTTCAACTTGATAACCAGTCAGTGGTTTTGGAGGACGCTTAAGTTCTTGCTCGTTGTTGAAATTTGTCTTATCGTATCGAAACTTGTGTCCGGACGGAAGAAATCTACGATGTCCCATGTAACAAATCTTCTTACTTTCAGGGAGATAAACAGATGTAGTTTCTTCTCCACAAATAGGACATGCAAAGTAACCGTGAGTTGTACATCCCGATAAAGTCCCAAGAGCGGGATGATCATGGATTGCCCATAACACTCTAGCTCTCATTATGAACTCAGATTTCTTAAATGAATCAAATGTAACGACTCCTTCCCATAACTGCTTTAACTCGTTTATCAAAGGTTCTAAATAAACATCAATATCCTTCCCCGGTTGTTTTGGCCCAAAAATCAACAGTGTTAACATTGAGAACTCTCTTTTCATGCACAAAGACGGAGGAAGGTTATATGGTACTACAATTACTGGCCAACAGTTGTAAGGGTTAGTTAAAGAAGCATTCGGACAGAAACCATCTGTTGCTATTCCAAGCGTGATATTTCGTGGTTCAGCAGCAAACGAAGAATCAAAAGAATCTGTAGTTTTCCATTGAGAAGTATCACGCGGATGACGCATTACGGTTGTATCGGACTTGGCACAACCATGCCAGGTCATCGCTTCTGCTATCCATGGTACAGTATACAGTCTTCTCAATCTAGAAATTAAAGGAAAATGTCTTAAGGTCTTTTGAGGTACTGTGGTAGCTTTTCTCTCTTCGTCGAATGATGTCTTATATCTTGGTGCATTGCAATTTGTACATGAAACTTTATTCGCATTATCTTTCCAGTACAAGATGCAGTCATTAATGCATGCATCATAAGTTATGTAATTTAACCCAACTTGCTTAATGATCTTCTTCACGTCGGGGTACTTTGACGGTAGCGTGTTACCTTCGGGGAGTAACTCCTTTATGAATTCGAGTAGTGCAGTCACACCATTGTCTGAAAAGCCGTATTGGGTCTTCAAGCTATTCAGTTTCACAATGGCATACAACTTTGTAATCTCTTTTGGACAAGAAGGATAAAATGGCTCTGTTGCAGTTGCACTATCAAAAAATGATTTATCCGTAAACTGCTCACTAATATTAGCATTATCATGCAACTGACTTGTAGGTTGAAAATGGTGGAATCTATCTGCATCATTGATCAAATCAAAATGTATTGAGCGTGTACAAATTACTTGCTCATAACACAAATCTGACTTTACTGGAAGCCCAATCATATAAGATTTGCAAGTTGTAACTACAGATGAGAACTCAGATTACTGAAGTGAACCAAATTGAAGAATCAAAATCAAATTGCAATCTAACAAGACTTAAATTTAATTCAAAAACTCTTATATAACGAACCATTTATAAGGAATAAAAATTAAAATCGAACCATTTACAAGGAATAAAAGTCGAAACCAGGAAAACTATTATATTCGAAAACTATCATGTACCAAACCATTCATTCGAAAATAGGAACCAAATTGATGATTTAAACATAACGAACCATTCATAAGGAATAAAAATAAAAATCGATTCGTATTAAATACCTTGACCGGATCGATTGGAAAATGAGATCACCAGATTCTTTTTGAACCGCGTCGATAATCGATACCTTTGCCTCAATTGAGTGTAGTATGTCAGTGTTTAACAATTGATGGCTTTCAGGAGATTAAAATTTAGCGATCTGAAGATGAAATTAGAGAAGAGTACGGGGACGATATTAGGGCAAATGGTAAAGGAGCGTACTATTTTGGGAATAAGGGGGTTACACAAGTGGCAACGAACTAAAATAATCACAACGGCTTTCACCCGTTGCAAAAGTAAAACGGCCTTTAGCCGTTCTTATTGATTTTACAACGGCTCGAAACGGTTGCTGTTTAGCAACGGCCCAAAACCGTTGCTATTCTTCCGCATGAGGGGGTTGCGAAACTGCCAATATGGTGTAGTGGGAAACATAACATCCATTAAACAATCCTCACTGCCACTCATGTGCTTTGGATATATGATAACTCGTATGACCATTCTAATGCAAGAACAAGTGGAAAAGTCTTGGTTTCTCAGTGATTGAAATCCACAACACTCAATATGCCAAGAAAACTAAACTTCATGTCCTAGACGTCCATGGTATATGGATCACGTTCTAGATCGATGGGTATACGTCCTAATACCCAATGAGCATCCTCACCTACCCCTCCTTTACTAGCACACTGGAACACTCCAAGCATCAACGATTCCTTCACACACATCTTCAAACCCATCCTTGTTTGATTCATTCCACCATCATCATAGAACCCTCCCTCGTCCTACTTATTTTCATTTCCATAGTATAACACGTCCTAACTTCACTCCACAGGCTCGTGTCCTAGGACCTGTCTCATCATATCTTCCCATAACAGGGTACTTTCTTGCTCTACTCCACAAGTTCGTGTCCTAAAACTTGTCCATATGGGCTACCATCATGACTCTCGTCCTAGAGCCATCATCAACGAAACACTTCTAGACCTTCATATTAGTCGTAGAGTCAACATCTCAAAGTCCTGAAGCCATCCAATCGAAGCACTACAAAATCGCTTTATTTCTTAACCATTAGTTTTCATCGAACTATCATATCTCCATCGAACGACGAATGAACAAATGAACACCTCCATCATGACCCAAAGACTATACACTTCGCTCCTAAGAAGTTCCACCCCAACTTGAGCAAAACTTTCAAGTCGGTACTGATCTCATCTACTTAATGCCAATAATGAATGCTTTACCAATTTTGGGTAATTCTACATCCATGAAGCCCTTTTCTTCAAAGCTCCAACTTCCAAGTAATCTAACCCTATTCATCACCTAGGAAAGTGCTCGGTACCGACCTGAGTGATTGATATACCATACTTAGCCAAATTTTAGATTTTTGCTCACTTTGCCAACCCAAAGCTCAACTCAAAGCATCCTTGTGTTTTCCTAAAGATAACCCAAAGCATATCTTAAGTAAAATCCTGTTGAGCTAATTTCCACCGATTTGAATCAGGTCATCACGACCACTTTCCGCCAACCCAATTTGGATGCGACTTGAACTGCCAACTCCTCCCTTATTCCAGAGCCCCTCCTCCAAGTTTCATTTGGCCACTTTTGCCTTCGACTCCGTAATTCGACGACCTCTTCCCAATTACCTAAGCACTAGGAAGCCATATCAAAACACAACATGCCAGATTGAAATATCATCCATATACATCTATACATGTATGCAATTCATCAATACATGATAATAATACAAATCATATTCTAGATCTAACTTTTACACTAGCATGTCAATATAATCAAAATGGGTTTCAAAGCCATTTTAGATCATTTTAATGTCAGCCAAAACCATGTATAAAGATGTGATTAAAGTTAGAAAATGTTTTAGGATCAAATCATGTTAAAAACATCAATTTCAACTATATGAACGGGCATAAAATATTAAGAGTTCAAGAACCACTCGCATAATACTGAAATTATCACTTTTCAATCCAAATCTAAAAATGGACAGCAAAGAGAATGAAATCAAATCAGCCAAAAATGATAATCTCCGATCTTTATGCTGGTTACCTTTTTAATTATGATTTTGCTAAGATTAGTAAGGAAAAAAGATGATTTTCGAGGAGATTAGCATTAATGGAAGCTTAGATCTATTTTGGGAAAGATGGAAATGATTTGGAATAGTCACATCAGTCTCCCTTAGGCTCAAATCCTAAAATGGGTTAGTGGGCCTAAGTGTGGGTTAACCTAATTACCCAATAATGCAGACCAGTAGTAGTCCAAACTTAAAACTACCAAACATTCAAACGGTAAATCTGTTTTACTATTATGACCACCCTACTGAATATGAAGCCATCATGCTGAAGCAATGTAAGTAGTTTTAGACCCTAGCTTGGCTTTTATCAAAAGTTATAGTCCATACAATATTTTCAGGATTAAAATGGTCACACGGAATTTTGATGAAAATCTGAGATAAGGAAAATGTCCCTAAGAGTCATTTCCCAAATGTTTAGAGTCATACGACCTCATATGAATTAAATAAAAATATATACGATCATCTGATACATCAAATACGAGCTGTTATATGTTCCAAAAATAAAAATTTTACCTTTGAATTAGTACCATTGGAAACCTTTGAATGAAGGTTTATGGCTTGTTGCTGCATATTTAGGATTTTGTTTTTTTTATTGTTTCTTTTTGAGAACTAAGGTTTACTTTAATTTCATAACAAATCGCATTTCCAATTAGTCATTATATCATTTATGCGCTTGCTAAATTTACATTATAATTGCATTTACATCATGTATAGAAAGCATACCCAACTCACATTCGGTATGCATGTATCAAGTAATTAAATTTGATATAGTACTGGTTGAGCACAAATGATACTGCAAGTCAATAAATTTTCCACGACCAAAGATACGATAGCTGTAGTTGTGGGTCAATGACGAAATCAGGAATATGTAGTATCGATCCCGGTCTGAAGATGGGATCCATATTCTTTGCTAAAGCTCCAATATCGATCAGGAATGACTGGAAATAACAAAACCATGAGATACAAGATGACTAAAAATAGAACATGGGCTACAGGTCTGGCATAGTGTCTTGAGGTTGAAAACTAAGAATAAAACAGAGATATCATGAAGCAGAGATCTAAATTCACGAACTGAGAAATTAACGCCAGTGCATAGTGTCTTAAACTCATACATCAACCAGCAGTAAGGGAATTATGTGAACTTCCTATAACTGAATTATAGACAACTCGATGATAGATGGTGAATGAAGGTGTGTCTCTCAAATTTACATTATTTTATTTAATAACCTTTTAAATTCATTCTTTATTGTCTCTTAGTAGTCACATACCCACACATAGAGATACATATGAAATACATGGTTGAATTGACGAGAATCTATGCGACCATGGTGTGCATTTGCTTATTTATTTTATTATTTAAGCCAAAGGTAATGCCTTAGTTAAGGGAATAGTAACCAAAGCAATTGAGGTTTCAACCAATAGAAAATGATCTATATGGGATCAAAGACTTGGATATTACTGAAGAGACTTGCATTGATATGGTTGTAATTAGGTAAGCTTGTTCTCCAATTTTATTAGATCACCATTTAACATTTGTTGTAAACACTACTTTGATATTGTTTCATAACTACCATTAGATGTTTTTTTTGTTCTCGTTTCATAATACCGTGTGCTAATATGCATGTACTTCTAAATATAAACTATATTTTATTTACAGCTTCATGATCTTCTAAAGAGATCTCTCACCTCTAAATTTATGTTAATGAACCTAACTTAAGTTTATTACACATCTTTTGACATCTATATCTATTCAATTCACCTATTATTTGGTTGGTTCTAATGGTCAAATGCTTTGCAGGCATTGAACTTGCTAAAGTCTTGCTTGACCTCACTGTCTCCATTTAGCAATGTATTCCTACCAAAGACGCAGAGGAATTAACATGTTAATGTTTTAAGAGGTATCATGCAATCAACCTCTCATTTAAATTCTTATTTTCAATAAATCAGTAACTTATAAGAAGACTGACGTGAGTTATCAACGTCAATGGATTTGCTTACTTGAAACTCAAAAGAAATAATTAAGTTTATAATAAAAAAATTAGTTTTATACAAATTTAACTAAGTTGACTAAAAGTACATAAAAATTTATTAATTTTAATAACCTTCAACTAAGTTATATAAAGATTAACTAACTTAACCAAGTTTAATAAAAATTTATTAATTTTCAAAAAATTAACCAACTTTTATAAACTTAAATAAATTATAAAATTAACTAAGTTATATAAAAATTTAACTAAGTGAACAACGGTTTATAAAAATTAAATAAATTTATAAAAATAACCTAATTATAAAAATTAAATTTATAAAAATTAACTAAGTTTTATAAAAATTAAATAATTTAATAAAAATAACTAAGTGTACAAAAATTAATTAAGTATTTTAAAAAATAAATAAGTTCGTAAAAATAATTAAGTTAATAAATGTTAACTAATTTTTATAAAAATTAACTAAGTTCTATAAACATTTCACTAAAGTAACTAAGTTTATAAAGTTTAACCAGGTTTTACAAAATTTAACCGCGTTCTATAACTATTAAATAAGTTTATAAAAGTTGAACTAAATCAACTAAGTTTCTAAAGAATTTATTAAGTTTGATAAATATTTAGCTAAGTCAACTAAGATTCTAAAAATTAGCTGGGTTTTACAAAAATAAACTGAGTTTTGTAAAAATTACATAAGTTCATAAAAATTAACTGTAATAGTATAAATAATTATAGTCACTACAAGAAGATGTTATACCGGTTATTAAAACAAAGGCAATATGAAAATAACATACATAAGCAAGAACAGAGTTGTTGAAAGTAGTTTATTCAAAAAAGTTAAATTTGCAGAAAAACCTTGTAAAAGATGCAATTTATTGGAATACAGTGCCAGATTGATAAGTAATCATGTTCCACAAGTGTCCCAAAACCATAACAAATCAAGTTTCAAACAATCTAGCATAGGGTTGGATAAGTCATGTAGGAATCTAATGACAGCTTTCTTTTTGACAGGTGATTTATCATGCTTTCAGTGTTAGACTACATGTTGCAAGGTAGATAGCAGTATGTTTACCCCCGCTTTCCACTTCAAAAATTAGTCATGCTTACACTGTTATGTATTATTTCATAGCAAGGTTCATATATCTTTACTATAGTTAGCATGGTTTTATGTATTGTTTTATTATGTTATAAACAATATTACTTTTGATCATAAGTATTTGTTCACTTATTACTTTGTCATTTACATATTATGGATATATTTTGTAGTTCGGCTTACGAATCCGTCAGATTATGTACATTACAATGTGTTAATTATAGTAGTTTGAATTATTATAATTTATATGTTGAAATAAACTTATAGTAGAATTACAAATGAAAGCGGAATGTATATTGCTATTTACTAGAGCATTAAAAACTGTTATAAAAAATAATCTATAGCCTTTTAAAAATTCTAGGAAAAGTATCAGAGCTTTCACATGCTATGGGGTTTTAAAAATGCTATGAGAAAGTCACAACAAGAGAAATGCTACAGAAAGTTTAATTATATCAAAGATATACACAAAGATGATAACAAAAATGCAATAATAGGTAATTATTAATTAGTGTTTTAAATAATGCTATGGTACCCACTAAACATATAGTCATTTTACAGCATTTTTAAAACGATAAATAGTCGTTTATAGCATTTTTAAAACACTATTAAGTGCTAGATTGTTTGAGTGGGAGTAGCTACACATGAACGAGTGAAGCTGCGATGTTAAGCATGCGACAGAAGTCTAGAGAAAAGTATGTTGAGCAGGTGATGTAATCTTTGCATCATGTGGTATGAACGACTAAGATGCAATGTATGGAATTCTGACTGCAGAAGCCACACATGCATACATGTATTTATGACCTGGTACCAGCGAACATGTGAGTGCACATGTAGAAGCCACCATATGCAGTGCGATATTGCTAAACACTCAGATAGGATGTCGACGAGGAGAAAACTGAAGCAACGACCATGATTATTGTTGATGCTGGAAGAACATCATTCGCTGGCCATGTGCTCAAATTCAACTATAATTACATCATTCAGAATACTAGTTCAAAAATAATAAATATGTAGTTAAAATTATAATCAATTTTCTAAACGCATTCAAATTCTAATTAAGGTCAAATATAACTGCATTTTCTTAATGCAGTTATTATAACAATATTAAAATTGAATAAAATTATCAAATGTAGCCAATTTATTTCTGTACCACATAAATGTAGTTAAATTAATTCAAAAGATGTTGTCAAAATATATCTTACAAACCCATCCTAGTTTGATTCATTCCACTATCATCATAGAACCCTCCTTCATCCTACTTATTTCCATTTCCATAGCAGAGCACGTCCTAGCTTCACTCCACAGTTTCTTGTCCTAGAATCTGTCACATCATACCTTCCCATAATAGAGTACTTTCTTGCTCTACTCCAAAATAACTTTACCTTATGGGCTACCATCACGACTCTCGTCCTACAACCATCATCATTGGAACACTTCTAGCACTTCGTATTAGTCGTAGAATCTAAATCTCAAAGTCCTAAAGCCATCACATCGACGCACTCCAATATCGCTTTGTTTCTTAACCATCATTTTTCATCGAGCTGCCATATCTCCATTGAACGACAAATGAACAAATGAACACCTCCAACACGACCCAAAGACCATATGCTTCACTCCCAAGAAGTTCCACCCCCACCTGAGCAAAACTTTCAGGTTGATACCGATCTCATCTACTTAGTACCAATAATGAATAATTTACCAATTTTGGGTCATTCTACATCCATGAAGCCACTTTTCTTCAAAGCTCCAACTTCAAAGTCATCATACCCTCTTCGTCACCTAGGAAAGTGCTCGATACTGACCTAAGTGATCAATATCCCATACTTAACCAAATTTTAGAACTTTTTCTCACTTTGCCAACCCAAGGCTCGACTCAAAGCATCCTTGTGTTTTTCCAAAGCAAGCCCAAAGTACATCCTAAGTCAAATTCCATAAGCTAATTTCCACCGATTTGAATCAGGTTATCGCGACCACTTTCCATCACCCCAATTTTGATGCGACTTGAACCATGTGCTCTCCCTTATTCCAGAGACCCTCCTCCAAGTTTCATTTGGCCAATTTTTCCTTTGACTTCGTAATTCGACAACCTCTTTCCCAATTACCTAAGCACTAGCAAGCCATATCAAAACATAACAAGCCAAATTAAAATATCATCTGTATACATCAATACACTATTGCAATTCATCAATACATGATAATCATACAAATCATATTCTAGACCTAACTTTTACACTAGCATGTCAATATGATCTAAAATTAATTGCAAAAACATTTTAAATCATTTTAATTTTAGCCTTAACTATGTATAAAGATGTGATTAAATTTAGAAAACTTTTTTGGATCAAATCATGTTGAAAACATCAATTTCAACTATATAAACATGCATAAAATAGTAAATGTTCAAGAACCACTCACATAATACCGAAATTATCACTTTTTAATCCAAATCTAAAAATGGACAGCAAGGAGAATGAATTCAAATTAGCAAAAAATGATAATCTCTAATATCTATGCTAATTACCTTTTTAATTATGATATGACTAAGATTGGTAAGGAAAAAAGATGATTTTTGAGGAGATTAGTGTTAGTGGAAGCTTAGAACTATTTTGGAAAAGATGAAAATGACTTGGAATAGTCACACAAGTCCCCTTAGGCTCAAATCCTGAAATGGGTTAGTGGGCCTAAGTGTGGATTAGCCTAATTACTTGATAATGTAGGCCAGTAGTAGTCAAAACTTGAAACTACCTTAGCATTCAAACGGTAAGTCTGTTTTACTATTATGACCCCCTCTACTGGATGGAAAGCCATCTTTCTGAAGCAATGTAAGTGTTTATAGACTCTAGCTTGGCATTTATTAAAATCATAGTCCATAGAAGATTTTTAGGGTTAAAATGGTCGCATAGAAATTCGATGAAAATCGGAGATGTGGAAAATGTCCCTAAGAGTCATTTTCCAAAAGTTTAGAGTCATACGACGCATATGAATTAAATAAAAATATTTTACGATCATCCGATACATAAAATATGGATAGTTATATACTTCAAAAATAAAAATCTTACCTCTTAATGAGTGCCATTGGAAAACTTTGAATGAAGGTTTATGGCTTGTTTCCACATATTTAGGATTTTATCTTTTTATTATTGTTTTTTTAGAATTAAGGTTTACTTTAATTGTGTACCAAATCACATTTCCAATTAGTCATTATATCATTTATGTGCTTTCTAAATTCACATTATAATTGTGTTTGCATCACTTATAGAAAGCATACCAAACTCACATTTGATAAGCATCCATTAAGTAAATAAATTTGATATAATACTGGCTGAGCATAAATGGTGTTGCAAGTCATTAAATTTGCCACGACCAAAGATATGGTAGGTTTAGTTGTAGGTCAATGACGAAATCAGGAATCTATATTATCGATCCTGATCTGAAGATAGGAGCAATATTCTTAGCTAAAGCTCCAATATCGATCAGGAATGACTGGAAATAACAAAATCAGGAGTGACAAGATGACCGAAAATAGAACATAGGCTATAGGTCTGGCATAGTGTCTTGAGGTTGAAAACTAAGAATAAGATAGAGACTTCATGAAGCAGAAATATAAATCCACGAAGCTGAAAGATTAATGCCGATGCATAGTTTTTAAACTCATATCACAACCAGCAGTAAGGGAATTATGTGAACTTCCTATAACTGAATTATAGACAATTCAATGATAGATGGTGAATGAAGGTGTCTCTCTTCAAATGTACATTTATTTTATCTAATAACCTTTTAAATTGATTCTTTATTGTCTCTTAGTAGTCACCTACATACATAGATATATATATATATATATATATGTGTGTGTATATATATATATATATGTAATACATGGTTGAACTGACGTGAATCTATGCGACCATGGTGTGCACCTGCTTATTTACTTTATTGTTTAAGCCAAAGGTTAATGCCTTAGTTAAGGGAAAAGTAATCAAAGCAATTGAGGTTTCAACCAGTAAAAAATGATCTACATGGGATTAAAGACTTGGATAATACAGAAGAGACATGCATTGATATGGTAGTAATTATGGTAAGCTTGTTCTCCAATTTTATTAGATCACCATTTAATAGTTGTTGTAAACACTATTTTGATATTGTTTCATATATAACTATATTAGATGTGTTTTTTGCTCGTGCTTCATAATACCGTGTGCTGATATGCATGTACCTCTTCTTAGTATAAACTACATTTTATTTGCAGCTTCGTGATCTTCTCAAGAGATCTCTCACCTCTAAATTTACATTAATGAACGTGACTTAAGTTTATCACACATCTTTTGACATCTATTTCTGTTCAGTTTACACATTATTTGGTTGGTTCTAATGGTCAAATGCTTTGCAATCATTGAACCTACTAAAGTCTTGCTTGACCTCACTATCTCCGTTTAGCAATGTATTCCAACAAAAAAGGCAAAGAAATTAACATGTTAATGTTTTAAGGGGTATCATAGAATCAACCTCTCATTTAAATACTTTTTATCAACAAATCGTTAACATTTAAGAAGATTGATGTAGGTTATCTAAGTTAATGGATTTGCTTGCTTGAAACTCATAATAAATAATTAAGTTTATAAAAAAAATTAGTTTTATACAATTTAACTATGTTGACTAAAAGTATATAAAAATTTACTAATTTTAATAAAATTTAATTAAGTTATATAAAGATTAACTAACTTAACCAAATTTAATAAAAAAATTTAATTTTTTAAAAATTATCTAAGTTTTATAAAATTTAAATGAATTTATAAAAATTAAATAAATTTATAAAAGTAACCTTATTATGAAAATTAAATTTAAAAAAATTAACTAAGTTTTATAAAAATTAAATAAGTTTATAAAAATAACTAAGCGTGTAAAAATTAATTAAGTATTTTAAAAAATAACTAAGTTTGTAAAAATAATTAAGTTAATAAATTTTAACTAATTTTTATAAAAGTTAACTAAGTTTTATAAACATTTCATAAAGTAACTAAGTTTATAAAATTTAATTAAGTTTTACAAAAATTAACAGAGTTCTATAACTATTAAATAAGTTTATAAAAATTGAACCAAATTAACTAAGTTTCTAAAGAATTTATTAAGTTTGATAAATATTTAGCTTAGTTAACTAAGTTTCTAAAAATTAGTTGGTTTTACAAAATTAAATTGAGTTTTATAAATATCACATAAGTTCATAAAAATTAATAGTATCAGTAATAGTATAAATAATTATATTCACTACAACAAAATGTTATATCCGTTATTAAAACAAATACAATATCAAAATAACATACATAAGCAAGAACAGAGTTCTTGAAAGCAATTTATTCAAAAAAAAAGTTAATTTGCATAAAAACCTTGTAAAAGATGCAATTGATTAGATATCAATGCCCGATTGATAAGTAATCATGTTCCACAAGTGTCTCAAAACCATAACAAATAAGGTTTCAAACAATTTAGCATAGGGTTGGATAAGTCATGTAGAAATCTAATATCCTTTTTTACTGGTGATTTATCATACTTTTAGGGTTAGACTACATGTTGCAAGGTAGATAGAAGTGTGTTTACCCTCGCTTTCCGCTTCAAAAATCAGTCATGCTTACATTATAATGTATTATTTTATAGTGAGGTTCATACATCTTTACTATTTTTTTTGAAAAGGGTTCAAACTTTCTATTAGAAACCAAAAAGTAAAGCAAGTACAAAGTTCAACTAACCACTAATTACAAATGGAACCAGGCTTGTCAAATACAATACCAAGGCCCAAAACTGAAAAGCTAAAAAACAAACTAAACTATCACCCGAAACCCGAATGAAGTTTCCAAACATCTCATTAGGTTAAAAAAGGCAAGGCTTCAGATGAGAACTACTTCATTCACTCCTCTCAGACGAAAGAAGATAGAGCTTCAATAATGGCGGCGAGGGAGATAAATGACTCCAACCTCAAACTCTTCTACTAGGCCCAAACTAAAACAAGAAGCAAACAAGGAAGCTCTGATCCAAGTTTCAGATCCTCCACGAGAACAGGCATCTACAGATAAGTGACCAAATCTCATAAAGCCATTAACTTTTAACTTTAAAAATTTCTAATAGTAGATCTCGTTGTTACAGGACTCAAGAATGGAGTCGAAAAGTCATCGAAATCTCTAACTCCTACGATTCCAGAAGTCAATGTCCTTAGATCTCACAGAAATGAGCCAGAGGAGACTCCTTCTTCCATAAAGATGAAATCTTTATTCTTCTAAAGTCAGAGAAGATGCAGAATACTTAAGAATGGGATGTCTTCGTACGCAGAGATACTCAAAGGAGAAGAAGGACAAGACCTAGTCCTCCCTAAGCTTCTTCACGAGCTAAGTCTTTAAATCCCTGTCTAAAAGATTCTTCCTTTATCTATGAAATTGAACTGACTTCTATCTGAACAGGTCAGGAAGAACAGGACCTCAGAACTCTCAAGCAACTACCTCTTTCAGATCTTAGAAAGTAACGTGCATCCCTCGAAAAGAAAAGATAAGATGTTTTAACCAAACTTATTTTATACTTTTTTCAATTCGAGAGCAAACAATCTGAAATATCTATATTTTCTTGAATGGCCAGGATAAGTTTGTGACACTCAAATCTACCTGCAACCTGCATCTTTTCCAGCTAATACGATAATTATTAAGAATTGTAATTGATAATGTAATTGGGAAAAAGAAGCAAGAAAATGTAAATTAAAACAGGTACATAAAACCTGGAGCAGGATCAATGATCTGGAGAAAGGCAGAGAAAAAGTGCTTATGATAATTCAGCAGAAGCCCCACTTCTAGATTGGAAGGTATATCCCCATTTCAATGCAATTGTTCCATTAAAGTCAGTGATGTTCTTGAAATGCTTAGATTTAACCATTCTGATATTCATAGTCTGGAATATATTGTAACAAATCTGCATCCTATCCTTAAAACGATTTTGAAAAATCCTATCATTCCTTTCTTTCCAAATGTGCCAGACACAAACTGATAGTGATAATTGAAACAAGTCCGAGTTGAGGTTTTTAGAGCTAGAGAGAAAAACAATTTTCTGTAAATCATCCCTCAAAGAGAAGGATAATATACTTCTCAGAGATTTGAAAAAAAATTTACAACTCCACAACCACACCTGTTCTGTAAAATTACATTGAAAAAATAGATGGTCTATGTTTTCAATGTATTATTACAGAAAACACAGTTTTGATCAACAACTATCTGTTTCTGTAGAAGTCTTTCTTTAGTTAACAGATAATCATTTATGGCTTTGAAAAGGCATACCGCCATCTTAGGGACATGAATTTTATTCCAGACCAAAGACGCCCAACTTTTAATTTCAAAATTGGATCGAACCGAATTCCAAACTTTCTTAAACTGATACAAACCATCCTTGGAACACTTCCAGGACCAGAAATCCCTCTCACTGTTCTTGTGAATCTTAACACCTTCAATTTCAGCATGGATTTGAAACAAAAAACTATACGAGTCCCACTTCCACTTCCCATTACTTAAAATCTTACTGAGAGACAGGTTTTCCGTTCCAGTTCTGAAAGCTGAGTCTCTCCCAATTCGTTCCATTATAGAGCTGCCATTTAACCAAGGATCATACCAGAGAGAAGTAGTTTTACCGTCAGCAATATTAAGAGAAAGGCATTTTAGAGCTTCAACTCTGTTTTTTAAAATGAATTTCCACACCCCCGAATCATCCGAACGCTGATTAATTTCCCAAATACTTTTACGACCAATATATTTACAATGAATAAGATTCGCCCAAATACCTTCTAAATTAATTACTTTCCATATCAATTTGACGTATAAGGCTTTGTTCATCTTTTCTAGATTTCTTAATCCCAAACCTCCTTCTTCTTTTTGTCTACACAGAACCTCCCAAGGAATCTTACTGCTGCGACTTTTCCAAAGAAAATTCAAGATCAAATGTTTAATCTTTTGAATAGTAGAATCTGGAATGCAAAAACACTGCATCCAGAATTGAATAATAGGGTAAATGGTAGATTTGATTAGTTCAAGTCTCCCAGCTAAGCTCAACATTCTATTTTCCCAACTAACAATCCTAGCCTTAATCTTCTCTATCAAAGGAAAACAATCCTTGTCTCTCAGATTAGCACTTGACAAAGGAATTCCCAAATACCTTATTGGGAGGTCCGATTGCTGAATATTGAGAATCTTACTAATGTCATTACAGCAATCCACCCCTTTCCCAAAGAAAACATTAGATTTCTCAAAGCTAAGCTCCAAACCAGAAACCCTCTTCATAGTCTTAAAAACATCACTTATAGCAATTGCATTATTAACATTGGCTTTAGTAAATATAATAATGTCGTCAGCGTAGATTAGATGTGTAACTTTATTGTCGAAATCTGCAATAGGAGAAATAAGACCATCTCTGACTTTTTCTTCCATCAAAAGAGTAAAATACTCCATCACCAGAGTAAAAAGTAAAGGGGAAAGCAGATCACCTTGTCTAAGACCATTAGAACTCTTAAAATAACCATGCGCGTCACCGTTAGCAATAATGGAGAACATGGGAGTCTTAATTAAGGTTTCTATTATTCTTACCCATTTATTAGGGAAGCCCAGGCTTATTAGCATGTGTATGACAAAAGATCCATTGATCGAATCATAAGCTTTTTTTAAATCAACTTTAATACACATGTATTTATTATCCTTTCTACCAAGACCCCTGATAATTTCATGGGCAAACAGAATACCATCCCCTATTGATCTACCTTTAATAAAAGCCGTCTGGTTCGGGGATACCAGCTTATCTAAGAAAACTACTAATCTGTTACAAAGGATTTTGGTGAAAACTTTATATAAAGTATTACAACAAGCAATGGGTCTAAAATCTTGAATACAAGAAGAATGGTCTTTTTTTGGGATCAAATGTAAAAACGTATGGTTCCATTCGCTAATAATAAGACCCTTATTAAAAATATCATTCAGAGTTTTGAAAATCATGTCTTTAGCAAGATTCCAGTGAACTTTATAAAACATCGAATTAAAACCGTCCGGACCTGGAGAAGAAGAATCTTTAATATCCCATAATGCAAATCTAATTTCTTCCAAAGATATTCCATCATTCAAAAAATTAGATCCATAATCAGAAATAATCGATTTACAAATAACCTCTGGAAATTGATCACCAGATGGGAGGTTGAAAATTCTTTTGTAAAAATCAATAGCCGAATCTACAAACTTTTCTTCCGGAATTACCTTCCCATCTATGCCAATGTTGGTGAATCGATTTCTATTTCTTTTACTAGACATTTTAGCATAGAAAAATGCAGAATCTTCGTCACCCATCATCAGCCATTCACATTTAGCCTTTTGTTTGGCATCCAAGAACTCTTTCTTCAAAGCTATTTCCAAGTTGTTCCTAGCAGTATGGAATTCCATAGCCAAACTATGATCATAAGATTTTTCCAACAATTTCTGAAGACGTGAACATTTCTCTCTCTGAACACTAACCACTTGTTTGGTGTCTCGAGAATTAACACTCCATCTCTTAAGATCTCTCTTGATTTTCTTGAGGATACTAATGATTTGAAACAAAGGCCTATCAGTAGGATTAGAAACCCAATTCTTCTCAATCAAGGGAAAATAATTATCACAAAGAGACCAGTGGTTCATATATCTGAACGGTCTATTCTTTACCCGAGGCGATGCATAGAGCGAAACAAGGACTGCATTATGGTCGCTCACTGAGGGTGGCAAATATTCAGCCGATAAGTCAGTGAATAAATTGATCCAATCTAGATTAGCAAAAACCCTGTCAATTTTGGAAAATATGTTTCGACTCGGACCAGACCACCAAGAAAATTCATAACCTTTAACATTAATCTCATTAAGCCCAGTACGATTTGACATGTCATCCAGTTCAAATAATTACCAAAATTAACTGGATTACCTCCTTTTCTTTCTAAAGGACTACGAATACAGTTAAAGTCCCCAAGAACAAGCCAAGGTCTAAAAATATTGAGAGCATCCTCCTGTAAATTCTTCCAAAGACTACTTCTTAATGCAACAAAGTTATGAGCGTACACAAAAGTGAGATTACATTTGAATTTCGAGGTATTAATCAGTTCAATGGAGATATGTTGATCACTCATACTAATAAAGTTAAAATCCCAAGAATCTCCGTTAATGAAAACTAAGATCCTACACTTAAAATAACAAGAAACATTACTAAAAATTTTCCAATTGCCATCTAACTCTTTTTCCAACTTCAAAATATCCGATAACAACAACTTATTTTCCAAAATACCAAAACAACTGATTTTGTGCTTCTCAATGAGTTTTCTCACTTCTCCCAATCTATTGGGGTTATGAAACCCTCTTACATTCCAGCAGGCTATAGACATTATAAAACCTTGTTATTTCGGGTCCTCAATGACCTGTTACTTGAGGATTCCCCTATGTCTTCTGTTGGAATACCTAGCATCTGAACCCACTTGGGATTCTTACGAACAAGCTTATCCTTCTGAATGTTCACAAACTCTATGTCTTGAAGGATAGGAGTAGGAACCTCCACATGGACATCTTGATTTTGGTCTGTATTATCATAAGAATTCTGTCCCTCTACCTTCTCTGACGATCTTGTATCCTGGTCCAGATTGTTCTGCACCTGTAAACCAATACAAACTTCAGTACCTCTTCTACAATTAACATTATTAGTTATACAATCATCAATAAATATATTATTAGGAAATAAAGATATGGGAACGGAAGGAGATTCCAATGATGACGAATGGCGTTTAAGAATGATTTTGTGGGGTGAAGGTGACTTCTGAGGCGATAGGCTCAAAATTCTGGCTCCCGGGGTAGTTGGAGAAGCAGGTAGAAGAGACTCTTGATCAGGCGGAACTACCAGCCTGGCTAATGGGGCTAGATTTTCACTGACTCCTACCTCGGTGTGAGTGGCAGGTTCTGATCCTGAAGCTTCTAAGGTTGCCCCCTCACCACGCTTATCTGAGGATGCAGCTCCTTCTACAACCTGAACTGTGGGACTATCTTCTGATTGTAATTGGACAGAAAGAGATTTACCTCTAATTTCTGTCTCCAATCCTTCGAAAACTATTTGAGTTCTATCCCAAATACCTTCCTTGGGAAGGCAATCAGCAATTAAACTTCGATTATCATTAAAAGCTACTGATTGGATAGTATCAATCTGAGCCTCCCCATTAGAGACCACCTCCACAGGATTTCTACTGCTTTCATGGGAAGAATCATTGAGGCATCTACCCTTCAACTGATTTTCAAGATCAATAGATTTCCCATTACCGTTCTCCACCCTTACAACTTCTTCATTATCTTCCAAACTCTGAACCCCAGGATTATCCTTATCTGAAATAGGATCTTGAATCTGTTTTGGAACCCAAGTCTTAGTCATTGGGCATTCATCAGTTACATGACCAAAACACACGCACTTACCACAAATGGGAGGGGGATTCTCGTATTCCACCTCCTGGGTAAAGCTCCTCCCATTGTCATCCATTCCTTCTATAATTTTGGGCATGCCAAAAATAGCATTAACTTCAACCAGGACTCTGGCATAAGCTAATCTAGATTTATTTTTCATGGCCTCATCCATCTTAATAGGAATACCAATGGTGCTAGTAAGAGCACTAATAGCCTTATTCCCCAAAAGATTAAAACTTAAACCCGGAAGTCTAACCCACATAGGAATTGAAGTAAGGAGGTCTCTATCTGTTTTCATGTCTGGAGTTAGTCTCTTCATAATAATCAAATTCCGATCCATAAACCAAGGACCAGACTTCAGAATCTTATTACAATCCTCATCAGATCCAAATCTTACTACAAAAAAACCATTATTTCTAGACTGAACAGAAAAAGGTTTCTTTGTAACCCAAACCCTATTGGCATACCCCTCAAAAGTTCTCAACCATGGTTTGTACCCAACCACGTACAGTAAAATACAAAACTCCCAGCCTCCCTCCTCTTCTTTAATAGCGTCAGAGGTAAGGGAACCAATCCTTTTACCTTTCTCTATTTTAGGCCCAATAAACTCAAGATCTAGATTACCTAGGTCCCTAACCGCTCCAACTTTCACTGCCTCACTGTATGAGAATTTTTTGGCGTTATCAGAAACAGTGAATTTGATTTTCGGAATATTACCAAGCAGCAGGACTTTCTGCTTCGAAGATTTCATAGGCTGCCCGGCAAATTTCGCATGAACATTCTTCCCCCTATTCCGATCTGGAAGGGGACCAGATCTGCTCGGTCTTTGCCCTCCCAAATTTAGCCTTTGATCAGGACCCGTGGGCGCTGGAGCCTTGCCCCTTTTCCTTCTCACCTCTTCCCATCCTTCCTCATCCCGCAAACCCATGGCCCCAATTTGAGGAGAAAGTAATGAAGACGGAGAAGAAAAAACGGAGAAAAAGAAGAAAATTTGGAAAACAAAAGAAGAAAGGAGAAAAGGGAAGAAACCCTAGTCTCTAGATCTAGATCTGGAAGCCATTGAAACTTTTTCATACATGTTATTTTTGTGATACATCTTTACTATTAGTTAGCATGATTTTATATATTGTTTATGTTATAAACAATATTACTTTTGGTTATAAGTATTTGTTTGCTTACTACTTTTTTATTGAAATATTATGGATATATATATTATAGTTTGGCTTACGAATCCATCAGATTATGTACATTACAATGTGTAAATTATATTAGTTTGAACTGTTACAATATATATGTTGAAATAAGCTTATAGTAGAATTACAAATGAAAGAGGTATTTATATTGCATTTAAAAATGTGATGAAAAATAATCTATATTCACTAGAGCATTTTAAAACTACTACAAAAGATATTCTATAGCATTTTAAAAATGCTTGAAAAGTATGCATTGTCAGAGCTTTCACATACTATGAGATTTTAAAAATGCTATGAATAAGTTACAACAAGAGAATTTTTTTAAAACATTTAAACATAACTGCATTTTGTTAATGTAGTGTAATTATAAAGTGCATTAAGATTATATGAAATTAGCAAATGCATCCAAATTTGCAACTACATTACATAAATGTTTTTAAATTAATGTAAAAAAAGTTGTTAAATTGTAGTTGCATTTTCTCAAAGTATTTAAATTTAACTGCAAGTTCTTAATGCAATTAAATTGTAATTGCATTAAATTTGAATAAAATAATCAAATGGAAGCTAAAATTATTACAGCATCAAGTAAATGTAGTTAAACTAATTCAAAATATGCTATTAAATATAATTGCATTTTCTTAGAAAATTAAAAATAACTGCATTTTCTTAATTAAACTAAATGATAAAGTGCATTATGATTGAATAGAACTAGCAAATGCAGCCAAAATTATTACTACATCACATGTAGTTAAAATACTCTAGTCAAATCATTACTGCATAATTCAAAAATAAATTCCTTTCAATGAGGTTAAAAGATAACATTTGCATTATTTTAATGTAGTTAAAACAACTATATAATTATGGTTGTTGTAACATCTCATGATTTAATGAAATGAAATAATTAAATTAAAAAGGGTAAAATTGTAATTATACATAAAAAGCAAAATAGTAAATTTTACAAGAGTTGGAATTAGTCCTCGCAAGATATTCCCTTCCGTTCAAAATTTCATTTATAGTCAAAATACAGACGTAACTTGCTTATTTTGGTTAAACAACCTAGAAATTAGAAGTTGTCAAACCCGATGACATTTTCGAAATATATTAATTATGATATTTAAGCCAAATTTGAGTTATGTCAGCCTATAAATAGAAATGAAAACCTATTCTCTAACCACACTTTAGCATAAACATCTTACATCTAATCTCCATCCATCTCTAAAATAATCAATTCCATATCCACTATAACGACCCGTAAATTCATCACTTCAGAAAAAAATTCAAAAAATTCAGAATTTATATTTTTAAACATAAATGATGATGTTTTAAATAGTAAATAATATTTGTAATCTTATTTTGAAGAAATATATTTAAAAGATAAATATACACTTTGGTAAATATCAATAAAATGACTGGAAATCGTTTTATCAATAAACAGCACTTTAGCCATCTGAACTAATGCACAGAGCTGGGTACATACACTCATTTATATGTATGAGTATGAATATGTAATAAAATTATCTATTTTATTTTGAAATTTAAATTGCCTTTATAACACTTTTATAGATATCACTATTTTGGAATAATTGATTTTTGGATTTAAATTTAGTTTAAATGATTTATTAATTATTTTAATTATTAAGTAAGCTCTTTTAATTATTATATAATGATGTAGATATTATTTTTAAACTTTTTTTACGAATGTGTGTATATTAATTAAGAAGAGAAAATATAGCCGAAAATCGAAATCAAAATTCGTAACAATTCAACGTGAATAAGTTGTGCAATGTTGTGGATAATATGTAACATACATATGCACATATACATGTACATACATGAATACATATCCGCATGCACATGAACACACATATACACATGAAAATAAATATATAAATATTACTAAAAAAATTATTAAGATATTTCCTAATTTCCTTAACTCTTAAGCAAACCCAAAGTCAACACTAACCATCAAAGTACAAGCACATGGCCTTGTCCATGATGGAAGTGATTTGGGTCGTGCATTTAAAGGAGGTAGGTGATGATGGTGGTGCATGTGATGGCGATGAAGATGATGATGTATATGTAGATAATTTTCTTCTCTTCCTTGCCTATAAATACCACACACTCTCCACTTCATTTCTACACATCTTCTTCTTCATTTCCAAGCTCTTTCTCTCCTCTTTCATGGCTTCTCATGGCAACAAAATAATACCAAAATATTTATCAAAATAAATTTAATTCTAATATATATATATATATATATGTATATATATATACACTTAAGTACCTCAACTATTCGAAAACTCTACTCTTCCACTCTACCATTCATGGCCTCACTTCCTCCATCAAAGGCCGAGCCCTCCTTTCCTCAAACCCTAGGCTATGAGCGCTCTATCCCATCCATGAGCAAGGTCGAGCCAAATAAGAGCTCAATCTAAGGGATCGTGAGTTTTTTAAAATCCAAGTAGCGACGCTATAGCCATTTTTAGGTTAATCATTTAACCTGAGGTGAGAAACTCCTAAACTATTGTTATATATGTTTTTGGATGATATATATGTCTGGATATGATTGTTAATGATGGTTGTTTAATATGATTGTTGAATATATATACAAGTCACGTTAATACACGTCGATAAGCACAAAGGAAATCACTTTCCTTTATTGAATGAAATGGTGTATATGGAATGTTTAAACCTTGTAAAAATAGTTTATTATGATCTAGAAATGTTTTATAAACATTTAAAAGTGTTTTGGCAAAGTTTAAATGAATAATGAAAATTGAATCAAAAATAGGCGCATCGTGTAACGGTAGTTCGCGATTTCGCGCCATAAAAGTCAAACGAATATGTAAAATGGAATATAGCTCGGAATTCTTCAAGATAAAAAATTTCGAACTACAATATGCATAGTTTTCAAACAAAGAAATAAAATCAAGATTTCGATAAGTAGATTTTGAAATATGAATAAAACAAGTTTTTGAAAAAATCATGGTTTTGCATTCCGAAATCTGTAAAAGAATTTCTTTAAAAATGATATTCTAAATTGATTAAAAATTTAAAATAAATTCTAAAATCTTTAAAAAAAAAATTAAAGTGATTTGACTAATAAAAATAATTTCCAAATGATAGAAAAGTTTTCTTGATCAATATAGCTTAAAAAGCACCATTCATAGCACTTTTCTATAACCTTTGGAATATAGTTCTAAATGCAACAATTCATTTCAAATCTTTTGTAAATATTTTTAAATAATTAATAAAGTATTTTAAAGTTGGTCTGAAGGATTTATGAAGTGGTTAAATAAATAGTTAAAAGTTAATTGAGTATGTTAAAAGATTTAGAGTCGATCAAATAACTTGACCACCTTATGGGTGACAGAGGGATGGTGTCTAGGCTTGAGTTTAGAAAACCAGTTTCCTACTCTTCCCGGCTATTCGGACTAGCCTGATGGAGGGAAGAGTAAATTTTATTTACTCGGATCAAAAAATTTCAAAGTATAAAGGATATAATTTTCAAATATAAATAACTTGGATTTTACAGAAATAATCTTCTTATACTTGGCGTTAAATTCCAAAGAGGGAACTCGTACTATTCGTGGAATTTAAAAGGTGATTTCATCGATATTCTAGCCATAGTACTTGTTGAATACGGAAATTGATATTGAGTAGAATTAGAAGATTTCTATCGAATCTGCTCACTTAATATTTACTGGTTTTGGGATTAAACATCCTAGATAATATGGTTCTAACTCAATCAATTTTTTTTTGAATTAAGAAATCTTTGTTAAGATTTAAATAAATGATTTGGACATATTTTCCTAAGTAAAGAATGAAATGATTTAGAATTTAGAAAGGTTTTAAGTAATCAACGGATTTGATAAGAGAGGTTTAATGATTCCATATATACCAGAAAGAAATGTTTTAAAAGATATATATATCTCTTGAAGATATTTTTGATAAAAAGAAAGTAGTAAATCAAAAGAATAATTCCCTATTTACTTAACATTTCTTTTATCGATGATTGTTTCGAAGGATCTAGGGTTGGATGTGGGTGATTTCTATCTTAACACCACTTCGAACCAATTTACATATTCAAAGTGAAGACGTGGAAATGATTTGGAAGATAAAATGTAGGGTTGCTTATCACTGACCCTAATGGGAAATTTCTCATATCATATTATGTGGCAGTAGTTCTTCATTTTAAGATCTTCGATGCAAGGACTTCTCGCTACTAACCCTAGGGGTAATCCCCGATAGGATGTGGAAGGAGAGTGCCTTCGGTTTGTCCTATTCCATGATAACTTGAAAAGAAAAATATCTGACGTTGCATTTCTAATTACATTGATTAATCTCTATGAACGTATCATCTGTTTGGTGGTAGAGAAGGCACTTTCTCTTAGCTTAATAGCCTTTCCTGAGACGTATGAGCTTAGGAGTTATACATTTGTAGAAATCAGTTGTGTGACCATGGAATGGCATTGTGGCATTTAAAGTGAAATATGCTATGTGAAAGGTAATCTCTACCTCAGGCCTCATCACCTGGTAATGACTTAAATAGGGTACGCCGTAAGGCTATGTGGTTCGCAACTATTAGGGTATGGTCATCACCTTTCTAGGTTACTCTCTATATGTCGAGTATGTGGTGTGTGTTATGGGATCCTGGATAGGTCGTTTATGAATGGGGTAATGTCATATTTGGTTTCTATTCAGGCCATATATGAGTGCCAAATAGGGATAGACCAGTCTTGTAGATGCGGAGGATTGTTTAGGTATCCTCGGTACATTCCTCTAGAGATGTACTGAAGGGAAGGCAGTCCCTTACCTGCATTGTATGGAAATCTATTCTCCAATAAGTGCCTTCGGACTTAGTTGTAAATCTATTATGCCATCAAATTTAACCAATGTAACAATTTCGACTCAGATTTATAAGTTTATTTGAAAAGTATTTTAAAAAAGAATATCATTAAAAAATATCAAATGATTTTGTATAGCAAATGTTTTGGTTATCATAAGGTAAAAATCCGTTCCATGTTTATGTGCGACTTGGTCTTATGAGATACCTTTGTTTTCAAATATTCATATTTTGAATTTCTCACACCAGTCCCTTGAATGACTTGAAGTTTATTTTTCTTTTTCCTTAAACTCTAGGTGCCCTATTTTTCTTGGCAGCCAAGTAATTAGCTGATTTGGGGCATTTTGGAGTGGAGCATGGAGCATGGAACATGGAGCATTTTGGATCTTTTTGTTGAAATTACCCATCACTTTCCGTTGTGTTTGTATTATGTATAAGTATCTACCAGTACCTATAGGGATAGGCCGTTATAACTATCTTATATTGGTTAGTACCTATTATGACTCTGATATCTCATTTTGAGAGTGATTGTATGAACTATCCATATGATTACGAGTTGTTCAATATGATGTGAGGTTCTATCATTGTTCTATCTTCTATCTTTATTATCTTTTACCCTATGATAATCTGCCACTTCGGTACTTGGATTTGCGGCACGTGAATACCGAGGGTGAATTAGTGTTGATTTCTTAGGATCGAGGAGGTGGGTCGTCTCATTTGGTATCAGAGCTTATGATTGAGTGAATACCGTAGCCTTCATGGGGTCAACTCATTGGAGATAGGATTAGTAATGCCCTAAAACGAGTTTAGTCCGAGAGAGCGCACATTTAAAAATCTTATCCGAAAAGGTACATTCAAATTTTATGCTAATTCCCTAAGATATCTCGTCTATATATTTTAAAGATATTTCCTTACTATATGCAGATAGTAGTAGATGAGTGGAAGAAGAGGATGAGGTAGGGGAAGGGGAGGTAGTAGTACCACAAAAACTAATGGTCGAACTCCCGTCGCCACAGTAATCGAAGAAGTAACAATTCCAGAGCAACCCCAAATCAACTTTGCAACTTTGTGCAAGAACTATACCAGTTTGGGAGATAAACTGTTCAAGGGAATGGTATCCATTATAGTAGTTCAAGCTTGGATCCGCTCTTGTGAAAGAATTTTCAAAGGGCTAAATATTGGAGATGAGCAGAAGAGATTCCTTGCTTCTTGGCAACTATAGGATGGGGCTCTAGCCTGGTGGGAGTCCATTACTATGAATGAATCGGAGTACAATTTTTCTTGGACATGATTCAAGGATGTTTTGAAGAGTAGTATATGCCTACATCTAGAAAATCACGCCTTTATAGGAGCTTTATGGATTTAAAATAAGGAGAGATGTCCATAGAAGAGTATGCTAAAAAATTCAATAAATTATCACGATTTGGGCTTGGTCTGATAGACAATCCTCCGAAGTAGAATGAAATGTTTATCTCTGGAATGGAGAAGCAATATCAAGATAAGATGGTGGCGCATGTGATAGGGACTTTTGTAGATTTGGTAGATATGAGTTTCCGATATGAAATTGTAGATAAGAAAAATCCACCCACAATTCAAAGTAGTAGCAACAATAATTGGAAGAAGAGGAGATTTAATCAGCAAGGGAAGAAACTAGGGCAAGGCAAACCAGAAGGCGATCATTTGAAAGACGTGATCTGTTATAATTGCCAACAAAAGGGTCACCTTTCTACCACCTGCAAAAATCCTAAGACCTATAGGGGAACCTACTAAAATTGCCACAAACGAGGGCATAGGATAATGGAATGCCCATTGATGAAGAAAGGAGAGCAAGCTAGATTTTTTGCCATTAAAGACGAACCCTCAACATCAAACGATGCAAAGGGAAAGGGAGTTCTGGAAGGTAAAATTGACATTAGTAAAATATTATTTAGAATATTATTTGATACTGGGGCTTCCCGCAGCTTAATTTCTAAGAAATTAGTTGGTAAACTTGAACTTAAACCAAAAATATTAGATATTCCCATACGTGTGTCTAACCCGATATGTAGTACGACTAATGTCGTTATTATTTGTAATGGAATCCAAGTTACCTACCTATCTCAAATTTTTCAATGTAATATAATAGTCCTCAACTCTGAAGAATTTGAAATTTTACTGGTATGGATTGGTTGTCTAAATACAAAGCTATTCTTGATTGTAATAAAAGGACAGTACTATTGCAAAATAGAAGAGGTCGACATTTTATGATAAAGTGTGAAAACCTTAGTCCAGTAAAGGGAAGTTATCTATATGCGCTCAATTTATTCCAAAAACATCTAGAAGAAATACCAATTGTTAGGGAATTTTCCGATGTTTTTGAAGAAGTAAAAAGCCTACCACCCCATCGAGAAATTGAGTTCGGCATAGATTTACTCCCTAAAACAAGGCTAGTTGTTCACTTGATTCAGAATATGGCTCCGAAAGAGAAGAAAGAATTAAGAAAACAAACTGATGAGTTATTAAAGAAAGGAATGATAAGACTATGTCGCTCAAGTTACAGGGCAGCAGTGGTCTTTGTTGCAAAGTTTGATGGCTCGCTAAGCTTCTGTATGGACTGTAGAGATCTAAAGAAAAAAACAATGGAAAAAAAATCCTCTACCCCGCATAGATGATATGTTTGGCCAACCACATGGGGCTAGAGTATTCTCAAAAATGGACCTAGCTACAACATTCCATCAGCTAAGGATAACAAAAGATTGCAATCCTTTAACCACATTTAGAAGCTCAAATAAATCCTACGAATGGCTGGTTATGCCATTTGGGCTAACAAATGCTCCCACCTATTTTGTAGACCTTATAAATAAGGTATTTATAGAAGTACTCAACAAATTCGTATTAGCCTTTGTTGATGACATTTTGATATATTCAAAGACTGAGGAAGAGCATGAAGGGCATCTTGAAATTGTATTAGAAATATAAAGGAGAAATGTGCTGAAAGCTAAATTCTCAAAATGCCACTTTTGGGAAAAGAAGTAAGATTCCTTCTAAATTTTGTGTCAAGGGAAGGGATTGTAGCTGATCCGTTAAAGATTGCAGCTATTCTAGATTGGAAACAACCACTAACTCCCAAGGACGTTAGCAGTTTCTTGGGATTGGTAGGATATTATTGGAGATTCATTCAAAAGTGCTCCAAAATTTCCTCTCACTTAACAAACCTGACGATGAAGGATGTGAAGTTTAATTGGACACAGAAATGTGAAGAAGCCTTTCAGGAACTCAAGAAAAGGTTAACTACTGCTCCCATGATAGTAATAGCAGATGAAAGCGGCGGACTAACTGTATATACGAAATCTTGTGGGGAAGGAGTTGGTTCTGTTTTAATGCAACACGGAAAGATTATCTCTTATGCAAGTAGACAATTAAAGATTCATGAAAGGAAATATGCAACACACGACTTGGAGCTATTAGCCATTGTGTTTGCATTAAAAATGTGGAGACATTATCTACTAGGTGAAAAGTTTGAGCTCTTCACAAACCATAAATCTTTGAAATATCTTTTCACTTAGAAGGACTTAGATATGAGGTAGCAACGTTGGTTGGAATTCCTCGCATTGTACGATTTGGATATTCTATATACACCAGGAAAGGCTAATATTGTGGTGGATGCTCTGAGTAGAAAGAAGGCAATTATAGCTCATTTAGTTGTGTGTCCAACATTGATTTGTCGTATAAAGGAGAATCGGCTCAAGGACCCGATCATTGCAAAAATAACCAGGGAAGTAGTGAAGAATGTGATACTAGGAAGACGGGAACGTTTCAAAGTTGATGGCGGGGATCTTAAGAATGAATGGAAGGATATGTGTCCCTAATGTTGATGGGTCAGACAGGAAGTTTTAACTGGATGTCACAACTCTTCACTCCCAATACATCCTAGAGTTACAAAAATGTATAGAGACATGAAAAAGACTTTCTAGTGGGGAGGTATTAAGAGAGACATTTTCATCCACATGAGTAGATGTGCAAATTGTCAACAGATCAAGAGTAGTCAACAAAAGACCGCTGGACTACTCCAACCTCTTGAATTTCCAACTTGGAAATGGAACCAAAAATCAATGGATTTCATCGACAATTTACCTCGGTCAAGAAAGGGAAATGAAGGCATTTAGGTCATCATAGATCGGTTAACCACAAGCGCACACTTTATCCCTGTAAAGCCAACATGAATTGGTGCAAGTCTTTCAGAAATATATACAAAGGAAATTTTTTGGTTACATGATGTCCCTAGTAGCATAGTCAGTTATCGAGATCCAATCCTTACCAGTAAGTTTTGGGAGGCATTGCAAACAGTTTTGGGAACAAAGCTAAACATTAGCACCGCATATCACCCCTAGACCGATGGAAAAATTGAAAGGCTAAATTGAGTGTTGAAAGATCTTCTATGAGCTTGTATCTTAGATTTTGGAGGTTTATGGGAAAGCAACCTTCATCTGATAGAATTTTCTTAACAGTTATCACTCTAGTATTGACATGGCCCCATACGAAGGTTTATATGGTCGTCTGTGTGGATCCCCAATATGTTGGATCGAGACCAGAGATCGGTTGGTACTAGGTCCTGATATAATTAGAGAAGCTTCAGAATAGGCTGATATGACTAGAAAGAAGATGAGAGAAGCCTAGAGAAGATAAAAGAGTTACACGGATAGGAGGCGTGGAACTTTGGAATTCTCAGTTGAAGATTATGTATTCTTGAAAGTTTCTCCAATGAGAGGAGCGGTAAGATTTGGTCGGGCAGGGAAGTAAACACCTCAATTTATTGGACCTTATCCCATTCTCGAGCAGATTGACCCATTAGCTTATCGTGTGAAATTGCCTAAAAGGTTGTCTTGTGTGCACAATGTCTTTCACGATCTCACCTACGAAAATATATGCATGATCTAGAGCAAATTATAGAAATAGCTGCCCAAGAAGATTTAGAGTTGAACCTAATTTGGCAGTCACTATGCGACCAATGTGAATCATGGAACACGATGAGAAGCGATTAAGAAGGAAGGTTGTATAGGTGGTTAAAGTCCAATGGAATGGAGATGCAGCAGACTGCACATGGGAAACAGAAGATAGAATGCGGAAAACATATCCAAAGTTTAGGATAGATACATAGTTGTATGTTGTAACCGAGTAGTGTACTCACTGACCTGTGGTGTAGCCACTTGCCATATCTTATATACATGTATCATCTTGTTATATATATATATATATATTTGTTTTTGAGTTATCTTCTTCTTATCCTTAATTTCGAGGAGAAATTATTTTAAGGGAGGAAGTATGTAACGACCCGTAAATTCATCGCTTTAAAAAATATTCAAAAAAAATATTTTTAAACATAAACGATGATGTTTTAAATAATATAAAATATTGATAATCTTATTTTTAAGAAACATATATAAAAGATAAATATACACTTTGGTAAATATCGATAAAATGACCTGAAATCATTTTATCAATAAACAGCTCTTTAACCATCCGAACTCGTGCACGGAGCTGGGTACATACACTCATTTATATATGAGTATTATAATGTAATAAAATTATCTACTTTATTTTGAAATTTAAATTGCCTTTATAACACTATTATAGATATAACTATTTTAAAATAATTGATATTGGATTTAAATTTAGTTTAAATGATTTATTAATTATTTTAATTATTAAGTAAGCTCTTTTAATTATTATATAATCATGTAAATATTATTTTTAAACTTTGTTTACGAATATGTGTATATTAACTTAGAAGAGAAAATATGACTTGAAAATCGAAATTAAAATTCGTAACAATTTAACGTGAATAAGTTATGCAACTTTGTGGATAATATATAACATATAAGTGCACATATACATGTACATACATGAAGACATATCCACAGGCACATGAACACACATATACACATGTAATTAAATATACAAATTTTCTAAAAAAATATCTAAGATATTTCCTCAATTCCTTAACTCTTAAGCAAACCCAAAGTCAACACTAACCATCAAAATACAAGCACATGGCCTTCTCTATGATGGAAGTGATTTGGGTCGTGCATTGAAAGAAGGGAGGTGATAATGGTGGTGCATGTGATGGCGATGAAGATGATGTTGTATATGTAGATATTTTTCTTCTCTTCCTGGCCTATAAATACCACACACTCTCCACTTCATTTCTACACATCTTCTTCTTCATTTCCAAGCTCTTTCTCCTCTTTCATGGCTTCTCATGGCAACAAAATAATGCCAAAATATTTCTCAAAAGAAATTTAGATTTAATATCTACATATACATACATTGAAGCACCTCAAACTATTCCAAAACTCCACTCCTCCACTCTACCATCCACGGCCTTACTTCCCCCATCAAATACCGAACCCTCCTCTCTTCTAACCCAAGGCCATGAGCACTCTATCCCTTCTCCAAACAAGGTTGAGCCACCTAGGAGCTTAAGTCTAAGGGATCGTAGCTTTAAAATACAAGTAGCAAAGCTATAGCCATTTTTAGGTTAATCGTTTAAATCGAGGTGAGAAACTCCTAAACTATAGTTATATATTTTATTGGATGATATATGTTTGGATATGATTGTTAATTATGGCTGTTTAATATGGTTGTTGAATATATATGTTAGTCACGTTAATGCACGTCGATAAGCACAACGGAAATCACTTTCCTTTATTGAATGAAATGGTGTATATGGAATGTTTAAACCTCATAAAAATGGTTTAATATGATTTAGAAATATTTTATAAACTTTTAAAAGTGTTTTGGAAAATTTAAAATGAATATTAAAAATTGGGTCAAAAATAGGCGCATCGCGTAACGGTAGTTCACGATTTCGCACCATAAAATTCAAACGAATATATAGAAAGGAATATAGCTCGAAATTCATCGAGATAAGAATTTCTGAACTATTTTATCCATAGTTTTCAAACTATGAAAGAAAATTGAGATTTCGATAAGTCGATTTTGAAATATGAATAATTTTTTAAAAAAAATCACATTTTTGCAGTTCGGAATTCATAAAAGGATTTCTTTAAAAATGATATTTTAAAATTGTTTAAAAATATGAAATAAATTCTAAAAATCTTTTAAAATGTTTTAAAAGCGATTTGAGTAATAAAAATGAATTTCCAAATGATAGAAAATTCGTTTTGATCAATATAGCTTAAAAAGCATCATTTACAGCACTTTTCTATAACTTCTGAAATATAGTTCTAAACGCAACAATTCTTTTCCAAAGTTTTTGTAAATGTTTTTAAATGATTAATAAAGTATTTTAAAGATGATTTGAAGGATTTACAAAATGGTTAAATAAATTGTTAATAAATTGAGTATATTAAAAGATTTAGAGTCGATCAAATAACTTAACCACACTATGGGTGACAAAGGGATAATGTCCAAGCTTGAGTTTGGAAAACAAATTTTCTACTCTCCCTGGCTATCCGGACTGGCCCGATAGAGGGAATAGTAAATATGATTTACTCGAATTGAAAAAATTTCATAGTATAAAGGATATAAATTTTCAAATATAAATAACTTGGATTTTATGGAGATATTCTTCTTATACTTGGTGTTAAATTCCAAAGAGGGAACTCATACTATTTATGGAATTTAAAAGTGATTTCACCATTATTTCTCCCATAGTACTTGTTGAATACGTAAATTGATATTGAGTAGAATTAGATGATTTTTATAGATTCTCCTCATTTAATATTTACTAGTTTTGGGATTAAACATCCTAGATAACATGGCTTTAACTCAATCAATTATTTTTTGATTTTTGAATTAAGAAATCTTTGTTAAGATTTAAATAAATTATTTGGATATATTTTCCTACGTAAAGAATGAAATAATTTGGATTTTAAACCAATCAAAGGTTTTGATAAGAGAGGTTTAATAATTACGTATATGCCGAAAAGAAATATTTTAAAAGATATATATACATCACTTGAAGATATTTTTGATAAAAAGGAAGTAATAAATCAAAAGAATAATTTCCTATTTACTTAACATTTCTTTTATCGATGATTGGTTCGAAGGAACCGGGATCGGGTTTAGGTGATCGCTATCCGAAGACCACTTCGAACCAATTTATGTATTCGAAGTGAATACATGGAAATGATTTGGAAGACATAATATAGGGCTGCTTGTCACTGACCCTCGGTGGGAATTTCCCATATCATATTATGTGGTAGTATTTCTTTATTTTGAGATCTTCGATGCAAGGACTTCTCGCTACTAATCATAGGAGTAATCCCCGATATGATGTGGTAGGAGAGTGCCTTCAGTTTGTCTTGTTCCTGGACAACTTGTAAGAACGAATGTCTGACGTTACATTTCTAATTACATTGATTGATCTCTATGAACTTATTATCTATTTGGTGGCGGAGAAGGCAACTTCTCTTAGCATAACACTCTTTTATGAGATGTACAAGCTCAGGAGTTAAATGTTCATAGAAATTAGTTTGTGACCATGGAAAGGCAGTGTGGCATTCAAAGTGAAATGTGCTATGTGAAAGGTAATTGTTACCTCAGGCCTCATCACCCGGTAATGGATTAAATAAGGTATGTTATAAGGCTATGTGGTTCGCAACCATTAGGGTACGACCATCACCTTTTTAGATTACTCTTTATTTGTCGATTATGTGGTGTATGCTATGGAATCTCAGATAGGTCGGTTACGACTGGGGTGATGTCATATTCGGTTTCTATCCAGGCTATGTATGAGTGCCAAGTATGGATAGACCGGTGTTGCCAGATGCGGAGGATTCTTTGTGTATCCTTGGTACAATTCTTTAAAGATGTACTATATAGAAGGTAGTCCCTTACCTACCATTGTATGGTAATCCATTCTCCAGTAAGTGCCTTTGGACTTAGTTATAAACATAATATGCCGTCAAATTTGACCAACGTAACAATTTCAGCTAAGATTTATAAGTTTATTTGAAAAGCATTTTCAAAAGATTGTTATTAAAAATAATATCAAATGATTTTTCATAGCAAATGTTTTGGTTACCATAAGAAGAAAACTCGTTCCGTGTTTATGTGCGGCGTGGTCTTATGAGATGCCTTTGTTTTCAAATATCTGTATTTTGAGTTTTTCACACCAGTCCTTTGACTGACTTGGAGTTTAATTTTCTTTTCCCTTAAACTTTGGGTGCTCTATTTGTCCGGGCAGCCAAGTAGTTAGCTGATTCATAGCATTTTGGAGTGGAGCATGGAGCATGGAACATGGAGCATTTTGGATCCTTTTCTTGAAATTACCCATCACTTTCTGTTGTATTTGTATTATGTATAAGTATATACCAAGACCTGTATGAATAGGACTTTATAACTATCCTAGTTGGGTTTGTGCTTACTATGACTCTGATATATCATTTTGAGAGTGATTGTATGTATTATCTATGTGATTACAAGTTGTTCAATATGATATGAGATTCTATTATTGTTCTGTCTTCTATCTTAATTATCTTTTACCCCATGATAATCTGCCTCTCCGGTACTTGGATTTGCAACACGTGAATACCAAGGATGTACTAGTGTCAAAATATGGGGATAGAGGAGGTGGTTCGTCTCATCCACCAAATCAGATTCAAATTAAATGAATAAATATTTGGAGTCTATCACTGTGAATAGAGCTACGTGAATAAATCGAATCTATCGAGAAATTTAGCATTTTCAAAGCGAGGATTTTTTGACACCGAAGGAGGAGAAGGATTCACATTGGATCAGAGAAGATGCACGGTTAATCGGTGAGTGTGATTCATAAATTATACGAACCTTTCAGGGAAGCTTGTTATAGTTGAATTAAATATACTACTGTTATGTTGCATAATCATCAATTTTTCGACTTTAACTTTTATACTACCATGCCGAAATTCGATGGCATAGGTTGTAAGAGTAAACTTTGGAGAGATATATTATGTTTTATTACTTATAATGATAGAGACTGTCTAAGTTTGAGTTTGTATTTTATTGTTTTATCTTTACTTGAAGTAAACATGTAAGCTTTTAAAATTAGCATTAACTTATATATTTTCGTAAGTTGCTGGAAATTTTAGTGGATTCCATGTTGCAACTTACGATAGCCATTATAATACTACTTATTACATCAATCGAGTATCTATATTTTGTTTTGGGGTTGATCCTTCATATAATTTTATGCTTCGGTGCTATTGCTTTTTTATTACAATTTTGGAATAAAAACGTATTTGGACAAAAATCGGCATATAATGGATTACCTATCATGTTTAATTGTTTCTTTTTTTCTCTCTCGATAGTAAAAAGGAATATTTTGACTTGTAGTCCTGTAAAATTACTTTTAATCTTTTTGTATTTTCTTAAAATTCCTATAAAACATATTCATCGTTTTATATTTGAAATGTTAGTGTTGAATGTCAAATTGTACTGATATTAAAGAATATTTTTAATATACTTATAGAAAATAGAATTTTTTTATGCAAAATAAAATGATTATTTCAAGTCCACACCGTTTTAAGTTGTGTATTACAATTCTAATGCTTATTACCGTTTAATAAGGAGAAGATAACATGAACTTGAACGTAAAATGGGGAGGAACATAATAATATTAAAATAGCATTGTAATAATTGTAGAGACTAGAGACCATACAGGGTTGAATTTAAACCATAAGAGAGAATTAAAGAAAGATATGTTAATAACTGTATAAATTATATGTGAATGTAAATGTGTGAAAGAATAAGAGATGCAATGAAATCCTAAGAATCAAAGAGAGGTTTATTGGGGAATTTTAATCACCTAACTCGAGACTATATTAATTGTTAAAAAATGGAATTCTTTGGAACATAAAAATTGAAAGGCAATAAAGATTGTGTTTAGCTTATCCACTTGAATTTCTATAAACTTACCAATATGATTTTCTTAAATAAAAAGGAATATCTCAAAAATTTCATAATTATTTATTATTTAAATAATGAATAAAATTAATGTATTTATACTTTAAAAACAATAATTCCTTTTATCAAAAAATCATATGATATTTTCAGAAATTGAAAGTATTTTTCCAACAAAGTTCGTCTTTTCATATATATATATTTTGTGGAAAACGGAAAAAGGACAAATTTGTGAATCATTTGGTTTTAAGGTCATAATTTCGGTTTTGACATCAAGGATAAGCACTCACAAAACAAAAAGGAGATGCAATTGGAGGAGGCAGTTGGTAGGGGCGATAACCAGAGGCGATGGCAAGATAATGAAGGTGTTTTTAAAATTATAGATGAATATAACATTATATTTATACAATATTATTTTAATAGCATTTTTTCTTTTTTTTTTCATTCTATTCATATTGTTCTTGTTTAATTAGCATTTTTTATTTTAGTATTGTTTTTGGCATTCTATTTGCATAATGCTAATTTAAACGTTTTTTTAAAAGGAGCGGCTTTTTTCAACGGAAAAAAAATCAGGATTCTTGAAATGGTTTGAAAAAAATATGTACAAAAAAACTTGAATTTTTTCAATACAATTCAATTAAAACTAAAAAATATTTAACAAAGAAAATGTACAAATAATTTTTTTATATAAAAGTTATAGTACATCAAACGGTCGATTTTCCCCACATCGTTGTATGGTTGTAAGAGTTCGATAGAAATTCACTTTTGCTGCCTTACGAACACATTTTTTTTCCATCCATCAAGAAAATGTCGACAGGTAAATATAAACTCAATAGAAATTCATTGCTGGCTTGAATAAAAAAATGTCCACAAAGAGTATAATTGGATGATCAGATCCTACATTTGGATAAGTTTAAATGCACTTTTTCTTCAGTAGTATAAACGTAAAACCAGGGTTTATTAGCAAAGATACTAAGCCCCTCCCTTTTCAATCTTGAATCTTGCAATTCACCGATTTGTGTAGTTGAAAAAATCTAAAACTACTTGAAAGATGCTATAATTAGGTCAGTTTTATGTTGTTGGAACTGTGGATTTACTTCATCTTTGTTTTCATAGAAATTATTTCAGCATATCATTTTTAGTTGGAGGTCCATTCATGTAGTCAGTTATAGTTGATTTTAGCCAAAATACCCATAATTGGTTCTAATGCACATAACAAATACCCATAATTGGTTCTAATGCACATAACTATTTTAGGAAGTGGTTGGAAAAAAAAAATTAATGTCGGGCTCAATTCTCATTTCTTCAAATTTCTAAGAATGAATTTTGTTTGAAAAGTTTCTTTTCTATAAAATTTTGGTTGTCTTAGTTTTTCATTAGAGAATTGGAGTTTTTGATAGCGTGAATGGTATTCCGTATTTGATGGATGTGCTAATAACACCTACAATATACCATTTGTGTAAAGAAGTATAAAAGTTAATTTGAGATATCTGATCCTAATAGGAGAATATAGTGTCGACAATGGAAATGCACTTGTGTAGTTTATGTGTGCTTTATGGTTATATTCTCAGTTATCAAAGAGACTATACGATACCGATGTGTAGTTTGGCATAAAATTGCATCAGCTACTCTTTTTAAACCATCCGGTTGTATCAAACTTCCTCTTTGAACAAAAGAGGAATGTATTCTTGATCAACTAATGATAAGAAAATGAATGTATTTTGTTATGTAGTGGATAAAAGTAGCATAACACATGTAATTACCAGCACACATAATGACGTTCCATTGAAATTTAATTCAAATGTGGCGTATTTTGATAGTCATTCTAATGTGGTGATGTCATATTTGAGCATTAATTTTTGTTTAAAATCAATTTGTAGTACCTCATATTCTGGGTGTTTTAGAAAATATAATTTTTAAAATATCATGAAAAGAGTTCACAAATTGATGTAATATTATAATTCTATTTTTAAAGGGTCCTATAAAAATTAACTAACTATTATAAATATTAACAAGTTTATAATAATAATAAAAAACTATAGTTTGATAAGATAATTAAGTTTAATAATAATAATAAATTAATTATGTCAACTAAGTTTTAGCAATTGAGATAATTTATAGCTTAATAATAATAACAATAACAATAATAATAATAATAATAATAATAATAATAATAAACAATAGTTTGAATAAATTAACAAAATTTTGTAAAAATTAAATATGTTTATAAAATTAACTAAGTATTACAAAATTAACAAGTTTATTGTAATAATAAACTAAGTTTGATAAAAAATCAACTAAGTTTATAATAATAATAATAATAATAATAATAATAATAAACTACAGTTTGATATAAATTAACTAAGTATATAATAATAATAATAATAATAATAATAATAATAATAATAAAAACTAAGTTTATAAAAATTAATTAAGTTAACTATGTTTTATAAAAATTAAATAAGTTTGTAAAAGTTGACTAAATTTATAACAATAATAAGAAAATTAACCAAGTTTCTAATAATAATAAATTATCTAATTTTATGAGAAAAATTTATAACTTTAATATAATTTATATAAACTAACTAAGTTAATAAAGTTTAAGTTTGACATAATTTATAAATTTAAGTTTTAGCAATTGAGATAATTTATAGTTTAATAATAATATAACAGTAACAACAACAACAATAATAAACAATAGTTTGAATAAATTAACTAAGTTTTGTAAAAATTAACTAATTATTATAAAATTAATAATTTTATTATAATAATAATAAACTAAGTTTGATAAAAAAAATTAACTAAGTTTATAATAATAATAATAAATTAACTAAGTCAACTAAGTTTTATAATTAATAATATAATAATAATAACAATACAAAAACTAAGTTTATAAAAATTAATTAAGTTGACCATGTTTTATAAAAATTAAATAAGTTTATAAAAATTGACTAAATTTCTAATAATAACAGTAAATTAACTAAGTTTCTAAAAATAACAATAAATTAACTAAGTTTATGAAAAATATTAAGTTTGAAATAATTTAAGTTTAAGTTAATTATGAATAAATTTATTTTTGTACAACTTATCTACTATAAATCAGGTCAAGTCTTACAATAATTTAAAAGAGGTAATTATGTATGCATTAGTTTCTTATGTATGCTTTTTCATTAACAAACAATCATGTACCTATTTACAAAAACTTAAGTTTTTATTCTATTTTTTTCAAATTGATACTTGTTCGATGAAGATAACTAAGTACATAAGTTTATTTGAAATATTTCATTTGGGTTTGTTAGTATCTGATTGCTTTTTTATGGTCTCCCTTCTCACAGCATACCAATGTTCAGATTGCAATCAGAACTGATGTTCAAAATACTAATGTAAATATAAAAAGGCGAAAAATGTATCATTCTCCAGTTTAAACCTGACTCAAATGTCTTTTTTGTAAGTCATCATATGTCACATTAATTCTAACCATTCATTTGGCATCATAACGATGTGTGTCCAAGTAATTTATCAATTTATTGTGATCAAGGAATAAGATTTCTTATTAAATATGACGACATTGAATAACAAACAAGTTTAAATCAACATTTATGAGGACATTACACATGAGGACATTCATAAACCTTTGAAGCATCACAGCCATTGGCATTCCTTTACATACTCTGACATCTTTATTCTTTAGTTTCTTTATCATTTACAATGATTACATTAGAATTCATCTCATCTACCAGGTTAAACGCTCATCTCTAATCAGGTCTAACACTCTTGACAAAATATCAACTAAATCATTTTTAAGTTTATTTTCAATTAATACAGTAATAGATGGCTTAAGCCTATTAGTGTGTTCTATAACATCAAACTTCCATGTATGGGAGTTCAATGTCCTCACGTTCCATATAAGGAACGTCATTTATGAATTATTTGAAGGGACACCCCCATTTCCCATGCTACTGGGGTTAGGCTTACTTTTCTTTTTTTGATTTATGGCCTTTATTTCAATCTGCGATACCAAATCCGACCATGTAGGATTTTGAATGGTGTCATGTGCTACAGCAGTTTTGAATTCAAAGGGAGCATCTTCAGGCCTTGTTCTTCTGTTAAGTTTGATTGAAGAGGTAGTCGTAGCTACTTCTGATATGCTAATATTAGTAGTGGATTAACCTATCCCTACACTCTTCCATTATTCATTATTGTAGAACTCAACCATGATAATATCTATATCTGAAGGAACTGATGTGCCGGTTTCCTTGAACTAGTTTTTAGCCAAGAGGCTATGTTTGTGGATCTTGTTTGTGTTTGTTTAAGTCCTAGCGTCTGTTGTATTTATTTTTTTAGTTGTTTAAGTGAATAAAAAAACAACAAGCTGCCTTCACAATTTTAGCAAACATTTGTTTTGATTCATTCTGAAAACTGCAGTATTCCTACAACTGGTATCCCTTTTGCTACTACTGGGTGCAGGACCAGGTTCCATACTTTCTGATGCTTTAAGCTTCTCATCAACTATATTTATTCCTCTTTTAGTTTGTTCTTGCCAAATGAAATGCTAATAGATTCATGATAAAAAGTAGTTATGATTCCAAGATTCAGTTATTCCATTACTCTAATGTTTGATGCAGGAGAATGTAGTTTTAATCTGAAAGTTAACTCACAGCTGTACTCTTATGTCTTAGATGCAAATAATTCATATAAAGCAACATGTTAATTGCCATAACAATCATTTTACTAGCTTTTGTAAACAACATTAAGTTCGATTTTGTATTTATATTTTTGCTTCAAATAAATTGTAGGTGAGAACATTTACAAAAGCCATTAAGAAAGAAAATAATACAAGATAGATATTTACCAGTTCAAAAAAAATGTTTATACATCAGAACGTAAGCTTTACATGATAGAAATGAAGGAGACAAAACTTTCAGATAGTTGTCTTCTTTCTGGAAGAACATTGCATATCTCTCTCTAAGATGCTACTTTCAATTCCAAGTCTACGCCATTGTCAATATCACAACAATAGAAAATTAATATAAATTGCAGCCTTGAGGTGAAGGGATAAAAAGGACGAGTGTTATGCAATGTTTTAAATCTCGGAAATCGGTCATGTTTCGTCTCGGCGATTTTAGTGACTCGGTATCGTATCGGGGGAGATCTCGGACGAGACGAGGGCATCTCAGATGTCAATATCGGATTTACATATCAGACCTTAAAGTTCATCTCGAGACCATATCGGCATATATTTCAATGTTTCAAATCAGTTCATACAATACTAAAATATGATAAACAATATTAAAGAACCATATACATGAAGTTTACACAACACTAAAAGTTTAAAACAAGTAAACAACACGTACATATCTAATTAAACATTACAAAGATATTAAATGAACACCACTTACATAATTAAAGTTCTAAACTGACATGAAACATTGTTATGTGAATACCAACATAAAGCAGGAAACGCTACCCATCGTGCTTGCATTACTTCCTACCACATAAACAAGGAAATTCTACCCTTCATGCTTGCATTATTTCCTGCTGCAGAGCATTCACGGCGCCACTAATATTCACAAAATAAATGTTTGAATAAACATATAATGTTTAAGCAAAGAAAGTAGTAGTCTTAGCCATGAAATTATACTTGCAAATTAGATCTATTTGCAAATCTACACTAAATTATACTGTAAATTCAATTTTTGAATTTCATTAAAATAGAAAAAACCCTAATTTACATACATGTAAGAAGTAGAGAGATTGATCGAAGATGAAGTTGCGGATTGTCAAAAGCGATCGAGCGGTCGAAAATTGGAAGCAATCGCGAGGCGTTGGATGTTGGAAGAGAGAGTTCGATTTTTTTAAGCAGAGGGTGTTCGATTTTTTTTAGAAGAGAGAGTTCGATTTTTCTCTCTAGAGAAGAGGGAATTCGACATTTTTGATAAGCAACGTGATTTTTGAGAAGTTTAATCGAATAATGAAGAAAAGGGTTGTATGTTTATTGAATTTGAGTTGAGATGGGCCTATATCTTTTTTAAAAAAAAACAATATATCGGGGAGATCTCGGAATATCGTTTCGCTCCAAATATCGGCCGATATATTTGAAATGAGATATCAACCGATATCTCATATTTCGTTTCGCCCATGCCTTCAACCAAGATCTCGGTCGACATATCGGCCGAGATATCCGAGATTTAAAACAGTGGTGTTATGTCATAACTAGCCCTTTGATACATAAATGCAAATGTCAATGATGGTCAATATCTACCCACTTTAATTTAAACAAAAAGCTATGTGATTTTAATGCTCCTTCATTCACAACTTAGTACTTAGGTAGGAACAGAAAATTTCCATGTGACCAATGACTACTCCATATTACAAAGAACTCACAACACTAAAAAAAGTTCCAGGAGGCATAACAACTGTAAAGCATATGCTTATTAAATTCTTAAAACATGATACCTACTTATGCTCATGCGTTTTTCCACTTAAACTAGAAATTAATTATCAGTTTACTTTGCTGAATATCTATGAAAAAATATGAATCATTTTTTTTGCTATTTCATCACTAATTGTTCTATTTATTTTATTATATCTAAATGAAAATTTTGGTGCATAGAAGTAGCATCGTGTTGAAGATCTTTTTGGTGTAGTAAGCAAATGATGATTTTCAGCTTTGTGCATTTTCTCAAAACTTGATGTTTAGTTGTTATCAAAACCTTGTGTATGGATGTGTTGAAAACATGGTTTATGGAATTGTAAGAACTTGGTTTTTGAATATATGAGAATTTAATGTGATTGATATGTTATGTTTTGATTTTTTAGATGATATAATTACTGTTTGATTTGAATATGTTATATATATCAGCTAATTTTAACCATATATACACACATATATATATATATATATATATATATACAGACACACACACGTATTCAAATGTGAGATTTGGGTGTGAACGTGGACAGTATTTTAGTTGATGGGCAGTAAATAACAAAAGACAACATTTATTACATGCTGTAAATTTAAGAATAACAACATGTTTTAATCGCTGTATATAATAATGTAAGGTACAAATAACAGCATATAACAAATGTTGTAGAGATTCTCAGCATTTAATAAACGTTTTAAAAGACCTACCTTTTACAGCACTTTTTATGTTGTTAAAAGTCGCCTACTTTTAATAACATCTCGTTAGACAGCGTTTATCAAAATGCTGTTATAGGTTTTTACAACGTTTATTCTGTACGGTAAAAAGTCTTTTCTGTTGTAGTGATCAAAAGCTTTCCTCGATGCTCAATAATAGGAACATCCCCAGGTGGAAGTACCATATTAAAGGAAAACATAGGAGTCCATCCAAGAAGATTTGTACCTATTTCAGTAGTGAACACATGGAGCTTTGTGTTATTATGTAAAAGGGTGGAAAGACAAAGCTACCCTTTCATGTTAGTCAACATTATCATGGTAACAAAAATATGCTTTGGAGAATTAGGTGGGTATAGTGTCAAATACAGTTCATTCCTAAGGTGGAAACTAAGGAAAGCATTAGGTGCACGATCAAAAGCAAACCATATGTAGAAGTATATGCAGGTGCCTATAAAAGTGGAATAAGTTCTCCATATAGGGTAGGGAAGCTTCCTAACAAGCACCCTCCAATGGGTACTTAGTCCTATAGTAAACACTTCTACTCCGATGATGTAACTGTATTCTTTAAAATTGTAGGACCTGTAGAAATATTGGACTACTTTGTAGCTTTGAGTGGACCGAAGGAATCCGAAACCAACTCTTAAGTTACGTTTTTCATTTTCTTTTAGCTCGAGGCAAAGAATGTGTGCATTGCTGCTTTGAGGTAACGTTTTGACTTCTTTTGTTGTAAGGTTGCATACTAATCATTGTTGTTTTCAGTTGTTAAGGAAAGCAAACCCTTGCAATGCATAACAAGTGTAATGAATTTTTTTCCTTGGTAAGGAAGGTTTATATAAAATAACCTTGTAGGTGTAGTGAACTCGCCATCTATTTTGATTTGGAATATATGGTATAGACTGGTGAAAAAGACAATAGTGGAAGATTGTAGGGTATGCCCGATGAAAATAAAGTTAGGTTTTTTCTTCGGGCTCTTTCTTCTTCTATTTCCCCTTCTTATAGGAGCTAAAACAAGGTGGATATTGATCAAGAGTGTGTTTCCTTTTCTCGAAAACACTATGGTGGAGATACCTGAATCAGTCTTTGCTCATTGTACCTAAAATGGAAGAAAAGATCATATTAGTTTTGAAACATTGGAATGTGAGCGAACACATGGAATATGTGTTTATGATCCTAGAAGTGTGGAGTGCTAGTGTCTACCTAAGTACTCTACGGTGCTTGATTCTACAGTTTGTTGAGGAACCTTGATGATTATTTGTTTTGAATGTGGCAAGGCAGTAAGTTCAGTGCTTTCAGAAGACATCTCTCCATACTACTCATCTCCTCCTTGATCGAAGTCTTCGTCATCATCACCTTCTCCATCTCCTCCATCTTCCTCTTTATCTTCTCCTTCTTCATCTCTTCCTTCCCTTTCTTCATGGATTGTTTCCATTTCAGTCCTTTATTCCCCTTCTGCTTAAACTTCACCTGTAATATGTACTTCCACTGCATAATCGACGGATTCACCAACGTTCGCCGTGTTAGATGGGCCTTCGATACCCCCTTGGATATCTTCACTTGAGCTGCGAATAAGGGCATAAGACCTGGCTGGCATCCTAAAACTACTTGGTAGAGATTCTGTAAGAACAGCAAAGCGCTCAGGATGTAGCAGGTTGCATCGATCGAAGATTTTCATTCGTTAGCAGCTAGGTATTGGTGCAGAATTGAATATTGACCCTCTTGAAAGTCTTAAGAGTCTCGAAGTGCTCTGCACTCAAGCGTTAAGGAGGAATATATGTGTAGAAAGGAAATAACAGGTTAAACACTTGGATAGTAAGGATCCAAGGACGGGGAAGAATGGAAAGGAAGAAATCTTATTTCCAAAAAGTCAGAGCCAGTTGAAGCCATACGAGCATTGAACAAAGAAATATTCATTATTGAAATATGAATGTTTATTGCGGAGCACTTCAATGACCTTGCACCAGCACCAGGCTTCGATGATCATATAAGAAGGCAACTCACTTCATTGTTTGTAGCTCAGGAAATGTATGGTTTCCTAATGTTTGAATATCGCTAAAACTAGTTCACGAACAGAACATACATAGAGCCCAGTAAGGCATAGCTGTTGGGATGGACTTAAGTAAGAGCAAGCTCAAGTTCTTGAAGGAATATACAGAGGAATAGCTTGGAAAATAGTACAATGCCGCCTAGGCACATGTACTTGTTACAAGCCGTATAGCCCATTGGAGGATTACACGCTCGTTGATTCTATGTTGGAAGTAGGACATCACCTTCAGGAATCCCATATTGTCAACATATGGTCCGGATAGATTTGGCTGTTAGAAATATCGGCATTCGTTTAGGAGGGCCTTCTATAACCTTAAGCATATTGGAACATAAATAAGAGGGGCTAGTCTTAGATTGGTTCTATTGGAACGATCATCCCCAGAAACTCAACAGTGATCAAGTACCTAAGAACGGTAGGTGTAAAAGTTGAGGCTTGAGCTGTAGTAGACCCGGTTTATCTCGAGATTATATTTTAATGGTGAATCTACGTGGCTGGCGCCCTATAACGACCTACTATTATGTACAATTTAAGCGGACAATCAACCACACATGACCCACTCAAATTAAATGGAAAGGCGGATAGTTAGGAAAAATAAAGAAGAAAGAAGATAAGAACAAACTAAAAAACACAGAATCACAGCAGAACAAATAATCTATAATATACAACAAATCTTTACATAAAGAAAAATGAAATATACTTGCACCAATCAGAGTACACTAACCTATTTCAGCCTGGACATTTATAACAGCCTATCCTTACAATTGCTGATAAATATAACCAACAAACAATAACGGAACACAAAGAAATACGTAGATACGTCTTGGACCTCCAGCTCATCTCCTGAGCTCCAATTCATCCAAAGCACTCTATAAATATGCTCGGTCTAACCCGAGCATTGAAAGGGAAGAATGCCTGGATCAATCTAGTAAACCAGCGTGAGAAAACACACCCAAATGAATTTGTACATTTTATTAAACCTTTCAAAATAAAGGTATCTCGTATGACAACGCCGTATATAAACACGAAAATGTTTTTACCTTACGATAAAGAAAACATTTTCTATAGAAAATCCACTGATATTATAATAGTGTCTAGAGGTCAAAGTAAAATATGAATATAGTTGAAATGCTTGCATCTCACGTTTCAGTATAGTAGGGTAAACCTAAGTACATACGACACTTATTGGAAAATGGATTTCATATAATGACTGAGCTACTAGGGTACTACACGTCACGGTGCATTTCTAGATAAAATAACACCGAGGACCTCGCTAAGATCCTCTGCCAACACAGAACCAGCTTACCACTTGAATAGTAGTACTGAATATGATCACCCCTTGGTTAATGGCCCCGAAGCATACAAATGAGAGATATTATCGACTCTAGATAGGGATGATAATATCCTGATGGGAGCGGTCCTCTTAGCCCTGCTGCATCTCTCATGTTTTTGTCATTCCCGGTTGATGAGGCTTGAGGCTACGTTTTACCTTTTATATAGCACTTCCCTCTTGGAATACTAACAGTGCCCTCCGGCAACAATGCAATGCCATCGTTCATCCATACAAATTATTTTGGACATGAACAAACCGAAGACACTACTTCTGCTACATTCATTTTGGAATCACACTCAGGATTAGTAGCAAGGAGCCCTTGCACTTCAAAGAGCTCCATCTTCTATTCCATCATCTTCAAGAAGTCTTTACTTTGAAACGATTGAGTTCGATCGAAGTGTTTTTGGACAACAAATTCGATCCCGGTCTCTTCGAAACAACTTTCACTATTTTTCGATAAACTCAACCCCTGTTCTTTAGGGAATAAATAGAAAAAACATGCGGAGGTCATCTCCTAACCGTTAGTGGACGGATCTCCTTATCATTTGTCCTAGGAGAACAAAATGAGATTTATACGCATAGCACATCATCATCGGAGATGACTGTGCCATATAATTAACGTGTTTCTCCTAGATATTTCCAAAGTTACGTTTTTGATCCATGTTTAATAGTCGGTTATTTAACTATCAACAAACAAACATTCAATCAGGGATTTAATTCCATAGGGAATACCAACATTGGTTAAGCACCTAAATAACCACTAACCTCTTTAATTAATTCTTTTGTTAATTAAAATCACTTTGTAAAAACTGAAAGGGAGTTCAGTTAATGATCTTAAAGCTAATTTAACACTAAAGGGGGGTGAATAGTGTTTAATGGATTCTATGACTTATATGGACTAATTTAAAATTTATGATATAAACAAATGCAGAACTTAATCACAGAACAATCACAGAATCAAACACAGATGCAGAAAGTAAATAAAAAGTAGTAATAGGAAAGAACACACGAGATTTTATACTGGTTCGGAGTTACCCTACGTCCAGTCCTGCACCAAGGCAAACACCTTGTACAGATTTTTATTATACCAATGTCGAGATTACAATCCTCAATTTCTAAAGGCCTTGAGGTACCCTCATGTCTTCGAGTCCAGGGCAAACTCTCTTGATTTACGGGACACAAGATCACCCAATTGATTTCCAGGAACAACCACACCTTATAGAGAGACTCGATAAACTTTTGATTACAAATTGATCCTATAACTCTGAATAGCACTTTGATCTTCGTGAGAGGGCAGCGAATCAAACAAGAATGAGATTCTAATTTGATTCACTTGAGAATTCGGCAGAATTTCCGCACGATCTTAAAAATTTGAAAATTTTAGACTATGGTTTTGTAGAGAAGAAGGAGTGAAGAAAATAAGAAAATAGTTAGTTAAAAAATTCGTTTGTGAAGGCTATGTATAGACCAGTAACGGTCATAACCATTCGTGAAGAGATTTAAACGAATGGACACTTCTTTTGAAAATTGAAACTTTTGAATTTAACGGCCACTATGTCGACATGGGGTATCCTATGATGTCGACATCCCTTAGTTAAAAACAATGTAAAATTTGTTTTGAAAATGGTATTGAAAGGAAAACAAGATGAAATGATTCTGGAGTAAAATAAACTAATTTTCCTATGTTTTAAAATAAAGAAGAGTAGAAAATATATTTTTAGAATGTATAGATAAATTTGATTTTAAATCTTAAGTATATATATTATAAAAGAATATTTAAAAATCAGAAGATAGTTTTAAAAACAAATGAAGTTTAAAACAAGAGTTCATTTAAAAACAAAGAATATTTTAAGGCTAAAACATCTTTTTTGAAAATCATTTGAAAAGATAATTTTTAAGGCTAAAACATTTTGAAAAACAGTTTTGAAAATCATTTTGAAAATCCATTTTGAAGTAGTTTTGCAAGCTTCTTCCTACAGAATATCTCATCACATCAGGACTCGAGAACTTGTACAAAACCAGGATGTTCGTGGGTTTGTAAGCCACTAAGATGGTAGAAATGGGCTCCATCCCAAATGAAATTTGGAATGAAGATTTCCATGCTATTATGAAGTTTTAACAAAAACTAAACATATATCTTGAAATCTTGATCTTGATACTCTAGAGTCTTCAATCTTGATATCTCCATTCTGAATCTTGAGTCTTGAGTCTTTATACTGATCAGCCTTCAGTAATCAATACCTGCATAGTTCCTGCATATACATATCTATCTAGACAATAGTGTTAGTATATATTTTATAATAAGATAAGTTAAAAAAGATGTTGTCATCAAAACCAACATCTCAGTTTCTAACAATCTCCCCCTTTTTGATGATGAAAACCTGTATTTATAAAATATACTTACCATACCATAACTCCTATCATAACTCCCCCTTACTCCATGACTCCCCCTTACTCCAATTATAACTCCCCCTTACTCCAAGCCAACTACTATTTTATAACTTCTCCCCCTTTGTCATCAACAAAAACTTCTTACTAATAAATTCCCTGAACTTGATATAAGATAATCAACCATAATACAATAGAGTAATCCATATATAAGTGTAGTAAGTGCGAAGTGTGATCATAAGTATGAAATGTGATCATAAATGTGAAATGTGATCATGAGTGTGATCATGAGTAAATCAATCATCATCCAATCATATTTACAGTAATTATTCAATCCAATCATATATAAAAACCACACCAAATGTTTTAAATAAGTCAAGTCAATCAAGTTTAAAACACACCAATCAAATCAAACAAATAACATACAGAATGACTAGACGTTCCTTGGTACTTCCACCCATCCATCTTCTCCAAAGATAGGGTCTGCTTTGATAGCATCCCATTCTTCTTTATCTTTGTCGAGAGTGACTGGTGGATTTCCTTTGAGATCGTCCTTGTTAAGGGCTGAGATCATCCAACGAAGGGCGTCGAAATGTCTCTCTTTCTCCTTGATCATCTGCATTTGACTCAATTCTAAGTGACGCTGATTACGAAGTATGAATGTAAGAATATTCTTGAAGGTAGTGAGAGTTTCCTCAAGATTATCACTTAGATTCTTAATTGGAGAATCCATAATTCAAGAAATAGGAAGAAATATGAAAGGGAGTGATTAGAAATGAAGTTTGTTAATTTATTCTGGAACAAAAGGTATAAATAGGGATAGAAAGTCGTTAAAATGAATAGACACAAGTTAGTTATATGAAATTAAAAATTGAAAGTGTAACTACTTTCTGCCCGTTGCATATCGACATGGGGGGATGGGGGATGTCGACATACCTCTACCTAAAGTGACAATTTGCTTTGTTTTGAATATTATGAACAAATCTATGCAACTAAAATTTGTATAATATAAAAACAAGCAATTACAGAGACAAGTGAAGTTGAATAAGAGGAAATAAAAGATTTCATTAATGATTTTAGTCAACATTACATAAAATAATATAATATTGACTAAAATAAAGGAAAATACATAGATAGAACTTGAAGCAAACAAGATAACATGAACTAAAACTAATTAGACGAAGATGAAGAAGATGGTAGTCCAAGCTTTCTACTAACTTTCCCGATGAACTTGTTGATTTTAGTGGAAATCTTATCCATTTTCTTACTCATCGATCTTTTGAGTGTCTTTTGATTTTCCACTATAATTCTTTGGTTATTAAGAATGGTCTTATTGGATGGATTAGCGGGATTAGTAGGATATTCAATACTCTCTAAGGAAGTTTCTTGATCTTCCTCTTCCTCCTCTTTAATTTCCATTCCTTCCTCGTCTCTTCTTCTACTTCTTCTTCCTCCATTTCTTCCATCTCTTTGTGAGCAAGCGTTTCTTCCTTTTCCGTAAGTGTTTCATATGGTTGAAACACTAATGGAATTTTCATAAAGGAAATGTTTCCATGGTTGAACACTTTTCTAGTTATAAATTCTTTCCTTTTGAAATCAACTCCAAAGTAATTAAAAATCCGAGTGAGATAAATTCCATGATATAATGTGTTTTCACCCATAGTAAAATTCTTGGGCCTTAGCTCATCAAAAATAACTTGAGCCCAATTGATATCATAATTTCCAAAAATTGCAAAATGAGCTTTGCAAACTTTCAAAGTTGGGTTGTTGTAATTTCCCGATCTTGGTATAAGGGTGTGTTGAATAAGAAGGTTAACAATTCTTGCTTTTGGACGAAAATAACGATTTTTGAATTCAAAATTGTCATCCCCTTCAAAGATGTGATGAAATGTCTCTCGAACATTTTCATTTATTTGAAATTCCAAGAGATTCATTCCGGTATACTTGCATCCCAAAATATTTCCTAAAATTTCACAATCCAAAACTATTTGTGTTCCTTTAACACTGCTCCAAATTTGTCCATCTTGCCCATCATAAAAACCACGATTCAAATTCGCATAAAACATCTTAACAAGATTTGGATAACATACAAAATCATTTTGTTTGTTATCTACTACACTAAGAATAGAACATCGTTGAAAAAGATTTACAATTTCATAAGAAGGAAAATCTTCAAAAATAGCAAATTTACCCGTATGAATTTTACCAAAGTTTACATAGTTGATGTAAGCTTTGATAGCTTTCGAGTCATTAAAAAGAAAGTTTTTGATGGCTTTTGGAAGGCTAATGGTGTTAGGAGTGCTTGAAGAGGCCATTGAAGAAATTTGAGAGGAGTTGAAGATGATGAAGATAAATTTGAAATTTGAAATAAAAGTGAAAAGTGATGATAAGGAGAGTGATTTAAATAGAGATTCTATAGACATGTTCTCTGGTCAAGAGGAATCTTTCCAAAGCATTGAAGTTGGTGAAAAGGTGGAGGGAAATTCAAAAGTTTGAATTCAAATTTTGAAATCAAATTTCTGAGGGGCATGTCGACATGGGGTATCCAGGTATGTCAACATGTGCCTATTGAATCAAAGGACAAGTGTCTATTCCTAATTTCTAATAAATGTATATATTATATCCTATATTCTACTTATATAATTCCCATGATAACATTAAATATAATAATACTTAAATATTAATAATTTAATATTTAAAATATTATTTTTGAATTTAAAATTCAAATTTCAAGGGATAAATTTGAATTTAAAATTCAAGGAATTTAAAAAAATCAAGCAAACAAACAAGCATCCATTCAAACAAGAAAAATTAAAAATAATGTAAATGCATACCTATTTTTAGATCCATACTCCCATCGTTGTCTGATTCATGAATAACAGTGAAACATAGATTTGAATTATCCGTTTTCTTTTCATCGTAACTGGATGATGAGTCTGAGTCATCAAGAGTTGCTATGTATGCTTTCTTTCTTTTCCTTGACGAACCATTGTTTGGAGGGAACAAATGTTTATCTGGATACGGACAATCTTTCCTATGATGCCCAACTTTATTGCAATTGTAGCATCTATCATTGTTGACGTTCTCCGTATTATTTCTGGAATTCCTTTGATCATTTCTTTTGTAATTATTCATTTTTCTATATTTTAAGAATTTCTGGAAGTTTCTTGTCATGAAAGCAATCTCCTCATCACTGCCTGGTTCCGAATCTTCAGTTGTTGCATTGAATGCTAATGACTTGTTTTCTGTAGCCTTGTTTTCTCTTCTTCCTTACAGTTGAACTTCATAAGACACCAGATTTCCAATTAATTCTTCTATTTTCTTTAGACTGGTATCATTTGCTTCTTCGATTGCAAGTGTCTTTTGATCCCATTCTTGAGTGAGTGAATTTAGAATTTTTCTGACTTGGTATTCCTCCGAAAAGCTTTTTCCCGGTGCAATTAGTGAATGAACAATATCTTGAAATCGACAATCCATGTCGGAAATGGATTCATTTACATGCATTTTAAACAATTGAAACTGATTAGTTAATATGGAAATTTTAGTTTGTTTAACTTTGCTTGTTCCTTTATGAGTAACTTGCAAAGTTTTCCAGATTTCAAATGTAGACTTACAAACAGACACTCTATTAAACTCATTCCTATCTAGTGAATAAAATAATATATTCATGGCCTTTGAGTTATTTTGTGCAACACCCTTTTGCTCAGTAGTCCATTGGGCAAAATCGGTAGTTGGTTCAACATACTTAGTTTGTGTGATATTCCAAGTGTCTAATCCTACTGATTATAAATAAATTTTCATTCTACAAGCCCAATATGCATAATTACTGCCATTGAAAAATAGTGGTCTGACAGTAGACTAACCTTCTACAAATGAACTAGTGTTAGTGTTAACAGAACTACTGGTAGAGTTTACATTACCAGTGTTGATAGCCATTAAAACAATTTTCAAGTTTCAGACTATGAAAGCCAATGCTTTGATACCAATTGAAAGGAAGTGTGGATTAAGGATCTTAAGGCTAATTTAATACTAGAGGGGGGCTGAATAGTGTTTAATGGATTCTAAGACTTATATGGACTAATTTAAAATTTATGATATAAACAAATGCAGAACTTAATCACAGAACAATCACAGAATCAAACACACATGCAGAAAGTAAATAAAAAAAAGTAAAAGGAAAGAACACACCGGATTTTATACTGGTTCGGAGTTACCCTATGTCCAGTCCTGCACCAAGGCAAACACCTCGTATAGATTTTTATTATACCAATGTCGAGATTACAATCCTCAATTTCTAAAGGGCTTGAGGTACCCTCCTATCTTCGAGTCCGGGGCAAACTCTCTTGATTTACGAGACACAAGATCACCCAATTGATTTCCAGGCATAACCACACCTTATAGAGAGACTCGATAAACTTTTGATTACAAATTGATCCTATAACTCTAAATAGCACTTTGATCTTCGAGAGAGGGCAGAGAATCAAACAAGAATGAGATTCTAATTTGATTCACTTGAGAATTCTGCAGAATTTCGACATGATCTTAAAAATATGAAAATTTTAGAATATGGTTTTACGGAGAAGGAGTGAAGAAAATAAGAAAATAGTAAGTTAAAAAATTCGTTTGTGAACGCTATTTATAGACCAGTAACGGTCATAACCATTCGTGAAGAGATTTAAACGAATAGACACTTCTTTTGAAAATTGAAACTTTTGAATTTAACGGCCACCATGTCGACATGGGGTATCCCTTGATGTCGACATCCCTTAGTTAAAAACAATGTAAAATTTGTTTTGAAAATGGTATTGAAAGGAAAACAAGTGATTCTGGAGTAAAATAAACTAATTTTCCTATGTTTTAAAATAAGGAATAGTAGAAAATATATTTTTAGAATGTATATATAAATTTGATTTTAAATCTTAAGTATATATATATTATAAAAGAATATTTAAAAGTCAGAAGATAGTTTTAAAAACAAACGAAGTTTAAAACAAGAGTTTATTTAAAAACAAAAACAAAGAATATTTTAAGGCTAAAACATCTTTTTTGAAAATCATTTGAAAAGATAATTTTTAAGGGTTAAACATTTTGAAAAACAGTTTTGAAAATCATTTTGAAAAACCATTTTGAAGTAGTTTTGCAAGCTTCTTCATGCAGAATATCTCATCACATCAGGACTCGAGAACTTGTACAAAACCAGGATGTTCATGGGTTTATAAGCCAATTGTCGTAGGTTTCTAAGCTACTTGTCGTGGGTTTGTAAGCCACTAAGAAGGTAGAAATGGGTTCCATCCCAAATGAAATTTGGAATGAAGATTTCCATGCTATTATGAAGTTTTAACAAAAACTAGACACATATCTTGAAATCTTGTTCTTGATACTCTAGAGTCTTCAATCCTGATATCTCCATTCTGAATCTTGTGTCTTGAGTCTTTATACTGATCAGTCTTCAGTAATCAATACCTGCATAGTTCTTGCATATACATATCTATCTAGACAAAAGTGTTAGTATATATTTTATAATAAGATAAGTTAAAAAAGGTTGTTGTCATCAAAACCAACATCTCAGTTCCTAACAAAAACTAGTGTTAAAATACTTTTACAAAGACATATCTACAAATCCCTATATTTTCAATACTGGGAAAAACATTTATATGCTTATCTTAATGGTATAAGTATATTCACAAAACGAAGGAGGATTTCCTTTTTACATAATTCTAAACCCATTTATAAACCCTTTTATAAATTTCTAAAAGCATTTATAGACCATTTTATAAACATCTAAAACCATTTATAGAACTCCTATTATATAAAACCAAGTATGTTTATAAAACTCTATTTATAAATCTCTAAAACATTTATAAATAAATGATAATCATTTATTTCACAAACTATTATATAATAATAATTATTAACAATAAACATTATAAATAAATAATAAGTATTAACTTCAAAACATTTTAAAAATAATAATTAATAATTTCAAAACATTATTAAATAAACAATAATGATTAATCTTTACCATAATTATAAATTGTAATAATTTATTTCCAAAACATTATTGATTTCAAGCCTTAATTATTTAAATAATTAACTTTTTAAAATATTAATATATTGATAAATAACTTTAAGACAATATTGAATATAAATAACTTTTAAAATAATATTAAATATAAATAAATAACTTTTAAAATAATATTAAATATAAATAGACCACCATAAAACATTTTTACACAATAGTTAAATCACTTAAATTATTATTAAATAATAATTAATCAATTCGACACATTTCTAAATGATTTAGAAATGATAATTCAAAAGGTCGGATTTGAAATTATTCTCCCAAACACAATCATTTCCAAAACCAAATGACAATTTATAGTATTTTCAAAATACTAAATTTAAGCCAACAGTCACCACAATACTTAACCAATATTGACATTGATTTTCTATCACTACAAGTTTTCATCTTTTGGACATATAACAATGTCATACCCAATAGTGTCAAACAATCAAGTTTGATATTCAATAATCACATAACAGGCATATTTTTGAAAAATAAATTAATAATGGCGAGGAACCTTATTGGATCCCTCTAACCTGTCCCCCTGCATCACAAACAATATATAATCATATAATATGGGTCATTCGCTACTAGGCTGGTATATATAAAGGTCATCCGCTCTAGACGGGAACAAAACCAAACCAATTGGTAAAAAGTAAATCATCCAAACATCCAATCAACAATTTTTATCAACTATATAACATACCGGTTAACTAAAAAGGTGACTATAACTCACCAAAATCTCAATTGTCACCGAAACGTTCTGTTTTCGTGTAAATTGAACGAAGATCGATTTAATGTGAAATTTCTGCTAGCTCCAAATTCCACCAACTCAATTGCATTCCGTAGACAACGTTATTATGGATGCAATGCAAAAGGTCGCATTCGATTTGGACCTAATATGGATTAGTTATCGACATAATAAGATTTACAATTTTAATAATATAATAATATCCTTAATGACGGTCATTAGTATAAATTAACCAACTTTATTTAGAATATAATCGGGCCACCTAATTCTCCTTCTCCCTCTCGCATTCAAACCAAATCTAGGCGCCAACTTCACCTCGTTGTCGCTGTCGCCTAAGTCATCCAGCCGCCGCCATGTCATCACTCCCACACTTTCCCGACCTCGACAAGCCCACGCCCAAAGCCTCAACCACCCTACCGACTGAAGCTCCCCCAAAATCCAAAAACATGATCACCGTTCAACCCCAAATTCCGCCTCCATGCTTGACCAATCTCCACCAAACTTCATCAATGCCTCGCCCACACCAAACTCGACGTTTCCTCTTCAGGCCTCATTGACCAACTCTCGACGGCGACATTGGAATAAGCCAAAACCGAAACTCATGTTTTCATGTTCAACTGGAAACTTCGGCTACCCACGACCACTTCATAATGATCCAACCGTACACTAACTTCCCATAGCCTAGACGAACATATCTCTAGTTGACGATATCACCTAAACATGTTGGGGTTGGCCTCGATCAATTATAGCCGTTGGATGGAGATGATCTGAATTGGAGAGGAAAAGAAATGGAACGCGATTTCTCTTGTTGCACACGAATTATAGGTGAGACGTTGTGGTTAAGACATGGGGAGGGTATGGGCTAAGTAGCACAAAGCATGTGTAGGGTATGGGCTAACATTATTTTATTCAATAAAATCCACATTTCACGTTCGAAAAATCTCAAACTCTTATCGAGGCATTCTGCCTGGTGTTTTATATTAAATACCTATATTCCAAAGTTAATGGAACTATTATCGAGACCTAATTCGATAATATACAGAAATTAGCTTTTGAAATCCAATTATATTATTTTAAATCCTTATAATTAATTTCTACGCATTTCGAGCTCTCACAACTAAACAATATGTCCAATTATCACGAAATTAGACGGCATCTAATAATTCACTATTACGGATCCAATGGAATGAATTTCGTCCAATTCTAAGACAGTGCCTTGGAAGGCTATTTTCAAACGTTAATTATAACGAATTATTATCAAAACCAAATAAATCACTTTTAAATCAAAATTTAAAAGTTTATTATTCCATTCTTATTTATACTGAATTTAAATAAGATTTTGAAATCATCTTTATTGAGATTAAATCCAAGATTACATTAATTAAATATTCTAATTATTTAAATTCACTATTTAATATCTTTAATCAATCCTCATTCATATATTGAAATAAACCCCTTTTATTTGAAATTAAAGCTATTTTACTTATAAAATTAATATCCCAATATTTAAAATTATTTAAATATTTCAAAATCCGATGTCTAAAATTTTTGGGTCGTTACATTCTTCTCCCCTTAAAAGAATTTCGTCCCGAAATTACCAAGGTTAGAAAAATGCCCCAAACCCATTAACTTTTCAAAACAATTAGTTGAAATAGATCACCAAATTCTTTTAAGCCTTTAACTTCATTCACTGATACCAACTAATATCACTCCAAGTTATAACACCAAAAATCAAGTTTAAGTTATCAAAATTCTCAAAAAAATTCTAACGCCTTAAATTTACTGAAAATTTTGCCAGCGTCTCCTTCGTACGGTTCGATCACAAAAATTTACAATATATATATAATCAAAAATATACATCTCATCTTCAAGGATGAGGTATCCCATAGAGAAAAATATAAAAATATGATATGTAATCTGAGAAGTGTACCTTTTACTAGTTTTAGCAAGTATATACAATCCATATAATGCGAAAGAGAGCTCCAATTACGAAGCATACACCATCCACACCTACCAATCACTCAACAACTAATGGGACCATGTATATAGAAATTAATATCAGTATATAGCATAGACTATACAATAACCATATGCAAATGTAACAAGTGTAACCAGAGAAACCATCAAACAAATAATATCCATCCAGTTAATACATAACCATATCAATTTGCACTTTCCAATGTCAACATTTAATTTATTAAAGCCCGTACGATGTACATATATCATCCATATGCAATATCAAATCTGACCGCTCCCTCGATCATACTATTTCACTTCCGAACTAGTATCGTTCAGACGACCACTCTAGTGCAGACATAGGTCTGGTTCCTTGATTAGAAACCGCTATTCTCCTTGCATAGCCATATATTATGATAGAGAACTGTAGAATCAATCAAAAATCCATATCCGATGTTCGAAGTCGAGAATCGAGTGAAAAATCCTAACTTGAACCGATGTAAATCATCTCGAAACCATGGACTCAAAACTGGATGAAACAGTTATGTGAATAAAATAATATACGTACAACTTATGTATTTATTTCAATCAGCTTCTCCTTATATCCCATTCATTTATTCATAATCATTGTTCACATTGCTTTATTCACATTCATTTATTAGTTAGTATATTTCTTTCAATACTAATATCATTTATGAATTATGACATAAAACATTACTCAAGTTTATTACATCTTATAACACAACTTATGTAATCAATCATTTTAAAACATAAGTTCATACCCAATTTTACCAAACAACATTCTGAACCATATTTAATTTACTAATTGATTTCATTTTTTCTTTTCTTATCTTTCATATTTAACAATCTAAAACTTCGTTTTAACTTATTATTCCTCAATTTATAAGTTACGAAAACCGATTTCTTATAATTTCAACAAAATACTTAGATACAATTTTCAAAATTTAAACACTCTATTTTATTTCAATAATATCTTGAAATAATACATAATATAATATATCTCCTTTTGAATCAAAACTTTTTTAACAAACAAATCTCCTATATTAACAATTCCTCTATTGGAAACCTGAAAATGAACGTCGATGATACTGCAGTCATCATCGAAATTATTTTCCAACGACCAAAGTGAGTTCAGTGCTTTTTTAACCTTTTTAAATTCCATTTTAAAATATTTCCATTCAAAAGTATTTTCCGAATAATATTATTATTATTTTCCAAAATTTTGAAAAATAATTTTCAAAATCAACGGGATTTAATTTCTCAAATTCTCTGCTTTTAATCCTTTTTATTTACAAATCATATTTATAATTTTCCTTATATCTAATTTCACTATGGTTATATAAAACCATTTCTTAATTGTTTATCTTGTTTACATTATAATAATAACAACTATTATTAGAACACAAACAACAAACAACAAATGATAATAGTCAAATATTATCATTCTCTAATAACCAAACATACCCTATATACTATAATAATTTCTGAAAAATTATTCCTTTATATATAAAATATATTCAAGGTAAAATTATTTCATTTACCCAATTTCAAAACAATACTATGTAAAATTGCTATGTTCAAGTGTTTAGAGACTGATATCAATAAAGTTAATTACTCGTATTGACTAGAATCCATAAGTCACTCAACAGATCAATCAACACAATATAACAAAATTTATATCACTAACAAATACGTGCTTATATATATACACACACTCAAACTCATAATAAGGCATTCCATTACTTATCACTTAATGAGTTACCCGACCAAAGCCAAGGTTCTCACTTAACCTTGCGCTCTGATACCACAATGTAATGACATGCTTTTCCATACAATTTAAGCGGACAATCAAACACACATGACTTACTCAAATTGAACGGAAAGGTGGACAGTTAGGGAAAAGAAAGAAGAAAGAAGACAAGAAGAAACTAAACAACATAGGATCTCACAGTGGAACAAATAATCTATAATATACAACAAATCTTTATACAAAGAAAAATGTAATATACTTGCACCAATTAGGGTACACTAACCTATTTCAGCCCGAATAGTTATAACAACATGTCCTTATAATTGCTGATAAATACAACCAACGGATAACAGCGGAACACAAAGAAATACATAGATACATCTTGGACCACCGGTTCGTATCCTGAGCTCCAATGCATGCAAAGCAATAATATGCTCAGTCTGACCTGAGCATTGAAAGAGAAGAACACCCAGATCATTCTGGTAAACCAACATGAGAAAACACACTCAAATGAATTTGTACAGTTTATCAAACCTTTCAAAATAAAGTTATCTCATAAAACCACACCGCACATAAACACGGATGGGTTTTTATCTTACGATAACCAAAAAAATTCTATAGAAAATCCATTGAAATTATAAAAATGTCTAGGGGTCAAAGTAAAATATGAATATAGCCGAAATGCTTGCATCTCACGTTTCAGCATAGTTGGGCACAACTAAGTCTGCACGATGCTTAATGGAGAATGGATTCCATACAATGACTGGGCTAATGGGGTACCGCCCTTCACGGTGCATCTCAAGATAAATAACAACAAAGACCTCGCCAGGGTCCCCTGCCAACACAGAACCGGCCTACAACTTGACTAGTAGTACCGAATATGATCATCCCTTGGTTAATGGACCCAAAGCATACAAATGAGAGATAATATCGACTATAGATAGGGATGATCATACCCTAATGGGAGCAACCTACTTAGCCCTGTTGCATCTTCTATGTTTTAGCCATTCTCGGTTGATGAGGCTTGAGGCTATGTTCTACCTTTTATATAACACTTCCCTCTTGGACTGCCCTCCAAGCAACAATGCAATGCCTACATTCATTCATACAAATTGTTTAGGACATGAACAAACTGAAGATGCTACTTTTACCACATTCACTTTGGAATCACCCTCAAGATTAATAGCAAGCAACACTTGCACTTCAAAAAGCTTCATCTTCCATTCCATCATCTTTAAGATGTTTTCACTTCGAAACACTTGAGTTGGATCGAAGTGGTTTTCAAACAACATATCTGATCCCGGTCACTTTAAAACAACTTTTGACAATTTCCTGTAAACTCAACTCCAGTTCTTTAAGGAATAAACTGAATAAAAAAAGAGTGGATGTTACCTCTTAACCGTTAGTAAATGGATTTCCTTATCACTTGTCCTACGAGAACAAAATGAGATTTATATGCACAGTTAAGCATCATCGGAGATGACCGTGCTATATAACTCATGTGTTTCTCCTACATATTCCCAGAGTTATGTTTTTTATCCTTATTTGATAGTCTGTTATTTAACTATCAACAAACAAACATTCAACCAGGGATTTAATCCCATAGGGAATACCAACATTGGTTAAACACCTAAATAACCACTAACCACTTTAATTAATTAAAATCACTTTGTAAACACTTATATTAAAATACTCTTACAAAGATATATCCACAAATCCCTATATTTTCAATATTTGGAAAAATATCCATATACTTATCTCGACGGTATAAGTATATTCACAAAACGAAGGAGGATTTCCTTTTTACACAATTCTAAACCCATATATAACCCCTTTATAAATTTCTAAAAGCCATTTATAAACCATTTATAAATATCTGAAACCATTTATAAAACTCTCTTTATACATTGTAAATAAAATTCCTTTAAGTCTCCAAAATATTTTATAAAACTCCTTGTAACGACCCCACTTTCCAGACCCGGAAAATCGAACCATTTGATTTAAGAAGAAGAGGTAGAAGAAGAAAAATAGAAAACAAAATCAGAATCTAACCATCGCAGCGGAATAAAATATAATATATATTAACAGGTCTTTACACAAATCAAAACTATATCAGTTTTATATAATATAGCATCAGAGTATACACCAGAGAACACATAACATACAACTGGATAATAACCATATCATGTCCTCAATACAACAGAGTACAACAATCAACACAGCGGAATATATATATATATATATATATAAACAAGTACGGGAGATACGTCTCGCCATCCAGCTCATCTCCTGAGCTCCACAGCATCATATCCTGTAACCTATAATACTCGGTATGACCCGAGCATCATATAAAACAATACCCGAGTCAGTCTGGAATACCAGCATGAGAAAATCACACTCAATTGATTTATTAAAGTTTCAAAAATCCTTTTGAAAACAAAAGCATCTCGTAAGACCACGCCACAAATAAACATGTCGGGTTTTTACCTTACGATAGCTAAAACACTTTTTATAAAAATCCTCTGATATTATAATAGTGTCTATTCACAAATACTTATTAAAATAGCTGAAATTGTTACATGATTAAATTCCAGCATACTAGCCACAACGTGGGTAATACAAACAAAACTCGTACAAGGCACGTAGGGAGAATGGATTTCCAACGAATGACTAGGCACTGGGGTACCACCTGTCACAGTACGTGGCCTAGATCACAGTACCGAGGAGTACGCCCGCTCCCCTGCAACACAAGGCCGGAATCATCCCTTACTGGATAATTCCAAATAAAATCACCCCACGGTTGGGATCAGCAACCGCACCACTAAGCCGAAATAAAAGGGACATCTAGACAGGGATGACCTTACTCTCAAGTGGGTGCTACCCACGAAGCCTTGCTGCATAACCCCTGATTTTCAGTCATTCCCGGTTGATGAGGCTCGAGGCTAAACGATACCTTTATAGCACATATCCCTTAGAATGCCCATCGTCCACCTGACGATGTCACGAAAGCATTCGTCCATACAAGTCCGTCCCGGGTTCGAACGGAACCGAAGGCACTATTCCTACTACATCCATTTTGGAAATATCCTCAGGATTAGTAGCGACTAGCCCTTGCACTTCACTGCTCCATCTTCGACTCCGAACACGTTACACGAAACGTACAAACTGGATCGAAGTGGTATTCGAGTCTCCAGACCTAGAATCCCGGTATACGGAAACTCGATCCCGGTCTCTTCGATACGATCAACGCATTTGGCCAATATTGATAGTCGGTTATTTAACTATCAAATAACATCCACAAGCAACCATCACAAAATAAATAATTTCCCACATTATTTATTTGCCCAAATATCTTTCCAAGATATATTTTCAAATTTTCAAAACTCATTTGAAAACAATTTCAAACAGTTTCCGCTTACAGAATACATTTCCCAAATAATTATTTCCACTGAATCACCAAGTACAAAATATTTTAGATTTAAAAATAAATTAAAAGACTTTACTATAAATATACTTTATAACATTGAAATTTTAAAATCACTTTAATACCTTATCAAAATCTATACTTAAGGAATATTTAAAATAAAACCACTTTATAAATATAAACTACTTTCTCCTTTAAAAACACAATATCAAATCACTTTAATATAATTACTACAATAATAGATTTTCGAAAATACTTACTTTAAAAATTTAACATTTAAAAATAATCAATTTTCTAAAACATGCTTTTTAAAACATATTAAAACCTTTGACTTATATTTAAAACTGCCTTGGAAAAACGTACTTGGCAATCCAGAGAAATACACTTCTCATTTCCATCTTTTAAAAATAAACCAACATTTATTTTTAAACCAATCCATATTCTTTTATAAATTCCCACCTTGAATTTATATTTTCAAATATCCAATGATATTTATTTTACTTTATAAACCCAGTTTATATCTCCAAAATCTCATTTCTCTTTTAAAAATCCAAGTTTTTAAACACTTAAATCAATTTCTAATTGATTTCCATTTTACTTTACTTTGAAATAAATTTCCCTATTTACTTCAATCATTTCAAATACATTAACTTTCATCTTTTATTTCTTTATAATGAGTTAAAACCCTTTTTAACTAAATTACCAATTTCGGATTTCCAAACTTCTTCAATTAATATTTTAATTAAATTAAATCTTTAAATTTCAATAAAATCAATTCTTTTATATTTTTAAATAATATCACTTTAGTTAAAGATTTATTTCTTCACTATTAAATTCAAAATCCTCTTTTCTCATATTTGTTCGAATTAAGAAATTTCTTTATTTCTTTTACAATTCCTTATTTAATTTATTCGAATTCACTAGAATTATTTAACTTAAATTTTACTCTTTTATTTCTTTCCAAAATTCAATTCAATTGCTTTTGATAACTCATTATACTGGGAAATTCAATCCAACCAGATTATCCAATATAAATCATCACAGGATATCAAAAATCATATCACAGAATATTTAAACAAAATTAAATATTTTGAGGAATCCAGTTGGATCCCTCCAACCTGTTTCCCTGCATCCACAGATGTTAGCACAATACCAATTTCACTTCAAAGTGGAATATCGCGGTATATGGGATTTATATAAAATCATCCGCTATTATGCGGCGCATAGGGTCTCATCCACTATATAATGTGGGAATATCAACAACTCCAATATATACATATGCCAATATATATATATATTGGTATACTACTATATATATCACATCAATCAAATCAACCATTCAATAAATTATTTAAATTTAATCATTTAAATTTAAATTTAACTGAGTGAGATTAACTCACCTTTGATTTTCGTTTGCAATCCATTCCCAATGGCTTGTTTCCATGATTTTAAACCTTGTATAAGCATTATACAATTTATTAATATTCGAACTAATTTTAATTTCCATTTAACAATTTAATTTAAACTCATAATTTGATTTAACTATTTTTCTTTAAATAAATTATTTTTAGTGACTAAATAATTGAGTAAGCCAATTAAATAAGTTGAACACCTTAATACTTAAATTTAAAATTAAACAGTAAGTTGAGGTATTATATATTCCTAGTCCATACATATAATTTACTGTTCTACTTATACATATTTAAATTGAATTAAGATTGACTTAAAAATTAAAAACTGCCTGGCAGACAAAGAATTTCTTTACCATAAGAATTTTCCATTTTGCACTTTGCATATATATATTTTCTAAACTAAAATAATTAGCTAAGTACGTAAACAAATTAGTCTCTATAATAAATTACTGGGATAATAATGATTACCTTAGATAAAGACATCAGCCTCCGCTGCCGCCTTGTCAGTAACGTCGAACTCGACCTGAGCTCCTCGAAACGCTTCCTCATGCTGCCGCACATGCCTGGTCATGAGAATCCCTTTTCCATCACCACGATCAGTTCCCAGCCTCGCACGCAAATCCAACCCTAGCACGTAGTCGCGACTTACACCCACTCGACTGCTGCCATACCCCACGCCAATGAGTTGCCGCCGCTTGCTCGAGCACTGGCACACTCGTTGCCTCGCCTCCGCCATGAAGCTACGCATCGTCGAGCACGCATCGATCTAGGTCACTCAACTCGGTTTCGAACTGGAACGAATAGAGATCGGCTTCGAATTGAAGGAGCCCCAGCGACCATCTCGATTTGGAAACGAAGTCGCCACCCCGATCGCATCCCCCTCGCGAAACGATAACCCTCCAACGACCCTGGTCGCCACGCGATTCATCGCGATTTCGATTTGGCAAGAGACCCGGGTCTCGTTGATTTTTTTTTTTCCTAAAATGAACTGATTTTATTCTGGTATAATTTGACGAGGCTGCAGCCATGATTTCTCGAATTTGATTGTGGATTAACTGAGGGAAAGGATTTTGTATCGGCCATTATTTTTCTTTGAATATATTTGTTTTGATTTGAACGAAAGAAAAGGATATGGGGCCATGCTTTGAAACGAAGGGGTAAGCTTTGCACGATAAATTTCGTGATCTTCGGCGTGATTCAAGGAGACAACGTGCTGATGGAAAAGGAATTCCAGCTGATGTTGACCCAATTTTAAATTTAAAATTTAAATCAAATTCGATTTAACTTTCAACGCATTTACTTACCGTAAGGTCACACCACAACTCCGAAAAATACGAAATTTGAAATCCGATAAAAATTCAATATTACGGATCCAATGGAACTGGTTTCGTCGAATTCCGAGACTGTGCCTCGGAAGGCTATTTTTAAATTCAATTTAAATGATATAAAATTTCAAAACATAACAAACCATTTTTAAAGCGGATTCCAACACTTCTATCCACTTCAGTATTATCTATATAAATTTTATAAGTCTTCAAATTATTTTTAACAGGCTTAAAGCTCCAGATTCAATAATTTACCAATTTCAATAATTTAAATTCAACAATTACTTGTCTAATCAATAATGATATTTGAAATTAAAGTTAATAATTATCTTTTGAATATTTAAAATTAATTAAATATTCCTATTTCAAATGCTCAAAAATTCCGGGTCGTCACATTCCTTCCCCCTTAAAAGAATTTCGTCCCCGAAATTACCAATTAGGAAGAATGATCCAATACCCATTACTATTTCCTTAACCCAAATAGTTTTAACCGCCTCCCAAAACAAATCCTTTAATAGAGATACATTATCCCTCTTTCTAACCTTTCAAACTTACTCCTAAGTCCCAAACAATATTATCTTTCTTATCGGTTCAAATTTAAATTTGAATTCAAATTTTAAATTATCAAAATTTTCTCAAAATTTTTCTAACTCCCTAAATTTCCGAAAAATTTCGCCAGCGTCTCCTTTGCGCGGCTAGCTCGGTACTACTACAAAATGGCTCTACGGCCTCCCAATCTCAAAAGGAAACAAAAAGCCAAGTGGCTGGATCAAAACCCAATCAAATTTCATATAGAAATTCAAATACATACCTTTTTGTCGGGCCATTAAATTTTATCTTCTAAAATCAAAAATCCCAATTTATCCATTGCTTTTATACACCTGTATATCCTACTAAGCAATAATATTCAATCACAATTCCAAAGTCCTTTTATACTTTCCTTTACAAATTTTCAATATTTGTTTTACTTAAGCCCGTACGATGCACATATATCATCCGTACGCAATATCACATTCGATCGCTCAATCGATCACACAATTTCACTTCCGAACTAGTATCGTCCACCCGACTTCCTAGTGCGGATTCAGATCTGGTTTCTTGATCAGAAACCGTTATTCTCCTTGCATAGTCATGATAGAGAATATCCAGAATCAATCAACAATCCATATCCAGGTTCGCCGTTGAAAATCGAGTGAAAAATCCTGATTCGGATCGATAAAACTATCTCGAAATTTTGTGTTCGACATCTGGACCAAATAGCTATGCGAATAAAATAATATACGTACATCTTATGTATAAATTCCAATTGATTACCAGTGATATCAATTCTCTTTTATTCACATTCCTTTGATTGTTATCCCCTTATTCACAACTATCCCATTTCATAACTTCAGTTTTAAATCTTCATTCAGTCATTCACTCAGTATTTTCCTAATACCAATTTACTTAAGAATCTCACCATACTTCTTAAGTTCAATATACATAGTTTACATACTTCTTATATTTATTTCCACTTCACTATTGAAGTTCATATTAAATTCTAATCACTTTTTCCTTTACAATTCCATTTGATTACAATTTGGCTTTCATTTTGGATATTGAATTAGTTGCACTTGCTAATTAATTTAAATTTCAATTAACAGTTTATTTGCAAACTTCACTTCTTTAGTTTCTTCAATTTCACTTCACTTTACATTCACATTTGAATTAGATTTCAATATCCAGTTTTCAATTTTATTTGCTTAGCAAATTTAAATCATTTATCGTAAATGAAAATTTAAAATTTTCTAACTTCCAAAATTTCTAGAAAATTTTGGCAGAGTCTCCTTTGTACGGAGGGACTTCTGCGATATCGCAGGATGCACAAATATGTATATACATCGGCCTCAGGCCGGAATTCACAATATATATCAATATATGCAGTTCATATCTCCTATTTTTGAATTTTTGCATAAACGTACCTTATTATAGAAATTTTTAAGCAAGCGACGATTTATTTTAGCATTTAACGCAGTCAAAACCAGCCAAACGGCTTCTCTGAACCTGTACTAACTCAATATAAATATGTGAGTGACAAATATTCAAAGTTCATTAACATCTTACTAAATTTCAATAGTTAACATTTGTATAACATAAGCGATATCCACTAAACACTTCCATAAGCCAATCTACAAGGTTCCGACAAAATTTCCAATCAATCTGAGGCTATTTCAATTAATTCCAATGGTTTACAATTTAGTTCCTTACATTTAATCCATTGTTAATCCAACTTTATTTAATGGTTTTCAATCTATTTAAACTTTATTCACATTTCAATTTACTTCCAACTTAATAAATAAACCATTTCAATCCAACTCTATTTTATAATTCAAGTTTTGGCTTCCTATCCATTTTCCCAAAATACAACCAAATTCATTTAGCTTATTTCTTCCACTATTAAATTTTATAAGTCGCAACTTCTTTATATCATACTTTCACCTATTTAAAACCAATTCTATTCGCCTTTTACTTTTTAACTCGGATTATACAATTTTATTTACAATACAAATCAATACCGTTTTATTCCAATCCCATTTTTATTTTTAGTTTCAACATTTCCACTTATTTTCAGTTCACTATAAATTCCAGTCAACTTCTATTTTTAATTCAAATTTATTTCTAGGCTTCATTATTAACTCACAATCCATATAATCGAGTTAAGTTTCATTAACATACTTATCAAACAATTTATTTAGATAAACAGCTTACTTTCAATTTTTAAACCAATATTTGGTTTTATCTAAATAAAAACTACTACATCATCTTTCCTTGAGTTCAATATTATTTTAGAATTCCAGTTTGGATTTATTCATTTTTAATCCAACAAGCTCATATTCAATCCAATTGATCTCGAAATCAATTTTATTTTACTTCTATTAATTGGCTTATACTCTAACTTATTATATATATATATATATATATATTTTTCCCGTTTTCTTACTTACTTCAACCCTTTTGTAAGTATCCAAACTTTATTTATTTTCCCATAATCATTTTAATAAAATTCCAGAGTTTAAACAACTTTCAACATTTCATAATCACTTTTGAAATCAACTATATCCAAACTCCTTTGGTAAATTCAATTATCCCCTTGAATTTCAAAACCAACCCGGTTCACAATCATTTCCAATTTTAAACAGTTCGGTAGCAATTTCTCTTTGGAAACTCGAAAATGAACACCGATGATGTCGCGATCATCATCGGAATTATTTTCCAGCGACCGAAGAGAATTAAATGCTTTTATTTCTTTAAAAACATTTCAAATATTTTAACTTTCAAATCTTCCCAGATTTCAATCCAATTTCAAAAATATTACCGAAATAATATCACCATTATTTCTCCAAAACCCTTGAAAACCATTTCCAAACTCAAAGGGATTTTAAACTTCACAAAATTCCAAATTTCCTTTAAATCTACATTCAAATTTTCTCTGGAATTCTATTTCAAAATTATAATCACCCTTACAATTTACATTTACAAATCTCATTTGTATATGAAGTTTATTTCAACATATAAATTACATTTATAATTTATATTCTCAAATTCCATTTGTTATATAAGTTTATTTCTCAACTGGGTTATAAATTTTCAATTTCTTAATCAATTTTACACACTTAAATGATAATAAATTTAATATGATCACTTCCTAACAACCAAGCAACCAAATACTACAATAATTTACAAAAATTATACCTTTTGTATACAAAAATAAATTGGGTAAAATTATTTCATTTACCCTATTTAAAGCAATACTATGTCGAATTGTTCTATTCAAGTGTTTAGAGATCCCTATCAATAACGTTAATTACTCGCATTGACCAGAATCCATAAACCACTCAATAAACCAACCAACACAATATAAAACCATTTTATATTCACTAACAAATACGCGCTCATATCTATTAGTACTCTCAAAATTCCCACCAGAGCCAAGGTTATCGCCAACCTTCGCTCCGATACCACTGTAACGACCCCACTTTCCAGACCCGGAAAATCGAACCATTTGATTTAAGAAGAAGAGGTAGAAGAAGAAAAATAGAAAACAAAATCAGAATCTAACCATCGCAGCGGAATAAAATATAATATATATTAACAGGTCTTTACACAAATCAAAACTATATCAGTTTTATATAATATAGCATCAGAGTATACACCAGAGAACACATAACATACAACTGGATAATAACCATATCATGTCCTCAATACAACAGAGTACAACAATCAACACAGCGGAATATATATATATATATATATATATATATATATATATATAAACAAGTACGGGAGATACGTCTCGCCATCCAGCTCATCTCCTGAGCTCCACAGCATCATATCCTGTAACCTATAATACTCGGTCTGACCCGAGCATCATATAAAACAATACCCGAGTCAGTCTGGAATACCAGCGTGAGAAAATCACACTCAATTGATTTATTAAAGTTTCAAAAATCCTTTTGAAAACAAAAGCATCTCGTAAGACCACGCCACAAATAAACATGTCGGGTTTTTACCTTACGATAGCTAAAACACTTTTTATAAAAATCCTCTGATATTATAATAGTGTCTATTCACAAATACTTATTAAAATAGCTGAAATTGTTACATGATTAAATTCCAGCATACTAGCCACAACGTGGGTAATACAAACAAAACTCGTACAAGGCACGTAGGGAGAATGGATTTCCAACGAATGACTAGGCACTGGGGTACCACCTGTCACAGTACGTGGCCTAGATCACAGTACCGAGGAGTACGCCCGCTCCCCTGCAACACAAGGCCGGAATCATCCCTTACTGGATAATTCCAAATAAAATCACCCCACGGTTGGGATCAGCAACCGCACCACTAAGCCGAAATAAAAGGGACATCTAGACAGGGATGACCTTACTCTCAAGTGGGTGCTACCCACGAAGCCTTGCTGCATAACCCCTGATTTTCAGTCATTCCCGGTTGATGAGGCTCGAGGCTAAACGATACCTTTATAGCACATATCCCTTAGAATGCCCATCGTCCACCTGACGATGTCACGAAAGCATTCGTCCATACAAGTCCGTCCCGAGTTCGAACGGAACCGAAGGCACTATTCCTACTACATCCATTTTGGAAATATCCTCAGGATTAGTAGCGACTAGCCCTTGCACTTCACTGCTCCATCTTCGACTCCAAACACGTTACACGAAACGTACAAACTGGATCGAAGTGGTATTCGAGTCTCCAGACCTAGAATCCCGGTATACGGAAACTCGATCCCGGTCTCTTCGATACGATCAACGCATTTGGCCAATATTGATAGTCGGTTATTTAACTATCAAATAACATCCACAAGCAACCATCACAAAATAAATAATTTCCCACATTATTTATTTGCCCAAATATCTTTCCAAGATATATTTCCAAATTTTCAAAACTCATTTGAAAACAATTTCAAACAGTTTCCGCTTACGGAATACATTTCCCAAATAATTATTTCCACTGAATCACCAAGTACAAAATATTTTAGATTTAAAAATAAATTAAAAGACTTTACTATAAATATACTTTATAACATTGAAATTTTAAAATCACTTTAATACCTTATCAAAATCTATACTTAAGGAATATTTAAAATAAAACCACTTTATAAATATAAACTACTTTCTCCTTTAAAAACACAATATCAAATCACTTTAATATAATTACTACAATAATAGATTTTCGAAAATACTTACTTTAAAAATTTAACATTTAAAAATAATCAATTTTCTAAAACATGCTTTTTAAAACATATTAAAACCTTTGACTTATATTTAAAACTGCCTTGGAAAAACGTACTTGGCAATCCAGAGAAATACACTTCTCATTTCCATCTTTTAAAAATAAACCAACATTTATTTTTAAACCAATCCATATTCTTTTATAAATTCCCACCTTGAATTTATATTTTCAAATATCCAATGATATTTATTTTACTTTATAAACCCAGTTTATATCTCCAAAATCTCATTTCTCTTTTAAAAATCCAAGTTTTTAAACACTTAAATCAATTTCCAATTGATTTCCATTTTACTTTACTTTGAAATAAATTTCCCTATTTACTTCAATCATTTCAAATACATTAACTTTCATCTTTTATTTCTTTATAATGAGTTAAAACCCTTTTTAACTAAATTACCAATTTCGGATTTCCAAACTTCTTCAATTAATATTTTAATTAAATTAAATCTTTAAATTTCAATAAAATCAATTCTTTTATATTTTTAAATAATATCACTTTAGTTAAAGATTTATTTCTTCACTATTAAATTCAAAATCCTCTTTTCTCATATTTGTTCGAATTAAGAAATTTCTTTATTTCTTTTACAATTCCTTATTTAATTTATTCGAATTCACTAGAATTATTTAACTTAAATTTTACTCTTTTATTTCTTTCCAAAATTCAATTCAATTGCTTTTGATAACTCATTATACTGGGAAATTCAATCCAACCAGATTATCCAATATAAATCATCACAGGATATCAAAAATCATATCACAGAATATTTAAACAAAATTAAATATTTTGAGGAATCCAGTTGGATCCCTCCAACCTGTTTCCCTGCATCCACAGATGTTAGCACAATACCAATTTCACTTCAAAGTGGAATATCGCGGTATATGGGATTTATATAAAATCATCCGCTATTATGCGGCGCATAGGGTCTCATCCACTATATAATGTGGGAATATCAACAACTCCAATATATACATATGCCAATATATATATATTGGTATACTACTATATATATCACATCAATCAAATCAACCATTCAATAAATTATTTAAATTTAATCATTTAAATTTAAATTTAACTGAGTGAGATTAACTCACCTTTGATTTTCGTTTGCAATCCATTCCCAATGGCTTGTTTCCATGATTTTAAACCTTGTATAAGCATTATACAATTTATTAATATTCGAACTAATTTTAATTTCCATTTAACAATTTAATTTAAACTCATAATTTGATTTAACTATTTTTCTTTAAATAAATTATTTTTAGTGACTAAATAATTGAGTAAGCCAATTAAATAAGTTGAACACCTTAATACTTAAATTTAAAATTAAACAGTAAGTTGAGGTATTATATATTCCTAGTCCATACATATAATTTACTGTTCTACTTATACATATTTAAATTGAATTAAGATTGACTTAAAAATTAAAAACTGCCTGGCAGACAAAGAATTTCTTTACCATAAGAATTTTCCATTTTGCACTTTGCATATATATATTTTCTAAACTAAAATAATTAGCTAAGTACGTAAACAAATTAGTCTCTATAATAAATTACTGGGATAATAATGATTACCTTAGATAAAGACATCAGCCTCCGCTGCCGCCTTGTTAGTAACGTCGAACTCGACCTGAGCTCCTCGAAACGCTTCCTCATGCTGCCGCACATGCCTGGTCATGAGAATCCCTTTTCCATCACCACGATCAGTTCCCAGCCTCGCACGCAAATCCAACCCTAGCACGTAGTCGCGACTTACACCCACTCGACTGCTGCCATACCCCACGCCAATGAGTTGCCGCCGCTTGCTCGAGCACTGGCACACTCGTTGCCTCGCCTCCGCCATGAAGCTACGCATCGTCGAGCACGCATCGATCTAGGTCACTCAACTCGGTTTCGAACTGGAACGAATAGAGATCGGCTTCGAATTGAAGGAGCCCCAGCGACCATCTCGATTTGGAAACGAAGTCGCCACCCCGATCGCATCCCCCTCGCGAAACGATAACCCTCCAACGACCCTGGTCGCCACGCGATTCATCGCGATTTCGATTTGGCAAGAGACCCGGGTCTCGTTGATTTTTTTTTTCCTAAAATGAACTGATTTTATTCTGGTATAATTTGACGAGGCTGCAGCCATGATTTCTCGAATTTGATTGTGGATTAACTGAGGGAAAGGATTTTGTATCGGCCATTATTTTTCTTTGAATATATTTGTTTTGATTTGAACGAAAGAAAAGGATACGGGGCCATGCTTTGAAACGAAGGGGTAAGCTTTGCACGATAAATTTCGTGATCTTCGGCGTGATTCAAGGAGACAACGTGCTGATGGAAAAGGAATTCCAGCTGATGTTGACCCAATTTTAAATTTAAAATTTAAATCAAATTCGATTTAACTTTCAACGCATTTACTTACCGTAAGGTCACACCACAACTCCGAAAAATACGAAATTTGAAATCCGATAAAAATTCAATATTACGGATCCAATGGAACTGGTTTCGTCGAATTCCGAGACTGTGCCTCGGAAGGCTATTTTTAAATTCAATTTAAATGATATAAAATTTCAAAACATAACAAACCATTTTTAAAGCGGATTCCAACACTTCTATCCACTTCAGTATTATCTATATAAATTTTATAAGTCTTCAAATTATTTTTAACAGGCTTAAAGCTCCAGATTCAATAATTTACCAATTTCAATAATTTAAATTCAACAATTACTTGTCTAATCAATAATGATATTTGAAATTAAAGTTAATAATTATCTTTTGAATATTTAAAATTAATTAAATATTCCTATTTCAAATGCTCAAAAATTCCGGGTCGTCACACTCCTTCTATGAAACCAAGTCTGTTTATAAAACTCTATTTATAAATCTCGAAAACATTTATAAATAAATATTAATCATTTACTTCAAACACTATTATATAATAATAATTGTTAACAATAAACATTATAAATAAATAATAATAATCAGCTTCAAAACGTCTTAAAAATAATAACTAATAATATCAAAACATTATTATATAAACAATGATAATTAATCTTTACCGTTATTATAAATAGTAATAATTTATTTTCCAAAACATTATTAATAAATCATTATTATTAATTTTAAGCCATATTAATTATTTAAATAATTAACTTTTTAAAATATTAAAATATTGATAAATAACTTTAAAACAATATTAGATATAAATAACTTCTAAAACAATAATAAATATAAATAAATAACTTTTAAAATAATATTAAATATAAATATAACACCTTAGAACAATTTTAAACAATAGTTAAGTCACTTGAATCATTATTAAATAATATTTAATCAATTCAACACATTTCTAAATGATTTAGAAATGATAAAATTATTCTCCAAATCACAATCATTTCAAAAACCAAATGACAATTTATAGTATTTCTCAAAATACTAAATTTATCCCAACAATTAGTAGAGCACTTAACCAATATTGACATTGATTTTCTACCACTTCAGGATTTTCACCTTTTGGACATATAACAATGGCATACCCAATAGTGTCAAACAACTAGGTTTGATATTTAATAATCACATAATAGGCATAATTTTGAAAAATAAATCAATAATGGCAAGGAATCCTATTGGATCCCTCCAACATGTCCCCCCCTGCATCACAAATAATATATAATCATATAATATGCATCACTGCTACTAGGCGGGTATATATAAAGGTCATTCGCTCTACGAACGGAATAAAACCAAACCAACTAATAAAACTGTAAATCATCCAAACATCCAATCAAAAATTTTATCAACTATATAACATACTTGTTAACAAAAAATGAGTTTAACTCATAAAATCTCAATTGTCGCTGAAACGTTCTGTTTTCGTCTAAATCGTACGATGATTGATTTAGCGTGGAATTTCTACTTTCTCCAAATTCCACCAATCCAATTCCATTCCATGGCCAACGCTATTACGGATGCATCGCAAAAAGTCACATTCGATGTGGACCTAATATGGATGAGTTATCGATATAATAAGATTTACAATTTTAGTAATATAATAATATCCTTATTGCTAGTCATTAGTATAAATTAATCAACCTTATTTAGAATATAATCGGCCCGCCTAATTCTCCTTCTCCCTCTTGCATTCGAACAAAACCCAGGCGCCAACTTCACCTCCTCGTCATCGCCGTCTTAGTCATCCAGCCACCGCCATGTCATTACCTCACGCTCCACCGACCTCGACAAGCCCATGCCCAGAGCCTCGACCACCATGCCGCCTGAAACTTCCCTAAAACACAATCGATGTTCAACCCCCAAATTTTTCCTCCACACTTGACCAAACTTCGCCAGTGCCTCGCCCATACCATACTCGACATTTCCTCTTCAGGCTTTACCGACCAACTCTCGACGACGACGCTGGAATAAGCCAAAGACCAAAACTCATCTAACTATGTTCAATTGGCAACTCCAGTTACCCACGACCACTTCGTGATGATCTAACCATACACTAGCTTTCCCTAGCCTAGACGAACATATCTCTAGTTGACGACATCACCTAAACATGCTTGGATTGGCCCCGATCAATTATGGCCGTTGGATGGAGATGATTTGAATTTAAGAGGAAAAGAAATGGAGCATGATTTCTCTGGTTGCACACGAATTATAAGGGAGACATTATGGTTAAAACGTGGGGAGGGTATGGGCTGAGTAGTACAAAGCATAGGTAGGCTATGGGCTAACATTATTTTATTCAATAAAATCCACACTTCACGTCGGGAAAATCTCAACCTCTTATCAAGGCGTGCTGCCTGACGTTCTATATGAAATACCCCTATTTCAAATGCAATGGAACTATTATTGAGACCTAATTCGATAATATACATAAGTTAGTTTTCGAAATGAAATATATTATTTTAAATCCCTTTAATTAATTTCTATGCATTTCGAGCTCTCATGACCAAACAATACATTTGATTGTCACGAAATTAGACGGCATCTAATAATTCCTATTATGGATCTAATGGAACCGGTTTCATCCAATTCCGAGATAGTGCCCAAAAAGGCTATTTTCACACGTTAATTAAAACGAATTATTATGAAAACCAAGTAAATCACTTTTAAATATAAATTTAAAAGTTTATTATTCTATTCTTATTTATACTGAATTTTAATAAGGTTTCAAAACCATTTTTGTTAACATTAAATCCAAGATTACATTATTTAAATATTCTAATTATTTAAATTCACTATTTAATATCTTCAATCAATTGTCATTCATATATTCAAATAAACCCCTTTTATTTGAAATTAAAGCTATTTTACTTATAAAATTAATATCTCAATATTTATAATTAATTAAGTATATCAAAATGAGATGTCTATAATTTCCGGGTCGTTACATGCCCATAACCTAACAGATGTCAATGTGTATTGACCAATCAATTTTAAACATTGACCGGGGCAATTGAAAATGTTAATTTATACAGTGTGAATTCTATGTCCCATACACAACGAACAGACTATTTTTTGTAAATAGTCCACTCATTCTAGAAAACAAGGTACGTTGCACAATGGAATCATGCATCGGATCTTACACATTATCATGGGATAATCGATAATGGAACCATTGTGTAGAGCGACATAGAACATTCTTTTGTAGGAACACAGTAAGTGTAGTAATAGGATATGTTGTGTAATGGAATTGTTCAAGTGTTGGGATACATTCGACGTGATCGTTCTTTGGAAAAGAACTATCCTATTGAAGTTTGCAACAACGGATAATGATCAACCAACTTTAATAGGAGGTAGTTCATGCATTTTAAAGGATAAAACAATTTGATTGCACTAAGTTTTCAAAACTTTCTTGATTGACTCGATGTGAGATTGAAGTCAGCACCAAGTGTAGTTGAATGTAGGGATTTCATGTACTCACTTTGAGTCAAGTAGGAGGTCGCACTAGGAAAAACTTGGAGCAAACAATGACCAAAGGAGAAGTGGGTGGTCGATCATTTAATCGAAGTTTCGACCATGCATCAATCACAACCCCAAATCATCGTCGGTGACAAACTCCACCACCACAAGATGACGACAACCTACCTTTTAACACTAGATCTGGATTTTAGGCTTGAAATGAGTTCGGGCTCGATCTGATTCGAGAAGTCGATGGTGATTGGAACAAGAATCGGGTGGTAGCAGCTTCTTCAGGTGGTTGGAAGTGGCTCTAAATTACGACGACGAGCAATTTTGATGAAGTAGTTTTGCACGAAGGGAATTGGCATCGGTCGGAAAACTTGAAGGCAAGTGAAAATATGAAAGCGTGGATGAAATTCTCTAAGTGTTGGAACTTATAAGAATAAGGATGACTTAACAATTTAGATCAGTACCGACCCAAATATGGTTGGTACCAACATGAATTTTCGGATCCAATCCAAAAAAATGGATATAAAAGGAAGAAGAAAGGCAACCATACTTAGCTAAAGTGTGGAAAGATCTCTAGATCTTGTCTTGGGCATGGAAAATGGAACTACTACTGTTTAAAACAATTGAGTGGATGCCTTTGGAATGGAGACGACGCTTTAAAGTAACCCTTGGATGACCAATAGACTTATATGGACAATTCTATATGGTTGACTTGTTCTAGAGAACGCTTTGCTTGCAATAAAAGTACATTTTGGAGGCAAGTGTTATTCAGTTTTTAGACCAAGCAGATTTCAATCGAATATGAACTTCAGGATGAAGATTAAACACTTCAAGGACTCAAAGGAATGCTTGGAAATATAGTGGAAGTGGATTCAAGAATTTGGAGAGCAATAGGTGCAAATGTGAATATCAGTCTTTTAAATCAGTACCAAGCATTTTTTGGGCAACATGAAGTGCTCTGAACACTTAATCTGTGGATTTCTGGTTAAAGTGATCATCATGCGGCTCATTTTTGAAGTAGGTAAACAGGTCCAAGAAAGCTTTGAAGAAAACAAGATAAGTATAAGAGATAGCAGAACCTTTTGGAAATAGTATGATTTCTAAGGCAAAAACGCTTGAAAGTTGATGGATCTAAGCAAAGTAGTAGAGTAGAGGAGGGTATAACAGTTGATAGTTGTTGATGTCAAAAAGGATCATGTAGTGACCCTAGTTTTTACTGACATTATTTAGGACATTTAATTAGATAAATTAAATGAAATAATGTAGATGGTTAAGGGATTGAGATTTGTAAAATCATAAGGAAGTGTGTCTTAATTAATCTGATCCAAAGAGAATTAAAATGAAGTAAGTCGGAGGATTATGCTAAGGGTAAAATAGGAATAGACTATGTTCTTATACCCTAAACCCTTCTTACCTTCATTCCTTAGTCATTTTAAACATTTGGAAACAAAACTAAAACAAAGCTTGGTCGGCCATCATTAAGAGATTCAAGAAGAATAAAAGCTAGGATTCAAGTAGGAAGCTTAAGCAAATCAATCAAGGAGCAAATGTCAACCTTCTTAACACTAAGCTAAGGTTAGTAATAGATTCACATCTCATTTGTATGGATTTCGGTTTCTAGTTAAGATCCGAATTTATTTTGCAAACAACATGCCATGCTATGATTGTTTAAATGGAAATATATGCTTGTTGATGATTTATGTTGCTTCATATAGATCTTATGATAAGTTTTGATTTGAAAAATCTATTAGATGCATTCAAATGACTTGCATTTCTAATATATGGTAGAAATCATTATTTATGAAGTGGGTTTCAATTTTTATAATTTTCTAAGCATTTGTGGATTTATTATGAATTTTCTATGGAAGAAAATAGCTAATATTGGGTTTAAATTAATTACGGCAATTATATATTGCTTTTCGGTCTGAAATTTAAATATGTTAGAAAACATATTAGAAGTGAATTATGGTAATTTTTGGGGAATTTTCCTATGTATTTTACTATATATATAAAATTATTTAAGGTATGTAACTTATATGACTTATATGTTTTATCAAGGAGAAGGGCTTCTTTGTTAAATATTTTTAATATGATAATTTCTGAATTCAGCAACACTTCTAGAAAAGAAGATTTTGAAAAGAAATGGGCAACCAATTTTATTTTGATAAATAAGGGAAGTTAGTTGAAAAGCAATTACTTTTGAATGGTGTAAAACAGTTTTGCTCATACTATTTCGCCACTTCCATCTGCAAGCTTTGGATGACATACCTTTGCCCATGACTAAGTCGAAATCAATGCACATGGTATTAAACAATTGATACTTAGTGAACTAGAGAAAGGTGGAAGGCACAGCGTCGAAACCAAGCTTTCGAAGGGGTAGAAGTTGCTTTTATTAACTTCGAACTATTTCTGTTTACAAGCGATGCTTTCGAAGGGGTTGGAGTTAGCTTTGGACTTAACCAACTAGCTTTTGTTATATAAAAAGTTCTTTCGAATGAGTTGCTGCCTTTATGTTATAAAAGAAGCTTTCGAAAAGGATACAACCCATGCTGCCACAATCTACCTTTCGACCAAGTTAAGGCTGGTTTTCTTTATTGCCTTTAAACAATGGCTTTGAAAAGATACTTTCGCCTTCTTACTTTGAAGCCACTTCTCAATGCTTTCAAAAGGTTTGGTTTTGAAACCATCCTCTTTCTTTTACTTAGGACCAATGCTTTCGAAGGCAATGCTTTTGCCCCAGTTCTTTACGACCATTAGCTATATTAAAAGATTAAACCCAAAGTTTTCGAAAGGAACGGTTTTAAATGGTTTCAAAGCAATGTTTCCACAAACTTTTACTTGAACCCAATACTTTCGAAAGGTATGTTTTGAGTGAAGAATTGCAATGTTTTCGAAAGGTATATAATATGGGTTTTGAAGGGGAGATCCCCAATGTTTTCAAAAGGGTTATTTTGAGTATTTGAATGGAGAGTTTCCAATGCTTTCGAAAGACAAGTTTTATGGTTTCAAATGAGGATGTCTAAGGTTTAAATAATGATTTCAAAAGGTCTATTTTCGAAAGGAATGTTTTGGCCTTTCGACCTAATGTTTCAAGGTATAGTAGTTAACTTATTTAGAAAGGGGTACTTTCAATGGGTTCCAAAGGGATTGTTTGAAGTTTTTAAACAAAGGTTTCAAAGGGTTTAACTTAGCTTCATGGCTAAAAATCTTTTAAGTTAAAAAGGGTTTTTAACTAATTTGGAGGGATAGATAACCCCATTGGTTAGATTTCATCAATATTGTTCTGTGTAAAGTGTGTGTGTGTATTATGGCATAAGTATTTCGAATAAAGCAAAATATATGATTTCCTTGTTTTATGAAGAAATGAATTTAGGGGTAAATCATTTACAAATATTGTTTACAAGGAAATGAAATTTGAATAGGGCAGTTAACTCTAAGTATATGGAAGGAAATGAAAGTTGAAAAGGGTAGATAACCCTAAGTTTATGACTCAGATATTAGCAGACCAGATGGGACTAGTGTAGACTCGCGCCCTATACTTTAGCTAATAGCCTCTAGCTAATATAAGTCCAAAATTCCAGTGTGTAGGGCTTCGTCACATATGGGACTAAGATAATGGTTATGCAATGAAAGGAATATACAGAGTGAAGATAGGTTATTGGTAAGCCCGCAAAACCATTAGGTTCAGTTGACCCTAGAAAAATAAAGTTAAGGGCAATCAGCCTAGTAGTGTGTCTAACAGAAGTTAGATAATTGATTATGTCTAGTAGGCCCGAGTCAGCCAATGGTTAATAGTTAGTCAGATTAAACTATAGTGTGGACAGATTAGTCCATTGATTTCCTGATTCTTATGCATATATATGTACTTACTTTAATTGTTATAATCAATTTGATTGCAGGGTTTTGATTTATAAAAGATATGCTTTAAAAGGATATTAGTGAGGAGAAACTCATTCCACTAAGCGGTGCGGTCTCACTTAATATCAGAAAAACTGAGATGTAATAGCATTATTCAAACTAGGATTTATGCCTGACTCGAAGTTTATATTTTCCCCTTAAATTCTCGGGTGCTCAAAACATAATTTGAGTAAATTGAGAGTTGAGGTTTTTTAGATTTATTAGGTTGGATGAATAAGCTTCAAAAGACGTGCAGGAGGCAAAGCTAGATATATAAGAGCTATTTAGTTTTATTTCCGCTGTAATGTATTAAGGCTGATATGTCTATTTAATACTCTGATCATCCAGGGGGCGTCTTCATATGTCGCTCTTGGCCTAATTTGTAATAATTATATTTGATCAAAACCTGGGAATCATTTGGGATTATGTCTCTAAATATGAAATATTGATTTGAAATGTAGTCAGAAAAGCTGTTTTTTTAATTTATGTTGATTTTGTTTCATATTCATGTGCTTATGATATTATGGATACCTTAACATTACTGTATTTTGTCATCGAAAGTTAATACTATGGATGACTGAAGTATCTGTAATGCTTAGCTTCGGGCCTCAAGATAGGGGATGTTACAGATCAACTCCCAAAAATGTGTTGTAGAGAACCCGCAACACCTAGATCTAGCTGATAACAGTAGAAATAAAAGAAAGAAATAAAGTAAAAGGACACAAGATTTTTATAGTGGTTCGGCAATCTCTAGCCTACGTCCACTTTATAGTTTTATTGATTAATGTGATAGAGTTCGTGTTGGATTACAGAGAGCAAGAGAGAGTCTAAGTCACTAGTTCAAGGGTTTAACAAGTTCTAAGTCCTAGAACTGTCAAAAATAGCTACCTAGATGACTATTGTGTGGAGGTTAAAGATATAGAAGTGGCAGAGCTTCTGCATATGGAGTCGGCAAAAACTAGATCCTTCTTTGGTTGCACATAGGTTTGTATTTATAGAGAAACGGGGGTGTTGGGTCAGAAGCCTGCTTACACTGAGGTTCAAGAGATAGTCCAATTCCACACAAGAAAAATCAAAGCACCATGAACCAAGGAGATAGGTCGGTACTAACCTATATAGCTTGGTACCGGGCTATAAATGTAGGTGTGCGTTGAAATTTTCCACTTGCTTTGCTTTTCTATCTCCTTGTTGATGAGTTTTAACCCATTTGACATTGGTTTCGAGTTGATTCTAGCAATCTTCTTATTAGCACTCGGATTATCCTACTTTCTTGGGTTGCTTCTCACCATATTAGAATTGGTCGTTCAAACTCTAAGACAACTACATGATCACGAGCTACTGGAGATGTATATGGAAAGTATGGAGTTTGGGAGACAAACATGGGGAAATTTATAGGTCTTTACCGAACTATATGCTTAACCCCAAATTTTGTGAAACTCCCCTGAGTTGTTTCTTTACCATATTTAGGTGCGCTTTCCAGTTTCCAAGTCATTTTGTCTTCGTCTCAACATTTTAACTTCCATTGACCTCTGCTTAGTTAAAAATCCGGTTAACACTAGAGTATGCTTTTACTGAAACAAAGCATGCTCTGGATTGAGACAAACTCTAATACTCTATCTCTTGACTTTGGATAGTCGTTTAGGCATCGTTTCATAACATCACCTTTGATTGGTAGATATTCCTTCAACTGCTCCATATGGTTAGAATCTCATTCTTCACTCCTTGTGCTAAAGAAAAGACTTACGCTCTAGAGATCTGATCTACGCTTTGGAGATCGTTTCATGCCTTAGATGAGAACGGTCTCTCTTTGCTATGCAATTTTGTTTTTCTGATGAAACAGAGAGCTTTGCCTTCACGACCTTATAGTGTCGAACCCTTCAAGTCATTATTAAGAGCTTTTGGCCTTTGATTTCTACAAGCCATTGAGTGGAATTTATCTAAATTCAGAGGAATGGCGATTGTTGTGGTGATGATGATGGTGGTGCAGTCGATCGCTTCTTAGTGGAGATAGTCAATGTTCGAGTTGCACTTGACGTATGATGGATCTCAAGCTTGTCTTGACTCGTATTCATGCCACTTTGGAGATTCACTCAACCCTCGGTCTTAAGCTAATTCCTGTCAACTCATGGTTGTTCTTGTATTACCGCTTGCATTCCAATAAGACAGTTTGCTTCAGGAACGATCACGTTGGACCATCACCATGATCTTCCGTTTGATTCATTTCTCGTATTCTTAGAAAGAAAAGTTTATGTGTCGCTTTGGACAGTGAATCCGTTATCGATATTCATTGTAATGGGTAAGTTCCAACATATAATATCATTGCATAATGTGACTCGTTTTCTATCATGAGCGAGCTATCTATACAGGATGGTCCGTTTGTCATATTCAGGACACAAGACACACTTTACATAGATTAACATTTCTCACCTGCCTTGGTAAACGCTCAGAATTTGAATGGTCTACATACTTGAACATCTTTTGGACTCCGGGAACTGGTCACATGGGTGTTAATTTCCAAAATAAAATATACCCGATCGTGTTGAACTTCAAGTTCCCTTTTCTAGAATGACTTACCGATCACCTCGCTGCGAGTCCAAGGATGGTGTGTCAACTCCTTCTAAAGCTTGCTGGTCTGTCAATCTTCTTTTTAGTCGTGTTTACGTGTGAGTAAGCCCCACTATCTCATAACTTTATGAATATAAACAAAATCTTGGTAATTTTTAGCTTATGCTCCTTCATTCAGCTCTACATACAGTTGCCAAAGTTCTATGCTTGGCGAAACAGGGTCGTCATTTAATCAACTTCCTAGCCATTCCTGCTTGTGTTTCATCGTGTTCCTTTCGACCAACTGACAGTGTGGATAACCCCATTTTCACGTTGCTCCTGATTGTCTTAGAAAGAAGTTGGGATGATCATTTCCTTGTCGTATGATCTTTTCCATAAACCAAACCTTGTCTATGGAACATATCATTTTTCTTTTCAAAAATGCTTGACTCTGGTCACCAGTAGTAGCTAAATATTGTGTGGAAAATTACTCAACTGTCCCCAGTATAAGTATGTTTTCCCTATCCTGATCCTGGATCGGGAAAGTCCAATGATACCCGCCTTAGATTTTCCATGATTAATCTTGTTTGTTCTCAACCAAGGGTATCCCACTTAGTTGCTAGCATTGTCGCGAGAGTTCAATCGTGCATTTGTTTTAGTCTCCAAAAACTAGCATGCAATTTGTTCAATCTCGAGCATCCTCCTTGACGTTACCTACCTCTAAGGAATGGTTGACTCTTACAAGCTTGGGCTAAATTATTCGATCGACGCCGTTGTGGTTATGCCCTCTTGATGTTGCCTTTTCATGGCAATGGCAGTTTCCCAATGATTCAAGTTGAGTTTCCTTTGATCGAATTTTATTGCACGTATTCCAAGTTCTACCTTGCTCCCTACCACTAGGGATCGTTATCTATGATATTTAGCCCTTAGTCATATGTTTCTATCATGAACTAAATCATATTTATGGGGTTTTTCTACCATGAGTACGGGAATTAGTGTGAGTTAAACATGCAAGAAAAATTGCTTTCACAATCCCAGTCTTGATTCAGGAATTTCGAATAATACTCGCTTTTATTTCGCCATGACTATCCTTGCCTATCCTTGATTGAGCATGTCCTCCTCGGTCGCCAGCGTAGTCTTTGACGTCTGGTCAGGCACTAGCTTCAATCTTTGGAAACTAGAGCATGAATTACTCGATTTTGATTATCCTTCCTTAAAGATGTCTATTTCCAAGAAAAAGCGAAATTCCCAATGATTGTGGTCGACACTCCAGCTATGTTAAAGTTTCTATCTTCGAAAGAAAACTTGCACATCAATGACTCAATTTCGAGCCTTTTGGTACCAAGAGGTTCCTTTAGTATCGAGGCTCTTTGTTTACTGCTTCCACTGGTCTATTTGCCTTCTCTGTTGTGATTGTGCAGGCGGTTCCACCTCCCCATCGGTAGTTGACTACAATGATAGCATACTTAGCTTCTCTCTTCCATTGCACACTTGTCTCTGATCCTGGGAACTAGCGGTTTAGTTGCTTGATTAGAGCGTTTCTTTCTTAATGCTTCCTATTTCTGGGCAACAATTGGGTTCCTGATTTTTAGGGTCGAATTAGGTCGTGCATCAATTTCTATCTTTGGAAACTAGCACACTGATGATTCAATTCTAAAGATTTATCCTTGATGTTGCCTATCTCCAGGAAATAGCTGATATCTGCTGGTTACAGTCGAATGATTTGATCAGCTTGAAAGTGAATACTTCTCCCTAACGTTGCCATTTTCTGGGCAACATTAGGTTCCTGAAGATTTTACGATTACGTTGTTCAGACGTTGCCTATCTTTGACTGATGCCAAGGCTTCTAATGTTACAAAATGGTACCTTCCTGACGTTGCAATCTTTGGGCAACATCAAGTTTCAAAAGTTTGGGCTGAAGACTCGATCAAGCATCGGCTTGTGCCTTTGAAATCCAATGTATCGATGTTCTATTCTACCATTTCTCCTTAGCATCGCCATTCTTCGAGCGATGGCACATTCCTGGAAGTTAGGACTGAATGATCTGGTCGCTCCATAAGTAGATTATCAATCCTTCTTGTCGTCCCCAGACTTCGTGCAATGACAAATTTCTGAAAGTCGAATCGAATTATTCACCCAGTTCCTGGTTTGGTTTTGAGAACCTTTTTGCTATTGCTAATCTCTGGGCAGCAATAAATTCTTGAAGGTAGATTTTGTTACCACTTCTCTTCGTCACTGTCTATCTCTAGATAACAACGTATTCTTGAGGACTAGGTGCTCCCTCCCTATCATCGCGTATCTTTGGGCAATGGAAGATTCCAGGAGATTAAATTTTTCATTCCTAACGTCGTCTATCTTCGGGAAACAACAGATTCCTAAGGGAGTGAAGTTGGTTCCTTATCAACGTCGCATATCTTCGGCAATGCCGAGTTCCTGAATGTTAAAACGTTCATTTCCTTGGGTGGCAATTTGCTACCAGAATGCTCTGTTTGGCGAAACAGGACTGTTATCTAACCCATTGCACGGCTTTTCGTGTTTGGACTTGGCGAGGTTCCTTTCGACCAAGTATTTATGCACATATCCCTATTCGCTGACTAGCTATTACAAACGCTGTATTTGGGCGTTTGTGAGAGATGGAAAGGTGTGGGGGCATATTATTCAATTGCCCCCACTCTGGCTCTTAATCCTACTATGAGATTGAGGAAATCTAATGATTTATTTCCTGACTTTCCATGATTATCCCCGCTTATCCTTAGCCATGTGTGTCTCGCTTAGCTTCTAACGTCATTACGAAAGTCCTGTTCATATGTTAGTTCCTATCTCTAAGAAATGGTAATTCAACTACTTGGTTCTAAGCAACATTTCCTCGAGGCTGCCTATCTCTAGGATGCATCAAAATTCTTTCTAAGTTTGATACTAGAAATTCGGTTGTGCACCAATTCTATCTCTAGAAACTAGCACATGAATGGGTCAATCCTAGAGATTTTCCTTTGGTGCTGCCTTATCTCCGGGAAGCAGCTAATTCCTATAATTAAGGGTCGAACCATTTGATTGACCCATGAAAGGTTATGTCTTCCTATTATCGCCTATCTTTAAGCAACAGTATTTCTCTGAAGACAAGAGTAGAAACTTAGTTGAGCACCAGCTTTTACCTCTAAATCTAGTGCATCGATGGTTTACTACAGTGAATGTTTATCGTCGACCTGGTGGTTTAGACCTTTCCGATGTTCCCTGGGCAACACTAGTTCTCAAAAGGTTAGGGTCGACATGACCCATCAACCCAGTGGTTTGAACCTTCCCAACATTACCGGGACACTATCGATTCTTAGAAGGTTGGGGGTTGATATTACCAGTCGACCCGGTAGTTTGGACCTTCTCGACGTTGCGGAGGCAACGCCGATTCTCAAAGGGTTAGGGGTCGATATGACCCATTAACCCAACGATTTGGACCTTCCCAACTTGCCAGAGCAATGCTGATTCTTAGAAGGTTGGGAGTCGATGCGACTGTCAACCTGGCAGTTTTGACCTTTTGGAAGTTACCAGTCTTGGGACAATGTTGGTTCTTAGAAGGTATGGGATCGATACGAGTCGTTGATTCAGCGGTTTTGACCTTTCCGACATTACCAGTCTGCCGACTCTTGGAAGGTTTAGTGATTGATATGACCCATCGACTCGGTAGTTTAGGTAGATCTTCCCTATCAACTTGGCGGTTTGGACCTTTCCAAAGTTTCTAGGGCAATGTCGATTCTCAAAAAGGAGTCAATGTGACCGTCAACCTGGCGGTTTTGACATTCTTAATGTTGAAAGTCTTAGAACAATGTCAATTTTCAAAAGGTTTAAGATCGATATGATCCATCAAATCCGACAGTTTTGACCTTCCCGACGTTACCAGTATTAGGGCAACACCAGTTCTTAGAAGGTTTAGGATCGATGCAATCCATCGACCTGGCAATTTGAAACGATTTTCCTTATCGAGTCGACGGTTTGGACATTCCCAACATTTCCAGGGCAATGCCAGTTCTAAGAATAGGGTCGATATGACGATTAATCCAGCGGTTTTGACATTCCCGACATTGCCAGTCTTGGGACAACGTCGGTTTTCAAAAGGTTAAGGATTGATACGACCCATCGATCCAGCATTTTGGACCTTTCTGACGTTGACAGTCTTAGAACAATATTGATTTTTAGTAGGCTTAGGATTGATATGACCCATCGATCCAGTAGTTTGTGAGTCAACGCCCCCTATCCACAATTTGAGGATATGGAGCATTTTCTCAAATGTACTGTCGGTTGCACGACACAGGAGTTTTTCATGTAAAAACACGGTTCCATTGGTTCAAGAAGCCAACTTTATTGATGAAATAGAAGAAAAGGCAAGTCCTGCCTATTTACAATGCCCCTGACGTTCCTCGATGGATTATTTGCGAAAGGGAAATGGATAAGGCTGAATGAACTAGCATTACTTTAAGCTGCTGCTCCATTCCTTGGTGATTGTTTAGTCAGGGTGTTACTTGATACCTAGTCTTTCGTTAGGTTACCAGGCCCCTCTCTGCTATGTCGTGGCAATCTTCCTTGAGCAAGTGGACCCTACAGTCCCGTAGCTCCTCTGCCACTCTGTGGTTCTCTAATGTACCGCTGGAGCATGTTATTCCTTATCAGCTCTTCGATCTGGTTCTTTAGATCTCGGCATTCATTAGTGTTATACCCATGCGTTTCGTGGAAGCGGCAATGTTCCCCAGAACTATCTTGCTCTGTTGCTTCCCTCCTAGGAGGCTGCTTATATCGGTTCCTTGAGTGGCAAGATATATATTCTTCAATGTATCATTCAAGGTCGTGTAATCTTTCAATTCAAAGTTCTTTGGGTGTTTCGCTTTCACTTCATGCACGTTACTAGAGTTTTGACTTCTTTTCTTCAGATCACCAGAGTTCCCAACATTCATTGTAATATTTTTCTGGATTTTTTCCTTCAGTTGTTCATTGCCAACTTTTCCTTCAGCCAGTCCTACTCCTTCCAACAGGAACCAATTCGCCTTTCGGTAGAATTCTTCCATGTAGTGGGTTGCTTCATCTTTAACCATCTACCGAAATCCGTACCTTGATGGATGCTCTGGACCAAAGTAATAAACATAAGTTCTTCTTGTAGATTGCTAACTTCTGTAACAGTGACATTGAATTGATTCAAGAAACCCTTTATTGATTCACTGGGTCCTCGAGATAAGTCAGACACAGACATCACATCCTTGGGTCGTGTAGCATGCAGTGTGAACCGTTCCATGAATTTTCTAGCCAATTCTTCGAAAGTAGATATCGATCTCGACGCAAGCCTAGTAAACCACATTAACGCTACTCCTTCCAAGAAGATAGGGAAACATCCACATTGAACATCATCCGTAGCTCTAGCTCCATCAGTAACATTCCTTATCTAGAGGCCTAAAACTAACCGCTACAGATGCTGCAGTCATCTATAGTATTAGCTTCCGACGACTAAATATGGCTATGTTAATGGTACCTATAATATCAGAAGCACTTGAATATGAAACAAAACACAGATTTCAAAACAACTTTTCTTAATTACATTTAAACCAAATGTTCCATATTCTTAATACATAATCCCAATACGTTCTCAGGCATAGATAAACTCTACTTAATACAAAATACACCAAGAGCGGTATATGAAGATACCCCCTTAGATGATCAGAGTCATATAGTCATAATAGACTTAATACAAACATAGCGGAAATACAACAAAACATAAAACTGCAACTCCTAAATAGCGATCCCTTTGCCTCCTGCGTGCCTTTGGCAGCCTTATTTGTCATCCTACTAAACCTGAAAAAACCTTAACCCCTCGGCCTACTCAAATTAATTTTGAGCACCCGAGAGTTTAATGGGAATACATAAACTTCGAGTCAGACATAAAGCCTGGTATGAATAATACTGTACATCCCGGTGTAGTATGTTAAGTGAGACCACGCCACTTAGCAAAAAGGGTTTCCCCTCACTAACATCCTTTTAAAATATATCTTTTGCAAAACCTTTTTCCTACAATCAAAAATGATTAAACACTACAAAGCATCAATGTAAACATACATAAATATCAGGTAATAATGAACTATCTGTTCAAACTCATAAGTTTTGTTTGGGTAACTTTTAACCTTTAGCTGACTCGAGCCTACCAGACAATATAATCAAAATTTAATCTAACACCTGTTAGATATTCCTCTTTTGGACTATCTATCCTTAACTATCTGCTAAATACTTCTCTCTTGGACGTTCTGTCTTTAATTATTTGTTAAATACTTCACTGTTGGACAGTCTGTCTCTAACTTAATCATCTCCCAGGTCTTCTTGATCCTAATGGTTTTTCGGCCTCACCAATAACCTATCTGTATAAAAACATATATTGCTTCGGTGAGTAACCAGAATTTTAGTCTACCTATGACAAAACTCTACACATTGGAATTTTGGACAACAATTAGCTGGGGTTATTAGCTAATGTATAGGGTGCGACCCCATACTAGTCCCATTTGGTATTTTAATATCTGAATCATTTTCTCTTAAGGATCCCCTCCCATAATTTTCCTTGAAAACATTTTCAAAATAATTTAAAACCTTTAAATCAAACTTAAACAAGGAAAAGTATATAATCTTTATGCTTTACTTAAAATATAATCACCATGTTATATATCTTCTTTACTCAAATCTTAGTTGATGAAAACATTTAAACACTTGAAAGAACCTCTTTCTAACCATTTGAAATCATCTCTTTCAAAACCAAAGATCAAACCATTCAAAACTAAACCTTTCAAAACCATTAAAAATAAACCTTTCGAAACTAATAAAACTTTGGACATCCTTCTTTAAAATCACTTTAAACATTGCGTAAGAGAAACCTTGGAAATCCTTCCATCTAAACCTTTTGAATCCATTGAACTAAACCTTTCAAAATCTTTCAAAACAAACCTTTTGAAACCATTCAATAAACGTTTTGAAATCATTGGATTCAAACCTTTCGAAATCGTTCAATAAACAAATCTTTTGAAACCATTCAATATAAATCTTTCGAAATCATTCGCTTAAACCTTTTGAAGTCATTCAACTAAAACCTTTCGAAATCATTAACTTAAACCTTTCGAAATCATTAACTTAAACCTTTCAAAGTCATTCAACTAAAAATAAGTTTAAATCACCTAAGTCGAAAGCTTCCTTTCGAAAGCGATGAAGAAGCGGCTGATTTCAAAATAAGTAAACCTTTCGACTTTATCGTAAGGTTCAAAACAAAACATTTAGAAAGCGGTAGTAACCCTTCGACTGTGTCGGAAGGTTTCAGAACAAAACAGTGATATAACGGCAGTAACCTTTCGACTTTGTCGGAAGGTTTAAAACCTTATTTAAATGTTTGACCTAGTTGAAAGCAACCAAGTCGAAAGCTCTTATTCGCAAGCAAAGTAGGTGAAAGCTTTTGATTCATTAAACAAACATACCCCAACCTCTTTGGCCATCAACCCTTCGATTTAGAACCCTTCGACTCTATTCAATTCATTTTGTACCAAGTAGCTTGATACCATATGCATTGGTTTGACCTTGTTGAAAGCTTTGAACCTCTTGATCTTGTCGGAAGGTCTGGGTTGGAAAGTTTGTTACTGTAAAGGCTGAAACATATAAAAAAATGTGATTTCTTTGTTTTTAACTTAAAATGGAAATCCTTTCAACTAATCTGCCTTTGTTTTTCAAATTCTCATTGGTTAACAATTACTTTTCAGAAATGTGCTGCCACTATTTTTAAAATTTAATAATCATTTTATTTTACAAAATGCCCCTTCTCCTTAATTAAATATATAAAACATTTAAGTCCCATGCCTTAAATAAATTTATTTATTCATCAAACACTTAGGAAAAATCTGGAAAATTTCTAGAAAATCTATTTTAATATGTTGCCTAACATATAAAAATTTCAACCCCAAATAATTTATAACCCAATAAACAATTCCCTTCACTAGAAAATTAATATAAAATCCATATTAATTCAGAAAATTTTGAAATTCTTAACCCATCTCTAGAATATCATTTCTCACCTATATTTAAATTTTCAAGGCATTTGGTTGCCATTAAATAGGGTTTTCATTTCAAACATACCATAAAAACTAACATGAACATAGATAATTCATCAACAAACCTATATATAACTTTTATCATCAAAATGTGACATATACTTGAAAAATCATTTCGGGTCTAATCTTAAAACTGAAAACTAAATGAAATTGGGATGTAGCAATTATTCACCTTAGCTTTAAGATTTTAGATGTGAGATTTGATGTTGATTTAGTTGATTATTTCCCTTCCCTTGAATCATAGCTTTAATCTTCTTCTTGAGAATGATAATGATGGTCGGCCTTAGTATTTTTAGTTTGAGTGAAAATGAGAATGAATGTGAGTTCTATTCCTAAGGGTTTAGGGTATAAGCCTTACCTATTTCCCATATTTCCCTCTTCATATCCTAACACATTAGCTTACGTTATTTCATTTTAGTTTGCACATTAACATGGCACGGCTACCCTTAGCTAATCAATTACCAACTTATTAATCTCCACATCATTTATTTAATTTATCTAATTAAATATCCTAAATAATGTTATATAAAAATGTTATATAAAAATATGTGGTGTTACAGACTCCCCACCTTAAAGAATTTCGTCCTCGAAATTACGATAAGTTACATAACAAAACAATCAAGGATAAAACATACCATCAAACAAATCAGGGTAAGAGTCTCTAATCCTGCTCTCCGTCTCTCAAGTACAGCCTCTAGCATGTTCACTCCACTGAACCATTACCAACTTGACTGTCTTCTTCCTCAACTCCTTTCAACTCTGGCCATAATCTAAATTGATTTTCTAATTATAGTCAAATCTGGCTCTACTACTAAATCTTCTAACACTGTAGGTGCTATGGTGGTCTTTGGGTCTTTAACACATTTCCTAAGATGAGAAACCTAGAAACATCATGGACTCCAGCCAAACTATTCGGTAACTCTATTCTATAAGCGAGTCTCCCGATTCTCTCAACAATACGAAAAGGACCAACGAACCTAGGTGCTAACTTACTTGATTTCCCAAACCTAATCACACCCTTCATCGGTGAAACCTTAATAAACACATAGTCTCCAATAGAGAATTCCAAATCTTTCCTTCTTCTATCAGCATAACTTTTCTGCCTGGATTGAGCTTCCTTCACCCTAACTCGGATGAACTCAATCTTCTCCATAACTTCCTTCACCAAATCCGGACCAAGAACCAATCTATCCCCAGTCTCTAACCAAAATACGGTAGATTTGTATTGCCTTCCATATAAAGCTTCAAACGGTGCAACCCCAATACTAGTCTGATAACTATTGTTATAGGAAAACTCGGCTAAATGAAGATGGTCCTCCCATGATCCCCCGAAATCCAATACACAAGCTCTTAACAAATCCTCCAAGATTTTATTAACTCTTTCCATTTGCCTATCAGTTTGTGGATGGTAAGCGGTACTCCTATTGAGCTTGGTTCCTAATGCTTCATGTAGACTCTTCCAGAACTTACTGGTAAACAAAAAATCTCTATCACTGACAATACTACTAGGAATCCCGTGCAGCCTAACTACATTCAAAAATAACTTTGCCAAAATAGGTGACATCCTACTTGACTTTACCGGAATGAAATGGGAAATCTTGGTTAGTCTATCCCTATGACCCATATGCTTTCATTTCCTCTACTAGACCTTGGCAACCCATCGATAAAATCTATAGAAATAGGATCCCACTTCCACAATGGGACTTCTAACGGTTGAAGCAATCCACTTGGCTTTTGGTGTTTAGCCTTTGCCTGTTGGCAATTTAAGCACTGCTTAACACATACTCCAATGTCTCGTTTCATTCCTTTCCAGAAGAAACTTCTCTTCATATCCTGATACATCTTCGTTCCTCATGGATGGATAGTGAACTTCGAATGATGGCATTCCTCTAAAACTTCCTTCCTCATGTGTCCTACATTCGGACCACATAACCTTCCTTTCTTCCTCAACCACCCATTTTGTTCAAGACTGAAATCCTTTAAGTCATCGCTCTTCGTTCCTTCCCTTAACCTTTTGATATGTTCAGCCAAAATTGGATCCTCCTCCTATTTAAAAGGTATCTTCTCAATCATTACTGGTCGAACTTCCAAACTAGATAATACAGCACTACCTGCACTAGAACCTATCTCGGATCTAAACTGCACTCTACAAGCTGACAATGTTTCCAAATCCTTCCACTCAGCAATCATAGCCAATACTGCATTATGATGCTTCCTGCGAAATGCATCCATCACCTTGTTTCATTTTTCGGATGTTTACTCAATTCAAAATCATAAGCAGCAATAAACTCCAACCATCTCTGCTGTCTCATGTTCAGCTCCTTTTGAGAGAACAAGTACTTTAACGACTTATGATCCATATAAAACTCAAATCGCTCTCCTAAAAGATAATGCCTTCACACCTTCAAAGTGAATATAATGGCAGCTAACTCCAAATCAGGCATAGGATACCTAACTTCATGTGGTCTGAGCTGTCTAGAAGCACAAGCAATCACTTTACCTCTTTACATCAACACAGCTCCCAATCTAGTTCCACACGCATCCGTATAAACAACTAAATCTTAATTCCCCTCTGAAACCACCAACACCGGTGCATGGATCAATAAGTGTTTCAAGCCCTGGAATGCTTCCTCACACTTATCAGTCCATACGAACTTCACATCTTTTCGCGTAAGCATAGTCATCGGTGCAGCAATCCATAAAAAATCCTTTATAAATCTTCGATAATATCCTACCAATCTAAGAAAACTCTTTATCTCGGTCACCATCTCGGGTCTCTTCCAATTATTCACCGCCTCAATCTTAGTCGGATCTACAGACAACCCTTTCTCTGAGACAACATGACCAAGGAACTTCACTTCCTTCTTCCGAAAATGACACTCTGAAAACTTAGCCTTCAACCGATGCTCCCTCAACATCTCAAGCACAACTCTAAGATGAATTTCATGCTCCTTCTCATCCTTAGAGTATATCAAAATATCATCTATGAAGACCAACAAAAATCTATCTAAGTGCTCTTAGAAAATTCTATTCATCAGGTCCACAAAGAATGCTGGCGCATTAGTTAGTCCGAAAGGCATAACTAACCATTTGTACGATCCATACCTTGTCCTAAATGTCGTTAAAGGAATACTATCCTCCACCACTCTAAGCTTATGAAATCCCATCACCAAATCCAGCTGAGAGAATACCTTGGCTCCACTTAACTGATTGAACAAATCGTCAATTCTCAGCAATGGATATCGGTTCTTTATCATCTTCTCATTCAACTTACGATAATCGATACACAGCCTCAACGATCTGTATGGCTTCTTAATTAGCAAACACCGCAGCAGCTTCCCATGGTGAACTACTCGGTCGGATAAAACTCTTGCTTTCCAAATCCACCAACTGCACCTTCAACTCCTTTATCTCTGTAGGTGTCATCCTGCTTGGCGGCCTACTCACCGGTTCTGCTCCAGGTACCAAATCAATCTGAAACTCAATAGCTCGTTTCGGTGGTAATCCAGTTATCGGATCAAACACATCAACAAACTTTCTAACCACAAAGAATCGATGCGACTCATCCTCCAACTCTATAATTCCCAATAAAGCATTCACTTTGCAACTAGGGTTTTCTACAGTATAAACTATCTGATCACTACAATCAAGGTGATTGATTGATATCTTCCTTTCATGCAAAAATATCCTAGCATCATATTTACTTAACCAGTCCATCGCAAGGATAATCCCAAATCCCTCAAAGTTAAACATATGCAAACAACAATCAAAAGTATGGCCTAGAAAATCAAATTCTAAATGGTCACATCTCATCCCAAGTGTTGCATAACCTCCTATCGGATTTGCAACCCTTAAGGAAGTAACTAAATATGAGGGTTCTAGGTCAAGCCTATCTACCAAACATCGAGAAATAAAAGAATGAGATGCTCCAGTATCAAATAGAACGCTAACAGACATACCATGAATCTGCAGCGAGCCTCCCAGAACAGCCTTTCCTTTCTCCTGCACAACAGGACTTGAAATTGCAGGCTCCATTGCATACATCTGTCCCTTTCCTTCTCTAACAGGTTCTTTGCATTGGTTCTAGTAATGGCCGACCTGATCGCAATTAAAGCTCGAATGTTCTTCTTTCCAATCACCTCATTTCCTTTCTCTTTTCCTTTTCCAGTCCGACACTCATTGGCATAGTGTCCCTTCTTATCACATTTATAACAAACCACCTCAGCTTTTCCCCACTTCTGTGCTCCTCCCTTCTAAGCATTCTTCTTCTGGAAAAACTTCCCTTTCTGGCCCTGTCCCATCTGGGCCTCCTTTATCTTATTCCTCAAGCAAGCAAACGCCTCTTCTTGCCTTAATGCCATTTCAACCACTACATCACTGGGATTTCTCAAATGCGGCAAAGTGGCACTTGTCAACTCCGGCCTCAAGCCTCTTATAAACTTCTCGTTTCTCCTGATCATTGTGTCTACCAAAGCATACCCATATCGGGCCAACTCCTCAAACTTCCTCGCATACTCCAGGACAAACATATCTCATTGTTCCAACTCTGCAAACTTCCTCACCAACGCCGACTGTACCATTACGACATAAATCTTTCTAAAAACCTTCTCCTAAACTCCTCCCAAGTTATGGTTTCCTCATCAACTCCAGTAGTAACGATATTCCACCAGAATAGAGCAGCTCTCTGCAGCTGCCTCGAAGCCAATCTCCTCTTCTGTGCATCATTCAATACTAAGTCAGCAAAAATTCTCTCGCAGTGCAGTAGCCAATTTTCCACCTCGATTGCATCTCAGCACCAATGAACGGCTTTCCTTCCAGCCTGGTATAATCTCTACTCAGATTAGCATACTGGTTAACCATCAGAACTTCCTAAACTCCACCTCCAGCAGCATTTCCTCCAACAACTCCAGCTGCAATTCCGGCTTGCATCATATTCACGAAGAACTGATACATGGCCCCCATATCCACTTAGGGAACCCCAGCACTAACAGTTTCAGCTTGTGCCTGACCAGAACCTCTCCTAGCATTTGGTCGGGCATTTCCCTTAGTGGTGGTGCTATCTCCTCCAAGATTAACTTTGCCTCTTCTTCCTTTCGTATCTGTATTCAAGCTTTGTGAGATACAGATGAATAGCCTAACTAAGATACGAGTCTAAATATATAGCATATATTAAATACAAGTACGTTATTATAGCGTTATCCCATACCCCGATCTTAACTCTAATCACTAAGGATTATGTTTTCAAAAATCATTTTTAGTTAAAGTATTTTATAAACCATGCTCTGATACCAAGTTGTAACACCCGCTATCTAGAGGCCTAAAACTAAGCGCTATAGATGTTATAGTCATCTATAGTATTAGCTTCCAATGATTAAATACGGCTATGTTAATGGTATCTATAATATCAGAAGCACTTAAATATGAAACAAAACACAGATTTCAAAACAACTTTTCTTCATTACATTTAAACCAGATGTTCCATATTCTTAATACATAATACCAATACGTTCCCAGGCACAGATAAAATACACTTAATACAAAATACGCCATGAGTGGTATATAAAGATATCCCCTTGGATGATTAGAGTCATATAGTCATAATAGACTTAATACAGACACATCGGAAATACAACAAAACACAAAACTGCAACTCCTAAATAGCTATCTGTTTGCCTCCTGCATGCCTCAGGTAGCCTTATTCGTCATCCTACTAAACCTGAAAAAAACTTTAACCCCTCAGCCTACTCAAATTAATTTTGAGCACCCGAGAGTTTAAGAGGAAAACATAAACTTCGAGTCAGACATAAAGCCTGGTATGAATAATATTGTACATCCTGGTTTAGTATGTTAAGTGAGACCACGCCGCTTAGAAGAACGGTTTCCCCTCACTAACATCCTTTTAAAATATATCTTTTGTGAAACCTTTTTCCCACAATCAAAACTGATTAAACACTGCAAGCATCATTATGTAAACATACATAAATATCAGGTAATAATGAACTATTTGTTCAAACTCATAAGTTTTGTTTGGGTAACTTTTAACCTTTGGCCGACTCGGGCCTACCAGATAATATAATCAAATTTTAATCTAACACATGTTAGCTATTCCTCTTTTGGACTATCTATCCTTAACTATCTGCTAAATAGTTCTCTCATGGACGGTCTGCCCTTAACTATTTATTAAATACTTCATTGTTGGACGGTCTGTCCCTAACTTAAACATCTCCCAGATCTTCCTGATCCTAATGGTTTTTCGGGCTCACCAATAACCTATCTGTATACAAACATAAATTCCTTCAATGTGTAACCATAATTTTAGTCTACTTGTAAGAAAGCCCTATACACTGGAATTTTGGACAACAATTAGCTAGGGCTATTAGCTAATGTATAGGATGCGACCCCATACTAGTCTTCTAGTATTTTTAATATTTGAGTCATTTTCTCTTAAGGATCCCCTCCTATAATTTTCCTTCAAAACATTTTCAAAATGATTTAAAATCTTTAAATCAAACTTAAACAAGGAAAAGTCTATAATCTTTATGCTTTACTTAAAATATTATCACCATGTTATATATCTTCTTTACTCAAATCTTAGTTAATGAAACATTTAAACACTTGAAAGAACCTCTTTCTAACCGTTTGAAATCATCTCTTTCAAAACCAAAGATCAAACCTTTCGAAACTAAATCTTTTGAAACCATTAAATATAAAACTTTCGAAACTAATAAAACTTTGACATCCTTCTTTAAAATCACTTTAAACATTACCTTAGAAAAACCTTGGAAAACCTTCCGTTTAAACCTTTCGAATCCATTAAACTAAAACTTTCGAAATCATTCAAAACAAACCTTTTGAAACCATTCAATAAACCTTTTGAAATCATTAGATTCAAACCTTTCGAAATCATTCAATAAACAAATCTTTTGAAACCATTCAATGTAAATCTTTCGAAACCATTCACTTAAACCTTTTGAAGTCATTCAACTAAACCTTTTGAAATCATTAACTTAAACCTTTCGAAGTCATTCAACTAAAAATAAGGGTAAATCACTTAAGTTGAAAGCTTCCTTTCGAAAGCGTTGGAGAAGAGGTTGATTTCAAAACAAGTAAACCTTTCTACTTTTTCGAAAGGTTCAAAACAAAACATTTAGAAACGATAGTAACCCTTCGACTGTGTCAGAAGGTCTCAAATCAAAACAGTGATATAACAGCAGTAACCTTTCGACTTTGTTCAAAGGTTTAAAACCTTATTTAAATGTTTGACATTGTCGAAAGCTACCAAGTCGAAAGCTCTTATTCGAAAGCAAAGCAGGTGAAAGCATTTCATTCATAAAACAAACATATCCCAACATTTTTGGTCATCAACCCTTCGACTTAGAACCCTTCGACTCTATCCAGTTCATTACGTACCAAGTAACATGATACTATATGCATTGGTTTGATTTTGTCGAAAGGTTTGAACCTCTCGACCTTGTCGGAAGGTCTGGGTCAGAAGGTTTGTTGCCGTAAAGGGTGACACATGTAAAAAATGTGATTTCTTTGTTTTTAACTTAAAATGAAAATCTTTTCAACTAACCTGCCTCTGTTTATCAAATTCTCATTTGTTAAAAATTACTTTTTAGAAATGTGCTGCCACTAATTTTAAAATTTAATAATCATTTTATTTTACAAAATTCCCCTTCTCCTTAATTAAACATATAAAACATTTAAGTCTCATACCTTAAATAATTTTATATATTCATCAAAACACTTAGGAAAAATCCAAAAAAATTCCAAAAAATTTATTTTAATACGTTGCCTAACATATAAAAATTTCAACCACAAATAATTATTAATTTAGCCGAAAATAATTTATAACCCAATAAACAATTCCCTTCACTAGAAAATTAATATAAAATCCATATTAATTCTGAAAATTATGAAATTCGAAACCCACCTCTAAAATATCATTTCTGGCCTATGTTTAAATTTTCAAGGTAATTGGATGTCATTAAATAGGGTTTTCCTATCAAACATACCGTAAAAACTAACATGAACATAGATAATTCATCAACAAACGTATATATAACTTTTATCATCAAAACATGACAAATACTTGCAAAATCATTTTGGGTCTAATCTTAAAACTGAAAAATAAAAGAAATTGGGATGTAGTAATTATTCACCTTAGCTTTGAGATTTTAGATTGAGATTTGATGTTGATTTAGCTTATTGTTTCCCTTCCCTTGAATCGTAGCTTTAATCTTCTTCTTGAGAATGATATTGGTGGTTGGCCTTAGTATTTTTAGTTTGAGTGAAATTGAGTGAGTTCTATTCCTAAGGGTTTAGGATATAAGCCTTACCTATTTCCCATATTGCCCTCCTCATATCCTAACACATTAGCTTATTTATTTCATTTTAGTTTGCACATTAATATAGCACGGCTACCCTTAGCTAATCAATTACCAACTTATTAATCTCCACATCATTTATTTAATTTAGCTAATTAAATATCCTAAATATTGTTATATAAAAATGTTATATAAATATGTGGGGTGTTATGCCATCCATGTGCTATTCTAATTTGAGTAAGTGCTATCTGGGATAGGTGGTGTTATTGTAGGATGGCATTGTGGAATTGTGAATTTGTGGGGATACTTTTCTCTCATAATATTCTTGGTGAATGGAGTTCGGCTTAGCGCAAAGTCCCAGTCTTCATCCTTCTTGCCCCTACTTCCTTCCATCAACTGTTTGACCACGTCAGGTATGTATTCCTCGCTAGCATGATTGTTCGGAGTTCGGTAATCAAGGGCTGGACCGAGTGTTTGACTCCCCAACGGTCTCGATTCACCAGCTGACGCCAACGTTCTCCTATCTTTGGGAGAACCACTCCTCCAGTATTCCTTTGGCATGTGGTTGGTTATGTTGCGGCGGTTGTCTGAATTCCAACTTTCGTATTTATTCCACCAACACCAGCATTCAACCCAAGGTCATCATCTTCAAGCTCCAAATCAATTTCTTCATCAGACAGCACTATGGAATCAACCACTTATGCACCATCCACCTATAGATTCCTCTTAATACCTAGCTGATTCTTGTCGGTATCGGGTGATTTTCTAGCGGAGGGTGCACTCCTACTTCCTCTTGCCAAGTTCTTAACAAGTCTTGTAGCTTCCATTCTTTGCTTTTGCCCTAGATCTCTTTTGTTCTGGTCAAAGATAGAGGAATTTTCCAGCTCTACTGTGGGAGAAGTTTCTCTCCTAACTCCTCTAGTAGTCCTAGGTTGTAAGTTAAGCAAAGCATCCATTTTATCTATAAGAGCCTTATGGCTATCCACCATTTCTCGTAAAGCTTATTGATCATCGTATCAAGCTCTTCTCTGGTCACAATTTTATGCTAAGCAGAAGATCTAGGAACAACCTGTTGATTGTTCACTTCAGTTTGCTGATCATTTTCTTCATCACCTCTAGCTATAGCTCCATAAGATCTTCCAAATCTCCCAGATTTCCTTGGAGCCACTGATTCCAATAAGAAGATTTCTTGAATTCTTCAAGCACACTTTCTTGATCTAACTACTAGATCTCTTCAAATCCATAATAGCTAGCTAGATCTAAGCCTGGACTCAGTCTTCTCAGCGAAAGCACTAAAATGTTGATGCCAAAAATGGATCAACATCCAAGAGTGAGTTGTAGGGAACCTATGAGACCTATAGAAATAAAAGAAAAAATAATAGAAATAAAGTAGAAAGACATGGGATCTTTATAGTGGTTCGACAATCTCCTGCATACATCCACTTTATAGTTTTATGGATTAATATGGTAGAGTTTGTGTTGAATTATAGGAAGTTAGAGAGAAGTTCAAGGGTTTGAAAAGTTTTAAGTCCTAGAAATACCAAGAGTAGATGCTTAGGTGGCTATTGTATGGAGGTAAAAGATCAAAAAGTGGCAGAGCTTCCGGATATGCTGTCAGCAAAAATCAGATCCTCCTTTGGTTGCACAAAGGTTTGTACTTATAAGGAAATAGGGGTATAGGTCAGAAGCCTGCTTGCATTGAGGTCCAGGAGTTATCCCAATGCCGAACAAGAAAAATCAAAGCACCACAACCCAAGGAGATAGGTTGGTTTCGACCTCTGTAGCTCGGTATCAAGCTATAAATGTTGGTGCAAGTTGAGTTTTTCCACTTGCATTGCTTTTCTATCTCCTAGTTTATGTGTTCTAACCCATTTTCCATTGGGTTCGAGTTGATTCTAGCGATCTACTTATTAGCACTCGGATTATCCCGCTTTCTTGGGTTGATTCTCATCAATATTGGAATTGGTCGTTCAAACTCTAGGAAAACCATACGATCACATGCTATTGCAGATGTATATGGGAAGTATGGAGTTGGGAGACGAACATGGGGACATTTATTGGTCAGTATCGACCTATCATAGCTCGGTACCGAACTATGTGCTTAGCCCTAAATTTTGTGAAACTCCCTTGAGTTGTTTCTCTACCCCATTTAGGTGTGCTAGTAAGTTTTTGAGTCATTTCATCTTCGTCTCAATGTTCTAACTTTCGTTAACCACTGCTCGGTTAACTCACCAGGCGTATGCCTAGTGCCCTCTACCATTTTCTTCCTTTTAGTTATACTTTGATAAGTCGACAGAGAGAATTGGTGGTGACTTGGAGGCACGATGGTATGATAAAGATGTGCATTTATTTTTCTATTAGCTATCTACTATTTAATCTTATTATTCCTAGACATTAGGTTGTTCTGTTACTCAGTGGTAGAGAAATGTTGTAAGTGGATTATATTTGGTAATGTATTATTTTGTTAATTTGGGATTATTGTATTATCGATTACTAAAGTATTTTATTTCTTTCGCTTTGAGTTTTTAGAAAATGTAGAACATTATAGATATCTATGCGATTTGTTTTACATTTTACCTCAAAACAATCCACTATCTGCGAGGTCTACAAGGTCTGCGATGTCCATGTCATTTTATGCATGAATCGAGCTCTCGTGGGCAGCGGGTTATTACCCTAGATTGGTCTGTGTTTTGGGAATCTTTGTGGGAATCTTCATGGCATTCGGTTTTAGTTTGCATAGAAGGAAGTTATGCATCTTTCATATTTTCAAAACCAAGTTTGAGTGGAAGGTAGAATCTGAAGCAATGTGCATAAATCCTTAGAGGACCTTGTTCAAACTTGTAGCAACAAATTTATGAACATAGGCAGGCTTCAGAGATACTTCAGAAGCAAATACTCCATTTATATGCAGCATGGAAGACATGGATTCAAGCATTTTAAGAATTCCAAGGACGGAAATGATGTCAGCCTTAGAGCTGGTGAAAAACGGAGGGATTAAAGCCGATTGATGCAACATATACCACTGGTAGTGGAAATGTCCGACTAGAACATGTCAGAGAAGAACCAGGGGTTGCAAATCCATGATGCTATATCTAATCTTGCATTTATGTTTACTCGATATCCATATCTCACATAAAGATGTGAGTGAAAGAGGAAGGATGCATTGGGGAGGTGTAACACCCTCAAAATTAACATGAACTTAATTAAGAAAAAACAATTAATTAATAATAACACTAAAAATGAAAATTTTGCAAATGTCGTGATTTGTTACGAAACCTGCATCATTGTATTCATGGCGATCTTCTAAACAACTTTCATATATAAAGCTTCATGATCGAAGCTCAAAACAATAAAGTTATCGACGTTTGAAGATTACAGATCAAAAATAATTCAAAACAAATTAAGATAAAAATATTAATAAAGTTAATGTTGAATAACAACTTAACATTTAAGTAAACGTGAATAACAAATGTAAATAAATTAAAGTTAATCTATAAATGTAAATAAATTATCATTAATGTATAAATGTAAATTAATTAATGTAATAAATTAATGTTAACATTTAAATATTAGATAGCATGTTAAATACAATTACCTGATGTTTAAGAAAAACATTAATGGTTGGACCATAATAATATGTTGCCCATGAGGGACCGGTCAACTAGTTACACTTGTGTGGGATAGATTTTGCCCTGGTCTAAACGACCCGAATTTAAAATTATTATAATATTCTTCATCCGACGATTCCAGTTCATCCTAATTACTACAAATAAGAGGCTAGCCCCTTCATTCTTTTCATATATATTTAAAGCTATGAGCGACACTTTGCCAATTCTCTTCCTCTATAAAGATTACTTTAACTAAAAATCAAAAATAAATATATATATCTTCAAGGATTAGGAGAAAAATTTAGAGAAGAAAGCCAAAGAGAAAAGTAATAAATTCTATATCTATATAAATCTCTTCTCCAACCTACAAACTCTGGATCCAATACGTATAAATAAATGGTTAAATAAAAGACGAATTGGAAGAAGAAATAGGGCTGTCGCATGAAGATATCCAAGGAGATTCATTGGGAATTATCTATGAGTGGAAATCTAAATTTTTCCCTAATAGCATATTATGCAGTTTGATGTTTGGATTGTGCCTTGGGAAATTTTGCGTACGAATATTCAATAAATTAAAACCCCAAAATCTCCCCAAAATATGTAAATTTTGAATTGTTTGGAACCTTGATTATTTTATTTTAATGTCATAGGATTAGATCTATTAATATTTATGATAAAAACATTTTGTATTCTATTTGATTCCACTTTTCACTTTGATGTTGTAATAACAAAGAATTCCTAAACAAATAGGTATACAAAGAAGAGAAAAGGATATTTTCCTCTTATCCGTAATTTGCACCACCTTTTCAACAATTGAAATAAGCATGGTTTCCTTATTTCAACGCCATATGTTCAAATTATTGGATGGAATATAAAAGGTTTATATTGTAAAATTGCTTCTTTGGAAAAGGAGGTGTATTCATATTCTATATTAACTAAAATAAATTTTACTTTTGGATTCCATTTTTAACATATATATATATATATATATAGACACACACACAGATGTATGTATTATGTAGTTAGATTATTGATTATATTGGCCCTTATGTAATAACTGTATTGATTTAAGACTTGTATAGAAATTAAAGTAATTAATAAGAAATTAATATAGCACCCCAAATAAATAACAAACAAATGTAATAAATTAATATTAGGTATAAAATTAATTAGGTCCAATTTAATATTAAGCTTTATATTCCCTTAAACTTTGAAGCTTAAATTATAATCATAGACCTATAACATATATAATAATTAAGACATATAAATGAAAATTAATAATTAACAATCAATCTAATAAAGATGAGTTAAGGATCATTATGGAAATTAATCCATAAAGAAAGGCGAAATAAGGAGTTCCCCTTATAAGGCCTTTGATGCGTAAATACAGGTGAGGTGTATACATATATTATACACACATATTATACATACATGCTGACATAGTATTGTTTGTTGAATATTGGAGAGCAGAAATTATGGCTAAATTATAGGGATGGGTACTCAATTTAAAGCACACAGAAGTCTTCCCAGCTAATCTGGCTTCCAGTAGTGTGACTTTTGTAACTGATGTGGGACGCCACCAACAATAAGTAGCCACGGTGGATTTGAGTTTAGTCTTAATTATAAGGTTAGTCTACCCAAGTAATCTTGCAACACCTACAAATGGTCGGACTCATATGGGACGTTACAGTTAGGTCATGGGTCATAAAGACGTGGTCCAAGGATGGGCCAACTTTGAGGTTGAGGTTTTAAATGGCTGTGTTAGGGTCTACCTCTCTTTATTAAGAAGTATTATATGGTCGAGATTATCATTTAGGGCGTTATTGAAAATCTCTTAGGGAAGTTTTGCTTCGAAGTTGAGGTATTAAATGGCTAGAGGGTGTGCCTTTTCCCTATTTCATAAGTATTAAGTGGCTTGGAAGAGATTTTACTATAGTGGCTAGGATGTACCAGAAGGGGTTCGCCTTGGGTTTAGGTATTAATGGACGAAGGGGTCCGCTTATTCCTATTTGAAAGGAATTAAGTGACCCAGGTACTCTCTCTTACATCGTTAGGATATGGTTGGATGGAGGATGGGTTGTTGAACCAAACATACTCCATAGTTGCACAGCACTCGCTTTTATAATCGTGGAGATGGATTTGTAGGGTTATGGTTCTGTAGTTGAGGGTATGCTTAGAGATGTAAATTAATACGTAAGACATAATACTTATCTGGAGGGTCGATGCCCATATACTATTATTGCATTTTCGTTCACCAAACATGGTTGCTCTAACTCCATCCTTATTACAATCCATTGGTTGGGTACAACGATGAGTGTAGAGAGGATGGTGGAGAATAAATGGCAGTTATCTACTATAGTTATTTATTTATGTTGTTATGACACACCCAGACTAAGTATTAGACATGTTTTATATACTATTGAGATAGTGTAATTCTGTGGTTTGGTTTTATGAGATGGGTACTTTATTTTATTATTATATTTCATTCCTTTCGCTATGAGACTCTGAAAGCATAGATAGATAGTTATGTATATTTTTTTAATCAAGTATACTAACCAACAGCCTGCTCCAGAATGGACCTAAGGTTCAATGGGCTTTTATTGGGTCAAATACTAGGCCCACTTCAGAGAGGGTTGTTACAGGAGGCTAGGGATAAACAAAAGATAATGTGTACAAGAGGGGAGAAAGGGGAAGTTGACGTAGTGAAAGCTAAATCTGGGTTACTATAATAACGAAAAATTGCCATTTTGGTGGAATTGGATTTAATATTAAATATAATTTTTTATTAGGGATTTTATACCTTTTCCAAACTTGTGACTATTAATTTTTCAGATCCAGGTGCATAGAATAATTGTTTTCTCCTAGACATTTATGCATGTTCACAAACTACCCGTATCTGAACTTTTAATGGTCGAAAGGGACTAGTCTAACATCAATATGACCAAAAACTAATACCATTCAGGTAAAACACTTTAGTAGATTTGAAATACTTATCCAACTATAAGTTGTAATCACTCCTTTTGAATTGCTTCATCATGGTGATTATTATTCTTAATATATATAATACTAATGAGTGCTCTCCTCACATTGACGACCGTTCTTGATAGAGTTAGGAGTATGCCATATGGGCAATTATGTAATTTATTATAACTATTTAACTGGTTGACCAATCTTGTTCGAAATAAAGGTGTTCTTTCTATTATATACTTGATATAATGTTTTATATTAATTAATTAATTTAATTGAAAGTATATTTAATAGAAAATCCATAAATGGTATGTTTTGTGATAATAGTTACAAAGTTTTGTAATCATGAGTAATTTATTAGAATAAAAAAATACCATTTTAAACGTTCTTAATAAAGATGCATCGAGACTGGATATCGATGTATCCATTAAGACAAGAGTACGTAACGCTGTCCAAATGTTGGACGGTGTATTACTCATGACTGTTGGGGGGACAAAGATTAATGTGCTGATAGTTATTGGATAACTATGGAACGACTCACTCGATAGTTTTCTGTTAGTTAATATAGCTAAGGTCAAATAGAAAATATCAATGTGACTTATTTACACAGTTCTCTCGGCTTGAAAATACTATTGATCTTTAAAATGAAAGCTCTGCTTTGATTATAGTCAAATCATGGCACGATGTCCATCGAGTGATTATAGTGGGTCGAGTGAAAGTATTAGAACTAAAGCACTATTTAAGAGAGGATTCGTCTTCTCGGCTATGTGGGGTAAGTATCACGGTCAACTCAAGGTCAAAGTATATAGTAAGAGAATATAGATTAATAATAATTGTTATTATTGAACCAAGGACTTTGTGTTTAGAATATAGAGTTGAATATGGATGATATTGGAATTTTGACTATTACCAAATTCCATAAGTCCAAAATGACATAGTTTTGATGAAGATAATTGGTGTAAATAAAAGTCACAACTGGATAACTTTTAACAAAGTAAAATTAAATTTTACCGAAACCAAGTAAGCGGTAAATTTGACCAAAATGTCACACCACCTACTAAGTGACGTGTGAACGTTAATATTCGAATAATTCGATATTAATCGCTGACCAAATTTACACCTTACGATTCACACAACCGAAATGATAAATTCTCCTTTGACCAAATGATTTAATTAATTTAATTTTTTTATAAATTAATTAAATAAAAATAATATGTATGAAATATTATTTATAAATTTGATTTTGATTTGATAAATGAATATTAAATGTATTTTAAAAAGTCTAAATACGTTTATCGATATACGATATCAATAAAAGTTTTAAATATGATTTAAAATTCAAAATATTCATTTGATCCTTAATTGGGTTTCATGCCCATCATGAAGGCGGGTAATTTCGACAACAACATAGACTAGGCGGCGGGTCATTTAGGATTAGATAGGCTTAGTTTTGGATGGCTCAATTTGAAGAAGAAAGAGTGTGAGATTAGATCCACTTTTTTCTCCTTTGTATGCATTATTTAAGCATCCCTAACACTAATTAGATTATATCTTTGGCCATCTCTTCTTTCCTTCTTTGCTGGACGAATTCGTACCCTAGCCTCTCCATCGATACAAATGAAAATCAAGTAAGTTTCAATCACTATTTGATAGCTGAAGGTCAACTGTTCAAGGATTAGCACTCTGTTGAATTGGAAAGTGTTTCTAAGGGGAGAATTGATCTTTTCAGGGCGTACTTTGAGGCTTTGGAATTAAAGTATGATTTTTATAGTTAATAATTATTAGTATAATGTTTTATCATATACGTATATGTAAATTATATTGTTAGTTAGGTGATGATTCTGATATGTAAACAATATTGTCACAAAAATTAATTTAATTATATATATTTATTTACTTATCATATATGTCAAATCAGTGCAGCCTTAAAAAATAATATAATTTTTATATTTTATTAACTTAATATATATTATTAAATTACATATATAGCTTATAAATAGTTGCAACATTATATCATGGTTAAAATTAGTCATGTAATTTTATATATAATGTAGTAATATTAATTTTTTACAATAAAAAAATTTATAAATATTTTTACCATTTAATATTATTTCAATTTACTTCATTAATAAATTATATTAATTAGAAAATGTCATTAAAATTAATTTGTAAATTTTATAGAATTACATTAGTACTAGATAAGCTCATGGCCAAAAAATTAAAATTTTAAAATTATTTTTCCCATTTTTAAAATTAACTATTTAAAATAGTCGAAATTAAATAAATTGTTATAAAATAAATTTAAGCTGAAAAAATGTGAAATTTTTTCCAAACTATAAAATATCTGTTCGGATTTTCTAGAATTTTAAAATTTGAAATAAAAGTTAAAAATTAATTTTATTAATATTTTATTATTTGTTGAATGAATATTTAACTAAAAAATAATATTAAATTAAAAATAGTAATAATAATACTTTCGTGTTGTGCACATGAGCTAGAAATAAAAAATTATTTTTATCTTGAATAATTTTATTAATTAATATATATATATATATATTATAAATGTATTTTGTATATTATATTAAATAATAAAATAATTTTATTTTGTATGAATGCATACACACATTATTGATGGCTTATAAAATATATAAATATATATTTTTTAATATTTAAAATAACTTATATATTTTTAAATAATATATTATAATATTAATATTTTATTTATGAGTTGATATATATATATACAAATATTTACTAATATATATATTTCAAATATGTTATACTTATATATAGGGCTGTCAATTTCCTACACGACCCGAAACCAGCACGGAAATTAGCAGGTTAACCCGACCCGTTAATTTGGCGGGTCATTTTCGGGTCAACCCGAATTTGACCCGTTTATAAACGGGTGGGTTTCGGGTTGACCCGCTAACCCGAAATTGACCCGTTAACAACCCGTTTATACTTATATATGTTGACTTGGCCTGTTTAAAACCCGACCCGACCCGTTTATGACCCGTTTGTACCTTATACGGGTTGACCCGGCCAGTTTACGACCCGTTCCGACCCGTTTACGACCCAATTATACCTTATACGGGTTGACCCGACCCGTTTACGACCCATTCACACCTTATACGGGTTGAACCAACCCATTTACGACCCGACCCGACCCATTTATAATCGGGTTACACGGGTCGGGTCGGGTCAACCCGTTTATGAACGGGTCGGGTTCGGGTTGAGCTTTTCTGACTTGTTTAATAAACGGGTTGACCCGACCCATTTAAAATCAACCCGAACCCGACTTGACCCGACCCAAACCCGACCTGACCCAACCCATTGACAGCCCTACTTATATATAAATAAATTATTTAAACTAATTTAACATATATACATATACATATACATACATATATATATATATATAATATTTATATAAAACAATATTATATATATACATATATTTATACTTTCATGTTGGATGAGCTAACGTGTCTGTTGCAATGTAAATCCCAACATCTATATACGGATATGTTATGCCTTACATGAATTGATATGTTACACATTCACATGCACGCGCGCGCGCACACACACACACACATGTATATATATATATATATGTGTGTGTGTGTGTGTGTGTATTTGATACATGTGTATATATACATATATCAATATAAATTAAATAAGACTATAAATATAATTTATAAATTTAAATAAAATAAAGATTTTATTCAAATAATATTTAGAAATGTTCAAGAGAATTAGACTTCATATGTCCAATATAGATCCAATAAGGAAATAGTTTGGAAATTCACCCATAACTTCTACTACGGGCTAGCCCTGTTCCAATAGTTTTTTCATCAAAAAAATTAATTAATAATTAATGTGTCAAATTTGCAGGTCATTATAACACCTAGCTAATAATGGCCTTGCCAGAAGATCCAAGACCCACTACCCTAATAAGTGACGATTATGTCAATTTGGGAGCCATAGTGATTAGTAGCTATTAGAGTTATCACGTATCACATAATAGTAGACTAGAAATGTGCTAACTTGTGGATGTAGGTGAAGATGGACATTGAGGTATGGTTTTGTTACCTTATATTTACCATTTGGTATTGTACATGATATAGTAACTTATTGGTAATAATGTAGATTAATGGTATTTCATTTTCATCCAACTTTATATATGCTTTGTTACCTCTTTTGCTATCTATTTCTTGAATAAGTTGACTTAGAAAAGGAGATTTTGCTACTTGGAGGAGAGTTATAAAGCTATAGCTATTAAAGATATGATTGTATCCATTGTAGAAAAATCTCTTCTATTCTAAAATTAATCATCTCATTAATGTTGGTAATTTTGTTAAATCCAAAAATGTGTCGAAATGTTAAACAATGTCAAAACCATATAAATAACATATAAAATTGTTCTATGGTAAAATTTTCGGGATGACCAGAAATAGGCTATGAAACAATAGTCATCCATTGTATTCAATAGTTAAACAAGGATGATAAAGAAGATGGATGGTACTATAGTATAAAGGATGATGAGGTGAGCTCATCCATGGGGTTTGATCACTCAGATGATCACCGAGATGGACATAATAATCGAGAGAAGGACGTCACAAATTTATAGTTGTTTTGCTATAAAAAATCATTACCCTTTCTTTCAAAAATACCCTTCTCATTTTATTTCTATTCTTATCTAAAAAAACACATTCTTTCTTCACTTTTTTCATACTAACAAAAGTTCATTCATCATAAGATTCTCAACTGGAAATTCATTTATATCATTTTGAATCAAATTAAGATGTAGGTTGTTTTAATGGAAATTTAGAAGAGACTAAGATGGACTCACGAAGATTGAGGTAGTCCTCCTCCATTATCTTTAACTTCTAGAAATGGTATTTTGGTTTTGGAGACGGAGAGGTAGAAACAATTCCTTCGACGAGGTAGAAAATCATTTATGAAATTGTCAATTTAGTAATTTTGATTTATTTTTATAAAAGTGAAATTAATGATTTTTCTTCTTTTACAAAGTTAATTAATTTAAATATACCTTTTTCGCTACGCTTATTCAAACTAGTTCTCCTATTAATAGTTGCCTATTCAAATACTAAAATAATCAAATGATTATTCATTTACAGTACAAATTATCAAACCGATCACTAGAAAGATTTGTTAAGAGTTGAAAATAAAACCTGTTAAGTCAATTTTCCATATACAATAAGCATGTTTAGCAATCTTTTATAAGTAGTTAAAACTATTTGCAAGTAACTTATTTTAATTTTTAAAGGTTGAGAACATTTTATAAGAAGTTTGCAAAAGTATTTAATAAGTAAAATTTGAGAAGTAATATTTATGATTCAAGAGGGATTTTGCTGAAGCCTGGTACTATTTACACTCACTTAAACATCTGCTAGCTCCACTTAAATATTTAAATAAATTAAATAAAAAAACCGACTTCAAAACCCACCATAAATTTAAAAGAGGATTTAGAAGTACAATTGGTTATGCTAACTGAATAATGTTGAAAGAGAATGAAATCTAATCTTCGAACATAATTAGTTTTAGTACTATCAACTATTAATGGCCGAAGAAAATGAGATGGACAACAAATGTAAAAATATTTTATTACTTTCCGATTAGAAGTTAACTGGTTTCGAAATTTAATTATATTTAGAATATTCATATAAATCAATAATTTTTTAAATCTGTTAATATTTTAAGAAAATGATAATAATAATTTACTATATTTGTCTATATCTTACCTTTTTCTGCTAAAACCGGTTTCTTCGTTCTTTTGTTGTTTTCTTACCAAAACAAAACAAAAATAATGATTGGATATTTTTGATCGAGGTAATAATGGAGGTTCTTTACTAGTTTTACCAAAACATTAAAGTTGAGCTGCAAATTATTCTTTACTATGCTAATCTTAGTTAGATTAAATAACTTACAAAAAAGGAAAATTTATGTACGATTAAAGTCGCCAAAGGTTTAGTCGCATCCAAATTAGTTTGGATTCATATGTATTAGAAAGACGCTAGATGAAAAAAGGACTGGCTATAGAGAAATGGGACAAATATATTTTGATTTGACCATTTGAAGAGAAAGAAGAAGTTGAGTTGTACTTTTGAGAAAATAAAAAAATTATGAAATGATGGGTGTGGGTGAGTGAGGAAGTATTTGATTGGGATAAAGGATAAATGTTAACAAGAAAACTTGTCAACACCCCAAAGTAGAGTTTAAAGTGTAGGAGTCTCCTTCGAAAGCCCCATTGGATTAGGTAGAGGCAGTTAGAATCTTATTAGTCCCTTTAATCTACCTTTCGAATAGGTCGTAGCAATATAAACTTCTCTTTATTCAACCTTTCGACTCTGTCAAAACCTCTGTCATCCTTTTTCCTTAGTCTTTCTAACTTGTTCAATTGGTTTAATTATCCTTTTGAAACCCCCTTTTAAAACAGTTGTGATGTCCTAAAGGTTGGCTCTAATGATTCAAGGATATAGTTTAAATGGATAGGTTCCATCTTCGTCGAGAGCTGGCCTCTTTGATGGCTTGGGTTTTGTCTTATAAATCTAAGTAAATAGGCTGAATTAAATGTTTCGACTCACTCGAAAGGTAACCTTTTGGTATCTTGAGGTTAGGAGCTAAGACAATATTGGTTGAGTTAAGGGTTTCGACTCATTTAAAAGACGACCCTTCGACCAAGTCAACACAAGCAGATCATAATTGAATCCAATAAGAGTTTTAAAATAACTACATTTTCAAAAGTATCATAATCTTGCTTTCATTAAGCTAATATTGTAAAAATTGATCAAGTCCCCAATTTGATTTCCAAAATTAGGGTCTACAAATTTAAGAAAATATAAGAATGGAGAGAATGAATTCTGATTCCCTAAACCAGACCTTTAGGGTCCTATTTATAGGTGTGGGTTGGCACCTTCTGAATCAATGCTTTCGTCTTGGTCGAAAGGTGGCCTTGGAGACCTTTCATCGTCGTTAACACTTGTGCATCCTTCTGCATCGCATTTGAATGGATTTGAGTGCTTTCGATTTCATCGAAAGGGGTATGTGCGCCTCTCCACTTTGTGCTGCCATGTTGTTGTAGGTAAGAAAAGGTATGAGCTCTCGACTATGTCGATAAATTGATCTTTGGAGCTTTGAAGGAGTTGAGACGTTGAAGGTTTTAAGGCGAAAGGTCTCTTTCTTAATTGTGAATCGTTTCAACCAGTTCGAAAGGCTTATTTATGCTTTCAAAGAGGTTGTTTCGACAAAACATCCTTCTGTAGAATATGAGTGATGGCAGAACCTTTAGCTTCAAAAGGTTTGGCGCACATGTGAGTGGCTACAATTTGTTGCCTTCGAGAGGTATTCCCCAACTTATTCGAAACATCTTCATATAGGCGGATATATTTGTTTCGAAAGGAAGCAATTGAAGCGAAAGGGTGCTTTCACCCCTTTTGACCCCTTCGAATGCTTGTAACACATCTGACTCCTTCGAAAGGCCTTGTTGATGCTATTATATCTTGTACACCCTTCTCTTCTATTCATCTTGGTTTCGACAAGGTTGAAGTGAGAATTGTTGGTAACACTTGCCACCTTTCTAGCGAAGGGATTCCTTTGATATTTCAATTCATCTATTTCGATACTCCTTATTTTGGCATTAAGATTTCCCGCCTTTTCATATTCTTGCACAAATTCTGGCCGTTTATTTAAATTCGATCGTACGGTCTGTTCTTCACGCTGACTTTGTCTTATAAATTGCGCTTCTTTCTTCCCCTCTTTCATTTACCTGCGATTAAAAGAAACTTCTAGCAAAAATCAAAATTCTCAATTTCCTAAATAATTCTTATTTCCAGCAAACATAAGCTCGTATTCAAAGTAAGTTCTTGTTATCCTGCTTTTCGAACCAACTTTCCATGCTAAAATATTTATTTTAAAATTTGTTAGATTTGAATTTGAATTGTTGTTCTTATTTCACAAAGATATTTTAAGTTTTTTTTTGCTCATATGAAATTATCCTTTAGTTTCTGTCTATGGCTTATTTTGTTCCATTTCCCGCGTTAATTTGTATCTAAAATTCATCCGAGTTGGGATTTTTCTTCTTTTTTTTAAGGTTCGAATTTACATTTTGGGGATTATTATGATTATTGATTGTAAATCCGTGCTTAAATCAATTTTGTTTTTAATTTCTTAAAGTATTTGGTTAAAATTTAATTTGGGGAAGAAAGAGTTTTCCAGTACTTCATAGATAAGTTTATGTCGTATTAATCGCGACTTGACGTTGTAATTTAACCTTTCTACCCCTTCGAAAGAGGTTAAGGTGGCTAACTTTGTTTTGCTTCTTCAACCTCTTTCGATGGGGTCGAAAGGAAGTCCAGTGTCTATCTCTTAATTGATCTTGTCAAAAGTGATGATGTAGTTAGTATAAAGTGGACTTCTTCGAAAGTATAAGTATGCTTTAGTATATTCCAATACCTTTCGAAGAAGTTGCCCGATGTGCTTCACTAAATAATTACATAGTACATACTTTCGAAAGCATGATTTTTATTTTTAGGTTTCGAAACCTTTAGTACATGCCTACTTCTAATTTATCTAAGGAGATGTGAGGAGTTAGAGATTCATTTTTTTACAAATTGGATTGAGGAAAATAGACTTTGTTTAAGTTCAAAATCAAATCAAACCTTTCGACTTGATCGAAACTTACTGTATCGAATAAAGTTTGGTTGTCGGTATGCTTTTGAAACCATATACCCCTTTTGACTTTCTCAACACCCTTTGTAACTAATTGGGATTCGACCATCATTTTATACAAATATTGTCAAAACGTCCCAAGGCTTTTCATTTATATTAATATTACTCAAAGCCAAACCTTTCAACTCAATTGGCATACAGGGTTTCGACATCATTCATATTCTCTTAGTAAAACATAGTTCATAGGTTTCGACAGTGTCGAAAGGTTTATTTATCTTGTTTATTGAATGTTGTTAGTGCATATTTATATTTGAATTATTATGTAGGCTTTTACTGCTCCTTTCAATAATAAAGTTTTCCTTGAGCTTTCGACATTGTTGAAGGGTGTTTATTGGAGGTCCACTTCCATTTTCCCTTTTGACACTGTTGAAAGCTCAATTAATTTCATTTTCCTAAACTAACCCTAACATTCTTTCAAGGATATGAAATTTCATATTTTGGTTGATATCTGGATTGTTGTAATAGGTTTTCGGTATCCTTGAAAAATGTTGATTATATGACAAATTATAACTTTTTACTAAAATGATTTCACCTGGCAGGATCATAGCCCGAAAAAGCTTCTCAGAAATCAAAAAAAGATACAATACCGATGATGGAATCTTCTACAATAAAGATTGAGGCAATTTCTAAACATTCTTTAATATCATCCAGAATGAGGTGAATGCTATTCTAAATGACTTCGGCATCACTAGGGTAGAAGCCAAACCCCCAAATGATAGCGACACCATTCAAAATCCTCCTAAAGCATATTTCGCCTACATTGCTATCCATATTTGGAACGGTGGCTTCCTGCCTTTGCCGGATTTCTTGGCCAAATTCCTGACCTACCTGGGTATTGCTCCCATCTAGCTATCTCCAAATGTATATGCATATCTTCTATCCTTAGAACTTATGGCTCTGGAGTCAGGGATTCTGTCACTAAATGCTGAAATTCTGAACTATTTAGTTCGATTAGTTAAACTCAGCAACCTGAGCAATTAAATTTTTAGAGCCAATCCCCCCAAAAAGCTAATTTTTGAGGAGGTAAACAAATTCAGAGACTGGGAAACATAATTCTTCTTTGTCAAATGCTTTCCCAATATCAGTGGAGTCTTCTCTTCCCCTCGTAAGTTGATCACAGTCTTTATTTTTATATTACTTTGTTTTGCTAATCTACTCTTCTTTGTCAGGTCCTTCCACTAAAGATCTAAATGATGAGGATAAGAGAACTGTCAAGCTATTGATTGCTGCTTTGAGTAGCATTGGAAATAGGCTTACTTTGTTGAATCCCTCAAACCTTCAAAAGCATTCCCTCCTACCAGCAGGTCAAAGGGTACTTGGTCAACCTCCCCTTGCTCAACACACTTCTCGGAGCAAACACTTCATATCTTTGGGTGATCCGAAGAACTTATCCCCAATGTCTCTAATTTTCCCCAAGCACTCTGGTATGCTTAAACATAGTACTTCTAGTTTGTTGTTGTGTTACTTTTTAAATTACTTCACTGACTTGTATTTTTTGAATCTTCAGCAACTGCTCCTCAGGTTGAACCAATCACAAGTGATCCAGCTCTCCCAACTTCTACATCCCGTGCATCATCTTTGACTCAGGCCATTGCTAGGTCAACATGGCTGCTAAAAGAAAATTGGGTAAAGTGGTCGTGGTGGAACCATCCCTCAAGAAGGCCAAGATTATCGAAGTTCCAGATTCTCCACCACTAGAAGAGGGTGAGGCTATTGATATGAGTAAAACTTTGGAGAGTCCAATTGTGGAAGCTTCTATTGATTGACCCAAGAAGACTCCCTCAAAGGATGATCCTTTATCTTGCATTGTCATTTCCTGCTATTCTCACGTCATTGAACAGATGCAAAATGACTTGGGAACTTCAACTCCCTCCCATGAGTTGAACCCCTCTAGACCCACTCACCTATGCCTATAAGTGCTTTTTAAAAGATAGTTCAATCTATCTTGAACTATTCATCCTTTGCTTCTATTCACCCGCCTTCTTTTATTCTAGACCCAGCGGGTCACTGTTGGTCTCTTATAGAACAACAACTTCTGGTACGTTTCACATTATCTATCCTTCTTATCAGTGTTTCTCTTTGAATGCTGACTTGCATCATACTTTTCCTTTTAGATTTTCAAAAGCTGGCTCCCTCTGCAAGAAAATGCATTAAAATCTTCCGCTAAAACATCCAAGCTTCGAGAGGAAATTTCAAACTTGAACAGCCAAGTCATCTCTTTGTTTGCTCGTGAAAATGAAGCTATGATGTAACTGGAGAGATTGAGAGCCTCTCTTGCTCAATCAGAGTCTATTAATTTTAAGGAAAGAAAAGCACATCAACTTCTAGCTGATGAAAATTTGGGCTTGAAAATGGCTCTGAATGAGTCTGAAGATGAAAAAGTTCAAATGGTTGCTAAACAATCCTCTCTCATGAAAAAGTTGGAGAAAAAGAAAAATTCTCTAAAGTTGGTTGTCAATGTTATCTCTGATGCTAAGCAACGGGTGTAATAATTTCTAAAACTTCCCTCGATGACATCATTGTTAACTCTTATAAGGACGCCCTGATGCTTGCTCATGCCAACAACATAGAAAAATTGCCTAGATTTGAGCTTTCTTTCACTCAACCCTGCTTGTTAATAGGTTTATGACCAAAGTCAAAGAAATGGAGCAGAGGGTTGAAGTTCCTAAGAGAAAGGAAATTGATGCCTCCAAAATCTTGTCCTTCAAAGTCCCATCCCTCGAAGTAGATTCTGATTCTGAGGATGAAGGTGTTAAAGATGAAGCCACTGAGGAAGGAGGCGGCAATGATGACGACGACAATGATGATGATGATAATGAAGATGGAGGCTAGGGTTCAGGTGGTAACGGAGCTGGTCATACCTATGTTCACAAAAAAGATGATGATGACATCATCGAAGCTTCAGAAAAGGTCAACCCTAATCCAAGTATTCATGAAGGAAGCCCACCTGAACCCCCATAGATTTTTGACCTTCAAGAAGAGACCACGAACATCAATGTTAAAGAATAAAGAGAGAAAAAGCAAGTCTTTCAAACTACAATTCCTGTTTCTCAAGTATGGGATTCCTTGACTAAATGGCTTTCACTTCCAAGATAATAATAGTTTACATCTTTTATTTTTGATAAGGAGGAAATCCATCCACCTTTATAAAACCAAGCTTGAAAGAAACAAGTTAAAATAAATAGCTTATATAGAGAATTAGATAAGCAGTTAGAACACAATACCCTCTCCGACAAGTATCATAGGCTTAACAGAAGTGCGGCAGTGTTGGCATCTTTCAAAGATCAAGAAGCTGCCCCATGACTAAGGAGGGCACGCCTTCGATATGATAACCTTTTGAAAGAGAATCGGGAGTTAATTACGCTCTTTTGGATGTTGGTTGAGGTGAGGAACATCCTTGTAGACTTTCTATACAAAGCCTATTGCAGACATTCAACCGTATTTCATATTTAGGTGATTTTAGTGGGGGTCTACTTAGGCGTTTACATAAGAAATATTTGGATGAATTTGGATCCGATCCACATCTGGGAGCCGGCTCGAACTTACCTCAAGTCAAATCGATTTTCCATGAGTTGCCTCCTGAAAAACTTAAATATTTTAAGGACAAATTTGTTTGTGAATTATTCAAAATGTCAATTTTGTATGAACCGGATGAACATTCACAATTATGTAGTAATATTGGTTTGTGAATTTCTTGCTCTAGTTTCCTTTTATACTTAGTTGTATTTTATTACGTTATCATAGAATGAATATCCTCCAGGCAGCCTTATTTCTAGAGATTATTTAAGGAAGTATGTTAAACTAAGAAGAGATAGTCTAGAAAAAGCTTCACTTTTGAAATCTTTAAAATTAGCCAGATATTGCTTTCTTAGAAATTTGCAAAGACTTTACGTGGAACATCCTCGTCTTCGTTTCGATTTTCTTGGCAAAGAAAAAGAAAAGCTTCTTAAGGAAATTCAGATTTATCATACCAAATTGATATGTGGTCATGATAGTCCTCCTATTGGGGAGTGGGACTAAAGCAAATATCCTCCAGTTATTACCCCGGAAGGATTTAATGCTTCTTTTGATTCAACGGTTATTCTTTTAGCTAATTCCTTAAGTAAAGTCAAGAACACAGTTTCTCAACTTTAAGTGTGAAACAAATGCCCAGTTGTACTTTTTTGTTTCATTTCTACTTAAGTTGTAATCTGTTATTGTTATAGTAAAAGAGATTGATTATTCAAGTCCTGACTTTATTTTCTTTTATTTGTTTAAATAGGAGTTACAGTTATCTGCAATGTCACTCTTGTTATATTCAACATCTCGCTTTATCAGTATTAGAGATAGGTTGTTAGCAGATATTGAAAAAAGAAATCTCCTTGGCGATCCTTTGTTACTCGTCTCCAAGGCAACACTGAAGCACTAGAATGGCGTAGGAGATTTTTGCTTCAGAAGATGATTGTTAGAGGTCTTAACGATCAGATTACAAGTATTGAAGCGGATATCAAGAACAAGGACGAAACAATTTCTCAACTAAAGCATTAAGTTAAATCAAATCCTTCAATTGATTTTGACCATAAGATGTCCAAACTTATCTAGTAAATAAGTGATTTGGAGATTAAGTTAAAAGACAGTCATGCTCAGTGTGAACAGCTAGAATTCATTATGGGGAATAACATTTCAAACATTGATTTACCAGCTTCTGCCATTATTCCATCTATTGCCAAATCAACAAGGTCCACTTCCCTTGCCATCCAAAACTTTCCTACAACAACTAATCCTCCTCCCGGCTTAGACGAGAAGGTAGTAGGAGAATGGTGTAGGAAAGTCAAATTTGAGATGGTGAAATATTTTGATGAACAACAGAAAGTGAATACAAAAAATCCAACGATAGAGAACCAGAAATTCAATTCTGGATTTAATTTTTGATGTTTAGAAATTCATCTTCCGGGGATAGCTAATAGAAAGTCGATAATGATCGTGTATAAAAGCCTAGAAATCCTTGTCTGAAAGTTTATAATAGAAATCCAGTGACCCAGATTCGGGTATTAATAAATGAAATTTAAAAGTTAGAGAATTTGTAACACAGATTCGGGGATTAGTGGATGATAGCCGGAAGTCCATAATAATAATCTTCATAATAGAAATCTTAAGCCCAGATTCGGGCATTAATGGGTTAAGTTCAACAATTATAGTAATATCCCTATAACCCAGATTCGGGTATGATGAAGACCGTAGATTAAAGACCCGAAACCCTTATTCAGTTGTGATGAAGACCGTAGATTAAAAGACCCGAAACCCTAGCTCAGGTATTAATAAGTGAAGTCCAGAACTTAATAATGAAAGACCCAAAACCCAGATTCAGGTATGAATAAGTGAAGTTCAGAAAATCTTCTTTAACAATTAGTTGAAGGCTATAGATTCTTATTTAAGCCTTTTGTTTTGTACCGCTCCTTGGGTTTTGACTCTTTTAACCTGTGTTAACCCATTAGGCCCTGTATGTAATTGTTGTTTGATTTGCCGCTTCTCAAGCTTGGACGTCTTAGTCCATCATTTGATATGTCGCTTCTTGGGCTCGGACATCTTAGTCTATTGTTTGATATGCCGCTTCTTGGGCTCGAATGTCTTAGTCTATTGTTTGATATGCCGCTTCTTGGGCTTGGACGTTGTTTGGTATTCCACTTCTTAGGCTCAGATGTCTTAGTCCGTTGTTTGATATGATGCTTCTGAGGCTTGGACGTCTTAGTCCATTGTTGTCTGGTGCGCTTGGTTAGCTTATCCACAAGCAGGACCCAAGCACTTACCCAACCTCCCTCCAGGAGGCACCTTGACCTAGCCATAGCGTAGCGAGATCAAGGGCTTGTTCGATGCCTAGGCTAGGCCATAGCATGGCGGGACAAAGGGCTTACTCCATCCTCTCTCTGGGAGGTGCCTTGACTTGGCCATAGCATGGCGCGATCAAGGGCTTGTTCGATGCCTTGGCTAGGACATCGCATGGGGGGATCAAGAGCTTACTTCGTCCTCCCTCTGGGAGGCACCTTGACCTAGCCATAGTGTGGCGCGGTCAAGGACTTGTCGATGCTTTATCCTGGGCATAGCATGGTGCGAATAAAGGCTTACTCTAACCTCCCTCCAAGAGGCGCTTTGACCTGACCAACTTGGCGCGGACAAAGGCTTACACCGTTTAAGGTATTGTCCAAGTGCGAGGAGAATTCTATTCCCGACCATATAGATTTCTCTTATTAAAGTAGTTCTTTATTGAATCCAATTAGGATCTCTTTACAAATTCATTGATTTTGTCTTGTTTGAAGAAACTGATCACGAGTCCTTCCAATGCTCTACATTGAATTGTCTCATGTTTGTTCATCATGTGGTAGTGACAATAGGATCCTCCCAGATTCCTTTCATATTTAGGCTTTTTCTTCTGTGATGGCCAATAGTTGAGCTCTTCCTTGGCTAGCAGGTAAACATTATCGATTGATGTCGTCAAATTGCATTCCTTAGGAAGTCTCGACTTGAAGTTTATCCTTTGAGGATGATTTCTAAATCTTTTATTACTTGGTTTTGAAGCTTCACCCTCAACGACTAGTTTTCTTTTCAAAACCCTTTGAAGTTTATATGTTGGAAATGCTCCACTTATTGCTTGATGCCATTTGTGTGCAAAGGCGTTATAATCAACCATCATTTCCTCTTCAAAGATTGTTCCTTTGGTATAGAATTGAATTGTTTTCCTCATTTGGTGAAAAAAGTTGTTACTTTCATTCTTTGTTCCTCCTAAGGCAAAGATAAAGGTGGGGCCAATATGAAAAGGGTTTAAACTCCATTTATCTGGATCATACGATTCAATTTTCTTTTTCCTTATGATCCTTAAGGCCCCATTCTTAACAGTTGTTCCGCATGTAGATTTGAATCACTATCCATTCCATGGGAGAATCCAATTGGATATGGTTCCGAGGATCCTTGCTCAGATCTTTTAACTTTACTAATCATGATGAAGTAAAGTCTGAAGTTGGTAAGCTTGGAATAGAATTGGGTTAGAGAAAATTGGAGTTGGAAGTTCAACAAGATCGGAGGTTTGAGCCCCCTTCCAGCGCCAAAAATGTTAACAAGAAAACTTGTCAACATCCCAAAGTAGATTTTAAAGTGTATGAGTCTCCTTCAAAACCCCCTTTGGATTAGATAGAGGTAGTCATAATCTTACTAGTCCCTTTAATCTACCTTTCAAATAGGTCGTTGTAGTATAAACTTCTCTTTATTCAACCTTTCGACTCGGTCGAAACCTCTATCATCCTTTTTCTTAAGCCTTTCTAACTTGCTCAATTGGTTTAACTATCCTTTCGAAACCCTTTGAAATAGTTGTGATGTCCTGAAGGTTGGCTCTAATGATTTGTTTTCTCTAAAAATCCATCTTTCGACTTAGTCGAAGCCATTCAAAGCAGATAACAAAAGAGAAGAAGAGAGGAGAATTCCAGTTGGACATTTTGAAGGAGTTGAAAAGATGCTATCGCCAAAGTCTAAAAGTTTCGGAACCTTTTGAAGGTGTCGAAAGGGTTTTACAACAAAGATCCAGTGAGTTCATACCTTTTGAAGGAGATGAAGGAGTCGAAAGCACCCTTCCGTCTTCAGTAACAACCTTTCGACTAGATAAATCCATATGCATAAAGACCTTTCGAAATAGTCAAAGCTGTAGCTTTCGAAGACAATGAAGAACAGCTCTTTGCATATGCGCCAAACCTTTTGAAACCAAAGGTTTCGCCTTCATTTAAACTATGCGAAAGCAAGCGTTGTCCTGAACAACCCATTCGAAAGCTATAATAAGCCTTTCGAACCGGTCGAAGCCAATATGATCTAGGAGGGTTTCGAATAAAAAAACAAGAGCTCAGACGTAATCAACATCATCGAAACCATTAAACAATGCCTATCGACAGAGTTGGAGGCACTTACAAGGCAACATAAAGAAGCAAAACCCTTCCTTTCGACAAAGACGAAGCATATTTGAGTTATTTTGCAACCACCTTTCGACTTAATCGAAAGCATCAGGGTCGAAAGGTGCTAACTCACATCTATAAATAAGACCCAAGGGGTCAGGTTTTGGGGACCAATTCTTTCCATTCTCAACTTGTATCTTCTTAATCAAAAGCGTTGTAAACCCAAATTACAAAACTAATTTGGGAATTTGGAGTAATAAAGTCTTCTTTAGCTTGTTAAAGGGAAGTCTCACATATTTTACTTGGTTGGAGAAAAAGAAAGTTTGAGAAACTTTGGGAATTCTTTTACTTATACTTGAAAATTTGATTGAAGGTAAAAGAGGAAGAAGAGAGAAGAACGCACTTATAAGAAAAGTCATCAAGAGCTATCATCCATTAGGTCAGATATAAACAGACGACCCAGATTTACCCAGGAAGGTTCTAGGTTTCGACATAGTTGACTTGGAAAGTCAAGTGCATCCCTTCGCAAGTGGGGGGAGGCAAATGTTACTCTACAAATCCACCTTTTGACTTAGCCGAGGCCATTCAAAGCAGAGAACAAAAGAGAGCAAGAGAGGAGAATTCCAGCTGGATCTTACGAAGGGGTCGAAGGGATGCTATCGCCAAAGTTTGAAAGTTTTGGAACCTTTCAAACGTGTCGGAATATTTCTACAATCAAGATCCAGTGAGTTCATACCTTTCGAAGGAGATGAAGGAGTCGAAAGCACCCTTCTGCCATCAGTAACAACCTTTCGACTAGATAAATCCATATGCATGAAGACCTTTCGAATGAGTCAAAGCAGTAACTTTCGAAGACAATGAAGAATGGCTCTTTGCATATGCGCCAAACCTTTTGAAACTAAAGTTTTCGCCTTCATTTAAACTACGTGAAAGCAAGCATTGTCTTGAACAAACCCTTCGAAAGCTATATTAAGCCTTTCAAACCGGTCGCAGTCAATATGATCCAGGAGGGTTCCACATCAAATCAAAAACAAGAGCTCAGACGTACCAACATCATCGAAACCATTGAACAACGCCTATCGATAGAGTCATAAGCACTTACAAGGCAACATAAAGAAGAGAGACGCAACCCTTCCTCTCGACAAAGATGAAGCATATTTGAATTATTCGGTAGCCACCTTTCGACCCAGTCGAAAGTATCAGGGTCGAAAGGTGCTGACCCGCATTTGTAAATAAGACCCAAGGGGTTAGGTTTTGGAGATCCGATTCTTTCCATTCTCAACTTGTATCTTCTTAATCAAAAGGGTTGTAAACTCTAGTTACAAAATTAGTTTGGGAATTTGAAGTAATAAAGTCTTCTTTAGCTTGTTAAAGGGAAGTCTCAAATATTTTAGATTACTTTACCATTTTTAAAGCTTTTGTCGGGATTAACCTTGTGTTTCAGGTGTCGCCTACATCAAAAGGTCACTGTCGACACAGTCAAAACATCCTACATTCGGATAATTGTAGTTTATATGCTTAGAGCCACCTCCCTTTGAATCACTGCTTTCGGCAAGTTCGAAACCAATCCATAAGTCACTTCAACCTTGTATTGACTCGAGAAACCCAAAGATCTTTCTTTCCACAAGGTTGAAACTTGTTTTAAGACTGCTTTAACCAGAGGCTACTAATCCAAATCCAAGACATCTAAGCTCACAACTTTCGACAAGGTCAAAACCTCTACTTTGGATATTTGTCCAAAGCCCAATCTAATTAACAACTAAAGCTTACAACAGGGTCGAAACCCTTCAAACCAACCTTCAACTAGTGAACCCAAAGACCTACTACTTGGACTCAATTTCTACACCGAAAGGAGAACCTTCGAAGCGTAAACACATTTGATTCAATAAATTCGAAAGGTTAATAAGGAAAGAATAACAGTTTTGACTGAGTCGAAAGACGACTCAAACAAGCTTTCACTATATCAACTTGTTCAAAAGGATACTAAAGTAAACATACGCATTCCATCACTCTCAATTCGTCTAAGAGAAACCACAAGGAATTGACCTTATCCCAAAAACTCTATTTTGGGGAGTTAGCAAGATTTCTTGTTAACATGATTCAAGGATATGGTTAAATGGATAGGCTCCGTCTTTGTCGAGAGGTGACCTCTTTGATGGCTTGGGTTTCGGCTTATAAATCTAAGGAAATATGCCGAGTTAAAAGTTTCGACTCACTCGAAAGGTGACCTTTTGGTGTCTTGAGGTTAGTAGCTTAGACCATAAGAATATTGATTGAGCTAAAGGTTTCGACTCATTTAAAAGATATCCCTTTGACCAAGTCGACACAAGCAGATCATAACCGAATCCAATAAGAGTTTAAAAATAACTACATATTCAAAAGTATCATAATCTTGCTTTCATTAAGTTAATATTGTACAAATTGATCAAGTCCCCAATTTGATTTTCAAAATTAGAGTTTACAAATTTAAGAAAATACAAGAATGGAGTGAATGAATTCCGATCTCCTAAACCAGACCTCTAGGGTCTTATTTATAGGTGCGGGTTGGCACCTTCCGCATTAGTGCTTTCATCTTGGTCGAAAGTTGGCCTTGGAGATTTTTCGTCGCCGTAAACACTTGCGCATTCTTCTGCATCACATTTGAATGGATTTGAGTGCTTGACTTCATCGAAAGGGGTACGTGCGCCTCCCTAATTTGTGCTGCCTTGTTGTTGCAGGTAAGAAAAGGTATGAACTCTCGACTCTGTTGATAGGTTGATCTTGGAGCTTCGAGGGAGTTGAGATGCTGAAGGTTTTAAGGCGAAAGGTCTCTTTCTTAATTATGAATGGTTTCAACCAGTTCAAAAGGATTATTTATGCTTTCAAAGAGGTTATTTCGACAAAATATCCTTCCATAGAATATGAATGATGGCAGAACCTTTAGCTTCGAAAGGTTTGGCATGCATGTGAGTGGCTGCAATTTGTTGCCTTCGAAAGGTATTCCTCAACTTATTTGAAACGTCTTCATATAGGTGGAAGCATCTGTTTCAAAAGGAAGCAATTAAAGTGAAAGGGTGCTTTCGCTCCTTTTGACCCCTCGAAAGTTCGTAACACATCTGACTTTTGGCTGTAGCATCCCTTCGACTCCTTCGAAAGGCCTTGTTGATGCTATTATATCTTGCACATCCTTCTCTTCTATTCATCTTGGTTTCGACAAGGTTGAAGTGAGAATTGATGGTAACAATAAATGAGTGAGAAAAGGTGGTTATAGGGGTGTAAGTAGTATTCGCTCTTGATAAACATTTTTACTGTGTAAAATTGTTAAGTGGCCTCAAAACCTAGAAATTACCCCGGTTGGAATTCTTAACATCAAACATGTTAATATGTTTCTTCTTCTCTAAGGGTATTGTTTGGATATGAAGGGGTCATTTTTTATTAAAAAACTTTTTTTTCGCATACTAATCAAACTAGTCCCCTTATAAAATTACAATCAAATTGACCCAATTGCCCTTTTTTATTTATTCTAATTTTCTTTTAATTCTCGTTAACCTTTCCAGATCCAGTAATTAAATAATGGAGAATTCTAACTCACCTCCAGATGGAATTGCAAATCAAAAGGAGACAAGATTATTATTTTTTTACTCATGAAAGCATTCGACACGGTAAATTTAATCCCTGATATTATCATAGTTAAAAAACACGTAATAAATTGGATTAAAAATTACCTTTCTATCATATTCTTAGTAAAGTTTGGATCCGATTATAAAGATCGAGATTCTTTTTCAAAAATGGAAGGAGAATGAGAGAGTAAATGAAAGTGTTTAGGATTATGATGTTTTAACTAAGGGCAAAAGAAGCAAAAATACATCTTTGATTAATAAGATATGTACTCCTCATACCAATTTAATTTTGTAGAGAGTGCTCATAAAATTTGGTCCCTTTATATTCAAAACTGGAGTGTCAATAACAATACCCTTCTCTAATTTGTTCATCTTCTGGCGGCTTCACTTGCTATCAAGAGAACATCTCTCATCCTTACTTTTGGTGATACTACTTAGAGCTATCCAAACACCTTCTCTCATTCATTTTTCCTCTCGCTCGGTTAAATACTTCACTCGTCCACCCACACCCGTCTTTTCATACCTTTTTATTTTCTTAAAACCATCTCTCCATCTCTTTTCAAACAACCAAATCAATTTTTCTTCATCCAATTTCTCCACAGTCGAACTCTTAAAACATATTTTTAAGAAGGGTTTTTAACATACGAAACATGAAAATAAGAGATGAATCTTAGTTTCCAGTATATTTTGTTAAGTGTATTAGTATAGGTAGTAAATTTATTTATTTATTTATTTTTAAGTAAAACATAACTAGTTAGAGAATTGAAATTGGCGCATCTATTAAATAATAGTCAAGCAGAAGAATTTGAAGCCCTCTCATTAATTGTAGGAATTATCTATATTCTCCTTAATTCTCTCCAAATTGATATTTTATTTTAAAAATCTTATGATTTACCACTTTACCATTATTTAAATAAACTTTTTACACTATTTTACATTGAAATACCTACTTTTAAACGAATCTACGATTATTTACAAATCTTTCACGGTTCTCTCTTAAAATTTTACATTACAGTCCATGCATTTAAATTAATTACATAATCCAAATTTTAAACTAATTGATCAACTTAATTAGTTAATATTAATTAATAAAGATATGATATAATTATTTCTTCTTTATTCAGATATATAAAGATATCTAATTCATATAACATAAATTGTGTACATAAATAATGATAACTTTTTAATTTCTAATCTATTTATCTCGAAAAAAATATCATACATCACATAACATAATTTTATTTTTAACAACATTTAAAAGATAAATTAATATTTACAACATTACAATGTGAATAAAAAGATTACATCAATAAAAATTAGATTACATAAACATTCTCACTTTCAACATGTTATCAAATCATACCCAACTCATAACTTAACTAAATGCTACATAATATTATTTTGCAATTACTAAAGTCATAAGCATGACCCTCTTACAAGAACATGAAATATATGGTTAACTATAAGGATAAAATTGTTTAAAAAATGAAAACTTAATAACGAATAAAAGTTTATTTTGTAATTATATAGATAATTCCTCTCATTAATTGTAGGAGTTATTTATATTCTCCTTAATTCTCTCTAAATGGATATTCTATTTTAAAGATCTTATAATTTACCGCTTTACCATTATTTTAATAAACTTTTTACACTATTTTACATTCAAACACATTTTACATTCAAATACCTACTTTTAAACGAATCTACGATTATTTATAAATCTTTCACGGTTCTCTCTTGAAATTTTACGTTACAGTCCACATATTTAAATTAATTGCATAATCCAAAAATTTAAACAAATTGATCAACTTAATCAACTAATATTTATTAATAAATCTTAAAAGATAAAATTTTCAATATGTATACTACAGGCTCATCAGAAAATTGGTAAAAAAAAGGGATAGTTTGGCTCACATCCCTGATAAGTTTCAAAATAGAGAAAAAATCCTTGCCAAACTTAACTTACATTTTCGGTCCCTGTTTTCAAATTCGCGCGCGCAGAAAGACCAACATACCCTTTACGTTTTTAACATTTCAAACGCGTATAACTTTATGTAGAAAAATCAGATCAGCATACCGTTGTCACCAAAAAATCACAAATTTGATGATCTTTAAAATGAGATCCATTGTTGATACCAAAAAAACATATTTAAGGTAAGAGTGCAATTATTCCATATATTTGCGGAGAATTCTGCAAATTTTAAACATTATCGATTTTTCTTCAAATGCCAACAGCTATTGCATATACTTGCTGAATTGTCTGCAACTATTGCGTATACTTGCAGGCATGTCATCAATTATTGCATATAATTGCTGAATTGTTTGCAAATATTGCATATAAATCTGCAATTATCTTTAATAATTGCATGTATGTCTGTAAATATTCTGATTAATTGCATGCTCATCGGCAACTATTCATATAAAAGCATTTCAATACAAAACTAGACATTTATAACTATAAATAACAAAATAAAGAATTTTAGTTCAATTATGAAGATTAAATTCATCATTCTTTACAATTATTCATAATATTTGCATAGTTATCAGCAATTATTCTCAATAATTGCATTTATTTCTGCAAATATTCAGAATAATTGCATTCTTATCAGCAATTTTTCTTGTAAAATCATTTCAATACTAAATTCATCTTTCTCTGTAATTATTCATAATAATTGCATAGTTATCAGCAATTATTCTCAATAACTGCATTTATTTCTGCAAACATTCAGAATAATTGCATTCTTATCAGCAATTATTCATGTAATCATTTCAATTCTAAATTCATGTAAAATCATTTCAATTCTAAACTCATATTTAAGGTAAGAGTGCAATTATTCCATATATTTGCGGAGAATTCTGCAAATTTTAAACATTATCGATTTTTCTTCAAATGCCAACAGCTATTGCATATACTTGCTGAATTGTCTGCAACTATTGCGTATACTTGCAGGCATGTCATCAATTATTTCATATAATTGCTGAATTGTTTGCAAATATTGCATATAAATCTGCAATTATCTTTAATAATTGCATGTATGTCTGTAAATATTTTGATTAATTGCATGCTCATCGGCAACTATTCATATAAAATATGAATTTAGAATAATTGCATAGTATATTTGCATAGTTATCAGCAATTATTCTCAATAATTGCATTTATTTATACAAATATTCATAATAATTGCATTCTTATCAGCAATTTTTCTTGTAAAATCATTTCAATACTAAATTCATCTTTCTCTGCAATTATTCATAATAATTGCATAGTTATCAGCAATTATTCTCAATAACTGCATTTATTTCTGTAAACATTCAAAATAATTGCATTCTTATCAGCAATTATTCATGTAAAATCATTTCAATTCGAAATTCATCTTTCTCTGCAATTATTCATAATAATTGCATAGTTTTCAGCAATTATTCTCAAACAATTGCATTTATTTCTGCAAATATTCAAAATAATTGCATTCTTATCAGCAATTATTCATGTAAAATTATTTCAATCCGAAATTCATCTTTCTCTACAATTATTTGTAATAGTTGCATAGTTATCAACAATTATTCTCAATAATTGCATTTATTTCTGCAAATATTCAGAATAATTGCATTCTTATTAGCAATTATTCATGTAAAATCATTTTAATCCTAAATTTATCTTTCTCTGCAATTATTTGTAATAGTTGCATAGTTATCAACAATTATTCTCAATAATTGCATTTATTTCTGCAAATATTCAGAATAATTGCATTCTTATCAGCAATTTTTCTTGTAAAATCATTTCAATTCTAAACTCATCTGTCTCTGCAATTATTCATAATAACTGCATAGTTATCGGCAATTATTCTCAATAATTGCATTTATTTCTGCAAATATTCAAAATAATTGTAGTTTTTCATTTAAATCGAAAAATAAACCTTCGATTTTGTAGAGTCTTCAATTTAATTTCTTGATTCTCATAGTTTATAGACTCGGCTCGGTTTTTCATTTGATCAGAAGAAACTGAAGAAGAAGAACTGAAGCTCGACAGTGAAGCGTAGGGGTAATTTGGGGAAAAAATAGGCGGAAACCAAAAACAGGGACGTAGAAAGTATAATTTTTTCCATAGGGATCCGCTTTGAATTAAGTTTTGTTTTAAGGATGCGTGCCTAATATTCACAAAAAAAAATCATTTAGATGCAAATATATATATATATATATCACATAACATAAATTATATACGTTAATGACAATAATAAATTTATTTAGTAAATGAATTTATCATACATTACACTATAAAATTCTATTAATGTCAAATACCTAAAATTTTAAACTTTTTACAATTATTTAGAAACTTTTCTGAATAATCTTCTAATATTTCGGATTCGAGTCCATATATTTAACTAATTGTTTAATCTTAAATTTAAACTATTTAAATAAATATAAATATGATTAACTAATATTTTTTAATCCATCTAATAAATCATAAAAATACAAGGATTTCAATACATACAATATTCATGTATATGAGAAATATGATAAAATTATTTCTTCCTTATTCAGTTATATAAAGATATCTAATTTGTATAACATAAATTGTGTACATAAATAATAATAACTTTTTAATTTCTAATCCATTTATCTCAAAAAAAAAAATTGTACATCACATAACATAATTTTATTTTTAACAACATTTAAAAGATAAATTTATGTTTTACAACATTACGATGTGAATAGAAAGATTACACCGATAAAAATTAGATTATATAAACATTCTCACTTTCAACGTGTTATCAAATCATACCCAACTCATCACTCAACTAAATGCTACATAATATTATTTTGCAATTACCAAAGTCGTAAGTATGACCCTCTTACAAGAACATGAAATCTATGGTTAACTATAAGGATAAAATTGTTCAAAAATGAAAACTTAATAACGAATAAAAGTTTACTTGCCAGATTCAAAAAAGTTCACAAGTAGATAATCTAACTATAAGTTCTACGCTCTTCTCAATTACAAATTTGTACAAAGCTCTTCTCAATTTTCTTCAATTTTTTTACATTTGCCTTCTTATATTTAATTAGTTATGTTGATTATTAATTCCAATTATTCAAATATATTTGATTATCTAATGTTCATTAGTCCATTACTTTAAAAAAGATGATAATTCAATATATATACAACAATCATATTAACAAAATGGTGAATTTACTTATTAACTCATACATATATATAAATATCCCATAGCATAAATTATTTACATATATATAATATTAACAATTATAATTTATAATTTTTTTGAGTTAGGATATTAATTTTTACAATGATATGTAGTTAGCGAGTATTGAACCTTCAACCTTATATCTGAATGTTGCAGGTCATTTTAGTTTATCGTTAATATATCATTATAAATTTATTATGTATATTGCATAATAAAAAGTAATTTTAGCAATAACTAAAATGTAAATACTATTTCTTAATAACATTACCGTGCAACGCATGGGTTACACACTAGTATATAAAAAGGGGAATTAATGAATCAGGGCTTACTTGTTCTTTAATGTTTTATGGTAATTTTGCCTTACTTGTTTTATGGTAATCAGGGCTTACTTGTTCTTAACAACATTACCGTGCAACGCATGGGTTACGCATGGGTTACCCTTTTGGATCTGGTAAGCATTTTTCCTTACTTTTTCTTTTATTTACTTCAAAGTTTGAGTTTTTATGCAAATCAGGGCTTTTCTTCTTAAGCTTTCATTGTATTTAACTATCATATAAGGACTGCTCGATCTCATAGGTCGATGGAAAACCAAAATCAATGAATGTTGTTATTAACGGTGTGTTAAGCAAGGTATTTAAAGAATCTTCATTTTAGCATTGTCTTGAGGTCAAATTGGTGCTAATATTTTAGAATTTGGTTTTAGATTATATTGAAGATCAATGTTTTATGGTAATTTTATTTTTTAAACATTTTTGGATAATTTCTTTCTAATTTTCGATTTATTTGATGGTTTTGTTTATAATAGTTTGACTCATTGAATCATTTTAGATCCAACAACTACATTTGAATTTAGGGTTTAAGTTATGGTATTGTTTATAATTATTGATTCATTGAAATCATGTTTGGATTTGGAATGCAGACAACTTATATAGCCAGTCAGCCAAATAATGTGATTAAAGTTAGCTACACACAACTTAGACGAGTAGATACTAAAGTTTATGGTTTACAAGGGAGACATTTACAAACTCATTACTGAATCCATGGTAGTGATTCCTAGGAATCCTTCCAATCTTATATATTTTTTGAATGTTTAAAGTCAAACCCATATATTTAAATGATGCACATACCAGGAAAGTGAGTGTTTAAATTTCTTAGATTCGTAATTAGATCGACTAATTAGAATACATATAAGTCTAAAGTGGTACCATCATATATACAATACAATATTTCAAATATTCAACTATTAAAGCATTACAAAAAAAGCTGATTTTGTAACGGCAAAATCTGTCACAAATCCATCGCTAATCTCATATTTGCGACGGATTTGTGATGGAATTTTCCACCTCAATGAACACATACAAGATCCATCACTAAAATATAGTGACGGAATTTGTGATGGAATTGCGATGGAATTGTGATGGAATTTATTATGTTTTCAACATTTTACTTTGTGATGGAATTGCAATGGAAAAATTGTATATGACGAATTATAGACTTGGTTTGGAATTCTGCTACAAATCCGTCACTATTTTGATCATTTCTAAAAAAATATTTTAAAACTAACATAGCAAATCCATCGCAAAAACATTAAAACATCAATGCAAATCCATTACAAAACCATTGCAAAAACATTAAAACATCAACGCAATTCCGTCATAAATCCATTGCAAAATCATAAAACCATCAATGCAAGTCCATCACAAATGCATTGCAAAATCATAAACATCAACGCAAATTTATCACAAATCCATTGCAAATCAATACTATTATTTTACTTGATCCAATCGTCATATGATCCAAAAATATGCATATATATTTATTTATCAAAAGAAGAAAAATACATGTTACAATGAAAGATAATCATAACACCACGAGAATACAATAATGTATACTATTACACAACCGAAAAAAATAATGTAATACAACAAAAATTCATGGAAGTAGTCAATAAACATACAGTAGCCCCTAAACACTAATACATATACTATTAGTGAACCAAAAACTAATGTAGTGCAATAATAATACATGAAGTAGTCAATAAATACTTATGTTAGTCCCTCAATAGACAAAATCATAGTGGAAGAGAAGGTAGCAACAATCTTTGCTCGATTTGAGTCATTCTTCGCTCAAATGCCTATGTCTCGTGTCGACGCTCCTCTTCCATTCGTAGACGCTCATGTTGAAACCTTAGACGCTCCTCCTCGAGCTTAACGTTGACACGTTCAACCTCCTCCTCCATTGCATGGAACTTGGACGACAGATGATCCATCATTGTTGAAACATATGAATGACTGCCATTGCTACTATATGTTAACCTCCGTTGTTGTGTAGTAGAACCCACTTATAATTTTGAAGAAGTGATTATTACTTAATAAACAAGAAGTTGGTGGCATGTTATACATGCATTAAGGAGTTAAGAAGTTAACATCTTTGTATTTAGCTCCTAGTTAACATCTTTGTTAAATACGAAAACAAATTGGTGAAGAGGTGTTTGGTTAATAGGATGATTCAAAATACGAAAACATATATATTCTCTACATATCTACTTACCAAAATAAATTTACTAAATATGTTAAAAGATATTACTACTTAATTTACTTACATCATCGGGGAGGCTGCCAATAGGATATGCACGTCCTTTTGCATTTAATGGAACAAGAGAATGAAAAATCTTTTGTATTTGACCTACGAATGCATAGCTAGTCTTTTATGTCAATCATTATGAAAGACATAGCTAGTCTTTTATGTCAATCTTTGCTTCTTTTAAGCTGTTAGCTTTTAAAACTTAAAAAGATAATATGTCCAAAAAAATAAAATGTCAGAATATGCACATAATGCTTAATATTTTGTGATGGTTATATTATTTAACTATCATATATTTAAATATCATTTATATTACCATTTTAGAAGCAGTCTCCCCATAGATATCGAACTAGTGGTATGTAATCCTGGATTGCTTTTACGATACATCGAGGCTTTTTAAGACTTTGATATGACCTTTGGAAGCTTCCAATATTCAACCTATCGTTTCCAATGTACTTCTAGTATATACGGTGGTCGTCCTCTTTTGTCGTTGTCTCTTTTCTTCATGTCATACACTATACTTGCATATCGACTCATGGCTTTTCTATTCCATGCCTCCCTCATCATAGCTATAGTGACATCCTTTGGCTCTGGGTAGTAGACTTGTGCCTAGAAATAAAGTGTATTGTTTAGATTGTTTATGGCAGTTTTTAAAATTAATTTACTCAACTTACATGAAAATTGGAAGTTTTATTTGTACAACAAGCCACCTAATGCACAGCTCCCCATTTTCGAGTGCATGTTTACAAGACATATGCAGCTAATTCAAGTTACACAACAAAATGAAGGCAATGTTTACAAATTAAAAAGATATTGTACAGCAAACCATCTAATGCATGGCTCCCCATTTTCGAATTTCATTGCCAAATTCAAGCTTATAAGAATGTAAGTTTATGTTTATTGATTTCAAAACTAAATTAGATATCTGCATTCAAACAAGTACACTTGATGTATGTATTTTGCAACCAAAGTTTGAAGCAAGAATCATATATAACTAGGTGCTAAAATATATATAGTACGCGCATGCAAGGCTATTATTTTAGAAAGCAAAACTAGTGTCAGATCTTAATATAAACATAGCATATTGAATAGCAGGCTATATAATATATCCCAAAACATGCAAAAATGTACCAGGCCTTAAATATAGAATCAAGAATATTGCATGTATGATATGTATACCTTAATGCAATATGAATATAGTGCTATGTTTTGAAACGTGACAGGTTATTAAATAGAGTATGCATATTTGCTAAAATATAGTTGCTAAAATATATAACAATAAAAGTGATAGGTTAATAGTGATATGCAATATTAATGCAATGTAAACAGTTTTACAAGATTTGCTCTAAACATCATATAGCAACTATATGTTCACTATTATCAAATATTACAAGATTTACAAAACAGTTTTATAAGTATCTTTTCATTTCCATATAAACAGTTTGGTATTTATGAATACAATAAAACATAAGTCTGTATATATTACACTATGCATTAGCCTTATTATCAAATCTTAATGCACTTACTAAACACGTATATAAATCAAGATGAGTATGCATAACATAATAGCTGGTTTTTAGGGTAAAGTGAATAGCATAAGCAACGATGAACATACATGCAAGCAAACAAGCAAACATAGTTTCAGACTAACCACAATTCTAGCATGGATTTTTCATAAGTATCTCTCAAAAGGTCAAGTAGAGATGACATAAGTATGTTAACTCACACATATGTGTGTTTCTTTATGTGTGTGTACAAGTACATGTGTGTGGGTTTATTTGTGTGTATATGTATGTATATGTACATGTGTATTTGTGCATATTAGACACTGTGCTATTGAAACGGTCTTCAAATAGGTGATCAAAACAATAATTTGGAAGAAGCTGCATTTGAAAAGTATTCACCTTGAGCACATAACCTTTCCAACTAACAAAAAAAACCCATTTTAACTTTAGCTTTTATGTCTACTTTGACCAGAATTTAAAAAGATAGGTATACTACCTAGAAATAATATCGGTTGACAACCGATAAAATGGATATACGTACAACTGTGGCGTGTTCTTGTATAGGACAGTATAGGTCAGGCATAAAAATGGAACAAATAAAAGAACTTTTCTTTCATAAGACAAGTACCATGACTGAATTAATATACAAATCTTAACAAATTCTTAATATACAAATCTTAACGATGAACATACATGCAAGCAAACAAACGCCGAGTTCAATAACAGGGATCAACTCAGGTGATTAGTGAGTGGATAAGTTCGATGGGAAGAGGAATTGTGGCCATGGAAAGATCAAACTAGAACCATGTGGTTCCAGTTTTTACCATCTACGGGGGGAAAGAAGAAAATGTAAACATAAACGTGTTTTTATCTATTTCAAATGGCATCTCCAACCAAATACAGTGTTCTTTTCAACTTCACTTAAGTGATTAATATGCATAAATTTCTTGATATATATTTTCCTATAATTTCAAAATACAAGAACTAAATCATTTCAAAATCAAATGGTCATATGGAGTAATTCTAGCAAATTTAGATATACAAAGTCTCTAACGAATTCTAACAATAAAATCAAATGGTCATACGGATTCAATTTAATCCCTAATAAAGAGTCAGGTGGTAATCTAAATCATTTCAAAATACCATAAAAATAAGAACTAAAAAAATGAAGCTCATGGACTTTGAGGTTCACACGATGTTGGTAGATCTTCTTCTTCGCGATGATGAAGGTAATTTGTTTCGCACGCCTTAAATTCGATAGCAGAGGTAGAGTTCGACAATAGGGATGTTAGGGTTGATCATAGATGGAATTGATGACAACGCACTGAATTTGGGGACAGATGAAATAGACGATAGCGCGATTAGGGATTGAATTTTAGGGACTGAAATTGATGATAACGAAATTAGGGATTGAATTAAAGGGCCGAAATTTTGTTTTGAAGCACTTGTGAAGCGGTGAGAGAGGAACCGCCTTTTTTCCCAATGAAAATGAGTTTACCGCCATGTGAACCCATCGAATCTAACAGCTAATCAAATCTAATGGCTAATATCACTATCCCATGGATCATAAGTTGTAACGACCCCGGATTTTAAATAAATTTAAATTGATAATTAATTTGATTTTGAATAAAAATTGTAAGATTAATTGATAAATTTATTCGAGTTTCCCCGAATCCAGATAAAAATATATTAAATCCTTTTTAATTTAGAAATATTGTTTATATAAATTTGTATATATGTGAATAGATATGTATATGGAATAAATATGAGTAAATTTGAATTTATTTTTATATATATAAGATAAAATAAATACTTAAGCTAGAAAATGAATCTGACAAATCCAAATAGATATATATTAAGATAAATTATAAAATATATAAGATTGGATTAAGTGATACAAAATAAATACATATAGTTAAAATTCAAAACAAACACATTAACTAGGATTATAACAACATAGAATTTCATTTATATTGCTAAGCAATTAGACTAGACAAAAAAAAAGTATTGCAAAAGAATGAAACAAAGCAAACAGAGTCAGTATAAAAAAATGAAACCAGTATGCCAGGCAAAAAAAAATATAAAATAAGTAAAATATAAGCATGGAATAAAACAAAATAAAAATGTATTCAAGTATAGGTATGCAGCCTGCAGGCTTGTAAGGGAAGAAAAACAAAAGTAATAAGAAGAAACAAGGAAAAGTATAAACAAATAAAAGGTAGGTATATGCATGTATACATAAAGTAAAAAGCATAGAGGCATGTAAATAAAATAAGAAACAAAGTACACTATACAAATATTATTTTCAGCCGAAAAGAAGAGCAAAGATTGGTTGAGTATGAATAAAAGAAGATATATATTTAAGTTTGTACAAAGGCAATTAATGCCATCTCATTTCAGCCACCACAAATATATCATCTCGGCTACAAGCAAGATCTGTAGCCAACAAAAGAGAAAAATATCTCTGAATGTTGTACAAACCATTATAACACCCTGTAAACTCTTTTACCTATATCAATTCCTCATTCTAGTTCGACCATTCTCAGCTGAAAATTTTAAGTAAGAATCATTTTTAAAACTCAAACAAATATCCAGTACTTAAACAACAATACGAATTCAAGATAAACCAGAGATCAAGGGAAGAGTTTCAACTTGCCAGTTTCAAACTTTGGTTCAACATAAAGGGCAACTCTGTTCTTCTTTTGAAACGAAGGTGAGCAACTCAACATTCCAGTTTTCCAAAGTAAATCTGCTTCTCTGTTTCAAAACTTTTGCCAAGTGAGTAGACCTTTAAACTAAAATTTAGTAACTAATATGGGTTGCTTATGAATTACCTGTGTGGATGTTTGTTCTGCATGAATGTTTATATGTGAGTTTTCTGAGTGCTTGTCTGTTAATTTTGAAGCACCTCTGTTCCTATATTTCAACCTCTGTTTGAACCTGTAACCATGAACTTATTTAAAATTGGATGCACTGCCATATGGTTAAAGTGAATCTGCGATGTAAGTTTGAAAATATGCTTGCATGATGATTTTTGGAATTTAGAACATATTTATATATAGGAAGATGTTGAGCATTGATTGAGCATGCCTGAATATATCAGACAAATGAAATACTTTCCAAGCATACAGACATCCCATATGTTCATAAACCAATTCTGATTTCTATGATTATTTTAGAAAATAATTTCTAAACAAAGGATGTAAGTTTAAACAAGATTTTAATTTTAAAAATAGTTTAAAGATAAACAAAGCAAAGTTTCTCTAGAAATTTGGGAATTTACAGTCAAGATTCAAAATAAGTTAAAATCCTAACATCATAATTCGATACTTAAAGATTTTAACTCGAATCCATTTAGAAAGATATGATTTTTGGAACTAAAATCACGAATTTTAAAATTTTATTTTGAGAGATATCGTGGGATGGCAAGTATTGGGACTTTTCGCAATTACTGATGATCGGCATGGAATTGATTTTCGAAATTGTGACTGAAGGAGGTTTGGGTAGTGAAGAGTGATGGAAAAATAGCTGGAGGTGGCTACGGCCATGGTGGCGACAGCGGCGAGCATTTTAATGTCTTTAACCCTAGTTTTGAAAGGTCGAAGATTTTTGATTTGTTCGTCCTATAGGATGCATCGAGTTCGACGTGCCGTTGGAAGATAGTAGAGGGGAGGACGACGAGTAGATTGCCGGAGTTGTAGAAACTCTGATGGCCAGAGGAGGTGGCGCGGGTTCGATTTCGGGTGGTGAGCTGATGGGTTCATATGAACGTGATACCTCGATTTTGATCGACGAAGAAATTAAGTTGTTCGTCGATACGTGATCGACATTGAGGTAGATTGCAACTTGTTGGAGGCCTTCTCGATCGCCAGAGAGTCGTCGCTGTTGTGTGCACGTGCACGGTGGCACTGGATGTCCGATGGGTTGTAGTGTTTGACGCGTGCTCTTGCTTGAGGCTTCCGGGTGTTTGCTTCGAGTTCGTCTCTGGGTCGCGTGCGTGTGAGATTAGTACTGCAGTTTTATTTTATAACTCAAGCTCGAGAAAAAAAAAGAAGGAAACAGGTGGGGAGATGGAAGGTAGTGGGAAAGGTGAACGCGAGAATAGGGAAGAGGCTCAGGAATTACGTGAGGGAATATGTGGGTTGCCTCGGGCCTTTAGACTAGCTTAATTACTTTAAGTAATTAGAAATTAATCTTGTGTTAATCAATTGAACTTAAGAAATTTCACTGATTACCTAAAGTAAATTAATAAATGGTAGTTAACTTAAGTGATTAATTAAAGATGAATGATTAATTAATTGATGGTAAATTAAAATAATTTGTGATAATTAAATAAGTAATTAAATTTTATTAATTTATAATTAGCAACTAATAAATGGATAATCAAGTCTTATTAATTAATTAGTTTTAAGGATATTCAAGGGATGGAATAACCAATTGAATTAATTTGTTAATTTAACATAATCTCTTGCAGATTAATTAAATATAAATACTTGATGAGTTTTAGTAAAGGAATTCACCACTAGAGGATGTAATAAGTTGAAACGGAAATTAATTAGGGGTTAATTAATGTAATTAATTAAGGATAATCAATTAAAGAACAATTAATCAAAATAATTTGTAATTTATCGATGTTGATTAATCAGGATTAGAAATTCATAAGTAATTAATCCAATTTGAATAAATCAGACAATTAACTGACCTTACTTATGAATATTTGGATTTGATTGGATGATTGAATTGTTTGGTATTCTGATCTATAATGCTTTGGGATATACCCTGATTTATGTTGTGATCTATAATTTACTTATCTGTGACCTTTATATATCTATGATCTGTGAATGAACGATAAGCGTTGTTCTTGTACCGCTTATCGAACTATATTTCTGTATTCTGATATGTGATGATCATTGTGTTGCACTATTGTATGTGAAATCCCTGGACTACACCTTTACACACACAAATATGGATTTCACGTGGAAATCGGTTAAATCACAAATGATGTAAATTTGATGTTTTTGAAATTGAAATTGAAATTTCAATTGAATTTGAAATTAGAAATTGGGGTTTAATATGAAAAGCTTTTGAAATGGAATTTCAAAGATAAAAGTTATTTCGAATAACTTAATCGAGTTTTGAAAATTTAAATAATTTGATTTAAATTTGAATTCAAGTTTGAAATTGAATTCTATGATTTGAAACTAGGGATTAAAGATGTTGAACAAGTTATATATGGGTTAAACCATTTTAAATGTATTGATTTGGGAATTTGAATTTAATTCAAGGGTTTTAACTCGTGTAAATATAACTGGATTTTCCCGAAACGAAAACTACTTGTTTTCAAATAATAATAGCTTTCATTTTAAGAAACGAACTTCCAATTTGTGTTGAAAGAATTTCAAGTTTGAAATGGAATTGAAATGTTTTTAAAATTATGAAATGAGTCTTTGATTCAAAGACCGGACGAGTTAATCCAATTTGAAAAATGGAATTGAAATGTTTTGAAAGACTATGAATGAATCTTTGAAAACAAGTTTTGAAAGCTATAAGTTAAATCTTGATTTAAAGATTTAACGAGTTAATCAATTGAAATGGAAATTGTTTTGAAATCCATGAATGAATCTTTGTGAACGGGGTGAACTTTGTGAATTGAATCTTTTTGTTTAAAAGATTAAAAGTGTGGAAATTGTTTAAACCATTGAGGGTTTTTGAAATGAATCTTTTTGTTTAAAAGATTGGAAATGGTAAATTGTTTTAACCATTCGAATGAAAATTTTTGGGCTTTAAGCTGTGATTTAACTGAGATCCCAGTATCCATATGATTTTTAATTGCGCTCGTTATTCGGTTTAGCCGGGAAAGGACCTTTGTGTCATATAACCCATTCCGAATAATGATACGACGTATATGGATAGCATTTGAAGACCGGTGGTGAAGACCAGATATTTTTGAAAACGGAAGGATTACCGTTGAGTTACTCTGCATCGGCTGATCCCCGATATAGAGGTTTTATCACCCTTAGTGACGGGAAGTCCGGACGTGATTGGAAATTATCCGGATTTGCAAGGGCTTCGTGAGAAGTGCCTTCGGTTCTGTTCGAACCCGGAACAGACTTATATGGATTTGTGTCTGACATTACACTTTGAGATGTAAAGCTGGTTTCTATCAAATACATTTCTGTTGGTGGCGGAGAATTTATTCTCTTAGCTTAACACCCTTCTCTGAGACGTACGAGCTCAGAGGTTATGTAGTTGATGGTTACTAGTGATACATTCCCAATTTGGTAATGTGGCATACGAAGTGCTGCTGATCATTTGTTGATCGAAGCGTGGCTTTGTGAAAAAGCGTGGCTTTGTGAAAAAGCGTGGCTTTGTGAAAAAGCGTAGCTTTGTGGACGAGACTTCGTCGAGCCTCACAACCCGGTAATGGTCGAAACAGGAATGTTGCGGCAAAGGTTTGTAGGGGTAGCGCCCCTAGGGTATGTCATTTCCTTCTGGATAAAGGGTGGTATCATGGTATGGAGCCCAGATACTTAACTCGTGTGGACACTATACATTTATCACTTTGTGATGTTGCTTTGTTGGTTGAGGGGCCCCGCGGATAAAGGTCGGTAACGACCGGGGGATGACATGACTCGTGTGTTAGTTACCTAGTTACAGCTGTACAGCGTGAGGTAGCGTCAGTGTGTTAGTTACCTAGTTACAGCTGTACAGCGTGAGGTAGCGTCGGTCTTTTGTTTGCAGAGATCCGGTTAGGATCCGGGGCGTCTTTCCAGAGGCGTTTCTATTTCGGTAAGGAAGTTCCTTAGCCTGATCATTTGTTGGAAATCCAAAGAAACAATACGAACCCTGTACGGTTTTAGTTGTATTACCTGCTATGGAATGTGGCGGTAACCTGCTATTGAACATGGTAGCTATAGTAGGCATACGATGAAATGTTGTATGCTGGCTAAGATTAATATTATATTTTCGAAATGTTTTTCTACACTATGCACTAGTAATAATATCAAAAGAGTTTTGATTTTGCGTAGTAAGCATGTTTGACTATCATAAGGAGAAATCTCCTCCAATTCTGCGATTGCATTGTGTGTGTGGCGGGAGGCCTTATGGTAGTTTCATTTTCCAAAAACATTGCGGATTTCAATGTTTAAAAGCCTTTTGTGTTTGTTTAAAGATAAACTGTTTTTGTTGCTCACACCAGTCCCATGACTGATCCGGAGTTTATTGTTCCTTTCCTAAACTCTGGGTGCCCACTATTTTCCACACGGGCAGTCTAGAGTTGGGTTTTTCAGCTATTCAGGTTGAGTAGATTATCTGGAGCTAGTCAGTTCTTGGAGTTCATGGACTGACGTTGCTTATCTTGGAGCATCCTATTGGGGATATTCTATCCGCTGCTGATGTCATCGTTTTCTTTTCCGCTGCTATTTCTTGTATCATATCTCTGATGTATATTGGTATCTGTTGTATCATTCTGTTGTATCATACTGTATCGGATTTTGTATCTGTCATTGTATCAATGTTATATATATTGATATATTCTTTTTCTTCCGCTGTGTCGTTATACTTAATGTTGTTATAAGCTCCGGTGAACGGTCGAATCTGCGGCATTCTAGTACAATGTGAAGTACGGATGTTGATTTTCGAGCGGGCAAAACCCGATACGTTACATAAGTTGATCCTACCATTAATATTACAATCACATGGATCACCGATTGAAGTTACTATTTTTCGATTAGTTCCAATATGTATGAAAATTAGAAACGACGTAGGAAAACAATTCTATTTTATTTAAAACAGTACAAAACTAGAAACTAGAAGCTGTTATTTTAAATTATCCCCTTTAAAATTTTAGTTTATTTCAAAATAAAAAACAAATGGTTGATCCTACCATTAATATTACAATCACATGGACCATAGGTCGACCGCCGTCCGGGACGTCTGCCGTTCAAGTTGACCGCCGTCAATGGTTACCATCCCCATGGACAATTTAAATAATTATTCATAATTTATATATAAGGAAATTTAATAGGGAGGAGGAAAAACAAATAAGATATACTGTTTATTTCAAACAAACTACACAACTATTTATTAAAAATATAAAAAACAACCAACTATATTATTTAAAAATATTTAGAAAAAATAAAACAACAAAAAATTATTATTCCTAATTTATATATAATATAAATTAATTTTTATTACATTTCATAATTTATAACCAATATAAATTCATTAAACTATTTTATTTAAAAATAATTTAAACAAATAAAAATAATAAAAATTTAGCTATGTTTTTGAATTCCATCGCAAATCCATGACTAATTTGCAATGGATTAGTGACAGAATTATCGCCTTCAACCGTTCCTACTTCCCTCTATATTTTATTGTCAAATTTAGGCATGGTATTAAATTCCGTCACAAATCCTTGGCTAATTTGCGATGGATTAGCCACAGAAATATTCCACAAAACTATTCACATTTCCCTCCCACAATTGTATAGACAAATTTAGCTACGGTTTTCAATTCCGTTGTAAATCTATGGCTAATTTGTGATAGATTAGCCACGGAATTATTCCCTCCAACTTTTCTTATTTCCCTCCATATTTTATAGCTAAATTTAGCCATGGTTTTAAATTCCATCGCAAATCCGTGGTTAATTTGTGATGGAATAGCATTGGCAATCTTTTGCCACTTTTTATTGAATTTTGGTGCCAAATTCTGCTACGATTAGCAGTCCGAAGCAAATCCGTTGCAATTTATCGACGGATTTGCCATGGAATGGTTTCCGTCGCTATTATTTGTTACTTTCAAACTTTTATTTTACAAATAAATGTCGTGGCTTATTTGTAGGAAATCCGTCGCAAATCAACGATTGAAAATTCCATCACAAAAAACAGTGTTACTAAATCTAGTATTTCTGGTAGTGAAGCATCTCTTGCAGAAGGTCTATTTGAAGTTGGAGGAGATGGAAAAGAAGCGTGAAGAACTCCAACTTATCCAACACTCGGTAGATATTCTTTTCCTTGATTATTCTTCGAATTTCCTATTCATTGGAAAACATGAGGAAAAGTGTAACACGGGGTCTAAGGTCCGTTTGAGGCTATAACGGGTTTTAGAACCCGTTTAGCAGTTAACAGTTTTTTTTTTTAATTTATGATGTTTAGAAAACAGTTAAATATAAAAGGGGTTCAAAAAACCGTTTACCTTAAACGGTTTTCCTAACCCCGTTTATGTCTCCATGCTCAGGAGAAAAAAGTGGGTGCAATTTCCACTTCCTTCTGCTCACCCCGTTCCAACTCCAATTGTTGTAGCGCTATGGAACAAAAAAAAGTAGGGAATCTCTCCTATTTTTGCACTATCTCCAATTGTTGAAAATAGTCTTACTGAATAAATAAATAATAAAGTGTATGACCAAAATTATAATAGTATATCAAGACCTTGTACCAAATTACTAACTCCAATCCTTTAATTGGATGTGACTTCTCTATTTACTAACTAATTCAATGCATCAATACATAATATAAAACCAAATATACTTTTATACGAACTAAAACAAGCATATACAATGACATTTTTGGTTGATTATAATTAAACCCTATCAGATAACTAACATACTGGTTTAGTCTCAATTCCATGTTGTCATTTTGTACAAAAGCTTATTGAAATAGCCTTTCTAATAGCAATAACAAGAATATGTCGAACCGATATAATTGATGTTCTTTTTCTTAGGAAAAAAATATCAAAATTATTTGTGATCGATGTCCCATTTAATAGCTTTACGGTACTTCTATTTGTATATGTTTTAGCCTATGTTATAAAAAGCGCGCTTAAACGTTAAATGCATGTAAAACGCTTAATTTTTTGAAAAGACAATAGAGTTAAGCAATGAGCGCTTAATCGTACTTAATTGGCACTTATATGCGCTTTGCTTAAATTTAAGCGATGATTAAGCACTACTAGGCAAAAAATATACTATTTTTAAAATAAGGAATGAGGTTATAACATAAAAGCGACAATTCCAAACAAAATTTCCTCATTTTCAATCACACAGGCCGGTGGATTGTGGATAGTTTTTTAAATTAAGATATGATCGTTTATTAGACAAATATGTACGGTTTGTACTCAACTCGAGTACTTAATTTTAATGAATAACGAAAGTCAAATCCAACTTTTGCAGCCTATGAATTTATAATTTAACTTAAAAGTAAAATTTTACTTCTTTGTGATTTACATGGATATGCACTTAATATAATCACTTTGCATAAATTTATAATGATACGAACAATGTACGCATAGAAATTAAGCAGCGCTTAGGCGGTGCTTAAACGACAGTTAAGCGACATTAAGCGAAGCGAGATTTTCATCGTCTCGCCTCGCCTAGCACTTATTATTACACAGGTTTTAACATTATGTATTTTACATAAGGATATGTTATTTAGTATCCTTCTAACATGCTAAAAACATATTGAATAATTTTTCTTTTAGCATGTAACCATTTTTCTTGCTTTTGATGATGATTCTAGGATTATTGATGCAATTTGAAATTGGAGAGTTAAGTAATCAGCAACACCATTTTGGTTGTTTCTTTTTTTTCCTTGTTTGTGCTCCTAGTATTAAAAAGGAATATTTTGGCTTTGGTCCTATAAAATTACTTTTAATCTTGTTGTTTTTTCCATAAAGTTCCTATAAATCAAATTCATCTTTTTATACTTGTAAGGTTAGCGTAGAATGTCACGTTGTACTGTTATGAAAGAATATTTTAAATATATTGTTATAAAATATAATTTTTTATGCAATATAAAACGATAATTTCAAGTCCGTACACTATTAGGTTGTGTATTGCAATTCTAATGCTTATTAAAATTCTACAAGGAGAAGATAACATGATCTTGAATGTAAAATGAGGAGGAAAATAATAATATTAAAATAGCGTGGTATTAATTGTAGAGACTAGAGACCATACAGAGTTGAATTTAAACCACAAGAGAGAATTAAAGAAAGATATGTTAATAATTGAATAAATTATACGTGAGTTTGAGATAGTGTGTGAGAATAAAAGAGATGCTATGAAATCCTGAGAGTCAAAGAGATGTATATTAGATAGTTTTAATCACCTAACTCGAGACTCTATTGATTGTTAAAAACAAAAAATTGGAATTCTTTGAAACAAACAAATTGAGGGGCAATAAAGATTGTGCTTAGCATGTCCACTTGAATTTCTATAAACTTACCAATTTGATTTTCTTAACTAAAAACGAATACCTAAAAATGACGTCACAAATACATCGAAAATTACCTATGTCCTTGCGACGTCAGAAATATTTAGCGATGCCTTGCCACACAGATATATATATATATATATATATATATATATATATATAAACACACACATCACAAAGGCATGGGAATTAACTATGTTTTCACGACGGGTATGTAAACGTTGCCTTCACTTTATTTTATCGCCATCGGTAACCTCCATTAACAACTCCCTAGAGAATGCTGGTAATTTTTTGCATCAGAATTTGCTTTAAGTTTAAATCAAGAACAAAGTGGATTGAGATATTATAGTAAATGCACCCATCTTTTAAACAATATATTTTTAACTAGCTTGCGAATAGTTAGAAAATTATAATAGGGTTGAGGTAAAGGACCATTTTTAATAAAGCAATCCAACCTACCTCTTCAAAATCAATATCTATCGTTCATTGACATCGAATCAACGGTTTAAATAACCGATCCGTGCACTCTTTTTTATATTCCCTTTTACCGAATACCACTTACCCATATAATCTGAGGGGCTTTGCACCGAAGGTCCTATTTTTGATGTTGTTGTAAGAAAAGTCCCTATGATAATGAGTATGTAAACTAAGTCTTGTTTTTTCTAAATCAGAAAATGCAAGCTATCTTGCGCTTTCCTTATAGAAAGTGCAAGTTAACTTGCGCTTTTCAAAAATTTAAATTCTTTTGAAAATTTCAAAATTTTCAAAAAAAATTTCAAAATCATAAAGCGTAAACTAGCTTGTGGTTTCCTGATAAAAAGTGCAAGTTAACTTACGCTTTTCAAAAATTTCAAAAAATTTCGAAAGTTTTAAAAAAAATTTCAAAATCAAAAAGTGATGGAAAGCGCAAGTTAACTTGCATTTTTCAAAAATTTCAAACATTTTTAAAAAAATTCAAAATAAAAACGCAAACTAGCTTGCGCTTTCTTGATAGAAAGCGCATGCTAACTTGCGTTTTTCAAAAATTTCAAAAGTTTTAAATTTTCATAAAAAAAATCATAGTCAAAAAGTTGCAAGTTAGCTTGCATTTTCTATCAAAAAAATGCAAAACACCTTGCGTTTTCTATTTTTCAAAAAATATGAACTAAATTTACATTTTCATATCTACGTGGACTTTTCTTATAAAACATCAAAAACAGGACCCACGACTCTTTTCTTTTTATAATCTGATTTACCCAAATCCCCAAATCAAAAACAGCAATGGCGGGAAGCGGTAAGGCGATTGGATTTGCAGCGACAAAGAAGAGGACAACTAAAAGAAGCACGACTACCCTTCAATTCTCTGTTGGTAAAATTGCTCGATTTTTGATGGTCGGACAACGAACTAAACCGCTACGTAGATTTGGCACTGGCCGAACCAAGATCGCCTTCGCCTCCGATGGAGAAAACACCGTCGTGCCTCACTATTAGAGAATCGATTACGATGGTTTTCATATGAAAACCCTACTTTTAGTTCAGTAACATGTTATTCATTGCTTTTGGGTACAGATACAATTGCTAATGGAGGAGCACCTAATATTCACTATTTATTGCTTCTGAAGAAGACAGTGCTTCCAAATCAGTCACTAAAGAAGAATAGAAGGTTTGATTCTGTTTTATAAATTGTAATAGTAAGGAACATAAAGTTATTCGCTGATAGTTGAAAACCTTTCGGAATAGATGATATTTAGCAAATAATACTGCACATGTTTGCAACCGAAACATTAAAGCTAAACAAGAAAATTTACCACCCAACCAATCAATAATTCACTGTTAGTCTTTCACCGTAGATCCTTTTATGCAAAGCTTATCTTCAATTATGGTCACATTACCACGGTCAGGTTACCTATATTACGATTACGTCTGATATACTTGCTTGAGCTAAACGTATCCTTTTATGCAAAGCTAAACGTATCCTTTCAATTATGGTCACATTACCACGGTTAGGTTACCCAAGCCAAGCCCGACCCTTTGGTAAAGCAACTAAAGCTGCCGCTTGGGGCCCCAAAAAAATTAGGGCACCATTTTCCCAATCGCAAATCGCGATACGCAATAAAAACGAAAAGCACGGACCGCGAAGCACCATGTTGGAAATTAAGAGAAAGAGAAAGATAGTAATGTAAAGAAGAGGTTCTGCTATTATAAAACTGCCTTGTCTATTATTTCAGCCTGCTACATCTTTATATACTAAGATCTACTGAAAGCTATGCACAAAAATAGCTACGCAAAAAATAAGAAATTGTCAACAAAGCCTATCCACTGAATAACAAAATAAAAGGAGAAAAACTAGGTCTTATTTACTCCAAATCAGGATCAGCATATTTGAATCATTCTTCAACATCCTCCCGTGATTCAAAGTTATTGAGATAATAAACGAAGCACTTCTCTTCGATTTGTGATGCACTTCTCATCACCTTCAATTGTTGAAGCACTTCTCATCAACTCTACTCTTTGAATATTGGAGCACTTCTCTCCATGTTGCACATCTCACCCATAACTCTAAAATAAATTCTCTTCCACGGCCACTTGTGCCATGTTCTCTTGCTCTTAGTCTTTGAACCTACAATTAATTTTTGTTAACCTCACAAGCCTTAAGGATCATTTGGCTCTGATACCATGTTGGAAATTAAGAGAAAGAGAAAGATAGTAATGTAAAGAAGAGGTTCTGCTATTATAAAACTGCCTTGTCTATTATTTCAACCTGCTACATCTTTATATACTAAGATCTACTGAAAGCCATGCACAAAAATAGCTATGCAAAAAATAAGAAATTGTCAACAAAGCCTATCCACTGAATAACAAAATAAAAGGAGAAAAACTAGGTCTTATTTACTCCAAATCAGGATCAGCATATTTGAATCATTCTTCAACACACCAGCCATCAGTGAGATGACGATGCCTGATGACTGGCAGGTAGGTGTAGGCGGCGGCGACTCCTCGGCATCATCTCCAAATCAATCGATGGTGACTGATAGACTCCATCCATCTAAAAAGTGAACAAAAGGTACTGCTTTCTGTTTGTAATTTGTACCATCTATCCATCAGAAAACTGAAACAAGATTCAATTCATTATTCATATTATACGATTAAAAAAAATTGCAATTATTGATGTTTGTAAAAATTGTGATGTACAAATTATAATAGAAATTGTTGTAAGTTATGATAAACAAATTCACAATATTGATGCCTATATAGTTTGTTTGAAACAAGATTCAATTCATGTAAAAGCTTGAAACAAGATTCAGTTCATACGATTCAATTCTGATCATTATGATGTACAAATAGTAGTAAGTTAGCAATAGCAACCTTGCTTCTTTACTTTAATAAACAAGAAGGTGCATTTTTTAAATGAAAAATGATTACAATAAATTCAATAATATGATTGTTTTTAATTAATAATAATATTATTATTTTATAGCTGAAGTTATCCCCAAGAATGTTTACTTTAAATTATGTTAAGGAATATAGTATTCAATCCTTGATATATTCAAATTATGTCGATTAACCGTTAAAAAGAATTTTTTACTTTAAATTATCGTTGGATATATTTTTGATAAATTATAACTAGTAGATTGCACATTCATAATTTAAATTGTTTTTGTTATTTTAATAATTATCGTTGAAAATATTTTTGATAAATTATTTCGATGATTTAATTATGATAATAGTATTAGTTCTGTATTGGAGTCTTGCTTTTGCAATTCGCTTTAGGTATCAAAACCCTAGGACCGGTCATGAGGTTACCTATATTATGTCTGATATACTTGCTAGAGCTAAACATACCTTCTCCATTAATTGGTCATCATGTGAATACTGTAGGCCTATATTATGTCAACTGGATAAGATAATTGTACCAGTTAGTTTTGTCGTACAACTCAACGATAACCTCATTGAGAGGTTTAAATATGAGTTGTTTATTTATACGAGCGTTACGATATGCGCTTCACGCGTGATGGTGGCACGTGCATCGTACGTCGTGAATTGTTTTTCTACAAATTATATATGTTTAGCAGATTCAAGAAAAATGATTTATAGAAATATTTTACCATATTTTTGAGTTGAAATCATTTTTGTTAGTTTAAATTTTATTTTTAAGTTGCAACATCTATTTATTTTATTTGAATTTTTATTTATATTATTAATTAATAATTTATGTGTTAAACATGTTGTCTTGATTTGAACAGTAGCATGTGTTTGCTTGCTTATATATGCATGTACGTGTTTCTTGCTTTAAAGTATATAACATATTGAATTTGTTACACAGCAGCATATGTTTTCTGCTCTAAATAATATAGCGGATCGAAATCAATGTTTTAAATGGGTTGCACGATAAGAATTGGGGATAATACATATAGCAGCAAGTTTGCTATAGGTTTAACTACGTAATATTCGTTTGTAAAATCAGGTTTTATACCGAGAATTGTTATTTCAGTTGAAATATATATTATTGTTATGTGTTAATTCATTGGATCAATTGCTCCATTTAAAGTTAAAACAGGATCCGTTTTAATCTTCCTCTTTTCAAAGATTAACCGATTAGTGAAGCATGTATAAGCTGTTAAACGTACACGTATAAACTGATCTATAAACTATTTAGTGAAACATGTATTCTTGTAGTGCGAAGTTTTTAGACAACTATACAACACTATAACTAGTCAACTACTGAATAAACTATAAACAATACTTCTTGAATTGAATTGTCTATAACTTTATAAAGAAGAAAAAGCTACTAAATTTTAACCGAACATAATAATAGTGCTTGAATTGAGCTATAAAGAACTATATATAACTAGTGAACTACTATAAAGAACTATAAATGACTATCTATAACTATAAAAAAACAAAGAATGTTTATATATAAGTTAATACAGTTCTGTGAAGCATGTTTATGCATATGCTAATATAGTTCAGTTCAGTGAAGGATGTTTATATATACAAGTACGAAGGCACGTCCGTTGGACATGTGCATAGAAAATGGTAGCTCTCTATTGTTAGGTTACAATATTGTAAGGTTGAACTAAGGTAGGGAAAGAAAATAAATAATGTGTGTACATCCAAAAATTTAAAAGCAATAGTGGCATGTGAAGTTTCAAGTGGAAGCGGGTCTAAGCATAAAATGTTAAACATATATAATACTTTGTAACGATGATCAAATACCTTATCTAGGAAGCCTTTGAATGGGAAAACTTTTTTTCAGAACAACAGATTTGTAAAACACATTATTTGTAGAGATGTCTGTAAAGCCATAAAGTTAATTAAGTTGTTGGAAATGTATATTGATAAGGTGACATAAAACTGGACCATCATTGTAGAATCGAAACCAAGCCATTTTGAACAAAGCTATAAAATTATTCATTTATTACTCAGTTTAAAAAATATATATCACAGTTTTATAGTGAATATGATTGCATAAAAAATGTATATCATAGAATATATATCACATAAAATCAGTCGATAAAAGATTGACTATGTTTAAAGGAAAATGCATTTCAAAATGAAAGTCAAGCAAAATGTTTGTACTTGTGGAGCACATGGGCTAATCATATCTTATATTTGATGAATATAATGAACTAATAGCAGTGTTATTATCGTTGAGGCATACATTGTATGTATGCATTTTCTATGTGCACACATGCAACATTTTATAATCCAATAGTGGAAAATGAGGCTTTAGCGTCGGACGTGTCCCATCTTAATACCGTTAGTTAATATGTTAATCAATAAATTTAATTTTTTATAGAGTTCAAAAAATAATAACTTATGCACATGTGGTCTATTGGATACTCGGTTTTTTGGGTTGCGATCGTATAAAAGTGCTCTATAGTATGAACTTGGTTTGAAATGAATTCAAGCAATTCAAAATTTTACAATTTATTTATTTGAATTAAAAATTTTACAATTTTATTTAAGTAAATTTTTGTAAAACCTATTTCAAAGTTTTTGTGGGGTAGATTTGAAGTAAGATAAGCCTTATAGGGAGTATTATTTTTTGGCAGTATTGTAGTGTGTAGGAAACTTTGTAGGAGCAAAAATAGAGAACCTTCTCACTTTGATTGGATCATGAGACAGTCAACTTATAAAAAGAATGAACATTCAATAAGAATTGATACAAACGAAAGTGAGAAAACAATTTGTTTATAATGATGATACAGACAAAACTTTGGAGTATTTTGTTTATGTATTGACAAAGCTAGTGCATCAGACAAATTTGTTTATATAATGATGACGATGACTAATCATGTTGGTGCAATCTTAAGCATTTAATATAACTATCAAACACGTTGTCACGGCTATAAACAACACCATTTGGTGAATCCAATTACCGTATCAAATTCTAGTACGAATGGAACTTTTGATAGCAAGTTATGTAATTTGTAGACAATAAAAATCAGTTCCCCTTTTAAGCAAACCCAAATCAGAGCAGTAAATCTGAAAATCAAACACAATAAAAGCTAACAACCAAACACAATAGCTTTTTACCTTGCTCGCAACTTGTAGTTATCTCGTCGATTTACACCTCAAACCCTAAATTTCAAAATCAGACCGATAAATCACAATAGGTACAACTCTAATTTCTGTACGAAACCTCACCGACTTGGATGAAGAAGAGTGCACAGTCTAGCCATCAAAGCTCTCAACTGTTCATCGATCCATTTATTCTCCTCCCATTATCCTTTGCCCCCATTGTCGACCGAACTCCAGCATCCAATTGAATCATTCTAACCCCCAAACAAATTCGAGGCGAGTCCAAGCCTAACTTCAAGTCATCCCTTGCATATGCGACCTTTTAAATTGCTTTGAATCACATATAGGTGGGTTTGTATGAAGAATTAGAAGTGGGATTGGCAGCGATGAAGTGGGTATGGGGCTTTGGAAAGGATTCACGTTGCTGGTTGTGATGTATGGGATTGTTATTGATGTGGATGGATCTGGGTCCATAGGATCGGTGTGACGCCCCACCTCTATACTCACGCTAGCCAAGGACACTACTGGGTAATGCCGTCGACTAGCGTGAAGAATAAGGCTGTTGAGTAGCGACCATCTGTGTAATTGCTTTGTTCGAGTACCGATATGTCAGATAATATAACTTACATTTCATTTCAAGAGGAAATCCGACATATCAAATACAAACTCAAAGCTACCACACAGTGGTTACACGAGCTTCGAAAACGAATATAGAAATAAACATAACACAAATCAGTCACAGACATTCATATCACAAAGGAGGAAACAGATATGAATATAACACAAAGAAGTGTACATCAAAGTAGTGGTCAAAGAAGATCCACTACAACACAAAAGAATAGATACAAGTGCTAGACAAAAGAATAATTATACATCAAGGAGTCTATATCTCTAATGTATAATAACAAAAACTACAAATCTAAAGTAGTTAGCCCAAAAATTAGATGATAATCTCTGATAGGAAGTCAAACGGAAGCACCTGTAACATCTCGGTCTGACCCGAGTATTATTTAAGAAGAAAATAATAAACGGATCAGTCTAGCTATAAATATCAGATAAACTGAGATAGGACAAGAGATATGACCAAAAGTGTATGATAACAAAGAAATTCCATACTGTGTCAAGCATACATCAAATAACAACAAAAATCATACAATATCTCAAGAATCTCAAACACGAAAAAGAATGTCATATTCTTTATTTTATTCGCCAAACCGCAAATATTGACAAACATATCGTTGCCAATCACATAAAGAGGTGAAACACAAATTCTAAAAATCACAACGAGAAATCCAGAAATCACAAAGGGGGAGGCCTATCACAAACGGGAGCATGAAAACTCACCAACACGTGTATCACAAACGGGTTGTTAATCCTATGGTCGCTAACCATAGAGTCGGTGCCACGACGTAGTACAGCGAACATCCGAGGAACCAAACTCAGACAATAAGGAACAACGACGTAGTACAGCGTTACGCCCGATGAACCTGAACACAAATAGTACGGAACCATGACGTAGTACAAGGAACGCCCGAGGAACCGAACTCTACGGAACAACGACGTAGTACAGCATTCCCGATGAACCAAACTCCATAAAACTATAGGACGTAAGCCTACAAAAATGAGACTAAGCTCAACTGAACGGGGTATAGTCCCCCACGTGGACAAAGAGACATCGCACAATGCTAGTCTAAATCACAAAAATGATCATCATCGATCATCAAGAAATGTCGATTACACTAAGCTAGTAAATATAAGAGTTTAGCTTCATGTCCCATAACCACTTGCTTAACTCAAATATTTACGAACATATTGTAGATTTCCACTTGAAAATTGTCACAAGAGTTTCAATCGAACAAGTACATAAATTAACCGACGAAGTAAACGCAAGCGTTTCATACTACTTGTTTTTCTAAGCCGTTTAATTAGATTTTCTCATACGAATGAGGTAAAGGTTTGTATATACTAATAGATTAGAAAACAGTTTTATAAACGAGCTTTGTATTAAAAATAGAGTTGAAATCATCTTTGTGAAAGAGTTTGAATATTTACTACTAGTATTGAAACCTTTGTATTTAGAAGTGACAAGTCACAAAAATGATTGTAGAAATAATCAATCACTAAAATCCACATACGAAGACGTGAATCAAATCCATAGAAATCGATGCCGAATCAATCAAAATGGATACACCCAAAAATCCCAAAATAGAAGTCATCAAAATCGGTAACAAATGATAACAACAAAACGGAGAATCACGAATCGATTAACATTTGGAATCTCAAGTAAAGTAAGCAAATGGGCTGAAGCAAGCAGGTCAGTCGACTGAACCAGGTGGTCAGTCGACTGACATAGGGATACAAAATTTCTATCCCCAGAGTCAGTCGACTGACCCAGATGGTCAGTCGACTGAAACAGACCGAGGAAATTTCCTGGGTCCTGGTTCAGTCGACTGACCCACTGGTTCAGCCGACTGAACCTGCTTCTAAGGCATTCCTTGCCTTCTGGTTCAGTAGACCGAACCATTGGTTCAATCGACTGAACCTGCTTCTGAAGCACATTCAGCCTAGCCCCCTTGTGGGGGCAAAAATCCAACAAATGGAAATCGGACGTGCCATGGGCGCTAGGGGTTTGCGCCAATCGGCAACCAAGCCCTATAGGCCCTTCGATGCTTCACCGAAACATGTTCAAACATCCGTAAAAGGATTTTCACAAAAATTGGACTAAAAACAAAAAATTGGAATATTCACCGAATCAATCCAAATCAAAATCAAATAAACATGTAAAGATGTTAGGAATTCATACCTAACAATCAAAGATAGTTATGGACATAGATGTGAGTTAAAAATCTCACCTTTAAACCCAAAAACAATGAATGAGAAGCTTAATCACAAAGGAAAGATCAACACTCTTCACTTCAACCCAAGTAGCTTGAATCTAAGCTCAAAAGAAGAACATTCCCTAAGTTAGGTTTAGGAAATTTCTGAAATTGAAGAGAGAATGAGTTGGAGAAGATGAAGAGGATGCTTACCTAAGCTTCTCTTTGAATTTGGAGTAAGAAATGGAGCTTGCAAAGGAAACTAGGGTTTTGAATTTCTATTTCCAATCTTTTTCCCCCATTAATCTCAAAAGCTTGAAAGTGTTAGGAAATGAAAGTGAATGAAGAGAAGAGGTGGACTGAGCTAGGGTGTTATGTTAGGTTATTGGGCTAAAACCCAAACCCAAACCCAAAGCCCTAAGTGAAAAATAGCAAAATTCACTCAACTTAAAACATATCGAAGCTTATACTGAAAAAAGTCGCAAACGCCATTTTGGACTCAATGGAAGTGGTCTCGAATCCCAATTCGACTGTTTGCAAAAAGTAGCTTTTTGGACTTAAATCCGATTAACGATTTTATATTTAAATAAAATATTTAAATATTCAATCGTAAAATATGCGGGTTGTTACAGACTCCCCTCCTTAAAGAAATTGCGTCCTCGCAATAATTAAGAGGAAAATAAAAAGTAACAACCATAAAAGCATATCAACACAAAAGAAAATTGAAATAAGAAGTTCACCATAAAGAGCACGAAAGAGTATGTCCGGAAGTGTTTGCTCGATGAATTCTCAAGGTTCCCAAGAGAAATCCTTAGAATTTGAGGACCATTGAACTTTCACAAGAAGAACATCTTTATTTCGAAGGCGTTCAACCTCCGAAGCAAAGATTCGAATAGAATGTTGCTCATTAGTCAAATTTGGTGAAACTTCAATTTCTTCAATTACACCGGGCTCAAGAATAAAAATCGAAATCCCTAAGGTATTCCCGTAGTAGAGAGACGTGGAAAACGTCATAAATAAAAAAAGATTGAGCCGGTAATAAAAGGCGATAAGCCACGAAACCAATACATTCGGTGATGGAAAATAGACCAACATATCGAGGTGCTAACTTTCCCGATCGACTGAAACGCACAACACCCATCATAGGTGAAACACAAATGAACACAAATAAAATCTAGACCTAAAACCAGCTTCTCACCGGCTTCAAGCCAACACAAAGAAAATCGGCATGGCCTTCCGTAGAGTGCCCCGAAAGGTGCCATTCCAATACTAGATTGGAAGCTATTACAGGAAGAAAACTCAACAAGAGAAATATGATCTTCCCAACTTCCACCAAAATCAAGAACGCATGCACGAAGAAGATCTTCAAGAATTTGATTTCACACGCTCTATTTGTCCATCGGATCGAGGACGATAAGCAGTGCTAAAATTAAGCTTTGCTCTCAAAGCTTTTGAAGACCCTACCAAAATCCACTAGTAAAATAATGTATCACGATTGCTAACAACAGAAGTAGGAACTCCATGCAATTTTAGTTTGACATAGATTTTAGCCAAAAGAGGTATGGTCCAAAAGAGAAGGACGAGCCTCGAGGCTACACAAAACAAGAGATGAACATAAATTGGATTCACGATCTCGAATCTCACAAGTGTATAAAGTCTCGAGATCATTCCATTCGGATATCATTAAAGAAACAACCTATTGTTGCTTTCGGCTAAGGGCATCGACAACACGATTTCCCTTCCCGGGAGTATAAAGAATATCAAGATCATAAGATGCAAGGAACTCGAGCCAACGTCGTTGACGCAAATTAAGTTCCTTTTGAGAAAATAAATATTTCAAAGATTTATGATCGGGGTAGAGAACAAGTTTCTTTCTCAAAAGATAACGTCGCCAAATTCCAAGAGCGATAACAATGGCCGCGAGCACTAGATTATGAATGGCATATCTAGTCTCGACAAGCTTTAATTGTCAAGAGGCAAATGCGATAACACATTTCCTTTGCAGGAGAATGATACCAAAACAAATACAACTAGTATCGGTACAAACAATAAAGTCTTGGTTCCCTTAGGGAAACACAAGAATAGAAGTAACGGAAAGGAGTTCTTTTAAACGATCACCTTTCCCGAAAAGCATAGACATTCAAAATTATAATTAACTTTGTGTAATCAACTTTTTAGAAAAATTTACTTTTTACAAGTCAATTTAATATGTCTAACTGTCTCATCAAAGCATTTAGGAGATTCCTATCGATAACGTTGATCAAGCGCATCGACCAGAATTCTTAAAGCACTCAATGGGCAAAACAACACAAAATCATTTTCTATACGATAAACATGCCTCTTAAAAATTTCACAAATATTCTTTGTTCATTTTAAGAACAAAATCCACTTATACTTATAAATATCTTATTAAGAAGATTGGCTTGTCTTCATCCATAATCAATAAATACAAGGATAAACTAATCGAGATATTCGTAGAATACTCGATTCACGAAATGGATGAAATAAGGTAGAATGTTCGTCAAACCAAATGACATAACGAACCATTCACAAGAATCATAAAGAGTGCGGAATGCGGTAAGTGAAATGCTATCCTCCGCAACTCGTAGCTGATGAAAACCGGTGGCAAGGTCGAGCTGAAAAGACCTTAGCACCACTCAATAGATTGCTTAGGTGATAATCCTAAGACAAGCTCAAATATATTCCGGAAAATTCACAAATTACTTGAATGAGAAAAATAACATCTTCTTCATCAAGTAGGTTTAAAGAATAAAATGTTGCCACCAAATTTGAAAATCAAAATCTTTAAAAACAATATAAATCTGTTTAACAGATTGAGAATGTCGAAGATAGATAGTCCGCATTGGACATAGGATATGGGCTTCATAATGATTAAGCCAATCCTTTCCCAAAAATCAATCTCGAAGCCTAAGTAACGCATAACATGCAAATCGGCTCGAAAAGAATAATCACAAAAATAATCTCGACATTTTTACAAAGCAAACTGAGTGTTGCGGATCCATCAATCGAATTCGCAATTCTCAATGAAGTCATCAATCCCAAAAAAATTAAAAATGAAAGAATCATCCAGTTCTTTTGATATAAAATAACAAATCAATAAGAACTCGAATAAGATAATCACAAAAAAAATATCGTCAAGGATAGAATGAGATATTACCTTGACCAAGAGAAGTGTCACTAGGAGCTTGCACAAGATTCAACTCTCCCTCTCTCCTACTTTGGAGTATGGGACATGTAGATATAAGATGGGCCAAACTTTTGCAATAACGACAAAAAAATGGTTTTGGGCACTCATTTGCATAGTGGTCCGTAAGACCACAATTGTAGCATCGTCCACGACTAGAGGTAGGAGACTTTGCTATCGAAGTTTCTTGCTTCCCTTTCTTGTTGGGATTGGGATTGGGGCCTTTAAACTTAATAGGCCTCTTCATGTTATTGTTGAAGTTCTGTATGCCATGCACAACTTCAATATCAATTTCTCTATCGGCCTCTTCAAGTCGAAGAGCGATATCAATAAGCTGATCAAAAGAAACTTCTAGTTTCAGAAGCAAAGGCTTTTTAAGGTTCTTATTCAACCCATAGAAAAATCTTTGATTTTTCTTCAATGGGGTATTAATATACTCGACCCCATATTTAGAGAGAGATTCAAAAGATGCGACATAATCTGCCACAGAAGATTCACCTTGAACAAGGTCAATAAAGCGTCGGGCTAAAGTTACTTTTTTTGCCTCCGGCACAAATTTCAATTCGAACCTTTCCAGGAATTGCTCCCAAGTAAGATCCGCTTCGATAATTTCAGAAATCAAAAGCTCATACCAATCTACTGCTCTTTCTTGGAGAATGCTAGAAGCCACTTGGACTCGAAGTGAATCAATAAGATCCATGCGGGAAAAGATGCGATAGCATGATCTAAGCCAAGCTTGGATCTCTATAATGGTTTCGGAACCCTTGAATGGCCTTCCACCCAAAGCGGTATAATCCCTGCACAAGCGTGCAAACCCGGATTTGGGGTGAGTTGGCGCTGGAATGGGTCCGGCAGCTCGGGCATTTTTCACAAGATCTAAAAGTTGTTGAGCTGACATAAATACTCCCTCCTGAGATGTAGCACTGGATTGACCAGCGCTGGGAAGGCCTGGTCTAACCATTTCTCTTCTTTAAGAAAGAAAGAAATAAGAAAAAAAGGTTAATCTCAGATGAATATCAAACAAAATTGATTGATAAAACAAGGCATCATAAAAAGAAATAGGATAGAACGGTACGAAGACTCGAATTAAATCCTATGGCACGATTCCTAAGAATTACTTAGGACAATGATCCTTGCTAGATTATTCTACATTGTTCCGAAGTTTGGCTCTGATACCATGTTGTGACGCCCCACCTCTATACTCACGCTAGCCAAGGACACTGCTGGGTAATGCCATCGACTAGCGCGAAGAATAAGGCTGTTGAGGAGCGACCATCTGTGTAATTGCTTTGTGCGAGTACCGATATGTCAGATAATATAACTTACATTTCATTTCATGAGGAAATTCGACATATCAAATACAAACTCAAAGCTACCACACAGTGGCTATACGGACTTCGGAAACGAATATAGAAATAAATATAACACAAATCAGTCACAGACATTCATATCACAAAGGCGGAAACATATATGAATATAACACAAAGAAGTGTACATCAAAGTAGTGGTCAAAGAAGATCCACTACAACACAAAAGAATAGATACAAGTGCTAGACAAAAGAATAATTATACATCAAGGAGTCTATATCTCTAATGTATAATAACAAAAACTACTAATCTAAAGTAGTCAGCCCAAAAATCAGATGATAATCCCTGATAGGAAGTCAAACGGAAGCACCTGTAACATCTCGGTCTGACCCGAGTATTATTTAAGAAGAAAATAATAAACGGATTAGTCTAGCTATAAATATCAGATAAACTGGGATAGGATAAGAGATATGACCAAAAATGTATGACAACAAAGAAATGCCATACTGTGTCAAGCATACATCAAATAACAACAAAAATCATACAATATCTCAAGAATCTCAAACACCAAAAAGAATGTCATATTCTTTATTTTATTTGCCAAACCGCAAATATTGACAAACATATCGCTGCCAATCACATAAAGAGGTGAAACACAAATTCTAGAAATCACAACGAGAAATCCAGAAATCACAAAGGGGGAGGCCTATCACAAACGGGAGCATGAAAACTTACCAACACGTGTATCACAAACGGGTTGTTAATCCTATGGTCGCTAACCATAGAGTCGGTGCCACGGCGTAGTACAACAAACGCCCAAGGAACCAAACTCAAACAATAAGGAACAATGACGTAGTACAATGTTACGCCCGATGAACCTGAACACAAATAGTACGGAACCACGACGTAGTACAATGAAAGCCCGAGGAACCGAACTCAAACAATACGGAACAACGACGTAGTACAACGTTACGCCCGATAAACCAAACTCCATAAAACTATAGGACGCAAGCCTACAAAAATGAGACAAAGCTCAACTGAACGGGGTATAGTCCCTCACGTGGACAAAGAGACATCGCACAATGCTAGTCTAAATCACAAAAATGATCATCATCGATCATCAAGAAGTGTCGATTACACTAAGCTAGTAAATATAAGAGTTTAGCTTCATGTCCCATAACCACTTGCTTAACTCAAATATTTACGAACAGATTGTAGATTTCCACTTGAAAATTGTCACAAGAGTTTGTATCGAACAAGTCCATAAATTAACCGACGAAGTAAACGCAAGCGTTTCATACCACTTGTTTTGCTAAGCCGTTTAATTAGATTTTATCATATGAATGAGGTAAAGGTTTGTATATACTAATAGATTAGAAAACAGTTTTATAAACGAGCTTTGTATTAAAAATAGAGTTGAAATCATCTTTGTGAAAGAGTTTGAATATTTACTACTAGTATTGAAACCTTTGTATTTAGAAGTGACAAGTCACAAAAATGATTGTAGAAACAATCAATCACTAAAATTCACATACGAAGACGTGAATCAAATCCATAGATATCGATACCGAATCCATCAAAATGGATATACCCAATAATCTCGAAATAGAAGTCATCAAAATCGGTAACAAATGATAACAACAAAATGGAGAATCACGAATCAATTAACATTTGGAATCTCAAGCAAAGTAAGCAAATGGGGCTGAAGCAAGCAGGTCAGTCGACTGACACATGGATATGAAATTTCTATCCCAAGAGTCAGTCGACTGACCCAAATGGTCGGTCGATTGAAACATACCCAGGTAATTTCTTGGGTCCTGGTTCAGTCGACTGACCCACTGGTTCAGTCGACTGAACCTGCTTCTAAGGCATTCCTTGCCTTCTGGTTCAGTAGACCGAACCATTGGTTCAATCGACTGAACCTGCTTCTGAAGCACATTCAGCCTAGCCCCCTTGTGGGGGCAAAAATCCAACAAATGGAAATCGGACGTGCCATGGGCGCTAGGGGTTTGCGCCAATCGGCAACCAAGCCCTATAGGCCCTTCGATGCTTCACCGAAACATGTTCAAACATCCGTAAAAGGATTTTCACAAAAATTGGACTAAAAACAAAAAATTGGAATATTCACCGAATCAATCCAAATCAAAATCAAATAAACATGTAAAGATGTTAGGAATTCATACCTAACAATCAAAGATAGTTATGGACATAGATGTGAGTTAAAAATCTCACCTTTAAACCCAAAAACAATGAATGAGAAGCTTAATCACAAAGGAAAGATCAACACTCTTCACTTCAACCCAAGTAGCTTGAATCTAAGCTCAAAAGAAGAACATTCCCTAAGTTAGGTTTAGGAAATTTCTGGAATTGAAGAGAGAATGAGTTGGAGAAGATGAAGAGGATGCTTACCTAAGCTTCTCTTTGAATTTGGAGCAAGAAATGGAGCTTGCAAAGGAAACTAGGGTTTTGAATTTCTATTTCCAATCTTTTTCCCCCATTGATCTCAAAAGCTTGAAAGTGTTAGGAAATGAAAGTGAATGAAGAGAAGAGGTGGACTGAGCTAGGGTGTTATGTTAGGTTATTGGGCTAAAACCCAAACCCAAAGCCCTAAATGAAAAATAGCAAAATTCACTCAACTCCAAACATATTGAAGCTTATACTCAAAAAAGTTGCAAACGCCATTTTGGACTCAATGGAAGTGGTCTCGAGTCCCAATTCAACTGTTTGCAAAACGTAGCTTTTCGAACTTAAATCCGATTAACGATTCTATATTTAAATAAAATATTTTAAATATTCAATCGTAAAATATGTGGGTTGTTACAATCGGTTATGGCTTAACGGAGCTATGATGGACGAATTCAACTTGATAGAATTGGCCATGGCATGTTAAAGGGATTGGTGTGGTTGGAACTGAAGGATCAGTTGTGGAATAAAGGGAGAAACGGTTGAGTATAGTGGTGATCAGAACGTGTGCAAGAGAAATGCGACATATGCCCCCTTCTTTTTTTCTGTTTAATTTTTTTGTACGTATATGTAAGGGTCAGTTGGGAAGATCAAAAAAGCTTCACCAGATTGAAGTATTTGTATTATTAGTAGAGATGCGTTCAATGAAGCATGTTTACCTAGTTTAGTGAATTGAACTATAAAGAACTATATATAACTATAAACAATACTACTATTTAGTGAAGCATGTTTATAAGTATACAGTTCAGTGAACTAAATTTGAATTGAACACAATAACAATGCTTGAATTGACAATGCTCCTCATGGTTCCTCTTCGTTCCTGAATCCACTTTCTATCATATATAGGTAAGGCATCACATATATTCCATGTTTTATAATATAGGTTAATTTAGTCATATAAGATTGGACTAACACTTATATTATATTGTGTTTAATTACCGTTGAACCCATTTTATCACATTTAAATATGAAGATAAACATTGTACAAATGAATTTCATATGCAATCATTTATATACAGTCGTACAGAAATAACACATTCAGCACAAGAAGTGTTGAATTGAATGAGAGATGGAAGCTTTACGAGGAGTTGAAAGCGAAGGATGAGGAGATTTCTTCATTCAAGACCAAAGTAAGTGGGCTAGAGACGAGTATGGTAGATGTGATGGAGTTTATGTAGGAGTATAGACGACAACAGAGGGGTGATGACGGTAGTGGTTCGTCGTATGATATGTAAATTGTTCATTTGGACATTTTGTGATGGATTTGTGTATTATATATGTGTTTTTAATAAGTGCTATTCAAACATGCTGGGTTGGGAATTGCAGTTGTTATATGATTATGTTGTGTGTATCTAGACTTAATTTTTACTTGCTTGTGATGGTATGGTTATATATATATATATACACAAGTGGAAGCCCGTGCGTTGCACGGGTGTGTAGGTTACCTAGAATTACAGTTTGTAGGTAAGAATAGGTGGTTCATACATATTTTAATTGTATATATATGCTTCACTGGAATAATCATTTGGGTAGTCATATATGTAACTATGTGCAATATAATGGTTTGGTGTAATTTCATATTTGCTTACATGCAGGTATGGGAACTTAAAATGCAAGAGTCAACTTACTCTTCATTGTCCATTTGTATTGGAGTGCTCAATTAGAAAATAACTTGGATGTATGTGACAATTCTCAGTGCAAATTATTGTTGTTGGTGTAGTAATGGTATAATAATTAAATATGGAAGACCATAGGGTATAGCTACAACTAATTAATCGATAGAATTTTTACATATGAAAGAGCAGACCTCTGATGTGATATAATTAATAAGTATGTAACTTAGTTTTGACAATGTAGATATGTTAATGAAAATAATATGTTTTATATCTAGGAAAAAAAATATAAAAGTTGACACAGTTAGCCGCATCATATAAAGCTGCAGTATCATTAAGCGGAGTTAAGTACGAATAAATGGCACGTTAATACGGGTAAAGCATATAACGGTAAGGTTGACAGACATTCAAACTACGTGACTGTAAATGTTGCATAACATGCAAGGCAGACAGAACAACAAATATCAAACATCATTATATGTTCAAGAATGCTGACAATTGACAACCCTATGTCTTGGAAGAAGGCAGTCTCAGGCATAAAAACTAAATATAAGTGGTTGTTTCGATAAAATAGTATGACACACTCTCAGGCATAAAAACATACAAACAAATCACTTGGTTTTATTATTATTTTGACATGTATTAATTAAAATTATTTGAAAATCTACCTGAGATGGGGTGGTATTAAAAATCCGAAATGTATAAAGATGTCAACCAACATACGTAATCAAAAATTGATTAAGATTAAAGCCAAAGAAACAAACTAACTTAAGCATATTTATGAACATCAAAATTGTGGCTGAAGGACTCCGTTGACTGAATCGATTGAAGAAACTATGCAAGGATAATTATACTTGGAGAATAAAGTTAGAATATCATCATCACAGCCAAGTAAGAATCCATATATAAGTTTGAATAGACTCTATTTCCTCTTCCACTATTAATAACATAATAGTCTTAGGTGATTAGAAATAGTTTGCTAAGAAAACCATATTGTTTAGTCCAAATCAACCAATTACATAATTTAGTAATAAGCTATTTAGTAATAATCCACTGTTAATAGTTGACATATTCAATTGAACACTGTAGACTTTTTGATACAGTAGACAGAATTTGATGCTTACTTAAGTGCCAGTCAGTTGTATATACACTGACCAATCCATAAATGGAGCATAACAAAAATAATATTCTAATGCAAGCACTAAGCCAGCCACAAATAAATGTGACTGAATGGAGAAGAAATATAAGAAAGCTGAAGAGAAGAAGAAATTAAACATGAAAAAGTTGCATGGGGGCCAAAAGTATACATTATTCACTGCTACCTGCATATAAAAGAACAAAAGTTAGTATAGGGAAACAAATATGAAAGGACGGGTATGAAAGTCCCGTCATCAAAATGTATATGGAGTAAAAAAACGTAAAATTAGTTATGAATGTGAAGAGGAGTGGTGAGAAGCAAGGTTTTGAAGTACAACAAATCGTATAATAAACCAATGCAGTTCACAAAGGAGTACCTGAAAGTTGGTCGATGAGAGGCAAGAGACAGTGGTCTGTTGAATAACAGGCAACAAAAGTGAGCTAAAGTAATACCTCAGGGTACACTATATTCGTTGTAGTTGCCTCTTGTTCAGGTGGAAGAAGGATAGAGATACGATGGAAGGCAGTGCATCTAGAAAGAGCTACGTATAGTTGTCCATAGGTGAATACAGGCGTGCGCAAATCGATACCCACATACATTACAGACTGTCCCTGTGCTTTGTTTATAGTCATTGCATAAGCTAATCTGATAGGAAATTGTCGTCTCGACATTTTTATGCTTAGTTCAGAAGATGATGGTTGAAGAGATATTCGTGGGATGAAAACTAAGTTTCCAGACTTATCTCCAGTTAGTATTTTAGCCTCTATAATACGTGTTGCGCAGCGAACGACTATTAATCCGGTGCCATTGCATAGTCCATCCTTAGGAGCAAGGTTCCTTAGCAGAATTATAAGGCATCCAACTTTGACTTCAAGTTTCAAAGGAGGTAACCCACTACACTCTAATGAGTTCAGGAATTCGCTTGGATAACGATCATTGTCCCCATCTTCGACTAACTTATCTGCAACTAGGAAAACATGGGCAGTAGTCGGACACTGGTGCAAACAGGCGGAGTTTATGGTGTTCACATCCTCGTTACAGGCAGATAAAATTATTTGATCATTAAAAAATGATGGAGCTATGCATATATCGTTCAGGTCTGGATAAACTGTTGTAATTAAGCTATTTAAGTTGCTGCATTTGTACATCATGTCCATGTTGACTGTCAACTCAGGATTTGATCCAACCTGAGAAGAAAAGTGGTGCAAAAGGGTAGTTAGGTTACAATAGTAATAGTTGTTGTTGTTGACAGTAATGGAAGGTATAATAAAATGTGAGTAGTAGAACCTTTTCCAAGTAAACTGAGAATTCAGTATTGTCTGCTTCATCCGACTTCAAACGCACGTTTGTACTTAGTGTTAGCACCTGTACATATTTCCATAACGCTGATCATCGTAGTGTTGATGCAACAATATCTTCCCGTAAACCTCTTGGAATAACAGGTAGAATTTGGAGAAAATCGCCTCCAAGTACTACTGTAATTCCACCAAATGGTTTTGAGCTATCTCGGATGTCCTTTAATGATCGATCAATTATCTCGACACAAAATCTATGCTGCATCGGCACTTCATCCCATATAATGAGGCTTGTGTTTTTAAGAAGTTCTGCCGTCATGGATTGCTTTGTAAACCCGCATAATGAATCTTCTAAAATATTTAAAGGAAGAGAGAAGGTCGAATGTGCAGTTCTACCTCCAAGTAAGAGCAGCGAAGCAATACCAGAGGAAGCAACAGTAATTACAATGTGACCGTCACTACGGCATTTGTCTGCAAGTGTGTTATATAAGTATGTTTTTCCCATGCCAGCTCCTCCATTTAGAAAGAAAGTTGAACCATACTCATTTTGTACGGAATCAACTATCTTCATATATGCATTACGTTGGCCATCGTTTAATGACTTGACATTGTTTTCAGCCTTTGCTGCTTGTCCCACATATCGCAACTGGGTGTGTTCCCATATAAGTCTGTTGTGACTGACTGCACTCCAATTTTCAGTTGGCAGTGGCATGGGTGGAAAATCTAATAAACATTTCCCAGATTCCTGTAGCAGTTTGTTAAGAAGATGCAAACCATAGTCATTAATTTGATATTCTGTTGGGCTAGGAATTGCGAAATTTGTTCTAATCATATGAGTTAGATCATCACATAAATGCATAGAAAATCTATTCCATATATGAAGTGGTTCTAATATAGAGCACTGGGTGATAATAGTACAAAAAAGTCTTCTTAACTGATATCCTGTATTGAAGAAGAAGCCTCTTGTAAACATGTAACCCATTCCTCGTCGTCCTCTAACAGCCCTTTAGCAACGCAAGCAGATTTAAATGTTAGATGAAGGTGGCCATTTATTGTTCTTAAATCTTCAAAAGACGTTGGGCCTGTAGTAATAGTCGATAATAAACGGAGATAGAAACGTTCTCCTGAGTTTGGGCTTGCAAAATACATACGACCTATAGCTTTTGAGTGAGTACATCGTGGTGACCATGTATGTGTACTTTTATTCCATGTGTAATGTTCAGGAAATTCCTGATATGTAAATCATTGTGCTTCAGGGTGAATGTTACAGAAGGTGAAAAACTCGATCAAAGTCGATGTTTGGTTTTGCGCCCGTAATTTTATTACACCAGCCGATTCACGTGGATTGAAAGTAACTTGATGCATTCCAGGAAGATGCAGTTGCAGACGGATGACTGCTAGTTTCTCTTTGTGCATACGATAACCAAAAATGTGCCATGCAGCTTCAGGTGGACCAATGTATCTGGAATCAGGATATTGTTTGATTTCATCGTCGTCGCCAACTACCATTGTTGTTCGATCATGTCCCTTATATATATATATATATATTTATGTATATATTTAACAGCTTGTACGCTTGCACAACCTTCCACATATATGTGACAGTTGAACATTTCAGAAATTTTAGGATTGTAAGGAACGACATCTCTATTATCTATAATTAATCCTTTAACCATATAAATCTCCCATCATTTCATCGACGATAGATAGGATATCCATCTTTATCCATTATTTTTGTGTTAGCCCATTCACGGGGGTAGCACTTTGAACATTACCATTTTCCATGCAAGCTGCTTAGATGTTGCCTTTACACGGTCCATGCACCATGTATCTTAACTACTTCAAACAATAACGGGCGTTCTAACTCATTTGGAAATTCTGCGGAAATCAAGTTGTCTACTTGTTCAACCGTTCTTATTTTTTCAAAAGGTTGTAGGAAGAAAAGCGCATGCATATGTGGTAATCCCCGCTTTTGAAACTCGATAGTGTAAACGTAAGCTGTTACCAGTCCAAAAATACCTTTTTCGACAATTTCATTCATCAAACTTTGTCTTTTAAGCTCAAAAACTCTAGCAATTATATCCAGACGGTCACTTGGTTTCTGGGTTTGCATGATAGTGTTTTGAATTTCTGGCCAACTAGGATTTGCAGTCATTGTTAAAAAAATATCTCGGTGCCTATTGTACCGTGTTATAGCTAAAGAGTCTTGGTATATCTCATACATATGTCTGGGGGTTCCGATGAAGCTAGATGGTAAAATGAACCGTTTCCCGATTTGATCAGGTTGTAAGACATCAGATTCAATGTCTATGATACCAGAGTAAAGATCTCTTCTAAGTTCAGTTTGATGAGTCCTAGCCCATTGCAATCTATTTTGCTCGGTACATGCCCATGCATCGACAATAAATTCTTGAAACAATTTTCGTCCGAGCAAAATAGTCGAATATTCTTCTTCTCGTTCAAATATTCGATAAATGTAGTATGGTTGTTGAGATAATCTATCAGACGTCGGGCAATTTAAATTCGGATTCCATTTTGTATGATTAATATCCCAACCAAGATCACCATTTGGAAAGAGGAGAACATAGTGAAGTGGTAGATACGCTAGATGACATTCACTAATCCTTTGCAAATGTGTTCCTCCTCGAAGATGTATGATAATATCCCTAGTTGCACTTAGTTGAGTCCCATCTCCTGGTAGGAGCTCTGCAAAATGGACATGGTATATTCCTTAGGCCTAAGAAATGACGTTCGGTGGATTGCAATTTGTGTTGGTGAATAGTATTTTGTGTAGTTTGTGTTGGCTCAACTTCAGCACATCCTTCTTCATCTGGGCTTCTGCATTTTCATTAAAAGGAAGAACATTTGTTATTCCATATTGTGTACATAAGTATCAAGGCTACATTATGTAGCAAGGGAGTACATGGAAGGACAGAGATTACAATGTGATGTCAGTCTCGTTATAGGAGGGAAGGAGATGCATTTGTGATTTTCGATGTTGTGCATTACTCCCCTCTCTGATTGTTAATATTCTTTTTCTTTGACGTTGCAACTTTTGAGCAGTGGATCGATTCGATATTGTATTAACGCAAGCGGCAGATTTTATCCTGATGGTAGTGAGTAGAATAAAGTGTCATGAAATAAAAACTGATACATACATTGATATTTGTTTTTTCAAGTAGAAAGGAAGGTGTAATAATTGCTTACATGGAGTCTGTACACTGACCCATTGAGCATGTGATGGATATGTTATTTGGGTCATGATGTTGTAGCTGTGTAGTAGTATCTTGTAAATATTGATTCTGATTCATTTTCGGTATGCAACCACTTGATGATGGCTGATTGACCATACATTCGACGCCGTTGATGTTCGAGCTAGTTGCAAAATTGGTCAGTCTTTCCCTCTGCCTTCGCAATGTTTGTGATACTGAACGGATTGATGGCGTCTTGATCATATCACTAATGGAATGTGAGTAAATTGGTGAAGGGGGGTAGGGAAAAATGTGATACAGTGAAAATTAAGAACTGTGAGGTAATTGTAGAACAAAATATAGAAGCCAACTGTAACGCCCCACCTCTATGCTCATAATAACAAAGAGTATTAAAAGAAATACTGTCTATTATTACGAAGAATAAGGCTGGATAGGAGCGGTCATCCGTAGTTGGCCTTACACTAGTATTGGTTACCTCGATAGGAGTGGTATATACTTTTCATTTTTCATCTTAATTATTTACTCCCATCGACATACCCAATTATCAGTATAAAACAAACTACAATGGTTCATAATAGTTTACGACATTAGATATAATAATAACACAGATAATATAAATACGGAACACGGATAGAAACAAAAGTCTCATATATATATAACTGATGTCAGTTACAATATAGTTGACACGATACATATGATACAACTACAACTGTCGACTCAATAAGTTATATATACAAGTACATTATCGACTAATATACATGAATACATATCAGCTTAAAACAGATACGCTGACTACTACTAAAAACGTAGACCACTTCAAATGATATGAAAAGTCTTCATAGCTCAACAGCAACTCAAAGCAGGAAATCTACAACCTGAAATAACTCGGGTCTGACCCGAGTATTACATTCAAAAGAAAATAATACACGGGTCAGTCTAATTCAAACTCAGTTATCAGCGCACGTAAGCAATAATAATCAATTTAAAATATCAAAACTGGTAGGGCTGCAGTATACGCATGCATATACTGCCTCGCCACTACATCCTGAAATACATAAAAGAGCATCGAACCAACAAACCAAATGGCATCAACTCAATCAAAATGAAACTCAAGTGCAATAGAAATGCTTAGCGACATGCACAAATGACTCGAACCAGTGAGTCAAGTACAAGTCAAGGCTTCAAATGAAGGTGAGAGCACCAACAATATGGCACTACAACACGCAACATTAAAGAACATAGAGAGTCAGTACCCAACAGAGGCAACTGGCAACAACCTATATACATATACATAATTAAAGAAATCAGCCAAATCATCAAATAGCATTTTTTTTATCAAATTCATGAAGCAGTAGTTTCAACCAAAAGGATCGAACAAGTTCGAATGATCCCACACCCGAGTAAATACAATTATACATGTATGCATATAAATATGTACACACATACATGTCAATATCAAATGAAACAGCGATGGAGCACATATATAGGCGCATAAAAATGATACTCGACCAACTACAAACTGCTCATAAAACAGCAGCTTGAATAACAATGCAACCAGCCACAATGGCAAACTAAAGATATCTGTATTCAGGCTCAAAACAGTACAACCCAGATGCAGACTACGCTTACAGGGTAGATGACACACTATAATGTGAACCAAAGTATGCAACTACCAACTGGGTCAAGCAAATGCACACCAAGTGATAACATGCACATGTATATAACATAAAGTCTGAATGACTAAAATAAACATCATATAAAACTGCATGAGCAAGAGTGAAAACAGCAACAACTCGAAGCAGCAATCAAATTGCCAAGCCCAGTGCCATCTAGAGTCTCAATCGAAGACACATGAACAAGTCATGTGCTACTACAAAGAACAACAACAATCAAACTTATGTGCAGTGTAATCACAAGCGTAGATTCAACAACATATACATGCACACATACAATGGTATGTATGCACATATATGAAGCCGCACAAAAATAATCAAGCAGCAGGAAGAAAAATTAAAATGCCAGAGTATAGTTTTATAGCAGCAATAAAATAGAACTAGGACAGAAGTGCTGCCGGAGGCAGTAGACAATATAGCCAAAATCGAACCAAACAACTTTGTCCAATTCAAATCAAAATCCTCGACCAAATTCAAATATAACCAATAAATTTCAAAACCGTGGTGCTACTCAAGTAAGCAAAACTCAAACTAAGGCAAGCTCGAATCAAAACCCCATAAGAAATCAAAGTCTACAAAGGTATGTGTATGCACATATATGCGTGCACATACATGTCTAAATCAAATGCAACAGCACTTGGCATAAGCAAGTGCCAAAGGTAATTCGACAAACTAATAACAACGCCAGCAGGTGAAAACAATATAAGTGTTGCTAGAGGCAGTGGACTTTATGACCAAATCAAACAAAAGTCACTTTCGAACAAAACATCAAGCTAAACAGCACCAGAAAACGAACAAGTGCAGTGGCAAAGTCGAACCAGAATATCGAACTGGGGTGAGTATGGCGATTCAAAGCTGTGTGTATCAAGCCATCATTAATAATATGAAATCGAAAAAATCAGAGAAGTCATCAACACCAAACAAATTCAAAAAGTCGAGATAAAAATTTTAGCAACTACGATTAACCCAAACCACAAAAGTCAGGAATTCGAACAAAGTCGAACAGTGGACAGTATGGCGACACTCCACGGAGTACAATTCAATATCAAGCATTCATACGAAAAACAACAGCCAAGCAAAAATCCGTTGACAAAATCAAATAATTATTATACGATGAAAATCAGGGATTTCGACTCTTGTATAAAATTGCAATCAACCTCATCGGCAATACTAATTCAAAAACCCAAACATCCTAAATATATATATAAGAACGAGAAAAACTAGGGGATTCAAACCCAAAACAGTCACTGGAGAATTTGAATTAGATGTGAGTACAAGTTTACTCACCTATGTCAAAGAGCACGAGTTGAATTCGAAGCCGTGGCACTCGAGAGTCAAGCGGAGACAAACCCTAGCAGCCTTCTCAAAAAAACGAAGAGGGGATCATCTACCAGAGCAAAGCAATCAAATTTGACCGCGTCCTTGAAGTCGCACTTTGCAATTTCACGAAACCCTAAGCTCTGATCGAACGAGGAAAAGGGCGAGTCGCCATTTATTATTCTCGTATGTTTTTTTTCCTAGGGTTTTAGAGAATGAATCCAATCCAATGAAAAATGAGGAACGGGTCCTTAATTTGGCTAGTACAACACTAAAATAAAGATAAAAAAAGAAGGCCCAGATTGCATTTTAAAGTCCACTCAACATTCAACAAATTTTCAAAAGAATTTAAACCGGGTTTTAAAAACATCAAATAGCAATTAGCTAGCAATTTAATCAATTAATGATGAAGATAAATTAACAGCAAAACGCCGGGTTGTTACACTATACACTTACAGATTAGCACCGTGGCTTGCTGTTTTTTTGTAGATATATGTTGGGTGTTCATTGTGACAAGTCTTTGTGCTAGTGGGTTGGAGCATTGTTGGTCAATGTTGTTAGACGAGGACAGGTTAATTATAGGTTTTGTACACTACATATGCAACTGAATTTGTGGATTTTCTGGTTTCTCATTCTATTGACAAACGGTGTTAGTTGAGGATGATGACTGAGACGTTGTCGTAGTTTGCAATTGGGATAATCTCTCTCGTCTTCGACGGTTCTGTTGAGCTAAGGAACGATTTGACGGTGTGAGAACCATATTATAGTTTGGTGTCCTGATACGAATGAGGCAGCATAGGTAAAGTAGTTTAAAAAAAATTAAAAGTTTGGGAACAATAAATATCAGAGGAAAAAACATTACGCAGTGTTTGCTTGACTGAATAAATATGTTGGCATTGTGCATTTATTGGATACATTATTGCACATCGGTCCATATTGCTTATAGCCTAATTGTTGATCTGGATCAGTAGATAACACATTTTTATGTGAATATTGTTCCTCGGTACTATTACAACCCATCTTTTGGCTTACCTAACAAATAGCATAGTATGGAATTTATGGTTATTTACAAACGGCATGAGACAGGAAGCTAGTATGTACAGTATGTAGGTTCGGAATAAACCCTCATGCGCTTTCCATCATGACCCATTGACGTAGAGATGTAAGTCGTTGTTGAGGATGAATAGAAGTTGTCATCTTGTTCCATTCTATGTTCAAAATCAATGAAAAATATTTAAGTGTGATTTTGTAGAAAATAGGGGAAATAGTCAAACTGGAAAATGTTGACATGGATGAATGAATATTTGATGTTAGAGTGTACCTTGTGCTGTATAGTTGGCTGTAGTAAATAAGAATGGGAAATGGAAGAAGTAAATGACAGAAAATGCATGGAGGAAGGAGAATTAAAAAATGTTGGATGTAAGGACGTGGAGTAACATATATGGTAAGTGGATCACCAATTCAGTTATAAGTGGGTAGTGGGTTAAGTGCAAGTTCCTTTTGTATGTAGATTGAAGCATGAATTAATGCAGGATGAGGTTTTAAATGAATTTCAGCAGCTTAAAGGACTGTATTGTTGCTGGAACAGAGAGGACATCTCAGTGGTGGATAACAGTATGGATCGTATACCAATAGGAATTTTTTTGTTCAGATAGAGGATGATTTAGCAAATTTTTGTTGATTAGTTTTCAGCTATTAACTGTTCATGGATCCATAGACTAACATGTACTGAATTCTGATATGCTCTGTACAATCTGATGCAGTTACAACTTTGCCTTTTTGTGAATTCTTCCACAATCATCATGAAAGCGGTTATGTGGAGAGTTTGAATGTTTTTCGGCTCTAATTCTTCTACAGTGTTGCATAGAGCGTAGTCTGTGCAGTGAAGTTTGTCCATTATGGCTTGTACATATGGTGTAATTGCATCCTTAGGTTGTCCTGCAGGCACACAGAGTGGACACATAACATGTACACAAAAGACAGTCATGTATTTGCACAAATTTTTTAGTTGTAAAGGTTGGAATAAGTATTTGTTACATTGGATATGTAGTAGATATCATTTTGGCTTTGTTTCCTGCATCCCATTCGCAACACAAATGCGTGGAATTATGGCTCATAACGTTGATGAATAGCTTATAGTTTTGGCTGCTGCTCTTCCTAATGTATACATCGAGCAGTTGTGCTAGCTGTTCGACTACATGTGCACATTCATGTGTGTGCATGTTGAGTTATTCCGTACGACCGATGGCGAGCATGCATGCGTGCATGTGTACATTCATGTGTGTGCATGTTGGTGAGCTTTTGTGAACGTAAATATTTGGGTTCAGATGTCAGAGGAATAATGTGGTAATTTATATAAAAAGTGTAATATTGTTGAGGTGATCATCAATGTGATGGCTAGTGCCAAAATAAACTAAAGTCCTACAGTGTGTACATCAGCTACTACAAATGGCTATATAGAAGAGAAGTACCAGTAGATGGTAGATAGATAAAAAATGGAGCACAAAAAATTCATTGTTCTTTTATTTCTTCATCGTTCAATCAAATTTTGTTTTGTTTTTTTATTTATCTTTGTACCGTGTACTTGAATATCATTTCTTAGTGTATGCTCTTTTCATTTGTTGTGATGTTTGTACTTTTTCACATATATTGCAGATTCCTGTACTTTATTCAATATTTATTTCTCCATGTTATTTCTGGAATTGGATCGTACATGTTAGTGCAAGATGATGGAGTAAATTAATTGACTGATATGTTTACATGGTTGTACCAAAGAGAAGCCTAACTGTTAGTACTGTTATGTAATGATATGATATAGTAAACCTCACCAGTGGATGTAGATGCAAAGTGTGAAAACCACCTCATCATACAATCAGAAGAAAATGCAGTGAGGACTAAATTTCAGTGTAGCTAATATAATTGTGGAATCGTAATTGTAAAAGAATATAATATGTTAAGCCTAATTACAGTGATGATTAGGATTTAGTATTAGTTTGTAAGAAATCAAAAAATTTAATAATAGTGGTTTAATTTCGAATTGTATCATTAACTCAAAACTCATTTGTTACCTTTTTAGGCTTCCAAACTATACTACAAACAGAAATGAGACTGCTTTCTTCATTTCAAGTATCGACCGTTGATGTGCCCAACACCACCCATTAAAAATTTGTCGTCTTTATTTCATATTTTTAATTCATGTGGCAGTAAATGTGTGGGGTCACTGGTGGATGTTATAATCTGCTAAATTTAATTGGTTTACATATTTTTTAAACAGTTCTTATGAAAATGATTCTGGGGTGTAAATATCAATGCTCAAGAGAAATGCCTTGGAATTGAATGAACAAATTTGAAGTATAGTTGCAAAAATGAAGCACAACAACCAACTGTTGCAACAGCAAAGAATACAAAAATAAACGACTAATAGAATGGGGAGAAGGAAGCATCAGAATACGTACTGCAGCATGAACCAATTAAGAGTATAGAAACATCATACATGTTACATTTATTCCATATTATTTAATATGTAGTGAAGAATACTGTAATGTATACAACAATAACCATAGACGAAAGTAAGTTATGTTAGAAGAGGATAACTTTGTTGACAAAAGGCAGTGTATCTTCTAACTTTGTTGCACATACATGTTAAGTGGTAGTGTATACAGTGTTATTGTATACAGTGCACATAAACTGTAAAATGGTTCCACAGTAACTAAACACTTTCATGTACATATCACAGGAACATACAACTATTTTGCTATATTTATAATAGTCGGAGGGGGACTCACATCAGAATCTAATGCACATGAAAACATAAATTGGTGGTAGAAAGGTCATTATCGTGTACTAACATGTACATTCCAGTTGAAGAAAGAACAGAGAAATTTAAATTGAAGATAACAGGGAGAAGTAAGTACTGACATTACATAGGCATCCGAAACATAAACGTGGGAAAGTACAAAAATCAAAACAACTAAAAAGATCAGAGAATAATGAGAATTGACAGTCAGAAGACAACAAAGACGAATACAGTAACTGAACAAAGATGAAAAGTTGGACATGGAATTATTTAGCAAGGAGACTATCAATATCCATTCTTCTCTGCCCAAGCAACCTGCACGTAAGAAAAGCAATAAATAACTTCATATAGCAAAACAAATGTGATATCCATCATTTTAAAGCAGTGTGTATTACCACAGCAGCCTCAAACTCTGCAGTCCAATCAGTGGGGATGCATAATGGCACAGGGGGTTCATGATTAGCAAATATCTCATCATCTGCAACTTGACTTATGTTGGGTGTGGGTGGAGGATCAACTGGTCCCATCATTGGTGCTATAGGTACTACCTCCAAAGCAGGGGAAATTTTATAATCATCCGGTTTAAGCTTACATCGTTTTGGTTTGTTATCCGGTGTTGCATTAGCCTCAACCTTAACTATTATGCCATCAGCTGTAGCCTCTTCCACTACAGTGGTGTTGGTCTGCAACACTTGTCTCTTCTGAGCTGTTGTTCTACTCTTCAATGTAATACATGACCGAAGTGAGGAAAAGGGAGAACAATGGAAATGAGCTTGTCGTAGGTAGAGAAAGAAATAGAGTAATACCCGCTTCATGGTGATCAACTGTTTGAATTCTGCATTAAATGAAAAGAAGAAGGCAAATATAGTTAGTATATTTAAATCGTGGTTAGTATGCTGCATTCAACCAAAAAGAGTATATGCAAAAAATTGGAATTGTAAGTAATGCAAAACAGTCAGTGCAACAGCATAAATGCCGAAAGGGAATGTTGAGGGTCAGAAATGCAGGTAAAGAACGAAAAATTGGAAGAGTTGGAGTAAAAAAAATGGTAAGGAAGAGAGCAGCACCTGAAAATGTAAGATGGTGGTGTGGCAAGTAGATGATGATGGAGTCCAGTGTAAATATATATATATATATACATATATATATATATATGAAGTGGGTTGATGGGGAAGTGGGAGAAGTCGGAGAAGAGCAGTTTGAGAGAGTAGTGGAGTAGGTGTGTTTCAGAGAGAGTGGGCCACGATCCTCAAAACACTCATGAGGTGGATCCGTCTAATTTAGACAGAGAGGTGACGGTGTGCAATTTGAGTAATGTTGGCCAAATCGAAGCCTCTCTTTGTCCCGCGTTATATTAAATCTCCACTGTTCTTTGTCTTTCCTTTGTCTTGCCGTTAAACCAAAGGAAATTTGTTATATATATATATATATGCTTTGCGCATATATGATTGTTGAGATGATATATGATGATCATACTGCTTGTTTGGCGTTGTATGATTATCTTATTTCGGTTGTGGTTGCTAAAAATAAATATAGTGAGGTGTTTATTTTGTAGCAATTAGGTGATGCTATGTCGCCGTAAAGGCATCGCTAATATTTTGATTTTACATTTCCCCGAGTTGTCACAATGGCGTTGTAAAAGTTTAGCAATGTCATTGCGACGGAATTAGAAAATCAGAACAGTTTCGCCGTAAAGGCGTCGCTAAATATTAGCGACGCCACTTTTTTGATTTCTTGCGGCGTTGCGATGGCGTCGCTAAACGTTTATGGTGTCATTGCGTCACCGTAAAATACTTTCTTCGCTATGGCATCGTTAAATTTTAACAACGCCAATTTTGTGATGTCTTTGCGACGCCAAACGATTTAGTGACGCTTGTTTTTCTGACGCGTGGTTGGCGTCATTAAAATATTTTGTGATGCCTTTAAGACGCCTAAAACATGTCAGAAAATCGCAGGTTTGTAGTAGTATTTTTGAAAAAGGAAACATAATTTTTTCTTTTTCTAAACATGTTTGATTTCAATAATCTTAAGATAAATGTATATAGAAAGATAAGAAGATATCTTTTTATATATTAAGATAAAATAATACATTAAGTACTTTATCTTTTATATTTTACTTTTAACATTTTAAATATAAAGATGAAATAATTATCAAGTAGTTTATCTTATACATTTTATCATTTTATACGTAAAGACAACAATTTTAAATGTAAGGATAAAATGTTTTAAATATAAAAATATATACTTTAACAATCTAAAATGATAAAGTAGTTTATCATTTACATTTTAGTTTTAAATAAATTTAGATAAATTACAACATTTATCCTTTGTTTGTCATTTTTAACTTTTTTTCCCATCTGAATCAAAGTAGATAGTTTTGGAAAAAAAGTACGGATGTACAGAAGGTCGAATTGAACAATGTTGCAATGATTATAAGTGAACTTTTGGTAAATGCTTGTAGTCATCATCCAGTTTTGAACAATAATTTGTGGCATGAATATTCTTTAATTTTTTAAACTGATTAGCTTTTGTTCCCTAATTTATCTTTTTTATCAACAAATAAAGGATTTATCTTTTTTAAGATAGAAAAGAAAACATTCTTCTTTGACAAAAGAAGATAAAAATATCCATCTTTTATGGACAAGATTAAATCGTGTACACTTTCAAGCCACAGAGAAAGCAATAGAAAACATACAAGATCTTTGTGCAATCATTTGACATTTTCATCATCTCGATTTTTAGTAAGTAACTAGTGTAGAATCTATTCGCACGTTCCTCTATAGGGACAACATATGAGTTTGGTCAACGCCTTTTAACAAAAGGGATCTCTTGTTGTTACATGTGACCAAACTCATATATATATATATGTATGTATGTATATGTATATGTATATGTATGTGTGTATATATCACTCCACCTCTATTATTTTTCACTCGGACTATTCTTTTTTCAATGTTCGCTCTGACCATTTAAGCCTACACTACTAGCCACCACGACTTACAGATCTCTTGTGCATTGTCCATTGTTCCAGGCTTTACCATCGACTTTGATACCATGATGAAATTCCGTCCGCACATCCTTCCGTGAGGGAAACATAGAGTTTGGTCGACATCTTTTAATAAAAGGAATATCTTGTTGTTACATGCGACCAAACTCATATATATACTTCTCCAATTTCATTATTTTTTATGATGTGGGACTATTCTTCATTTTAGTGTGCGATCATTACCCATATACAATGCGAGACATCCCAACAAATCTCCAGCTTGGCTCATATCCATATTTGTGTCTTCCAATACGCCAACACGATACATGCACCATATCGAGACTTTTGTTCTCATGTCATTATATCAGATCCAACGTACCATGATCTAGCTTCACCTTAAGTCTGACTATTTAAGCCTACACTACTAGCCACCCCAATTTGCAGATCTCTTGCACGTTGACCATTGTCCCAGGCGTTACCATTGGCTCCAATACCAAGTTGAAATCCAGTCTGCATATCCTTACATGGTGACAACATATGAGTTTGGTCAACACCTTTTAACAAAAGGAATCCCTTCTTGTAACATGCGACCAAACTCATATATATATATATATATATATCACTCCACCTCTATTATTTTTCATGGTGTGTAACTATTCTTTTTCCAATATGCGCCCATTACCCACATACAATGCGAGACACCCCAACAACTACTATACATATGGTTTATAGATTATACTTTTATCAATGTGTTAGGTTAAACTAGCGCACTCAAGGATTTGGGGTTTATTGAAGTAATATCTAGTGTAATGAAATTATTAGTTTCAAAAATTTTACCTTTTTCTCACATGGTCCAATTGTTAATGGTAGGAAAATTGTTAGTGCATATCAGTCAAGTAGTGGTAATGGAAAAGAGTAAATCTTAGGATAGGGTTATTGCCTTCCCATTCCTATATAAGGATATAGTCATAACTCATAGTTGTATAGTGGCAGCAAAATGTCACATAATTGAAACCTAAAAGTATTATTAATTTGAACTCTAATTTTTCCGTACTAAAACCCTAAATTGAATGAAGTAAAATGAACGATGATAAACATAATTCTTGATTGCATTATGTTTATTACTTCATCGTTAATAAGTTTATAGAAAGATAATTTTGTTGATGCAACTTTCTTTTATCCATTCGCATTTACTTTTATCATTCATAATGTTTTCAAAATTTTAAAGTAATTTATCTTTTATATTTTAGTTTCTAGTTTTATCTTGATCTTTTGTCATTTTAAATCTAATAATAACACAAGTATGATAGATACACTGCAAAAGTAATTTATTTATCATTGGCTTTCTAAATTTATCTTTTATCATTTCAAGTAAAAAGATCATTTATATACCTGTAGCATCGTAAAGTTACTTTTATTTTTTATTTTATCCGTTTCAAATACAAAAATGTTACATTTAAAATTAGCATTATAGGTATAAAATTATAACATTCTAACGATAGACAAACAAAATGTACTATAAAATAGTATACAAGGAAATTGTTTATCTTTTTTACATTAACTTGTACCACTCGTATCATTTTCTACAATATAAAGGTTTAACATTTAAAATTGTGAAGTAGTAAACTGAACAATAATTTGTTTTTGATGCTTTTAAAATAATAAATTATTTATCTTTAATCTTTCAATTTTTATTTTCATATTTTTGTTTCGTTATTTTAAAAGTAAAAATATAACATATATAAAAATAACATTGTAGTAAAATATCCTTTATCTTTAGGTGTTAACCGAGTTTTTAACCCATCACAATTCAGTAGGAGTTAGAACATTCAGACTATTCTAGAATAACTCGAGACTCAACCAAAAATACCAAGCGAACAAGTCAATAGGACTTAAGGAAAATCAGCCAATAGAATACTAAGTAAAATCAGCCAATCAGCCAATCACCCATAGGGAAGCATTATGAGTCATCCAAACTCTTGCATCATGATTCATTACCATTTATAAGCACGCTTGCTAAGTTTCATATCATGCCATACAATCCAACTCGAGAAGTAAAGACTCGTATGATTCAAGCTGTTTGACCAAAAGAAGCTAACTTAAAATGGACCAAGAGAACTTATACGGAGTCGGATTGACTTGAAATTTTAGGAGAACACTTAGAAGATATAAAAGAAGACTAGCGAAAAAAATGGGATCATTTGGAGGTTGTTCGATGGATCGCTAGCAACCTAACTAGATGGACCGCTAACGATCCATCTAGAGTAGGCCCCACCTTGAAATTTTTATGGTTGGTTCCATACACTCTCTAGAGTGTAGATTCAAAGTTTCGTTTGACTTTGTTATGTTTTAAGTGAGTTATGGATGATTCTTCTGGACCAGATGACCCATGAAGATGAATGATCAAACAAACACCAAACGACTTGATATTTGGACAAGGCATTCAAATAGATGAAAGGAAGGCAACCAAAAGGGTAGACTCAAAAATAGTTTAAGGGCATGGATCACTAGAAATTCATCACCCATGGATCACTAGCGATCCATCATGTTAGCTCAGGTCGCCTCGAGTTTTTCTGGACTTCTTCCTAGCACTAAGTAGAGGTTTCTGACAAGTCGGCTTTAGGCCAACCGCTTTCCTACCCCTATAAATACAATCCTACCTGCAACTAGAGATGGATCTTTCCCGAGGAGTGAGCCGCCATTACTCTACTAGAATTTCTTTACTTCTTCAACTTTCTTCTCCCTTACAACATGCATCAAGAGGGTTACTGTGATTCTCCAGTCAATCCTTGTACTTATAACTTATTCTAACTCATTGTAACTTAGATCTAAGGACTAACTAGTTAATATCCAGAGAGATGCAACTAGTATAATCATAATAAAGATCGATTAAAGTGGACGTAGGCCAGAATCAGCCGAACCACTATAAAAATTATGTGTCTCTTTTCTTACTTTTGCTTTTTATTTGTTGTTTATCTGAGGTTTGTGCTACTGATTATCTGCGCTAGTGCTTTCACACTCGATCTAGGGTATTAATCCATTTTTTGGGTTAACATTTTGGTGCTTTCATTGAGAACCTTGAACGAGATTTGAAGAATTGAAGTTTGAATCTAAGATTTAAAGAAGTTGAGTAGGTCTAATACTAGATCTAGAGCTGCAGCAAGTCAACCGGAGCCTGGGGGCAGGTAGGAGGTGTCCTTAAATTCTGATCAACCCAACTATGTGATTAGAGAGGGGATGAAAAGGATGATGAAAGAGATGCAGGATGGAATCTTAACTAGACAACAGGAGATGATGGATGACTTCTTTCAAAGGATGGAGTAGCAAGGGATAACTAGATTTACAGGGAATAGGAATCAAACTCCAGGGAACAACACAGTTGCTGCGGGAGTTAGGTTGGAACAAGATAGAGTTTTGCCCCTACGCCTAGAGCAAAAGATATTTGGGGGCAACGCTAGAGTCAACATGGGAATCAATCCCAGTGCCGGAGTGACTGTTGAAACACCAGGAACTGATGGTGCAAGAGCTAAGCCAAATACTAGGATGCAACCGATAAAAGAATATGTACCATATTTCCTCGAAGGAAAATAGGTCTGAATGAAACTATAGTTATGAATTAGAACACAAGCATGCGACCGGAAGAGTGCATTCCGGGATACACCCACTAGAACGGGGGCAAAGTATTGCTTTAGGACGAAGACCTTCATTCGACGGTGAGAACCGATTTCCTAAATTTGTACGAAGGTTCATTAGAGGAGGACCCTCAAATCAGGGTCTGTAAGACCCGAACAAGAATCCGTTTACGGTTAATATCCGAAATGCGAGAAATCATCCAGATTTCAGGCTTTCGACGTTGGAAATGCATGATGGGAAGATAGATCCGATGATTCATATGATGAGATACATCCAACATATGGAGGTGGTGGGTGCTTTTGATGAGGTAATAGGGTGGTGCTTCCCATTATACTTAACGGATTTGACGGTAATGCGGTTTAGACAGTTGGAAAATGGGTCCATAAGTACATGGACCGACTTGGTGAGCAAGTTCTTGAGACAGTTCAGAGTTCATGTCTCATGACCAAGGAATGTACTTACACTCTCAAACATAAAATAAATTCCTGGAGAGTTCTTAAGAAGTTATTTGACAAGATTCAATGCGGCGGAAGCTGCGGTTGATAAGTCGGATCATAGTAGTATCTCGAGTCGCGAGTAAGACTGATTTCAAAGCTGCATTGAAAGGGATCCACCGATGGATCTTGTGAAATTTTACTATGAAGCTGAGAGATATTTGCATCATAAAGACGCTAAAGTCGAGGATGAAAATGTGGATGTTGAAATAAATGCTGTGGAGGACAGAGGACCGTCCGGAGCTAGAATTAGAAAAGGCAAAGGGAAAAGGAAAACCGATGACGACTTCGGCGAGACGAAACGACAAAGGAAGGAGCAGAGATTCTCTTCATACATTGACCTGACTGAAACTCCAAAGAGGATATACTTGGATAATAGGGACAGAACCTCTACAGAGGCCACCCAGGAGGGAGCCCACTGATCAAGAGAAAAGCTCTAGAAAGTTTTACATCTTCCATGAGCTGAATGGACATGAAATGAATAAGTGCCGACACCTTCATGATCTGATAGAAGAACTGGTTTGAAACAACCAGCTGCTACAGTACATGAGGAACAGAACTGCGGTAGAATTGTAAGAATGACCACCATCCACAGCAAATGCATCAAGAAACGCCCAGGGATTTGAGCCAAGACAAATTATCCCATGATCGGGGTAGATGGGAGTCGAATCTGGCTCTCATGCTTTGTTTTTTCATTCCGTTTTCCATACTTTTCTTTTGGCATTTAGACAATAATAACCTCAGGCTGCTTACACGTGTATGGGATCCTGAACGGTCCCTAGGCACGCTCTGAGTCGGATGCCTGAGATGACTATTTAGGATAATAATAACCTCGGACCGATTACACGTGTACGAGATCCAGATTGGTCTCTAGACACGCTCCAAGTCGGATCTTCGAGGTGAACATTTGGAATTTCTACTTGTTTTAATTCCTGCTTGTTTGATTTCTGCTTGTTTTTTTGATTTGAATATTTGAATATTTGAATTTTGAAAAACCACATTGATTGTGATGACTGATATTGATCGTCTTAGAGTCTCGCCATGGGACCGGAGCATAGGGTACAAGTCTCTTTGCCAGAGAGCGAGTGGATGGACTTGTACGATATTAATCGCCTTAGAGTTCTGACCCAAGAGATGAGACCGGAGTGCAAGAAGTAAGTCCCCTCACCGGAGAGTGAGCGGATGGTACTTAATCCCCCTTAACTTAACAAACAAATGATCTGGAGAGACCGTCCTCTAAACTTAAAGCATTAAACGATCCAGAAAGATCGTGCATTAAACTAAACAATAAACGATCCGAAGAGATCGCACATTAAACGTAAACGATCAAGAGAGATCGAGCCTTAAAACAAATTTGATTTAATAAAAGGATTTGATATATGATGTGATTTCGATATATGATGTGATTCTGACATACGATGTAATTTTAATATATAATGTGATTTTGATATATGATGTGACAACTCTAAATGAGAAGCAAAAATGATAGTAATGTAAATCTCAAATGAACATGAGACAATTAGAGATATGTAATATAAATGGAGATATGTGATGTAATTGGAAATAAGTGATTTAATTAGAGATATGTGATGTAATAACTTCGAATGAAATCTGAATGATTGTAATGCATAGATTACACTAAGGCAGAGTCTAGAGTCTTAGGATATAACAGGTTTGGAACGACTTATGATTAGCAAGAGAATCCGAAGGAACTGGACGATTCACGAAGGCTAAAGCAGCTGGAAAGCTCAATTATCGAAGACTGGAGACATGAACTCATCCTTAAGAAAAGCACACCTTTCATTCAAAAGGCGTACTTTGGGGGGCAAGTGTTAACCAGGTTTTTAACCCATCGAAATTCAATAGGAGTTAGAACATTCAGAATATGCTAGAATAACTTGAGACTCAACCAAAACAACCAAGCGAACAAGTCAATAGGACTCAAGGAAAATCGGCCAATAGAATACTAAGTAGATGGATCGCTAGCGATCCATCACCCATGGATCGCTGGCGATCCATAAAAAAGAATCATGGGTCACCCAAACCTGTTGCATCATGATCCATTACCATTTCTATGCACGCTTGCCAAGTTTCATTGCATGCCAAACAATCGAGCTCAAGAAGTGAAGACTCATCTTAATCAAGCTGTTTGACCAAAAGTAGCTAACTTAAAATGGATCTAGAGAATTCGTACAGAGCCAGAATGACTTGAAATTTTAGGAAAACACTTAAAAGACATAAAGGAAGGCTCATAGAAAACATGGGATCATTTGGAGGTTGTTTGATGGATCGCTAGTGACCTAACTAGATGGATCACTAACTATCCATGTAGAATGGGCCTCACCACTTGAAATTATTATGGTCGGTTCCAGACACCCTCTAGAGTGTACCTGCAATGTTTCATTTGATTTTGTTAAGTTTTAAGCGAGTTATGGATGATTCTTTTGGACAAAATGACCCATGAAGATGGAAGATCAAACAAACACCAAACGCCTTATATTTGGACAAGGCATTCAAATAGATGAAAGGAAGGCAACCCAAAAGGTAGACTCAAAAATAGTCTAAGGGCATGGTCGCTAGTGGTCCATCATGTTAGCTCGGGTCACCTTGAGTTTTTCTGGACTTCTTCCTAGTACTGAGTAAAGACTTCTAACGAGTCGGCTTCGGTCCAACTGCTTTCCTACCTCTATAAATACAATCCTACCTGAAACTAGAGATGGATCTTTTCCGAGGAGAGAACCGCCATTACTCTACTGGAATTCCTTCACTTCTTCAACTTCCTTCTCCCTCACAACAGTCATCAAGGGGGATACCGTGACTCTCCAGTCAACCCTTGTAATTGTGAGTTATTCTAACTCATTGTAACTTTGATCTAAGGACTGACTAGTTGATATCCAGAGAGATTCAACTAGTATAATTATAATAAAGATTGGTTAAAGTGAACGTAGGCCAGAGTCAGTCGAACCACTATAAAAATAGTGTGTCTCTTTTCTTACTTCTGCTTTTTATTTGTTGTTTATCCAAGATATGTGCTGCTGACTATCTACACTGGTGCTTTCACAATCGATACAGGGTATTGATCCATTTTTGGGTTAACATTAGGTATATCTTTTATCCTGTTACCTTTTAGGCATTTTCCATTCTTTCGTAGTTTAACTTTTATATATCTTAGTTTTATTCTTTTCTCTTTTATCATTTCATCTTTCAGTTTATTTTTTGTTCTTTTATACTTTATCTTTCATTTATTACCTTTTAGTTATCTTTTATTCTTTTATTTTTTATAATTTATCTTTTATTTATTATCTTTTATTTGTTATTTTTTAGTTTAAATAAAAATGATAAAAATAAAACTATTATCAAAGTAATTTCTTTTATATTACAAAGTTAGCAAAAACTATACAAATTCATCTCGTAATTACAAAATTTCTGTTATGATGTAGGTAATTTATTGTTTATCGTTGATAATTTATCATTTATTTGTTATTTAATAAGTTTAATACCAGCTATGTGCACTATTTGGCAATCTTAATATTTTGTTGGTATTTACAAATGAGTATTACTATGCTACTAATTTTGATTTAAGCCCTTAGTTATGAGTTGTACATCTAGAAATCAAACTTGTATTTCGTCGTTGTTTAAATATTCCAGTTCACTAAACAAATACATAAAAAAATACGTTAAAGTTGTTAATAAAATATTACCAACAAATTTGTAAACGTGTGAACAACATGATTACTCGGTATACTTATATCATACACTCAGCATAAGCATCAAACTCAGCACCAAAATCAATGACTTTGCCAAGAAAATGGCCCGTGGCAAGCCTAAATTTCCCACATCCTTCCACAATCTTATGTTCACTGAATTCATAGTTCCTCTACCAAACAAAGCAAGTGAGCTTCCATTATACTTTCTATTGCTTAACATGATTTCGTAAGAATAATGAATTATGGTGACTCTTGGCTTGATGCTTGAGTTAATAATCCTTGGATTCAACCAATTAGCTTTGATGTGAGCTCATGACCTAATTTTATGGGACAATATGTAAAAGATGTATTTACTTATATAACAGTATCAAATAGTTGACTATATATGTTTCAATTAACTGATTATATATTTATGTTGCATTAGCAAGGAAACTATAAAAGTACCATTTTTTGAGTTATAATTTATTTCATATGTTAGAGTAAATTAGAGGATATGAAACTGATTTTTGGTGTGATGTGGTTTTTACATTTATGGCTCAACATGTACTAGAAGGCTTAAACTTGCAAGAGTGAAGTTCTGAAGCATGTAGCTTTGGTTGCACAATTGATGCTTTAATTTTTTGTTCTTTTGCTCGTGCCCATGAGTGTATAACCTGGCTTTTTACACTATTTTTTGTTCTTTTTTCCAAGCACAAGTTCTATTGTTCTATATATCATTTGTACTAACCAATCTACTCTAATGATGCTCTTATGTGATTTTAGAATAAATATAACCATCATCGTAGACTCATAATTTCAATATTAAACAATTATCTATCATCGAAAGTTTAAATTACTTTGAATTATTTTTGATGCATATTCAATAGTTTAACTTTTTGAAATTCAATGTTAGCATCATGTGCGTATCATGGGTTTCCATTCTAGTTATATTTAATATAAATGTTTTTAGCTTTAATGTAAAAAGGATAAGGGAAATTAAGTGTCATTTGACATAAAAAGATAAGAGTCTTTATAATTTTACTTAAAAAGGATGGAAGCATATGTCTTTTTACATCAAAAGATAAAAGCATTTATCATTTTACATAAAATTATAAGAGATTTTAATATAAAATCATTCTCAAAGGTGGCTTCTTGACTTGATGTTTGTTTGCAAGCTTCTTTAAAATAATTATTTTAGTATGCGTTTCAAACAAAAAGCTAATTGTTCTTATCTTTTAGCAAAAAACTAGTTTGGTAATAACTATATATATGCATAACTATGTTAACCTGTATCTATTCATGCTTTTTGGTCAATATTATTTATGAAAACTGTGGCTGCATTCATGGAAGTCATTATCAAATTATGAATATCAGAGCATAGGTTTATGAAACTTTAAAAGAAAGTTAAACCTAAAAGTTTTTGAAACATAATCCAATGAATTTGGAAATATGATCGAGGTTTGGGTTAACGCTATTGTAACGTACTGGTATTTGATATATATATATATATACATATATATAAGTATGTGTTCCCCTCTCTCTTAGACCGTTCTTTTGTATCTTACTAAGGCTCGTATGCAAATTTTCGAGAAAGAAGACATGGAAGTAGAAAACGGAAGAGGAAATCTAGGTGGAGGAAGCACCACAACCAATGGAAATGCTCAATCTAATACCAGAAGGAATCAAGGTCGACAGTCTAATGCTAATCCAAATGCTGAAGCTAATGTAGGTGCTGGAAATCCGCCAGTAGATGCGGGGATGGTGTATCAGTTGTTGGCCAACCTTTTGCAAGCAGAAGCTGTTGGTAATGTTAGAGGAGCTAATCTTGGGGCTCCAGTTGGGAATAACTATGCTAGGTTGAGCAGAGATTACACCAGTCTGGGTGGAAAGCTGTTTATGGGAACAGAGGATGCAGTAGAGGTTGAGAATTGGCCGTTGAGCTGTGAGAGGATCTTTACTGATTTAGGCTTGGATGATGGGCAAAAGAGAAGGCTAGCCTCTAGGAAGTTGCACGGGGCAGCGCTTCACTGGTGGAATAGTGTGACAACCGAAGTTCCGAAGGAAGAGCTGACATGGCCTGATTTCAGAAGGAGTTTTGAGTAGAGGTTTCTGTCTGAGGTTGCTAAGTCGGCATTGATGAAGAAGTTCATGGATCTGGTTCATAAAGAAATGTCAATGATCGAGTACGCTGCTAAATTTGATGAGCTGTCTCGATATGGATATGCTATGGTTGACACTTACATCAGAAGGAATGAAAGGTTCATTTGAGGACTGAGACCTAAGCTTGCTAGAATGACCATGAACCATATCTGAGAAACTTGTAATGTGGTGGTGGAGATGGCCATTCGCCATAAAGAGATGCTTGCTGTTTCAGTTGGAGAGAAGCCAGTTGAATCCCAGGGTCCTCAAGGAAAGAAGAGGAAGTTCTTTAAGAAGGGAGCTCGGAAAGGGGATGCTACTAAGAAGGAAAAGGCTGATTTAGTTTGCTATAAATGTGACAAGAAGGGTCATTATGCAAGTGAGTGTCAGACAGGAAAGGGAAAGAAGGCTGTAGACAAGAAGAATGTGAAATGCTTTAACTGTGATCAAGTTGGGCATTATAAGAACCAGTGTCCAGAATAAGTCAGGGCGGACAAGGGGAAAGTTTTTGCTATTGGATCATCAGCTAAGCCTACTGCAGCTGATAAGGGAAAGACTGTGATGGAAGGTACATTTTTGATTCAGAGTATACCAGTTAGGATACTTTTTGATATCAGTGCATCACATTCATTTATATCTCGGAATTTGGTTGATAGGTTATACTTAGAACTCACATACCTTGTTACTTCCTTAAGGGTTGCGAATCCAATAGGAGGGTATGCAACTCTAGGGATGAGATGTGATCAGTTAGAACTTGATTTGTTAGGTCATAAGTTTACATGCAGTTTGTATGTTTTCGATTTCGTAGGTTTCAGAATCATTTTGGGTATGGATTGGTTGAAGAGGTATGAGGCCAACATATTCTCCCAGGATGAGGAGATATCTTTGAGACACCCTAATAGTCATAACAAAATTATATTCCCAGTAGAGAATTTTGACCGGAGTAGTTGTGCTTTGTTAAGTGCAATGGAAGTGGGAGAAGAGCTAAGTCAGGTTCGAGTAGAAAAAGAGTTTGCAGATGTCTTTGAGCCAGTCACAGGAGTACCACACAAGCTGTTGAGTTTCGGATAGATCTTGTGCCAGGAGTTGAACCTATAAGTAGACTACCTAGCAGGATGACACCGACTGAGATGAAGGAATTAGACCAAGTAGTTCGCCTTGGGGAGCGGCTGCGGTATTCCTGAAGAAACTAGATGGGTGTTGAGGATATGTATCGACTATTGTAAGTTGAACGAAAGGACGATAAAGAATAAGTATCCTTAGCCGAGAATTGATGATCTGTTTGATCAGTTGAGTGGAGCCAAGGTGTTTTCCCAGTTGGATTTGGCGACAGGGTTCCATCAGTTGAGAGTGGCAGAGGATAGTATTCCTTTGACAGCATTTCGGACTAGATATGGTTCGTATGAGTGGTTAGTAATGTCATTCAAGTTGACAAATGCACGTGCTTTCTTTATGGATTTGATGTCGAGTCTTCCGAGAGTATTTGGATAGATTCGTGTTGGTGTTTATAGATGACATTTTGGTGTACTCTAAGGACGAGAGGGAGGATGAAGATCATCTTAGAGTTGTGTTAGAGATGCCAAGGCAAAATCAGCTAAAGGAGAAGTTTTCCAAGTGTCATTTTTGGAAGAAAGAGGTTAAGTTTCTTGGTCATGTGGTTTCAGAGAAATGATTGTCAGTCGATCCAAATAAGATTGAAGCTGTGAACAATTGGAAGAGACCATAGATGGTGACCAAGATCAGAAGTTTTCTTGGATTTGCTGGCTACTACCGGAGATTCATCAAGGATTTCTCGCGAATAGCGGCACCTTTGACTAAGCTTACCAGGAAGGAAGTGAAGTTTGTTTGGTCCGACAAATATGAGGAAACATTCCTTAAGTTAAAGCATTTGCTGACCAATGCTTCAGTGTTAGTAGTTCCAGATGGAAACCAAGGGTTGGTAGTATACACAGACGCATGTGGGACTGGATTAAGAGCAATGTTGATGCAGAGGGGCAAAGTTATTACTAACGCATATAGGCAGCTTAGACCGCACGAAGTAAGATATCCTACTCATGACTTGGAGTTAGCTGCGTTGATTTTTGCCTTGATGATTTTGAGACATTATCTCTTCGGGGAGAGAATTGAGTTGTATACCGATTATTAGCCTTTAAGGTACTTATTCTCTCAGAAAGAGTTGAATATGAGACAACAAAGGTGGTTGGAGTTTATGGCTGCTTATGATTTTGGTATAGAATATACTCCTAGGAAACGAAATATGGTAGCAAATTCTCTCAGCAGAAGACATCAAAATGTGGTGTTGGCTATGTTGGCAGAATGGAAGGATCTAGAAGCTTTGGCCAGTTGTGGTGTGTAGTTAAGACTATTGGTTCTAGTCAGAGTACTGCCATATTGTCCTGTTTAGAAGTTCGACCAGTGTTGATTGTGAGAATTGCTTCTAAGCAAAAGGAGGATCCATTATTAGCAGAGAGGATCAGAAAGCTTGAGGTTGGAACTGAGATCGATGATTTGAAAGATTTTTGTCTTGACCGAAAAGGATGGTTGAGAAAGAAGGGGTGATTATGTGTTCCAGATGTTGAGAACTTGAGGAGAGAAGTTCTTGAGGAATTTCATCAATCCAAGTTTACGATTCATCCTAGAGGGACCAAGATGTATCAAGATATGAAGAGGAGCTTCTATTGGAAAGGCATGAAAAAGGATGTTGGCTTGTGGGTTAGGCGGTTTGTAAATTATCAACAAGTGAAAGTCGAACATCAAAAACTGAGTGGGTTGCATCAGCCTTTAGAGATTCCAATATGGAAATGGGATTCGATATCCATGGATTTATAGATGGTTTGCCAAGGTCAAGCAGAGGAAATGAGAGTATATGGGTTATTGTAGATAGGTTGACCAAGAGTGCCCATTTCATTCCAGTAAAGTCGACCAGGATGGCATTTGTTTTGGTGAAGTTGTTCATAAAGAACATAGTTAGACTTTATGGAGTTCCTAGTAGCATAGTCAGCGACAAAGATGCTTTATATACTAGTGAAATCTAGAGGAGTCTACAGGATGTCAGCGACAAAGATGCTTTATATACTAGTGAAATCAAGATGAGTACCGCATATCACCCACAGACAGATGGGCAGACAGAGAGAGTCAATAGGGTGCTGGAGGATTTATTGAGAGCTTGTGTGTTGGATTTTGGTGGATTTTGGGAGGATCACCTACATTTGGTTGAGTTGTCCTATAATAACAATTACCATACTAGTATAAGAATGGCGCCTTTTGAAGCTTTGTATGGAAGGCCATGCAAATTCCTTGTATGTTGGTTGGAGACTGGAGATAGATTGGTCTTAGGTCTAGATTTGGTTAGGGAGGCGTCATAAAAGATTGAGTTGATCCGAGAATGGATAAAAGAAGCTCAATCCAGACAGAAAAGTTACGCAGATAAAAGGCATAAGGACCTAGAGTTCTCAGTGGGAGACAGGGTTTTCATTAAGGTATCACCTATGAAGGGTATGGTAAGGTTCGGGAAGTCGGGGAAACTACCACCAAGATATGTTGGTCCATTCCAGATTATAGAAAGGATTGGAAAGCTCGCATACAGAGTTGAGTTGCCGAGCAGCATGGCAGGTGTCCACAATGTATTTCATGTGTCTCATCTCCGCAAGTATGTGCATGATCCATAGCCTACTATTCCTTCGATAGGGTTGGAAGATCTAGTAATAGAGCCTAATTTGACTTTTGTTAGACAACCAATCGGGTTGTAGCGAGAGATGAGAAAAGATTGAGGAACAAGACAGTCAAGTAGGTGAAAGTTCAGTGGAGCGACAACGAGAAGGACTGTACTTGGAAGACAGAGGACAAGGTTCGAGACACTTATCCTGATCTACTTTGAGGGTATGTCTATATTAGATTTATATAGATAATTCCTAGTCAGGTAGACTAGTATGATTGTTAGGAGTCGTTACAGATGATTGATATGTTTAGTATTTAGTCCTTACTGGATTTCGAGGACAAAATTCTTTAAGGAGGGGAGCCTGTAACACCCTTAACTTTTGATAACATTATTCAAGAGATTTAATTAGATAAATTAAATAGAATAATGTAATGTTAAGTGATAAGGGGATTGAAACTTGAATTAATTTAATTAAGGTCGAGCCTAATATAAAATTAATGGACTAAAGAATGGTTTAGGGTTAATCAAATTACATAAGGGTATATTAGGAAATTCATCGCCCATAACCCTTACCCTTATATATTTTTTGTTCCTATCATTTTACTTCTCATTCATGTCATTTTGAAAACTTAACGCAAGAGAGAGGCCAGCCATTAACAAGAAGAATTCAAATTAAAAGCTAGAGAATCAAGCTTAGGGGAAATCAATCTCAATCCAATCTCCTTATCTAAATCAAGTTGAATAATAATTCCATCTCTATTTTTTTTTAATTATATATTTTCGGATTTAAGGGTAAATTCATTTTTATGATATATTGGATGATGTTATGCTTGATTTATAATTTATATGTTTTAAACGAGATTGTATAAAAGAGGTTATGCATGGTTTTAGGGCAAAACCAAGATTTAATAATGTTTAAATGTCATGGGAAAATTTTAAGTTATGAGAAACATAGTTTTGGAGTTGGGTTTCAATTTTGATAATTTTCCAAGCTATGGAAAGATTATTATGAATTTTCAAAGGAAAATATGGTTATCCGGGTTTATAAATTTATTTTGGAAAATATATTGAGAATTTGGGTCTGGAATTTTGATGTGTTAGATAACATGATTAAAGTGAATTTCTGGAATTTTTCGGGATTTTTCCAAAGTGATTTGCTATGCAAATTAAATTATTTTAGAAGAGCGACTTCTTTGCAAAATTGGTTTTGTTTAAGGGAAGGGCTTAATTGATTAACTTAACCATGGTTTAAATCTGAAATTAGCGGCAGTTATTTTGGAAAAGAATTTGAAAAAGTTAATGCCACCAATCTGGTGTTGACATATGGCTGGTTAGTTAGAGAAAAGTTTGCTTTAAGTAGTATTAACCCAGGTTTACTCAAAAAAGGGGGTTCCGCCTACTTTGGGAAGTACCTTTCGACACAGAAGCTTTCGCCTTCAACCTAGTCAAAACCTACAATGCCGAAACCAATACACAAGGCATCACAATGATGGTTCGTAGTGGATTGGAGGAAGGCGAAAGTTAAGGTGTCGAAAGCATGGCTTCCGAAGGAGTCGAAACCTTGGTTTGTTTTTAAAAGAAAAGCACCTACCTTTGTTTTGATTTAGCCTTTGACGGAGTCGAAGCATATGGTTTCGAAAGAGGTTTTAAAAGGGTTTCAAAAGAGTTGCCATTAACTTAAGTTTTCTTTCGACTGGGTTTCTTTACTTATGAAAGAATGTTTTGAAAGAAGGGGTTCTGACCTAGTCGAAACCCTGCCGTCGTTCTATAGCCTTTTGATGGTATTGAAAATATCAATGCTGTCGAAATGATACTTTGTTTTATAAGTTTAAACCACTTCCTATAGCTTTCAAAAGGGGTTTCGATGCCAACCTTCCATTAATTTACCCAAATGTTTTATGCTTTCGAAAGAGATGATGCCGAATCCATCATGTTTCCCCAATATTTTTATGTATGAAAAATGATGGTTTCGAAAGAGTTGCTTTCGCCTATATTTACTTTGACCCAGATAATGTTTTAAGTATAAACCCAATGCTTTCGAAAGGGGTACTTTCAATGATTTCGGAAGGGTTACTTCTAATGGTGTCGAAAAGGGTACTTTCAACTGGTTTCTGAAGTTAAATGCTAATACTTCAACATAATCGAAAGGTTTCGAAAGGAATATTTTAAAGTATTAAAAGGCAGGAGCCTAATGCTTTCGAAGGAGGTCATCTTATGAAGTCGAAAGCTAGGTTTTGAAAGGTTGTATAACCCAAACTCTATTCTTTTTTTAAAAACCCATGGCTAAATAAAAGGAGTTTTATAATGATTTTAAGAAGAAGCTTTTCTTGATAAAATAAATGGTTAAAGGGATTAACCATGTTTTATACTAAACCCACGGGAGTGGTATTGTTATGTTATTATGATTGCTTCTTAAATTTAAAGGATATTCACATTTCAATGGACTCATAACTGCATTTTGGGGATAAAGGGAAGAAGAACCAGCTAGGTTGACCCAGTAGTGAATATAAATTAAGTTAATTCCAAAATGAATAGAATTGCATCCAGGAGGTCAAAAAGACCAAAATATAGGATGCTAAAATATAAAAGAAGGATATTGGCAGGGGACAATTCTCAGTAAGCCCATGAAAACTGTGTATAGGAAAAGATATTTGCAGGGGCCAATAGGTTCATAGTTAGCCCATGTTAACTATGTATAAAGGAAGATGTCAGAAAGACAAGTTCATAGTAAACTCATGAAAACTATGATTTGATACTGGTAGAGGCCAGTAGGATGTAATTAGCCCATGAAAACTATATTCGGATTAAGATATTGACAGATATCAATAGGTTCCTAGTCAGCTCGTGAAAACTAGGGTAAGAAGAAAGGATATTGGGGTCACCAATTGGTTCCTAGTCAACCCATGAAAACTAGGATAAGAGTAAGAAATTAGAGTTACCAATAGGTTCTTAGTGATCCCATGAAAACTAAGTAATTAGACAGGGAGTCTATAAATGTTTAACCGGTTATTAGTCAGCCCGTGGAAACTAATAGGTTAATAGTAATCCTAGAAACTATAATTGAGACAGATAGTTCTAAAATAAATGGGGATAGGTAATCCAGAATTGATTCATTTGTTTTGCACATCATAATATTATGTTGTTTTGTATTGTTTTGACCATTGTGGATGCAGGAGCACGGTATATGGTTTTATAAAAGTTTTGAGATACTAGTGAGGGAAAAACCCGTTCTGCTAAGCGGCGTGGTCTCATTAGATATCTAAATGATTTGAGATGGTAGATTATTATTCATATCAGGCTTTATGTCTGACTCGAAGTTTATGTTTTTCCCCAAACTCTTGGGTACTCTTTGATTTTAAGTAGTTTGAGAGTTGAGGTTTTCAGGTACCTTTTAAGATGAATAAGCTTTCGAAGAGGTTCAGGAGGCATGATAGCTATTTAGAGTTCTCTTTTCTTTTGATTTTGTTGTTTTGTTTGTAATGGCAAAGTTGTTATATTGCCTGTATATACTATGATCATCCAAGGGGGCATCTTCATATGTCACTCTTGGCGTATGTTGTAATAAATATATTTTCTCTGAACGTGATTTGCGAATATGGGATTATGTAATGAATTGGAAATAATTTGAAATGAAATGAGAATCTATTTGAAGTTTAATTTTTTTTCCATATTCATGTGTTTTTGTGTATCAATGAATCTAACTTCGTCGTATTTGGTCACCGAGGATTAATAACTATGGATGACTACAACATCCGTAGCCGTTAGTTTTGGGCCTCCAAGTAGAGGGATGTTACAAGCGATGCAGCCAAGATTTCGGTTGTGAACATTTCGATTTAATTCCGTCGGTATCTTCAAAAGTAGGAACAAGCCAAGCTTAATCCCACTAGAGGACCCACGGAGAGAGCGACTGGTGCGCCTTGGGGCAAGCTCTATGTGAGGACTGAGTCATATATAGATTCGAGGACAGATTCGTACTTATGGGAGGATTTTAGGATTTATGGGTCTTGCTGATGAGATGAGGAGGCAGCTAGCTACTTGGCAGTTATAGAGTGAGGCTCTTAGCTGGTGGGAGGTAGTTGAGGCAGAGATTTAGGAAGGAGAGATCACTTAGCGGAGTTTTAGAGACATTTTGAGATAAAGTTTCTATCTAGAGCAGAGGAATGAGTACAGTTAGAGAAGTTTATTCATTTGAAGCAGGGAAACATGTTAGTAAAGGATTATGTCAATCAACTCAATGAACTGGCTAGATTTAGGATGGAGTTAATTAATACCCTGCATAAAAAGGCTTTGAAATTTGCTAAAGGAATGAACCAACCTCTTCAAGGTTTATCTCTATGTCATATTCCCATGGGTGCTACATATGAGGGATTAGTGGAGATGGCTTTGCTGAATACCGTCTTCAAGGAAGAAGCAAAGCAAGAACCCAAGAAGACTAGAGGAAAAGCATAGTAGCAGAATCAATGCAAGGGAGGATTTGGACCCAAAGGGAAGAGCAAGAAGTAGGATATGCATGGCAGGAAGTGTGGAAAGAAGGGTCATTTCATGAAGGAGTGCAAGACATAGGGTTCAAAGGTCAAATGTTATCATTGTAATCAGTTTGGGCACATGAAATAGGAGTGTCCAGCACCTCAGAAGACATCTGCCCAGGTGGTCCTAGCTTATGCACTGAATGCAGTATCTAGCTCGAGTACGCCACTAGTTGCTAAAAAGGGGAAGAAGGATCGTGATCGAAGGTGTTTTAACTTTATCTAGTTTATCCATTCGTACTTTATTTGACACGTAGGCATCACACTCTTTCATTTCTAGTAGACTTATGGATGAGTTACACTTAGGAACTAGCATAGTTATGGACACTGTAGTTGTATCAAACCCTGTAGGAGGATCGGTCTATTTGTTTATGGTATGTTATTGTTTGAAAATTATTTATTTTTGGGTCGAGTTTGATTCGATGCTTTTGTCTTAGGATTTTCTAGGTTTGGCTTGATATTGGACATGGATTGTATGACGATATATGGGGCTATACTGGATTGTGATAGGAAGGTTGTTAGGTTGAATACACATAGTGAACGTAGCTTGGAGTTTTATTATGATCCTCGGGGATCAGTTATGTTGAGTTACTTATATTCATTAGACCCATCACATGACGAGCTAGATTCGGTGCATGTAGTTAGAGATTATCCAGATGCCTTTTTTGAAGTTATCGGTCTCCTACCATAGCAAGAGATCAAGTTTCGAATTTACCTTGTGGAGAATGCCAGATCCGTTGCCTTACCCAAAAGGAGAGATGCGAGTTGAACATGCAAGTAAATGACTGTTGGAGAGGGGCTTCATTAGGAGGAGCATTTCAGAGTGGGGGCACCAGTCGTCTTTGCCACCAAGGTGGATGGTTCTCTGAGGCCTTACATCGATTATAGGGAGCTGAATAAACTGACAAAGAAGAATCAGTATTTATTACCCCGTATAGACGATCTCTTTGATCAGTTAGTTAGAGTGAAGGTATTCTCATAGCTTTACTTGGCTACTGGATTCCACTAGTTATGTGTAGCTAACGATAGTACCAAGAAGACAGTCTTTTGTACACCCAAATAGAACTTTAGGAGTGGTTAGTCATGTCCTTTGGACTGACCAATGCACCCACCTACTTTGTTGATCTGATGAGCTGAGTTTTCAGAGGGTTGCTTAATAAGTTCATAATGGTATTTGTGGATAGCATTTTAGTATTTGAAGAGTAAGGTGGAGCATGAGTTGCATTTAGAAGAAATGCTCAATACACTCCATGAGCATAAGCTAAAGGCAAAGTTTTCAACATGCCACTTCTAGGGGAAGGATGTACGATTTTTGGGACACGTTGTCTCAGAAAGCGTGCTGACGGTTGATCCTAGTAAAGTTGTGGCAGCTTAGGACTGGCATGTGCCAAAGAATGCAACGGAAGTGAGAAGTTTTCTTGGGTTGGTGGGCTACTATCGGAAGTTCATTAAGGACTCCACGAAGATCTCTGCCCCTCTGACCCACCTCACCTAGAAGAATCTAGTTTTCTCATAGGATGTAAAGTGTGAGGATGCTTTTATTAAGTTAAAGGAGGTCTTGACTAGTGCAACTATTTTGGTATTGGTCGGTGGTGCGAAGACATTCATAATATATACCGACGCTTGTGGTACGGGGTTGGGTGCAGTCTTGATGCAAGAAGGGAGAGTGGTGAGCTACACTGGTCGACAGTTGAAGGTCCGCGAGAGAAACTACCCTACACATGATCTTGAGTTAGCAGCCATTGTCTTTACACTCAAGTCATAGAGGCATTATCTTATAAAAGAGCGGTTTGAGCTGTATACAGATCATAAGTCTCTAAAGTATTTTTTCTCCGGGAAGGACTTGAATTTAAGGCAACAAAGGTGGATGGATTTTTTGGCATCATACGATTTTGATATCTCATATACTCCAAGCAAGGGAAATGTGGTGGTCGTTGCCTTGAGTATGTAGTGTTGAGTTCTTTATTCTTGAAGTGGAGGCATTTAGAATTCATTTCTACATTTGATTTTCGACCATAATCGGATATTACATCGTGATTTTAGCAGTTTTGGATGTGTGAACTATACTTATGAAACGTATTGGATCCACTCAAAAGCAAGATAAGGAGCTAGTAGATATTTTTGAGAAGCTTGATAGAGGAGAGCAGTTGAGTCATTTGAGGCGTTATAATACTAACTCGAAGGGATGGTTACAGAAAGATGGTAGACTATATGTTCCTCTTATTATGGAGTTGATTGATATGGTACTAACTGAGTATCATCGTTCGAGGATGACAATTCATCTCGACGGAGACAAAATGTACTGTGACATGAAGGGGGTCTTTTATTGGCCTGGTATGAAGAAGCATGAAGCGGAGTATGTAGCCTGATGTATCACTTATCAGAGGGTAAAGGCAGAGCAGAAGAACCCGGGAGGATTGTTGCAGCCGTTGGATATTCCTCAATAGAAGTGAGAGAGTATTTCTATGGATTTCGTCGATGGATTACCAAGGAGTAGGAGAGGGAATGAGAGTATTTGAATCATAGTAGATCGGTTAACCAAGTGCGCTCATTTTATACCAGTTAGGAGTACAAGGACGGCAGCATCTTTGACGAATTTATACATGAGGGAGGTCGGTTGGTTATACGGGGTTCCTACTAGCATAGTTAGTGATCGAGGTCAACTTTTCACCAATGAGTTTTGGAGGAGTCTACAGAAGGTTTGGGCATCGATTTGAGCTTGAGTATCGCTTATTACCCGTTGACGGACGGACGAAAGAGTGAATCGAGTTTTGAAGGACTTGTTTCGAATGTGTATTTTGGATTTTGGAGGCTCTTGGGAGGATCATTGCCATTGGTGAAGTTTACCTATAATAATAGCTATCAGGCGAGCATTAGGATGGCACCATTTGGGGCGCTATATGGTAGATCTTGTAAATCACCGTCATGTTGGTGGGACACCACAAATATGATTATTCTTCGACCGAACATGGTGAAGGAGATATTGGAGAAAGTAGAGTTGATATATAGAAGAATGAAAACTACGTAATATAGGAAAAAATATTATGCCGACAGGAGACGTACATATTTAGTGTTCGCAGTGGGTGATATGATGTTTGTGAAGGTCTCCCCACTTAGGCATGTCATGAGGTTTGGTAGTTCGGCGAAGCTAGCACCGAGGTTTGTAGGACCTTTTTCGATTATTGGTAGGATATGGAAGTTTGCATATAGAGTATAGCTTCCTGAGAAGTTGGTGAGAGTACATGATGTTTTCCAAATGTCTCACTTGCAAAAGTGCTTACATGATTCAGCAACCGTAGTCGAGTCGAGTCAGCTAGAAGAGGTGGAAGTCAAGAGGGAGTCAATTGCATGCACCCACTTGTATTCTTGAGCATGGTACAAAGCGGCTCCGCAAAAAAGAAATCAAACTTGCTAAGATCCAATGGGGAGATGATCCAGTGGAGAGTATATGGGAGCCCGAGAAGAAGATCTGAGCTACCTACCCACCACTCTTTTATGGTACGTTTCCAATGTAAATTTAATAAATATACATTACTTATGCATTAGGACTTCGCTTAGCATAGCCTTTAGGTAAAGAACATTGGATGATAGAGATGGTTGTAAACGTGACATTAGGACATGTTATGGATGATGGATGCTAGTGGATGTAGTGGTTGGATTGTTTCTTTTACATATTTAGGATAGTATATCCTCTAGATAGTACACACACTCACAATATCTATTGTTTATTGTTTTATCTTGTTGAGTATTTTACATGTGGATGGTGCATATGGATTGAATGGTTGCATATGCATGTAGAATTAGAAGTATATTTACTTATGATGTTGCATACATTTTGGATTCATGGCATGAACACTTGAATGAAAGGAGGTCAACTAGATTAGGAGACCGTCTACTCTTTGCATTAGTATAGGTTCACGTGGATTTAACGCTTGCATAAACATATATTACATTAGAAATTTATGAAAGATAATGATTTTTCGTGGATGATGGATGAATAGATGTTTGTAGCTATTGATTGTTACGCATACAAGTTACATTTTTCCATCATTTGAGATTCGAAATACTTTTAGGGGGGAGAATCTAACAAATTAAGTGGATAATTTAATTTAAATATAACAAGGGATAAAATTAAATTTACATAAACGTCTGAATTTGATTACGAAACTTGTATTATTGCGTTCGTAGTTATTTTCTAAATAATTTATTTACATGATATTTTGAAATCGAAGTTAGTACAGAGAAGTTACGGACGTTTTAAAGTTTGAGAACGAAATAAATAAAATATAAAAACTTTCCTAGTTAAACTATGTCACTGGTTGACACCCTAGGGTGTGTCGGTCGACATGTAGCTGTCGACTGGTCTACCCTAGCGGTCGATCGGTGGATGTTGATTTCCATAGATCTGGAGCACGAATTGGACGTACATGATTGAACGGGATATTTTTCTTTGGTGCCAAGTAATTGATGTTCATATGTGATGAAAAAAATTTTCTTAGGGTAAACCTAAAGCTCCATATTAACCTTAAATCCTTATAAATTAACACATAACCTAAACCCTAATTCACTAGAAAATTAACAGCATACTAATACTATGTCAAAATCTTTTCTCTCCACTTACAAAATTTCAAAATTTCTTCAAAAACAAATTAAAAACAAAGCAAAGAGAATACAAGCAAATCAGATCAAGGAGGGGGCAAGCTAATGGGTGACGATTCTCGAACGAAGGATAGAGTTAGAGCTTGGATCAAAGGTGAGTGGGAACATCTTTAATAAGCAGATTATTTACAACTAATTTTAATCTACACTATTTGATCTACGATGTTAAAATTTAAATTGTACAACATATTGTTAAAATATGAAACCAGAGGTATAAATTGGAATTGGTATAAGTTGGCAAATCTGATTTTAACCTAAGTTAAACCTCTTTTATAATTGAACATAAACCTCTAAAATTGGTTAACCCTAAATCAAACTAGTCTATTTAAACTGTATTAATCTGTGAATTTGAAACTAAAAAAAGTTGGGTAAATTGCAAAGACGGTTCACTATAAATTGATGTTTATGGTTCACCGTGGAAGTCCAGAATTGACAAAATTAATAACAAATTAAAATCGAATAAAGAAAAACCCTTAGATTTACACTGCAACCATTCACCCTATGACAATGGCATTCATATTGATTTTGGCAACATACTCTTTCTTAACCATGAGACCATTTTTATATATGATGATAACCACGGTTGCAACGATAGTGATGACAACATCAATGACAACAACAGAGTTTGCAATATATATATATATATATATATATATATATATATCATTTAAAATACTTATGAATTTGTTGGATTGGGTTTTGGTTTCTTGGATGGTGATGAGAATAGAAGAGGAAGGAAATTTTTTTCTACAGATAAGTGCAATTTTGTCCCTGAAATAAATGATAAATGAAAAAAAGATTAAATTTGAATAGTATAAAAATAGAAGGCATAAATTTATAGAGTTGATATTTGACACCTTTGACTTAGAGAGAGAACATTTTAACCCTTCGAGCCACATTTCCATAACTAAGAAACTAACATTCCATTAAGCAGAACTGAAGGAGATGTACCAGCTTCTTCTTCCAAGTTGGTAGAGTTCATAAATAAGGACAATTTATACACTTTATTTAATATCAATATACTCATTATAAAATGATCTCGATGATCAATATTAGGTACTATTATATATATAGATATATGTATATATACATATATGTATATATATATACACATATATGTATACATATATGTATGTGTGTGTAATATGCAGAGCACGAAATATCTCAAACAGATTAGATGTTTAGACGAAAAACATGCTTGTCACCCAAACTTAAGTACTAACTTCTTCACTTTTAATCTTTCAAAGGTCGTAATATCAGGAATAAAGACCTACAGGAGATTGAATGCCTTTTGCAGTCACAAAAGAAACATGCAGCAATTGGCAATGAAGATGAAAGAGAATATTGAAAAGTTAAAAGTAGTGTTTGTTATATGAAGAGCTACTTCACTAGCTATTCAAAAGAATTTAGTCTCTTTGTGGATATCCATAAGTTACCCCATTGCAAAGGGTGGCCTTTTGAGCAATTTCGAGCAACCAACGAGGATATTCACAAGCTATAGAATAGAACCTCAAATTGTACGCATCATAAGAAAATGACATCATATTAAGTTTACCTAGTTTTTCTTGCTTCTTTTGCTGATTAGTTTGAAGATTTGTTTTATTGTATTAGTACGATCCTGAAAATTATCATGAGTACTTTGGTAGTACTTTGTGTAAATCTTCAATGTAGTTTACCTAGTTGGTTTTATCTATAATTTCAAGTACTTTGGTAGTACTTTGTGTAAATTGCCATTGTAGTTATATCTTGTTTGGCCTAAGATGGACAACATTGTGCTCTAATTTTATCAACTAGATTATTTGAGTTTTATTTGGATAACCTGAAATATATATATATATATATATGTATGTATGTCATTTTCAAAAAAAAATGTATGTATTATGTATGCATATATACGATGTGCGTGCCATGACATCCAGTTGCACCCAATTTCAGCCACGAGTCTCTATTTAAATAATTGTGTGAGTGAAGAGAGAGTTAGTGGAAAGAGAGAAAAACGGAAATATGGGATGGATATCAGGCGGCTGTATGGGTGCGGCATTATTTGAGGTGCAGTTGAACGCTCATATATATATATATATATATATATATATATATATATATGTATGTATCTTATCCTTTGGGCATCATGTTGACGTGGATATTTGCTCTTTTTACATACTTTTGTTGCTAATCCTGATGTGTACATATTTGCTCTTCGTCAAATACATGATTCCCTGTATTTCGGATTTTCAATACGCTACTAATAGCGGATATTAACTTTGCATCTCACTTTCATATCTATTCATTTTTATTATTGAACACTCAATTCTGGCTTTCAGATCTTATATGGATTTTCTGTTTTCAACTTTTATAAACCTTATGCTAGCGCGCTTTACTTATATCTTAGGCGGCTACAAACGTACTTTTTTGATAGTTTTAGACATTCAAACCTTTAAATTGGCTTTTGACAATGCAAACATTCAGTTCAAACCATCAATTGTTTTTAAACTCAAAATATATATAATAATAACATATTTTCAAAATTGTTTTAATTATTAAATAAGAATGAATCCTTCTAAATTGTTTTCATTGTAGGACTAAGAATTTTCTAAGTTCGAGTGAAATATCTTTGGTTGAACATGCTTGAAATAATTAATCAAAAGAAGCAAAATATTGTTTTCTGGTATTGCTATTTATTTCTCCTAACTCTATAGTCGAGAAATGGAATCCTTCTAATGACCGCACTAAAAATATATATGATTTTGGTCATGATGTTCCTTGATCGCTTGAAAATTTCAGCCAGATTGGAAATAACCTGTTTAGCGATGATACCAATACTGATGTTAATACCCTACCTCCGTTTAACAGTGATGATGATACATTACAATGCAATATAGTTTTGTATATATAGGCCTGTATTGCTTAGCCTAGATTGGCATAATTAATCGTATACAACTCATTCCAGATGCATTATGTACAATTATATTCCTTATAGTATGAAAGAAGGGTATAAGCTGTTTAACAGCCGATGTTATCTCATTCTTTCAATAACCCCCCCCCCCCCCCCCCGAAAAATTGAGCTAGGGTTTCACTTTACTCCTTTATTTCGTTCGCCACCGTCTTCAATTCTTAAATCAGACTTTAATCTCACGAAATTCTTTGCTGATAATGGCTTTGTGAGTATGTCAGCATGTTGATAAAATGCTGGTAGATGATTGATGATTAGTTTTCCTTCTAACACCTTTTCACGAAAGAAGTAAAGATCAATTTTGATGTGCCTCGTTCGTGAATGAAGTATGGGATTGGCGGTTAACGAGACGGTGCTGAGGTTGTCGCACTAAAAGGTTGGTCTAGTCTTTGGCTGAATTCTGATTTCGCTGAGGAGAGACTCGATCCATGTGATCTCTACAGTTGTGCTTGCTCACTGCGGTACTCGGCTTCTGTGCTTGATCTAGAGATAGTTGGCTGCTTTTTGGAGCACCATGACACTGGATTTCATTCTAAATATATGCAGTATCTAAATGTAGATCTTTGATCATCTATAGGTGTTAACAAGAAAACTTGTCAGTACCTCAAAGTGGAGTTTGAAGTGTAAATGGTTCCTTCGAAACCTCCTTTCGAACAAGTGAAGATTGCTTACACTCTTCGGGTAGGTAAAGATAGTTGAAAGAACTTATTTAATACCTTTCAATACAGTCGAAAAGGCTACCTCTCTTTAGAAATTCCTTCCGAGTTATTCAGTTGGTGACTCTATCGGAACCACCTTTCGAAGTAGTCAAGGAGGCTTGAGATTGGGGGTTTATGGTAATTGGTTGAGTTAAGTTGATTTCGACTTCGTCGAAAGGGTGAGCTCTTATTGTCTTGTGGTTTTGAGCTAAAACTTAAATGATATGTGGATGCTAGGGGTTTCGACTTAATCGAAGGGTAACCTTTCGACTAGATCAACATCAGATGATAATTGTATGCAATTGGAATCTCAAAATAGCTGCGTAATCAAAATTATTATAACTTCCTTTTATTGAACTAAGATGTACAAATTGACCAAACCCCAATTTGATTTCGAAATTAGGGTTTACAAGCTTTAGAAAGCACAAGTAAGAAGTAAATGAAATCGGATCCATAAACCAGACCCTTAGGGTCTTATTTATAGGTGCGGGTTGGCACCTTTCGACCTATTGCTTTCGACATGATCGAAAGGTCTACTCTACTCCTTTCGTGTGCGTCTTTTGAACCATAGCTTTCGACCTAATCGAAAGGATTACATGGCTGACCTTCCGCTGAAGACTGGGCTTCCTTCTTTCTTTTCCGCTTTCGACTTCGTCGAAAGGTATATTGCTTGATCGCTTTTTACTTCATAGAGAGGAGTATAGATGCGCTCTTTACTTAGTTGTTAAGGTGCCATGCAAGTTGGCATGGGCATTGGCCTTCGATACTGTCGAAACGTATGCCCTTTGGGTTTCGAATGAGTCGAAACACCATAGAAAGCTTTGCTGCAAACGATTCCACTCAAAAGCATCTTCTTTGGCTGGTGCGGGACCTCATCCTTTGGCGTTAGTGTGCGTTATATTGAATTCATATAGTTTTTCCTTCATAGGTGAGGATGACTTTAACCAATTCAAAAGGCTAATATACACTTTCGAAAGGGTTGTTTTTGCCAAATGTTCTTCTGATGAAAGTAGTTGACGACGAAACCAATCATTTCAAATGGTTTGATGCATATAAGGAAAGCATGCTATCCATTGCCTTCGAAAGGTACCTTTCGACCTTTTCGAAAGCTCTTTACTTATCCAAAACATTGCTGAAGCATCCTTTTGGCCTCTTCGAAAGGTTTTGCTGTCTCTTTCATCCTCTTGTCGAAAGCCTTATTGAATGTTTACAGAGACCACTCTAATGCCTTCTGATCCTCATCAATGCTCTTTTTCTTTCTTTCATACTTTCATTCTTGAGAATATTTTATGGATAACATTGATCATCTATATCGGTTGCCCAATCGGTGTCTGAGTATTCTTGAATTTCTAATGTTTTACATGCTTTCAAGCTTATGCCTTGATTTATTGTTTCTTTTAGATATCTCAAGATGCACTTTACGGCTTTCCACTGATCACTTAATGGTCTCTGCATAAACTGACATACTTTGTTCACGCTAAATGCTATATTTGGTCTTGTTATTGTAACGTATTATAGTGCACCTACTATACTTCTGTATTGTTATTCATTATTTATAGGTTCACTATTGTCTTTGGATAAATGTAAATTGCTGACCATTGATGTAGGTAGTCCCTTGGCTTGATCCATCTTTGCTTTAACTAAGATTTTCGCAATATTTTTTTTTCTGACATAGTACAAGCTTTGTATTTGATTTTCTGCAAACCTCTATCCTTAAAAAATAGCTCAAGTCTCCCACTTCTTTGATGAAGAATGCTTTATCTAGATGTTGGATCACCCGTTTAATTTCAGCTTCACTATTTCCTGAAATTATAAAATCATCCACATAGACAAGTATATAAGTTATTGTATTTTTATCAAATTTAATATATGATAAATTATCTGATTTAGTTGCCCTGTATCTCAGTCGAATCAGTGTTGCTTTTAACTTATCATTCCAGACCCTTGGTGCCTGCTTTAGTCCATATATAGCTTTATGAAGTTTGCACACTCTATGATCATTGTTGCTTAGTTTGTAACCTTGTGGTTGTTCCATATATACCTCTTCTTGAAGTTCTCCATTTAAAAAAGCATTATTGACATCTAGTTGTCTGATTCTCTAGTTGTGATGCAATGCTATAGTTATTATTATTTTGATAGTAGTTGGCTTAACCACTGGTGAAAATGTCTCACTGAAATCAAATCCATATTGTTGGTTGTAGCCCTTTGCAACTAACCTTGCCTTGTACTTAGATACTGTTCCATAAGGATTTTTCTTTAGCTTGTAAGTCCACTTGCAACCTATGATATTTTTATGCTCTGGTTGTTGTACAAGTTCCCAAGTGTTGTTTTTTATTAAAGCATGGTATTCCTCATCCATTGCTTCCTTACATTTACTGCTTTTAATTGCTTGCTCATATGTGGTTGGTTCTTCTAATTTTGTTGTAGCAGCATACACTTTAGGCTTGAATATTCCACTTTTTGATCTAGTTATCATATGATGTCCAGGTTCCTTTGGTGGTTGCTCTTGAGATTGAGGGGCTTCATGTTGATATGTATCTTCATGAAGTTATTGTTCTCTTGTTGATGGTTGTTCATTGTCTTGAAAATGACCTTCAGATTGTTTGGATGATCTTGATGACTCATGACTTGTTGACTCATGAACTGTTCTGAGTGAAGACTTAGTTTGTTGTGCAGCAGTATCAACCTGATCATTTTTCCTTTGATTTCTTCATTGTAAATTGGTATTGAAGGTATTGATACTTTAGCATTATATACCTTTTGACTAACTTTTCTATCTTTTTCTACAAAAGGAGAAACATACTCATTAAAAGCAACATAACTTGATATGTTGATCATACCATTGCTGGTTAGACACTTATAACCTTTTTGATGAGATGCATAGCCCAAAAAAGTACAGGGTGCAGATCTGAAACTTAATTTATGAGCATTAGTCTCAACCATGGAAAACAAAGGCACCCAAAGGTCTTTAAATTTGAGTAATCAGTTTTAACATTAAAAAGAATCTCATTGGGGGTTTTAAGTTTCAGAACCTTTGTTGGAATTATGTTGATAAGATATACTGAACTGGAGAATGCATCAACCCAAAATTTGAGTGGCAGAGATGCTTGTGCCAAGAGAGTGAGACCTATTTCCACAATATGCCTATGCTTTCTCTCAATTAGCCCATTCTGTTCTGAAGTATGTGGGCAGGTAAATCTATGAATTATTCCTTTCTTTATGATGTACTCCTTTAGTGGTTTGAATTCAGTCCCACTATCTATTTTATAATCTTTAGCTGTTGGTTGGTTTGCTTTTCATCGTCAATAATAAACTGCAATATTGTCCTGCCTGTTTCTGCTTTTGACTTAAGAAAATAGATCCAAGTGAATCTAGAATATGCATCAATATATGACAAGTAGTAATTACAACCATAATCTGAGTTTGTTGTGTTGGTCCCCATAGATCTGCAGCCACCAATTGCAATGGTTCATGATATTTAGTTATAGAATTAGGAAATGGTAACTTGTGACATTTTCCCATTTGACAATAAGTACATATATATGGCAGTGATATATCCTTAAAATTGATATTATATTTTCTCAATACATGTCTTACAATATTGACACTTGGGTGTCCCAATTCACAGTGCCGGAAATCAAAAATACTCTTGTTGTTTACATTGTTATTAATACCAGAGTGATTACACCATTTTTTGTCATCAGCTTTCTTATGATTCTTCATCAAGTTGAAAATATAGAGGCCATTATGAACTCTACCCTGTAATAAAATTTCTCTACTTAGTAAATCTCTAACTGTGCAAAATTTTGGATAGAATTCAAAGTAAACTTGATTATCAAGGGCAAACTGAGATACACTCGTTAAATTCTTTTCAATTTGTGGAACTCTCAATAAATTATTGAGAGCTAACTCTCTCTTGCCCTTGACAATTGCTTTTCCAGTATGGGTGATTTGTATTCTTTGTATTCTTTTCAATTGACCATTACCCATAAAAATATAATGCGTACCTTTGTAATCTTTGTTGCCCAAATTCAGATTTTGTAGATTATGTGATTATTTACACCTGAGTCTGGATACCAATCTTCATTCAGTGTATCTTTTGGCCCAGTTAAGATTTCCACATCATTTTGAGTTCTTGAATTGTTTCCTTGATTCTTGGAATCTTAGCTTGCGTGAGCTAAATTGGCATTGGGATGGTAATTCCTTTGACTTGAGTTGCCTTGTTGATTTGATATGTAATTCTGATCAAATATAAAATAGCATCTACTTGTTGTGTAGTCATACTTTTCACAAATTTGACATCGTATTTCATTGTTGTTACTCCACCTGCCTCTGCCTCTGCCTCTGTAAGTCTGACTGTTTCTTTGATTACCTTGACCATTTCTTGAATTTGTATTTCTTGTTAGATTTTTGCCTTTAAAATCTGTTTCACTTAAGACATAATTAATGTTGAAATCTGAACTTGTTGTTTTCCTTTGTTCTAATCTTCCCTCATGTGCCAATAAAGTGGAGTGAACATATTGTAAACTTGAAAGTGTTTCTTTTGATGAGCTGATTACTACAACTGACTCATATTCCTTGTCTAAACCATTGAGAATAGCCAGTATTTGTTTTTCTTCTGCCACTTTATGACCTACAGAACCTAGTAAATCATACAATGACTTCATTTTGGTTAAGTACTCTCTCATGGACATATTATCTTTTCTTATATTTTGCATCTGCCTTTTGTAATGCATCACTCATGCTGATGATTGCGTGTTGAATACATGGTTTTAAATCTCCTATATATCGTCCGAGATCTCCTCCAATATCTCCTTTTCACACTTAAACGAGACGAGACATCAAATCTCCTCCATATCTCCCTCGACACTCATCTCGTCCGAGATATTCAAATCGCACCCGAAATATGGATTAAAATCTCAATCCAAGATCTCATCCGAAATTATACATTTTTCTTATTTTGCAAAATATTTTTTATTTTCATATTGATTCAAAAGAAACTACTCGATCCAATTATAATTTACCAACTTCTTTAACATATTATTTATTTTTTATCTTAATGAGTCATAGAGAAAAGTTTCACTTCTTTATTATGTTCAAATAAAAAGATATTATTCAATCATTACCAAATCAATTAAGCTAATCAAGCTACTACTTTCTAAAAATATTCTTTTTTCCATGTAAATCAAGTATGTTACCATTTTTATTTTTACTAAGAAAGTTATAACCGTTAAATAAATTTTTAACACATCAATTTTAGACACATAAGTACATCCAAGATATTCCCGAGATGCATTATAAAACCTGAGATGTCAATCCGATATGTACACCCGATACGTACTCATCTCGTCCGAGATCTCCCCCGATACGAGATAACTTGTGTAAAAATTCCGAGACAAAACGTGACCTAAATCCGATATTTAAAACCTTGGTTGAATATATGTTCAACCATACTCCAGATTTCATGTGTTGTGTTGCAGCCTATGATTTGAGGCAGTAAATTTGCACTAATCGATGACAATAATCATGCACTTAAGAGACTGTCTTGTTGTCGATGTATTATATACTCCTTGTTGTCAACTAATTATCCTTCACTAGTGGTGATGTATCTTGTAGGGGTAGGCACAGTCCCAAGAATGTACTCTTCTAGTCCATATTCCCTTGTGGCAGTGGAGATTTGATGTTTCTAGAGCAATAAATTGCTCTCATCTAACTGAATACTGATGATCTCACTTCTTGGATTGATGATTTTCTTAGATATTTCCTCAAATTCAGTAATTTGTTTGGCAGTACGAACAGCTGATGATATGTCTGATGTGTTATCAGTTGTTCCGGCCATTGAGTTAATTCTTGATCAAATGAAGAGGTGCTCTCTGATTATATTGATGTGATGCAGCCAAGATGTTGTGATGAAGCTTCTCTGATCACTTTCAGGCACGCCAAAGATCAGTTGTGGGTGAAAGTTGGTTCTTGAACAGATTTACACTGAATCTTGATTAAAAGATCGAAATATCTCCGATGATGAAATCTACCTGAGGAGATTACAAACACAGCTACACTCAAATGAGGTGATGGTGTGGTGATTGATCACTGGAGTGGTGGTCGACGACCATTAGGCACTGAGTGCACTGATACCAAGTTAGAAATATGAAAAAGAAGAAATTGCAAACTAATTTTATTTCAGAATGATGATACATTACAATGCAATACAGTTGTGTATATATATGCTTGTATTGCTTAGCCTAGATTGACTTAATCAACCGTATACAACTCATTCCAGCTGTATTATGTACAATTACAATTATATGCCTTATAGTATGAAAGAAGGGTATAAGTTGTTTAACAGCCGATGCCATCTCATTCCTTCAATAGTTTTCACTGTAGTACTAAGAATTTTCTAAGTTCGGGTGAAATATCTTTGGTTGAACATGCTTGAAATAATTTATCAAAAGAAGCAAAATATTGTTTTCTGGATATTGCTATTTGTTTCTCCTAACTCTATAGTCGAGAAATGGAATCCTTCTAATGACCCCACTAAAAATATATATGATTTTGGCCATGGTGTTCCTCGATCGCTTGAAAACTTCAGCCGGATCGGAAATAACATGTTTAGCGATGATACCGATACTGATGTTAGTATTCTACCTCCATTTAATATTGATGCCTCTGGGAGGTGAAAGAATTTAAATGAAGTGAATTAAAATTTTACAAAATTGAAGGAGTTTGATAAGAAAATATCTTTATTTTTTTAATGTGGTTTTTTTAAAATTAAAGACGATTAAAACCCAGAAAAATATTATTGCATAGTTGGTAGAGGTCATGGTAAACTGTTTTGTTTTTACAATTGTTTAAATGTAATGATGCATTTATGCTACATACATATGGTTGGAACTACAACCACGCCACCAGCCTACATGTGATGGTTTTGAACTTTGCCAATAGATAATCCAAAGATCATACGCGGACAATAATTGTTTAGCTTCGTTCTTCTTTTCTACAACCATATATACATTAGATTAACATATAATTTAAGACGTAATGATACATTTATGCTAGTATTTGATATATAATTAGAAATGCATACTTTAAACGTACATCGCTTGTTTATCCGAATTATTCAACAGTACGTGATTTTTAAAAGGAAAATTTGCTACTTTGAGCCTGTTTTAGAAAAAATAACTTAAATAGACCAGTTTGAAAAATAATTACAGAGATAGGCCTGTTTTGGTATTTACGTTGGCGAATTTTGGAAAATCGCCCATGTGCAATTTTCCAAAAATCGCCAAAGCCTATAACAACTTTGGCGATTTTTCGAAAATCGCACATGGACGATTTTCCAAAATTCACCTTGGCTGCAATAAATCCAGTCAGCAACCCATCTTTCTCCCTCACTTCTACCTTCACCAAAAATTAAAGCGAAAGACTATAAATGGCTCCAAGAAACTGAAATCAGAATTTGTATCTTAAAATCGTTGATTTAGGGCTAAATTTATAGATCTTGACGACAGTGTTCAGCAAAGTTCATCAATTCGAAGGCACAATCATAAAACCCTAGTTTTTATTTGTAATTTCTAAAATTTGATAAAGTGAATAATGGGTTTGATTAAGTTAACTATTTTCTACATGCATACGTAGTGATTATATACTGATTTGTAGAATGGCGAAAAATCTAATTCCTACACTTTGCTACTACGATAGCGATTAATTGTCGATGATCAGAGAAATGGTAAATATGTTGGCGGTATGTGTAAACTAGGAAGAGTGTGGGAAGGTTGCAAATTAACGGAATTAAAAGAATCTGTTTACAAAATGACGAAAATTAATAAAGAAGAATTTGAAATTGAATTAGTGATTAACTGGCCAACAGACTCGGTTTCTAAAGCAATAGCATTAATGGATGATGATGATGTAGAAGTAATATTTTCTACTGTTGCAAAATCGATTGAGTTATACAAAGGGAAAGTTGCAAAGCAACAATAAGAACAGCAAATGGCATCTCCTGTAGTAAGTACTGGAATTGGATACTATACATAGATGTTGGAGATGGTGAATCCATCTACTGGCTACGTATCTCCTAGTTACAGTAATCCTTACGTAACTAATGGCATATACTTTTCTCCATCTATGCAGTACGGGTTCATTCCATACACAAACTCACGACCTCTACGCAACAAAGCATTCTTTATTGCATAACGCCTATGGATGCAATGATTAGTCCGAGGTAACATTTTTTTGATGAATCGTTGGGTATATTGTTATTTAGTTATATTTTTTACGCTTTGTTGCAATGTAATTAGCTTCCAACAATAAGGCAGTCAGCATAACGAAAGTGCTAAACCATCAAATGCTAATATGTCGCAGTCAATGTATCATAATCCATTCGAACTATATGATATGAGTCAAAGGTATGTTTATAGATATATCCTTGTTTTCGTCTCTTCTGGTATTGATTGTTGGTTAGTTGACTCCTATATTGTTAACAGGTATATGACAGTCGACACTGCTGCACAATGGAGTGCTGGACCATCTGCCCATTCTCCTCATGCAAATGTTGACAATGATATGGACGTTGATGGGGATGAAACGGTAGGTGCTGAACCCCAAGTCGATAGCATGGTTGTTGCTTCTAGGAATGGTAATGAAGACTCTTGGATTGAAAGAATGCAAGTTAACAACGACCCATTGAACTATGAATTCCTAAAGTAGATGACAATGATGGTGATAGTGATGAACTAGAGATGGAAGTACCTTTGGATGATGATCTTTGCATTGTGCAAATGTTGGTAAGATCTGTTGTTGCTAATCTTCAATTTGTGGGTGAACGATTTTAAATTGCATGCGTTCAAGGTAGTTTCAGTGTTGGAATGGTTTTTGAGACAAAAGAAAAGTTTCTCCAACAATTAACAGAATGGTCTATTCTGCATGCTATTTCTTACAAGCCAATCAAGTCAAACAAAAAAATTACACTGCTATATGTAATGTTGGAGGTAATTGTCCTTCGAGGATACATGCGATAGTTTCGAAAATACCTGAGTCTGGATGGTGGGAAATTCGGAAGTATCCAAGTGAACATACTTGTGTCAACCCAATAGTTAATTCCAACCATAAGCAAGCCACTTTGAAATTTCTTGTGACAAAAATCATGTCTTTTGTCAAAGCTGATTTTGATATTTCAGCTGGTACTGTGCAAGTGCTTGCACACGATCAGTTGTTCATCAACATTAGTTATATGAAAGCATGGCAAGCATTGAGCAAAGCGATAGAGAGAATATATGGTGATTGGGCCGAATCATATGCGACATTACCACTGTACTTCGAGGAGATAAAGAGAATGAATCTTGGCACTATAGGTCATGTGAAACATGATGAAGTTGAAGTATTCGATTGTGCGTTTTGGGCATTTGGGCCTTGCATTATAGGATTTATGCATTGCTGGACATTGTTATGTATTGACGGGACGCATTTGTATGGTAAATACAAAAGCACGTTGCTTGTTGCTACCGTGGTAGATGTAGATGATTGTCTTTTTCCTTTGGCATATGCAGTTGTTGAATTTGAGTCATATGATTCTTGGGTTGGTTTTTTTCATGCATGCTTGAATTCATACATAGTGTACGCGGTCGATGTATTACTTTCATATCAGATAGGATGAAAGGAATTCCGAAAGCCTTACAGGAAAAATGGCAATAACCACACAAACATTGATGTTGTGCAAGGCATAGAAAAGCCAACTTTCCAGTGGCACGATTCAGAGTTAAGCGATTAACAGGGTTATTTTATTCAGCAATGTGCGCTTCTGAGGTAGTTGAATACTTGAAAATAAGAGAAGAGATCAAAGCAACAAATAGGCGTGCGCATGATTGGATTGAGAGAAATTTGGGAAATTTCGAGGAAAACTGGGCATTATGCAAAGATGATGGAGGACGCTTTCATGTTATGACCACTAATGCGTCTGAAAGTTTTAATGGTGTATTAAAAGGGGCTAGATCTTTACCTATAAAGGCTTTGGTTGAAAAAAATTCTTTCGCTCAGTAGAATATTTCTGTAAGCATCAGCAAATTGCTGATGAACTAACAACACGCTTGACTCCAAAGCGGAAAGCTAAAATAGCTGAAAGGGCTACTGAAGCGCATCGCTATAGACTTGTACGGTTTAGCCAAACAGAATGGCAGGTTATTCACTATTTTGGGGATGAATACAAAGTAATAATCGACGATGACAATTGCTCATGCACATGAAACATTCCACTACTCCAACAGATACCATGTGCTCATGTAATGACAGCTTGTACGGCACAAGCAAGTGGGGCTAATAGAGCACACCATGACTTAGCATCAACGTGGTACTCTGTTGACAGTTACAAAGCTGTTTATAAACCCGAGTTTCATCTTGTGCATGATAGGAGATATTGGAGCGCATATAACAGTCGTAAGATACTACCGCCATATGTGAAACGACAACCAAGGAGGCCGCGATCCACAAGGATCAAAGGTGTGATGGACGAGAGCCAGTCGTCCAAATCTAATAGGTGTAGCAAATGCGGTGTGCAAGGGCATAACCACAAGCGATGAAATACTGTCGTCTAGTGTGTTTGTATTATTTAATTTTTATGTGATTGAACCCGACTTTATGTTGTGTATGCTAAACATGACCGCATGATATATGTGTATCGACAACACTCTATTGCACTGTTTAATCATCAATTGCGTTTGGTTATTTTTTACTATGGCTTCTGGGACTATGTTGAATGCAATTGTGTTTGAAAAGTGGGCAACAGGTTTACAACAGGTATGTAATAGCGATTTTTCAAAAGTCGCCTATTGGCGATTTTTGACAAATCGCCGACGTGCAATTGCCTTTGCGATTTTTGGAAAATTGCCAGTGGCGAACTTTTGAAAATTCGCATGTGGACATCTGCTGTTAAAACGCAGCAGCAAGTAACACAGCCCGCTTCGGCGTTGTTCAACTCAGCAAACTCAATGCAGCAAGCAAAACAAACAAGAGCTACACAAACACATATTGTATATACTAACCATGGCACAATAATGACCGAAATTCACATACCAATATATATCCACGACACAAAAATACGGAGTTCTAGAAAGAATAACACATCCATGATAACAACTACACATCCATACCATAACCAACACACATAAATGACAACAAATACAAACTACATAGCTATATTCACTAAGAATCTTTTACCATCTTCGCAAGCGATGAACTTCCAGAGGTGTACGACGACGACGATGTTCAGGCGGTTGAGACATGTATTCTTCTTCGTCAATCTCGGTTGAAGGATCAATTGTACATGCTGGTTGAGAAGGACCATGAATGTAATCTTCTTGTTGTTGTGATGGCGAACCTCCTCCTTCGAACGAAGTACCTTCTCCTCTTTTATTTTTCCAACTGTATGTAAGTAGGAGTGGAGTTACATCTACGGAAGGTGGAGGTACGTCTGCAGGAGGTGGAGGTGGAGGGGGAGAAGGAGAAGGATGTCTTGGCCTTTCTAGTTTGTTCCTTCCCAACACAGTCTGTAGAATGTTTTTTATATTCAAGCACATCCCCTTCGACTGTGCATCGTGTTCTAGACGTTGTTCGTGCTTTTCGGCTGTTTCCAACGCCTTGTAAATGCCATCAGCCTGTACAACGCAATGAAAATTAGCTCTCTTTATTTCATTATATTTAAATTAAAGGTGCTAAGTATACTTACAATGTTTCTCTCTAGCGGTGCACGAGGGGTGTATGGATTGCAGGGAACAGCTTGTACTAGCACCTGTAAAACGTATCTACGCGTATACCACCTTATATAAGTCTCAAGAGGAGTGAACGGCTCTCTCTCAAATTGAGTAAATAAATGGTTTTGATTCCATATCTCAATAGCATTTGCAATCTCCTCCTCATTCTACTCCCCGGTATATACTGGAGCATTCTCCAGTATATGCTACGCCGTGCCAAATTGTCGCATTACCCGATCGGGTAAGTGGTGTGCAGTACGTGTATTGCAAATGAGAAGAAGCCTAGAAGTCCACAAAAATCTAGCGGCTGTACAGATAGCGGGAAGTTCCTGCAGCAAATACTGCGTGTATGGAGTCCATGTCCCCGAAGCAGGGTCTAGCATATCCAGCTCATTGCGGTAAAATCGTACATTCCATCGTGGGGTTTGAGAGGTTTTTTTAGGACTAATTTGTCTGTCAAACATCGAAACAACAATATTTTAGCACAAACACATATTGAATTCGGAAATTTCTTTCATATCATAAGAAGTTATACTAAGATCCAAGAGGCTTTGTGTGATCAATGATAACATTTCATACTTGGATCCGTCCAACAGGAAGATATGTCCATGACCAAAGCTATAGGAAAAAACCATTTAACAAAAATGTCATATTAAAGAATGGCATAACATAGAATTATCTAGCTAAAGTAGTTGCATACCTATACAAGTGTCAAACATCCGCCAATAAGTTTAGTGAGCATAAGAGCAAGATTAGAGAGCTCCATATATGTATAACACAAAACAACACTACCCCATGAATATTGTGTGCGTTCATCTAGATCAGCTAACTATGGTTTCCATTTCAATTCCACTCAATTTTTGGAGTGATCACACATCAAGCGGGAAGTAATAAGGTGTAGAATAATTGCTCTTGCATGCAGCTGGATCTCAACATCTCTAGCATCTGCAAGTATATCATAAGCTAAAGCATGTCTGAACCATTTTACTTCTACCATGTCATTACCCCTCACTTGTTCCCGAGGAGGAGTAATACCCAACAAATCAGTACATAACTGTAGGTAGTCATGTTGCTCATCATCAATCAACAGATTGCCTTCTATAGGCAAACCTAAAAGCACTACAATATCTCCAAGCGTGATCGTCATCTCTCCAACAGTTAAATGGAAAGTAGACGTCTCAGGTCTCCATCTATCAACAAGAGCAGTAATGTGATGATGATCCAACTGAAGGTAGTCTAACTTCAGTATTGTCGAAAATCCAGCTCGCTCAATCTCTTTCAAAACTCTTGGATGTTGAGAAGTGACTTTCTTAAGAGAAATGGAGTGATCAATTGTGAAGTCTTCTTCTTCGAACAAAAAAAGTACATAGATTACTATTTACACATTTTGTCAAACGATAATTTATAGAAAATTACCATCATATAAGCTTCACTTGATGTGCCGTCTCTAAGCTGTAGATATAGTATGCTTGGGTCTACTGGACCGGGCTCCAACTCAACATAATCTACAACACAAAGAGTAATGTTTTAAACCCTAATCTTCAAAAATTTAATTTCGTCATTCTATAATAATTTCTACAGAATCGAATGAACAAAATGTAGCAACGATGTCCTACTTTAATCTACAACATCTTTGACAAAATTTTGTAAACATAGCAAACCAACAAAAACCTAAATTTGCTCAAAAACACCAAATTGGAGAAGAAATCAATACATATATCCTCCAAGATGCCGGAAGTACTAGCCATAGTCCGAATATGGTTTGAATTTGATACAAAAGTTAGGAAATTGAATATTTTTTAGGCTTAGGTAATAATGGTCGAAATGGGTTTTTTTAGAAGAAATGGGATGTTTGTGTTATGAGGGGAGAGGAGTGGGTTGCTGTCAGTTTTGTTACAGGGAAACACGTTGGCGATTTTTCGAAAATCTCTAATGGCGATTTTCAAAAAGTCACCAACGTGTTTCCCTGTACCAAAACAGACAGCAACTCATCCCCTATCGACATCATACATATTCAATAACTGCCTGCGCATAACTCTACAAAACCAAACAAATACATTCATTGTACAGTCCATGCAATACTGACTACTAGACAACCTATTCTGCGTATCATTTATAGCGCAATTACAGAGAACAGATAACATTTATTCAATGAAACATGCAAAAATCCATAAATTACATGAAAATAAGCAAACTACAGCACACAAGTTTCTTGAGCGGAAAGTACTACATAAACATATCTACCACGAACAAAACATATCACATAAACTAACGTGGACATTTTCTTCTCTCTCAACCTTTTCTATTCATTTCTTCAACTACCTTTTTCAGACCCCTAACTTCGGCTTGTATCTCGAGGGCATATTCCAGTCCCTGAGCACACATTGGGGGATCAATCCACTTCATAAAATTACAGCACTCCACTTCACCGGATTCATCATGTGATCTTCATACGAAACACAACCATAAAATCTACCTCCAACATTACTTTTAGTTTTGGCTATGACAACCATGCATTCAACTCCATATCGACAAAATGGATATGCACCGGATGGTAGCGAAGGACCAACAGAATGTAGAGGCTTAAGTATGTTCCCGTCAATGCAAATTTGTTTGCTCGGTCTTTGGTTCGCAGCGTTCGCTACAACTTTGCGTAAACGAGCATTGAAAGATGATGTTCCGGAGTGGAACTTATGAGGTATTAGATCAAATTGCGTCACAAAATCAACATCAATGTGATGCGCAATGCCTCTTTGAGCTTCAAATTCATCATAACATTTTGTCATCGCTTCATTGTCAATCTCCCAATCATCCATGTCCAGTTCAAAAATAATTTCATCAACGAATACACACAACAAATCCAATACACGAATTAGGTTAAAAAATAAATTAAAAATCGTTAAACAACAACATTACCTTGTACTGAAGAATCCACCTAGTTGTTGGAGAACATTGATTAGATTTTGATAGAATTGGGCTTGTTTGGGGTATTATATGAAGAAATAGGGTTTTAGAGCCTTTCGGAATCATTTGGAATTGGTTTTTGGTAAAGTAGAAAGTGAAGGAGAAGGAGTGGGGCTTGCTGGTTTTGATGCAGCCATATGGGCGATTTTTCAAAAATCGCACACAACAGATATCATTATTCATGCTGGTGATTTTTCAAAAATCGCACGTATTCGTGTTGGCGATTTTTTACATGCGATTTTTGAAAAATCGCCCGAAAATCGCCAATGCGATATCCAACCAAAGCCAAAACAAACCTATATTTGTAATTAAGTTACAAAGTTGTCTATTATTGTTATTTTTTTTACAAATTGGCCCTAAACTGCGAAATTTCCTTTTTAAAATGAAACTTCTAAATTAGATAACACAAACTTAACTACGAAAAAACATATATGCATTGTACCTGAATGGAAAAGAGAATTCAGGTAAATTATGAGCCGTAAATGGAAAAGTGAAAAACTTAAAGGGACAGCAAGTCAGCAGCTTATGTTCAATACGCCAATACATGAACTCGTTGCATCCTTTCTAGATAATCCATAATGGAAATTAAATGTACTTATACCTCATTTTTCATTTATTCTTAGATCTTAACATCACTTTTCATGTTTTAAAATACCTTCTGATTTATTATCAATATCCAACAAGTCTCTGTTATTGTTTTTATATGGCAACTTAAAGGTTTCATTTGTTAACCATAAAATGTAAATAAAGGTAAAGAAAGCATTCCGAAAACCTTCCGCATAGATAAAGAACATCAGGAGAAGTCACCTTTCGACGATGTCGAAAGGATTGTACAATGCTAGCAGAGAAGAAGCACATGATAACTTCAGAATGAAGCTTTCGAAAACATGAACGAAAGAACCGCTAAGCACCTCCCGGACAAAATAGGGAAATGGTTACGAAACCATTCGACATAAAACAAAGACTAAAGAAAGGAAGTTCATGATAAACCTTTTTGAAAGAATCGAAGGAATACGGCTAACAGTTTGTAGCAGTTCCAAACCTTTCGAAGGGAATAAAGGGTTTCATCTCTCGGTATCCAAGTAATCCTTACCTTTCGAAAAGGATGGAAAGGTCAAGGTAAGGGCATGCGACTTATAATAACCTTTTCGAAAGCACAATAAGCCTTTCAGACATGTTGGAACACATACTTAGTGCCTTTCGACAGTGTCGAAAGGTTTAAGATAAAGGCAGCATTCATAGGTAAACAAAGAATGAAGGACAACCTTTTGACAATATTCAAGCAAAGTGCGGCTCTCGATAGAAATCAAGTAAGAAAGCAATCTTCCGACAAGGTTGAAGGGTTCACAATACCATATAAAAGGACCCTTTGGAAAAGACGAAAGGTTCATGATTACAAACCCTCCGACAACATTCAAAGGTCCACAATGATGTACAGTGGACAAACCTTTTGACGAGGTCGAAAGATTTACAACTGCATATAAAAAATAACCTTTCGACCCAGTCGAATGCATGAAGCGTAAGGGAAGGGGATTTGCATCTATAAATAGGACCCAAGGGATCCAGTTTCGAGATCCGATTTTCTTCTCATTCCGCTCTTACTCAACTGCCATTGCTTCTGCTCGCTACATTGTAACCCTAATTTAGCAATTGATTTAGGGATTGGTTTCTTGAATTTTGTATCAATCTTTATCATGAAGAAATAAAGAGAATTATGGCTTGTGATCTACTTGGAATTTGGGGATGATCATGATCAGACGTTAATTTAATATTAATGGCTGATCATATATGATTTATTTCTTATCTTCTTTGTTTATTTCGAGTATATGCCACGGAACCGTCATTAGATATTTTTATGAGTCTTGTACCCTTTTTATTGGTTCCGGCAATGAAAACGGGAATACGACTTGAAACCAGTCCTTAATATGGTTCCATGGCATATTAAATCAGCTCTTATTTATAAACATGTTTGGATGATGCATTCTTTTTGAAGGGTTTTCACAAGAAGATTTTCATAATAAATTATGATTTGATTCAGCAATCAGTCGTTCGAATGAAGTCATTCAACCGGCTGATTTAAGCCTGAAATGAATTTAGTGCATGTGTTGGTGTTTATATCATATCGGAAAGATTTTAACATAGTTCTAATAAAATATACAGACTCTAAACAGATGTATAACAACTTCATAAATTTGTGAATCCAAATCTTCAATAAATCTCCTGCATAAATGGTTAGTACACAAGAATATTGACTTATATAGTCGTCAAAATCAAAACATTGAAAATTGAGGTTCTAACATTCTCCCACTTTTTGATGATGACAACTACATAAGCGTATAAATAATTTACATGGTACTTGTCTGAATACTTCCCCTGTCTATATGCACAACTTTTTAACAAAATTATCCCCCTTTGTCATGGACGAAAGGTAGGGATACATAAAAAATAGAGATACCAGTATATAGATAACATAAACATAATTAAATAAAGCATGGAATAGTCAAAACATCATAGAGGACCATAGTAGTCATAAATATTACAACCAAATTGTTTAAAAGAAAAGGTATAAGAGTCCATAGTAGCATAAAAAAATCTAGATAAAAGGGTCATCGCCATCATCATCTTCATTGTCGGAACTCGAAGAAGAAGACCATTTAAAGGGAGCCGGATTATAAACTGCGGTTGATGTTGAACCGGAGCATGAAATTTTGTTAAGAAATCCTTTGATGGAATTGAATTTCTTTTCAACCTTCTTTTCAATTCTTTTGATATCACGATGAAGTTTGGATTGGTTACGGGAAAGAGTGATAATAGATTGTCTCAGTATAGCATCCGGGCCAACAATTTGAATTGAATCGTCATCCGCTTCTTCTTCTTGGTGAGGTTGTGAAGAGGAGGGGACATTTTTGTCATTAGGTTGAGGAATACCTCGTTCATTTTATTGTGCCCATTCCTGAAAAGAAATTATTTGTTCAAAAGGAGGACGATTAGGAAAACCCATTAGACCCAAAGTTTTAGCACCTAACTTGCTTATGGTCGAATACTCGGAATCTGGAACTTGTACACCAAAGTTTTATAGGATGCGCATAATGTAGGTCCCGTAGTCAATGATTTTGTATTTTTGATGTATGGTGATATTTTTTAATTCATTTAAAATAATTTCCCCCATGTGACTTGTTGATAAGAATATATAGCATATAGAGCTTGAAAATCCCATTTGTACACTTTCTCATAACTACCAGTGTGGGGTTGTAGAGTACGAATTAAAGCACGATGAATTTGGCGATCTTGGGGTCTTAATGCACTTGATTTAAGTTCATTGAGACTGGTAAGTTGGTCAGATAAGAAAAGATAAGAAACCTCATCACGGTGAAGCATATCAACTTCAATATCATCAATGTCGGTTCCAAGAGATGGACAATGCAATATATGTCCTAATCGTTGTAAAGGCAAAAATATTTTCACACCACAAACTATTGACCATACACAATTAACACGATTTTGTGGGTTGTGGTGATCTAGATTCATGTTTGTAAGAAAAAGCTTAACTGAAAGATGATTAATTTTGATACTGTTAGCATCATACCCAATGAGATTTTCAAAATGATTTTGCTCCGGCATCTCGTGAATTCTATAACCAGTAAAATCTGGAAATTTCATAAAAGCTCCTTCAAATATTTTGGAATTTTTCATGCTATTAAAGCGAGTAATTGCATTATCATTCCATAACCATGCCCGAATTTGATTCTCTTGAACTCTTTGAACGAGAAGGCATGTTAATTTGAATTTTTGAAAGAAAATGGAGTTTTTGTGTGTAACGGAGACTACGGTTCTTAAGTAAAAAGTGAAAAGGAGATTATATAGTGGAGGGTAAAATAAAGGATATGATGGGCTTTCCGGGTTAGAAACCCGTAAAAAAATTGCTCTGGGTTCGTTCAGCCGGTTGTTTTACTGTATTCAGCCGTCTGAATGCTTTCCCGAAAGTTCATATTGAAAATTTAGAGTATTCAGCCGGCTGTTATCAAGGATTCAGTTGGCTGAATCTAGGTTGAAAAACTATAAGGTATATAATATTCAGCCGGCTGTTTCAATCTATTTAGCCATCTGAATATGCAGTAAAAGTATAGTAACCCTTATTTCATCCTACATACACCATTTTTTATAGGAAATTTATATATACATATAAAAAAATAACAGAATACAATAGGAAATACTTTATATAATTAGGGAAAATAATTAAACCAAGTTAGGCGAAGAGCTAGGAGTTCTACAATCTTCTAGCTCAACCTTGGTATTCTCCTGTAATGGTCAGAGAGGGGACCAACCATTACCACATTCCAGGAGTTTGGTGATACCAGAGGATGTTGTGGAGTTCGTTCCCAAGGATTATGTCGAGCAGGAGAACGAATAGGAGAAGGTTGATGAACCATGTTCTTAGATGAAGATCCGTGAAATTTCAATGTGATTTTCTCTAAAAAGCTTAAACTTTTAGCGTTAACCTTTTGTTCATATAGAGTTCTCATTGTAATTCTAGCGTTTCTTTCTGGTAATGATGAATGTCATCGATTTTTTCTTTAGTAGACGAAGAACCAAAAAATAAAGAATATTTGGCTCGTTTTCTTGGTAGAGTATATCCTGTATGTGTGGAAGGGGGGACAATTGGAATAGATTCGTAGAGAGGTGTAGGAGTTGGAAGACTAGTAGAATCAGAACTTCGGGAAGAGTAATCAATGGCAGAATTTTTTTTTGATTCTTGAGAAAACATTGTAGCTTTGGAGGTTGAAAAACACCATTTAAAAGTTGATGAAATTGAGATATGAGAAAATGTAGTACCAATGGGGGTTTAAATAGGTTTAGGATGAGTAAAAATTGGATAGGGATTTCTGGTTTAAAACAAGAGTTGAATATAAACCAGATAGGAGTTAATGGTTGTCAACAAAAAGAAAAATAAGAGGTGTAAAACAAGTTTTCGAAAATAGAAAATATAAATAATTAATAGTTCTCTGTGTACAACAAGAAACACATAATAGCAAATTGGAAAGACATGTTACTTTTAGCCAAAAGACCAGAGTTCAAGTGCCAGCAACTCCAATTTTTTTTAAAATTATTGTTCAATTTTTTTTTTAAATTTTTTTAAAAGAAAACTGAAATTTAAATATCACAAATCTTTCAAAGATAAAATTCCAAGTTCGCTTTTTAATTTGATAAAGATATTTTCATTTAGAGGTTTTGTAAATATATCAGCCAGCTGGTTTTAGAAAGATACAAATTATAATCCGACTATATCTTTTTTCATACTATCACGAAGAAAATGGTGACGAATGTCAATATGTTTTGTTCGTGAATGATTGATAGGATTTTTAGATAATTTTATAGCACTTGTGATATCACATAAAATAATTGATTTAGATAAATTTACTCCAAAATTTTGAAGTGTTTGTTGCATGTAGATGACTTGAGCACATGCCAAAGCAGCAGAAATGTATTCCGCTTCACACGTCGATAGTGAAACACAATTTTGTTTCTTGCTAAAACAGGAGACTAAGGATTGTCCAATGAAGTGACAAGTCCTGCTCGTAGTTTTTCGATCCGTTCGACATCCTCCAAAGTCAGCATCACTATATGATACTAGCTCGAAAGGACATTCTTTAGGATAAAAAGTATGAAATCTTTGGTTTTTCTTAGGTAACGCAATATACGTTTCACTGCTTGTAAGTGTGATTCTTTGGGATTTACTTGAAAACGAGGACATAAACAAACACTCATCATTATTTCAGGTCTACCTGTTGTTAAATAAAGTAATGATCCAATCATACTTTGATATAATTTCTTGTCAACACTTTTGCCATCTTCATCTCGATCGAGATGTATTGTTGTACTCATTGGAGTTGGTTTGGCAGAAGTATTTTCCATACGAAAGCGTTTAATCAGACTATTACAGTATTTTTCTTAGTTAATGAAAATTCCATTATTTAATTGTTTAATCTGTAATCTGAAAAAATATTATAGTTCTCCATATGTGACATTTCAAATTCTTTGGTCATTATATTTGAAAAATCCCAACATAACTTATCATTTGTAGAACCAAAAATTATATCATCAACATAAATTTTAATAATTAAAATATCCTTTTTAGTATGTTTAATAAAAAGAGTTTGATCAACCTTTCCAATTTCAAAACCGGAGTCTATAAGATAGTTTTTAAGATGTTTGTACCAAGTACGGGATGCTTGTTTTAGATCGTATAAAGCTTTCTTAAGTTTATAGATATGGTTTGGAAAATTTTCATGTGAAAATAAAGGAGGTTGTTCAACAAAAACATTTTCTTTTATATATCCATTTGAAAATGCACTTTTAACATCCATTTGATAAAGTTAAAATTATGAAAACATGCAAAGGCCAGTAAGATACGAATTGCTTTTAGTCGAGCGACTGGAGCAAACGTTTCTTCATAGTCAATTCCTTCTTCTTGATTATATCCTTATGCAACTAATCAAGCTTTATTCCTAGTTATATTCCCTTATTCATCAGCTTTATTTTTGAAGACCCACTTAGTACTGATGACTGTTTGATCACTCGATCTAGGAACTAATTCCCAAACTTCATTTCATTCGAACTGGTTTAGCTCTTCTTGCATAGCTATAATCCAATAGTCATTAGTAGAGGCTTCTTTAACATTTTTAGGTTCGATGTTAGAAAGGAATGCTACATGACCTATTTGATTAAGTTGATTTCTAGTTCTGACATGTGAATTAATTTCTCCTATGACATTTTCTATTGGATGATCTCGTAAAATCCTAGGAGGAGGTGTTAATTCATTTTCATCATGAACAATGTTTTCATCTTCTTTAAAATTATGAACAATATTGAAACACCCCACACCCCTTAATATACCCAAAAAGGCACACCAAAGGATGTGGTGTGTTATAGGCATAGCTAAATCATCACAGAGACTAAGATTCACAAGACAAATAAATAAAAACAGCGGAAACATTTAAATAGTAACTTATCATTAAACTTCATTTCAAAATAATTCATAAAAAAATAACATGTCTCAAAAACTCAAAATATCTCAAATTCATGTCTCATGAAAAATACACCTCAGTCTCACATAATCAGAGTGCAAAAGTAACAATAATAATAATCCCTCTCACAAGTGCCAATCCATAAATGAAAAAGATGAAAAGTAGAATAATACATCTGAAACGAGAGAACACCGGGAATGGATCTCCAAGCAACCTGAATTAACTCAACTCTGCTGGCGTACTGAGGGGAAAAGGGGGAAATAGAGGAGTGGGTCAGACAATAAGTCTGGTGAGTGAAAGTAATTACTAGCATTTCTAAGCAAGATAAAGATAATAGACAAAGCAATAGTTCTAGGAAAATACAGAAAAGATAAAACTCGGATAAAATAATGTTTCTGATTCTGTTTGAATGTTTGCTTTGATTGTGTGATTGTGATTGTTTGCACTTGTCTTAAATTGCTGTGATTAGGCTGAAACACTAACCCTATCTCAACTGTTAACTTGATTAGGCTGAAATCCTAATTCTACCCTTTGATCGGCCTTTCCTATCTCTGTTGTGCCACTGTGAACCTATCCTGTTGGTCACAGCAAAAGACACCTCTTTAGCGCTTAGGACGCAGTGGCGAATTATTTACCCAAATCGATGCCGCACGCTCGGTCATCGTCGGTACACACTAACTGTCGCCCTCTATTTGACCCTTTATTTACCCTAATCAGCATAAGCATGCCCAGCTTCACCTACTATTGTGAGACCATCGGTCCTCGACCTAAATGGGAATGATGTCGGTACTAGTCCTAACAAACAAATTTTCTAGCTTGTGCCCCTTGCCCAAATCCCTATATTTGAGCCTCTATCTATTTGGCCACTTAGTTACGCTAATCAGCATAAGCAATAGTTCAAACATGGATTTGCAATCGATATTGATTAAATGGTTTTAAATAAGAATCTGAATTGAAAGAAAATTTTTAATTTGTTGATTTCACAACTGCGCATAGTCCAGATGTGTTGAAATGAAAGAAATAGTTTAAATGGATATTAATTTCAAATTAATTATTTTAATATAAATTGTTTAAAGATATATCATTTTAAAATTCTGATTTGTTTAGATTTTCAAAATAATTACTATATAACCATTTCAATAATCAAACCATTTTATATTAAACTATTAAAAATCATATTTAATCTATTTTAAACTATTTAAACCATTTAAACTATTTTAAAGTAATTTAAACTATTTAAAACTATTTTAAAACTAACTAAGTTATTTTCTAAAAATAAAACGGTGCAAGGTTGGACTACTATATTTAAATCCTTGATTTGAAAGTGAAATGGTTAAATGGATGTTATAAATTACGTTGGAATTTGAAATGATATTTTCTAGTGAAATGACATATTTGAGTAAATATGTTGATTTTGAAACGAGAGTTAACCTATTGTGAATATGGTTTCGAAAGTGATGATTTCAAAAGTTATATGATTTCGAAAGTGAATATGATTTCGAAAGCAATATGATTTTGAGAAAATGAAATTTTGATATCAATTATGAATAGGTTTTGGAAATATAAAAGAACCATCTGGTGTGAAATAAACGTTTGGTTGTTAAAGAGACCGGGATCAGATATTGTCATACTCTCTGCTAATACCGAAAACCACTTTAACAACTGTGTATGTGGTGGAGATTCTAGAATGAAGTAGGATGGTTTGGCGAACGATTCTGTATGAGGTATTTACGTACCCTTGACTCCCTCGAGTCAGCTTGATGTGACTAAAATAGGATCCAGGTCGGGCCAAGTGAGGTCACACCTCCGATCGGACATGCTTCTTCGATACCATATTATGACTTTGGAATTGATTTGGTGGCCACCCCTCGATTTTGATTTTGGGAGTGTGTTCCGACGTGGGCGGTAGTAGCTACTATGTTTTACCACCAGTTCAGATCCGCAAAACGGTAGTATCCTACCCTGGGCATTGCCTCGCGTACCTTGTCACATGCCTTATTGCGCCTTCTACGAGTTTGGTTTGTACCGTACCTATGGAGTGCCCTTTGATAGCCCTCTAGTTTATGGAGGAATTATGGTACTGTATAGACCACGGGAATATATAAAATTTGTTAAGGAGGATATGGGTAACGCCTTAATGCTATTTTAATACTTTACTTTATTGTAGACACTATTATAATAGCGTATTGTACTATGTATGTAGATAGTTAAACGAATCCTTAGGAGATGGAATCCCAAACATCTCTTAAGTTATTGCACGCACGTTAGAAACTGCATATGAGACGTCAAACCCCGTAAACATCTCTGACACCGTTACATTCATATTAATTACTGTTGATTTAAATTACATAAGATCTTTTTGTTCAGACTCGATTGTTTTGTCTTTTTATTACGCTCGGGTCAGTCTGAGCTTTTCAGTGTATTGAAGACCATTTATCTCTCGAGGATGAAGACGAAGATTTGTATACTATTTATTATATTTATACTACTGCATCATGTTGTTCCGCTGCATTATTTATTTATTCATGCTGTATGTACTCCGATCTATATTGTAAAAGTGTAATCAAATGTTATTTGTAAAACAACTTCATGAACTGTTATTTGATTATTATATTTTTTCATTCCGCTGTGAGATTCTGTGTTTGTTTTATTTCTTTCTCTTCTTTTTCTTATCTACCCCATAACAATCCTCCCTTTTGAATGGTTTGAGTTTGACATGTGTGGTTTATTGTCGATTTGAACCGTCCAAAAAGATAGGTCGTTACATGCATGTTTATGATGTGCACGTAAAAATGTATATTTTTACTCACGCACTTAATCTCATTTAGTAAAATAAATGTCATAATTGGATGTTTTTACATGTTTAAAACAGAATTTCAAAAATGCTTTCAAGTCATCATTCATGCATCCACATGGGAGTAAAACAGTAATTTTCGTGTGTGAATCAATTTGGAAAAAATTACTTGCACATTTTAATTTATTTTGTAGGAATTTGGATTCAACGTGAAGTGGCTTCATGGAAATATGCATATACAAGAGTTGGAAGCTAAGAAGAAATAAAGGAATTCATGTAATCATGGAGGACCCCACCCACCCACCAACTCATGAACCATAATTAAGAGCTAATGCACATGTTAGTGGGGATTAAAGACACATGCATATTTAATGGATGATTAATTTCATGCTAATGATAACTTGGAGGCCACACTACCTCAAGGGAATTTTAAGGAGTTCCCTAAAAATGGATTAAGGTTTTAGTCATGTATAAATAACCGTCTTATGTTCATGTAATGGAGTTTATGATGATCTTATCATATTATGCAAGTTGTAGCCACAAAATTAATGAGAAATAAAATGGCTTCCTAAGCCTCTTCTTCAGTGTTCTTTACTTGCTTTTATTTATTTTATGCTCATTTTTATTTGCATGCTCTCTTTACTTTTATGTTAGTAGATTAGATTTTCACTTATGCAATTAGTTTATTTTTTTATACAAATAGTTAGTTCGTTTTATTTTAATTAGCCTACAATTTCCTTTGTTGTTCTATGTTGCAATCTACATGTGTTGAAATGATAACAAAAATGAAAAACTAAACCCCTTCAATTTAGGGGTATTGAAGCTCTCTTAAATCATGTAGATTCAACATCTCTTTTTATGCTTCATGATTAGTTAGATGTTGATGTAAGTTTATTAGTGAATTTGATAGCCTGTGTTATTTATCACAAATATGCCAATCTTGCTCATATACAAACACAATTTACATTAACATCTAACTAAGTGACTTTGATCATGAAATTAAAATAGAATCAAAATTTGATGATCTATGTTACTAATCAAAAATAGTAAATAGATCATGCTTAAAATAGATTTTGTTTTAGTTTCATATTCATTTTCATGACATTTAGAAAAGTGTTTTTGTTGTTGTATTAAAGTTTGATGGTTTAAGTTATGTTAATTAATAACATAAATAGATAATACTTGTGATAAATACATCACTAAATCTACTTAGATTAAAATGAGAGATCATAGATTGATTTTGTGTTGATTTATGTGAAAGTATGAGAGTGGATTTGCCTCTAAATTGTCTCTTAATCTCATATTTTTACACTTTTGTTCTAGTTTAATTTTTTTTTGTTTTTATTAGATTAAAACAAACTTGAAAACTTGGGTTAATTTGATTGATTAGAATTTAAAATTTAATTAATTTCCCTGTGGATCGACCCGTACTCGCATACATACTACAATTGTACGCCGTGCACTTGCGGTTACTTTTAACGATATATTTTTAACGTTGGTTTTCTAACCAATAGATTTTCTGCCGTTATCACAAGTTTTTGGCGCCATTGCCGGGGAGTTGCAAATTTATTTTAATTTTACTCTTCGAATTATTATTTTTTGATTTTATTGTGTGTTAATTTTGTGCGTTGAATTGCATTTTTTTAAAAGAAAAGGAATATTTTGCATTGTGTGTTTGTTGTGTGATTTTTGCTTTCATTTGATTTGTGTGCCTTTTGTTTTTCTATTTGCATTTGCATTTCAAGAAGAAGAAAATATACACAATTGCATTTCAAAACAAAACAAAAATATTTTATTTCAATTACATAACAATTTACAATCTTATTTTCTATATTGCAATTTAGGCTTTACATTTTCACTATTCCATTTGCAAAAAATTTGTTCACTATGCATTGTTTTTATTTCTCACTTATGTCTATATTACAACTTCATTTATGTGCTTCATTTCTGCTTCGCCGTGCATTTTGCTTCCTCTATCTCTAAACTACTGCAAACATACCACAGCCTCACGGTAGCTATAGCATTTCAACTCCCACCAAACACTTTCATTCTTGATCAGCAAAGCACTTAACCATCTCTCCTCCAAAACAAACCACAATTCTATTCCACAACACTTCTGTTCCACAATTCTGATCAGCAAAGCACTTCTGTTCCACAACATACCATCATTCAAACCACTGCCTCTGTCTCCATTCTACCACTTCACTGTGCACATCCTCACCACTTCACTGACCAAAATCAACTGTGCACTTACAACCTTTCACTGCTTCAACCTTGCCTTTCTCCATTTCAAACAACATACAACTTCCACTACCCTAGCATATAAACATCTCTCAACATAATCCTGCCTCTGTGCATCTTCATTACCACATAATCTCTGTGCACATTTCATCACTGCACTACATTCAACAACAACTGCATATCACCCATACCTGCACCATTCATTACCCTGCATTACCCTTCCTTTTACATTACTACTTCATTACGATACATTACTACATCATTACCCTGCATATTCATCCTCCTTCATCACCATCAAACCATCCCAGTCATTGTGACAGTACCAACCACCAGTGCCTCCTCACAAATTCTACCCACACATATCCTCCTCTGCATACTGCTACACGTCAATCTCCTACAAACATTCACCATACACCTCTCAATCCTCAACCATTAACTTCCCTATACCACATTACCTCCACATACTACCTTCCAGCAACACAAACAACAGTCACTGACCACTACCATCCATCTTTTACAAACATCATTGCCTACCACCATCTCTGCTCCCCCCCACCAAAACACACACCTCTATTATCAACAATTTCAACACTGCAACTTACCACTGCCTACCAGTGATACCATCATCAAAACATCACTGCCATTCCTTTTACCAAAACCTATACAGCCTGTACACAGCAACTACTCCTTCAATTCAACCTGTGCATTGCCTACCTCATTCCCATTCTTACAACATCCACTACATACATAATTCTAACTCTTTTGGATTATATAAGTGAAATACAAGTTTATGGAAGCAATTGCTACTGCTTTTGGTTTCATAAGTAAGTGTTGTTTGCCCGACAAATATGTACGTTTTCAAATTACAGTTTTATAGCGACATTATATTGTTTTCCCGTGGTTTGGGATAGTTATTTTTGAAATATGATATATATTGTTATTATTGATATTATCATTTCTCCTTGACCTCTCCGTACAAAGGAGATTCTGCCGATTTTTTCCGTGAAATTTTGACTTAGAAAATTTTGTGAAAGTGGAAATGTTTTCAAACCTTTATTGAACATGAATGAAAAAAAGGATTTAATTGTTTATAAATTGATATATTTTATTTTAACTATTTAATTATGCAAATTAATTGTTTATAAACTGAATGTTTTGAATAAGATATATTAATTCCTTCTTATCCCTTCTTTTCCCTTTTCAAGGATAAAAAGTTTTGAGTGGGGGAGAGTGTAACGACTCGTAATTTTCGATAATTAAATTTATTAATTAAATAAGTTTTGGAATTTAATGTTGTGAAAAATTAAAAATTTAAGACTCAATAATGAGAGAAATAACTAGAATGTAATGTTAGTAATGTTAATTTAAGGCAATTGATAATTATTTTAACGCAATTTCAACAAACTAAAATAGTTGTAAATGTAAAATTTGGTCGTAGATTGTAAAATAATAAAATAAAGTAAATGTTATATTAATTGATGAAATAATATGTAATCAATTGTAATTGGATAAAATCAATGTTGTGTAAGTAGTTATAACACTTGTTTGTAGATAATAAACTTATAAATGTGATTAAATTAAGAAAAAGGCGACAATTGTAAATTGTTACCCATTTATTTAATCTGTTGAATTAAATTTGAAATCAATTAGAATTAAATTTAATTAAATATTACGTTAATATGTGTTAAGACGATAACTGTAAAAAGTGAATGTAATAAAATTTATATTAATGTCAATTATATTCATAAGGCAATAATTGATTTAATAATAGAGTGAAATCAAGATAAATGAATTTATTTGGATTTTAAATAATAATTAATAAATTTATTATAGTTGAAATTGAACACTGTAATTAGTGTAATATTTAACATTGAATCGACACAGAAATTTGTTTAAAAGATTATAAATTATTAGGTAATAAAAAATGGTAAAAATTGTAAGTTATTAATTTGAATTGAAAAAGTGGTTTAATTAATTTAATAATCATTTATTTAATTAACATGAAAATAGTCATTTTGGCCACTGTCTCGGATTTCGACGAAACTAGTTTCATCGGATCCGTAACGGTGAATTATTATAGGATTTCAAGTTTCGTAGCGATCATTTAAGTTGTTTAAATTTATAACAAACAAAACAACACAACATAACAATAGTCACAAGTAAACAAACAATAAAATCATCACATGAAGTCAAGGTAACCAACCATCCATCTATAACAACCAAACAAATGGTTTGTTCGGGTTCATAAACTTTTAACCGTATAAAATGATAAATAACTACTAAGTATACCATACACTCAACCGTCTTAGATAAAACTTAATAGATTATTTATACATATTTATACAAATAGAAGTATCATTTCCCAACCAATCCATAAGCCAAAACAAACAGTAACTTCAAATATTATTTACGTTTATTCTTATTGCTCCTTTCATATTATTACTGTTCATTTTTTTCTTTCATTCAAACAATGCTATTTTCCCATTAATTTACTTTCATTACTTACAAAATCACTTATTTCCATTTAATTATTTAAAATAATCCATGATTCATTATTTAAGTATTACATATTATTTTTCAGTTTACTTCACATTATTATTTACTTTGGTTTCCTTTTAACATCAATATTCATTCGTGAAGCACTCATACCTAACTTTTTATTCTTTCCTTTTTCTTTTCACTTTTATTTCTTTTATATATAGTATTCCCTTTTACTATTTACTTCAATTATAATTGGCTTCAAACATCACTTAAGTTTATAATCATTTACTTACAGTAATCCTCCTTTTAATTAAATTATAAATACTAGCATTTCAAATTATTAATTTAAGTTTATAACATTCTTATACACCTTAGTTCTTCACCTATAAACATAATTTCATTAAACACTTTGTCTCCTAAGTTTACTTGTATAATATTCTATTACATATTTCTATTAACATTTCAACCTTTAATATTTTGGTAAGTTATATATATATATATATATATATATATATATGTATGTATGTATGTATGTCCTTTAGAATGTAATTGAATGCTACATAAGTTATCTTATTCGTTTAGTTAACAAAATGTTCAGTAATTAAATCTTCTAAATTTTCATATCTACAAGTTACAGATTTTCAATTTCTTATATATTTCATTAATCACTTAACCTCAAATTTCTTAATTTCACATTTAGAAGTTTCCAATTATTAAGATAGTTAAGATTTCAATTTATTACAATAATTGAAAGTTACTAATTATCAGAAAGTTTTAAGAACTAAATTCCAGGTTTCCTTTCAAATCAAATATATATACATATACACATTCATATCTTTCATATATGTCAAATCGTACTTAGAAAATAAAACTAAAATATATTTATCAAAACAAATGTGTTGTAAGCTACTAGAATGGTCTTCCCACTTTGAAACTCGAAAATGAACGTCAATGATGCGTGCACTCATCACCGAAATTATTTTCCAACGACAAAGAGGGGAGTACAAAACTTATTTCCTTCCAAATTCCTTTAAACATTTCTTTCAAATCATATTGAAATATTTATATCAGAGAATACTTAAATGAAATAATACTAATATTATATTCTAAAATCTTTCGAAATAAATTTTCAAAATCTCGGAACTTAAGTTCTAAAAATTCCAATTTATATTCATTTTATTTGTAAATTTTATTTTGCAACCAATATTTATAAAATTTCAATTCCTAACAAACAACCAAACATATCACATACAATTATATACATTTATGAAGATTATTCTTTTATATACAAAATATAATAATAGATAAAATTATTTCATTTACCCATATTTCAAAACAATATTGTGTTGGTCTGCCCTATTAAGTGTTTAGAAATCCTTATCGATAACATAACGTCCTATGTACCGACCGGAATTTATAAATACTTAACACAACAAATTAACACAATGTAAAACATTATTATAACACTAACAAATACATGCTTTCATATATATATATATATATATATATATACACACACACACACTCACAACGACTCATTCTAGGGTATTACTACCCTACTTCTAATGAGTCAGACCCACAAAGCTAAGGTTATTGCTAAACCTGGCTCTGATACCAAATGTAACGAGCCACCTTTTTGGATGGTTTAAATCGATGATAAATCACACACGTTAGACTCAAACCATTAAAAAGGGAGGATTGTTATAGCGTAAATAAGAAAAAGCAGAGAAAGAAAGAAAACAACACAGAATCTCACAACGGAATGACCAAATATAATAATCAAATAAACAGTTCATGAAGCTGTTTTACAAATAACATTTGATAACACTTTTACAATACAGATCAGAGTTACATACAACAGGGATAAATAAATAAATGCAGCGGAACAACATGATGTTGTGGAATAAATATAATAAATAGCAATAGCATACAAATCTCCGTCTTTGTCCTCTAGAAAAGCAGTCTTCGATATACCGAAAAGCTCAAACTTACCCGAGCGAATTGAAAAGAAAAAACAATCGAGTCAGAACTAAAAGATCTTATGTAAGTTAAATCAATAATAAATAAATATGAGTGCAACGGCTTCAAAGATGTTTACGGGATTTTATATCTCCTATCCAGTGTCTAACGTGCGTGCAATAACTTAAGAGATGTTTGGGATTACCATCTTTTAAGGATCCGTTAAACTATCTACTATGTAGTACAATACGCTATTATAATAGTGTTTATAGTAAAGTAAAGTATTAAAATAGCCTTAAGGCGTTAGCCATATCCCCCTAAACACATTTTATATATTCCCGTAGTCTATACAGTACCGTAAGCTCCACCAAACCGGTGGTTTACCCAGAAGGCACTCCATAGGTACGGTACAAAACAAACTCGTAGTGGGCGCGATAAGGCATATGACCAGGCACACGAGGCAATACCTAGGTTATGATACTACCATTTTGCGGATCTGGACCGGTGGTAACGCATAGCAGCTACTACCGCCCACCTCGGAACACACTCCTATAATCAAATCGAGGGGTGGCCACCAAATCAATCACAAGTCATAATATGGTATCGAAAAAGCATGTCCGATCAGAGGTGAGACCTCACTTGGCCTGGTGTGGCTCCTGTTTTAGTCACATCAAGCTGGCTTACGGGAGTCAGGGCTACGTAAATACCTCATACAGAATCGTTTGCCAAACCATCCTACTTCATTCGGGAATCTCCATCGCGTACATAGTTGTTAAGGTGGTTTTCGGTATTGGCAGAGAGTATGACAATATCTAATCCTGGTCTCTTTAACAACCAAACGCTTATTTCACACCGGATGGTTCTTTTACATTTCCAAAAGTGAATTCATAATTGATATCAAAATATCATATTCGATTCAAACATATCACTTTCAAAATCATATCCACTTTCAAAACCATATCGACAAAATTAGGTTAAATCTCATTTCAAAATCATCATATTAAATCAAATGTGTCATTTAAATCCCTACTTAGGTTATAACATCATTTAACCGTATTCGCTTTTAAATCAAGGATTTGAATATAAACACTTCCACACTTTACTTAGTATGAAATTTGGAAAATAGTTTAGATAGTTATAAATAGTTTAAATAGTTAAAATAAATTTTTAAATAGTTAAAATGCTCTAAAATAGAAATATATATATATATTAAAAATAGTTTAAATGGATTTAAGATAGTTTAAATAGATTTAAAATAGATTAAATAGATTTAAAATAGACTTAATAGATTTAAAATAGATTAAAACAGGTTAATTAGTTTAAAATAGGTTAAAATAGATTAAATTGGATTAAATAGATTAAAATAAATTAAAATAGTTTAAATTGATTAAAATAGTTTAAAATAGCCCAATAGAAGGATTGTTGAACAATTTTTTCTAAAAAAATGGAGAGACAAAAGTGGATGAAGCAACTAAGGGAGACTAAAGCTACTAGAGACCATGGTAAAAAGAGGCCAAAAGCTAGAAATGGTAGAAATGAGGCCCAAGGCATGAGATTGGACCTTCAACATATCTTACCCTAGCTATTTTTATCGATTGATGCCAATTGACCTTTGAAGACCAATATCGATCCATACAGACAACCATGCAAGGTTAATATAGAGATCGACCAAGAAAGAGTGCATCAAAAAAACAACTTGGGTGCTATGAATTAAGACTTGAATTCAAATGTACTTTCGCGTCAATGACCTTTTGAATCCCATGGATTTCAACTGAATCAGGAAGATCACATAACTGAGTTGACATGACAGGCACTTCATAAAGGAAGATCGGATCTAAGTTTGGAGGATTTGAATCGAATTCCATTCAACTCAAACATTCAATACACTAAAAACCCACATGGTTTCAAACTAAATACATTAGAGCCATATAATGGGAAAACTAATCCTATAGTATATATGATATGATGAGATACATCAAATATATGTGAGTGTTAAGGGCTATAGAGGAAGTAATGGGTTATTGCTTTCCATCACATTTAAATGATCTAACTACCATGTGGTAGCTCTGACTTGATAAAGGATACTTTAGCACATATGTTGAACTAGTTGAGAAGTTTATGAACAAATTTATGGTTCATATTGTTCAAATGGGGAGCGAGGTGTCACGGTCAAATGTGAAATAAAGAGAAAGAATGGCCATGAGGTTATTTAACCAAGTGTAATATCCACTGCTATTCACAAACCAAATATACCAAGAGTTTTTTATGGTGGTTATCATAGGAGTTGGTAATCAAAATGAGTTTACAAAGGCTTCGATGAGCGATCTGCCAATGGATCTAGTAAATTTCTATTATCAAAATGAAAATTATTTATGTCAAGAGGATGCGAAAGGCGAATGTGATGAAGTTAATACTATTAAGGATGGATGACCATCAAAGGTAGAGTGGATAAAGGAAAGATAAAAGTCGATGATGGTTTTAAGCTCCAAGGAATCCGAGGGAGACAAGATTTCCTTATTACGCCGACTCAACTAATACCCTGGAGATGATTTACCGAGAAACTAGAGGACAAGTCCAATACTTGAAACCTTCTAGGAAAAAGCCTATAGAACTAGGGAGGAGGACTAGGAAATTTAGTTTATTCCATGAGCTATATCCTCACAATGAAATGGTAGGCACTTATAAGATATGATAGAGGAGCAAGTCTAGAGCAACCAATTATGGTAATATGTGAGAATCTAATTACTATAAGACAAACTACAGTGGTGCCATAAACATAATACCCCGCTGCAACTTACTACTCGGTTGTTGTAGAGGATACATACATCATATCATTATCTCATGATTAGAATGGATTGAAACTAGGTTTATTTTTTCATTTTACGCTGCTTTTGCTTTAAATTAGCTATAAAGGTTTACTCTCAGACTGCTTACACATATGTGCGATCTTGATTAATCCCGTATGCATGCATTGAGTTTAAGCTCGAAGGTAACCCTTAATTGGACTGTTACCATTGGATTCTGTTAAAAAAATGGATTTAGATCTAATAAGTTTTTTTAATAATATAAAGATTGATATTATCATAGAATTTATTGGTAATAGACTCAATGAGATACAGTATTTGATATCAATTCAAATATATAATTGACAGGGGATGATAATTAATTTAGATTATCCCTTATAGTTGACATGTAAACCAATAGGTTATGGTTCCCTTGACTAGAGATATGGGGTGATGAACCATGATGTAAATTCCCCCTCGTCGGAGAGTGAGCGGATGAACTTTTATAGGATAGAAAGTCCATTCGTTGGGTCCCCTCACCGGATAATGCATGGATGGGTTCAATGCATATTTATGATCATCTTATCTGGAGAGATAAAAACTTCACATCAATGTACGAACACCATTCGATCGAGAATGACTTGATTATGATTATTAAATGACCGATAGGTATTATTTCCTTGATCCAACTTGGCGCGGTATGCAACATCACATTATAATACATGATATTATAACTTAATGGTAGCACATTGATTTATTTGGATATTCTTGCGATGGGACGTCGGGAGATACTAACCGATTTCAAAGTCATGCTTCAGCTAGAGGTAAAATCAAAACACTACACAATGACATGTGATTATACTGCATAATAACAAGATATATGATTTATATGGAAGATAGTTTCCATGGGTTAACAAACTATTTCATAGGGATGAAATAAAGGAGGAATTGTATAAGTTAAAACTATGTTAACTTATTCTTAAAATGGAAGAAAAGCTTAGAGAAGCTAATAAATGATAGGGTATTATTTAACTAAAGACAAAGATGTTTTATCTAAAGAAAGTGTAGGGTATACTATAAATGAATGAAAGAAATGAGTTGGCTTCTAAATTTTTAAAACATCAAATCCCAAAAAAATGCCTTTAAAAGTGTTATTTTCAAGTTTCTATTAAATTCAAAGGTACTTGGTTATTTAACATTTTATCTTTCTAGACTTGCATCCTTACAGCTTTTCTAATTTACATTATTCCCCAAACCTAGAGGGGAAAACTTACAAATTCTAAGTTCAAAACTTAATCCTCCTTTTCTTTTAAAGACCTTTACAGCTTTCCATAAAAATTTGGATTTTTAAATTTAACTATTACTAAGTTTTTCGCTTCCAAAAACTTATTTTCTTTTTCACCAAACCATTTCTCTTTAAGATATCTTTAAAATGTCCTCATATGTTTTCAAAACATCTTCTTTTCATAGATTTTCAATTTTGCAAAAACTGGAGTAGGTAAGAACAATTATTTTATTAAAAACCCTTATCTTTCCAATTACCTAACCTTATAGGATTTTCTAACTTACTACAGATGGGGACTTTCTACAAAGGCAAGCAACCAATGCACATAATCAATGGAAAAAATATATGAAATTTTCATTGCTTAGCCTTATCTACAAAGGCTCTCTATAATATATCTCCTAACTAACACTGTCTCCAATTATTACACTTCTTATTACACCTAATGGTTTTATACCTTAATATATTGGAACTACTTTCTTTTATAAGAAACTATTAACGCTAAAACCTTCTATGAATCCTTGAAAAGAGGACTTCATGTTTATGTGAAATTATAAGGAACTTATTTTATATTTTTCGAAATAGGTTTACAAAATATGGTACTTTCCATACCTTGTATATCTCTTTCACGTATTCCTTATAACTTGCACAAAACATCTTTATTTGTGATTTGGTTTCATAGAAAATTTTATCATTATTCATTTCATCCCAATAGATTAAAGTATGTTTAATCTATATTCTCTTACGACAGACAATTTCTATGAAATTTATTAATTTCCTAATATTTAACTTACACCCTCTTTTTTTCGAAAGAACTCATTTTCAAAACTGTTTTAATATTCTCATAACTAGAAAACAGTTCTTTATACTTATTTAAATAATAAGTGTACTTACAAACCACTTTGGGTCAAAATAGATGTTGCGTAAAACACCATTACCATAACCCAAAAATACTAGTGTATGGATTCAAAAATAAATACTAATAAATCTCATATACTATGTAAAAACATTTCCTCTGGGAGTCACCTACTATAACAATAGTGCTATAGTCTATCCCTCCTTTATTTTCCACGAAAACATGTATTACAACAATAAATGTTGTAATCTACATTTTCAATACTTAATACACTCTATGTTTTTATATTTAAAATCTTTGTTTACCTACAAAGAAGCTAGCGAGCTATATATGCTCTATAATTCTTCAAAAAGAATTTCACTTTTAACAAAATTCACATCATATAAAAACCAATTTAATTTTCATACCATTTTTTTCAAAAACCCAATATTTTCTTCTGCAAAATGTTAATAATTATATTTCTCAACTTTCTACTTCTAACAATCTCATTTTATTGGGCTAGGAATAAAGTGGATTTTGTTCTTGCTACCCTAGGAGTACCCTTCCTAAATTTGGTAATCTCATTTCCTTACTAAAGTCTTTTGTTCCTATTCCTCTTTTATGCATATATTTATTCTAAGGAACTACCATTAAATCCACTTATCTGAATCAATTTAAATTTTTTTCAACTGAATCTATCGTACATCTCCAATCGTTGCCTACAACTCTTTGGATTTGCACAATTTGAACCTAAATGTAAAAAACCGTTTCTCAAACTCATTCCATGTGTTGACTATCTCTATGCCCTAAGAAACACACTTCCTTACGCCAAAAGTGACACTTCAGGAATTTTGCCATCAACTGATGATCGTGAAATGTATGAAGAACCTCCTCTAGATGAATAGAATGTTCCTCCATACGCTTGGAAAACACCAAAATGTCATCCACAAATACTACTACGAACTTATTTAGAACATCTCGAAAAACACGGCTTATCAAATCTACAAAATATGCTGGGGCATTGGTTAGCCCAAATGGCATAACCAACCACTCAAAGAATCCGTCGGGTGTCCTAAATGTTGTCTTACCAATGATATCGTCAGCAACCCTAAGCTGATGAAATCCAGTAGCTAAGTCAAGCTAAGAAAACACCGAAGAGCCAACCAACTGATCGAAAAGATCATCTATCCTAGAAAGTGGGTAATGATTCTTCTTCGTGAGCTTATTCAACTCTCTATAGTCTACACAAAGTCGAAGAGAACCATCCGCCTTGGTAGCAAAGACGACTGGTGCTCCCCACTCAGATATGCTCTGCCTGATGAAGCCTTTCTCTAATAGCTCACCAATATTCTTACTTAACTCCTTCCTCTCCCTAGGTGCCATATGTCTCATGGGCAGTGCCACTGGCTTAGCATTGTCATTTAGATAGATCCTAAAGTCGATCTCTCTCTTAAGGGATAGTCCCCTAACCTCCTTAAAAATGTCTGGGAAATCTCTAACGACTGGAACAGAATCTAGCTCTCCTAGTGATGAATCAAGGGAATAAAAGTAGCTCAACGTGACTAACCCCTATGGGTCGCAGAAAACCTCGAGAGTCCTACTACTGCAAGTCTTTAGTCTAACGACTCTCCTCTCGCAGTCCAATATCGCTCCATAAGTGGATACCCAATCCCTCCAAAATCATCCCATACCCCGAAAATCCCAGTACATATGCGCTTTAATCAAACTCTACGCCTAATATGAAAATTTCCAAACCCGTACAAATCATAGATAAACGTGCTGAGCCTCCTATGGGGTTTGGAACGACTATGGGGTGTACTGCTAAAGTGATATCTAAGTGCAAAAAATCAACCAAAGAACTAGGAATGAAAGAATGCGATGCTCCAGAGTCAAAGAGAGTCCGAATAGGAAAAATCTGAAATAGAAATCAAACCTTCTACAGAGACTTTCCTACCTTGATCCGGTCCACTACTAGAAGGTGCTGTATCCAAAGCCTATACTTACGCTGTAGGTACACCTCCTCTCTGCCTCGTCCTCTAAGGACAAGCTCTACTAAGGTGACCAGGCTGCCCACAGTTGAAACACCTTCCCTTCATCATTTTATTCTTACAGTCCTTTGCGTAATGACCAACCAATCCACAGCTATGACATTTCTCGCTTTTCTTGATCCGCTTCTAAGGTCCTCCCTCTTTCCTCTTATCCTTATCCTTCTTGTTCTTCCACCATGGTTTGTTAGAGCTTTCTGACTTAGGAACCTCTTTAAGCTCTCCCTTCAGCTGCCAAGATGCAGGCTAAATTCTCTGTCGGTCCTCCAATCCTAACAGCCTAAACATTCGCTCTGTATCCTCCAACGTCTTGCCTCCTAGACTAGCGAAATCCTTGCATAGCTTAGAAAAAGTGGCTGCTGTAGGTGGATTAATGGGATCTCCACTTGTTGGTGCTGTATTGGGCACTTGTCCTTGCACTTCTGGTACCGTAGCTCTACGGAACTAGTCAGCCATACTAAAGAAAAGGAAATTTAGCCTCGAAAGAATCGAAAGAAGGTTGAATTGGACTTTTGAGGGGATTTTTATAAAAACTCTCTTTTATACTTGAAAAACTATTTCTGTAATAAGAGTTTCTTTCTGGAAAATACTTCTAGTTTGAAGATATGCTACTTTTAAAAATAGGTTGCTTTTGGAAAAATACTTTATTTTTAAAACAAGTTTTTAGGAATCCTGTAACCTTAGGCTCTGATACCAAGTGAAACACTCCACACCCCTTAGTATACCCAAAAAGGATACACTAAAAGATGTGGTGCGTTGTAGGTATAGCTAAAACTTTACAGAGACTAAGATTCAAAAGACAATTGAATAAAACAGCGGAAACATTAAACAATAACGCATTTAAAATTTAAACTTCATAAAATAAGTCATAACCAAAATATGTCTCAAAATACCAAATACATATGTCTCATGAAAAATACCATCACAGTCACAATATTGGAGTACAAAATCATCCCTCTCAAATAGTACCAGTACATAACAATCCAAATGAAAACTGAAATGAAGAAGAATACATGAAGAAAAACTCTTCAGCTGAATTTCCAAGAAAGTCCGAAATCTATTATCCCTGCCTCTGCTGGCCTATGGGGGAAAAAGGAAATAGAGGAGTGGGTTAGACTAAAAGTCTGGTGAGTGAAAGTAACTACTAGTATTTTTAAGCAAGATAAAGATAATAGACTTAACAACGGTTCCAGTATAAAAGGAAATAAAGGAAGAGATAAAGTTGGAATAAAATACTGCTTAACTATTTTCTTTGCTTAGATAGTTTTGATTATTTCGATTGGATTGTTTGCACTTGTCTTAGATAACTGCTTTGATTAGGCTGAAATCCTAATCCTACTTTAATTAAGCCGAAGTCCTAATTCTACCCTTTGATCGGCCTTCTATCTCTGTTGTGCCACTATGAGCTAGTCCTATCCTGTGGGTCCCACAGCAAAAGACACCTTTTTAGCGCTTTGGAACTCAATAGCGACTTATATCCCTGCACCGAAGCCGCACGCTCGGCCACCGTCGGCTCGCACCATCTGTTGCTCCACCTTTTGACTTCTTATTTACCATTACTTCAGCATAAGCGTGTCCAGCCTCACCTGACCTGTTGTGAGACCATCAGTTCCTGACTGATAAGGAAATGCTGCCGGATACGGTTCCTAACAAACAAAATCTAGTTGCGCCCCTTGCCCAAATCCCCCGATTTGAGGTTCTATCTATTGACCACTTATTTACCATTACTTCAGCATAAGTGTGTGCCGGCCCCACCTAATTTATTGTGAAACCATCAGTTCCTGACTAAAGGGGAATGCTGCCGGTATGGGTCCTATTCTATCTTTGCTTATTAACTTAGTACAAGTCTTTTAAATAAGCCTCTTTTGTTAATTCTGCTCTATTTGCTTATTAACTTATTCTAAACATTTAAAATAAGCCTCTTCTGTTATCTCTGCTATATTTGCTTATTATCTTAACTCTAAGTTTTAAATTAAGCCTTTTCTGTTCTTTCTATTTAATTATAACCTACGTTATAATTTCTCTTTTATCTTGTCTTTTTAATTATAACTTCTAGTTACAAATATGCTTGCAAATGTCAAATTTGCCTATTTCAGTCTATATTCTTTTTATTACCGTTCTTCTTATCCTATAATTTAGTCCATATTAGTGAATTATCCTCTTTTTATTATTTTTATTCGCGTAAAAAGGAATAAAAAGAACTAAAATTTACAGGCTGAATTCTAACGGACGTAAATAAAATATAAATAACTGTAAATAACAGTAAATAACTATAAATAATTGAATAAAATAGCTGAACAAAATAGACTGAAAAGAACATTAAAAATTAACTGTAAACAACTTATATAAAAGCAGTCTCAAAATTGCAGAAAAACTACAACTATTGAGAACCCTATTATTTTAAATTACTTAAAAATCTAAAATAATTACTTAAACACTAACCTGTGGTCCTTAGCTCTTTTCCTTGGCCTTCCCGGATCCACTTCCAGGGTATAATATATTTTAATTAAAAAGATCCTCTCCTTGGAAAAATATTCCTTTTAGGGTCCAGCCTCAGACAATGAACCCAGATGGAGAAAATCTGAATGAGAAAAATAGCTAGGTCTAGGGTCTTATTTCTAGCGTCACTTAGGGATCTCAGGCCCTTGGGTTTGAAGATAAAATCTGGTGCAACCACGTCATAGGCTCGTTGGGAACCATCGAATGGAAGCACGGATGCACAGGATGCAATAAAAATCGAAAAACACGTCATCGTTAAAATCTGGATGAAACATCGTCCAAGTGCGTAGGCGGGTCGACCTTTACGTCGATTTTTACATGGGGAGGGTCGACCTGACCTATTTTTTTTTCTTTTTTTTTCTCATTTCTTGTTTATTTCGTATCTCCTTCATATTAACTCGAATTCTGACATTCTATATATGGAAATTGACCAGAAAATTACCACGGACACAATGGTATAACTATCGTGGCTCAATCTGATAATTTTACAAAGTTATTTTATTATTTAATTAATTCGTTAATTATTTACTATAGCTTAAATTTCGGGTTGTTATACTACCTGCAAGTTTGATGACCTCCTCCAATTGGTCGTCCAATCCTCTTTATTTACTGCACTCAAGCCTCTTCAGTCTTCTTTTTATACCTAAGACCACCGTTTTGCTCTTCTCAGACAATACTTAACGGTATGTGCTCCTCTTAATCAGCTGTATCAAGATTTAATTTTTTCGCATGTAACTTCTTGGCCTAAATTTTATTACTCAATCTAGGTTGCTAAACACTTGTTTTCGCTCCAAGAAGAAACTTTTGGTTCATCTAGCGAGATACCTAAGCTTAAGGAAGAACTCCTCGCTCAACAATTATGTTATTGACTTAACCACGGGAAAGAAAAGCTGGCTACTTCTTTGAAATAAATAGAAACTCAATTCCTTAAAGAGAGGAGTGATAGACATATCTCCGATGATAGGATAATGGTTTTAGAGCTAGCACTTAAGGATGCTAAAATGAAAGAAGCTAGGCTTGTGGCAAAAAATGCATCCCTAGAGAAAAAGTTGAAAATGAAGAAGGTTCTCTTGGATAAGTCAACTGTAGTGATTAAAGATGCGAAGCAAAAGGTGTCCTATTTTCTCGGCACATCCCTCGATACCATTATCGAGAGATCTCATGAGAAAGCACTCTTTATCGCTTATGTTAATAACGCTTATAAGTGTTCGGACTTTGGCTTCCCCTCTCTCCCTTTAGAATGGAATGAAAAGTTTATGAGCAAGTTTGAAGGGATGCCATAGGGATCTCAAGCGCCTAAAACAGAAGAGGAGGTTGATGTTGTTAAATTATTAACTTTTGATGATCCTCCAGTTGATGAGGAAATAGAGTCAAACGAGGAAGAAAAGGATGATGACAAAAAAAGAGCGAGATGATAATGTCGATGATGGTCCTGACGATGACAATGACAATAATAGTAGGGCCGATGGATAACGCCTTTCCGGGCCATCGGATGACAAGGACGGATCAGAAGATGCTGACCCAGACCCCGACTACTCAAGGAATAGAGGCTACTGAAATTCTGATCCTTCAAGGTCAAGTTCTCTTAAGGGGGACATCACTTGGCAATGCTAAAAGTCTAAAGATAAAGAAAAAACCTCATCGTTAATAGTTTCGCTCTCTCAAGTATGGATTCGTTATGCAAACACTTTTCAACTATCAGATAACCTTTAGTTAATACATTAACTATTTTAGTTAAGGAGAAAATCAAAATATCTTTATGACATCATGCTTGAGAAGAAACAATCAAATATAGATTGCCTGAATAGGGAACTGGGCAAAAAACAAAGGATTATAATAAGTTATCTAAAAAATATGAGAAGCTTGCTGGAGCACATCAAGATTAAGGTATTTCAAAGAAAAAGAAGTTGCTCCCCAAATGAGGAAAGCTCATCACGAGAAAGACATATGAAAGAAAATTTCGAACCAATGGCCTATTTTTGATGTTAATTGATAACAGGGACGCCCTGGTGGAGTTTCTGTACAAAGCTTATTGATGGGGTAAATTTGTCGATTTCTCATACTTAGATTACAACTGCGGAGGTTTACTCAGGCACTTTCATCGTAGATATTTAAACGAATATGGGTCTGATCCCCATCCCAAAGCATGTTGGAATCTTCCTAGAGTTACTCCTATTCCTCTTTCTTCTCGCTCTTTTCCCCTCGAAAAACCTAAGTATAATACGAAGAGATTTATCTTTGAAATGTATAAGAAATCGATTTTGTATGAACTTGAATGATTGTACAATAATGATATTTTACTTGGTTTACTTATGGATTTCATTATTTTAGTTTTCTTATCCTTAGTTTGATGTTTTACAAATCAAAGACTTCTTGTACAGTCTAGTCCCTAAGACCTCTTGAGTAAATTTGTCAAGTTGAAGAAAGATTTTAAGGAAAAATCCTCGATTTTCAAAACATCACAATTGGCAAGACACTGTTTCCTCAGTGAATTGCAGGAAATTTACATGCGATTTCCCTATACTTTGACTTTCTGGGTGATAAGAAGGAGAAATTATTTAGTGAAATTCGGTCCTACCATACAAAATTAATATGTGGTCAGGATAGCCCTCCAGTTTGGGAATGAGATTATCATCGTTTTTCTCCTATTTATACCCCGGAAGGAATTAAAGCGTCGTTCAATTCTACCCTCATTTCATCGGCTAGTTCATTTGGAAAAGCTAAAACTGCAGTTTCAAAACTTTAAATATTAGCTGAATGTTTAGAACTAGAATTATGGTGTATCCTCAACCTTTTGTATTCTTGTTTGTAACCTTGGTTGTTGTTAATGGAAAAGTTAGTTTTTCATGTATTATTCTTGTTTTATTTATTCTTAATAGGAGAATCAATTAATATGTACATCTGACTCTCTAGATGATTCATGAATCATTGAGATTAAGAACAGGTTGCTCGCTTATGTAAAAGAAAAACGATCATCCTAAGACGACTCAACTTCACAATTCCCGAATAATCCTATAGCGCAAGAGTGGCATATGAACTACTTCATATTGAAGTCGGCATTTAGGACTTATAAGGAAATGACTACTTGCATTGAGGAGCATCTTAAAGAAAAGGAGAAAGAACTTCAAGCGTTAAAAGAGAAAACAAACCCGATTTGTGTGTCCGGTCCTTCAATCAAAGCTGATGCAGAGATAGCTAAATTACATCAGAGAATCGATGATCTTGAAGTAAAGTTAATAAAGAGTCATGTTTGCTATCAATCATTAGAGCTCATTGCAATTGAGGGTGAAGCCGGCCTTCCTACCCCCACTCCTGGAAGAATTACCAGTTCTCGTTCTTTGACGAGTCAAGAATTCCCTTCTTTGATAAACTCACCTCTGGCTTAAGCAATAAAACAATCTCGACATGGAGCCAAAAGGTCAAATTTAAGGTCATGCAACATTTGGTAGGAAATGGAATGAGAAAGTATCTCAATGTAGAAGCGAAAATGAGAGCAAAGTTCAAAAGCTCCAGCGTGAGAGATATACTTTCAAACAAAAGATCAAAGAATTGAATAGCACTGTCAAAACTTTACGAGGAGCCAATAAGACTCTCTAGCGCGCTTTGAATATTCAAATTACTTTGATTTGTGATGCAAATACTATTCGGAAAAAGGAAAGAAATTCAAATAACTCTTGGATGCTGCTATTTGCCATGTTGTCGACCCCATAATTGCTAGGGATTTAGAGCAGACTGCACAAAGTATCGAACTTTAGTGATGATTTGCTTTAAACTAGTTTTCTTTTCCGTTTGACTTTTGTACCTCCCACTTTGTATATAATGTATTAGATTGTAATTAAATTTACAATTGAATGAATGTTACCTCGAATGTAGGGATATAATTATGAATTGAATCCTAATTTTGATCTGAAATTTCTTGATAATTAGTATTTTACTTTTCCATATTTGATCATTCTGATGTGTAGATTAACTTTCCACTTGCTCAGAGAATCAAGAACCTTACTGGTTGAGCTCGATTTAAATATCTAGTTGCTTGCTTTATTAATGAAGATTCCTGTTAAATGAATTTGAGTTGAAAACTGACTTAAAGAAGCCCTAAAACTTAATCTGAAAATTGAAGGAAATTAGAAACCCAAATTTGGTAATAATAATAGTAGACTGGAAGTCTATATCTAAAAGAAAAATAGAAATCCATATCTAGCAATAATAATAGAAGACCAAAAATCCATATCTAAAAGAAGAACATACATCCCTATCTGGAAATAATAATAGAAGTCCAAAAATCCCTAGAAGTCCAGAAACCCTCGCTTGGAATAATAATAGAAGTCCAAAAACCCTTGTTTGGAAATAATAATAGAAGTCCAGAAATTCCTAGATGTCAAGAAACCCTCGCTTAGAAATAATAATAGAAACCCTTGTCTGGAAATAATAATAGAAGCCCAGAAATCCTTATCTGAAAATAATAAAAGACCAGAAGTCCTTATCTGGTAGTAATAATAGAATTTCAGAATCTCTTATCGGGTGGCTGAAAATTATATTTGTTGAGGAGCATAAATAGCCTATATTTGATGGACTTTCCTTTAAAAAACTTGATTTGATTCGAAGTGTTACTTGGCTTGGATTTTAATCGACTTGGGAGCACTACTTGGTTCTGATTTTGATTGACTTGAGAGCACTACTTAGCTCTTGATTTTGATTGATCATCCTTTTGAAGATTCCAATTCTTTGGTGAGGCCTTTGATGGCAAGCACTACTCTATCCACCCTCTAGTAGGTGCTTTAACCATGCCACGTAGGCAGGGGTTAAAGGCTTTCCCCAGCACTTTAGTGAGGCCTTTGATGATGGCATTAAAGGCTTACCCAACCTCCCTCTAGGAGGCACTTCAGCTAGGCCTTTGATGACGGTGCTGAAGGCTTTTCTAGTGCTTTAGTGAGGCCATATGATGGCAGACACTAAATGCTTACCCGACCTCCCTCTAGGAGGTGCTTCAGTGAGGCCTTTGATGGTAAGCACTGAAGGCTTAAGGTCTTTGATGGCCGAGATGTGTTACGGTCAAGCCTTTGATGGTTGAGGCCTTTGATGGCCGGGACCTCTTGCGGTCATGAGCCTATGATG